>JAPDPK010000023.1:5327799-7986699 GCA_031772115.1 Heritiera littoralis
TTCCAAAAGGAAACCCTAAGGTACATGTTAGATGTGCATCCAACACAGGTAGTACAAGAAAAATAAAGAGTTGGGTCAAGATTAAAACATAATTAAACTTAATTGCAAGGCACGTATCTAAGTCCTATTTTGTTCTTGTTATAGGCTTCGTTTGGTTCGCGTAAAATGACTATCAGAAAATGATTTTTGTAAAATGATTTTGAAAATTTGATTTTTTGGAAAAACTAATATTTTATGTTGTTTGGTTGATATGCTGAAAAATATTTTCTGTTGTTTGTTGTATTAATCTAATTAGATTAGGTTGAGTTTTAGTGAGAGCTTTTTTCTTAAGAGTGACATAGGTTTAAAAATTGTCTTCCCCTTTTGAAAATGGGAAGACAATTTCTCAAAATCCTTAAAGATTTTCCATTGACTGAATATGATTTTTCATTGACCGAAAATGTTTTACATGTACTAAACACTGGAAAATGTGAAAAATATTTTCGGGAAAATGAATATGCGAACCAAACGGACCCATAGTTGTATTTTATTTTACAATTTGAAAGTTAGGTTATTTTGATTGTTAATAATCGTTTTGTAGTGTTTCTTTTGAACATGTTGCAACCCTCCTCCTTTATTTGGGCTTGGGACCAGCTGTGATACTATGGCCACAGGCGGAGTTATTGCAGTATATGCTTATAATTCCTTGTTAATATGCTGATTCCTTGTTCTGCAAAGTATATTTTTATGACATATCTAGTATTGGGTTGTGAACCTTCCTGGGGATGCTTGTATGCTGTCCGCTATTCCTTTACTTTGCTTGACACTTGCTGGCATCGGGTGTAGTCTGAAATTACTTTTAAGGCCCCATATCTCAATGGGTCACTGGGTATGCTGGTTATGTGGATACAAGCTATTCTTAGGGAAAAATGGTCCTAGGTTTTAAGCCATGAGGAAGATACTTATTCATCTTCAAGTTGAGCAGTTAACTAGAAATTCGATCTTATGATTTTCACATTTTGAAATTGCACTATCATCCTATTTATATAATATGTTTATGTCACCTAATATCACTTTGCATTAACTAAACATGGTATGCATTAATTACTGAAGAAACTTGTTTTGACCTTCTGTTTGTATGGTTTTGGTAATGTATTATAACAAGGCTATTTTCTTTTACATAGGGTATCCTTAACTGGTGTTCTCAGATCGTTAATCCATTCTTTTCGTAATGCGGATATGTTATCAGCTTTCTCTGCCATGTTATCAAGAATAAAAGGAAGGTTCGTAGAGTTACTCCATCTTGCTTTTACCATTGAAAATTGAGTTGAGGTAGAACTACAATGAGTTGAGTCTTTTAAGTATCTTGTTCATGATGCTTCTATACTTCCTTGTTGTTTTGTAGCTTAACTTAACTCAATACTAATATCTTTCTGAAGCACCCTGTTGCTGTCATATATGTTCCATGAGATGTAGTTAAGTGTAATTGTGATATTCATTGCCAGTTATCTTTAAAACTGTGAAAATGTGAACTGCACACGAATTCAATGTCCATTTTCTCCTTTTTATGTATATATTTTTCTTTATTACATTTATCTTTACATAACTAGCAGTTTTTTTTTGTTCATCACACACATTCTAAAGTTCATTTGTTTAATCATTTTGAACCAATGTTGTTTTGCTGAATATAAGTGGTTTAGCATACCACATCTTACTATGAGAAGCATAACTTTTGGAACATGTGCTATCTGTTGATAGAACCCGAGTAACATCCAATCCCTCTTGATGCATCTGGTTTTGCTAATGCAATTGCAGTCTGCTGCAGTTACCATGAAAAAGATGGAGTTCAAATTGTGGCAAAGTAATCAGTATTTTAATTGATATATTCTACCATATCAAGGAAAATATACCCCAACTGTGTAGCTCTTGCTGGTGTCTCATGGTTTTGTTGCTGTGGCTGGCTTAGCTGGAGATGGACAGGCACATTTGAGTCCTCTCCAATGCCTATACCATTTGTGAGAAGGGAGTCTTTGTTTGCTCCATTCGCATCCCTCGTTCCATAAACCTGGGAAGCAGAACTTTTTACTTGAGGTTGGTTTTTAGAACATCTCATAATTGACAAAGGTTTAATGATTCAATATTTTTAATCTTTCTAGGATAATTGAGATTTTTTGTGAGCCATACAAATTTATACCTTCTTATATAATTCCATGTTTTCTTGACGAATAAGGTTTACCTTCTTATAGAGTTCCACATTTTCTTGATGAATCAGGCTCCCCTGCAATGAGACAATGCAATTTAGCTACTTGAGCTGAGATGGTCTGATACTAAGGAACTGAATTTATTTTTTCAGGGTTTACCCTTCTGTTCAATTCTTGAATTTCATCCATTAAAATTTTGTCCTACAGCAGTGAAGAAAATGTTAGTAACTTGGGGTCACTTTAGTTTGCATGCTATTTTGAACTTAAAAACTTAGCATTACATGGAAATAAGTATATTCAAACCTTTTTCATACGGACACCACGAAGACTCATTTCCAATTGGCTTTCCAAATTCTGTAAATCTTTTACACCCAATCCAGAAAGTTCTTCACCCAACATTTGCCTGTTTTGGTATGCAAAAGCATAATGTAGGTCTATAAAATTTGTATCTTAGACATTGTAAGCTTTTCGTAGGTATGTGCATGAGATGCAGTGGGCTTTTCATTCACTTTATATTCTTGGGCCCATTTTTAGGGTTGAAGCATTTGATCCTTTAAGGCTAGATATGAAATCTGCCTTTTACAAACAGAAATTATTGTTTAGAACAATTACTGTTTGTGTTCATCTTTATTGAAAGAATGGATGATTCATTCAATTTGATCTTCAAATATGTGTACCAAGATAAACATCCTGAGCATAGTTGCATTGTAAAAGGTTGAATAAATAGTTATAACAGGTCAAAGGAGAAAAAAGCTGTTTTTGCACTATTTATGTTATTGGTTTAAAAGCATGAGGTTGTCTGTGTTGAATTCAGACATATAGGCATAAGTTGCATTCTGAAGGATGCCTAATGTAAAAATGGTTTCTTGATTTTGCAATTTTGGATCATTCTACTTTTCCATTGATCTTTGATATGATGAATTTATATCGTTAAAAAGTCAACATACCTGTGATTTTCTTGCAGGTTTTGCAGTTGTTGTCTCAGAATTGCTACTTCCCTTTGCCAGAACTGGAAAATAAGATACATGATGAGGTAAGATTCACAGTGCACAGCTTTATTGCTCATCGTATGATTATGCAAATAAACAACTTTATTACTGAAATATCACAATAACCATATGTATATAGACTTGACAACTCTAGGAATGTCTGCTACAATGATTGGAATTCACAATAGAATCAAACATTTTTAGATCCAAGGTTCCTGCTAGAGAGGATTTTTTTATCTTGTAGACAAATTTGCAACATAAGTTCAATTAATGTGTTAGTGGGAGCAGGAATTCAAATGGTTCAATTATTTGGATGATAAGTCACTTTGCAAGTTCTTGGTGTACTTGTCAAAGTTATGTACATTCTTGACTCTTGCTCGGATGCTTGATTCTATTGTTGCCTTTTGGATTGCCTAATCAAGCAACTTAGCAAGTAAAATTAGGCTGTTAGAGCTAACAACTTTTCAAAATCCATGTGATTGATCAATGATTTTCTTCTGGACAATGCAAAGTACAAACTTCTTGGAGTAATATGTCTTCTATTTGGAGATAAGAGAGTGCTTCTAGCTTCTATGTCTATCACCAGTAAACGGTTTAAAAGCATAAAAGAGGCAATGATATGAATTTCAAAGTAGATAGATCATAGACGAGTCATTGGATTTGGTCTGGAAAAGTAAAGTTCTATTTTTCCTGGGAATATGTTAATTGACTTTGGAGCTCTCCATGAATATTATTTGTTGAAGCATTTGCCTATTTTGATGCATAAAAGAGATGAAGAGATGGCTTCTCAAGAAAATTGATGAAGACTTTATGGAAAGGGGTAATTGTAAGGATTTTCCTGTAACTTTTTTGAAATGCTAGTAGGCAAAGAGATGGAAAAATGCCTCTGATTTTTGGATTACCTGATCAAGAAACTTAGTAAGTAAAATTAGGATTTTAGAGTTAACAACTTTTCAAAATCCCGTATGAAATTTATATGCACCGATAGATGGCTTTTCTTCTCAAAGTTGCAAAGTAAAAACTTTATTCTTGGAGTATTATGATTTCTATGTGGAGATTGGAAAATGCTTCTAGCTTCTATGTATATCAGCAGTCAAATTAAAAGCATAAGAGGTTGAGATATGAATTCCAAAGTAGATAGATTATAGATGAGTCTTTGGGATTTGGTCTAGAAGCAAAGAATCGGAGCTGTCCATAAATATGATTTGATTGAGGCAGTGTTTGCCAATTTTGAGGCATGAAAGGGATGAAGAGATGGCTTCTCAAGAAAATTGATGAAGTTTTTAGGGAAAGGGGTAATTGTAAGAATTTTCCTATTTCTTAAGATAACTTCTGTTGAAACATTAGTAGGCAAAGAAATGAAAATGCCCCTGATTTTTGGATTACCTGATCAAGAAACTTAGCAAGTAAAACTAGGCTGTTAGAGCTAACAACTAATGAAATCCCGTGTGAAATTTATATGCACCCAATAGATGCTTTTCTCTCTCGTCTAGATTTTGCGAAGTACAAACTTTCTTCTTGGAGTAAATATGATTTCTATTTGGAGATTGGAGAATGCTTCTGCCTTCTATGTATATCAGCGGTAAAAAGTTTAAAAGCATAAAAGATGTGGAAATATGAATTCCAAAGTATATCGAGTATAAATGAGTTTTTGGATTTGGCCTGGAAGCAAGGAATTGCAAGATCTATTTTGCTCTTGGAGTATGATGTTGAATTTGGCGCTGTCCATGAATATGATTTGATGGAGGAAGCTTTTGCAATTTTGAGACATAAAAGGGATGAAGAGATGGCTTCTCAAGAAAAATAATGATGTCCTTATGGAATGGGGTAGTTGTAAGGATTTTCCTGTTACTGCTCGTTGAAACCTTGATAGGAAAGAGTTGAAAACAGCCATCGCTTTTTGATTTCCTGATCGAGCAAACTTTGCAAGTAAAATTAGGCTGCTAGAGCTAATAACATTTCAAAATCCCATGTGTACTTTATATGCACCGATAGATACTTTTTCTTCTGGATATTGCAAGTGCAAAATTTCTCCTGGAGTAAACTTATTTCTATATGGAGGCTGGAGAAGGCTTCTAGCTTCTATGTGTATCACCAGTAAAAAGTTTAAATGCATAAAAGGGGTGGAGATATGATTTCCAAAGTAGATAAATTATAGATGTCTTTCGATTTGGTCTAGAAGCAAGGAATGGCAAGGCCTATTTTGACCTCAGAATGCGTTGTTGATTTTGGAGCTTTCTATGAATATGATTTATTGGAGGAAGCTTTTACCTATTTTAAGGCACAAATGAGATGAAGAGATGGCTTCTCAGAAAATTGATTAAGTCTTGAGGGAAAGGGGTAATTGTAAGTATTTTCCTATTTTTAAAGCCAACTTCTTGTTGGCATGTTAATAGAGTGAGTTAAAACTGAGGGAAAGATAAATTTGGTTTTAAGTCAACCCTTCTAGTGGAGATTTCCCACTGGTGAATTAACTTCCATAATTTTTCATGGGCAAACTTTATCAAAGCTTCATCACTTCAAAAATCTGGCTCCAATTTTTCCGCCAAGTGGAAGACAGTTACAGAGGAAATTTCTCATCAAAAGTGCTCCCTAAATTAAGGAAATATCTTCCATGCACATGGGAAACTTAGATAGCTGACTGCTATGTTTGCCTGTTCTAGCTCATCAAATCTCATCTAAATCTCGTCTTTCCTTTATTTAATGATTCTCCTTAAGATAATGTCTGACATTGGAAATTTCTTGCTCTATTGATCTGTTAATGTCTCAGTCATGTTTATGCTGTAGTTGCCCCTTAAACTACAAATACAAAGTATTGTTACTAGTAAAATGGATTTTTTTTTCTTGACAACAGGCTGAAATAAGTGGTAGTTTGTCTCTTAATTTAGATTGAATTCCATAACTATAAGGCAGTACTGGTAACCTCATTTTAACCTTCATCTCTGCATGTTTATGTGAGGTGCTTGCTTTCCTCAATCACTACATGTTTACAGTATACTGATCTTCTACCCACCAAACATCAAATAAATCTTTTCATGATAACTTCTAACAATAACTTACATAGTCAGAAACTCGGCTTCTAAAAGTTTTCTAGTACATAAAATAAAACATGTAATTTATGCATACTAGTATGTACTAAATACCACATGAATACTAGTTCATGATATGACCATAGTTCTTGTCATTGGAAGAGTGAAGACCTGCTCAAACTGTTTAATTCTGTATGTGTGGTCTGAACCTTAAGCACCAGCACCCGCCCTTTTAATTTTTATATTTTAAAATGTATCATCTTTAGCACAGCTCGAAATATGTCTTAGACTCAAGAATTTTCTAGACATTATCTCGTCATTTGTTTTCTGTTTTTATTAGTTGCAAAAGAAATTTTGTTAGTTGTGCCTATACAATCACTCCTTCATAGTATATTTTTGGAAATTGTTTCCCATGGTTTATGCTGACACTGCCCGTCTTTTACAAATTACATGGTCCTAAGCCCAGAAAAAGGAGGATTGCAGTAGGTATGGGACCAAGAAAGTTTTTTAGCTACATCTTGCAAAGATTATGGTATAATTTGATGAGATGCATGAACTGAAGTTATTTTAAACGTGGCCAAACCACACTATGGAAATAGTGAAGTGTTGGGCTATTTGTTCTGATTCCTATTTAATGTCCATGGTATCACCTGAAGCTAATAATCTACTTCCTAGCATTTTCATTTAGCTGTATGTTCACCGTGGGCTTCATTTTCTTTCCCTTGATGTCATCCAATTTAGTATAATCTTATTGGTACTGTTTCCATCATCTGTAGCTATGAGATCAACACAGTCCGGGCATGGCAATATAGCCTATGCATGCAATTAGTCATTAGTATTCCAACACTCAGAAGATGAGTTAATGGAATGTGTTTGAATCAATTATTATCTTTCAGATTCTGGTGCTTTTAAGTTTGTCAATAGTTGCATAAATTCTAGACCTGAAGCCAATGTCCTTCTACCTACTGCTAACCTGGAAAAAAACAGAGCAGGTTTATAGATGTACTGGTCCTATTTTTTGTTCAGCAAAAACAGTAAATTCAAAGTTGTGAATGTTGAGTTTCACACATCATATTTCCAGGTATGCTTGTAATAAGTTTGGTTCATCAAGTGTAAATTTATTTAACCTTGAATCTTACCTTTTCTTTTTCTGGTAGAAGCTAAACGCATGCAAATTTACTGATACAAAATTACACGTTGAGCATGCTCTGAAGCTAAAATACACGAAATTTAGGATTAAGTACCAAACAATACCTTGACTTCAGAGGTTGGGTTCCCTAGTTGTCGATGTTCCTCCTTTGCTTTGTTGTATCGCTCAATTACCGATTTCATGCTGACAAGAGAAGATTTTAATTGAATCAGACATTCTGTAATTTCTAGGTGCTTACAGGACAGAAGAAAAAAAGAGACTGATGATCACATAATATTCAAAATCACCAGACAGGGCTCTAGAAAGTATAATGATATCTTATGTCAACTTAACCGAATTTGTTTCTTCCTTTTTTATCCCTCCCTCTCTCTTTTTTAAACCATCTCCTTTACAAGTGTATCTATTATTGTTGTATCTGACAAAGTTGTGATTATATTAGTCAAACAGCAGCTTGCTTTGGGAAAGCTAAACCAGGTGGGGAACAGAACAACCAAAGTTACAATCCTAAAAGTAAGCTTTCTTTTTGGTTAAATATGAAAGTTAGTCTTGACTAGTGAGAATGTTACTTCCCCGTCATCATTGCTTTATATAATCTTGTACTTGACTGTTCAACTATGATGTTTAAACTAGAGCGATTGCATTCTTGGTAAAATATGTCATCTTCTGTCAGTCTCTACTTTGCCACCTTGCCTCCACACTGCCGTGTTTTCGAATCCGATTATTACAGAAGAGGTCATTTGGCTGGCTGAGAAAGGATTTTTGATCCCGTTGTGATATGGTAACCCTCCATGACACTTTGCTACAAACAAGGAGCGTAACATAAAAGATGGGAGCTTGTGTGACGTCATGACCCCAAGCAAGGTATTTTTTAACTACTTCCGTCATTTATTTGGATTATTCACAACGACAGAGGATGTAAATGCATATATATATATATATATATGTATATATATAGTTGAATCCATTTTCTGTCACTCAAATTCAGCTTTTTTGGGATTTTTCTGAACAAAACTGCATCTCAAGAGTCAATTTACTCTTTAGGAGCAAAAATTTCTTTTTGATTCATACTCAAGAAATTGGACTCTTGATATCGTGACTTAAATAAGCTGATGGTGATACTCTAGGTAAGTTTTGAAATGAGTTTCTTGCACAACTCAAAAACAGATTTGCACTTGAATACATGAATGTGATGCTTGAAATTTCAGTTTATTCAAAGTCGATATTTCTTAATGAATTTATATTCAATGCACTTAAAGTGTATAGTAGGTCAACCGCAATGTTTTATCTCATTAATTAATAAAGTTAAAAAGATGTAGTTTTTAAAATTAAATATTAATAAAGTTTTTTAATTTATTTGTAAGAACTTGCTCCTTTTTTAACTTTTTTCTATAGTGAGATGGATACTTTGTGATTCGCTCAATGCATAAAATATAAACTTTCTTAAATAAACAAGTTTGAGTTTAAAATTTCTTAAGATTCATTTGGTTGATTTTTTATTTATTTATTTTTTTTACGACAAAATTTAATAGCTATATATATGACATCCTACTCATTAAATTTATGAACTTGATAGGAATTTGGATGAACTAGTTTGAATTTCAGTTACTTATCAAAGGCTTGAAGCTCAGCGTATTTATACCTGTAGGGGTGATGTTCCTTTTCTGGCTTTTCCTTACCTTTAATTTTTTTTTAATTTTATATACAAAGTAAATTTTCGAACATTCACTTTCCTATCTCACCCTTAACTTTTTTTCTTGTCATCCATGGGCTCAGACTAAACTCATCTTTGTTAAGACCAGAGTACTTTGAATGCATTCACTTTATTAGCTTTTATCTTTTCTGTGGTGCATTTCAAATACTTTGAAGTTCGTAAGGTTTTTTACATTAAGTTTTCACTAATGAGTGCCTTTTAAGCATTATTCAAAATTAGCATTCAAAATGTAGCTTCATTAATAGGTTAGAATATTAAAAAAGTCTTTGAGCTTTGTTATTTTATTTTAACAAGCTTTTACATTATTATTGTATTCAAATATGCTTTTTTACTTTGATTTGTACTTAAATAAGCTCTTATTTCAAATAAAAAGATTACATATATGTAAAAATTGTTTCAAGCTGATTTAACCAATCAAAATTCAATTAATTCGATTAGAATAAGTCACTTTTGAATTTAAGTTAATTTTTATAGGTTGGTTTATTTGAATAAGTTGATGTCTAAAATCTCAAATTAAACTGACCGAGTTAATTTGACATTTTTTAAAAATATATAATATATAATACACATAATCAAATATGATATAATATGTTTTATCTAATCAACTCTTTTTGTGTAAGAAGTTAGTTTTAAACCCAATCGATTAGTTTTAAACCCAATCGAAAAAAATTACTCACTTATATAAAAGATTTATGATAATGGCTCATTTAGTTATAAATTAAAGGTTAAGGGCTTATCTAGGTACATATTAAAGTTTAAGGGTTTATTTAAACTCAAATAAAATGTTAAGGGATCTAGATGTAATAACAGTATAATGGTTTATTTAAATAAAGTAACAAAGTTTAATGACTTTTTTAATATTTTAGCCTCATTAATATAGTGAAATTTGTCAAATTTATGATAAATTACTACTATTATTGTGAAAAGTCCTTCAACTTTAATGCTTTAAAAGCATCTTTGGTTGTTTGTCATTACAGGGAAAAAATTTTATGAATTATTTTACCTCGGCATTTTTTTTAATAAAATTATGTAGAAATAGCTGGACTTAGAAAGAAGATTGGACAATGGAGTAGAATTCAAATACTTTGTGGAACAAGATAGCAAAATGTATTCAAGAAGTAGGCAATACTAGAAGTATTAAATAGTAGAGCACCAATTGAAAAGGGTGTAATATGGTGGAATGAATCAGTTAAAGAAGCTATAACGGCCAGCAAGATTGTTACAAGACTTTGAAGAACGCTTAACAGAGCTTCATAAAATACAAGTTAACTATGAAGGAGATAGAGAGGATGGTGGTAAAAGCTAAAACAAAGTTGTGAAAGAGATTTATGGCAAATTGGATACATAGAATGGAGAAAAAGAATTAATATATATTGATGTGAGCAAGAGAGATGAGTCGCAACTTAAGAATCGTGAAATGTATTAAAGATGAGCAGTGGCGTATCCAGGAATATGTGCTAGTAGGGTCAATATAAACCTGTTCAATGGTTGGATTATTCGTCTATGCCGGAAGCCCCCTCTCTCCTAGCCCTCCCTTATCAAATTTTATACAAGCTTGGACAAAAATATTAAGCCAGTTAAATAGGCTTGTGCTTGAAAATCAATGTTCGATAAAAAAAACGGATCAAGCTTGTGTTTACCATATTATAATATTATTTTTATATAATATTTTATTACATAATACAACACTAACAAAATTAAATATGGTAAAAAAATCTCATAATATAAAATAATTTTCAAAAACTAAATTTTCTTTCAATTTATTCATAATTTTTCAAAATAGTTACTTTAGTGATGCTATATAATTTTTTTTTTCATTTTTCTCTTATGCCAATGAAATTGTTATAAAATAATGCAAATAGGTAGATAATATAATATTTTTTCTTTTGTATTGAGATTATATTTGTACTATTAAAAAACTAATTATGTATAAAAGAATTATTGCATCTAGAGCAACAAATCAATCATCTATAAATTGGATCAAACTTATATATATTATGTATTATAGAGGTGATTAAGAAGAGAAACTATTGTTGGAAAGTGTGATCATAACAAAGTGAAGACAAAATTTCCATAAAAAACAAATAACAAATCAAAATTAAAATGAAACTAAAAATATGTTAGCAAAAAATAAAAAAATAGAAGTGTATGCTAATTGCTAAAGAAATTTTAAATCTCATAAGTTAATTTTGTACTTGTAATCATAGAAATTGTTAAAATTTTAAATTAAAATAAATGTATAAGTTAAAATGAAATTTATTTTTCTGACCCTTTTCTTAATTAATTTTAAAAAATTTTAGTGGGATTAATATGAAAAAAAAACATCATATTTTTTAAGCTAAATATACATATGTATATACTAAACACATCCTTTGAGAGAGGTGAGGAGTCTTAACTGTGATGGAGCTCCAAGCAGGATTAATCTTAAACCGTTAAAACATATGAAAATACTTATAGTTTACACCAAAAAAATATATACATATGTATATACTAATTTATGAATTTTTCAAAAGTTGAGACTCCACTCAACTCCATGTGGCTACGCCACTGAAGATGAGTATCAAAGAATTCTACTAAAGGACAATAAAATTAATGAAAAATGACGTGATTTTTCAACAAGTTATTCAACAATGGACAAAGTCAAATATTAAACAATATCTCGGTGTTTTTTGAGGATTTGAATCGATGTTTTATGTGCAGAATCAAAGAAAAGAGATAAAATATGCACTAAAGAGTTTAAAAACAAAGAAAATTGTTAGGCTAGATGATATTTTTATCGAAGTTTGATAATGCTTAAGGGAGATAGGAGTTAGGTGACGAATTTTTTTAATAAGATTTGTTGCACTAATAAGATTTCTGAGGAACAAAGGAAGATTGATAACTCTATAAAAATAAGAGAGATATTCAAAGTTGCTTAAACTATCAAAGTATAAAATTAATGAGTCACATGATGAAATTATGAAAAAAGTGATAGAATAGAGATTAAAAAAAGAATGTAGAGATGTGAAGAATTAATTTGGCTTTATGCTTGGTCGATCAATCATGGAGCCAATACACTTGCTTAGACTTGTGGAGCGTTCTTGAGTACAAGGTATAGATCTTCATATGATCTTTATAGATTTGGAGAAAGCATATAATAAAGTACTTAAGGAGGTGTTATAGTGATCTTCAATGAAAAGAGAGTTTTTGAGAAACATATTGAAATAATTAAGGATATTTATGGAGATGCAAAGACAAGTGTGAGACTACGTGGAGAGTAAATTGAATTTTCTATCACAAGAATACTACATAAAATGTCCAGTGTTAAGTGTTTGTTATAGTAACAGACAAGTTGACAAAATTCATCTAAGATTATGTGTTTTGGTGTATATGTTTGCAAATGATAATCTTAGAGTGGAGGTTAATGTGAAATTTAGAATTGTGGAGACAAGGGCTAAAATAAAAAAGATTCGGATTAAGCAAAGATTGAGCACATGAAATGTAAATCAGTTCAAAAAAAAGATCAAAATACAGTGAAGCTAGATGGGCGGTGATGCTTAAGCGAGGTTATTTCAAATATTTGCTATCAATCGTACAAATGGATGAAGAGATTGATGAAAATGTGACTCGTAGGATTTAGGCTATTTGGAGCAAGTGGAGAATCGTTATAGATGTGTAGTGCAATAAAAGAATTGGTATGTAGTTGAAAGATTAGTTTTACAAGATAGTTGTTATATCAATATTGTTATATGGTAATGAATGGTGGGTGACTAAAAGATTGCATATACGAAAGATAAATGTAGCACAAATGTGAATGTTATGATGATGTATAGATATACGAAAAAAGATTGAATGAAAAATGAGAACATTTGCAAGAAAGTTGAAATTACACCTTTTAAAGGCAAATAAGTGAAAGTCGTTTATGTTGGTTTGAATACATAAAACATAGATTTGTGGATGCTTAGCTAGAAGAGTGGATGTTATGAGTGATGTAAAAGGATCAAAACTAAGGGAAGATCGAAAATTTCGTAATGTTAACGTAATA
This sequence comes from Heritiera littoralis, assembly GCA_031772115.1. Classification (NCBI taxonomy): domain Eukaryota; kingdom Viridiplantae; phylum Streptophyta; class Magnoliopsida; order Malvales; family Malvaceae; genus Heritiera; species Heritiera littoralis. The sequence continues at coordinate 5,340,883 of JAPDPK010000023.1, forward strand.
TTACAATTAATGTTACAATCAATTGTAATATTACAGTTGACTTAGATTAATTGATTACAGTTGACTAATTGATTACGATAATGTAAATGTAATACTACAATTAATATTACAATCAATTGTAATATTATAGTTACCTTAGACTAATTGATTATAGTTGACTAATTGATTATGATTGATTTTAGGACTTAATTACGATTTTATTTCCTGATTGTATTTCTTTTATTGTCATGTTCTATTGCCTATATAAAAGCCTTCAACCTTCTTGTAATATATTATCAGAAATACAATTCCTTCTTTTATTCTTTCATTTTTTCTTTTCTTTATCTCTTTCTTTTATAATCTCTTTCTTTACATGGTATCAGAGCAAATTTTTTGTTCATCTCGAAGGTGAATCATCTTGGGATAACTCGTTTCTTTCTATTTTTTTTTTAAAACCCAATCATCTAGAAAAGATAATAAGTACTCAAAGAGAAACCGCGTAACCAATCTCAGTCATTCTTGATGGGCATAACTACAATCGATGGGCTTCAGCTATGCGCAGTTATTTAAAGGGGATGAAACTATGGCTTGTTATCACTGGAGAACATAAGGCACCGGTCAAACAAATAGAAGAATCTGATGAGAAATACGCAAATCGACTTGAAGAATGGGAAAGTAAGAACCATCGGATCCTTACATGGTTCACCAACACTACTGTTCCCTCTATCAATGTACATTTTGGACGCTTTGATCTTGCTAAGGAAGCTTGGGATTTCATTGCAACACGGTACAGTTCTACTACTCTTTCTCATCAATACCATCTTATGATCACTTTGTCTCATCTTCGCCAAGAATCAGGTCAGTCAATTGATGAATTTCATTCCAAAATGCAACATTTATGGGATATGCTTGAGAATTCTGAGCCAGAATTCAAAAATGATCGAGATATTTTTATTGATTATCGGAATCAACTTCGACTTATTCAATTTCTCATGGCTCTTCGAGTGATTTTGAGAATAACAGGTCTTCACTTTTGCGTCGACACCCTCTACCGACCATGGATAATGCACTTACAGAGTTGATTTCTGAAGAAACTCGGTTAGCTATGACTCGAACTCATCAAACAGACACTGTTGTTGCTGCAACTCCTAAACAACGCACTCCGCCTTGTTTTCGATGCGGACGAAGCAATCATCTTGTTGCCCATTGTAAAGCAATATTTCATTCTAATGCAGCACGGATTTCTGACTCCAAATCTTCTTCGCCAATGCCTTGTTCGCGATGTGGTAGGACTAATCATCCTGTTGAAAAATGCAAGGCTACATTTCATGCCAATGGAGCACGTCTTGATGGTTCTCCAAGCACCAAGGCTGTTGCAGCAACCAACACTAAGTCTATTACCTCTGAATCTTCTTCTAACAAATTTACAATCTCAACTGATGACCTTCAGGCTCTAATCAATCAAGTAATGTCTCAAAATCACACTACTGCCATGTCTGCTGCTACATCAGGTAACACTTGGTTGTTAGATACTGCTTGTGGAAACCATATGACTGCTGATCCTTCTTTATTTAAGAATACAATGCCTATTTCAAATAATTCCATAATTACAACTGCTAATGGTTCCACCTTGAAAGCCACCCACATTGGTAATGTTGAAACTTCCACTCTTTGTATACCTAATACTTATCTTGTTCCTAACCTTGCCTTTAACTTGCTTTCTGTTGGCCAACTTTGTGATCTCGGTCTTGACTTACACTTTTCAAAACAATATGGTTGTATTGTGCAGGATCCTCGAACATGTCAGAAAGTTGGGACAGGGCGTAAGGTTGGAACACTGTTTGAACTTGAAAGCCTGAAAGTTCCACAAAACTTGATCACTGCTGCTACATCTCAAACACCTATTCCAGCTTCTTTAGAGTTATGGCACTCTAGGTTAGGTCATGCATATATTTCTCGAATAAAATCACTATCTTCTACTGGTGTTTTAGGTTAAGTTTCTCAGGACATTTTTGATTGTTTATCTTGTCAACTTGGAAAACAAAGTGCATTACCATTCAATAAAAGTGAATCTTCTTCTTCTTCACCATTTGATTTAGTCCATTCTGACATTATGATACAAACTCAGTTTTCTCGCAAGATAAAAGTTTTTAGGTCTGACAATGCTGGTGAATATACATCAATTGAGTTCAGTAAATTGTTAAAAAATGATGGAACTCTTTCTCATCGATCTTGTGCACACACTTCACAACAAAATGGTAGAGCTGAAAGGAAACACCGTCATATACTAGACACTGTTCGTGCCCTTCTTGTTTCATCCTCTCTTCCTGAACAATTCTGGGGTGAAGCTGCTCTTACTGCTGTTTACACTATCAACAGAGTTCCTACACCAGTGCTAGGCATGCGAACTCCTTTTGAGTGTCTATACAATAAGACCCCTGACTATCATTCTCTTAAAGTTTTTGGATGTGCTTGTTTTGTTCTACTTCCTGATCATGAAAGAACTAAACTTGAACCTCGAGCTCGTTTATGTTGTTTTCTAGGATACGGTATAGAACATAAAGGCTATAGGTGTTATGATCCAATTTCTAAGCGTCTTCGTGTCTCGCGTCATGTGGTCTTTTGGGAGCATAAGCCATTTACTAGTGTTTCTACATAACCATCCCAATCTTCTTCTCCACAGGTTTTCACAGACCTATCTTTTGATATTTCACCAGCTGATAAGAATCTTGCAGGTATTTTTAGCTCAAACAGTGACCAATCTTCCTTGTCTCCCTCAACTTTTGATTTGATCGAGGCTCCTGCTGATACATCCGTGCCTTCCTCATATGTACCTCCTCCTCTTCGTCGCTCCACTAGAGTAAGGGAACCAAATACTCAACTTCGTGATTTTCATTGTTATTATGCCTTAGTCACATTACATGAACCTCATAATTTTCGTGAGGCAGCTTCTAATCCTATGTGGCAGCAAGCAATGGCAGAAGAGTTACAAGCTCTTGAGAAAACACATACTTGGGACATTGTTGATCGACAACCTGATAAGTCAGTCATTGATTGTAAGTGGGTTTATAAGATCAAGACTCGGTCTAATGGCTCAGTGGAACGTTACAAAGCACGCCTTGTTGCTCGGGGATTTACTCAAGAATATGGCATTGATTATGAAGAGACTTTTGCTCCAGTCGCTCGTCTCACATCTGTTCGCTCCCTCTTAGCTGTTGCTACATCTAGAAAATGGCCAACATATCAAATGGATGTTAACAATGCATGTCTAAATGGTGATCTTATTGAGGAAGTTTACATGAAGCCACCTCCTGGTTCTTTTGTACCGTCTAACAAGGTTTGTCGTCTTCGACGAGCATTGTATGGTCTTAAGCAAGGCCCTAGAGCTTGGTTTTCAAAATTTAGTACCACTATTGCTCAGTTGGGTTTTACATCCAGTGCCTATGATTCTGCTCTTTTTACTCGAAAAACTAGCCAAGGTACCACCCTTCTTTTACTTTATGTGGATGACATGATTATTACAGGTGATGATAGTGATGGTATTCGAGATCTCAAGACTTTTCTCCATTCCCAGTTTGAGATGAAGGATCTTGGTTCTTTGAGTTACTTTTTGGGTATTGAGGTTACTTCTGATTCTACTGGCTTACACTTATCACAAACAAAGTATGCTTCTGATCTTATTGCCAAAGCAGGATTGACAGATAGTAAGATTTCCTCTTCACCACTAGAACAGAACATCAAGCTTTCTCTTTCTGATGGTAGTCTTCTCCCAGACCCGACTTTGTTTCATACTTTGGTGGGTAGTCTTGTTTATCTGACGGTTACTCGCCCAGATATTGCTTATGCTGTTCACTTGGTCAGTCAGTTTCTTTCAGCTCCACGTTCTAATCATTTTGCTGCTATTCTTCGTATCCTGAGATATGTAAAGGGTACTATGTTTCATGGACTGCATTTTTCTTCTAGCTCATCATTGGATTTGCAATGTTATTGTGATGCTGATTGGGCAGGGGATCCTACTGATCGTCGTTCTACCACTGGTTATTGTTTCTTTCTTGGTTCGTCACTTATCTCTTGGCGTAGTAAGAAACAAACTGTAGTCTCTCGCTCCAGTACTGAGGCTGAGTATCGAGCTCTTGCAGATGCAACATCTGAACTCCTATGGTTACGATGGCTTCTTCAAGACATGGGTGTTTCTCATCGTTTTGGTACTCCAATTCATTGTGATAATCAAAGTGCCATTCAAATAGCTCATAATGATGTCTTTCGTGAGCGTACTAAACATATCGAGATTGATTGTAACTTTGTTCGTCATCATTTGCTCAGCCAAACTCTACGGCTTGTTCCTGTCACTACCGCAGATCAGAAAGCAGATATCTTCACCAAAGCACATCCACTTGGACAATTTCTTGCACAAGTTTCCAAACTCAAGTTGGCTTCCACATTACCACCTTGAGTTTGCGGGGGGATGTTAACGTAATATTACAATTAATGTTACAATCAATTGTAATATTACAGTTGACTTAGATTAATTGATTACAGTTGACTAATTGATTACGATAATGTAAATGTAATATTACAATTAATGTTACAATCAATTGTAATATTATAGTTACCTTAGACTAATTGATTATAGTTGACTAATTGATTATGATTGATTTTAGGACTTAATTACGATTTTATTTCCTGATTGTATTTCCTTTATTGTCATGTTCTATTGCCTATATAAAGGCCTTCAACCTTCTTGTAATATATTATCAAAAATACAATTCCTTCTTTTATTCTTTCATTCTTTCTTTTCTTTATCTCTTTCTTTTATAATCTCTTTCTTTACACATAAAATATAACAATTGAGAAATATGTGACTGAATGAGAGTTGGAAGAACAAATTGCTTTAGATAAAAATGAGTGGAAGAAAATTCATATTGATGAGTTAGCATGAACTCATATATTGGTTAGTGTAATTCATCCCAATATTAAGATAAAAACTCTGATGGTAATGATCATTCAAATAATAACATTAAAGTAAGTTATAAATATTTATTTTATTGGATTATTAATGATTAATGATTCTTGTTCTAAATATTAAGGCCGCCATTAATAGTATCAAACCAAGGGAATGACCTAAATCAACTTGAGAAGTTTGAACTACATGAGCTTAGCAAGACTTTAAGCTTTGTAATAACAGTTTGATGAACTTGTGACTCAAAAGGGTAATTGGATGCTAAGGTTTATACTACATTGATTTTGTTATGATATCTAAATATCGACTTTCTTTTTATATATTTAAAATAAAAGTGACAAAGTGAAAATTATTTTGTTGTTTTTTATTAGATACTGTTAAGAATATATTCTAAATAATGAATTAACAAGAGATTAAACATGATGTTTAATTAATGGTATTAAGGAACTAGCGTTTTAGGAAAGTTTTCGGGTTAAAAAAATTGAATGAAATCAATTAAGTGAAATTCATATAGAGTAGTTAACTGCCCATGTAGGACAATAAATTACCTCTGAGTGGTAGTCAACTACTCATATAAATGTTTGCTTATGTTAGAAACTAACACTACGGTAGTCTAATGCCCTACGAGGTCAATCATCCACTTTACTTGAAAAATCTTTAGATACATTAAGAAAGTTGACTATCTTATCTGGATATTTGACTGCCTTAGTGTACTTTAAAGTGCAAACAATGATTAGTTTCTTCTTTAAAGAGTTATATCTTACAAAAGTTGTTCTTTTACTTGTAAATGTGTAAGAAATATAACAATTAGTTTTTAAAAGTTGTGATTGTTTTAAATATTTGTGTTTATCAGATCAAAAGACACAAATGAACACTCATAACATTTGATTAAAGGGTCATGTTACTTGGAATGGATCACATTTGTTAAAGGCTTGACCGATTCAAAATCTATTATTTTTGGACAAATATTTCGCTGGGAGTTTTGTTGCCTGGTTTGATGTCTTGATGGATGATACATGCATCAAAATTTGTCATGTAAATAAGCAAAGTCCCTTTGCTGTTACCAGTTTTATATCAAATTCAAGTTGGATGGAGATTGGCTGTCGGTTTGTAAAGGTCATGTAAGGATGCAAGGTGAGAAGTAGGTTTTCGATTTTTGATTCTAGGGTTTTATTTTAAGGTTTGGACTCATTCTTTGATCACTGACAAGGTTAGGCTTTAGGCAAGGTTAGTAGCAAGGGCAATCGTTGTGTAAGAGTGGAAAATAGGAATGAGCAACGTGTTAGTATATTTGGTGTTTTGGGTGTAAGGCTTTTGAGAAATCCAAATGTAGGAGAGGAAAGAAGCAAGGACAAGATAAGTGTAAGAGAGGAGGTAGGAGCGATATAACATGAGAATGCGACAAGCAAGGGTCTATGGCTTTATTGACTGATGGATCGAGTGTGATTGTTAGAGGGTGAAAGAGGAAGGAGATGAGAGTAAACTTGTAGTCATGTACTTATATGGTGTCTAGTTTGTTTCAAATTATATAAAATATGAAAATTATTGTGTCACAATTTGTATCACCATATCAATTTGTTTTTTCAATTTCTAAATTTATATATGATCAATTTCAAAATTTTAACCAATGGTACTATTTTATATCATTTTTGTGTTGTGTTTATAGTGCGTGAAATTGTTGGCTTTATGTATGAGCAATGGTCTGTATATACAATGGTGGTTGTTTGAGAGAGATTAGGGTGAGTTGTAAGAGAGTGTGTTGGGGCAGTGGTTGGTGTGAAAGTGAAAGGAAAAAAAATAGAAAATAAAAAATAAAAAAAGGTTTTATGCCTAGATCATGGAGTTAATACACTTACTTAGACAATTTGTAGTACATTCTTGAATATAGGGTAAAGATTTTCTTCTAATTTTTATAAACTTGGAAAAAATATATGAAAAAGTATCTAGAGAGATGTTGTGGTGGTTTTTAATGAAGAAAATAGCATCCGTGAAATATATTGAATTAATTAATGATATGTATGGAAATTCAAAAACCCATGTGAAGTCACGTAGAACGCAAACAAGAGAATTTTTTATCATATTAGTATTACATCAAGGGTCGACATTAGGTTCATTTTTATTTGTTGCAGTAATGAATAAGCTAAGAAAATTTATCCAAGATAATATACCTTGTGTATGATGTTTGCACGTGACAGTCTTGTGTACTAAGATCAAAATAAGGGTCAATGCAAAGTTGGAACTTTGAGATAGCCGCTAAAATCATTATGATTCAAACTAAATAGAGTGAAGATTAAATATATAAAATGTGAATTGAATTCGAACAAATATGAGGATCAAAGCATAGTAATGTTGGATACAGTGATTTCTAAGCGAGATCATTTTTAATATTTGAAGTTGATTGCACAAATGGATAGAGAGATTGATAGCAATGTGATTTATATGATCTGGCAGGTTAGTTCAAGTGGAGAAGAATTATAGTTTTGTTGTATGATAAATGAATTTCTATATAGTAAGAAGACAAGTTTTATAGTACAGTTATTAGACCAAAACCAACATGGCTTTATTGTAGTAAATGTTGGGCGACTAAGAGACTTACACAAAAGATAATAGCAGAGATGCGAATACCATGGTGGATGTGCAAGTATACAAGAAATGATAGAATGAAAAATAAAAATATTTACGAAATGGAGTGGTGCTAACCCAAAACAAAATGAATGAGTCATTCATGTTGGTTTGATTGCATACAATATAGACATGGGAATGCTTTAGTTAGGAGAGTGATTACTGAGATGAACAAAAGATCAAGGCTAAAGGAAAATCGAAAAAGCCTTGAAAGAAATTCATTCAGAATAAATACAGCGACACAAAAATTGAAGATATTGGATAGGAAGTGGACAAGGACTCATATTGATAAAATAGCATGAGATCATATATTAATTCATGTAGTTTACTTCAGCATTGAAATAAATGTTCTGGAGAAGGTAATGGTGATAACAACTAATAATAAATTAATAATGGTATGATGAAACATGATAACTATGTTTTACACGGCTTGTTCTAGGTGCACAATTTAATTCAATGTGATCGTGTCCTTCACGTGTTGAATGTGTAATCTAAATATGTTTTTCATGTCTTAAACATGTTAAAATATTTGTTGCATTGTCAATGTATAATAATCTTTTTTATATTACAATATAGACATGGGAATGCTTTAGTTAGGAGAGTGGATGTTGAGATGAACAAAAGATCAAGACGGGAGGAAAATTGAAAAAGACTTAAAAAGGAAGTTATTTAAAATAGATATGGTGACATGAAAATTGAACATATTGGATAGAAAGTGGACGAGAACTCATATTGATAAGATAGCGTAAGGTCATATATTGATTCATGTAGTTTACTTTAATATTGAAATAAATGTTCTAGAGAAGGTAATGGTGATAACAATTAATAATAAATTAATAATGGTATGATAAAACATGATAACTATGTTTTACCGGACTTGTTCCAGGTGCACAATTTAATTCAATGTGTATCGTGTCTTTCACATGTTGAATGTGTGATTTAAATATGTTTTTAATGTCTTATACATGTTAGAATATTTGATGCATTTTAAGTATACAATAATCTTTTTTATATTGTGTAAATCAACCATAACGTGTGTTTTTATTAACAAATAAAATTAAATCACAAAGTATTGTTTTATTAACTAACAAAGTTAAAAAATACGCGGGTTATAAAAAATAAATATCAATTAAGTTTGTTAATTTATTTTTAAGGGTTTGTGTATTTTAAGTAGTTTATTTTATTCGTGTTGAAGGATAGTTTGTAATTGATAGACAATGTGTATGCATACATACATACATATGCATGCATGTGCATGCATTGTAATTTTATGCAGCCCATCCAAAAAAGTACTATGTAATTATTGGAATCATTTAATTATAAACATATATCAAAATTGTTTAAGCACCTCAATTTTTTGAATGTCTTCTACTTTTGAAGCTACTTGTTTTATTCTAGAACGCATGAGTTCAGCTAAACAAAGATCCTGATCAAAAAATTGAAAGAAAAAAAGTCTTTGTAGAGATTAAAAGCAAGAACTCAAAAGATCCTAAGATTAAGCACTAATTCTTTATATTTCCTTTATAAAATTTAAGTTCCTTATTAGTCTAGTCTTTTAATTATCGTTATGATCTTAGACAATATAATAATAAGATATAGAGATGATGAATGAAAAGATACAAATTAAAATTTGATAAAATTATATATAAATTTGAGAAAATAAAAAATATTTAATGTTTAACCATTGGATATGACACAAATATAAAATTCATATACGAATCATCAAAATCTATTACTACAAGCTATAGTTTATAACTCATTTATACTCGTTTGACAGTCATGTATCTAATTAAATTTGTCATGCCGGTTTTACGTTACATTTGGCACACTGGCAGCACTTGCTTTGTCCGATAATTCTCGATGAATAGACACCAGAAGCTGAAGCCTGAAATATCCAAGTTGACATGACTTACCGAAAAAAAAAAAAAAACTATTTCCACTTTTTTTTACATGAGAATTGTGATTTTGAGGAACATTTTATCTTTAAAAAATTATATTTTTTTATAAAATTCCCTATATATTGTTTTGAGTGTAGGTTAGCTTTCTCCTCTTTTTTGCTTCGCTAAATGTAGGTAATGCTCATGTTCATAGAACTTGAAACTTAATCTTACTTTCAAGTTGGATTGTTGGGGGTAGTACACGTGAAAATTAATTTTATACGTGATAAAATGTTATAAATAGTAATACTTTTCATGTTAAGTGTAATGAAAACATATAAATTAAGTTCAAATCATATTGAGAGGATTGAGTTCGGAAATCAAAGCTTAGGCCTTGAAATCATTATCCAAGCTTTATCCAAGTTGGGAGTAGAATAAATTAACATAAATTGTAATTATTTTAAAAAAAAGTTATGTTGTAAAACTTAAATTTGAACTTAAATAATTATCAATGGTAAAAAAAACATTTTATACACTTGCCCCTCCTTCGTGCCCTTGATTGAATGTGGATAATTATTCAATAAATTGTTAGTAAAGTTTTTATATTCTACAAACGAAGTTAAGATGATGACCCATACATTCAAAAAATATTAAAAAACAAATAAAATAAACTGTGTTTTTATTTTAATTTTACATGTGAAATCTAAAAATTTTACTGATAATATATTAAATAATTATCAAATAAATAATGCTTGTGTCACATCCTAACGTTTACAATTTTAAGAATTTTGATGCAAAGATCTCATATTCAAATGTTGAAAATGAGAACGGAGAATTGTTTAAGATGAGAGAAAATTATCTTAATGGTTGCAAAGTTTAAGATCCATTGCTCCTCTATGGTACTAAAACTCTTTCTCTCTCTCTCTTTCTCTCAACTTTGTTAGTTTATTTTTTTCTCCTCTCTCTCTTTCTCGTTTCCTCTATCAATAATAGTTAGACTAGAAGTTATAGTTTGACAAAACTATAAAGTGCATACTTTGGCAAAATGAGGTAATCTTGATGGATATCTTGAAGTGTACTTAAGGTTTTAAGTTAATTGGATGCTAATTTGTAGCATGATAAACACTTCAGGCTAGTTTGGATGAACAGTAAAATTAGTTTCGGTAAAATTAAAAATAATAAAAAAAATCGCTTAAAGGTATACTTTTTTAATAAAATAATAAAAAATAAATAAAAGAAAGGGCTAGAGGGTTATTTTACCCTTCTGTTATTTTGTTTTTTCCTCCCCTACCGCATCTCACTGGAGCTCACAGGGCTCCCAAGCCAACCCTTCTTCTAGATGCCAATGAGGTTGAATCAAAGGCAAGAAGTCGCCACTGAAACCTTTAGATGTCATATTAAAATCTCATTGTTTATAAATTTATTCAATTTTGTGTTAATTTGGCATGTTTATCAATTTTTCTATAAATATATATTAAAATTTTTTTAATTATAATTGTATTTTTCATTCATGTAATTTTCCTAAAAAAACATTTTGATTTTTTTTGCACACAAAGAAATTCATGAAAGGAATATGAATTTTAATAAATTATTATAGGCCAATTCATTAGGACAAAGTTTCCTTAATATTCAAAAAATTAAATTATGAAGAGACTTTCTATTTTCTTTTTTTGAAGAGGATAGTAGTATTATTCTTTTAGTGTATAAAATATATTGTGAGATGATTTTTTATATAGGTTAAGAAAAACAAAGGGCTGCACACAAATAGAGATCTCCTTCTACGGATCCTATAAATGCACCATCCAAGACTTTTGACGTTATAAAGTTAGGTTAGCGGCAGTCACCATAGTAAATGCCTAAGAACTTTGAGCAAGCCGATGAGCAGATCACTGGCTTTCAGCCACCACATCCAAGGAAATCATATGGGAAAGCATTCTGTTTTTCCTTAGACTTTTCAAAAGAATTAATAAAGAAAGTCTAAAGAGAGTACTTAAGTTTGACGAAATAAACAAAGAGCAAGTGGGGAACGTGTTTGGAAACCCGTCAATGTCAGCTATAATTCTTTGGGCAAGATATTATATTTAAATAATGTAATAAGAATTCCTTCACATTTTCTAGGCTTAATAGCCAAATATGACCTCAACGTTTGCCATAAAATGGAGTTAAGTTCTTAACGTTTAAATGCATGGAAATCAATCATCAACGTTACAAAATAATTGAATTAAGGACATTTCCGTTAAATCCTTTAATTTCTGTTACCCCTATTAGTAATAAAACTTAATGGAAATTAAAAGATTTAACGGAAATGTTCTTAATTCAATTATTTTATAACGTTAAGGGCTGATTTCCATGCATTTAAACGTTGAAGGCTTAATTCTATTTTGTGGCAAACTTTGAGGTCATATTTGGCTATTAAGCCCATTTTCTATGATATTATTATAATAAGATGGATATCTTTCCAATATTAAATTTCATAAGATTCTTAAATTAATTAGTAATATTAGTTTACACAAAGGTTAAGCTATTTTTGTTTAAAAGATTCATGCGTGATTTTATTTTCTATTATATTTCCTTCCTTTTAAACAACTTTGGTCAGGAAGATGATTAGTTCTTATCTCTTTCTTAGGGGTCCATTATAGTGCCTTTGAATGATAATGAACAGAGGTCATATTTGGTGCATTGGACGAAGATATGATAAGATAATATAAGATTATGGATAGAATAAGATTAGATTATATCATCCTATCTTATGTTTGGTGTGTACAAGGATTAAGAACAGGATATAATGATTTTTTATGTCTTTCACAATATTTGTTATGTGTAAAATTAAAAATAGTATAAAATAATTTTTTTTAGTACTCTTTTTTAAAGTAACATAATTTAAATTTATAATTTTTTTGTTATAAATATAAATTAAAAATTAAAAATTTCAATATTATATATAATACTATAATTAATAGTCCAATTTATTAATTGATTTTTAATAAAAAATTACTTCTAAAAAATTTATATTACTTTTCAAAAAAATTATTTTGTTAAGAAATGAATTTTTATAAAAAGCATTTTCGGTATTTTTTCATTTTTTCCTTTTTGTTTTTATTTCTTTTATATGATTTAAATTTAAAATAATTTTTTATTGTAAATTAAATATATTTATTTATAGAAAATTGAGTTTTTCTTGGAAATAAGTTTATTTTTTAATTACATTAAATTTTTCAAAAGACTATTCTTAAATATTTTTCTTTATTTTTATGGTTTCTTTATCTTCTTTTTTTTTGTCAAGTATAAGGAAATATAGAAAACAAAAAAGAAAAAGAAAAATACAAGTTAAATTTAATAATTCAATTTTGATGAATTAAAAAATATATAATTTCTAATAATTTATGGTTAATAATCACTTTTCTTTCATTTTTTTTTCAGGCAAAAAGAAAAAAATTAAGAAAGAAAAAATAAAAATTTAAATGTAAGAAAAAACTAGTTAAAAAATATATTTTATAATAATTTTATGTTTAAAAATTTATTTCTAAAAAATAATTTTAAAAAATGTGTACAAGAAAATATTATTTTATCAAAATTATAGTTTTTCTTTAATCAAAAACAAGAAAAAAAAGGAAAAATGAAAAAGAAGGAAAAAAATTATATTAATTAATTAATTAAAGATCCTTACTATTTTATTAAATGTTTAAGTTAATTTTTAAATATAAATGTTAAGGATAAATAATAAAATATGAGTATTTATTCGTAATCCTATAGGATTAGGAATAATCCTCACCTTTTAGAGAGGATTGAGTTATCCTATACTAAAAGGATAACTAATCCTTTTTGCAATCCAATCCTCCCCTTAACGTGTGCACCAAACATAAGATAGGATAATTATCATCCTATCCTATCCATCATCCTATGCATCAAACATGATCAGAAAGTGTAATCCTAACTTTTTCCTAAAATAAAATTCAGTTATGAATGTGGATAAGGGTTCTTTTGATTTACGCATTTTATAAAAAAAGTCCTAGTGTTTTTACCATTTAAAATTTTATCATCATGCATGAATCTTGAAGGATAGTGTTAGAATGTTTCGAATCCTCCAACTTCTGTTTGTTAATATACAAGGCTGACCTCACGACCCACCTTGAAGTTGAGGTTGAAAGTTTCCTTCACTTAGTTTAATGTTATATTTATTCTACGAGAAACTACCAAATACGTTGTCAATAGAGTCTTTCAATTATACAAATAAAGTTAATAAAATGATACATATTTTTAAGAAATATTAAAAAAATAACTAAAAAAGATGTGAGATGTGACATTTTTAATTTATTCATAGAATTAAAAAATTTTCACTGTCAATATATAAAAACTAACACTTATTTTATTTTTATCTTTCTATCTTAGATAACAAAATGCAAACTCAATGCATAAAACTCTCACATTGTGAGATTTGAAAAAGATCATAGATACGCAACATTCTTTTTACATTAACAGAGAGGGTGTTTCTATTACTTGAATCCATGACTTTTACGTCACAAAGATGCGACCTTTATCATTGCACTAAAACTTACCCTCGACCTTTATCATTACACTAAAACTTACCCTTATCTTTCAATCTTACATAAGAACCAAAAACCCTAACCATGAAACTTTCATGATGAAAGCCTCGAATATGATACAGTTTGATCCCTACAAGTACAATGCATATTTGGTATTTTAATTGGTGTCTTGGAGTTTTTTTTTTTCTTTTTGTCAAATATTCTCTGAAATGGTCTATAAAACTAATCAACATTATCTTGATCTCCTCCAATAAACTAATGAGAGAGTAATTGAAGGTGGAAAAGTATTAATATTGTCTATGATTTAAAATTTGGAAAAGACAGTATAATCTTTGTACATAAAACAACATAGAAGTTTCGTTCTTCTATTTTTTTAGGGTAATAAAGTTTCTTTTATATATATATATATATATATATATTATTTATTTATTATGTGTGTGTATCCTCTATAATATATTATATTAATTATCAAAACCTATAGCCTTGATCTTTTTGTGTTATGTATGGTTACAAATTAAACTCCAATTACTAATCAAATATGTTTTAAATATTTTATTTAAATAGATTATTAATCATTTTTCCATCATTTATACTTTATGTTTAAATGTCATAATTATTAATTGTTTATATATGCATATATATTGTTGATCAATAAAATGGGATAAACGATTTAGTCGGTTCTAAATGTTTATTTTGGTTTTTGTTTTGTTATGTAATTGTAAACCAGGCTAGCTAACTCAAGGAAGTTTAACTAGATTTTCATATATCCTATTTTCATTGCTTATTATTTTTGGATTTTGACCACAACCTTCTTGTACTACCCAATATTGTAGAAACAACATTTTCAATTATTTTGTCGATGTTGAATTAGGTACAGTGTTGCCCTTTTTTTCAAATTTTCAATGGTTAAATATTGCAGAGCTTAATGCAGTTCCTCGAAAGATATATATTTCAACTTTAAAATACTTCACTGCCTATTTAATCATAAAAAGAAGGATGTTTAATGAAATATAAAACATTAAAATTAAGGAAAGAAATTTATTTGGCTCATTCCTAAAGTTTCAATAATTTAAATTATCTTTTGTTTTCTTTCATTGGCCTCACCGTTATAATGATTTAAATTACCTTCTTTCCTCCTCCTCCCATTCTTTCTTTGGCATTTGAGAAATCCCAACAAGAAATGATATTTTTCTATCTTAGTACTCCAAGCAAACACAGGCAATTTGCTCTACCATACCTCTCATTTGCTTATGGTGATCTCTTATACCATAAGCCTCGCTTTCTCTATCTCTTCACTGATCAAACTATCGCAACTCAGTGTGCCATTTGCCCACCATTGCCGACAATAATTACATCCTCCCTCAGTGACACTTCACTTTGAATATATACCTATCAACAATCCTATCACGTTCATTTATTCCATCATAAGTTATCAACTTGCCCACTACCATTTTAATTTCCAATTGCCAACATAATTTCCAACTACTTAACTATCATATCAAGTCTCTTTATAATTAATATTTTAACTCTTTTTATCAATATACGTAGCAACTCCAAATTATATGCATATTCATCAAGCATCAATACTATTTAAAGGAGAAATTAAAAACCAATTTTAGAAATGCTTCCCTGACAATATTTAAAATTCAGTATAGGTTGTATCTAAATGCTCGATCACTGTTTATACTATATTTAAAATTTTCAAACTGTAATCCACTATGTCATCTTTCCATAAATTTTATGATTGAACTCTGGATAATTTATTTTAATTACCTAGTTTGCTTTCCCAAATATTCAAGGCAAACATGCATGGAGAGCTTTTAAAGCTTGATTCACTTAGTATCCCTTCAGATTCGGGTTCCAAGTATATATTAAAAACTCATGTTTTGGATTAGGTAAGTATCCAAGTAGATGAGTTGATCTAGTTGTTATATATACTGATAAATTTAATTTACTAGCCACTACTACTAAGACTGTTATTGACCTAGATATGGGGCTGAGATTTCCCTAACATGACCTTTTTCAACTGTAATTCAAAGGCTTCCTATCAATTTAGGTATCATCTAATTATATAGATAACATGGTTTGAACCTTGCATTAATTGGAATCCAACTGACAAGTCTTTCAAGTTTTGCAATACAAAAAAATTAGAGATTATATTCACTCATATTTCAAATATGAAACCTTAATTTCCAATTTTAGCCATGCTGAGATTCTTCTTAATCAGCACTTAAATAATTAAAGGAAAATTCCAACTAAAAATTTCAGAAACTTAATTAATTCAGTACTATACTGATACTGTATACAATTGTACGGAGCTTTCCATCAGCCATGGCTAGTCTTTGTAGAAAATTTCAAAGTCAGATAACAAGCTCAATATACAATCTCTCTAACCAGTAACCACACTCCAAGAAACTAGCACGGATCCTAGATGATATCGACTCGATGATAAACAATCAAAAGAAACTCTAACTAAATGCACAGTAAATCCATATTTTGAATCATAAAATCATAAAATCAAAATTAATAAATCTTGCAATTAAATTCTCCTACATCTTTCAACATTAAGCTCTCGTTTTATAATCACATTTAGCAAAAAAATTATAAAAAAAAATTATGAAGAAACATACAAATCTTACCTTTGAAAATAATAGCGAGCGAGTATATCACAAATTAAAAGAATAATCAAGCATAAAAAAATCATGATGATAATAAGAGATCTTAAAAGGACCTGGTGCTAGAATATTCGTAGAGCTTTCCAGTGCTGGAGAAGATCATTACTCCAACTTCAGCATCGCACAAGATCGCAAGCTCCTTGGCTTTCTTCAACAATCCGTTCCTTCGTTTCGAAAAGGTCACTTGTCTGCTCGTCGAGTTATCGATCCTCCTTATCACTATTTTCCCTCTCCCCATAGCTATAGTTCAGCGAGTACTCAAACAATAAATCTGCTCTTATCAAACAAAAAATTTTAAAAAATAATTATTAAAATTAACTCTCGTTGTTCGATAAAAAGGAGAGAGGAAGAAAAAAAAGCTTAGCAAAGAAAAAAAAATGAGAAGAAAAAAACAAAAAGAAGCGGATTTCTTTTTTTTGAAAAGTAAAAAAAGGGGAGAAACTTACTTGGAGAGGAAAGGAGAAACGGGGAGGAGACAAACCGAGGTTTCAGAGATGTCGTTTTGGTCTTGACTATCATCAGCAGAAAAAAGGATCTATATAAGGAAAGTTTCCGGGGGACGAAACAAAACCGCCATTTTTTGTACGAAAACCTGTAGTGGTTTTGCACGGATCAGAGGCACGTGGACCAATCAGGGATCGAAAGAATTTGTTTAATTGCTTTGATTATGGGGAAAAGAGCCGTCCTTCGTATAGATGACTGACGCGTGGGTCTACGGTTACGCAGACCGTAATTTCCTATTTTAGGGAAATATTTCTTTTTTGAAACAAATTTTCAAATTGTCGTTGTCCCTTAAAAATTTAGAATGGCTGTTGTGTCCCCGGATGCGGCTGCAGTGAGAGTAGGAGATTTGATAATTTGTGTTTTTAATTTATTTTTGTGTTATGTAAAATTGTGTTCATATTATGTAAAATATAAAAATTTTATGTCAAAATTTATGTCAATACGAAAAATATAAACTTTATTTTTAGCTTATTTTTAGTTTTTACAATATTAATATATAATTTTTACTTAATTTTAATTCATGTCACATCGTATCTTATATTCGTATCGTTTTTATATCGTAGATTTTTATAGTATCTAAAATTATCAAGCCTAGGCTAAATCAACATTTCACGGGGGAAGCTGTCTTTTCCAAGAAGGACAACCACCTCAATTTTTTTTTTGGTGAAAACCTCGTTATTTTATTTTTGACCACTAATAAACATTGCGTGGAAATGCAACAAATATGTATGTCAGATTATTCTTTTCGTTTATTGTAAGAATTAAGAAGTCAATTGGCTTGCATATATTTTTTTTTCTTCCTTTATTGGTACAAATTTTCAAAGATCAGTAACTTTGCAAAGTTCAATTCAAATTTGTTAACTTTAGTAATGGAGAGATTATAACGAGTTTTTCCTCATGTAACCAAAAGAAAAAAAAATAGCTTATAATGATGTTCATGAATATAAATATTGAAACATTTGATTAAAAAGGATATTTGAACTAACCATTAAGGTTAATCAAATGTCATAAAAAGTTAAAAAAGACTATTGATTTGAAATAGAAACTACTAACTGGTCAAATATTCTATAAGATAACTTTAATTAGGTTAGTGACATTTGATTTCTACGCATATATGATATGATATGTTCGTAGTCAAATTTGTGAGGGAGAATAAATGCTCATTATTAAGTGTCTTGAATTTGTTGGACAAATTCAAGTTATTGTTGGCTAAGTTTAGGGCAGTCCATCCTATAACAAAGATTGAGTCTCGTTTAATTCATTGGGTGACATCAAACAAAATTCTCAACAGCTTTCTCCAACCAAGCTTCATTTTTTTCCACAAAAAAGCCTACAAAACAAAAAGCTTTCTCAAAATGGGTAAAAGTGAGTTTGGATTTTATCTGGCAACTCGTCAAGCCACGATCCATGGCTTCCTAATTAAGCATTAGAGTCAACCAATTAAAGTGACTTCTTTCACGTCCGGCCTACCACTTTAGAAAAATTAAAGAAAAAATAGTTAAAAATGTAAAAAATAAAAAACGTGTAGAATAGAACTTAACGTAATTGGTTCATATAATTTTTTAAATAGTAATTTTTGGTTAATAGGGTAATTTGCTTATATAATTTGTATTTATATTATATAAAATTTCGTTAATATCGTATAAAATATGAAAATTTTGTATTAAAATTTATATCAACAAAGTAAATATAATTCTTTTACCATTTATTATATTTATATATAATTTTTCTTAGATTTTAATCTGTGTTGTTTTTTATTTTTTTTATTCGTATATAATATGGTTGAATTTATTTTAGTAGAGCCAAATTTTGAATTTTATCTCCCATCAAAAATTCGAAAACTTTTTTAAAAGCACGGTAGCGGGATTGAAACTGCTGCAAGTTGTTTAAGTCAAATCAATAGATTTTTTTTTTTGTGTTTTAAGAGATACGAAAGACAATCCAAAAAAAAAAAACATGTGATTTTTTGCCATGATTATGGCTGTCGTTTGCTATACCATGATCATGGAAACCACTCTTCGGTTATTTTGAAAGGGTATCCTCGTCATTTCAGGTAGAACAAAGGGACGAATCTGTCAATGAAAGCGGCGGCAGGGGCAATTGGGTCATTACATTGACAGACCTGGGTGCGCCACCACGTGTCGAAAAGGATGTGGAGATTGAGAAAAGGATTTCCTTTTTTTTTAGTTTTTAAGGTTTCCTAATTGGGAAATTGGAGACCGTGGAGCAGCACTAACAAAAAAAAACTCCAGTTGCGGGGCGAAATATCCAAAAACTTTCGATGTTGCCACAGAATCCTGAAAATATCAAATATGTTATTCCCTTTGTTTTATTTATTTACGGCAATAAGAGCTGAGCAGGCAATCACCTGTCTGTCGGGCTTTGATTTTCCTAAGTTTTCTGAAAAGCAAGTTCCCAGGTTGTAGCGCTGTAAAGTGTAAATCAATCAGCTCATCTGAAACCCACCAAGATCTTCCTCTGTATTCAATTAATTAAAGCATTAAATTTAGCAATTTTCATCACAACGTTGCACTTCCATCAAGAAATCCTGACTTGGGAATGTGCAAAAGCTTAGAGTTCTTTGCTCTTGTTTATCCTTAGGAAGATAATTAGATGGAGATTGAAGGATACATGCCAAAGATCTAATATCCTCCTCAACCTTGCATACCACCATGGCACTATCTACTTTGGGGTGTGTTTGAATCCCAGCGCACTTTCATTGCAGTGGGATCCAAAGCATAAAAACTTTTAGTTGAGTCTATGTGATTCTTTTACATCAAATCAATATGATACGATAAAAGATATCTTATAATGTCACAAGATTAATTCTCGTTAGAACCAATAAAATTCAGACTCTTGTGAAAATTAAATCGATGTGATATGGTGAAAGATATCTTATCTTGTTATAAGACTAATTTCCATTGGACCCAATAAAATTTAGACTCCCGTGAAAATTTAAACATTTTACTGGAATGATATGTTTAAAACATTACACCTTTACTTTTTTCCTTGTTTTGTTTTTTTATCTTAACATCACATTGTTTGAAAGAAATTGTTTTTTATATTAAGTGCTTTTCATTTTATTTTTTATTAAAAATGTTAGAATAAATTTTATTAATTTAATATAATATATAAAAAAAATTATATAGTAAATTAATATATGTATAAATATATAGAATATTTTTTAAAGATTTAATAACAAATGTAAATTTAATGAAAAAAAAAAATTTTAATTTATTAAAAAGATATTATTTTATATAAAATAACTTTAATAATTTTTAATTATTTATCTAATTTATAAAATATCATATATATATACACTATAAATTTCATTCTATACAATTTTTATCTAATGTTGATAATTTGATCTTCTCATTACATTTCATTTCATCGCCATTGTTGCGTTTACATCTAAACAAATACATCATTATTGATTTTAATCTCACCGTTACGTAACTAATCTTACTTCTATCCCTGTTACCAGTGTGAACTGTTTACATACGACAAGTACCGTCGAAGCAAACTCGCTAACAGCAGCGTCTAATTGATCAAAGACCAGAGCAAAAATTTCTCTGATATATTTATTATCTCCGCAAGCCTAATCCAAGGCAATAGCGGCAACACTGTTCTCCATAATCTGTTGCTCATGGCTCATCGTTTCCATCTCCTGTCTACACATCCATCAATAATCTGCAATACCAATGCCATTATTAACCAAAGCAACTCTAGTTGGCAGAATACCCGAGAGAAACCTCCACAAGAAGACTCCGAGCAGACCTTAGGTGGATTAACAAAGCCAAACTCTCCCTTCTATTTGATGATTGCAGTTGAGACCAAACTCTTTGTAACATATTAATGTTAAGCAAAATTAATTATGTTATTCAAACTTTTATTTTATATAATTATATATTATGTATCATTTAAACTTTCTAAATTTTGATGATTTGTAATATGCTATGAATGTAGATATAGTACTTTAATTTGTAGAATTTGAGTTACCATAATCTTAAAGTTTAAATTTATGATTTTTTTATCTATAAAATGCACATTGATTTACAATAATATTGAATTATATGCATTTATACATTTAACTTTTTAAGTAAACCACATGTTGCCTCTGGTGCCACTAGGTAAGTTCTTGCATCTATCTTAGAGATATTAGTCAATGTGAAACAAGGGTTTTAAAAGAAATGGAAGGTGAAGTCATTAAGGGGTTATGGCAATGAGGATGTATCACCATCATTCTGATAGTTTTTCTTGATATGCACATTCTTATTTTATGTTTAGTTTGAAGTTAATTCCAATGATCAATAATTAGTATAAGTTGCTTTCGAGTAATATTCAAAATATGATAATTATGAATCCAGCTGTCTATATAAAATTATAATAAAAATCGCATATTACCATAAAAAAATTAGTAATCTGTCATAATCAACTGCCGACTCTTTAAAAGTCCAAATATATTTTTGGTAATCACACTTTACCTAAGAAAGAGATTTCAAGTTTAAATCGCTCATTTCACTATTCAAACTTAATTTGAAAAAATTCTGTATTTATTCTTTAAATTAACTAGTAGCTACACATATAACTTAATTATGTGATAATATTTATTTTCTTTTTATTTAATTGTTTTCTTTTTTTTTCTATATATATATTATATTGAACATTAGTTGGAGGACGAATTTGAACTAAAAATAACTAAGTTTTTCTTCTTCTTTTTTAAGAGATAAGGATGCAACTATTAATATCAAGCTAATTAATTATATGTCAGTGTAGACATTCTTTAATTTGTTATAATCTCTATATTAAAAGATAATTATTATAAAGCTTATATCTGATGCACTAACAATATATAAATGTTATATACTATTAATCAATCACAAAATGTCACTTCATTAATAAGCAATGGTAAATATTATGCAAATCTTAAAAATAAATTAAAAATTTTATTGATATTATTTTTAAGAGCCTACATTTTTTTGTAACTTTGCTCATTAATTAAGTAGTATATAGCATCTATAAACTATTGATGCATCAAATATAAACTATTATATGTAATGTAAAAAAAGATAATTATATTATTGAAATTAGGAAACATATAATTGGTGCTTTCTAATTTGTCATTTTTCATACAAGCAAGCTTGCACACATACATTGTAAGACCCGAATTTTATTATTATATATCATATTTGTACATAATTGATAGTGAAAATAAATTGTGTTAGTAAAATTAAAGAAAACAATTGAATATGAATTTTCACTTTTTATGTTAAGTTATGATTTATAATATGGTGTACAAAAGGAAGAAAAACAATTATCAATTGTAGCAAGAAATATATGGGATTTAATAAAAGGTTAAGATAATATATATATATATATATAAGGTATGAAAGCATTAAATGAAGGCGTGAAAGGAATTAATGGCAACGGGACAAATGAAGAAAAGAATGAAAGGAAAGCCAATAAATGTTGGCTGGCAGTGGCGTGGATTGGGAAGGAAGAGGAGAAAGGGAAGAAAAGTGTCAAAAACGTGTGGAGATTTTCTTCTTACCGTCGTTCCATATTGCTGCAATTTTCTATAAGTTTTAATGCATGAAAGACAGGGAAATGATGAAGAAAACAGGATAAGGAATAGGTGTTAAGCTCTAATAGGATTAACATGGCTATATAAGAGAAATGCATGAGGAAGAAATTGATGGAAGTAACTTCATCTTCTTAAACAACCTTCTCGCCCATTCTGTTTCACTACAAGTTTATCTTCTGTTCCTCCATTTTTCTCATATATGAGCCATGAAATTTCACCTTCTAGTTAGCCAAACCCCTTATTCAGTGTTGAAGAGCTAAGAAACAAGAGAAGTAAAGCTAAAAGAGGCAGAAAAGCACTCTGTTATTGGAAGAGCAACTGGGTTAAGGTGAGTTTCATATTTTTCATGTTTCTTTTGATATTCCATACTAGATTTCTATGTTCTATAATGTGATAAACATAGACATAGCTTGGGTTTAGTTAAATATTGTTGGAATATATGAGAAATCAGATGGAAAATAATCAAGAATGATTAAGAAAAACAATGGGCGAACGGGATTATCTAACAGCTTGCTAAATAGGCGAGCAAGGAGTACTCGCCCAAAGGGTGAGGCGAGTACAATAGAATACATGACTAGGCGAGAACATGTTCGCCAATAGTTATGGGATAACCAGAATGATAGGTAGATGGGCGAGGACCAATGTTCGCCAAACGGTGAGAAGGGCGACCATAGAGATCGCCCATGTGGAATGTTGTGATCGCCAATAAGGCGAGTAGGAGATAAAGAGGTCGCCAAGCGTTATCCGATTCATGGGCGAGCCCATCTATGAATGAAAGCCACGAATGGCGAACTGAATTGATGAGCATGGCGAGTTGAATTAAGTGGGGCGAGCTCCCATGTTGGGTGAGCTCAAACGTGTAAGTCCATAAGCGAATGGCGAATTGTACAAGAGTCACAGAATCTCGCCGAAGTGCTAGGAATATTAACAGTTTTAGAAAATATTCAGAAAGAAAATATTAATGGAATTAATATTTTACTTTGCAGCTGAAATGTGAGAGTTGACAAAGGCGAGCGGAAAGCTAAGCTTTGAAGAGACCAGGTAAGGGAGATGTGTGTGAAAAGAATGCATGTTCTGTGGAGTTAAATTTATGAAATTACTGAGAAATGGTTTTGGTTTATGACATGCATGTTATTCTGATAAATTGCTTTGTTGTGGGCGAACTAAAAGCCGACCCAATACTGTTTGTTGGGCGAACTTTTAAGGCGGGCGAGCACAAATCTTTTTATCATTTTGGTCAAAGAACTCTTTTATGTTCCTTTGGGCGAGCAACGATGTTTTTAAATAGAAATCCGGGCTCGCCCTTTTAAATGTTGTTTTGGGGCGAGCGACCCCTGCTTTCATGAAAAGGGCGAGTTGACCATGGTGTGCCTCAATTGGGTGAGTTGACCATGGCAATGTTATAATGGGCGAGCCAGTTTTACTTGTTTTTAAACCAATATGTGGCGGGCGAACATAAGTTCAACGCACTGAAAGAGTTGACCATGGGCGAGCCAGATTGGGCGAGCTGACCATGGGCGAACTGATTTATGAGTATTTTCTTAACGAAATAAAAAAAAATTGAAATAATTTTAATATCTTTGAAAATAGAAAATATGAAACTTTTTGGGGCGAGTTGACTAAAGAGAACCATTGGGCGAGTTGACCTATGGGTGAGTTGACTATTGGCGAACTGACCATGGGCGAACTAGTCATGGGCGAGCCAGCTTAAATCGTGCCTTTCTCACACAGAAAATGTTGAAATTGCGGGCTGTTTTACTATTTTTAAAACCTTTTTGGAAAGAAAATCATTTTGAAAAAAATGATGAATTTGTGAAATAATTCCTTAAAGGTTTTCATGAAATATAAAGTGATTTTGAGACTTTAGGCCCCTAGTTTCATGCATTATTATTTATGTTGTTGCGTGACCTGCCTGGGGCGGTGGCTCGGTCGATGGACCAACGAGTGCACCTCAGGGCGTCACAGGGCTGATAGACCCGCCAAGTCATCAGCGGTCTCGAGGTTACTTGGCAAGTGGACCTGAGGACCATCTATAGATTATGGCCATAGATCTAGCTGAGATAGCCGTGAGGGGCGGTGGCCTACGGGTGCACCCCAAAAGCGGACGACTTATGTTCCTCAGGGAACAGAGCATGATTTTAGTTATTGCCTAGTCTCAACTTATTGGATTCTGTTTACTGAAAGGGTCTATTGAATCCTGTTGAAGTTAACAATATTCATTGTTTTTCTAATGGGTTGATTGTTAAGATAAATAAATTGTTTTTGGGAAGATAGCTGTTATTTTATAAAGCAGCATACACTTTCTTTACTGAGCACGTTATCGCTCACTTCCTATTTTTCACTCCACAAATTATTGAACTTGGGCAAAGTGAATTTCCTTCCAGAGATCTGATATCGAAGGTATGTGGTATTATTTTATATATTCAATAGAATGGTACAGTACTACTAATAAATGAAGGGAATATATATATATATATATAAATCTTAAGAAAGTAATTTAATAGTTCTTATAAAAGTGATAGAAGTTGCTAAGCATCACAAACAGCCCAACCGGTAAGTGAGTAATAAATAGATAAGGGAATATTATGTATTTTGTGGATTTGAGATGTTACATACATATAATTCAAAAAGTTGGTAATTCCTACCAAGCAGATGTGTAAGCTTTAGGATGTGCTTGATAGGATGGAAAAGTGAAAGGATGAAAAGAGATGTGTGAAAAAGTGGAAAGAAAATAGCTTTTGTTAGTGCTTGGTAGGAAGGAAAAGTTTGAGGAAAGAAAATAAGAAAGATTGCTATTTTCTTTCCTTATTGACATTACAAAATCATTCTAATTTAGAAAGATTAGTGAAGAGAAAATGAGAGAGGTGTGAGTTAAATATTTATAATTACAAAATTATCTTTTATTCTTCTAATTTTATTTTGTTATCATAGCTTATTAATGGTATAATGGTAAATTTATATAATTTCATTTTCTTTCCTTCCATTTTTCAACTCTATCAAACAATAGAAAGAAAGAAAATTATATTTTCTTTCATATTTTTTAAATATTTTCTACCAAGCACATTAAAGAAAAAAATTAATATTTTTCATCTCTTCATTTTTCCTTCCCTCTAATTTTCCATCTTTCTATTTTTCTTTCCACCTTACCAAGTAAAGCTTTAACGTTTTACCCTTAATTTTATGAACTTAAGAGCATACATATGCATATATGTATATAATTCTTTTCATAGAAGGAAGGAAATGCCTTGTAACAATAATGCATATACTTCTAAAACAATACGTCTATGTTGAACATCACAATGACATCAATATTTGAGTAATCTTCCTTAATTAATTAAGTATTTTATTCATTTTTAATTATACATTACAACGGCATCATTAAGTTGCCGTTTTTGGATGACGATGATCATTGTCTTCTTGTCAATATTCATGGTAGATCCATCACTTGCGGCAATTAGTCAATTGTTCGATGCCCTTGAAAGGTTATGCAAGTTGCGTTGGATCGCAAATTTATAATTTTAAAATCAATAAAAATAATAATAGGACCAGGTTCATCTAGGAAGATAATACTATGCACCACCATAATTAATTAATTAAAACACTTTTGTTTATATCCACTTTTGGAACATGTTAATTGCATATTATGTTTCTTTGATTTTAATTTAATTAATTTATTACAGCTAATGCTCGGTCCCGTTGATTCATTCAGCCTTTTAAAGAGGTAATTTCATCTATGTTCAAGGCTAAAATACTAAAAAAAGTTCCTGGACTATTGTACCTTTTTTTAAAAAAGTAAACTCTTATATTTTTATTATTTCTAAATAAGTTTTTATAATTTGATTTGTACTTAAATAAGTTTCTATTTCAAATAAAATGTTGATTTATTTTACGGATTTCTTTAAGGGCAGATTAACGATTAATGGCTTAATTATTTGATTACAAGATATTAACTGTTAATAACTTATTTGGGTACCTGTTAAAATATTAAAAGTTAATTCAGGTGTAAATTAAAGATTAATAGTTTTTTTATATGTAATAAAAGTATAGCTGTATAAGAGCTCATCTTGGTGAAGTGATAAATTTAGGTGCTTTTTTATTACTTTAACCAAAGTCCAAATCATAACACCTACAATTTTTATATCTATTCCCATATTGCGATCCTACAACCTTCTTTTTATAAAAAAAAAAATTTAATTTAATGTGTTAATTACTACTCCTAATCTAACTTATGTATGCAATAAAAAAATACCTCATGAAAGAGATGGAAAAGGGCAAGGAAAAAAAAAGACAAAGAAAGGAATAAACAGCCTAAATTTTGATCCATCACATTGATTTTTCTTTTCCTTAAATAGTAGTCATCCATGTCACTCCATTTAATAAATTCAGGTTCTAACCCACGTATCAGTGAAAAAAAAAACATTCTTAACATATAATACTTAAAAAATGTCAACTTCACATTAGTTTTGCTTGATCTTTCAGACCAGATTTGATCAAAGATCAGCTTCATGTATTATTAGCACATCAAGCAATATATAATACAATAATTTCCTTTAAGATATATAAACTGATTATATTCCATGCAAAATTAGTTGAGAAAGTAAAAAAAAAAAAATGTTTTCTTTTGCTTATGATAATTGATCGAGCCTGAACCCATATTATCTAGATATATTATATATTCAAACACGATAATGTCTTCCACTAAGCTTGTAAAAGCATGCGATGTTGCACAAAACACAATCCTAGGATTCTTCTCAAGTTCGGATAATTTTAAATATCTGATCAGGCTGTCATCATCATTGCTCGAGGTTGATGTTCCCATTCCAGGACCAGGAACAAAAATCTTTGATCATGGAGAGCGGCCAACTACACGTGAAGACGACGCCAACATCAACATTGACCGGTCGAAAGGTGCCGATCTTCCCTTTCCCTTCATGGGATTTCAGTTCATTACTTAAAAGAAAAAAAAGAGTTTTTCAACTTTTAAAATTGTTGCAAAATGCAAATTTATTGGTTTGTTAAAACTTTTTTCAACAATAATTTTTAATCGTTGCAAATTCGTTGCATTTAACTTCTTTATTAAAAATATCTGCAATGATTTTCATTGTACAAAGCATATGAAACTTGCCAGTGGAATATAGGACTAAATGGTGTTTTTATATACAACTTGCTGTTAATTTTACTCATACGTACATTTCCAACATCGGTTGAGAACTCATTGTCTAGGGTTGGGACACTGCTGCTAAGCTCAAACCCTGATTGGTCGAACCCACGTGAACCATGTAGGGTTATTCCAATGGAAACTTTTTCGATGCTACTTTGATAATCCACCAATGGGAATCATTTTGGGATTAAAGAACAGAAAATAATTTAAGGGATTGATTAAAATAATACAACTTTCCCGTGCTTCCAACGAAAAAGTAAGGACAAGCGTCAATCATCAGCCAAATGATATTAGTGCATGGACTAAGGAAAGGAAAGGCGATTTCCCAGTATTAAGAGTGGGTATTAGACTAATTGCTTTATAAATAAATTAACAGTCGTTTTCTAATTGAAAATCATACTTGTTTTGTTTTCTTTGTTGTGTTTGATGTTTATGGCTAAGAGAGAAAGCAAACAGCTCTATCTTTTCGAGAATGTGGCCTTTTTTAGGAAAGAGGAGAAAGCATGATGTTTCTTTTGGAAATGGCTATGGCTCCCACTTGAAAAGCTCTTTTCCCGGTGGATATGCCAAACCACTTCAACTTGTGAAAGCATACTTGCAGAGTTAAATACTTGACTAAAAATATAACCGCCATAGAATTAATGTGTGTGCATAGAAGGTTTTTTTATTAAAAAAAAAAAAGAATCAAAGTTATTTAACTAGCCTTTACCCTAATTCTTGGCCTTAGAGGTTTTTTTTAATTGTAAATTTTTATTCAAAATTATAATTATAATTAACATATTATATTTTATGAATCGTAACTTGATAAATTGATAAATACAAATAATAATAACAAATTATATAACAGATTAAATTCGATTTCACACTTGATGAAATTTGAACTTGAGATTTCAAAGTCTCACAACCTTATTCTCACCACTAAATCAAGATCTCATTGGCATTAAAAAAATACAGATATTGAAATTCAAGTTTGACGTTAAATTTATAAAACTTTTATACTTTAAAAATGAAAATATAGTAATTTGAACCAATCTTTAAAGCAGTATATATAAAGTTTTATTTCAATATTTCATCACTTCAACTTTTTTTATATCATATGCACATATAAATCATGTTTTTTTTTTTTACAATTTAACCGATCAAAATCAATTTATCATTTCTTTCAGATTAAATAATTAATATGTCATTCATTTTAATTCCACGTATATAATCTTTTATTATTTCTATTGAATAATTTATAATACCCATAAAATTGAAGGACATTTTCTATATTAGTCATCACTGTTCGTATAGAAATTAGTGCACCATAATTCTGTTTATTTAACCTTAATTGACTACCAAGTCGTTCAGCAGCCACCTAATTTGGTGCTAAATGTTGATTTCGAGCAGTTACTTAATTGCAAGTTCAAAGAATAATCTGTGTTACGTATTGAGAAAGAGTAAATTCCAAACCTTTTTACAGTTGAATAGAAAAATTAATGTCAATAATTCAACTTTTACTCTATTGATTGATTGGATATGAAAGAAAATGTATTACTTATTTTTTGTTTTATTATGACTAAAAATAGTATAAGTTACATGCTGTAAAGCCACACTTTGCACGTTTCAAATTAAATATAAAAGCTAATTATTTGAGTAAACATTAATTGATAATTAACAAAGGCAAAGAACAGTATTCGCATTTTTTATGGAAAGCATATATGGATTAAATTTAGTAATTAAAACTCTAGGAGATGAGTAGACACACAATGAGATAGGTTAAGTACTAAAACTTATTGTTTTGTATGGAATTAATGTTAGTTTGTTTAACCAGTGGAATTAAATATAATTTCTTCTTAAAAAATGGTAAATCTTTTTAATATTTTTTATTACTTTTTCGTCTAAATTCAAGATCCCATCTTGCTGTACTTACAAATAGAACATTGTTTAATTAATACAGAGAATAGCCAAAAACCTGTTTTAAATAACTAAATTTTTTGGTGTAAGTTATGATATATTTTCTTTTATTTTTCCAACTCTTCACAGCACCAAGGTAAAGAAAGCGTCGCTTTTAATAGAATTTTTAGATTTTACACGGTTAAAATGGTAATACATAACTTTTTAAGGAATATTAAAAATATAAAAATAAATAAAATGGATTATGTGTTTATCATTTTAATCTCGTTTGTGAAGTCTAAAAACTCAAGTGATAGTAAATTGAATAATAATCCTATTTGATATTTCTTTTACTAATTTTATTCAAATTTGGAGGCTTTTTATTTTAAAGCCTTCTAGGCTTCTAGCAATGTTTGATTTCTAGCCATGCAAGCTTGGTCTATGGAAGAGCTTGTCATGGTGGCTAAAACTAAGAGCACTCGATTGGCCAACTTTATAGGATTTCTCTTTTATCATTATTTAGATAACGCATTACCCAAAAGGAAACCTGACAAACCAAGCTCACCAATTAAGCAAAAGCTTAGAATTGTTGATTTGTTAGGCAAAAATACATAAAAGGCCACCTAACTGATCAATTAGGCAATATCTAAAGATTCCTTTCAATGGACGCTTCCCAAACAAAGTTAGCACTTATTAATTAACCAATGGAACTTAAAAATTAACTTTAATGCTCTATATATCAAGGTTTGAATGGAAATTTTGATTATGTCTATATGTCAAGGTTTGAAATGTATACGTTATCATGTTTGGTTAAGAATGTTGAACCAGTGGTAAAAATTCAAATGATTTTTTAACCGAATGATTAAAGAAAAGTTGTAATATATTACAAGATTTGGATTTAAACTTATTTAGGTAATCTCAAAAATTGCCCTCACTTTTTTTTAATAAAAACATTACTAGTAAAGATAAGAGAGAAAAGGAAGTAATGGACTTTATCAAGTAATTTATATTAAGTTATAAATTGCAAATATATATTTTGATTTTTTTTATCTATTTTTTTAATTCTTAAACACACTCATGAATAAGTTTAGTAGGTAGAAATAAATATATTAACTACCATGTTACCAGTGCAATGCAAAAATTATTTTTTCTTATTTATATATGTATTGATACATATAAATTTAAATTATTTGAATAACATACTTTAAAAAAATTAAACTGTAAACTTAAAAATATATTTAATTTTAAATGAACTGAATAGTGTAAGGAAGTGAAGAAGTGGTTATAGGAGTGAGAAGTAGGAAGCGAAGAAGTGGTTATAGAAAAGGAGAAGTATTATGTGTCGTGTATATTTATATATATATATATATATATATATATATATATATAAATTTAAATATATACTACATATCATGTATCTTATGTGTCCTAAATAGAAAAAGTTTGGATAAATATTTATATGACATATTTATCAAGTTTTGATGTGGAACATAACACACACACACGATATATCAAAATTTTTATTTAATATGTTTTTGTATATGAAGGAATTTTTTGATTTGTTCTTAAAAAAAAAAAGAAAAGAAAAAAATGAGAATTTTTGTAAACTTGTGAAAGTGAAAATCTTCAAAATTTTTTTAAGGGCTTCTGATGAAGCCTTAACATTAAATTTAAGCCCACAAACAATGAATGCCGAGGGCCCAAATTGTAAAAAATTTGTGCTACTCATCGCTCTCGAAAGGCGCGTGGGCGGTGGAAAGCTGAATGGAAAGTCGTTCATCTAACTAGTTGTTCAACCAAAGTAGCAATCAAAATAACTCCCAGTCTTCGCTACATTTTCCTTTTATTTTATTTTCTCCTCTATTACAAATCCTGCAGAAAAAAAGAAAAGGAAAAGGCAAAAGAACAGGAAAGACGAGAGTTTCCAACGAAAATACAGGCTTTTTTGCAGGTTTTATTGGTAATCCTGATCACTAATTTTAGTTTCCCCTTATCCGATTTTCCCCTCAATTAATTATTTTTCATTGATTTTTTTTTATTTGTCTTTGTTGGCCAAAGATTTTGGACGGTCGCTATGGCAATTGCGTCAGAAGAAACCACGCGCATATGCAATCACTGGTATTTGTTAATTTAAAGACGTTCCTGAAATTGCATAATTTAATGATGATTTTCTAGAATTAATTTTAATTCGTTGAATTTTCGACGTAATCTTTTTCGTCTCTTTCCGATCCCTGCCCTTTTGTTTGTTTATATTTATTCTTTTATCAGTTGAGATTTTGTTTATTTGAGCTTAAAAATTCTTCTTTTTTTTGTTGTTATATTTTTAATTTACAATTTGCGTTGTTGAGGAATTCTTGTTGTCTGATTTATCTAGAGTTTGTGCAGTCGGGTATTAATTCATGCATAAAATTATTAGTAATTTAAGTTGACCAAATCAAGCTGTGAACGGTGTGGCTTTAGTTGAATTGCCTGCTTTAATGTCAGTTAGGACCTAAAATTATGTTTGTTTGATGATGCTGTTGTGGTTGCGTTGATATTTGATATCATGTGATCAAGGCCTTTGTCTTTGTTAATAGCTGAAAATACATTGAATTATGAAAGATTGGCTTAAATTAGCGTGCATTTTGAACATTTCAGTATAGTTGTTGGTAATTTTTTTCAGGTTCTTTCTTGATCTTGCTCATATTCCATTAATAATAAATTTGTGATCCACTTTATCCTGGATGCAAGCTTAGCATTGGCATATGTGATTAAAGCTTTGGGCTTCATGTTTTTCTTATTTGACATGAACACTTGTATTTCATAAGGGACCTTGAAGTGTGTTTTGTTGTTTTCCTTACATAGTTAGGAAGGTGAATATGAGTTTTGGATCAAAGATTATTGAGGTTTATTTCTAATCCCTTGTTTTTATGCAGGATAGAAGCACATTATTAGTTTCTGAATCTTGTTTTGATGCATGCCTTAGTTTTGAAGTAGTTTGCTAATTATTCTTTATGTTGCAAGATTTCTTTGTTAATCCAGTTTTATGAGGGTGGAGGTCTTTTTGCTCGATATGTAATGGTTTTGGAAATTCACTTGCCCAAGAACTTTTAACAAGTACCTTTTCCTTGTTAATGTTGCAGTGACAGAGCCATACCTTCCTCAAACATTGATTTGCATTATGCTCATTGCTCCCGGAATCTAGAAAAATGTAAAATTTGTGGTGATATGGTTCCAAAAAAGCATGCTGAGGAACATTTCTTAAACACCCATGCTCCGGTATGGCAGTTTAGTTATTTTCTAATTCTTTTCAAATGATTTAATTCTTTTATCTTTCCTGTTTCCCTTCTCTGCTTTCCTCATCGCTATGATGGCTTTCTGATGCTACTTGAGCTGGAAGCAATGAAATTTTCTGACAATTGGATGTAACTTAATAAACGGCAATACATTTTAGTATTTAAATTTTATCAAAATGTTGGAATTTTTATAGGTTGATTTTTTTTCTTTTAAATTATATATTTTTTTTGGTAAAAAGGGTTCGGGTAGGGATAACTAAGTTGTCACATCCCAACATCATTTATCTGCCAAGGTTAACTGAGAAGTCCTGTTTAGATTGATGGATATATGAATTGATAGCCCCTCCCATTTTCTTCTCCCATTTGAACTCATTTTTCTCTTTCTTGGTTCGGTTGCCTCTATTTGGCATGAGGGGAGCTCTATTTCCTCGGATTGTAGTTATAATTCTTTTAGGTCAAGACAATCTGTCAATCTCGTTAGAGATAGTTAAATGTAAATGTCCATTGTCAATGAAGGTTTGGTTTGAAATATTATTGAAAGTGAAATAAAAGAGAATATGAAAACTTCAACTAGTCCTTCAGTGATTGATAATAATGGGTAGGTGCAGTTAACTATGAGTTTGTTTAGCCAAGGTTATTTTGGGTTGATTCAAACATGCTTGTGAGTGTCTGTATGTAATGTGAATATGTGTATCTACTTAAAATATAACATAATTCATGTATTAACATCTCTGATGCTATTGACCCCATTGGCATGCAAGCAGGTGGCCTGTTCACTCTGCAGTGAGACAATGGATCGTGAAATTCTAGCTATACATAAAGGTGAAAATTGCCCCCAGAGGATAGTTACTTGTGAGTTTTGCGAGTTTCCATTGCCTGCTATTGATCTGGCTGAGCATCAGGTACTGATTATGAATCATTTTACAATGAATGGATTCAAATGATATATATATATATATATATATATATATATGTGTGTGTTAGGTGAAATTGTTACAATATTACTGTTGCTTTGTGATTTTAGGAAGTCTGTGGGAACCGGACAGAGCTGTGTCATCTGTGTAACAGATACATTAGACTGAGAGAAAGATATAACCATGAAAGTAGGTGCACTGGTATTGCAGGAAACAATGTGGGATCTTCCAGGTACATATACTATAATTTACCTTTGGAACGTTTGGGTAGATGTGTTAATCAGTTTTCACTTTTTCCATAAATTGTATTTCTATTATTAAGCTTGTATATGCCCCATGTCAAAAAATATTTTTGGCTTCATAGTATCTAGCAGGCAAGTTGGTAATTTGCATGGTTTAGGTTAGCATTTTGTACTAATTGCAAATTTCAGTCTGCAAATTAAGAACTTGTAATTACTATAGAGGATGTCTGCAAAGTATTCTTTACTTTCTGTTTGATCTATAAGGCATCGACAAGCACATACTTCACAAGCAGTGCAATTATTAAATTCAAAATGGATTCCCCACAGAACTGCTGTAGCTTTTCAATAATTGGGTGTAATGCTGCATTATGTACAAACATAGTGAGTCAAAAGTATTTACTTAGCTTTTGATTTTGTTGACAAAGACTGTTTTAGCTATGATAGGTAATCAATGATTGCTTAAATCATATGATTGTTGTCCTTTTCCCCCTATCTTCCGTGAATTGAAGAGCCACACCCTCTTGTATGCCAAGAAATAGAGCATAATTAAACATGTGTTCTTGTCACATGGATATGGATGGAACTTGCCTCCATTCTGGCAAAGACCAGATTAATGCCTGAGGAGTTGAGTATTTTACAGTTACAGTCTTCAATTTCTGAAAACAGAGTCAGACCTTGGCTCTTTGTTTCCCGCCTTGTCTTAAGAGAATTATGTTACACCAATTATCATGGGTTTAATATAATGGATTTGGATGTAGGGATGTGAGGGCCGTTGAAAGGGAGCAAGGTGCTCCGAGAAGGCGGCCACCGGAATATTCACGGAGACGACTTCTGCTCACCATTGCGATAACCGGCATTGCTGTTCTATTAGGATCACTTTTTTTCCAGAAGAAGGTAGAGACCAGTCAGGTGCATTAGCAGAGTAGAGGGTCTGTACTGGGCTTGTGTAAATCAGCTTGAGAACTACATAATTCCATTTCTGTATCTTGTCCTAGAGCAGATACCATTGTTGCTGTATCAAACTCATTCAGATTGTGATAATATACTGACGTTCCAATGCGATATTTATTTCTTAGCTTATAAAATTTATATACATAAAAGATAAAACTACTGCTTTTTTTTTTGTATTTCGAAATTGTAACAATAATAACATAAATGCTATCTACCGAAAATATTGTGAAAATCTTTTGTTTTGTTTTGTTTATGGTACTAATTTGTTAGCCATGTAATATGAATGTCATGTTGATGTTTTGGTGAACATTGTGCCCTAATTGGCGTGATCCTGAAAACGTGTACCAATGGGGATCGTTACAAATTAAGGTGCATTTATGATTTAGCAAATCTAAATCATACAATATATCATAGTTTTTTATTTATTTGATCAAAACTTTAAATTCAAAAAATTGACAAGTTTTGTACCCAAAAATTAATTAACGAGTTCCATAGTTTATATTGTTAAATTTTGCTTAGATGTTTTTTTTGTTACAAAGAAAATATTAAATAACTAGAGATGAAAGTGTTTAGATTTAAACTTGACTTACAATATTTATGTTTTATCTATAAATAGCTATTTTTGAATAGTTTTTATTAATATATTTTAAATTAAAATTTTATTAATAAATTTTTACATCTATAATATTATAAAAACTCAATTTACATGTAAATTATGTCAATTTACATAAAATAATTTTGTTAACTTTGGATAATTTTAATAACTTTCTTACTTCAATAAAAAAAATAACTTTCTTACAATTTTGATAATTTTTAATTCAAAGAGTATCAATATTATCATAAAAGTTATCAAAATCATATTAAAGGCAATCAACATCATATCAAATTTTGTCAAAAATTCTATTATCAAAAAAATTCTATTATCAAAAACAATTTGTCAAAATTCCTTTCCGCTAGTTTGAAAAAAAAATTCTTTCCCGTTTCCCTATAAGAATTGGCGACGGCTTTATAACCGAAACTGATATTGGAAAAGCAAATTTATTACATATTATATAAGAAAATTATCCTATATATTATGTGAATTTTTTAACTTCATAAATAATATGTGTCTTATTTTATTTTTTTTATTTTTTATTTTTTAATATTCTAAAAGACATATATTATCATCTTAAGTCTATTTATTGAGTTAAAAAATTTCGCTCATAATCGATAGAATAATAATTCTATTATATATTAATCAAACACGCTCTCTCAACGTTTAAAACCTTACGCGCCACTCTAACTGTCAGCGGACATCAACCGCCATAACAACTGCTAGTTCTCCCAATCCCCTACGGCCGCTTCACCGAAGGCATCTCCGATCAACCGATCACTGACGTCACCTCCTTTCTCTCTCCGACGACGAACTTACAGCCGCCTTGTTCGGTGACAGACTGATCGTCCATGACAAGTACACTGCGGAGGGTCATAGATTGTTTCAGTGACTGTGGCGGCTGTAACAAACGTAACGGAAATGCAGGGCAAAGTAAAAATTTAAAGTTGTTGCTTTCAATTTTATGGTGACTGGAGATTTTTATTTATTTTGGAAATTTCACGTTGAAATGAAATGATAGGGATTTGATTGAAGGCATCTTTAATGAGGGGAGTTGCAGTAATAAATTCTCGACATAGAAGTAGTAAAACCAAGTCACTGATCATTGATCAAGATCCTATTTATATTCAAAATTAAATTTATTTTTAGACTTTTTCATGATCTTATTTTTATATGCTTGCTTTAGGTTAGGCTTCTTACACGCTATCCTACAGTTAAGAAGAGATTGCTTTGTCTCTTAACCAAAGCCACAAAATTTTTCAACTTTTTCATTGATTTATTTCTCTATTTCTGATAAATTTTGAAACCATCATAAATGTTTATAATTTTTTTCAGTTATGTTGAACATGAATCAGGATACAAATTGTGCTCCTATGCCGCCTCAGGGTGTCCGATTGCATATTCAAGACCGTTATGTAAGTTAATTTTGTTTCCTAATCTTTGGGTACCAGGAAACGATTGAAGTTATATGCATGAATAAACGAATAACTGGCTTCTTACGGCAACTTGTAGTTAACAGGTTTTGGGTTGATTGTGACTTATATTTTGTGCAGGTGGTGATGGATAATGGCTTAGTTCAAGTCACGCTATCAAAACCAGGGGGTATTGTTACTGGAATACGCTACAATGGGGTTGACAATTTGCTTGAAGTTCGAAATAAGGAAACTAATAGAGGGTGTGTAGTGTTACAGATATTTTTTTTTCCTAGCTGCTTCTGCTTGTCATGGTTAATTATTTGTAAATATGGAACTAATTCATTGCATAGCAATCAAAACAATAATTAGTGGGCATTTCTAAACATGGAATTAATTGATTCAAGTAAATCACAATGCTAAATTAGACTTTGTAGATTAAGGCAAGAACATTTTAGGTGTCTTCGGAAAAATATTGCAGACAAATTTTCTTATACTCCTTACATAGAGAGCTTCTTACATTTTTTTCTTACAAACACACACACTTTTCTTTTCATCAATCATACAGCAAACTGGAGGCTTTCCTCTCCCTTTGACTGATTTTTTTTCTTATTGTAGGTACTGGGACCTGCACTGGAATGAAATAGGAGGCAAGGGAATATTTGATGTGTATGTACATTATCCTCTTTTCTGCACATATGACAACCACAAAATCACAATTCAACTTGATTTCATCAGGACAGATTTGAGTTCAAAAAATGTCTTAATTGTGGAGTGCCCAGATAGGTTTTGTGAGTATTTGTTTTTTAATTCAAGATAGATAGGAACAACATTGCAACAGCATTTAGATGTATTTAATAGAGAAACTTGATTGATCTTGCATTTTTTGATACAAGAATTCCAAAAATACATAACCGTTTTGCTTATTTAAGCTAGTTCATGCTGGCAACATGCTCTGCATAGCAAGATCTTCTTTCTATATCTCAAGAGTTTTGTCATTATTGTTGGCCTGTGGTTTCCTTTCAAACAACTTGATCTTCTTTGCTTACAACTTACAAGGTTTACTACCAATTTTTTCCCAAGTCTTTGACTTGGACATTTTCATTAGGATTAGATAGAAGTGGTTCTGATTTTGATTATACTTGATATATTAAACATATGATAATTACTTTTGCGGTTATGCTAAAGTATGAAGCAAGTTTATTGAGATAATTACCATTTTGATTATGCTAATGTCTGAAGCAAGGTTATTGACTTATTGCTGTTCAGGATTCAAGGAACAAGTTTTAGAGTTATAGTGGAAAATGAGGAACAAGTTGAGCTCTCATTCACAAGAACTTGGGACCCCTCCCTTGAGGGCAAGTACATTCCTCTAAATATTGATAAAAGGTCCTTGTTTAAACCATACATTGGTTTGTTACTGAGATCTCAGCTACAGAATTATTAATCATGACTAGCTTTCTGCAGGTTTATAATGCTTTGTGGTTCATCTGGCTTTTACTCCTATGCCATCTATGAGCATTTGAAGGAATGGCCTGGTTTTGAGCTTGGAGAAACTAGAATTACTTTCAAGCTCAGAAAAGACAAGTAAGATATTCATAGCATATTCTTCCCTTTAACAAATAGGCTGCTTATAGGTAATGGATTTCTTTAAAAAAAAAAAACAACAAATTTCTAGTGAAAATTTGAAACCTTTTTTCTTTGTCCAGAAATGCAATCGTAAGAAAGTATACTTCTTATCCCTGTCAATCCAGGGTTTGATTCAATTATAGACAAAACCCAGTTCTTGTGAATTTTTTTTGTATCAATTGATTATCTCAACCATAATTTTCCTTTTTAAGAATCATGTGTTCATAGCATGTTAAAGATAGCTTCCAGTCACTGTTTAGGGCCAGTGATGCAAGTCACTTATCCTAGATAGATAGGTTGTGAAATAAAACAGCAGCATGGAACATCAAATTGGTTTAAATGTAAGTAGAGTTTTATAGTCACCTTTATACGGTTTCAGGTGAAGTCATTTTGAGTAAGTAAAAATTGGTTGATTGTTTAGACTTTTTGAATTTATTGTAGGTTTCAATACATGGCCATAGCAGATAACAGGCAAAGACAGATGCCCTTCCCTGATGACCGATCAACTGGAAGATGCCAACCTTTGGCTTATCCAGAAGCAGTCCTTCTTGTCAATCCCATGGATCAGAAGCTAACTGGAGAGGTACTTCTTGCATGCCCATTCTCTTCCTTGTGTGCTTTATCTAGGCCATTTTCTTCGTTATCTGCAGTAAGAACTTTCCAGTTAGATTGTTAAGCAGATTCTTAACTTTATTCATGCCAATGTGGCAAAGTTTAAATACTACTTGTCCTAATTAAATCGAAATTTCTAGCCCTAGCTTGGTAAGTATTAGGAGTGCTTTTGCCACATGGGTGTGCAAACAGGAATACATGGTTGTTTAATATGACTTTTTGATTTTCAGGTGGATGACAAGTACCAGTATTCATGTGAGAACAAAGATCTTCGGGTCCATGGTTGGATCTGCTTTGACCCACCTGTGGGCTTCTGGCAAATCACACCTAGTGATGAGTTCAGATCTGGTGGACCCCTTAAACAGAATCTAACCTCACATGTAGGACCAACCAATCTTGCTGTAAGTGCCTCATCTTGGGCAACAGTAAAAAAAAAAAAAAGTAACCCAGTGCACAAGGCTCCCACATTATGGGGTCTTAGGAAGGTCATATGTACATAGCCTTCTCTTTGTATTAAAAGAGAGGTTGTTTATGCTTGAACCTGTGACTTTCAAGTTACAAGGGAGCAACTTTTACTGTTGCACCAAGGTTTCCCTCTTTCATCTTGGGCAACAGATTAATAAAAAACTTCGACATTATCTCAGTAATCCAGCACTCACTGTTATGATTGTAAACTTAAGTTACATTAACTCAACTGAAATGCTATCTGCAGATGTTTCTTAGTTCACATTATGCTGGGAAGTACATGGTTCCACGATTTGACGCTGGGGAACCGTGGAAGAAAGTTTTTGGCCCTGTTTTTATGTATTTTAATTCCACAGCCTCTGGAGATGATCCACTTTGGCTGTGGGAGGATGCTAAAATCAAGGTTTGGTGTTTTCGACTACATGTACATTTTTCTTTGAAACAGACTGAAATTATTTGTAATTTTATAGTGACATTCTTGGAGAAAATAATTGTAAAAATTGATCTACAGATGATGATTGAAGTTGAAAGCTGGCCATACAGTTTCCCTGCTTCAGAAGATTTCCCAAAGAAAGAACAACGGGGTAACCTTAATGGCAGAATATTAGTCCAAGACAGGTATGCATGCAAGACAAAATATACAATTTTTTAAACTTAGTTATTAGAGGTGCAAAGAGCACAAAGTGGGAGACATGATTTAAGTGGGCAAACTTTTATAGAGAAACACATTTAGCCTATTAGAAGAATATACCACTATTCATAGCAGTCACTTATCAGAAACGTTATTCATGGCAGTCATTCTAATATCAACAATAACTGCAGTAGTATTGGTTGCTAAGCAAGAATAGCAGAGATGTATTTAATACAAGAACCGCACAAACATTGTTTTTCTGTTACTGCATTTTAAATGTCTGCGAATCAGTAAAATGGCTAAAATGGCCATCAGTTTAAGAGCTTTGCTTTTGTCTTATCCACTCATGTCTTTTGAATCATCAAATAAAATGTTGGTTCCTGTTTTGCTTTATTAGTAAATGCAATTTTTTTTTTTAATACAAGAACCGCACAAACATTGTTTTTCTGTTACTGCATTTTAAATGTCTGCGAATCAGTAAAATGGCTAAAATGGCCATCAGTTTAAGAGCTTTGCTTTTGTCTTATCCACTCATGTCTTTTGAATCATCAAATAAAATGTTGGTTCCTGTTTTGCTTTATTAGTAAATGTAATTTTTTTTTTTTGGTGATTGTTCTGTCTAGGTATATCAACAATGACTACATAATAGCAAGTGGACCATATGTTGGTTTGGCTCCCCCAGGAAATGCAGGATCATGGCAAATGGAAAGCAAGGTAAGATTGCTTGACTCATTATAATTCTATGAAGCAGCAGCATGGTGACACCTTTTCGTCCTTTTATTTTTCTTCTGTTGACATGTAAGTTTTTTGTATTGACAAGGCTGGCAACACAATAAATCACACCCAAGATAATGATTTTGCTATTATACTTCTGATTAGGGCTACCAATTCTGGACCAAAGCAGATGAGAATGGTTTTTTCTCCATTAGAAATATACGGTCTGGTGACTATAATCTTTATGCATGGGTCCCTGGGTTTATTGGAGATTACTGTCACGAAGTTGTCATTACCATAAGCTCTGGTAATTGTTTGTCTTACTTTGATATGCTCATTAGTTGACTAGAATCACAATCATGATATGCTCTATGTAATACATGGTACAGGTTGTAACATTGAAATGGGTGATGTTATATACGAACCTCCAAGAGATGGACCTACATTATGGGAAATAGGCATCCCTGATCGCTCCGCTGCAGAGTTCTATGTTCCCGATCCTGATCCAAAGCATGTCAATAGACTTTTTGTCAACCATCCAGACAGGTTTGCTGCTCTTTCTGAATTTTTAAAGAGTTTGCTATTTGCTGAACTTTATTTTCAAGGTGAACAGGACCAATTTCCTTTTCTTTATCCTTTCAAAGAAGCTTACGTTCCATTAGTTTTTTAAGGAAGTTTTCTTTTGATCATGTAGTATGTTATGGTCGTACTAGACTTGGAAAGCACTCCTGCATTGAAGCCTTCTCTTATGGAGATCCTCTCTCCAGTTTACTTATTCAATGTGCACATTCCAAGAATTCACGACTATGCAAATTCCTTCCTTAATGTGTTCTTAGTTGTCATTTTCCTCCCCTGGCAGGTTTAGGCAGTATGGGCTGTGGGATAGATATACAGAACTATATCCTGATGGAGACTTGGTTTACACAATTGGTGTTAGTGAATACAGTAAAGATTGGTTTTTTGCACAGGTTGTCAGGTACAGCTTTTAACATTGGTTGTTGTTGATATCACTTGTAATTTTCTCAGTATTAGAGAATCATAATAGAAAGCTTCAGGAAGATTGGCGATAATGCATTTCGAGGAACTACATGGCAAATCAAGTTCAAACTCGATAATGTGGATCGGAGTGGTATCTACAAATTGCGACTGGCGCTTGCATCTGCTACTCTAGCTGAATTGCAGGTAAAGAACTACACTGCATTGGTTGATGTGTGATGCTAATGAAAATCTTGTTTTATTTAATTCAAGTATACCATGAAGATACTATTTTTTCTCAAAATTTCTTTCACTCTAGGTTCGAGTTCAAGATCCAAATACAAATCGTCCTCTATTTACAACTGGACTGATAGGGAGGGACAATGCAATAGCAAGACATGGAATTCATGGGATCTACAAGCTGTACACTGTGGACATACCGGGTAACCGGCTTGTTAAAGGGGACAACACCATCTTCCTGAAACAACCAAGATGCAATGGCCCTTTCCAAGGAATCATGTATGACTACATCCGTTTAGAAGCTCCCCCAACTCCATGATTACTGGAAAGGTATTAATCAGAGTTATTACATGTTGCAGTTTCTGATCACTTTTTGAGGATCAGTATAAAGAAATTAATATCCATAGTCATAAAAATGGTACGTAACTATGTAAGTAAGTATGTATTTTGTGTAACTAATATTCCTTTTAGCAAATAAGCATGTGCTGATGTTTCTTGCAAGATTGGTTTCTTTCCTGGATTTCTTTAGCACTATTGTATATTTTTCGGTCTAAACTTCAATAATATGTCTTTATTTTCTATTCGTTTTGAGAAAAAATGGTGTTGATAAGATTTGGTTTTGTAAACAGAAAATACTTCCATAAACTAGTTATTTATGATTCTTGATGGAGTTATTAGATATTTTATGAGAAAAAAAGGTATTTAGGGCAAAATGAGAAAAAAAAATTGATCTTTTGGTTGTACCAAGCTGGCCTATAATGTCTCAAATGGGTTAAGCCGATGCAGTGGTGGCCTAACATGTGTTGTGCCATGCGAGCCGCGTGCCCTTCGCCGCATGGTCCGCAGGCCCTTAATGGACCATTCCGGCCTGTTCTCAGGCCACAAAGTTCTGCATAGTACGGCCTGTTTCCATAGGAATTTGGCCTGTGTCGTGGCGGTCTGGACTGGATCGTGTGGCTAACGCAGATATCATTTACCTAATTATTATGTCTTTTATTTAAAAGTAAAATGGTATTGTATGTAGTATTCATGCTTGCACTTCAAACTATTATCCTCGAGATATTATTCATTCACTAATGTAAAATAAATTATATACACATTTTTTATAATTTCATGTAAGATTGATATTTTCACAGACTAATCGCTAGATTTAATTACTTATCTGTATCTATTATGCACTCAATATTTCTATCATTTTTAGTATTTTTTTCGATATGTATTAATGGTCGAAAATTTATTGTTAAGGAACAAATCAAATAATTAAGACATCTTCGATTAATTTAAATTTGGTGTACATGATTTATGTTAATAGAATATAAAATTCAATGATAGAATAAAAAATATAAATTATATAAGAAAACTATGAAAATCTGTAAAACTAATTTCACAATAATTAAGTGATTCCACCCTCATTAACTAATTTAATTATAGAATTAGCACTATACATCCAAAAATCATTTCCGCTGCACATTTTCTGAAGTTGTAATTCATTTATGCGTAATCGGCTGATCTACATAGCGAATCTTGCACGTTTTTATCTAATGGCACCAAACTGCGGTGGCGACCAAGTTAAGAGATTGTTCACGAGAGAATG
Source organism: Heritiera littoralis (assembly GCA_031772115.1). Lineage (NCBI taxonomy): Eukaryota > Viridiplantae > Streptophyta > Magnoliopsida > Malvales > Malvaceae > Heritiera > Heritiera littoralis. The sequence goes on from JAPDPK010000023.1 coordinate 5,384,910, forward strand.
CTTTATCTCCAGTTCAAGGAAACTAAGCCAGAAACATTCTTATAAACCTTTGAGAACTCCTAACAACTTGTCTGCCAATGGTTGCCTAGGATTCTCAAAATCTTCATGAACTTCTGACAAAATCTATCTTGCAGCCAAAAAACAAAACATTAAATGGACCATATGTCGCCTATTGGCGTTCAACTCCATATTCAAGATACTCATGTATTTCCTTCTTCTTTTTCCATTTTGCAAAATGAAAACCATAACATGAAGAAGCTCAGACAACGTTTGTTTTAGTAGTAATTAACTTCATCTTCACGCAATGTTTTGCAGGTGATGATAGACAATGGCATACTCCAATTGACATTGTCGAACCCTGATGGAATTGTGACTGGCATTCGATATAATGACACTGACAATCTGCTAGAAGTTCTAAATGAAGAATCTAACAGAGGGTAGTGCTCCATTGCTGTGGGCTTCCAAATCTTCATTTACTTTCTTTTCTTCATTCTGGTATTGAATTCTTGCAGCCTTGTGCCTAACTTTTAGGTACTGGGACCTTGTCTGGAGCTCACCAGGAACTGCTGGAACTACGGGCACATTTGACGTGTAAATCCAGTTTACCCAGTTTTCATTCAAAAACATACTTCATTTTGCAGATTCGGGGCATCTTTAACTATGCTTTTATCCAAGTCAATTTGGTTTTCATACAGCATAAGCTAAGTTTTTAAATAGAGAACTGAATTTCTATGCAGGATTAAGGGAACAAGTTTTAATGTTCTAGTGGAAAATGAGGATCAAGTAGAAGTTTCTTTCACAAGAATATGGGATGCCTCTCAAGAGGGAAAGCTCGTTCCCTTAAATATAGACAAAAGGTCCAAATTATAGCCTTCAACCTTTAACATGCAATACTTTGGTGCAACCATAAAAATTGTTCTTTTTTGATCTGTAAGTTATAATTCAAGTTACAAAAACAGTCTTTCCATCATAGCCTTCAACCTTTAACATGCAATACTTTGATACAATAGTAATTGTTATTCTTTTACGGATTTAAGTTATAAAAACAATTTTTCCGTTAATACGGAAGGAAGACTGTATATATTTAACTCTTCTCATATCCTACAATTTGGGAGCCTTGTGCACTTGGCTTGCTCTTTTTTTTTTTCATGAATGAAGTATGTATGTTTAAGCTTTTTCAGATTTATCATGCTGCGTGGTAGCTCAGGCTTTTACTCTTACGCCATCTATGAGCACTTGAAAGATTGGCCTGGTTTTAACCTTGACGAAACCAGAATCGCATTCAAGCTCAGAAAAGACAAGTACAGAAATTAACTTATCACTTTGTTCTCAATTCAGTGACTAGTAGAAATCACACAAGCAGTTTCCAATTCCATATAAAGAAAGTATGGCCATCTAACGACAGTTTCTGAACAGGTTTCATTACATGGCCATGGCGGACAATAGGCAAAGATACTTGCCTTTGCCTGATGACCGGTTGCCAGGAAGAGGTCAACCCCTGGCTTATCATGAAGCTGTCCTCCTGGTTGACCCTGTAGAGCCCGAGTTCAAAGGAGAGGTGACCATTTTCATCAGTGTTAAACAAAGCAATCACACAGGAATGAATGAAAAATTGGCTAAAAGAAATCTTGCAATGTGACTTAGGTTGATGACAAGTACCAATATTCATGTGATAACAAAGACAGCCAAGTCCATGGCTGGATATGCACCGACAAACCAGCAATAGGATTCTGGATGATCACACCCAGCAATGAGTTCCGTTCCGGTGGACCTGTCAAGCAGAGCTTAACCTCTCATGTCGGCCCAACAACCCTTGCTGTAAGAGCCCTAGCCCCTTCTACTACATCTGAAACTTTATGTTTGCAATGTTTATAATTCGTGTTCATGTGGTTTAAAATTTTTTATCAAAATTTATGCCGACAGGAAAAACAAATCAAAATTCATGCAGACAGAAAAAACAAAAATTTTTATTTTTAATCTTTACTATATTCCTATGCAATTTTTACTTAATTTAAACTTGTATCACATTTATGTTGTTTTTGTATCGTAATCGTATCGTTTTTAGGATTCTCATATGTGAAACCTCCCATGGGATGACAGTAATCCTGAACATTAGGAATTCAATTTGATCATAATGAAAATGGTGTCATCAGGTGTTTCTCAGTGCTCATTACTCTGGAGAAGACCTGGTGCCGAAATTCGGCGCCGGTGAGGCCTGGAAGAAAGTCTTTGGCCCTGTTTTTATCTATCTTAACACTGCAATGGAAGGAGATGACCCGCTTTCGCTTTGGGAGGATGCTAAAGAACAGGTTTGTTTTGCAATTGTTTGGACTATAAATTTTAAAATTAGAATGTCTAAATCTGATGATCACTAATTACTTATTGGCTTTCAGATGCTTACAGAAGTCCAGAGCTGGCCTTACACTTTCCCAGCTTCAGAGGATTTCCCAAAATCGGACCAACGGGCTAGTGTCAGCGGTAGGCTTCTTGTCAATGACAGGTAGACATGCAGACCCTTGTGTGCACCGTTGTGTAGACCTGTCAAACATAAAATTTATATGCTAGAATTTGTGTCAACACGTTAATATAAAAAAAAAATTTAGTTTTTGTCATATTTATATATAATTTTTACAATATTTTAATCCATATCATTTTCCTATCTTTTACTCATATTATTTTTGTATCGTATCTGAAATTGTCAGATTTGCTATTGAATTCTCTGCTAATTCAGTTTTTTTTTTCTTGGCTAAATTTGTCTGAATAGAATTCAGAAAGTTAAGCTAAAGTCCTTCCCTTCGTACTCAAGGAATACAAGTTCTCTTCAAATTACGTAGCATAGCAAGCACGGCCAATTTATTAAATCATGTTTTCAGCTCATGGGATTATATTGTCCAGGTATATTAGTGATGACAATATACCAGCCAATGGAGCTTACATAGGATTAGCTCCACCAGGAAATGCTGGGTCATGGCAAAGAGAATGCAAGGTGATTTTTGAACAGTACCTAGATTAGGGGTCTAAACAAATTAAGATATTTGTAAACCATTCGAGTTTGGCTAAATGATTACTCGAATTTGAGTTGTTTTTTTCAAGTTAACCTCGAATTCGAACCACTCAAATAATAAATCAAATCAAATTCGAGTATCTTAACCCAACTTAAGCAATTTGTTAGTCTAAAAGAGTGTTTTTTTAATATATATTGTTATATTTTATTGTAAACTTATCACTGAAAAATGATAAATCAAGCCTATCAAGTCTGAGTTCAAGCACTAAATCCGATTGAGTTCGAGCCGAACTTCGTCTCAACTCGATTAGATTACACAGGAATAAGACTTCACACATACACACATATATATATATATATATGTAGAGTTTGTTTCAAGCAAACACTTGCATATAATAATAAGCCTGCTTTTTTTCCAATAGGATTACCAATTCTGGACCAAGACAGACGTGAATGGCTATTTTCTGATCAATGACATAAGAACCCGTGATTATAACCTTTATGCATGGGTTCCTGGTTTTATTGGAGATTATCGATCTGATGTTGCCATTACTATAAATCCAGGTACTTCGAATTGTTTGCAGGTTGTTCAGGCTCTTTAAATTTTGCAGGTGTTGCTAGTTTTTTTAATGTTTCCATGTTAATATACTTCGATACAGGGAGTGATATTGATGTTGGTGATCTCATTTATGAACCTCCACGAAATGGACCTACATTGTGGGAAATAGGCATCCCTGATCGTTCTGCAGCCGAATTTTATGTCCCCGATCCTAATCCTAAGTACATCAACAAACTCTATGTCAACCATCCTGACAGGTCTGTCTTCATTCTTTGTCCTAATTGGTGATATAGTTCAAATAATTTAATCCTGGGATGTTTTGTAATGGAAATAATCTCTGTATGATCTTTTGTCTGTGGTTGTCTTCTCAATTTTGCATAAAAATATTAGCAGCTCAACGTAAGGATCTCTGCAATTTGTGAATGCTTTCCCATAATGTTGGAGGTTAATGGATTCTGCACAGATTTTGAGTATACATACTCTTCTTCTGACAGGTTTAGACAGTATGGGCTATGGGAAAGATATGCAGAATTATATCCTGATGGAGATCTAGTTTACACAGTTGGCAGTAGTAACTATAAGAAAGACTGGTTCTTTGCTCAAGTAACCAGGCAAGGTTCTTCCAATATCATTGCAATTTCATTTTGAAACATTCCTGTATGATTTTGATCTTTGCAATTACCCTCTTAACGATTTGTTAGTTTTTGGCTGAACTGGAGTTCCATTCTTCTGTAAACAATTTCTGTTGCACTGCAGGAAGACTGATAATAACAAGTACCAAGGAACCACATGGCAAATTAAATTCAAACTTGACAGTGTAGATCAGAGTAATTCATATAAACTACGAGTGGCGATTGCATCTGCAACTGTATCCGAATTGCAGGTATATAACTATTGCCAGATAGGATGGAAAGAGAGTTTAAAAGGTGTGACTTGTGAGGAACCTAACAGAAACCAACATTCCTATATTCGTGTTTATTTTTAATATTGTTTGTATTCATTAAATTCATTCATAAACATTATTGAACATTTTTAATAACATGTGTTCTTGAATATTAAATAAGTTTGTTCATAAATATGTGTTCGTGAACATTAAACAAAAATGTTTATGAACACTAAACAAAATAATTATACAAATAAATTGTATTCACTCTAATATATATGATACTAAATTAAAAAATCTTACCCAAACATGTAATTGTGAGTACTTATATATTAAAGTAATTTAAAAATTTATTACAATCAAAAAGTAAATGAACGCTAAATGATTTGTTAAAAGAACGAGCTTTAAACTCATACCTTAAGCAAATTTGTTTACTATCATAAAAAAAAATTGAATCACATCTCTGTTCGCGATCATTTATCAAAATTAATAAACGAACAAAAACCGTACATATTTTCAAATTATTTTGTTCCTTTACACCCCATGACCTGCCAAACTCTTAACATATGGTAATGAATTTCTTGATCTACAGGTTCGGATTAATGATCCAGAAGCAAATCCTTTATTTTCAAGTGGCCTAATCGGGCGGGACAACTCAATTGCAAGGCATGGAATTCAAGGACTCTACTGGATCTACAACGTAGATATACCTGGAAATCTGCTTGTCCAAGGTGACAACACTATCTTTCTGTCGCAACCACGAAGCACCGGTCCTTTTCAAGGGATTATGTATGATTACATCCGATTGGAAGGCCCCCCCAACTTCAAGTTCCAAGAAAAAATATTTTGAGTACATTGGCATAGGAGATGGAATTGGATCACAATCATATATTTGAATGTTTAGTGGATTGTCCATTATGGAAAAATGGTTTAGAAGTGGCAACATGTTTTATGCTTTATATCAGAAGCACTGATTCGAGCTTGGAGTTTGTGTTATGAAAATTTTCTGTCTTAACAAGGCAGCAGCTAATGAAGAAATGCTGTATTTCTCAAATGGAAAGGCTTGAGCAGCAAATTAAACAGAGAAAAGAAAGGGGAGCACTTCCAGGATGGAGGCTTCGTCATCTTCAGTATATTAGATTTCAATTTGTTTTTAATTGAAGCCATGTATCCTCTTTGTTAGTGCAACTAGCTTCTTTGCTAGTTCTTACAATCGGTTAATAGTTATTGATGGTCATAAAAGAAATTCTATTTCACTTAAATCTCAAAAAAGTTTCAAGTTACAAAATGAAGCTAATGGAGCATTAACTGAGATGGTATTCATATTGAACAGATTCATGGAGATTGTGAGTTCAAGTGAATTTAAACGTATAATGTCTTAACAAATATGAATCTAATAATATTAAAAAAAAAAACTATCTAACACGAAGATAATACACCGCTAATTAGATCCATTAAATTTTCTTTGACCAAAAAAAATCCATGAAATTTTTTGTGCTCTTGATCAACTTAGGACTAGTTTGGATTGGCAGTGGGATTGGCTCCGGTGAAGTTGAAAAAAAGAAAATGATCATTGTAGGTATAAATTTTTTAATAAAATAATAAAAAAATTAAAATCAAAAGATACAAAAATAATTTTATTCATTTTTTGTCTTTTTGAGATTTTTTTATCATTTAATGAAAGATTCCACTGCACTTGAAGTGCGGTGGAATCCAAATCAACCCTTATCCGGCCTAGAATACTACTTCACATGCACCTTCACGTTTCCACATCCGTCGGCCTCGATCCGTCCTGTTCTACTCGATTCTCGCCTTGTATTGCGGCTTTGATTGATCCGTAGACTGCATCAACATGCAATCCCCCGCTTGCAATCGCTAGAAAAACCTTAATTCCAATCAATTTCTCCCCTTCTTTCTTGCACAAACTAGAATAGAAGCATACATGGCCAACGCGAAAGTTATAAAATTAGAAAAACATATCGAGCACCAATGTTTGTTGGGTCAAGTGGAAGGAGTTTGGTGTCACTTAAGCAAAGTCTTGAATTCGAGCCTTATGAATGGAGAAAACAGCATTAAGAGAGTTTCTCCCGAATAAGGTTTGACCTGTTCGACTCCGAATTAGTCGGAGCTTAAAGTGACCTTCGGATACCGAAAGTGTTTGCACCAAAAAGAAAAACATATCGAACACGTAGCTAAACAAACTCCATTGATATAAAGAAGATTAAGCTCCAATAAAAACCAACATAGCACATTTTTCATCATGGTCAAAATTCAGTACAAAACAGTGTATTCAATCAAGAACAACCAATTTCTGATACTCTTCACCTGAAATTGCAGCTTCCATGACAGCTTCTAGGTTTATTATCTCCATCTTCATCCAAGAACATCTTTATCAGATTCTTCAAAAAGCCACTAATTAAGGCCACCCCATTTTGACTTCCAAGAACTGGTGTAGCCATAGAATTTCTCAAATTCCAAAAGATAATCTATGGAATTGCCTCGCCATAGCCTTTCTCAATAAACTTTCTGACTATGACTTCACAGTCAGTCTCCCATGGAGATGACGATGCTTGACCAAACTCCATGTCACTGAACACAAACAACTTTTTAATCATTTGCTCTGGCTTCAATTGGCCTTGGACAGCAACCTTCAAGATAAGATCAAACGCCTTCTGAAAATTAGTGTTCATAGATAATCTATGGAATTGCCTCGCCATAGCCTTTCTCAATAAACTTTCTGACTATGACTTCACAGTCAGTCTCCCATGGAGATGACGATGCTTGACCAAACTCCATGTCACTGAACACAAACAACTTTTTAATCATTTGCTCTGGCTTCAATTGGCCTTGGACAGCAACCTTCAAGATAAGATCAAACGCCTTCTGAAAATTAGTGTTCATGCCCCAAGCCATGGACCTCACAAAATCAGTTTTCTCCATCAAATTCTGACGTTCCACTGATTCAAGCTCTTGGTCTTCGCTGAAAGCAATAAGCTTCCCTTTCCATGGCTCCTCACTTAGTTCAGAAACCAATAGTCCCAAAGCAACAGAAACCTCTCTTGGTATATCCCCTCATGCTACCAGAAACGTCGTAGACCGCCATGCAGTTTCTAAGCTTTCCCTTTTGTAGCAAATCATCGACCATTCTCTTCCATTGAAGCTCTACAACTTCTCTACCATGATTGTCGTTCAATGAGGTGATTATTTCATGAGGAACAAACGCACCAGCCGCAATTGTGGTTTTCCCAGCTTTCACATCCTCCAAACACTTAGCAAACCGCTCCTTGTCATGCTTTAAAAATTTCTCCTTATAAAACTTCATGGCCACAGAGGCTACCTGTTGTAAGTAACTTGATGGGGGAGCACACATGCCTAAGGGAATTTTAGTCTTTTCATCTTTGATAATGACCCAGCAGAGGCGGGGCTCGCATCACCTAATCTGACATTTGGACCGTCTCAGCATTACAAACGCTGACTTACCGCGTATAAGAGCAACCACCTTGAGACAAGGGTATCACTTTAGGACTAAGCTTGTCACATGTTATCTCCTAATTTCTCGCCCAAGCAAGTTGGTATCCAAGGTCCAACGTAAAAGCTGACCGGGAGGACCTCCCAATTGCTATTGACCACATAAAGCCCAAGTGTCTATGATGGACCACATGGTCCAATGTGTCAAGAGGACTTAGCCTCTTTATATAAGGTCATCTCAAATCACTGTGAAAAGACCTTGGGCAAAAACTCCAAAAAAACTCTATTCTCACTCTCTCTCTCTCCCTCTCCAGCTAAGTCTCCTTTCTTCCATTCCTCCTCTCCCTTATTGTCCTCAGGACCGTTCTCAGCACAAACAAAATTGAATCCCATGTGTTTTCACCAATATAAACCTATGGCAATTCCAGAACTTTATGAAGCGGGACTAACACTTCTTTCCTCAACGATCACGAACTCTATAAGCATAATGTGCTTCCTCAACGCCTTCGTATTCGGGGTACTTCTCACGAGGGAATATCATTTTGGCAATACTCTCACAAAGCAAAATTGATTTATCAAAGGAAGAGTCAATGGAAGGGCACCACTTAGCAGCAAGACCAATCTTCCTAAGTTGACTACATTTCATCAACTCCAAAGTGGCTCTAAGACAGCAGGCGAAAACATCAAAGACGCGCTCATAGAGAAACTTGAAATCCGGGTCATGAGATAGTATCTCTCGAGCGCCTTTTGGCCATGGCAATCTTCTTCTCTTTCCTTGAAATATTTGCATTTGCCTTCTCAATCCTAGCCCTTTCAATGGCATTCAACACTCTAACTTATTTGTGTACGTTGAAACTGGATTTCCTTCCCACTGTTTTTTCCTTAGTTTTGGGGTGTGAGCGATTTGTTCTTTTTTGACCATTTTCTCTGGTTCCAGACCTCCTACTGGATCCTCCTAACATCGGATCCTTCAAGCAACCGGTAAAGAATCTCGGGGAGATCCCTAAAATAACTGAAATCAACAAAGGAATCCAAGTTGAAGGCAAGGGTTTTAGGATGGTGTTTGCGCAGCCAAAACACTGCAGTGTAAAACCTTTCCTTGTCGGATTTCCCACTGCCCTGAACACCATGGAGGTTGTAGATGAGTTTGAGGGTGGTCAAAGGGTTGTGAGCCCAGGCAAGGCAGAGCCTCTCTTTGAGAGAGTCGGGTGGGGTGTCATGGACCACACGGAAGAACAAGTTAAGGCAAGGGTTACCTGAGGAGAGAAAAGTGGCTGACCAATTTTTGGTCGAGCCCATGGGTGGTGGTAAGATATTGGCTTTGTTGAAGTTGGCCACCATGAGGTCCATGAAGGGGTTGCTTGGAGCGGTGGTGGTTTGGGGCTGTGACTGTGCAGGGGTTGGGTGGCGGAGCTCAGGTGGGCCTAAGAGGGATGGAGGAGCCATTGTTGATTTGAGATTGAAAATTGAAGATCTGCTTGGATTTTATGTAGAGATTAATAGATGCTATGAAGAGATCGGGTCTTGGATACAAAGCTAGAGCTTGAATGAGGTAGTTTATGGCAGATGCCTGGCCTTGGTTAACAATAAAATTGCTCAAAATTTGGGCTATTCCCCTAAATTCGAGGATCTGATTGGATTTGAAAAAAAATATCATATATATTTATCGGGTTTGGATAAAATTTTTAGGTCCGATCAAAAAATAGATCGAGCCCGGGCATGACCTTTCAAAACTGGAGTCCGACCTGAATATAATTATTAATTAAGTTTTTTAAATATATCTATTGAATATAATATATTTATATGTATATAAAATATTATTGATTAATAAATATGATTTATATATTTAATATGAAAATTAACATGTAAAATTTAACAAATTAAATTAAATTTTAAAGAGAATAAAAGAATAAAAAAATGAAATACAAAAAATAAATAAATAAAAAATTCGGACAGGCCAAGCTAAGCTCAAGCTTGTATAATAAAATTAAAACGAGTCTAAACTAAAAACCAAATTCGAATTTACGGATCAAACCGAGTTTGAATTTACACAAAATGTATTATTACCTGACTTGGGTCCAACCCGCGCATGCCCATGAACAAATTTAGTCACCAGGTATATAATTTGATGCATGTTATCTTTTTTTTTTTTATGATAGTAACCGCTCCGCTAATAGAATAGCAACCTATGATAGAATACTAAAAAATAAACAATTAAATAAAAGCTTATACTAAAATGATCTTAAAATATTCATTTTTTAAACATTGATGATATAATGTCATGTTTTTTTTTTTAAGGTGGACAATAATTATCCTATAAACAATCTCATAAAATCAACTAATTAAGTGATCAATTTACCTTTACTAAGTATATTTAAAATATATAATTAACTTTATCAAACTTAAAAATAAAAAATTTAGTTATAGTTTAACCGAATTTGATCCTTGGCCTGGAACTTGTAGTTATAGTTTGACAGGATAGAACAATCGGTTCCCAACGCTTTATCCTGCCATGATTTCTTCCTTTGCTTGATGCCACTCCTGGTGTGATTAATAATCAATCAATTTTGGTACCCAAAAAAGATAGTTGCACAAACGGCGAGATGTAATCAACCAAATGTACATTTAAATTTATCAAAAGAAAAATTCCTCGAGAATTATATTCTTATCAGTAACCACAATTAAAACTAAGGTTGAAGAAGAGCTTCAAAACTTTACAGGATCAAATTCCTCAATAAAAATTAAAATAAAAAGAAGACTCCTTAAAGAGAGACTAATGCAGCCAGTTGCGCCAATTTAGGCATATTTTCTTCTTCTATTTTCTTCATTTCCCTGGCAACATTTTCTCGAACACTAAGCTATGGTATATAATTGACAGAGACAAATTGTGCTCCTAAGACAAATAATTTCCAACCCATAATATATTAATCTGTAGGGAAACTCCAAGAATACAAATGAAACTTTTGAGAAGTTTATAATCTTTGGAGAATAAAATAGAAAGAATCATTTATTTGGAGAAAGAAGACAATAATAAGTTCTCAAAACGAAAATAATTGGCAGATAGGACGTGAAAAATATAAAAATTAAGTTTATGATTTTTTTTTCTTTCAAAATCTAGGCCTTTAAGAAATGTTTTTTCTACAATAAATCATCTTTAAATTTTAATTATTAATTTAAGTGGAATAAAATTAAGGATTTATACATAATGCACTGACAGTATATAAATTTTATACATTATCAATGTATCAAAAGTTGACATCACATTAATGAGTAAATTAAAAATATTACAAACTCTTAAAAATATTTTTTTTTTAGTTTGCTCAAAAAGGCTTAGGATCTTCTTAATTTGCTTATTAATAAGGTGTCAATACATTGACAATGCATCATGTATAAATTCTAAAATTATTTATTAATTTTAATTTTTTAATTTTGGGTAAAATTAATTATTAGTTTTAAATAAATTAACTAGAGTTAAATTGATCGATTAATGTTTTGATTCAGTGAGGAACTTGTTTAAAAATTATGACATGTTGTTGGTGCCTAAAAAATAGATGTTTTAGGATCATTGTAATATAAGTTATTCTCAATAAAAAATAGATTAATATTTCATATGCCGTCAGTGGAGTTTCTTACTTCACAATCGAAGTTAGGATGGTGACACGTCTTATTTTATTTATTTTTATTTTCTTAATATTTTTAAAGGATATATGTCATCATCTTAACCTTATTTATGGAGTAAAAAAACTTCACTGACGATTTATGAGATAATTATCCATAAAAAATAATGTTTCTAGTAAAATTAATTTAATAAATCTAACTCATTCGTCTTCAAACCAAAATTAAACCCATTTAAGAAAAAAAAATGATATTCCTAATATGGATCAGGATATGGCCGTTATTGGGGTCAGATCCATCAAAGCAATAGGCCCGGCCCAGTCTAATTCAAACAATTCGTTCCTAAATGGGAAGAAGGGGTAAAATAGTCATTCCACTTATCCCAAACTGTCACTCCTATATATACCTCCATCTACAAAATCTAGGGTATAAAAAGCCCCAAATCCTCTCCGCCCAAAAAAAGAAATCTTCGCCTTTAGCGAAACTGGACGTTGAGCTCCTTGCATCTTCAAAGCTCCGACATTTCCAAACATCCACAATCTTCCTCAACGTCGCCTCCAAATTTCGTAATTTCTTCCTTCAAATTCAAATCCTAAGTTAGCTTTTTTTCCGTGTCGATTTCTTTACTTATCAACATCGAGTTTCGAGATTTCGTTTTTTTGGGCAGATCGGGTGAATAATGGCGACGTTTGAGCTTTACCGGAGGTCAACGATCGGGATGTGCTTGACGGAGACTTTAGACGAGATGGTTTCAAGCGGTACTCTTAGCCCTGAGCACGCTATTCAGGTTCTCGTCCAGTTCGATAAGGTAGTTTTAAAATCTTTTTCCGCTTTTCTCTTTTTTTGGTTTTATCTTTTCTATTTATTTATTAATTTAGTTTATATTTTTGTTAGTCTATGACTGAAGCCCTGGAAAGTCAAGTGAAGAGCAAGGTTACCATTAAGGTATATTCTTTTTCTTTAAGGAAAAAAATAGAAGCTTTTTGTTAATCTTTGTGTGGCTTAAGGTACTAGTTTGTTGCTGGAATTTTCTTTCCTCTCCTGTGTGTGTTAATGTGTTTATTGATTGTGTAAAGTGATGGTGATTTATGGCGGTGATATGCTGTTTCTATGAATAACTGCTGTGAGATATTTTGTTTTATCAAATGCTTATTGTAAATAAGTGCAGTGTTATAAGCAAAGCTGATAGTTGATATGGTCCCTTGATCTTCCCATCCTTGAAGAAAGATTAATTGCAATCTCTCTTGAATGGTGAAAGACCCATGTATTTTTTTACACGTACATGCTGGGATCAAAATCTAGCTAATTGTTGATTGTGCTTACATAAATGGTACAAAAGTTTCATATATGGTACCTGCTTGTAGTAACTGGTTATTGTTTATCTTCAATATGTACGCGCTGCACTTATAACTTATAAGAAGGGAGCAAGTGATGCTTAGAATAATTTTTTAACATATATTTAAGGATTGTGAATGGAGAACAGTGTTTAACTTCCTGTTAATTTTTATAAAGAGTTACTTGCTTTAAACCATAGCTCCTCATGTTTCCAAAATGTTGTCTAGGACCAGTGTCTACATTCTATTTTCAAAGCCTCACTTCTTATGCAAAAATTTTGGGTTATTCTGATTTTAGTATAATTGGTAGAAAAACATTATCAGGGATCTGAAATAATAGATTTCTGAAAAGCTTGCTTCTTTTATAAGTTCTTTTTTATCATATGTAATTACATATTTCCGTTTGGTCAAATTTCCTCAGTTTTCAATAAGAGTCAAAACTGTTGGTTCTTAATGCCTCCTTTGGTTGCACAGCCTTATGTTTTCTAATTTGTGGTACTTTCCGTATACAGCTAAGTTTAGCTGCCTGATGCTTACTCATTTTGGCCATTTATCATTTATAAATATGTTATTTGAGAGCTTCCATATTCTTAGTAGAGAACGTTCGAATCAACATACATTCTGACATTGCAATGCTGAGCCTCAGTTGCTATTCCTATTTGAATGCTGATCCTGTATTCTATGTGCTACAGGGACATTTGCACACCTATAGATTCTGCGACAATGTTTGGACCTTCATCTTACAGGATGCGTTGTTTAAGAGCGATGAGCCTGAGGAGAAAGTTGGTCGAGTGAAAATAGTGGCATGTGACTCAAAGCTGCTCTTACAATGAAATGTCAATCAGTGTTGTGTCTGATGATGGTAGAAGGGGATGGTTGACTGAGATTGGACATATATAGTAAAGCCATCAACCTTCATCGAATGAAGTTTTCTCTGTACTTCATTTTATTTTTCTTTCTAATAACATATTGGACAACGGTGGAAATTTTAGGACAAAAAGATGGAACCTCTGTATTAATGACAAAACTGGTTTCTATTTCCCTGTTACCTTATTTCAGTCTTTCACCAGCTTGAATAGGATATGGCGGTGTTTGAGGTATCCATGTAATCGGTTGCCTGTTTGATTTTCCCTTCTTTTGATTGAATTGAATTTTCCTCTTCTAGTCATTCCTACCTTTGTAGGACCAGTTCAGCTTGAGATCCCACATTAACATTTTTCATTGGTATGCAAGTTTATAATTGCATCATGAAACTGTTTTGTTATCTATCTAGAAGAAATGAAGAGCAATTTTGAACTGAAATGTCCACTACAGATAGCATGGTAATGTGTCGGATTGGTTTCAGATTGATTTAACCGGTTTTGGCCTAATGTACGGTGGAACCAGAATGGTCCCGTTTTATATTGGACCGGTTCCAGTTCTGGCTCTGGTTCGAGGTCAGACATCGGAGAATGCTTTGAGAGAAAAGAGGTAACTGAACAGAAGTTTGCAAAAAGCTAGTTAGATATGAAGTAAAATGGGCAATGGAGATTTCAGAATCCGCGTGAGAAACTATATTTGATTGTCGCATCACTCGCCAAAGTGCAGAGCTTTTGCTTTCAAAATTTCAAACGTGGCTCTAAGCTAGGCTCCAAGAATCAGGTTCTCTTCCTTCCTTTCCCCGAGTTTCCTTTTCTTCATGGAATTCCAGCTACTCAATAATTCCAGTAAGAAAACCTTGCTTCAGCTATCCTTATTTTTCATCTCCCTTGCAATAAATAATAATAAAACTAATAAATGGACAACAGGAAACCATAAAAAAAGGAAACTAATTAACTAAATATTCTGAGTGTCTTATGTTCATTCGAGGATAGGGTTTGCAAAATTATTGGACTTCTTCTTTTTGAGTCAATAATAATGCAATGCATAATGGATTTCGACCTCAGAAAGTTTGAAAGTGGTTTTTGTTTTTTTTATAATTGGAATTGGAATTCATAAGTTCGAATCAAATTTTACAATATATCAAATTGTTTTTTAATCACTTGGCCAATATGTTATTAGCAGTAAATAGCGATCTTTTTTTAAGGAATTATATATGATGCACTAACAATGTATAGTTTTTATACACTGTCAATGCACCAAAAGTTGACATTTCATCAATAACCCCTTATATGCAAATATAAATAAATTTTTTTAATTTGCTCATAAGGACCTATTGATGAGGTGTCAACTTCTGATGCATTGACAGTGTATAGAAGCTATACACTGACAGTGCATCATATACAAACTCTTTTTTTAATAAACATGTAGAGCGGGATAAGAAAAGGATTATAGTATTGCAGGGTCACCATTCTATTAATAAAAGATGCCTTTAACAAGCATCATATATAATTATATATCGGATTTATATATGATGCACTGACAGTATATAGTTTCTATACACTGTCAATGCACTAAAAGTTGACACCTCATCAATAGGTCATTATATGCAAATATAAATAAATATTTTTAATTTACCCATAAGGACCTATTGATGAGGTGTCAATCTCTGATGCATTGACAGTGTATAGAAACTATACACTGTCAGTGCATCATATACAAACCCTTATATATCATACTCTAGTGACATTTGGTTCACAGAATGGAATGGAAAAGGTATTATGTGAGAATTAAAAAAGAGGAGGAATATAGTAGAATATAAATTTTGAAGTTTGGTTCAGTTGAATGGAAAATAGTTGGAAATGTTATTAATATGTTTGGTTAGTTAAAAAAATATGAGTGGAATAAGTCTAAAAGACTATTTTACCTTTTCATTAAAATAATTATAATTTATTATAAGAAATAATATTAATCATAATTAATTTATAAAAAATAACTATTAATAAAAAATTATCATTAATTATTAATAATTATGATTACTAATTACAATTAATTAATAATTATCATTTAATTATTAATTAAAAAATATCGTATTATTAATTATAGTTATTAATATTCTTATCAATATTAACTAATTTATTCAAAAAATGATTATTAACTACTTATTCTAATTAATAATTAATCATAAATAGTTAAATAATCTTTAATTAATTAATAATTATAAACAAATTAATTCATAATTATTAATAATTAATTAATATTATATATTTTATATAACTATTATTGATTATTGATTATTAATTATTAAAATTTTTTTCGTAATTAAGTTATTAATAATAAATTTTTATCATAATTAAGGTCAAAACTCATTATAAATATATAGAAATAAAACCATATTTATTCCCCCGACTTCTAAAACCTAATCAAGTCCACAACAAGCCCGTATTCCCAATTTCCTTCCTTCTGCAAAAATTTAGTTTCTTTACACAAAAATCTGCAAAAATTTTCAAAACCTTCCTTCTATAAAAATTTTCCATTTCAAAGAGAATCTTACAATAAGCAAACAAAAGGCTGTGATTAGAAGGAGAAAGCTTTGATTGAGATCGTAAAAAAGATTTATAAAAAGGGAGAACTTTAAGATTCGCCTCCTTTTCAAGTTCTGGTGTCTTAAATTTCTTTTTTTCTCTTCTATTTTTCTTCCCATTTTTTGCTTGGGTTTTTGTAACAAGACTTAAAATCCAATCTTTACACTTGTTATGAGCCCTTCTATTCCTTTTCTGATTTGGGTTTGTGAAAAAATTTGCACTTATTGCTTTCTTAGAAACGAAAGCAGTTTTTTTAATGCTTTGTTTCTTTAACAAGAGTGCAGAAATTACAAGCTTGATTTTGCTGTTTTAGAAACTAGTTTTGCTTCTCTGGTAACGAAGAATCAGAAGAGCTTCATCGGGTTTTATACTTGTAATTTGGTAAATTTCGTAAGGGCACGCTTGGAAAAAAAGAATTATTTAACGAGGACTTCTAATTTCACTACAAAAATTACTCTATCTACTACAAAATAAAAAAGACAAAAATATCCAAATGCAAAATGACCTTAATAGCCTAAACTAAAATTGATTTTACAACTCATTTTCCCTCACTTTTTTTCCCTCTGCTGCGTGCTTCAACTTTGCTATTTACTTTTCCCCCTTTCGTTGCAGTTTTCTCCATTTCTCATTTTTCTTCATCAATCATATTCTATTTTCCTTCAAAAAATTGAAAAATATGAGTGAGAGTAGCTATTATGATAGCTATGAAGAGTATGAAAGTGAAGAAACTGAAAGAGATGAAGAAGAGGTAAGATTTGATGAGTTTTTTCGGATTTTTTTCGTCAGCCAAAAGCCAGAGATTAGCATCTCTTGCAAGCTGGGATGGCCACCGGCGCGCAAGCCAGCTTGCGCGGGATGGCCACTCGTGCGCAAGCCAGCTTGCGCGCAAGACAGCTTGCGCGGGATGGCCACCGGCGCACAAGCCACTCACACACTTGTTGTTCTTTTTTATTTTTATAATTAATTATTTTTATTATATAAATTATATAATTTATAATTTGTTTAATAATTGTACTAATTCCTTGTATAATTTATTGTAATAATTAATTATTTTTATTTATTGTACTAATTGTTTAATATTAATTGTTTAATATTTGCAGAGTAACAAAGAACTAGTAGTGTACAATGAAGAATTCAATAGTGTGGATGAAGAAATATTTGACTGTACTTATGCATTTACTACTAATAAGGTAAGCATATTTAAAATTAATATAATGTTTCAATACAAATAACGTAAAAAAAAAACTAATTATTAAATTTTTTTGTTCAGGTTTTCAATAGTAGAAATGCCTTGATCACATGGGCTAGAGAGGTTGGAAGAGACCTAGGTTTTGTTATTGTGATTAAATCATCCGAAGTTGGTGTTCCCGGAAGAAAGCCTAGACTTCGACTTGCATGTGAACGATATGGAATGTATAGATCGAATAGAGATGAATTCCATCGCTTGGGAACGGGAACAAAGAAGTGCAATTGTCAATTCGAGCTACAGGGGGTGAAATTGGAGAGCGACGATGATTGGGCAGTTGAAGTAGTATGTGGAATGCATAACCATTTGGCTGCAAGACAGTTAGAAGGACATTCCTTTGCTGGTTGATTAACGGTGAAAGAGCAAGGTATAGTGGCCGATATGACATAATATGGTCAAACCAAGAAATATACTAATGATGTTGAAACAACATGATAAGAAGAATTCCAGCACCATAAAGACCATCTACAATGCACGACAAAAGTATAGAATGGTTGACAAAGCTGGTAGATCACAGATGCAGCAACTCATGAAACACTTAGATGATTGTAAATATGTTGAGTGGCATAGGAGTGATGAGTCAAGTGATTGTATTAGAGACTTATTTTGGGCGCATCCGACGGCTATAGATTTATTGAATGCTTTTCCCAATGTGTTAGTTATGGATTGTACATATAAAACTAATCGATATAGACTCCCTCTCCTTGAGATTGTTGGTGTGACATGTACAGATTTGACATTTTCTGTTGCATTTGTTTACATGGAGGCTGAGCGCACTGACAACTACACTTGGGCATTAGAGAAATTAAAAAGCTTGATGTCTTCTGATTCAATGCCTTCTGTCATTGTTACTGATAGGGATTTAGCATTGATGAAAGCAGTACAAACAGTGTTCCCTAGCACAACCAATCTCTTATGTAGATGGCATATATCAAAGAATGTACTTGCTAATTGTAAAAAGTGGTTTGAGAGCAAGGAGAAGTGGGAGGCATTCATGTCAGCTTGGGGCGTTCTTGTATTCTCTTCGAATGAGTATGAGTACGAAGCAAATTTAAGTTCATTGGTAACTCATTACCATTCTTATCCTAGAGCGCTCGAGTACTTGATCCATACTTGGTTGACTCAGCATAAAGAGAAATTTGTTGCTGCTTGGACAAATAAAGTAAAGCACTTTGGAAATGTTACAACAAATAGGTATGTAGGTTTATAAGGTTTACTTATTCAGCTTTTTCACAAAATATATAATTTATTCATTATAATAAACATTTTCTAACATCATATAGGGTGGAGAGTGCACATTCAAAGTTAAAGAGGCGCCTTGGATCGTCCCAAGGAGATTTCGATACATCATGGAAGGTTATCAACTCCCTGATTGAGCTGCAACATACGGAGATAAAGGCCTCATTCGAGAGAAGTCTTATTATTGTGGAACATAATTTTCGACCAACTTTGTTTAGGGAGTTACGGGGATTGGTTTCTAGGACAGCATTGAGTATTATTTTGAAGGAAGCACAACGAGCAAATGATACCGGCATTGACCCTCTTGTCTGTGGTTACGTCATTAGAGGCACACATGGATTGCCTTGTGCTCACGAGATTGCTGAATTTATAAGGTTCGGGACACCGATTCCATTGTCCGTTTTGGATCCTTTTTGGTCGAAGTTGGACTTGAAGAAGAAAAGTGTTGATTACTTGGCTAAGTTGAATCTTGATGCCGAGTGGGAGCTTATAGTGAAACGCTTCGATGCTTGTGATATCTCGGGAAAATTAGCCTTGAAGAAAAAGTTAAGGGAACTCAGTGATCCAGCAACTACATTTCTTGTTCCTCTACCCGAGAAGGCTAAGACCAAAGGCACTCGAGATAAATCAACTCGACGTGATCCTTCATATTTTGAGATTGTTGAATCTCAATATGGCAGTGCATCAACACCTGTTTCAGTCAATTCAGTAAAGATGATGAAACTACCAGTGCATCAAAAAAAGAAAGTGAAATTTATTGATTCTTTCCCTTTAGAGATACGCCAATACATACATTCTACTGTGGATGTTGAATCTGATGGACATTGTGGTTTTCGAGCTATAGCTAGCTTGTTAGGCACGGGTGTTGATGCATGGGCTAAGATGCGACAAGATTTGATCGAGGAGATATGTGATTTCCGCGCTTATTATGTTAGTCTCTATGGATCAGAGGAGCGTGTTGATGAATTGATAGAGACATTATCATATTTCAAGATACCAGCTCCTTATGATAAATAGATGACTTTACCCGATATGGGTCACTTGATAGCAACAAAGTATAACGTTGTGCTAGTCCATTTATCTTTTAGACAATGCTTGACATATCTTCCGCTTAAAACTGCACCACCTCCCCCTCTGCAACATGGATTCATAGCACTTGGACTTATTCACGATTCTCATTTTGTTGAGGTATTGATAATAATATGTAAGTTAGAATTGAGATATTTTGTTTTTTATTTTTTCGTACGTTTAATAGTGATATTTTTTCGGGTATTTATGGACCCGTTACCACCAATACCTCCGATTGCATGCAATTGGCATCGGTACCGATATGATTTTGCTCGTGAGTGGGAGCTTCCATATGTATCTCGCATTGAGGAATTCCGAAATTTGTTATCGAGATCAAATATTGCCATTAAAGAAACCATTGATTTAGACGAACCATGATATTTTATTAAATATTACTGTATTTTAACATTTATGCCTTTGTATGAATATATTATCAATTTATGTCTTTGATATGTATGCCTTCTTATGATTGTATTATCGATTTACGCATTATATGTTTTAATAACATTATCTACTATTATAAAGATAAACTCTAGGCATTAAAAAACAAAAATCACTAAATAAAACATTAAATTATAAACAAAAGTCATTACATATTTTAATAACATTGTCTAATATTATAAAGATAAACCGTATCTTTAAAAAACAAAAGTCACTGAATACAAACACACTAATCCCTCGACGCATCCGATATAATTGCCTTGCCTCTCCTTCTCCCGAGCCTAGTATAAAAACGAGTAACTGGTGGAGAAGCTATCTCTGATGTAACTGGTGGAGAAGCTATCTCTAATGTAACTGGTGGAGGAGCTAGAGGAGGAGCTGTCTGTGATGGAGCTGGAGGAGGAGCTGAGGATGAAGCAGCATCTGACGACCCAGTTAATATCTCATGCAGGTCGTAAATTCCCTTTGCCAATGTCTCTACATCTCTGCTGCCACTCATGAGTAATTCACAGCGAGACACTGCCCTTGACATGCGCTGCGAAACAATACATGAAAGAAATTTTATCAAATCAAATAGTATGAACAAATTTTATTCACTTAGGATTTAGTGTTAATAACTTACACTAGATTGATCAGAATCAACCGGGGGAGCTTGAAGCCTCGATCTGCGTGCTGGATTTTGTACAAATGGATGAGAAATAGAGCCATACCAAGCCATATAGTCAAGAGCTGTCTCTCTTGGGATCACACACTTTCGTCCTCTATTCTCTTCTGTGAGGACATACATAGGCCATCTCTGCCATAATTGATCCATAAACTGATAAACAACATCATAAGTGGCGCTAGTACTACCTCTCTGTGCTCTATATGGAGCTAAAGGTCTCGGAGGTACAGTCTGTACATAGCCCCACTGCCGTAACACTCTCTCTGGATGGTACGGCTCCACGACATCCCCAGCTTTTAAGCAGATCGTGAAAAAAGAGATTGAAGGCAATGGATGCTGTCTTCGACTATCTGCATATGGATCCCAGCAAACTTGATTACGCTAGAGGTCATCTAGATGGTCCCGCAAGACATTCACATCTTGGCCATAACCACGTGGCTTCCATCGTCGAGCTCGTGGCAAATTATCCTCGTAATTGAAGTTCAACTCTGGACTCAATGACGGAAAGTGCTCATAAATCCAAGCCTACATCAAATAAAACAGGATTTAGTGCTAATAAATTATACATAAACAAATTATAATTCACAAGTTATTTATATAAAAGTAAATCTTAATACCTGGACAAGGGCCATATAGCCTCCAATCCCGTGTACTTTTGACCTGCTCGCAAGACCTAACTGTTTATACATATAAGCAAGAGCACCCGCACCCCACGCATATTCACTGATAACCTGTAAATCCTCTAAACAGGATAATAATGAAACCGGAACATGCGAACCACTCTTATCCACAAAAAGTGTGCACCCAAGTAAGTGAAGTAAGTATGCACGAATAGCATACACTATTTCCTCTTCACTAAAGCCATCGGTCACATTGCCAAAAGTCGATCTCAACCATTGCAACGTCACACTAGACCCACGACCGGTACTCGTTGCTGCTTGAGCTTCCGTAAGAGAGACACCTAGCAAACGAACTAACATTCTGATTGCACGCTTCATGGAGATGTGCCGGCATGATACGATCCCGCCGACCACTGGTATGCCAAGCAGTGTAGTTACATCATCTAGGGTAATCGTCATCTCCCCAAAAGGCATATGAAATGTGTAAGTCTCCGGCTGCCACCTCTCACAAAAAGCCGAGATGATGGTACTATTGCAAGTGCGATAACTACACTCAACCAAGCAACCTAAGCTGGATTGCAAAACAAGGGAGCGAATACGTGACCGATCATCGTCTAGAGCCCACTGAGAGATTTTTTGAGTGTGATTAAGAACCTTCAAATTGGCTCGCTCCTATATAAAAAACAATAAATAATAAGATCATTTTTAATCGATAAAATAGATCTATATTCTTAAATTTAACAAAATAATTACCTGACCCTCCCATATCGCAAAAGCCACATGTGATCTAAAACTATTCAAAACAGACATATCACTCGGGCCTCCAGGACAAGGTTGAGATGCCTCATCTGCATCATCTGAATCTACTTGCTCGGCCTGCTCCTCTTGCTCGACCTGTTCTACTTGCTCAGCTTGTTCGGCCTGCTCAGCAAGATATCGGCTAGCTCGTCGTCTTCTCTCTGAGCCGGTGGGTCATCGTTGTCTTCCTTGAGATGAACCTCCACCTTGTGTTTCTGCCATATCTGAAAAAAAAATTTTATGTCTTAGCAAATGATTATATGATTAGAAGAATAAAACAATCAAAGCATTAATGCTCAATTCTAAGTAAAATTGCTTAAGAATCCAACAAAAATATATTCCTCATTTCACCTTAGCTATTAATTCTTTGTTGAGCAAAAACAAGGGAGCCAAGGGAGCCAAACGTTGAGCAGAAACAACAAAAAAAAAGGTAAATATTTCTCCCAGCTCGGAACAAGACGTGCGCAAGTTGGCTTGCGCGCGGGCACAGGTTCCGCGCAATCTGGCTTGCGCGGAACCTGTGCCCTCGCGCAAGCCAGCTTGCACGGAACCTGCGCCGCGCGCAAGCCAGCTTGCGCGGCACATGTGCTAGACTAGAGGCACATTATCGAAAACCATTATCGAAAGCCAGCTTGAGCACATTCAAAGGTAGCCATTATCGAAAACCACAAGCTAGACTGGAGGCACATGGCCTCTCGTGGGCTCACCTGCGCGAGGCTGCTGACCTCGCTCATGTGGGCTCTCACCTGCGCAAGGCTGCCGACCTCGCGCAGGTGAGCTTGCGGTAGGCGAGCTCAGATTGGTACAGTAGCAGCAAAATGTACAGCTCAGATTGTTACCTGTAGAGAGTGGTTTCGATTGAAGGAGTTGCAGCCGGTGGAGAAGAAAATTTGAGAAGAAAATTTGGGAAGGAAGCTGTTTCGGTGAAAAATTTGTTTTTATAGTAAGGTTAAATTTATAATTTAATAATGTAAGATTAATTCGTTTTTTGGAAGTGTAGTGTAGAGAGTAGAAAATGTAGTGGGTTTAGTCCGTCTCTTATTTAACCCTTCAAATTTTACATTCCGAGTTCTTACCAAAGAATTGAAAATCGGCTCTTCCCTTAAAACGCTATTCTTAAAGAATGCAAAATCTGTATCCAAGTAACCAAAACACGGAATTGATGGGGCCAACGGAAAGCATAAGGAATTTGAATCCCCATTCCACCGAAGCAAACGGCCTGTCTGTGGTGGATACCATGCTGAATGTCGGTTGTCATATTAATTGAAGTACTTCTACCTAGACTTCAGCTCACAAAGTTATTGAAACTAGTGAAAATGCATGTTCTGATTTTCCAAAAAGTTCTTAAAACAATTTATCGTCTGAGTAATCTCAAATACTTTCCGCTGTTTATGTTAACTTCAGACTAAAACTTGAAACGTTTTACTTTCTGTAGATATTTTCTGGACCTAATTAATGCCTGTGGAATTTTTCTTACTTTATGCAACTGTTGTCATTTCCTTTCTCATCTGTATATGACAGTGTTTCTTGTCCTCCTTGGCTCTCTCAACTATTTTCTATTTTGCTTAGAAGGCCAATGCTTGATAATGGTGTTAGCTTGAACATGAGGCGTGTGCTACTGCTACATCAGCTAGTATCAAGTGTTTCCAGTCTAAGTGCTTATATATCTTTATGTGCATTGCTGTAGCAAGATTATGAGGATGCTTTAACAGAGATGCAAATCAGCTGACCATGGCAATACCATTGTATGAGTTAGAGTTAAGCTATATATTAATGCAAGTACAAAAACAAAAGCCCAGAACAATATAGAGTCATCTAGGTGTCGAACACCATCAACTTACCATAGAAGACACGACATTGAGAAGTGGTTGCAAAGGAAGTCAGGATTCAAGGGGCATGAGAACAAGACTGATCTGTCTTCATCAACTTTGATGGGTCTTGCGAAGAAATCAGTTGGAGGAAATAATGTGGGCTCACAGAAAAATCATTTTGTTGGCAACTATGAAATAGTGGTTAGTCTTCTTGCAATATTTTATTTTCTTGGATTAGAGTAAATGGCGATGGGCATTGCCAGGGTTTGAATCCTCTTCATTTACTTATTTAATTCAGTGAGGAACTCTGGATTGATGATAAGTCAGTCAGCTCGTTTCTTTTAGCCATTAATTATTGAATTGGATACTTACTATTACTCATCTATAGAAGTAAGACCAACTTCTAAAATCTCTGGAACAAGAGTTCCTATATTGCTTTTGATATCTTTTTGATCTTTTTTGTTTTTAGGTCCTCTCTAAAGTTGTAACCGGTGATTCTTGTATATTGGTTGCTTTGAATTTGAAAGGCACTGCAGTTCTTCAGTGGAAAGTGTCAAAGTCATCCGCTGGTGAATGGTTTGTGAGATACTTCATGAATTAAACGACTTGTGCCCTTTTAAGGAGTCATCTTTTTTCTACCATATGGAGGTTTGGGCTTCAAAGAGGAATAAAAGAGCATACTTTTGTAGGAAAGCTAAACTTAATCATGAAGACTTCCGGATGGCTGTATTAGTTCCAGTAGCTATCTGTGGTGATTATGCTTTTGTTATTCACACAAGAAATCCATTATCAGGGGATACGTCAGAAATATATGCAGATGTAAGCCTCCATTTTTGGTTCTGTATGGACTTAGTGATCTCAGGAGCATTTTTTCATTTATCTTCTTGGGAATTATCAAAGTTTTGGGAAGCTAAAGACAACAAATAATCTGCAATAACCTCTAGAGGTTATAGCTTATGCAAGCAAGAAAGCAAATAGGAATATAATTTAAGCCATCTGTCGTTTTTCGTCCCGAGTCAAATGGTGAAGATCTTGAGGGTTTATGCCGCTGCCGGGCTTTATGACAGGTTTGTTCTGAACTGAATTTTGGACAATGTTCTGTAAAGAAAAGGATCATAAGTAGTTGATCCTTTGTATTCATGGACTGCCATGTTCAAAATATTGAATCCACCTTCTTACATCCAGATGATTCTTCGAACAAAACAATTATTCTCGCCAACAAACCAATCCACCATGTTAGCGAAATGGGTGGTCATCCTAGGTTTCGTTATTGTTATAGCCTACAAGCCCGAGAACAAAGCCCAAACATTGATAACACGACCCCCAAGCCCAGGCCATGAACCCAATGTTAGATCCAAGCTCTAGCCCAAGCTTAATTGTCCACTTGCATCCACTTGCATCATCCACTTAAAAATCCAATTGTGACACGATATATAGCAGAGCCACAACTAACAGAGGGCTGCTTAAGCCACGTGACTTTTGAGAGCCGCATGAGCTGCTTGACTAATTCATAGAATTCTACGAGAAGGGACATCCATGACAAGTCACAACGTGCCAATCAAGTATATAAAGGCAAAATCTCGTGAGGTAATGGATCATCTGACACTTCTTCCATTACAGGCATATCCATTCTTTTATCCTTTCATCACTAACTGCGACACACTTTGTCACAATTCTTATCTTAAAGGATCGATTACACCCCCTTGGACAACCAGAACCTCCAGTGACCCAACACCTCTGTTGTTGAAGACATCAATAGTTATGCTTCTGCTTTGTGCTAATTTGCATTTCTTAAATATCACAGTATACTTCTGGATGAAGAGGAAAGCGGGGTTTCGGATTACTCTGGCAATCCAATGACAATTGAAATAGCTTTCCAAACCTCACTCTTCTACTGCAGAGGCAGGGAAAATTGTCCTTTATGCTTGTCCTTTGGACATTGAAGGAGCACCAAAAGATGGAATGATATACGTGGTTCAGGCCAGACCACAGATTTGATATTCATCAGCACCCTGCGAGTAACCCTCCACCTTTCTTATAGCATGTAACAAATCGAACTCTTCGAGCTGATGTATTGTCCTGAAATTTGAATCAAACCTGGATGGCAAGTTGCTCCTTAATTTGTTTTCACCATCTTCTAAATGCATCCAATTTTTCCATTTTTATCAGTAAACATTTACAACTGGTTCCCATAAACCTCTGGACTGATGATCAGCAATGGTGGTGACACTTGAATGCAAGAAAAATACTAGTGATAGTACAGAATATTTTCTCTTGCAGGTACAGAGTACAACAGACTTTTCTTATAGGTACGAGACAGATGACCAAAACAGCAAAAATAATTAACAAATTTTATAAAACTAATGTGTCAATTATGTGTTATTTTTTATTTTTTTTATAATTGAGGTCGGAGGTTGAAATTATTTTTCTTAATCACTCGATTAAGATGTTGTTTAGACACTTATTTGTTTTTTGGGTTTGACAGTCGGAATTTCTTCGGATCAAATTACGCGCACTTTGAAACTAATCTTTCACCAAATACATTTCATATCGGCTTTGTGCATTTAAATAATTTAATTTTTTAAATGCTAACCCTAAGATAACATTTATTTATCAATGGATTTAACTGTGAGTTTGATACTTTTGGTTACAAAGACAATATTAAATAATTGGAGAGGGAATACTAGGATTCGAATTTAAGATTTACAATATACCATCAGTCAGTCTTAATCATTTGATCAAAAAGTTGTTGATCTTATTTATTATTTATAGCTTCAATATTGAGATGAAAAATTAATTTTCGAAAGAAAAAAAAAAAAGGAAAGAGATAAATGAAAGGCCACAGGAGGCTTTTTGACTTGACTTAACCTCGAAAACGTGCTTCAATTTAGGTAACTTTGAAAATTGATGTTCCCCGTTCACTATGTCTTGTATTTTCAAGCACAAACGATTCTATGTCGAGGCTAGTGTTATTTAAAAATAATGTTGAATATATATATATATATATATATATATATATATATATATATATTCACGAAATCAAGTGGATTAAGTTAGATCAGATTTTTATTTTTGTTACTTGTATAAGAAATATTATTTTGTATATAGAAAGTTTTAAAATTTATTGATGAGATTAATAAAATGATTATTATTAATACATTGTCAATAAAAGTTTTAAATTTTAAAAGTAAAAATGTTTTTTATTATAACTCCACAAACGAAATTAAGATGATAACGCATAATCTTAATGAAATATTTTAAAAAAAAAGTAAATAGGACATGTATTATTTTCTTAATTCTGTTTATGGAATTTTAAAACTGATGTATTAGATAATAATTCTTAGTAAAATTACACATATCTTTTAATGTGTATTAAAAAAAGAGTAAAATATAAGATAATCTTTTAATCTACATGTAAAATTAAAATTTGTTATTTTTTTTCTTTTGATCTTACAATCAATGTGATTCTGAGTCAATTTGCATGCACTTTGAGACTTAATTCTTCACCAGATGATTTTAAAAGTGCACCCCTCCAATTGGCACCTGATGTATCTAAAGAAATTAATTTATCACTTATCAAAAATGAACTCTTAATATAATATTTTAGTGATAATTTATAAAAGGATTTGTATCAACTAAATTCCACATTGAGCCAAGCCAATCCTAATAATGTCAAACCTTAATTAAAAAATAAATAACATTTGGATTAATTCACTACTAACTCATATAAAAAGTGTCTTCCTTTTGATTAGGGGAAGAAATTTCTCATAACAAACACAAATTTGTCCTAGAGATGGCTTGGACCAAGTCTTACCGTTTTTCCTTTCTATTTTTTTGCACGTTAATGTAAATATGATAATTTTAAATATGAAATAATAATACATTATAATAAAAATAAAAATGATGCAAACTAAAATTTAATAAAAATTATGCATAAATTTTAAAAAATTAAAAAATTTATATTTAATGTATCAACATAAATTTTATTACCATAATTTTATATTATATATTATACAAATTCGATTTAGTAGATCCTAAATACATAATATATATACACGAACAGTGGCGTAGCCACATGGAGTTGAGTGGGGTCAATTGACCCACTCAACTTTTGAAAAATTTATAAATTAATATATACATATGTATATATTTTTTTGGTGTAAACTATAAGTATCTTTATCTGTTTTAACAGTTTGAAACTAATCCTGCCTGAAGTTTCATCACAGTTAAGGCTCCTCACATCTCTCAAAGGATGTGTTTAGTATATACATATGTATATTTAGCTTAAAAAATATGATTTTTTTTTCATATTAATCCCACTAAAATTTGTTAAAATTAATTAAGAAAAGGGTCAGAAAAATAAATTTCATTTAAACTTATACATTTATTTTAATTTAAAATTTAACAATTTCTATGATTACAAGTACAAAATTAACTTATGAGATTTAAAATTTCTTTAGCAATTAGCATATACTTCTATTTTTTTTTTGCTAACATATTTTTAGTTTCATTTTAATTTTAATTTATTATTTGTTTTTATTGAAATTTTGTCTTCCCTTTGTTATGATCACACTTTCCAACAATAGTTTTTTCTTCTTAATCACCTTTATAATACATAATATATATAAGTTTGATCCAATTTATAGATGATTGATTTGTTGCTCTTGATGCAATAATTCTTTTATACATAATTAGTTATTCAATAGTACAAATATAATCTCAATACAAAAGAAAAAAATATTATATTATCTACCTATTTACATTATTTTATAACAATTTCATTGGCATAAGAGAAAAATGAAAAAAAATTATATAGCATCGCTAAAGTAACTATTTAGAAAAATTATGAATAAATTGAAAGAAAATTTAGTTTTTGAAAATTATTTTATATTATGAGATTTTTTTACTATATTTAATTTTGTCAATGTTGTATTATGTAATAAAATATTATATAAAAACAATATTATAATATGATAAACATAAGCTTGGTCTGTTTTTTTATCGAATATTAATTTTCAAGCACAAGCTTATTTAACAGGCTTAATATTTTTGTCCAAGCTTATATAAAATTTGATAAAAAAGAACTAAGAGAGAGGAAACTTCTAACATGGACGAATAATTTAACCATTGAACAAGTTTATATTAACTTTACTGACACATATTCTTAGATACGTCACTGAACAAGAACTTCACATCAAGGAAACCTTCCACAAACTTGTTAAAAAAGTTGTGCATTAATGTGGTGCGACTTTTGATTGAATCTTTACACCTTTTTCTGCATAGATGGGCCTTTTTCCTTTGCATACACCTTGAGCTATTTGGTCCCAAAACAATAACACAGTGGAAAAAAAAAAACGACAAAGAATTAAAGAGGGAAGAAAGTTCTTCTCGAAAGAATATTCCGCTGCTTCTTGGACACTTTCTCAAATCTCTTCTAAGTCCATGTTTGGCAAACTTACAGCAAAGTACATTCTTTGTAGCTCGGATTATGCTTGGCATTACATTTGTTAATTCTAGATACTATACAAAAAATATAAATTAAAATTTGATAAAAAATTTAAAAAATATATTTACTATGTCAACAAGAATTTTGACATAAAATTTGTGTGTTTTACATAATACAATGATATTTTTTACATGACACAACAAAATCTATATGAACAAGATCCAATGATTATTTTTTCACAACTAAATTGATAATTTTAAGCATGATATAAAAATTATGCAACAAAATGTAAGAAATTATATTAGTAAAAAAATAAAAAATTTGATTTGATATATGAAGTATTGATACGAATTACAATTCAATATTTTTTATATTTTATATGATTTAACCAAAACAAATCTGATAAATAAACAAATGATCCGAACAATTCGCATAGCTTGTCTCAACGGCATCTTTGGGCTGTAGGCTGTAGCGCATGCAATAGGCTACTGTGTCAAGTCAAGGGTGAGTTCTTTAGCCAAAGATAGTGAAGTCACGATGGCGTTTTCATGAGCTGGAACGTTGTTTTCGGAGGTTCGTGAGAACTCCAAGAATTCATTTTTTTTAACATGCCATTAAAGCAAAAAAAAGCTCTGTGATTTTTTAACAAGTATTATTATATACTTTTAAAATATTATTATTTCACATACTGAAAGTGAAATTTTTTAAATTTATTAAAAACTTTACATGTGATTTATTTATTATATTAATTTTTATTTTTATATTTTAAGGTATTATGAGTTAATTTTTATGTTTTTTAGAAAATATAAAAATTTTACCGATTATGTAAGATTTTTTTAATTATTTAAGTGTCTTTTTCTATATTTATATTGTTTCCTTGACTTTGTAACTAAATTTTGAGATTATGGGTCAATTTGCTTGGACTTTGGGTTTGAACGTATTTAAGTTTTTAGCCATATGTTTCGTAGTGTTCCAAAGTTTTCATATATTTATGCGAATTGTTGTTGGATATTAGGCTTTCAATTCATTTAATAAATTGTATTTTTGTGACTAATGATTTAAATAATATGCCAATGAGACATTAGTTTAGTGGCAAGAGGGAGGCTTTGAGATTTTAAGATCTCAAGTTTGAGTCTCACCAAGTGTGAGTTTGAATTAGTCTAATTATTTACTAGTTTGTTTAGTTTGTTATATTTATTTACTAGTTTACATAGTTTGAGTAATGTGATTTTCATAGTTACATGTTCATAGAATGTAATATGCTGTTTGTAATTGTAACTTCTAATGAAAATATACTATTTAAAAAAAATTTAAATAATATGAACTCAAATTCCAAATCTAATCAAATATCGAACAAAATTTTAAAAGTATTAAATAAGTATAATCTAACGTAACTTATAAATGCCTTTTATTTTAGTCTTTCGGTTTAATTATTAAACTTACTAATAAAAATAAAAGTTATTGTAAATCTTTTGACAACTTGAATTAGGAAAAAGCCAAAAAGTATGTGCCCACTTGTAGCTTTGAGGTACTTAAAATAACAACTTTGCTTTTAAAAGAATAATGAAAAAATAATAAAAAACTTGTGAGAGTAGGAAACAGGGAAAAAATAATCACATGCTTAATTTTTAGTGCGCACTTTTTTAGTACAACGTATTTTTTTGACATTTAAAAAAAATTCAAGAATGGTATATTCACTTGCCCTTGATCCATACTTTTAGAAAATAAAATAATGATATTTAAGGCACAATATTCTTTAATATACATCTTGAATAATAACTTATATATAAGCCAAAGCTCGCCTTGATCCGTAAATTCGAGTTTAACTTTTAGTTCAGGTTCAGTTTTTATTTTATAATACAAGTCTGAGTCCGATCCGATCTGAATATTTTTTTTAAATTTTTTATTTATTTGTTTTTATTCTTTTAGTCTCTTTGAAATTTAATTTGATTTGTCAAAATTTACATATCAATTTTGATATTAATATATATAATCATGTTTATTAATCAATATTATTTTACATACATATAATTTAGTATACTTGGTAAATATATTTAAAAATTTATTAATTTTAATTATGTTCAGGTCAAGCCTGCCCAAGCTTTAAAGGGCCAAGTTTGGGCAATCAAGCCAAAAAATTTACTCAAGCCTAGAGGTGGCAAATGGGCGGGTCGGATCGGGTTTGGATCGGATCATTTCGGATTAATAAAAAATCGGATCATTTTGGATTCGGATCATTTCGGGTTCGGATAAGGTCGGGTTTGGGTCAAGGAAAAATCGGTCTATTTCGGGTTTGGATCATTTCGGGTTCGGATAAGGTCGGGTTTGGGTCAAGGAAAAATCGGTCTATTTCGGATTTGGATCATTTCGGGTTCGGATTTGGATCATTTCGGGTTCGGATAAGGTCGGGTTTGGGTCGTTGACTTTTTTAGTCAATTCGGGTTGGTCGGATTTGGATTCGGGTTGGTCTGATTTGGATTCGGGTCGATTTGACAAATTTATTGGATTAAGCTTTGGTCATCTTGATGTAATTTATATGGTATAAAAATCAACTAAAACCATATTTCTAAGAACTACAAAACTCATGAAAATAAAATTGTCTTTTTACATGACCTATAGTACAATTGGGATTGAAATAATCAAAATATTTAATAATCTGTATGATAGTATTCTTTATAATATATTTACCAATATTCATAAATTAATTACGTTTTTTTCATTTTATTTTTATTACTACAATAATTAATAACTTTTGAATCAAAGTGATTTAATAATCCATACTAAATATCATAAAACAATATTATATATCTCTTTAATTTAATTTGATTTTTTATAGAATAATTAGAGACATTAGTGTAGATGATATAGCTTCTGTACTCTATTATAGATTAATCATTAAATAATTATATATTATGTTCAAATGAATGTAATATAAAAGCGAATATTTAAATTTAACTATATTAAAAAAATATATAACACTCATATTATTGAAAAAAATTATATTTTTACTATATTAAAATACTTTGATATTTAATTTTAACATTTAAATATTTATTGGTAATATTAAATTTAAGTTTGAATATTTTCAGGTCTGGGTAAATTTGGATTCGGGTCAATTTGGGTTCGGATCAATTCGGGTTCGGATCAATTCGGGTTTGGGTTAATCTAAATTCGGATGAATTCGGGTTCGGATAAATTCGGGTTCGGATTCGGTTGGGTTTGGATCAATGTAAATTCGGATAAATTTGGTTTCGGATCAATTCGGATTCGGATCGGGTTGGATTTGGATTGTTGACTTTTTTAGTCAAATCGGATCGGTCGGGTTTGGATTCGGGTTAATCGGGCGGATTTTTCGGGTCGGGTCAACTTTTGCCACATCTACTCAAGCCTATTAATTACATTTGATATTTTTGTCCAAACATGACAAAACATCGAATGGGCCTTTCGGTTTAGGTAGGCATCCAGCTTTTGAGCAGGTCTAATCGTGTTATTGTGTTGTATCTAAAATTAGGGATGACAATGAATACCAATAAATGAGTTCTTGACATTATTCGATCCGATTAAGTAGGATTAATATATTATATAATTGGATTCGAGTAGTAAAACTACTTCTAACAGCGAGTTCAGATAAGATATGGATAGTGATTTTAAGGCACCCATTACTCTAACCCTGATTATAAAATAATATTTTTTAATATGATATTTATTTTTTATTTATAAATAATTTATTTTAATGTACTATTTAATTAAATTAATTCATTAAATATAATAATTATGCTTTTTAACTTTAATTTATTCTTATGAGTTAAATTATTTTTTAATAATTTCTTCTAAAATTAATTTTAAATTTAATTTTGAATATCAAAATTTTACTTAATAAACTGGTATTTAATGAATTTGAGTAGTTAACGAGTATTTTTTTATATTATATGGTAGAGTTTAGGTAATACAAATTAAAATAAGTGGCCAATTAATAAGATTTGAGTAGATAAAAATTAATAATTTTTTTCTGTTACAAAAAAAATTACAAAATTAATAGATATCCTACCATTTACATCCCTATCCAAAATAGTCAAGTCTTTGCAAATGACAATTTACGCACATTACTAGGTGTAATAATAAAAATTAATAAAATTTTTTAAAGTTAAAGACCTTATTAGAGCTTGAGTATTAGAAGAGAAAAAAATAAAAAATTTTCATAATTAAAAAACACTGTACACTAATGTACTTGAAAAGAATTTCATTCAATTTTTATTATAAAATAAAAGAAAAAAAAAGAAAAACAACCAAGGGTCCAAGAATCAGCTGCTACTCTCTCTCACATTCTCACTAAAATTATATCATATTCCATTTTTACCATTTGGGTCCTTTTATTTTTATTTTTTTGGTGAAAGGGTCCTTTTATTTCACTCCTGCCTAAGAGGCCCTTCCATTTTCTTCTAAAGCACAATATAAAAAAAATCCCTCGCAAACCTCACAATTATATAAAATCTGAAATCAGACGAGCACTTAAACCAAGCCTAAGACGCCCTCTTTTTTATCTCCTCTATTTTGCTTTTGGGGTTTTCTTTTCTCTCTCTCTTTTCTCTGTTTCTTCAATCTCTTCTCTTCAATTTCATGCTCCATACTTTGGATGTCTAGGCATCCTCGCCCTTCTCCATCTCCTTTCTCAGGTCTCCTTTCTCGCTCTTTTGGATTTTCAGTATGCATAGATTTTATTTAATCTAATATCTGATCTGCTGGAAATGTCTTCCGATTTATAAAATCTCTGATTTCTGTGTTTTAGGGTATGATTTTTAGCTTTATTTTTAAAATTCTTTTTGGGTGTGTGTTTGTAGTGGTTAGAAGTAGAGAAGTAGAGGTGAGATGGCGAATATAAGATCGACTTTGCCTTCGAGGCTTCGCCAGCTTTTGTCTGGCGAAACCACCATCAGTCCTTCTATCAAACTCGACTCTGAGCCCGTAAGTTTTTTTATTTGTTTAATTTTTCCCTAAAAAATGCTTTCTGATTAGGGTTTATGAGTTTATCAGAATCTAGTATTGATGGTGAGCCCTTTAGGGTTTTTAATCGTTATTTCTATGGCGTGGTAATTGGTATTTTTAATTTTGCGTTTGTTTCTTTATGTTTTCTCTGTTAATTTTTGGTAGTTATAATGAACTGTTTGGCTGATACTACTGATTGCTTCTCCTTATTGCGGTTAACTGAGAGAGAGTTATTCTTTAAGAACGAATTGATGCTTACCTTGTAGTATTAGTTGTGGTCGCAAATTTGTTATGTTATGTGCATGAAAAAAAGTATAATGTCTGAAGACCTTATGTTGTTTGGGCACATGTCACATTCTATCTGTTTAAGACCCTTATTCTGAACAAGCATTCAGTATTTATAAATGTTATCTAACAATCAGGGCAGTAGTTGGTATCAGTTGTAATATTTCAAATGTTGGGCTGACAGGATATGCACATTTACTCATGAAGATCATTCATATTAAGTGATAATAGGATGTTTTAAAGTTGACTTGCATTGATTTTTTTAATTTAAATGCTGAATAAGGAAAATTGAATCATGTAGTTTGTCACGGACAGTCTTCTCAGGATGTGATCATTTTTGTCACACTATATTTTCCTTTTTGGAAAAAAAAGGGTAATGTTAGTAAATTGTGCTTTCTGTGTTATTTTGCTTTAGGTATGAAATTTTCTGCATGTTTCTAAGCTCACTTTCTTTTTCTTACTATTCTTTTTGTATATGATGAAATTATTTGTTTGAGGTTAGAGAGGATAGTTTGCTTTATTCCATTCAATGCTTTCTAAGCCATTTAAACCTAGAGTTAGAAAGCTTAAATTGATCAATGCTAGTTCTTTTGCAACTTTTTACCTCTAGGATATTCTATTATTCTGTGGTTTAGATTCTGGTGCTTGTAATTGGATGTCCTTTGTTGTTCTGTGAACTTTTTGTTCCTGTAATGAACTATAAGTATATAATTTATTTATTTTTTTTTTGCAACCCAGTGCACAAGGCTCTCACATTGTGGGGTCTAGGGAGGATCATATGTATATAATTTAGGTATATATATGCTGTCAAAATAGATTTAGGTATATATATGCTATCAAAATAGATTGGATATATATATATATTCTCTATTTTGAGATATTGATTGCTATTATAAGATGTCATGATCTATTTTCTGTTAGGTGTGTGCGTGGCGTGACTTTTTAGACCTATGACAAAGTGCATCTTATCTCCTTGTGAGCATCCATTTTCTGTTGCTATATTGTGAAATTATTAAAAGATTTTATATAGTTTCTTTATCATTTTATGCATGAAATTTTTGGATTCCATTATTATTATTATTATTATTATTATTATTAGAGAAGCATTAGCATCTTTGTGCATTTCACAAGAAGGCAAGTAGAAAACAAATGTTTCATTGTTAAGAAAGTGGTAAGAATAATTATTATCCACCAGTTAGCCAACACTTAGCAAGCTTTTTATGCAGTGATCAAAAGATGATTTTCTGTGTTCCCTTGGTATTAAATATTCCCATTGTTTTGACCTTCACATTATTAAACTTCAATTTTCTCTTTAGTTTTATTCTTTAAATTAAGGTTTTTTAAAATCATCTTTCCATACATTTTTTATTACTTATATATGGTTTGACTTACATCATCCTTTAGGGGATAAAGATCCAACACCCTTTGTGCACATGCTTTAGGGAAGATATGTAAATATGTTGATTTATAGCTGATTGTCGTGAACTTGCTTGAATTGAATATATACTTGTTTCCATGAGCTTGCCTGAATGGTTTAGAAAGCATCTTTCCATTTTTTTTTTCCTGGTTAATAAATCAAACATTGTACTGTCACTTGCAGCCTCCTCAGATTAAAGCATTTATTGATAAAGTGATCCAGAGTCCATTACAGGATATAGCAATACCTCTTTCAGGCTTTCGATGGGAGTACAATAAGGTGATTTTGTACTGCTTATTTCTCTTGTTTATCCCCTTTTTAGGGTTCTTTCACTCACATGTCACTTTTAATTCAGGGGAATTTTCATCATTGGAGGCCACTGTTTCTTCATTTTGATACATATTTCAAGACGTACTTGTCTTGTAGGAATGATCTTCTCCTGTCAGATAAAATTCTAGAAGATGATAGTCCATTTCCAAAGCATGCAGTTCTTCAAATACTGCGAGTAATGCAAACAGTTTTGGAGAATTGCCACAACAAGAGTTCATTTGATGCCTTGGAGGTATGCTAAGATGGAGTCAGAAATTGTTCTTTTAACTACAGTGACTTGCAAACTTATTTAGATTGCTCTATCTATGACCTTCTCCAGTATTGTTTTATCTAATACAACACTGTCATTCACCTTTCAGCATTTCAAGCTCCTACTTTCATCCACTGATCCTGAAATTCTTATAGCTACACTGGAGACGCTTTTTGCACTTGTTAAAATAAATCCATCTAAGGTCCATGGAAGTGGTAAGTTGATTGGATGTGGCTCAGTAAACAGCTATCTGCTGTCTCTTGCTCAGGGATGGGGGAGCAAGGAGGAGGGGTTGGGTCTGTATTCATGTGTTTTGGCAAATGAGAGAACACAGGAGGAGGGGCTTAGTTTGTTTCCATCTGATATAGAAAATGATCGTGACAAGTCTCAACAGATTGGTTCTAGCCTTTATTTTGAATTGCATGGGCTCAATACTCAAGGCACTGAAGAACACAGTGGCAATGCAAGTTCTAATTCGAGAATCATACACATACCAGATCTACATTTGCGGAAGGAGGATGATCTGTTAATAATGAATCAATGTATTCAGCAGTATAATGTACCTGCAGAGCTCCGGTTTTCATTGCTAACAAGAATTAGATATGCACATGCCTTTCGGTCGACTAGGATGTGCAGGCCGTACAGCAGGATTTGCCTTCTTGCATTTATTGTGCTTGTTCAGTCTAATGATGCTAATGAGGAGCTGACATCATTTTTTGCGAATGAACCAGAGTATACAAATGAATTGATCAGGATTGTGCGGTCAGAAGAAACTATTCCTGGAACTATTAGAACTCTTGCGATGTTTGCATTGGGAGCTCAATTAGCTGCATATTCAGCATCTCATGACCGGGCACGAATTTTGAGTGGATCAAACATTAATTTTACTGTAGGAAATCGAATGATTCTCCTGAATGTGCTTCAGAAGGCAGTTTTGTCACTCAAAGTCTCTAGTGATCCATCATCTCTTGCTTTTATTGAGGCTCTTCTTCAGTTCTACCTGCTTCATATTGTTTCATCCTCTGCATCAGGGAGTAATATTAGAGGGTCAGGAATGGTTCCAACCTTTTTACCTCTTTTGGATGATTCTGACCCAAACCATGTGCATCTTGTCTATTTGGCTGTAAAAGCTCTGCAAAAGCTCATGGATTGCAGTAGTTCAGCTGTGTCATTGCTTAGAGAACTGGGTGGAGTGGAGCTTTTGGCTCAGAGGCTACAAATAGAAGTGCATAGAGTTATTGGTATGTCTGGCGTAGATGATAATTCCATGGTCATTGGTGAATGCTCAAGATACAAAGATGACCAATTGTATTCCCAAAAGAGGCTTATCAAGGTGCTTTTGAAGGCTCTTGGAACTGCTAGCTTTGCCCCTACGAACTCCACTAGACCGCAAAACGCTCATGACAGTTCACTGCCTGTTACATTGTCACTTATATATGGGAATGCAGATAAATTTGGAGGTGATATTTACCACTCAGCTGTGACTGTTATGAGTGAAATTATTCATAAAGATGCAACATGTCTTCCTGCTCTTCTTGAACTGGGTCTTCCAGATGCCTTTTTATCTTCAGTGTCATCTGGGGTACTTCCATCTTCAAAGGCTATAATATGTGTTCCAAATGGCCTTGGTGCCATTTGTCTTAATGCCAAAGGCTTGGAGGCAGTGAAAGAAACTTTGGCACTGCGATTCCTTGTCGACATATTTACCAGCAAGAAGTATGTGCTGGCAATGAATGAAGCAATTGTTCCTTTGGCTAATGCAGTTGAAGAACTTTTGCGCCATGTAACTTCATTGAGAAGCAGTGGTGTTGATATAATCATTGAAATTGTAAATAAAATTGCTTCCTTTGGGGACAGCATTAGTTTCTTTGGATCTTCTTCTGTGGAAAAAGTTAATGGGAGCACTGCAATGGAAACTGATACCGAAGACAAAGGAAATGAAGAGCATTGTTGTCTGGTTGGTGCAGTGGATTCTGTAATTGAAGGAATCAGTGAAGAGCAATTTCTCCAATTGGGCATTTTGCATCTTATGGTGTTGCTTCATAGAACAACAGAGAATCCTGAAACATGTCGCCTATTTGTTGAGAAATCAGGAATTGAGGCTTTATTGAAGCTTCTTTTAAGGCCTAGTATTGTACAATCATCTGAGGGGATATCTATTGCTTTACATAGCACCATGGTTTTTAAAGGGTTTACTCAGCATCACTCTGCTCCTCTTGCACGTGCCTTCTGTTCTTCTCTTAGGGAGCATTTGAAGAAAGCTTTGACTGGATTTGGTGCAGCTTCAGGGTCCTTTTTACTGGATCCCAGGCAGATGCCTGATGATGGAGTCTTTTCTCCCCTTTTTCTTATTGATGAGTTCCTTCTATTTCTTGCTGCTTCCAAAGATAGTCGTTGGGTTAGTGCTTTGCTTGCAGAATTTGGAAATGGCAGCAAAGATGTTCTGGAAGACATTGGTCGTGTCCAACGTGAAATTTTATGGCAGATTTCTCTCCTTGAAGATGCCAAGCTTGAAATGGAGGATGATGGTACTAGTGGTAGTTCTGCTGAGCCTGAGTCACAACAACGAGAATCTAGTGCAAGTGATGCTGAAGAGCAAAGGTTGAACTCCTTTAGACAGTTCCTTGATCCATTATTACGGAGGACATATGGATGGGGTATTGAATCCCAGTTCTTTGACCTCATAAACCTTTATCATGACCTTGGCCGAGCTACTGTCTTCCAACAGGGATTGGGTATTGATGGTTCAAACATGCGGATTGGAGCCAATCATTCTACTTCGTCAGATGCTTCTGGATCTGCCGGTAAAAAGGAATATGACAAGCAGAGATCATATCACACCTCTTGCTGTGATTTGGTGAGGTCACTTTCCTTCCGCATTACCCATTTGTTTCAAGAGTTAGGAAAAGTGATGTTACTTCCTTCCCGTCGACGGGATGATACTGTTAATGCATCCCCTGCATCAAAAACTGTTGCTTCTAGTTTTGCTTCTATAGCATTGGATCACATGAACTTTGGAGGTTATGTAAATTCCTCTGGCTCGGAAGTATCCATATCTACAAAGTGTCGCTACTTTGGTAAGATTATTGATTTCATTGATAGCGTTCTTCTGGAGAGGCCGGATTCCTGTAATGCTATTATGCTAAACTGCTTATATGGCCGTGGAGTTGTTCAATCAGTTTTGACAACTTTTGAAGCTACCAGTCAATTACTATTTGCGGTTAACAGAGCTCCAGCATCTCCAATGGATACAGATGATGGTAATCTAAAGCAGGATGTAAAGGAAGATGGGGATCATGCATGGATTTATGGTCCATTAGCTAGCTATGGTGAACTTATGGATCACCTGGTGACATCTTCTTTTATTTTATCCCCATTCACCAAACACTTGCTTGTGCAACCACTTGCAAGTGGAGATGTTCCTTTCCCAAGGGATCCTGAAACTTTTGTGAAGATGCTTCAATCCATGGTGCTCAAAGCAGTGCTTCCAGTTTGGTCTCATCCACAGTTTACTGATTGCAGTTGTGATTTCATCACTACAGTTGTATCTATCATTAGGCACATTTACTCTGGCGTTGAAGTGAAAAATGTTACCAACAGCAATAGTGCTCGTATTACTGGGCCCCCTCCAAATGAAACAGCAATAGCAACAATTATAGAGATGGGATTTTCCAGGTCTAGGGCAGAAGAAGCACTGAGGCAAGTTGGATCTAATAGTGTGGAGTTAGCAATGGAGTGGTTATTCTCCCATCTAGAGGAAACCCAGGAGGATGATGAACTTGCTCGTGCACTTGCCATGTCTCTTGGGAACTCTGAAACTGACACAAAAATAGAAGTTGCAAATAACAGTAGCCAGGAACTTGAAGAAGAGATGGTGCAACTTCCTCCTGTTGAGGAGTTGTTGTCAACATGTACGAAGCTTCTTCAGATGAAGGAACCTCTAGCATTCCCAGTTAGAGACCTCCTTGTGTTGATATGCTCCCAAAATGATGGTCAGTATAGGTCCAGTGTCATTTCCTTCATTCTTGGCCAAGTGAGAGATTCTAGTTCTACTTCTGATAACAGAAACAATTCTTTGCTTTCTGCTTTTCTCCATGTTCTTGCTTTAATTCTTCACGAGGATGTGGGGGCACGGGAAATTGCCTCAAAGACTGGACTGGTAAAACTTGTGACTAATTTACTTTCAGAGTGGGACTCCAGCTCAGTCGACAAGGAGAAAAGTCAAGTTCCCAAGTGGGTAACAACTGCTTTCCTTGCTCTTGATAGGCTACTTCAGGTGGATCGAAAATTGAATACTGAAATTGTTGAGCAGTTGAAAGGGGACAATGTTAGTAGCCAGCTGACATCTGTCAGTATTGATGAGGATAAGAAAAGTAAGTTGCATTCTTCATTTGGATCTTCAGGACATATAGATATTCATGAGCAGAAGAGACTGATTGAGATTGCTTGTAGCTGTATTAGGAATCGGTTTCCTTCTGAAACAATGCATGCTGTCCTGCAGCTGTGTTCTACTCTGACTAGAAACCATTCTGTCGCTGTTTGTTTTCTTGATGGTGGGGGTGTAAATTCACTTCTTTCATTGCCGACAAGTAGTCTTTTTCCTGGGTTTGACAATGTTGCTGCTACCATTATCCGTCATGTCCTTGAAGATCCTCAAACCTTACAGCAGGCAATGGAAGCTGAGATAAAGCACAGTCTTGCAGCTATGGCTAACAGGCATTCGAATGGAAGGGTCAGTCCACGTAATTTCGTTGTCAACCTAAGTTCTGTCATTTCTCGTGATCCAGTAATATTTATGCAGTCTGTTAAGTCTGTGTGCCAAGTTGAGATGGTTGGTGACAGACCTTACATTGTTTTGATTAAAGACCGTGACAAAGATAAATGCAAGGAGAAAGAAAAAGAGAAGGAGAAAGCATCAGACAAAGATAAAATGCAACAAAATGATGGGAAGGGTAATTTGTGCAATATGAACTTGGCAGGTCCTGGGAATGGGCATGGAAAATTTAATGATTCAAATTCTAAGTCAGTTAAATTGCATAGAAAATCTCCTCAAAGCTTTGTAAATGTGATTGAGCTTCTTTTGGATTCAGTTAGTGCTTTTGTACCTCCCTTGACAGATGATGTTAGAAAGGAGGTGCCTGCTGATGCACCATCATCGACTGATATGGAAATTGATGTTGCTTCCATCAAGGATAAAGGAAAAGCCATTGCGACTGTGTCTGAGGAGAACGAAGCTTTTGGCCAAGATGCTTCTGCATCACTTGCAAAGATAGTATTTACCTTGAAACTTTTGACAGAGATTCTGTTAATGTATGCTTCATCTGTTCATGTGCTGCTTCGGAGAGATGGTGAAATTAGTAGCTGCAGGGTCCCTCATCAAAGGGGCTCAGCCGGTTTGTCCACTAGTGGAATATTTCACCACATTCTTCACAGTTTTATTCCATATTCCCGGAATTCAAAGAAGGAAAGGAAAATTGATGGTGACTGGAGGCATAAACTAGCAACCAGGTCTAGTCAATTTCTGGTTGCGTCTTGCGTGCGTTCTTCAGAGGCCAGGAAGAGAGTCTTTACAGAGATTAATTGTATTTTCAATGACTTTGTTGATTCCTGTGATGGTTTCAAACCTCCAAGGAGCGATATGCAGTCTTTTGTTGATCTCCTGAATGATATACTTGTTGCTCGTACACCAACTGGTTCATGCATCTCAGCAGAAGCTTCTGCCACTTTTATAGATGTTGGTTTGGTTACATCATTAACACACATGCTTAAAGTGTTGGATTTGGATGATACTGAGTCGCCTAAAGTTGTAACAGGGCTCATCAAAGCTTTGGAACTTGTGACTAAGGAGCATGTTCATTCTGTTGATTCTTCTGCCATCAAAGGTGAGAACTCTGTCAAACCTGCTGACAACAATCAGTCTGGGAGAGCAGATAATATTGTCGATGCATCACAGTCCATGGAAATGGCATCTCAGTCCAATCATGATGCAGCTGCAGCTGACCATGTTGAATCTTTCAATACTGTACAAAACTATGGTGGGTCAGAGGCTGTTACAGATGATATGGAGCATGACCAGGATCTTGATGGAGGTTTTGCACCTGCTAATGAGGGCGATTATATGCAAGAAACCTCTGAGGATGCAAGGGGTCTTGAAAATGTTGTAGACAATGTGGGGATTCAATTTGAAATCCAGCCTCATGAACAAGAAAACCTTGATGATGATGAGGAGGACGAGGAGATGTCGGGAGATGATGTCGATGAAGTGGATGAAGATGACGATGATGATGATGAGGACCATAATGATTTGGAGGAAGATGACGTACATCACCTGTCTCATCCTGACACAGATCAAGATGATCATGAGATTGATGATGATGAATTTGATGATGAGGTATTGGAGGAAGATGATGAGGATGATGGTGACGATGAAGGTGGAGTTATTCTAAGGTTGGAGGAGGGTATCAATGGAATGGATGTGTTTGACCATATTGAGGTTTTAGGCAGAGACCATAGCTTTGCCAATGAAACTCTTCATGTACCAGTTGAAGTTTTTGGTTCTAGACGTCAAGGACGTACTACATCCATTTATAGTCTTTTGGGTCGTAGTGGTGAGAATTCCGGCCCTTCAAGGCATCCTCTTTTATTGAGACCTTCAACACTACACTCCGCCTCTCCAAGGCAGTCAGGTTTGGTTTTGTTTTGTTTTGTTTTTTTCCTAATAATATAAATTTTGTGGATTATGTTGAAACTTACAACTTAACGCTTGTTAATTTTGTAGTTCTATGTGCAGCTCTAATTCTAACAATCCTCCACCTCTCTGTTTTGCTCCCTTCCAGAAAATGCCCATGATATGATTTTTTCAGACAGAAACTCAGACAGCACCTCATCACGGTTGGATACTATTTTCCGGTCTTTGAGGAATGGTCGTCACAGCCATC
The DNA here is from genome assembly GCA_031772115.1 of Heritiera littoralis. Lineage (NCBI taxonomy): Eukaryota > Viridiplantae > Streptophyta > Magnoliopsida > Malvales > Malvaceae > Heritiera > Heritiera littoralis. Next base: position 5,428,752 of record JAPDPK010000023.1, read on the forward strand.
GTTTGAACTTGTGGGTTGATGAGAGCCAGCAAAGCAGTGGGTCAAGTGCAGCTACTGTACCACAAGGCCTCGAAGAGTTGCTTGTTTCCCAACTGAGGCGACCAGTCCCTGAGAAATCTTCTGATCATGATACATCAATAGTGGAACCTGAGACCCATTGTGAAGTTAGTCAGTTGCAGGAACCAGTGGCTGGTGCAAGCCCCGAGATTCCTGTAGAAAACAATGTAAATAATGAAAATGCTAATGCACCTCAATCTTATGCAGCGATTGATAGACCTGTCAGTGCTGATGGGAGACCTGCAGTAAGCGATTCTCTTCAAGGAACAGATGCATCAAGTATTCATTCACAATCTGTTGAAATGCAATTTGAGCAGAATGATGCAGCTGTTCGTGTTGTTGAAGCAGTGAGCCAAGAAAGTAGTGGTAGTGGGGCTACTTTAGGAGAAAGCCTTCGAAGCCTTGATGTTGAGATTGGAAGTGCAGATGGTCATGATGACGGTGGAGAAAGACAAGGTGCTACAGATAGAACTCCTGATCCACAGGCCGCTCGTGCTAGAAGGACAAATGTGGCCTTTGGGAATTCTACAGCTGTTGGTGGGAGAGATGCACCTCTCCATAGTGTTACTGAGGTTTCAGAGAATTCCAGTCGAGAAGCAGATCAAGATGGTTCTGCTTCAGAGCAGCAGATAAATAGTGATGCCGGTTCTGGATCAATTGATCCTGCATTTTTGGAGGCTCTCCCTGAGGAGTTGCGTGCTGAAGTTCTTTCAGCTCAGCAGGGTCAAGTGGTGCAGCCTTCAAATACTGAACAACAGAATTCTGGAGATATCGATCCAGAATTTCTTGCAGCCCTTCCCCCAGACATCCGAGCTGAAGTCCTTGCACAACAGCAAGTACAAAGGCTTCATCAATCTCAGGAACTCGAAGGTCAACCAGTGGAAATGGACACGGTCTCAATAATTGCAACATTTCCTTCAGATTTGCGAGAAGAGGTATGGTTTTTGTTATCATGTGGTTAAATTTTTAGTTGCAAGTTAAATATGTCTAAACATTTTCCTTGTGATATTTTTATCCTCAGGTTTTATTAACGTCATCTGATGCTATTCTTGCTAACCTCACACCTGCCCTTGTTGCGGAGGCAAACATGTTGCGCGAGAGATTTGCACATCGCTATCATAATCGTACCCTGTTTGGAATGTACCCTAGGAATCGCAGAGGTGAATCTTCTAGGAGAGGTGAAGGTATTGGATCCAGCCTGGACAGGATGGGTGGAAGTATTGTGCCACGCAGATCTGTTTCTGCTAAGCTAATTGAAGCTGAAGGAGCCCCTTTAGTTGGCACAGAAGCTCTTCAAGCAATGGTTCGGTTGCTTCGCATGGTTCAGGTGCTCTCTCAGTAGGTTAATTTTTTTTCTTTTGATGGTCATCCTTGATTTTGATTTATGCATTAACATTTTTAATCCTGCAGCCATTGTATAAAGGTTCATTGCAGAAGCTTCTCTTGAATTTATGTGCTCATAATGAAACCAGAACAGCACTAGTTAAAATCTTGATGGACATGCTGATGCTTGATACAAGAAAGCCTGTCAGTTATTCAAATACAATTGAACCACCATACAGGCTTTACGGTTGCCAGAATAATGTTATGTATTCTCGTCCTCAACATTTTGATGGTATGATATGATACACGACACGAGTTCATAATTCGTCACCCCTAGTGATTCAATGTGGCTTGTCATAAGTATATTTTCGCTTTTCTCTCCCTTTTTTTAATTTTTGAGGGAAAATATTCTTGTTTTGCAGGTGTATCTTTTACTATCCTTTTATTCTTCATGAGTTCAATATCTGAAGGAGTGTTGTAGTTTGTTCATGATTTGGCTTGTAGCATTCGGGTTCTAAGTGGTTTCATTTATCCTATCCTTTTTTCTTTGTAGGAGTTCCTCCTTTGGTGTCTAGGCGAGTTCTTGAAACTCTTACTTACTTGGCTCGAAATCATCCACATGTTGCTAAGATCCTACTTCAGTTTAGATTGCCTCTTCCTATCCCACAAGAGCTAAGGAATATTGATAAGTCAGGTGGAAAAGCTTTGATGACTGAGGAGCACCAGGAAGGATACATTTCCATTGCATTGCTTTTGAGCCTTCTCAATCAACCCCTGTACTTGAGAAGTATAGCACATCTTGAGCAGGTGACAAGTGATAACCTTATTCTAAATATGTCCAGCAATTTTACGCCTCTGGATTTATTATTTGCTCATTTATAATTTTTGCGTCAGCTGCTTAACTTGTTGGATGTCATCATTGACCATGCTGAAAGGAAGCCTCTTTCATCTGAGAAATCGAGGGCATCTTCCACTGAACAATTACCTGCCTCGCAAATTTCAATGTCTGATGTTGACATCAATGCTGAGAATCGTGATACTTTTTCTGAGATTGCTGAATCACCTTTAAAGACTGCTGATTCATCCACACCTTCAACATCTGGTGCAAGTAATGAATGTGATGCACACAGTGTACTGACCAATCTCCCACGAGCAGAGCTCCGACTTTTATGCTCATTGCTTGCACGTGAAGGGTAAGTTATATGTCTAGACATTATTCTTTTATGCTGTCTATTTCATCAGAAGCCTTTCTTTCCACCATTTATCCCATGCTTCAATTGAAGAAAGGTCCATTTTTTCATTTTCTGTTCTTTGTTTTTGCAATCAATGCCCCCCCCCCCCCCCCCCCCCCCCCCCCCCCAAGGAAAAAAAAAAGGAGAGAGAATTGACTGGATTTTGCAGTTTGCATCTCCTTGAATATGATATAGTATCTTCTTTCCAGTTGCTTGGACTGATGTTTTGTTTCCTACTCAGTTTGTCAGATAATGCATATAATCTGGTGGCAGAGGTAATGAAAAAGCTGGTGGCTATTGCTCCAAGCCATTCTCATCTGTTTATTTCTGAGCTAGCAGATGCTGTACAAAATTTGATTAAATCTGCCATGGATGAGTTAAAAATGTTTGGTGAAGCAGTGAAAGCTCTACTCAGCACAACATCTTCTGATGGAGCTTCAATCTTAAGGGTCTTACAGGCACTAAGTTCTCTTGTTTCTTCAATAACTGAGAAAGAAAAGGATCTGCAACTGCTTCATGAAACAGAGTGCTCTTCTGCTCTTTCTCAGGTGTGGGACATTAATGCAGCCTTAGAACCTTTGTGGATAGAGTTGAGCACTTGCATAAGCACAATAGAGAGCTATTCAGATTCTGCACCAGATTTATTAGCTCCATCCAGGACTTCCACATCAAGACAAACTGGTGCAACACCATCCTTACCTGCTGGCACTCAAAACATCTTATCTTATATAGAATCATTCTTTGTGATGTGTGAGAAGTTACATCCGGCACAACCGGGTTCAGGTCATGATTTTGGCATGGCTGCACTTTCTGATGTTGAGGATGCCAGCACATCTGCTGGCCAGCAGAAAACTACTGGTCCTGTCTCAAAATTTGATGAAAAACATGTTGCCTTTGTGAAGTTCTCAGAGAAGCATAGGAAGTTGTTAAATGCTTTCATCCGCCAGAATCCTGGGCTGCTTGAGAAGTCATTTTCACTGATGCTGAAAGTTCCCCGCTTTGTTGATTTTGATAATAAACGTGCTCATTTCAGGGCCAAAATAAAGCATCAACATGATCATCATCACAGTCCTCTAAGAATATCGGTTAGAAGAGCTTACATACTTGAGGATTCATATAACCAACTACGGTTGAGGTCAACTCAAGATTTGAAGGGAAGGTTGACTGTTCACTTCCAAGGAGAGGAGGGTATTGATGCTGGTGGGCTTACAAGGGAATGGTATCAACTGTTGTCCAGGGTTATATTTGACAAAGGAGCATTGCTTTTCACTACAGTGGGCAATGAGTCAACTTTCCAGCCTAACCCCAACTCAGTCTACCAAACTGAACATCTTTCATACTTCAAATTTGTTGGGCGAGTTGTGAGTACCTTCTCTAATTGCTCCAACTGCATGCTTTTTTTTCCCTAACTTTTTGTTCACTTCCTAACTAAAACTTTACAGGTCGGCAAAGCACTTTTTGATGGGCAACTCTTGGATGTCCACTTTACTCGATCTTTCTACAAGCATATCTTGGGGGTCAAAGTTACTTATCATGACATTGAAGCAATTGATCCTGATTACTTCAAAAACCTAAAGTGGATGCTTGAGGTCTGTCGTGTGCTAATTTTCCTGTTCTTCTCCTCTTTTTATCTTAGGGGAGAGGAAGCATTAGAAATTTTAAGTTTGCTGGCAATTATCTTTCATGGTTTATTTGAGATATTATTATTTTGCACTCCTTTATTCCTTACATCTTTCCTTGTTTTTTTCAGAATGATATTAGTGATGTCCCAGACCTTACTTTTAGCATTGATGCTGATGAGGAGAAGCTGATATTGTATGAACGGACACAGGTGGTGATTTTCATTGATCCTTTCATAAGTCCTTTGTGGTGAACACTTTTCTTTATTATAATTACGTTCTACCAAATACGATGCAGGTGACTGACTATGAGCTGATTCCTGGTGGTCGGAACATTAAAGTTACTGAGGAGAATAAACACCAATATGTTGATTTAGTTGCTGAGCATCGTTTGACAACGGCTATTCGTCCTCAAATAAATGCATTTTTGGAAGGATTCAATGAATTGATTTCTAGGGAATTAATATCTATTTTTAATGACAAGGAGCTGGAGTTACTGATAAGTGGTCTTCCAGATATTGATTGTAAGTGTTGTAAAATTTAATTTTAATTAAATGGTAGAATGCTTTATTTTGCCACCATTTTCTGAATATGACCTGATCTATGATATGTGTCTCCCAGTGGATGATATGAGGGCAAATGCCGAGTACTCTGGGTATACTGCAGCATCACCTGTTATACAGTGGTTTTGGGAGGTTGTTCAAGCGTTCAGTAAGGAGGATAAAGCTCGACTTCTACAGTTTGTGACAGGCACCTCAAAGGTAATTCAACACCCGAAATCGTAGATAATACCGCTAGGGTGTAATTGAGCTGTGCCGATTCGATATAGTGGGGTGCTCAAGCTCGACTCAAAAACTCGGTGCTCGGTGCTCAGCTTGAGCTCGGTTGAGCCTCAATTTTTGAGGTCGAGCTCAGCTTGAGATCGAAATTGAGCTACTTGAGCTCACTCGATTAGGCTCGATTATCCGAGCTTAAGTCTCATGCTCGAACTCTAGCTCGAGTTCGGATTTATTTTTATATATATAATAATATTATTATCAATTAAATATAATAAAACATAAAATTTTAAAGACAATATAACAAGTCAAATATCTCAAAATAAACTTGAAGCAAAACAGTACGAGGATGGTTCCTAATAACATCTTACATCTCTAGTGATCCATTATAATTTACATCAACTTAAGTTTGAAGCAATCAAATATCTCAAACTAAATCTACAAATGTGTTTCTAGTTCAGTTATGTAATCATCCTATTGCCTGCATCTAAAAATTATATGAAAAATCAGGTATGAATATATACGTAGGTTTCATTTTTCATTGACCGAAAATGTTTTACATATACCAAACACTGGAAAATGTGAAAAATATTTTCGGAAAAATGAAATACGCGAACCAAACGGACCCTTAGTGGCATGTATCCATCCTTTTTTCTTTTTTTTTTTTGCTAAATCACGCTTTGTTGAAAAGCAAAATCTTAGAGAAGTTTACATGTTCTTATCCAATTTGATGGAAGCATTCAAAACAAAAGACTCCATTGGCAAGGATTTTTACACCACCCAAAAAAGAAAAGCATAGCAAAACTACAACTCTAAACAAATCCCCAACAAAAGGAACAAACAATACTGAAAATCTCTTCAATAGCAAATCAACTCTGCCCCAATGCTTGCAACAAAATAGAGCATCTCAACTCCCACAAATGCCAGCTCAAACTGGACCCCACATGCTAAAGTGATAGCCAAACAAAAGACAGAATACTCATACAGTCGAACCCCACAACACCAAATCAACGTGCTCCATTCAAAGCCAAACATAAACAGACAGCCTCATCCTTCCTATATTCTCTCATGAACCAACAAAATCCACTTCAAACCTTACAATATAGTCACAAAAAAAAAAAGATTTTGATGCATGAGATCTCAAACATGTGCTGCTAAGTGCTAATTTTGCAAGAACAGATTCAAGAAAAAGCCACATTTCATGAATTCGGTTTACAGCAAAGAGTAAACAAAGAGGGTTTTTACCACCGAGTGAGGACTGAGTGAGGCATTGCCAGAAGTCAGAGAGTGGGTTGTCAGAGCTTTTAAAAAGGCCGGATCTGAGTCACGCACCGTGAGGACTGAGGCTGGGCTCTGTTTGTGACTGCAGTGCCGAGAGAGGTCTGTGGCTGTGCTTTGTTCATGATTGCGTGAGAATGTTTGGGAGGGATCACTGGAGCTTGTGCAAGGCCGGATCTGGTTTGGGTGGGTCACCGGAGCTTTGGTAAGGTCGGATTTGGTCTGGGTGTCATGCCTTGAGCTTTGGTAGAGGACATTTGTGCCATGAGATGTGGTCTGGGTCGGGTCACGTTGTGTCGCCACTAGAGAGTTAGAGAGACTCAGAGAGGGTCTGTGTGCCACGTCAGTTGTTGGAGTGTTGGTTGAGCTGCTGAGGTCTAGGTCAGGTGAGTGAGGACTGAGGATGGGGTGATTTGGGTTGGGAGGTATTTTGGAACTCTGAGAATGATAAAGTTGAATGAGAGTTGGGGTTTTTTAGGATGTAGGGTAAATATGTAATTTTGTAATTTTATAATAATATAAATAAGTAATAATATAAATAAAATTAAAAATTAAAATATATGAAGGCTCGCTAGCTACTCGAGTCAAGTATTTTAATATTTGAATTCGGCTCGCTTGATAGCTTAAGTAGCTGGAGCTCGGCTCGACAAAAATTGAACTGAGTTTGAGTTTTGCTCGAGTCGAGCTGAGTGGCTTGCGAGTATTAGTGTATCGTTTACACCCGTAAATACCACTAGTAATTTGACATTTCAAGTTGTACTATGGTTCAACCCAAAGGTTAATTACTTAATGTTTGAATTAAGATTCAGGCAAGATTAGTGGGGTTTTAGTTTACCATGAAATCATGAAAACCTGTTTATTTCTTCGAGTATGTAGAGATATAGCAGAGCTCTATATTAGTTAATAAAATAACTTATTTTATCACCTGTCCCAATTGTTGCTCAGTCATATCTCTTCATTGGTGTATAAAAGAACTTTTGTTTCATGCCTGGTCTCAAATCCCAATTGTTTGCTCTTTGTAATTTCACAGGTGCCTTTAGAAGGTTTTGGTGCTCTTCAAGGAATTTCAGGTTCACAGAAGTTTCAGATACACAAAGCATATGGCAGCCCTGATCACTTGCCTTCTGCCCATACCTGGTAATCTGTCCAGTCATCTCTATGATATTTGTCCTTACGCAAGCTTTTCTGAACCAAATATTTGGTTAATTGCGCTACGAAATGATTTCCTTTTTCTGGGTTTTCTGTCTTTTACTTGCAATTGCCCTTTGTGCTATTAGACGTTCCTTTTTTATTAAGAAGCATTTCTTCATTTCTTTGTGATCAATGTAGTTTCAATCAATTGGATTTACCCGAGTATCCATCCAAGGAACATCTAGAAGAGAGATTGCTGCTTGCAATTCATGAAGCCAATGAAGGGTTTGGATTCGGTTAAGATTTGAAGCGGTAATCTGAGTCATCATGTAGATAAGATACATATGCATCAGACCGGGATCGGGATTGGGATCTTGTTGTGGGGCATAAGGGCTGGGCAGACGCTGAATTGATGCATGTTTATAACTATGCAGTCACATATTGGCTATTGTAATGTCTGGCAGTTTTAAATTTGCCTCATTCACCTTCATTTCCCCTTTTCTTCTACTTTCCCTTTCAGGTTTGCATTTCCGTTCTATTGAAAAGAAACAAGGGGAGGCTCACCATTGAAATCACCTTCTTAACTTGAGACCCTCTTTCCAGGTTGTCTTACATGAGCTCTGTTCATTTTGTACTTTAAATTGTACAATAATTGCATCAAGTAAGTTTGTTACTATATGTTTTGCTAAGTTTTCTATATTTTTTTTTCTAATTTGATTTTTATAGTTAAAACGAGCTTAATTGGCTTGGGCCTAAGTCTAAGTACGATTTAGAGTTCATACCATCCCTCGAACTTCACTCGGTTAAAATGACAAAAGATCACTGCTACCTAGTAGGTGATGGTAGTACTCAACAAAATAGAGGTATAATCGAGATGATTTAATAAAAAATAATAATTAAAATTTGATTTAACGTTTGTTATTTATTTTTAAAAAATTAAATTTAAAATTTGAATTTTTTTGACTTTGAGAAAAAAAAAATAATCAATCAAAAAAAGTTAACAGTTAAGGATGTAAATTTAGTAAAATTTTAAAAAAAGTAAAAGTATATACGAATTAAAATTGTATAGAAATTCTGCATACGAATTTAATAAAAATTTAAAAGTATGATTGCGTCAAAACAGAATTTGACGCAATTTTTGTTTTTTTACCCAACACGAATTCGAGATTGAACACGATCAGTCAGATCACGTCAACCTGAGAGAGAAAAAGATTACGCTAACGCAAAAAGTACAGCCACTTCCCCATCATCTTAGCCAGATTTTCAACTTGTTGCTGTTCTCTCTAAGTCCTTTACTTTGATCTCTGCTGATTTTGTTGCTGGAGAATGCTTTTTCAACGGTATTGACTGCTTTTGTACTCCTTGTAACCCTAGCTAATGCTCTAGATGGGTCAATTTGCCTAGTCTTATTCGATTCGGTTGATAAAATCTTCTGGTCAAGCAGAGAAGACGATAGTAAAAGATTGTTCTCAGTCCCTTTGCTCTGTTTCTGTTTTTTCCTCAATTCTCGAAGGGAATCGGTTCCTTTCAATAACTCAGACTTCACATTCATCGTTCTGCCATTAGAGTTTAAGCTCCTTAGACTTGGAGGATCCATGCCACATATTGTTTCTATGCTTAATGCTTGTGTTGTGATGGGTGTGCCTTGTAACTTCTCTGCAGAATACACTGGCCGGATAGTCTCTTCCTGCTGTTGTCTTAACTTTTGTTCATGTTCGTTATCCTGCAATGCACACAACGGGATTATTTTTTCAATGATGCATCGGAAACTTTATTTCCAAGTAAAGTTGAAGACAGAAAAGAACCTTTTGTTGAATCAATAGTGATCGTCCACTTTCTCTTTCCAATGTCAGCTTGCTTTCAAGTTCTTTAACCTGATCAACAGAAAGTGACGAATAATCCTCTTTTGCTTTTATCATATCAGACTTCCAGAGAGGATTCTTGCAGTAATGGCAAATAGAAGTAAATAATTGGATAATCATCTGAATTAGTTTTGGTTTTATGTTTCGTTGCGTTATCAATGGATTTAGTTAACATTTTCCTTTCAGATTACTCACCATAATGAGATTTTATCAGAAAGGAGTTGAAGTTGGCACAATGGTACAGGGTGAGATTGTTGATGGCATTTATGATCTAATGGGATCAATACTAGAACTACCAATAATTGTTGAAGTGAAAAAAACAATGTAAAAGAAAATGATGCAAGTGAATATTCCATTGGTTACAATCACCTTTTGCTGTAGCATCCCTGAATGAAGCTCAAACTCCCGTGTTCTCTCTTTCAATATGCCTTCAAGCTCCTTGACCTGTGAGAGTAATAAAATCAATGGAATTGAAAGCAAACTTTGAGCTTCTTAGTTTTATTGGCATTAAATCTCTCGGACACTCTGTTTCTCTTCTTCAATGAAGCTTTCTCATTCCTTGGTGTCCCCATGATAAAACCAGCACTATGCTAAGTTTTCCATATGCTTAATAATGTATATCAAATTCAAAGAACTTATACTCAATAAAGTTAAAATGTCAAAGTCTCATTTAAAGAAAAAACCTTTAGCTGTAGAGCCAAGGCTGCTGTTTGCTCATGCTCTTTCAGTTTGTTCTCGAGCTCCTCAACCTGTGGTGAAAATAAAAGTTAAATATCGCATTATGGTTACTTAGAATGAAAAGGTTACAAGGATAGGAAACTAGATTATTCAGTTGAAATCAACCTTAAGCTGAAAATTTGAGCAAATTTCTTCCTTCTTCATCATTCTTTCTGAAAGTTGCAACAACTGCTCCTCTAGTTGTCTACATAACTCTGCTTTGGAGTCAAGCTGGTCTTCAAGTTCATTAAGCTTTTCTTCTTGGATTTTGGAAAGCTGTTCCCTACCTTTGGCTTTACTCTCCAAATTGTGTAAGTTTTCTTCTGACTTTCTTAAAGCATCGTCTTTTGCCTTCAATTCTAGCTTTTCTTTGTCGAGCTTCAATAGTTCATCAGGAATATAAGGGGAAAAAGGTACAAATTCAGGTTTCAGTATAGAAAGAAATCCACTTCAACATTCTAGTTTTGTGTTTGGTTCTATAAATTAAATAACATATCAATGAGCTTACCATCTGTTTCAACTTTTGAAGCTCAGCAGTGTCAACCTGCTTCTTTACTGGACCCAATTCCACCCCTCGAACCCGACTTGCAAAATTTAACGAACTTAGGGTCTCCCCTAAGTCCTGCTCTGAAGGGCTGACTTGTACAAACATCAAGGTTTTCGAATCACCCCCTACAGCAGATTAATAATAGCTTTTAAAGAGGCAGAGAATGCTTTCATTTCCTTCATATGATGATAAAATTAATCACTACATTCTTGTCATGGTAAGTGCACCATATTCTAAAATAGAAACAGTCACACTAAATGTGCTCATACGTACAAAAGCACATGACCTCAAAATTCTTTATGAGGTTTAAATATTAACTTTTTCACAGCCGACTAACAGGTTATTCAAATTAGAACCTCTCTCCATGTGATTTGGTTGCCTACCTAAGGAATCTTGGAGTAGATGTGTTAGCTTGGAATTCCTGCAAAACCAATAGATAAGATCTGAGTACACAAAACCAGAGATAGCCATCTGGAATACAGTGAGATGCACAGCAAACCTGTATGGGATGTGGCTGCTTTTGTTTGCCAAAGCAGAAATCACATCTCCTAAAGCAGAAATTGATCTGTTGATGTTTTGGGCTTCCTTGAGCCGTTCTCCTTGTACCTCTGTTTTTGCTAGCCTTTCACTGCCGGCCAAATCCACAAGCCATAACTTGCTCTTGGTGCACTCACCACTGATCAAATTCTTTGCTCTCACCAATATGCAGAGCATGCTGCAAAAACAATAGATGTATCAAGGCTCAAACCATATCTTCTATAATACATTCTTTCCTTTTATCATTTTATATACAAAGCCCAAGAAGAACGTTGGTATAAGTAAAACAAATACAAAAATAGTTAAAATAGAGACTATTACATACTATAGCAAAGACCACTGATTTGCTTGCTGACTTGAGCAAAAACCAAAGTTTCATAACAAAAAGAAAGTTCTTGGTGATACTAACCAATGAGATCGACTACTATGCTCATTCACATTGTTTGACCCTATAGCCCTTGCATTGTTTCCAGCCTGCAGCACATTCCAAACCCCCTTAATGTTTTCAACTTTGGCCTCCACTATCCCAGGAACATGATGAAACCCCTCTGAAGCTTGCCTTATCTCCAGCCTACAACATAAACCAAATCCAATTAATGACAATTCTTACACTCAAACAGAAATTTACCAAGCTGAAACTAATTGCTTAGTGTGTATGAACAAGATTTTGGATTTACCTTTTGATGGTGGTGCAGTTGCAAGCAGGTCTCTAATTTGCTCATTGTAGACTTCAAGCACACTAACAAATATATCGTATGTAGAAGTTTCTTTTCGCTCTTCGACAATTTTAAACAACTGCTCTAAAGTCCTATAGTTTACTCCTCGATTTTGCTCTGTACCTTCCATGGTAAAGGTCTTCCCTGTCCCTGTCTGCCCATATGCAAATATACAGACATTGTACCCATCTAACACTGAAGTTACCATGGGGGAAGCGTCTGCAAACACATCAACTGTACTAGCAAAAAGTATTTAAGTTAAAAATAAGCTTTTGTTTTTCCTTATCCAAAGCTAAAGTCAATTCTACGAGTTATTGCATCTTTAAACATTCTCCAAGCATTTGACTGTAACTCATCAAACTATTGGGACCAACTGATTAATTTGGTTAATATGTGTGTGTATTTGCTATAAATCTACACAGTGAGGAAATCAATGATGCTGAACTATGCATCATGCAAATTCCCAAACAGGTGATAAAAGGCAGTAATCACATTTCTGCTGGAGAGAAAGCAGAGGAAAAATAAGCTGACCTGTCGTGATAATCCCAAAATTAAAATTAAGCTAAAAAAATTATTTGAAATATTTACTGTTCTTTATGTTATTAAATATACCATAAAATGCCTGTCCGAGAAGGTTTGTGCTTTTTAATTCTTTGGAGATGTTTTTCAAAGAGCATATTATACAGGTCGATACCTTGATCATCCTTCGGTGTATAAACTCGATCGAATTTGAAAATTTTCTTCGTGGAACTGCCTGCAAGTATCCCTATATCTCCATCCTTAGCTGCACTAAAATCTACAACTGTAGCATGCCCAGCTGAAGTCTCCTCCTTACTTAATGGACGGCACCGGCAGAACACTCTAATGTTTCCTGTAAATTATGATTAAATAAGCAAGGTTGGGATAGGTTCAATCCAAACTTCAAACATGGAAAATAGAATATGAAAATTTTAAACATTAAAACATGCCTTTTGCTTCCTCTATCTGGTTATGCAGCTTTTTCCTCATTGCCTGCTCCTCGTTGAACTTCAGTTTTAGATCTTCATATTGTGCCACTGCAGTTCATATAAGAGTATTAAGAATTTAAGATACAGAAGCTTCATCATCATCATCATCATCATCAAAGCCTTTATCATAATAGATGGGGTAGGCTATATGAATCAATATATGAACTCACATTAAGTCATCAAGATATAGAAATTTATACAAAAATTTTAGTTGCTTGGTGATACATACTCACCCAGTGCTTGAACTGCAAATATCATCTTGTTAAATTCTGGAATTGAATCAGCACAGTCATGAGCTTTATTAGAGAGCCGCAAATGCTCTTGCTTCATGGTCTGAAAAAATCAGTGAATATGAAGCAGCATCTTTGATGTTTAAGCAGGTCTTTCAAGAAGATTTCTATAATTATGGACAGTTCACCTTTATTTTTCTCTCCAACTCAATGATTGAAGCAATCCAAGATCTCTTATCGCATTCATATTTAGCAGCAACATCCTTCAACTTTGCAGCTTGCTTTTCCAAGGCTTGATCTACATAAACATTAGGAATGATCAGAAGATTTCTGTTTTCTAGCAAAGAGAGTGGCTATTACATTTCATACTTTCTTGTTTTTATTCTTTAGCAACCTCCTTTCCGTCACTTGTCTTTCTATAAAGACATCCAGCTAAACCCCTCCTTACCTAAATACAAATTTTGGAAGAACTTGTTGTCAAGTTCCATCCTGACCTTCTCTAGTTGCTCATTTGTAGCTGTTAACGACATCCAAGCTTCATAGCATTCATCTGCCTTGAGCTGGCACAGATTCTTCAGCTCTTCTATCTTCTTTTCATACTTTAATGTGGATTTCATCCTCATATGTTTCTTCTGTAAACCGCATGAACTTAAAAATCAATGTAAGCAAGAATCTTTTGTACTTCAAATGGTCTAAATAAAAATGTTCATACTAACCTGAGGTGATGAAAGTTCTATTTCAGCAGCACAATAGTTGCATACAAAATAATCCCATTTCACTTGAGATGCTTCATCCAGTTTAGAGATGAAAAAGTTAAGCAAATTAGCAAGTCTCCCTGGGAATTTATTTATAAATATAGACTACTAACATGAAGGAGGAAAGATACCGGGTAATTCTGTTGCCTGTTTTATGCAAATCCCATTAACAATAGGGCTTCCACAAACTGTTTCAAACCTTATAACAATTGCCCTGTCCTTCCCCACGGAAACTCTAATATCCACCACTTGTAATGGCTTGTTTGCTCCAACAATAGAGTATATATCAAGTTCAGACAATACCTGCCATTTTCACTCAAAGAAAAAACCATCAATTCGTCAACAACAATGAACCAAATTAATTTATGCATCAAAGTCCGATTTAACTTGACTCGCCTTATCTTCTTGAATGAAGACATCAAAAACTCTCATTCCTTTAGGACCATCGGTGTTTACAATTTCTGCAAAATGAAGATCAACCAAATAGTTCCCCGTTGGAAAATCATTGAATCGATAAGTGAAGTTTCCAAAGCGAGCTGATTGATAAATGGATGGCATATCGCCGCCATCGTTGATGCTTTCACTGGTTCTTAAGACATCCCCTCCTTCGAAAAAGCTATCGCCACAAACGTCAATTGTGCACATTCCTTCTTTCTTTACAGTCCCACCTCCAGCATTTACAAAAATTAAAGCATTGTCTGGAGCAAAACAGAACAGTCGCTTCCACATTTAAAAGCCATTAATTAAAATAATAATAATAATAATAATAATAATATACAAAGAATTCGAGATTCTTGGTTTCGCTCATTAACTTACAGATTCTAGCAACCAAACAATCTCAAAGACATAAATCTAACATTAAACTCGGACAAAAAAAGTAAATTTTAATAAACAAGAATTGACGAAAAGGAATATGAATATAGAATTTAGAATTAAAGAAAAGAACCTGTGAATTTGGAGGTTGTAAAACCAGATTTAATCAATCTTGAACCTGAAAGGCACAGCGCCGGATCGACTTCATCTTCTTCGTGTTCGTGTTCGTTCTCGTATTCAGAATTCATAGTACTTCTTCTGGGATCTTCGTCGTAATTGAAGGAACTGCGAGGCCAAGGCTTTGGGCTAAGGAATTTTAAGTGTTGGAGATAAGAGTCAGGGAATTGAGATTCTGCCATGAGCGAAGAGCAAGAAAAGAGAGGGAATTCGAATGGAGCTGTTTTTTTTTTAAATCTTGCTTGATTCTTTACTTTCGTTTGTTTTGGGTTGGCAAGTTGCAAGAGATGTCGTGTTCACAGCCTTAATTGCTTCGAAATTTAAAATTGCCAAAACGGCGTTTGAATTTGTACTTTGTAGACCGTTACTCCTTACTTGAGGCCTTAGGCTCCCCGTGGGTCATTTTGTGGGCCGGGTCGGATGATAATGTTCGGTCGATGGGTGGTCCAAAATCTTTTTTTTTTTAATTTTATTTATGATTTATGTAGATCTAGTAATTTAGACACGACATGATTACAGGATACGAAAACGATACGAATATAAGACACGAGATGACAAGAATTAAAATTAAGTAAAAATTGTATATCAATATTGTAAAAGCTAAAAATAACTTAAAAATCAGATTTTATATTTTTCGTGTCAACACGAATTTTGATACGAAATTTTCGTATT
The DNA here is from genome assembly GCA_031772115.1 of Heritiera littoralis. Taxonomy (NCBI): domain Eukaryota; kingdom Viridiplantae; phylum Streptophyta; class Magnoliopsida; order Malvales; family Malvaceae; genus Heritiera; species Heritiera littoralis. Next base: position 5,444,201 of record JAPDPK010000023.1, read on the forward strand.
TTACATAATACGAACATGATTTTACATAACACAAAAATGAATTAAAAACACCAATTTTCAGGTCTAGATTTATGCTCTTGCAGCAATTAGCAAATTGACCCAGCCTAAAAAAGTAGAATTCAAACTCAAGCTATACCTTGCAAAAATGTCTTTTATAGAATTCGAAATTTAATCTAATTAAATTATTCATTTTTTTTGGTTTTTTAGTAGGTCACTTTCCTTCGATTTGAAATTATATTTTCACCGTTTGTAATCTTTTCTTTCTATTTTCATATTATGGTTTTCCTTATTAACAAAAATGATGTGTGCAAATATTGACCCAAGCTAGTCTTTTTTGAATAATCTCTAAAAATGACTATTTATTACTCAAAATTCAAAGTACTCAAGTATATGTCATTACAATTTCTAATTTGATTGATCAATTGGTTTTTAATTTCTAATCTATTATGAAGCTATTAGATACCTAAATTCTTTTGAACTCACGACTTCTAAGAATCTGTCCAATATATATGTCGTCTGGCTAATACTCAATTCATTGATCAATTTAGCAATTAAAGATGTTTGAACGAAACATCTACTAGGAAGTCATACTCGAATTCCTTTTTTTTTTTTGCAAAGTTCTACTAAAAATTTTGTGTGCACTTAAGAGAAAATTTGATTAAAAAACAACTTTTCTATTTTAGAATTTGTGATTTACCTATGCCATGAAGCTCAACCTATATACGTATAGAAGAGTTAGTATTGGGTCAAAGAGAATGTACATGACAAAAAAAGCAAATATACACATCTAAAGGACTTGGCTCAACTGTTATTTTAATGCTAAGAACTTCAAATGGGAGCCTTACTGCCTGGTGTCCATGGTTGAAACGTTCAAAGTTATCTTGGTTATTGATCACTAGTTGTCACAGGCACCCTGAAGCTGGCAACCATCTCACAAGGTAAAGGTCCTCCTGGAGGGTTTAAACTCCATATTCGCAATGTATATCCAAACTCAATCTGTGAGATTGTATGCAACACCATGCGTTCTATAATTCAAACCCTAATTTCTTATTCGTAAGAAATGCGAGAAAACTAAGTTTACAAAGTAGAGAACTGCAGAGAATGTTGAAAAACGAGAAATGTTAAGGAAATTTTGGGAAAACTTTGTCTAGACCGTTTCATTGGGTTTGTTTATATAGACAATTTATAAGGTGTTTGCACATTTGTTCCTATAGAAAAGGAACCTAAAAACGTGCTAACACAAATGATTTTCTTTCTGGACAATTAAGGGAACAAGAGTCAACTTTTTGCAGAAAAGAATTGTCTTTTAGAAACAATCCCGAAAAGAAAGAAGAATTTGCTTTTCAGAAATTTTTTTGTTTTTTTGGGTGAAATATATAAAATTCCTATACTTATACTAAAAGGATATTAATTCCTTCTGGTTTTAAAATACAAAATTTTCTCCCTCTAATAAGGTTTAAGATTTAAAATTTAGGGATTTTTGACTTGGGATTTAGAATTTAAGGATTATAGGTTATGGTTTATGATTTTTCGGGTTTAGAATTTAAGATTTAATATTTACGATTTCAGATTTGATGATAAGGGAAAAATTAGTATTTTAAAATTAAAGAAGATTAGTGTCTTTTTTATATAAATATAAAGAAGTTTATGTATTTCACTCGTTCTTTTTCTTCTGAGGCCACCATTAGCTGTTATCTTTTTTTGGTGTTGTCTAAGTTCAATAGGCCTTCATGGTCCAAGTTTAGAAATGTTGTTGAATTGGCTAGAGAGTCAGGTAGTGACACTAGTTCCATTCCATTATATATTAAATAACATTATTTTTATATATTTACAAATTTAAATAATTAAAATTAATTCATGCATTACACGAGTAAAAATTAGTTTAATGATAAGGTTAAAGGTTTTCGGATCTTAAGCTCTATGTTGTTAGGCTTCTCATACAGGTAAAAAATGGCGCGTAAATATTCATTGTCCATTTATCCAAGGGCTGCGAAATTCTTTTGCTTGAAGTATGTGTAATGTTGAATTTTTTACATCATTTCTGGATTAATTTTGATAATAGGTTGGGTGAACAATATATTTTTAATAAACTTGTTTAGTTTTACGGGATCCTCTGACGCTCAGTGACATAGTCAGAAATTTTTGTCAATGGTGTCAATATTATAATGTTATATTTTTATATAATGTTTTGTTGCCTAATACAACATTGACCAAATTAACTATAAAAAAGAATTCCACATTGTAATATTTTTGCAAGGAAATAACTTTTTTTTTTGTACATTTTACTCATAATGAAAATTTATCTTAATCCTTACATTAGCGGTGCTACGTAAACGTTTTTTTTTTTATTTTTCTCTCGTCCCAATAATAATGTTACAAAATAATGCAAGTAAATTGATAATATAATTTTTTTTTGTTTTTTACAATGAGATTACATTTATACTATTGAATAACTAATTACGTATAAAATAATTTTTACATCAAATAAAAAAAACTTAAATTGGATTAAATTAATATATAATATATAATATTTTAGAGGTAAAAAAATTTATAGACGAAAAGTATGATGAAAAAAAAAAAGAAAAATTACATGCTAATTTTTTTAAAATCACGAGTTAAATTTATACATGTAGTTAAAGTAAATTTTTAGAATTTTGAAATTAAAATGAAGGTAAAAGTAATGATGAATTTTATTTTTTTACCTTTTTCTTAGTAAATTTTAATAAATTTGAATGGTGTCAATATAAAAAAATTACCTATATATTATTTATTAACTACATATTAATTATATATAATATTATTATTTTAAAAATTTGAGTGGAGTCTCCAAGGTCGCTACGTGCTGTTGAGAAATAATTATTTTCCCTAAGGCTTTGTTTGGTAGGATGAAAAGAAAGGGTGAGTAAAGAAAATTAGTTAATCAAATGATTATGTTTTATAACAACTTTCCTACTTTGTAGCTTAACCATTTGATTAATTAATTTTCTTTTCTCACCCCTTTCTTTCCACCGTACCAAACAAAGCCTAAGAGTGTGTTTGGAGAGAAATTTCAAGGAGAAAATTCATTTCAATAAGGATATTTAAAAGTCTAAAATCAAATTCCTTGTTTGGCAAAAAATTTTAAAGAATTTCAAAATTTAAAGGGATTTCAAAAGGGAATTTGAGCATCTCAAATTCTCTCTTGAAAATCCACCTAAAGAGATAGTTTTTTTAAAACTCCCCCACTCTTTTTTACTTTATTAGACATGTCCCATTATTAAATATTAAATATAAAGTTAAAAATAAAAACATATTATATTTATTTAAATATAATATATATTTTTATTTTATTATATTATTAATAACATCTATATATTTTTACAAATTTAATGATATTCATATTGCATATTTTATTTGATATTTTTCTTTTTCTAATATATAATATCATTATTTTTCTTTTATAATTAATTTTTATTTAATCAAATTCTAATATTCAAAATTTTTTTTAAAATATTATTGACCCAAACAAGTTAATTAAAAATATTAGTATCTTAAAATAAGATATTTTAAAATGCATTTATTTTAAAATACCTCAAAATTTTAAAATTTTCAATCCAAACACAATGTAAATGTTTATAGACACTTTTGTCTTATGCCCATAATTTTTTTTTTTGGTTACATGTCTTATGCCCATTATAAGGAGAGTTCTAAATCTACAACATTTTTTACTCTTTACACTACACCACAAAAAAAAACATAATTCTACTCCAATAAATTACAATTTTAACCTCCCTATTAACTCTCCAAATTCAACCCTTCCTCCGGCGACAACCTTCCTTCGGCGATCTTGAGAAAGGCGAGGCAGGCAGTGCCTAGCGTGGACGAGCCCTGCGCAAGGCGAGGCAGACAGTGCCTCATGCAGGCGAGCCCCGCGCAAGGTAATGCCTCACACAGGCATGCTTGTGTGAGGCTATTCCCGGCTACAATCCTTGCTCAACTTTCCTTGCGCAAGGCATGGGTCCTCGCGCAAGTCTTGTGTGCACAGCCAGACCACTGCATAGCCATCGCCCAAAAGTGCTAGCGACCGGTGGGTCGACAGCAGCCGACGTTGCTGCAGTTGAAGCCATGCGATTCTGACGGCAAGATGATTGGATTTGGGATTAAATTTTATGGGGTTAAAATTGTAAATACATGGGGTAGATTTAGGATTTTTTTTTTGTGTGGTGTAAAGAGAAAAAATTGTGGTATATTTAGAACTGCTCCCATTATAAGGATGCATAAATGTTTCCCCCTAACCTTGCTTTGCTCACAGCACATAAATGAAGAACACAAGCGAAGAAAAGTCAGAGTTTGATTGCCACAAGCATCAGAGTTCGCAAGACTGTGAATGTTTGCTGCAGGGGCCACGGAAGACATTAACAACCCTTAAGCTAAAGCAAATCCATCACGTAACCAACGAACGAGCCATTAGTTCAAAATCCCTCACTGGCTCGGCTCCCCTGCCTTCTCTTCTCCAGTCAACTTTTCTTCCTTACAGCGTTACAATGTCGTCCTCTGAGGCGGCGTCGTTCCGTTCCGTTCACTCCCATTTCCCAGCCTCCTTCCATCTCAACTCCAACTCAGCAAAGCTTCACTCTCTCGTTTTCGTGGCGCTGCCTCAAAATCGATCTTCATTCCCCCGCGATCTTAATCTCACCTGTAGTATCACCAAAGCTCCACGCAACAACTCCCCCGTCATCCGCCCTAATCTCACAGTTTGCGCCTCGAGCAAAACGCCGAATCCGGTATCCGACGCTAAGCTAATCACAATCAGCTCCGCTGTGACTATTACATTAGCCGTCGCTAATCGCGTTCTCTACAAGCTCGCACTCGTTCCCATGAAGGAATACCCTTTCTTTTTAGCTCAATTTACCACTTTCGGGTAACTTTGCCACTCTTATTTCCTACTTCAGTTTAGTTTCCATTATATTTTGGGGAGAAAAAAATAAATCAATTGTATTTGAATAATGTAGGTACGTGGTGATCTATTTTTCGATTCTGTTTATGCGGTACCGGGCGGGAACCGTGACTGATGAAATGTTGGGTTTGCCTAAATCGCGATTCGCCGCTATTGGAATTCTAGAAGCTCTTGGAGTCTCCAGTGGAATGGCTTCTGCAGGTGCAAATTTTTTTAACCGTTGACAAGAATTTTTGGTCTGTAACTTTCAAATATTGAATTAAAAAAGAGCTGTTCAACGATTCAAATTTCTAAATTTCGAATGCAAAAAAACTGCAATTTTAGAGTCTTTTGTTTTGGTGAGTTTTACTTCTGGCTTTTGTATTGATTAACTGTTTATTTTTGTAATTTCTACAGCCATGCTTCCAGGACCGGCCATTCCCATATTGAATCAGGTTTCCTTTCCATTCTTTTTCTCCAGTGCCATTGATAAATCTAACTGTTTGGAAATGTAAACAACCAGGCAAAAGAATTTCCCTTATTGAATTTTAGATTAAATGTTCGCAGTCAATGTTTGTGATTCTTCATAGTGTACTGCGAATCTAGGAATTGAAAATTACACTTTTATCATTTTGCAGACCTTTTTAGTGTGGCAACTCGCATTTTCAACCATTCTATTAGAGAGGAGGTATTCATATAACCAAATGGCCGGCTGCTTGCTTGTAGCAGTCGGAGTAGTGGTCGCTGTTACAAGGTATGCTCTGCACTATGTTGCTAATAACCCTAGCTGTAGGTGTTCTCACATTTCAATCCCGTGTAGGTTGTGTCAATTTGGCCATGATGAGCTTAAGATTGAAATACAATATTTATTTCTTTCATCCTTTTTTCTTTTGTTTTTTTGGATATGGTGTGCATGTTTCTTTATTCGGTAGAAATTTACCTACTAATGGACACTTTGAATGTTCTTGTAAATTGTTGCCGCAAAAGTTTACCTAATAGTTAAGCTACTGAGCAGGAAAGGATTATAGAAACATTCCAGTCAGCATAATTAATTTATTGTGCTTTAGCATTGTATCTTAAAATGGCTGAGGTGGTTGAAATCTTGGTTTTGGAATAGATTAAATCTGTCTCACCCTTAGGGGCCCATTATCTGCAATGAGGATGTCCTTGGCCGCCAAGCATAAGTGGTTGTGTTCACTTACATTTTTCTGGCCCAAAATAGGTTCACTTCTGAAAGAAGAGCACTTTGTGAAAATGTTGAAGGTCAGAAAAGTACCTGATACTGTTAGGGCACTGCTTTGGCAGGTCTATCATTCAGATATGTAACTGAATTCAATATTATTCTTTTCATATTCTGGACTTGAGTATCATCATACTGACATTTGTCCTTGCTACCTTCATCAAGATAAAGATCTGATGATACTTTGCTCCTTTTGTAATTGTAGAGGTTCTGATACTGACCATATGCTATATGGAATTGAGCTTATGTGGCCAGGAGTGATGGTAGCATCAGCAGCTTTTCAAGCTGGTGCATCAATTATTAAGGTTAAAGCAATTCCAATCTGTTGAAAGTTCTAATGGAATTGTAGAAGCAAAATATAAACAACATTTTCATCTGTCTTTTAGCAGGAATTCATTTTTATTGATGCTGCAAAACGAATTGAGGTATGCCTTTTCTCTCAGTTGCTTTCCGTATAGCTTGTCTTGTTTATTTCCTCATTGATTCTCAAACTTTCCAACCAACTCATGTGTAGGGGAAGTCTCTTGATATATTTGTTGTCAATTCTTTTGGATCTGGATTTCAGGTATGTTTGATGTTGTGCTATAAGAGCTTGCATTTGTATTTGATAATCCTACTGTGCATGCTCACACGGTCTTTCAATTATAAAGATAAAATGAGTCTTGCTCAAGATACTGTCTTTTGAATCTTTTCGATGGGGCTCATTCTGATGGTATAACAATGGAGTTGTTTTCTTACTTAGTTTGATAGGGTGATTTTAATGTTTCTACAAAATTTTTCATCTTTACAGTAACTTACTATGAAAGATAACCAACCCCTATCCATGCGCTACCCTTATTTAAACTGAAGAAAGAAAATTGAATGTTTTAAACTCCATACCAAAAATTGGTCATTTAGTGTACATCTTAGATGGTTCAAAAATCCCTAGCAATTTTCGAACCAGATTGAACTGCTTTATGCATCAACTTTTGCAATAATGGATTTCATATTTTCATTACGAACAAATGGAAGAGCTGCACTCCAATCTAATAAAATTTTTACATTTTAAGCCTTTGCATTCTATGTCAAGTATCTTTAATATTTTGTATGTTCCATTTATGCTTGTTGCCCATGGTACCATGAGGCTGGATTTTGACCTATGTTTCATTATTGAATTTTGATGTTTCCTTGGACTTCCAGGCTCTCTTCATTCTTCTTTTGCTGCCTGTTCTCTCAAATTTGAAAGGCATACCATTTTCAGAACTTCCTTCATATCTAAAAAGTGGTGCTGCATGCTTTCTAAAAACTGGAGCTGATACATCAGGCAAGTTCTTTAGTTAATATAATTATGGAAATATCACTTTCTTCTTTTTTCTTAAACCTTATTCCTGGAGATTTTTCTGGTAAGATATACTCAAACTCAGCACTCTAGGTTTTGGGTTGTCAATAAGCAGTTTGATCAAGCATGTAAACTCTAAATTTGAGCAGTAACTTGCCCTGCATCACAAAGTTACTGTCTACACTCTAGCTTCACCTTCGAGTTTTGGATATTTCGGACTTATTTATTGAATCAAAATTCACTACTTCACCAGTTACCTTCCTATCCCTTTTTACTATGATTGCCCCCACGTTGTACTTGCTAATAGTTAAGGCAAGTCGCTTTAGTCAAAGTGATATAAAAATCCCTTTTGTGCGTGAATTTTCGGGACTTTGATAGTACCTTTCAACTTACAGTTTATTCTTCAAGATATAGTTATCTCATTGCTCTAGGTTTCTCTGAACTGTGCATATTAAAATAGGGACAAAATTTTTAGCCATTGGCTCTGTACTGGAAATGCAAATCATGTTAACATTATGAAAATGATTAATATCCCTGTTTGAGCTTTTGCTGCGCCATTTCTATTAGTCAGCCAAATAAATTGATTCACCATAAAATTTGGTTATCTCAAGTTGCATTTATCACTCCAGGTTGTGAGGGGGCCCCGTTACTTCCACTACTTTACATAATTACTAATATGGGTTTCAACATATCAGTACTCAATCTACTGAAAGTATCCTCTGCTGTCGTTGCATCTCTCGCCATAACATTGTCAGGTCAACTTGCGTTCTCTCTCCCTTGCATGCCATTGCCGCTGTTATGGACATGAGTACATGTTTTGCATGCATGAATCATAACATGTACGCATTTGAATGCATTTTAATATTGTACTAAAGGATCCTTTTTGGTTCACTTTGCAGTGCCTATTTCGATTTACATTCTCTCCCTTCCATTGCCATATCTCCCTGATGATGCAAGCTTAAGCCCTTATTTCCTGTCTGGTAGCTTAATTCTCATGTTGGGACTTGTTCTCTACAACATCGCTCAACCTGTGAAGGAAGAAGGACCTTGATGTTAACAATTATTTAAGATGGACATCAGAGATTTCGATATACAACTGATTCAATTGTAAATACTAGGATTCATTATATTTTTTTTTGTTTTTACGGTTAGGGAGGCTTTGGATCAACTTAAGTGCACATCGAGACTAATTTTTTCCAGACGATCTTGAGGGTGCAGGATTCATTATGCTAAAGGGTTATACCTAGCATTTTAACCCCCACCAGCGACAGTCGTCAGATGGTGAAAGTGCCAAGGCATTGTAAAGAAGGAACTTGTTAACCAACGGCCACGGCAGAATCCCATGCCCTTGTGGCATTGAACAGTTGCGTAGTTACTAGTGTACAACAATGTTTGTTTTCTCCTTGAGATGCTCTGGCTATTTAGCCATTTTGTATTAATCATAATTGTGGTTAAATGACTTAAATCTGGTACTGATTCATGCATGAGTATGAAGTTATTTGAGCATGGCCTGTAATAAATTCAAGCACCTTCTTGGCATAAACATCGAGCTTAGACTTATCTTTTATGAAACTATGCCTTTCACTACAGTAGACTACTTTAATAATCTTTGATATAGTAACTTTTCCTTCTTTGTGGATCAATGATTTGTTTAACAATTTCATGAGTTTTTCTTATGCAAAAGATCCAATACTGTGGCAACTATAGAACATACAACTTATATTACTGCAAATTATGTTATAGAACAAGATTTTGATTCACACCAGTGATGGAAGGAGGAAGATAACAAAGGAAAGAGTTTAAAAACTCATATTGTATTTCACAAGAGAGTTTTCTTACAAGGTTGCTCTTGGATGATATCTAAATCTTCATCGTGAAAGAGTTATGACTTATGGAGGCCTAAAGTAATGGTAAAAGTAATACAGCGGTACAGTGGGTAACAAGAGGCTAACACTGTAATACAATGAACCTAATGTTGTATTGAACTTAGAAAAACAAACGTGCATAAAGTAAAATATAAAAGCAAAAGTAATAATCCAGTCATCAGATTCTTTTGGTGTGACATCTTTATTTTGTAGTAAGATTAAGATAAATCACACATTTAAAAAAAAATGTATTATGCCGAACTTGAACACAAACATACAAACGTGAACGTGTAAATGTTGAAATGAGTTCTTTGTATATAACCTCTTTCGGCAAAAAATTACCAAGCGAGATTCAATAGAATTTTTCAATATCCAAGCTTGCAAAGGCAATCATGTTGAGGAGTAGGCGGATTCAGAAGGAGTTGGGCGAATATCCGTAAGGATAATGAGATAAACGTTACGCGCAGTATTGGCCTAGGCGGGAATAACGTCGACGTTTGGCAAGCCACCAGCACAACCGGGCCGCTTTCGGGGCTACAGCTCGTCAATGGACACTTCAGTATGTCGTTAGCATGAATTTATGACGTATATGAAACTCGTATTTGTATCAATTAAACTGTTTTTGCTAATTAAGGTTACTTTTATATGCATTATTATGAAGCTCTAAACAAAATAATGCAAAATTGTTATGAATAGTTATAAATATGGATGTCCATTCATCTCCCATGACTCTTCGTATTGATACATGAATGAGGAACTATTCTCTACCCCCTAATTAAGTTTGTAACTTCCTCTTCATTAGGTTTATAACTTCCCCATTAAGTTTGTAATTTCCTCTTTATTAGGTTTATAACTTCTCCATTAAGTTTGTAACTATTCATCTTCCATTCATGTATTTGTGAAGCCTATAAATAGAGGCTCACCATCCATGTATTGAACACACTTAAAGAATAAAAGAAAATCTCTCTTCTTGCTCTCTCTCCTTGTGTTCTTTCTATAATTTTATAACACGTTATCAGCACGAGACTCTAAAAACCCGCGAGAGATTTGGAGAATAGGCCTCAACCAAGGATCTTCATCAATCACAATTATCTATCTCTTCTTTTACGGTAATGAAACTATTTTTATTTAGCTCCTCCGTAATTATTCAGTTGTTGAATTTTTGTTAATTATTTTCTCCTAACTTATTAAATATACTTGTGATAGTTCATAATGTCAAACCTTGCAAAACTCGAATTTGTGGCTCTTGACATTACGGGAAAGAACTATTTATCATGGGTGTTAGATGCTGAAATTCATCTAGATGCAAATGGTCTCGGTGATACCATCAAAGAAGGAAACAAAGCATCTAGTCAAGATAAGGCTAAAGCGATGATATTTCTTCGTCATCACCTCCACGAGGGACTTAAAATTGAATATCTGACTATTAAAGACCCACTTATTCTTTGGACTAGTCTAAAGGAAAGATATGACCATCAGAAAACTGTGATACTCCCTAAAGCTCGTTATGATTGGATGCATCTGAGATTACAAGATTTTAAATCTGTAAGTGAATATAACTCAGCCATGTTTAGAATCAGTTCTCAATTAAAGTTATGTGGAGAAAAGATCACTGATGAGGATATGTTAGAAAAAACATTCTCCACCTTTCATGCATCGAATATGCTCCTGCAGCAGCAATATCGTGAAAAAGGTTTTAAGAAGTACTCTGAACTGATTTCATGCCTCCTTGTGGCTGAGCAAAATAATGAGCTATTGATGAAAAATCATGAAGCCCGTCCAACTGGATCTGCTCCATTCCCTGCAGTGAATGCGGCAACATATAATGAAAAAAACAGAGGTCATGCCAGTAGCCATGGCCGTGGTCATGGACGTGGACGTGGATGTGGACGTAATAATCATCGAGGTGGTCATTTCAAAAACACATATACCTACCAGAAGTGGGAACATAAGGATGGAAAACGCAAAGATAAAAGTGGGAAAGACAAAAAGGTCGTGGAGAATTTATGCTATCGTTGTGGAGGCAAAGGCCATTGGTCACGTACCTGTCGTACGCCAAAACATCTTGTTGAGCTCTATCAACAATCACTAAAAGATAAAGGGAAGAAGATAGAGACTAATTTTGCTAGTGATGATGGAAAAGACGAGATAAATTTTGTTTGTGGAGATGATGATTTTGATTATGGTTATGTTGATGCCACTCATCTAGATGTTGCTGATTTTTTCTCACACCCTGAAGTAAAAATTGACCATTTGATTGGCAATGAGAGTGTCCAAAAATAAAGTTCTTAGATCTTACTTAGATGTTATTGGACTTTATTTTAAGCATGTTTCTTATTAATAGGATTCTAATTATTAAGTATTTGTCATGTTTAGATGTTTCATTATGTTTTGGTTATTTATGGGATATTTTATTAATCTGGTTATATATTTCTTATTTTCAATGAAGAATATAGATACTCTTCTGGTTCGATTTGCGATGAGTGGTGGAGATATATGTCTTGCAGACAGTACCACTACACACACTATATTAAAGAATAAGAAATATTTTTCTTATTTGATAATGCAAGAGGCTAATGTTAGTACTATATCGGGTAGTGCAAAATTGATAGAAGGCTTTGGAAGAGCTAACATATTCTTGCCTGGAGGAACAAAGTTTGAAATTCATGAAGCATTATACTCTCCCAAGTCTCAAAGAAATTTATTGAGTTTTAAGGATACCCGCCGAAATGGATATCATATTGAGATAACAAGTGAAGGAGATATTGAGTACCTTCACATTACGAGTATAATCTTGAGTAATAAAATTGTATTAGATAAAATTACCGGCCTTTTCCTCCGGTTTGTACTACACAAGAATTAAAACAATTGAAACAAATATGGTCATTAACCAAAAGCTTACAGATCACAATAACTTTGTTGTTTGGCATGACCGGTTAGGCCATCCCGGATCGATAATGATGCGAAGAATAGTTGAGAATTCATGTGGACATCCATTGAAGAGCCAGCAGATTCTTCAATCGAAAGATTTCTCATGTGCTGCTTGTTCTCAAGGCAAGTTAATTGTTCGACCATTACCAGCTAAGATAGGGATTGAATCCTTACTTTTCTGGAACGAATACAAGGTGATATATGCGGACCAATACATCCACCATGTGGACCTTTTAGATATTTTATGGTTTTAATTGATGCATCAACTAGGTGGTCATATGTATCTTTATTATCAACTCGCAACCTGGAGTTTGCGAGGTTACTTGCTCAATTAATTAGATTACGAGCACATTTTCTAGATTATCCCATCAAGACAATTCGTCTTGACAATGCTGGTGAATTTACTTCCCAAACTTTCAATGATTATTGTATGTCTATTGGGATAGGTATTGAACATCCTGTAGCACATGTTCATACACAAAATGGCCTTGCAGAATCATTTATTAAGCGTCTTCAATTGATTGCAAGACCATTACTAATGGAATCAAAACTCCCAATTTCTGCTTGGGGTCATGCTATTTTACATGCGGCAGCACTAATTCGCATCAGGCCAACAAGTTATCATAAGTCCTCCCCTTTACAATTGGTTTTTGGTCAGGAACCAAATATTTCCCATCTAAGAATTTTCGGATGTGCTGTATATGTTCCAATTCCTCCACCACAACGTACTAAGATGGGTCCTCAAAGGAGGTTGGGAATATATGTTGGATATGAATCCCCATCTATAATTAAATATTTAGAACCATCAACAGGGGATTTATTTACAGCTAGATTTGCTGATTGTCATTTTGATGAATCAGTCTTCCCAACCTTAGGGGAAGAAAATAGGCAGCTGGAAAAAGAGATAAGTTGGAATGAATTATCATTTTCTCATCTTGATCCTCGTACAAAACAATGCGAACTAGAAGTTCAAAAGATAATTCATTTACAAAGTTTAGCAAATCAATTGCCAGACGCATTTACTGACCCAAAGAGAGTGACAAAGTCACATATACCAGCTATTAATGCTCCAATTAAAATTGATGTCCCAGAAGGACAATCTTTTGTTGCCAATGAATCTAAAGCACGCCTGAAGCGTGGTAGACCAGTCGGTTCCAAAGATAAGAATCCTCAAAAAAGAAAGGGAGCAAAGATTCAAGATGGCCAGGTCGAGGAAATTGTAACTCCAGAAGAGTTTACAAAAGAGCCCTTAGACATGACTAACATTACAATTCCAAAAGAAAGTCAGGTACCTGAAATTACTGAAAATGAAGAGATCTCGATAAATTATGTCATGTCAAGAAAAATATGGAATCGAAACAAAATCGACGTCGATGATGTTTTTGTATACAATGTAGCGCTAGATGTTATGGATGATGACGAGGATCTTGAACCAAAGTCTATTGAAGAATGTAAGCATAGACATGATTGGCCAAAATGGAAAGACGCAATTGAGGCAGAATTGAAATCTCTTGAAAAGAGAAATGTTTTTGGACCAGTAGTCCGTACACCTAATGGTGTAAAACCAGTGGGTTACAAATGGGTCTTTGTGCGAAAACGAAATGAAAAGGGTGAAATTGTGAGACATAAAGCACGTCTAGTTGCACAAGGTTTTTCGCAAAGACCTGGTATTGATTATGAAGAGACATACTCCCCTGTGGTGGATGTGACTACTTTTCGATTTCTAATTAGTCTGGCAATAAAAGAGGGACTCGATTTGCGTCTAATGGATGTCGTTACAGCCTATTTGTATGGCCCACTTGATAATGACATTTATATGAAACTTCCAGAAGGATTTAAACTACCAGAAGAATGTTATTCTAGTTCTCGAGAACATTACTCAATCAAATTAAACAGATCTCTATATGGATTAAAACAATCTGGTCGCATGTGGTATAACCGCCTTAGTGAATATTTGTTAAATGAGGGATATAAGAATGATCCCGTTTGCCCATGCATTTTTATAAAGAGATCTAGATTTGAGTTTGTTATCGTTGCGGTTTATGTTGATGATCTGAATATCATTGGAACTCCTGAAGAGATTTCAAAGGCAGTAGAGTACTTGAAGAGAGAATTTGAGATGAAAGATCTTGGAAAGACAAAATTTTGTCTTGGGTTACAGATAGAACATTTAAAGGACGAGATTCTTGTGTATCAAACAACTTATATAGAAAAGGTGCTAAAACGATTTTATATGGACAAAACACATCCGTTGAGCACCCCAATGGTTGTAAGGTCACTTGATGTAAATAAAGACCCGTTTCGACCTAGGGAAAATGATGAGGAGATTCTTGGTCCTGAAGTACCATACTTGAGTGCAATTGGAGCACTAATGTATCTCGCTAGTCATACACGACCTGATATATCATTCTCTGTTAACTTATTAGCGAGATATAGCTCTTGTCCAACCCGAAGGCATTGCAATGGGATTAAACATGTACTTCGTTATCTACAAGGTACAAAGGATATGGGTTTGTATTTTCCTAACCTACCCAAAACATATTTGATTGGTTTTGCAGATGCAGGGTACCTATCTGATCCTCATAATGCTCGATCACAAACTGGATATGTATTCACATGTGGTGGCACTGCCATTTCATGGCGTTCCATGAAACAAACTATAGTAGCCACATCTTCTAATCATGCTGAAATTTTGGCAATACATGAGGCTAGTCGTGAATGTGTATGGTTAAGGTCTGTAATTCAGCACATACGAGGAGCTTGTGGTTTATCTTCAAGAAAAGAGGCACCAACGGTCTTATATGAGGATAATGCAGCATGCATCGCCCAACTGAAGGAAGGATATATCAAAGGTGATAGAACAAAACATATTTCACCGAAGTTCTTTTTCACTCATGACCTTCAGAAGAATGGTGATATAAATGTTCAACAAATCCGTTCAAGTGAAAATTTGGCAGATTTATTAACAAAGGCGCTTCCTACCACTACATTTGAGAAGTTAGTCCATAAAGTTGGATTGCGTCGACTCAGAGATCTCAAATGATATAATCATGAGGGAGAGTAAATACACGCTGTACTCTTTTTTTCCTTAACCATGGTTTTGTCCCACTGGGTTTTCCTGGTAAGGTTTTTAATGAGGCAGCATCTCATGTGTATTTTGAAGAATAATGTACTCTTTTTCCTTCACTAGGTTTTTATCCCACAGGGTTTTTTCTAGTAAAGTTTTAATGAGGCATATTCTTCAGTAATGGACATCCAAGGGGGAGTGTTATGAATAGTTATAAATATGGATGTCCATTCATCTCCCATGACTCTTCATATTGATACATGAATGAGGAACTATTCTCTACCCCCTAATTAAGTTTGTAACTTCCTCTTTATTAGGTTTATAACTTCCCTATTAAGTTTGTAACTTCCTCTTTATTAGGTTTATAACTTCTCCATTAAGTTTGTAACTATTCATCTTCCATTCATGTATTTGTGAAGCCTATAAATAGAGGCTCATCATCCATGTATTGAACACACTTAAAGAATAAGAGAAAATCTCTCTTCTTGCTCTCCCTCTTTGTGTTCTTTCTATAATTTTATAACAAAAATTTGTTTGTTGCTTGGTTTTTTTTTTTTTTGAATAAATTTACTGCATGGTTTGCGTTGGTAGGAAAAAGGAAGGTAATTAACAAGTAAGAACATGCCCGCATCTTGTACATAATTCTTTCACTTAATTACATAAAAACTCACTTATATATATGGCTTGGAATTTTTTTTTTGTTTTCTAAATTATACTAATATTGTATGGATTATTATTTAATATATTGTCACTTGAATATTTAGATTTTACAATAGAGTAAGAATAAAGACACATATTATTTATTTTTATTTTTTAATATTTCTTAAAGAGTATATATCAATGTTATTGTTATCGTTCTAAATTCAATTGTGAAATTTAAAAATTATATTATTGTGTATTGGATAATTACACGCATTAATAGCCAAATGTATCTTTAAATTTTTGCATAAAATGAATATAAACTCTTAATGTTTTATCGCATAAAAATCAATCAATAAATTTTTATTTTATTATAAATAAACTCTCAGCATTACAAATTTATGCAATTAAGTCTAAATCTGTTAAAAGATACTAACTATTATTTGAATATTTTATGTGAAAACTGATTTGAATAGTTTAACTATTTACCACGTGGCATGTCATGTGTGTAATTCGAACAAAAGTTAATGTCATTTAATAGATTTAGACTTAATTGTATTATTTTGAAATGTTGAAGGTTTTTTACAATAAAATAAAAATTTATAGATTGATTTTTTTACGATAAAACATTGAAGATTTACACTCATTTTACATTAAAATTTGAGAATATATTTAATTATTAAGTCCAATAACCATAAAATAATCACAGATATAAACCAAAACCGGAACGCCGAGTCAAAACAAAACGCAACGTTGAAGCGTTGACTGTTCCCTCACATCTCTCCCATCTTCCGGGGACACGTTCGCCATTTGAAAAAGAACATCTCAACACGTTTCCGCCAACAAACCTATCTCCCCTGCACCCTCACACCACCCGATTCCACCCCCCGAAATCATATTAAGAGAAAAAAAAAAGAAGAAAAAACGCGAAACAAAGAACTGGAACAGTTATGGAACTAAAAAAAAAAAAGAAAAAAAGAACTGGAACAGTCAGTCCATTCGATCAGCAAGCACCTCACAGATCGGATCTTCTCTCATGTCAACACTCTCCTCTCCGATCGCTGCGCCTCGAAGACTCGGTCTCAATGCCTTTGGATGGCTTGCCATTTTTTGGACACTCAATTTCTTTAGGACTTCTTTCTTCATTTGCTCCTTCTCTTATACTTTCCACGTAATGTTATTATGTTCAGAGGCTCTTACTCTGGCTGCTTCCTCGTCATCATTTTCGAATTGGACAATTTGATCGGATTTTCTACGTAGAATTACAGTTTTGCCACTGGGGAAAAAATGGCAGCTTCTCCTGTCAAGTTTCTCTTTGGATTCCTGATGATTTCCATCACATTGTGGATGGTTTTCCTGTAAGTCCCTCCACTTTTCATTTGCGTTTAAATTTATTTATGTAACTATCGACGTGCTTATTTTTATTTAGTTTATTATCAGAAATGTTATTTCGATCAGCTTTTCGCTTATGCATTTCGATTTTGTTATTCTGTATTCTATTTTTTTTAAAATTGGAAATGCTTTCATCGTTCTTTAGTGCTTCTTGCCGAATTTCGGGATAAAAGCGGTTTCATATGTGGTTATTTTACTTGCAAGTTTGGAATTGGTGCCGACGATTTGTTTCTTCTCTTGAGCAAAATAATTCCAATGAGATATTTGTGTATCGGAAATATTTTTTCTAAGCTTTTTTTTAATATCTTTATTAATGCTTGTATTCTGTTCGAACTTTGAAGTGATGATCCATTAGTGATTTCTAAAATTTCTGTTGTACATATTATTTCCCTTTTCAGATTTGCTTCGAGGTTGCTGGCTTGGATTTTAAGCCGGACTGTAGGAGCATCTATTGGATTCCACGTTGGTGGATGGAAAAGTTTGAGGGATATTGTGGTGAAGTTCAATAAGGTTTTTCTTGTACTTCAATTGATTGTTTTTATATTCGATATTCTGTTAAATTATGTCGTATAAATGTAACTTACTTATTAGAGCCTATATTAGTCACTAATAAGAGAGCCCTTATATTGTTGAACAATTTAACTTTCTTTCTGGCATTATTCAATTTACTACTTATTATCTTGTCAGAATGATGACAAAGTGAAAAGATTGGAAGTTGGAGCACTTGAATAGCGGGAGAAAGAAAAAGTAATTTATATTATTTCCTCAATGTGCTTGGGAAGCAGAGAAAAGTGGTTGCAAAGATAAATGCTTCTTCTACTTGTTTGGTAGGATGGACGAATTAAGAGGGAAAAAGTGAAAAGATATGGCACTTACATCTGGGGTTTTCTGTTATTTCATAGTATGATGTTTTACCAAAACTATTTTATGTTCCTTTCAATCTAAGAGGGGAAAGGGAGGTTAAGTAGATAGAATCCTTTCCGGTTGTTAGTCCAGCAATTCAGTTAAAATTGGAAAGATGCTTAGTTATTAATTGGATAGAAAACACTGGTGTCTCATATTCGTCCCAACAGATTACGTCTCCTATTTCAGAAAACAGTGTTTTTTGCTTTTCTTTCTAGTTTCCTCTTGTACCTTTCCATCATGTCATTTCTTTTTCCTGCTAATCACAAAGTAGGCTGGGACTCGATTTTGATTGAGAGGATAATATGAAGTTTTTTCACTTAAGGAGTAGCATGCACCTTTGTGAGTTGAAGTTTCCTTTCCTGTCGTGTCTTCCGGATGGAGTTCTTGGTATTTGTCTCTTATATGATGGGTCATACGACTTGGCATATTATTGTGATGATGGGCTGCTTTGTTTGCTGTCAACTTTTAATGCAATACTTTGTCCTTGATTTGGCTTTGCAAGGTTCACCTTTTACCTCTATAAATCTTATTGAATATGTTGGTATGTGGAGAATCTGGTTATCACGAATCCTTTATTATTTAATACTTTTTTTGAAATGGGGGAGTGGTTTGCATTGGAAATAAATGTGAGTAGATGTCCAAGAGATACAGGCAAGAGTCAAGTATTTCTTTAAGTTGAATTTCTCTGAATGGAATATTTATTAATTAATTAATTTATTTATATTTTGGGCTAAATGATTTGTGGGATGGTTTACTTATGGTTTGGTATATAGTTTGAGTCTCATTCCTGACCTTTCTGTATATAAATGGATTAGGTGGCTGTTTTTGAAGCCAATCTTCTGTATTAGAAAATGTTAAAAATCCCTTTTGAAAAGAACAAAGGCTATATGGATGATCTACATTTGTTTCAGCACTTACTAATTAATTATCATTTCCTGCTTTTTGTTCTAGTTACTATTTCACAACCTATGTGCCTGTTCATGGTGTTCATATTTTTATTTCTTGGATAATTTTCAGGGTGCTGTTGAATCCATATTAGTGGGTGAAATTAAGCTCAGTTTACGTCAGTCCTTGGTTAAACTTGGTGCTGGAATTATTTCTAAGAATCCAAAGCTGCAGCTGTTAATATGTGACTTAGAAATTTTATTGAGGCCTTCAAGTAAAAGTTCACAGAAAGCTAAATCCCGGAAACCTCGCACTTCAGGCAGGGGAAAGTGGATGGTTGTAGCTAACATTGCAAGATTTTTATCAGTTTCTATTACGGATTTGGTTTTGAAGGTAACTGGTCTTTGACCTTTTTTTCTTCCTTTTAAATGATGATCCACTTTTTGTGTGACTCATTTGCAGCACACAATTTTATAATGCTTTGATGATGTTGTCTGTGTCTGTTTGTGTTCTGGCATAAGTGTTAAATAGGGAGCTAGGTAGAGTGTGATGGGGGACAATGTGTAATATTAAATTTCAGCAAATTGGTTTTTGATTGCAGCCTTTGTTCTGATTTTAAATTATCAAATAATAAATTCCATGATAACATTTTGTTAGTTCCTATGATGCTCGCATAATATCAAATGTCTGCACAGTTTAGAACCTCAATTGATGTTGGAGTATGATTCTGATAGACATATTTTTAGCTCATTTTATCAAAAAGAACTGTTAGAGTCTGGTCTTCAACAGACACCCAATGTCATGTATGCTTTATCATCTAGTTAAGTTTCAGCACTCTAAATGCCCTAGTGTCACATAGATCCAACACCGTTATATACTTTTTTTAATTAATTCTTTTTTTTCCTGTTGTCCTTTTATATTTGAAGTTTTTATACTTAAGTTAGTTTTATATTGAAACTATGCAGACACCTAAGGCAACTATTGAAGTTAAGGAACTCAAAGTAGATATATCTAAGGATCGTGGCTCTAAATCCAATCTAGTTGCTAAAGTGCGCATATTACCCATTTCTGTCCACACTATTCAGCTGCTCTCTGGCATTATGGAAAAGCCTTCTGCTCCTTTTAGCTGTGAAGAATTTTCTCTCTCTTGTGAATTTGGCCATGATAGGTATTTTTTCTTCTGAATTTTTCTTTATAGTGGCCGAACCAGTCCAGCCCATTATCATTGGCATAAGTTTGTTGGTTGGTTAATAATGGTAAATTTTTAACTCTTGCATGACTTTCCCTTGGGCTTCACTTCTGTCTCATATACATATTCTCTGCTTAAACATGTATCTCTCATTTTGGCTTTTGCTTTATGTTCTAAACTATTCTCTATTTGTTTAATTTGTATGCAGGGAAGCTGGCGTAGTTGTCCGAAATGTGGACATTAACTGTGGTGAGATTATTGTGAACCTCAACGAGGAGCTGCTCTCAAAGAATAAAAAACCGCCAGATGTTTTTTCTCAAACTGATAAAGTTAAAGGGTCATCTGTTGATTCTGTAACCACTAAAAAGCCTCAGAAAAAACAAGCTGCAATTTTAGCATTGACAAAGTATACTTCTATGTTTCCAGAAAAGGTTTGTGCTTTTACTCATCAATAGAGATAAGCTTACCATATGTTTTCCTGTCTTTTCTAAGGTTGGCAGCCTTTTTCTAATTAAGTTACTATTAAATACAAAGATTAGAAGCATCTGCATGCAATATCTCGTTATTAGAGTGCAAAACATTGTTATTTTGGGGGCTTGGTCATAATTGTTTTATCTACTTATCTATCATGAAAATTTTATTTCAATCTTCTACTTGATCAAGCAATTAAAGATGTAATTCCAATCTGCTTGTAATAACTGTTTTGTTTAGTGTTGGTGAGATTAAGAACAGACTGCCAGCTCGCAGAGGTAACGATTAACGAGGAAGCTAAGAATGGAAGAAACTAATTAAGTAAAAATATTTGATGAGGAGGGGCATTATTGAGATTCTACACCCTACAGAAGAAGATGAATGTTTTTTTGATGAAGCCACATTGTATTGTGTTGAATAGCGAGAACTGAGAATTCAAATGTGTAGCTCAGGGACAATGCTGAAGTTATTGAATACTTGATAATATCTTACTAAAAGTGAAGATAGACAATGCTCAAGTTATTTGAATGCACTGGTGGCAAGGTTATTTCATTTATTCATTCATTTATTTGTTTTCTGAGCCAGATTTTCTTCAACTTACCAAAACTAGGTGTGAAGTTTGTGCATCGGGAGCATGATATTGTTGTTGAAAATAACATCTTGGGCATTCAATTGAAAAGCATCAAATCAAGACCAATTGAAGATGTGGGGGAGAGTAAACGCATTGATGTTCAGTTGGATTTCAGTGAGATACATGTATAGCCATTACCATTGATATTGCAGCTCTTTGTGTTTTAAACAATAACCTTGCATATTGGCCTTTTATTGACTTTGGTTTTTCCTCTTGATTTCAGCTTCTTAGAGAAGCTGGCTCTTCTGTATTGGAGATAATGAAACTTGATGTTGTCTCTTTTGTCTACATTCCAACTCAGGTAAGTCCTGTGAAATCATGGCAGGTTGGTGTCTTTGTCAAGTTGTTACCCTTTACTTTGTGTTGTACTACAGGTAAAATACAATTGAGTCAACATGCTGTCATCAAGTTTCCGCTTATTCTGTGCTTACTTTGCTTCCTGTCTCTTACCAATTGATCTCATATGAGTATGAATTCAGAAACTATCATTTGTAGCCGTCAAATCAGAAATTCTAGAATCTGACCTGGCATCACATATTATGTAGGTTATTGAAGCTCAATAGAAAATGAGTAATAGTTGATATCCTGTTATGCTCTTTTGGAGGATTTAATTGGGATTGGTGGTTGAATCATTTCTATTTGGATGCCTGGGCCTTGTGTCGGTGATTTGGTTGTGTTCCAAAGTTTGTTTGCTTAGCCTGAACCCAAATAGAAAGTACACAATTTTCACCTAAACCTGACCCAATTTAACCTGACTGTGTTCTTTACAATTTTTAGCATGTCTCATTCCCACTAGGAAAAGATAAATCTAAAAGTGACCCAACTCGACCTGCCTTTAAAAGGCAATGGCTTCATAAAATTTTAAAAAATACCATATAATTTCCCTGGCAGGCAACTCTTTTAGAAGAAAAACCTTATTAATTTCCCAGACAGGGACCATGTTAGATCCCAATACGGTCCGGGGAGTCAAATTTCCCATATAGTTGGTTCTCCAATTCAACTGGTTGAACTAGCTGGTTTGTGGCTCTTGAAGATCGCCTTGGTGATTGCAAAAGCGGACTAGGTAATAGAGTTACCTTTAGCAATTCCAACTTCTCTTATTTCCTTGTTCTTATATTCCCATTGCCAACTTGGGTGGCTAAACAGGGTTGACTGGCTTTTTTTTTTTATCTGTTAAATGATGGAGATAAGCAGTAGGCTTTTTCTATCTGATTGAGAAGGAGGTCACTTTACTCTTTGAAGTTTATTTTTACTTAGCCTGTTTTCTGTCTTAATTTATATATATATATATTGAAGATTTTAATGGTGATGAAAAATTATTATTTTCATAAAACCATTACAAAATAAACACCAGACCCCATGGGGTTTTTGTACCAGCTGTAAGGCATACCCCACACCTGTTTATTCAACCATAATAAAAAAAAAAGAAAAAGAACTGCTGAGATAAGTTCCTTAAAAATAGGATATTATCTCCTTGTGGATTAGTAAACAAATCTCCTTTAAAATAGGAGATAAATCCAACCAAAATATAATCTAAAACTAATTCTTGAGCATGATTATCTGTCCAGTTCTTTCTACACTCCCCCTCAAGTTGGGTTATGTATGTCAATCATACCCAGCTTGGATTTCAAGATTTCAAAATTGTTTTTGGACACTGCCTCGGTCAAAATGTCTGCTGTTTGGTGACTGGTAGGAACATAAGTCAGCTTCAACATGCTTTCTTCCACTTTCTCCCTAATGAAATGTCAATCAATCTCTATATGCTTGGTTCTATCATGATGAACAGGATTCTTTGCAATCTCAATAGCTGCCTTGTTATCACATAGTAGTGTTATAGGACCATTGGTGGAAATTCCCAATTCTTTCAGCATTCTTGCCAGCCAAATACCTTCACATATTCCCTGATATATTGCCCTGAACTCAGCTTCAGCACTGCTCCTAGCAACCACAGGTTGTTTTTTGCTTTTCCTTGTAACCAAGTTTCCCCAAACAAACTAACAATAATCGGTGGTTGACCTTCGGTCAGTTAGAGAGCCAGCTCAATCTGCATCAGTGAACACAGCCACATCCCTCTCAGTTGTCTTCTTAAAAAACATTCCCTTTACTGGATTCTTTTTCAAGTACTGGAGAATTCTAAATACAGCTTCTAGATGTTTTTCTGTTGGCCTGTTCATGTATCTACTAACTATTCCAACAGCAAAGCCAATGTCTGGTCTTGTATGAGAAAGATAAATCAGTTTGCCTACCAATCTCTGATATCTACCTTTGTCGGTCAATGGCTCCTCTTCCTCCTTCTGAACTTTGCTGGTGGGATCTATAGGAGTGTCCACTGGTTTACTGCCAAGCATACCAGTTTCTCTCAATAGATCAAGCATATACTTTCGCTGCGTAACTGCAATACCTCTTTGTAACCAGGCTACCTTCATACCAAGACAGTATCTAAGCTGACCCAGATCCTTCATCTCAAATTTTTGTGCTAATACACATTTTAGATGCTTTATCTCCTCCAGATAATCACCTGTTAAAATTATGTCATTAACATACACTATCAGTATGGCCCTCTTTCCTTTAGAAGAATGCTTAATAAACATAGTATGATCAGTTTGACATTGAATAAAACCATGTTTCTTAACCACCTGAGTCAACCTCTCAAACCAAGCACAAGGGGATTGCTTAAGACCATAAAGTGATTTTTTGAGTTTGCACACTCTACCAAAGCTCTCTTGAGAGTCAAGTCCAGGAGGTACTTCCATGTACACTTCCTCCTCCAAATCCCCAATCAAAAATTCATTTTTTACATCCAACTGCTGTAGAGGCCAATCCAGATTAGCAGCAAGAGATAATAAAACCCGTATGGAGTTAAGCTTTGCTACTAGTGCAAACGTCTCCTCATAATCAACACTGTAGGACTGGGTAAATCCTTGGCAGCAAGTCTAGCTTTGAAATGATTCACACTCCCATCAGCATTATGTTTCACCGTAAATACCCACTTACACCCAATCACCTTCCCTACAGGTTGCTCCATGTACTCCCATGTTTTGTTCTTCTCAAGGATGTGTATTTCTTCCAAGACAGCCGTCTTCCACTCTAGTTGACTGAGAGCTTCCTGTACATTCTTGGTAATATTTATGTCTATCAACCTTGTAGCAAAGGCCCTGTAACTAGGAGACAATCGTTTATAAGACAAAAAATTGCTGATCGGGTACTGAATACATGATCTCTTCCCCTTCCTCAAAGCTATAGGCTGATCAAGATCCTCTAACAATTCGGGAGAGCTAGAATTTAAAGGAGCATTACTTGTGTGAACTATGGGTGGTAGAGAAATCGGATCAGCCTCTTGACATTGCTTTGACAAAGTACAGTCCTCGGCCTCCTTCAGAGTTTTCTGTCTCCTAGAATAAACAAGTAAATCTTTTGTTTTCTCTTGAACAGTTTCTGGATTGTTGTGGGTAGGTTCGGACTCATGGAGTTAACTAGGAGTGGATTTTAGTGAGGGGCTAGGATACCGCAAAGGTAGAACAAGACTAGGACATGATCCGGGACTGGGTGTGCACGGTAAACAACTAGGTGTGCTGGACAGATCAAGACAATATATATATATATATATATATATATATATATATTATCCAATTACTTTCCTCTTTCAAGGACTAACTCTTGCCACCACCCTCTTTTTGTTTGGGAATAAGGAAGCTTTTTCCTCTCTCATTACTATTTAGTTATCCTAATATCAGCTTATTTTGCTTTTGTTTGTAGCTGTTTATCTTTAGAAACATATAGACTTGCTAAACATACTGTGGGTGCCACATCTATAATTAATCGGGTTGGTTCAGTGGCTTATTCTTTAATGCTCTTGCTTTTCAGCCCATCTTACCTGTTAGAGCTGAAGTTGATGTTAAGCTTGGAGGGACCCGGTGCAACATTATAGTAAGCAGACTAAAGCCATGGTTGAGGTTGCAATCCTCCAAAAAGAAGGGAATGGTTCTTCAAGAGGAAACTTCTACCATTGAGAACCCACATTCAACTGAATTCAAGGCCTTCATGTGGACATGTACTATCTCAGCCCCTGAGATGACAATTTTGCTTTATAGTATCAGTGATGTGCCGCTGTATCATGTAAGCAACATGCTTTGTCTTTTTTATATTGGGTATGTGGGAAATGGCATAGCCTTCATCTTGCAGCTCATGCTGTGCTAGGTAGCATTTTATTTCTTTAGGGTGTGTAACATGCAAGTAATCTTGTTTCTGCTGTAACATGAGTTGGTATTGTAGGATTTATGTGCAGAATTGAGTTCTTTAGTTCCTAGTTGTAGTTTAGTTTCTGTTGATCTTCTCCAACTAAATATTTTCGGCAGATGGTCATGCTGGTATTTGACTTATTCTACTAGCACATCACTTCTTATGTATTAGGGTAGTGTTTGCTACCAGGTGGTGGGTACCATGATGTCATTCTATATATTGAAAATATGTCGTGTTCACTTAAAATTACAACCAATTAAGATCAGCATATTGCTAGAAGAAGAATCCTGCTTTAACTGTTTAACTAACTCTGAATACGAACAGATTGCTCGTTGGGCCTTCCCAAAGGAAAATTAAAGAGTTTATCCAAAATGCTTCTATGCTTATAATGGTTTTGCAGACCTAAGAAGCTTTTATATATATATATATATATATATATATATATATATATATATATATTTGTGGAGTGGTCACATTTATAATTTATTTGCTTTTCTTGGTAACATGATATTCTATTTGGACTCTTATGTTCGTTTTTTTTTCTTTGTTATTCTCTTTGTATGCCTTAATTATTTGTTTACCTTTTGGAATAAGGCAATGACTTAGACACCAATTGACTTTGATTTCCATTGCAGGGCTGCTCGCAGTCATTACATGTGTTTGCTAACAACATTTCAAGTACAGGAACCACAATGCACATGGAACTTGGTGAGCTGAATTTGCATATGGCAGATGAATATCAAGAATGCTTGAAAGAAAGCTTTTTCAGTGGGGAATCAAATTCAGGTTCCTTACTGCATATTGCAAAGGTTAGTCTAGATTGGGGTAAAAAGGACATGGAATCATCTGAAGATGATGGCCCTAAATGTAAATTAGCTCTCTCTGCTGATGTGGCTGGAATGGGCATTTATTTCACGTTTAAGCGTGTTGAATCGCTTATGGTAACAGCTATGTCCTTTCAAGCACTCTTCAAAAATCTATCTGCTGGTAAGAAAGCAACACAGAGCCAGGTAGGGCGTTCGTCAAAGGCATCAGGGAAGGGCACTCGATACTTAAAATTTAATCTTGAGCATTGTTCAGTTAGTTTTTGTGGCGACACTTGCTTGGACAACACAGTTGTGGCAGATCCCAAGCGTGTAAATTATGGATCTCAGGGTGGTCGAGTTGTTATTAGTGTTTCAGCTGATGGTACACCACGCAATGCAAATATAATGTCCACAGTTTCTGATCAGTGCAATAAACTGAAATACTCTCTTTTGCTTGACATCTTTCACTTTAGTTTGTGTGTGAACAAGGAGAAACAATCCATACAAGTGGAACTTGAAAGAGCCAGATCTATCTATCAGGAACATCTTGCAGAAGTTAAGCCAGACACAAAAGTTGCATTATTTGACTTGCAGAATGCAAAATTTGTACGGCGCTCCAGTGGCCTTAAGGAGATAGCTGTTTGCTCTCTGTTCAGTGCTACAAATATCTCCATCCTGTGGGAGCCTGATGCACATCTGTCTTTGTTTGAACTTGTTTTGCGACTGAAAGCAATGGTTCACAATCAGAAGGTTAACAGAATTGGTAATGAACACATGGATAATGTCTCTGGTGTAAGAGATATGGAGCAGAAGAAAGAAGTCACTGTGGCGGAATCGGGTCATCTTGATAAAACAAAGAAAAAAGAATCTATATTTGCTATTGATGTGGAAATGCTGAGTATATCTGCTGAAGTCGGAGATGAAGTTGATGCACTTGTGCAGGTTCAGTCAATTTTCTCTGAGAACGCCCGCATAGGAGTACTTCTTGAAGGACTGATGCTTAGTTTCAATGGAGCCCGGATATTTAAAAGCAGCCGAATGCAAATTTCCCACATTCCCAAAGCTTCCATTTCATCTGATGCGAAAGTACCTGTGGCCACTGTGTGGGATTGGGTGGTTCAAGCACTTGATGTTCATATTTGCATGCCTTTCAGGCTGGAGTTGCGTGCCATTGATGATGCTGTTGAGGAGATGTTGCGAGCTTTGAAGCTTATAACTTCTGCTAAAACTCAGATAATTTTTCCCATGAAGAAAGAAAGCTCGAAACCTAAAAAGTCTAGTTCAACAAAATTTGGACATGTGAAGTTCTGCATGCACAAGCTGACTTTTGATATTGAGGAAGAACCACTCCAGGGTTGGCTTGATGAGCACTATCATCTTATGAAGAATGAGGCCTTTGAGTTAGCTGTTAGGTTGAAATTCCTTAATGATTATATTTTGGCCAATCAGTGTCCTAAAACTGCTGAAACTAATGATTCTGCTTGTGAAAGAAGGATTCAATATGATGGAGCTGAGATTGATGTGCAAGATCCTTCAGCACTCCAAAAAATGCAAGAAGATATATATAGACAGTCTTTTCGATCCTACTACTTGGCATGCCAGAAGCTAAAACCATCGGAAGGCTCAGGTGCCTGTAGTGAAGGTTTTCAGGCTGGTTTTAGGCCAAGCACTGCAAGAACTTCTCTTCTTTCCATTTCAGCTACAGAGTTAGATGTGACCTTGACAAGGATTGATGGTGGAGATGATGGGATGATAGAGGTTCTAAAGCAGCTTGATCCAGTATGTCGTGAAAATAATACACCGTTTTCCCATTTATACGGGAGTAATATTCTCTTAAACACTGGCAGTCTAGCTGTTCGGTTAAGAAATTACACATTTCCTCTTTTTTCTGGAATTTCTGGTAGATGTGAAGGCCGTGTTGTGCTAGCACAGCAGGTATACTCCAAAGCTAACCCCCTTCCCTTTTTTTCTCTTGTCCCATTCTAAATGCAAAGATAATTATATATGAAATTCTCTTTATATATCTGCCTTATTTGGAAAAATAGGGAGGTTGGAAGGTTGCTGATCATACTCTGATTGAAATTATTTTCTTTGAAAATTAGGCAACATGTTTTCAGCCCCAAATTTTCCGTGATGTCTTCATTGGGAAGTGGAGAAAGGTCCGCATGCTTCGTTCAGCCAGTGGTACAACTCCACCGATGAAAACATACTCAGATTTGCCTTTACATTTTAAAAAATCGGAAGTCTCCTTTGGGGTGGGATATGAACCGATTTTTGCTGACATAAGCTATGCTTTCACTGTGGCGCTTCGTAGGGCTAATTTAAGTAAAAGGGGTCCTGGTCTTCCACAGCCGCCAAAAAAAGAGCGGAGCTTACCATGGTGGGATGAGATGAGAAATTACATCCATGGAAATATCACCTTATTCATTTCCGAAACTAAATGGAACATTCTTGCAACTACTGATCCTTATGAAAAGCTTGACAAACTTCAAATTGTTTCTGGTTCTATGGAGATCCAGCAATCCGATGGCCGTGTTTATATGTCTGCAAAGGATTTTAAAATTTTCTTGAGCAGTTTGGAGAGTTTGGTAAATAGTCGCAGCTTAAAACTTCCTACCACTGTATCTGTTCCTTTCCTTGAAGCTCCAGTCTTTAGCCTTGAGGTTACAATGGATTGGGAATGCGAATCTGGTAATCCCATGAATCATTATTTGTTTGCATTTCCTGTGGAAGGGAAGATTCGAGAAAAAGTATTTGATCCTTTCAGATCTACTTCTCTTTCCCTCCGATGGAACTTTTCTCTTAAACCCTCGCTTCCCCCGCTGGACAAACAATCCCCAGCTGCCTCAGTGTCAGATAGCACTGTTCTGGATGGCACTGTGAATGGGGCACATTGTAAGGCTCAGAATGTTTCAATTGCTTCACCAACAGTGAATGTTGGTGTGCTTGATCTAGCTTGGTTGGTTAAGTTCTGGAATATGAACTATCTTCCTCCTCACAAATTGCGTATGTTCTCTAGGTGGCCTCGTTTTGGAGTTCCAAGAATTCCTAGATCAGGAAACTTGTCATTGGATAGGGTGATGACAGAATTTATGCTTCGTTTAGATGCTACGCCTACTTGCATAAAACATATGACTTTAGATGATGATGACCCAGCAAAAGGACTGACATTTAGTATGACAAAGCTTAAAGTTGAAACCTATTTTGGCAGGGGTAAGCAAAAGTATACTTTTGAATGCGTGCGTGATCCTCTTGATCTTGTGTACCTGGGGGTTGACCTTCATATGCCTAAGGTTTTCTTAAACAAAGAAGATTGCGTTAGTGTCACAAAAGTAGTTCATATGACAAGGAATCCTCAGGCTGCATCCATGGAGCAAGTTCCTAGTGAAAAAAGTAATTATACGAGTGGTTGCACCGAGAAGCATCGTGATGAAGGATTTTTGTTTTCATCTGACTATTTTACAATCAGGAGGCAGGCCCCAAAGGCTGATCCAGAAAGGTTATTGGCATGGCAAGAGGCTGGGAGAAAAAATCTTGAAATGACACGTGTCAGATCTGAATTTGAGAATGGGAGTGAGAGTGATGAGCACGCACAGTCAGATCCTAGTGATGATGATGGATACAATGTGGTTATAGCTGACAATTGTCAGCGTATATTTGTTTACGGACTTAAACTGTTGTGGAACATTGAGAATCGAGATGCTGTGTTGTCATTTGTTGGTGGATTATCCAAAGCATTTGAAACTCAAAAGCCTTCTCCTTCTCGGCAGTATGCACAGAGGAAGTTACTTGAGGAGAACCAGAAACTTGATGAGCCTGAAATACCTCAAGAGGATGCTCCGAAGTCACCTTCTAGCAACCATGGTGTGCCTTCCCCTTCTCAACATGTGGAGACATCAGGATCACATTCAGATGGGATGGAAAATTCATCTATTGCTGCAGTTGGTATGTCTCAAGTCTACGTTGAAATTTTGGTTTTGACATAAATTTGGGATGCATATATTCCAGATAATGCTAGTGAGGTTTTGTATTTCTGAATTCATTGGTCAACCACCATGGATGTAACTGCATCAAAATAATTTTTTTGTTACATCGATGAGTCAATCAATTGTTTGATAGTTTTCGGTAACATCACCATCACCTTCTTCGAAAGACGAGTATGTTGTCGTTGTCTTTAATGAATGTGAATCAGACTTATCCTGTAATAAACCAACAAATGGTTGGAAAAAAGTGAAAGTGGACTTCTTTTCTAGACATTTGGATATGGTTTGAATCCTGGAGTCATCACTGTTGGGAGACTTTACCTTTTACCACTCTCAGCCCAAACATGATTAATCTCAGACCGTAAAACGGATGAGAATTCTTGTGTTACACCAAAAAAAAAAAGATTGTCTTGTAATAAAATGTGGTGCCAAAGGCCCCTGCTTTTTGTTATGTGCTAAATTAAATAAACATGATTATGTTACTTCGAAAGGTTACAGCTGAGACTTGTATGTTTTACTGTAGCACTAGCAAAGTATGAAATGGTCAATGATTCAGAAGAGGAAGGGACTTGTCACTTTATGGTGAATGTCATTGAGCCTCAATTCAATCTTCACTCTGAAGAAGCCAATGTAAGTTGTAACATTTTTGCATCTTATCAGCTTTTTCATTTTTCTTAATGCATATCGTAAAGAATAATTTGTCATTGCAAATAATCAGTGTATTTCATATACTTGTTAATCATTGCCTGAGTTGACTAACCATATGATAGGGTGGTTTACAGTACATTCTGATCTGTATTTTTTTTTTTTTTGTGTTGCTCTTCTTAATGATTTGTTGATAGTCGTCATCTTATGTTAGTCATGTTTTCAGTAAAATTGCTTCTTCATGCTTATCAGGGGAGATTTCTTCTCGCTGCTGTTAGTGGTTGTGTTTTAGCTCGATCATTTCATTCAGTTCTTCATGTTGGCTCTGAGATTATTGAGCAAGCACTTGGTACTGGAAATGTTCATATTCCTGAAGGTGGGCATGACATGACATTGAAACGAATGGAGTTTTCTGTGATGCTGGAGCATGTGCAGGCTCATGTTGCACCAACTGATGTGGATCTTGGGGCTGGAATACAGTGGCTTCCAAAAATCCGTAGAAGTTCTCCAAAGGTAAAGCGTACTGGTGCTCTACTTGAAAGAGTGTTTATGCCTTGTGATATGTACTTCCGATACACAAGGCATAAAGGTGGAAGCCCAGAATTGAAGGTAATGTGACATTTTCAAGGTATTTCTTTTTGCAAAGATGTCTAGTGTTGTAGGCACATTGATTATAAGTAAAAGGAGATGTATTTTAATAGTAAAAAATATTAAAACTAAATCTTTCATGAAGAAAAGACAATGTTGATTTTTTTAGAGAAACAAAAACGAAGACAATGAGAAATAATAGGAGAGTGCTCTTTGTTTAATGCACATTGTAGAAAAAATATACTAGAACATCCTCAGTTGGGCAAAGCCCAACTTGTTGAAATTTTGAAAGAGTTGAGATTGTTGAGAGACCAACCTATAGACTATAGTCTGAAGTTGGTATCTGAAAACAAAGAGAGATATCTGAAGGAATAATTTTTATGTATTGACTGACTGTATAAAATACTTTACAGGCTTCCTTCTTATAGAAAATACACAGCACACTTCTAGGAAATGCATAATAACTCCAGCTAAACTACAAGGAAACTTTCCTAATTTACATAAGTTGACTAAATCTTTTTACAGGAAAATCAGCTAGCAAATCTCTAAGATTCTGGCAATATCTCAGCAGAATCTTCCATCTTCCAACACTCCCCCTCAAGTTGGCTTGAAGATATCTTCCATTGCCAGCTTGCTAATCAAACTGTCAAATTGCTTCTTATGTAGCCCCTTTGTAAATATATCAGCAATCTGATCAGTAGTTGGAATGTAAGGCATGCAAATCAGTCCATTATTGAGCTTTTCTTTAATAAAATGCTTATCCACTTCCACATGCTTTGTTCTGTCATGAAGGACTGGATTATGAGCAATAGAGATTGCTGCTTTATTATCACAATATACTTTTATGGGTGAAGGGTTAGAGATCCTCA
This sequence comes from Heritiera littoralis, assembly GCA_031772115.1. Lineage (NCBI taxonomy): Eukaryota > Viridiplantae > Streptophyta > Magnoliopsida > Malvales > Malvaceae > Heritiera > Heritiera littoralis. The sequence goes on from JAPDPK010000023.1 coordinate 5,476,780, forward strand.
AATCTTCTAACAACCTTTTAATCCACATTACTTCCCAAATCCCATGAGCAACAGATCTAAACTCAGCTTCTGCACTACTTCTAGCCACCACATTTTGTTTCTTGCTCCGACAAGTAACAAGATTTCCTCCAACAAATGTACAGTAGCCTGAAGTTGATCTTCTGTCATTAATACTTCCAGCCCAATCTGCATCAGTGTAGACTTCGATCTGTAGGTGTCCACGTTTCTTAAACAAAGACCCCTTCCAGGAGTCCCTTTCAAGTACCTCAAGATCCTGTACACAGCATCAAAGTGTTCCAAACCTGGTGAATGCATAAATTGACTCACCATGCTTACTGCAAAAGCTATATCTGGACGTGTATGGGACAAATAAATCAATCTTCCAACAAGCCTTTGGTATTGGTCCCTGTTCACCACATCTTTAGTTTTGGCAGGTTGTAGCTTTAAGTTGGGTTCAATCGGTGTTTCAGCTGCTTTGCAACCAAGCAAACCCGTCTCACCAAGCAAATCGAGTATGTCCTTGCGTTGATTGACAAATATACCTTCCTTAGACCTAGCAAACTCCATCCCGAGGAAATATTTCAAGGTACCCAAGTCTTTGATTTCAAAGTCGTTAGCAAGTCTCTTCTTCAATCTTTCTAGTTCAACATTATCATCACCTGTCAAGATTATATCATCCACATAAACGATCAAGATAGCAATTTTCCCGTCTCTTGAACGTTTATAAAACATAGTATGATCTGCTTGACTTTGACAGTAACCATGACTTTTTACTACCTTTCCAAAGCATTCAAACCAAGCTCTAGGGGATTGTTTGAGGCCATACAATGACTTCTTTAATCTACAGACTTTATCTTTACCAAACCTTTCCTCGAAGCCAGGTGGTAGGTTCATAAACACTTCCTCTTCCAAATCTCCATTTAGGAAGGCATTTTTTACATCTAACTGATGTAGGGACCAATCGAGATTCACGGCCAAAGATAATAAAACCCGAATTGAGTTTATTTTGGCTACTGGAGCGAACGTTTCTTGGTAATCAATCCCATAGGTCTGTGTAAATCCTTTTGCCACAAGCCTAGCCTTGTACCTTTCTACACTACCATCAGCCTTGCACTTTACAGTAAATACCCATTTGCACCCTACTGTCTTCTTATCCCTTGGCAAGTCCACTACCTCCCAAGTACCACTTTTCTTAAGAGCATTCATCTCTTCTATAACTGCTAACTTCCAATTTGGATCATCTAGAGCTTCCTGAATGTTTCTTGGAACAAACAAGTGAGAAATTTTTGAGGTAAATGCTCTATGGTGATTAGAAAGTCTATGGTAAGATAAATATTTGGCAATAGGGTGATTGGTACATGTTCGAACTCCTTTCCTAATAGCTATGGGAACATTAAGATCTGAGGACTCATTGTTAGAAGGCATAATAGAAGAAGGAATTGGAGCTGAAGATGAAATAGGAATAGAATTACCTTGAATATTTGAAGGACCATCTCTCGGAGATTTTGGTTGATTCTGTGCTAGAGTGATAGGTGGATCTTTACCATTTTTATGAGTTCTTCTAGTATAAACCAGAAGCTCAGAATTTGGATTGTTTTGATCCGTTTGTAGTATTTCTCCCCCTGTTTGTGATACATCCATGCTTTGCAATGGTTGATTAGAATTTCCTTTGTTCTCAATATCTTGAACAGATTTTTCCTGAATTTTTGTTTCAAAAAAAATAGGAGAAGTGGTATCACAAATGATTGTATTAGGTAGAGAAATGTTCCAAAAATTGTCTTCTTCTCTTTCTTTCTCCCCCTGAAGATAATTTTTGCTAAAGTAAAGTTGATTTTCCAAAAAAGAGACATCCATACTGACATGGATTTTTCTGGTTTGAGAATTATAACACTTGTACCCTTTTTTATTTGGAGCATAGCCTATGAAAACACATTTTTCAGCTCTAGGATCAAGTTTAGATCTAAGTTTGCTGGGTATATGAACAAATACTGTGCAGCCAAAAACTTTTAAAGGCAAATCAGATTGTATTCTAGATTCTGGAAAAGTTTTTTTGAGGCAGTCTAAAGGTGTGATGTAGTTTAAAACTCGGGTAGGCATCCTATTAATCAAATAGGATGCTGTTAAAACAGCTTCTCCCCATAAATATTTTGGAATATGCATAGAAAACATGATGGCACGAGCCACTTCAAGTAAATGTTTATTTTTTCTCTCAGCAATTCCATTTTGCTTAGGAGTATCACGACACGTAGATTGATGTTAGATACCTTTTTCTTTAAAAAAATTTCCCAAACATTCATTAAAATATTCCGTTCCATTATCGGAGCGTAATATACTAATTTTTGTTTGAAATTGATTTTCAACCATATTATAAAAATCTTTGAACAACTTTTCCACCACAGATTTGTCACTTATCAAATATACCCAACACAATCGTGTGTGATCATCTATGAATGTCACAAACCATTTTTTTCCAGATAAAGTGGTAATCTTTGAAGGACCCCAAACATCAGTATGAATCAAATAAAGTGGTTTGGAAGCATGATATGGTTTTGGATATAAGTAGCACGGTGGCTCTTTGATAAATGACAACTCTCACATTGAAAAGATGAACAATCCAAATTTTTAAATAAAGCAGGAAATAAATGTTTAAGATAAGGAAAACTAGGATGTCCTAGTCTAAGATGCCAAAGCATTATTTGTTCACGAACAGAAATGGAACTAATACTACCAAAACCTTGAATTTTTTATTACTGAAGAGGTTGTCATCAAAACAGTTCAAAGCAGTAAAGGCCGTTTATCATTCTAGCACTGCCAATCATCCTCCCCGAGTTCAAGTCCTGGAATTCACAACGAGAATCAAAGAAGGTAACACGACAGTTAGAATCTTTGGATAATTTGCTCACAGACAAAAGATTATAGGCAAGTTTAGGGACATGAAGAACAGATTTAAGATCTATATTCTCTGAGATTTTTATTGATCCTTTTCCTGCAATAAGTGAGAAACTGCCATCGGCAATTCTAATTGTTTCATTACCAGAACAAGGGACATAAGAATTAAATAGATGAGACAAACTAGTCATGTGGTCAGATGCACCTGAATCAATGATCCAAGGAGCAGAATTTGAACAACGAGATAAAGCATTAGGGTTACTACCTGTTTGAGCAAAGGAAACGCTAGGAATACCAGATGATGAATTGGATTTTAGCAGTTTAAGAAGATGATCCATCTGCTCTTTACTGAAGGGACTTGTGTCAACTTCATTTGCTAAAGGATACGCACGAGTGGGTCTATCACCTTGTTTGCTGCTTTTCCAAACTCGAGGTCTTTCATCTGTCTTTCGCTGATTCATCTGTCTTGCATTAGAGGCAGCCAATGCTGAGTTTTCGATAGATACACCAGCACCCTTTTTTCCAAGCATAACATTCCTACGACTCTCTTCTCTTCGCAGAAAATTATCACCATTCAAACGGATAGTGGTGATTTGGACAGAGTGTGAACTAGAATTGGAGGCTTGGATTTGGGTTTCTGTGGTTTTCCTTGAGTTAGTAGGAGGACTGGATTGAATTGAAATATCAAACATGGTAAAAGCTATAGGTTGGCTAAGGCTTCTGCAGAATAAGTCCTAGGGTTTTTTAGAAAGAGTCAATGATCAAAATCCAGCTCTTGATACCATGAAAACAAAGAGAGATATCTGAAGGAATAATTTTTATGTATTGACTGACAGTATAAAATACTTTATAGGCTTCCTTCTTATAGAAAATACACAGCACACTTCTAGGAACTGCATAATAACTCCAGCTAAACTACAAGGAAACTTTCCTAATTTACATAAGTTGACTAAATCTTTTTACAGAAAAATCAGCTAGCAAATCTCTAAGATTCTGGCAATATCTCAGCAGAATCTTCCATCTTCCAACAGTAAGATAAATATTTGGCAATAGGGTGATTGGTACATGTTCGAACTCCTTTCCTAATAGCTATGGGAACATTAAGATCTGAGGACTCATTGTTAGAAGGCATAATAGAAGAAGGAATTGGAGCTGAAGATGAAATAGGAATAGAATTACCTTGAATATTTGAAGGACCATCTCTCGGAGATTTTGGTTGATTCTGTGCTAGAGTGATAGGTGGATCTTTACCATTTTTATGAGTTCTTCTAGTATAAACCAGAAGCTCAGAATTTGGATTGTTTTGATCCGTTTGTAGTATTTCTCCCCCTGTTTGTGATACATCCATGCTTTGCAATGGTTGATTAGAATTTCCTTTGTTCTCAATATCTTGAACAGATTTTTCCTGAATTTTTGTTTCAAAAAAAATAGGAGAAGTGGTATCACAAATGATTGTATTAGGTAGAGAAATGTTCCAAAAATTGTCTTCTTGTCTTTCTTTCGCCCCCTGAAGATAATTTTTGCTAAAGTAAGGTTGAATTTCCAAAAAAGAGACATCCATACTGACATGGATTTTTCTGGTTTGAGAATTATAACACTTGTACCCTTTTTTATTTGGAGCATAGCCTATGAAAACACATTTTTCAGCTCTAGGATCAAGTTTAGATCTAAGTTTGCTGGGTATATGAACAAATACTGTGCAGCCAAAAACTTTTAAAGGCAAATCAGATTGTATTCTAGATTCTGGAAAAGTTTTTTTGAGGCAGTCTAAAGGTGTGATGTAGTTTAAAACTCGGGTAGGCATCCTATTAATCAAATAGGATGCTGTTAAAACAGCTTCTCCCCATAAATATTTTGGAATATGCATAGAAAACATGATGGCACGAGCCACTTCAAGTAAATGTTTATTTTTTCTCTCAGCAATTCCATTTTGCTTAGGAGTATCACGACACGTAGATTGATGTTGGATACCTTTTTCTTTAAAAAAATTTCCCAAACATTCATTAAAATATTCCGTTCCATTATCGGAGCGTAATATACTAATTTTTGTTTGAAATTGATTTTCAACCATATTATAAAAATCTTTGAACAACTTTTCCACCACAGATTTGTCACTTATCAAATATACCCAACACAATCGTGTGTGATCATCTATGAATGTCACAAACCATTTTTTTCCAGATAAAGTGGTAATCTTTGAAGGACCCCAAACATCAGTATGAATCAAATAAAATGGTTTGGAAGCATGATATGGTTTCGAGATATAAGTAGCACGGTGGCTCTTTGATAAATGACAACTCTCACATTGAAAAGATGAACAATCCAAATTTTTAAATAAAGCAGGAAATAAATGTTTAAGATAAGGAAAACTAGGATGTCCTAGTCTAAGATGCCAAAGCATTATTTGTTCACGAACAGAAATGGAACTAATACTACCAAAACCTTGAATTTTTTATTACTGAAGAGGTTGTCATCAAAACAGTTCAAAGCAGTAAAGGCCGTTTATCATTCTAGCACTGCCAATCATCCTCCCCGAGTTCAAGTCTTGGAATTCACAACGAGAATCAAAGAAGGTAACACGACAGTTAGAATCTTTGGATAATTTACTCACAGACAAAAGATTACAGGCAAGTTTAGAGACATGAAGAACAGATTTAAGATCTATATTCTCTGAGATTTTTATTGATCCTTTTCCTGCAATAAGTGAGAAACTGCCATCGGCAATTCTAATTGTTTCATTACCAGAACAAGGGACATAAGAATTAAATAGATGAGACAAACTAGTCATGTGGTCAGATGCACCTGAATCAATGATCCAAGGAGCAGAATTTGAACAACAAGATAAAGCATTAGGGTTACTACCTGTTTGAGCAAAGGAAACACTAGGAATACCAGATGATGAATTGGATTTTAGCAGTTTAAGAAGATGATTCATCTGCTCTTTACTGAAGGGACTTGTCTCAACTTCATTTGCTAAAGGATACGCACGAGTGGGTCTATCACCTTGTTTGCTGCTTTTCCAAACTCGAGGTCTTTCATCTGTCTTTCGCTGATTCATCTGTCTTGCATTAGAGGCAGCCAATGCTGAGTTTTCGATAGATACACCAGCACCCTTTTTTCCAAGCATAACATTCCTACGACTCTCTTCTCTTCGCAGAAAATTATCACCATTCAAACGGATAGTGGTGATTTGGACAGAGTGTGAACTAGAATTGGAGGCTTGGATTTGGGTTTCTGTGGTTTTCCTTGAGTTAGTAGGAGGACTGGATTGAATTGAAATATCAGACATGGTAAAAGCTATAGGTTGGCTAAGGCTTCTGCAGAATAAGTCCTAGGGTTTTTTAGAAAGAGTCAATGATCAAAATCCAGCTCTTGATACCATGAAAACAAAGAGAGATATCTGAAGGAATAATTTTTATGTATTGACTGACAGTATAAAATACTTTACAGGCTTCCTTCTTATAGAAAATACACAGCACACTTCTAGGAACTGCATAATAACTCCAGCTAAACTACAAGGAAACTTTCCTAATTTACATAAGTTGACTAAATCTTTTTACAGAAAAATCAGCTAGCAAATCTCTAAGATTCTGGCAATATCTCAGCAGAATCTTCCATCTTCCAACAGTATCTTTCATGGTCAATCCCATCAATGCTGGGCAGTTTATTGAGAACTAGACTTCTCTTATATTAAATTTGCATATGTTTTTTTAGCTTACTCCAGTATTGGGATAAAGGCTCTGGAGTTGATGATGATGATGATGTATCTTTTTCCACTCTGTTGCAGGTGAAACCGTTAAAGGATCTCACCTTTAACTCTCACAACATAACAGCTTCCATGACATCTCGTCAGTTTCAAGTTATGCTGGATGTATTAACCAATCTTCTCTTTGCTCGGGTTCCAAAGTGAGTACATGCCCCAGTTGTTTTCCTTTTGTTTCTTTGAACTTTTTACATTTTTAAGAACAATGTCTCTTTTATGAAATTATAGTATTTTTTTTATTAATTATAAGAGTTTCTGCATGTTCGTGATGCTGTACTTAAAAAAATATATCTTTGTTTCTTCCTTTTTTTCTTTTGAAACAAGATTCAGCGAACGAATATTATTATAATAGTGTTTCTAAGTAGACAAGTTCATTTTTTTCCACTATAGAATTTTGACATAATCTGAGACTTTATTCATCTTTTCTGTATAAGACTAAGGGAAATATATAGGCTAGACCAGACTAGGAATCAGGAAACTAATCCCTGATTTTATGTAGAGAAAATCTCAGAAAATCTAGGGTGATACTGATCCCATCTAAAGAGAGTACAAACAATAATATCATATTCCCTAAGAATACAACTTTCCACATCCACCTTTAAACCAGGGCCTACCCATAATTTGTTATGTTCGGAACACCATGGATTGAACCTAATCCAAGTGTTAGATTTGGCATGAAAAGATCAATTTGACCACGGGTTGCCATCATTTTGTTTAGAAAGTATGGATAAAGCATTTGTTTGCCTAGTATTAGGCTGGTTGAAATTCTACACTATTTCCTTCCTACTTGTGTTTAAATGATAAATTAAATCTTTGTTTTTCTGGTTAGTTTGATCAAAGTATAGATCAGCTATGTTAGATTATAAGGATGCCAGCAGCTGTGTTTTCTTAACCTTACCAGGCCTCCTTTTAAACTATCTTAAAAACAATAAACATATTTTTTGGGTTTAATATTGCTAATAATATATCAATCAAAGTTTCTTTACTCTTGTTAGGTAATAATCTTAATGTTGATCTTTTTGAAGTGTAACCTATTCTTCAACAATCATCATATCTGTCATTTGGATGCAATCATCTCTTATGTTTATTAATTACTTGAAGCAATTGCATAATCCTTTCAGCATAAGACATTTTTGGTATTTAATATTGTTATATTTTTTCAAATTTAATACAAGTTACATGTTTAATTCAGGCCTCGAAAAAGTAGTCTCTCTTGTCTTGGAGAAGATGATGAAGATGTAGGGGAGGAGGCAGATGAGGTGGTTCCTGATGGTGTTGAAGAGGTAGAACTTGCCAAAATCACCCTGGAACAGAAAGAATGGGAGCAGAAGTTGCTACTCAATGACATTAAGAAGTTATCTCTTCATTGTGATACTCCAGGAGACCATCTGGAAAAGGAAATTGATTGGTGGATGGTAAATGGTGGGAGATCTATTTTGGTAAGAAAGTGAACCTTGTCAACAATCTCTAAACATCAGCTTTCCATGTTTGCGGAGTTATGATCTCTTTGAATGTTCTTCTCAAATTTAAGAAAGGTTAATATCATTTGGTGGCCTAAGTCGTAAGCCAACTAATATAAGAAAAGTAGACAGCTGAACTTTCCTGTGTTTCACTTTATCAACTCCATTTTAACATGTTATGTGAAAGAACTTGATTTGATACATTGATAGGTCAAATGATTTAGTACGTGTGTTTGATTCCAACTTCATCTTGTCTGGGAAATATCTCATGATCATGGTCCTTGTCCCTGGAAATTTATTTCATATTGATTCCCTAGATTTCTTTCTGCAGTGAATACATTGATTGTTGGAGATAATTATTATAATATGGAATTTAACTAAGATGCTCACTATCTTGCTGGTTAAGGCTGAATTTCAGTTCCTTCTTGGCATACCTTTCCTGCCAGAACCAATTTCTAAGGTGTTTTCTCAGTTGGTATACTCATCATTCAAAGTATGAGTATCTATACTGACATGTATGTGGATAATTTCCTTGATATCAATGTGGGTCAATCTGTTTTCCTTTGTTGGGCTATTATTTTGTCAGTATAACTTTATGAATGTAGGAAGATACTCCACCTACATGTACAGAATCATCAAATCTAGAAAATTGACACTGATTTACATAATTCTGCGGATCTAAAATTTCTTTCAAAAATGCACTTTGGACCTTAAAAGGATATTTGTTGCGTTACGAATTTTGTTTTGTTTCAAAAATGTACTTTGGACCTTAAAAGGATTTACACAGACTATGGGGATAAGAATGAATTTTGGAGTTGCTGTAAGTTCTGCAGGCTCTCTGTTTTTTTTTTTTTTGTTGGTTACACTGTTTTGTTTTTTTCACTGTATCTCCTGTTATCTGCACTTTTGCTTACATTGGTTATTAATGGGTTCATTACAGTCTGCGCATAGGTATTGTGTTTGTGTATTGGTCTTCTAAGATTCCATATACCTATTTGTTTATTGGTCTTATAAGATACCATGTTGATTGGTTGTTATTCTTTGTTACACAACAGATTTTAAGCAATATGAATTTGATTTTTGTAGGTGCAAGAACTGAAGAGAGAACTTATTAATGCAAAAAAATATAGGAAGGAAGCATCTTTAGCCTTACGGGTTGCTTTCCAGAAAGCAGCTCAGCTACAGATAATGGAGAAAGAAAAGAACAAAAGTCCATCCTATGCCATGCGAATTTCTGTGCAAATTAACAAAGTTGTATGGAGCATGCTTATGGATGGTAAACCATTTGCTGAGGCAGAGATAAATGACATGGTGAGTTTGTGAAAATGATAAGAAGTTTGTTTGCTTTATGCTTTTGCTAGTGATGTATCAAATCATATCTTTATCTCTTGATGGAGGTTGTATTTCCGAATACATTTTTTGTCTGGAACTAACATTGATTAGGGTCAACCAGTATCGTCAGCCATGTGTTAGGTGCAAAGGCAGAGAGCAAACCCCCTGTTGGGATTTTTCAAGCAGACATGTATTCAAAACCGAGATGAGATCAACACATAATTCGGCCCAAGTGCCTACATCCACGGACAAGAGAGAATAATCCACTATAAACCATAGAGAATAAGTCAAGCCCAAAACAAACACTAAGCCAAGCCCCGGAACAAACCCAGTTTCCCTACTCCACAATGTTAACCTGGTGTTTTCTCCAACTCTTCCCCAAATCCCTATAAACCCCTCTCTCACATGAAGATCACATAGTGATTACATGTCTCTGTGTCTCTCTAATTCCAGAGACCTCCCCCCCCCCCTTCCCAAATGTAACAATTAAGAACTAAAAAAACAGCTCCTCATGCTCCTCCATGTGAGGTACCTCTAACTCAAGAAATAAATATACAAAATAAGTTATCAGGATAAAATATTAGAATCATCAAAAAAATTTTGGCAAATATTAAAAAGAAGAAATATTCGATTAATCCGTAAATTCTATTTTTTTATAAAATTTTTCATTGAAAAGATATACATAGATATTTATATATACATATATCATTAATATTCCAAGAACCAATACACAACTTTTTCTTGAATCAACAAAAAAAATAATTGAGAAATTCATTTACAATAATGAAGCAAATCAAGTAAGAATTGATAAAACAACAAAATTACAATTTATTTTGTTTGAACCATGGTACTTGCTATTTTGTGCCTAGGTGAAGATCTCTAAAGGCGAAAGGCACTACTTAGAAAATCACCCTCTTCTTTTTGAATTTTTTTGTGAGCTGTAATTTTATTTTATCAGTGAGATAATACATGTATATTTCTACTGGAATAAGAGAAGGATGAAATATCCATTTATATCTTGTTGAAGATGGATGTGAAAGAAACTTAGAGCTTGAGCTTGATGAGGACTTCTGGTTAGGTCTGATAGTGCCTATATTTGGAAAGGATTAGAAAATGATTGGACTCTACTTTTTAACTTGTATATACAAAGTTATATATTTGAAGTTTATTTAACATATTAAATATAAATTTTTTGTTTTTGATTGATTTCTCATTTAAGAAATTAGTGCCTTGCTTCTTATTGGCATGTGCTATTTCTGCACCTAGCAGCTTTGGCTACATTGGGGTCAATATTGGTTTTTCTTCCTATTGCTTTGTTTTAATTTGAAATTTTGGCTTCTTTGTTATTGCTTTATTGAATTATGGTTTAATTGAGGTTTAAATTCCATAAGGAATTGCACCTAAATAATGTTTGCTTTTGAGGATTTTATCTTACAGGTTATACTCTCCTGTTCATGTAGATATATGATTTTGACCGCGATTACAAAGATGTTGGTGTTGCTCAGTTTACAACTAAGTATTTAGTTGTGAGAAACTGCCTGCCTAATGCCAAGTCTGATATGCTTTTATCAGCATGGAATCCTCCTCTGGAATGGGGAAAGTACATACTTTTTCCTTAACTCTGTTGCTTTGTCATTCCTTTGTGTTTTTCTCTGATTATAATTAGTTGTGACTACTTTTATGAATATTTAACTTTTTTCCCTTTTTTAGGTTTTGTAGTTATATTGACAGCATGTCTCATCTCAACCTCAATTCCCTTGCTTAAATGCCCAATTTGGTCCTCCTACGTGAAAAGAACCTACTCCTATATTTACTTCTATCTTGTGGTCCACTGGTTTTGCCTCCAATGTTTATGATGCCTTTCTGCTATCTGAAACTTGCTTTATCTTTTGTGAACATGATCATTTTTTTAAAGAAAATTTTATTTATAGACTGGCATACAGAAGTTATGTCAATACTTGTAGTTATTCATGTGGCTGTGAGGGGTAGCAGGGATTATTTTCTCTTATATACTTTCCTCCTGAAATGTCTGTGTTAAGAGTTTGGATTAGATACCTCAGCTTGTTGTAATAATTTTTTAGAAAATTACAATATCAACTTTCCTAGTTGCAGAAAAGTCATGCTTCGCGTGGATGCTAAGCAGGGAGTTCCAAAAGATGGAAACTCTACTCTGGAGCTTTTTCAGGTACACTTCTTTTTCTTTCCTTTCGAAGTCATTGTTTATGTCTGTCAGTATTCTTAGAATGCGGAGTGACTTTGATACACAACATATGAAACCGTTATTAGCTTTGATATAGTCATATAGCTCTCGGTCCTGCATGTGAGTCCACTGATTGTAAGTTGATTTAACCAATGAGCTGGTTTATATGTTTGTTCTAGCTGGATCCACTTCCTCATTTGAACTTTGACTACATTCTTTATGTGCATCCAGATGTCTATATATGATAGATACACGGAGAATCTCTGTGGAGAAGATATGTTAACTATTATGCTTATAGACAGATAGGTATTTCAAATCTCATAATTTGTAAAATCTTCTCTCTGTACTCCGAAGAGTTGGTCTTGCAGATTAGATGAGGAATAATGGAACTAAAAGGTAAGTGAAAAGGTTGTCATCACAGTGTGAGCAATTATAGGTTGATTGGCACTGTGAATATGATCAAAATAAGTGGATGCAGGATATAAGATGACATCTGGAATTGATGAAACAACATGAGCATACATGTTTAAGCATCAATAGCTGTCAGCAATCATGGAGAAATAAGATTGAAAAGAGGAAACAAGATGCAAGGTAGACAGAGAAGAGAGAGAGGGATCTCGGTGATCATGCTTTTGGCTCTTGATTCCTTAAGCATATATTTAAACTGAGTTTGAGAGAGTGTTTAATGATCGAGCAGCTAGGGTCTTGTATGTAGTTGTCTATCACAGTGAATGCAAGAGCATAATGGCATCATGGCTTAAGGAGTGACCTGTGTTGGTATTGGGAGAGCTTTTCTGATACATAGATTAACTCCTCGGTGCTTAGCATACAGTTGAGATATTACTTTTGTTCTATCACGTGTAGACTTGCAAGCAATTTGTATTACAAATAAGCACAATTTGTTCTATTTTTGCATTAGATCTTAGAAGCTTTTGTGACTTTGATGAATTATTATTAAAAGTATGAGAAGCTATTTCTTTTGTGCTGTAGGTAGAGATATATCCCCTTAAGATTCATTTGACGGAGGCAATGTACAGATTGATGTGGGTGTATTTGTTCCCAGAAGAAGAACAAGATTCACAGAGACGACAGGTCAGTTTTGGGCTTCAGATTTTTAAATCTATAAACAAAATTTTAGTGCAATTGGTGAGTGTCCTATGCTTGGAAATTTGAGATGCAGGAAGTTTGGAAGGTCTCCACAACAGCTGGTGCAAGACGTGCAAAAAAGGGCACCTTGAACTACAATGCTTCTGCATCAGGCAGCCACTCAACAAAGGAGTCTGAGGTATCATCCAAACCAAGTGCGTCTTTGGTGTCCATTACCAATCAGCCCCTTCTTGCTGATTCTCCCCAAATAAGCATCCTACCTTGTAGTGTTGTGGAAACTTATTGATTTATTTAAGTCACCAGATTCCTAGATGGGCTTTGTATCTTTATTAGTTTTATGCTGTAATTTCCATAAACACTATTTGGAACCCACATGCAGGCATCAAAGTTGCAAGACCTAAAATCAAATGTCATTTCTGGTTCTGGCCCTGAGTTGAGGAGAACATCTTCTTTTGACAGAACATGGGAAGAGACTGTTGCAGAATCTGTGGCTAATGAACTTGTTCTACAGGCTCACTCCTCCAGCATTTCTTCCACAAAAAATGGGCCAGTTGTTCCCGTTGAGCAACAAGATGAATCCTCTAAAAATAAAACGAAAGACACAAAAACTGTTAAGGGTCGATCAGCTCAGGAGGAAAAGGTTCCAAAATCCAATGTAGAGAAAAGATCTAGGCCTCAGAAAATGATGGAATTTCACAATATCAAGATAAGTCAGGTTTGTTCAGTTAATTTTAACTGGTTATCTCTTGTTTTTTATTGCCGTTATTTGGTTTCTATTGTCTTATATTTCTGTGGTTCTGTAATAGGTTGAGCTACTGGTTACATACGAAGGGTCCAGATTTGTTGTAAATGATCTCAAGTTGCTGATGGATACATTTCACCGTGTCGAGTTCACTGGGACTTGGAGGAGACTATTCTCTCGAGTTAAGAAGCATATTATATGGGGAGTCTTAAAGTCTGTAACTGGAATGCAGGTAAGGAATCTTAATGATACTCCAGTGAACCTACCTGCAAATCTCCTTATTCTGAGTCTTACTTTTAGGTCACTGGTCTCAGTGTTTCCTCCTATTGGTTGGATTATTTGGATATATTCTAAGGCTTCATCTCGCAATGAACTATGATACTAACCGCAATAACACAGGATGGTTATCACTGCTTGTAATTAGAATTTGTAGTTCTTAAGTGTATTTGCAAGTGTTGAGAAGCTTAATTTATTTTTTAAACCATAAAGATTGGAACGCAGATCTGCTGAATGTCCTTTTTTTATTGGTAGGGTAAGAAATTTAAAGACAAGGCACATAGTCAACAATCAAGTGCAACTGCTGCTGTTGCTGATGCTCTGCTCAATCTCAGTGACAGTGATCAGCTTGAGAAATCTGATTCGCTTCCGATAACCCTTATTAAGCGTCCGGGTGATGGAGCTGGTGATGGATTTGTTACTTCCATTAGGGGCCTCTTCAACACTCAACGGCGCAAAGCCAAACAATTTGTGCTACGAACCATGAGAGGTGAAGAGGATGATTTCCACGGAGAGTGGAGTGAAGGTGAAGCAGAGTTCTCTCCCTTTGCTAGGCAGTTGACCATAAACAAAGCTAAGAAACTTATTAGGCGGCACACGAAGAAGTTCCGTTCAAGGGGACAGAAAGGTATGCATGGGTTGTATTCTCACCTTTTTTTTTTTAATGTTTTTTACAAGAAATGATTTAGAGATTGTATTTCTTCATTTTAGTTATATTCGAGCACTGGTGTAATGCTTGAAGCTTTCCCGACCAGGCATCAATGGATGAAATTTAGACTGACTTTGTTCTGGTTCAGGCTCAGGTTCAGGTTCGGGTTCATCTTCTCAACAGATAGAATCACTTCCATCATCTCCGATGGATCCTATGGAGGCCACTCCATTTGAATCCGACTCTTCTAGTGAATCCTCGCCTTATGAGGATTTTCATGAATAGTTCCGATCCGTCTCTCGTCAACAGAAGGGTATTGTTTGAAGGCCTTGCCTGGAGCAAATGGTATGCAATCTGCAAATATGCCCAATTAAAAAAATACTACAGAACAGCAATGACTGTAACTGCATTTTGACTGAACTATAACCTTGCATGAACGCAGACTCAATACGCTGCTTCTCTTCAAATAAAAGCTTTGCAGGACTTGAGCATGAGCATTATCAAGGTATGCTTGCTTGGTTTTTGCTGTGGATGCATTCGTTGATGATACCTTCAATGGTGATTGATCTTTTGACTGCTGTGGTCAGATGAAGTTTGCTGTGTGATCCTGCTTATTTGGCCTCATTGGGAGAGGTGTTCAAGCAGTTCAAATCTGTCAATTTTGTAGGTTGGCTAAAATAATAAATATAGATTATACGAGCTACCGAGCTCTATAATTTTGTAAATAGATTTAAATAATAATTTATTTTGGAATAGAAATAAATGTGAAAGTTGCTCTCTTTGGGATATGCTTCTAACACTAAATAATCCTAGGCGTTGGATCGAATCCTCTGACTGATTAAAATTATTCCAACTTATCGCCCGTGAATTATCTTATTTATTCCAACTTATCGCCCGTCTTGCTTAGCAACATTTCGTGTCTAACTTGCATGTAATCCGTATATACAATATTTATATTGGTGTCATACTAAATTGTGTACATATCAAGTAAATTATTGAATCAAAATTTATGCTTTTTCATGGAATACAATTTAATTTTTATTTAATTCATCTAAAACTATTTATTTTTTCATTTATTTATATTATTTTCATATCGCATTGAATGATTTTTTGTATTTAAAAATATCAAATTTAAGTCCCACTTTTTAAATTTCTAAATCCTAAACAAGAATTTTTTCTAGTTAGTAATCACGTTTGCTCTGGTAATGGGTATAAATGGGCCGCATCAATCGAAATCATCGTCGAGGTTTACCATTGGCACTAACGGTGTACACCTCAACGACAGGCTAGAATTGTTTTCACTCAGGAGGAGAAAAAAACAATGAGAAAGCCTTGGCGAACATCGTTGATAGTGAAACTGTTTGGTAAAGTACTAGGTTTTCAAATTTTATCCAATAGGATTAAACAATTATGGCGTTTATCTGGAAGATACAAGATCATAGACTAGGGTTTTGATTATTTCTTACTCAAGTTTGAGAAACAAGATTACGTCAATGTTCTTGGAGGCGGACCATGAGTCATTGGGGGTCATTATCTAACTGTTAGACAATGGACCCCAAATTTCGATCCTGCTAATGACAATATTGAAAAGGTGGTTGCATGGATCAGATTTCCGGGGCTGCCTATGGAATATTATAACTTGTTGGCACTAAATCGTATGGGTGAATGTGTTGGCGAGTTATCAAAGTAGATAGGAATACAGAAGAGGCCATTAGAGGTAAATTTGCACGTTTGTGCATTGAAATTGATCTGACCAAACCACTGGTGTCTATGATTATGGTCGGCAAACATAAGCAAAGGATCGAGTTCGAAGGCTTTCATACAATTTGTTTCCATTGTGGAAAGGTCGGGCACAGGTTGGACAACTGCCCAAATGTCATCTCAAAACCAGTTGACCAGAATGAAAATGTGGAATTAGAGCATGCAACAAACGAACACAATTCTGAGGAGGCTTCATTTGGTCCATGGATGATGGTGTAGAGACGGAACCGAAAGCCTGGGAACAGGGATGACACTGGAAAAGGCAAGGCAAAGTTACAGCCTAATTCCCAGCTCATTCAAGGAATAGATTCTCAAATTTGGAAACTTCCATGGGTGATCAAGAGCAACATACACTTTCCAACTTTACTGCGAAATTTGCAGCAGGATCCAGTGGTAATCAGGAAAAGCTAGTCAACTTAATAATGAGGAAAGCTAAATCTAAGGAAGTGGCCAGACCAAGGCAGGAAAGGAATGTCAACGCTAATAATAATATTCAAATGCAGAATCCTTCAAGCTTTCAATCCATCCCCACTAATGAAGCGGGCCCAATATTCAACTTTATGGCAGGCTCATCTTCTGATGTGGGCAAGGAATCTTTTATGGAAAATTCCAATACTGGGGACCCGGTAACTGTATTTGGGTCTATAGAAGATACCAGCAGCCCAACTTTATTACCTCAGCAAAACCCACCGTCGAGTTTGGCTATCCAAGGGAATAAGCAGGAGACTTCGCAACAGAATGATGTTCCTGCACAATCAGGGAAAGGTAGTATGGATCTTAACTTTCCAGCAAACACCAATGACCCAATTGTTGAAGGTGAAGGAGGCAGTGCGTCCTACATGGATTTGCAATAAGACCTTTTTTTGGTCTAAAATTTTCTAACGACAGAATAAATGTCTGATGTTTTGGAACTGTCGGGTGCCGGTAACAATGAATTTAGAAGATTGGTGTTGGAATATAAAAGAATGTATAAGTTAGATTTATTGGTGATTGCAGAACCGAGAATTAGTGGCATGGTAGCTGATCGAGTTATTCGAAGGCTCCGTTTTGAAAATTCTTTTAAGGTTGACGCTAATGGTTTCTCGGGTGGAATATGGCTACTATGGAACTCTTCACTGGGAGAGGTTGAGGTGACTCAGAGCAATGAACAAATGGTGTCCATAATTATAAAAAAAGATAGGACCTTATGGACGTTTTCTGGAATTTATGCTAGCCCAATACCTTCCAAGAGACAAAGTTTGTGGAATTTTCTATCTAATTTCGATGGTTTTGATAACTTGCCTTGGTTATTAATGGGAGATTTCAATCAAATTACTTCATCAGAGGAAAGACAGGGGGGTTTATGTGAGTCTCCACCTAGAATGAGAGCTTTCAATGATGTATTAGCTAGTAGAAGATTAATTGATTTGGGCGCACATGGATGTCAGTTCACCTGGACTAATAATAGACAATTGAGTGGACTGGCAAAAAACGACTAGATCGAGCTTTATGTAATGGTGACTGGAGGATGTTATTTCAAGAAGCAAAGGTTGCTAACTTGCAAGAATTCATGGTGATCACTGCTCGATACTGTTGCAACTCCATTATGCTCTTAATCTTGCTAGAAATCTTAGACCTTTTCGTTTTGAAGCTGCTTGGCAACTGCATGAATCTTTTGGTCCTTTATTAAGGAATTCATGGAGGGATGATGACGAGCTTCAACAAAACTTAATTCGGTTCCAGAGTGATGTAAAGATTTGGAATGTGCAAACTTTCGGTAACATATTCAAGCGGAAAAAAAACATAATTGCTTGATTAGAGGGAGTTCAGAGACATCTTGAACGGTATGTTGATCCTTCGCTACTTCGTTTGGAAGATAAGTTAAAAGCCAAACTCCATAATGTGTTACAACAGAAGAGTTGTTATGGTACCAGAAGGCAAGATCCAAGTGGGTACAATTTGGGGACAGAAACACTAAATTCTTCCACATGTCCACTGTGATAAGGAGGAATGGAAACAAAATACTAGCTTTAAAGAATGAAGAAGGAAATTGGTGTTCTGATCAAAGGACCTTAAAGGATTTGGTTTTAAATTTTTTCAGTAAACTATATACAGCTGAGGGGGATTTGAATGATGATTTTTCATTTAATTGCCTAAAAGCCTCTTGGTCACTTTCAATTCACCAAGCTGAGATGTTAGGCTCCACACCTAGATGAAGAAATTTTCAAGGCCCTCAACTCCATGGCCCCTTTTAAGGCACCAGGCCTAGATGGTTTCCAAGCAGGATTTTATAAGGCTAATTGGGAAGTAGTACATAAATCATTATGTCACTTTGTAAAGAAAGCCTTCATAAACGGATGTTTTGATACTGAGGTGAGCAAGGTGTTAGTTGTTTTAATACCGAAGATAACACATCCTGAATTTATTCACCAATTCAGACCTATTAGTCTCTGCAATGTCTCAGTGAAGATGATATCTCGGATCATTGTTAATCGATTACGCCCCTATCTTGAAGACATTATATCTCCTACCCAATGTAGCTTTATTCCAGGACGTAGTAGTGCAGATAATATTGTTGTGGTGCAGGAAGCAGTTCATACACTAGCACGAAGGAAAGGTAAACTAGGGGATTTAATCTTAAAGATAGATCTTGAAAAGGCTTATGATAGAATAAGTTGGGATTTCTTGCGGTGGGTTTTGTTAGATGTGGATTACCTCCAAACTTGATTGATCTGATAATGTTTTGTGTCACGTCAACGGAGATGAATATACTTTGGAATGGAGAGCTAACCACCAGTTTTAAACCCACCAGGGGACTTAGACAAGGAGATCCTTTGTCCCCATATTTGTTTGTGCTTTGTTTACAAAAATTCTCTAACATTATTGATTTGGCAGTGAGTAGGGGTTCTTGGAAACCAATTCAGTTATCCAGAGGAGGACCGGCTTTATCACACTTATTCTTTGCTGATGATCTAATATTGTTTCGGAAAGCTTCAATGCAACATTGCCAGGTGATCTTAGATTGTTTAAATTTGTTTTGTGATTTATCGGGCCAAAAAATAAACTTTGGAAAATCCAAAATTTTTACTTCTAAGAATGTTAACCCTTCTGTTGTTGCCAGCTTACTTTCTTTGACAGGTATGACCCATAGTACCTCTTTTGGAACATATTTGGGTGTTCCAATTACAAACAAGAAACCAAAACATTCTGACTTCCAACCGATTTTAGATAAGGTAAAAAGCAGGTTGTCAGCTTGGAAAAGTCAACAGTTGTCTTTGGTAAGTAGAACGACTCTAGTTCAATTTGTTACTAGCACTATTGCCTCCTATACCATGCAGACTTCCAAACTTCCTTATACTATAACCAAGGAGATTGATAGGATGAACAGGGACTTCATTTGGGGGTCTACAAGTGAAAAACGCAAAGTCCACTTACTGAAATGGGGAGAAGTTTGTAAACCAAAGTCAATTGGTGGTTTGGGTATTCGAAAATCATCTGACATGAATGCAGCCTTACTAGCAAAATTGGGATGGAAATTGGAAGTAGGAGATAATGGCATTTGGTCTAGAATCCTTAAAGCAAAATACTTGAAGACTGACTCTTTCCTAAAGTCTAAAATGAAGTCTTATACTTCTCATACATGGAGAAGTATTTGTTCTAGTAAAGCATTAGTTGAAAAAGGATGTGCTAGACTAATTGGGAATGGTAAAGATACTTCTTTTTGGTATAATCGTTGGCTTGGGAAGCAACCTCTTGCCGAAAACTATACTGAAGACATCTTTTTGATAATTCCAATTGGACAGTGGCAGAGTTGAGAGATGACGATGGTTCATGGAAATGGGAAAGCTTAAATATGCTATCCAGGGAAGTAATTGATCAACTTTCTCTTATTCCTCCTTTTTCTAATGAACACGATGAGACTTTTTGGTTGGCATCATCTACAGGTGAATTCTCTGTTAAATCAGCGTATGATTTCTTGATTGGCGAACAACAAGTTAACTTTCCTTGGAATAAAGTTTGGGGTTTGAATACTATTCCAAGAGTTAAACAGTTCATATGGCTAGTGGCGCATGGAAGAATTTTAACAAAGGAGGCTTGCTTTAGGAGGAAGATGACTCAAGATACCAATTGTCCTAGGTGTGGAGCTTTGTTAGAAGATCAACTTCATGCATTGAGAGAGTGTGGAAGATCTCAACAACTCTGGGCGAAATTCCTATCTGGTAATGAACTTAATGTTTTCAATAGTTTATCTTTTAACAATTGGTTTCTGTCAAATTTGCAGAATCAAAGTGGTACATCACGTGGAATGAAGGACTGGCCAGAGACTTTTGCTACTGTCTGTTGGCTGATATGGCAATGGAGAAATAAAACTATTTTTGAACAAAGTTTTACCTGGCCAACCAACGATCAACAAATAGTGCTGCAGACAGTGAAGGAATTCACCATCAGTAATTCTAGTTCTCTGTTGCAGCCACGCAAGCAACCATGTCCAATCTTTTGGAGCAAACCACAAGGCAATATGATCAAAGTCAATGTTGATGCATCAACCAAATCGAATCCTGGTTGGGCTGCAATCGGGGGGCTAGGTCGAGATTCTCAGGGACAATGGCTCTTCGGTTTTGCAAGGAAATTGGGATGGTGTTCTATAGCTAGAGCAGAAGTAGAAGCCATTTATGCAGGTTTGAGATCAGCATGGGAAGCTGGATATAAACTGGTGGTCATAGAATTGACTCATTATTTGCAGTGACTAAATTGTTACAGCCAATGAAAAAGGGAGATCCACTTCTTCCTATCATCAGAGCATGTAAGAAACTTGTGGAAAGAAACTGGACTTGCACGGTACAACATGCCTTTCGTGAAGCGAATTTTTGCGCAGACTTTCTCACAAACTTTGCTCACAATAGTTCTTTCAATCTAGAGCAACTTCATAACCCTCCTGTGGGTATGGATAGATACTTACATAAGGATTATTATAATGTATCACACAGCAGACTTTGTTTAATTTAAATGCAGGAAACTGTTCATTTGCACACAAAAAAAAGTAAAGATTATTTAATGCTTCCCTGATTACCTGCTTGGGACATCTTATTTTTGCAGTCATATCTATATTCATTTATTTTACGATTTAAAATTAATTTTATTTTTAATTTTATTTGGATAAAAAATAGTAAACAGTAAAATTCTTTAAATAATGACAATTCTAAAATTCGAATTATGTCTAAATATTTGAAAAAAAAATTTATTTTCACTTCTTTCAATCAGATAAGCCTAATACATTTCCTTAATAGTAAGCCAACACTTATTTGACAGCTCTGACATCATCCGCAAGTAGGACAATAAGCTAAACAGGACTTCATTATAAATAATTTCCTAAAGATACAACCTTTAGGCTTTTCTTGATAAAAAAATAAAAATAGGTGAAAATGAAAATTTTAATAATCTAATTATTAAACTATAAAATAAAAAAATAGTTATAAAATCTAACCATTAAATTATCAAATTTTTCATCATCCTTCCTACTAAACAAAACCTTAATATGTAAATTTCAAATTATTGGAGTTTTCATTTCATGTTATCCACACAATTGCTCAAGTGAGGACTCTTTTCGAGAAGGAGAGAAACCACCTACCATAACCGTATAACAAGACTATAACATGTATTCCTAGCGTACGAACGAGATGCAACTATGGTGGACTTAATATTATGTTTAACAAAAATCTCCGTTTCTATCAGTTTTTTACCAAAAAAAAAAAAAGCCAAAGCTTAAAATAGTATTTGAAATTTGAATTTCAAATTTACAAATTATCACCTTTTAAAAATAATTACATAAACAATTTAAACTAACCCCAAAGTTTATAACAGCATCTAAGCTACCCAAAAATGGCAGAACGTTCAAAAAAGAATTGTGACTGCCTTTTCTTGCCTTGCTTAATCCGATCTCCTACTTAAGGTCATGATATCAGAGTACAAAGCCTCAGCCAAGCAAAACAAAGCATCGCATTAAACAATTTTATAAGTCCTAAAAAAAAATCACATATTATAAACAGGTAAAAGCAT
The DNA here is from genome assembly GCA_031772115.1 of Heritiera littoralis. Taxonomy (NCBI): domain Eukaryota; kingdom Viridiplantae; phylum Streptophyta; class Magnoliopsida; order Malvales; family Malvaceae; genus Heritiera; species Heritiera littoralis. Next base: position 5,498,995 of record JAPDPK010000023.1, read on the forward strand.
TTAGGCAGTTTTTTCCTAACAAATTGTACACAGATTCCAGCAATTATATTAACAAGAGAACCTTCAGAGTATCTAATGTCAGCCTGAAAGCAGCAAGCAGCTGATTACTGTACTTAGAATTCAATGTCAAGCCAGTTTCCTAATTATGGCAACTCACGGTCTGCTATGTTTGCCTCCATATTAACATCATAAACTTTTTGACCTGTACGAAGCGTGAAGACAAGAGAATCAAACTCGGTAAAGTGTATCTAATACCCACATCTCGTTTAATTATTGGAGCAAAGACAATTTTAGCCTTCTAATCAAAACTAGAAGGAATGTCGATTTCCGTATCTGAAGGATTAGCAAGCTCAACTAGAGGTTCCTGCAAATAGCAAAATGATATTATGAGATTATTACTTTTTATCAGTCTGGAAAACATCAAATTTGTAAAATCACCTCTTTGGAATTATTTGAAAAGGAGATGTGAATGTGATCATACATTCCAATTTAATAGGAAAGTTTTATTCGGAGGTTGACTAGAAAACAAAATGTCCCAATTTCTGATTAGACCTACAAGAAGGTAGCCGTAATGTTATACCTGCTCATCATCATCTGCAGAGGGATGGACAATTCCCATAGGCAATGAGTTTGTAAGATCTTCTGCACTTTGCAAATCCTGCAACAAGTGGAAATGCAAGTTACCAAGAAAGGGAATATATTACCTATTAGACTGGATCAATAATTTATTTCAATTCTGAGGATTGTTCTCCTGAATCTTGGTCAGATGCTTCAATATGTAAATAAATATCCACCTAAAACAAAAAATATAAGATTTAAGAACTTGCCTCTTCTCAGAACCTATGCCCATAAAAACCCTACCCAACAGGGGTGGCTCAATCAAATACAAGAAAGAACCAAATAGATAACACCAATCCATAAAAGATGAGGCAGATAAGAATTAGGCGTTCAAGAGTTCAAGTCAATAATTATGGTAAAGAATTCACCAAGAACCGATAAGTAAATAAGTATACCAACCATCAATAGTTGAAGATCACATTGACATGTTTATTAGAGAATCGAGTTTTCTGGCACCATATTACAGATTGACTAGGAACAGGAGCCTATTCTTTTAAAGCATACATTATTCAAATAATTCCCTTCTAAGTCCAATTAAAAGAAAGAGATGCAGCACATGAAACAATTTTTTTACTGGTACAAAATTTTCATTAAAAAAATAAAACAAATTCAAGATAAAGTTAGGATCTGAAAACATACTTCTTCATCTGGGTCGACAGAAGCATTATTGGATCCATCTGTGGCATACTTCAAAGGATTTCCCTGCATAAACTTCATATCATGTTAGAAGGAAGAAACAAGTGACTACCTCAACAAGCTTGACTATCATACATGTACATACATGTCCATCCCGGTTACCAGAGACGTCTCCTTCCATAACTGAAGGCTTGACATCAACTAGTGTTTCCTGTTTATCATTTATGTAATTCACTCAACCAATCTCAACCAAAGTAGTAACTAGTAGAAATAAAATATTTGTTAAGTTCAAAATATTCCTAGACACTTACAGGTTCAGTTTGGTCCATGGAAACATTCTTTCCTCCTTTACTGAGATCTCTCAGTGTTCCCTGTACATTCAACAAAACAGTTACAGGATATAATAAATCACAACAAAAAAAGATAGATGAAAGTTACCACCAATATCAGCAACATTCCAAATACTATTCTTAGGCATACCTATAGAAGATGATGCTTAATCAAGAACACTATGGGGAAGAGCATGCAGTATCAACTGTTAAATAGAAGTGATAGGCCACAAAACTAACAAAATCACACTTAAATCAGGCAACTTTAAAGAAAGCACCATTCAGAACTAAATTAAACAAACCTTATTTGCCCACATAAGCCCACAAGCATTACATAAAGTCCTTGGACCAGCTGGGCCACGACGCATTGCTGGAGTATCGTTTTCACTGACACCACAATGTTGACATCTCCGGACACTAAAACACATTGAAGATAGAATTCATCAAAAGGTTCATCATCATGGCAAATATTTACAAATAACCTGGTAATGTGCAAAATTGGAACTCACACAGTTTCTGGACGAGGAGTACCATCTTGAAGGCCAGTTTGTGAAGAATCCCAGCTTGAAGTACTATTACTTTCCCTTAAAGACGCAAACTGCCCATTTTTACGATGCATTCTACATGGATAAAAGGAGAAGAAAGATTAGAAAATACTATGAACTGCACCACTACCACGTGTGTGTGTGTGTGTAAAGTAGTAATACATTTAAAACTAACATATATGGCTCCTCTCACCAACTCATCTCAACTCACTGCTCTATTAGTCTCATAAGAAAATAACCAGCACATAAAATTGAAAAATTGAAATAGCCAATAAAACAGTGCACAAATCGATTCATACCTCTGTGCAACCTCTTTCCGTACAGTATACCTAATTTTCTTGTCAAAACATCTCTCTTTCCTTTTCTCACGGAACCTAACCAAGGATGCTATTCGTCTTGAAATATTTGAGCGCTTTGGAATATCACCTACACCCTGCCCAATATGGTCTATGAAACAAAATACAAAACACAAACAATGGAACAAAATTACTAATAATTATTTTAACAAGAGCGATACCCTGTTATTTTGATCAAAAGGTACTTCTATTGTTGGAACACCAGTGGGGATATCACGACTACCAAGGAGTAGCAGCACAGCTTGCACCTGTTGTGTATAATCGAACAAATGTGTACTTTAGAGGAAAAAAAAAAGGGACGAAACTCTAAACCATTAAATTCATTTGAAGCATAGAATAGTAAATTAATTACTTATTACTTGACTGATGAAGAAGCATGAATACAACAAAAACAAACACTTTCCCAACAAGAAGAGAAGGCGGATAAAACACTAATGCACAAAATCCATTAAAGACTAACTATAGTAAATAGTAAATGGTCAGTAATTTCACTAATGAAGGATATAGACTGAACAAGAAAAATATAATTAGCTAATTACATTTGGAGACTTTAACCCTTGTCCAACTTCCTCACTAATTATCAAAACACAATTTCTAGCTAAAGCAGGACAGCAAAGCATAGATTCATTGCATATCAAATATTATCAGTAGTGTTGATCAACAAAGATACAGTTGTTTTGCTTCCATAGTTAAGTCTAGAACTGTTGAAAAAAAAAACAACAATTAAATTCTTCAACCATATATATCCTAAGAAATGAATTCGGACTTTGCATATTAAACTTCATATCCAATCATTTATAGAAAACAAGGCGCTTTATTACTCCTCCAGCTAACTTGGTATCATCACGTCAAAACATTACTTAAATAAGAAAACAAGAAAGAAATTAAAGGAAATAAGTAAAAATCCAACAGTCCTAAATTCAAATTTACATTGCCAAAACAAATAGAATAGCAGGGAAATACTATTTTATTGCCAAAATGAAAAAAGCATAAATAATACTAATAAAGATAAAAACCTTTTCAGATGTAACCGCAGGGAACACGTAAACTTCTCCTTCAAAAGAGAGAGTAAGCTCGCTAGTTCTCGACGCCATAACAACGCCTCCACCAGCTAGGCCACCGACACCATTAACGCCGCCTACTACTCCCATTCCATGCTCCGCTACATTCACGGAGTTGACATTCGCGTCATCCACGTCATCCATGGCGTCATCTTCGTAGTCTCCATCGTCGTCCTCAATCTGTATCGTCCCCCTCGCGTGCTCCTCAAAGGGACGCGCCTGCAGTGGCTGTGGATTGACAGCCGCCATATAAAAACAACAAAAGTAACAACCAAAGGCCGCACCGTTCCAACTGTACCGAAAATCAGAGCCCTGAACTTGTGATTATCACCTGTTTCATTAAAGAGCCATGGCTACCGTCCGGTTACTGGTCGCACAAAATTTCATTTTATTAAATTATCATCAATATTTTTATTTTCTAAACCCTAACCCTAGAGCTTTCCTCAGCTTGAACAAGAAGAAGCATCGAATATGGCAGAAAAATTGAAAGAGAAATTAAAAATAAAAAAAGGAAAAAAAATAAAAGGTTGAAAACTACCCTAAATATAGCTAAGATTTGCAGGGGCGTGAACTCGTGTTTCCTTAGAGAGACTCGAATTGGAAATTTTTTCTCTCTTTTTTATTGTTTTTTTCTTTTTTTTTTTTTTTAATTTTTTTGATGGGAAGAGAATGTGTACTATTTTGCAAATATAAAAAATTAAAAAAAGGGAATTTTGATAGGGTGTTTGGCGATGTAGGAGTCTTAAAAAAAATGGGGGATAAAGTGGGGTCCACGAGTTGATGGATCACATGGGGGTTGTGCTGATGAATGATGGAAAAGGTGGGGCCCAAGAGAGGTGGCAATTTGGGAAACGAATAGAAAAACAATCCAACGGCTGGATTGAAACGACAGCAGGCGTGCGGTGAGGATTATTATTATTATTATTATTCTATAATGATGAGATAATAGGGGGCGTTTGGAAAAGTACAGTAGGAGAAATTATAATGATTATTTTCAATTAAGGGACTGAAATTTGATAATATTTTCATAATGTGATGACGTACCAAATTCATATTCATAATAATAATTTTTATCGTGCTAAGCATTTTAATAGGTCTTTTTTAAGCAGCAATAATTTTTTATTTTTTATTTATAATAAAGATGTTGGATGATTAAAAAACAGGAGCCTTCGACTTCAAGAGTCATTACGAAATAGTCAAGAATCCGTTAGAAAGTTTTCAAATGTAATATTCGGACCATCTATCTACTGGTGTTTGAATAAAAGAGGATTATTATCATTAAGATTTATAGTCTATGTTAACAGTTATAAATCATAATAAATAATTTTATTAATTTAATTTAAGATAAAAAAATTAAAATTAAATATTCATAAATTTATTAATAGTAAAATATCACGATATGATTCAATAACAATATATAAAATTTATAACTAGATCATATATAAATCTTTATTATTACCCATAAAAAAATAATAATAAATCAATTTTGCAAAAAAATTAAATTATGTTTTTATTATTGAAATATATCATGGTCAAATTCGATGTTTATTATAACATCTAAAACGTGGGTACTTAATGTAAAGAAAAAAATTTTAAACCCCGAAAATTGATGTAAAAGAAAAAGATGAGAAGGATAAATTTATAAGAGTTGATTTTCCTCTATACTTTCGATTTTACTCACAGTGAATGCTTGTTAAAATTTCTGTCTATGGAATTCAATGGTTTGCAATGAAAGCATGCTATTGTCCATAAAGAAATTAAGTTGGATATAACAAAATAAAAGTTTTACACACCATCTAATTAATTTCAATAATATTTAATTTCAATAATATCTAACCGATTTTAGATATTGGTTCATATAACCAACCTCAATCTATTGAGATAAAAACTCTGATGATAATGATGATGATGATAATAATGATTAAAGTACTCCATTTTAAAAGATTCGTCAATAAAAATTCAATATATCAGTAAATTTTAATAATGGATTAACACATGTATGTATGTGTCTATATATTATATATATATATATATATACACACACACTTGACCGTAGAGCCATGCAGCGCAGCTGCTTTAGGATTTGGATAAAGAAATAGTTCTCCATTTGGGGGTGGCAGAGAGACACAGTAGATACCAGTGTGGCGCACCTGGGACAAGTGAGAAATCCAACCTCAACATGTCAACTAAGTGAGGACTAAGAAAGAAGGACACGGACGCCACGCTGTTGGAGGTCAGATCAGGTCAGCGACAAATCATATCAAAGGAAAAGAATAAAGCAACAGAGAACTACTACTACTAGTACAACTACTGCATTATTCTTCCCAGCAGCAAGACATTCCATGGTCGATTGTCAGCTTTGCTGGCACCTGGTCGGCCTTGTTTGTTCCCTTCAAATGGAAAAAAAAAAAAAAACCAACACCCTTTGTCTCTTGGAATAATAATATTACCAGGTTCAGCACTAGGAAGGAAAATGATAGATCAGAACAAGGATTTGACAAACAGAGAATGGAACATAAACTCCGATTAATCTTATAAAAAAGATTATCCATCCTTTACATTAACTAATACGCATTTGATCGATATATAAAGGAGGCTCAGATAGTCTATCCAAGGGTATTGGGGCATATGGCCTAAAAATTTACCAAAGGAAAATAGCTGATCCTTCCGGTGATACGGAGTAGGTTTCTTGTAAAGAGGTGATCTCATGCAAAAGTACTGAGAGGAATAGGTGGAGAAACCCTTGTATATTGATGAAGGCAACTATGAAATCTGTACATATAGGACAAGTTTGGAAGAAATTACTAACCAAGACCTAGCTGACACAATGGCCATATTGGCACATATGATTTGATTAGTGTTCGGCGATTAGAGCTGAGCCATATTGGCACATATGATTTGATTAGTGTTCGGCGATTAGAGCTGAGCCATCACTGTTTGAGAAAGAAACTATGTTGCTTCGTGTAGGGATAGAAGTTCTAGAATCTGAGTCATTTGCTTCACCATCTCCCTATATCATAAGAAAATCCAACGCCATGTTTCAGTTACAGAACCAGCAAGTCAAGAGCCGAATGACAAGTTTTAAGTGTTAAGAAACATACATGCTCAACTGGAGTCAGGGAATGTTCCTGAGTTTTCTTGGGAATATCCCTCAAAGTACCCTGCAATGAAGTTCATTTGCTAAAAACTCAAAAGATGTAGCGCGACAAATGTTTGGCAGAGGGGAAAGCATTGATATATGTATAAAACTAAAGCAAATTTAAAAATAAATGCCCACAAAGAGAGTGGATAAAACTTAAAGGTAAGAATCAATACTGGAAAGGTAAACAATGGGGAGGGTTTAGTGGGAGAGAATGCATTTCTGGTCCCCACCACATTGGCAGACCTTCCCAATCCACACCGTGAATCAGCAATACTGTTTACGCCACCAAGACAGTGACAAGACTTCTTATTCCTGTCCCATCCCTAAATACGGATAAGAGCAGAATACTTTTCTTGTTGGAGGATTTTGTGTGCGTGTGCAGAGAGAGAGAGAGAAAAGGGAAAGGGGCATCAGGAAAAAGGAAAAGGCAGAGAAGTATAGAAGAAGAAAAATCCCAGTAACTCACGATATAAATAAAATCACGATCTTTTATGTACACGAAAGATACAAATATCACATACTACATGATTGCACAAGTGCAATGGGCAAGGCAGGGACATGAATCGCATTCCCCATCCCCATCATTCTGTGCATAATTGTTTTGCGTGTAGAACAGGGACAAAAAGGGGGAGGGGGAGAAAATTCCTACCAAAGGCTAGAGGTCAATAAGAAACACAGCCAAAACTAAATGAGAAATTAGAAAGCACGTGTTATGCAAGAGGCATCTTAAAGAGTATGACAATCGAGGGAGGTGGCACAATGCTCATTTGAGACAGGATTCTAGGTTAAGCACTATATCTAAGTAGAAAGCAGGGAATAAGACTTAGTATTTGGGATATATTCCCGGGTGAAAATTAATTCAGAGCAAATAAGTAAACAAATTAAATCTATATTCTTCATAAATAGCTTTATAGAGTCAGATACCACTTAAACCTTTTAATTGGAATATTAATTGCAATTAATCCCAATTGAAAAAATCTTCAAGGAGCAGTTAAAAGAGACTTGCACATCTAAAACTACCCAATCTATGAACAAAACTATAATGGCAAATGTAGCAACAGAATCACGGGGCAGCAAATTTTCTCCATTGTAAATGAGAAACATGGACAAAGTCAAGAAATGTGAAATATCAATCACAGCAGAGACACCAACCTTGTTTGCCCAAAAAAGTCCACAAGCATTGCATAGAGACCTTGGACCAGATGGACCACGTCGCATCATTGGAGTGGACTTTGAGCTAATGCCACAGTGTGTACATCTGGAAAAGTGAGAAAATGGCATTATATAAAACTCCAATTATTATAACTTATGTTGAGATTTCACCCAGGAAATTTTAAAAATGATGTTAGTAAAATGAATACCTTGTAAAATAGAGAAATGAGAGACATAGTGCAGTACGTGCAAAGGTACAACAGAAAACAGACTTGCCAGATCTTCAGAGAAAGAAAATGCAAAGAATAACAATCTGGGAGATGGTATAAAACTCACGAAGTATCTGGTAGGTTATCATCATCCTGTGTACCCCAGCTGTAAGTTCCATCAGACTTCTTGGAAGATGTAAACTGACCCTTATTACGCTGCATCCTGATGCAATCATAAAAATCAAAATATGAACTTACCAAATATGGAACAAATAAAAACCATCAACAAGGATAGACAGTCCCAAATCTGTTTTCTAGGTTCCTTTGTTAAATAAAACACCCAAAAATATTAAGAAATCAACTTCCATGAACTCAATTATATACATATATTTCTAAAATATGTTGTTACTTGATCATTAATAGATATGTAAACTTCCCTAAAAGGATCAAAAAAAGGTATCCCCTCCCATTTGTCCATGTGCTTCTTCTATTGCACCTAGAGCAGCCAATTAAACTTGAAGGAAAATAGTGTTCTTTGCCAATGTTCAAAATCTTTAATTTCCTTTCCCTTTTGAGATACCCTTATTAGACTTCATCCATTTCTTGTACATAAGTATGTCTAACTGAAAACAGTTAAAAGAGCCACAATCAGTTAAACTTGTCGACTGTAACAGATTAAACTCTTCTTTCCATTTTAGAATATAAATCCCTTAGATCACCTTTTTTTTATGCAATAAACTGATAGTAAATTGAAATTGCATTATCACACAGCATCCTCACTCTAGATCATGAAAGTACAAATATGAGTTCAGATAGATTCTTAATTGAAAATTTTATTCCAAAATAGTGCTTTACAAAGTAATGGCTTCCTCCCATTAAACAAGCACTGCATGAACTTAAATTGGTTTTAAAGACATAGTAACATAAAAAAACATACCAGATCAATGCTTACTCCCTGTTGATATTACGCTCTATCAAATTCAGTTGATTGAGTATGATAATTGTGTGTAGCAAAATGAAATATGCTGATGTCAGTCACAAGTAACAAGACCATCCATGAATTAATTATTAAAATTGGTAATATTAAATTGGTGGCAAAATCCATCCTCATACAGTCTGATGTTCTAAGAAATATTAAACTTGGTAATATTTACGGATGATTAGGCCTGTAGAAGACTGGAGGACAAGTCAATATCTCATTAACAAGATCCCTCAAAAGAGAAGACAACTTTAATAAAAGCTTATCTATCTGGGCTATATGGGTAAGCAACAGTGATTATTTATCACCCTCTAGAATTGGATGATAAATTTTTTTTTTGTCTCCCAAGGCTAAACACACAGTATTCGCTTTATAAAGATCCTCAATTATAAGAATAATATGTTGCATGCAGGAAAACAGTGAACTAATCTTACATTAATGATGAATGCAAAGATCATGTTCAATAGCATATGAAAAGGAGCAACATGCATACAAAAAATACAATAAAAATCATTTATTTGGCTATCCAGTACAGCCAAAATATATCCCAAAGTATAAAGCATACACTCCTTAAAGTCTTAATGCTCAATAATTCCTCAAACTGGTGCGTAGGCTAAGTTGCTAGCATCAGTTGTAAGATCAATAAAATCAACTTTCCTAGTTCAAAATTTGACGAAAACTTTCACAAGCACAACCAGCTAAACTAACTGCATTTCAGGGAAGGAAAATGCATACCTAAGAGCAACTTCCTGGCGAACACTATATCTGACTTTCTTATCAAAGCATCGCTCTTTTCTCTTCTGACGAAACCTATCTAAGGACGCTGCCCTGTGCGGTTGATTAGATCTCGGAAAGTCCATACCACCCTAAGCAGGAAGAAAGAGGTAAATTAAAAAAAAAAAAAGCTAAATAATTTTGAAATTTTTAAGAGAATTACCCTTAGGTTCTGAGATGACATTTCAACACCATGGGGACCTGAAGTCAGTTCACATCCACCCAGGAGTAATAACACCGCATGGAACTGCAAAAATTCGATTCAAAATGAAAGTCTTTACAATGTGCATTTCTTTGGGGAAAATATGGAAACGGGAAAGATGAAAAGTACGATTTAAAGTTGCATTCTGATTTGATAACTTAAAATAACTGAAAATGAAGTCATAACACTCTCCAATTTAAGCCATTAATTTTAGTTCTCCGAAAATCAAACATTTCAGGAAACCCTAATTGGCTTAATGAAAAAAGTTTTAAGGAAAAAAAGAGATGATACCTTATCAGGAGTAATAGCATCGAATACATAGACCTGGCCACGAAACGTGAGAGTTAGTTGGTTGGCGTCGTCGACTCCTTGAACGGCGGCCAAGTCAGAGGCGGAAGCAGCTGCGGCACTGACGTAAATGGAATCGGTGGCGACGTCCTCGACTCCAACGCCGTCGTCAAGGGAGTGAGCGTCGTAACTAACGCCTTGGTGGTTATCTACAGATGCGGAGGCTGAAACACCGTCGTCAACGTTGGCTCCGGAGCCGGCGATCTGGGCGGAGATGTTCATTTGCTGGGACTGGCTGTACATTGAGGAAATTGGGGATGTTGAAGCATTACAGTGAAACAAAAGAACAAAAACAGAGAAAAAGAAGTAAGAGGAAGGACAGAGAATCTCTGTCTGAGAAAAGAGAGAAGTGTTAGAACCGAACAGTGTCTCTGTGTGTGTGTGTTTGTTTTTTCTGAGAGAGGCCGACGGAGTTGGCGATATTAAAGTGACACTCATATGTCGTTTTATTGACGGTTTTATGATATTGAAGTAACACGGAAATTCTGAATGCAGCTTACTTTTTGTTTAAGGGAGCTTCTAAATGCAGATTCAGTTTCATTAAATGTAGTCGATGTTTTTTAATTTTTAATGTCTTTAAATGAGATGACTATTTTATTTTTATCACAACCTAAACTCAGCCATCCTTCTTCCCTCGGCAAGCTTCCTTTCACTTCTCATTCACTCTCCCATCCACTCAAAATTTGTGTAATTTGCTAATATGGATTATGAATCTGATGCTTCCATGAAAAATTATGAAGAATATGAAGATATAAACAGCAAAGCAGAGATATATGGAGATGTATGATGTATTTTATTAAAGTTTTAAAAACCTTCGGTTTGAAAAAACCCAAAAACTGGGCTTACGAAACTCCCGGAAGTGAATTTCCGAAAGTTTCTTCGTTCTCTCGGAAATGAATTTCCAGGAGGACTTTCAAGCTCCCAGAAGTTAGTTTCCGGGAGTTTGAAAGTCCTCCAAGAAATTCATTTCCGGGAGCCCTTAAGAGCTCCCAGAATTCCATTTCCGGGATCCCTTAGGACTTCTGAGAGCCCTTAAGAGCTCCCTGAAGTCCACTTGCGGGAGACCATAAGGGCTCTCGGAAGTGGACTTCCGGGAGTTGTATTTTTTTTGATATTATGATATATTTATTTGTTTATTTATTAAATAAAACTAATTATTTGTTTAATTTTGTAGGATGATAGAAGATTAGTTGTTTTTCAGCCAGAAGCAACATTTAATCAATTCGATTGCACATCTGCATTTTCTACGGATAAGGTATGAGACGGTGAACCGTAATTATCTTGAATACGAATAAAGTCAAAAGTTAATTAATATTTGTAAATTGTATAAATTAATATTTGTAAATTGTATAGGTTTTTCCTACTCGAGAATCATTGATTTCATGGGCAAGGGAGGTCGGAAGAAATTTAGGCTTTTTAGTTGTGATTAAAGCTTTTGAAGCAACAATTTTTGCAAGAAAACCTAGATTACGACTCTCATGTGAATGAAGTGGAAAATTCAGGGAGTCGAAGAAGAAAGAAATAACGGATAAATTAGATCGTAAGGGTACGGGAACGAAGAAGTGTGGTTGTCCATTTGAGCTGCATGGTGTAAAGTTGGAGAATGACGATGAGTAGGGAGTTAAAGTAGTTAGTGGGTTGCATAATCATATGCCTGCTAAAAGTTTGAGGGCCATTCATTTGCAGCAAGATTGTCAGCCAAAGAGAAGGATATAATTGCTAAAATGACCAAAAACATGGTAAAACCACGAAATATACTCATAACTTTGAAAAACAAGAATGAAAAGAATGTCAGCACTATCAAGACTATTTACAATGAACAGCAGAGCTTCAAATTGATTGAGAAAGCTGGTAGGTCTCAAATGCAACAACTGATGAAACAGTTAAATGAATGTTCATATGTGGAGTGGCATCGTAGTGATGAGTCAACCTATGTTGTCAAAGACTTGTTTTGGGCACATCCTACATCGATAGAGTTGTTGCATGCTTTTCCACATGTGTTGATTATGGACTGCACAGACAAAACCAATAAACATAGGCTCCCACTCCTCGAGATCGTTGGTGTGACATCAACAGATATGACTTTTTCAGTTGCATTTGTGTACATGGAAGCCTAACGTCAAGACAACTACACTTGGGCGTTGCAAAAGTTACAAAATTTAATGTCGTGTGCTGCATCACCATATGTCATTGTTACTGATCGAGATTTGGCATTGACGAATGCAGTTGCAACAGTGTTTCTGGGAGCAACTAATATGTTATGTAGATGGCACATATCGAAGAATGTGCTTGCTTACTGCAAAAAGTATTTTGAGCGCAAGGATAGGTAGGTCGCATTCATGGCATCTTGGAGCGTTCTTATGTTTTCATTGATGGAGGAGTATGAGAGGCATTTTAGCTCGATGCAATTAGATTACCATAATTATCCAGGTGCATTGCAATATGTGAAGGATACTTGGTTGGATAAGCATAAAGGGCGATTTGTTGTAGCTTGGACTAATAGAGTGATGCACTTCGGCAATGTAACAACTAATAGGTACGTTTAACACCATCTTTTAAGTTTATGTTTGTGTTAAATAATATTTTGAATTTATGATGAATGCATTTCATAATTTGTTGTAGAGAGGAAAGTGCACATGCAAAATTGAAAAGACACCTTGGATCGTCTCAATGTGATTTTGAAACATCTTGGACAGTTATCAACTTCTTGATTGAGCTACAACATACAAACATAAAACTTCATTTGAGGCAAGTCTTACCGTTGTTGAACACAACTTCAAGCCATCATTATTCAAGGAGTTATGTGAGTTGGTGTCAAGATCAGCACTGAATATGATATTAAAAGAGGCAGAGCGGGCAAAGAGTACAAATATTAATCATTTCTCATGTGGTTGTGTGTTAAGAAGCACACATGGGTTGCCATGTGCTCATGAGATTGCTGGATATATATGGTTTGGACAACCAATTCCTTTATCTGCTATGCATTCACATTGGTCAAAATTGGATTTGACGAAGTCAAAAGATGATGACATGCAACAGTTGACATTGGATGCTGAGTGGGAGATGATTGTAAATCGGTTTAATGAATGTGATATTTCAGGAAAACGAGTCTTGAAGAAGAAGTTGAGAGAACTAGGTGAGCTAGCAACAACATTTCTAGTTCCTCCAGTCGAAAAGGCTAAGACAAAAGGTCGTTCTCGAGCAGTAAATATAGACACATTAACTCGATGCAATTCTTATTTTGAGATTGTTGAATCTGGTCATGACAGTACTATTTCACCAATAACAGCAAGTTCAGTGAAACTAGCGAATAAGAGGAAGAAATTACCCGTGCATGGTCTAGTAGGCAAGATTCGGTATCTTGATTCTTTTCCAGTAAAGATATGTCAGTACATTCACAGTGTTGTTGATGTAGAGTCTGATGGACACTGTGGATTTAGAGCTATCGTTGGGTTATTGGGCATGGGTGCAGATGCATGGCCACAAGTGCGACGAGATTTGATGGATGAGTTAATGAATTACTGGGATGATTATGTATATATCTATGGAAGCCAAGAGCATGTTGATGAATTGATGCAGTCCTTGGTTTGTTTCAACACCATAGCTTATAAGGATAATTGGATGACCTTACCAGATATGGGTCATCTGATAGCATCACGATATGACGTCGTGCTTGTCCATTTGTCTTTGAGACAGTGCTTGACATATCTCCCACTTAGATCTATTGCACATCCACCACTGCAGCATAGGTTAATTGCTATTGGATTTGTAAGCAATTGTCATTTTGTTCAGGTATGGGTCATGATTAAAGTCTAGCATTATGGATGCTTAAATATTATTAGTTTAAAGTTTGATTCAACTAAATATAATAAATTTTGCAGGTCATTATGGATCCAAGAGCACCGATACCTCCGATTGCATGCAACTGGCGCAAGTATAGATATGAATGTGCTCGAGAGTGAGAGCTCCCATATGTATCTCGTATTGAGGATTTCAAGTTATTGTTTGCATCAAACACAGATGTTGCTACTCAAGAAACAATTAATCTGGATGAGCCATGATTTTTATTTCTTTTTTCTTATTTTATTTTGTATCGTAAATATTATCGTTTTTATTTATGAGTATTTTATTTATTTAATCATATACAATTTATTTATGATAACTTGTTATTTAAAAAATATGTTGGCAAAGAGTCATGTTTTTTCGAGGATTCTGAATGAAATTTGAGAAAGTTTATTGCGATGTTAAACATTATGTATGATTCATGTCAAGGGTTAAACACATTTGGGCATGAGTGAATGAAGATAGTTGTTAGCTTTAAATTGCCATATGTATTTTGAAATGACAAAAACTTAAGTAAGCTTTAATGTTTTAATTCATATTGTAAATTTGCCTTATCACACATGATTTTCTCAATCCATTTTCAAGTGATCATATCAAACATTAAGACCATGATTTAATTACATATTCTTATTGGTCTTAATACTTTATAAAAAGTCTTGAATATTTTAGAAAATTACTTGATGAATTTTTTGGACCATGTTTTCATTAGAGAAAGTCAAGAAAAACTCCCACAAAAATGTCAAAATGTTTTGGGTTGGATTAGGATCAAAGGTCACATCATTTCTAACCCAAAAGTGCAGGAAATAGGCTTTCTGGAGGCATGGGATCGATCCCCTAAGGGAAGGGATCGATCCCCTTTTGGCAGTAAGCACCCTAACGCAAGAAAAGGTCCCTCAGCCCAAAATAATCGAATCTGGAATGAAGGGATCGATCCCCTATGGGAAGGGATCGATCCCTTTGCCTGAAAATAGCTTGTAACGGTTAGTTTTTGTGAGACAACGGTCATATTCAAGTTTTGGCTGCACCCAACGGCTAGAATACATCCAAGGGACTATAAATAGAGGCTTAGAAGCTAAAGAAAGCAAGAGGAACTGCTCAGAAATTCTATTCATCATCTTCTTCATTTTCCTCAAGCCTCAACAACAAATAAAGAGCTACAAAGTCTTCATCTTCCATCATTCTCATATTCTTTGTATAGAATAGCACAAATCTTGTATAGACTTTTTCCTTGTGCTTAAACATTGTAATCACTTGCCTATCTAGAGGCCATTCTTTGATTACACAATTTGTAAACACAATCATTCCTTGTAAAAGGGGAGGTTTCTCTTGAGCCTAGAAAAAGAGAGAGGTTTCTCTTGAGCCTTGAAAAAGAGGGAGTGTAATACAAATTCAAAGATAGTGAATTTGGGAAAAATCCTTGGGAGCATCTCAAGGTAGAGGACGTAGGCAAGGTTGCCGAACCTCTATAAATCGCTTGCGTACATTTCTCTATCCTTACTCTCTTTACTTATTTCCAATTATATTTGTGTTTATTGTATTGAATTTATATTGTATAATTGCCTAGCTTAGAGAACTTAGAAAACACTCAAATAAGCTAGAGAATTTAGAAGAATCGAAAAACGGGCATAAGGTCAGCTAAGAACCGATTCACCCCCCTCTCGGTATTACCTATAAGAGCCAACAATAGTAAATTAAAACTTTATTTATTTAATTTATTTTTTTAGTTATTTATTTAGTTTTATTTATTTTTTAATTATATTCTTTATTTATATATTTAAAATTAATAAATTGTTTAATTTTTGTGGGATGATTGAATTTATTTGTTTGTTTGATTTTATTTATTTAATCATTTATAATTTATTAATGTAAATATGTTATTTGTTTAATATATATAAATAAAAAAAATCGACGATGGATAACATAATGATAATAAATTAATATGTCATTCCAAAATTAAATGTAAATATATAAAAAACCTACTCTCTCCGTCTCACATAAGAAATAAAATCTGCTGGTGGTTGTGGTGCTGTTGCTGGTGGTGATGCAGGAGGTGCCAGTGCTGGTAGAGTTGCCGGTGCTGATCCTGGGACGATGGTGGAGGAACTGGTGCTGGTGGTGGATCAAGACATGGAGCTCGAGGTAAATCCGAAGGCAAATGCTATGTCATGCTGTAAACATTGTAAATGGCCTGTCTCCATGCATCCACAGGCTGATCATAGCCACCAACCACCACAGACTCAAGCCGATCCCGTATGGTTGCCACTATAAGGCTATGACTATGACTACGACCACGACCACGCGATGACTCGGCTCTTCGTGAATGTGCCATCTGTAGAAGCTAATTTTATTAAAAAGTATATAATAAAAGTTTATCTTATTACAAATTTAATGACATAACTAAAATTAGAATTTAATAATAATAAATTTTAATTTTAATTATGTCATTAAATTTTATTATTATAAATAAATTTTAAATTTTAAATTATTATTAAATATTATTAATAAATTTTAATTTTAATTCATGACATAATTAAAAATTAAAATTTATTATAATAATAAAATTGAATGACATAATTAAAATTAAATTTAATAATAATAAAAATTTTAATAATAATAAATTAAAAATTAAATTCAAATTAAATAATAATAATAAAAATTTAATAATAATGAATTGAAAATTAAGATTAAACATTAACTCATGGCAGCCAACTGCCGTGAGGCTTCATAGCCTCACGGAAGCCTGCTGCCGTGAGGCTTCAAGGCCTCACGACAAGATAAAACTAAATAATAATAAATTCTATTTGTACCCCAGTTTTTACTCTTCTTACTCCACTCAAACGAATAAAACAAACCATTAAAGATAAAACTAAATATACTACATATTTTGACTGTTTTAACCCTAAAAATATAAAAATTATTCCTAAATCTCCCACCATCATAATCCTCTCTTCTGATCTCATATTGTCTTGGTTTTTCCTCCGGTCTCATGCAACCAGACGCCATCGGTCCCGTGCAGGGCACTCATAGACTGGAGCTGGGGTAGATGTAGGTCTCGCGCAGGACCCACTATCCGTGGCAAACGGAATTAGGCGAGACCCATGGTCTCGCACAGGTGTGCTTGCTCAAGACCACGAGTCTCGCGCAAGTCGGTTTGCGCTAGACCACGAGATTCGCGCAAGTTGATATGCGTGAGACCCACGATCTCGCACAAGTTGATCTGCGCAGGATCCTTGGACTCGCGCAAGTTGGTTTGCGCGAGACCAATCTCCCTGTGACCAAATTTTATTTTTGCGATGATGGAAGTGCACAACAGAGCTCGACGGGACCTGGGCAATAACGAAGGAGATGAAGGTGGCGATGGCAGAATAGTGCCGCTTTGCTCTATTTTTTTTTTCAGCAACTTAAGATGTAGCGAAAGTTGAAGATGATGGACAAGGGTGGCTGGTTTTCAAGGGTGGCCACAGATGATGAATTTATGGCGGAGAAGTGGTTTTGTTTAGGACCAAAACGGGTGGAAACAACCAATAAGCAAAAGTTGATGAAGATGATGATGAGGGTGAAGCAGAGAAAGGCAAAGGTGGTCGAAGGTTTGCGAAAAAAATTGTGCCACACTTGTGCGCAACTGTTTTTGCGCGATGTTGCAGACTTCGCGCAAGTATTTTTGCGCGGCCGGGCTAGAAGACAAAGTTAAAATGGTCATAAAATTGGAGTAGATTTAGTTGTTTGTTTTTTTTTTTATTATTTGTTTGCGTTTGAGTGGGGTAGGAAGAGCAAAAATTGGGGTACAAATAGAAATCCCCTTGAATTCCACTATATTATGAGTAGAAAATGTTTTTTCCTGTTATGCTTGTGATATTATGAGGTATTTTGCCATAGAACTTGTTTGATCAGATTTTTCCCTATCCATGGTGAAATAATTCCATATAAATTTATTTAATGGGGAGAAATAACTGGAAAAAACAACCAATAGTACATATAACAAAAACAGTATGGGGAGAATAAATTATATGGAATTATTTCGCCATGGATAGGGAAAAATCTAACCAGTTTGGTTGTTCTTCATCTTCGATCAAACAAGTTCTATGGCAAAATACCTCATAATATCACAAGCATAACAGGAAATTTCCCAAGTAATTAGTGAAGGCCAAGCAAGCCCATTAAATTCCTCATAATATCACAAGCATAAAATCGTAAATAAAACGAAATATGAGTGTTACTTGGGAAATTATAGTTTTATTTACGGTTTTATGCCCCTCTTTCAGGCCTGGGCCCATTCTATGAAAAACAGTCTGTTGGTTTCTAATGGGCTTGCTTGGCCTTCACTAATTATGATAAAAAATGTCCAACTTTTAATTTTGGCCTCCCCAACAATTTTTGATAGGGCAGTTGTGGGCTTGAATATCTATGGATTATAAAATTAAGGTTAACAAATATGCCTCTAATTTTACTATTTTATGATAAGATTTTATATTTTTATTATATTTAAATAAGGCCGTAGCTTTTAATTTACATTTAAATAAATTTTTTATACAAAGGAGGTTGAAGTTTAAGAAAGGGTTTTGACCAAAAAAAATATTATAAGTATTAAGATTTAAATCAAAGACTTATTGAATGTCACTTTTTAGTTAAAAGTGATAACATAAATCATTTGACCTATTGTAAATCCAAAATTCATACTTAAATGAGTTTTTAATCTTTAATTTGTTGTTTAACTTTTAATTTCTATCTATATAAATTCTTAACATAAATTGACATCAATTACCTTGCTTCATTTAATAATAAGAGCTAAAATCATTTATTCAGTTGAATTTATCCACCCACCACCGTGAACAAACTAAAATAGTTGCTTTTATGTTGCTATTTTTTTTAATAATTGAAAATAAAATTATTCAAATTTAAATTCAAAAATGATAATATGTTATAATTTTGTCAAGAAATTGTTGACCTCTTTGCTACTATTAATAAACTCTCTTAACTCTAAACTTGTCACTTACCTACCAATTCTCAGAAGGTAGGCATTAACCTTACAAAACGAGTAATTATCAACGAGAAGTCTTTATTTTCCTTGTATTTTTATAACAGAAGTTTTTTGAAAATACAAATGAAAATACAAAAACACAACTTTCAAACTCTGAAGGTTTTCAACATCATATTCCATGCGCTCTGACACAATCATATGTATCAAAATAATGGGTAGGTGCTGTTTTAACATAAACAATTGCTGGAAGTGGATTCCAGCTTTTGAAATCTTATCTTTTTGTTGTTCAACTTCTGAAATCTTGACTCAATTGCATTTGCAGCCGCCATTTTGATAACTATTATCACGACTATAATAGCAATATCATGCCAAGATTCCATGGCTTTGAAGTTTAAAACTTTGAACAAACTAGCCCAATATCCGGATATGCCTTGACTTTCTCTTCATAAAGTCAAGTTCATGAACTATTGCTAGTTTGAAGTCTTCCCCAAGCTAGTTAATCCAATAATGAATTTCAATGGAGAATAGCAACGCTCTGCACATAGTGATGTTCCCATGGCTTGCAATGGGCCATTTCATTCCCTTCTTTCGTCTCTCCAAGCTCTTAGCTCTAAAGGGTCACAAAATATCCTACGTTTCAACCCCAAGAAACCTCTCCAAGCTTCCCAGAATTCCCTCAAACCTATCATCTCAGATTACTCTCGTCTCCTTCCCTCTGCCTGCCGTTCCCAACTTACCGTCCCTCTCAGAGTCGTCCATGGAGATTACTCATAACCAGCAGCAGCCACTCAAACACGCCTTTGATCTGCTGCAACCGCTTCTAACTTCTTTCCTCGAATCCTCGAAACCTGATTGGATCATTTACGACTACGCTTCTCACTGGCTCCCGTCAGTGGCAGTGCGGCTAGGTATCTCGCGTGCCTTCTTTTCTGTCTTCACAGCCGCTACCTTAGCCTTCATCGGCCCACCTTCGACGTTGATTAACGGTGGAGATGGTGCAAGATCTACGGCTGAGGACTTCACAAAAATCCCCAAGTGGATTCCTTTTGAATCCAACTTGGCTTATCGTTTGCATGAGATTACCAAATATATCGAACGGACGGACGAGGATAACTCTGGACCACCTGACACGGTCCGGTTCGGTATTACGATTCAAGAGAGCGATGCTGTTGTTATCAGAAGTTCCGATGAGTTTGAACCGGACTGGTTCAATATTTTACGTGGGCTTTATGAAAATCCGGTAATACCGGTTGGCTTTTTGCCGCCAATACTGGAAGAAGATGAGATTCAGAACGATGAAAAATGGGTTGGCATTAAAGAATGGTTAGATAAACAAAAGTCAACTCAGTGGTTTACGTGGCGCTGGGGACTGAGGTTCATTTAAGCAAAGAAGAACTCAGTGAGCTGGCTATAGGATTGGAGAAGTCAGGCTTACCTTTCTTTTGGGTGTTAAAGAAGTCACCCGGGTCAGCTCAGTCAGAGTGGGAGATGTTACCGCACGGATTTGAAGAGCGAGTCAAGGAACGTGGGTTTATATACTTGGGGTGGGCTCCGCAAGTAAAGATAATGAGCCACGAGTCCATCGGAGGATTCTTAACTCACTGTGGTTGGAACTCGGTTATAGAGGCGCTAAGCTTGGGGCGGGTTCTGATATTGTTTCCGGTGTTGAATGACCAAGGACTAAATGCCAGGCTATTGGAGGAGAGAAAAGTTGGCGTAGAGATACCGAGGAATGAGTTGGATGGATCGTTTACGAGTGAGGCGGTGGCGCAGTCAGCGAGGCTGGCGGTGGCGGAGGAGTCAGGCCAGTCGCTGAGAGAGGCGGCGCAGGCGATGAAGAGATATTTCGGTGAAAAGGGTAGGAACGATAGTTATGTGGAGGGATTTGTTCGTCAACTAGAGGACAACAGAAAATGAGCAGGTTCCGCCGTTCCAGGTTTTTCGGTATTGAATAAAATCATTACGACATTACAGGATTGTAAGCAATTGTACCAAATAATAACAGAGGATTTCAGTCTTGATCTTTAGTTTATCTGCTTCTTTGAGCTTTGAAGCGGATTATAATAATCTATGTTGTTGATATTCCAAAGACGGGAAATTGTTAACTTTTACCAAGCAGGGATGATGCTTGGAAAGAATAATCTCCATTCAGTTCAGAATCAGGCGTGAAAAACATTCTTTACAACGTTCGGACGGAGACCGGACATTTTTACGAAAACAAAACTATGCGCTGAGGGACGCTGCTATTGGTAATACAAAGTAATTGAAACCTAACATGTAATGTACATATTCGTGTTAACATCCCGCTTTCTGTCTCAGCTCGTTGTCATTCTCACCTGCCTACTGCTTAATGTTACAAAAGGGAAAGAATCCTGTATGTTGGATATATAATGTTTGCCTGTTCGGATGATGCTGAAGGATTAATCAGCATTCTTCATCTTCTTCTGCTGAATATGTAGATGGAAGCACAGCTCCAGTATCGGAAATGGAGGAATCGCTACAATTTTCGTAGGCATTCTGTCGAAAAGGGAAAACAATCGACAATGATGAAAATGAAATAAGAAATAGAATCGAATGTACCAATCAGATTGGAAGGCGATTCGCTTGAACCTTCTTCCATTTCTAAATTCTTGCCAAGAAATTACTAAGCTAAGATGCAAGTCACCAACCTTCTGTTCTATCCACCACTGACAATGTCTATTAACACTTGGATAAGAATTCATTGACAAACTCCAACACGTTCATTCTTTTAAGTATTTATGAAGAAAGATAATCACTTGGATTTCTCATGCCATTTCTTGAATGCAAACAAAGATATAATATAAAACGAAAATTGACAGCTATGCGATGCAGAGGCAACATTACTTGATAAACATTAGCCACAGCAACCACATTAAGCAGGCTTGATCTTACTCGTCTAAAAAATAAATGAGTCAAACTCGGCTAAGAATGAAAGTTATACATGGAATTAACTCAATTTTGTTAAAATGAATAAGCAGAATGAAATGGCAAAGAAATAAACATCAGTGAGCAGAATACCTGAGATCAGTGTCACCGATCAGACTCTAATTGTCAAAACAGTCATTTCCGTCCTCAATCATAGCTTAGCCTATTATAGAAACTTTGGTTTTCGGATTCGAGGGAACGTTACATTTGCGTAGTTGAGGATTTTCTATAGAATACACAAGAAGACTTCCATCTTTTGTCCCGGCCAAGAAGCACTCTTCTGGAGTCACGTTTAGGGATGTTATTATCTTCCCTACCCCATTATATCTTTTGATGACCTCAAGTGTGCTCATGGAGCGAACAATAATCTGTCCTTGGTCACCAGCACAAACCAAAAACTCACCGCACCCACTGAGTTCAACACAATTAAGGCGCCCATTGGATTCAGAAGAGGCAAGATGTTTTCCGTTAATAGAATAGAGGTGCAAACTGAGATCATCGTCAGCATAAAGCACAATCAGTCCATGCCGAGAAGCTACAAGTTGTGACAATGCACTGCCAGATGGATGTTGTACAGACCTTACATATCTTCCGTCTCGCAAGGTATGGAAAACACAAGTCCCGTCTTTTGACCCACTAATAATTATGTCAAGCTCGGCACTAACATACAAGCATGTAATTATATCATCATGACCACATAAAATATGAACGGGAGTTTCAACAATGATACAGTCTTTACGGGAAACTTCTGTCCGCGTGTTTCGAACTCTCTTTTCTGGGATTCTAGCACGAAGAACTTCCCACACCATGACGGTAGTGTCATAACTTCCAGTAGCAAGAATGCTTCCATCAGCTGTAACTGCAGTAGGTTATCAATCTTCAATGAGACAACAAAGATTCCAAGAGGCATTTACAACACAAACTAACAATTCATAAGAAAAAAAACATTTAGCAGATATAGATCACCCTCATCTAGACTCAAGATGATACAATTCACAGTTTACGTGTAGGTGTTTTTCTCTTTGTTTCCCTATCCTATGTATCTATAAGATCTGGAATTTTGAATTATAACACCATGCTACTATCAGTACTTGAATTTCTTTATTTCTTGATATTGCTAATTTAAGAAGATATATTTCACAGCAAGAGAAGAAAATGGTAACTTTGAGCAGATTACAAGGACCATTAGGAACGTGAGGTCATAATTTAAAAAACCTTGACATACATTATACACACAACAGATAATTCCACAAATGCAATATGGTTAACTTTAATGAGTTCAAATGACTAAAAATACCTGCTGAGCTTAATACAAAATAAAATCCAGATTCTCATTCCTTTTATCAGCAGATTTAAGGCATTCCTTGAAAAGAAAAATACCTGCAACACAGCTGACAACATCTTTGTGCTGTCGAATGCTCTGAACCATTCTTCCATCACTCAAAGATATGACTTGGAAGCTGTTTTCCCAGTTGCCACATGAGATTAAAAAGTTCTCAGACGGTCTTTGCATTGAAGCAAAGCACTGTGCTCCAAGTTCAACATTTTCTGCCAGAGGACTCCCAATTTTACGTGGGGAAAGAATATCAGAACCCACTCCAAAGAAAGGATCCTGCAAAGTTTGAAAATTAGTTTAAACCAACATACATCCGAGGTAACTTGGGTACATCCAAATGATTTTCAAAAAAACATCTATGGTAATTTGAAGACATCCAAATGATTTAAGTTCTAAACTAAACAATATAATTAAACTAACCCGAGAACCTGAGAAGGTTAAATTTCCACCGGATTGAAGTTGGGTTGTCAACCACATCTTAACTGATAAAGTAAGTCCCTGGTTCACAATGACAATGTTCGAGTCCAGTAATCCGACATACAACACAGAAGATGATGGATAACTCATACAAGAAATAACAGATGTCAAATTAATAGAAGCAGGTGCAAAACGCAAAGGATGAGCAATTGGAATAGGAGGCCCTCTTCTTGGGTGTTTTTTTCGGAAAATCTGAATTGGTGTCTGACCAAAATTTGCAATTTGATCTTCAATCGCTGATCTTTGCAGCTCATCATCCATAATGTCCAGATCAACAGCACCTTCATAAGTTAAATAATAGAAGACATTTGCAGCCTGCAACCGAGTTTTATCATAACTGAGATCAGTTTGGAGCAAAAAAAAAAAAGGAAAATCAAGATTTGGTTGCTGAAAGACATTCTTTCGACAAAATACCTCCACTGCTGGTTTTCCACGCTGCTTGTAACCAAATACCAAATCAATCCAGTGGTGGAGATTTGAACTAACATACTCACTTTCAAGGGCTTCTCTGTTTTTACTTACGAACAATTCTGTTGAACCCTACAAAAAGACAAGCAGAAATGAGTTTCCCATCAGGACATTAGGGTTTAAACAAAATGTTTAGTAAAATACAATTTCAACTCAAATTAACAATAATTTTAGCTCAGCAACTGAAGGACTCAAAGGGGGCACAACTCCAGAGAAGCAAGTCTCAAAAATCATACAAGGATATATATTGTAGCCAAAGTAACTAAAAGTCCTAAAATAAAAGTGCGAAGCAAGTCTAGTTCACAAAGTCTCACCCAACTTAAGGAGCTTAACTCCTAGAAAGTTTACTCCTAACTCATTGGACCAGGGATAACAAAAGGCATAGTTTTTTTCGCACCAGCACCTTTTCTTTTCCAAAAGCTGTTATAATAGACATTCAACTTTGTAGGATTACAGAATAATTCATGTTGCTGTCCAAAACATTTTTTGATTCTATCTTCCCTTTCTGTGTTATTCTGTATAAAACAATGCGAAGTTTTTTTCCCTTAATTCTTGGATGGTCTTTATCGATCCTGTTGGTAAATAAACCACAATTTCACAAGTCTTACTTTGTAAAAGAACTCTGATTGTAAGATGTCAAGAATATTATTGGAAAGTCAACTACTGTTTTAATTAATTTGTTATTTTCGGAAATCAGTATATATGTGTATCCCTAGCATTAAGGTTAGAGAATCACTCGATTATAGATTCTATTAATTAGAATAATATCTAGGATTATGAGTGATATACTTTCCTATTTAGTTAGAAGTTCTTTGTATATAAATAGGGTACCTATTTACAATTTTATCTTAAGTCTTTCAATACAATACTTTGATTTCCTACATGGTATCAAGAGCTTTAGGTTTTTTTCTTGGAAATCAGTCACTTTTTCAGCCTTCATTGCTGATTTTCTGCAGTTTCTTCTTCAGCCTTCATTGCTGATTTTCTGCAGTTTCTTCTTCAGCCTTCATTGCTGATTTTTTTGCCTTAGGCCTTCATAGCCATTTTCTCATCCAGCCTTCATCACCAAAATTTGTTTTTATTCATCTCTATAGGCTCGGTTCTGGTTCTATTGTTCCAGCCTTCATCATTGTTGTCTTTGCTCTGTTTTCTAAAGACAAAACAGAGTATTTCATGTGTTCTTTTTTATCAGCCTTCATAGCTGAATTTTTCCTCTGTTCTTCATCATTGGTGGCTTCTCTTTGTTGCTTGGCCTTCATTGCCGATTTATCCCTGATTCTCACCTATCCTTCAGCAAGTTTTGATTTGTGAAAGATGTCAAAAGTTGCAGAAACAACCACTGCAGCACCAAAGGAGTTGGGCAGTCTCAACAAAGAAAAGATTGAAAAGCTGAGAAATCTCCTAAGTATCCTCAAAAAACCTTCAGGTACCTATTCATTGATACATTCAGGTAAACTTCCAACCTCTCACGCTTTAAATGCCTTAGATAGAACCTTTAAACATTTGTGGATTATTGATTCAGGAACCACAGATCATATGACTCATTCCTTTCAAAACTTTAGTTCATATTCACCTTGTTCTAGTAGTAGGAAAATTGCTACTGCCGATGGCTCCTTGGCCACGGTAGCTGGGGTAGGAGAAATAAAAATCAGTCCTAACCTTACTTTGAAAAATGTCCTACATGTTCCCAAATTGTCCACCAATCTTTTATCAATATCCAAGCTTTCTCATGACATGAATTGCAAAGTAACTTTTTTTCCATCTTATTGTCTATTTCAAGACCAGGGCTCGGGAATGATGATTGGACGTGCTAAGGAGAAGGACGGATTATACTATCTTGAGGAATTAGAGAAATCGAAAGTTGGTAAGTGGAAGCAGCCCCTAACCTACCTTTCTGGACAAAACTTCACCAATAAAGACACAATTTGTCTTCACCATTTTAGGCTCGGACATCCTTCTTTTTCAACACTTGAAATTATGTTCCCTTCTTTGTTCAAAGGACTAGTTGATAAGCGGTTTCATTGTGATGCATGTGAACTTGTAAAACACAGACGTGCTACCTTTCCCACCAATAACAAAAGAAGTCTTTTTCCTTTTGAGTTGATTCATAGTGATATATGGGGTCCATCTACAATTCCAAATATTTCTGGGGCACGTTGGTTTGTTTCATTTATTGATGATTGTACAAGAGTTACCTGGATATTTCTGCTTAAATCAAAATCTGATGTGAGTGATATCCTCCCAAACTTCTTTTCCATGATAAAAAACCAATTTGGGGTCCAAATCAAAAGGTTTAGGTCAGATAATGCAAAAGATTATTTCAACCAAACACTTTCCCCATATTTTCAACAAGAAGGTATTATTCATGAGTCATCCTGTGTCTCTACTCCACAACAAAATGGAGTTGCAGAAAGGAAAAATGGCCATCTCCTAAACACTACTCGAGCATTATTATTTCAGAAAAATGTGCCAAAATACCTTTGGGGGGAAGCAGTTCTTACAGCCACACATGTCATAAACAGGTTACCATCCCGAGTGTTAAACTTCAAGAGTCCCATGGAGGTATTGTCTCACTTTTATCCAAGTCTTAGTACAACAAACCATCTTGTTCCCAGAGTATTTGGGTGTGTCTCATTTGTTCATGTCCACAGCCAAAATAGAGGAAAGTTAGACCCTAGAGCTATCGAGTGTGCCTTTGTGGGATACTCTTCAACACAGAAAGGGTACAAGTGCTATCACCCACCTACTAAAAAACTCCTAATCTCCGCAGATGTTACCTTCATTGAAACAGAACCATATTTCACTCAACCTTATCTTCAGGGGGAGACAACATTTATGGAAGATAAGGATCGAGACTTCTTTCTCCTTGACTTGCCATCATCATCTTCTAAATTCCAACCCGAGATCGAAACCTTTCCTAAAGCTACAATTGAGCAACCTGAGCCTCCACCTTCACAAACCCAAAATGAATCCTCCTTACAACCTAGTTCACAAGCAGATGGGGGAAAGGCCACTACTGACAATCGGTTCTCACAGGTTTACTCAAGAAGGAAAAGTCTAGCCCCTGAACCAAGGCTGGACCAATCATTAGACTCAAATCCTAGAAATGAGGTAATATCTTTTAGCTCTACTCCTCAAAGTGATTTCTTATCTGAAATTGATTTGCCCATAGCCCATAGGAAAGGAACTAGAGAGTGCACAAAACATCCATTATACCCAATATCCCACTTTGTGTCCTTTGAGAAATGCTCTCCATCTCATAGAAGTTTCCTTACAAACATAAACACAGTATCCATTCCAAAAACATTATCAGAGGCTTTAAATTGTGAAAATTGGAAGAATGCTATGAATGTTGAAATGCAGGCCCTGGAGAAGTACAACACTTGGGAGATTGTGGAGCTACCAAGAGGAAAGAAACCGGTGGGATGTAAGTGGGTCTTTACAGTTAAGCATAAAGCAGATGGAACGCTTGAGAGGTACAAAGCTAGGCTGGTGGCTAAAGGATACACACAGACATATGGAATAGATTATCAAGAAACCTTTGCTCCAGTTGCCAAGATGAATACAGTGAGAATTCTTCTATCTTTAGCAGTTAACTTTGACTGGCCTTTACAACAGTTTGATGTAAAAAATGCATTCTTGCACGGAGATCTTGAGGAGGAAATCTATATGGAAATACCCCCTGGATTCAATAGAAACATGGCTGCAAATAAGGTTTGCAAGCTCAAGAAGGCACTATATGGCCTAAAACAGTCACCAAGAGCCTGGTTTGGAAGATTTGCCAATGTCAAGAATATTATTGGAAAGTCAACTGCTGTTTTAATTAATTTGTTATTTTAGGAAATCAGTATATATGTGTATCCCTAGCATTAAGGTTAGAGAATCACTAGATTCCAGATTCTATTAATTAGAATAATATCTAGGATTATGAGTGATATACTTTCCTATTTAGTTAGAAGTTCTTTGTATATAAATAGGGTACCTATGTACAGTTTTATTTTAAGTCTTTCAATACAATACTTTGATTTCCTACATGGTATCAAGAGCCTTAGGTTAGAAACCTAGGGATTTTTTTTTTTTTTCTGTCGGCCTTCATTGCCGAATTTCTCAACTAAGGCCTTTATTGCCAATTGAACCCACTAGCAGCCTCATAGCTATTCTCTATTATCTATTTTTTGTCCAACACCCACTATGTCTACTGCCACAACAGAAGTCAATTCCCACAGCACAGAGGAAACATTGGCTGTTCAAGGGGTTTTGCCACCAGGAGAGCTACAACAGATCAATGCTGCCTACCGATTGAATGGGAAAAATTATCTTAAATGGTCCCAATTGGTCAGGACCATTCTTAAAGGGAAAGGACAGATCAGCCACATCTTGGGGGCCAGACCGAAGGAGGGGGACCCGAACTATACAACATGGGACGAGCAAGATTCGATGATAATGGCGTGGCTTTGGAATTCTATGGCACCTGAAATCAGCGATACTTGTATGTTCTTACCGACGGCAAGAGATGTGTGGGAATCTATTCGCCAAACCTACTCAAAAGTTAAAGATGCGGCTCAAATATACGAGTTGAAGATCAAAATGACTTTGACCAAACAAGGGAATAAGACAGTAACGGAGTACGTCAATCTTCTGAAAGGATTGTGGCAGGAGATGGATCACTACCGGGTCATAGAGATGAAAAATAGTGATGATGCAGCCACGTTGAAGGCTTTTATAGAGAAAGATCGGACCTACGACTTCTTAGCAGGTCTCAATGTGGATTATGATCAGGTGAGAGTCCAAATCTTAGGCAAAGATGATTTACCACCGCTTAATGAG
This sequence comes from Heritiera littoralis, assembly GCA_031772115.1. Taxonomy (NCBI): domain Eukaryota; kingdom Viridiplantae; phylum Streptophyta; class Magnoliopsida; order Malvales; family Malvaceae; genus Heritiera; species Heritiera littoralis. Next base: position 5,528,221 of record JAPDPK010000023.1, read on the forward strand.
GTTGTTTCAATTATATTAGCTGAAGAGAGTAGGCGAGGTGTGATGCTTGAGCCCAAATTGGTTGAAGCTTCAGCAATGTTGGCTAATGGAGGAGGCAGTGGATCAAAAAAGGAGCAGTCAGCCGGAGATAATGGTAAAACAGTCTCCAAACCTACTGTTGGTGATAGTCGTGATAATATGTGGTGCACTTACTGCAAGAAACCGAGACATACTAGGGAGATGTGCTGGAGGTTGAAGGGAAAACCATCAAGCAAGGAATGGGGAAGCAAAAGCAGACAGCAGCAAAAAGGCCAGGGGCAAGCCAGTTTTGCATTTGCAGCACCCCAAGGAGAGGAGAAAACTAAAGAATCAGAGGAGTTCAACAAAGAAGAGATTGAAAAGCTGAGAAATCTCCTAAGTACCCTCGAAAAACCTTCAGGTACCTGTTCATTGATACAATCAGGTAAACTTCCAATCTCTCATGCTTTAAATGCCTCAGATAGAACCTTTAAACATTTATGGATTATTGATTCAGGAACCACAGATCATATGACTCATTCCTCTCAGAACTTCAGTTCATATTCTCCTTGTTCTAGCAGTAAGAAAATTGCGACTGCCGATGGCTCCTTGGCCACGGTAGCTGGGGTAGGAGAAATAAAAATCAGTCCTAACCTTACCTTGAAAAATGTCCTACATGTTCCCAAATTGTCCACCAATCTTTTATCCATATCCAAGCTATCTCATGACATGAATTGCAAAGTAACTTTTTTTCCATCTTATTGTCTATTTCAGGACCAGGGCTCGGGAATGATGATTGGACGTGCTAAGGAGAACGATGGATTATACTATCTTGAGGAATTTGAGAAATCGAAGGTTGGTAAGTGGAACCAGCCCCTAACCTACCTTTCTGGACAATACCTCACCAATAAAGACACCATTTGGCTTCACCATTTTAGGCTCGGCCATCCTTCCTTTTCAACCCTTGAAATTATGTTCCCTTCTTTGTTCAAAGGACTAGTCAATAAGCAATTTCATTGTGATGCATGTGAACTTGCAAAGCACAGACGTGCTACCTTTCCCATCAATAATAAAAGAAGTCCTTTTCCTTTTGAGTTAATTCATAGTGACATATGGGGTCCATCTACAATTCCAAATATTTCTGGGGCACGTTGGTTTGTTTCATTTATTGATGATTGTACAAGGGTTACCTGGATATTTTTGCTTAAATCAAAATCTGATGTGAGTGATATCCTTCCAAACTTCTTTTCCATGATAAAAAACCAATTTGGGGTCCAAATCAAAAGGTTTAGGTCAGATAATGCAAAAGATTATTTCAACCAAACACTTTCCCCATATTTTCAACAAGAAGGTATTATTCATGAGTCATCCTGTGTCTCTACTCCACAACAAAATGGAGTTGCAGAAAGGAAAAATGGCCATCTCCTAAACACTACCCGAGCATTATTATTTCAAAAAAATGTGCCAAAATACTTTTGGGGGGAAGCAGTTCTTACAGCCACACATGTCATAAATAAGTTACCATCCCGAGTGTTAAACTTCAAGAGTCCCATGGAGGTATTGTCTCACTTTTATCCAAGTCTTAGTACAACAAACCATCTTGTTCCCAGAGTATTTGGGTGTGTCTCATTTGTTCATGTCCACAGCCAAAATAGAGGAAAGTTAGACCCTAGAGCTATCAAGTGTGTCTTTGTGGGATACTCTTCAACACAGAAAGGGTACAAGTGCTATCACCCACCTACTAAAAAACTCCTAATCTCCGCAGATGTTACCTTCATTGAAACAGAACCATATTTCACTCAACCTTATCTTCAGAGGGAGACAACATTTGTGGAAGATAAGGATCGAGACTTCTTTTTCCTTGACTTGCCTTCATCATCTTCTAAATTCCAACCCGAGATCGAAACCTCTCCTAAAGTTACAATTGAGCAACCTGAGCCTCCTCCTTCACAAACCCAAAATGAATCCTCCTTACAACCTAGTTCACAAGCAGATGGGGGAAAGGCCACTACTGACAATCGGTTCTCACAGGTTTACTCAAGAAGGAAAAGTCTAGCCCCTGAACCAAGGCCGGACCAATCATCAGACTCAAATCCTGGAAATGAGGTAATATCTTCTAGCTCTACTCCTCAAAGTGATTCCTTATCTGATATTGATTTGCCTATAGCCCTTAGGAAAGGAACTAGAGTGTGCACAAAACATCCATTATACCCAATATCCCACTTTGTGTCCTTTGAGAAATGCTCTCCATCTCATAGAAGTTTCCTTACAAACATAAACACAGTGTCCATTCCAAAAACATTATCAGAGGCTTTAAATTGTGAAAATTGGAAGAATGCTATGAATGTTGAAATGCAGGCCTTGGAGAAGAACAATACTTGGGAGATTGTGGAGCTACCAAGAGGAAAGAAACCGGTGGGATGTAAGTGGGTCTTTACAGTTAAGCATAAAGCAGATGGAACGCTTGAGAGGTACAAAGCTAGGCTGGTGGCTAAAGGATACACACAGACATATGGAATAGATTACCAAGAAACCTTTGCTCCAGTTGCCAAGATGAATACGGTGAGAATTCTTCTGTCTCTAGCAGTTAACTTTGACTGGCCTTTACAACAATTTGATGTAAAAAATGCATTCTTGCACGGAGACCTTGAGGAGGAAATTTACATGGAAATACCCCCTGGATTCAATAGAAACATGGCTGCAAATAAGGTTTGCAAGCTCAAGAAGGCACTATATGGCCTAAAACAGTCACCAAGAGCCTGGTTTGGAAGATTTGCCAAGGTGATGCATTCCATGGGGTACAAGCAGAGCCAAGGGGATCACACCTTATTCATAAAACACTCAGGTTTAGAGGGAGTTACTGCTCTCATTGTCTATGTTGACGATATCATAGTGACGGGAAATAATGAAAAGGAAAGGCAGAACTTGGGAACATGTTTGGCAAAGGAGTTCGAGATTAAGGAATTAGGAAACTTGAAATATTTCCTGGGCATTGAAGTGGCACGGTCGAAACAAGGGATCTTTATATCCCAACAAAAGTATGTCCTTGATCTCTTGGGAGACACGGGAAAATTGGCGTGTAAACCATCCAGCACACCAATTGATCCTAATCATAAACTTGGGGAAGTAGAGGGAGACAATGCTACAGACAAAGAATCATATCAGAGATTGGTTGGTAGACTAATCTACCTATCCCACACACGGCCTGATATTGCCTATGCAGTTAGTGTGGTAAGCCAATTTATGCACAACCCTAAGGAACTCCATTTGCATGCAGTTCACAGAATATTGCACTATCTCAAGGGAACTCCAGGAAAGGGAATTTTGTTCAAAAAAGGTGATAAGCTCACTTTGGAGGCCTACACCGACGCTGACTACGCAAGCTCAATGGTTGATAGAAGATCCACCACAGGTTATTGCACCTTTTTGGGAGGAAACTTAGTTACTTGGAGGAGCAAAAAGCAGAATGTTGTGGCAAGATCAAGTGCAGAATCAGAATTTCGGGCAATGGCGCAAGGTGTATGTGAGCTACTATGGTTGAAGATCATTTTGGAAGATCTAAGACTCAAGTGGGATGGCCCTATGAAGCTCTATTGTGACAACAAATCTGCAATTAGCATCGCACACAATCCTGTGCAGCATGACAGAACAAAACATATTGAAGTTGACAGACACTTCATTAAGGAGAAGCTTGACAGTGGTCTCATTTGCACACCCTATGTACCAAGCGAATCACAGCTAGCAGATGTTCTAACCAAGGGACTTAACAATCCACTCTTCCACAAGATTGTAACCAAGCTGGGAATGGACGATGTTTATTCACCAGCTTGAGAGGGAGTGTCAAGAATATTATTGGAAAGTCAACTGCTGTTTTAATTAATTTGTTATTTTAGGAAATCAGTATATATGTGTATCCCTAGCATTAAGGTTAGAGAATCACTAGATTCCGGATTCTATTAATTAGAATAATATCTAGGATTATGAGTGATATACTTTCCTATTTAGTTAGAAGTTCTTTGTATATAAATAGGGTACCTATGTACAGTTTTATTTTAAGTCTTTCAATACAATACTTTGATTTCCTACAGCCAAGGTAATGCATTCCATGGGGTACAAGTAGAGCCAAGGGGATCACACCTTATTCATAAAACACTCAGGCTCAGAGGGAGTTACTGCTCTCATTGTCTATGTTGACGATATCATAGTGACGGGAAATAGTGAAAAGGAAAGGCAGAACTTGGGAAGATGTTTGGCAAAGGAGTTCGAGATTAAGGAATTAGGAAACTTGAAATATTTCTTGGGCATTGAAGTGGCACGGTCGAAACAAGGGATCTTTATATCCCAACAAAAGTATGTCCTCGATCTCTTGCGAGACACGGGAAAATTGGCGTGCAAACCATCCAGCACACCAATTGATCCTAATCATAAACTTGGAGAAGTAAAGGGAGACAATGCTACAGACAAAGAATCATATCAGAGACTGGTTGGTAGACTAATCTACCTATCCCACACACGGCCTGATATTGCCTATGCAGTTAGTGTGGTGAGCCAATTTATGCACAACCTTAAGGAACTCCATTTGCATGCAGTTCATAGAATATTGCACTATCTCAAGGGAACTCCAGGAAAGGGAATTTTGTTCAAAAAAGGTGATAAGCTCACTTTGGAGGCCTACACCGACGCTGACTACGCAAGCTCAGTGGTTGATAGAAGATCCACCACAGGTTATTGCACCTTTTTGGGAGGAAACTTAGTTACTTGGAGGAGCAAAAAGCAGAATGTTGTGGCAAGATCAAGTGCAGAATCAGAATTTCGGGCAATGGCGCAAGGTGTATGTGAGCTACTATGGTTGAAGATCATTTTAGAAGATCTAAGACTCAAGTGGGATGGCCCTATGAAGCTCTACTGTGACAACAAATCTGCAATTAGCATCGCACACAATCCTGTGCAGCATGATAGAACAAAACATATTGATGTTGACAGACACTTCATTAAGGAGAAGCTTGACAGTGGTCTCATTTGCACACCCTATGTACCAAGCGAATCACAGCTAGCAGATGTTCTAACTAAGGGACTTAACAATCCACTCTTCCACAAGATTGTAACCAAGCTGGGAATGGATAATATTTATTCACCAGCTTGAGAGGGAGTGTCAAGAATATTATTGGAAAGTCAACTACTGTTTTAATTAATTTGTTATTTTAGGAAATCAGTATATATGTGTATCCCTAGCATTAAGGTTAGAGAATCACTCGATTATAGATTCTATTAATTAGAATAATATCTAGGATTATGAGTGATATACTTTCCTATTTAGTTAGAAGTTCTTTGTATATAAATAGGGTACCTATGTACAGTTTTATCTTAAGTCTTTCAATACAATACTTTGATTTCCTACATAAGATTTCACCACTATTCAATCTTACTCATAGTCATTGTTAGGCTACATATCTCTATTATCATATCTAAAAAAATTGTAAAATAAATTGTTTGTAATAAATAGGGAAAGAGATGCTTGTGCTGTTTATCCACTTACCTGCAGCTTTTCATTCTTGCAAAAGTATAACCACCACAGCCACTATTCAGGGACACCAACCTAATATATAATCTCCTACATCATTTTCTATTTTTTGGAAGGAAAGGGGGCTTCAACAATTTTTTTCCAAATATACCATCTCATCTATAGCTTTATTTGAAACTCAAACAATAAAAACAAATTTTATTACTGAATATCTAGAATTGCATTAGAATATTGATAATTGTTACTTTCCCCTATTTCTCATGGCAGGCCTTGTATGAACAATATAATTATGTATCTGCACAGTTAGACTCAGAATTCAATGGAGAGGGTAAAGAATTTAATACAATAAGAACTTTTACACAAACAACCATGTGAAACATATTGAACAGAAACTAATAGGATTAGTTTTACAGAAGTCCCAATCACCTGACACAATTTAGAGACACTCTCCTTTGTAGCACAACCATCATAATTATTCCTCTTAAACAAATTAAACAATCTTTCAAACTACCAGATAAGTCTCCCATTGATCGAATAGTTTCTTAAGGAGGGTCCCATCATCATATAAACAATACAAGGACAAGCATAAATTCCAGAACATTCTGGAAGCAGAAACAAGACAACCTACTGGGAAATCAAATTCAGTAGATAAGTCTGAAACATGACATTCTTGAGGAAATTCACATACCTTAGCCCAGGGAGGGAGAGAAACATCATTTATGGGTTCACCATCCTGTTTCACCCCAAGATGATAAGAGTTCGAATTCATAAGAAACTCAGGCATGTAATAGAACTCTGGAATCAACTCCTTCACATCACTTGTATTAGTGAGGCAATTCCTATATGTGCTTTCAATGCTTTGAAAAAGACGATCCGCATGGTCAAATTTTCCACCCTGATGAAAAATGAGGAATTATTGGAGCTTGTAGACTACAATAAGACACACCGATTAACTGATAAACAAGAAAATGATAGAAAACCAAATTGCATATGGGAAATATTGAATGAAAAAGGAATTATTCATAAGTGTGGACTTGAATCATATTTAATACATTCATATCTATATCCAGTACACAAAATCAGACTATATATGACAACTGAAGTAACTTTTACACCCATCTCTTTTGTTGGTAGAATCATATGCAAAAGAATTAATTAATAGCTGGAGTTTACGCATGACTCTAGCATTCATCATGCCGTTCAGAAACTAAATCCTAATACCCATCTCATAACATTTATTTATAAAAAAAATCTATATTTTTTTTTTTTGCAAAACCCAAGATTACGAAGTTTCCACATGCAATGGAAACTTTTCAAGTAATGATAATATGTACTTAACTTTCCTCCATATGGAAGAGTAAATAAAAGAATATTTTTGCTACTTGATACCAATCCAGAAAAGCACATTTTGCAAAGATCACACCAAAGTAAGTGCGTACAAAACTGTTTTGCCGAAGGCTGTCAACTGAACATCACTGCACCAAAGAAACAGTCCACATATTTCATCTTCTTTTTTCCCCTTTTTTATATCATATATCATTATCAGCCAAGTGGTCCATTTAAATACCGTGCATCATATGGTACCTAAATCATGAAACCATGAAGAAGATACCTGTAAATTACGGTGAAGAGAAGTGAAAGGCTCTAAACGAAGGAGGTAATAAAGCACAATCCCCATGCTTGAGTAGTGAGACCCATAATAGAAACTGCGCTAGGAAGCACAAACACAGCAGCAATTAGACAAATTAACTAAAGCAAACTCTGTAAGAAAAAACCACTAGATGTCCTGAAACTGGGATAAAAGATTACCTGGGTATATCAGGATCACAGAAGTTACGATACCTGTCTTCAAACACCTGAATCATGAAGCATAATATTGAGATATTTTGAAAGAAAAGAAAAGGGTAATGTACAGGAATCAGTTAAGTATTTAATTTGGTAAACTAAAGCTAAAATAAACTGACCTCAAACCGTTTTGGGTCCAGTGCTCCAACAGGCTTGGAGAGATCTCGAAAAGTTGATGACTTGTTAAAATCAAGAACCTCGGATGAGTAATCAGCTAAAATCCAAGGAAAGACAGGATACTGAGTCAAATCATTATAAGATCTTCCTGCAAGTGTGTTGAGAATCATCAGATACTCAAAGTTCGTTATATCCCTTCTCCTCCAGCTCTCCCTTGCAGCTTCTGCCATTTCCAGAGCAACACGTCTATCAACAAATGAAATAGTGCCACTCTTGTCCCTACTACTTCCTCTTGGAAACAGCAGCTCATTTCTGGTAGAAACTATCAAGGTTCCAATCTCTTTCGCATCCTTCTGTGATGCGAAATTTATAAATATCGGAGCAACGGAATCACTGAAGAAAATCTCAACTGCAGTGTGTCTAAGCAAATACCGAGTCCAATGCACAGCTTTTATCTATGGCCAGTGAAGTAAACAAGAAGAAATCAAATTAGAGTAGGAGATACAAGCTATACAGTCCAAATGAAACAACTAATGGTTCCCTACCTTGCCAATATTCCATCTCCGATGACGCTTTACATTTTTTAATAGTATTTTATGCAAACTTTCTGCCTCCTTATTCTCAGGAGAATTTCCCTTCTCAGAATTTATATCAAGATGATTGGACCACTTAAAAGACTTTGACTTTTGATCAGCCTTTGCTGACTCAGAACGGCTTGATGCATTTAAGTTCTTGAAAACTGAAGACCCTACAGTACCTTCAACCAAAAATTCTCCAAAGAAATGCAAGACATCTTTCATGACAGCCAGTTGACCTGCCAGTTTTCTTTTTGGTGTCACAAGCACACATGGAAGTGACATAAGAACCTGCAACATCAAACCAAAAATTTACCTTGAAGTAACTCTAGATGTTTTAATGAGAAGAAACATAGTTTGACTTCTCTTGTCCTACAGATAAGATGTACCTCATTAGTTTCCGATTCTAGAGAAGGTGACAAAAGCTCTTTTCTGTCTTGTGTAATATCGATCTGATCACTGCTGCTTTTAATTAATTCCAAGCTTTTACTGTCTGAAGGATCCTCAGGAATAACCAACGGCTCGCTTGGTTCAGCATCACTCTCACCGGGTTCTGAGCTCCCCTCATCAGTTATCCTGCATACACCTTTCAGCAGAAACTGTCTCATTTGCTCAGGGATGTGCCCCACAAAACTAGATTTGCTCTCACTACTGGGAAGAGTAGCCTCATTACTAAGGGAAATGGAAGGAGGATGACACAATTTTTCGTCAAAATGATAATTCCGTTTCAACTTTGGTCTACGACGCCATGTATCTTCTGTCTTGTCAAGTTTCCAATGTAGCAAAGCACCATTTGGAAATGGATTAGCAGACCAGGGACCCCTTTCATCGATTAAAGTGCGAAACATGTGCATCCATTTTTCCTGTCAGAGAAAAATTTATTATTTACATACATATGAGCACAGGGATCAACATAATCAATTAATGGAAGAATAGCAAAAGAAACAAAGAAAATGAGCCTATTAAAGAAGCTAAGGACCAAAAAAGGAGCATGTTCCATCACAGAAAATATTTTTAACATACAGCAACGTTTTGCTGCTCCTCCTCATGGGCAAGCAGGAAAGCAGCCCTTCTGCTCTCATCTGAAGAAAGAATATTGTGTAAGCTACTTTGTATCTCATCCTCAAATGCCTTCTGGTTATTAATTTCTAAGGAGGAATTTTCATCCATCTTAGCACGAAGCTCCTGCAACTGTCTGCTACGGTCAGATCCCAACGTCTTGACATACTTAGACTCATCAGAAACCTGAAACAAGAAAATAGAGAACTGAACTGCAGATATCTTGGAAGAGAGAAGGAGCACAAAAAGAGTATGGAAAGCCCATTGACAACCTCATAAACATGTCATAAAATTCAGTGTTAGGATTCTATTGCTTGCCTTCAGGCAATGATGGCATCAGTAAAACATGCAATGCATATACAATATATTCATGTGGTTTATTTGCATTTAAACTTGGATAATCTTGAAAGAGGTTTTCTCAATTCAGAAAACCAAAAAGTTCATAAGAACAAACATTAAAGCAAAACATCACATCATCTCAAATCTCATTTTCTTTCTTCCATCAAAGTAAGACTCAATAGACTATCATATGTGTTGAAAAATCAAAAAGTCAGTTGGAACAGTGTATTCATCTTTAGTAGTTGCCATGCAGAATCTAGATAAACAACAAAAATTTGGAAAGTAAGAATAGTTCTCCCTTGGAATATAGCAAAATATTCATGCAACTTCCTGACTCCAGGAGATTGAGCACCATTTGAAATATAAGTAGAGAAAATAAATATAAGAAAAAGGTAACCTTTGATTAAAAAGTGAAACAACAAAATTTAATAAAGACAAAAGAAAAGATGCTAAATTGGAAGTTCAGAACAAACCGCAGAAAGCACTCGATCCTTCTGAATTAGATTGTGAAAGGAGCCTGTTTCTTCTGAGCCGCTGCTTGAATCGAATGACTCATCCCTATGAACCATGCTTGTGGCAAGCATTGACTTTCCAGAATTTACAGTTTCTCGAATTACGTGTGCTATGACATGAAAACGAGCACCATCATCTAACATCCCATACTGGGATCGTACAACAAGCAAAGACCTGAGCACCATGTTATATTACTATCAAGCTTCATGGAACTAGTATAAGGCAATGAAAATAAATAATCCATGTCCTTCATTAAAACTCAAGATAACTAGTTATATGACACACAAAATCTGGAAACATGGGCATAGGATTAAAATTAATACCAGATGAAGAGCTGCAGTCTACTCTTGCTTTGCTCATCATCAATGGCCAAAAAGGAAGGCAAAAGTGAGATGAACTGTTGGGCACAGCGTGATGCTCTTTCCAAGGAAGATCTGCAGAGGTATAGTATTAAAAGTCGAAAGACAATTCTTGGACACCTTTCCCACCTTAAAGCCATGGCTTTATCAACATTTTTGTTTGGTTTTCCACTCAATGCATTGCCAATGCCTCCTGATACAACAACGGCAGCCATTTCTGCAGCAGGAATATTAAGAGATTCTACTAAGCCACGTGCTCTTTGGCCAAAAGAAGGACCAACTGATGCTGAATTTCTGGGCAACATCTTGTTTGGACCCTTTCCATTCATCTCATTAATAACAATCCATATATTGTCAAATAAGTTCCACCTCTTATCATCAGTTATGTCATCTTCACTACTTATTGGCTGCCTGGAAGCCCGCAGATTTCTGAGAATGAAAAGATTCATGCCGAAAGATGAAGTTACTTTCTACCGGACATCTTATATGGTTCTAATTCTCCTAATCATATCAACAGATATTAATATACATTGAATATTCCTATAGATTGAAAGTAGATTTGATGACTAAGATAAAGGTGCTGAACATACATTGTGTGGAAAACAAGGGGTAAACTTTTTTTCACCTGAAAATTGATACTCATGCCTTATTAATATGAAATCCTGAACCACAAAAGCTAGACTAGATCAGGATTGCTATCTACTTTTTATTTTCTTTTGGAAGAAGAAATAAAATAATAAAAAAAATTCCGAAGAGGATTTATGAAAAAAAAAAGGGGGGGAGGGGGGGGGGGGGGGGGGGGGGGGGGGGGGGGGGGGGGGGGGGGGGGGGGGGGGGGGGGGGGGGGGGGGGGGGGGGGGGGGGGGGGGGGGGGGGGGGGGGGGGGGGGGGGGGGGGGGGGGGGGGGGGGGGGGGGGGGGGGGGGGGGGGGGGGGGGGGGGTGGGGGGGGGGGGGGGGGGGAGGGAGTAAAATAGCCAACTATCTCCAACTTTTTAAGTGACTTAGCTGCTTCAAAAAAAAAAATGAAAAGCCCACCAATGACATACAAGAATAAAAGCAAACCACAATGCAGTGACTACACAAACAGAATTAGTATTTGACCATTAATGGAAGAAATCATTGAATCTCAATAACCCACATAGCTTTCATCCCAACTAAGGCACAAACAGATAATAAGAAACGTATTAGTTTCAGAGATAATGAGTGAAAATCAAGGTGGCAGTACCCTGATACTTTGTCATCAAATTCTCTTTGGAAGACCTCATGCAACACAGTGGCGGAATCTTTCTGGCTTTCTACTTCTGAAGAATCCAGATAAGACTCAGAGCTATTAGCTGGAAACTGTAAGAAACAGAGATTACAAATCAACATCATTTTTAAATGCGAATAGCAAACTACAAAAGTAGAATACAGCAAGCCAAGTCATGGTACATAGTTGCTTATTATAAAACGTTTATATATTGAGAGTGAGGATGCACAAAGACAAAACTTGATTGGTTCTTCATGGAAGGATAACTATCCTAAATTTCCAAATGCTTGAATGTGCCAATTTAAAATAAGTCAAAAAAACTAAAAGTTCAATCAAATGCACGATTATTAATTGAATCTCACTTTATTCATTCAAAACATGTATAGAGAAAATCCAATGAGAGCTTTTGGACCATCTCCTTTTATATTTAAATGCACAAATTTAAGATGGGTACATTAGGGATTTAAGGCAATTAACATAGGAAGAACATTTTCCAGGGCAGGGCAGATAAACCAAGCATAAATGTAATCAAGTCACATTCTCAAGTAAGTTTGTACCGGAAGTTTATTGCCAAATTCAGAGATTAGCATCTCATCAACCAACCGTAGAAAATATAATGTATTGTCCCGACAAGGCTGTGAACTAAAAATATTCTCCTCGGCAGATAAATCTACCAGCCTTTGAATCAAGTTGTCATATATGTCACAAAGCAAGTATCGGCAAGATATGCCACCCTACCAAGGAAAAGAAGTTGAAGTAAATTATCCATCAATGGGTCAAAAAACATCACAAAGAGAGTGAAAAAAAAATATACTTTTGCAGCACGGTAAGGAATTTAACATACTTGCTCAGAGTGCAGAAGCAGAAAAGTCATAGTCTCCTCTAATTGTTGCCAGCCACCTTTTATAAATTGTATATAGTAACAAAGAACAACAGAAAAAACCATCATCACAAGATTTTTCTCATTTGTCTCATAGCCACCTTGATATCTTGAATCAGATCTATAGTCTTTTACAACTTCAAGTTTCAAAGAGGCTGTTAACCAAGCATTCCAACCATATTCCTAATTGCAAAATTTAAATAATTAGATAGCACTTTTAAAAGCATATACAGCATATATAAAATATCAATAATTAATCGAAGCAGTACCATTAATGCTTCTATATTCAGAGGATTTGAATCAAGAAGGTCAAGTAGATCAATAATTATTTTCATTCTTGCAGTTGCATCTTCGCAACCGGATAAGAATCTGAAAATCAGAACCAAGATCTGAGGAACGAGAAAGTGAGAATTAGTTCCTCTGCTTTTCTGCTTTTCAACCAAGCTGTTTTTTTGTAACACCTGGAAACAAAAATTTTCAAGAGACAAGTTAGGTAGAAAAATTATCAGAGAATTACCATAACCACAGGCAATGAAGAGAGTAACAGAAAGAACATCTAAAACATACAAAACTAACAGAAAAATAAGGAAAAAATTTCTATGATTGGTTGATCACCTGTCTGGGGCTAGCACCACCTAGAAGAACATCAAACAAGGTCGCACACAAATTATCTGTCTGTGGAAATTTAAACAACCTGTCAGATATAGCTGAGAAGAGAAGTTGCATCCTTAAGCTGATTTTCTTGCTGTTTTCTGAAAGAGATTTCAATCTTCCAACAGCAAGATTGAAGAATTTTGACCCCTTTTTCTCTGATGGCAAACCAACCAAAAGTCTTCCTAGAAACTGCAAGCCAACCAATCTGATAGGCTCATATTCCCTATGCAAAACATATCAGAGGGTGACTGTAAGAACATTCACTCTTAACCATTTATTTAAAACAGATCACCTTTATCAACTACATTTAAAGCAATTCAAATCATTCAGAGGAAGGAAAACACATTGATTTATGGAAACCATAAGCTAACTACTGCAGTACAAGCATGCACTTGGTTCAGAAACTTGAACATTTTCTGCAACTGCAAGCTCTTCTAAATCAGCACTTGGAACAATCAAAAATGGTTATTTTCTAACATAATTTCAGTTGACAATAGTGCCAGACCATAGTTGAAAATATTAACATATTAAATAGAAGACCATGTGGTTGTAAAATTCAAATTAAGAGGAACAAATCCAAAAGTCTTTTGACCAGAGATTACTTTCAAGGATGCAGTTTTCATCTTCCAAAAAATCTTATCGACAGTAATAGCGAAATACACAGCCAGGATAGATCACAGCTCCACTCCCACACACACACCTGGCAGCAATCTCCAAAACCACCTCTCTTGCAATTTAAATCTTGACCCTTTGATGCAGAACGCTAATAAGATAATTGTGGGATTAACCTATTTAAGACTTTTAAGACTTTATTTTCCTTCTTTGATGTTGATGAAGCTTAATTGTAATTTTATAGACCTAGGGTATCTTTGGTACTTTATATTTATATTAAGTTTTAATCTCTTAGCGAGGCTTTCTTTATCCCACTAAGATTTGTTTTTTATGTCAAGTTTATTAGTTTCTACTAGGAGTCTTTGAGTTCTTTTTTTAAGTTCCTATTTGAGAAAGGAGCTCTAGTTCTTTTATGGTCTGCTGGTAGAGTTGAAAAGTGGTAGGATAGATACAAGTATGTGGAAAAATGGAAAGAAAATAATTTTTACTAATGTTTGATAAGAAAGAAAAGTGAGATGAAAATAAATGGGAAAGATTGATGTTTTCTGTCCTTATTTACAAAAGTAAATCATTACAAATTGGAAAGATTAGTGGAGAGAAAATAGGAAAGATTTGAGTTAAATGTGTAGATTTACAAAATCATCCTTCATTTTAAAAATTTTACAGTATTATCTTAAGTTACTAATGCTACAATGGTGAAACAATATAATTTTCATTTTCTTTTTTTTCATTTTTCAACTTTACCAAGCAACGGGTGGAAAAAGAATTATACTTTCTTTCAACTTTTCCATCTTTCCTACCAAGCACATCAATGGCAAGAAAAAACATGCTTACCAACCTTCGCTTTTCTCCCCTTCCAATTTTCTTTCTATTTTTCTACCCACAAGCAAAGCCTTAGGAGTAGGGTTGTACTAGGCTAGTAGCCTATATATGCATAAATGCACTCTTTCTTTTGAAGAGCACATGATTATGAGAATTTTTAGCATTATTGCTATAGAGATTGAGTGATGCAATAATCATTAGGTGTGACTCCTAAGTAACCCTAGGTGTGATGCCTAGGTTTTTCTTTCTTCTTGGTTGTGTGATGCAATGAGAGAACACTAGCTGTGAAGCTCAGGTTATCTTTTCTTTTATGTTTCTCTGTTACTTTATTCAAATTTCTTTATTTTCCTTAAGAAATTCAGATTATTGTTATCATAAACCCTAGCCCCTAAAGTTGTCCTTTGTCACCTTTCTCCTCAAAGGAGTTGCCAATAGGCTACAAGAGCTAACATTGTTTATACCAAAAGAAAATTCACACTTCCGTACACAAGCATAATGGTGCCTACAGCCGTGTGATCTGTTGGTAGAGTATTGGACTCTTAGTTCTAGTGACCATGGTTCAATCCTTGACGACCTCAAATAAAATTAAGAAAAAAACAAAGGGGGGGTGGGGGCTGGGGGGGGCAACCCACTGCACAAGGCTTCCACATTGTGAAGGGTCATGTTTGTGCAGCCTTCCCTCTGCATTGACAGAGAGGCTATTTCCACTTGAACCCTTGATCTCCATGTCACAAAGGAGTAACATTTACCATTGCACCAAGGTTCCCCTCTAATATCAAAACAAAAAAAAAGGAATCATAATGGTAAAGATAATACATTATATGAAGAATAATGTAAGTTAAAGATATATACAACACAAGAAACATTGGAACAAAAATTCTGAAAGTTATTATTTAATGAAACACAGAAGGTTAGTGTTGTCTCTAATGCCAAAATTTTGCACATTTAACTCTTAATGCAGAAGGCCTACCTCTGTAGCAGATTGACAAATATGTGACAGCCACCTATCAGATTTACTTGTTCAAGGAATGAAACAAGCAATGGTTTTTGAGAAACAGCACGTATAACCATATGTAAAACATCCTCAATGCATGTCATATCATGGCTTGTTTCAAAAAAAGCTATAAGAGCTTTTATATCTGCCGGTGCAATGTTTTGCCTGCATTTAAGCAACAGTTTAGTTAAGAAAACTAAAAAAACAACAGAAAATGATAATGTGCTATATAATATGTCTATTAAAAATGAAACAGCTGATCCAGTACTTTACATCTGGCAATATCAGATGGCCTCACCCAGTTGAGAATACGTACCTGAGGCTCATTTCACCCAGACTTAATAAAAGAAGACGAATTTTATGTATTTCTTCCCTACCAGGTCTTTTTCCGATAAATTGTTTAGTAATTGGATGTAAAAGTGGCTGGCCTCCAATGGCAAACCGAGATTTCATATTATCCCAGTAACACTGCCGTATTATGTCAATAATCCGTGGGAGCCAGCACAAACTTTTAAGCAGCCTCGGATCATTATCAAAATGTTCAATGAGAAACATGTACAGCTCACGCTGCACCTTGTAAACTGTGTACAGCCAGATAAGGGGATTAAGAAAAATGGCAGATATGGCTTCTTTCATGAGCAGCTCTGCTAATCCTAAAAAGGGAACAGAAAACATCAAAAGAAATGAGAGATTCTATAAATGGGTACGAAAATAACTAGAAATGTTAATAGAAAATTTATGTAAGCCTATGAATATGAATCATTGCAACATAAATAAAACTCAATATGGTTCATCTCACATACCACAGGATGATACAACATTAAACAAATGCTTCAATGCAGAGAGTGTTTCCATATTGAGTTGTTGAGGTGGAACCGATTGCAATAAAAATCCCAGTATTGAAAATCCAGAAAGAAGATGCATTTGTTGCTGATTTGCTAAATTCTCATCCAAGACAGAAGCAATAAGCTCAATAACTTCAGCAGTCAGACGCTCTTTTGCTACTGGCAGGAGCAGTTTACTTTCTAAAACTCCACTTTCATCATTTTCATATCTATCAGACTGAGTGATAAGAGGGAAAAACACAGATACACCTCCAACACAGTAAATTATCTCTTGAAGCAAGCGTCTGGAGCATAACTGTGTACCAACCATTAAAGATGCTTCAAATAAATTCTTATCCAACGCAAGATCCGACACAGGTGAGACATTAAACAATGTCTTGCCATTACTTGCCTGAAAAAGTAATCAGCATCTAGGGTTCAGCTAGACATAAAAGCAGAATACTATTTTACACATGCATGTGTGTGTGCGCACGTGCACGAGTATCCCTAATAGGGAGGGGAAAAGAACCTTTGCATTGAGTCCAAATACAATTTTGGATGCAAGACCATCTTTCGCATCAAGAATTCCACCAGGCAATGGGTTATCACCAAATGCAGTAGTTTCATTATCAAGGAAGGAATACATATAGCTTGGTCCAAGGGAATGTACAGCCTTGATTTGCTCAGAAGAGATGGCATCACCAAACAAATAAACTGGACCAATCTGACCAAGAAAAGGAAACGAATGCTGGATGGAGTCTTCAGTATCATCTTCTTCATTTTCAGACCAGCTAATTTTTGTACCAATGGAGCAGCTAGTCAATAATTCATTGACTTTTGCATATCTGCAGCATGAAAAAATGAGGGTCATTAGGGAACTTATCAGTGTTGAGGAAATATATCCCTCTTGAAAAGTATTTTTTATGATAAAAAGTAAAATGCAAACTGAGAATTATTACAAGTGGCTGGATACCTGCATCTTTCAGAGGAGACAAGATCACCATCAAGATAACATCTAAATTGGCTACCCCCAGAAAATGCTCTTCCAATGGAATGAGTAATACAAAAAAAGTGCCATTTCTTCCTAACTAGATTAAGATGCACCTGAATACACTGTCGTTTCAGATTGATAGACTGTAAAGGACATGAGAAATATATCAATAACTGCATTTATTTAGCAGGAATGCCAAAGACAATAAAGTAACATAAAAACAAGCCAAAATTTTTGTGAGTGTTTGTGGAGGCGGACTTTTTTTCTATTTACTAGGCATTTTCAATTGCATAAGAATTAAGCTTATAGACAAACATATTATATTTTACCTCATAAATAAGCTTGTCTTTTGCTACTGCTGCTAAGCACCCTCTTCCATTTTTTGTGAGAAATTTGAAAAGGCCCATTGTTCCATTCATGGGGAAGTTCTCCACCCTAAGCCAACATGAAAAAGAAAAACCCTTGCTGAGAGGCCATTGCACAGGTGTTTTAATTATGATTCCCTACAAAAAGAATACATGCAAATATGTATGTCAGGTACAAATTACAGATATATGAAAGAATAATTGAATGCAACAGGTTCCAAAGGACACAAAAAAACTTCTAGGACTAAGAATATTGAAAGAAATTGTTTTCAGATATGCTCCCAAGGACACAAAAAGGACTTACAGAATCATTCCCGCTAAGGTCAAAGAAAGCAGTTGGTCCCTTCTCATTTAGCATTGACAAAACAGTGGTCAATAATAATGAGCAGTACTGCTGTTGAGTCCCCACTTTCTCACTTCGGAGGAGAGCGAAGATCTTGCGAATATCCTTCCCAGAAATGCTATGGCAGCCAATAAACTGAATCAGTTGTGCAATTTTCAAATTGACACTGTCATCAGCTTCTTGGACAAACCAATCAAGAAGAAAATTAAGCATTCCTGCCGTGACACATGAAGCTCGATTGGAAAGGGAATCCCTAAGCAGCTGCTGAAAAACACTGAGACCATAATGCCGCAAAGACTCACTGCTCTGGCCAATCATAAAATAGAATTTAAAGACATCAAAATTCAAACGACTATCGTTTATAGAAAGAATCAGCTATAACAGATTCTGAGGAAATTCAGTACTATCCAATAGAGTAGAACCAACTAAGAAAATGAATTCCTAACCTTCTGCAGAACACTCAAATACAGTATGATCACATCTTCATTCTGAGTCAAAACAGAAAAAGAAAAAAATATATATGAGAAGGAGTCTGCAAATTCAGGGACAACAAATTTCCAAACAGAGCAAAGAGGAAAATGACAAAAGATCATAGAATCAGTTCCTATGAGTAGACAGCAAGGATGTGACAGTGGGTCAAAGAGACCTTAAGGATATTAATGACCTTTATATGAGGGCTCCCTTTTATATCAAACTTTCCATCAACAAGCATATCAAGAAGTGCATTTAAAAGTGCTTCACTTGGATGCCATTGGCAGAAGTCTAACAGCAAACTCTGCAATGTTTGATAACCCTTGCCAACAAGAGCTCTAAATGCTGCCTGTAAAACAAATTAATGAAGATAAAAAAAAAGGTAAATAAAATGAGAACAATAAAAGAAAAGACCCATTAAAATTCTTAATATTGCAATGTTTAAGGAAAATGTCAACCTAATGTTAGAAAGGTATGCTTTAAACACGTGACAGGAGCAACCAATATTCTAAAATGACCCTGAACAACAAACTGTGATTAGAAAGATCTAAACACCGCAACACCTAAAATGCATAAACATTCAGAATTTAACTCAATCTACCACCAGATCTAGATTTCTCAAGCTCAACTGTTCTCCTTTTACATCCTACAAAAAATTAGTTCTAGTTCTACAACATACTGTCCAGCTATTTATCATCTCAAGTACGAACAACCAATTCCTTCCTACACAGACTACTAAAGCTCATGAATTCCAAATGCATCAATCCAATGACCATTTGTGTAGAGTTGAGTGCATATATTACACATTAGAAGAAGACCTCAGTAAAGCAAATTGACTTCCTTTGATAAACATGCATGTTGTATTAAATTACGTTTTAGGCAAATACCAGCTAGAAAGTTTTTCAATCTTCTTGTAGGATAAGGGCATAGGCAGATAAATGGCAGCCAGATTAAAAACTGCAATGAAGACAAACTGTACTGGAGCAAAATCCTTCACTAAGAAAGACCACTTGTTTGCACTTTTCAGGATGAACATAGTGTGGGAAAACATGATTAATGTACAGCCAGAATTTTAGGAGATTTTGCAACAATTTGTATCCCTAGAATTTGGCTGATTTGGTTAAGAATATTCCATAAATCATGGGATTTGATAGCCTAGTTAGTTTCCTTTTCTATTGCTAGGGTTATTATATATATACATAGCCACTTTGTACATATTTTCTTAATGAGATATACAGCAGAAAATTCTTTTGTTTCTCAATTTACGTCATGGTATCAAGAGCTTTAGGTTTTTTCTTGGAAATCAGTCATCTTTTCAGCCTTCATTGCTGATTTTTCTGCAGTTTCTTTTTCAACCTTCATTGTTGATATTTTCTGCAGTTTCTTCTTCAGCCTTCATTGCTGATTTTTTTACCTTAGGCCTTCATCGCCATTTTCTCATCCAGCCTTCATCATCAAAATTTGTTTCTGTTCATCTCGTTTGGCTCGATTCTGATTCTCTTGTTCCAGCCTTCATCGCTGTTTTTGTTGCTCTGTTCTGCTCTGTTTTCTAAAGAAAAAACAGAGTATTTCAAGTGTTCTTTTTCCAGCCTTCATAGCTGGATTTTTCCTCTCTTCTTCATCATTGACGGTTTCTCTTTGTTGCTTGGCCTTTGTTGCCGATTTATCCCTGATTCTCACCAGTCTTTCAGCAAGTATTGATTTGTAAAAAATGTCAGTAGTTG
Organism: Heritiera littoralis; assembly: GCA_031772115.1. Taxonomy (NCBI): domain Eukaryota; kingdom Viridiplantae; phylum Streptophyta; class Magnoliopsida; order Malvales; family Malvaceae; genus Heritiera; species Heritiera littoralis. Next base: position 5,548,476 of record JAPDPK010000023.1, read on the forward strand.
CAGAAACAACCACTGCAGCACCAAAGGAGTCCGGCAATCTCAACCAAGAAGAGGTCAAGCGGCTGAGATCTCTAATTAGTAACCTTGACAAACCTTCAGGTACTTGTTCATTGGTGTATTCAGGTAAGTTTCCATCCTCTATTGGATTAAATGTCTCGGATACAACCTTTGCTAACTCCTGGATCATGGATTCAGTAGCAACCAACCATATGACCCACTCACCAAATGTCTTTTACACATACTCCCCATGTCCAAGCAATAGGAAAATAGCCACAGCTGATGGTTCTTTGACTACTGTAGCAGGTGCAGGAGATGTTAAAATAAGCCCATCATTGACCTTAAAAAATGTTCTTCATGTCCCTAGATTATCCACAAACCTTGTCTCTATCCAAAAGCTTACTCAAGATTTATGTTGTAATGTGATTTTTCACCATAGTCATTGTGTATTTCAGGACAAGGATTCAGTGAAGACGATTGGACATGCTAGAGAATGGGCTGGGCTCTACTACCTTGAAGCACTTAGCCAATCAAATATTACCAAGGGCAAATTACCTTCTTCTTTCGTTTCAGAACTTTATTCGTCCAATAAAGACAAAGTTTGGCTTCACCATTGTCGACTTGGACATCCATCATTTAGAGTCATTAAAATTCTGTTTCCATCTTTATTTCAAGGTCTAGATGTTGAGAGCTTTCATTGTGAAGTGTGTGAACTTGCTAAACATAAACGTGTACCTTTTCCAGTAAGTAATAACAGAAGCTCTCTTCCTTTTTATCTCATTCATAGTGATATTTGGGGTCCTACTATTCCTAATGTTTCTGGGGCAAAATGGTTTGTCATTCATTGAAGATTGTACTCGTGTTACTTGGATTTTCTTGCTTAAACATAAATCTGATGTTAGTACTGTCCTGCCAAATTTCTGTTCCATGATTAGGAACCAATTTGGAGTCAATATCAAAAGGTTTAGGTCAGATAATGCTAGGGACTATTTCAATCAAGTCCTAACTCCTTATTTTCAAAAGGAAGGGATAGTACATGAGTCATCCTGTGTCAATACACCACAACAAAACGGAGTTGCAGAAAAAAAAAATGGTCATCTCCTTCAGTCAACCCAAGCACTCTTATTCCAAAAAAACATGCCTAAATCCTTTTGGGGGGAAGCAGTTCGTACAGCCACTCATCTTATAAATCGTTTGCCATCTAGAGTCTTGGGATTCAAGAGTCCAATGAAAACACTCTCAACATTCTATCCAAACATACAGACTACAAATAATCTTGTCCCTAGGATATTTGGGTGCGTGTCATTTGTCCATGTTCATAGTCAAAATAGAGGGAAGCTAGATCCAAGGGCATTAAAATGCGTATTTGTGGGTTATTCCTCAACTCAAAAAGGGTACAAGTGTTATCACCCTCCATCAAACAAGTTCTATGTCTCAGTGGATGTTTCTTTCAATGAACAAGTGCCTTACTTCACCATACCTTATCTTCAGGGGGAGAATTCCATACTTGAAGATAACGATAGGGATTTCTTGCTTGATCTGTCGTCACTTCCAATGTCTGTGCCAGTATCTAAGTCCATTTCAAATCCTGTGTCTGAACCTGCGTCCGAAATTTCAGAACCTGTGTTTGAATCTGCATCCGAAATTTCAAAACCTATGCCAAACCCTGTGTCTAAACATTTGCCCGAAATTTCAGAAAATCCCAACTCTGCCATTGAAAATGTGAGATTTGGCAAGGTGTACTCAAGGAAGAAGACGGCTATCCCTGAATCAATGCAAGTCCAAGAATCCAACCCAAATTCTGAGAATGAGGTAACAATTTCTAATTCTTCATTACAAGTTAATACTGAATCTCATGTAGGCGATGATGACCTAGACCTTCCCATTGCTGTTAGAAAAGGAACTAGAGAGTGCACAAAACGACCTTTATATCCTCTTGCACACTCCCTGTCCTTCAAACATTTTTCACCATCACATAGAGCCTTCCTGGTTAGCCTAAACACCATTGCCATCCCTACCACCTTATCTGAGGCGTTGTCCAATGAGAAATGGAAACAAGCCATGAATGTAGAAATGGAGGCATTGGAGAAGAACAAAACGTGGGAGTTAGTGAAGTTAACAGCAGGAAAGAAACCCGTGGGGTGTAAATGGGTCTATACAGTGAAATATAGAGTAGATGGGTCAATAGAGAGGTATAAGGCAAGGTTGGTGGCCAAGGGCTATACTCAAACCTATGGGATTGACTACCTAGAGACTTTTGCTCCAGTTGCGAAAATGAATACTGTTAGAATCTTGCTGTCATTAGCAGCTAATTATGGTTGGGAGTTACAGCAGTTTGATGTCAAGAATGCATTTTTGCATGGAGAACTAGAAGAAGAAATTTATATGGAGGTCTGTAGAATTGGGTAAAAATTGTATATTTTCTGTCAATACTTTTCCTTCTGATTTACAATCCTTTTATAGGGAAAAACATACAAAGAAATAGGAAAGTCCTAACTAATTTACAGCCCAATTTTCTCACTTTACTGATTTAGATCATTGACCAAATCAGTTCTGAATCTACTCTTAATTACAACAGATATTTAGGAAACTAAATAAGGAAACTAAATCAAATCACATCTTTGACATTCTCAACACTCTCCCTCAAGCTGGTTTGTAGATATCTTCCATTGCCAGCTTGCAAATCAAATTGTCAAACTGTTTCTTTGGTAATCCTTTAGTGAGTATATCTGCAACCTGTTCTGCAGTAGGGACATATGGCATACAAATCAATCCCTTCTCAATTTTTTCTTTGATGAAGTGTTTATCCACCTCCACATGCTTTGTTCTATCATGAAGGACTGGATTGTGAGCAATTGAAATTGCTGCTTTGTTGTCACAATAGACCTTCATTGGTGAAGGGTTTGAGATCTTCAATTCTTCCAATAATCTCTTAATCCATAGTACTTCACATATTCCATGTGCAACTGATCTAAACTCTGCTTCGGCACTGCTTCTGGCTACCACACTTTGTTTCTTGCTTCGCCAAGTCACGAAGTTCCCTCCAATAAATGTACAATAGCCAGAAGTTGATCTTCGGTCTGTAGAATCTCCTGCCCAGTCAGCATCAGTGTAAACTTCAACTTGTAGATCTTCCCGTTTCTTGTACAGCAGTCCTCTTCCAGGAGTCCCTTTTAGATACTTCAAAATTCTGTATATAGCCTCAAAATTCTGTATATAGCCTCAAAACTGACTCACAACACCAACTGCAAAGGATATATCTGGACGAGTGTGAGATAAATAGATTAGTTTTCCAACAAGTCTTTGATACTGCTCCCTGTTGCTCACTTCTTCAGGTTTGGCAAGTTGAAGTTTTATGTAGGGCTCAATGGGAGTTTCCGTTGCCTTGCATCCAAGTAAACCTATTTCATCAAGTAAATCAAGTACATATTTACGTTAGTTAACAAATATTCCTTTTGATCTAGCAAACTCCATCCCGAGGAAATACTTTAAAGGGCCTAGGTCTTTGATTTCAAAAACCTTAGCAAGTCTCCTCTTCAAATTCTCAAGCTCTGCATTGTCATCACCTGTTAGAATAATATCATCCACATAAACAATCAGTATGGCTATTTTCCCATTAGTGGAGTGTTTGTAAAACATGGTCTGATCTGCCTGACTTTGACAATAACCAAAACTTTTGACCGTTTTCCCAAAACGTTCAAACCAAGCTCTAGGAGACTGTTTAAGGCCATACAAAGATTTCCTTAGCTTGCAAACTTTGTTACTGCCAAGATTCTCTTCAAAACCAGGTGGTAGATTCATAAAAACTTCTTCCTCCAAGTCTCCATTTAAAAATGCATTTTTCACATCCAACTGATATAATGGCCAATCAAAGTTCACAGCTACAGATGGTAAGACTCGGATTGAGTTTATTTTTGCTACTGGGGCAAATGTCTCCTGATAATCAATCCCATAAGTTTGTCTGAAACCCTTGGCCACAAGCCTTGCCTTATACCTCTCAACACTACCATCAGCATTGCATTTAATAGTAAACACCCATTTACATCCCACAACCTTCTTATCATGTGGTAGATCTACTATCTCCCAAGTACCATTTTTGTTAAGAGCATTCATCTCTTCCATAACAGCTAACTTCCAATTTGGATCATCTAAGGCCTCCTTAATGTTTCTAGGTACAAACAGATTAGATATCCTAGAGATATAAGCTTTATGATTTTGGGACAATTTTTTATAAGATATGTATTTAGCAATGGGATGATGGGTACATGTTCTTGTCTCTTTCCTAATAGCTATTGGAACATCAAGATCAAAAAGATCAGGTGTACACTGATTGCTAGGAGATAAAATTGAAGGAGATAAAGCTGAAGTGGGGTTACCTTGGGTTTCCAGAATCTTACTGCTCGGAAGTTTTGATTGAACTGGTGCTTGGATGATAGATAAGTCTTTGTTACCCTTTTTTGTCCCTCGCCTCGTATAAACCAAAAGCTCAGAGTTTTGTTGTGGTATTTCTCCCCCTGTTTGTGAGATATCTGTACTAGGACAACTTTCTTGATTTGATATTTCCTGCATGTGTGGAGATGCTTGCAAATTCACTTGTGGATGGGAGATTTTAAATATTGTGTGAGGCATAGGATCAGTAGAAACTTGCCAAAAATTTTCTTCCCCTGTATATCTCTCCCCCTGAAGAGGATTTTTGGAAAAATAGGGCTGTGTTTCTAAAAAGGTTACATCCATACTTAAAATATTTTTTGGTGATTGGATTATAACACTTGTACCCCTTTTGATTTGGTGAATAACCAACAAAAACACATTTTTCAGCTCGAGGATCTAGTTTTGACCGAAATTGACTTGGAATGTGAACAAAAGCAGTGCACCCAAAAACCTTGATAGGTAAATCAGCATGAATTCTAGAAGTAGGAAACTGATTTTTCAAACATTCTAAAGGTGTCATATATTGCAAGACACGAGTGGGCATCCTATTAATCAAATAAGAAGCTGTCAACACTGCATCTCCCCATAAATATTTTGGCACATGCATGGAAAACATTATCGATCGTGCTACCTCAAGCAAATGTTTATTTTTTCTTTCGACAATACCATTCTGTTGAGGGGTATCACGACAAGTAGATTGATGCAAAATACCTTTTTCTTTGAAAAAATTTCCCAAATATTTATTAAAAAATTCTGTTCCATTATCAGAATGAAAAATATTAATTTTTGTCTGAAATTGATTTTTAATCATGCTATAAAAATTTTGAAACAATTTTTCACATCAGATTTTTCATGCATTAGGTACAACCAACATAACCGTGTGTGATCATCAATGAAAGTTACAAACCACATTTTTTTAGAAATAGTTGTAATCTTAGAAGGACCCCAAACATCACTATGAATGAGATGAAATGGTTTTGATGCACGAAAAGGTTTAGATTTATAAGTAGTCTGACGACTTTTAGCAAGAACACAACTTTCACACTTAAAAGAAGAACAATCCATGTTTTCAAAAAAAGCAGGAAATAAAAGTTTCAAATATTGAAAACTAGGATGACCTAGCCTAAGATGCCAAAGTAGGATTTCTTCACGAACAGGATTTGAACTGATACCACAAAGTCCTTGAGCCTTTTTATTACTGGAGAGAGTACCATTAAAGTAGTAAAGACCATCCACCATCTCAGCACTGCCAATGTCCTCCCCGAGCGCTGGTCCTGGATAACACAATTAGATTCAAAGAAATCAACATGACAATTAGAATCTTTGGAAAGTTTACTAACTGACAAAAGATTGCAGGTTAATCTAGGAACATGAAGAACAGATTTGAGGTTTATTTGATCAGAAAGTTTTATTAGACCTTTTCCTGCAATTGGTGAGAAGCTTCCATCAGCTATTCTAATTTTTTGATGACCAGAACAAGGTGTATAGGTACTAAATAGATCAGCAAAACTAGTCATATGGTCTGAAGCACCTGAATCTATGATCCAAGGGGCTGAATTCAAAGAACAGGAGAAAGCATTAGGATTGTTACTTGATTGTGCAATAGAAACACTAGGAATAGCAGATGATAAACTAGGTGTTAGCAGTTTACGAAGATGATCCATTTGCTCTTTACTAAATGGGTACGAGGGGACAGATTCGACTTCATTTGCAGTGGAAAGTACACGACCAGATCTATTATTCTGTCTACTGCTCTTCCAATTGGCAGGTTTGCCATGGATCCGCCAGCAAGTTTCTCTTGTATGGCGGGGTTTGTGGCAGTGGTCACACCAAACCTGGGGACGCTCCTCCTGCTTCTGTGAAGGGTTGAAGTTTCTGCCCGAATTGGTATTTCCAGCAGCCAAAGCGGAACCTTCAAGGGTAGCCGTGACACCCTTTTTTCCCAGCATAACACTCCTTCGGGTTTCCTCCCTTCTAACTTCTGAAAACACCTCACCAATTGGTGGTAAAGGCTGTTTTCCAAGGATACGCCCTCTTACTTCATCAAATTCAACATTAAGGCCAGCCAAGAACTTGTAGATCCGGTTGTTTTCCACTAATTTTTTAAAGTGGTTACTGTCTTCAATGGATTTCCACTCGGTCATTGTACAAGTCCAGATCTTGCCACAACCGTTTCAGCTGATTGAAGTACTTGGTAACAGATTCATCTTCCTGCTTAATTTCACCAAGCTTCAAGGTTAATTCAAATATATGTGATTGATTACCTAAGTCAGAGTACATCTGATTCACGTTTTCCCAGAGTTCCTTGGCCGTCGGGTAGCACATGTAGTTGGAGCTGATTTCCTCCTCCATGGAATTCACAAGCCATGCCATAACCATGGAATTTTCAGCATCCCAGACTGCATGTAGGGGATCCATAGCAGCTGGCTCCTTTGCATCACCTGTTAAATAGCCCATCTTTCCTCGCCCCCGTAGATACATGCGTACAGATTGAGACCAACGCAAGAAGTCGCCATTCAGCCTGATTGTAGTAATCTGGACAGAATGGTTTTCAGAATGGGATGGCTTATTGATAGTAGGGTTCGATGCAGGTGTATTGGTCAGGGAATCAGAAGTGATTTCTGAAATAATGAAGATTTGAGAGACAGAATTTAGCTAGAAAAAAAAATTGGCTCTGACACCATGTAGAATTGGGTAAAAATTGTATATTTTCTGTCAATACTTTTCCTTCTGATTTACAATCCTTTTATAGGGAAAAACATACAAAGAAATAGGAAAGTCCTAACTAATTTACAGCCTAATTTTCTCACTTTACTGATTTAGATCATTGACCAAATCAGTTCTGAATCTACTCTTAATTACAGACAGATATTTAGGAAACTAAATAAGGAAACTAAATCAAATCACATCTTTGACATTCTCAACAAGGTCCCACCAGGTTATAGGAATAATTTGGATGCTCATACTGTGTGTAAGTTGAAGAAAGCTTTATATGGACTTAAGCAATCACCACGGGCATGGTTTGGCAGGTTTGCGAGAGTTATGATTGCCATGGGGTATAGTCAAAGCCAAGGGGATCATACATTGTTCATTAAACACTCATCTTCAGGGGGAGTCACAGCACTCTTAGTGTATGTTGATGACATAATAGTGACAGGGAATGATGATAAGGAGAGACAGCTTCTAAGTCAGTGTTTGGCTAAGGAGTTTGAGATCAAAGCATTAGGAAGGCTGAAATATTTTCTTGGAATTGAGGTGGCTCACTCTACGCAGGGCATTTTTATCTCCCAACAAAAGTATGTTACAGATCTCCTTAAAGAAATGAGCAAGACAGCGTGCAAACCAGCAAGTACTCCAATAGACTCAAATCTTAGACTTGGAATGGCAGAGGAAGATGCTACAATAGATAAGGAAATGTATCAGCGCTTGGTAGGAAAACTCATTTATCTATCTCACACACGACCGGACATAGCATATGCAGTAAGTGTGATTAGTCAATTCATGCATAGCCCAAAGGAAGTTCATTTGCAAGCAGCTCATCGAGTGTTGCAGTATCTCAAAGGGACGCCAAGAAAGGGTATTATGTTTAAAAGAAACAGAGGTTTGGTGCTTGAGGCTTACACAGATGCTGATTATGCTGGGTCAATAGTCGATAGGAGGTCAACCACAGGATATTGCACCTTTCTTGGTGGTAATCTCGTGACGTGGAGGAGCAAGAAACAACATGTGGTGGCACGGTCTAGTGCAGAGGCAGAATTCCGAGCAATGGCTCAAGGTGTGTGTGAACTACTTTGGTTGAAGATCATCTTGGAAGACTTGAAGATCAAGTGGGATGGCCCAATGAGACTTTATTGTGATAATAAGTCGGCGATTAGCATAGCTCACAACCCGGTACAACATGATCGAACGAAGCACATCGAAATTGACACACACTTCATCAAGGAGAAACTGGAGAGCGGGTTGATTTGTACCCCTTACGTGTCTACACATGGCCAACTTGCAGATGTGCTTACTAAAGGGTTAAGTAGCTCAATGTTTCAGAGTATTGTATCCAAGCTGGGAATGGAAAACATCTATTCACCAGCTTGAGGGGGAGTGTGGGAAAACATGATTAATGTACAGCCAGATTTTTAGGAGATTTTGCAACAGTTTGTATCCCTAGAATTTGGCTGATTTGGTTAAGAATATTCCATAAATCATGGGATTTGATAGCCTAGTTAGTTTCCTTTTCTATTGCTAGGGTTATTATATATATACATAGCCATTTTGTGCATATTTTCTTAATGAGATATACAGCATAAAATTCTTTTGTTTCTCAATTTACGTCACATAGATAAAGCATTCAACTATTCCAGAAAGACTAATAAATATGGAAAGACATAAGGAATGAAAATTACCTTTGAGGCATCATTCCTTGCAAGCAGAAAGGTAAGAGTTTGTAAAACAATCAAAACCAATCTCTCTCCATTTGCCTCATCAAGATTGCCATTTAGTAAGGAGACAACATGCAAAAAGCATTCCGCATCTCGAAATAAAGCCTGGTAATGCTGATGAAACATGATATCTGTAAGACACTTATATAAAACTCAATAGCCAAGTTGATAAAAACGCAGCTTTAGATAAAGATATCGCAAAGGTGAGCAGTGCAGGGAACATACCGCTGGATCAGTCTGGAGAATATCTATCATTCCAGCCAATAGAATAATAGACAGTTCGGCAAAGCCCTTTTCACGCTCCTTTATAAGAGTGAAGGTTTCTAAATATTTTGAACATACATACAACATCGCTTTTCGATCTTCCTCAGATAGTGATACGATCTAAAAAGATGGGAAAAAAAAAAAAAAACGTCTATTTCTTAATATGTTTATATTAAAAAGACCAAAAAAGCTTTATAAAGTACCAATACATACCTTCATGATGTCAAGAATGTATCTGAGAACATGATTTCTCAAGCCTTCCTCCCAAAACAATTCAAACAAACAGTCAATGCAGGTAGAATCATGCAAAACCAAATTTCTAGCATCATCTGCTACTAAGAAAAATTCCATAAAGAGTTCCATGCATGTTTCCACGCATTTAGTCCAACTTTGGGATGTCTCACTTGAATCAAATCTCTGGTGACCATAAGGTGGAACCCCATCCAAACAATCATTCTCAGGGATAATATTTCCCGATCTTTCAGATTCTTGGGCTAGGATTGAAGCAACTTTAAGAACCCTGAAAACTGCATTAAGCATCGTAAAGGAAGCAATAGTTTTCTCGGTGGAAAGCTGTAATATTCGAAGCAGACTTTTTGCAAGAACACTAGCAATCTCAGGATTACAAGCAGATTGTTCAAGGGCCTCTAGCAAAGCAGACAATTCAGGCTGTGACAACATGAAGAGAAAGTGAAAAGTAAGCAAACCCCCAAGTACAAAAAATACAAGTTTTACAATCAAATCAAGAATAAATCCTTTTAGATTACTGCTAGAAACAAAGAACAAACTGGAAAATTCAAAGGGCATAACACATGCAAGTACATAAAAAAAAAAGGCAACCCATTGCACAAGGCTCCTTCAATGCGTACACAGCCTTCCCTTCGAATTAAGTCAATTAACAAAGAGACTGTTTCCACAAAGATGCAAGTACATATATGCAAAAAAGGTAAACATGCACTATCGTATGCTTCTACTAAAATACATAACCATATGCAAGGCATTAACTTAAATATTCACAATTTTGTCAGTACCTCTAATTTAAGAAGGTTAAATGCCTATGCTATACATTTTTCAACTTAAATATGCTATTTTCCATATGACCAAACTTTGTCAAATTATTTCTGTATAAGCAATTACAGATATGTGAAATACAACCAGAATTTTCACTCGATGGTGCATTGATATTAGAGTAAAAGAATTTAACAGCATATGCATGCAAAGGCTAAAGGCACTGAATTGAAGAATAACATCATATATAGAGAATTTCTTAATTTGACAAAGAGCATTGAGGCAAATTTCCAACAATATGATTGTACTGGCATCCACTATTATCATTTCACCATTTATATACAAGAAATTATGATTAAACAACAATTGTGTAAATAGTTCAAGTTACTACTGGAAATTTCGGAGAGAGATTTTCATCATAGTGCCAGACTTCTGATAAAGCCCATATCACCTCTGACTTGCCCTTTCTCACCCTTGATAGTCACCCATTTCAATGTTAACCTTAAATCTAGGTTATCCCCCCTTTGAGAGCAATTTATTATCACAAGCACTAACTAGCTAAGAAATTATTTATTCATGCACGAAAGCACAATGAATATAAACTGCTTCACAAAGAATATCTCAGATGTGACAAGAACATACCAAGTTATGCACACTCCCGTTAGAGGTTGCTGCAAACTCCACAAATGAAATCACTTCTATCTGAATAATTTCAATCCCACTAAATTTTAATTGAATAGCATTGCTCCCAGAAGCAGAATATTTTTCAAGCTTTTTGGGAAACCCCTCATGATATGGACAAAACTCTTCAGAAAAATCCTCTGAAGCTGGTCCAAAATAGAAAAAGTTCTCAGAAAAGAGAAGGTCCCATATTCCTTCTTTTCGAAACACTTCAAGGAATGAAGGTGATGAAAGGAGAATCTTCTTGAAAGCATTAAGAACAGAATGCTGCAAGGTACGGATGAAGACACTACAGGAATGGGGTTGGGGTTAGAAATGAGAAGAAAACAAAATGCCAATAGAAAACAGAATCATAGCTAGCAGGAGTCTTCAGACTGCTTAATGGCACCACCACTACAATAGAAACAGAAAGATATAGATTAACCTTACCATAAATGGTCTGGAAATTCATTCTGATTTGAACAAGCCTTAATGCATGGGAAAACTGTAAGAAGAACCCTCATGACCCATTTAATTGAAAATTCGGCATATTTTGAAGAAAATGATGTGAGAATCCAACCAGAGGTTGCTTTGCCATGATGAAATTTAAAATCTTCTGGAGCAAGAAGGAATGAGCAAAGTACTCTGCTCAACTTGGCAACACAATCATTCCAAAGTTGATCATGAGAAGCCTGCTCAGGTAAAGGAGCAGAAGGCTCTGCCAGATAACTTTGAGCATTATTGCCATTTTTTAAGTCAGAAATGGGACTTCCATCCCGCAGAACTAAATCCTTCATCTGCTGCTTGTACTCTTGAAGCATGAAAGCAGGTGAACAAAAGCTATTTGCAAATTTATGAACTCTTCCATTTTCACATAGAAATTGTAGGTTAGTCACGTTCCCAAAGCTGATTACTTGTTAAGGCCATCAATGTGTCCACGCATATCGATAGCATAAATTGTTTAATTTGGCCAATGAATTCAGAACAGAAACCCCTGCTGTCACTGATTTCATATGATAAATAAGATCCATTTTATTAAACAGTGGAGGAATAGTGAGTTGTATATTACTGCACTAGAAGAAGAAAGTTTGAAATTAACACTAAATTCTCACACTAAAAGTGTCCTTAGTGTCAAAGGCAGATGATGTCAATTGGCAACTTAAGCTCTAATATTAACAGGTAAATCATGCTAGCAGAAATGCACTTAATTGTCAGATACAATTATATCTACAGGAGAGCAATATAATTACAATTAGCAAACAAGTTTCATAAATTTCATTTTCACAAAAAAACAATTAAATGATCAAAATGTATAAAAATGAAACTACATGCAAGATTCTGAATACAAAAGAAGTGAAATATAGGATACACAGCCTCCCTAAGAACTTCCAAAGAAAGAACATGAGGCTCGAAAATTTTCAGCAAGGTATTTTGCCCTCTGCATAAAAATTCAACAGATTATAAGATCAAGAAAGAGAAAAAGAAGGAATAAAATGTTCCTCTACAAATTCACAGATGCTTAATTTTCTTCACACATGGAAGGAAACAGAAAATATTAAATTTTAAGGATTCACAATGGGAAAAAGATGTAACATTATTGTGCATTAGCTTCACAGAGAAAGCTATAAGATTCAAAGATAAGCCTAGCAAAAATTCAGATAGCCTACCCAACTATCACCAGACAGAAGCCAATTTTAGGAACCCTAAATCCATTTGGATATTGCTGGATCAGATATCTAACATAGACAGCTTCTCAAAGGAAGGCATTAATTAAACAAGCCAACTAAGCCAATACCAATTCTTTCTTGCTCTTCATAGAAGTTCTTGAAAACTTGAAGAAAAAGCCATCATATTATTAAAACGAATACTGAAGGAAAACTGGCTAGGGATGGGACATCTATGTACATGATTTAGCAAGTTTAAAGATTTATAAACTAGATAATTTAAAGAGTAAAAATCTTCTTGAAATAATAATCATACAGTAAAAACACAAGTGCCATATAGCATTTATCCAAGTAAGTCCTTTGTAATTTAACTAAAAGGTTCAAGTTTTAAACACTGGAAGGGAAGGGGGCAGGAAAGAAATAAAACTGAACCAGAAAAAATTATCATGTGATATGCTTAACTCGCCAAACCACACATTGCACTGGATTGCCCAAAAAAAAAAAGGATTGGTTATGTAGTCGAGTGACCAAAAACAGGGTGAGGTGGAAATGAAGCTGATGGAAACTTAAAAGAAGGTGTTCAATGTATATCAGGAAACATTCTAGTTCTTTCTCTTCAGCAACCAAACTAAATGGTAGCTAAAGTTTTTAACTAGCATGCTCAATATAATATCAAGAAGCAAGTGAATTTGCAAAACAACTAATGAAAAGTACCTTTGCCCATCAACATGCGAGAGTGACGTATTAATTGATGGAAGTGCAAGTCCATCCAACAGAACTTCAAGCCCCCCAATGCTTTTGAAATGATTTTGACCACACGTATTATCAGATAATGCAAAACAAAGCGTTCTCAAAGTCAAGCACTGAAGTGACATGTCCATCCACTGTTCTTTCATATTCAACCTTCTAATGACACACAACAACTCTGAAAAACAAACAGCTTCCGTAAACAAAAAGTCAAATGCAAACAAACACATATTCACAAATATGTTGTGTTAGCTTCAATATAAGAAACATTGCAACTGAAAACACCATTAAAATTAGGGATGCAGGGAAAAAATAAAGTGGAGTACTCTGTGAGGTTTAGGGATGCAGTCAATGTCAGGAAGCAGTAAAAGATAAGTAAATGAATTATACCTCAGTCAATGTTCATTTAAAAAGAAAAATGAAAATGAGAGATGATGAAAATATAATCAAACATGCCAACAAAAGTTAGTCTTATACTCCCAAAATGTTGTAAGAGGTTAATTAGGGATGGCCAGTGATCTAATGAGAGAGAAAAGACTGGTAAGGCAGTCATATTAAATCAGAAAGCACGCAATAGAAATCAATCGTGAAGATATGAGCAGGCACTTTGCTTTTCTGTGTAAAGTTATAATTTTTCACTTTTCAACATAACCATGAATAAACATATTGCAGCCTCTCGGTACCTTTGCTTTTCTGCTGCTCTTCACTTATGAAACAAAAACAAAAAAGAAAAATTATATCGTAGCCATAACAAATAGCTCAAACATCTTACCAAGTTACATACAATGATAAACAACAGTGCCTACCTTACCTACTAACCAATTAAGGCCACCAGCTTCCATCACTGAGACGACTGCCTTCTGATGCCACTGTAGCCTCGTTTCAGTAACAGAACCCTTTAAACTATTAGAAGAGTTTATTGAAGATGAAGCACCAATAACAGAAAAATCTTCCAAAAAACTGTACAACTGAGCTTTCTCATATAAATTTGAATTTAAATGAATAAAGCTACATATAATTGACACCACATAAACAAGAATCCGCTGCAAGAACCCAGTTTTCTCCGCTATGAATTGAGAAAAATTTTCATCAGCAGAAAGTACACTGGTGATTGTTTTGAGTTGGATAACTGCCCCTGGAATGAAAAAAGTAAACACAATTCAGCAACAAAATTCACCGACTTCCATGTAAAATCCAATCAGAACTACAAACAAAAATGACAAGTTCATATCAGAATTAACTGGAGAACTCAACATACAAGAAGACTCAAATTGAAGAATCCTTAATTAGTATACTACCTTAATGAAAAAGAAATCTTAACTAATTGCATTTAAGCCTCAAAACAACCCAATAAGAAAGCTTTTGAAAAATAGCTATATCGCCAGAAATTTGGATACTATTGAAAGCATCATGCCTCTAATGCATGCAACACTGAATTTCACTATCACTAGACCACAACCAAAAACCGCCAGCCTCTCAAATAGCAATATAGAGGTAATCAATAATATTAATCATACCTTTCAGTAATGCTGTTATTTTCTGAATCCCACCATAGTAGCCAAAAACTCTGCAATTATGCATCGAACGAGTAATAATTTTTAAAGCATCCAAAACAGGTAATCCTTCAGAAGTGATAATCAAGCTTATGGAAGCTACTGGAAGGTCTGTTGCTGTGCGTCCCGCACCAGTATTTACTGGATTCGTAATAAAAGAGATAAAGCAAATACAACGACAAATAAGAATTATTTATACTAAATATTCAATCAATCTAAATATAAGAAGAGAGACTCATAAAAAATGAGAAAGATTAAGTGGTGACAGAAATAATGCCCTGTGACTAATTTCATTTTCCAAAATAATTCACTAAATGCTTTCCAAATAGAGACATCATGACAATAATTTGGAGCATCATAAGAAGAGTTTTAGCAATTACAAGGGATATCCAATAAAATTACCAACAATGACAAAAATTGTAATCAATTATCACATTGAAAGAAAAATACTTCAAATAGAAATAGTCTTTAAAAAAGCTTAAGTTGCATATGAAATTTTAATATTTTAAACAAAAGTACTTAAATTTTTTATCATTTTTTGCATAAAGGAAAAAAGGTTTTAGAATAGTGGAAGTTGTTTTTCCCCTTTATTTTTTTTCCTATATATAGTCGTAAAAGTAAGTCATTCATATCAACAAAACAGTCTAATCTAATGAAAGCAACTTCCTTAGAAGAATTAAATCAACTTACACTCAGAGACCAAAGTGGTTAATTGCACGATTTCTTCAGTTAAAGTCAAAATTATTTCAGCAGGGTGCCCAACAGAGCAGCCAACAACTGTATCATTAACACTTGTAGAATACTCTGCAGGTTGAACAGTTGTTGGAGCAGCCTCTGGCAACTGTCCACCATTAACAGGCTCCCAGTTCTTGAATATTGTCAGAAACTGCTTGAGGAAAACATGAAACAACCTTTTCTTTTCCACCTAAAGCCATGCAAATCAGGGGGGGAAACTCCGTTAATAAAAGAAAATGAAGAAGTTATACTCATCAATAAAGGAACCTTGAAGATGTAAATTAATCTTTTGGCATGAGAGCTTCAATAATAGAACATTTTGATAAATAAGAGCTTAAATAGAAAGACGTGGATTGCAGGAGGGAAAAAAATAAATTTTAGAAGATCACCTATTGTAAGAAAACATGTAAAACAACCAAGAAAATTGTTCATGACATCTAAAAGCCTTTAAAATTTTGAATTGAATACCTGGAGAGTATTTAAACATACTACAAGAATATTACACAATCATGAATAAACTTCCAAAACTCAAAGATTCAAGATAGGTTTCTTCGATAAACTTTTCAACTTCTTTAGTAGAGCAAATAAACTTCGTTTAAATAACAACCAAGGCTTCGCCTAACGGTTGTTACCCCTCCTTAGGAGGGATTAAGTCCAAGATTCGATTCCCCCCATTCTCCCCTTGTACCTCTTACGAATCAAAAAAAAAAAACTTTGTTTAAAGGTAGTCCAGTTACAGTTTAGATTACATGTCATAAAACCTCCTTCCAGAATGTTAATATTACATTGTTTTTCTTGGTTCAAATCTAGGAAAACACATCACATATATGAATTGATATGAAGGATAAAAAAGATTCTATAAACGGTGTACTGAAACTAGAATAACTTTCAAAAACTTTTCAAGCACAGGGGCATACCTTATCAACTGTGTTCTCATATCTCTCCCACAGTGAACTCAAAACTGCCTCATCATCTACTTCACTGGAAGAAAATATAAAAACAAAAACAAAAAAAAAGAATTAAATGAACTAATAATATTTCAGCTTGAACAAAATGGAGGTTCAGGACCAACAACTTAAGATAAAGCAAGCGCATGCAACAGCACTGAACAGATAAATAAACATATCCAAACCACAAATTAGATGTAGCCAGACTCACCAAATAAGGAACTAATCAAATTGTTCGTCTAAGTTTAAACTAGAGTGCTAACTGCTAAAGCATTTCCAAATTTTACTTCCTCAAAAACTCCATTATAGGGCCCACATTAATAAAAAATTTGTAAACAAATAACAATCAGCAAGCATCAATACCTGAAGCGAATCCTTGGAGCAGGAGGAGACAATCTCTCCCCCTGTGCCCCCGGTGAATCTCCAGTTTGGCCACTAGATGTCCGACGAATAAGGTCCGCGACACCTTTCACAATGTTCATGCTTCCCACCAAGATTTATGCAATAACTACAGCTTCATAATCCAACAATCAAGAAACAGATGGCCAACCCAGACCATCACTTTTAGCCAAGATCAACCAGGCTGTTCATATTAAACAACACTCAAATGCTTCAAGAGAGTAAACTGGAAGTTATAAATTCAGTTTATACAAATAATTCGCACCATAAATTTCTTTTTTATTTATTCTTTTTAAATACTTTTTATCACCTCAGTTCTAATTTCCTCTTCTTTCACAGAAAAATTCTACGCCGACAAGAAAATAAGAGCTAAAGTAATTTTAATTAACTAATACCAACCTAGTTATTACATTTTCACGAAGAAAATTAAATTACAAAAGATGATCAAATGGAAGCCAATACGAACATTCTTTAAAACGGCTGACATTCAAGAACACGCCAGTAAAGATTAAGAATCTTGAAAAGTTAAAAAGAAAGAAAAAAGATGAAGTGAATCCTATCGATATCTGTCGATCATTCCAGCAAATGAAATTAAAGACGAGAGGAATAAAGCAGTCATTAATTACGGCAGACGAAAATACCTGATCAGATCAAACGGCTGGAGTCGTGTCTTGAATTCTAGGGTTTATGATGCAAGATCTGAGTTCTAATGGTTTTCTCGAGCTTGTTTCAAGAGAAGTTCTAAACTAACTCCACATTTTACTCTTCCTACTCCACTATGTGTACCCCACCAAAAAAAGAGAAATTCTATTCGTACTCCGTTTTTTACTAAATCTACCCCACCCCAAACAACCCTTTAAAGTAAAATACAATTTTACCCATACCACACACCGGCTACTCCTTCTCCTTCCTTCTCCGTCTCCTTCTCCTTCTCCTCCTTTCTTCTTCCTCCTTCCTGGTACGAATCTCCTACTGTTAAGGTAAAAATAGTATTTGCAGTACGAAGCTCCTGCGCATGGTGTCCCTCGCGCCGCTCGCAGGTGTGCCGCTAGGCCAGCCCCGCGCAGGTGGCACACATGCGCGAGGCCAGCCCCGCCACCTGCGCGAGGCCAGCCCCGCGCAGGTGGCACGCCTGAGAGGCCGGGCAGGTCGAGCGGCTTGCACACCATGCGCGAGAACCCCGCGCAAGTCTCACTTGCGCGGGGATCCCGCGCAAGGCCCACTTGCGCGGGGATCCCGCGCAAGGCCCACTTGCGCGGGGATCCCGGGCAAGGCCCACTTGCGCAGGGATCCCGCGCAAGGCCCACTTGCGCGGGCGTTTTACATCCTGTTTTGCATTCTGTTTGCAATTATTTCTGGTTTTGATTACATTCTACAAGTTTGGTTTTTATGATTTTTGATTTAATCAGCTGATTAAAGTTTATAATTATACAGACTATTGCCACCATCACCCTTCGATTGCTGCCATCAATCTGTACAAGCTATTGCACTGTAGGACTACTACCATCAGGTATGTGCTTGATATATGTTAATTTTTTCATGCTATGTTCTATTTAAGCATTGTCAGAAAAATAAATAATGTGATATATTATCAAAGAGGTGTGATATATTATCAAATAAATAATGTGATATATTATTCATGCTATGTTCAATTTAAGCATTGTCAGATATATTTCATGCTATGTTCTATTTAAGCACTATAGGCTCACTTGTCATGATCTGCTTATTTATACTTGCTGACAATGTAGACACACTTGACACTATTATTTCTCACTTACTCTCACTTTGCACGACACACACCTCACGTCACTCACTCACACTTCCACTCACTTGTACACTTTTTACTTCCTCACACACTTGCACTCAACTATTGCACTTAGTGTCTTGGCTTTTAATATGTTTGATAATTTTTTAAATATTTTTTTTTCAGACATGGCTAATACACGAGGTGGAGATTCATCTCAAGGAAGACGACAGCGACCTACCGGCTCTGAGAGGAGACGACGAGTTAGGAGATATCAAGCCGAGCAAGCTGAACAAGTCGAACCTGTCGAGCAGGTCGAGCAGGACGAGCAAGCTGAGCAGGTCGAGCAGGCTGAGCAGCTAGATGCAGATTATGTAGAGGAGGAAGTCGAGCCTTGTCCTGGAGGTCCGACCGATACATCAGTTCTTCGAAGTTTTAGATCACATGTTGCTTTTGCAATATGGGATGGGCAGGTAATTCTCCTTTCAAAAATTTGGTAATATGTTTTTGCAAGAAGTGATAACATGACGCTTTTGAAATAACTTATTGTTTGTTGTTTTCGATATAGGAGCGAGACAATTTGAAGGTCCTGAATCATAGCAACAAAATCTCTCAGTGGATCTTAGATGATGATAGATCTCGTATTCTCTCCTCGGTTATGCAGTCCGGCTTAGCGAGTTTAGTTGACTGTAGTTACCGCACATGCAACAACACCATCATCTCTGCTTTTTGTGAGAGGTGGCAGCCAGAGACGAATACATTTCATATGCATTTGGAGAGATGACGATTACTCTTGATGATGTAGCTACCCTGCTAGGCATACCAGTGACCGGGCGATCGTATTTTGCCGGCACATCTCTGTGAAGGAAGCTGTTAGAGTATTAGTAGAGTTGTTAGGAGTCTCTATTTCCGAGGCTCAAGCGGCGACGAGCACCGGTCGTGGGTCCAGTGTGACATTGCAGTGGTTGAGAACAAATTTTAGCCATGTCACCGACAGCTCCAGTGATGAGGAGATAGTATATGCTACTCGTGCATACTTGCTTCACTTGCTTGGATGCACTCTTTTTGTAGATAAGAGTGGGTCACATGTTGCCGTGTCATTATTGCACTGTTTAGAGGAGCTAGCGGCTATCAGTGAATACGCGTGGGGTGCAGGTGCTCTTGCTCATATGTATAGACAGCTGGGTCTTGCGAGCAGGTCAAAAGTCACATCGATTGGCGGCTATATGACCCTTTTACAGGTATTATAATTTACTTTATCTAACTTGTTAATTATAAATTAATTGTTTATAATTTATTAATGATTAATGTTTTATTTGATGTAGGCTTGGATTTATGAGCACTTTTCGTCGTTAAGTTCGGAGGTGAACGTTAACTACGAGGAGAGTATGCCTCGAGCTCGACGATGGAAGCCACGTACTTATGGCCAGGATGTGAAGGTCTTGCGAGAGCAGCTAGATGACCTTCAGTGTAACCAGGTGTGCTGGGATCCCTATGCAGATAGTCGGAGACATCATCCGTTGCCTCCGATCACATTTTTCACCGTCTGCTTGAAAGCTGGGGATGTTGTGGAGCCGTATCATCCAGAGAGAGTGTTACGGCAGTGGGGCTATGTACAGACCGTACCTCCGAGACCTTTGGCGCCATTTAGAGCACGGAGAGGTAGTACGAGCACCACTTACGATGTCATTTATCAGTTTATGAATAATATATGGGAGAGATGGCCTATGTATGTCCTCACAGAAGAGAATAGAGGACGAAGATGTGTGATCCCAGGAGAGACAGCTCCAGATTATATGGCTTGGTATGAAGCCATTTCTCATCGATTCGTACAAAACCCAGCACGCAGATCGAGGTTTCAAGCTCCCCTTGTCGAGTCCGATTATTCTAGCGTAAGTTATTAACACTAAATCTCAAGTGAATAAAATTTTTTCATACTATTTAATTTGATAAAATTTCTTTCATGTATTGTTTTGCAGCGCAATTCGAGGGCAATTTCTTACATTGAATTACTCATGTGCGGCAACCAAGATGTGGAGACATTGGCAAAGGGACTTCACGACCTGCATGACATATTAACTGGGTCGTCAGATGCTGCTTCATCTTCAGCTCCTCATCCAGCTCCATCACATGCACCTCCTCCAGCTCCTCCACGAGCTCCTATTTCCTCGGAGACAGCTCCACCAGTTACATCAGACATAGCTCCTCCTCATCCTACACGTTTTTATACTAGGATCGGGAGGAGGAGAGGCAAGGCAATTATATCGGATGCGTCGGAGGATTAGTGTATTTGTACTTAATGACTTTTGTTTTGTAAAGATACAGTTTATGTTTATGATATTAGATTATGTTATTAAAATATGTTGTGATTTTTGTTTATAATTTAGTAATGATATTTAGTGATTTTTTGTTTCTTAAACATACAGATTATCTTTATGATATTTGGATAATGTTATTAAAACATATAATGTATAAATCAATAATACAATCTTAACAAGGCATACATATCAAATACAGTAATATTTAATAAAATATCATATGTCATCTAAGTCAATGGTTTCTCTAATGACAACATCTGATCTCGAAAACAAATTTTGAAATTCTTCGATGCGAGATACATATGGAAGCTCCCACTCACAAGCAAAGTCACATCGATACCGATACCAATTGCATGCAATCGGAGGTATTGGCGCAAACGGGTCCATAAATACCTGAAAAATAGCATTGTTAAACGCATAATAAATGAAATACACAATATCTAAAGTGTAACATATATATCATTATCAATACCTCAACAAAATGAGAATCGTTAACAAATCCAATTGTTATGAATCCATGCTGTAGCGGTGGAGGTGGTGCAGTTCTAAGCGGGAGATATGTCAAACATTGTCTCGAAGATAAATGGACGAGCACAACATTATACTTTGTTGCTATCAAGTGACCCATATCGGGTAAAGTCATCCATTTATCATAAGGAGCCGGTATGTTGAAATATGATAATGTCTCTAACAATTCATCAACACGCTCCATGGATCCATAGAGACTAACATAGTAAGCTCGAAAATCACATATCTCGTCAATCAAATCTTGTCGCACCTTCGCCCATGCATCAACACCCATGCCTAGCAACCCAGCTATAGCCCGAAAGCCACAATGTCCATCTGACTCAACATCCACAGTAGAGCGTATGAAGGGGCGTATCTCTAAAGGGAAAGAATCAATAAATTTCACTTTCTTTTTTCGATTAACTGGTAGCTTCATCCTTTTAGTTGCTGAATTTAAATTTGCGGGTGTTGATGTGCTATCATGTTGAGATTCAACAATCTCAAAGTATGAAGGGGCACGTCGAGTTGATTTGTCTGAACGACCTTTGCTCTTAGCCTTCTCGAGTGGAGGAATAAGGAATGTAGTTGCTGGATCACCTAGTTCTCTTAATTTTTTCTTCAAGGCTAATCTTCCTGAGAGATCACACGCATTGAAGCGTTTCACTATTAGCTCCCACTCGGCATCAAGATTCAGCTCAGCCAAATAATCAACAGTTTTCTTCTTCAAGTCCAACTTCGACCAATGAGGATCCAAAACAGATAAGGGAATAGGTTTCTCATCCCTCATGAATTCAGCAATCTCATGAGCACAAGGCAACCCATGTGTGCTTCTAATGATGCAACCACAAATAAGATGGTCAATGCCGGTATCATTTGCTCGATGCGCCTCCTTCAAAAGTATATTCAACGCTGTCCTAGACACCAATCCTCGTAACTCCCTAAACAAAGCTGGTCGAAAATTATGTTCAACAACAATAACACTTCTCTCGAACGAAGCCTTTATCTCCGTATGTTGTAGCTCAATCAGAGAGTTGATAACTTTCCAAGATGAATCAAAATCTCCTTGGGACGATCCAAGGTGCCTCTTTAACTTCGCATGTGCACTCTCAGCCCTACATGACATTCGAACAATGTTGATTATAATGAATAAATTGTATAAGTTGTGAAAATAAGAACTTTTAAACTTTGTAAACATGCATACCTATTTGTTGTAACATTTCCAAAGTGCTTTACTTTATTTGTCCAAGCAGCAATAAATCTCTCTTTATGTGTAGTTAGCCAAGTATCTCTTAAGTACTCGAGCGCTCTAGGATAAGAACGGTAATGAGAGACCATTGAACTTAAATTTGCTTCATACTCATACTCATTTGAAGAGGATACAAGAACGCCCCAAGATGACATGAATGCCTCCCACTTCTCCATGCTCTCAAAAAACTTTTTACAATGAGCAAGTACATTCTTTGATATATGCCATCTACATAAGAGATTAATTGCGCTAGGGAACACTGTCTGTACTGCTTTCATCAATGCTAAATCCCTATCAGTAACAATGACAGAAGGTGTTGAATCAGAAGACATCAAACTTTTCAGCTTCTCTAATGCCCAAGTGTAGTTGTCAGTGCGCTCAGCCTCCATGTAAACAAATGCAACTGAAAAAGTTAGATTTGTACATGTTACACCAACAATCTCAAGGAGTGGGAGTCGATATCTATTAGTTTTATATGTACAATCCATAACTAATACATTGGAAAAAGCATTCAACAAATCTATAGCTGTTGGATGTGCCCAAAATAAGTCTCTAACACAATCACTTGACTCATCACTCCGATGCCACTCAACATATTTACAATCATTCAAGCATTTCATGAGTTGTTGCATCTGTGATCTACCAGCTTTGTCATCCAAGTAATATTTTTGTCGTGCATTGTAGATGGTCTTTATGGTACTTACATTCTTCTTATCATGTTGTTTCAACATCATTAAAATTTTTCTTGGTTTTACCATAGCATTTATCATATCACCCACCATACTTTGCTCTTGCACTGTTAATCGACCAGCAAAGGAATGTCCTTCTAGCTGTTGTGCAGCCAAATGATTATGCATCCCATATACTACTTTCACTGCCCAACTATCGATCTCGTCCAATTTCACCCCTAGTAACTCGAATGGACAATTACACTTCTTTGTTCCCGTTCCCAAGCGATGCAATTCATTTGTACTTGACCTATATGTTCCATACCTTTCACATACAAGTCGAACTCTAGGTCTTCTTCGAGGAACATCAACTTCTGATGATCTTATCACAACAACAAAACCTAGCTCTTTTCCAAGCTCTCTAGCCCATGCGATCAAGGTATTTCGACAATTGAAAACTTGAAACAAAATAAATTTAATAATTAGTTTTTTCTACTAGATTTGTATTAAAACATTATATTAATTTTAAAACTACTTACTTGGTTAGTAGTAAATGCATCGGTACAATCAAATATTTCTTCATGGACACTTTTCGATTCTCCGTTGTACACTATCCTTTTATCATTCTGCAAATATTAAACAAATTCATTAATTATAATTATTATAATAAATAATATATTAAAAAATTCAGATTGAATTTTAGTACAAGAGCGCATAAAAAGACAGATCTGTGCAAGCCAGGCATGTTCCGCGCAAGCTAACACTTGCGCGAAACATGAAGTTCCGCGCAAGCTCCATTTGCGCGGAAATACCGCGCAAGCTGCATTTGCGCGGAAATACCGCGCAAGCTGCATTTGCGCGGAAATACCGCGCAAGCTCCATTTGCGCGGAAATACCACGCAATCTCCTATTGCGCAGAAATCCCGCGCAAGCACCACTTGCGCGGAAATCCCGCGCAAGAGAAACTTGCGCTGAAATCCCGCGCAAGCGTAACTTGCGCTGAAATATGGCGCAATTTCTCCGAATTTCAATTTTCAGAAGATAGATTTTTACCTCTTCTCCTTCTTCGTCGGCTTCTACACTTTCAACAAAACTTTTGTACTCTTCGTAACTATCATAATAGCTATCATCAGGAAGATTTTCCATTTTTTTTAAGAAAATGAAATGTAAACTGGGAAGGGTGTGCTCGTGAGAAAGAAAAAAATGGTTGAAGGAAAACGCATGAACAGAACAAAAAGGGAGAAGAAGTAAAACGAGAAGAAAAAGACACAGAAGAGCAATTTTACAACAGTTATACTTTTAACTACAAACGTCTAATTTTTTTTACCACAGAATTTTTCCACATCTCAATGTCGCGCAGGTGAAACTTGCGCTACAATGTCGCGCAAATTTCACTTGCGCGAAATTTGCGCGCAAGTAAAACTTGCGCTACACTGTCGCGCAAGTTTAACTTGCGCGAATATGCGACTTTCGCGCAAGTGAAACTTGCGCATCGTGCCAGATTATTTGATGGGGCGAATTTTGTCATTTTATCCGTTTTTTTTTACTGTTGAAAAAATGGATTGGGGTAGGAATAGTAAAATGTGGGGTAGGAATAGAAATTCTCCCAAAAAAATATTACAAACCCAAAATTTTTTACCATTTAACCCTCCTACCACATTTTACCGAGAAGTTCTAAAAACATAAGAGAAATCCTACCGTTCCTCTTAGAGCTCTTCTTCTCCATCTCCATCATTCTCCATCGTGGGGCATAATGCAGCAGAAGCTCTTAGAGCTCAGGTGAATGCTGAAGGGAAAGAAGAACAGACTTCGAGCTGAAGCAGTAGTAGTGGAAGTGAGAGTAGCGAGAGTGCCAGTGGAAGTGGGAGCGAGAGTGGGAGCATAGTAGTGATAGTGAAAGTAGTGATGGTGACTCAGTCATCTCTGTTTAAGTGCAAGACTATTTCAGTTTTACTTAATCTTCCAACAACTCAGTAGCGGTTTTGTATTGACTAATTTGCCATGGCTGTTGAATTACTGGTTGGAAAACTGGGTTGAAAATTTGTTGTAAAAGATTAATATGCAAAATTGCCATGAATTAATATGTTCAAAGAGAGATTAATGAAATAATGAGACGCTGAGTTGTACAATTGATGTCTGATGCCATAGCCTGATGCAAAAGAGATTGTCGAAACCAGCTAAAATAGGGTAAAAAGTTATCAACCATATCAACCTCATGCGCAGGTTAGCTTACACATAAATGGCCAGGTTGCGCAAGCTAGTCTGCGCAAAAGTATTCTCCATGCGCAAACTAGCTTGCGCAGGAATGGTCAATATGCGCAAACTAGACTGCGCATGAAATTGATAACTGCGCAAGTCCAATTACGCGCAAAGCGAAACCGGTGAAAACATTTTTGTTGCTAGGCACTGGCATTTCTCCTTCATTGCCATGGCCATTCATGCGCAAGTTAGCCCAAAAGCAGGAACCCACTTCATTACCAAACGAGGCTTAAGTCTCGGGAGAGCATTGTAAGGAGCCATAGCCTCATGCGATACTGCAGCCATAGCCTCATGCAATTGATGTCTGATGCCATTGCCTGATGCAAAATAACCAGTCGAAACCATTAGCTAAAATAACCATATCAACCTTATGCGCAAGTTAGCTTGCGCATAAATGGCCCGTTTGCGCAACCTATTATGCGCAGAAATGTTCCAAATGCGCATTCAAGATTGCGCGGGAAAGGAAAATACGCGCAAACTAGACTGCGCATGAAATTGATAACTGCACACACTTGGTTGCGCGCAAAGCGAAACCGATGAAAACAATTTTGCTGCTAGGCACTGGCATTTTTCTCCTTCATTGCCATAGCCATTCATGCGCAAGTTAGCCCAAAAGCAGGATCCCACTTCATTGCCAAACGAGGCTTAAGTCTCGGGAGAGCATTGTAAGGAGCCATAGCCTCATGCGATACTGCAGCCATAGCCTGATGCAATTGATGTCTGATGCCATAGTCTGATGCAAAATAACCAGTCGAAACCATTAGCTAAAATAACCATATCAACCTCATGCACAAGTTAGTTTGCGCATAAATGGAGATATTGCGCAATCGTGTCTGCGCAAAAGTGCTCATCATGAGCAAACTAGTTTGCGCAAAGATGGCCAATATGCGCAATCTAGAATGCGCACCAAATTAATAACTGCGCAAGTCCGATTGCGCGCAAGACATCTTCAGCAAAATCATCCGTTGCCAAATCCATTTCCAGTGAAAATCAGTATATGAAATGTTTAATAAATATATCTTCAGCCATAAGACAAATACCGTACTCTTTTTCTCGTTTTTCGCTCTTATCGCTCTGCTTTATTCTCTTTTCTTGCTTCTCATCATTTTCTTCTTCTAAAGCTTAAAATCTATTTTCTTTCACAAAAATAATGAAAAATGTAAGTGAAAATAGCTACTATTATAGTTATGAAGGATATGAAAGCATTCAAGAAGGAGAAGAAGAAGGAAAACAGGTAGCATTTTTTTTCACGGGTTTCGATTATTGCGCAATCAAATTTCGACAGTAATGAAGAGATAGCACAATCTAAGCTGCGCAAATATCAAGTTTGTGCGCAAGATAGGTTGCGCAATACTTCCATTTCTGCATAAACTCATTTGCGCATAAAGTGCAAATATGCGCAAGTTATCTTGCACATAAGTCTACCCGTTGCGCAAATCAAGTTGCGCGAATATTGCTGTCAGGAAGTTTTTGTTTTTTTTTAAGTGCTTATGTATTATTATATAATTGATATGTAATTTTTTGATAAGTAGTTATTTTTATTGTATAATTGATATGTATTTAATTATATAATTGATATGTGTTTTTTTAAGTTAAGTTGTTATTATTTTTTTTAAGTAATTATAATTAATTACTTTGTTTAATATTTGCAGATTGACAACATAGTAGTATCTGGAGAATTGGAAGGTGTAGATGAAGAAATTTTTCACTATACTCATGCATTTACTACTAACCAAGTAAGTATATTTAAAATTAATATAAGGTTTTAATAGAAATATAGTACAAAAAACTAATTATTAATTTTATTGTCTTAGGTTTTCAATAGTCGAAATGCCTTGATCACATGGGCTAGAGAGCTTGGAAGAGACTTGGGTTTTGTTATTGTGATTAGATCATCAGATGTTGGTGTTACCCGAAGAAAACCTAGACTTCGACTTGTATGTGAAAGGCATGGAGCATATAAGTCAAACACAGATGAATTCCGTCGCTTGGGAACAGGAACAAAGAAATGCAATTGTCCTTTCGAGTTACAGGGGGTGAAATTGGATAGGGATGATGAATGGGCAGTGAAAGTAATATATGGGATGCATAATCATTTGGCCGCAAAACATTTAGAAGGACATTCCTTTGCTGGTCGTTTGACAGTGACAGAGCAAAGTATGGTGGGTGATATGACAAATGTTATGGTAAAACCAAGAAATATATTACTGATGTTGAAACAACATGATGAGAAGAATGTGAGTACGATGAAGACTATCTACAATGCACAACAAAAATATAGAATGCTTGACAAAGTTGGTAGATCACAGATGCAACAACTCATGAAACACTTGAATGAATGTAAATATGTGGAGTGGCATAGAAGTAATGAGTTAAGTGATTGTGTTAGAGATTTATTTTGGGCACATCCAACAGCTATAGATTTGTTGAATGCTTTTCCCCATGTGTTAATTATGGATTGTACATATAAAACTAATAGATATCGACTCCCACTCCTTGAGATTGTTGGTGTGACATGTACAAATTTGACATTTTCAATTGCATTTGTTTACATGGAGGCTGAACGCACTGACAACTATACTTGGGCATTAGAGAAACTAAGAAGCTTGATGTCTTCTGATTCAACACCTTCCGTCATTGTTACTGATAGGGATTTAGGATTGTTGACAGCAGTACAGACAGTGTTCCCTAGTGCAACCAATCTCTTATGTAGATGGCATATATCAAAGAATGTACTTACTCATTGTAAAAAGTTTTTTGAGAGCAATGAGAAGTGGGAGGCATTTATGTCAGCTTGGGGTGTTCTTGTATTCTCTTCGAATGAGTATGAGTACGAAACAAATTTAAGTTCAATGGTAACTCATTACCGTTCTTATCCAAAAGCACTCCAGTACTTGACTGACACATGGTTAAATAAGTATAAAGAGAGATTTGTTGCTGCGTGGACAAATAAAGTAAAGCACTTCGGAAATGTTACAACTAATAGGTATGCAGGTTTATAAAGTTTAAAATTTGTTTTATTGCACAATTTATATTATACATCATTATAATAAACACTTTTCTAATGTCATGTAGGGCGGAGAGTGCACATGCGAAGTTAAAGAGACACCTTAGTTCGTCTCAATGAGATTTTGATAGATGTTGGAAAACTATGAACTCCCTGATTGAGCTGCAACATACGGAGAGAAAGGCTTCGTTTGAGAAAAGTCTTATTGTTGTTGAACATAATTTTCGGCCAACTTTGTTTAGGGAGTTGCGAGGATTGGTGTCTAGGACAGCATTGAATATTATTTGAAGGAGGCACAACGAGCAAATGATATTGGCATTGACCATCTTGCCTGTGGTTGTGTCATTCGAAGTACACATGGGTTGCCTTGTGCTCACGAGATTGCTGAATTAACAAGAGATGGAAAACCAATTCCCTTATCCGTTGTGGATCCCTACTGGTCGAAGTTGGACTTGAAGAAGATCAATGTTGATTACATGTCTGAGCTGAATCTTGATGCTGAGTGGGAGCTTATAGTTAAACGCTTCGATGCATGTGATCTCTCAGGAAAATTAGCATTGAAGAAAAAGTTAAGGGAACTGGGTGATCCGGCAACTACCTTCCTTGTTCCTCCACTTGAGAAAGCTAAAACCAAAGGTCATTCAAACAAATCAACTCGACGTGCCCCATCATACTTTGAGATTGTTGAATCTCAACAGGATAGCGCCTCAACACCCGTCTTAGTCAATTCAATAGCAAAGAAGATGAAACTACTAGTTCATCAGAAAAAGAAAATCAAATATATTGATTCTTTCCCTTTAGAGATACGCCAACACATATGCTCTATTATGGATGTTGAATCAGATGGAAATTGTGGTTTTCGAGCTATAGCTGGTTTGCTAGGCATGGGCGTTGACGCATGGGCTAAGGTGTGACAAGATTTGATTCATGAGATATGTCAATTTCGAGCTTATTATGCTAATCTCTATGGATCCGTAGAGCGTGTTGATGAATTGATAGAGACATTATCATATTTCAACACACCGGCTCCTTATGATAAATGGATGACCTTACCCGATATGGGTCATTTGATAGCAACACGGTATGAAGTTGTGCTAGTCCATTTATCTTCGAGATAGTGCTTGACATATCTCCCACTGAGAAGTGCACCACCTCTACCACTACAGCATGGATTTATTGCAATTGGATTTGTTAACGATTCGTACTTTGTTGAGGTATTGATAATAATA
This sequence comes from Heritiera littoralis, assembly GCA_031772115.1. Classification (NCBI taxonomy): domain Eukaryota; kingdom Viridiplantae; phylum Streptophyta; class Magnoliopsida; order Malvales; family Malvaceae; genus Heritiera; species Heritiera littoralis. Next base: position 5,578,292 of record JAPDPK010000023.1, read on the forward strand.
ATATTTACGTCATAGTTGACTTTTTTTGTTTTCTATTCGTACATTCGCTTAACATGCTACTTTTCAGGTATTTATGGACCCATTCGCACCAATACCTCCGATTGCATGCAACTGGTATCGATATTGTTGGGATTCTGCTCGTGAATGGGAGCTTCCATATATATCACGTATTGAGGAATTTCAAAATTTGTTATCAAGATCGGATGTTGCTACTAGAGAAACCATTAACTTAGATGAGCCTTGATATTTTATAAAATATTATTGTATTTTCATATTTATGTCTTTAAATAAATGTATTATCCAATTATAAATTATATATTTTAATTTATATTTGTAACATGTAAGAAAAGCAATGAACGAGGATGAAAACGTAATTATAAATATAAGCAAATAATATAACATTATCCTCGGATGTCACAAACATAAACTGTATGTTTAGAAAACAAAAATCCCTCTATACAAAACACTAATCATCCACGTCATCCCGTAGAATTACCCTCCCCTTTCTCTTCCTAGTCCTAGTAAAATAACGTAGACATGTAGTTGAGGTAGGAGCTGTCTCCAATGGAGCTGGAGGAGGGGCCGTCACTGATGGAGGTGGAGGAACTATCTCGAATGGAGCTAGAGGACTAGTCTCCAATGGAGTTGGAGGAGGAGCTGTCTCGAATGGAGCTGGAGGAGGAGCAATCTCGGATGGAGCTAGAGGACTAGTCTCCAATGGAGCAGGAGGAGGAGCTGTCTCGCATGAAGCTGGAGGAGGAGCAGTCTCGGATGGAGCTATAAGTGGTGTGGATGTGGTAACTGCTGCGTCTGACTCTCCACATAATAAGGCACGCAAGTCGCTAAGTCCTTTTGTCAATGTCTCCACATTTTTGTTACCACTCATCAGTATATCAATATGAGACACGGCTCTTGAGATGCGCTGCAAGACAAGGCAATAGAGATTTGATGAAATCAATTGATATGAATAAGAATTTGAATAACTTAAGATTTAAAGCTAATAACATACATCAGAATAATTAGAATCAACTGGTCTAGCTTGAAACCTCGATCTGCGTGTGGGATTTTGTACAAATCGATGAGAAATCGATTCGTACCAAGACATGTATTCTGGAACTGTCTCAGCTGGGATCACACACTTTCTACCTCTGTTTTCTTCAGTGAGCACATACATAGTCCATCTCTCCCATAATTGATCCATGAATTGATATGCAACATGATAAGTGGAACTCGTACTACCTCGTTGTGCTCTATATGGTGCTAAAGGTCTTAGAGGTATGGTTTGCACGTAACCCCATTGCCGTAACACTCTCTCTGGATGATGCGGCTTTACAATATCTCCAACTTTCAAACAAACAGTGAAAAATGTGATCGGAGGCAATGGATGATGCCTCCGACTATCAGCATATGGATCCCAGTACACTTGATTACTCTGGAGATCATCTAGCTGCTCTCGCAAGATCTGCACATCTTGACCGTAACCACGTGGCTTCCATCGTCGAGCCCGAGGCATACTATCTTCATAATTGAGGTTTGCCTCTGGACTTAACGATGGAAAATGCTCATAAATCCAAGCCTACATCAAATAAAACATTAATGATTAATAAAAATTTTACAAACCAATAACAATTAACAAGTTCTTTATATTTATAAATCATAATACCTGCATAAGGGTCATATATCCGCTAATCCCATGTACTTTTGATCTGCTCGCAAGACCTAGCTGTCTATACATGTAAGCAAGAGCAGATGCACCCCATGCATATCCACTGATAGCTGATAGATCCTCTAGACAGGCCAATAATGATACAGGAACATGTGATTCGCTCTTGTCCACAAATATTGTGCACCCAAGTAAATGGAGCAAGTATGCTCGAGTAGCATAGACTATCTCCTCATCACTTTTCCTATTAGTCACATCGCCAAAGTTCGATCTCAACCAATGCAATGTGACACTTGACCCACGACCAGTACTTGTCGCTGCTTTAGCTGCTGTACGAGAGATGCCTAACAAGCGTACTAACATTTTATTTGCGCGCTTCACAGACATGTGCCGAAATGATACGATCCGCCCCACCACTGGTATGCCTAGGAGTGTAGCTACATCATCCAGAGTAATTGTTATCTCTCCAAAAAGGCAAATGGAATGTATTTGTCTCCGGCTGCCACCTTTCACAAAAAGTAGAGATGACGGTGCTGTTGTATATGCGGTAACTGCAGTCAACCAAACACCCTAAGCTAGACTGCAAAACAGTGGAGCGAATATGTGACCGATCATTGTCTAAAATCCACTGAGAGATTTTTTGACTATGATTAATAGCCTTCAAATTGCCTCGCTCCTATATCAGAAACAACAAACAATAAGATCATTTTTAATAAATAATATAGATAAATTTTTTTTCAATTTTACACAATTATTACCTGACCATCCCATATGGCAAAGGCAATATGCGATCTAAAACTTCTAAGAATTGAAGCATCAATCGGGCCTCCAGGACAAGTCTCGGATTCCTCCTCTACATCATCCGAATTTGTCTCCTCAGCTTGGTCTTCTAAATCAGTATGCTCAGCCTGTTCAACTTGCTCGACAGGTTCAGCTTGCTCAGCCTGCTCGGCTTGCTCAACATGCTCCGTATGATCTGTCCCAGCCCGTCTTCTTCTCTCAGAGGCAGTGGGTCGCCTTCGTCTTCCTTGAGATGAACCTCCACCTCGTGTTAATGTCATGTCTGAAAAAAAACATTTAAATAATTATAAACCCATAAACAAAATGCAATTGCAAAAAAATGCAATGACAAAAGAGAAGTTGTTTGGAGATTGTAAATTGATTGTAAGTTGTTAGCAATTCTGTGAAAATTAACTATGTTCTTTGTAAAGAAAAAAAAACAGATTTTTGACTGCTTTATAAGCAGTTTCTTTATAAGATTTTTGGCTGTAAGTTTAGCATTTTTTAGGGTTGATCCTACTGTTGGAAGTCCTTGATAGGTTCTTACTCTCACTAGCTACTTTTTTCAATGACTAACGTCTTGTGTATTTCATTACAGCAAGTACTTATGTTCCTGGACAGCAATCATATGCCTCTGGCTTGTACTTGCTTAAGAGATAAAGAAAGACAATAAACAGCAAGTGATGAGACACGATGGGGGACTAGTTGTGAGCCTAATGTTACAAACAGAAGCACAAGTTTGTAGAGTGAACCAACAAAAAGCATAGACCTACTGCTTTGTCAATTTTTTTGAGGATTAATGTAGTCATTACATTTGAGGGAGTATAAAATAATCCATTTGAAATTCACTTTGTCATCTAGGTAATTTAAATTCATTACTCTTGAGTCATTCTATAAATTCATATATATTTGAATGTAATTGTATAACTCATACATTCATTAGTATTACTGTATAAGTTCCAATGTATTGGAAATCCAAATTCATCTTCTAAAATGTAAATTTACAAATGCAATCTAAAATTTCATGAAATTACATGGCTTAGTTGCTAAAAGAAATTATCCATGAAAGTTAGGATCCATACTCACTGTTCAGGAAAACCCTCAAATGGAGAGGTGTTTTAAGAGGAACAGCTGTTAAAGTTGTTTGAGTAGCCTTTGAACTGCATGAATCAGAGAAAAGAAGACAGGGATTCTTGTATGAACTAGAGAATATGGTAGTCATTGATTTCACACTGTACAAGAGAATGAAGGAGCAAAGGTCATTTTTCTTTATTTCTTTAAAACCTATGTGTTGACACCTAATTTTGTCCCTTTTTGTTATTATTACTATTATTATTATTATTTGTTTATATTTATTTTTATTATTTGGTTTTCATTATTATTATTATTATTATTTTTATTTTTATTTTTATTTTTATTTTTATTTTTATTTTATTTTTATTTTTATTTTCTTTGTTTCTTTTAGTCTAATCTGCCATCAGTCCATCAATCACCACCAACTCCTGCCACCGGCAGGTCTGCCACAGCCACTAGCCTCTGCTACCCCATCCCATCTACACCAAGCCCAGACTCCTCTAAATAACCTTAACCATTCGACCCCCAGAACACACGGAAAATCACCTAGAAAACCAACGAAACCCAACACCATTTTCATCACCACCATCGAAAATCCCAACACCCACGAACCAAACTCACACACAGCCATTCAAAGAAACAGAAAACCATCACCACCACTCGAAAACACCCAGAAAACCCCACTTCAAGCTCGCGGCAACCATCACCAAATCACTATCAACCCCCTCATCCTCAATCAAACCCAAACCCGTAAGCCACCAACCTAGATCTAAGCCATCACCTGCAAGAAAAACCCAAACCTGCAAAACAAATCCAAACACAAAATCAAAACCATCCGAAACCATCACCCAGACAAAAAAAACAAAAAAAAACAAAAAAAACAAAAAAAACAACAAAAAAGGGAGGAAGCCGAGGGCTTCGACCTCAGATTCGCCGGGTTAGGAAGCTCATTTTGTGAATCAGAGGCCGGAATCGAACTCGAGGGGTGGAGAGCCTCCGGAAAGTGGGAAGCTTTTTGTGATTCGACCACCGGAGGCGGTGGCCGGCGGCGGCCGGAAGCGACCCCAGCGGTGGCCGATAATCGCCCCGGCTGAGAGCCTCAAAGGCTCTGGGCGTTTTTTCTTTGAAGAAATAGGAAAAATGAAAGAATAAAAAAAAACAAGGCTTTTATAGCAAAAAAAAAAAAGAGGTAGGATCCGCGCCTGGACCCGACCCGGGTCCAGGATCCGCGCGGACCCGCGAGCCCGCCTGGCCAGCTGAGGAAGGAGATCCGCGCGTGTATCTGACTCGACCCGAGACCTGTTCGCTGACCCGCGAAGGAAGACCAGCGCGTCTGACCCGAGACGCCTCGCCCGACCCGATCCGGCCTGCCAATTTTGGGCCTCAACTGCAGGCCTCCGACCCAGCAGCTTGGGCCTGGCCATTTGGGCCTGTCTCCGGGCTCTTTTGAAGGTTTTTTGGGCTCCTAGTCCAAATCCATTTAGGTATATATTTTTTATTTTATTTTAGTATTTATTTGTTTTAAAAAAAATTTTTTAAAAAATTTTAAAATTAAAAATCAAAAAATTAAGTTAAAAATTATTATTATTATTATTATTATTATTATTATTATTATTATTATTATTATTATTATTATTATTATTATTATTATTATTATTATTATCATTATGTTTTTATTATTGTTGTTGTTGTTGTTATTATTATTATTATTATTAGTGTGCTTTTATTATTGTTTTTATATTTGTTTTTATTAGTGCATGTTGTAAAATAAGAAATTGAAAAATTTTTCTTTTACTTGTATTTTCATTAATTATTATTAATTAGAAAATGTATAAAAGAATATATTAAAAAAAAAAGAAAGAAGAAAAAAGAAAAAAAGAAAGAAAGTTTAAATTTAAATTAAAATGTCCGATGATGGGACGTTATGGAAGTCACAAGTAGTGATTCCTTAACTGATCCCTAGGTGAGAAGAGTCTATTAAATATTGTCAAAAGTATTGAGGTATTTAGTATGATTTTTCAATAATTTAAAATTTTGAAAATAAAATTGAATTTTTAAAATTAATAATAAAATTAAAATTAAGAAAAAAAGAGTCCGATGATGGGATGATACGGAAGTCACAAGTAGTGATTCCTAGCTGATCCCTAGGTGAGAAGAGTTGTATTAAATGTTGCCAAAAGTATTGGAATATTTAGTATGATTTTTCAATAATTTAAATTTTTATAAAAAAAAAGAAAATGAATAAGTTTTTTTTAAAAAAAAAAAGAAAATTAAATAAATAAATAATAACAAAATAAAAACAAATAAGTTTTTTTAAAAAACAAAGAAAATTAAATAAATAAATAATGAAATTAAAAATTAAAAATTCATTTGCATCATATATTATTTGTTTGCATCATATGCATCCATTTAATTTCTAAATAAGTGTGAATCTTCCGAGGATGAGATTCTATAGAAGTCACAAGTAGTGATTCTTAAGAAATCTATAGGTGAGAAAAATTATTTCGAATGCTGCCAAAAGTATTGGAGTATTTGATTTAATTATTCAATACAAAAAGGTTCACATTTATTTTCGAAAAATAAAGTTTAACCTCTTAAAATAAAACAAAATAAATTTGTAAATAAAAAATGATTTTTGAACAAAAAGGTTGGAATAAAAAAGGAATTAATTTTAAATATTAAAGTAAGATCATTTTATTAAAACAAAAAGGATAACACATGATTATTATGGTACCGTTTTTTAACGGGCGTCTTGGGGGTGCTAATCCTTCCCCACGCGTAACCGTACCCCCGAACCCAATTTTTGTTTCGCAGACCAAAAGATTATCTTTTTAATAAAACTTAATTAATTTTGAGATTTTGTTGAAAAGATAAACGTTTTCAGGTGGCCAATCACACCTAGTCAAAAAAGATTGGTGGCGACTCCAATTTTTGTTTTTAAACGCTTTTTCAAAATTCTTCGAGCGCGAAGCCGTTACGACAGCTTGGCGACTCCGCTGGGGAGGCTTTTTGAGGGTCAAGCCATTTATTAAACATGTGTTATCCTAAGTTTTAATTTAAAGGTCTTAATTAATATTTAAATTTAATTTCTTTAATTTTAAATAATTTGTTGCATTTGTGTGAATAAGTTATTATGTTTATTTTATGGCATTCTTTATTTTGTATATATTATTGCTAATAATTATGGGGCATCTAGGATAGGGGTTATGTTAGGATGAATGTTTGATGTATTCCCTCATACACACACTTGCACTTGCATTTGCATGACATGAGCTCTATACCCCGGTTCCGTCTTCCTTAGGAGGGAGTAGAGTACCTTTGCTCTCGTGAGGTAATCACCTCCGCAATGGCAAGCGAAATACTCCCACTCAAATTAAATCTTACTAGTCCAGTGTGGATGACAATGAGGTATAATTTGAGAACCTTTAGATCTTCATATCCCAACTCAGCATGTAAAAGGCCCTAAGAAGCCGATCCTAGCTAGAGCCATGTCCGATTTTTGTAGAAGTTATCTCGAAATTAGGTCACACGAGGGAACATTTTTACTATCTTTTTCATACCATGACTCTGACATTTTTCAAATTCATGCCTTTAGAAATAAAAAAATAAAAAGAAATCAAGATCTGTTTTTTTTCTTTTTTTGTCATTTTCAAAATAAAATTTACAAGTTTACAATTTAAAAAAAAAGAAAAAAGAGAAAATAAAGTTTTATCTGTTTTTTTTCCTTTTTGAGAATAACATGGAAATATTCTTTGTTCTCTAATACTATCTGAAAGAAAGAAATGATAATGTGTGTGTGTGTGTGTGTGTGTGTATATATATATATATTATTTTTTGAAAAGTTATGCATAGATTACATAAAAAAAATTTGATAAAAATAAAAGGTAAATTCATTGTCACAGTCCTTTAAAAATAATCTAGAAAAAGGGGAGGTTAAAGAGAATGAGTCATGGAGTGAAAATAAGAACTTTAAAAAAAAAAAAGAAGAGAAAAAATCCATTCTTTTCAAAAAAAAAGAGAAAAGAGAGAAAAAAAAAAGAAGAAGAAAGAATCATCATACTCTAGAATTAAAGTAAAAAATGAATTCATTCATTGAATTTAAATAAGAGAAAATTTTGATTCTTTAGCATGTCATATTTCATTATATTAATGCATTCACATAACATAATAAGGAGAGTGTTGACACCTAATTTTGTCCCATTTTCATTGTTATTATTATTACATATATATGTATTTATTTTTATTTTTCTTATTTATATTATTTTTATTATTATCTGTTATTATTATTATTATTATATCATTACTATTATTTTTATTTTTATTACATTTATTATTATTATTATTATTATTTTTGTTTTTATTATTATTTTTATTTTTGTTTTGTTTTTGTCTAGTCCATCAATCACCACCAGCCCCTGCCACGCCGGTCAGCCTCTGCCTAACCGTCCCATCTCCACCAGCCCCCGGGCAAGCTTTTCCCTCCAAAAACCCCATCAGACCCGAGAGGAAGAGGGGACCAAAGGCTTCAAGCCCCCACAGCTCAACCCATAGCTACCAGGAACCAGCCTCACTGTCAAACAGAATCCAGACCCAGATTCTCACTGCCCATTCCCGCCATCGTCGAATCACCACCGAGAAACCAAAACCATTTACCCCACTCACCCCGAGCCACCATCGCCACCACTCGAAAACACCCAGAAAACCCCACTTCAAGCTCACGGCAACCCTCACCAAACCACTATCAACCCTCTCAACCTCACCCAAAATCATCGACCACCCAAGACCGGAAAACCCAACTAGCCATCCAAGTCATCTTCACCACCACTGCCTCACCATAGACACCACCACAACAGCCACCGATAACCACAACCCCAAACCTACGACAAAAAACCGAAGCCCCAGATCTGAAACACAAGCCAACACACAAACACACGCACACACACACACACACACACACACACACCAACAACCAGAGCACCCTAGCCACAACCAAAATATCAACCAGATCCGAAAAGAAAAAACAAAAAAAGAGAAAAAAAAAGAGGAAGGAGGCTATTCGGTAAAGCCAGATCCACAGGGCTAGGGTGATTTTTTGGTGAAACGGAGGTCGAATTTTGAAAGAGGAGGCGGAGAGCTTTCAGAAAGTCGGAGGCTTTTCGGGGTTTGGTCACCGGCGACGGCAGCCGACGGCAGCCGGAGGCGACCCCAGTGGCGGCCGAGAATCGCCCCGGCCGAGAGCCTTCAAAAGCTCTCAAAATTTTTTTTTCTGATAAGAGAGAAAATGAGTTAAAAAAAAGAAATAGTTTATATAGAAAAAACAAAGCCTGACCCGCGTGAAGACCCGACCCGGATCCGGAACCCGCGCGCCCGACCCGACTCCAGCCTCCTCGCCTGACCCGCGTGTTGGCCGACCCGACCCGTTCCGCGACCCATTTCCGCTGGCAAATTTGGGCTTTGGTGTTTGGGCTAGCTTTTTGGGCCATTCAAGGGGGCCTTCCTTTGGGTTTAAAACCCAATTAATTTTGGTATTTTTTTTTAGCCCTATCTTTTTTGTTTTATTATTATTATTTGTGTTTTTTATTATTATTATTATTATTATTATTATTATTATTATTATTATTATTATTATTATTATTATTATTATCATTATTATTATTATTTGTGTTTTATTATTATTATTATTATTATGATTATGATTATTATTATTATTATGATTATTATTATTATTATTATTATTATTATTATTATTATTATTATTATTATTATTATTATTATTATTATTATTATTATTATTATTATTAAGGCATGTTATAAAATAAAAGTTTTGAAAATATTTCTTTTACTTGTATTTTCACTAATTATTGTTGATAAAAAAAATGTATCAAAATAAATAATCAAGAAAAAGGAAATCAAGGAAAATTTAAATTTAATTAAATACTTCCCGATGATGGGATGTTATGGAAGTCACAAGTAGTGATTCCTTAACTGATCCCTAGGTGAGAAGAGTCTACTAAATATTGTCAAAAGTATTGAGGTATTTAGTATGATTTTTCAATAATTTAAATTTTTGAAAATAAAATTGAATTTTCAAAATTAATAATAAAATTAAAATTAAGTAAATGGGCTCGATGATGGGATGCTACGGAAGTCACAAGTAGTGATTCCTAGCTGATCCCTAGGTGAGAAGAGTCATACTAATTGTTGCCAAAAGTATTGGAATATTTAGTATGATTTTTCAATAATTTAAATTTTTATAAAAAAAAAAGAAAAGAAAATGAATAAGTTTTTTAAAAAAAAACACAAAGAAAATTAAATAAATAAATAATAACAAAATAAAAACAAATAAGTTTTTTTTTAAAAAAAAACAAAGAAAATTAAATAAATAAATAATGAAATTAAAAATTAAAAATTCATTTGCATCATATATTATTTGTTTGCATCATATGCATCCATTTAATTTCTAAATAAGTGTGAATCTTCCGAGGATGAGATTCTATAGAAGTCACAAGTAGTGATTCTTAAGAAATCTCTAGGTGAGAAAAATTATTTCAAATGCTGCCAAAAGTATTGGAGTATTTGATTTAATTATTCAATACAAAAAGGTTCACATTTATTTTCGAAAAATAAAGTTTAACCTCTTAAAATAAAACAAAATAAATTTGTAAATAAAAATGATTTTGAACAAAAAGGCTGGAATAAAAAAGGAATTGATTTTAAATATTAAAGTAAGATCATTTTATTAAAACAAAAAGGATAACACATGATTATTATGGTACCGTTTTTTAACGGGCGTCGTGGGGGTGCTAATCCTTCCCCACGCGTAATCGTACCCCCGAACCCAATTTTTGTTTCGCAGACCAAAAGATTATCTTTTTAATAAAACTTAATTAATTTTGAGATTTTGTTGAAAAGATAAACGTTTTCAGGTGGCCAATCACACCTAGTCAAAAAAGATTGGTGGCGACTCCCATTTTTGTTTTTAAACGCTTTTTCGAAAATCGTCGAGCGCGAAGCCGTTACGACAGAGAGTATTTGTCTTTTTGGAATAAAAGAGGTCAAAGATATGGGAGATCAATTAGAAGCTAGATTTGCTATTTTGGAGAATAATCGAGAGGAGTTTGGACATGATATACGAGAGATGAAAGGAAAGCAAGCTAAGATAATGCAGAGGCTTGAAAGTTTTGGAGAGGCTAAATTGGTTCATTCTTAATGATAGTTGTTGTTTCCAGAACGACTACATGTTGAATCATCAGCAAGTGGAGATCAATTGACTTGTCATATAAGGAGAAAGGACTGATTGATGCAAAGTCCTCGATATAAGGGAGGTGGCTACAAAACTTTTTATAGGTTTGCATTCACTTCATTCATATGTGCATAAATGATTTTGACAGAAAATAATAAAGCTAACAATAACTGTTTCCTTAAAGAAAAAAAAAGAAAAAAATATAAAAAAAAGAAGAGAGAAAGAAAAATAGTGCATCAAAACAAAGGAATGGACAAATGACAATTTTCAGTTTATAATTTCCCTTTTTGCTTTTTTAGTATACAGCTTGTGATACTCTGAAATAACAACAAGGTTGAATTTTCTTTTTATTTCACAATTTCCATACAATAAAAGCATCATACTAGCATGGCAAGCATGACATCTAATTTTAGTTTGTGACAGATTCGGTGGAAAGATAGCTTGAACATTGGAAAATTTCAGAGATAGTCTTGGACCATGGAAGGGACAGAAACGAGTCGAATGGAAAGGATGGAAAAAGCTCAACAAGAGATGAGAGAGCAATTGTTACAGATGGCAGGTTTGTGGGAAAAGCTGAACAATAGAAAAATGGGAGAATTAGCTACTCAAGAGGGGCATCAGTTGCAAAATGTCGAGAATTCTTTTTGTCCAATTAACAACGGCTCACGAGAAACCCAATCATCTCAAGAGCCACAAGCAATGCGCACTGAGGGTTATGTGTGCCCTAATATGCCGTCTGCAGTCGACCCTAGTCAGTTTCAAGGGCACGCAACTCCCACCATGAACCCCCTCGAACCAATTCATGTTGCTAAAGAGCAAAGGATGCCACAAGTGGAAGGAGGCTCAAATTCTCGGCAAAAGATAGAGCTTATAGAAGAAAGGCTTCGGATCGTTGAAGGAATGGATTTTCATGGATCTTTAAATGCTGCCGGATTATGCTTAGTACCTGGTGTGGTCATTCCGTTAAAGTTTAAAGCTCCAGAATTTGAGAAATATGATGGAACCACTTGTCCAAAGGCCCATATCACTATGTACTGTAGAAAAATGGCAGCGCATGTGCATGATGACAAGCTGTTGATCCATGTTTTCCAAGACAGCCTTAAAGGATCTGCTGCTAGGTGGTATACACAATTGGGCAGGGGCGATATTCACTCATGGGAAGATTTGGCAAGGGCTTTTGTCGCCCAATACAAGCATATTGTGGATATAGCCCCAGATTGTTTATCTTTGCAAGCCATGGAAAAGAAAGCTACTGAAGGCTTTAGAGAATATGCCCAGAGATGGAAGAATGTTGCCACTCAGGTCCAGCCTCCCCTCACGGAAAAAGAGACTGCAAATTTGTTTCTTAGTACACTCCAGGCACCATATTATGATAGAATGATTGGGAATGTTACTAAGAATTTTGCTGACATGGTAGCCTCCGGAGAGATGATCGAGAATGCAATTAAGAGGGGCAAGATCAAGATAGGTGACATGGCTGATAACAGATTTGAAAGGATGGAAGAAGAAGTACAAGCTGTGACATTTGAGGGGCAATTTCTCAAAAATCCCACTCCATCTCATCACTGTTTGCCTCACCCATCATACGGTCTAACCTTGAATAATGCCTCCTATTATTCTTATCCTTTTTCACCAATCTCACAACCAGGATGCCAAGCAAATTCTTACCCTCCAACGATTGCTCATGCGCCCATCTTTATACCCAGGCCAGTAGCTCAACCTCCTCAACCATCAATAAACAACAGAAAAAGATCGAGAAGCAATCAAGGAAAAATCCCAATCCCAATCTCCGATCTTTTGCCTTTTTTGGTAAAAAATCAATATTTGGCTCCTATACCTTTGAGGACAGCACCAAACCCATTGGCCAAGAGCTATGACCCGAACAGCAAATGTGACTATCACATGGGGGCAATTGGGCATGCAACAGAAAAATGAAGACAGTTGAAGGAAAGGATTGAAAAGCTCATCAATGGTGGAATCTTGACTCAAGAACTCATGGAACAGTGGAAGTCCACTTTGGTGTAAGATCATGGCATTTTGGCAGATTAATCTGGAGGAAAACGATGAGATTTTAAAGTCTGTATTTTGTTGAAAAAATGCTTGTCATTCTCGTTGGCCTAGGTGACAATTGTATGAGCACAACTTTTTGCATAATTTATTTTCCAGTGGCATGTGACAAGAATGTTTCTTTTCTTCACAATAATGATAAATGATTATAAGAAAATAGGTGATTACAGTAAAAGATGAACGTCTTAAATCATTTTTGGATCATGTCTCCATAAAATCTAAGCCAGTCGAGAGCTAAAAAGCTAAATTGGGGCATAAGATTTTCAAAGTTCTATTTTGTTTTCACTTTGATCATGACAAGATTTCATTGTAAATAACTTTCAAAGAAATAATCGATTTGCAAAACCTTTTGAGAATAATTTGGAAATTAATGACAGTTTCTAAATATTCTTGATATTGGTAATTTTACACTTGACAAGATCATTTTGAAATACCTTTCTGCCTAAATTCTTGTACAAATCCCAAATTCTTCAATCTTGTACTCCCAAGATGCCTTTCGCCCATGATCTGGAGCAAGCCAAAAAGAAAAAAAAAAGAGAGGTTGAGGATTTTTCACTGTTACGCATCGTCTTTTTCCTCAAATGACAATGTGGTGTGTAAGGTCAAGCTCTGTCATATTAAAGTGTTGCATTACAAGAAAAAAAAACAAAAACAAAAACAAAGGAAAAAAGAAAAGAAAGGAAAAAAGGAGAAGAGAAAAATGAAATTGATTGTGACACCATGCAAACATGATATTCAGAGGATTTCAAATGCCAAAGGAAAAACTTATCATAAGAGTTGTTTTTCAATAGAAGCATCTTAATTTGAGATGATGAATGGCCGTCTTTCATATCCCATTCACAAATATAAACGTTATCCTTTTGCTACCCTTTTTGAGCCTGATAATTTCTTTCGTAATAAACCTCCTCCAAGGATCACCCTCCACACTGGGGGGCATGTGCAGAAAATATCTCTTCAAAGAAAATGAATGATTCAACTTTTGTTTTTGATCAAATAAGATTTACTATGTTTTTGAAATCTTGGATATGAATCAATGAAAAAAGAAAAGAAAAAAAGAAAGAGAAAGGAGGAAGGATACATGTGAAAGTACATAAAGAAAGATGCTTCAAAGGATGAATATGATTTTGAAAAAAAAAAGAAGAAGAAAAAGAAAGAAAGAAAAAGGAAGAAGAAGAAGGAGAAGAGATACATGGAAAATTGGAAAAAGAAAGGTGCTTCGAAGAGTGAAAATGATGGACAACCATAGGAGAAGAAATGATCCTTGGATTGATCACCTTCAAACACATTTTGGGCCTATTTATCCATTCTTTCAAAACCCTGAACCATGGCCTACATTATGTACTTAAAAGTCCATTTTGATCAAGTAGGGATGCTTGTATCGAAGAGCTCTTCTTTGGAAGATTCTCACCTTTCTTTGGTTTGAATAAAATTTGAATTCTTGAATACATGGTGGAGCAATCAAAAAAAAAAGAAGAAGAAAAAAGAAAAGAAAACAAAAGAAAGAATGAGGCTCTAGGGTGAAAACCCGAAAAGGGCAGTCTAGAGCGAACAATGAACTTTTCATGCAACCAAGTCAAGTAGTGACATGAACTGAAAATGTGGAAAAAGAATTAACAAGCCTTGAGAGACCCTCCAAATATCCAAAGATTTTGATGTCATTTGATTGCTGACATTTTTTTGAAAAAGTTTGAACCTTTCTACTTGTAAATACTCTCCCTGAACAGGAAAGACCTCAGTCATTCGTATCGTATCTTGGCATTTATGGAACACCATTATTCGAGAATTTAAGAGATTGTCAAACCAAGTTGTAAATATTTTGTTTCTCTTCTCATTCAGAATTTTGTTTAAAACAAAAAAAAAAGATGGAGAAAAAGAGGTGGTATTTTGAGAAAGCTATTTTAAGCTAAGTAAGGAATTATTGTTTTTTTGTATAAATGGCAAAGTATGCCCCAAACAAAGAGCATCATGGCCACCAAACTTTCAATTGTCTAGTTGAAAAGATCCGAATAGGGTTTATGTCATTCATCTTGAAAAGTAATCACTAATCTTTCGAAAGGATCAGGTATCACTTGTGAAATTTAGATTCATTTCTCCTGGAAAATAGTTATGGGAAAATTTTTTGTGCTTTTCGTCAAAAGGCTATGATGGGAGTACAAGAAATCTGCAGAAATGGAAAATAGGAAGGAGCTTTCATGGTCATGCTGGGGGCAAAGAAGATAAAAAAAAAGGCAAATGATGTACCTCTTTGGCAAGATAGGAAAAAGATCTAAAGTTAGAGAATGTACAAGATTGAGTGTCATGCATACATGCATACATACATAATATCATACAGCATCAACATTGAAAGTTTTTTTGCAAAATTTCGAGATTAAAACATGTTTCTCAAGCTGAAGACTCAACACCATTTAATCTAGATTTTAAAGGTTATGAAACCTTTTCCAAGATAAAAAAAAAAGAAAAGAAGAGAAGAGAAGAGAGAAAAGAGAAGAAAAAAAAAGAGAGAGAGAAAAAAAAAGAAGAAAAAAAGAGAGAAGAGAAGAGAAGAGAGAAAAAGAAGAGAAAGAGAAGAGAAGAAAGAGAAAGAAGAGAAAGAGAAAAAAAAAGAGAGAGAAGAGAAGAGAAGAGAGAAAAAGAAGAGAAAGAGAAGAGAAGAAAGAGAAAGAAGAGAAAGAGAGAGAAAAAAAGAGAGAAGAAGAGAAGAGAAGAGAGAAAAGAGAAGAAAAAAGATAGAGAGAAAAAAAAGAAGAAAAAAAGAGAGAGAAGAGAAGAGAGAAAAAGAAGAGAAAGAGAAGAGAAGAAAGAGAAAGAAGAGAAAGAGAGAAAAAAAAAGAGAGAGAAGAGAAGAGAAGAGAGAAAAAGAAGAGAAAGAGGAGAGAAGAAAGAAAAAGAAGAGAAAGAGAGAAAAAAAAAGAGAGAAGAAGAGAAGAGAAGAGAGAAGAGAGAGAGAAAAAAAAGAAAAGAAAAAAAGAGAGAAAAAAAAGAGAGAGAAGAGAAGAGAAGAGGGAAAAAGAAGAGAAAGAGAAGAGAAAGAAAGAAAAAGAGAGAAGAGAAGAGAGAGAGAGAGAGAAAAAAAGGGGCAAGTTTGCTCATGATAAAGAAAACTTCAAACCCAATTTGACCAGTGCCATGTTTAATCAAGATTAAAGATTGATTTTCAGAAGATAAGCAAATTTTAAGTCCTCTGGGCACAAAGTTTAACTCTTCAAGTATAATTCTAAGACCTCCGGGCAAGAATTTCAAACTTCTCATACCAAATCATAAGTCCTCCGGGCACAAATCTCAAGTCCTCCGGGTAAAATTTTTAAAGTTTCATCGCCTCTGCTGCAAGAGGAGCACTTTTCAGAAAAAGCATTTAAGTCCTCCGAGCACAAATCATAAGTCCTCCGGGCACAAATCTCAAGTCCTCCGGGCAAAATTTTTAAAGTTTCATCGCCTCTGCTGCAAGAGAAGCACTTTTCAGAAAAAGCATTTAAGTCCTCCGGGCACAAATCATAAGTCCTCCCGGCACAAATCTCAAGTCCTCCGGGCAAAATTTTTAAAGTTTCATCGCCTCTGCTGCAAGAGGAGCACTTTCCAGAAAAAGCATTTAAGACCTCCGGGCATAATTCTAAGACCTCCGGGCATAATTCTAAGACCTCCGGGCACAAATCATAAGTCCTCCGAGCACAAATCTCAAGTCATCCGGGCAAAATTTTTAAAGTTTCATCGCCTCTGCTGCAAGAGGAGCACTTTTCAAAAAAAGCATTTAAGTCCTCCGGGCACAAATCATAAGTCCTCCGGGCACAAATCTCAAGTCCTTCGGGCAAAATTTTTAAAGTTTCATCGCGTCTACTGCAAGAGGAGCACTTTCCAGAAAAAGCATTTAAGTCCTCTGGGCACAAATCATAAGTCCTCCGGGCACAAATTTCAAGTCCTCCGGGAACAAATCTCAAGTCCTCCGGGCAAAATTTTAAAGTTTCATGCCTCTGCTGCAAGAGGAGCACTTTTCAGAAAAAAATCTCAAGTCCTCCGGGCACAAATCATAAGTCCTCCGTGCACAAATCAAAAGACCTCCTGGCACAAATCATAAGACCTCCGGGCACCATATCTCAAGTCCTCCGGGCAAAATTTTTAAAGTTTCAATGCCTCTGCTGTAAGAGGAGCACTTTCCAGAAAAAGCATTTAAGTCCTCCGGGCATAATTCTAAGACCTCCAGGCACAAATCAAAGACCTCCAGGCACAAATTCTAAGTCCTCCGGGCAAAATTTTTAAGGTTTCATTGCCTCTGCTGCAAGAGGAGCACATTTTCAGAAAGGAATTTAAAGTTTCATTGCCTTTGCTGCAAGAGGAGCTTTCTCGAAAAAAAAAGAGAAAAAAAAAGAAAGGAAATTTAAAGTTTCATTGCCTCTGTTGCAAGAGGAGCACATTATCAGAAAGGAATTTAAAGTTTCATTGCCTCTGTTGCAAGAGGAGCTTTCTCGAAAAAAAGAAAAAACAAAACAAATTTAAATTTTAAGTTTCATTGCCTCTGCTGCAAGAGGAGCTTTCTCGAAAAAAAAAAGAGAAAAACAAAAAAAGAAATTTAAAGTTTCATCGCCTCTGCTGCAAGATGAGCACATTAAAAAAAAAACAAAAATGGATGATTTAAATTTAAAGTTTCATCGCCTCTACTGCAAGAAGAGCGCATACAAAAAAAGAAGAAGGAAAAAAAAGGAGAAAGAGAAAAAAAAAAGAAGAAAGAAAAAAGAAGAAAGAAAGAAAAAAGAGAAAAGGAGAGAAATGAGTCATAAGCCGGACAAAATTACTGTCAATTGTCTTTGCTCTATTCCTGATCCTCAGTAATGAGCAAAGAGGGGCAGCTGTTGACACCTAATTTTGTCCCTTTTTGTTATTATTACTATTATTATTATTATTTGTTTATATTTATTTTTATTATTTGCTTTTCATTATTATTATTATTTTTTTTATTTTTATTTTTATTTTTATTTTTATTTTTATTTTTATTTTCTTTGTTTCTTTTAGTCTAATCTGCCATCAGTCCGTCAATCACCACCAACTCCTGCCACCGGCAGGTCTGCCACAGCCACTAGCCTCTGCTACCCCATCCCATCTACACCAAGCCTAGACTCCTCTAAATAACCTCAACCATTCGACCCCCAGAACACACGGAAAATCACCTAGAAAACCAACGAAACCCAACACCATTTTCATCACCACCACCGAAAATCCCAACACCCACGAACCAAACTCACACACAGCCATTCAAAGAAACAGAAAACCATCACCACCACTCGAAAACACCCAGAAAACCCCACTTCAAGCTCACGGCAACCCTCACCAAATCACTATCAACCCCCTCATCCTCAATCAAACCCAAACCCGTAAGCCACCTACAAGAAAAACCCAAACCTCCAAGAAAAACCCAAACCTGCAAAACAAATCCAAACACAAAATCAAAACCATCCGAAACCATCACCCAGAAAAAAAAAACAAAAAAAAAACAAAAAAGGGAGGAAGCCGAGGGCTTCGACCTCAGATTCGCCGGGTTAGGAAGCTCATTTTGTGAATCGGAGGCCGGAATCGAACTCAGCGGGTGGAGAGCCTCCGAAAAGTGGGAAGCTTTTTGTGATCCGACTACCGGAGGCGGTGGCCGGTGGCGGCCGGAAGCGACCCCAGCGGTGGCCGGGAATCGCCCCGGCGGAGAGCCTTAAAGGCTCTGGGCGTTTTTTCTTTGAAGAAATAGGAAAAATGAAAGAATAAAAAAAACAAGCCTTTTATAGCAAAAAAAAAAAAGGTAGGATCCGCGCCTGGACCCGACCCGGGTCCAGGAAAAAGGTAGGACCCGCGCGCCCGCCTGGCCAGCTGAGGAAGGAGATCCGCGCGTGTATCCGACCTGACCCGAGACCCGTTCGCTGACCCGCGAAGGAAGACCCGCGCTTCTGACCCGAGACGCCTCGCCCGACCCGATCCGGCCTGCCAATTTTGGGCCTCAACTGCAGGCCTTCAACCCAGCAGCTTGGGCCTGGCCATTTGGGCCTGTCTCCGGGCTCTTTTGAAGGTTTTTTGGGCTCCTAGCCCAAATCCATTTAGGTATATATTTTTTTATTTTATTTTAGTATTTATTTGTTTTAAAAAAAATTTTAAAAAAATTTTAAAATTAAAAATCAAAAAATTAAGTTAAAAAAATTATTATTATTATTATTATCATTATGTTTTTATTATTGTTGTTGTTGTTGTTATTATTATTATTATTAGTGTGCTTTTATTATTGTTTTTATATTTGTTTTTATTAGTGGATGTTGTAAAATAAGAAATTGAAAAATTTTTCTTTTACTTGTATTTTCATTAATTATTATTAATTAGAAAATGTATAAAAGAATATATTAAAAAAAAAGAAAGAAGAAAAAAGAAAAAAAGAAAGAAAGTTTAAATTTAAATTAAAATGTCCGATGATGGGACGTTATAGAAGTCACAAGTAGTGATTCCTTAACTGATCCCTAGGTGAGAAGAGTCTACTAAATATTGTCAAAAGTATTGAGGTATTTAGTATGATTTTTCAATAATTTAAATTTTTGAAAATAAAATTGAATTTTTAAAATTAATAATAAAATTAAAATTAAGAAAAAAAGAGTCCGATGATGGGATGCTACGGAAGTCACAAGTAGTGATTCCTAGCTGATCCCTAGGTGAGAAGAGTTGTACTAAATGTTGCCAAAAGTATTGGAATATTTAGTATGATTTTTCAATAATTTAAATTTTTATAAAAAAAGAAAATGAATAAGTTTTTTAAAAAAAAAACAAAGAAAATTAAATAAATAAATAATAACAAAATAAAAACAAATAAGTTTTTTTTTAAAAAAAGAAAATTAAATAAATAAATAATGAAATTAAAAATTCATTTGCATCATATATTATTTGTTTGCATTATATGCATCCATTTAATTTCTAAATAAGTGTGAATCTTCCGAGGATGAGATTCTATAGAAGTCACAAGTAGTGATTCTTAAGAAATCTCTAGGTGAGAAAAATTATTTCGAATGCTGCCAAAAGTATTGGAGCATTTGATTTAATTATTCAATACAAAAAGGTTCACATTTATTTTCGAAAAATAAAGTTTAACCTCTTAAAATAAAACAAAATAAATTTGTAAATAAAAAATGATTTTTGAACAAAAAGGTTGGAATAAAAAAGGAATTAATTTTAAATATTAAAGTAAGATCATTTTATTAAAACAAAAAGGATAACACATGATTATTATGGTACCGTTTTTTAACGGGCGTCGTGGGGGTGCTAATCCTTCCCCACGCGTAACCGTACCCCCGAACCCAATTTTTGTTTCGCAGACCAAAAGATAATCTTTTTAATATAACTTAATTAATTTTGAGATTTTGTTGAAAAGATAAACGTTTTCAGGTGGCCAATCACACCTAGTCAAAAACGATTGGTGGCGACTCCCATTTTTGTTTTTAAACGCTTTTTCAAAATTCTTCGAGCGCGAAGCCGTTACGACACTATGCACATTGGCATCACTACTCCAGGAAATCCAACTTTAAAATGAAGTACACAGAGCTTGATGCAAAGTGTTGAACCATCAAAAACTGTCTGTCATTTAGATAATTATGAGGATGATTGTAGTCATTACATTTAAGAGATTATAAAAATGAGCTATCGTACCTCCAGCCTAATGCAACCAAAGGAAGATGAACTTCATTTTGATGGAAATCATCAATTAGAATTTGCAACAATACTCAGAGGTAGCTAGGTTGATGGTAGCCTGTAAAAGTAAAGCAATTTGCCATAAATTAAGTATTAGTTGTAGACTTAATTCCATCTAACAGGGGAACCATTGAAAGAGAAAAATCAACTAGCAAAACATAAATGCTATACAAAAATCTTTTTCCCAACCAATTAAGAACTTTTGTCAGAAAAAAAGTCTATAATATTGCAATCTCTAATTTTGATCTTGTGCAGAACACAAAGCAGCCCCTCAAAAGGCAACAAAGCAATCCCCCTTTATTAGTTCATTATTCACAAGTTTCATTGAAATGACAAAACATGTCAATTAGCTTATGACAGCAATGTTCTTCAACATAAGAGAATGCCCCTCATTCTTTGTTGCCTTCAGAAAAATACTTGGAAACAAGTATTTGAGAGAGTGAATTATAAATTTGACTTGTTGTTCATTTTTCTGAGGATGATTGTAATCATCACATTTAAGAGATTATAAAAAGACGTATCAGGAATTCCTATTAAAGAGGAATTTTATAAATCTATGTATTTACATGTACTATATAATTCATGTATTTATGAGTAGGAAAATATAGTCTCAAATGTAAATAAATAGTCTTATTTTTTAAAATTTTGCCTTTTTATGAAGAGAAGAACACAATTCAACAACTCATACTGGAGAATAATAAGAGAAATATTGCTATGGGTACAAAAATGATCGAAAAAAAATAAAAGAAAGAAAAAATTTTGTGAACAATAGAATTTTCAGCTAATATCCTAATTAAACCGCAAACAAAATTAAAAAAAATGAGAAAACAGTACACAAACTTTAAATAGTTAAGAATTTTTTTAAAGAAAAATGAATAAATAACTTAGTAAATAAGTAGCAAAATTAAATGAAAATGAGAGTGATAAGTACTTGAGTCTGAGTCTGACTCAGATTGCGTTTGTTAATTATGCACAAAGAAGCCTTAACTGACGAAACAAAGAAGCATCAAGGACCAGTGGAAAACAGTCCTAGTTCCTCAACTGACAAAAAAGTTCTTCTCTTAAGACTTAGCACAGCAAATCTTAACAGTCCTAGTTCTATATTTAGCTTAGCTGACGAAGACTCAAGCCAGCAAATCCAGCAACAAACTACAAAATAATCACAAATATTAAAAACCCAGGAGCGAAAAGCAGAAACTCAAGAAAGAACAGTTGCCACAGGTCAAACTGAAGTTGAGATCAACATGAACAATTTTTAGCATAATTTTTAAACCATGTTTCATGAATTAAATCATATAGAATTATTATTGTACCTTTCTCTGTGTGTCTCTCTTACTTCTGGTTACTTGCAGCGCCTTAATGTAGTTTATCTAACATATAAATCAT
Source organism: Heritiera littoralis (assembly GCA_031772115.1). Lineage (NCBI taxonomy): Eukaryota > Viridiplantae > Streptophyta > Magnoliopsida > Malvales > Malvaceae > Heritiera > Heritiera littoralis. The sequence continues at coordinate 5,600,200 of JAPDPK010000023.1, forward strand.
AATATGTTAGATTTTAAGGTATGTCCATTTAGTAACTTGTAAATTGTAAGTGTTATACATTTCCATATAGACTCTATTATTGATATTCTAACAACAAAATAAAAGAAAACTGCTATGCATGCATTTAATGCCAGAAGTCCATCCTAAAATGCTAAAGTAAAACTGTAATGACAAACCTTAAGACTTAACACAAAGAAGCCTTAACTGACAAAACAAAGAAGCATCAAGGACCAAGTGGAAAACAGTCCTAGTTCCTCAACTGACGAAAAAGTTCTTCTCTTAAGACTTAACACAGCAAATCTTAACAATCATGCAAACCTTCTTCTATATTTAGCTTAGCTGACAGAAAGGTTATTGTCCTACAGATATTTGCCGATCTGGAAGCTCAAATTTTGGATTCACATGTGAGTTTTTTGTATGTTGTTTCTGTCTTTATGGTTGTTTTAACAAATTTCGCTTATTCTAAATTATCTAGTTCAGTTTCTTACATTGAGGTCAGAGTTAAACTTTTGAAAAATAAAGGCTGCTGTTAGCTTTTTCACTTCCATGGCCAGAGTTAAACTGTTGAAAAATAAATGGCATGAAAAAAAAACACAAAACAGAACTAAAACTAAACCCAAGGTACTATTATTGCATCTTCCTTAGCTTGATTGCTCTCTCTCAAACTACACAGACCAATGTGCATAGACCCAATCAAGACAAATACAAATTACTATTATTGCATCTTACTGAGTTTGAAGAAGAAAGCATTGACAGAAGATAACCAACTAGTTTCAAACAAAAACAGAGTTGCAAGCTAGGTTCATCATTACAATCAATCTACAAAAAGAATCCCAGTATTCCAAGGCTGGTAGTGCTGTAGTGGATGGTAAAAAAGAAAAGACATGAATTTGAAGGAATTACCTGCTGACCAAAGCAAATTTGGGGTAGAATGTCTGCAAGGAATCCAACTTGTTCAAAAGATTGCAAACTGCAGATCCAAATATCATCACCGTTAGCCACCCTAAAAACATTTCAAGTCTCAAACAATACCCAAAGATTTGACAGAAATGCTGCAGTGCCTACACAATTTATAAAAAAATAAAAATAAAAATTAAACAATAAAAGAATGAAATCAGGGGAACAATGAAAGAATGAAATCAGGGGTCGGATATCGATCTCGCACAAATCGACTTGCGCGAGACTCGTGGTCTTGCGCACATCGGTTTGCCATGGACGGTCGGTCCTGCGCGACCCACACCCACCCAGCGGCGGACAGTGGTTCTGCGAGTTCCCTGCTTGTGCGAGACCAACGATGTGGCACGCTGGTATGCATGCATGAGACTAATGGGTCTCGCGTAGGTCTGCTTCAAGGCGAGCCTTACCTGACGACGATGATGGAGGAAGAACCAGCAACCGTTGGAGAAGATTAGAAACGGGCAGGAGATCGGAAGCCTCTGAACATTTTGAGATGATGGCCTTGGCGGGAGTGTAGTGTAGGAGGAAGAGTAAAATGAGGAGTTTGTTTAGAACTTCTCGGTAAAATGTGATGGGAGGGTTAAATGGTAAAAAATTTTGGGTTTGTAATATTATTTTGGTGGGGTACACATAGTGGAGTAGGAAGAGTAAAATGTGGAGTTTGTTTAGAACTTCTCTTGTTTCAATGGAGTTACTGAGGAATGAAAAAAAAATGAGCGAATAAAAGAGAAGAGAAAAGGGGTTTTCTATTCACACCCTAACAAATATTAGGCACACCCTATCTAAAAAAAATTGACTCCTCACACCCTTAGGAATTTTTTGTTTCCAGCGAGCTAGGGCAATGGCTATCAAAATTGTGAGCATCGGCATGTAGGTTCCAGATCCAAGCAAACAGAGTTTTTACGGGATCCCTATCTACAAAAATTTTTACTTCTAGTTCCAATGAACGCGTCACCTTGTTGTCGCGACATGTCCACAGTCGCGGCACCCAATGTCCACAGTCGCCGCACCAGGATGCCGCGAGATCTCCACAGTCACGGCATTAAGGTGCCGCGATTAGCCTGTTGCAGCGACATGTCCATAGTCGCGGCACCTGGGTGCCACGAAATGTCCATAGTCGCCGCACCAGGATGCCGCGAGATCTCCACAGTCACGGTATTAAGGTGCTGCGATTAGCCAGCAACAGCTTCTATCTTCAAAAAACAATCTCAGTTGAGGCTTTTTTCCTTCCAAGCAGCAACTCTCACCGGAAACAAAAAATTCAGAAAAATAGGGTGTGTCACCCTGGTTTACATATTAAAAAAGAATATTTATGTAATTTTTGAAAAAAATAGGGTGTACCTAGTTATAAATAGGGTGTGGTTAGACACACTCAAGAAAAAAAAGAGAAGCGCAAAAAACGGTGATGGGAAGGCAAGTCTAACCTCGAATGGTTTTATTAATTTCGGGATTTACCCTTCTTGTGGTTAATTAATAGAGCTTGTTTATAAAATAAAATAAAAAAACGACTTTACCGACCATCTTCCACCTATTCTCTTTAGATTTTTGTATTTACCAATTTTTACATTGGCGGCTCGGCCTTTCTTGAGCAAAGAAAATGGGCCGTTACTTTCTGATAGATCCACTAAAGATTGGGAGTTGAGAGACGAAAGCCTAAAGCTAGTGACATATGTTGCTTTCTTTTTCTTTAGCGAACACCATCTCATCGTTTTCAGCATTAATCAAATATTACTTTATCTTAAAGCATTATATTAATGCATAAACTTTATCTTAAAGCATTATATTAATGTATAAATGTATACTTTTGCATTTGTTGATATCCATTGGGGTAGAAATAAATGGTTAAAAATTGACTCTTAAGTGTTTTTGAATTCTCACAGTCACTTGTTGGTGGTGGGTGATATAAAAAAATTTGCAAGTGAAAATCTAATAGATCCGTAAATCTTAATGATATTTTTCTTAATCTTAGATATGAGATAACTTCCCCTATTCCTAAATTTTACTTTTAACAAAAAAATATTGCTGATAATCAATAAAAAATAATTTATTTTTATATATTTACAATAAATTTTTTAATTTTACAAATAAAATTAAGAAAGTATTGCATATCTCAATTTTTTAATTATTTTCTAAAATATTTTTTAAGAGGTATACCTTATTAATTCCATCAACACTGAGGTATATGAGATAAAATTTAAAAAAAAAATGATTTATAGTTAAGTAACTTTCGCTTAACCACGAACTCAGAGAAAAGAAATTCTAAACATACTCACTTTTTTACTCTTTTTATCTTATTTTCTTCAATAAATTATTGTTTATTATACAAAAAATGGGATATAAATGGTAAAAAATAAATATATTTAGAATTTTTCCTCGGAGAAAGAAAGTGGTGGGTTTTGGCTAAATGGTAAGCATCATAGGCTGGATCTAAGATAAACGACACTTGAATTCTAAAACCAAGTAGGTGGGCCTTTCCTTAAGGATGGAAGCAGGGACTAGAAAGGAGCTTGCGATGGGCTGTTTTAACGATCCATTTTTGAAAGAAACTTAAGGAATTTTTTTTTAACGATAAAAATCATCCAATAATCTTATCAAAAATTATTTTTAGCAAGAGTTGTATTTGTTAGTAAATAAAAATATGTATTTCATTATTTTATAGATTTTAAAATAAAATTTTTTTAAAAATAATAATTATTAAAGTTAGTGATTAATGAAGTGTATGAAATTTATACATTGATAATTCACAAATCTCACAAATAGATGAATGTTATAATAATTGAGAACAAGAAAGTTAAAACTACTTGATTAATCTGAAAGTAAAATCTCTTAAAATAGAATATACATATAAGTCATTTTACATTCAGTGACGTATTTATCTCACCCTTTAGTTCGAGTAAATAAATGTACGATACTTAGTTCCTATTATATTTTTGAGATCTATCGATAATTGTGAATATTTGAATGGAAAATTCTAAATACAACCATTAAAACACTAAACACAACCTTTCTTTTTTTTATTTCTTTTAAACACAACCTATTTACTTCTTTTATTCCTAAAATACCCTAAAATACAACCTACCTACAGCAGCAACTCGTTCAATTTCTTCCTCTTCTCCTGTTTTCACTCTCAATTTCCATCAATTTCTTCCGGTAATCATCATCAAATCTGCGTTTTTTCATCGATTTATAAGGTAAAATCTTCTTTATTATGGATTTTATTTGTAAATTTGTTGTTTTTTATATAAATGTAGAAGATAATGGGTTGGGGCATCGGTTACGCTGAATCACGAGCCTCACGGTAGTGAAAAGCCGTGAGGCCTTCGAGGTTCACGGCAAGCAAAAGTCGTGAGGTCTCAATGCCTCACTGCAGATTCCTTCCGTGTGAGGCTTACGAGCCTCACGGCAGCAGGCTACTGTGAGATTCATGAGCCTCACAGCAGTAGGCTGCCATGAGTTCAATTTTAATATTACTTTTTTATTATTAAATTTTAATTTATTTTATTTGCATTTGTTGATATCCATTGGGGTAGAAATAAATAGTTAAAAATTGACTCTGAAGTATTTTTGAATTCTCACATTCACTTGTTGGTGGTTGGTGATATAAAAAAATTTGCAAGGGAAAGTCTAATAGATCCGTAAACCCTAATGATATTTTTCTTAATCTTAGATATGAGATAACTTCCCCGTTCCTAAATTTTACTTTTAACAAAAAAAATATTGTTGATAATCAATTAAAAATAATTTATTTTTATATATTTACAATAAATTTTTTAATTTTACAAATAAAATTAAGAAAGTATCGCATATCTCAATTTTTTAATTATTTTCTAAAATATTTTTTAAGAGGTATTCCTTATTAATTCCATCAACACTGTGGTATATGAGATAAATTTTAAAAAAAAATGATTTATAGTAAAGTAACTTTCACTTAACCACGAACTCGGAGAAAAGAAATTCTAAACATACTTACTTTTTTACTCTTTTTACCCTATTTTCTTCAATAAACTACTATTTATTACACAAAAAATGGGACGTAAATTGTAAAAAATAAATATATTTAGAATTTTTCTTCCGAGAAAGAAAGTGGTGGGTCTTGGTTAAATGGTAAGCATCATAGGCTGGATCTAAGATAAATGACGCTTGAATTCTAAAACCAAGTAGGTGGGCCTTTCCTTAAGGACGGAGGCAGGGACTAGAAAGGAGCTTGCGATGGGCTGTATTAACGATCCATTTTTCAAAGAAACTTAAGGGATATTTTTTTTATGATAAAGATTATCCAATAATCTTAACAAAAATTTCGAACAAAAAAAAATAATAATCTTAACAAAAATTATTTTTAGCAAGAGTTATATTTGATACACTATCGACATATAAATTTTCTACGTTGCTAGTAAATCAAAATATGTATTTTATTAATTTATAGATTTTAAAATGAAATTTTTTTAAAAATAATAATTATTAAAGTTACTGATTAATGAAGTATATGAAATTTATACACTGACAACTCATCAAATCTCACAAATAGATGAATGTTATAATAATCAAGTTAAAAAAAAAAGTTAAAACTACTTGATTAATCTGAAAGTAAAATCTCTTAAAATAGAATATACCGATAAGTCATTTTACATTCAGTGACGTAATTAGCTCACCCTTCAGTTCGAGTAAATAAATATACGATACCTAGTTCCTATTATATTTCTGAGATCTATCGATAATTGTGAATATTTGAATCTATAATTTTTTTTTTGAAAAATCATCGATAAAAAAATAAATTTATTTTGTTGAAAAAGTTCCATTGCTAAACTAATATTCTCTTGTAAGATCTCTCCATTGTCGGGAGAAAGCAATGCTTTGGTTTTATGGCATCCATCCATGTATTTAATTAATTAATCACTTAGCATTAGCCTGGTGCCTTAACATATTTCATGGACAAAGAATGCATATATAATGGAAAGTGGTGGATTTTGCATCATAATAGCTTTAAAATACTTCATAATGCTAGTGGCAGGCTTTGGATGCACTCTCCAAAGTATCTAACCCTTTGTCAGCTGTTTTATGTAAAAAACTCCTGCATTCGATAACTTAGGTATAGATTTGGTAATTTGTATACATAATTCATATTTGTATAATATAAAATTGTAGTTGTCTCACGTAAAAAAAATTTTATATTAAAATTCAAGTTGATATATCAAAAATAATTTATTTAACTTTTGTCATATTTATATATAATTTTTATTAAATTTTAGCTCTATTATATTTGTGTGTTTTCTTTGGCTTACAAGAAGTTTAGTAAGGAATATTACTTCATCTTTAAAATTTAGGCATACCGCCAATTTGTTATTGAAATTTACGAATATATTGAACTTTTATTAGTAAATTTTTCAATATTTACAAATCGTCTACCAATAAGAGAGTATGAGAATTCGAACTTGAATACTTTGCACTCAATATTCAAATCTTAGCCACTTCTACTAATCCCATTAATCATTCATATTATTTTTGTATTGTATCCCGTTTCCAGTACCATTGCCAGATCTGCCAAAAATTCTAGTTTTTATACCTTTTCTGGTGTTTTGTTGTCGATCTATCTTTCGCTTGGGATGACTAGGACCATATATAAGATAGGAGCATCCACATCAATATCTTTCTCCATTAATCTTGTTCTTCTTAGGGATCCATCTAACAAGCCCACGTGATCAGGTTGAGGACTCATCTCTTGCTTTTCTTGTTAACCAAAGAAAACCTTTTTACAAGCTTGAGATTTCAGATCCACGGAAATATTGGTATATTTCCAACCTTTGCTTTCACATCAGTTTGAACATATAACACCACCAAATATCAAACAAATGATAAGACAAAGGAAATTTAAAGTGAATTTTCAATCACATATAATATTATCTGTTAAAACTTGAAAAGGAAATTCTATTACCGTCAATTTGTATGATTTAAACTAAGAGGTTAACTTTTGTCAAAAAAAAAAGAAACTCAAAGGTTAACTTCATTAGTTCATGCACCCGGCACTTTAAGAAATAACTTTAAGTAGGTTTGCAATTTGAGTTCTAACACTTGCACTCTCATTCTTTACATATCTTCACACTGCAATTTCTTTTGTATCAGATAAAATTGTTTATGACTCAATAGTAATATTATTTGTATCAACATAAAATATTTTGAGTTCAATTTTTTGTCATAGTTTGAAGATTAAACAATTTATCTACCCTAAATATTTGTGTACAACAAAATTCATATTATTCTATTTTATAATAAGACAAGCATTGCTGGTATTGGAGGGTTGCTTAGAGACAATTCTGAAGAAATTAAGATTGTGTTCTCCAAATCAGTAGGTGTTGAAGAATCCAATGTTACCGAGCTATTAGCAATCAGGGAGGCTTTTCTAATTTTTGCAGCTTCAAAGTGGGCTAAGACCCATCTGTTACTCATAGAGAGCGATTCCGTTAATGCTGTTAAATGGGTACAACATCCAGAGAGTGCTCCTTGGAAACTTAGGAAGATGGTTAACCAGATCGAAAGTCTTAAGCTACAAATCAACGGATGGCAAATTTCTCACATTCCTCGGGTCATTAACGAAGCGGCAGATTACCTTGCAAAACAGGGGGTCAACAGAGGCTCAAATTTGTTATCAGTTTTTGACTAAAGTTGGTTGGTTGTCTCTGAGATGACTTGTATAGTGTTTGCTGAAGGTGAGGTGAAGGTTCTTTCAACTTGTATGGAATGGTTGTGACGTGAGTTTCTTTTTGATTTCTGATTGACGAGGAATGGGATTCGTGAATGGAGGTTGTTTGGTTCTCTGTGATGTTGCCTTTTTCCTATCTAAATAGTTGTTCCAGAGAGTCTTGTTAGCTGATGTGTGTTTCGGGTGGGTTAAAAGTTTTGGCTGTTACAGGTCTTTGTTTTGATCGTTGTAGATGTACTGAGATTGGCTCAGTTTGCTTCTGAGCAGCACAACTTCGGGTTTTTGGCAATAGCATTTTAAATTCTTTGTCCTTATATAAAAAAAAGAAGAAGGTAAAAGTGATATTGCGCTGCGACAAGTTATTGTTTGTGTGGGGCGGTGATGATTCTTACAGAACGTCAGACATTTTTTCCTTCGGTTGGCTGTCTTAGATTTCTTGGATTGCTTTGGTTCTCTGTTTAGGCGTTCTTGGCTGTCTTTATGGTTGGGTCGTTGGTTTTGGTGTTCTTGGTCCTTGGTTGTTTGGGTCTTGCCCCCTTGCTGTTTGTGCTTTTGCCACATCGAGTGTAGGAATTCTTTTTGATCAGTTTAGGGTGCCAAGTCGATTGTGTTTAAGTTGTGTTTGCTGATGGCCTGCACGGGAGATGTCTTGTTCAGGTGATTCTTCTACCTCGCCGTCTGATGCCTGATTTGTCGGTTGGTTTGGAATTGATAGAGACTTTTCTTGGCTTGGTTTCATTGAGTGGTGTCCCACCGGTTTGCCTTTAGACGTGTTAGCTTGTTGGGGTTTGTGGGTGTTGCATCTGAGTTAATTGGAGGCGGCTGCTTTGTGTGTTTTTTTTGCTTTTGAGGCTTATGAGCCTATGTCGTGCAGTTCTGTTTCGCATTATCCATGTCTGTTGGACAAGGCCATTTGATATCGTTTGATATCTATTAATAAATTCATTCTGCCTTTCAAAAAAAAAAAAGACAAGCATTGTGATTAAGAAAAAGGGTTAAGAAAGTGGACATTCCTATAAACTCCAATAATAACAAGTTTGGTTTGTGTCACGCAAGCTTGAAGAACAGCCATTGATCACCCTGTCCATTTACAACCCTTGGAAGATCTCTTTCATTTCCTCTAAGGGAATTCATAGATTGACCAGCATGATGAAGAGAAGAGCATTGGTTATTGGTTTCAGCTCAGAAAAACCAGCCTCCATTGGAGTGTTCTATATGTATAGAGGTTGTTTGGGATTGATTTTGTTTTGTGTTTTTTGTTTTTGTTTTCAATTTTTTGGAAAATAAAAGTAAAAACTTGTTTGAGGAACTTGTTTTTGTTTTTAGAAAGTAAAAACATAATACATTATTTTGGAAATTTTTGAAAACGTAAAAGTGATGTTTACAAAATTTTGGAAACATTTTGATACTGTTACTGCAGGAGTACTGTTCATTTATTCTGCTATACTAATCATTTTAATTGTAAAACTAAACAAAAATTGCTCTTGGCATGCTTCGAACCTTCAACCCCGTTGCTTTTAAAGCTTAAACCATCGTCACCTCTCAACTTCAAGCAATAGAAATCTACAACAAAATCATTATGCCCAAACATATTTTCAAATTTAATAAATTAAAAATAGAATAAAAATAAAACAAAATAAAATTTACAAAAATACAAAACAGGCAACAATCCTAAATATCCTCACAGTATTTTTAAAAAGCCAAAATGCTTGGGAGATTCCCATGCAATTGCCGTGGGAAGGACTCCAAACTCATGAGGATGTGACAGATGGATACGTTTACATTATAAATCTTTTATGTGATATTGTATGTAGTTGCTTAGATTCTCCACTTGGCACTCCTCACTTGTAGTTTTGTGAAGGATGATTGGCCTAATCCCTCTGGCAAGATTTAATTGGTGCTGACAAATTTGGTGGCGTGTGGGAAGCTTGTGATTCTACCCGGTATTTCTAGAGATGACGATAGGTGATACAAAGTACATGAGTTAAAATTTAATAAAATTGTATATAAATAAATATTATAAAATTATAAAATTTTGTTTTGTATTTCATATTTTAATAAAAATTTTGATATAATTTTTTTATATTTTATATAATACGAATATCAATCGTGTATATATATATGAATTATCAAATTTAATTATGATATAACTAAGGAAGATCATTATTTTTTTGTAATTTGCTCAATCTTACTACTATTATTATTATTATTATTATTATTATTATTATTATTATTATTATTATTATCTGCAACTTGCTTTTATTTCTGTGATCTGTGATGCAACTCACAATTAGAATAATATGTGCATATTAATATAATTTATTTATTTCCCAGCTTAAGTGCCTATTTCGCCTCTCAAATCTCATTTAATAATGAATGATTGGACCCCATATCTCACCAGCTACTTCCTACATTTTGGACTTTGGAGTGATCACAATCCATGTCAGGTTGGAATAACACAATTTGTCTATTAAAAAAAGAAAAAAAAAATTCAATTCGACAAGGCTAAAGGGATTGGAGAAACAGGTTGAGGAAACTGATTTTGATTGATGGAATAATTAATTAATTATGTATTCATCAATCTTATTTAGGCCACTATATGCTTAATTATTCTGTTTAAATATGCTTAGAAGTTTGTCCATTTCAAAGAGAGAATCCTAAAAGGAGGGATGAAAAAGAAACCATAATCCGGAGTCCCCCCACCAGCCCAAAATGATTGGAATTCTTCGGCTAGCTCCAAATTTTCACATTCTTGTTTTTGGTTTTGTGTTTTTTATTTCATATATAGATTCAAAAAGTTTTGTTGTTTCATATTTGCTTAAACGGTGAAATGGTAAAATGATATTATCTCATATATGTTAAATTTTAAAAATTCTATGCTTTTATATTTAAATTTAATCATTTCATTTATTGCTAATTGATTTCATATTAAATATTTAACATGGTATTAAAATTCAAATTTTGTTATGTTCATTTTGATTTTATATCTTTTGTAAGTTTATCACATGATAATAGTACGATGAAAATCTATTAAATTTTAGGTTTTTTTTAATCTTTTATTCAAATTTGATCCTTCCATTTATCTTTGATAGATCTGATAATTTTAAATACGATTTGGTAACATACTATGAAAATGATACAAATAAAAATACAAAAGTGACACGAATTAAAATTTAGTAAAAAATTATATATTAATACAATAAAAGTTAAAAAAATTGTATTTGTCATATTGATATAAATTTTAATATAAAATTTTCATGTTTTACGCAACACGAATACAATTAAAAATAAACAAATATGAATTAAATACTTGAATTACTAGGTTTAATTGTTGATTAAATTTAAATTAGATGCTTACAACAGTGAATTAATATTTTATTCCAAAATTAAAAAGAAAAAAAATACGCGGATAAGAACGTGAGCTTCTCATATACATTTCATGATTATTTTCTTTATATAATTTTAGGGACGAAAAAACCTTGGCATGACTGTCAGTTATGGTAAGTTCCAAGAGAAATGCTATTTAAACCCACTTTTTTTCTTCTCACAGCCTCTTTTACTCTATAAATTCATGTTCATATAAGAGAAAAAATATGTGTGAAGCTTTAAAAAATGGGTTTATTTAGTAATCCTCAAGTACAAATATTGGACCACAAAATATTGAGACATGCATGCAGCCAAAAAGAAGAAGCAAGTTTGCGCAAGGCTTTGTCACAAGTTCGACATTTTCTTCACGTGCAGTGCGTGAATGAGTCAACCAACTTTGGTTGTGGCCGTCCCACGTTAATTGATCTAATCTGATCTAAACTCTTTTCTAGTCAGTCCACATTCAGCGACGGCACTGTTACTGTTGCCCCTCGTTTCTCTTCCTCGCTCGGTTGGAGGCCTAACATGGATTCTTTGTGGGTTGTTTTTGTTCTTTTTCTTTTTAAGATTAATTGAATCAATACGAATTTCAATTTTTCTTACCAAAAAAGGACAAAAAACATAGAGAAAAAGAAATATGATAATGGTTGAAAGCAAATTGGGATGGAGTTTGTTTTTTATTTATCAATTCGTATCTATATTCGTATATTTAACCATAAATTTGTTAGATAGGCTACAATTTTTTTTTTTCGTTAACCTAAAAAACCCTTTTGGCTTTCCTTTTTTCTAAAGCTGCAAAAGGTTGCACGTTGTGAATGTTGAAGCTCTAAAATCAATCAAATCCTCACATTATATAGGAATTCAATTTAGATTAAAAAAGTCTAAGCCCTATATCTTGAATTTCAAGACTCGAATTTTCCAACAATAATATAAAAACAACCTTTGAATAAGAATTTTCCAAGTTTTGATCTTTGCAAGGAATATTTCGGTGAAATAAGTTTGATACAAATGGTAATGAAAAATCTTTATCAAATCAACCCACACTTTCCACCTTGTTTCACATTTTTCCCATCTTTTTCTGATCTTTTCTTATGGTTCACGTATTCTAACATGCATGCATGAGCCCCATAAATAAAATTGTTGAAATTATCTGATAATTATTAGCTTGTTTGACTTAGGGTGATAAATATTTTTATATAATTAAACTAAAACAAAAAGCTCAACATAGGGGAAAATAGTAAATATTCAAGTAGAAAAACTATAAAATTTTGTCCTATTTGAAAGAAAAAAGAGATATGATTCATATATATATATATATATATATATATATATATATATATATATATATATATATACACACACACACGTACACAGAGGAAACTACAATTTAAAGATACAGGGAGAAGATGTTATAGATATTGAAATTTAAACTTTAAATTTATTGAAAATCACATTTTAAAATGATAATATAAAATAATTGAATTTAATAATGGATTCGATATGGCATTTCTTTATTAGTGATATTTGAACCAAAATGTAGCAATTATTTTTCGAATAAAGAATAATTAGAATTGATGTGGAAAGAATTTTATTTTACGCAATTAATTATATTCAATAAAAAAGGGATATTTAAATTATATGGCATTCCTATTCACTTTGGGTGACACTAAGCTCTTAGAGTAATATATCCTTATGAAGCATCTTAAGTTCCACTTTTATTTTAATTCATGATCAAATTTGGTCCCACTGCCATGATTCTTTGTCTTTGATGAGAACAAACCTTATCAACCATCTGTTTAATATATTTTTGCATGGAAAATAAAATATGCACCATTGCCCTATATTGGCTCCTTCATTTCATTATTTTAATGGTTCTTTTATTGAAAAAATAATTTATATATGGATAAATTTTCAATATCTATATTCTTTTATACAATATAATTTATGAATTATATTATAGTATATAGTCTAAGGAGGATCGAATTGATAAATTAAAATTCTCTTAAAGTACTTATATAGTAAGGATTTATATTAAAGATTAACATTAAATACACTATAAGTGTATAAATCCTATATTCTAATGAATTATAACATGTCACTTCATTAATTTAAATTAAAATAATTTTTTTAAAAAAATAAATATTATTAAATTCAGTAAATAATGAGATACCATGATACATATGATTCATTGGCAATTTATGAAAATTATACATTGACAGTGCATTAAATATAAATTACAATAAAAATCCCTTAAACTTAAAATTAAGAAATGATTTTGAGTTAAGATTAATGAGATAAAAAACAAAAAACTTTGATTTGCTAGAATTGATAAGATTATTGTTTTATGTTAGTGTTAAAACCTAATTAAGAATTGCCAATGAAGCTTTGGTTCAATGGCAGGAAAGAGATCTAGGGACTTTGAGATTCCAGATCTCACTAAATGCAAAATTGAGTTTAGTTTACAATGTTATTTGTTTAATTGCTATTGTTATTTGTATATATCAAGTTTATTAGATTATTGGTTCAACATAAAATGTAATATTTTGATTATAATTATAACTTTGAATGAGAATATATTACTCCCAGATTAATTAAGAATTCATTGTGCTCCCATAATTATGACTACCGTATATGTATTCTCAATATTTTGAATTATTCCTTTTGCAATTATTAATATATATATTGGCACTAATTATTATTTTTTATAAAAAAATAACACCGTCCGATTAAGATAGCTAGAGATATGGCAAAAGCTAGGTAATTCTCCAAAGATATGTACAATTTACCTTTAATAGCCGTTTTATAATGCCACTTGCCTCGTTAAAAAAAAAATTGCAACTAATTCTAGATTTAAAAAAGAAAAACGCAACGAGACCTAAAATAAAAGGCTGAGTATCTGTCACGTGGTATGTCAACCTTAGATTTCCTAATTTTTCCAATATTTTATTTTAATTATTCTCACTAATTTAATTATAAAAAACAAAAATATGTACATGTATATAAAAGGATAATTTATTAATTAATTAACAACTTAAATAGATCTTTGCCAATTGTTTTAATTTTTAAGTAATTAATTAATTAATAACTTAACTTGATCTTTGCCCATTGTTTTCAAATTTCTAGTGCTATTCACAATGAGATAACCTACTTCTAAGACAAATTAATAACGGATGTGGCGCTTACTCAGTTATAAGGTAATATATTTAAAAATATATATTTTAAAGATAAATATAGCTTATATAAATTTACAAAAATAAAGTAAATATATATAGATACTTTAATACTTAATTTAAGTTATAAAAAAAATATTTGTGTATGTATGTATGTATATATACAAATATATATGTGTGTGTGGCTGCATCTTATAATGTATTTGAATATACATTTTTTACTTAATAGTTAAAATATACACTCAATTTTTTTTTTTACACAAAATGGATATAAGTCCTCAAGTTCTAATTTTACCATATAAATCATTAATCTTTCAAAATAACGCAATTAAGTCCAAATCTATCATAGTAAAATAAAATGTTAAGAGCTCATAAGATTTTAACCTCTTAATTATTTTACTTAATTGTTTTATTTTGAAAGGTTGAAGTTTATTTCTAATAAAATAAGAGTTTATGAACTTTTACAATAACTAAAATTAAAGTTGAGAGCTTATATCTATATTATGCAAAAAAGTTGAAGGTATATTTGAATATTAAGCCTATATTTTTTGTCTTTAAAATATTAGTAATATGCTAACAAGAAACAAAACCTTTCAATAAACAATGCTCAAATTCAGATCCAAATAATCTCAACTCTCAATTTTAATTAAAAAAAAAGTTAATAGTATAAATGGTAAAATTGTCAACAACCTCTTAACCGAGTGATTAATATGAGTTATGAAATATTATAAGTCTTGAGTTCGAATCCAAGCACCCCTCTTCAATTATTTAATATATTCCTTATAACAAAAAAAATGGTAAAATTATTCAAAATTATAAATTTGGTTAAATTTTGAATTTAATGAAATTTGATTTTGTTTGATAAAATCAAAAGGTCAAATATCTTCGACTTAAATCCAAAACAATTTGAGTTCGAGTTTATTCAAATTTAAAGTAATCTAAACTTGAATGAATCAAAAGTTTAAATTAAAATGATATCAAATTAAATTAATTCAATTATTAAAAAAATTAATAACTCAAACAAATTATCTAAACCTGAATAATTTAAATAAAAAATTACATTTAAATGTTTTTAGACCCCAAATATCTCTATTCAAATACAATCCGACCAGGTCAATTACCAAAATTAATTAATAATTTGTTACTGAAAAATTGACTCTGATTCTTATACGAGAGAATAAATATATATTACATCCAAGGCAAATGTGTTCATCAATTCCAGCATTTAGCACAATAAAAATGTTAAATTTCTAATAATAATAATAATTTTATGAATGAAAAATAATAATAGAGGAAAAGTTTGACCATCATATCTACAAAGAACTTTAAAAGATTACATTTTTAATATTTTTAATATATATGAAAAAATACATAAAACTTCTATTTAAACAAGTAGTATAGACCGTATATAAAAAATAACAATTACAACTAATTATAATTAATTTTTTTGTAATAAATTAATATATTATTGTAATAAATACTCAATTACACTTTTAATTATCAAAATCATTTGCAGTAAACCATACCGTGGGAGCTGAATTTTCCATATTCCTTGTATTTGTCGGACAGAGCAATGACGTTGCGTCAGCGAACACGTCAGTGTCAACTTACGACGCTTTGTTTAAAGCATGATGATCCGAGCCACGAGTTTTACATGCAACCGAGACTCCGGAAGAAGAAAAAGTGTTTTATCTTCTGAAATTTTTTTCTCACGCTTTCTCTCTTTCCAGGGACGAAAACCGTGCCGGCTGGATCTATTCTTTCTTTAAAGAGAAAAACTCAGTTTTATTTTAATTCCCCATGCTTTAAATAAAAATATATATATAAATACGCCATCGATGCACACTTTGTTTTGTTGCCAAAAGCCACTCACTTCGTGTGCAACTTGTACGGATGCTTTTCTTTTTTTAACTAAAAAAATCAAATCCAATCAATTCATCCAATTAAAGAAGCTAAACAGACAGACACACAAAATTACAGGTAAGTAGAGGACTCACTTGTCTGCATGATTATTGGATCAAGAGAATATCACCCAAGTTGGCCAATCAAAGTTTGTCAAGCTTCTTGGTACATGGTAGGGTCATGAGTTGGATTAACAAGAAAGGAAAAACTAAGTAGAGGGTTTGGATATATATTTATAGCTAGATAGATGCTTGTTGAAGTTTTTTCGGATGAATTGGACAAATGAGTGATTTTTTCAATGGTCCAAATAATTGCAGGTCAAGTATGAGATATATGATTTTTTATTGGTCACTGATCATTTATGGACTAATTTAAATGAATGGTGTGATTAATTTTGATGATTGAAAGCAGCGGTGTCAAATGAAAATATATTTTGATGTAATTGTAGCAATGACAGTGAAATAAACTTAGTGAAAAGAGAAAATTATTATTAAAGATATTATATTCAAAAAAAGTGGAGAAGGAGATGGACAAATTCTCACCTTGGGATTAGCTCTATATTAAGTTCTCATCACTCTTGCCAACCTACTGTCTTTATGGTCAGACTAACATTTTTAACTGCTTGTTTTGCTGGATAATGAGATTCAACAATGGGACAAACAGTACACATCTATAAGAAAAAGACGTTGGTTTATGTGCAATGGAGACTCATTCACTTTCACAACTTCGCTTAGCTCTCTAGCCTCCTTTTTATCCTTAAGCTTTCGTCTTCTTCCACCTCACACTTCAAATCAACACCAACTTCAAACCTAAAATGTGTCTCAAAATCCAAATTCTAATGCTTCCTAACCTTATTTTCTCCATTGCAGGTCTTGGAACTACTATAGCTCACTCGTCCAACGACAATGACTTTAGAAAAATACCATTGAAGACCAATAAAACACCTCAGCAAGAGTCTTATTATTGTTTTCTTATACCTATTTGATAGGTTAAGAAAATTTTCAAATCTTTGAAATACTAACATATATAAATATATATAAAAGCTAAAGCAGTTGACTCAAAATAAAATATCTTTTATGGATATTCTAAAAATTTGACACATGTAATATTTTAAAATAAAAAAATAATTTTATTCAATTTTCTAAAAATCTATAAACATTAAAATTACAAAATAAATTAATTATCTTTTTAAATCAATTATCTATTTTAATTTCTAAAAGATAAACATCTATATTTATAATTATTAAAATTAAACAAAACTTCATATCATTTATCAATTTCTTTACTCATCTTTTATTAATATATATGTACAGTTGTTATATACATTAAAAACATATTTATAGAAATAATTAATTTTGGTATAAATTTTTTACTTAAATGAACTTTTTTAAAGAAAAAATATGTATTTTATGTGAACACGTGACATGTATAATAAGATGAATTTTTTCATCGTTAAAGTAAAAAATGTTCGTGAAGAATCACATTATAGTTTATCCAAAGTTATACTTCTAATTTCAATAAAATTTAGTTTTTGATAATAATATTATATCTTATACAAATATATAAAAGCTAAAGCTCTTGGAATAATAAATTAATTTTAATTTTTTATAAATAATTTTATTTCATTAATTATTTAATTTTAAAATATATGAAATTTAAAAAATTACATTTTAATAATGTTATCTTCATTAAAATCAAATAAAATTTATCTCAAAATTTGAATTTTTTATGATCACTTATTATGTTATTTTTAAATTAAAAAATCCATGTATTTTGAGTGGAACTACTTTAAAGTTTTAAATCTTTTATCAAAAAATTAAAATGGGATTATTTAAGCTATATATATTAGTATTGAATTAAACTTTCATTTTTTTTCAATTTTCATTTCATTCCTTTTTCAAATTTATTTATTCAATCATTTATTTATTTGTTTGTTCAATAAAATTTTTAGTAAAAAAAATCCATATGGATTATCTATTAATTTGAAACATGTATTATCTTAAATATTGCATTTAATTATTTTAAATTAATTTTAATTTTAATTTTAAAATTTTAAATAATAATTTATTTTTATTTACAAATTTACTTACTTTTAATGCTTGAGAAAATTATAAATAATTTTTTTAAAAATCCTAAAAGATAAAGTTTTCAACACTAATTAATTTTATAATATTAATTTGGAATGATTTAAATTCCAATTTTAAAAATAAATCATTTTAAAATATGCAACTTTAATCAATAGTTTATTAATGATTGATGATGTAAAAATTATTTTAATCAAAATTGTAGCTATTTAAATATATTAAGATTTGTGATATTTAATTTTTTATAATTTTTTAATTAGTATTTAATTTTGAATTATTTTTTAATTTCTGTATATTGTATATGTATCAAGTTTTTTAATATATTATTCAGCTCATGTATTTCAAAAATAATTTTTGTAAATTCTATTTTAGTTTTTAAAATTATTATAAATTAAAATCGGCACAGTATATTATATAGGTTTAAATCTAATAACATTTAATTTCAAAAAAGAAAATCTAATAACATTAAAAATTGCTACTAAAACACCCCTACCAAAACTCTCAAACATTGGTTAATCGAGAACTTCTAAATATACTCCTTTTTTACTCTTTATATCCCAAAATTCTCTTGTAATGAACAGTAACTCATGAAGAAAGTGGAGTATAAAGAGTAAAAAATGGGAGTTTGTTTAGAAGTTCTCTGATTAATCTTGAATTCATAAAATTTAATCACGATTTGATCGAAAATTAGCCACATAACCCACAAAACCAGATGGACCACACAAATTACAGGGATTAATACATTGAATCCAACATATAAAACCGTCACATCAGATTTAATTACTTTTGTTGAAAGCTAGATGAATCGAGAAAGTATGATGTATGCTCTTTTGACTTTATAAGGACAGAAGGTCACAGTTACTATGTCATGAGTGCTGCTGACTTATATGGTATACTGTGTTATTTGGTGGTCCATAAAGTTCATTAATTATTTTACTAAGCATCAAACAAAAATTTCAATCCTACAATCCCAAGTTTGTTGAGAAAAAATCATTTGTTAGTGAAGTAACGTGCACCCTGTTTTCTTCAACTTCATGAAAGCTGATTTGCATATTTAAAAAACAAATTAAAGGTACTACGGTAGCAATATAGTATTTAAATTTTATATTTATTGTGAAAATTTTATTTTAAATATAAATTAAATTGCAAAATACACACACAAAAAATACTTAGAATACTTGATCCTATAAGTTATTATTCGAATTTTTTTCAAATTCGATTATAAGATATCATAATCTTATTTAATTGAATAAATTTTTTTTAACAAATGATGACTTAAGCCTTGCAAGTTAAGACTTATTTGTTAAAAAAAGTTAAATTTTGAAACATAAGTATTAAAACTATTCCTCACAATCTACAAAACTTAAAATTTTTTTTATTCTATCATTCCTCTCATAACACAATCTACAAAACCTTTAAACTTTTCTATTCAAACACAATCATCAATCTTCCTAAACACACTCTTTAACAAATCATTTCTTCAATCTCTTCAATTATTTCAATAATTTTGAGATATGTTTTTCAATTTTTGTCCAAATTTCTTCTCTAATCTTTTTAACTTTTTTCTTAAATTATTTAAAAAAAATGCAAATTTGGATTTTAAGAACTCAAATCACGCGAGCCAGGAAGGTGACTTTTTCGAGCCAATGAAGCCTCGCGAAAGCTGACTTCCGCGGGACAATTAAGGGTTGGGGAAGCTAACTTCCGCAGTTCATTTTTTGGAAATTCATTTTTTGAAACCTAATAAGATTCTCAAAAAAGCATTTTCCAAAACTCCATTGAGTTTTCAAATATTTATTTTTGAAAATATTAAGTTTCAAAAAAAAAAAGAAATAAGGATAATTAGGTAATTTTAATTAATAGTATTTTTGTATTAAGTTAAAAATAAAAAAATAAACATGTACAAAAAAAATAAAAAATAAAAAGATTGTGTGGCTTATAGAACCCAGTGACGTAGTCAAAAAATATACTTAGTGGGATCAAAAAGTAAATATATATTTTTTATATATTTATTTTTTTAATTTTTTTTAAAATTGTATGGTCTTTTAGTTCTCAAACATCCTATATTCTTTATTTCCTTCATTAATTTGTATTTCTTAATCTATGAAAATTAAAAAATATAAAAAGGACTAAAAATTATTTTTTAAAACAAACAAATATCTTATATAAATTTTTTATACAAAATCTTTAAGTAATTGCAATATCATAACAATAATTAAGTACAAATAGCAAAAAAAATATATGTTATATGACAGTATAATTTTAAATTTCAGCAATGAGATTGAAGAATTAATGTATATTCATTTAGATATAATTAGAAAATAATAAATTAGGAATTATTAGATAAGCATATAGCCATTTTATTTCTCTTGTGGAACTTAAAAACTTGACCATTGATGATAATTTAAAAGAAAATCTTCAGTATAATTTTTTTTTTATAACTATCATGAAGAGTTTTGATAATTTAAAAATAATCATTAATATACCAAATGCATTTCTCCAATATATGTAATTAAACAAATTATTCACTAAATTATTTTCTTTTTTTAGTAATAAATTTTTAATTATTTTCATAACTGAAAATTATTCGTAATGAAATCTTTATTTAATGGTAAGTATGAAATCACGAAATTTTGAGATCTAATTTTTAAATCTCATAATGTGTGGATTTGGTCTAACTTTGTATTGAATTTAGTCAATTATATTCATTATTTAATTGGATAAACCCTTAATAATATATTATTCCAAAAATATTTTTCTATGATTATTGACTTTTAATTTCAGGGGGTCATTTATCTTTATATTTTATTTTTCACAAAATTAATTTATGAATTTCTCCACAATAATATATTTTATAAAACAAATTCTAAAATTCACTGGGGTCAATTGACCCCAAAATTACAATGTGGCTATGCCACTGATAGAACCCTCTTAATCGAATCAGATATTGATTCTAATCTTACATTATTATACATAATATCATAGTTTTAGTAATCAGTGGTTTATATTTTTTTTTTTTGGTTACATCAATGGTTTATATTTAATGCATTAGTAGGGTATAGCTTCTATGTAATATAAATCAAATACAAAATGTTACTTCGTTGATAAATAAAATTAAAAAAATAAGAAGATCACTAAAAAAAAATATCACAATCTAAAAAAAATATTTATATTTATTTTAAGTACCTATATAATTTTTTTTTGAGGAAACCTATATAATTTTTTAAAATTACTCTACCACGTTGTAATTAATTGTTTTATAATCTATAATTGTCACACATTGTACTTAATTGTTTTATAATCTATAATTATCATATTATCAAATATCAATGCTTCAAATATAAGCTTTTAGTTTCATCATTATTTTAAATCTTATTGAAATAAATTTATCAGTCATCGCCTACCTCCTAGAGGAACCAAATGTATTTACACTAAATATGGTAGAATTTTGCTCTTTTGTACTGTCTTCAAATATTTTAAATCCCCAACATTGATGCTAAAATTCATCAAATTATTACATGTTACGTGGCCCTAATGCAATTATTTTATTTTATTTTGTAATTGTTATTCAATAAATGCTGCAATTTGCAAAGCATACTGTTCAAGTCAAAAGAAAATAAAAAAGAATTTGCGTTAACAATTTCAATTTGTCTGTAGTTTAGAACAATCCAAGAGTCAAACAGCAGAATCTGGATTAAAGTCTAAACATCTCCGAAAGAAAAAAAACATATAAACAACCATAAACCTTATTTTAATCAAAAACAGATAAATTAGGAAACCAAATCCTTA
This sequence comes from Heritiera littoralis, assembly GCA_031772115.1. NCBI lineage: Eukaryota > Viridiplantae > Streptophyta > Magnoliopsida > Malvales > Malvaceae > Heritiera > Heritiera littoralis. The sequence continues at coordinate 5,622,162 of JAPDPK010000023.1, forward strand.
ATTAATGGCGAACTAATCACATATTTCAATGTTAATAAAAAAAATTTACCCAAAATGACAAAAGAAAACAAAAGAAGAAACCGTCAGCTTTTAGAGCACGGACATGAGACAACAACAAATGCAAACTGTCTTTAAAGATTTTGTTTGATAAGAAGAAAAGTATGAGACGAGAATAAAAAATTTGTTAATTTAATGATTAAATTTTATAATTATTTTTTTATTTTATTATTTAATTTTTAAATTAATAAATTTTTCATTCTTATATATTTTTATCGTTCTTATCAAGGTATGATGTAAAGCTTAAAGCTTTTTTTGTGGTCAACGAAAACCGTCACACGGCGTTACTCAGAGCGGCCGAAATCCTGTCCGATCCCGTCATTTGGAAACAAAATCCAAAGACAATTTGCCGACGACGATATAAACTTTCCCCGACTGTATACGAAGCTCCAGCTTTTATAATCTTGAAAACCCGCGGGCTTGACAATTTCCTGTTTATCAGTGCACTCGGTGTATAAGACGCATGAATTTTTTAATTTTAAATACGAAATAGTACTATGGTGCAAAAAAAAATAAAAAAATAAGCAAAATTTAATAAATTTAAAATAACATTTTATACTTGATGTGTTGAAGAAAAATTTAATACGGTAGTTTTTGTGTTAAAAATGATTGGCTACTTTAATTTTTTCAACAAAATAAAAATAAATTTTCGATTTTTAATTTTATCGTACAAACTTTTACATTTCAAAATAATATAATTAAGTTCAAATCTATTATAAATTTTTATTATAAAATAAAAAATTGAGGATTTATAAGGTTTAACATTGTATTTATTTTATTTTATTATATTATTTTAAGATATTTTAAATTATTTATAATAAAATAAAAATTAATGAATTTTTAAAACAAAACTAAAAATTGAAAACTAAAAATTAGCCATACTGGCCTGCGTCCACGTCGCCCGTGCTCGTTAGCTTCGACTCCTCCCCTTCCACCACCCCTTCGTCATTTTATTATTTCATTTTTCCGTCTGATTCTTATTTCTTTCACTCTGCACCAAAAAACGATAAAAACCTCTGTCTCCATATCCGCTTTTTCTCTATCTTTCGTCTTTCACTTCCAAAACCGTTTGTTCCCTCATTTTTCCTTCTGTTATTCCAAAATATTACAAGCCAAAACAACTTTTCTCGATCTGGCAGCTTTCTTTGTTCATTCATTCACTGATATATATCCTTCGTTCTTTCAAGCTTCTTGTTCTGTTTTTTGGAGCTTGCGAGTCTGCGTTTTCGGGTTCTCTGATTTGCCGGAGTTGTACGGTAAGATCGGATAGTTTCCGAGAGAGTTGACGAGTGCGGGGGTGGTGGAGGAAGAGATAAAGGCAGAGAGCGACGAGTGATCCAGCGAGGTCCGTGAGAAAATGCCTCACCGAGCGACTTACTTCTTCCCTAGGCAGTTTCCCGATCGTGGGTTCGATTCCAAACAACTATTGGATCACGAGAAGAAACTCTCCAAAGATGCACCGACAACTGCTGTCGCCGCTGGAACCGCCGCAGCAGCAGCTACAACAACAAGCGCCTTCAATGTTGCTGCTGAAAATGACCGGAATAAGTCAATCTCAAGGGCTGCTGCGAAAGACTTTACAACACCAGCTGCTAAGACCAACCACAACAGCTCGCCGCTGTCAGATCTTTTCACGGGCGAAAAGCTTCAAATTAAGAAACAACAGCTCGCCGCTTTCCGTGATTGGTTCATCGAGAAAAAAGCTACAACTACCAACAGATCACGTCACGTGAAACCGTCCTCTCGACGTCTCTCTTCGAGGACTGATCATGATGAAGATTGTGAATTATTATTACCTCCGGAACCAGCTCCGACGCAGACGCCCCCTCCTCCTCCTCCACCTGCTCTGGAAACCACCACCGTAATTAATGACCGTAGCTTTGATCGCAGCTTTGACCGGGAGGTGTCACTGCAGAGGTTCTCAAGCGGTAGTAGTTATGCAGGGAGTTTGTTTTCTGGGACCACATTGGATGGCAACTTGTCGAGTGAGGTGAAAGATACATGGACTAAGGAGTCGTCATCAACGCCCGTGCCGGCGACAGGGGAACTCGAGGAGCCGGAGGCAGAGGAGAGTCAGGATAGGTCAGTGCTCAAGTCAAGGGAGAGCTATGTTTTACAGGCTTTGCTGGCTAGAAGGCTTACTTCTCAAGCAAGTCTCCTCAGTGAACCCTTGCTTTTACAAGAGTATTCTGGACCCGATGTCGCTGATGCAGAAACTGTTTCTTATCGTCTATGGGTATTTTCTCATCATTTTCGCTTTATTTTTTTTAATTTGTCTTGCAAATTTGTGTTCATACTCAGAAGATAATATCTCGAACTTGATCCGAAATATTCAATAATTTTCATCGTCTTAAGTTTCTGATACTTCATGGTTTTTTGTATCGTATGTGATTGGTGTACGTTTAATTAGCAGGTTAGTGGCTGTTTATCATATAGTGATAAGATATCAGATGGTTTCTATAATATTCTTGGGATGAATCCGTATCTATGGGTAATGTGCAATGAGTTTGAAGAAGGAAGGTGTTTACCACCTTTGATGTCTCTGAGAGAAATCGAGCCCAGCGAGACATCTATGGAGGTTGTTCTTGTTGATAGACGCGGGGATACACGCCTTAAAGAGCTTGAAGATAAAGCACAGGAGTTATATTGTGCTTCGGAAAATACCTTAGTGCTCGTGGAGAAGCTTGGAAAGCTTGTTGCTATATGCATGGGGTAGTTTTTTTTTTCCTGATGATTAGTTTCTTTTTTACTTTTTTTTTATTCATTTTTTGATTGTGTTTTAATTGTTTTATATTTAGGGGTACGTTTTCAGTGGAGCAAGGGGATCTTCACAAACGCTGGAAATTGGTCAGTAGGAGATTGAGGGATTTTCAGAATTGTATTGTGCTACCCATTGGCAGCCTATCCATGGGACTTTGCAGGCATCGTGCAATTCTGTTTAAGGTGCCAAAATAATGGGTTTTTTCTATCTTACTCTTATCTTCTTATGCACAAAATCACTCTGCACCTAGTACCAACCCACAAAAAAGAAAATGAAAAACGTTACGATTTGGTTTAACGAATTGCTCCTTTTTTTGGTATAAAGAAAATGTTTTGATGGGAAGATTTAATTTATAGATTTGACAAGCCTTTACTGATCCATGTGGAGATAGTTGTGAACCATTGGATGTTATTTAAGTGATTGAATAGTTTAAATCTTGGATTAAACTTCTAATATTATGTTCTTCTTAGAATAATGATGAAAAGATATTCCTTGTTTTGGTGTGGCAAACAACTTCTAGTATTATATATATATATATATATATATATATATATATATATGTTCTCTCAGAGGAATGATGAAAAGATATTCTTTGCTTTGGTGTGGCAATGGCTTTCCTTTAGATCCATTGTACAAAAATTTTCAAAAGAAAAATTTAATTAAGCTAGTAGGTTGAGCAAGCCATAATTAGCTGAAGTGGGAGATTAGCTGCTGCTATTTAATCTTTGCTGCGATCTAAAACAGGAGGAATGACCGTGACCTAGTTGATCTTGGGAAGTTTGGAAAAGAGGGTTGGCAATCGTTGTCTTAAGAAATAGTTTGTAAAGGGTTGTGTATCTGTGCTCTCATTTACCGAAGCAAATAAGTCCTATTGTGTCTAGATAAAAATTAACTTAAATGTTATAACTATCTTCCGTACTAAAACTGATTTAGTATGTTTCATTTTGTCAAAGTATATGCTTGGTCATACACATTAAATTAAGAAAGGAAGTTGCATTTTTATTTCTTTCTTTTAATAGAAGACAACTTTACATTGTTTCTTTTATTCCGACTCCTTTGGCAAGAATTACTCTTTTGGTATAAAGGCTTTTTGTTATTTTATATTTATTGTACATGAAATGTGGATTGGCAATTTTTTTTTTTCATTTTGATCCCAAGTAAGCGTTTTAAAAGCTGTTAGTAAAAATAAAGTGTTTTAAAAGCTATTATTTTATTGAAAATGCCTCTATTCTATATAAGTTTGGTAACAAGAGCTGCGATGTTCTTAAGTACATGAATTTTTTAAAGCATACATGAATGTCTTAACGGGGGCATCGGTATTGCAACCGAATTAGAAGCATCAGTGACACCCACAACTATAGCAGTCCATTATGAGCACACTCTATTCCATGATCATTCAGTGAGGTATTTGTAGCCTGCCATGGTGAATTGACAAGGTTTTTGTGAAATATTTGATTCTTATGGGTCTTCGTGGGAGGATCAGGCCAATTTTTTTTCCTTAATCAAACGTTTGTACTTTTTTTAAAAAAAAATGAATTGCTTTTGAAATAAGGTGTTATATAATGAACTTAAATTTTAAAACTTTTACTTCTTTTCTCTTTTTTCACAAATTAAATGTTTTAAAGGAAGATCTATGGATAATCTACTTGCTAAACATGTGCTGTCTTATTCTTGATTGAGTGATGTACCGCATGACTGTGTTCACTTTATGGCTTTATGCTGCTAGACCAGAATAGCGTATGAACTATGATGTGTACTTATGACCTGGTCAACTTCCAATATAAGATGTAATATATCACGAGATCATCATTGTTTATTGCAGAAGATGCGTTTCTCTTGGGATTCTTCATTAACATGCTGTATTGTTGATGTATGCAGAAATTGGCAGACTATATAGGTTTGCCATGTAGGATTGCTCGAGGATGCAAGTATTGTGCAGCTGATCATCGTTCTTCTTGCCTCGTCAAAATTGAAGATGATAGGCAGTTATCACGGTAGGATACTCAACTGTTAGCTTGTGTATTTGCTAATATAACATTGGAAGTGTACAGTAAATAAGAACAATTTTATGTTATCATTTAAATTACTTGAATCAAGAAAATTAATTATTCTCCCTCCTGTCCATTTCATTTTATCCCAGTGAACTAAATCTTCTGGACTTGATACCATAACATTTCTCAGCACTCCTGTATATTATCTTATATCTGGATATCAAAAGGGGCAAAAAGTTTTTACATTTTGTGATATAATTTCATTCAGTCTCCAACTGTTCTGTTTTCAATCTCTTTCTATTTTTATGTTTGTTGCTCAGAGACATACTTTTTTTCACAGGGAATATGTAGTTGATCTAGTTGGGGAACCAGGAAACATCCATGGTCCAGATTCCTCTATCAATGGAGGATTCCTTTCTTCAATGCCTTCACCGTTCCAAGTTTCTCATCTACAAGCATTCCAACAACCTGAAGTGGATAATGCATCGAGTTGTCAGATTACAGACTCAAAGAGTTCGTGTTCTCTGTTTGAGAATCCTCTACATTCTGGTATCTTATGTTTTGGATGCAAATTCTGCAAAATAGATCAAATTTTTTAAAATCAAATTAAACAGTTTGAGACCAATCTACTGCAGATGGCATTGCAAAATCTCAACAGTTGAAGGACAATGGTTTGCTTGAAAATAGAAAGGCAGCAGAATATGCGCCAATTGATGAAGATTGTTTGGGAAAGGAATCATCTTTGATGCCTTTTAATGCAGCTGAAGCAACACTGCATGAAAATTCCAGACTCCATAGAGAGAAAGTCAGTATAGAAGAACAAACTCTTAGAAGAGATCTTGTTGTATCTGGAAGTTCAGTGGTAAAAAGTGTGAAGCAAGTGAAAGTTAACTTGCCTAGTCAGTCAGATCTAGAGGAGATAGGGGCTGAACTTGATAAGTGTGGCAGATTGTCCACTGAAACCATCCCGAGATATATAAATCTTGAACCTTGTCTTGCAATGGATTGGCTTGAGATCTCATGGGATGAATTGCATATTAAGGAGCGTATTGGTGCTGGTACTTCACTTAATTCTTCTTAATGGGATATATCTTCCTCTTCTTTTTTTAAGCATATAAAAAATTAGCAGCTTTCAGAAGATAATTGGTGAAGTGAGTACTAACTTTTTACCTTCGAATCTTATTTTTCAGGCTCATTTGGAACAGTTCATCGTGCTGAGTGGCATGGATCGGTTAGTGTTTTTATCTTGCAACTGGAAATCATTGGTGTTCTAATTTCATGGGAGATGAATGATTCTGGAGGAATGCTAGGGACAATCAAAATCACTTTTGACGGTCACTTTTAATACTCTCACTCTTATTAAGCCATGTCACTTTTTAGTTTTACGTGAAAATTGGTTACCTACAATTGCAGGTTACTTGAAAAGTATTTTTTGTTATCACATACTTTAGCTTTTTACTTTTCACATAGATAACCCATTTTCACGTAAAACTAAAAAATGACTTGGCCCAATAAAAATGAGTGTTAAAAGTGACTATCCTTAGTATATCCAATGATTTTGATATTAATCTTTTCCCTTATTCAATGAATCTGATGTAGAAGACAGTACTCATGCATATTTTGCTATAATTTGCCAACTAAGCTTGGTGAATATCTTGATGTCTTTTATTTGTCTTAATTGAGGAAGGGTCCAATACACTTCGCCAATCACTTTCTAGGACTGCAGATTCAAATCATGCCTGAACTTAAATTCTGTTAAATTAAAGGAGGGTGATAATATTGTCTTCAACTGATACTGGAATAAAATGATAAATGAACTTATGGGGATTGTAGCTAAGGGACCACATAGGACTAGTTGTATATGGCATCTGTTAGACTTGCAGTCGTGTAATGTACATGTTGATTTTCTTACATTATATACCATACTATCTTGAATTACTTGGTATGGACAGTAGTCTCAGATTTTCTTTTGTTTGTTTCTTTGTTGGGAGACATTATCAGCTTATTTTTGGATTTTTTTTTGTCACAATGTTTTTATTTCCTTCAGCAAATAAATGATTGCTGTTCCAATGCAGGATGTTGCAGTGAAAGTCTTGACTGTCCAAGATTTTAATAATGATCAGTTGAAGGAGTTTTTAAGAGAGGTTTGTACTGGATAAAACCTAAAAAAAATATTGTTGCTATTTATGTTGTGTTAGCATACATGTTTTTGGCTGGTTCCACTTACCTCAATGCATCCACGTTCTATATTTAGTTTGCTATGTCCACTCTATTAGAGAGGAGCCTAGGTGCAATTGTAAAGGTTGTTCTTTTGTGACCTGGAGGTTACGGGTTCAAGCAGAAACAGCCTCTCTTAGGCTTTGCTTGGTAGGATGGAAAGAAAGGGGTAAGGAAGGAAAATTAATTAATCAAATGGTTATGTTTTATAACAACTTTCCTAATTTGTAGCTTAACCATTTGATTAACTATTTTTCTTTCCTCACCTCTTTTTTTCTACCATGCCAAGCGAAGCCTTAATGCGGAGGGAAGGTCGCGTACAATGATTCTCTCCAGACCTCACAAAATGGGAGTTTTGTGAACTGGGTTGCCCCTTTTTTTTATGTCCATCCGCATCTTATTTTTTGTTTTGGTGGTTGTTTTCATAAATATTCCTCTAGCCATAAATATTTGTGCTTAAAAAGCTCTTGTGATACATACATTTTTTAAGGAACATGTGGCTTGTCATATGCATGGCCAAACTCCCTATTTTTTGCAAGTTCTTGAGTGAGATGAATATAGTCATTTGATACTGACTAGCTTAAACTCTGATGCATTTGTTTAGGTTGCTATAATGAAACGTGTCAGACATCCTAATGTGGTCCTCTTCATGGGTGCTGTTACAAAGCGGCCTCATCTGTCAATTGTGACAGAGTATCTACTAAGGTAAATGAACTGATTTTATATTATGATAATGAACTGATGTTTGTTTGAGGATATATAATATGTATGCCTAATACCTGGTTTTTGTCAAATAGGGGTAGTCTATATCGCCTCATTCATAGGCCAGCTGCTGGGGAAACACTTGATCAGAGGAGGCGGCTTCGCATGGCATTGGATGTGGTTTGTACAATTTTTTACTTACACTTTATCTATTAATGCTGCTTGCTGTTAGCACAAATTTCATGTTTATGTTGGAAACAGGCCAAGGGGATCAACTATCTTCATTGCCTTAATCCTCCCATAGTTCACTGGGACCTTAAATCGCCCAATCTGTTGGTTGATAAGAATTGGACAGTAAAGGTATGATTAAAGAGTTTCATTTTCAAAACTTCTGATTTTTTTCTTTGTTTCAAATGCATGACTTCATTTCTTATGTCATACTCAGGTCTGTGATTTTGGATTGTCCAGATTTAAACCAGACACTTTTGTATCATCAAAATCTGTTGCAGGAACAGTATGTACACCATAATCTCCTTTTTCTATTACACAGAGACAAATGCACATATCAATAAGTTGTAATTGATGTTCTTATAAATTTAGTTTTTTTCAAATAACTTGAAATATTTGGTTAAATAAATTTGACTAGTTAATCACCAACTGTTGCCAAAGACAATATCAAATACATGGTGCTGCAGCCATTATTGGTTTGCTACGTGGATTGATTTCAAATCATGACAGCATTTTCCGTTATAAAAGATAACAATCACAGACATTATCATAAAATCTTGTCTATGTCAAGTTTTGGCCAATGATGAGTAGATACCATGATTGCAGACTCGTTACCTTTATTCCACACAAAGTCATATATTTCCATTAATTGCTTGTGTTTTGAAAAATTTTCTTCTTACTGCATTAATCAGCATCTAAATCTCTTGTTTTGATTTTTCAGCCTGAGTGGATGGCTCCAGAATTCCTTCGCGGAGAACCTTCAAATGAGAAATCTGATGTTTACAGTTTTGGAGTAATCCTGTGGGAGCTTATTACCATGCAACAACCTTGGAGTGGACTCAGTCCTGCCCAGGTGGGTACATTTATTTTCCTTAATGCCCATTCGGGTTCTTTTCTTACGTCTTCTTACCCCAAGCAATCATAAATGTCAATGTTATTGATGTTGTTGGAGTTATTGTAAGTTAAAGGCAACATCAAATTCATTTCCTTTCTGTGTACTTACTTTTCCCCTTACTCCCTTTGTTTATGTCTAATGTTGGTGCAAATCTTAGGTGGTAGGTGCTGTAGCTTTCCAGAACAGAAGGCTTGCCATTCCGTCTACTACCTCCCCAAAGTTGGCTTCCCTCGTTGAATCTTGTTGGGTTGAGTGAGTTTACCTAGTCCTATGATTTATTCATTGCATTTAGATTTATACGATGATGACTAAAATTTGGAAATGTCTAGAGCTACCTTTTGTGTGTAAGCATTAGCCTTGCAAATTAAAAAGTTGACAGTGAGGGATATAGCGTGGTGGGCTAGGGTAGGTCATGCAACCAGCTTGCTTTATATATGTTTCCTTGACAGGTTACTGTTTTCTGGCCAAAAAAAAAAAATGCAAGTTGATTCTTAGCACACTTGATAAAATAAAAGAGAAATGGGAAAAGTCAAATTAAGTTTCACTAAACGATTATTTTCATGTATAAACCAGAAGCTTCACCGATTATGCCTGTGCTAACCATTTCTTAGATTGTCCAAATCATATTGCAAATACCAGAACTTGCTTTTGTATCTTTTTTCTCTTGCATTAGTTGCATGTTAGCTATTCCTGATGATGGTCGCTTTCATTCTTTGCAGCGATCCTGCTCAACGGCCATCTTTCGCTAACATAGTAGAAGCACTAAAGAAGTTACTCAAATCTCCATTGCAGTTGATTCAGATGTGAACACAGTGACAATGGCCGTCAATCAAAGCCATTCATACTGTGAAATTGCTTGAATAACCAGAGCTGATTTTGGAGATTTAATTAATTACAGCATCGGCTGCTCTTGGCTGTGTAATGTTCTTCCACTAACAGAACCTTTTAGGTTCCAGGCAACTGTAGATGCTATCTAACCCGTTTGGAAGGCAGTTAAACTTAATCCCAGTACACTGAGGCCTATAATAAAACAAATGTAGCAAAGCAGTTGTTGACTTGCTGTGTTTTATGGGTTCTCCATGGGGCCGCCTTCTTCCACGTAAGTATTCCAAAGCGTAAATCCGAAGGGTTTAAGAATTCGGAATTTACTTTGGTTTGTGTTTTCTGTGCAACTGTTCACGTTGCATTCTGGGATGTAACCAGCAATTCTATCATGCTGTTGCTTTCTTATGCTAATGATGGAACCGAACTTGATATTTAGCATGCAAATAAGTCCAAAAAACCAAACATGTGCCTTTTTTTCTTTCCATTTTGTACTTGTTCCATGTGTTGATGCCAACAATGTCGTAGAGGGATCTTCCGAAACTCCTGCGGTGGAAACTGCTCTGGTCAGAGACCACTGGAGTTTGACACTCCAGCAGCGTAAGTGTCCGAAGAAGGAGAATGATAAGAAAACAGAGCAATTGGAAAGGAAAGGCTGGAGAGTCAAAGGTTTTGTGCAAGATGCATAGTGGTAAAAAATGCTAACCCCTTGCCCAGGACCTTCAGCTCCCTTTGTGCTCTTGGATCTCGCTTCCTGAAAATGTTGCTTTGACTCTAAAATCCTTCAGCCTCAACAGCTATTATCAAATGAAGAGAGACTTTAATGAATGCTTCCTCTTTTCACCAGCTTGGAGAGCTAGGCTTTGATTTGTGCTGAGTAGGTTACCAGCCTTTAATGGATGCTTATGGGCTTTTATAATGAGCTGGGCATTACGAGTCTTTTAGGCCAGTGTATATTGGGTTCAGCACTGTACTTTTCAGGGAGTACGAAACTCTCCAAGTTCTACTTTGTAAGTGTAAGTATAAACTAATACAACATGAACAAATTTTATTATATCTTTGTTCATTTGTTTATTTTTTATAGTTTTAGAGTTCATTCAGAAATTTGTATTATAGTCGTGTTCGGTTTGTTCAAATATTACTTTGTTCGTCAAATGTTTATGAATGAGTTAGTTTAAGTTAAACAAGTTTGTTCATAAATATTTATTCAACATGTTCATAAATATGTATTCATAATTATTAAATAAACATGCTTTTAAGGATCAAATCAAAAATTTAAAGAAAAAAGAACATTCATCCCATATATATACAATACCAAATGAAAAAAATTTACATAAATATGTAATTTTAATAATTACGTACTATAATTGTTTATGAATAGATATATAATTTAATAATTTATTATTATTGAATAGAAATGAACCCCAAAGGACTTGTTAAATAATAAAGGCTTAATAGCCAAAAAGATCCTAAACCTTTAGCACAAAATGGAATTAAGTCCTCAACGTTTTATTGAGTGAAAATCAGTCCATAAACTTTTATTTCATTGTAAATAAACCCTCAACCTTTTAAAATTGTGCAATTAAGTCCAAATCTGTTAAATGACACTAACTGCTATTAGGACATCTAACGTGAAAGCTGACGTGGATAGCTTAGTTGGCTGCCAAGTGGCATGCCACGTGTGCAATACTAACGGAAGTTAGTAATTATTTAACAGATTTGACTTAATTGCACAATTTTAAAAGGTTGAGGGTTTATTTACAATGAAATAAAAGTTTATGGACTGATTTTCACGCAAAAAAACGTTGAGGGCTTAATTCTATTTTGTGCTAAAGGTTGAGGGTCTTTTTGGCTATTAAGCCAATAATAAATTTCAAACTCACAAGTATAAACAAACAAAACACATCTTTATTTTTGTTCAATTTATTTAATAAACAAACATTGAAATGTTATTTGTGATCGTATTTTGAGCTTAATAAACAAACATAAAAAAAAGTTTAATAGTAAAAAATACCCTTATCCTTTTGCATAAAATGAAATTAAACTTTCAACGTTTTATTGTATAGAAATCAGTTTATAAACTTTTATTTACTGTGAACAAACCCTCAATCTTTTAAAATTATGCAATTAAGTCTATATTTATTAAATGACACTAACTGCCATTTGAACATCCTACGTGGGTAGCTTAGTTAGCTGTTATGTGTCATACAACGTGTGCAATACTAACGAAAGTTAGTATTATTTAATAGATTTAAATTTAATTGCATGATTTTGAAAGATTCAGAACTTATTTATAGTAAAATAAAAATTTATGAACTGATTTTCATATAATAAAACATTAATGACTTATATTCATTTTGTACAAAAAGTTAATGGTACATTTGATTGTTAAGCAAAAAAATATAAACCTAAAATATTCACAATATATTGGTTTACGTCACTATACAGATAAAGGTTAGTCGTTTCTAGAATCAAGAAATTATTCAAATACAAGCCGCAAGTTTTTACTCGGGAAGAATACTTTCTCTGTCTCGCACTAATGGGCCGAAGGATTCACCAATTCCTGTAGACCTCTATTCAAAATTGAGCCCAAACCAAATCTGAACTTGCTATGACTCAGCCCATGGATACCACACACCAAGGAGGAAAACGGTGCGTTGCTTTGCTGTGTTCTGTACTTTATACTGTAATGGTCCGACAAACAAATGGCTTCCAACTTAACCGAATCGACGGCTAGTCTCACAGCAGCCATAACTGCAGCTTGAAAAACCTGATAAATTCTAACCATCATCTCCATCCTCTGCAAAATCTTCCGTTGTTTTCTCGTTTTTCAAAGGTATAAGTTAAAGATGTGGACTGATCTTCTTTTGCAAGGCGCTCTAATTCTCGTTACAATCTTCATGTTCCTCGCTATGCACGATACCCCCAAAAAGATCTTCGCCAAAATCCGTTACCGGAATCGTGCCGATTTCCAAGCTAAGCGCCATTTCGTCCTCGGCGCACAGCTCCTTGCTCAAGCCAGATCCTCCAAGTCTCGCTCATCCACCACATCTTTAGCCAAGCAAGCCGAATCCGAAGCTGACAAAGCCATTTCTCTTGACCCAAAAGACGCCGCCGCTTACATCCTCAAAGCCCTCGCCCTTGACCTCCGGGGCTTCAAGACCTCCGCTCTTGACTCCCTTGACGTCGCCCTTTCCCCTCTCACTGCCAAGTCATTGACTGATAAAGAACGAGGCGACGCGCTGTTTAAACGAGCCGAGTTGAAGATGGCCATTAACCGCCGCGGCAGCCCAATCGACCCAGCGATCAACGATTTGACCAAAGCTGTAGAACTGAGTGCGGATAACGTCAAGGCGTTTTGTCTGCTGGGAGAGTGTTATGAAATGAAGAAGATGAAAGCGGAAGCTAAAGCGGCTTTCGAGGAGGCTCTTAAACTCGAGCCTAACTCCAACGTTGCCCGCGCCGCCGTTGACCGTTTGGGCTCGTAGTTGGGTCCCTTTTAGTTGCTCTTTTTCCGGCACCTTGTTCTTGACGTTTTTGTTTCAAAATTTCTACAATTTCTATCTCAATTGGTTAAAATTATTACAAATATAAGAGATAAATGCTTGTTTTGAATCTGAAATTGTTTATAATTTTGTTGTTGCAATTAACCATTGCAGACCGGGGATCATCCTTGCAGAGTTCGAACAGACAATCTGATGTTGCAATCAACCGACTTTGAGGATGATCCTAAGATTCTGGTCTGGATCTTAACCAATGTTCTTGGGCTAGGAATTGGATCATTTTCATAAAAGAAATTGTCCTAACACTCTCTCAGACAATTCAATTTATAATTAACAACTTCTTTCGGTCTGCTCTTCCCATGTGGTGAAGCTTTCTTCTAGAAAAATAACATCAACGAAAGTAGAGAACTTAAAAGTTGTCGAATAAGCCGAAAAGATTTGCCATTAAGTTTAAGTTTAGCTAAATTCAAAAGTTTTGAAATTTGGCATTTTGATTGAATTTAATTTCTAAAATTTAAATTTCACTCGTTAAAATATACAAATCACTTGAATTTAATTTGATAATCTCAAACATGATTTAACAAGATTGAATTATCATTTTTTAATTAAATGTTATAATTTAAAACTTCATGTGTTGGACATAATCGGTTTTAAATTTGAATAAAAGAGAAGAGTTAACAGTAGATTTGGATATCCAATCACTTAAAATTTGTTTAATTTTTATGAAACGAATAAGTATACCCTATCTCAATACCAAAATAAAGGTTTTTGATGATGGTGATGTTATAATATTAAAATAATAAACTAATAATAAATATAAAATATATATTAAAAAATTTAATTAATTTCGTAAATCTTCAAATAAATTATTAAAATATTTGAATCCAATTCAACGTGTGGTTCTGGCAAATTGAGCTCGACCTGGCTTCCACTTTAACGTATTCATGAAAAGTTGCAAGTTACAGGGTAGGTTTGGCTGCTAGGCAATCAATAAGAACCTGGCTCAGATAAGCAGAAGCAGGCCATCCAGAAGAACGGACTTTAATTTCCCTTGACTTTCTAGGGAATCGTTCATTTCCCTCAACTCTCAATTGCCCAGCCTGGAAGTTTGAAATTGACTTGGGTAATTGACTCATTGCAGTCTGCTCTTCATATTAAATTGATCATCTGAGAAAGCAGAAGCATTCCCTCATTGCATTTGCCTTCAGTAGCCTAAAAGAAGCCAGATGATAACTTGACCCAAAGTTCAAGTTTCTATAATGGCTGCAACATTGAATAGCTGGACTAGGAATTTATATCTCTGCGCTCTGCTTGGATTGCTTGTACACGGTGCCTTCAGCACATGTTTCCACGGCTTACATCACAATTTACAGCAACAAAAGAAAGAACACCTCGCCAAAAACTCAGGTGAGTGTAAACTATAAAATCATTATCAGAGTTTTTATTTTAATATTGAAATAGGTTATATGAATTTACGTTAAATCGTTAATGTAGAGACGTATCGACGGATTTCATAAAATGGTTTATCTCTAAAAGATTTGATGAGTTTTGAATGGTTGGTTGCTCAAACTTATTATCAATCCTTTTCTTTTATTCGACCGACTTAATAAATTTGATTTTCAATTCTTTCAATATTCAATGAACCAAACCCTGAAAACCCTTTGAAAAAGGTGATCTGTGAAATGAACAATTGTCATCTAATTCCTTTTTCTACAACCATAATCACTTGTGATTGAAATTTGTAGTTCAACAACAACGCTTTGTGGCAAGAAATCTGAGTGATGGCTTCACATCATTGGCAATCCAGCTCCTCCATTTCTTCCTGGCGAAATCTTTGCAGTTCAGATACCTTCCGGTGCTGCAGTCTGCTCCTTTCATGTCTGTGCCATTTTGGCTAGCATTTATGCCATCAATCTCCAATCAGCCTTTGTAATATAAACATGTTTTTGTTCTAGAGTTCTTACACGAAGAACTGATTAAACATGTTGAGACAAAGAAATATGCTTTTCTTAGTTCATATAGAAGTCTTACCACTTCAATTTTATTTCAAGTTAAATAGTAAAATTGGTTATGTATTAGCTTCTGGTCTAGTAATATTTATTGGGAAACTTTCTCTGCCTACTACCTTCTTCATGTTGATCCCATGAGATGAATCTCAGTAAATAGTTCTTAATTTGATTAAAGCAAAATTCTCATAGCATTTCAAGGTTTTTATTCGGGGCTTGAAACTAGTGTCTATTTTTTTTAGATTTTTTTTAAGTTTTTAATTGCTGAGGAAGTCAAGCAAGAAAAACTAATGATTCGTGAACCATCTCCACTTCAAACGCTACCTGCTAGAAAACTCAAGATCATTAAAATCTATCAATCAAGCATGACTCAGCAAGTTAACTCGGTTTCTGGTAGAACATATAAGAAGACAATGAAGTCCTTGGAATAGCATAAGCTTCTACATTTGCTATAGACTTTTCCTTCAAAGAAAGTCATCAAAGAGTGAAAAGCAGGGACAACTGGCCAAGGTTTCAAACAAAAATGGCATCAAAGTCAGACAGGAACATGAACAAGGCTATAATGTTCCACGCCTTGCTTGGACTGCTTCTTGGTGTCATTGCTCGGACATGTTTGAAATTGACCCGTCCTGATAGTTTGAAATTGACTTGGGTAATTGACTCATTGCGGTCTGCTCTTCGTATTAAATTGATCAACTGAGAAAGCAGAAGCATTCCCTCATTACATTTGCCTTCAGTAGCCTAAAAGAAGCCAGAAGATAACCTGACCCAAAGTTCAAGTTTCTACAATGGCATCAACATTGAATAGCCGGACCAGGGATTTATATCTCTGCGCTCTGCTTGGATTGCTTGTACACATTGCCTTCAGCACTTGTTTCCATGGCTTACATCACAATTTACAGCCACAGAAGAAAGAACGCCTCGCCAAAAACTCAGGTGAGTGTAAACTATAAAATTATCATTATCAGAGCTTTTATGTTAATATTGGAGTAGGCTATATGAACTCATGTTAAATTGTTAGCCTGGAGATGTATTGATGGATTTCATACAATGGTTCATCTCAAGAAACATTTAACAAGTTTTGAATGGTTGATTGTCTAAACTTATCTCCAATCCTTCTCCTTTATCTAGGTTTGTAAATTTAATTTTCAAATCTTTCAATATTCAATGAACCAAAACCCCGAAAACCCTTTGAAAAAAGTGATCCGTGAAATGAAATATTGTCATCTAATTCATTTTTCTACAACCATAATCACTTGTGATTTAAATTTGCAGTTCAACAACAACGCTTTGTGGCAAGAAATCCGAGTGATGACTTCACATCATTGGCAATCCAGCTCCTCCATTTCTTCCTGGCGAAATCTTTGCAGTTCAGATATCTTCCGGTGCTGCAGTCTGCTCCTTTCATGTCTATGCCATTTTGGCTTGCATTTATGCCATCAATCTCCAATCAGCCTTTGTAATATAAACATGTTTTCCTTCTAGAGTTCATACACGAAGAACTGATTAAACATGTTGAGACAGAAAGAAATATGCTTTTCTTAGTTCATATAGAAGTCTTACCACTTCAATTTTATTTCAAGTTAAATAGTAAAATTGGTTATGTATTAGCTTCTGGTCTAGTAATATTTATTGGGAAACTTTCTCTGCCTACTACCTTCTTCATGTTGATCCCATGAGATGAATATCAGTAAATAGTTCTTAATTTGATTAAAGCAAATTTTTCATAGCATTTCAAGGTGTTTTTTCGGGGCTTGAAACTAATGCCTATTTTTTTAGATTTTTTGTTATGTCTACGTTTTTATCCTTGACATAAGTACTTAAGTCCAATTACGTTAAACACTGTTTTTTATATGTGATTTAATATTTCTTTGATCCTGTTATATAATACATATCTGCTTAAAAATCAAAAGGCTTAATAGTCGAATAAACGTTCATCTTTTTGCATAAAATGAATATAAACTCTTAACCTATAAAAACTCATAAATTTTTATTTTATTATAAATAAATCCTCAATATTTCAAAATAACATAACTAAGTAAAATAATAAAAGGTTGAGGTTTCATAAGCCCTCAACCTTTTTATATATTTTTTATTTTATTGGTTCATAGAGAAGTACAAAGGGAAAAAAGAATTTAAATATTGGATCTAATTTCTCGTAAAGATGGGTAACAATTGCTAAATTAAAACTTGGTTATTAACTTTTTTATTTTACTGTAAAAATTTATAATAGATTTGGACGTAATTGCATTATTTTAAAAGATTAAGGGTTTATATCAATGTTACACAAAAAATTGGGAGTATATTTGCTATTAAATCAAAATCTAAACAAAGATGATAATAGAAATGAGAGGGATGTGTGTTTGGAGTCCAAGGAATCTATAGAGCTGAAAGTAGGGAAAGTGTTGATCCAGGTTGACTTCGTGCTCTGCAAGACTCAAAAGTAACCAACCGTGTTTTATATGGCAAGCCATCAATTGCTGAGGAAGTCAAACAAGAAAAACTAATGATTCATGAACCATCTTCACTTAAAAAGCTTCCTGCTAGAAAACTCAAGATCATTAAAAACTATCAATCAAGCATGACTCAGCAAATTAACTCGGTTTCTGGGAGAACATATAAGAAGACAATGGAGTCCTTGGAAAAGCATAAGCTTCTACTATTTGCTATAGACTTTTCCTTCAAAGAAAGTCATCAAAGAGTGAAAAGCACGGACAACCGGCCAAGGTTTCAAACAAAAATGGCATCAAAGTCAGACAGGAACATGAACAAGGCTATAATGTTCCACGCCCTGCTTGGACTGCTTGTTGGTGTCCTTGCTCGGACATGTTTTCATGGGTTGCAGAAGAATGCGGAAGACAATGAAAGCTACTTTGGAGAACAATTTGGTGAGTTTAATGTTGAAATATTGTTGACACTGATGAATTTTTGTCGATTTAATTCTCATTTTCTCATTTCCAATCGTACTAATTTCTGCAATTGATCTCAACTTTGCAGATACACTTGGTGGTGCTGTGGCAAGGATTGCTCAGGATGGCTTTGTGACTTTGGCAGTCAAGTTTCTCCATTTCTTCATTTCCAAGTGCTTACAGTTCAGATATTTGCCAGCGCTGTTTCTTGCGCCTTCTACAATGTCTTTGTTGTTTTGGGTAGCATTTACTCGATCAATCTCATCAATGCCTGATAGTCCTCTATAAATCATAGTACAGTTTAAACACATTCTTATTAAGCCCACTACACTTTGTACCTGGAGATGCTGAGAAGCATAAGGGGAAGAGGTCAAAAGAAGACCTGACAATCGTGTTTATAATTCGTGTTCTTACTATGTAAAATTGTGTTCGCGTTGTATGGAACACAAAATTGTGTCAAAATTCATGTTGACATGTCAAACATAAATTTTTTTTTTAGCTTTCCTTATAATTTTTACTAAATTTATCTATAATTTTTACCAAATTTTAACTCCTATCATCTTGATTTTTTTGTTCATGTCGTATTAGTGTATCATTGTGTCAAAAAAACCTCAAAGGATTGAAGTTAGGAAACTTACAGATATAGCCAAGGTGAATTAATGATGTGTGATCCAAAATCTTGAATTTTGAAGGGAACAAGCACCTAAGCCTGCCAAACCATTGATGTTTTTTCTTGCAGGCAATGAAAAATGCAATATCAATAGAAAATCAATCATGGGATTTAAGTGGATCTTTTAAATCCTTTCTCTTTAATTTTCCTGAATCTTGTTGCTCAAATCACCAAAGAATGTGCCTGTAGTTTATTGTTTTCTAGTTTCTAGTCATGAATTGATGACAATCTGATCCTTATTGCATATAACATTCACGTATATACTGATCTGAGCAAATACCACCAAAAGGTCAACGGTCGGGTAAGTATCTGATCTCACACAAAAGTAAATCAGCACGTTTAATGATGATATTGAGTTTATTTCAGATGGTTCATGCAATCCTTTTAAGAAATGATTTATATTTGTAGTAAGTTTAGAATTCAAATTTCAATACTTGTAATTTCAAGATGTTACAATTCATCTTTAACCATTGGTCAAAAAGGTTTTTGGCTTTTTTATTTTCTAACTACAACTTCTTTTATTAAAAGAAAAACAAGTTCGGCCAATCGAAAAGGTTTGATACATCGTAATTTTCAAATATTGATCACAATACATGTTTCAGAAAAACATGCAAAAATATGGTGAGACTGAAGCTAAGGCCTAAATATTCCGTTCATCTTGAATGCAAGCCAATAAAACTTTTTGAAGCTCACGTCTTGCCTGCCATGGACGCTAGAGCAATCGATCTACTCCGGATTTTTCACACCAAAAAAAAAAATACAAGAGATGGCTTCAAGCATGAAAATGATATAGCAGTCCAATAAAAGCTATCCTCAATCCATAACCTGAGCAGAGTTACTACCAAGTAAAGATTGGAAGTCAAGTGATGATATGTGCCATTCATCCACAATCATTGGCCAAACTGAATAATTATGGTAAAAGTGATTTGTTCATGATTTATCGTTCTTAAAAATCATCTTTGAACTTGCATCAAAATTCCCAGTAAGCAAATGACTTTTCTTTTTCTCTAGTTTGAAACAATCAAATTCTCCAGGCACATCATGAATGAAAAGTTTGGGGTCCAAGGAAAATAGAGTTGACAACCTGTATTCTGTTGGATAGCTTGTAATAAATACAAGGGAACAAGTTCCCACATTGCTTGTAAAAGTGTAAAGTGATTTATTTATAAAGAAAAATCAACTCTTGAGAGTAATTTGGAGTCAAAGAGGAAATGGGCTTTGACCATTTGGATTGGGCTTGAGCTTGCTTGGCTTGGGCTTTGACTAGAGCTTGGCCTATTTTAAAAGTCAAAGATGGGCTAGATCTTTGATTTAATCCGAATTTTTTATTTTTGCCAAAAATATTTTAAATTCCTTTTTGAATTTAAAATTGTTTTAAACTGTTTCAACAGACATATTTTCAGTTATATGTCTGGAACAATTATGTCTGAAAAATGAATGGTTGTTGTTTAACAGACAATCACAACTATTCATTTAAGCCTCTTCACATTCTATATAAGTGTTGATTTCCAGAAACTCTTTACTTTACATTTTTCTGACTTTTCACAATATTCTGAAGGCTTTGTTGTATCTTGGGGTAATTTGCTTCTGTGTGAGACAATATTACACTCAAGAAAGTGTAATTCTACACGCCTCACAGCCGTATAATTTGTTATTTTCCTAACATATTCTACAAAACAAACAAGTTCATGATTATGATGTTGGAGGTTGACCCCGTGCTTAGCAAGCTTCAAATCAGCCATTTCTCCATTTCTTATCTTATAAACCAACATATTTTAATGAAGCATAAGTAACTATACTATTATTTTTTATACTATAATATATTTTTAATACAGCGAATCCCAGTTTATGAGCAGGTTAATCGAGAGGAAGAAAAACTACTTGGCATCTTGACGCCATTACTGTTGACCAATGAAGCTTCCTGCCATCAAACCTCCATTGAATAGTATTGTTAATGATAAATGAAGCTATGACTCAGCAAATCAACTCGGCTTCTGATGATCGTGACTGTCTATATATATGTAAGAGAAACGTGAGATCATTGTAAAGGCAGAAGCGTTTCAGAGAAGGCCGGAAAGTCAATACAAGAATACAGAGTGAAAGAAGGGAAGAAGTTCCACATTTGTGATGGCGTCTAAGTTGAACAACATGAACAAAGCTATAATCTTCGTTGCCCACTTGGGCTGATTCTTGGTGTCTTAGCTCGCTCATGCGTTCAGGGGCTGCAGGAGGAAGAGAATAGCATTGGCAGCCAGTTTGGACAACTATTCGGTGAGTTTAATGTTCATAGTCCTAAACTACGTGATTCTGTCGGTTCAGGATTCATTCTTATCCATGGTTGATTTGAGCTGACATTTTATGATTGTCATTTGCAGATAAACTGTGCAGTAAAGTGTGTAGGAGTATTCAGGATGGCTTTGTCACTTTAACACTCAAATTTCTCCATTTCTTCATTTCAAGGTGCTTACAGTTCAGATATTCCCCAGCATTGTCTCCTGCGCCTTCGATCATGTCTCTGCCATTCTGGGTGGCATTTACTCGGTCAATCTCATCGATGCCTGATAACCCTTTGCAATAACATTTGATTCATCTTTGAGTTTCGTCACTGCTGTATTACTGCAAATATTGGAAGATGTAACAACTGGGGGAACGCTGAGATGTGAGAAACCCATTTAAGCATACGACAGCATAAAACCAACCTCGAGAGTTGACTCAAATAATTATGCCTCACCACTGAAGTGTAAGAGTTCTGCAGATCTAAGGTTCAAACTTCAATGCCTGCATTACTCAAGTTTAAAAGTTCAGCAGATTTGAAGTCCCAACTTCACTATTGCATTACTAAAGTGTAGGAGTTCTACAAATTTGAGGTTTAAATTTCAGTACCTGCATTACTAAAGTATAGGAGTTTTGCAGATCTGAGGTTCGAACTTTAGCACTTGTGTTTCTCTTTCTCTGAACCAGACGCCTCCACTGTACCAACAAAATTGTAGGTTGTTTCTTTTTTCCGATCTTTTCTTTTGGTGGAACAACAATGATGTATGGCTACACCTTACAGCCAATAATCTTACCACATACAGAAATAATTGGTCAAACTTTTATCCAGTGTTCATAACCATTATAACATCTTCTTCAATAAAATTATTATCTTGTCACAACAAAGAATTCTCAAACGACAATAAAAATAGGGTATGCTTGGGGACTAGAGTGGATATGAGATTGAGAGAAATAGAAGTTACTTAAACTTTTCATCAACCAGAAACAGTTGATATTTCTCAAGTCTTTGATATCATTGGAACTAGACTGGCATGGTGGCAAAATGGCCATCTTCTTCTCCCTCAAAAACTTGTCAGAGATTGAACTGGTGTCTCCTAAACTTACAGAGTGCAAATCCTCTTCCTGGTCAAGCCCTCCAGTCGGTTTCATGAAAATGAATGCTGATGGCTCTGCCCCAGGAAAACCTAGACCAGTTGGATTGGTGGGGTTCTCAGAGATGAGACAGGTTCTATTCCTGGAATCTTTTCCTAGTCGGTTGGCAATGTTGACGCCAATTGTGCTAGATTCATGGCTGATAGAAAAGCTTTTATCTTCTTTGCAGCATCTGACTGTAACATCACTCACCAACTTGAGTGACTCAACTAGTATTCTATGAACTAATGAACCGTCCAAGGTTCCTTGGCACATGAAGAAATTCTCCATGACATCCACCGACTCCTATCAAAAATAAAATTAGCTTGCATCTCCCACATCTCGAGAGAACAAAACTTCATTGTTGATAGATTAGCTAAATCTAGAATCAATAATCGACCTCTAGATATATCTCCGTACTTTTGATTCTCAGCTTCATTAATATTGTATTTTCTTATTAATACAAGAGTCTTTGCCTTCCAAAATAAAATTGCCTCCACGCACTCTTTTCCTACACATTCCAAAAAGGCAAAAAAAGCTGCTTTTTCTTTCTTACATATAAAGACAGAATAGAATTCCAAAGAACAAAGCAATATAGCTGTCATAAAACTAATCTATCATTCAATTCTAACACACACTAAGTCAAAAACTCCATATTAATTGTATGCGCAAAAAAAATGTTTAAGATTTTACGAACTTTATCATTAAAGAGGCCTTTCGAAAAGCTTTCATTCCTTGCATGCTGTTTTATTCAAAGGAGGTGGACAAATGCAAATGGAAGACTCAGAAAGGGGTTCTCCATCTTCATATAAAACTTAGGATAGTACACACTACATTGTTTGCAACAAAATGCAAGCTGCTTTTCATTCTTCAAAATGTTCAAATGCAGACATTTGAACCCACAACAGCAGTCATATAATATAGGGACCCTGCTACAAATTTCCCAATTTACAATAAATTATAAAAATCAATGAAAAAGAACCCCTAAAGCAGATAACAGCAACTCTAATTTACTCATTCGCACAAAATTCTCGAGATGCCTGTAAAGAGATCTATCAGGAGATATGGTTTGCTCTATTCCCACCATTCCTTGTTTCTTTAATTGCAAAACTAAATCCTGACGCCAGCAATCTATTTTTCCTAGGCCCTATGCCTGGCCAGCATTTGCAGGGATACTCTCCACAGCTTGGTTTAAGCCAGGCATGATTTTTGAAGCCTCCATCTGACTCAGAGTTGGATCATTAACCATTGAAGCCACCTCATCCCCATCACTCAATTTTACCAAATCAGTTAGATCATCATAAACCATGGACGAATTTTCCGCATCTGGAGCCTCATGGTCGCTATGAATAGAATTCATAGTTGTTAATTGCCCATTTTTGCAATTATCAGCAACCTGGGGAGCCAATGCAACATCTGCAGAAGGCATTTGCTCACTCAAGTCACTCTCTATCTTCGTATCATGGTGATTCCTCATCACATCAGTACCTAAAGTTTCTGAACTTGAAACGATAAAAGAATCCGTTTGAACCCATTCTGATTTTACCGAATCATCTGAACCAACAGCTGAATTGCCTGTTGTAATGTCTTGAGAATGATCAGCATTGTTCCCAGAGGGTTTTGTTTTCAACGTTTTCTTCTTGAATCGAGCTTTCTTGGCCTTAGGAACATTCATGGTCTCATCAGGATTACTAGCCATCTCTGTTGCTCTCTTTCTGTAGGGAATAACTGTTAGCTGAGAGTTGCCAACTCCAATATCAGATAGTTCTGATGCACTTGACTGGATGGCTAGTAAAGCAGTTCTGGCAGCTTTAATCTCTGCTTCTTTTTTGGTTTTTGCCGTAGCTCCAATATACTGAATGTCTCCAATTTCAACTGTACATGAAAAGTGAGGCACTCGACCTGGTGCTTCGGCCTTATGGCAATGATATACCGGAATAGCATAATTCATCTTCTGTGCATACTCCTGTAGTAGATTTTTGCACAAGCCTGTCTGATGCTGAAGTAGACATCCGCAGAAGAATGAATGAGATTTTTTAATATGAGAAGTCATAATAAAAAACTAAACAAATAGTATTCATCACAACAACACCAGTTAATTCAACACAAGGTGATTCAGAAACTTCATAACAAAGTCATAGAATTTATCATTACAAGCTACAATCCTCGAGTTATGAAATGTAAATAACAAAGAAAAATACCACCAAAAATGAATCTCATAAACTAAAACCACGGTACAAAGAGAAAAAGAAACTTACAACAGGTTGAGAGATGCTTTCATTAACTTCACCAGACTTACACAACTCCAAGAGAGCAACTTCAGCTGCTGATTGCTCCGCTGCCTTGCGATTAAAGAATCCAGACAAGGAATCAAATCTGACATCATTTACTATCACTGTTGATCTGAAAAAGGGTTCATGGGAAGGGCCTTCCTTGATAGTCTCATACACAGGTGTAGGAAGACCCACTTTTTGCGCGTACTCCTGCAATCGGCTCTTGAAAACATAGCAATTCGAAACACCTGGAAATAATATTGGAGTAAATGGCAACAAAAACAAGTTGCATTCCCACTTAAATGGGGAACGAAAAATTCTACAAACAATCCCTAAAACAATCAGCCAGAGAAAAACAAAATTCCAACATTGAACCCAGAATGTAAAGCTCGAATCCTAGACAATCATCCAGGACCAAATGAACATGATCTTTCAAAATAGGTACACAAATAACAGCAACATAAGCTTTATAATTCATCATAACGATTAATCACTTTATATTTAACCATAAAAATTGGAATTTTTTTCCAACAAAATACCTTTTTTCACAGCAAAAATTTACCTTTTACTCTATCATCCAACAATTATGGATACATACTACACAGATAAATAACAACTACTCAAATTAGAAATAAACATAAATTTTCATATCCAAGATGATAAACTGAAGCTCACCCAAGCTCGTTCAAGTGATAAACGAGAAATTTAATTCAAAAGAAAACCCATTTCAGAATCAATGGCATGTTTTATTCAGAGTTTATTTTAAAAGAAATTTCCTGCAAGTAAATAAATTCTAAAAAAAAATACCTGAGAAGTTTTCGTTGGTGGGCATGGCTTACTGTGATGCTTGTGGCTTTCTGATTAATTGAAAATTTGAAAAAATAACACGAAATTTATGTTTTTGGGGTGAGAAATTGAGACGAAGAGACAGTGAATCTTTCCCAGCACTTGCAGGGGACTGAGGGAAGGGTTTCTTTCTGTCAGGAGTTCTCGAAGACTCGCGTGCACAGCAGTTGATGGATGTGAATGAGCAAGGCCGTCCGATTTAGGATACTGATGGTTAATTATACGACCAATAAAAAGAGATTTTTTTTTTCTAAATTGTAATACAATGATGATTATTAAATATTAATTCATGATATCATTCATTGATCATAAATAAGATGGATTATTATCTTATTCGCAGTCAGTAAAGTTTTTTAACTCTATAAGTGGAGTTAGGATGATAGCATGTATCTCATTTAATTTATTTTTTATTTTATTAATATTTTTAAAGGACACATATTATAATTTAATCTTACTTGTAGAGTTAAAAAACTCTACTGACGGTAGATAGGATAATAATTCAAATAGGATTTATACACTTAAAATTTATGGATTATTATTTAATGTATTATTAGTAGAGTTTTTAAATTTTATAAGTGACGTTAAGATGATGATTAGTCTTAAACAGTAAAACAGATGAGAATACTTGTAGTCATAGTTATCAAAATTGTACGATACGCGATAAATATGTACAATACAATTCAATTCACTATAAACTTGATATCTATCGATACAAAGAATCGTTTTTATCATGAATCGGTAGTGTATCTATCAATGCACAATCAAATTGATGCGTATCGTACGATACATTGATACACTTGGATACACTTTATAGTGAAATTGGGCTAGGCCCAATAAAAATCTGATCTAACTCATTTAACTAAAAATGCAATTTTAATAGCGTTTAACCTAAAGGCTTTGCTTGGTAAGAAGGATGGAAAGAGAAGATGATGGAAAATTTGTTAATCTAATGGTTAAGCTACAAAATAGGAAAGTGATTATGAATCCTAACCATTAGATCATCAAATTTTCCATCCTCACCTCTTTCCATCCTTCCTACCAAGCAAAGAAAACATATTCTCTATATAATTTAATCTTGAAATATTGAAAAAAAAATTAAACTTTAAGTTAGTAAATTAAAAATAAAAAATATATGAAAATATTTTTTAAAAATATTTGTTATTAATGAGTATGTTAAGAGTTTGAATCATATTAAAATGTATAATATTTTTTATTTTTTATTTATCTTACATGTGTATATATTATTTATAATTAATTTTAAAATCATTTTATCGTATCTTACAATTTAATACGATACTCGATTTTTAAAAATAAAATTTCGATTCACGATAAGTATCTCTATTTAATAACTATGTTTGTGATTATACAAAAAAATATTTTAAAAATAATAAATAAATAAAATGAAGTATGTTTTACTATCTTAATTTTGCTTGTGAAATCTAAAAACTCTACCAATAGTATATTGGATAATAATCTTAAATTTATTTACCAACAATAACTTTTTTATCGAATAATTAAGCAAGAATTATAATATGCTGTAAGATTTTATTTCAAGTGAAAAAACTTAAACTTCCTCCTCCAATTAAAATATATATAAACAAATTTATCAATTATTTTTTATATAAATGATTTTAGTGTGCATTTTAACTATTTTCTTTTATTTATAAAAAACATAATTAAGTTTTGTAACAATAAGAAGGAAAAGCACGGTTTAAATTCTTTTTATAATTCTTTCAAATACATAAATACTATCGAATTTTAATTACTTTTTACATGTGAGAATTTCATCCGCATAGTTTTTATAACAAGTAAAATTCAAAATTCCTAACTCATTTTTCAAAAAAAAAAAAAGAAGAAGCTAAATTTAACTACAAATACATGTATTTTATATCCATAATTTATTAATTTTTTGTATTAAAAAATCCTAATAATATTTTTCTAGATTTAAGGTTTTTCTTTTTATAAAATTCTATTTTGTCTACTTTTCCTTTTCATTTTTAGTTTATTATGAGAGTTTATATATTAATTTAAATATATATTTTATGAACAAAAAAAGATATTAAAAACTAGGAAATTGTATAAAATGTACGATTCAACTCAACTCAATTCAATTCAATTCAATCATATTATAGCTGCAAGCCTCAAAAGATGGTTTGGGCCGCTGAACCATTGTCAGCGTTTTCATATTTCATGGATCAAAAGAAATGGGTTGGCTATCTCCAAACCCAAACCATGACATTTTTTGTATAAGAAAAAAAATTAGATTTGGCCGTTTGTGTATATGTGTCATGTTTGTATTATGTCTAATCATATAAAATACTAAAATAATTGTGTCACAATTCATCTCGGCACACCAAATACCAAATTGATTTTTGCAGTTTTTGCCGATATATACAATTGGAAATGTAGGTGCTAAGTCTTGAGCCTCGTACTTGCAAAATTTCCACACTTTAGCCTTATGTTTGTATAGACATTATTAAAGAAAATGAATGGAAAGAAAAGGAATGTAAAGTAAAAGAAAAGAGAAGAAAGGAAAGGGTACATGTACCCCTTATATGGGTAGCTAAAATTAATAAAAGAAAGGAAATGAAAGTAATCTTAATAACCTCTGTTTGATTAAACAGTCAAAAGTAAAGGAAATGATTCATTTTAATGTTTTTTTTTCAATTATAACCTTTTTTGTTTTTATATTTTATAATACTGATGAGAGTTATACTAAAGGTCTTAGGTATTGATATAAGTTAGGCTAAAGAATATTAGGTCTAATGGTAGTCTAAGCCTAAGAGGAAAAAGACTCAAAAGAGTCATGAAAGTTTCACAAAGTTATCATTTAAGTTGTAAGTCTTAACTGTAATTACATACCAAATTACTTTTATAAATATGTCACATGTATTATTTTTAAACTCTAATCTCTATTTGCTTATCGAAACCCTACAAAAATCTTGTCTGACTTAAACTTCTGATGATTTTTTTCTTGCAAAGTTTTTGGAGACAGACTAACATGAAGATCGAGATTTTATGTTGTGAATAGACAACAACAATTACAATAAGGTTAAATTTGATATTTTACCTGTTAAAATTTTTTTCAAGTTTTCTTTTCTTCTTGTTTACCCCAAATTGGAGGATTAAAAAACTAAGTCAAGGGAAAGCAATGAGTATTCACTTCCCCTCTCTTTTCTTTCCTTAGCTAAAATTTTTTTCCAAACAAGAAAAGGGTTTTCAACCTTCTCTTGCTTTACTTAACTTTCATTTTTTCCCTTCCCTATTTCCAATCCAAACGTAGTGTAAGAGTAGAGACATGATCATTGGAATTAATGTTCAATGTCAACTTTAAGGTATTTCTTTTATTCTAAATATGGTCGTGTTCTTACTTTTTACATTAAGCTCGATAAAAAATATGTATTAAGAATAATACTCAAATAAATTTTAAAATTCTATTAAAAATGAAAATAAATATCCATTTTTTATTGTATGAAATTAATAACATGAGCTTTTATTTTATTATATAACTAGATGATGATCTGTGCGATGTTGCGGGTTAACATTCCAACAAAGTATAATGATTTTTTTTGCCAAGAATCATATTTGAAAAGAAAAAGAAGCATGAATTCGAATAAACATGATAATAGCTTTAGAGTATTGTGATTGGGTCATTAATGTTTCAAAACAAAATGATAATTTATAGCAGTAAGGACAAGAGATAAAAAAAATATTAATATAGTTATTAAATATATACATTTTTTTCTATATGCAATTTAGCCAAAACAATTTGATAATCAATGCAACCGTTTCCTGTTGGGCGTTGGAGAATTTCTTTTTTTCAAAGGAGAGCCATGACTAAATTAAGTTTTTGGGTCATCGACAGCTTGGTAGAGCAAACTTTTTTTTATTGGTTATAACTATAAGTTAATTTTTTATTATAATTTAATATTTATTTTGTAGACACCTTATTTTGTCCGGAGTCTTAGTTTGTAAAAATAATTAATTAGGTTGGGTGATATTGTATTTTAATTTAATTTAACAATTTAGAATTAGGTTAAAATTAAATTAGCATTTTTTTTAAGATTAGAATTAACACCAAAATTAGGATTTAGGAAGAATTAATAAATAAAATAAGAAAAACAAAAAATGAAATAAGAAATGAAAAAAAAGAAAAATAAATAATAATTTTAGAATAGGATAACTATTTAAATTAGGATTTATTACTCAATTAATTAGGAGAGTTATTATTAGATTAAATTTAGACTAATAGAGTTAGATTAGAATAGGAATTTAATAGATAATTAGGATTAAAATAAATTAAAAGATAAAAAAAAGGATAAAAACTAAAGTAGTGTAATTGTATTTAAATTCTAGTATGCTTTTGACTATAAAAAGGGAACCTCTATTCATCACCCGGGCCTTAAACCGCCAACCTTGCTCGACTCATCACTATCTTCATCGGTTTTCAAAACTGAAACAAATTGCCTAACCCACCATCACCCTCTTCACCAAACCGACAGCCCCCACATCAGCTCGCACCTTGCCTTATTTCACCTACCACGGTTCCAGCTGCTCGTGTTTCCTTTGCACTCCTCTCTACCAACTGTCTATGCTGCATCCTTATCAAAGCTTTGCCGCTTCCATTGTCAAGCTCCGACTGCGGCCATTCTGTTTTACAAGGAAGTGACCCGTGCACTTCATCACTGACTACCGCTTCTTCTCCGTCACGCCAAGCTGCCTGCACTGATCTTTAAAACCGGCCCCTGCATCGTTCGGCTCTGTTGCTTGCCGAACCTCGGTCTTTGCACCAAATTCTCATCGTCCTTGCCATTTGCTAGCCTCAGCTACTGAACACCATTGCATTGCCACTTGATGCTTTTTCACTTTTGCTTCAGCACCCAAAAGCACTGCATCGTCATCTTCATCGTCACTCATCCTCTGCCCAGTCTTGGTCCTAGTTGTTTGCATCCCCAAATATCCCCTGCCCCGCATCATCTTCTTCATCATTGCACTGTTCCTAATTGCTGCCAACAGTCGCTGCATCTGTGCCATTCGTCGCCACCGCTTGCTGCTGGCTACGACGTTAAAATAGAGGAGAAAGCCAACTTATGCACGTGGGAGAAAGACATTGAAGAAAAAAGGAGACTGCTGTTGAGATAAGCAAGAGAGAAGAAAAATAAACGTGGCAACAGTTAAAGGAGGAGGAAGAAAAGGAGGAAAGGTAATTTAATTTGATTAGTTTTAGGATAATAAATAGTAAATAATAGTTGGCTTGCATGATTTATACAATTGCTATAGTATGATTAGGGTTAGTGTCTAGGTTCTTAGAATAAAAAATAGTAAGTTAATTTAGAATTATAATTCAAATTAAAATATAAAATAAATATAATAAGATAAATAAAATTATAGATAATAAAAGTTCAAGAACACAAGGTTAGGATAAATAATGATAAGACTTAGTAAGTAAAAGATTAGGTAATTATCGAAGATAAATATGGATTATACCGAGGATGAAATCTCAAGAAAGTCAATTGAGACTCCTTGGAGATTTTTATGTGAAAGAATCTTTCTTAAGTTGAGCCAAATTGATGGAATACTTTTGAAAGATTTTTTTAAATTAATTCATATTTATGATAAATAAAAATAAAAGTAAGATAAGATAGATGGATTAGATATAGATAAATAAAAATGAGCAAATAAAGACAAGCAAACAAATAAAGATAAATAAATAAAATAAGATAAGATAAAGTATATAAATAATAAATAGAATTATAATAGATAAGATAAATAAAAAAGAGTAAATATGAGTTATGTCGATGATGAAATTTCAAGAAAGTCAATTGAGACTCCTTGGAAATTTCTAGGTGAGGAGGTTCCTTCTGGGCTGAGCCAAATTGATGGGACGCTTAAAAGTGAATTTTCAATAAAACATAATTCATGTTTATTTCTTAAAAATAAGGTAAATAAGAATATAAAAATATAAAAATAAATTAAAAAATCTAAGAAATTTATAAAATGAATATGGAGTCAAAATTAGAGACAAAATTAGGAAAAGAGGAATTTCATAAAATGTTAAAAATTTATCCGACGATGGAGTTCAAGAAAGTCAATTGAGACTCATTGAATATCTTGAAGTGAGAGGAATTTCTAAGGTTGGAGCCAAATTGATGGAAAAATCTTGAAAATTTTTCGATATATAAGTATATTGAAATTAATACGAACCCAAGGCAAATCATAAAGATAACATAAAGTTAGATGGTACCATCTTAAGATGGGCGTCCTGGGGGTGCTAATCCTTCCCCACACGTAACCGTACTCCCGAGCCTGAGAATCTTTGAACGTAGACCATGCCTTATCTTTAGACAAGAAGAGGTGACCAATCACACCTTAGGTTTGAATGGTTGGTGGCGACTCCTAGAATTTTAAAGTCTAGCGGTTAGGTTCACGGACCTAGACGTTACGACATATTTATTATCAAATATCACATCGAGAAATCAATATAAAATTAGACTAAATTCATGTACCATAAATTTTATAAGATTTTTCTTTACTATTAAAACAAAATTCCATTATCTGATAACGCAAGTTTGATTGATCACATTCATATACTTATATATCGAAGTTTGTCAAAATTAAAATTTTAGTAGTTCATTGAAAAATCTTGAAATTATTAATGTTTGATTTTTTGCTTCATAATTTTTTTTTTGGTTCTTGGGAGGTATGATGGAAAAAAGGTTCAAACCTTAAACCTACTCTCTTTTATGGATCTCTTAGCAAAATTTTGGTTGCTCACAATTAATATTATTTTGCATTAAGCCAACTGAGTATTAGTTTATGTGGCATGCACATTAGATACTCTTGAAAGTTAAGGATTAGAAATGATTTATGTGCGTAATGCCCCTTTTAGCTTAATTGAGTAGTTTAGGAATTGATGGTTTTATAGTTGACTAAAATTTTAAATATATTATATTTTGAATTGAAGTCAATTAATGAATGAAAAGCAGGAAAAGAATTGTTAATATTAGGTAAGTTCAGCCAATTTTAATGGTCAATAATTCATGTATTTATATCATATTTTGCGTGTAAATTACAAAAATTATCATATTATAATTTGTAACATGTCAAATTGATAATTTTTCAGTTTTATCACATCTATATATATATATATATATATATATTTCAAAATTTTAATACATATTATTTTGTATTTTTGGATTATTTTCATATCATATCATTGTATCGTGTTTAAAATTATCTCACCTAAAAATCTACCAAATCCTCTGTCAAATATATTTAACATGCCTCTATAATATTCAATATTTATTCAAAAACAAATTAAAACTAATAATGCTAATTATTCACTTAATAATTATCATTTCTCTTAAGGGTTTTGAATTAAAGAAATTTGAATTCCTTATTTTATAATAATAATAATAATAATAATAATAATAATAATAATAATGTGCAGTGCTGGTGGAATTTTCAAAAATCATTTGGGAAGGTGGCTATGCGACTACTCACGTAATCTTGGAATTGCCTTTAGTCTTTGTGCCGAACTCTGGGGGCTTAGGGATGGATTAAAAATTGCGGTTAACTCTAGCTTTCATAATCTCTTGGTTGAAGTTGAATCCCAACTAGCGGTAAGTCTTATTTCCAAAGGAGTTAATCATTCTTACACTTACTATGCCTTGGTTGATGATTGCAAATCTTTGCTTCTTGGACGACTGCTAGGATCTCCCACATATATTGTGAAGCAAACGCCTATGCTGACACTATCACAAAGATGGAGTCGAGTTTAACTGATATTTTCATTTTTTTTATCTTGCCTCCCGATAGTTTAAGGTTTTCACTTCTTATTGACTATTTGAGAACCACATTCTATAATGTGAAATTTGTTTAATCTTTTATTAAAGTACTTTTTTCACAAAAAAAGAATTGTCCTTTTCAATAATAATAAGTGCTGGAGTACATTTTTTATGACATAGTTTGAACAGAAATGCAACAGTGCAAGTACACAGCAAGCCAGACCATTAATACCGTCCGATTCTTATAAATGGACCAATTCCAGGTGCAACTTTTCAGATGGTTAAGCCATTATCGACTCGAGATGGAGAGGCCTTTTGCGGGACTGGCCTGACCCGCTGCTAGCCACAATCTTTTTGTGGTTGGAGGCTTGGGGCTAGCTAGGGCCAGGGCAACTGAGATAATTTTTTAAGTTGTTTATAAATTTGTTTGATAAAAGTTGCTAATAATGTGTGATAGATTCAAATTCATATACAAAAGTAGACTTTTTTTAATCACAAATATTTTTATTTATTTTAAGATTTGAAATTAATTTTATTCGAACCGAAAGTAATAAACGTTAAAGACCTTCTAATAGTAATGATTCTAAAATTTAAAATATATTTAAATATCAAATAGAAATTTAATTCCACTTTTTTCAATAATTTATTTGTGAAAAAAAAAAACTTTCATCTCGTATGCATAGGAACTCCCATCATTCAACAACCATAATTAATAAGCTTAAATTCTAGCTATACTTCATTTAGAAAGAAAAAAAAATTTCTACGTATATTTATACCTCACATGGCACATCTCTTTTGTGCATGCCAAGTGTCAACAGTTAAGGAACATGTTTTTTTGGTTAAAAACTCTCTGCATCCAAATGCTACTTTGGATCTCGATTAATTCGAAGTCGAGCTACGATCAAACTCAATACGGGAGAGCTCTCTCAATGTTATTTTTTCCATTCACAAAGCTTGAACCTGAGATCTTGCTTAAAAAACACTAAACTCTTTTTACTCGACCTAACAGACATTGGTGAAATACATTTTTTTCTTAATAGTTAAATATACTCTAAATCTTTTGTTCAAAATGAGTGTAAGCTCTCAACGTTATATAGCATACAAATCAATCTATAATTTTTTTATTTTAAATAAATTTCCAACTTTTTAAAATCATATAATTAAATCCACATCAGTTAAATGATGTTAATTCTCATTTATATTGTATGTGTGACATGCTATGTGGCAACTCACAAAGCTATCAACGTTAGCTGCTACACGGGATTTTCAAATGACAATTAATATAATTTAATAGATTTGAATTAAATTGCGTTATTTTGAAAAGATAAAAGTTTATTTATAGTAAAAAAAATTTATGAACTGATTTGCATGAAAAAAAAAAAAGTTAAGTACTTATATCTATTTTTTTTTAAAAAAAGAGTTAAAGGTGTATTTAGACATCAAGCCTTTTACTTACTTCAATATTGACTAAAGTGATAAGATAATATAAAATATATAGATAATTATCCAATACATTATTAATGAAGTTTTTAGATTTCACGATGACACGTATCTTATTTTATTTTTTAATATTTATTAAAAAAGTATATATTATTATCATCTTAATTTCATTTGTAAAATCTAAAAACTCTACTAACAATATATTAGATAATAATTCTATATATATTATTTTAAATTGGAATCCATTGAAATTTTAGAGATCATGAAAAGATTATTTTTCTTCACTTCGTTAATTTTAACATAAATAAATTTTACTTGAACCGATTCAATGAAAATATATATTAAACAAAACTTAAAAAGTTTTTATTTTTCAAAAAATTGTAATACAATATTTATTGATCAAAGTATTACTATGTATATAAGTATTCGATAAAATTAATTAAATTGTTATTTGAACAAACGATCTTAGATATAAGAAAAATAGTATACTAATTTTTTATCATTATAATTAATGTTGTATAAACACCATTTTCCATATCTATATATATATATATATATATATATATATATATATGTATTAAATGTATTAACGTACATAACACGTTTGTTTTTGAAGAGCAATTATTTTGGATTTAAATTAGAGAAGTGCCGTTGCAAATTATAGCCATATGTCCATTACCGGGGGACTGAGTTAGCTAGCTGCAATAAATAACACACTGACTGAAGCCAAACCCTGTGGGCAATGGATAGGATAGCCATTGACATGGGTGGGCCATAAGTGTCAACCCTATTATTTTAACTACAAAATGAAAAAAGATTTAAAATTTGAAAGATTATTATATTATTTGCTATAAATAAAGTTTTTTTTTTTAAATTTTATAAACAAATGAGAATAAAATAATAATACACATATTTTTAAAATACTAAAAAAATAAAAAAATAAATTAAAATGAGATACGCATCATTATATTAATTTTGTTTATAAAATTTAAAAATTTTATTAATAATATTTTAAATAATGAATAAAAAAATATGAGAATATCTTCCGGTGTCGAGGGAATTGCACGTATAGAGATTCAAAAAAGAATCGATCTAATTCAGGTCATAATCTATATGGGATTTCCTAAATTATTAATTGAAGATAGGCCACGAAAACTCGAAGAACTACAGATGAATGTGCAAAAAGAACTTAATTGTATGAACCGAAAACTCAACATTGCTATTACAAGAATTGCAAATCCTTACGGGCACCCTAATATTCTTGCCGAATTTATAGCCGGCCAATTAAAGAATCGAGTTTCATTTCGAAAAGCAATGAATTTAATAAAAAATAATATGTTATGATTTACTAACAATATATTAGTTATAAATCATTCTCTTAGTATATAAATTTCAAATAACTTGCCAAACATAGTTATTGAATCGAGATACGTATTGTACATTAAAATTTTATTTTTGAGAATCGAATATCGTATCATATCGTAAGATACAAAAAAAATTTTAATTATAAATAATATATATACATATAATATATATATATATATATGAGTATTTGATATTTTCAAATTTTCATATGTACTAATATAAAAAACAAATAAAAAAATATATATGTCAATGAATTCAAAATTATTTAAATAAATGGTTTGTTGTTTTTCCAATATAATCTTTCACATTTTTTATATAATAATAAAACATAAAAATAAGTTGATAAGTTACTCAAAAAAGTTTATATGCTCATTTTTTAATTTTTAATAAATTTAAATGGGACAAAACTATTATTTTCATTAAAATTTTTAATTTTTGAGAGGTAAAATTAATATTTTTATTAAAATTTTTAATTTACCTATATATTTTTATAAATTTTTAAAAATTCAATTGGACAATTATTTTCACAAGATCTCAAGCTTTTTTTTTATTTGAATCCAAATAAAATAAAATAAAATAAAAGTGGGCTATTAGTAATTTTGTAAGAAAAAGACATAATTGGACTTGAATTAAATAAAATAAACTGTATCATACAATATTGAGAGTATCGAGTATCGTATGATACATATCGCGTATCGTATGATTCACTTACGATTCTTAACAAAAAACGATATAGTATATAGATTCATATTGTTTTATATGAGTATTGAAACGTATCGTATGATACGTAATAACTATGCTACCAAATCGTTCATTTTTATTTTGCAATAATACATATTTTTGGGTATCTAATAAGTAATGGAATTTTTGTTGGAAAAATGTTCAAACTTGCTCTTTGAATAAAAGAAATGTTTCGATGATCAAATTAAATATTAGAAGTAGTAATTCAAAAAAATATAATATTTATGGTTTTTTTTAAGAGAAATTACCAAATATACTTACAGTAAAATTTTTAAACTTCATAAGTAAGGTTAACAGTATGATATATATTTTTATTAAAAAGAATTATTATTCAATATATTGTTAGTAAAATTTTTAAACTGTAGAAATAAAATTAACATGACAACATGGCACATATCTTTTAAAAAGTATTAAAAAAATTATTAACAAAGTGGACATGTAACAAATTTTAACTCCATTTGTGGAGTAAAAAAACCTCCAAGTAGTTGAGACAACAATCCCATTAAAATTTAAGATATTATTAATTAAAAAAATTAAGATATGTGTCATTTTTTTAGTCCTCTTTAAGAAATTAAACGAATATGTTCATACTTTGATCAACATTAAACAAATACATTCGCAAACACATGCACATAAACATTAAACAAACATATTATAAACAAACATATTCACAAACAAATATTTAAAAATGTTAAACGAATATGTTTTGAAAGTACTAAACAAAAAAATATAAACAAACAAATTGTATTCATCCCAATATATATAAATACAAAATTAGAAAATTTTATATAGATATGTATTTTAACAATTACATATTAAAATGACGTATGACTAATTATGTAATTTTAAAAAATTATTATTATCGAATAATAAAAGAAAACTAAATGATTTTTATTAAATAAATAAGTTTTAATTACACCAAAAAACACAAATAAGTTTTAAACAAACTTTAAATAAATTTGTTTAACAGACACATTGCCATCTGGAGTTTGTTATGCCACCTGGCGTATAGCATAATAGCTACGCTGTACAGACTAACCAAAATCACAAATATATTGTTGTTTGTTTTTTGACGCGTTTCTATTATTTGAATTTTGGCGCTCAGCCTCTGTTGTACTCTGTATATAAACATCAGAATGATGAATGAAAGTTGAATGCTCGATTTTACTTCCTTCAATTTTCTCTTATGGTATCAGAGCAGGTTGTTTTCTCTGCTGCTTTTTCTCTCTGTTTCTTGTAAGCCAAACACTTTTACGCTATGTCAATAGCGATTGTTACCAAGTGGCCAGAAGACTCTCCCTTTTCACCGTATTTTCTTCATCCTAGTAAGAGTCCATCTTTAGTTCTAGTTTCTTCGATTCTTGATGGAACTAATTATCCTTCTTGGTTCCGTGCCATGAAGATGACATTATTGTCGAAAAATAAACTTGCCTTTGTCGATGGATCTATCTCTGTTCCACCTGCAACGGATCCTCTGTTTTCTGCATGGGAACGCTGTAACACAATGGTCCTCTCATGACTTCTCCACTCCATTTCTCCTTCCATTGCACAGAGTGTGATTTGGTTCAATGTTGCAGCAGATGTTTGGAAGGATCTCAAGGATCGATTCTCTCACGGTGATGCATTTCGTCTTTTTGCCTTACAGGGAGAGATTTATTCTTTCACTTAACGTTCTCTCTTAATCATTGATTATTACACTCAGTTGAAAATACTCTGGGACGAGATGATGAATCTGTGGCCGCTTCCAAAATGCACTTGTGATCCAAAATGCGAATGTGGAGCAATCGAACTCTTCCGAAAGTATAGCGATAATGATTGTGTGATTCGTTTCTTGACAGGTCTCAACGACAATTTTTCCACTGTTCGGTCGCAAATCATGTTGATGGATCCTTTACCTTCCATTAACAAAACTTTTGCTCTCATCATACAGCAAGAGCGACAGATGAATCAACTTCAAGTTGATTATTCAATCTTTGCCAAACAGAATCTCAGTTGATTCTCGCAGTGTTGTTGCCTCTTCTGCTAAACGGATGAATTACTCCTCCAAAAGGCCCGTGTGTTCCTTTTATGGCTATAATGGCCATACTGTTGATAAATGTTACCGCAAACATGGTTTTCCTCCAGGCTACAAACCTCGAAGTAAGACTGGAGTCGTGAATCAAGTGGCAATCACTCCTCTTCCTTCTACAGATGGTACTGAAATAGCACCTTCCTCTAAACTTAGCAATGCTGATTCTTCTGTTATGCTCATTCAAGAACAATACAATCGTTTAATTGCATTGCTTCCATCTACTGAAGTATCTTGTTCCACTCATTCTACTGTTAATGCCATTCCTGAAGTAATTCATTCCACAGGTATAATCTTGTCTTGTTGCTCAAATTTTCAATCCTTTATTCTTGATACTGGAGCTACTGACCACATTGTATGTTCTTTGTCTTATTTCAAAGATTACTCATCAGTATTAAATTCCATTGTGAAGCTACCTAATGGTTAACATGTAAATGCCACGCACATTGGCACCGTTCACCTATCTTCTGATATTATTCTTATAGATGTCCTTTATGTTCCAAATTTTTCTTTTAATCTGATCTCAGTAAGTAAATTGTCTCATGCTTTGAATTGTACACTAATCTTTCAATCTACTTTCTGTGTAATCCAGGATGTAAAGACATGGAGGACGATTGGTATAGCTAAGCTTAGTCATGGTTTATATCATCTTCATAGATCTACTTCTTTTACACAATCCATCCAACCTTCTGTAAATGCTTTAGTACCACCCACCACTATAGATTTATGGCATTACAGGCTAGGACATGCCTCTAACCAAAGAATAAAGCTTTTAACTAGCATTGATCCCTCCATTGTAGTACAACAAAATCTTGTATGTGACACTTGTCATTTTGCCAAACAGAAAAGGTTGCCATTTCCTATTAGTGTTTCATCTTCACAAGTTTGTTTTGATATGATTCACATCGACATTTGGGGTCCTAATCCTGTGCCTTCATTATTTGGACATTTGTATTTTTTACCAATCGTGGATGATTTTAGTAGACATACTTGGGTTTATCAGATGAAGTACAAATCTGAAGCTAGACAATTAGTTCAAGATTTCTGTTCTTTCATTGAAACTCAATTCCAAACAAAAATCAAAATCATTCGAACTGATCAAGGCCAAGAATTCAATATTCCTTCTTTTTACTCCTCTAAAGGCATTTTACATCACACCTCCTGTGTCCAAACTCCCTAGCAAAACAGTGTCGTGGAGCGTAAACATCAGCACATCCTCAATGTTGCTCGAGCTTTGAAGTTTCAAGCACATCTTCCAGAAAAATTCTGGTTTGATTGTGTTAGTCATGCCGTCTACCTAATAAATCGTATTCTTTCTCCTATCATACATAATAAAACACCATTTGAATTGATCTATAATAAACCTCCTACCTTTTCTCATATTCGAGTTTTTGGATGCTTATGTTTTGCCTCCACATTGGCTCATCCACGCACAAAGTTTCAATCCAGGGCTGTTAAGTGTATATTCATTGGTTATGTTCATGGCACTAAAGGATTTAAACTCTATGACCTTCAAACTCATCATGTTTTTACCTCTAGAGATGTTCTGTTTTATGAGTCTATCTTTCCTTTAGCTTCTAGTCCTTCCTTTGATTTCTCTTCATCAACCCATACATCACCTTCATTTTCTTCAGACATAATCCTTCCTTCTGGTAATCCTATCTCTCAGTCTTCTTTAGACTCCACTGATAACATAGAATCTACTTCTCCTATTCCTTCCACTGATTCCATTTTCTCACAAACCACAACCAATATTCCTTTAAGAAGGTCTACTCGACATCGAACCTCTCCACCTTGCTTACAAGATTATGACTGTCACTTAGCATATACCAATCAAACCCCTTCTTTACAAGCTGGATCACAAGAAACAGGTTGTCGTTATCCTTTATCCTCTGTACTCACATATGCCAATTGTTCCCCTGTACATAAAACTTTTGCTCACTTTATCTTCCATTGCAGAACCTACTACCTATGCTGAGGCATCAACACATGAATGTTGGCAGCAAGCTATGACAGCAGAACTGGCAGTTTTGCAATTAAATAACACTTGGATTGTAACTAAGTTACCAGCTGACAAAAGAGCCATTGGTTGCAAATGGGTTTACAGAGTGAAGTATCAATCTGATGGTACCATTGAACGGTATAAAGCGAGACTCGTGGCAAAGGGGTTTACACAACAGAATGGGCTTGACTATACAAATACCTTCTCCCCGGTTGCCAAAATGACTACTATCCGCACCTTAATGGTTGTTGCAGCTGCAAACATTTGGTTGTTACACCAACTTGACATCAATAACGCGTTCCTTCATGGTGATTTATCTGAAGATGTATACATGGAACCTCCATCAGGCTATTCTGTAGCACGACCAGGACAAGTGTGCAAGCTGTTGAAGTCCCTGTATGGACTTAAACAGGCCAGTCGCCAGTGGTATCATAAACTGAATACTGCTCTATTGGCTAAGGGTTTTCACCAAGCAAACTCAGATCATTCCTTATTTGTCAAAGCCTCTGATTCCTCCTTCATTGCTTTGTTAATCTATGTGGATGATATCATTCTAGCCAGCAGTTCTGCAGCACTCATTGATGATATAAAGATTTATTTGGATTCTGCTTTCCGGATCAAAGATCTTGGCACCCTCAAATATTTTCTTGGTCTTGAGGTTGCTCGATCTCAACATGGGATTCATTTGTCTCAACATAAATATGCCTTGGATATACTTCATGATACTGGATTTATTGGTTGCAAACCAGTCACCACACCTCTAGCTATCTCTTTGAAACTCTCTCAATCCTCTGGTCAACCTTTATCTGATCCATCTTCTTACAGAAAACTTGTTGGACGCTTACTGTACCTTACCACCACCCGTCCAGATCTTTCTTTTCCTGTCCAACAATTATCTCAATATATTGACAAACCAACTACCATTCATCTACAAGTTGCTCATCGTGTCCTCCGTTACATCAAAGGCACCATTGGTCAAGGTCTTTTCTTCCCTTCATCCTCCTCTTTACAAATAAAAGCCTTTAGTGATTCTGACTGGGCTTCCTGCATTGACACCCGTAAATCCATCACTGGCTTGTGTGTCTTTCTTGGCGATGCTTTAATCTCTTGGAAATCCAAGAAACAAAATACTGTCTCTCGTTCCTCCTCTAAGGCTGAATACTGTGCTATTGCTTCTGTTACCTGTGAAATTCGATGGCTTCTCTATCTTTTTCAAGATCTTCATGTCTCCCATTCCACCTCTGCCTTACTGTTTTGTGACAGTCAATCTGCCATTGCCATTACTGAAAATCCGATTTTTCATGAGCGTACGAAGCACATTGAGATTGATTGTCATCTCATTCGTCAAAAACTTCAAGCTGGAATCATTCGGTTACTTCATGTTCCTTCTTCTTCTCAACTTGCAGACATTTTCACTAAAGCCCATTCTGCTACCAGTTTTCGTCTTCTTCTTCCTAAGCTCGATCTCCTTAACCTCTATGCTCCAGCTTGAGGGGGGCTAACAGACACATTGCCATCTGGAGTTTGTTATGCCACCTGGTGTATAGCATAATAGCTACGCTGTACAGACTAACCAAAATCACAAATAGATTGTTGTTTGTTTTTTGGTGCATTTCTATTATTTGAATTTTGGCGGTCAGCCTCTGTTGTACTTTGTATATAAACGTCAGAATGATGAATGAAAGTTGAATGCTCGAATTTACTTCCTTCAATTTTCTCTTATTGTTGGTAGACATAAACTATTGAAATAAACCTATATTTGTGATCATTTATTAAAATTAATAAATGTACATAAACTATTGAAATGTACCCATATCCATGATTATTTATTAAACTTAAGAACAAAAAAAAAAAAGCCAAATACATTCACCGAATCGTATCAAATGTTTTGACGTTTCGCTGCTTAGGCTTACAAAAGAATTGTTGCTGTCTTGCTTTAAAGCCCGCCTTCCTATCCACAGTTAAAAGCAATTTCTCTGGCTTCTCTGCCTTTAACTAGATTTTACCGTTATAATTTGTGTTTATAATTTATTTTTGTGTTACGTAAAATTATATTTATATTGTATAAAATATAAAAATTTCATATTAATACCGAAAACTCAAAATCTTGTTTTTAAAATTTATTATATTCATATATTATTTTTATTTAATTTTAATTCGTATCATCTAATATCATTTATTTGTGTCTATGATTGACAAGTGTACCTTTTATTTTAGCTGCTAAGCTTTCTGCCTGTTCTGGATAATCATAAATATACATATTTCTGTTTGGAATAAGATTTTGTCCAAATAAAGCTATTTCTTTCCGAATTCTCATTTTTATCTCTTGGGTACTATTTTCTCTACCTGTGCAATGCTGTCATCTTCCCTGGAATGGCCTGTTTCCGGCGAAAGGCTCGCGTCGGTGGTGCCGGCCAAAGTAACCGGCGACAACAAGGACTTCGAGTTCACCGACATGGATTTGGCGATGAAGCTCCATTACATCAAGGGTGTTTATTTCTTCCCATGCGAAGCAGCCCAGGGTCTGTCAATCCATGACTTGAAAGAACCCATGTTTCAATGGCTGGAATTCTACGTCACTGCTTCGGGGAGGATTCGGAGATCCCAAACAGGCCGGCCGTTTATCAAATGCAACGACGGCGGCGTCAGAATTGTCGAAGCTC
This sequence comes from Heritiera littoralis, assembly GCA_031772115.1. Taxonomy (NCBI): domain Eukaryota; kingdom Viridiplantae; phylum Streptophyta; class Magnoliopsida; order Malvales; family Malvaceae; genus Heritiera; species Heritiera littoralis. The sequence goes on from JAPDPK010000023.1 coordinate 5,665,513, forward strand.
ACTGTGAGAAGACTGTCGATGAATGGCTGGCAACCGATAATAATCATTCTCTTGATCATTTACTCGCTTATGATCAAGTCCTTGGGCCTGATTTGGGATTCTCTCCTTTGGTTTTCGTACAGGTTTCTGTTCTTGCTATACTCTGTAGTCTGTTTTACCATTCCTGCTTTGATATTCTGATTGAATTAATTTCTAGCTTTCTTGACCTGAATTTAAACTCTAAATTTCATACTTCCGTCTATTGATAGCTAGGATTAGGAGACTTGGAGCCTGTTTGTTGTATGGTGAGAAGGATTTTCGTGGCGTTCATAGCATTGAAATGAAAATTCTTACAAAGGTTTAGCTTGGCATGCATGTTGGAGAGCTTTAGCTCTGACAACTGGCATGTTTACTTTGTAAATTTCCCCAAACAATATACTTGGACATGTTTTTGAGACAGTTTGATACTGAATTGACAAGAAACCTCAAAACCAACCCCCCAAGAAAAACCCTCATAGACATGGTTCTGTAAACGTTGAATAGTTTGTAATATATAAGCAAAGGGAACAAAATCCCTGTATAAATTAAGGCAGTAAAGCTTTTATATTATCATAATTGAATTTTGAAACTTATAATAATGATCAAAGATGAGGCATTTGGGCACTTGGTTTTTGATATTCAAATTTGTCTTGAATTATCTTTTAACATATAATTATTATAACAGTTATTTATTAACTTTTTTATTTAATTCTGTTATTAAAAAATAGTAAAAATAAAGAGAAATATATTATTATTATTCAAAGGTGTACATCATTACATAAGAATTTAATAATAAAAGAATTAAATTGGAAAAAAAACATGTGTACAATATATATATATATATATATGTAGATAGATTTATATATGATGCATTGATAGTGTATAGTTTCTATACACTGTCAATGTATCAGATATTTACATCTCATCAATAAGTCTTTATTAGTAAATTAAAAAAATTATTTATATTTGTTTTTAAAGACTTGACATATTTTTTAATTTGAAAATTGATGAAGTATCAACTTTTGATATATTAACAATGTATAAAAATTATATACTATCAGTACATCATATACAAACTCAATATATATATATATATATATATATGTATATGTAACTTTGTCTTTTCATTGAATATGGAAAAGACTATTGAGACGGTTAGGGACTCGGGGTCGGGGACAGTCTGCACCGAGAGGTTCGGTTTGGGTTGGTTTGGTTTGGTTTAGTTTAATGGCTAATGTATGATTTTATATCTGAAAAGATCTCTTATCATTTTTTGGTGGTCCAAATTCCATAGCCCATAATGTGTAACCAAACAAAAAAAAACTATAGCCCATAATAGACAATCTAAGAAAATAAAATGTTTTCTAGTACTAATAAAAACTTTTAAAATTTTGCAATTATAAAGCTTGTGTTTTACATTATTCTTTTTTAAAATATAAGGCTTTTTATTGTTAAAAAAAAACAAGAATCTATGTACCAAAAAAAAAACAAGAATCTCATAAAAAAAATGTAAAAGAAACTTAAAATATTTTTTTAAAGGACTTAATAATAAACATAAATAATATAAATTTTTTGATAAAAATTTAATAAGGTCTGAACATGAATATTTATAAGTATTGATTAAAAAAACTATATAATACTTTTGAAAAAAATACATTTATATTGTTCTCCTCAAATTAAAAAGTACATTAAATAAATATCTTTTAAAATATTAGTTTTTGTTGCTACTCAATCGTGGATGATGGGGTGCCCTCGTCTTCCGGTATCAGATAACAAACCTAAAAGCAAGCAATATTATTATAACGGGACTAATATCTTATATATCGTCAGTAGAGTATTTTGATTTTATAAGTGAGATTAGAATAATTACACATGTTTTAATTTATTTATTTTTTATTTTATTAATATGTTTATAGGATACGTGTAATCATTTTAATTGACTTGTAGAGTCAAATGACTACTAATAGTGTACAGAAAAATTATCTTTAAAATATTAATTTTTTGATTAATAAGAAGTACAGAGAAAGTGTTAAATCGAACCTTGAATCTAAATTTTTTAAGGAGGAGTAACAACCGCTAAACTCACCTTGGTTGTTTATGCTTAAAATATTATTACTAAAACTAAAAGTTGTTTCCATGTTAAATTAAGCTTTTGTAACCGACTTTTTATCTCAATAAATGCTACAGAGAATCGAATCTTTGATCTAAATCATCCTAAAAAGGAGGTAATAACAGGTGAGCAAAATCTTAATTGTTGAATGCTACCATTACTCTTGAGTCTTGACGGTGACTAATAATTAGAGAAGAATGTTAGATAAGTCTGCATTTACTAGTTTTATCCCTTTCTTGGAAATATGATGCTTTTACTATTGTTCATAAAATGCCAATAAATAAGAAGAATGTTAGCTAAGTTTGCATTCATCCCTTTCGTAGAAATTTGTTATTTTTCCTCTTCTAAAATCTCATTAATAAATCAAAATAAAAGATTGAAAATTCTTAAAAATAAATACTCATAAGTCTAATTATGCAACAGATTTATTTATTTAAATAAATCTTAAATTCATAAGCTATAGGACAATAATCCCCATAAATTGCACATGTATGTTTTTTGTTTGTTCATTTGCACATGTATGTTTTTTAATTTAATTTTAACGTACATGTAAGAAATTTGTGTAATTATTTTACTCGCGGGATAAAATGTGATGATTTACTTCTCATTTCTTTCTTTGACAACTGATTTTCCCTTGCTAACTTTCTGTCGCCGTCGGTTCACTTGGTTCAAATGCGGGGGCATATCCGTAGGACTCAGCTGGGCTCATGTACTTGGAGATGCATTCTCAGCCTCAGCCTTCATCAATTTCTGGGGACGGATCATGGCTGGACAATTTCCATCAAAGCCTCTGCAGCTGCACAATCCTACCAAATCTGACTTCCCAATCACTTCTCTTTCCGGGAAACCCCTTTCCGTGAAAAAGCTTGACCCTGTTGGCGACTGTTGGGTGATTGCCAATAACCGAAGAATGCGAACTCACCATTTTCATGTCTCTGCCGAACAATTTCACCACATGGTAGCGAGCAGTTGTCATCCAAGCCAAACAGAAAATCTCTCTCAGTTCGAAATCCTGTCTGCTGTAATCTGGAAATCATTGTCGAAAACCAGAGAAGATTCGGGTCCAAGGATTGTTACAATTTGTACAAGCGGTTCTCCCAGTAAAGAAAATGAAATGCCTACTAACCGTATGATAATAAGCACAGTTGAAGCAGATTTCGCCGTCTCAAAGGGCGAAATAGCCGAATTGGCTAAGTTGATTGCCGAAAAACGGATTCCTGAGAATGGTTTGATTGAAGAATTATTACAAGGAAGCGAGGAAACATCAGATTTTATAGTATATGGAGCGAATCTTACAATGGTAGACTTGGGAGAAGCAAGTTTTTATGGACTAGAACTCAGGGGAGAGAAACCAGTGTTTGTAAATTACGCCGTTAATGGAGTTGGCGACGAGGGTACTGTTCTGATTCTCCCCGGTCCGGTAAAAGAAGGTGGCAATGGGAAGATCGTGACCATGACCCTTCCTGAAGATCAAGTTGAAGAGCTGATATTCATACTTGAAAAGGACTGGAATATTGCTAGTAAGGCAACTTAAAACTTCAGATTTGGTTTGGAGAAAGTGATGATTTCTGGGTTCTGCTGCAGGATGCGTTGTTTGTGTGGTTGTGTCTGTAAGAGAATAAATTGTGTCATTGATGTCTCCTTTTCGATAAATTATGAATAACAAATCAGTCACTGCTCAGTACTCACCATTGTTTTCAGACAACCAGAGCTGTGAATTTTGTAGTTTTTCAGTAAAAAGTGGTTTTATGATTAAACATGTTTTCAATTTTTTGGATTTGATAATTTTAAACATGAATGAAAAATAACACAAATTAAAATTTGATAAAAACTATATATAACTACGACAAAAGTGAAAACAGATTTTATGTTTGTCATGTCAAAATTCTCATTTTATAGACACAAATATGAATTATGAAGTTTAATTTTTACCAGACTCAGATAATGCTCTTGAAAAAGCAAGTAAATTATTCAGCAGTATTTCAAATGATTATCTTATGGCTTTTGAAAGAGGGACAGTTTTATAATTATGAAATTTCAAATCTCGCATTTGCAATTTCTTTCTCAAATAATGAAAAATTTTTAACAAATTAACTGATCTACATTCTATACTAAAACTGATTGGTAAAATATGCCTGGACGAAAAGTAATTTCCTAGTCAGGACAGGCAGAGCTGCCAATTTTGCTGATCAAGGCCGTCTCAGAAATTTCCAAATGCGTTAAAATATCATGAACAAGACGTTTTTTGAGCATTTTATTAGAGATGAACAACCTGGTTAGTTAATAAAGAATATTTTCAGTGACAGTTTGATAAAGAAATTAAAACTGAACTAGCAAATCCTCCATAATTCAAAAGTGGCGGAATCTTATAATTTTAAAAACCATGTAATATGAGTTTCATCATTAATTTAAGCATATATTCAGATTACTTTATTGTGTAACCAAAGCACCAACTAATCTTTATTTTTGTTTGTTTTGGTAGTGTCTGGGGTGGTTTAATGGACTAATATTCCCCTCCAAACTACTTACTTTTTTTCTTTTTAAATGTTTTTGGTATTTAAAAGGAATTTTTATATATATATTATATGTATAATCACAACTTGAAAATAAAAAAAATGAATCCCAAATCTATTAAAATTATTTTTCGAAATTTTATTATGTAAATTATATCTCATATTCATTTTGATAAGTATTAGTGTGACTAACAATAATTTAGGTTAAAATACTAAAAAAGTCACCAAACTAATATATTTTTCTTAAATAAGTCTATGTATTTTTTTTTATTCAAATAAGTCTTTATCCCTTAATTTATATTCAAATTCTTGTATTCAAATAAGCTTTATCCTTTAATTTGTATTCAAATATGGATTATAATCTCATACATTGATAATAGACTTTTTTTATTAGTACATTTTTATTATAAATTTTTTTGGTTTAGTAGGTAAATAAACTAGTAAATAAACTAATAAATAACTAGATTAAACTCAAATTCATACTTGAGGAGGACACATTAAGGATTAAGAACTTATTTATTTGTATATAGTTAAAAAAATTTATTTATGTAAATTAAAAGTTAAAAGATTTATTTGAATGCAATAAAAAACAATAAAAATGTATAAACTTATATAAAATGGTCAAGTTCTTGCACTTTTTTAGTAGCTCAACCAATAATTTACTTCCTGGGAAAAAGAGAATATTTCATTATTTCTCAAATTAATTGAGAGTTAAGTGTTCTTTTACTAAATTTCGTGGATGAAAATTACTTTTCAAAAAAAAAAGGTCTTAGCAATTATCGTTAGGCTCATAAAAATTAGAAAAAAGCTTAAGCCTAATGGATCATCCTTTGGACCTTCTAGTCCAATTGACTGCAAAAATGGGCTTCACTCATGAGTTGTACAAAATTAAGTCCATTCTTAAAATAAATAAATAAATAAATAAAATTAAGGAGTCACAGTCATATTTAATTATAATATTTTTGTTTTAATTTTCATGATTTCGTAACTTAGTAACTTAGGCCAACAAGAAATAAACAGTTTTTCTTTATAACGTCTAGCCATTTGATGCACTTAATTTTATCCATGAGTAAGGTCTAATCAAGTTTGAATAGAGTTTAATTTAAATTGTTGAGGATTATTTTGGAATTAATCGACTTTAAAGTCAAATGATTAATGAATTTGGAATATCAAGATCTGTCAAGATAAAAAAACATTGATGGAGGCTTCAGAGTTAGTACTTCGAGACGTGTTCTGATGCATAATTCAGTAAGTATTTGAGGGTAGAAGTAAGAGAGTATAAGAGTACCTACTGACAATTCTAATCCATCTCAGTCTCCTGAGCAGAATAACAATCAAATTTCTATGTTAACACCATATTATTACTCTACAAGTAACCAGCATCCTATGACAACTAGTTCCAAGAGTGGCATTTTTAAACCAAAGGCTTATTTGATTGATCTTAATAATCAAGAACCAACCACAGTAGCACAAGCTTTTCAACACAAAAAGTGGAAAGAGGCAGTACAAGATGAGTATAATGCACCGATGAAGAATCACACCTGGTCTTTGGTACCTTGTCCAATTGACAGATCTGTAGTAGGATGCAAGTGGGTTTTTAAGCTAAAAAAGAATATTTTGCAAGATTTTGGACTCAGTGGCAAATAACAGGGTTGATGTTGTTTTCCAGTTAGGCAACTCCTTTTGTGTTGATATAGTAGCAACTATAGGGTTATATTATAGTAGGATTAAAGTCCTCTCTACGTACCCTAACCTCTTTTATATAATTTATCCCGCTAATAGCATTTGAAAATATTTGACTTAGGCTTAGTTTCGAGTAGCACTGTACAAATTCTATAATGAAAGTTATCATTAAGCAAATATAATAAAAGTAAATTATAATATAACAAAATTTAAAAATAAGAAACACAATAATTAAAGAAACTAAATTATTAATTATAAAAAAATTACAGTATTAACAAAATAATAAAATATAACTCAAATTATGAGTCAAAATCTATATGTAAAAAAAGTACACTAAATTTTCAATAATCAAAAAGATAAGGTTCGATATTTTTCTTTACTATATATTTTTTTTTGTGCATTCTTCATGCGTTTTTATTTTTTTCATATTTTTTTATTTAATCTCATATTTAGGTTCAGTCTCTAGGTCATCTGTTCAAAAACATATCCTAAAAAGATACATAATAATATTTTTACTTTAGTCTAAATTCATTAATAAAAAAAAATGAATCATAAATAAGCACTTAAATGCATTAGAGATTTTCTAAAAATAGATCACAATGTTATTGACAGCAAAAGATTAACTTTTTATAAATATAGTTTAAGTTTCCACAAATCAATATAAGAATCTTTGATTTGACAATTTTCTTAAACTTTTCATAAGAGTTTAAAATTGCTTTAAGAGTACATCATTATCACGAAAAAATTTATAGTTCAAAAATATTACCTCTGTTCTTTTCTTCTTGTACACACCTGAATAATCATGCTTTATCAACTCCGGCTTTACATATTTTTCAAAATGATCACTTTGCACCTGACAATGCTGGGATAATATTAGATTAGTTTAAGAAGTTAGATAACGCAAGCCATATTGGGCCGCATGTTTAGATAACGCATCCTAAAAAAAGATAGATAATAGTAGGAAAAAAAATTCGCCTTCTGAAAGCATAAAATATTAGCATCATATTTAATAATCTCTTACAACAAATTTGCTTGCGATATTCCCAGTCAAGAGCCATTTTAGATAGTAACGATACTTACTCTCATTAGTATAAATGTCAGCAAATACATTATATGATAACACACAAAATGTTAAACCATCGGAAGAGTAATATTTGAAATTAATGTTGAAATATTTCTCATTAGTTCCAATTTTAATCATATTGTGTTGGCTCTATAGGCTATACCGAGAGGGGGGGTGAATCGGTTTTTAACTAACCTTGAGTTCGTTTTTCGGTTTCTCTAAATTCTCTAGCCTATATTGATATTTTCTAAGTTCTCTTAGCTAGGCAATTATACAACATAAATTCAATGCAATAAACACAAATATAATTGCAAGAAAGTAAAGAGAGAAAGGATAGAGAAATGTACACAAGTGATTTATAGAGGTTCGGCAACCTTGCCTACGTCCTCTACCTTGAGACGCTCCCAAGGATTTTCCCAAATTCACTATCCTTGAATTTGTTACACTCCCTCTTTTCAAGGATCAAGAGAAACCTCTCTCTTTTTCTAGGCTCAAGAGTAACCTCCCTCTTTTTCTTAGGCTAAAGAGTAACCTCCCTCTTTTTCTTAGGCTAAAGAGAAACCTCCCCTTTTACAAGGATTAAAAGTGTATACAAGAGAAGTAATCAAAGAGGGCCTCTAGATAGGCAAGTGATTACAAAGATTAAGCACAAATAAAAGCCTATACAAGATTTGTGCTAAGCACTACAAGGAATAAGAGAATGATAGATGATGAAGACTTTGGAGCTCTTGATTTGTTGTTTGAGGCTTGAGGATTTGAGGAATATGTGTTTTGGAGTTGCTAAGTGGTTCCTCTTCCTTCCTTTAGCTTCTAAGCCTCTATTTATAGTCCCTTGGATGGTTTGTGGACGTTGGTTGGAGCCAAAACAGAAACTAGCCGTTATGTCTGACAGAAACTAGCCGTTGGGGGCTTTCTGGTGCAAAGGGATCGATCCTGCTACAGTGGGGATCGATCCCTTTTGTCCAGAATCTTAATTCTGGGCTTCAGGGACCTTGGGAAGACTTTCTGCCAAAAGGGGATCGATCCTGCTACAGTGGGGATCGATCCTTTTCTTCCAGAGGGCATTTTTCCTGCACTTTTGGGTTAGAAATGATATGACCTTTGATCCTAATTCAACCCAAAACATTTATAAGCTTTAAGGGAGTTTTTCTTGACTTTCTCATATGGAAACATGGTCTAAAAATTCATCAAGTGATTTTCTAAAATATTCAAAACATTTACAAAGTATTAAGACCAATAAGAGTATGCATCATTAAATCATGGTCTTAATGTTTGATATGATCACTTGAAATGTATTGAGAAAATCATGTGTGATAAGGCAAATTTACAATATGAATTAAAGCATTAAAGCTTACTTAAGTTTTTGTCATTTCAAAATACATATGTCAATTTAAAGCTAACAATCTCCCCCTTTTTGATATGACAAAACTTAATGTAAATTTGCTTTGAAAATTTTTTGAAAAGAATACTCCCCCTCAAATAAAGCAGGATTTTATAAAGCTCCCCCTTAATATAAGCATGGGTTTTGAAAATGAATTTTCCCTCATTATCTCTCCCCCTTAATATCTCTCCCTATATCTATCTCTCCCTTTATCTATCTCTCCCCCTTTTTGTCATAGCAAAAAGAAGGAAGAAATAATAAAAACATATGCTCCCCCTAAAATCATGGCTAGGTGAGAAGAGATAAAAGAATATGCTCCATCCAACAAGAAACATGTTAGTACATGGGACTCATAGCACAAACAAATAAGTCAATTGTTCATAAAGAGTATGAAATATTCATGCAAAGAACATGACTTATGATCCTATACCAATTGTTTATAAATAACCTTGATACCAATTGTTGATAAGTGATTTTGCAATAAGTTTCCAATTGGTAAGAAGTTAAGCAAGCACCTAAGTATGTCAATTGTTCTCTAAGGTCCAACTAAGGTGCATGGCAATACATCATGATTATGAGCTAAAATTATATAACATATCATATGTATGTGCTCATAAATCATTCTCAAGAAATATTGTGTCTAGAATTAAATCATATAGCAATTAACTTCAAATTCTAGCACACAAGAGTTTCATGCAAAAGTGTCTTATATGAATTCTTCTCTATTTGTCATTTCAATCTAAAGAGCATGAGAAGAATTGTCAATTTAAAGCTCATACCAATTGGCAATTTATATTTGGCTTACCAATAATTGAAAATATGGTTCCCAATGATACTAATTGTTATTTCAATCTAAATACCAATTGTTACTAATGGTTGACTTAGGCATTTTGCATGAATCCAATATCTATGTGTAGTGTGTTTATGTCAAGATAATAATTATTCTAAGTATGCAAGAACACAACACACATCATCATTAAATATGCATATGGATCAATTAATCATTAGCACACTATCATAAAGCATTAATCCATATTCATATTCACAAATTTATACCATATGGAAGATTCAAAAAATCAAAGAATTCAAGCAAACACATTTTCTTCCATGGTTTCATGCACAAAAATCCTATGCTCATTTTCCAATTCAAGTTTTTAACCAATTACGAGCAAGGAAAGATTCAACATTACCATTTTAATCAATTAATAGCCACATCCCTAGTTGTTATCATCATTTAAAGTTCTAGAGGGTATGTGCTATTTTAACTAAAATGGTTTCACTTAAGTGAATCAATATAATCAAGCTAAAATATATTTTATCATCAAAATCCATAAGCTATGAGTGAGGTTAAGTACAAAATATCATGAAAGCAACTAATCTCATCTCATAGGCATGATTATTGATTCATCTTAAGGAAGTTCTACATCAAGAATAAATGCATAGATATCAATCAAGGCACATTTGTTCAAGATTGCATTTATCTTTGAATGTCGGTGTTGTCATTAAAGCCCAAGTTCCATAATAATTTGGCCATAAGAGAATTTTAAGTTCATGGATGATAAATTTTCATGCATTATTACATTTAAGATCCATTTATCATCACAAATTATAGACCAATGAAGATTATGACCTTATACCAATTGTTGAATTTATATTTGAAATCAATTCTTAAGGTCAAGTTTTAATTGTTCTTCCACTAGATGTATAATTATCATGAAATCTAGAGTGGAGTAGTTGAGTCAAGCTTATGAACATAATCCTATAAGCATGCTTGACTAAGATGAACAAAAAGAATGAGAAATATTCATTATGTACAAGTTCATCAAATTTTCAAATATTTACACAAATCATTGAAATAAATCTCAAAATTATGTTTAACCATTCATTGAAAATATATTTCAAGATTATTTCAAGATTTATGCAATTCATAACCATCTTCAATGAGAAAACTGATTTAGCACTTGTGAGCTCATGAAAAATGATATTGATTGTTGAGAGTGATACCATTTGTTGGAAATGATATTAATTGATGGAGTTGAGGCATGATATCAATGAAAAATGAATTTTCATACATTAAATATCATCAAAAAGAAGTTAAAACAATGAATTTTAAGTTGAGAAGAGAGAAAATATCAAAACAGTGAAAAGTTCTTCTCAATTTCAGTTGAAAACATGCAGGAGTGCCTTTTCTGGCCTGGGGGGATCGATCCTGCTACAGTGGGGATCGATCCCTCATATGTTCCTGCAGATTCTGCAGTTGTTTTGACAGAAAATTGGACTTGTGAGGTACCAAAACTTCGTTTTTGAGTGTTTTAAGTCCAAGTAAAGGTTTAAACATTTATAAAACATGATTTTGGACTTGTATGAATGAAAAACATGAATCAAAAACCATTTTACAAAGGATTTTGCAATTTTGGAAAGATTTTCACAATAAAACACATTTTTGGCCTCAAAGGAGGTCATTTTGAGATTTAAACATATTTTGACCAAACCAATGCATTGAATTACATAAATATGTCAAAACAAACTTGTTCACATAGATTTTAAGCATATATATCATTAAAACATATATCTTGTGAACAACATGCCATGATTGTCAAAATACAAGTTCTTCATTAAGGCTCATGACAAGGCATTTTGCATATATGACATATTTGACAACTTTTGAGCAACTAAATATATTATCTAAACATATCAAACTTGCTCAAACTACAGAAATCCAATAATCATTTCAAAATTGCTAGACATGCTTTTCATTCAATAATCCAATGCACCACTCAAAAATCATTTTTCATGCCTTTTCATCAATCATTCAACTCACAAAGATTATCAACCACATTTTTCATCAATGCACAAATAATCAAATAAAAATTTTTAATGAGGAAAGAATTAAGCTTACGAAACTCCTTTGCTTGAGTATGCTTTGCCTTGAATTGTTGAGTCCACCTTGTGCCATTCTTTTGAAGAATTGTTGTGATGGATCCTCAAGCTTTTCCTTTTTCTCATTGGCACAAGCAATCTCCATAGAGGTGTGTAGAGCATTCAAACTTCATTGTTTCTTGTATCTCCATGCTCTAACACTCCTACACCAAACACATTTTCAAGCATGCTTTGGTACCCAAATTTTCTTGGGTCCTTGAGAGTTAGTGCTCACAATTTTTGATCCTTTTGGGATCCATTTCAAGCTCAAATCATCATTAATTATTGCATGCTTTGGCACCCATATTTTCTTAACTACTCTTCCTCTAAATGTGGTTTTCCTATATGTGCATGCTTGTGAAGAGTGTCCTATTCTATTGCATAGTGAGCATGTAAGAGATAAATCATGCATAGTATTTTTGCTCACAAGGAAATTCTTTAGATGAGTTTCTTTTTGTATTGCATTATAACCTAACCCATCTTTATCAAAGAAGGCTCTTTGGGTCTCTAACATATGATCTAGCTTTTGTTGACCCATATAAAACCTAGAAAATGAGTTATGCAAATTTGTGTTCTTTTCATTTAACTCATTTATCTCTAAGTTGGCCTCTTCTAGCTTCTTTTCAAATTCTATCTTAGCACTTGTCAAGGCTTCATTTTCTATTTTTAATTTAGCAATGATTTTCTTATATTTAGAGTTCATGCATTGAAATTCATTTGCTAAATCATTAAAGGCATTTTGTAGTTCACTAAATGTATAATCATTATCTTCACTAGAACTACAACTAGCCTCATCATCACTAATGGCCATAAAGCATGAGTAGGCTACCTCTTCATTTACATTTTCATCATCGGAGCTATCACTATCGCTCCATGCAGCCACAAATGCTTTCTTCCTAGGCTTCCTATCCTTTTCCTTCCTAAGTAAGGGGCAATCTAACTTAGTATGGCCCGGTTCATTGCACTCATAACATACTAAGGGGTCCTTTTCTCTTCTACTTGACTCTCCCCTTTGATGTCTCCTATTACTCTCTCTTTCTTTCATTCTCATAAATCTATTAAATCTTTTGGCAAACATTGCCATTTCTTTTTCTTCCTCATTTCCACTCTCATCACTATCATCTTCAATGACCTCATGAGTGGAGGACTTAAGTGCTACCCCTACTTTCTTTGAAGGCTCTTCATTTCTTTTCAATTTCATCTCATATGTAAGTAGGGAGCCCATAAGTTCATCTAGAGACAAGGTGTTAGGATCCTTAGATTCTTCTATTGCGGTCACCTTTGCCTCCCAAGATTTTGGCAAGCTATTCAAGATTTTCTTGACCATTTCTACATTGGAATAGCTCTTGCCTAATGCCTTAAGTCCATTAATTATATCATTAAATCTAGTGAACATTTCGCTAATGGACTCATTTTCTTTCATCCTAAATAGCTCATAATCATGTGTGAGCATTCCTACTTTGGTTTCTCTAACTTGATTGGTCCCCTCATGTGTGATGGCTAATTTGTCCCATATTTGCTTAGCATTTTCACATAGGGACACTCTATTATATTCATTGGGACCTAATGCACAAAAGAGAGTGTGCATAGCCTTGGCATTCAATTGTGCCACTCTCATGTCATTTGTGTCCCACTCATCCTCTAGCTTAGGGACATCTTTTCCATCTACTTTCTTCATGGGAATTCTAGGACCATTCACTATAATTCTCCACACTTCATAGTCATTGGATTGTACAAATAACATCATTCTTGTTTTCCAATAAGAGTAATTTTCTCCATTGAAAAGTGGAGGTCTAACTAACGATTGTCCCTCTTCTCCTAGGGGTGTGCCTACATTCAAGTGAGCCATTTAAGATCGTTTTGCTCGATAGAGGTTAATCTAATTCAATCTCGAGCACAAGCTCTGATACCAATTGTTGGCTCTATAGGCTATACCGAGAGGGGGGGTGAATCGGTTTTTAACTAACCTTGAGTTCGTTTTTCGGTTTCTCTAAATTCTCTAGCCTATATTGATATTTTCTAAGTTCTCTTAGCTAGGCAATTATACAACATAAATTCAATGCAATAAACACAAATATAATTGCAAGAAAGTAAAGAGAGAAAGGATAGAGAAATGTACACAAGTGATTTATAGAGGTTCGGCAACCTTGCCTACGTCCTCTACCTTGAGACGCTCCCAAGGATTTTCCCAAATTCACTATCCTTGAATTTGTTACACTCCCTCTTTTCAAGGATCAAGAGAAACCTCTCTCTTTTTCTAGGCTCAAGAGTAACCTCCCTCTTTTTCTTAGGCTAAAGAGTAACCTCCCTCTTTTTCTTAGGCTAAAGAGAAACCTCCCCTTTTACAAGGATTAAAAGTGTATACAAGAGAAGTAATCAAAGAGGGCCTCTAGATAGGCAAGTGATTACAAAGATTAAGCACAAATAAAAGCCTATACAAGATTTGTGCTAAGCACTACAAGGAATAAGAGAATGATAGATGATGAAGACTTTGGAGCTCTTGATTTGTTGTTTGAGGCTTGAGGATTTGAGGAATATGTGTTTTGGAGTTGCTGAGTGGTTCCTCTTCCTTCCTTTAGCTTCTAAGCCTCTATTTATAGTCCCTTGGATGGTTTGTGGACGTTGGTTGGAGCCAAAACAGAAACTAGCCGTTATGTCTGACAGAAACTAGCCGTTGGGGGCTTTCTGGTGCAAAGGGATCGATCCTGCTACAGTGGGGATCGATCCCTTTTGTCCAGAATCTTAATTCTGGGCTTCAGGGACCTTGGGAAGACTTTCTGCCAAAAGGGGATCGATCCTGCTACAGTGGGGATCGATCCTTTTCTTCCAGAGGGCATTTTTCCTGCACTTTTGGGTTAGAAATGATATGACCTTTGATCCTAATTCAACCCAAAACATTTATAAGCTTTAAGGGAGTTTTTCTTGACTTTCTCATATGGAAACATGGTCTAAAAATTCATCAAGTGATTTTCTAAAATATTCAAAACATTTACAAAGTATTAAGACCAATAAGAGTATGCATCATTAAATCATGGTCTTAATGTTTGATATGATCACTTGAAATGTATTGAGAAAATCATGTGTGATAAGGCAAATTTACAATATGAATTAAAGCATTAAAGCTTACTTAAGTTTTTGTCATTTCAAAATACATATGTCAATTTAAAGCTAACATATTGTGAGAACAATAAGGGTGAGTAATCACAGTATCAGTCAATGTTATATCGACTAGAGCCAATTGTGTGCTTTTAGCATCATCGATGGCCAAACATTCTAGCCTAAGAACGAAGTCAACATCATCCATTGAGGTTTTATAAGTGTTAGAATAACCCACTTTAATCATACTGTGAGGACAACGAGGGGAAGTAATCACAACATTAGTCAGTATGATATCGACTAAGGCTAACTGAGTGCCTTTAGCATCGTCGATTTCCAAACATTCTAGTCTAAGAACGAAGCCAACATCATCCATTGAGTGTTTACAAGTATTAGAAGAGCCCACCTGTTCAAAACTCATATCCTAAAAAGATACATGATAATATTTTTACTTTAGTCTAAATTAATTGAGAAAAATAAAATGACCCATAAATAAGTACTTAAATGCACTAAAAATTCTTCAAAAATAGACCACAATTTCACTGACAGCAAAAAACTAACCTTTTAGGAATAGAATTTAAGTCCCCATAAATTAATATAAAAATCTTTAATTGGTTAATTTTCTACAGTGTATAAACAAGTTCTTGAACCTTAACGTTAAAGAAGGGAGGGGATACAGTTTAAAAAAAAATATTTTTTTAATTTTTTAAGAATAAATCAGCTTTAGACATCTATTTGTAAAAAAATAAAATCCTGTTATAATTTTTTTTTGCCATCAACTTAGTATAATTTCACATCTATCAGTTTAGTATCAGCATAAATATGTGTGTTTGCTTAAGATTAAAAACATGATTATGTCAATTTGCCCAGCCTATTGACATATGCCAAAAAACATTAAAAATGCTATCACACAAATTCTTTACTATATATATTTTTTTTCGTGTATTTTTTAATTTTTTTCTTATTTAATCTCATATTTAGGTTCAGTGTTTTGCCCAACCTAATGGCTTGTGATGTATTTGTTATGTCAACATGAAATGCAATTGAATTTACATTAATTTAAAGTTTTTGAATAATACATAATTTAATTTCATAAAATATAAGGCTTGTTAACATGAAACATCATGTTAATCCATATTCTGTTTTCCTTTCCACATTAGAAACAGAAAATTAAACAGAAAATCAGATCCTCTATATCTTTTGTTTTCCCTTCCCTGCATTTTGACTCTCTTCAGTAGCACTTATGTCTTCAGTAGCTTGCCCTTTGCTTTTGCCCTTACCTTTGGATTTCTGACCACCAATGGAGATAGCCTTATGACTTGACAACTCAGGCTGTTAATAAAAAATATATATAAATATGATAGCATTTAAATCAAAACAGAACATAAAAATCCAAAACAGAACATAAAAATCCAAAACATAAAAATCCAAAACATACTATACTCACATTTAAAATTTGTGTCCCTATGTTGATGTTTGTATATAACACATACCTTTCAATTCTTTTTTGCTTGCTTCTTGTAGATGTAGCAAGTGGTTTTCCCAGTGCAGGCCTGTTGGCAGAAATGGCCATCCTCCTCCCACTGGTTCTACTTGGATTGTTTTTAGACAATGGACTTCCACTTCTTCCACCAATTATGCCATAAAGTCTTCCATCCCTATCTGCAAAACAGCTGCCAGCATCTGTACCTTGCACTTGATGCACTTGTGCATGTGCAGAAACATTACAGAGATAGATGCAAATGCAGTAGCAAAAGATAACCTAGATGTTGAAGCAGTGCAAGCATAATCTGAGGCAGATGCAGTGGCTGGGGCTGAGGCTTAAGCATCAGCCACTCTTAGTTTCTTTCTTCCCCTTCCTCTTCCCCTTTCAACAACACCTACCTGAACATAATCAGATAACTCCACATTGACTGTAGTACAATCACCTTAGTCAAAGTTCTCTCTAAACATCTCTGAGTTGATTGTTGCTGCTGCAGAAAGAGATAAGGGGTTAGGTTATAGTCTTTAATTGCATAAAAAATTAATTATTGTATTCTAATGAAACATAGAAGTGATAAATGCATTTACTTCATTACCCCTCATAGGACAACCTCTTTTGTTATGCCCTTCTTTATGACAGAAAGTGTATGTCATACTTATGCCCTTCTTTGATAGACTACCTTCTACATTTTTCTGTTTATTGGGCTTATTTGGGTCTTTTCTTCAACTTAATTTGGGTCTACCTGGCATCTTCTTATACTCAGGTGGGTTGATTAGGTCTTGTGTAGTGGATTTGGGCCATTCTTTAAGTCTAGGCATGGGCTGAAGTGCATTACCATATGCTAACATTTAGATCTCTTTATAGTACCAACTAGAGACATACTCTTCAACATTTCCCCTACGGTCTCTAATTGCACATATGGCATGCGCACATGGGATACCGGACAGTGAAAACCTCCTACATGTACAACTCTTATGTTCTAGATTTACAAAAAACCTATCCTGACCCAACTCAACTTCATAACCAGCATTCCCATTAAATAGAACAAAACACTTAGAAGCAATTTCAGAATTCTTTTCAATCACCTTCCAAATGTTTGGACCAAGGTTGTCTCTCCACTTACTACACTCTTTCCTTTTTCTCACAATCCTTACCATCATATTCCTTCTAATGTCTTCAAGCAAAGATATGATTGGTTTCCTTTTTGCATTTAACAATGTCCAATTAAAAGCCTCACACGAATTATTCTCACCCAAACCAATTCTAGTGTCTGTGTTGAAGAAGGCTCTACACCATTTTTGAGGTGAGACTCTTAATATGTCTTCAGCTGCTGCAGGTTTCTTACAAGCTAACTCATTCAAATTGTCCTTATACTGCCTTACAGTGGTGGACTTAGCAATCTTCCAGAAGCATTTCTTCATTTCCAAACCCCTATGTCCCATACTAGCCCAATTGACATAAACATGCCTAGCACAAAATCTGTGCTCAACATTTGGAAGCAACTCATCAATTGCATTGTCAATGCCCTACATAAAAAGAATAATATCAACATCATTTATTTTATTAAACAAATAACTAAGGAGAACAAGTTAAAAAATTTACCTTTTGCTGGTTTGTCATTATAGTCCAGCTCACTCCATTTCCAAGATGTTTAATGTCTGACTTCAGATGTTCAATAAACCATTTCCATGAAGATGTACATTCAACTTCCACAAGTGCCCATGCAACTAGAAACATTTGGTTGTTCCCATCTCTGCCAATAGCACATAATAACTCCCCTTTTGTCAAGGTTTTTAGAAAACAACCATCTAGTCCTAGAAAACGTCTGCAACCATTTTCTAAACCAGTTTTCAATGCATTAAAGCATATATAATATCTCTCAAATGTAGGTTGAGAGTCTAGATTTTGTCTATGTACTTGCATCTTCACTGTGCTACCAGAATTAGTCTCTCAATTACATTTGCATAATTCTATAAATGTGCAAACTGCTTCTTATAATTACTTATCACCTTCACTGCCACATACTTCTTAGCCCTCCTAACCATGCTAATTTTCACACCTGTTCCATATTCATTCCTAACTGCCTCCTGTACATCTGAATCCTTCATGAAGGGGTTTCTCATAAGCTTGTCAGTATACAGTTCAGCTAAAATGGCCTGACTCATCCTTGGATTTGTATATACCTTGTTGTAGTCATGAGTATTCCTATAAGTCTTCACTTAAAATGATTGCAACTTCTTATTAAAAGATGCATATATCACCCAAGGACAATTATGTGCAGCACACTTACCCCTCACAAAATCTTTATAGTTTTTAGCCCAAACAATAGCTCTATTACTGTGGATAGCCAATAATGACACAACATGCTTAAACTGTTTTGAATTTTCAAACAACATGCCTAAATCGATATAAGGTATGCTACTGTTAGGATCATAGACTGGAAACTGACTTCTCCTCTTACTAGCATCATCCACAATGTCCTCCTCATCACTAACATCCTCACCATATTCATCAGAGTCAAAATACTCACTATGATATCCTTTTGCCTTAGCCCCTTCACCAGCTTCTTCATTCACAGACCCTATTCCCTCAGCCTCAGCCTCTTCACCAGCTTTTTCATTCACAGACCCTATTCCCTCACCCTCAGCCCCTCTTACACCATCTTCACTCACAACCCCTCCTCTCTCAACATTAAACCCTTCCCTCAGCCTCTTCCCCCATAGCCTCTTTTTCCTCAGTCCCTTCTCCCCCAGCCTCTTCCCCCACAACTTATTCTCCCTCAATCCCTTCTCCCATAGCCTATTCTCCCACAGCCCTTCCTTGCCTATTACTTTTCCTTTTCCTATTCTGAAACTTGAGCCTAGCAGCAACTATTTCTTCATCCTCACTACCACTTAAATATTCACTATCAACAGAATATACAGGATCTCTATCGACATCATTATCTGCATTTATGTCTACCTCACTATCAACCCTATTTGGCTCATTATGAGCCTTATTTGCCTCATTATCAGCCCCTTCTAAATCATCATTCACATATTTAACAGGCACATTATCTGCCTCATTAGGTCCTTCATTTGATGGTTGACTTGATATTTGATGAATTACTTCAAGTTCATCTACACCATGTTATATATAGACATATATAATGCCTTGACTAGTCATATATCCTATCATATCAAGAGTTATTTTATCATCCCAAACTAACCTGAGTCCATCATGTAGTGTTTTTTCGGGCATTAAATAATAAATCTTTCTAATGTTAATAAACCCAGCATATTCACAAACACTCAACAACTCAAAATAACTAACCTTATTTGGATCAAATGTCAGGTCTTCAACTATATCATTTATGTATCTTAGACTAGGACCTTCGCCAATAAATTGTCATGCATAATAAAACCTTATGGTACACAGCTCAAAACTCATCTCTGCACCAAATCAAAAACATATTATAAGTAAGAATTCTTAATCAATCAACATTTAAATTTAGTTCAATATTCACAATATCACATACCCTAAATCTGTCATACACTTTTACATTGCCAAAGAAAAATAATTAATTAAAAATCACCAAATTAGCAAATTAGTGTATTATATCCAAATGAAGAAATTAGTTAGCCTAAACAATAAAAACATTAAATTTATAACAAAATTCAATAAACCAGTGCATCTCAAACATAAACCGAACAAGTGACCAACATTTCAATAACCCCCAAAAGAAAAAATAACAAATTCGAACAACTGACCTGCTATGGCCTATGGACGATTTCCAAATGAAAATTCCCCTTAAATTGCTTCGTTTTGCAACAGAGTACCTCGCAATCACTACTATCAAAGCTCACGAACAAATATTCCTAAAGATTTTGGCAAAATTTGGAAGAATTTGATTGTTCCCAATTCTAGAAAAGATCCAGAACATCCACAGTGGCCAGAAAGTTGCGGAAACGCAGTAACGTAAAACTGGACGAAGCCAGTAAAATAGAAACAGTTAAAGAAAAAATTTTATTTTGATTTTTTGATGAAGCAAGGAAATAAATTTGATTTATTATTAAATAAGTGAATACTTAACATTAAATAATATTATTTATATTAAATAAAATATATGTTAATAATTATTTAATTTATTATACATTAATTAGTAAAATATATTATTTAATATTATTTCAATTAAATAAAATAATATTATTAATAAAAAATAATTCATATTATTATTCAAATATAAATTTAGAATTTTAATAATCTAAATTATTATCTAATAAAAATTAATATTAAAAAATTATTTAATATTATTTGAATTGAATTATTTTATTTTATATTATATTTAATTATAATATTATTTAAATTATATTAAATTTTAATAAAATAAAATTAAAATATTTAATATTAGTATTAAATAGTATCAAATAATAATATTTAATATTTAATATTGATGTAAATAATATTATTTAATAAAAATATTATTTTTATTTATTTTTTAAAATTTTATTTTGTGAATTGAATTATTATATATATATCAGTTTAAATATTTGTTTTTAGTACTAGAAATTGGAAAAAAAACAAAACAAAATTTTTAAAAATAAAAAACATAAAATAGAAAACAAGAAAAAATCCCTCTCACACGACCCTTATTTTATTTCAACGAATTATCTTTTGTTTTAAGTTTTTAGAAAAAACAGTTTCTTTTTACCAAATTTTTTTTTCTTCGCGCATGCGTCTCTTTCCAATTTTTCTTTTTAATCTTTTTCTTGGATCGACCAATTTTCCCCTTATATATTTAAAACTAGCAAGATAGAAACCCTTTTACTTTCGCATTTTCTTCTTTACTTCCGATTTCCTTTTTTATTCCCTGCCACTACTTCCCTCATTTCTATTCTCCAATTCAATATTGTTCGTCCTAAATGAGAGCAGGACATCATACTTGTATCAAGAGCTGATCGTAGCCCAGGCCACAAATTTCAATCCTAAATAGCCCTCTCAAAGTCTCAAAACAGAGAACGTGTTCAATCGTTATCTGATTCTAAGCCTGGTAAAGCTTTCATTTTCTTTCTTTGCCAAATGGGTTCTTTAAAAATTCAAGTTGGTTTATAATGTTTTTCAAGATCGTTGATAGTTTGTTATCTCTCCTTCTATGCTATTTTTGTAGCCTTCCTCAGTAACCCACTCTCTTAATAGGCTATAAATTTATTCTCTTTTTAGAACTTTATTTTACGTTATTGGGTAAATTTATAAATCTTTATTTATTTGTTTACTTGCAGTTGTGTAAAGTTACATTTTTAGATAATCCATTCTCAAGTTCTGTTGGCAAATTTATTCATTAATCTCTAATAAAAAATTTGATTTTCAATAAACTAAAAATAAAATAAACAATAAATATGTACTCAAATACACTAAAAATTCTTCAAAAAATAGACCACAATTTCACTGATAGCCAAAAACTAACCTTTCAGGAATAAAATTAAGTCCATACAAATCAATATAAAAATCTTTGATTGGGTAATTTTCTATAAACCATAAATAAGTTCTTCAACTTTAACATTAGAGAAGGGGAATGGATACAGTTTAAAAAAATATATTTTTAATTTTTTAAGAATAAATAAACTTTAGACATTTATTTGAAAAAAAATTCCTAATATAATTTTTTTTTGCTATCAACTTGGTATAATTTCACATGTAGCAATTTAGTATCAGCATAAATATGTGTTTACTTAAAGTTAAAAACATGATTATATCAGTTTACCCAACCTAATGACATATGCCAAAAAATATCAAAAAAACTATTACACTTACACAAATTCTTTACTATATTTTTTGTTTTTTTTTTGTGCGTTCCTCGTGCGTTTTTTGTGAATTTTTTATTTTTTTGTATATTTTTTATTTAATCTCATATTTAGGTTTAGTCTGTAAGTGACTTGTTCAAAAAACATATCATAAAAATATACATAATAATTTTACTTTATTCTAAATTAATTGAGAAAAAATCATAAACATACACTTAAATGCAATATAGATTATTCAAAAATATACAATAATATCATTGGCAAAAAAAAAAAAACTAACCTTTAAGAAATAAAATTCAAGTCCGCACAAATCAATATAGGAATCTTTGATTGGGTAAATTTCTCCAATTCATTAATAAGTTTTGCAACTTTGACGTCAAATAAGGGGAGAAGATACAGTTTAAAAAAATATATATTTAATTTTCTAAAAATAAATAAGCTTAAAACATATATTTAAAAAATTACAAATCTAATATAATTTCACATCTAGTAATTTAGTATCTGCATTAATATGTATATTTGCATGAGTTTGAAAAACATTATTGTATAAGTTTGCTCAGCCTAGTGATATAGGATTAAAAACATCAAAAATATATAAAATACTATACAAATTTTATATTGAAAGTTATTATTAAGCGAATATAATAAAAATAAATTATAATATAACAAAATTTAAAAATAAGAAACACAATAATTATAAAAAAATTACAATGTTAACAAAATAATAAAATATAACTTGAATTATGAGGCAAAATATATATGTAAAAAAAGTATGCTAAATTTTCAATAATAAAAAAATAAAGTTCGATAATTTTTTAATTTATTTTTTGTTTTTTTTGCTTTATTCGTGCGTTTTACGTGCATTTTATTTTTTCGTATTTTTTTATTTAATCTCATATTTAGGTTCAATCTCTAAGTCACCAGTTCAAAAAACATATCCTAAAAATATATAATAATATTTTTATTTTAATCTAAATTTATTAATAAAAAAAGTAAACGATAAATAGACACTTAAATGCATTAGAGATTCTTTAAAAATAGATAACAATATCACTAATAGTAAAAAACTAAATTTTGATAAATAGACTTTAAGTTCACACAAATCAATATTGTAATCTTTGATTGGGAAATTTTTTTAAACATTTAATAAGAGCTCAAAATTGTTTTAAGAGTACATTATTATCACGATAAAATTTATAATTCAAAAATATTATCTCTGTTTTTTTCTTCTTGTACACACCTAATAATTATGCTTTATCAACTTAGATTTTACATAACTTTCAAAATAATTACTTTACACCTAACAATGTTGTAAGAATATTATATTAGTTTAAGAAATTAGATAACGTAATACATACTTGACTGCATGTTTAAATAACGCATCCTAAAAAAAGATGCATAATAGTAGAAAAAAATTTACCTTCTAAAAGCATAAAATATTAGCATCATGCAGCAAATTTTACTTGCGATATTCTTAGTTAAAAGCTCATTTTAGATTGTAACGATACTTACTATCATTAGTATAAATGTCAGCAAGTATATTATATTATAGCACATTAAATGTTAAACCATCATAATAGTAATATTTAAAATTAATGTTGCAAGATTTCTTATTAGTTTAATCTTAATCATACTATGAGGACAACGATGTGAGTAATCATAGAATTAGTTAGTGTGATATCGAATAGAGCCAACTGAGTGCCTTTAGCATCGTTGATAGCTAAACATTGTAGCCTAAGAATGAAGCATAATTATTAATTAAGGATTTATAAGTGTTAGAAGAGCCCACCTTGATCCATAGTTTCCTTTCTCGCTGTATCACCAATGCACTCTCACCAAGTAATTGGTAACTATTGAAATCTGGTTATAAACTGCAACTATTAAGCCTTTTCAATACTTGTTTACCACTAATTGTAGTCAGTATTACTGTTTTAACTACAGTACAATGAATCTCCACTATTAAGCCTTTTTTCAATACTTGTTAACCACTAATTGTAGTCAGTATTACTGTTTTAACTACAGTACAATGAGTCTCCAAATGCATTTTCCACTTATCTAAAAAGCATTCTAGAGAGCAATTACAACTCTGATTAACTGGAATCTCTAGTTTTACATATGACATACACTAAACAGTGGCCAACACAAAAGGGTGTACATAGTAAGATATCTCACGATATCTAGAAATTAGAAATTAGAAATCACCTCGTTTTAATATATTAGAATGGAAATGCTATAAACAGGGGAAAGGATACAGTTTAAAAGAATATAGTTTTAGTTTTCTAAAAATAAATGAGTTTAAAACATATATATAAAAAAAATAAAAACCTCATATAATTTCACATCTAGTAATTTAGAATCTGAATGAATATGTGTATTTGAATAAAGTTGAAAAACATGATTATGTCAGTTTGCCCAGCCTAGTGATATAAGATTAAAAACATAAAAAATATATAAAATATTATACAAATTTTATAGTGAAAGTTATTATTAAGCAAATATAATAAAAGTAAATTATAATATAACAAAATTTAAAAATAAGAAACACAATAATTATAAAAAAATTAAAATGTTAACAAAATAATAAAATATAACTTGAATTATGAGGTAAAATAGATATGTAAAAAAAGTACACTAAATTTTCAATAATAAAAAATATAAAGTTCGATAATTTTTTACTATATTTTTTGTTTTTTTTTGCGTTATTCGTGCGTTTTACGTGCATTTAATTTTTTCATATTTTTTATTTAATCTCATATTTAGGTTCAATCTCTAGGTCACCTGTTCAAAAAAAAATATCTTAAAAAGATATATAATAATATTTTTACTTGAATCTAAATTTATTAATAAAAAAAAGTAAACTATAAATAGACACTTAAATGAATTAGAGATTCTTTAAAAATAGATAACAATATAACTAATAGTAAAAAACTAACTTTTGATAAATAGAGTTTAAGTTCACACAAATCAATATAGTAATATTTGATCAAAATTGCTTTAAGAGTACATTATTATCACGCTAAAATTTATGCTTTAAAAATAGTGTCTCTGTTTTTTTTTCTTCTTGTACACACCTGAATAATTATGATTTATCAACTTATATTTTACATAACTTTCAAAATAATCACTTTACACCTAACAATAATGTAAGAATATTAGATTAGTTTAAGTAATTAGATAATGTAAGACATACTGGACTGCATGTTTAAATGACGCATCCTAAAAAAAGATGCATAATAGTAGGAAAAAAATTCACCTTCTAAAAGCATAAAATATTAGCATCATGCAACAAATTTTGCTTGCGATATTCTCAATTAAGAGCTCATTTTAGATAGTAACGATACTTGCTATCATTAGTATAAATGTAAGCAAATATATTATATTATAGCACATTAAATGTTAAACTATCATAATAGTAATATTTAAAATTAATATTTAATATTATAGCAAGATTTATTATTAGTTCAATCTTAATCATACTGCGAGGACAACGAATGAGAATAATCATAGAATTAGTTAGTGTGATATCGAATGCAGCCAACTGAGTGCCTTTAGCATCGTTGATAGCTAAACATTGTAGCCGAAGAACGAAACCAACATTATCCATTAAGGATTTAAAACTGTTAGAAGAGCCCACCTTGATACATAGTTTCCATTCTCGCTGTATCACCAATGCACTCTCACCATGTAATTGGTCACTATTAAAGTCTGGTCATAAACCTCAACTATTAAGCCTTTTCAAGACTTGTTGACCATTAGTTGTTGTCAGTATTATTGTTTTAACTACAGTACAATGAAGCTCCACATGCATTTTCCACGAATCTAAAAAGCATGCTGGAGAGCAATGGCAACTCTGATTAACTAGAATCTCTAGTTTTACACAGGACATACACTGAACAGTGGCCAACACAGAAGGGTGCACATAGTAAGCCATCTCACGATACCTACAAATTAGAAATCTCCTCTTTTAATATATTAGAATGGAAATGCTATAAATAGGGGTGTGAATAGGAGTGTAATTCAATGTTAAGTTCAAATTCGGAAACTTGAAACCTGGTTCAAGTTTAATCAAGTTTAATTTTTTAAACTTTGGTTCAACTGAATAAATATTTAAGTAATTGAAATTCAATTTATTTATTGATGCATTTGGGAGGAAAACAACAAAATTTTAAAAAAATAAATTTACTTTTTTTCCTTATCTTATAGTTTTTTTATTATTTTATTAAAAAAGATATATCTTTAAGTATTTTTTTATTATTTTCAATATCATCAAAGTTAATCCCACCACTCATTCAAAAACAATTAGAAATTGGTTTTCTATGAACCGTATTGGGAGTTGGGGTTGAGCTATAACAAAAATATTAAACATATTTAAAAGAAAAAAAAAAGAAATCGGATTGGTGCAACTAGAGTTTTTGAACTTGATTTTTTTATTCATATATATTCTAACAAATAAAAGGGAAATCAAGTCTTGCTCATCAAACACTGTCAATCTTTTCAAGAAAAAAAATTTAAAAATAAAGATTGAATGAGTATCCAATGAGTGCAGAATATTAGATTAAAAAAATTTACATCTCTAAAATACATCACAACAATGGCTAGTTTTTAAAGTTTGAATTTTGTAAACGTTACACACACACATATATAAAACTTTGCAATAGAAATAGAATGCGTATA
This sequence comes from Heritiera littoralis, assembly GCA_031772115.1. NCBI lineage: Eukaryota > Viridiplantae > Streptophyta > Magnoliopsida > Malvales > Malvaceae > Heritiera > Heritiera littoralis. The sequence goes on from JAPDPK010000023.1 coordinate 5,692,233, forward strand.
TGATATATATTTTTTATGTGATAAATCATTAGATCAAATCGGTTTTATGCCTTAAATTGTGAGATAAATATTCGACTCATTTTTTTATGCGACTTCATTTGCTTAACCAAGCTCATTTAATAAATTTAACATTTTTATTTAAATATCTAAAAATTGAACAGATTTTGAGATTTAAATGAATAATCTAAGTGATATACAAGTCTAAATGCACATCACTTTTTAAAATTATTTTTAAAATTTTATCATAAAAAATCAAATTAGTTCAAACAGACTTTCCAATCGTTTGTAACAGCAATATTATACCATCCACTGCATTATTAAATGTAAAATTTTGGTTAGTACTAAGGGTGAAATTAAATTGAGTCAAATTGATAAGTGGAAATTCAAGTTATAGTTTGGTTCAAAATTTTGTATTTGAAAGTTGATTTGAATTCAATTGAATTTTTATGTTTCTGTTCAAACTCGAATTGAAATAAAAATCGAATTGCTTAAGCTCATTTAATTAGGTTCATTTATCAAGTAAAAAGAACTTCAATTCTCATACTTCGACTCCAAATTCAATATTTGTGTTTGAACTCAAATTTTATTTTTTTAAAATTTATAAAAAATAAAAGTGAAAATATAAACTAATAATTAATATTTAAATAAAAATCCAATAAACTAGTAATTATTAAATTGGAATATCAAAATATTAAAATTTGAATCCTTCGATAACTTAAACTACACTATCTTAATTCGATAATAATTTAAATTTTATTGAATCCAACTTATATTATTGAACTATTAATGTTTCCTTTACATCTTCAACTAGTAAGGTAGGTGAGGATTAACTTTAAATACGAAACGTGGCTAAAACGGAGAGGATTGAGAGGTTGAAATATGGTGAAGAGGTGCAAACGAGTTGACACTGAATTTTTTTCTTGGGTTTATTTTTTAATTTCTATCAACTTCCTATTACCACTCGAGATACTGTATTATTGTCTAATATATTATTAGTAAAGTTATTTATTTTACAAATGGATTTAAAATTATGATACATAATCCTTTAAAAATTTTAAAAAATAAATAAAAACTAATTTGTGTATGCGTCAAGATAAAAGATTCTACTGATAGTATATTGAATAATAAACCATTAAAAATCACCATTTTATGCTAAAATCAACACCACTATTTACTATTGTCAAACTTTATACTTTCACCCATCAAATTTCACAAATTTTATTTTTAAAAATCAGCCAAAAAAACAAAATTTTCTACCATAGGATAAGTTATTCGGTGTGATTTCGATCTCTAAACTTGTTTCATTGCATTAAAAGTAGATTTGATAATTTTAAACATGATATGATGATATGATAAGAAAATGATAAAAAAATGAGAGTGATATTAGCTAAAATTTTATGAAAATTATATATTAATTTGATAAAAATTAAAAATATTTTAATGTTTAAAGTATCGACACAATTTTTAATATTAAATTTTTCATGTTTTTATGCACCATTAATATGATTTTACAAGACACAATAAAAACAATGATATATATGATGTACTGACAGTATAAAATTTTATATATTGTCAATACATCAGAGGTTAAAACTTCATCAATAAGTTATTAAGAGCAAATCGAAAAAAATTTATTTATATTTATTTTTAAGGGTTTTATGTTTTTTTAGTTTGTTTATTTATGAAGTGTCAATCTTTTTATACACTGTCAATGCATCATATTCAAACTTTAAAAACAAATTGCCAAATCTAATTGGAAGTTATTTTTTAGCCGTCGTAACTAATTATCTATCGTATAGATCCTTATGATATTGAAATTTTAAGAATAAATTTTATGAATAAAGTATATTGATCAAGGCGTCTTAAAGGGTAAATAAACAATTGTAAGAACACCAAAATCGTAACTTAAATGGAATTAATGTTTGGCCGACCGTCAGGCGTCAGCCGCCTTTAAGGGGACAACTTTCAAAATATATATATAATATATTTATAAATTACTAAATAAATTTATTTATAAATAGTTTTGATCCCTCCAAAATTTTAAATTTTTTTTATATATAATGTTTGTATGCCATTTTATATTCTTTTAATGCTTGCAATTGTATGCATAGATAATATTTAAATTACTTTTATCTAATCAAAAAATTAGAATAATTAAATCTTCATTAATTTTTTATAGTATAATATTATATTCACTAATCTTGACTGTCTATGAAGAATTATTTTTTAAAAAATCTTACAAATTTTTTCAATACCAAAGTTAGATTAGGATCACTTTATAAAAAGTAAAAAAAAAACACATTCAATTTTATTATTTTAAAAATATATTATATTTTTTGTTTGATTAAAGATATAATTTAGTTTATTTATATATATAAATTTAAATTTCCAAACAAAATAATCAAGAAAGTTCATTCATATGTAATTCACTTATTATATAGTTCAAATTCATATTTTGAAGTTTCATTTTTTTTAATTGCTCACAGTTTTAGATGAGATTATAATTTATTTGCTATATTTTGTTCCTTATTCATTTGTTTATAAAGTGATAAAAATTGTAATCTTATAAACTTGTTATTATAATTAGTACACTTGTATATGCGTTTTATATTAATAAAATATAGGAACTCAAATAAAATTGATGTTATTTAAATTTTTAGTTGGCCCTCAAAGTCCAATGTCAAGATTTGCTATGGGATAAAAAATATAAAAATTTTTAAGCTTAGGTAATAATATTTATTATTTGATATGCGGATATCAAAAAAATTTAATTTTTGTAAAAAAATTAATTTTATAAACGAAATTAAAAAATTATCACATACTCAATCTCTTTTTAAAGGAATTTTTTATTCTATTAATATAACTTAAAAATATATATATCATCTTATTAATTTTAATGAAGGAGTATAAAACTTTTGTGACGTGTTAAATAATTTATTCCAAAATCAGTTCAGGAAAGTTGACGCACCACTTTATTTGGACAATGAATGTCTACTTCGAAAACTTTATTTCCGACAAATGGCTTACCTCATCACATACTTTAGTCAGAAAATAGAAAAAAATGATCATTTTTATCTTAATTAATCTTTGATTAAAACTAAATTTCTCAATTTTGACACAATAAAAAATAATACAAAAATATATAAAAATAACATAAATTAAAGTTTTGACTAAAATTATATATTTAATTTAAAATTTTTGAAAAATCTGTTTTATATTTTGCATGTTTACGTGATAATACTTGCTTTTTTATACGTGTTTCAAACGAAAAAAAACCATAATCAACTTTTCAATTTTACATTTTTATACGTATTCTTAACCAAAACAGCAGACATAAGACCGTAACAGTAAAAAAAAAATCTAAAAAAGAGAAAGAAAAGTAAAGAATAATTGTAAAAGAAGAACATAATTGTAACCCAAAAAAAAAGAACATAAGACGAAAAAAGAGAGAAAAACAATAAAAAAAAAGACAGGCTTTTTTTGTTTTTTTTCGGCTTCGTCAACGATTGCTGTAATGAATTCGAACACGGACAGCGGAAGAGAGGAAACACCACCCCCGAAAGTTTTTCCCATAATTGCAATTAAAAGCGCATCTATAAAAGTAAGAAGAAAATTAAATAAAACCTGGACGGATCTCACTCTTCTTCTCTTCTGCTCTAGATTCTCTGCTCAAGCGTTTCTCTCTTCGGCTCCATCTCCCTGAGCAAACACTCTGCCAACTCCGCCCTCTTCTGGCTCTGATCAGCCCTTTGTTTGGCTAGTTTTGCTTTGGATTTGGGGGTTGAAGATGAGTTCGAGTTCGGATTTGGTGAGGTTTGTTGAATCGGTATTGGGAGTATCGTTGGGGGGTTCGGTAACGGATTCTATGATAGTGATCGCCACGACGTCGTTGGCGGTGATTCTGGGGCTCCTGGTTTTTCTCTGGAAAAAGTCGGGTTCTGAACGGAGCCGTGATGTCAAGCCCTTGCTTGCCCCTAAGCCTGTTTCGCTCAAGGATGATGAAGATGATGACGCCGTTATCGCTGCCGGGAAAACTAAAGTCACCATTTTTTACGGCACCCAGACGGGAACCGCTGAGGGATTTGCTAAGGTAAAGTAATGGAACTGTGAAGTTTTTCCATTTTGACTGCATGCTATGATAGATTTGATAGTTATGTTGAAAATGTAAGACTTTGACAATTGACTTCTTGAGTAAATTTTAAACTTTTTGTTGATGGAGAATAGGAAGAAAATTGAAGTCAATTCTGCTAATTCAGCTTATTCTTTTAATACGGATTTCTTATGGAAAATTGTGCTGCTGGCATAACTAATTGTCTGATACAGATCAGGATTAAGAAGTGGCAAAGAGATGAAGGGAATGATTTTTTTTTTCGAAGTTAATAGATATTCAGGAATAAAGGCAATATTTGAAGTTTACCATACCTTTTCTAAACAAGGTTAGGGGAATTTGGCTGTATCTTTAATTATATTAAATTGTTCATTCAGCGGCGAATTAATGGCAGTATGCATTTGCTAAGCTTTTTGTGTCTGTAGCTTTCATCACTCCGAGCTTATAGAAATTGGGAAATGACCATAGATAGAAACGTGGCATCAATAGTTCTTGGTAGTAAATCTTTGTTATTAATTGTTTTTGTCGCCAAAATTGGCTGATTTAGCTACATGGGAAGTTCCTATTTCTGTTATGTGCCATTAAACTGGGCTAAGAATGACGTGCACTTGGCACGTGGTGCCACGTGATTGGCAAAGACATCTTTTTTTATTCAAATGCTCATGTTTTGATATGAGAATTTCCTATTGTAGGCTTTAGCAGAAGAGATCAAGGCAAGATATGAGAAAGCAGCTGTCAAAGTTGTTGACCTGGTATGTAGAGGGAACTATACTGTTACTTTGTTTTCTTACATTAGAATTTGCACTAGTATTTACAGTTTCGTTCATCAAAATGTGTATGTTTAATATTAGGATGATTATGCTGCGGATGATGAGCAGTACGAAGAGAAGCTAAAAAAGGAGACTTTGGCCTTTTTCATGGTGGCCACGTAAGATAGATTCTTACATCTATTGGTGCAATTCTTAATTTCGTTACTGTTATAGTTGTTTTCATGTTCTACAAAGTATGGGACTTTTAATACAGTTGAGCATGACTTTGTAGTTATGGAGATGGGGAGCCCACTGATAATGCTGCTAGATTTTACAAATGGTTTACTGAGGTTGGTTGCTACCTGAGAAGTACATTTAAGTTAAGAATTTGTATTATGCCATACAGTGCTCGCTGTTTTAACGCTCATTACGTTGTTTTATTGTAACTTTAGGGAAATGAAAGGGAGCCCTGGCTTCATCAACTTACATATAGTGTTTTTGGTCTGGGTAACCGTCAATATGAACATTTTAATAAGGTAACATTGACTGAGACGCAGGACCCACCAACTGAATAAGGCACATGAGATTGCACAATTTTGCTTGCTTATTTGTTGTTCTCTGTTTCGATCACGTAATCTGATGTGACGAACTCCTTTTTTTTGGAAATAGATAGCAAAAGTGCTTGATGAGCAACTTTCTGAACAAGGTATTTTTCCATTTTACTTATTCTGGGATGAGGAATCCTTTCAATGTAATTGACAACATTCTTCCTATTATTCAGTTTGGAGTCAAAATTTCAAGGTCTGGTGGGAATTGGGAAGTTCAGTATGACAATTAATGCTCAAGGTTTCTTGGGAACTATAAATATTAGCACATCCCTTGTGGGCTATTACGGACATCTTTTAAGAATTGCCTAAAAAATAAGTCAGAAAATAGATCTCACCATTTGGCCATCATCCTTCTGTTAAAAAGAAAAAGGCTCTTAGTGTGACCCATGCTACTCTTTGCATCTAAACATTACTGTTGAGAGATCGAAGGGAATGGTTGATATTCATTTATCACTAACTGTATGACTGTTTCTTGTGTGAACAGGTGCTAAACGTCTTCTCGAAGTTGGTCTTGGTGATGATGATCAATGTATTGAAGATGATTTTACTGCTTGGTATTTAATCCTCTTTCAATCGTTTTCTGTAGCTTTCTTGTTGTCTTTCTCAGTGATTCTGTTGCATTTTTCTATTGAAGCTGAAGTATCATCTTAACTTGGTGAAGATGGAGCTTTTCTTGGGACAGGACTTCAGTATTGTACCCTGTTAGCTTTACTGTAATTTTTTATCTTTTTTGTTCCTTAGGAGAGAATTGCTATGGCCAGAGTTAGATCAACTGCTTAGAGATGAAGATGATGAAAACACTGCCTCTACCCCATATACAGCTGCTATTCCGGAGTATAGAGTGTTAATTCATGATCCTGCTGTGATGCACATTGAGGATAACTACTCAAATAGGGCAAATGGGAATGCTTCATATGATATCCACCATCCATGCAGGTAATAAGACGTGCATTCTGTTGGTTTTCTCACTCCCCCGCCACTCTTAATTTTCCTTTCTGAGATAACTGTCACATGATTTGCACACAGAGTTAATGTTGCTGTTCAGAGAGAGCTTCACAAGCCTGAATCTGATCGCTCTTGCATACATCTGGAGTTTGACATATCAGGGACTGGTATTACGTAAGTTCACAGCTTTGTAATGCTTGTTACTACAAGTTAAAAATTGATTTTCTGTGAATCAATCTCTTTGCAAGTAGCATTTATATTTTTCTGTGTTTTAAGTGCTTTTAACACCATGGATTTGGTTTTACCAGAATAGATATCTTTGCCTTATGATTTCTGACCTTATACTTGATTAGTTAATAAGTTCTACTGTCCCAGATATGAAACTGGAGATCATATTGGTGTTTATGCTGATAATTGCATTGAGACTGTTGAGGAAGCTGCAAAATTGTTGGGTCTACCTCTGGATTTGCTGTTTTCTATACACACTGACAACGAGGACGGCAAATCCCTTGGAAGTTCATTGCCACCTCCTTTCCCTGGTCGTTGTACAGTTCGTACAGCATTGGCACAATATGCGGATCTCTTAAATCCTCCACGAAAGGTAAATTCCCCTCCCTCCAAATATATATATGTGTGTGTGTGTGTGTGTGTGTGTGTGTGTGTGTGTGTGTTTGTGTGTGTGTAATCTTTTGTTGAAAAGAAGGAAATTTTCCAGCTGATTTCTGCCTTATTTTCTACTCTTTTTTGTTGCTTAAATAACTGGTGTTTTGTTGTCAGGCTGCCTTGACTGCCTTGGCTGCTCATGCTACTGAACCCAATGAAGCAGAAAGACTTAAGTTTTTATCATCACCACAGGGGAAGGTTGATAAGATACTTAGTGCTGCTTTTTTTTTCTACCTCTTCCCTGTTTATGGCTTTTTTTTTTCCTTCATTGTTTATGTGTTCTTGTTCCTTTTAAATGTGTTTTCTTTTTGCCCAGGAGGAGTACTCACAATGGGTTGTTGGAAGTCAGAGAAGTCTACTTGAGGTTATGGCTGCATTCCCATCGGCAAAACCTCCCCTTGGTGTATTTTTTGCTGCAGTAGCCCCTCGTTTACAGCCTCGTTATTATTCTATCTCATCCTCCCCTAGGTGATTGAATTTGTCCTATCTATATTATCAATTTTCAGTATTACCTTATACCCTAGATTTATAAGAAGTTTGGTTACTTTGAGCAGATTTGTACCCAATAGGGTTCACATAACCTGTGCTTTGGTTTATGGTCCAACTCCAACTGGAAGAATTCACCGCGGGGTGTGTTCAACCTGGATGAAGGTAGTGATTCTAATCTCTTTTCTTTTCTACCCTTTTTTATGCTTCAGTTTTCTTATTGGCATTTATGCGAAGCTGCTGATAACTGCTACCCAGTAGACATTACTTAGGCTTTAGTGACACCTGACATCTAACTGTATTGAAAAAATATCAGAATGCAGTTCCTCTGGAGAAAGGCCATGATTGTAGCTGGGCTCCTGTTTTTATCAGGCAATCTAATTTTAAGTTACCAGCAGACCCTTCAATTCCAATTATCATGGTTGGACCTGGGACTGGATTGGCACCTTTCAGAGGTTTTCTACAGGTTTGTTAATCTCTGTTTTAAATGTTTCTTTTATTTTATCTGAAAAAAGGAAGAAAATAACTTAACTAATTGTTGTTTGCAGGAAAGAATGGCCCTTAAAGACGATAGTGCTCAACTCGGTCCGTCTCTACTCTTTTTCGGATGTAGGAATCGGCGAATGGTTAGGATCCAATTCTGATTCTAATAATCTGGAGAAACATTATAACCATATCTCATTTAATTAGCTGCAGTTGTTGATATTCATTTGTAGGATTTTATTTATTTACCTTTTTGGTCACTTTTATAGGATTTTATTTACGAGGATGAGCTCAATAACTTTGTGGAACAAGGTGTCCTATCTGAGCTCATCGTTGCATTCTCCCGGGAGGGACCACAAAAGGAATATGTTCAACATAAGATGATGGATAAAGTAAGCAGTCGTAGGAACCAACAGAGATTGCAGCTAATGATATAAAAACTATGCACTATAACATCTGTTGTTTTCGGCGTACAGGCAGCTTATTTATGGAGCCTAATTTCAAAGGGAGGATATCTTTATGTATGTGGCGATGCCAAGGGTATGGCAAGAGATGTTCATCGCACTTTGCACACCATTGTTCAGGAGCAGGTATTTGATTAGCGCCTTTCTATTTTCTTCTCAATTCTCGTTCAGATAAAACTTAATTTTTAGGTTTTCCGGGAATGCTTGTAACGATAACCATTTCACCATCATTACGGAGTTTTGGTTTCCTCCATTCAGTAGGCAGTTCTTGATTTTTAGTAACATTAATTTCAAGTCTTTGGTGTCTATAAATTTCAGGAAAGTGTGGATTCGTCAAAGGCAGAGTCTATGGTGAAGAAACTCCAGATGGAAGGGCGTTATCTCAGAGATGTCTGGTAATGATGGCCATTTTCATTTCCTCCCCAGTTCATCAAACATCCGTTCCAAATATAGTGGTGGGTTCATTTTCTAGCGCTAGCTTTCTTTCACTGGTTCATCTCTACCCTTCTGGAATAAGAGCAGCCGGTTGGATAGCGGGACCAGAATCATAAACTGGTTTCATCTTGTGATAATAGCCATCTGCTTGATAATAATCCACCATTTTTCTTTCTTTTCTATTCATAAATAATATAATACTCTGAATAGATGGATCATTTCCTTGAGACTTTCCCTTTCATTCAAAATTCAGATAGAGAACAGTATGATAGCTAGTCACAAGGATGCCAAAAGTCGAAACATAGTCACAGCTGTTTCTAGGTTATTTCGGATGGTCATCATTCTAGTGTTTGTAGTGAAATAAAAATAAATAAATTTGTAAAATAAAGCTGGATGTTGTGCTCTTATATTCCTAGTTTGATCTTTCTTAAGTATGGTCCCTTGAATAACTAAGACCATATTTAGCATTGTGCATAAAAAAGGAGAATTAAATAAGAAAAATAGAAAATATAATTTTATTTGATCATTTCAGACAGATAATCTGATATAGAAATTCTAAAAAAATATGAATTAAAAATTTTACAAAAATTATATATGGAGTTAATACAAATTAAAAATTCAATTTGATGTTTGACATGCAAATTCAAATTGTGATATGATAATTTTTAAATTTTGTATTTTACATAATTTGACATGATATAAATGATACAGTTACACAATAAATTGTTTAAACACAAAGTTATTTATTTTTTCACTAAATATATTTGTCCAACAAAAAAAATAAGCATCTTTGTGAAATCTTTTTCGTAAGAGAAAAAATTGTCTGATACGATTATTTCATACTAATATATATATATATATATATTACTTTAATTCAAATCATATCATATAATCATATTTATTTAAAAATTAATTTATTATACATTATATGAAAACTAAATAATAAATATTTATTTTAATAAATCTATTAATAATTTTGAATAATTAATGATACGGGACATAAATTAAATAAAAATGATATATGTTTGACATAAAATAATATTTTGTGTGGTTATTTTTCTTGTCATAATTCCGTCTAGCGATGCCCTGTGGGATGTGACCGACGCGAATCGAAATCATTGTTTTCCATTTTATAAAGTGAGGATTAAATGGGAGTGGTCGGTCTTGCATGACATTTATATTCTTTTGGACATTAGCCTTTTACATACGTATTTTTGTCCCTTTGTCCTTCATTGTTCTCCGAATTAGCTCTTTCGGTTTGTGAGATTCTTCTGCCCTAAACACCAAAAAGAAGGTATTGGCCAAAAAAAAAAAAACCCACCAAAAAGAAGGTGAATTTGAAATTAGGACTGATAATTTTAAAATTGATACGATATAAAAATGATATAAATAAAAAATTTTAATTTAATAAAATTCGAATCTTAAATTTATACGATTTCCAAATTTCGAAAATAAAATCATTACCATTTAAATTAAGAGTGTCTTTTTATTTGTTTGGAGTGAAAGAGGAGATTGGCAAGGCATAGTTCTGTAAAATAAATTTGCAGTTAACGCTGGACAGCCAGGCTTCAACTTTGTTTGCTCTTGCCTTAAAACGCACTGGACTGGACTATAGTTCTTGGATTTAGCGGTAATTTTACCAAAAAGTTTGTAATTTAAATTTCCGTTTATCTCTTTGATACGTCATACAACCAGATTTCCTTTTAAATGTTCAAATCTCAAACCAAAAAAAAAGGGTAAACATGTCAATTTTGATAATTTTATGTACGATACTATAATAAAATATGAAAATAATTTGATTTAAAATTTTGATAAAATTATATATAAATTTAAAAAATAACAGATATAGTTCATATTTAATGTGTCAAAATAAATTATAAATAAATATTTTCCATATATTACACAAATTTAACAAAAATAAACAGACAAATATATACAACTTTCAAATTAAAAAAAAAACGTAAATGTGTAATTTATAATCTCACAACTAGCACCATTGCATTATTTCCCTCTCACCAAAAAAAAAAGAAGAAGCACCATTGCAATTGCAAACGCAATTATAGGTAGAAGAGAAGGGTATTCTCGTCAAAGAATGTCGATCCTCCCTCGTTTTCATCCGTTCCTCGGAGAGGCATCCCAAATCCCACCAATCACCGTCTCTTTATTCTCCATTTTTTTTTTTGCTTAAAATTTTCTTTTTGAAGGTTCAAAAGTTAAAACAAAAATTTATAAAAAAAAAAAAAAACAAGATCCCCTCCGGAGAGATTTCCGCTTCTTTCTCCGCAAGAACCTTGTCTGGCGCGTGCTGCACACGCTCTTTAATGGTCCCCTTCCCTTCGGTTACTCCACACGCTTCTTCTCTCCTTCAACTTCTGTTCTGTCTCTTTCTCTCTCCATTGAAAGGGTTTTAGCTTTCTCTTCTTCTCTACCTTAAACCCTGCCCAGGTTTTTGACTGATTCTAAACTCTCAAGTTATTTTTCCACTAATTTCACTACTCATAACATGCAAGTTTCCAGCAATCAACAAAGATGACTGAGAAAGCCAAGAAACAGAAAAAGGGTTCAATCAGTGAGGAAGATATCTCTACTCTTTTACAAAGGTACCTCTTTTTTTTATTTAAAAAAGAATCTTTTTTTCTTATTTTTTCATTAGTTTTATCTTTACTTTGTTTTTTGCTGCCGTGGGTTTTTTTTTTTATTTTTAATTTTTGGTTTGGGCAGGTATTCAGCAACTACGGTTTTGGCACTGTTGCAGGAGGTGGCACAGTTTCCTGGTGTGAAGCTGAATTGGAATGCTTTAGTCAAGAAGACTTCTACTGGGATTTCTAATGTTAGGGAGTACCAGATGTTATGGCGCCATTTGGCCTATCGTGATGACTTGCTTGAGAAATTCGAAGATGGGGCTGAACCCTTGGTTAGTTTTTGTCTTTCTTCTGTTTCTATCTTTTGGCAGTGCTAAGGGTTTAATTTTAAAGATTTGAAGTTGTTTAGCTACTGCTTTATGTGATGTGTCTATGCTGAAATATCTTGTGGGAATGTCTGTCACAAGAAAATATCCCTTATTGATATACTATTTCAATATGATGTGAGCTTTTTCTGTAAATTGGATACTTTTGGTTTTGAGGGTGTATATATGTTTCCAGACATTCTAACTTATTGCCGTTCAATGTGCTACTGTCTTGGTTTGGCTTTGGAATTTAGAATTTTTAATCATATTTTGTTCACTGGTCAAAGGGCTAATGGCATGGTTGTTTAATTATAAATGAGTCCATTTGGTTGAAGGACAAATGTTCTTGGTAGTTGTTATGGCTTTAATCGTGATTGTTTAACTTTTTATTCTGCAGGATGACGACAGCGACTTAGAATATGAATTGGAACCTTGCCCTTCTGTTAGTAGTGAAGCTTCAGCAGAGGCTGCAGCATGTGTGAAGGTAAGTAAAATAAACAAAATTTTCACAAAAAAGAAAGTGAAGGTTTTAAATCTTCTATAATTTTTGGTTGATGATTGTTCAACCTCTTAGAATGGAAAAAGGTCATGCTCGTGTAGAAACTTTAATTGTCAAGTGACAAAGTTAACGCCAAATCCCTTTGTGTACTGGCTAATAGTATCTCTTGCCAATTATGTAATTGGGTTCTGAATGTTTTAATGGTTGGAACATTAACAAGTCTGCAATATTTAAATTGTCTGGGTCATGCGGTGTTACTAGAAGATGACAGTTTTTGACCTAATCTGGTCCATGGCTAACCTGTAACCGCAATCAAACAGATAGTTTAACGTCATGGAAATCAAACAGATAATGGTTTTGGCTGTCTGATTACCTGCTCTCTTCTTCAAGTTTCAAGATTGATCTATCTTATAGCTCAGTTTTTACCATGCCAGTCAGCTCAGATGGTTCTTCTTGTCAGGTACTGATTGCTTCTGGTTTACCAAGTGACTTGAGTCTCACAAACAGCTCAACAGTAGAGGCTCCCTTAACAATAAATATACCCAATGTGCAGCCGTTTGGAATGTCTTCAGAGAACTCGCAGTCCACTAGCTCAATGCGAGGAATGAACATCACTGTTCCAGTTTCTGTTCAGAAACAAATTCTGCCTACGGTGACATCAGCTGAAACATTGGAAGGAAATGGATCAGCTGGTGGAAACCTGCCTCCTCGAAGGAAAAGAAAACCTTGGTCTGAAGCAGAGGACATGGAACTTATTGCTGCTGTGCAGAAATGTGGTGTTGGGAATTGGGCAAACATATTGCGAGGAGACTTCAAGGGAGATAGGAGTGCTCCACAGCTGGCTCAGGTTGCGTTCTAAGTATTACACAACTGACTTGTTTATTTTATATGTCTGTTTCTTTTAGTCTCATATCAATCCTGCTGTTTGTGCATAGAAGCAATGCACAAGTGTTTTTGTGTAGGGCTGAAAGTTGGCAAATTCACTGAAGTAGTAAAATTAGTATAAACAAAGTAGTTTTGCCTGTGTTGCTTGAGGAGCTAGGAATTAATAGATTTCAAATTAAATGTCTAGTAAATGTGAAAGTAAATTCACTGGAGTAATTTGGTCTTTCTATGTTAAATTGGATCTGCTCAGTTGATGTGAAAGGTATATTTTGATTGATAGCAGCCACCAGCTGTTTCTTGCCTGAGAGATCTAGTTGTTTGTATCACCTATATGCTATGTACTGATTATGTGATAGAGAAAAATTAATTGCTCTCATGTTCTGTACCGTATGATTTTTCTCATCTCTTAAGTTCAGCTTGATGCTTTTGTACCTCCTTGTATTTTATATATATATATATATATATATATATATATATATATTATGTGCAAAATGTTTGTGTGTGTTCCTTTTTTTCCCCTTTTCTTTAAGTGAAGGAAATCGTTACAATATACTTTATTTGTCTATACAAATTGAAAACATATTCTGAATTGACAGCACAGGTTTTACTTTCGGTGTTTGTGTTTCTATGTCAAAAACAATTAACTTCTTTTGTTTCTCCTTTTGAATCATCCTGCTGCAGTAGAATAACAATCCGTTGTCATCTAGTCCGGTCATGATGTCTAGGTTTTGCCTAGTTTTCCCGGGTTCAAATCCCGGCAACGGAATTCTTTTAACCGTGTGTTACTTTTTTTTTTCTTTGTGGTCAATTCTGTGAGTCTTGATTGGATGGCTGTAAGTTGGGTCATGCAAATGGAGGCTCCCCTCCGGAATGGTCATTTCTCCTTCTGGTGCTAATTGTGTGAAGTTTGTTCTAATATTTGCAGAGGTGGACTATTATTAAGAAGCGACTTGGCAACTTAAATGTGGAAGGAAACTCAACGATTCCACAACTTTCTGAGGCACAGTTGGCAACTCGTAGTGCTTTGTCCTTAGCCCTTGATATGCCAGATAAAAACTTAACAGCAGCTTGTACAAATAACCCTGGTAATATTCTCCGTCTAATTCTAATTTTAGTACTTTGAAGTGTTTGATGTGTCAGCATTCTTTTGAACAAGCGAGCTAAACTTATGAAGTGATGAGATTAAGGGAATCTTCTTTTTCCCTCCAGTTTCCTTCTTTTAAATAGAAAGGCATTTGTTCTCTTTCTAATGAACTAACTCAAGCTATTCGGCCAGGTTTGAAGACCACATCCAGTAACTCTGCACTTCCAACTACTAGTGGTGAAGCTTCAGCTCAAGCTCAAAGCCAGTTCCAGCAAGGCCCAATTGCTTCTGTCCAAGCCCAAAATCAGTCTCAACAAGGTCCTATTACTTCTGTCGCAGCCCGTAATCAGCCTCAGAAAGGTCCAATTACTTCTGTTCCCACCCATAATCTGCCTCAAAAAGGTCCGATTAGTTCTGTCCCCACCCAAAATGTGTCTCGGCAAGGTCCTGTTGCTTCAGTCCAAGTCTCAAATCAGTCTCAGCAAGGTCCCATGACTACAAAAACCTCCCCAAGGGAACCATCAGTTTCTACTTCAAAACCTCGGCTAGCTTTGAAAAAACCACCGGCAAAATCTTTTTCCAGAACAGGTTCAATCCTGGATGCCACTGCAGTTGCTGCCGGGGCCCGCATTGCTAGCCCTAAGGCTGCTGCATCGCTGCTTAAGGCTGCTCAGTCCAAAAATGCTATTCATATTATGACTTCAGGTGGCTCTTCTGTTAAACCTCTCATAGCCAGTGGAACCTCTTCTCAGTTGGGGGTTCATTCTAATGTGCAGTATGTTTGTACTGGCCTAACAGCTGAACCTCTCTCTAGTCCTGTTGTTACATCTTCGACCTTGCGTCCTGGTTCGGTAAAATCTGCAGCACACAGAGTTGAGCATGTTCCTTCTGCTTTTTCCTCATCATTAAATGCGTCAACTCAGCAGTGTAATGCTCTGACGTCTAGTCCAACTGTTGAAGGACTTCTGAAGGAAGAGCTGGAGGCAGCTAGAGACAGTTCGCCTAAAGAGAAGGTGGAAGAAAATGGAGCATGTGTATCAAAAAATGAACCGGGTGAGGGAGTTAAAGAACATAAAGCAGCCACTTCAAATCCAGATGAGTTGAAGAATCTCAAGGTTGTAGCTGAGCATCCTAAGGCGACAACAATGGCTGAGAGTGATCAAATGGATGTCACTGCAAACCTAGTTAAACAGAGTCAAAATGCAAATGATAGTAAGATTGATAGTTCATTGGTTAAAAAAAGTGACAGTCAACCTGCAGCTGAAGAGACCAGCGGGAATCTGAGCATGATTAAGAAACCGGCTGAAGGCTCTTTGAATGATGGATGCACTAAGAATCTGGAGGTTTTGAGCAAAGCAGAAACTGGCCAACCTACGTAGTGAAACATGGCATCTTGTCTGTATTAACACATCTATTGAGGTTTCAATGCAGCTATTTTAGGAAAATATATTGTAGATTTAGCTGGCGAAGAATCTTGTGAAAAGGAAATTGGATTCAATATTGGTGTAATTTCTTTGATAGTTCTTGTACAAGGGAAAAGCGAAAAGTAGCTTTGATTATACCTGTTTTGTCACAAATCTTTCTATTTTGTGATACTTGGTTTTTTCACCTGTGTTCCAAAGAAATGACAAATAGATGAATCCAAATTGTTTCACATGACAAACAGGTTCAGTTAAGGTTGTAATTTATGATTCTTGGTTTTTCTTCTCACTAGAATCATACAGCTGTTTTGATCTTTTTTGTCACAAAGATTAATAAGAGTGCAAGGTCTTGTTTTCTTATAATTGATAAACGTTCTTTTCAAACCGTATCATCAGTACATGTTCTGAAGTCATTTGCTGGCAAACAAAAAGAACATTTTGGAGTAAAACACAAGTAAAGTTAATGCCCTTTTGGACTTAGGTAGAAATTTTTCCTGGAAATAGACTTGGGTGAGTCTGGGTCTCTAATAAGACCTCCACTCGAAGAAATATGATCAACGGTGGCGGAGTTGAGATTTCAGTTCTTACATTTAAGTCAATGTTTGTAGAAGTAAAAAAGAAAGAACTCGAGTTTTTTGTATAATCTCGAGACTCCATCTCTTATAATTGTATATTGTAATTTTGTCATCGTGTTAGATTCTTTACACGTGACTC
The DNA here is from genome assembly GCA_031772115.1 of Heritiera littoralis. Classification (NCBI taxonomy): domain Eukaryota; kingdom Viridiplantae; phylum Streptophyta; class Magnoliopsida; order Malvales; family Malvaceae; genus Heritiera; species Heritiera littoralis. Next base: position 5,708,724 of record JAPDPK010000023.1, read on the forward strand.
AAGGAAATTGATTGTCGCAGCCAAGGCCTAAACCTTAGATAATGATTTAGGCCTGATATTTGACCTAAATGTACAAAGACTTAATAAACCTTAAACTTATTCTCCCTAGGTTTACTTTCATGAACATGGCGAAGCGTTGTTCAACCATTTCAATTTGTGACACTTTCGGATCCTTGTCTTAATCAGAACATGGAAGGGTAACAAAACCACTTAATCAGAACATGGAAGAGATTAATTCTGTTTGATCTGTTCGGGTTGAGAGTAATAAATAGTAAAATCTTCTCAATAGTAGAGATTTTAAGATTTGAACAAAGATTGTGTCAATTTTACACTAGTCTTAGCAGTTATTCACATCTGCCTGTCACTAACAAGCATTGAAACTTCAAAGATCCCTTGATTACTGTAACGATTAGAGACTGTCTATGTGACAGCTTTCTTTCTTTCTTTTCTTATGTGTATGGTTCTTTTAATTTCCCTTTTGTTTTAATTGTCACTAAACAAAATCTTATGCAAGTAGATAAGAAAATTTACATGGATTAAACATTAATTTTAAGTATTTCTACTTTTAATCTATTTATAATATTTTGCAAGTAGATTACTTTTTTAATTATTTTATATTAAATACAATTATAGATTAGTCAAATAGAGACATTGGGGGGCAAATTGACAAATTCTAGTATTATTTACAGTAATAAGACAAGCATAATCTGCTTCAGTTTGAAGTATATACAAGTAAAACCATATTTACAATTACACCAAAGAGTTTGAACACACACCCACAGCTACACACGCAATTTTCTCCATTCATCTTCTGGCTAAATCTCCCAAGACAGCTCTCACACACAAACGAGCATCAATCTGCTTATCAGGGCAGCATACAAGGAAGACATACTCTCAGCTCCTTCCTCTTCAGGTCTCAAAGGAAACAGCAGAATTGGACATGTCTGGTCCAATATTCACACCATGCTTGTCCCTTGACAGCTAATTCTGCTGCTCATTAGTTGATTCTAGCTCAGATTCTCTTCCATTAGAAGATAATAAAGCAGGCTATCCACCTCTATTTGCTCATCTTTTCAAAATTTTACACTATCTACAATATCTTTGTACAATATTTATATCAATTTTAAAACACTAGACAATGTTCTTCCGGCAGATGGAGAAACGGGTGCGGATTTCATGTGCCATTAACAGTCCAGGATATCAGCTAGGCTGCAGGGAAGAGAGCCACTGTTCCACAAACTTTTTGCTCTCTGCACAATGAAGAACACAGAGACAAAGACAGACTTAGCACATTGCATATGCTTCAGCAAATTCCACAAAGCTTACAGAACATATTCAGAAATAACAGATCCTAATTCCTAGCCTCACTTCCAAATTAGGTGCACTCAGACACCATTTAGCATGGTCTGCAGGATATAGGAAGTTATGGAAGCAACATGCCAATCCAAAGAAAGAAAAAGTAAAAGATGAGATAGACAGAATGACATAAATTTTCATGAAAATTTATTTAGAGGTAAGAAAGCTCATCCTTATAAGAATTTGAATGAAACCTTTCAAAGTTTGATGCAGTATAAAGCTCACAACTAACTAAAATCACTTATCTCTTTGTTCTCAAATCACTATTAGAGCATCAAAGTTATCAAAAAAGCTATATAACAAGTTCAATGTCCAAAACCTAGAGATCATTAGTCAGCCCCTACTTTTCCTAATACAATCTTGAACATTTTGTCAATCCCTTGAACAATTTAAGCAATTCATTAATATCAGTGGACAAGTTCAAAACCTAAGGAAGTTTCATCTGGGTTCATAGTGTTGAATATGCCTTAAGTTCACAAATCCAGAAGCTAAAAGTAGCGTTAGCAACAGGTCAATGACCTGCCAAGCACCATGCTGCATTTTTGCCTTTTCCATATTCATCCGTAATATACTTTTTTAATTTGATTTGATAAATTATACACTAAAATAACATTTCAAAGGCTTAGAAATGTGAAATAACCCTATAGAGTTCCAATAATTCATATCAACGATTTAAAGTGATTTCAAATATTGGTTCGTGTAACCTATCCTAATCTATTGAGATTAGAGGTGCTTATTGGGCCGGGTTGGCTCGACCCGGTTCGCAATCGGATCGGATCAATCCGGCCCAATATCCGAATTGGTACTGTACCGGTTCGGAACCGGCCCAGCCCGGTATGTTACCGGGCTGGGCCGGTTTTTAAATTTTATAACCGAGCCCGTTAAGGGCCCAGCCCATAACCGAACCGGTTCGAACTGGTCCAGTTAAAAAAAATTATTTTGACTGCAGTTGCACTACAGCAGAGGCAAGTCACAGACTTGCCTCTGCGTTTTGATGGGCAACGGCCAAATCAATCTTTTTTTTTAATTTTTTATTTTTTAATTTTAATTAAATTAAAAAAAATTGGCTTGGCTGCCACTGCGCAGTAGCCTCTTGCAGTTGCACTGCAGAGGCAAGTCACAGACTTGCCTCTACTCTGTGTTTGGCCGTTGCCCATCAATCCTTTTTTTTTAATTTTTTTATTTTTTATTCTAATTTTTTTCATTCTAATTTTTTTCCTATAAATACCTCTATAATCTTCTATTTTCATTTACATTTCTTCTATATTTTCTCTCAAATCTACTATCTATATTCATCTACTCTTATTCTCTTCACTCACATACTCTCTCAATATTCACTCAAACTCTCTCAAATTCATTTAAATTCCCTTATTCCAAATTTATAATATCATCATTTCCTTTCTAAATTTCATTTTTTTTTTATTTTATAATTTTACAAATTTTACTTTTAATTTTCAAATTCTAATATATTATATATATTCCTTATTCCAAATTTATAATATCATCATTTTCTTTATAAATTTCATTTTTCTTTTTATTTTATAATTTTGCAAATTTTACTTTTAATTTTCAAGTTTCAATTTTCAAATTCCAATATATTATATATATCATACATCTATTTTTTTAATTTTTAACATATATTTATTTTCAAAAAAATATAAAAATGTCAAATTTCTTTCGTCGTTCATGCTCTGTTTCTCGACCTTTTGGTTCCACTGAAATTCCTAATTTGGGTGACAAATCATTTAATGAAATCGAACCCGATATTCATCTGGATGAGGAGCTTCCTTTGGCACCATCGTTTGGTCGTGGTCGTGGTCGTGGAGGAAGTCATGCTCAAACACAATCATCAGCTGCCACCACTGCTGCTACATCATCAACACCGAAGTTTAGTAAAAAAAAACAAGCAGGGTATGAGAGTATTTCGACATTGTAGCAAAAGAAGGTGAGACGAATAAATATTGTGCCATCTGTAAATTGTGCAAAGGCGTTTACTCTTATAACTCCGGTGGAGGTGGTGGCGGTACATGTACGTATAAAAGACATTTAATTACTATACATAAAATTAATCCTGATGCCGAAGAAAATGAAATTTTAGAAGGTAAACAATCTCAAATTAATACGCATGGTGGTGGAAAAAATTTTAATTTTGATAATGTTCAAGCTAGACGTGGTTTAGTTAGATTTGTAGTTAGGACTGAACAACCATTCACAATTTGTGAAAAAACAGATATTTATAATTTGTTTGTAAATATTTACAACCCGCATATAAATCTGTTTCTAGACATACATTAAAAAGAGATTGCATGGATATGTTTAAAGAATATAGACAAGCTTTAATTGATAAACTTAGTAATATTTCATCTAGGGTTAGTTTAAGTAGTGATATATGGACTAGTACTAATGGTATAAGTTATCTTGTTATAACTTGTCATTGGATAGATGAAGATTGGTCTATGCAAAAACGAATTTTATCTTTAGATGTAATAGAAGAAGCACATAATTCATATACTATTCATAAATATATTACTAAAGTTTGTAAATTATATGGACTAGAAAATAATAAAGTTTTTGCTATTACTTTTGATAATGCTTCAAGTAATACTGCAGTTATTCCTCATTTAATTAAAAGTTTAAACCCTGTTATGCAAGACATATTTTTTCATGCAAGATGTGCATATCATATTATAAATTTATGTGTTCAAAGTGGTTTTAGTTCTAGTGGTACTGGTACTGATACTGGCATATGTCCAATTGATAAAATTAAAATTTTAGCAAAATGGATTCGCACACCAAGTAATAAACGTGAATGAAAGCAAATTTATATAACAAATAATATACCTGTTAAAGCATTTCCACTTCCCGTGGAAACAAAATGGAATTTACTTCATCGTTTGCTTTCTTCTATTTTACCTTATAAAGAACTTGTTACTCCTTTTTATAACAATTATACAAGTAGCACACATTTAGTACTTTTTGAAGAAGATTGGACTTTTATTAAATATTGTGTTGATTTATTATCTACTTTTAAAGATGCAACCGAAAGATTTTCAACTCAATTTTATCCAACTACACCGTATTTTTTCCTATTATCTACACAATGTTCGACAAATTTGCAAAATTTAGGAATCATGAAACTTTAAGTTCTTTTGTATATGATATGGAGGAAAAATTTTAAAAATATTGGGAAATAATTCCTCCTATTTATTGTATTGCAACTTTACTAGATCCTAGTCAAGGTGAGGTAAATATAGAAATTTTTTTGATTGTTATAAAGAATTTCTTGGTCTTGATTCTATTGAGGATCAAAAGTTTTCAATTAACAATCTTTTTCGAGAATTGTTTAATGTTTATGAAACAGAAAGGGAGCAATTCAACTTTAATCGAGAAGAAGAAGATTCATACGAAGAAACCGAAAGTAGCAAAAAAGGAAAAGGAATTTTAAACGCAAGTAAGGAAGCAGCAAAGAAGAGAATGAAGCAAAAAGGAAAAGCGAGCGGATCGGGATCGGGATCAACAACTCGACGAAGTTCTAGCTTCAATGAGTTAGGATTTTTCTTAAGTCAAGATTTTTCTGTAAATGATAACTTTGATCTTTCCAATGGTGGAAAGAAAACCAAAAACAATTTCCAGTTTTAGCTTCCATGCCCCGAGATGTTTTTGCGGTGCAAGTTTCTTCTGTTACTTCGGAATCCGCATTCTCGACGTGTGGAAGAATTATTGGAGACCATCGAACCACTCTTAATCCAGATTCATTGTGCATGTTAACATGCCTTAAAGATTGGTTTGATGCGGAATCGCGCAATGTCGAACTTGGAATGGCCAATGAATTTGCTGATAATAATTCAGAAGAGGAAGAAGAAATTTCCAAGGCAATCCGTATAAACTATGAAGAGTAGAGAATAATCTTTTTTTTTGTAAATTGTATGTAAAATTGTAAATAAGTTTAGTCATAGTGAATATTTTTATGGACTACGGTCCCGTGGTTTTTACCCTTCTAACTTTTGAAGGGGTTTTCCATGTAAAAAATCTTTAGTCTCCTACTCTCTCCTTTTTCTCCTTTGTTGTTGTTGTTGTTGTTGTTGTTGTTGTTGTTGTTGTTGTTATTATTATTATTATTATTACATACTAAATTAATTAATGTTATACTTATCTATGTTTAAAATAAATAAATATTTAAAATACAAAATGAATTAATATTTTAAAAACATATTAAATAAATGAATAAATAAATAAATGAATAAATGTTAAGTAAATGATATTTCAAATATAATAAATTATTTTAAATGCAAAATGAATATAATAAATGAATATAAATAAAGATATGCAAAATGAATATAATAATAATATTCATAATATCATTATTTGTATTTTGAATCAAATATCATTTTATTATAATATTATATTCATAATATAACTTTAATTTATTACAACAATAATTTTATTAGATAATTTTATAATAGTTTATTTTACATTATTGTTACATTAATTAAATAAATTATAATATAACTTTATAATAAATTATTGTTAAATTAAACTATTAACATTATTTATTATAAAAATAAATTTATTAGATTAAATTATTAAAATATATTAATATATATTAAAATAAATTAATATAAATTTTTAAAAATAAAAATTTTAAAAAGCAAAAAAAGTTTTGAGGCGAACCGGTCCAACGAACCGGGCCGGTTCGCCTCTTATAACAGGTAGAACCGGCCCAAACCGGACCGGTTTACTACCGGTTCGGATCAGTTCTCTTTTGGTTAGGGCCAAACCGGTGAAAATCTGCCCGAAACTGATCCGGTCCAGCCCGTAACCAGTTTTAATTGAGATAAAGGCTTTGATGATGATGACAATGATGATGATGATCTTCCATTTTGTTTGCTATGAATATGATATCAAAGACTTCAAATCTAAACCCCAGTTTCAAAAAAGTCGTTGACTTGCTAAGCTACAAATAAGACAAAACTGAAAATTAATAAAATATTCGTAACATTAAATATGGGTAAGAAATGGTTCTTACCAGTTACCAGCAGGATAATTGTTAGGTATGTTCACAAAGGCACCCAGAATGTTGTTCTTTGAAACCTCCTCCATATTATCCTGACAGTGCTCATAACATGGTGTTAGAAAATTTCAAAATATAAAGTGAAAAGATTGATTAAAATGTTGTTTAATCAATGTGCAAGTAAAACTAGTGTTTGGTATAATTCCGGGTGAAGTAAAATCATGTTAAAATGATTTTTACTAATTTTATAGGGCAGTCAACTGCCCTTGCGCAGTGAACATTCTGTTTGAAAAATGCACTTGGGCAGTCGGATGCCTTGGGAGGGCAGTCGGATGCCCCGGGATGGCAGTCAACTGCCCAAATAGGGCAGTCAACTGCCTATACAATGTGAATACTCGGATTTTAAGTTACTTTAAGGCAGTCGACTGCCATATGAAGGCAGTCGACTGCCATATGAAGGCAGTCGACTGCCCTCTTGGAAGTTGCATACTGTTTCAAAAATACACTAGGGCATTTGGATGCTATTTTCGGGCATCCGACTTCCTTGCCTGGAAATCTAAGGGCAGTCAACTGCCTTTTATGACAGTCAACTGCTCTAGTGTAAAATGAATTGTAACGACTAGTTTTCTTTGAATAGGTGCAATCTCATTCAAAGGGTAATCTTTCACTACAGAATGGTTAAAGGACATAACCATTGAATTTGAGAGGTTGTGAATAATCTGAATGATGTGTTTGTTTAAATGAAACAACACAATTGAAAGGTTGTATCATTCAAACCAAAGATCACATATCTTGAAATTATCTCTATAAAAGAGATGACAATGTTCATTCAAGAACAACAGAAAGAAAAAATATAACGAAAATATTCTGAATTCTTTTTCCTCTCCCAATCTCAAAATAGAAAACAAGTCTCTTAGACATTGTTTGCTGCAGAAAACTTTGGCTAAGACATAATACTTTTGTATTTGTCTAAAGTGTTTAGTGGTTTAATATTACAAGTGCAAGGTAATATTAAACAAGTTGACTTCATTGTATCCTGAGGCTATTTCTATAATCCCTGTTGCATACCATAACTGGTGGGGGTGAAATAAGTCTTAAGGAAAGTGGCATTATAGCAGCACGCCTTGAAGTCTTTCTCTGCATTTAGTTCGTGACTGTTCGTGATTAAAGAAGTTCAATTCCAGAAGTTGAAGTCCAAGAAGAAGTTCAAGTTTTTCATCTTCATAGTACCCCAAGTGGACAAAGTCTGTAATCCCATTTTTGTTTTTTGTTCAACACATGGAACCAGCACAGCAAAACTATTGTCTGAATCATCATCACTCTGGAATCCAGGCCCATGAGGCTCCAACCATCCAAGGAGCAATCAGAACCATCAGACTCAGACCCTAAAACACACCCTCCATCAGATGGCACAAGAACGACATCATATTCCCTATCATTCTTTCTTTCTTCCCGGCTGTGCCATTTCCTCTTAACTCTTCTCATTGAAGAAGCCATATTACCCCTCTTAACCAGTGGAAACTTCAGATTATCAGATTCCCAGAAACCTGAATCCAAGGAAGAACTTAAATAAGCCATGAGCAATTCTAGGCTCTTGATGTTTCCCACTCCATAACCACCATGAAAGATGAGTAAAGGCCACGGCCATATATATAATCAACCAAAGCAAGCCGTTGTTCCAATCTTTTGGTTGCAATGTGAAACACAAATATAGCTAATGCTCAATAGCCAGCAAAATCCAAATCAGCGGATAGGCAATTTGATCAGTACTTTTTACATTTAAGACAAATCACATACTTAACAAACTGCATTCAACCCATAATTCGCTGAAGCAGTTAGATGCAGCAAAAAAAGTCCGTTAAATTAAACTTTTTGAAGCTTATATTTTCTTTGGCTTCACGCCTTCATCTCACAATATCCATTTTTTTGCTTAAAAAAATACAGTCTTTGAAAGTTCGCAAATTCATAGCAGACTTAAAGTTCTTAAATTCATCGATCAAGGCACTTTCATAAGACTAGTGGCGTATGCGCTCTGGCATTTGCATGTTGTTCCGATCACCCTCCATTCTAAAGCATGTTGTTCCTGCGACTGATTCAGCCAGATCATGGACGAGGTCATGCATTACAAATTGAGATTTATCCACGATAGATCTATGAAAAAATGACCTTGCTACCAAATCTTTAAAGCATTCTCCACCTAATTTTTCTATTTCCATCTTGCTTGTCGCTTCCGATAGAAAACCTTCTGCCATCCATAACAAGACTATCTCCTCCTCCCGTCCTTAGGGAATATAGAACAGTAAGCAAAGCATTGCTTCAACTCAGAAGGAAGATGATTGTAGCTCAATTGTAGGGCTGGAATTGCGTACTGGCCGCTTTTTTGTGATGTATATTGTATCTGATTAAGTTCTGAAAGCACGTTCTTCCATGCATCTTGGTCAAAATTATTGCGGAGTAAAGCTCCAGCGATTATAACTGCTTTAGGCAAGCCATTTAACATTTCCACTATCTCCCAGCAAATTTTTTCTAAATGTGGATATCCTCTAAGATCTCTTTCACCCAGTGGAGTTTGAGCAAAAATAGAGACACAGTCATCAACTGTTAATTCTTGTAGCCTGTAATTAGCTCTAGCTCCCATAATTTCAGAAATTCTAACATTACAGAAAACTAATATTTTCTGTTATTTGGTTGATATGCTGAAAAATATTTTATGTTATTTATTGTTTTAATCCAATATAGATTAGGTTGAGTTTTAATATGAACTTTTTTCTTAAAAGTTGCATAAGTTTGGAAATTGTCTTTTCCTTTTGAAAATAGAAAAACAATTTTTGAAAATCCTTAAAGATTTTTCATTGACTGAATTTCATTTTTCATTGACCAAAAATATTTTACACGTACCAAACACTGAAAAATGTGAAAAATATTTTCGAAAAAAAAAATACGCGAATCAAACGGACCCTTAGTTTCAAAGAGTAAAATTTTGATTTTTCTTCTACCTACACTATCTTTCTTCACACGTTTTTCTCGAGTCCATAATTTTTTTTTCTCTTTCACCAACCCCACCAAACATCTCTCAGCCACACCAAACCGAACGTCTCTTTCCTTCGATCCATTTTTTAACTCATTCTCCTTCCCACTCTCTTCACATAAATCTCTCTCTCTTTTTTCTTTTTTGTTTTAAAAACTGCGTGTGATAATATATTTGTATAGCTCGAAGTTGTTGAAAGTTTGACAGTTTGTCATTTTGATGGTGTAACTCAAAATTGAAAAGTAATGCGGTAGCTTCTTAATAATTGCAAACTTGCTATCAAACTTACATTTTTGATATGATGTCATTTTTTCATCGTAGCTCTGGGTCTTTTTAACACTGTAGGCAGAAAATGGCTGTCAATATATTAAGAACAAATTAATACTTCAAATAAATAATTAAAATCTAAATCTCAATTGTTGTACTTGGTTGTAGCGAATGCAAATTTTCAATGGCGTTTTTGTTAAAGATATGAACAAGGCAATAATGGATATGCTTCACCTGGCTAAACCTTATGTAACTTGCATGTATACTTTGCTTTCTTGTTTTCTCTTTTAATAATTTATATACTTTTCATGTCTTATTTCTTAGTGATGTGGGGTTCTAGATACCCCAATCTCAAAAGTGTGAAGGAATTGATTTACAAAAGAGATCGAGAAGTTGACCAAGCATAAATTGCTTTGACTGACAATGTAATTGCTGAGCAGGTTTATTTCTTTTCCCATTTATAGAGTTTCATGTTGGTGTTTTTACTTTAAAATTTGTTTTCTATGCATTATTTTTATTGTTGTGCGATCGCTTTTTTTTTTCTATGTTATTGATGTATATCTGTTTTGAATCTCTTGCAAAAATTGTGTTTGTGAATAAAAAGGCTTATTAAAAGGAATTTGTAAATGATGTGAAAGAAGCAAAAATCACTGCAAAGTTACATTTGTTAAAAATTCATTCCAATACTCAAAATCATTTAAATTTTGATTTAAAAATTTATGGATGGAGTAAATAATTTAGATAATATATCCAAATGTATTACTTCTTGATTAAAAGGAATTATTATGACTCTAATTATTATGACTCTTTATTTGAAATATTAACTTATTTTATTATTTTAAATATTTAAAGTTATACATCAAATTATCAATGCATCTGACAGCAAAGCCTACCATTTTGGTCCATTAACAAGATTATGGAAAGCTCGATTTAACCAATTTATCAGGGCCCTTAGCCCAAACATAGACCAGACATATTCAAAACGAAGCCCTTTACTCTTCCAGCCGACACAGTGGACAGCGTTGGAAGAAACCTGGAGTGGAGTGACGAGTGACTTACACCGAAAACCCTGTCATGAAGTGCCGCAGGCGCGCATAACCCAGGTCTATAATGGAGTCGTTACTCTCTTCTTCGCCATCTCCAATGTTCCCCTCCCTAAAGACTTTATCCTCCAACCAATCCGTGCCCAACCCAGGACCCATTTTCTCATTGCTGCGCAGAGCCAAGCTAAATTTCGAGCCATTGCGGTGCACCATGAGCCAGTCATCTGAAACCGAGACTAAACCAAAGGAGACAAAGCTTTGGGGTGGAAGATTCGAGGAGAGTGTAACAGATATCGTGGAGAAATTTACCGAGTCTATCTCGTTTGATAAACAGTTGTATAAGCATGATATTAGGGGAAGTAAAGCCCATGCTTCTATGCTTGCTAAACAGGTTCGTGTTTTTTTTTTTGTCTCCTCCGATTATTGCTTGTAGATTGTTTTTGGGAATTTAATCGGTTTTCAAAATGTGGATAATTTAACTTTCTGAAAACCCAAAACCTATTCTAACAATTTATGCTATATAATGCTTTGCTAATTTACTCTAGCTAATTAAAATGCTTGTGATCTTTCTTATTTTTTGTTTTTAGGGGTTGATTAGTGTAAGTGATAGGGATAGTATTTTGCAAGGTCTAGATGAAATAGAGAGGCGCATTGAAGCTGGAGAATTTGTGTGGAGAACTGATAGGGAGGATGTGCACATGAACATTGAAGCTGCATTAACAGATATGGTTGGTGAGCCTGCAAAGAAGCTCCACACTGCTCGAAGCCGAAATGATCAAGCTTCGACTGATTTTCGCCTGTGGTGTCGCGATGCTATTGACATGATTATTGATAGCATTAGACATCTCCAGGTTGCTTTGGTGAAATTGGCTCTGAATAATGAGGGTTTGATCATTCCTGGATATACACATTTACAGAGAGCACAACCTGTTTTATTGCAACATCTTCTCTTAGCATATGTGGAGCAGGTTTGAATCATTTCATTTATATACTGGTCTATATGAAATTGAACATCCATATATCTATTCGGCAAAATAAAATGGTTGACTTATTGGTCGATTGGAAATTTTGAAGTTGTCATATTGATAGACCTTGGAAAGAAGCTTATCTAATTAAACATTTGTAAGAGAAAAAAGAACTAAATTTTGATAGCGAATCACATTGATGTTAGCCAGCTCAGCCTTTCAAGAGTAAACAAAAGGACGAAATATTGGAACTTGGGTAAACCTAAAGCTTACAATTGTAAGTGGTTAATGAAACATTTGCACATAGTAAATTAAAATATCTGTAGCTTTACATAATGTTATCTTAGCTTGCAAAAGGAACAAAATCTATTGTTAAGTTTAAAATACTGTTGTGTATCTTTTGTAATTTGCCTCTAGAATCACTAACTCGGCCTTTTTTATTGTAGCTTGCCCGAGATGCTGGTCGTTTACTAGATTGCAGAACTAGGTTGAATTTCTGCCCTCTAGGTGCATGTGCACTAGCTGGCACTGGCTTACCCATTGATAGGTTTATGACTTCTGATTCTTTGGGATTCACTGCTCCCATGAGGAACAGGTTTGTGCTAAAACAGTTATCATATTTCAGTTTCTGGAATGTCAGATGTGACCATCATATGAGTTGTCTCTGTTAATGTCTTATGACATGAAAATTTGTTACCCCTTCCATAGGAGAGTGTCAAGTCTATATCACCATCTTAATTATCTTGTTTCATTAAATCTTGATATCAGGCATCTTTTAACAGTGTTGTATTTGACTAGTTTTAAACAGTATTGATGCAGTTTCAGATCGAGATTTTGTCCTAGAGTTTCTTTCGGCTAATTCCATCATAGCGGTTCACCTTTCTCGGCTTGGTGAAGAGTGGGTATTATGGGCTTCAGAGGAGTTTGGCTTCATCACACCTAGTGACTCTGTTTCCACTGGAAGTAGCATAATGCCTCAGAAGAAAAATCCAGATCCAATGGAACTTGTTCGAGGAAAGTCTGCAAGAGTGATTGGAGACCTGGTTACCCTTCTCACAGTGTGCAAAGGACTTCCTCTTGCTTATAATCGTGATTTGCAGGTAGAGGCTTCTTTTATTCACTTAATGATGCCATATTTAAGTATATCCATTTTATGGACTCCACGGACACTTGGCCATCTATTGATGTTATGGTTTTATGTATGTTTGTTTTGATCTTGTCAGGTTACTAATGACTGCTGGAGCCCTTATCTATTGAGCTTTTTTTTCTCATATTATCTTCGTATCTTTGGAGTACTTACAGAGGCATTCTCTTTTCTTTTCTTTTGCCCGGTGAAACAGGAAGATAAGGAACCTATGTTTGATAGTGTCAAGACCATTGTAGGCATGCTTGAAGTTTCAGCAGAGTTTGCTCAGAATATTACCTTCAATGAGGAAAGAATACAAAAGGCTTTACCGGCAGGCTATCTTGATGCCACAACTCTTGCCGATTATCTGGTTAAAAAGGCAAGTGATTTTGTATTTATTGGTATTTTATTTTTATAAAGGTAGTGTCTCAGTTGCTGACTTAATATAACTGTTTTGATTTCTGTTCTCTTTTTCTTTTTTGAAAACATTAAAATCTATGACCCATTTTTACCTCTGCAGGGGATACCTTTTAGAACTTCTCATGATATAGTTGGACGATCAGTAGCATTATGTGCTTCGAAGAACTGCCATCTTCAGGACCTGAGTCTAGATGAGCTGAGAAGACTAAATCCTGTATTCGATGATGATGTGTATGAGTTTCTTGGGGTAGAAAATGCAGTCAAGAAATTTAGTTCCTATGGTTCCACCGGTTCAGCATGTGTTGCTGATCAACTCGACTACTGGGTTGCCAAGCTTGAACTGAGCAGACCCAGACCACATTGATATATGCGATGAACTAGAGATCTTTGCTATAATCTGACGTCATTGTTAGGAGTCAAAGTGGTGATCATGGCATTGAATTTACATTCCGGTTGGCATTGAAGACGAAACATCAAAGGAGAAAGAATGCCACAAGTGACTGAAATCTCAACTAAATGAGTTTGTTGTAAGACTTAATACTGGACGGACACTAGATCAAGATTTTGATTTTCATAGCGTTTTTATAAACCTATCAGAGCTTTACTGGAATGATGCTATCAATATATGAATTGCTGGAGCAGTTATGTACAAGAGAGTTAAATGGATTGCTGTAGCCGCCAGCCAAGAGCTGTCTAATATCCATCCCTTTAATTCCACAAGAGAGTTAAATGGATTGCGAATGGTATTGTGCAACTGAGCCATGAACGTGGAAGAAAAATGTTCAGGAGTTGGTGGTAAACCTCTCTTTGTACCAAACTGTTTTCAAGTTCAAAAACAACCAATGATAATGCATGTTAAACAAATCCTGACAAAAATTTTTGAAAAACTTTTATGTTTCAATTAGTTTTACAGGAAACAAACACAATGTTAAACATCTAATTTAAAATCAATTCATAAAAGATGAAAATATATAATTTTAATATAAAAACATAAGAAATAAAATATTCCTGCAGGTAGAAAAAATCACTTCAGGAAACTCTCATCACATGTACGCAACATATTATTATTTCATTCACCGCTAATGAAATTAAAAAGTTTCACAAACTAGTCTTCCTACATGCATGTGTCCTTTTAAATAGTAAATCGATGAAATAATAATCCTATACACAAAAACATAAAAGCTTATCACATGATAATTTTGAAAGAAGTAACAGACAAAAATCACAAAATAAAACTTAAGTTTCAAGATCATGTTAAATATCCAACTTAAAACTAATTAACAATAATTGAAAGAATCCATATGATATAAAATCACAAAAAACAGAATATTTAACAGATATGATATTACTTTTACGCACAATATGATTATACAAATTGTGAAGTAAAAAAATATAACGAAAAGCCTTTGGAGAATACGAATGGGTGATTTTGTGTACGAGGTACAATCCATTTTTTCTTCTATATAAAAGTCGGTAGAAATGTCTCAAAATTCCATGCGATAGGCACTGTCACTAAATGACACAAATAACTCTCGCAAGCAATTTTATTTTTGCCTGACTAGAATACTTCGAGCAGGAAGACATGCTTCTGCCGATCTCCAGGATAGTTGAAAAATTGCAAGGGCTATCCTGAAATTTTTTTTGTTCTTCTCGGACGTTTTGTATTTTCCAGCTGAGAGAAAGGGGGGTCTATGGTAACAGGCTGAATAGCTGCTTTCTGCCCTTTCTTACCAGGGCCAGGTTTCCCAGCAATTGTATTCTGTAAGAATTCAACTTGCTGTTAGAGGAAAAATTGTTGTTACCCAAATCACAAGGCTGCTGCCAATTGCTACTCGAACATGGACAACTAAACCCATTTTTTCTGTTGGTGGAACTGTGTGGTTAATTCTGCTATGCCTGATAATCTTTAACATGAAACAATGATACTAAACACAAACGACAGAAAAAAGACACCAAAGAAATTTGGGAAAAGGTTAAAAACAATATGTGCTAGGTATGTTGACATAAAAATTTTTTATTTTACACAACACGAATATAATTTGACATTAACAAACAAATATGAAATATATACACGAATTACAAATTTTACTCCAGGCAGAGCATATTAGACCAAGCATGAGTAGCAAAGAACCAAAAAGAATGTTTCATTTTCCAAGTTACTTGAACCAAAAGCATATTAGGCCAAGTATGAGTGGAAAGAACACAAAAGAATGACTTGTTTTCCAGGATACATAACCCACGGTTCGTTAAAAATATTAAGATAAGACTTAGGCAGACACTTAACGGTGGAAGAGAAAGGAAAAAAAGATTATGTGAAAATGAAGCACACCCAAATGCATACAATGGAGAGACCAGGGGGAAAGTATGGCATGGAAGCTTACCATTGTGTTCCCAATCTCACGTAATGGCTGCTTTCTAGGCCTGCAGTCTTCATTCATCTCAGGAAGCTTTACAACAACTTTATTTTGAAGCAGCATTGCATCTTGAACTGTGCCCTTCTCTTCTTCAATATTGCCTGGCCTAATGTGTCCTGCCATCTCTGGTTGTGGCGTGTTATCTAATTTGAATGGAACTTTCTCTCTATTTGTGCATTTGGCCATTGCACAGCCACAAGACATTCCACAGTTGCCACCTGTTGCTCGGCATTCACATTTCAGGGTCTTGCACAAGGACTTTTTAGAACAGGAGCAGCAGACTCCTGAAGATCTCTTTGTCATTGCAATAATTCCTTCAGAACGATCTGATTCAGATGTATCCATGTCTGATGAATGAATATTACTCCCAATGGAAACAGAAGTCTGAACCAAGTCAACCTGATCAACAGACATCATAACTGAACAAATTAGATGTTATATATTTAGACCCCTCATTCCCTTTTAATCTTGACCTAAACATGTTTAAACTACTTCCACTTGCAATGAAAGTTCAACTTACATCTGAAACCATATTAGAAATTACTACTCAGAATTAAAAACATTATGCTAGAGGAAAGTGCACTAACTTGTGACCTCTCTGCTTGAGTGAGTTGTGCCTTTGACATATTCATTTGGCTAACCATACAACTCAGTTTAGCAACTTCTTCTCTTAGATCAATTAACTCTGAATCATTTATGGCAGCATCATTATCCTGTGGCCTGCAAATTGAAAGAGCAGGCAAGAACAGATTTAACAAGCATCATAGCAGTAGTAACAAAAGGACAAAAAAAGGTTTTTGTTTAGGGGGAGGGAGGTTGAGAAAGTTAGAGCTGGATCACACCTGGATTTTTCCTCCCTCAGCATCTCCAGTTGTAGCTTGAGTTTCTTTATCTCATCAACCATCCTAGCAAATAATGTATCACTTGAATCAATTTTAGCTATAAGCAATTCAAGCCAGCAAGCAATGAAAGCTGAACATGATCCTAGCCTCCCTAACCCCACAGACTTGGAAAGAAATTAGACCTCAAGAAATTGGAACATAATGTACCAAAGTAATAGACAAATTTAACTAGTTTTATACTAAACGACAAAAACATGAGGGAATCAAAACTATATGTAGCAAGGGAAAAATAAAAGCTAATTCAAATCAAGGCACTAACTTGTGGAACTCACTTTTCATTCCGATGTTCATATTTAGCACGTACTTCATCAAGCTTCATTTTGACTTCAAGATCATGCTCAATTCCCTGCATCAGTGCCATTTTAGGAGCACAATCATTATAATTATCAAACAACTGCCCCAGCCCTTCCGGCCTCACAGACACATTAAAAAAGAAGAAAGCAAGGGAAAGAGGGAACAGAAAAATGAAAAAAAAAAAGAATCAAAATCAACTTCCACACTGAAACTTGTGAAAGCTGCCTCTATTATTCAAGTTAAATATAGATCATGAATGCATTATATTAAGATGATCCATTTATCCTCAGATGACATGTATAAATATCTATTAAATTCCAATTACAATTAAAAGTACATGTAACATTAAAAAGAAGTTATCTATTTATTTCCATATCAGTAACACATACCTGAGCTCCAATTTTGCTGCCATTCCTAGCACCTGTTTAAGCAAAAGAAAAGTCAATAAATCATAATCAAATAAAAAAAAAATCATGAGGTTTACTTATTTTCTAACCAGCTATTTTTCCAGATGAAGCGTTTCTGGATTCTATTAGCTCTTTTAGACGTTTTGCTGCCACAGAAGCTTCTTCTGTTTTTCGCTTCAAAACCTGAGATAAAGGCATAAAAATAGGAAAAATCATCTTCACAACTTATTAATAAGTTGAAGTTAGACAGAAAAACGAAATATGGTATCTAAAAAAAGACTGACGTACATGTTTTTGCCGCTGGTTGAGAGTTGAGAGCACAAGCATCTCATACTTGTTCCTTCTTTGCTCTTTCTTAAGCTGTAGAAAAAAGATTATTAACATAAGATGAGTGCCTCCACCACCAGAAATTGCTATTCCTGTTGAAATAACAACTGAGGGAGGAACAATAAATTTTAACTAATGATGGAGAAATAGTGATTATGTCAGCAACCATAGGCAGTTTAATGGTAGTGCCCCATGGTTAATATTCAACTTATATACAAAACAATGTAATCTACCTGCATAGGCAGATTAAAAGTTTTTGTTTTCCTTTTATTGTATGCCTCAAGCTGGACATTTTTATACTGTTAAATCATTAAGCATCTCAAACTTTGAAGAAATACATTCCATGTTCAGACTAGTGAAAGAGTATTAAATGTAGATCAGGAAAGAAAAGTCTAAATAAGTAGCGCTAACGTAGCAAAGATGCAAATCACAATACTCAAAGGACAGCACTATTAATCGATATCTGTGATAAGGCAGAACATTAGAAAGATCCAGCACTGTCATATATATTAAAGAAAGATACCAAAATTTAAGACCTGAACATTAAATTATTCAATTTCCTAAGATTTACAGAGACAAATGTGAGCAGGTTTTAAAGATGGCTAATATGCAATGAACTTAAGTACCTGAAGAATTTCCTTTTCGAGTGAAGCCTTACATAACCTGAACTGCATTGACTCAAGCTTCATCTTGCATTGGAATTGAACCTATATAAAGAAAGCTTCCATCAATAATAAAAGCAACAGAATGAATTTCATAGTTGTACATTGATGTTCATCTAAAGCAAATACTCACCTTTTGGACCTTTAATCTCTGGATTTCATCCTGAAACTGTTCTGACATTACATCAGATCTAGGCTTTTGTGCCGAAAGTTGAGACTGCATGCCTAGTTTCTTCAACACTACAACCTGAGAATGCTTAATACGGTCACTTTGGGACCAAAATGGCATCTAACATTTAAAAATGATGCGAATGAATTACCTTTTCTCCTGAGGTCTTTGAATTTTGAGGATAACCTTGATTCTTTTTTTGAACACCAACACAGAAATTGGGAGTAACATTACCCACTTTGCTCCTTAGCTCCTCAATCTCCGTCTGCCACTCCACAAGAAAGACATCAATACCTCACTTTTAGTAGCTGAGAAGCACATTGAAAAGGGGTAGTAAAAAAATGAGCAAAGTTGTCTTTCTGAAGTTTTCTCCAAAAATAGGTTAATTAAAAGTTGAAGACTTTAACTGAATCCTACATTTGATGCATAGTCTCATTAAGAGTTGATATGCTTCCTAGCACATTATAAATGGATAATCTAAGGGATTCAAGCAGAATTGAATCACTCACTTTCTTGCATTTCTTCAGAAATCAACTACAATCTCGGTCATTTAGCACAATATGGTGAGAATAGAAGCTTTTTCAGTCTAACGGGATTTGCAAACCCAATGCCACATAATTTTGCCCAATATTCTCAGCAACCAAATAGCTGCTACTAGATTAGGAAAAATTTAAAGAGAACAATAGCTTTGTTTATTCAAAACTATTAGTATAATCAAATCCACCAGCAATTGGATCTATTACATTCCTGCGTTTTCTCAGCAACCAAACAGACTCACTAAAAAAATCGACATTGACCTTCTAAACAAAAAAGAAAGTCAGAAATTCGAAGCACGGAATCACCTTAAGAGCTTCGTTTTCCAGCTCTAACTCTTGAATTCTTTTGTCGTAGTTTTCCTTATCGCCGGAAACGACCGACGGCGAAGGAGAAGAATCGGAGCCGCTCTTTTGCTTTGAACGACGATTTGGCTTCTTCATTTTTCTGCAAAGTGAAAATCGGAGCAAAGATGATTCAGTCGAAAATGATCGAAAATTAAGTTTCTAGTTAGATAAATCGGTGGATCAGATTAGATTTCAAATAAGAAAAGAACGAAAAGCCCCAATACCATACCAGAGCTCTGTTCGTCTCTCTCGACTCAGCTGCAGCTAAGCGTTTGGGGAAAGCAGCGCACTTCTTCCTATATGAAAATTTGAATTTCGTTCTCTAATGCCACGATAGTCTTTTTAACCGCTCTTTAATTTTTTTTATAATAAATATTTTTAATGCTTTATAAACTATGTTATATTATTCTAAAAACAAATAAATTTTTGTTTTGTTTTTATTGGACAAATAAATTTTTCAAAAAATAATTAAACAATAAAAAACATTTTTATTTTTTATTTTTTTTAACGCATCCAAATAATGAAAAATTCTTTATTTGTAAAAAATATAAACATTTTTCAAAAACTATTATATAAAAGTCGAAACAAGAGAAACCTAATTTACACTTATCCCAAGATTGGATTACGGGTCCAATTCCAAAGTCTTACTTAAACTTTGGGACAAAATAAATAGAAATATTAAACAAATTAAAAAAGTTTGATCAATGAAATAAAATTCAATAAAATATCTAATCAAATCAAAATATGTAAAATCCAAACTTTATCTTATCTGATCCAGCTCGATAATTAATTATACAATAAATATATTGTATATACATTATATTTTTTTATCTGAATATACATTATATTAATTTAAAATAAATATATACATACATTATACAAATATAAAGTTTATAAATATTAAAATTTGTTGATGTCTGACCGCCCATGTAGGTGGGACCGACATGATGGTAAACTAGCTGTCATAGACAGTTTCTACTTTAAATTAAAAACTGTCTTAAGGCAGTTAAAAATTGTATTAAAAGGTGTAATTCTCCACTCGCGCCTTCTATATTTCTCAATTGATCAACATTGGCTAATGACCAAAGAAAGAAAAATAAAGAGAAAAATGAAAATAAAACGGTGCTTGAGGCATAAAAGAAAACAAAAACTATAATCATTCCCTCTATTAAAAAAAGAAGATTGTGAACTATTGACAATTTTTGCTCATAATCTTGTTATTAACTAGTAAATCAAGTCGATTATTTTGCAACTAATCATGTCAGTGTTTAATTTCAAATATGCTTTTATATCATATTGATATTTCGATTAACATGATCATATTGTATATTAATTTCTAACAAATATTAAACATGTAGAAATAGGTTGCATAGATATAATTTTTCTAATTAATTATTATGTGATACTCATTAAATATTTTATTTAAAAAAATTAACAATACTTAAACTTTTTTTTCGTTTACAAAGAGATATATAAAAATTCGAACTCTGACTTTCTCGTTGGAACAATTTTGTACAAAAAATCAAATCCAGAAGATGGAATTCAAATCCAACCAAACTTGACACGCACGGAAATGTGTTATGCTGTTAACCCGAACCCGAAGCATGTCTAGAGTCGATTTCAAAGAATCAATTTTACGTGGTGTAGCAATTAAGAGTGCATGACAATAACGATGCTCGTCACTCCACAATGGTAGAGTAAAACTAAAACAGGACACAGCCTAATCAACTACCTCTTTCTTCAACTGTCAAACAACATCAATCAATCATCACATTTAAGGATTCCAACTTCTCCTGTTGGATCCTTTCTCGTACAAAACCAAAGCAAATGCATTTAGGTGGAAAAGACACACATCTCAGAGCCGGTTAGTGACAGAACAGTGTAGTGGTGAGATATTTTACCAATGAATGGTTAAGGACTTCGTCTTCCAAGTTAACGGCGGCTGTTCTCTTTCTCTTCTGATGTTCTCGCTGGCCGAGCAGGACTGCTAGAAGCAAGGAGAGCTGTTTCCTTGTTGCTTGATTCATCCTGCCGATCTGCATTTCTTTCTCTCAGTAATTTCCTGCCATTTGATGAAGCTGATCGCATTGCTCTTGGTAACTTCAAAGAGATATCCGACTCGCTTGGGCAGTTATCTGGTTTCGGAGGAGGATCAACGTTTTCTAGATTTTGGGGTGCTGCAGCATTCTCTGGCTCTGAAGAAGGTGGGGCGACGGGAACCAGCTGAATCGTTGATTTTCCCCATTTCTTTCTCCGGTTAGGCTGTGGTGCATTGGGTTTAACCTGTCATCAGAATAAGAGGATTATGCTATATTAGGCCACACAATAAAAAAATCACACACGCGAACATTTTGATATAAAAAAAATATACAAAAATTTAATCTAAGCTAAAAAGAATTATTTGTTTTGATATGTCATCAAATTTTAAGATGAAATTTTTATATTTGATCTTATACAAATACAATTGATACAATATGAATACGAATTATATTCGGATTATCAGATTTTTTTTTTGTTACAAGATAAATTTAAATAAACTAAATTAAAAATTCCTAGGAAAGTTAACTCCTTTATTTTAAACTACGCATACAATTGCTTAAAAATTATATATTTTATGCACTGATAATACTAACATTTATATAATATCAGTTAATCACAAAGAATAACATCATTAATGAAAATCTTAACATAAAAAAAAAAGATTATCCTAAACTAAACTTGACAATCCTACCAATAAAAGCACACGAAAAAATGAAATTAATACAATTGTATATAAATTTAGTAAAAACTAAAAAACTATTTTGTGTTTAACGCATCAACATAAATTTTGATACGAATATTTTATGTTTTATACGACATAACACAACACAAATTACCAAATCTATGCCAAAACAAGCATACAGCTGTTTAAAAAATAAGATAGAAAGAGGCATGGATAAGTAAATTTCAACGTTTCTATTAGAAGACCAGAGATGATACCAATGTGTTTCCAATATCTGTGAGAGCTTTTCTCCTGGTGGCACAATCTTCATTTGTTTCAGCTGCCATTTCACCCTCCAATGCATTCTGGAGAAGCATTGCACCATGAGCAACAAGGTTCTTCTCTTCGTTAGTGCCAACATCATTTGGCATATTTGCTACTGCTTCTCTATTGGAACATTTGGCCGAAGAACAACCGCACGACTGTCCACAAGAATTTCCATGTGCTTTGCATTGGCATTTCGAACTCTTGCACAAAGACTTCTTACTGCAACTGCAACATAATCCATCAATTTTCCCTGTAACATCACCAATACATCCATTGATGTTTTCTAAGTCATTGGTATCTGAATGATGAACTCCCAAACTTGAAGCTCTAGAAACTCTTCTCCTTGCTGGCCTTTTCTCTGACTGCACCCATTCATCATCACTGGCATCTATATCTGAATGTTCTGATTCAGATGTATCCATGTCCTCCATAAAGATCATGGAACTTTGCTGCTCCTGTAATAATATTTTCAAGTCAGAAAAAAAAAGGAGACAAGTCCAGTACAAAAAGCTCTCATATTGTGAGGTCTGGAGCAAATTATATGTACATAACTTTCTCTCTGCATAAACTGAAGGACTGTTCCCATGAAGAGGGGAGAGGTGCGTACCTGCCTCCGCAACTCATACTTGTGTCTTCCACCATTTAAGTCAGGGATGCCAGAATCCATGGTTCCTTTCATGGAGTGCTTGATGGCTACATTCTGTTTCAAGGTTCATACACGGCAAATCAAAATTCCAAGCTCAAGATAGGAGGATATTGGACAGAGAACTGGTAATGATCAGCGGATATGTATCAATGGATACCGTACCCCTTGAAGCTAGATTAAACACCAATAGAAAATGAACTAACCTTCATCATTTTCACTTGATGAACAAGATCTGCCTTTTGTACCTCAAGTTGTCTAGCTAAACTACTAAGTTTCACTACCTTTTCCTTCAGATCTCTTATTTCCGCATCCTTTTCTCTGCAATGAACCTCCTTATCTCGCAATGAGCACCTTGAGAGAAGGGACAACAAGTTATTGATTGAAGCAAACAGAATCCATGACGTTAACAACCATGATAACAAAAGCCAGAAGTTGTAGCAAATCAATTAGTAAAACATGGAAATGGAAAGATTTGCATGAAATTTTTCTATTTGGAAAGATGCATTACCTTGAGGATGATGCTAAATTGAACAGAAAATTCATAATATTTTTTGCATCAGCAAGAGACCGAACATGGTTCCAACGTCCTCTTCCACTAAAAACGCGTTCACGCTCTTCAGCTTCAGACAGTTGTGAGGCCATGGAGACCAGAGTGCTAGAAGTAGCAGCAAGCATGTTTTCTAGAGCAAAAATCCTTGAGTTTCTTGCACCAGGAGACATTGTCTCAGAACAGTCTCTGCATTTGGTAGCATTAAAGGAAAAGTATATGATTATTGGTTTACATAATAATACAGGACAAATTATAAAGAGCATACACAAAAGCAAAAGTTTTAACCTTAAATCACTGTGCTTAAGCATCTCAGCTTCTTCCTTCAGTCTTGCAACCTCCTTGGCCATCTTGGCCCTCCTATTGTGTACAAACAGAACAATATTGTAATAGATTCAACAACATTATAAATGAAAACGGCATCATAAGAAAGCTTCCACTTCCTAGTTTGAATCTTATCTTATGTAATAGAAATCAATAGATATTGAGCCAAAATGCCTTTATGTTAAACCTTCTCTGCCATCCTCCAAAAAAAATGAAGAGCTAGAGAGAAGGGGAAATTAAACAAAAATTCAACTGACTCCTAGATTTAAACCAGTACTATTGAACCAGTGTAAAATGGTGTTAAAAGTAAAACCTGAATTGGAATAAAATGAAAGCTCAAACCAAATAAGCAAATGAAATAAAATGAAAAATTAAGCTATCAATAGCTAGAAATGGTACAGAAGCAACAAAAACTCACAGAGCTGCACGTGAAATATATAAAGAGGACTCACTCTTCCATTTGTCGTTCATATTCAGAGCGTACTTCATGTACCCGTACATTAACCTCAAGTTCATGTTCAATTGTCTGCATTATGCCCTTCAGTAGGAGAAAAATATATTTAAATAAAAAAAGGACAGCCACTTAGAACGCATCAAATATATATATAACCCCATAACAATTCACTAAGATATTTGAGAGCAAAACTAATTAGTCTACGCAATTCCAGAACAAACTGTTAATCTATTTGTGGTGACAATACCTGAATTCCAGAAACATTTCCATTTCCAGCGCCTGCATATCAAAAATATTACATTGACTTATAATTACAAAAAAAAAAGGAATAAACGGCCTGACAAAGAAAATGTTCCTAACTGGATGCTTCACGTGAGGAAGCCTTTCGAGATTCTAGAAGCTCCTTTAGCCTTTTTGTAGCCATAGCAGCCTCTTCACTCTTTCTTTGCAAAACCTAACATGCATATGCAAAGAGTGAGAACAGTTCCTTAGAATTAGAAAGATCAAAGTTTTCTGTATAAAAATAAATGTTACCATTTTTTGCCTCTGATTCAGAGCTAAGAGCTTGTGCATCTCATACTCATTTCTCCTTCCCTCCTTCTTAAGCTAGTTATGAAGAAAAAGAGACAATAATTATATGTTGACAAAAAAATTTGTCGCTAGAATTATCTAAACCATACAACTCTAAAATTTGAAAAAAAAAATCACATATCATTGGAATTCACATTTCTATCTTTACATGAAACGAGTAACGACACTGCATTTCTGCTTAGTGCTAACACTAAGTTTTGTAAACAAGTAATTCATTTGAAAGCAGCTACTATTATAGAAAAATTAATTTTTCTTTTGGTATAAGAGAAACATGGCTCAAACCTAAGCTCTCTACCCATCGTCCATCCCACTCTTACCATTTGAGCAAGCCAAGTGATGCAATTATTTTTTATTTCAAACTAATATGAATTAGCCAACTGGTTATTGACACAAATAAAAAAGGAACAGTTAAAGTGGAGTATTTAGATGGTATGCTAGATACTAAATGCCAAAATTTTATTACATAACCTGTGTAGACCTTAAAGAGGTATTGCAAATAACAAAATCTCACATAACAAACCATGAATGCATGCATTTAATCTTATGTTTTCATTTACCTGAAGAACCTCTTTCTCTCGTGATGCTTTCCACAGCCTAAACTGCTCAGATTCTTGCTTGATCTTATGTTGCAGTTGAACCTAAAAATTTAGACATTTGATTGGTATTGGTGGCAAGATTTCTATCCCTATTTTGAAGAAACAATTTCAGTTTTTAAGAAGAAAATTGGAGAGAATGGGATTGAGACTCACCTTCTGAGATTTGATTCTCTGAATCTCATCCTGAAGTCTCTTCGCTGCTTCATCACTTTTTTGTTTTTGCCTCAAAATTTGAGCTTGAGCATCTTGCTTCTTCTTCAACTCTGCAACCTGCAAAGCAGAATATTAATATAGAAACTGATAACTACTGTTGACAGGGGAAAGAAAATTCAAAACTCACCTGTGACTCAAGGACATTTAATTTCTGAAGGTATTCTTCCTTAACTTTTGAGCACCATCATCGGAAGTAGAAGAAATATTGGCGAGATTATTTCTAAGCTCCCCAATTTCTTTCTACAAATTGACAGGTAAAAACGAAGAGAATTATTATTATAGGATGACACTAATCACAAAATAACACGGTAATTTTCAATGGGGGACTAACCTGCAAAACCCTTTTTTCTTGTTCCAACTCATTAACTTTCTTCTCATAATGTTGTTTAAGAACTGAGGTGTCAGAACTTGTAAAACGCTTCATTTCAGCCTTCAACAGATAACCAGCAGTTAGGAAAAGAAAATGAAAGAACTAAAAGTTCTGTAGCAATAACTATATCCAGCTTCTGATGGTTTGGCCTCCATAAAGACAGCAGATTAAAATATGCTGTAAAATATTTCACTGACAAATATTCTCGAGTATTTCCATGTATTTTAGCGGTAATGTAAAATGAAAAGGAAACTGGATGGCCAAATAAAATATTCAATTAACGAACTAAGCAATATATACCTCTTTCTGTTCAAGTCTTTTGTCCAACTCCTTCAGTTCCCTGTCCAACTTTTCTTGGAGAGAAGAATGTTCTAGCTCTTTTTCATTATCCTCAATCTCATCTGCATGTTAAGGAAAAAAGTATTCTTCTCTGCATTAATTCTATGCTAAGCTATTAAAAAGTTGGATAGAGAACGGAATAGCAATATAAATGTAAAGGCTAAAACGATGATGTCTCAAATAAAAAAGATAACTTAGTGCACAAGGTTCCCGTGTTGTGAGATTTGGGGAGTCATTCAGGTCCCAAAGGAACAACCTTTACCATTACACCAAAGCTTCCCTCTACGATGATGTCTCATATAAGAGATTAAATTCTCTAACTATATATGCACCCTAACCAATAATTACAAGGATAGAAATATGATGAAATGCCCATTGATGCATCAAAATCTTCCAAGTCCTTAATGAGGCTTCTAATAGTATTCAGGTATGCAAATGGATAAAAAGTTTACGTTCCAGAGATTAAGGTAAACCAGCATTTCAAGTACAATTCAATCATAACCTGTATATGAGATCTACGAACGAGACAAAAAATGATAAGAAATTAAGAATGACTTTGGAACATCTTATAATAAACAGATAAAAAGTTCTAAAAATAAAACAAAATAATGAATAGTTAACTAAAAGGTCACTGCAATCTTAATTTACCTGAAGATGAATAATCATTTCTGGAAGAAAATAATGAATTTTTTGAGGTTCCATCATCATCGGAATCAACACAATCAGAAAATTGGCTACGCTTTGAGCTGTTTAAGCTTTTCAAGCGTATCAATTCCCCTTCTAAGTCTTGAATTTTTGACACATAAGTTTTCATCAAATCAAGATCCTGTAATATTGCAGAAGCACATGTCAACCGAAGACCATGTTCATCAACTGCTAGATTCAATAGCCAGGCACAGACTTACCTGATTTTGATTAGCGTCAATCTCATCCCATGATTTACCATTACGAACTGATTCAATTTGCAATATCAGTTTGTCTTTTTTGACCTGAAATATCATATATACATAAGATTTTCTAGTGGCTTTGACCAGCTACACATGCATGGAATGCAAAAGGGAAATTTATAACCACTTAAACATCTATAACAAAAAGAAAAGGGAAAAACACCTGAGCATCAAGTGCACGTTGGGCTAATTGTTCACTAGTGAGTCTACGCTCTTGAAGCTCTCGTTGTAGCTCTGCATTGCTTGCTTCAAGTAAAGATACTTTGTGCTTGAGAATCTGAAAAAAAAAAATCCCTTACTTTATGCAACTAGGTTAAGAAAGTCAGGAGAAGCGTTTACATTTTCTATACAAAAAACAACCTGAAATTCATCAAATGATGCATTGCCATCACCACGATAAAACAAAAGCTCAGCTTGCAATTGCTCAACTTGGCTCCGCATCCTTTGCAATTGAGCTGCCACCGGATCGCGGTTTACCTAATCAAGTTTAAGAGATCAGATAGTTATATAAACAGAAAGAACTTTTCTTCTTGCAAGTATGCAACACAAGTATCTTACAACTGCCTTGTTCTGAATGTTGCGAGCACGATTGGCATACTTCAAGGTGTTAAGGGTTTCTTCAGCATTGGTGTCAGCCGGACTAACACAAGCTACAATCAGATATAGAAAAAAAATACTTATGCATACCAAAGGAATTCAAAGCAAAAACCTGGTAACAATAGAGAACTATTTAACACTCTAAAATATGTAACAGCATACCAATCATCACCGTTTTGCTGTTTCCCCCAAGAGAATCCTGAGAATTTAAATTTCCATCAGCAAATGTAAAATTTCTTTAAGGAGTAAGTAGTTTCATCCAAGGACAAATTTACATAAATTTTTTATTTTAGAGAAAATTTAATTCCAAAACAAGGAGAATTACATAGCCAATACATTTAAAACTAATCACCTTCCAGATTCAAGGAAACACAAATATCACCACATAAGTAAAAGAAAAAGAAAATTTGCTTGGTGTAAGAGACATCCATTTTCTAGCCATTAATGTTTTTACATTATAAAATGCGATGAAATTAGTAATAATCTCACTTTTGATTGGTTTAGTTCCAAACAAATACTCTCTGCATCACACACCTTGAATATTCTAGTGCATTAAACCTAAGACTAATTGACCACTGGCCGCTATTTATGCTGTTCAATTTTTCTGAACAAAACAGTCTACTCCAACACAGTGAAAGCATGCTAGGAAAACAGAAACTAGAAGAAATGATTATTCATAAATATTCAGATATATTACTATTTAAAACAAACTGAGAAGTTAGGGAAAAAAAACTCAAACATGCCTGTAGCAAGCGTGTTAACTTGCTATCACGATACGGGACATGCCCCCCTTCTTTCCTCTTCTTCTCATCTCCCAAGGCACTAATCACATTCCCTAGAGCTAGTAAACCTTTATTGATATGAATGCCTACATCAAAAATATGTCAAAATTTTAGATAACATAAAGAAAACAAAGTTTCATGTCACAGCTAACAGCTTACTATTCGAAACCATCACTATTGTAATACAAGAGGCTTTGGAAAATGGAAAATCAGAAATACCTTCTTTTAAGCGCATGCCATCAGCCCCCGTTCTTTTTGCACGTTCTGAACCAGCAAGGTCCACTAAATGAAGTTTTGCACACAAGATATCATCACCAATATCATCATTTACCCCATTCGGGCAGCTAGAAATCTTCTTTTGCTCCATGGTTATTGTAAAGATGGCATGTGAGCGACTGAAAACAATGTAATGAACATTGCACTTGACATAAGGATAGATTTACAAAAAAATAAGAGAATTATATAATAAACGATTTCTGATTATATAAACCTTATAATCTAACTCATTGAAATGTGAGTAGAAGAATCATTCTATCCTTATCCAAAAACTAAGTAAAAGGAAGATAAAAGCTAATGGCATAACTTGTTTGTATTTTTTGTTACTTAAAAAAAATTCTATTGTAATTTGTAACAAATAAACATTGTATTTTAAATATAAAAAAAAAAGGCAAAAGGGACTAAAAAGTCCCTAGTAATAATAGGTTCCGTAATTAAGCTCATTTCTTTTTCTCGCAATCAATTAAGCTCTTATATTTCTAATTTCATTTTATTGAGCCCTTTTGTAGACAGAAATCGTTAAGTCTATTATTTTTTTTGGCCACGTATACCATATGGATTTAAAGGTTTTCGTACGAATTTAATAGTTTCAGTCCACAAAAAGATTCAGTTGAGTAAAAATTGAAATATAAAAATTCAATTGATTGCAAAAAAAATAAAAAACTCAATTGCGGAACCCATTATTTTCGGGTGTCTTTTTGACCTTTAGCCAAAAAAAAAAAACACTAATTCTGGTAAAACAAAAAACAAAAGGCAAAGTCTAATAAAACATATAACTTCCTAACACTCACCTTGATTGGCTATTCATATTTGTACTTCCTGTGGCACGAGATAAAGAACCCCGTGACAAATATGCTGCCATCTCTTCTTTCGTCCGAACTTCTGCCTCAGTCACCCCGGCAAGTGTTATCCCTCCATTTACCGTTTCCCTGATTTGTATAGGAAGTCTTCCGGGAGCTGCAGGCTTCCCAAGAGACGCCCCTTCAGCTTTAGACAAAGCCGCTGGATTTGAGTCAAGTAAGTCGAACACTTCTTCCTTAAATATCTGTAAATATTGATCATATATAAGCACATTACCCGATCACTAAGAACGATAAGTAAAAGAACTATTTTTGGCCAACTACCTCAATAAATGATACTCTTATCAAAAACTCCGTGGAGTGTTTCGTTGCTTCCACTCTTTTGAATATAGTTTCCATAACTTTAGGTATAATCCCACCATTACTTCCTTCCCCTGTGTAGTTGGTTCCCATTGTATATGTTTTACCAGAACCCGTCTAGAGAAACCCAGAAATACAAATATCATTGTTCGTCAAGTATAGAAGATCATGGGAAAAATTTTAATAATATTATTAAAACAAACCCTGATTAGAACGAAATGAAACTAACCTGACCATATGCAAGTACAGTAGCATTATAACCATGAAAAAGTGCATCAACAAGAGGAGCAACACAATCATCATATATAGCTGAAGAAGGCGGTCTCGCTCCACCATAAACATAATCATAAGTAAAAGCGTGTGACCCAATTTGAACCTATAATTGTAACAATTAAAAAAAAATTAAAACCGAATCTCCAGCAAAGCTAAGATTTCAACATCTACATTCATTCCAAAATCGAAATTCACGGGAAGATTTTATACAATAATATTACCTGAGGTTCGCCGGGAACTACAGTGATGCAATCTGTACATCCGTTGAGAAGCTCGGTAGTAATCAACGGCCGAATATTAACGGCAACTCTCACGGATTCTGAATCCTCCATCTCCTATATAACGTAATCCAAATCTAAAAACAATAGCTTAAAAACCCTAAATAAAGGAAAATCAAGCCATTAAAACATCTTTCGAATGACTCAAAACCAAATGCATCCGGTCTGAAATCAATGAGCTAAGGAGAGTACAATACCTGAAGGCTGAAGGAGACGGAGAAATTCCCTTTCTTCTTCTTTCTTTTTTCCTTTTGGGTTTCCTATACGTTAAAATTTGAATTTCGGAAGAGACAAGAGGGAGTCGGATGGGAATTTGAAGGATCGATTCGAGGCAAACGGGGCAATTTTTTTAAGCATTTAATAATTGAACTGGATTTGAGAAAAGGCGGTCGGGTCCGAATTCAAAATGTTGATGAGAGATATGGTAGCACGTGACTCTCACGTGATCGTCTTGACTTAAAATTGGGCGGTAGGCCTTAAGAAATGGTTAGCTTGGCCTCGTTGGTCTTGCCTTTCACGTGCTCCTAACTAATTTTTCTTCCATTTAAAATCATTGATTAAAACTAATATATATTTGAGAAAATGAGTAAAAACAAATAATTAAATATAGTATTTGAGAAACTCATAGATTATGGCTCAGTTGGCAATGTAGGTTGAGTTTATAGAAAGAGCTTTTGGGTTTGACTCTCACTAAATACACTTTTGGAGATAGGTGAAGAGCCTTAACTGTGATTAAACCCCGAACAAAATCAGTCTCAGATCGTTAAAAATGATGAAAATATCTGTGGTTTATACCAAAAAAATATAGTATTCGAGAAAAAATTTGGTTTTTAATTATTTTTTCTCTTTTTTGGTAGAGTTGGATTATATGTCTTATTTTCCTATATAGAAGAAATAAATTGAAGAAAATTTAAATTAATAAAATGAAATTTGAAAAAGGTGAATTCGATAAGTAAATCAAATAGCTATTATTTTATTACTAAAGTAAAAATTTTATTCAACTTTTATTGAAAGAAATATTTTTGTTCACCTGATAAATTTTATTAACTCTCATTTCATTTATTAAAACAAAACTACGAAACAGATTAAAAATTATCTTTTTCGTGTCACTAGAGTTACAAGTCAAAAGAAGAAAACATATGCAAAAATCTTATTAGAAAGAGAGTGAACACAATTTTTTTTGTTGGTAAATGAGTGAACACAATTTGTAACTTACTATTAATCATTTTAATAAGAAAGAAGCAATTATTTAATTTTCATAAAAGGAATAATAAAAAAAATCCGATGGTTTATACAACTCCTTTAAAATGTAACTTTTAATAAGTTTAGAATTTAAATTTTAACATTTACAACCTCTTTTTAATCTTAAATATGATTTTTTTAAATAATCATTTTAATAATTTTCACTTTATATTAAACTAACTTATGAAAAAAAAAAAAAAACAAGGTGTATTTTGAAGATGGATTTATATTAATACAAAATACATGGTCTGCAGTTAGGCTTGGGCCCATTCCTTTTTATTTTTTGAAATCCAAGTGGCGGGCGGGGCGGGCTTCAGTTTGGAGATTTGCACTCTCAGATACCCAACACACAACGGTTAACGGCTTTTTCTAAGTGGGCCTCCCTAGCTTATCATGGCGAAAAGGCGATCAAGCGATGAAACTTCCACTCAGTCTGCAACTGCAAAGAATTTATCCGTTAATCTTTCGTTATACATATTTTATTTGACTTAAACATGGATTTCAAACTTTTTTAATTTCGTTTTATTTAAATTCTGCTTTTGATTCCAACTTCTAAGAGTTATTGCCCGTTATAAGATGTAAAAACTTGTTCTTTTGATTTTGTTTTTTGAGGAAAAACATCTCGATAGGAAAAAATGATCTTTATTTATTAAATTCAAATCCAATCTTTAGTTGTTAGATGTGGAATTGTTTTTCCCTCCAACACTAACCCGTGGACTTTTTATTTGTTGAGAACCTAATAATTTCTTAAAAATGGTATCATTGTTGATTGAACGAATCAACACTGTTTATGCACAAAGATTGTTGAGATTATGCAATGCCCAATCTTAGGTATTGTTCATTTCAAGTGTTCATAAGTCAATGGTTTTATCTTTTGAGAAAAAGATGTTTCGGTAAGGAAAGGGTGACCCTTATAAAATCACAAATTCACAATCTAATCTTTAAGTATTAGATAAGAATCATTTTTTTCTCAACACTTCTGAAATATATAAATATATATATGAGTTTGTATATGATGTACTGCAACATATATAAATCATATATGAGTTTGTATATAATGCACTGGCAGTGTATAATTTTTATACACTGTCAATGCATCAGAGGTTGACACCTCCTCAATAGGCCTTTATGGACAAATTAAAAAAATTTATTTATATTTGCATATAAGAGTCTATTGATGAGGTGTCAACTTTTGTTGATTGACAGTAGAAATTATACACTGTCAGTGCATCATATATAAATCCTATATATATATATGTGTATGTATGTATGTATGTATTAACAAAATGACACATATATTGAAAAAAAGTGAAACAGGTAACAACCTTTTAAATTCGTTCATAAAATTAAAAATATTTACTATAAATATATATAATATATATATATATATATAAAACTCATAAAAAATATTTAATGTAGGTTCTTTTATTATGAAGCCAATTATCTTATTTCTTGTAAGAAACATTTTTTGGTCAAATTTATTATTTTCAAGTTGTTTGGATTTTTATTTTTTGAATCATTTCCTTTTTAAGTTAATTACGAAGGATTATTATTTCAAAAATCCTTCAAATTTCAAGCCAATTCCAAATTCAAGCAAAGACATTAACATAAAACGTGTATAGATTATGTTATGTTTGATTAATTGTAATAAGATCATAATGAGATTTCAGCAATAAAAAAATTTAATTAACAGATCATAAAAACAATGGATTAATGTGTGGTTATGGGCAAGTTGAGGATTAAAAAGTGTAATGTTAGATTTACTTAATTAATAGAAGGTTCAGATTTTCTTTACTTAATTACAGAGTCAGAGAGTATAATATCTACATCTTATTGGCCTGCAAAATTAAAACTCCATCTTTTTCACGTGTTTCAACTTCAATGGCGACAGGTACTAACAGCAAACTCCCCTTCCATGGCAGATATTTTTGAGTAGTTCTTTTATGAGATTTCAATATTGAAGAGTCAATGTAACCAAATATATATATATATATATATATATATGTATATATGTATTGAAGAGTCTTACCATCAAATTGTACTTTTGCAATACTGGATTAAAGACTTCTAAGGTAAAGACTTAAATTGGTAATAAAATTTGAAAAATTTACATTATAATTTAGAGAATATATCATAATTAATAAGTTTAAATTGTCTATTATAAATTTTTTAATAATATTTGTTGATGTTAAAAGAGGCAAATAAACTTCTCACGTGTCTCGCAACTCAACTCCTAACATAAAAAGTCTGTCTTATGCTTAAGTAAAATTGTGATGAAATTTTGAACGATTAAGTTTGAATGCAAAGCGTATCGCTTATATTAGAGATTACACTCTTTTTTTTGTTTATCGTGGATATACTTATATAATAAGATTTTTTTATGACTTGATCATCTAGAAGAGTTTCTCGTTCTTTGATATGTTCGTGTATTTAGTGGACATGATTAATGATTGTAACACCACGTTTGTTTGCATGTCAAAGTTACGTTTATTTGTCATTTCTAAAATTTGTGGCTAAAGCTTGGCTACTTTTGAAATTGAATCTATTGTAAGAGTGAATGTTAGGTCTCTTTCAAAGGTGTGGAAGTAGTGACGTGAACAAATTGATGATTTATTCGAATTCGATTCAATAATTACTATAATTTGATTTGTTTATTTCAAATTAAGTTTGAGTTTAAGTTAATTGAATAACGAGTCAAGTTAAATTCAAATATCTTAATATCAACTTGAGCAATTCAAAACCTAATTGAGTTTTTTTAATATATATTTTCTATATTTTATCAGTAATTTTGTCATTGTTGAAACCCCACCCTTGTTAAGTATTAATGCAACTAGGGATGGCAATGAGTACCTTACAAACGGGTATCCGGCACTACCTGATCAGTTTAAGTAAGGTTAGAATAGTATATAATCGGGTTCGAATAGTGAAATTACTACCCGTCACGGGTTCAGGTAAGATTCGGGTAGTTATCTTAGGGTATCCGTTACCCGAACCTGATTATAAATAATAATTAATTAATACAATATTTTCTATTTTCTATATATAAATTATTTATTATTAATGTTGTATTTAATTAAATTAAGTCATTAAATATCATAATTATAATTTTTAACTTTAATTTATTTTTATGAGTTAAATTAAATTTATTAATTTAATTTTTTTAATTAAATTATTCCAAAATTGATTTTAAATTTAAATTTGAAAGTCAAACTTTGACTTAATAAACGGGTAGTTAACGAGTTCGTGTAGTTAAACATGTATTTTTTATTTTGTAGGGTTAGAGTTCGAGTAACATAAATCAAAATAATCGGGTAGTTAATTGGGTTCGGGTATTATACATATTAATCGGGTTCATGTACCTCAAATTTAGTGGATACCCGACCCATTTACATTCCTAAATGCAACCAGTCCCAAACCCAAGTAAAGGAGAGGGGTGGTATTGGTGGTAGGTTTGGATTACCAGCTATAATAACTAGTCAAATTTCATAAAATGATAGCGTATCTCAATCTACTGAAATAAAAGTTTTGATGATGATTATTTTATCATTGTTGAATCAAACTTGAATTACTCAAATGTTATATCAAATTGAACTTGAATTTTAAAATTTAAGTTTAATCGATTCAAATCAAATTTTTGAATTTTCATATTGAGTAAAATTCAAATTTAATATTGAATTGTATCAAATTTTTTACTGCCTTTTTTGAGCACTCAATTTTTTGGGTTAGGAACAATACTATTTTTTTTATTTTCAGCGAAAAATACCACAACAGTTTTTAAAATATGCTAAGCTAGGAAATTATTGTGCTGAGTTTTAAAAAAAATTTTCAATGAAGGTAGAGTGGTCGCTGCTATAATTTAGTCTTACTTGTCTGGATCAAATCTGACGTGGCAATCTTCGCAGCCAACGGAGATTAAAAGGAGTTAAAAAAAAGCCAAAATTATTCCAATGGATAAGAATTTCGCCACGTTGGCAACCTCAAATCGCCACATAAGGTTAACAGTCATTAACGATGAAATTTACATCTTCAAAAGTCGCCGATCGGTTGCAGTTGCACCACGTCGGCTTTAGAAAAATCAACCCACCGTGGGGCACGTTAGCTCCACCGCAGCCACTTCGGACTTCGGTCACTCCATCACTTTCCCTTTAAAAGAAAAAATCTCCATTATCTAAAGCACAAGAAAAAAATCTCTCCCGGCCGGAAATTATATTCTGTTTCTTCTCAACGGTAACAAATCCTTTTTATTTGTTTATTATTTATCAGTTTAATTTATATTTTATTTTTCTCTTTTATGGATGGTAAAATTGGAAGCAGTCATGGCTTTTCTAGTGAGATGTATTATGGCGATTTGTTTTGTTATTTCATCATTTATTTTTTGCCAACCTATATGAAAAATGTCTAATTTCTGGTTTTATGTGAATTTCATTGTCATAATTAGGGATTTTGCGATCTAGGGATTTGAATTTATGCTTCCATTAAATTATCCTTTGAATTACACATTTAAGTTTCACTTGTTACAATTCTCGACTTAGTTAAGTTCTTTGTTGTAATTAAATTGTTAATTTCTATTTTTTTTCTATTTTCAGGTGTTTATCGTTTGGAAAATTTATTGCTTCTTGAGCTTTTTAAAGTATCTTCCTAAAAGAATTTTGATCCCTTTTTTCGAAGGATGGCGCGTGTTGCTTCTATGCAATTGTCTCATGAACTGAAAATTCACAATAGTCATGGACGCAGTAGCCAGCACACTGTATGTTATCCTTAATCTTCTTGTTCTGCCATTTCTATGTCCTGTCCTTTCTTCATGAAGTGTTTGTAACTGAATCTGAGTCAACAGGGTGTGATAGAAAAAGGCCGATTACCAAATCTTTCCTCACATGCTATGGTATGATTTTCTTTTCCAGTGGTGATTGCAGACGTTTATGTTTGCATTATATATCTAGCAATGCTTGTTCTACCTTGCTTTTTTTTTTTTCTGGCTTTTACATAACCACACTCTGTTTGCCGAGTTTGATCAGTTACTTCTTATGGTTTAGCATAACATGAGAGTTGGGTTGTGTGAATGTGATATATGCATGTGATAACTAAATTTAGATATTATAATCTCTCAATAAAGTCTTGAAACATGAAAAGTTCCTCTGTTTCTTATCCAGCGACAGGATGCTTGGAGTCTTCGTCTTTTGAGCAGTGTTTGTATGCCAATAAGACCTGTATGTTCCAGGTCTAATGTCATTCTCTGCCGATCTGTTCTAATTCCTACCGGGGGAAATGAGATTCCTATTCTAAAATCTGCTAGTAAGGTTTTGACAAGGTGATTTATATTTGTTTCTCACCTTCTGGATTCGTTGTAGATTCCTTTCTTTATGCTGTCTAAATACCAAAAGCAGATACTTGTGTTTTCAATCACAGGGAGATTTATGAATCACCTTTATTCTGTAATAAAACTCTAACTAAATATTCTAAAGTCTGTAAGATACTTGTGTCCCATTGGAAATATAAGCTTTTTATGCACTAGATTTCATATTTGCAGCCTTCCACACCATCCTTCTCTTGAGTAACTCTCCACAGATAAAGGCAATCATGTGTAACTCATAGGCCTTAGACTTCAAAACACCATAGAAATATTCATGAGTTTTTATATTATAAAGATGCTTGGGCTGATCTATGCCATGGGGTCTTTTCTTACTTTTTGGTGTTTCAGTTTTCAGAAAGGTTATTTGAGGCTTTACTAATTTAAAACATAAAGCCTTTTCAATTTTAGTTTCATAATCAAAGAGTGCAGAATAGTTGTGGAGCTTGGAAAAGGGTTTTCTTATTTTATTTAGGAAGGTGCTAAGTGATAGTGGGAAAACTTTACTCACTAAATTATGAGAAGCATTTTGCCGATTTTTTTTTAATTTGAGAAGACTTGCTATCACCTACAATGCTATATATTTTCCCCACTTTTGGAGACAACTACTTTACTGTAGTTTTATAATCAAATTTATGTTTTTTGGGTGGGGTTTGGGGGGTTGGGTTGTTGGGGTGAGGTTCTATTAGGTGAGTCTAATTCTCTGCTATTTTCTTGTGTAGCTTCATGCATCTTTACTTTTTTGTTCCTTAATATCTTATCTCTATTCTCCTTTTTTTTTTTGGGATATATCAGGACACTTGGTACTTTACAAGGAAGCCCTATTCTACCTTGGTTGATCCCAGCGGTTGGGATTATTGCTTTTGCTGCATGGGGTCTTGGGCCACTTATGCAGCTGGGCAGGGTTATCTTTTTCAATGTAAACACTTAATACTTCTACGTGCATTTGTCTTCTATGATGGTAGAATTCCTTTATCACTTCAATACCTTGCAATTTTCTGCAGAGGAGCTATAGCAGTTGGAAGAAAAGTAGAACACATCATATTATGAGCTATTATCTTAGACCCGTACTGTTGTGGACTGGAGCAACACTCATCTGCAGGTCCCCCCTAAAGGGATTAGAGTTGAATCTTCACTTTTTTTGCAGCCATTATGTTGGTCTGACAATTTCATAATTTCTTTCAGAGCATTAGACCCAGTAGTTCTACCCTCAGAAGCAAGCCAGGCTGTTAAGCTACGACTTGTAAATTTTGTGCGATCATTATCAACAGTGCTAGCTTTTTCTTATTGTTTGTCAAGGTGATTTCAATAGGCTGTTTTCACTTTTAAGTTTTTAACAAATGATTAATTTCTTTTGATATTTCCTTATTTTTTAAATTTGATTCTTTATCTTCATTTTCTTTTTTGGTTGGAGGAATAAGAGGTTGTTGTGTGTAGCTGTGTATTTCTATGTTTGCAGGGATTGTCATTCTTATTTTCAAGAGTGCTTTGCTGCGTGACTAACTGTCTATTAAGTTTTAACATTTCATCTTTCTTGTGCATGTTATTAAGATAGCTTGTTGATTCCCCTTTTTTTTGTGTGTTAAGCCTAGTTTTAGGAGCTTGAACTACGACTTTAATGTGCAGCCATGCGTTTTTCTTGCAGCTTGATTCAACAGGTGCAAAAATTCTTTATGGAGATGAATGACTCTAATGATGCTAGAAATGTATGTTCTGTTATTTTCACATCATTTGACTTTCTCAAATCTCTTAGAAGTATCATTTATACCCTTTGACATAGAAATTTCACCATTTATACCCTTCAACATTTTTTGAGAAACAGTCTAGCTTTTTTTTGTATTGTTCTGTCTGAACATCTGGTCTGTGATTTGTGGAATATTAATATAGCTATCTTGAGGGCACTTACAGATTGCAATGGACAAACCTAAAAAAGTTGTTTATTCTATTGACAGATGGGCTTTGATTTTGCTGGAAAAGCTGTTTATACTGCGGTTTGGATTGCTTCTGTATCATTGTTCATGGAGTTGCTCGGCTTTTCAACCCAAAAGTGGGTAACTGCTGGAGGACTTGGCACAGTATTGATTACCCTTGCTGGTCGTGAGGTAAACTGGTTGCCTTCTATCCATGTATTGAATAAAAGAAATGAATTTGCCTCTTATTTCTTGAAAAACCTTATATCACTTTCCTATGGAACAAGTGTCATAGGTGACAGTGTAGTTAGATGCAAAAGGTAGATGAACATTAGCCTGAAAATTTGAAACTACCATGACCCAATTATCCTAAAAATTTTTATATCTTCAAAGCCATGATTCTTCCTCTTACTTGTTTCCTTTAAAAATAAAAAACCTTTGTTGAGATACTCCTGCATATCAAAGCATTTATGATGATAAAAATGTGCATAGGAATATTAATTAAAGTCTCTGGTGTTCCTGTCAAGCACATCATGCATTATTCTTATATCATGTGCTTTCATAGCAAAGTTTCTTTGACCTTTCCTTGACTTGTTTTTTTTTCTTTCATGCATTCGCCATGTCATGTTTGTCACTTCTGGTATTATCTGTAAAGTATGCAATCAGTGTGTTGTGCTCTTATCCATAGCACATTTCATATTTTTCCTTATCCATAGCAGATAGCATATTCCATATCATCCATAGCACTCTCATCAAGTTCTTTACATTCTTTACTGCGAAGCTTGTTCTGATCCTTTCGTGACTTATTTGTACATCTCCTGCATTCAGATTTTTACAAATTTTCTTTCAAGTTTAATGATCCATGCAACAAGGCCTTTTGTTGTCAATGAATGGATTCAAACTGATATAGAAGGCTATGAAGTTTCAGGGACAGTTGAGGTTTGTGCTTATTTAGCTCTATTTGCCTCCTTTAAGCACTCTGAGAGATTGAACAAGTTGGATGCTTGTGTTTACTTTCAGCATGTTGGATGGTGGTCACCAACAATTATAAGAGGTGATGACCGTGAGGCAGTTCACATTCCAAACCACAAGTTCACTGTGAATGTTGTGAGGAACCTTAGCCAGAAGACTCATTGGCGCATCAAGAATTACTTTGCCATTAGTCACTTGGATGTTAACAAAATCAATGTAAGGAAATTTCAGTTTGTCTTGCTGTTAACTTGTGAGGTAAGGACCCGCTTGTTTTCTTTCTACAGCTGATGCCAGAACCTATGTACTTTTTTTCCTGTGCAGAATGTAGTAGCTGATATGCGGAAGGTTTTAGCCAAAAATCCTCAAGTAGAGCAGCAAAGATTGCATAGAAGGGTATTTTTGGAAAGTATTGATCCAGAAAACCAGGCTCTTATGGTGAGATTTTTTCGTTGGCATCTTGCGGAACCCTTAAAAAATAATTTTATGTAATGTCAAGTATTTTAATTTGTCTTTCATCTGATTGCATTTCGTTGAAAATGCTATGACCCAGTTTGTTCCTAGATATTTTCTGATAATTCAATTTGACGCTTAATTTTCTTTGGGCTGATATAATTTATTCATAACGGGAGTTTCTAGACTTTATTTTGGTCTACTGGCTGCCTGACTTAGCCCATTTGTTCATTTTGTCTTTCTTGCATCTACGTAAATGATGTACTAACAAAATGCAAAGGTTCAGCTTAGACTTTTATGGCTATATGAGTAATGACATTTGTTTCAGTTTGAAGTTTTAACTTACTTTTTATTTGTTCATATTGTTTCAGATTCTGATATCTTGTTTCGTGAAAACATCACACTTTGAAGAATACCTCTGTGTTAAGGTAAGTTGATTCTTGCTGAGGCTCTGAGCTTCAGTAAAGATATGCTATTATAATATGAAGTAGTGATTTAGATTCTCTAAATGAAAAAAATAATCTTTTCAATCTCCCAATTGTGGTTTCTAGTATATAAATCTCTTGGTTGTTTGATAGTGTATCATGGTATTGTTGAGTGGCCCCTGCTACATTGGCGTCATAATGCTCAAAAGTATCACTAAGGCCCCCCGCTATTGTTATCTAAGCAAAGACTGTCAAAGCTTGCTTTAGACTTTGCTTAGTAGGAAGGAATGAAAAGATGAGGAAAGAAAATTTGTTAATTCAATGGTTGAGCTATAAAATAGGAAACTGATTATGAAACCTGACCATTAGATTAACAAATTTTTTTTTCCTCACCTTTTCTTTCCTTCGTATCAAGCAAAGTCTAAAGCAAGCTTTGACAGTCTTTGCTTAGATAACAATAGCGGATCCTCAGAAGTTTTATATGGATGCTGCTGACAGTAATTAGCATAAATTTACCGGTGACTTGACGCATGTGTACATGCAAGTACATGCATAGATTTTGCATACATTATGTTCTATATGCGCCTAATGATAGCATTGCAACAGGAAGCCCTGCTCTTGGATCTTCTCAGAGTTATTAGCCATCATCGGGCCCGGCTTGCTACCCCAATCCGCACAGTTCAGAAGACATACAGCGAGCCCGAAATAGATGTACCATTTGCTGATACCATCTTCAGGCGTTCTGGAGCAGCTACTAGCCGACCACTTCTCCTCGTTGAACCCTCTTATAAAATCAATGGTGATGACAAAGTCAAAGTTTCAACACATGCAAACGAAGAAAAAGATTCCATGGCAAAATCAACCTTAACATCTTCAAAGGCAAATACTAAATCTGGATCAACAACTACTATCGACTCTGAAGGCGATAAGGCTATGGCATCACCAACCACAAACCCCAGTTCGAGTTTAAAAGTGTCATTGTCTGAGGCCCAAAATGGGAATCTGGTACCTGATAGTTCAGTTGAAATCAACTCTAAAAACCAATTCAGTGAGAGCAGGGGTGAAACTTGGAAGACGCCGAGCCCAGGAAAGTTGTTGATCACTGAGAAGTCTCCAGGTGCCAACCTACAGTCTGCAAGTGAAGATTCTGAAATTCCATTAGAGGTTTCACAGGCAAAGCAGGATGTTGAGAAGTTCGACACGCTGCCATCAGTAGCCATTCCTTCCTTGGAAGAGAACATCCTTCTAGGTGTTGCTCTAGAAGGCTCAAAACTGACTCTTCCAATTGAGGAAGAAATAGCTCCTCCATCCACTGTGTCCACAGAGTCGAAGGACTTAAGTGCTCACCCGAGTGGAAGTGAACCTCATCCGGTTGGCAAAGACCAGAAAGATGGTCAGATGCCAGTGGTTCATGGTGGCGCCCCAAATAATTTGTGAGTTACACAGACATTGCATCTGCTTGCTGTTTAGAATA
Source organism: Heritiera littoralis (assembly GCA_031772115.1). NCBI lineage: Eukaryota > Viridiplantae > Streptophyta > Magnoliopsida > Malvales > Malvaceae > Heritiera > Heritiera littoralis. Next base: position 5,751,237 of record JAPDPK010000023.1, read on the forward strand.
TCCAATGCCCAGCTGTGTTTTTGAAGCTGGCATTATTCATAGTGTACTCTACTCATCCTGTGCTTGTAAATAAATGGTTGATTCAAAATTCTTTGGGTTATTTATGTGCTGTTATTCCCATTTATTTCTTCTTTTTTGAATCACTGTACAAGTTTAACACTAATTTAATTTAGCACTCTTCCACACTTTTTTATACTATTTATAATTTAATTTTACACTTTTCCATACTTTTTTATATGATTTATATTCTTTTAATTCGATTGTTAAATTTTATACTATATTCATGTAAATAATACATGTCAAATGTTAAATTAATACAAAATATTTAATTACTTATTTGATAATAATAAAATTTGAACCATTAAATATATATAGATCAAAATAATAAGAATATTGAATAGATTAAAAAATTATGTACAAGATAAATATGACTAAATTAATAAATCTAATGAATGGTTTGTAAAAATATTAATCATTCGTGTGAAGTGTAATTTGATCCTTTCTCATCTTTTGCTACATTAAAAAATATCATGAATTGGCAAACATAAGAGCTACATAAAATAGATCCATTTGATGATTTTTACAAAGTTAAGCTGGACACATGCAATCAGGAGCAGGATATGTATATATGGATTGCTTCTCCTTTCTTAACCTCATTTGCCCTTGTCTATTTTTGTGCCCATTGATAACTGCGTGCTGAAATTCAGACCACTCCATGCTCTTGTTCAGGAATAGCGGCCCCAAGAGTAACATGTTTGGTCTTATGGTCTTCAAGTTCAAGTAAGCTCGATGTCCGAGCTGAAAAAGAGATACCAACTCTCATTTACAAAATTTCTTCCATATGATAAATTGAAAATTTACCCAATGAAACTTTGATGACTGTAAAATGCTAGTAATTTTTTTGCAAGGGAACTTTCATGGAGATTCATACCAAAGCATTGTGCATGTTTCCAGGAGAAGCAGAGATGAAGATGTCACTTTGCAGACTCACATAATAATCAACTGCAGCCATCAAAGAAGCCTTGCTTTCAACCTCACTTAGCTCCTTCTTTGAAGTGAGGCTCTTCTTATCTTCCATTAGTGGAAACAGTTTACGCAACGTTGAAATCCTTGCCTCTCCTCCATAAACCTGGAAAAGGAAAAACGCTTCTTTCAAATCAGAGTCCCACTGAAAACATAACCTTTCAAATGTAACATAATGAAAGGAAAAAGATCATATGGCCTTCCAACTTTGCAAACTAAGATGATAAATAAATAACTTCCACAATCAAGCAAGAAGCATGAAAACGGACTTTGTGTGAAGCAAGATAGAGTCGAGTACTATTGTTGAAACCCAAAGCTGCTAGCAGCAATCCAATCTCCTCTGGAGTCAATGGGCACCGCCCCTGACTTCTCAGCTCATTGTCAGTGAATTGAGAGTTTAAGACCCTTCCCTGCCATAAAACTTGGCGGTATCTAGCTAGGGCCAATTTCTCAGCTTTGCCTCCACCAAAATCGCAAGCTGAATGAGCAGCCATATCCTGCACGAGGTCTGATTAGAAAGGTAATTGCAGTATGTGCGTGTGTGTGTGTGTTTGTGTAGCTAATGAACCAAAAGGCTCAATACTCATCAAAGAGATAGTGTACTGAACAACAGACACTGGAGCTTTTACCCAGAAAATACAATATAGGGTGCTTGCAATATACAGGTAAGCATGCTTTTGATTTTAGATGAATCCTACCAACTTCAATGGCACCAGTGCAACAATCCCTCCAGGAATTATTTAAAAAAATTCATTCTTTTTAATTATAAAAGGGCCTAAAGCATCATCTTCTACTTTTTGCCAAAGAGGTCCCAGGAACACAACAATCAAAGTCTACTCAATATTTGAAAGAGTTGGAGTTTGTACTTTATCAAAGCGAAGATGTAATACAACAAACTTTCCAGCTCCCTTTTTCTCAGTATCATCTACTCTTCCATGTAGGACCTCAGTCCCTGATGCTTGAAGCTTCTCAGAAGGATGTTGGAGCCGATGAACAATGGTCTCTCCTATTGATCTAATCTGAGGAACAAAAACTAAAGCTTGGAAGTTTACTTTACAACGTAAGCGCTGAATTTTCTGAGGTAAATTCTCAAACGCTAGACGATGGGAGAATGGTGAAATAGCAGCAATCCCGTAACTGCAAAAAAGATATATCATCAATCATAACAATCATGCTTTTGAAAAAGTTGAAGTGCACACACAAGCATGTAAATTTCTGAGACTATTTGTTCACCAAGTGAATATCCCAAATAAGGGCTTTAAATGGTATTCATTTATCAAGGAAGTAAACACGTTTCTTAAACCTTTACCTTTGCAAGACAGGTATCACATTTTCCAGATACCAGTCTGCTGAAGCATGAACAGGTGCCGTTTTGACTCTAGTAGCTCTAATACCTGTAGCATAATATTCCCGTGTGCTCCAAGAGTATTCTCTAGGAAGCTCTTTAACTATAGAAACTTCATCGCGCAGGAAATTAATAAAGTGATCCACATCAAATATGTCTGTAAATGAACTGCAAGAGCAAACCCGGATTAACAAATATGCCTCCTTAGATTAAAAAATAGAAACAAGACAGGTTGCATATCTTACGCATGAAATACCTTGAATCTTGCCAAACAGGATTCACTTCAAGGTGTGGTATCACCAGTTTAGCATTCAATATCTTAGCAACAGCAACTGCATCACATATCTTGGTAACAAAAAATGAATAAATAAAAGAAGTAAAAAATTAATGCATCAAAATCAAAGTAAAAAGACATGCATTAGATTCATGAACTCACCCCCATTCTCTGCTGATTCAATCCTCCATCAAGAAATACCTGAATATACCCCTGAGATTTCTCTGGCAATGCTTCAAGAAGTGAAAACAAACTTATTAGGGAAAAATTTTTTTACCCATCTCATTCCTTTTAGAGGTCCACTTAATTACCAAATCCAAGATTCTCATGACATTATTATACAAACAAATATTCTGACCTCAATCTTCAAACACTTACACGGGACATTGGCAGCATCAATGCAAGGTTTCCATCCTTGATTGGCAAGGGAGACCAGATATTGGGTTGTTGTTTAATCGGCTGAAGATGCAAAATATTCGAAAACAGAGTACTAAAATTTTACGTCTTTTCACCAATAACTAAACAATTTCATGAAACAAATATCAACCAAAAAGAATACTAACAGGTTTCCGATGTAAAGCAACCTCCAGTAAAGACAAGTGCCTAGGTTTTGGGGCATTCCATTCCTGCAAATGAAACAACTCCAGGTAACAAAATCATAGTGAAACGCAAGCATATATACAAACAATCACTAAAAATTATAGAAATGCAACCTACAAACAAAACTCCAGGTAACAAAATCAATCGTGAAATAAATTATGTAAAAGAAAAGAAAATGATAAGTAAAAAACGTAAAATTACGGAGAATAAAGAGGGATAGGCGCGTCCAAGAGGGGCGAAGAGATTCGGGAGAAAAATTGGCAAGAGAAGAAGGAAAAGCGCTGCAAATGCGCTTCTTTGAGATTGATGAATCTGGTGATTATAGTTGTACGACTGCTTCATTCTTTCCTTCCTCGTACAATGCTAAGAACCTAACCCCAATTCCATGAAAATCAGAATCCTTTGGGTGTTTCCGGTGAAATCAGAAATGGCGGTGATTCAAAGTATAAAGAAAGTGATGAGACCGAAGCACTCTGTTCACCGGAAGCGTTGTTTATATTGCAAAGAGCGGTGCTCTTATGCGAGCGGTTTATCGAGGGTGCATTTTCGGTCTAGAAAGTAGCGAATCAATCTGACGGCTCGTAGATGAATACGTAAACATTACTTTTTTCACTTGAATTATTGAGAGAAAAAAAAAGTTTGACGGTGAGAAAGGATCAGCGAATTAACTTAAATGTTAATATTAAAATTAAAAGTTTTCGGATGCAATAAACTTTAATTTTTTTTTAAATTTAAATTAAACGTAATTAATAAAAGTTTTCAGCTTGAATATTGAATCACAACATTATGCCAATCTGAAGTTCGAACACATTTTAATTTTAAAATGCGACTTCTATTTATTTGGTAAAAATTATCATCAGTATTAAATCCCAATTTTATTATCCACAAAAACTTTTTTTTTTTGGTGAAACAAAAAACCTTTTTTTTATCCATTATTTTTATATGTTTCACTCCCACTCTCACAACCTGAATGCATTAAAAAGAACATTTGCAGTGTAAACTTGTCAAGTAAGATTCTTCTTTGTTAGGCAGGAAATTGAGTTAATTTTTTTATATAAGCTATAAAGGCAAGAAATCTATCCAAAACATTTCTCCCACTGCCCCCATCCATCCTCCTAGCCATAAATCAGCACACAGCTACGAACACTATTCACGGCATGGCACATAAATAACACCTAGTGAGATTTAGATTCCTAAATTATAAAGTGGAAGACAAACTCCATTCTATATTACTTACAAAACAATGTCACCTTTGACAGCCTTCCTATGAGTCCACTTTCTCCTCCATGGAAGGCGTGAGCCGTATCCTTTTTGCGGCTGGTTGTCCAGCTAATTCTGCTGACACATCTTCACCTTCAGCCTCCGCCTCCTCATTTTCAGCCACTTCAGAATTCTGATCCAATTGGTTCACCGCCATAACTGGATTTTGATGCAATAATACAGTTGAATTATCTTCGGACAGAAGGTCATCACCAATCATTTGCACATCATCACCGTCAGCAGTATCTCTGTCCCTCTTTTCAACCAGTTCAGGACCCTGATTCGACTGGTTCAACAACACCATACCGGAATTTTGATGTGACAATACCGTTGAATTATCTTGGGACTGAAGGTCATCACCAATCATTTGCACATCATGACCTGTAACCTCGTTTTCAACCATTTCAGAGTTCTTTTCAATGAGTTCAGAATCCTGACCCATAACCTCGATTTCAGAGTTCTTTTCAATGAGTTCAGAATTCTGACCCATAACCTCGTTTTCAACCATTTCAGAGTTCTTCTCAATGAGTTCAGAATTTTGATCCAACTGGTTCAATACCGTACTGGGATTTTGAAGCGATGATACAGTTGAATTATCTTGGGACGGAAGGTCATCAATCAATTGCACATCATCACCTCTGGCCTCCTTGTCCTCAACCATTTCAGCATTCTTTTCAACCAGTTCAGGACCCTGATTCGACTGGTTCAACAACACCATACCGGAATTTTGATGTGACAATACCGTTGAATTATCTTGGGACTGAAGGTCATCACCAATCATTTGCACATCATGACCTATAACCTCGTTTTCAACCATTTCAGAGTTCTTTTCAATGAGTTCAGAATCCTGACCCATAACCTCGATTTCAGAGTTCATTTCAGAGTTCTTTTCAATGAGTTCAGAATTCTGACCCATAACCTCGTTTTCAACCATTTCAGAGTTCTTCTCAATGAGTTCAGAATTTTGATCCAACTGGTTCAATACCGTACTGGGATTTTGAAGCAATGATACAGTTGAATTATCTTGGGACGGAGGGTCATCAATCAATTGCACATCATCACCTCTGGCCTCCTTGTCCTCAACCATTTCAGCATTCTTTTCAACCAGTTCGGGATCCTGTTCCATACCAGGACTTTGATGCAACAATAAAGGCACATTATCTTTGGAGGGAAGGTCTACATCCTTGGTGCTATTGTGAATCTTGTCAGCGTTTTCAAAAGCTCCAGGAACTTCAGCGATAGAAGTCTCCAGCGCTTCAAGGGAGGCAGGCGTTAAACCTTTATTCAGACGCTCAACATTTTCCACTAGCTGAAATTGTTCCTGATCTGTATCCCGTTTTTCAATTGGACCAACATTATCCTCGAAGGGGTTATTTTCAATAATACCTACATCATCGTCATCGTCATCATCATCAGAGGTAAAAGAAGTTGCAGGCGATGTGTCAACTTCATGCTCTTCTTGCATGGAAATTCCAGGATTCCATGAGCTGCCCATGACAAGACCTCTTGATGTATACGCAACTTCACAGGCTTGAGGTGCTATTCCAGTGAACTGCGGAAAACCAGTTTCTCCAGAAGCTAAATAAACAAATTGCTGACCAGGTTGCACATCTTCTTGCTGTAAATAGAGCAGATTATACTTATTAGAATTTGGAAGTTAAAAATCACTGACATAAAGAGTTAATTATCAAGAAAACTTAGAACAATGAATACAATATAGCAGGAGAAGTCACTCTATTCCCCAATTTCTCACAGTTATAGAAATATTTCCCGTGTTTATCTGATGTGTATGCATCTCTAATATAGGGCGAGAAGGTAGTAAGGAAGTAATTAACTAGTTGGTGATACACCAAATGCATTTTAAACCTAATTGGGCAGAACAAATGGTTATTGCAAGAATGATGAAATTCAATACCCCTCTTGGTGATATAGCCCGATTTGTATTGTAATATGATGGCTGCTGGTCAAAAGACTGAAATTGTCCAAGCAAAGATCCTGTTGTAACTCCTGGCTCAAAGAACTCCCTAAGAACCAAGCCAGAATCATTAACACTCTCCATATTTCTCATAGAAGATGATGGTAACAGAGTCATTTCAATCCCTTGGCCTGCTTGGGAATCTAAATCCCCATGACAAGTTACTTCTGGGCTGAAACTCTCTGAAATAAACTCAACTCCATTTTTGTTTTCAATCTTTTCTGGAGATTTAGACGAATGATGTTCATCACTGCAATCAGATGAACAGATTTCCCGAGAATGGGTCTCTACGAGTTCAAAAATTAACTTCTGGATTAGAGTGCGCTTTAGAGAAACCTCAGTCGGTGGAAACCAACTCAAATTAAGCTGGGAAAGAAACAAAGGACAAACAAAATTATAAAACTATGGCTGATAATTCAGAACATACAACAAATAAAAGACTGGTCACATATATAGTCATCAGTTTATTCTCAGCTTATGTTAAACAATCTTTTGCCCGGTCCTAAGAACAAAGACCAGAACATTTCCATATTAAGTATTTAGACTGCAATTACAAACTGAACAAATATGGAATAGAAAATAAAAATATACAAATTTTATTAAAATTATAAATAACTAGATGGTGCTTGGATTAGCCCTCTAGATGGTATTAGACAACTAAAAACTTAAGCATCCCTTGCACTGTGAACCAAAAAACTATGCCGGCCACTTACAAAGTTAGAGAACTTGGTTATTTTGAATGGATTGAAGTTAAGAGGAGCTTCAGCTAAAAAGAGCTCCAGATAGTGGAGTAAAAACAGGCCGCAATCAAATGAATTCTCCTGTTGTGGCAACTGACAATAAATGAACAAAATGTCAGATAAATGGATTACATACATATGCCATAAGAGATCAGTTACTAAGCAATCACAAGTGTACACTACCAACAGAATTACAAAGATATAACGCATAATAAATTTAGTTTCTTTGATTTCCTTTTTTCATTTCAACTTTGCAGTCCCCAACTGGATAAAGAATAGTCAGCTCCCTAAGTTGCAGGCAAGCATACATAGAAAAATGTAATAGAAAAAATCTAAATAAATATCCAGAAGACAACTGACAAACAATCACACGCCAAGGAAAGGCAAAAGATGTAAAGCATAATGAAACTGCATCCTCATAAATGGTCCACACATGTATATTGCAATTTCACCACTTCCCTAATGAAAAACAGCTTTTCTCTTTGTAAGCCGGCATTTATAGGTAAAAATCATTATATTGCAGATAAATACTCTAAATTCATCAAGACATTGAGAAAGTGGACACAGGATGACTAAAGTACCATCTCTCTGAATACTAGACATAGTTCAAGCAAAAGTTAATGGCAACCCCCAGAGCTCCCATAGAACAAGATAATTAGATAAATTCAATGCACAGAATCAAATAGGACAAGAAACCATAATATTTAAACCAGTTCCCACTGCTTCCTGAACCCACCCAGGCAGGTACAAAATGCAGTCAAGGATATTCTTATTCCAAGACAGTACCCTAACTAGGTAGTAAACAGAGATTAGAGTACCTCGAGTGAGACAAACCGCAAATTCAAGAATTTTGAAGAAAGATCTTCAGATGTCTCCTTGTGCCTCTCTTTCCACTCTTCCCAAAGGTAACTATCATTTTCAGGGACAAAAGTCTTGTCAAGAACTAAAAAGATCTAGCATTAAAAAAATTGCATACCAGCTAATTAAGGGAAAAATCAAAGTTAAAATACTCACAAAAGTGAACAAACTTGAAATTAAAGATGTAGACAAAAAGATTCATCATGATCGATGGAAAGAAATTCCTCAATAAAACTGTAAATGACCAAATTGGAGAAAAGAAAAAGAAAATATCAATTCTTAAAAGCACTATATGACATCAGTAACACAAATAAGATTTGGACCCCTTATGTTCACACGCTAGCTTTTGATGCAACTTGAAGCATGTTTGTCATTTACGAAGTCGTCGTCTTTTTTTTTTTCCTTTTTTGGTACTTTGCGAAGTCAAAATTTCAGTTTGCTGAAGCTTGATACTTTTAAGCTAAAATACAAAAAAAAAACCCTGATCTATTCCATTTTATTAAGTAAGCACCTCTACTTTTATTTTACCTTGATACTTTTAGGCTTAAAATCTACAAAAAAAAAAATCCCTGATCTATTCCATTTTATTAAGCAAGCATCTATACTTTTATTGTACTCAAATAAGCCCTTATCTTTTGATTTGTAACTAAATAGGTCTTTTTTTCAAGCAAAAGATTGATTTATGTTAAAGACTTATTTAGGACCAAATTAAAGGTTACAGGCTTATTTAGATGCAATAAAAATACAATGGCTTATCTAGGTAAAGTGATAAAGCTCAAGGGCTTTTTTTTTTGTTATTTTAGCAATGTTTTTACTTAAACAATAACAATAATAACTTACATATAAAGTAGTAATTCAAGAATTCAAGCAACTTGTAGGGTTCATTTGGATGAGAGATTTTTTTAGATAAATTCATTTCGATCAAGATATTTAAAATCCTAAATTCCAATTTCCTTGTTTGGCAAAAAAGTTTGAAACATTTCAAAATTTAAGAGGAATTTCTAAAGAGAATTTGAGAAACCCGAATTCTTTCTTGAAAATCCACCTAAAGAGGTGATTTTTTAAAATTCCTCTAAAACTACCCTTAATTTATTACACATAATCCACCATTAAATACAAAACTAAAAAAAATATCATTTTATTTCAATATAATATATTTTATTTTTTTTCATATTATTAATATTATCTATACATTTTTACAAATCTAACGATACCCACATTGCATACTTTATTTTATATCTTTCTTTTTTCATATTTAATATTTTTATTTTTATTTTAAAATTATTTTTTTCATCAAATTCTAATAGTCAAAATTTCTTTCTAAAAAATATTTATCCAAACAATACAATTACAAATGCTAGTACTTCGAATTGATGAATTTTGAAATACTTTCATTTTGAAATTCTTCAAACTTTCAAAATTGCTCATCCAAATGAACTGGTAGAGATTTTTGAATGTATAAATGTTTGACCATCAAGAAGGGAGGAAAAGAAATCTGGACTGCTGAGCTGAAGCAAATCCCACAAACTCAAACCAGAAGTGGTAATTCAAATGGCAACAAAGTTGATCAGGATTTTGATTATGCAATTAACACACTGTACCAAATACTGCTTTACATTCCAAGCAGACCAGAAAAAAAATATATCTATTCAAGCGGCTAAATCTCAATAGATCCAGGTGCTGTGAGCTGACGGTTTTTTTTTTTTCCTTTTGTAGGGTGGGGAGGGTGGGCGGAAGTGAGTCTATGAATATTCTAAAACACAAGTCTGTTGTTCACAGCCAAGTGTAGACTAACACCATATGCTGTGCTTTGCTAGGAAATATTTCATATAGATATAAACATGCATGTGCAAAGTAGATGCATGCATGAGAAAGCTGCAAATGGATTCAGATGCGCTTCTGCCTCTAAAGGTTACGTTAGCTAGAATATTTCTACAGAAACATGCAGAAATTTTATCAAGCTTAAGGTGCGTGTTTAAAACTACAAAAAATTTAATAATTCCACTAACAATGAATGGTCAATGGCTCATAACATCACATCTGGGCATATAATTTCCCTAACAGCAAACTCCAGGGAAGGATTAAAAATCATATGGTACCCTAAAATAGTGTATGAGATTGATTCAGTGAGAGTGAAAAATTATTACTTTCATTACTACTACTACAAATTTGATTAAAGGCACCCTAATCCCTTTCATTCACAATCCCAACTTTACAAGTTGTATGTTCAGTGGCAAACTCACAAGGACCATAGTGCATGATACTAAAGTTCCAACATGATCCTAGAGAAATATGTGAAACTATATTTGCATAAATTCTGATCAACCAGTAGCAAATGTTGTTCAAAATAATCATCTTAGCCATAGCAAAGATAAGATATGATATGAATGTTTAAAAGATCAAAAGCAAAAGTTGTTACATGATGCCCTACTTGCCACCTAGATTTTTTAGACCTGCCACTTAGATGCCCAACCATGCATGATGCATCAGCGAAAGCATTGAAAAGTAAGAAGGGAAATTTGCATGTCTGCATTATGAAGTAAAATATATAAACCGTAAAAGCTTTAGGCTACCTTTGGACAAGATTTTTGAGACCTGCATGATTTCCTCTGATAGAATCCATATGCAATATGCATGGTATTTTGGATGACTTGTCCAAGTCTTCATCTGAAATATGATAAGATGCATGAATGAAGGGTACATTTGCCAAAAGACATTGAAAAGTCAAGCAAGAACATACCTTTAAAACCAGCCACTTCACCAGGATGACATATGACTATCAGACTCCAATGAAGACTGTCAGTAACATGCAAACTTTATATTAGCTCAAAGTTCTTATAAGTAATCTCTTCAATAAAACTAATAATTCTGTTGGGACAAATTTCTTACTTGAAATTTACAGGAACAAAGATGTAATCTTTTCCAAACATATCCAATTTCCTTGTCCATTTATGAACACGCAGGAAAGCAGCCCTGCCATCTGAAATGCTGGATGGATCTTTGTCAAGATCAGCAAGTTTCCGAAAGAAAAAACTGTTAAAAAAATGAAACCTCTGCCTTTCCTCAGGTTGAATCTGAGTCTTCAGATACCTATAAAAAATTGGTGTAAAGCTCTAGTGGCCTACATAGGTACGCTGAACTCTTTGAATTTTATGTTCCAAACTTGAGGCTGTAGCATTTCTTAAAAAAATAAAGCATATGTAATGATAAAAGAATCACAAAGATCTTACTTGATGTAGAAGTCAATAATCGTATCATTAATGAATGTCTCTGGTTGTAACAAATCAACGTCTCTCTTGCTAATGGAAACTGCATCAAAATCACCTTTTGGGTATATAACCTCCTCAAAAGGCTCATCAAAACTGCAAACAAGTTGTGGTAAGCATATATAGAAGTAGATGATATCCAACAGGAAAATGAAATAAGGAAGACACGGGAAACATTAAAGAAGACCAGAATTTTACCCTTTTTTTTTGTTGGGGGTGGGGTGGGGAATTGCTGTTACTTACTTGGGAAAATAAGACTTTCGTACAAGTGAATCATCTCCATCCATTACTGTCATTGGACTGCAAGCACATGCAAATAACAAGGAACATTTTAGCCTTTCTGGATTGTTACAACGTAATGTCATGACAGGAATGTAACTGCTTTTTAAAGGCAACAAAAATAACAACAAAAAATTCCACATTTAAATCAACACAGTTAGATCGGTTGAATGATGATTTTGAAAAGAAGTGGCTACTTAGAAGCTTACCCAAGCACAATATTCCATATGGCTGAATATTTATAATTTAATGAGGTGATTGCTTCACGTTTATCAGACCATCTGGAGTCAAGAACTGCAAACTTCAACTCCTCAATGACTGGAAGAAATATACATAAGCAAATAAGGTCAGATAAAAATACGAAAAACAAACGTTAGCTGAGAGCTAACTTACATATGATGGTGAAAGTAAACTGAGGCCAAACTTTAAAAAGGAAAAACAATTGAGTTAGGTTCAAATCAAAAATTTATTAAAAAAAAAAAAACCCATACCTCATATAGACAAAACAATAGATCTAAGAAAGTAAGAATCAAAAGTATAAAAGATGCAGATTCTCCAAGTTCTTCCATTCCTATCTTTTGATGAAAACAAATACAAATACATCCTTAGCTCACACAGGCATAGAAAATATAGTTGTTTAACGCCACTGACCTGAAGTGCCACATGCATTCTCGGCCTCTACTGCAAACTTTGAAAGGACTCTCAGATTGACTGTCACAATTCCAACCTAAGATGCAGTCCAGACAGAAAACTGTATACTGTTAAAACCAAGAAACTATACAAAAGCATTACCTCAAAATATTGCAATTTAGGACTCACCTTTTGAAAACACTGACAATCAATACTAATAATATCATCAATTTCCCTTTCCAAACTAAAGGTCCCTTGGTGTTCACTCACGGTTGAACTCTCAATTTTGATGCCATTATGAGAAAAAAAGACTAATGCCCCTGTATAATAATTATCTTGATATAGAACATAATCCGAACATATAACAACTGCACTCTCTATGTTATCCTGCAAATTTCACAAAAAGGATAATCAAAACAAATCTGAAAAGCCTTCAAAAGTTATATAACAGGTACTAATTAATATAGATCTTACTGGCAAATAATTTTCCATAAAACTGTTTTTACAGTTTAATTGACAAAAATCCCCAAGATATCTACCTAAAAACCAGTATCTTCTTCTTCCTTTTCAAGTACAGATGAATGCAGGAGCTCATTGGGATTTTGGGTTGCACAAATAAAGTATTTCTCCCCTATTTCGTAAACTCACCATCCTCCCCAAGGTTTGAACCAAAACCACCAAGTTGAATGTCACAAATTCTAACAGTTAAAACCTATAGCTCATTGAGAGCATGGTAAATATTCCAACCCAGGTAAAGGTAAAACATTCTTTGACTAAGTAACAGCAAATACAAACTTAGGCCAAATAATAATAGGAATTTCAATGCTAAACAAGCAACATTGTTTCACAGATTGCAAATAGCAATGCTTTATAAGTAAATAGAGAACGAAATAAGGATCAAACAAAGAGAACTTCAAATTGCATGTAATATGGGCATATATCTGAAAAGAATACCGAGACAGCTAACATGAGGCAACTGATAAATGAATACTTGGCAGATAAATAAATCTCCTTAAAGATGAAAAACCCTCTACAGTATCTCCAAGCTAGTTATCATTAATTAATATATTTAAAAGAAAAGGAAGTTACCACAGGGCTAATGCCAAGGCAATGATCTGCCATGTCGCCATTCAAAGAAGCTGAAATTATGCATATGACTATATTTAGAACATAAAAACCCACCAGAAACTATAAGGAAAAATGAAATTATAAAGTTTCAAATCTGAAAAAAAAAATATATACCTTCATCCTCTACTACATCTGAAGCAGGAGGTGACATAGATCCTTCACTCATGCTTTCATTACCTGCTGAAGCCAGCTCAACTGGCTCATTCTGCAAATATTAAAACAATCTAAGCTTAAGCCAGAATATATATATCAGAATTCAAAATGTAGTTTAGGAAAAACTTGAAAAGTACACTTAATGGAGAATTAGAAAGGGCACAGTTTATTTGGCTATTCCCAGGTGAAGGTGCTCCAGCGCAAGAATCTCTCAACTCCAATTCAGGGAAGGTACTTCTAGGCTCTTGACTATCTTTTTCTAAGTCTGCCTGTTGCTCAGAATGTATAGACTTTGACTCTGAGGAAACATCCGGCTCAAAATTTCCTCCCTTTAAGACAAATTCCTTTTCACCAGTACCCAGAAAACCAGCTGGAATAGCTCCATCACAACTACTATCACCATCTATTGCATCAACATCTACACAAGGAACGCAGTCCATTTCCTTTCTCTGAATAGCAGCACCATGGGCCCCTTGAAGGAAATGCAAAAGAATTACTATCAGAAATGCTAAAGAAAAAATTAAATACGTAACACCCACCCAACTTATTCTACAGTTATCCTGGTTTCATAAAATATTACAAATTTAACCATCCCAAAAATTAAAAATAATTGCCAAACACATACAATACAAGTCATACACCTCACCCCACTCCCACATACACACATAACAAAAAAAAACCAACAACATCAGAAACCACAAAATCCATGGTGAATTGCAAGTAGCATATCAAATTGCTATTGCAAGAAAACAGTAAATACAAGCCCAAGCAATCCAAACTGGATTATATGTTTTCATGCTAGTGAAAGAAAGGAGCATCGGCTTGTTAGACACAACTAAAGCTTGTCACACACATTTGATCAAACAATCCATAAAGCTTGTAATCGCCATATTCCGCAAGTTGGATCACAATTACTCAATAAGAGATTACAACTTAACAAAAATAATCAATCTACTAATAGCCAACAACTCGGAAACACTCGAGTTACTTCCTCCAATGTGAATTCAGTGCTTTAACATTCACTAAATGATGGAATTAAAAATACAAAGAGTGATTGCAAAATGTTTCCTATAACCTCATTACTCAACCACCAGCAAAAAACTGAGACCTCAATTTTAATTGGTACAGATCAAATTAATACAATTACTCACTACGATTCAACCACTTCATTTTATTACGCTAACCTTACTAAAAAAAGGCAAGGGTTTAGGGCATTTAAAATTAGAGACAAAATTCACTCATCTTCTAGCGGCCTTTTTAGCGCCTAAACAAAATTTATTTAAAAATTTGAAAACAATAATTAAAAAAGGGAATTTTTATTATTTTCTTTTAGAAACGTACCGTATTCGACAAACTGGTATTTCACAGTAGCGGTGTCATCCAAATTAGGGTTTTTCAATTTGCCCAAGTATTTATCAGCTGCCAATTCCGAAATCTTGTCTTCCTCCTTGAAGTCGAACACCTCGAGATCGTTCTTCATCTGCGCTTGAGACAACTTAAAAGTTAGGCTGCACGAACGAGTTGGCAACTCGGTGAGTCGGAAACAGAAACTCAATGAGCAACGTAGAGGAGAATCACCCGCGATCTTCCGAGAAAAGAGAGTAAAGCACTTCCCTAATTTCTATGACTTGGCCAATTAGAGGAAAAACAAACCAGGCCGACGGAAGAAAAGTATTGGAGATGTGTTGGATTTGGGATAATTAAGGACGCGCAAGCTTCGGAGACTGGATAACACGATCCAATCAGATGAGAGAAGAAGTTAATGATCGCTTCTCTTTGCGCGTAGGATTTGCTTTTTAAGGAGTTCAACAGAACAAAGAAAAGGGTTTTAAGGGAAGTTGACCCCTCTATTTCGGTCAATTTTCTAGATTGCCCACTTTTTTTTTAGGGCAAATTATGCAGTTAGTTTCGTACTCCATTCAATTTCGAAATGTAGTCCATGTAGTATTATTTTAAAAATTTAGTTCTCTTACAAATTTATTGAATAATTTTAGTCCTGCCATTTGTTGATCTCGTTAACCTCTGTAAAATGTAGATTTGATAATTTAAATACAATACGATGATATGATATAAAATGATACGAACATAAATCATAAAGGTGATATGGGCTAAAAGTAGGTAAAAAGTATATATAAATATGATAAAAGCTAAAAATAAGGTTTTGTGTTTTTCGTGTAAACAAAAAATTTTGACACAAAATTTTCATATTTACACGATACAAACATGATTTTACATGACACAAATACGAATTAGAAACATGAATTATTAGGTCTAGTTAAATGTACCTACTTGATCTTTGATCTTATCCATCACAATCAAATTGTGATAAATTTCAATACATTCATGAAGTTATTTAAAATTTTTCTACACAATATCATCTTCTCAAATAATGAAGATCAACATCTGTTAATAGTTTAAGTTGCATCACTCTAATTCACTAGTTCTTAATTTTTGCAAACCGATTATACAAAAAATATTAAACAACAATGTTTTATTTCGAAAGTGAATTAAGTGCCCATATACAATATCATATGATGAATACCTTGCCTAGTATAATTCATCAATTACCACCAAAAATTTGGTTCATTAATTTAACAACCTACCCCTTCGAGTAAAATGAAAGATGAAGGTGATACGACTTAGGTTATTAATAGATGAATGATCTAACAAAAGAAAGAGCTTTGACACTGTGCTCACTATGGGAAAAAAATCATCATCATATATAATTTATGTTGAAGTCTTGAAAAGAGTTAATTGATATGAAAATATGATACAAGAATATTTTGTAGTAGTTATTTTATGTAATGATAATAAAACACCATTGTTTATTCGATATGCTTAATCTTTTACTTGAATTAGTTTACGAGTAACAGCAAATCGTAGTTTATTAATTTTATTTTCAAATAAATGAAAAATTATAAATAATATTATTACATAGTTTATTTTACAAGTTAGACAATATTCAAATTTAAAAACGTAATATATTTTACAAATTAGACAATATTCAAATTTAAAAACGTAATATATTTCCTATGAATTCAATAACAATCTTTTTACAAGGTGATCTATATTTATATATTAAATATCAATAACCCTAATCTATACCGTTTAAGAAAAAATTATGCTGAAATCATATATATATTTCATAAAACATAGAAATCTCATAAACAAGTCATATACATGAATGCTTTTTTTTTTTTACGACATGTAAGATTAGGATATATATAATAGTTATTAAAATTGAAATCAAATTAGTTTCTTATTTTTGTATAACCACCATTATCCACATCATAAAGAATAGAAGTAGTAAAACGGTTGGAAAGCTCACTAAAAAACAACAAGTTTTCTTTTATCCAAATTTAAAATTGCAATTATCTCTAATTTTTTTATTGAATTATCTCTAAATTTCAATTATATTGAAAATTATTTTCTTTTAACCAAATTAAAAACTAAGATTATTATTCCATTTGCTGACAGTGGAGTCTAAAAACTCCACAAATGGGATTACAAGGCCACCTAGAGGTGGTTATGGGTCGGTTCAGACCGGTTTCGGATCGATTTTTATCGGTTCCGGCCCACACAATGATGGAACCGGTCTGAACCGGTAGGCGAATCGGTCCGAGCCGGGCAGGTTCTTCTTTTCTTTAGGTGCGAACCGACCTAGTTCATAGGATCGGTTCGCCTCAAACCGAACCGAACTCGGTTAAACCAGTTCGGTCCAGCTTTTTTTTTTTAATTTCAAAAATTTTAATTTTTTAAATTTTATATTAATTTATTTTAATAAAAATAAATATATATTTTTATAATTTAATCTAAAAATTTTATTTTTATTATAAATAATGTTAATAGTTTAATTTAACAATAATTTATTATAAAGTTATTATAATTTATTTAATTTATGTAACAATAATGTAAAAATAAATTACTATAAAATTATCTAATAAAATTATTGTTATAATAAAATAAAGTTATATTATGAATATAAATATTATGATAAAGTTATTATGATAAAGTGATATTTGATTCAAAATATATAATATTATTATTATATTGATTTTGCAATATCATTTTGCATATCATTATTTATATTCATTTGTTATATTCATTTTGCATTTAAAATAATAAATAAGCTGTAAGCGTATCAATATCATTTTGCATTTAAAATAATTTATTATATTTGAAATATCATTTACTTAATATTTATTCATTTATTTATTTATTCATTTATTTAATATATTTTTAAAATATTCATTCATTTTGTGTTTTAAATATTTATTTATTTTAAACATAGATAAGTATAACATTAATTAATTTGGTATGTAATAATAATAATAACAACAACAACAACAACAAATGAGAAAAAGGAGAGAGTAGGAGACCAAAGATTTTTTACGTGGAAAACCCCTTCAAAAGTTAGAAAGGTAAAAACCATGGGACCGTAGTCCATAAAAATATTTACTATGACTAAACTTATTTACAATTTTACATACAATTTACCAAAAAAAAGATTATTCTCTATTCTTCATAATTTATATGAATTGCCTTGGAAATTTCTTCCTCCTCCTCTGAATTATTATCAGCGAATTCATTGGTCATTTCAAGTTCGACATTGCGCAATTCCGCATCAAACCAATCTTTAAGGCATGTTAATATGCACAATGAATCCGGATTAAGAGTGGTTCGATGGTCTAAAATAATTCTTCCATATGTCGAGAATGCGAATTCCGAAGCAACAGAAGAAACTTGCACCGCAAAAACATCTCGGGCCATAGAAGCTAAAATTGAAAATTGTTTTTGGTTTTCTTTCCACCATTAGAGAAGATTAAAGTTTTCATCTACATAAAAATCCTGACTTAAGAAAAATCTTAGCTCATTGAAGCTATAATTTCGTCGAGTTGTTGATCCAGATTCACTGCTGGCTTTTCCTTTTAGCTTCATTCTCTGCTTTGCTGCTTCCTTAATTGCGTTTAAAATTCTTTTTCCTTTTTTGCTAATCTCGGTTTCTTCATATGAATCTTCTTCTCCTCGATTAAAATTGAACTGCTCCCTTTCTGCTTCATAAACATTAAACAATTCTCGAAAAAAGATTGTTAATTGAGGACTTTTGATCCTCAATAGAATCAAGACCAAGAAATTCTTTATAACAAAAAAAAAATCTTTATATTTACCTCTCATTGACTAGGATATAGTAAAGTTGCAATACAATAAATAGGAGGAATTATTTCCCAATATTTTTAAAATTTTTCCTCCACATCATATACAAAAGAACTTAAAGTTTCATGATTTCTAAATTTTACAAAATTTTCAAACATTGTGTAGATAATAGGAACAAAATACGGAGTAGTTGGATAAAATGGAGTTGAAAATCTTTCGGTTGCATCTTTAAAAGTAGATAATAAATCAACACAATATTCAATAAAAGTTCAATCTTCTTCAAAAAGTACTAAATGCCTGTTACTTGTATAATTGTTATAAAAAGGAGTAACAAGTTCTTTATAAGGTAAAATAGAAGAAAGCAAATGATGAAGTAAATTCCATCTTGTTTTCATCGGAAGTGGAAACGCTTTTGTTGGCTCTACCGAGAGGGGGGGTGAATCGGTTTTTCTAGATATTTCTACTTTTCCTAACTCTTAATGCACAATCAAATTCAAATAAGCAATAATGAAATAAATGCAGTAAATAAGAGTAAGGGAAAGAGAAGCAAACACAAGTTTTATAGAGGTTCGGCCAATCTCGTGCCTACGTCCTCTCTCCTTGAACTTCTTGTCAAGGTTTCGATTCACCTCTTTCTTGAGACAGCTTACACACCACTTGAAGGTGTGGCAAGACCTCTTACAATTTTCTTGAGACTTTAGAAATCTCCTCTTAATCCTCTACCCTTGTAGTATTCCCACACTCTACAATTTTAGACCTTACAAGGATAGCTCACCCCTTTGAATAACAGAATTTACAATGAGTGGGTGAAGAACACAAAGAACTCTCACAAATGAAGTTTCACAATGAACAATTTCAGACTTGTTTTTTCTTTCTTGATGCTTGAAGATTTTGAGTGCTTGTTCTACTTTCAAACTTCATAAATGCCTCTATTTATAACTCACCAAACGGATAGAACAGTTGGTGAAGCATTTAATGCAAATCTTCCCGTTGAAACCCTCAAAAACTAGCCGTTACTGTCAGTTCCCGTGCGAAGGGATCGATCCCCCTACAGTAGGGATCGATCCCTTTTCTCCAGAATGCATTCCCAGTTTCTCCTGTATGGTCCTGTGTGGTGTAATGACATTCTGCCAAATTGGGATCGATCCCCCTACAGTGGGGATCGATCCCTTTTGTCCAGTAAGCCCTCCTGCACTTATCTTGTTACACAGTTTTATGGCTTTTGTGATTTTAAGTCAGTTCAAATTCTTCTAACACTTTTCTAAGAGTATTTACTGACTTTTCAGTTGAAATCTCAGTCCAAGAATTTGTTAAAATAGTTTCAATCATTAAGTTCATTCAAAGCAAATTTACTTGTATAAAAATCATTTCTAATCTTGCTTGAGTTTTGTCATTTTCAAAATACTTGTCAATTTAAAGCTAACAATCTCCCCCTTTTTGATATGACAAAACTTAAGGTAAATTTGCTTATGTATTTGAAAATTGAGGTTACTTGATTTTTTGAAAAACATTACTCCCCCTCAATATAACGTTTTGTTGAAAAACATTGCTCCCCCTCAATATTTGCTCCCCCTCAATTTAGTATAAATTTACCACATTAATTCTCCCCCTTTTTGTCATAGCAAAGAAATAAAGAGCACGGAGAAATGGTTAGTGGTAGAAGGCAATTTAAAGCACAAAAGAAGCAATATGATTGGCAAAAAGATAGAGAGGAACAAAAAGCAACCCAATGTCATTAAAACACAAGTAATATCAGAATATGACATCGTCATTGACAGAAAACAACTAGCAAGCATAACTAGCAAAATCATTAACATAGTCATAGACATAGTATTAGCATAAAACAACTAGGAAGCATATCGAGCAAAGTCAGGAACAACTAGAAAGCAGGACACATGTCACAACAAGGAGGATCAACGCCTTGGAAAGGTCTTGTGATATTGCTCAACGAAGTCCTCATGTTGCATGCGAACATCCTGAAGTTCATCGAACAATGCAGCTTGGGTGGCCTCGATGCGATCAAGTCGCTCACCTACGTCATGCTGAAAGTTTTGAAGCATATGCATGATCTGGTCAAGAGATGCTGACGAGGAGCCGGAAGGTGCAGAAGATGTGGCTGCTGCAGGGGCTTCGGTGCCGTCTCCTTCTTCTTCTTCAACGTCTGCCGGAGCATGTGCGGGAGGTTCATCCTGACCATGACCCTTGACCCAGTCGAAGGTGTCACCCACTTGGTGAAGATACCAGCCCAAGTTATGGAGGGTGGTGAGATTGATGGTGGTATTGGCATCCGGAAGTATGCCAACCTCACATGAACAGTCAACACCTTCAGAGATTAAAAAGTAGGCGAGAGGCTGAGGGAAAACAATGGTGTGGACCTTACCACGAACAATCTTCACCCAATCTTGAAGGATAAAGTGTAGTAGGTCTGGTGGGTGGCCGTCATGTTCATGAATATGATGAAGCCAAAAACGATCAAGTTTGCGAAGGTGAGAATATCGGGTGCCAAGAGGGCGAAGATTCCATGAAATTATGATATGGAGGAGGCGTGCGAAGACAGGAAGGTCACTTGCACGATTATCGGTAACGGGAAACACTAAGGGGACATTGAGATGGTCATGGATATTACCGCCCTCAGGAAGTCTAAAGGCATGGGAGAGGTATTCCGTGGTCAGTTCAATGTGCTTGCCCATGACATAAGAGTTAATCCCGACAACCCGACAAGGGTCATTTGGAGAATAGATGATTTCGGCATTGGAAAAGAAGGCTCGAATGATGTTCGCTGGGACCGGTGTATTGATTTTGAGGAATTGGGTCCAACCCCATGCATTGAACTTGGCAAGGTAAGGAAAATGAATTGACTCGAGGAAGTCGAAATCAATAGGACGCCAATGCTTAATGGGCATGTTTGCAAATTCGGCTAGAAATTTGGTTTTTTCATTTGCATGGCGAAAGCAGCGGTTAAAGGTAGTTGGTATGGAGGATGAAGAAGAGGAAGCACTGGTTTTGCGTTTTTGAGCGGAGTGCTTAACCTTAGGAGCCATAGAGGGAAGGAAAATGATAGGAATTTTCGTTGAGGACTTTTATCGAACAGGTTGTGGGCACAAGTTTGAGGAACTATGGATGAGTATGTGGGATAGATTTGATCTCACAGACAGCTGAGAGCCACAACCCAATAAGCATATAACAATTAAACAAGTGAATTCAGATGATAAATCATAGACAATCTAAGGAAAAACTTGAGAGAAATACAAGTGCCAAAGAATGGGAAAACCTAGATGGAGAAGAAATTGATGCAAGATATGCACATGGGTAGACAAGATATGATAAGAGAAACTAGAAATGCAAGAAGAAGTTAATGAAAAATGTTAGAAAAACTTACAATTGACATGTTGGGTGAATAGTGACCATGGTGTGGAAGAACAAGAAAAAGAAGAAAAGAAAAGATTTTGTGAGGAAATGAGGAGGGGAAATGAAAAAGAGAAGAAAATGAGGAAGATTGGTGAAAGAATGGAGTGATTTGGTGTAGAAATGAGTGAAATCTTGTAGTTTGGAGGAGAGAAAATAGGCAAGGGCGTGGAGAGGGGAAGAAGAAGAGGAATAGTGTGAAAGGAAGGAGTGACCGACGGTTTAAATGACGCGGGAGTTACAATCTGTCACGAGGGGATCGATCCCTACTGTAGAGGGATCGATCCCTTTTAGGCAGTATGTTCCCATCACCCAGAATTTTGGCCAACAGACTGGGAATTCAATCCTATTGGTGAAGGATTGTCCCCTCAGTCACTTGCCACTTGCATGATGCATAAAAATGATTTGAAAACAATGGAACTTATGCATTTTGATCATCTTAAAGTCAAATCTGATTGTGTTTTACTTGGAATGCATGAAAGAGGTTTGAAAACTGCAGAAAAAGATGTAGAATACTGCAGAAAATTTGCAGAAAAATGCCAAGAATATGCAGAACAACTCTGAACATGACTTTGAAGGGGTCTTAAACATCAGAAGTAGGTTTTTGGCTTGTGAGGAGAATTCAACATAATCAAAACACACATAATTCAACAATTCAACCTCAAAGCTAAGATCATGAACAGTAACATGGCAAGTTGAGATTATGAATTGCAAGTGTAAATGATATGTTCAAGTTTCTTTCTTGCAACCATATCAAACTAACTTATGACATTCATGCAATATTAAATCACTTCAAGGAGCATTCATTATGCCTAATTCACCTCTAAGAGTGCAAAATCTCTCCTTGTCCAAGGGTTTTGTGAAGATCTCAGCTAATTGGTGCAAGGTGTCCACATACTCTAGAATTATGTCCCCTTTTTGCACATGATCTCTTATAAAATGATGTCTAATCTCAATGTGCTTGGTTCTAGAGTGTTGGATAGGATTTTTTGTAAGATTGATGGCACTAGTGTTGTCACACTTAATGGGAACTTGGTTCATTTCTATTCCATAGTCTCTCATTTGTTGCTTAATCCATAACACTTGAGCACAGCAACTGCCGGAAGCTATATATTCAGCCTCGGTTGTGGATTGAGCTACGCTATTTTGTTTCTTAGAAAACCATGAAATGAGCCTACTTCCTAGGAATTGGCATGTTCCCGAAGTGCTTTTCCTACTTACTTTGCATCCACCAAAATCCGCATCGGAATAAGCATGTAGATCAAGAGTAGAATCTTTAGGATACCAAAGTCCTAAGGAAGGAGTGTCTTTGAGGTATCTAAGGATTCTTTTGACTGCTTGTAGGTGTGATTCTCTAGGGGATGACTGAAATCTTGCACATAAGCATACACTAAACATTATATCTGGTCTACTAGCAGTTAAATATAGCAATGAGCCAATCATAGACCTATATAATTTAGTGTCTACACATTTTCCCCCTTCATCCTTATCAAGCTTAATATTAGTGCTCATAGGTGTAGAATAAGGTTTAGACTCATCCATTCCAAATCTTTTGAGCAACTCTTTAGTGTACTTAGCTTGATTTATGAAAATACCTTCTTTACATTGTTTAACTTGAAGTCCTAGAAAGAAGGTTAATTCTCCCATCATACTCATTTCAAATTCACCTTGCATTAGTTTAGAGAAATTTTTGCACAATGACTCATTTGTAGATCCAAAAATGATATCATCTACATAAATTTGAACTACTAATAAGTCATGACCCTTAGATTGAATAAACAAGGTTGTGTCTACCTTTCCTCTTGTAAAACCTTTTTCGATTAAAAACTTTGAAAGTCTTTCATACCAAGCTCTAGGAGCTTGTTTTAATCCATATAAGGCTTTTGAAAGTTTGAAAACATGATTAGGAAATTTTGGATTTTCAAAACCGGGAGGTTGCTCAACATAAACCTCTTCATTTATATAACCATTTAAAAAAGCACTTTTTACATCCATTTGATATAGCTTAAAATCCTTATAACATGCAAAGGCAAGTAGCATTCTGATGGCTTCTAATCTAGCTACCGGAGCATAGGTCTCATCATAGTCTATCCCTTCTTCTTGTCTATATCCTTGAGCCACTAACCTAGCCTTGTTTCTAACAATAATGCTATTTTCATCCATCTTATTCTTGAATATCCATTTAGTTCCAATGATGGAATAGTCTTTAGGTCTTTCTACTAAGGTCCATACTTTGCTTCTCTCAAATTGATTTAATTCTTCTTGCATGGCCATAATCCAATTTTCATCATTCAAGGCCTCATCCACTTTCTTTGGCTCAAATTGTGACACAAAGGCTACGTGTTGACATATGTTTCTATATGTTGACCTAGTCCTAACTCCAATGGTTGGGTCTCCAACAATGTCATTATCTCTCACATATCCTAGTTCTCTAGGGCACCTAGCTTCTTTCTCAATTAATTCTTGTTCCATGGACTCCTCATTTCTGTTAATAGTAAGATTTTCTAATTGATCTCTAACCTCCTTATCTTGAGATGGATCACTTATATGTTCATCAAAAATCTCAACTTCATCATCAAGATTGGTTCTACTAGTGATATTTGATTCATCAAAAATTACATGTATAGACTCTTCTACTACAAGTGTTTTCTTATTAAAAATTCTATAGGCCTTAGAATTTAGAGAGTAGCCAAGAAAAATACCTTCATCACTTTTAGCATCAAATTTTCCTAGGTTATCTTTGCCATTGTTCAAAACAAAACATTTACATCCAAATGGGTGAAAATGACTTATGTTAGGCCTTTTTCCTTTATAGAGCTCATAGGGAGTTTTCTTTAAAATAGATCTTACCATAGCTCTATTTATGACATAGCAAGAGGTGTTTATTGCTTCAGCCCAAAAATATTTAGGTAAGTTATTTTCACAAAGCATGGTTCTAGCCATTTCTTCTAATGTTCTATTTCTCCTCTCAACTACCCCATTTTGTTGAGGAGTTCTAGGAGCTGAAAAGTTATGGCTAATGCCATTCTCATTGCAAAATGTATCAAAACCCATGTTTTCAAATTCTTTTCCATGGTCACTCCTAATACTAGAAATAGAGTAACCTTTTTCATTTTGAACAATTTTTGAGAAAACAGTGAATTTTTCTAAGGCCTCATTTTTAACACTTAAAAAGAACACCCAAGTAAACCTAGTGTAATCATCAACTATCACAAATCCATAGTGTTTACCTCCTAAACTAGTTGTCCTAGTTGGTCCAAAAAGATCTAAGTGAAGAAGTTGAAGTGATCTAGAGGTAGTGACACACTTCTTAGGTTTGAATGAAATTCTTTGTGTGTTTTCCTCTTACACATGCTTCACAAACTTTGTCATTCTCAAATTGAAGCTTAGGCAATCCTACTACTAAGTCTCTTTTGGATAACTTAGACAAAACATGCATGCTAGCATGGCCTAGTCTTCTATGCCATAACCAAGGTTCATCTTCTCTAGTAGCCATAAAGCATACATTTTTGCTATTAAGTTCATTTAAATCCACAATATAGATATTTCCTTGTCTATGTCCAATAAACACAATTTGATTAGATTTGGCATTAACAACATTGCAACACAAATCATCAAACATAACTTTAAATCCCCTATCACACAATTGACTAATACTAAGTAAATTATGTTTCAAACCTCTAACATACAACACATTTTCAATAGTTGAGGAAGAGTTACCAATTGAGCCAATTCCTTCAATTTGTCCTTTGGAGTTGTCTCCAAATGTGACTTCTCCACCACTTTTATGCTTTAGGAACTTGAATTGGCTTTTGTCACCCGTCATGTGCCTTGAGCATCCACTATCAAGGTACCAATGCTCCTTGGACTTAGCCTTGTAGCAATACTCTTCCTCCTACAAACACATCAAGCTTTTATCTTAGGTACCCAAATTTTCTTGGGTCCTTGAGAGTTAGTACTTATAATTTTTGATCCTTTAGGGATCCATTTCATTTTTAAGGACTCATCACTTGAATTTAAGACATGTTTAGGCACCCAAATCTTGACAGCCATTTTTCCTCTAAACATGGTCTTCCTAGAGATGCATGCTTGTGAAGAGTGTCCTAGTTTATTACATAATGTGCACAAAACAAATTTTCTATCTTTAACTAGGAAATTTTTAAGATGAGTCTCCTTGTTAGATGCATTGTAGCCTAATCCTTCTCTATCAAAGAATGCTCTTTGAGTCTCTAGCATTTGATCAAGTTTTTGTTGACCCATGTAAAATTTAGAAAAGGAGTTTTGCAAGTTAGTGTTCTTTCTATTTAATTTTTCTATTTCTAGATTTGCATTCTCTAATTTCTTCTCACATTCTAATTTAACATTCACAAGCATTTCATTCTCCTTTTTCAATTTAGAGATCATTTTCTTATATTTCAAATTCATGCATTCAAATTCGTTGGCTAACTCATCAAATGCATCTTGCAATTCATCAAATGTGTATTCATGAGTATCCAGCAAGTTAGAGATTACCTTCTCATCTTCAACAGCCATGAAGCAAAGGTTAGCTACTTCATCTTCCACATTTTCTTCATCGGAGGAGTCACTGTCACTCCAAGTAGCTACCATTGCTTTCTTCTTTTGTTTCTTTTCATTTTGCTTCCTATACAAAGGACAATCAAATTTAATGTGGCCAGGTTTTTTGCATTCATAACATATAATTTGGTCCTTATCTTTCCTACTAGTTTCACCTCTATTGAATTCTCTCCTAGGGGGTCTCCTAGAGTTTCCACTAGCCCTCATCCTCATGAACTTATTGAACCTCTTGGCAAACATGGCCATTTCTAAATCTTCTTCATCACCACTTACATTATGATCATCTTTTGATTCCTCACTTGTGGTGGATTTTAGTGCTACTCCAACTTTCTTTGGGGGATCTTGATTTCTCTTAAGTTTCATCTCATAAGTGAGCAAGGATCCCATAAGTTCATCTAAAGATAGTGTATGAGGGTCCTTAGATTCCTCAATAGCAGTGACTTTAGCTTCCCATGATTTTGGTAGGCTATTGAGAACCTTTTTTACCATCTCTACATTAGAGTATGTCTTCCCTAAAGCTTTAAGACCATTTATTATGTCCGTAAACCTAGTAAACATGTCACTAATTGTCTCATCATTCTTCATTCTAAATAGTTCATAGTCTTGTGTGAGCATGCCTACTTTGGTTTCTTTGACTTGTGTGGTTCCCTCATGTGTGATAGCTAGTTTATCCCAAACTTGTTTAGCATTCTCACATTGTGACACTCGATTATACTCATTTGGTCCTAATGCACAAAAGAGTGTGTGCATTGCTTTAGCATTAAGTTGTGCTATCCTAACATCATTAGAATCCCATTCATCTTCTTTCTTAGGCACATCCATCCCATCTACTTTCTTAATAGGGATAAGAGGACCTTTAACAATAACTCTCCATACTTCATAATCATTAGCTTGGATAAATAGCATCATTCTAGTCTTCCAATAAGCATAGTTTTCACCATTAAAGAGTGGAGGTCTCACCGTAGAGTGTCCCTCTCCTACCAAGGGTGTAGACAAACTAGTTTGAGCCATTAGTGATCGTTTATACTCGATAGATGTTAATCTAAGTCACTCACGAGCCCAAGCTCTGATACCAATTGTTGGCTCTACCGAGAGGGGGGGTGAATCGGTTTTTCTAGATATTTCTACTTTTCCTAACTCTTAATGCACAATCAAATTCAAATAAGCAATAATGAAATAAATGCAGTAAATAAGAGTAAGGGAAAGAGAAGCAAACACAAGTTTTATAGAGGTTCGGCCAATCTCGTGCCTACGTCCTCTCTCCTTGAACTTCTTGTCAAGGTTTCGATTCACCTCTTTCTTGAGACAGCTTACACACCACTTGAAGGTGTGGCAAGACCTCTTACAATTTTCTTGAGACTTTAGAAATCTCCTCTTAATCCTCTACCCTTGTAGTATTCCCACACTCTACAATTTTAGACCTTACAAGGATAGCTCACCCCTTTGAATAACAGAATTTACAATGAGTGGGTGAAGAACACAAAGAACTCTCACAAATGAAGTTTCACAATGAACAATTTCAGACTTGTTTTTTCTTTCTTGATGCTTGAAGATTTTGAGTGCTTGTTCTACTTTCAAACTTCATAAATGCCTCTATTTATAACTCACCAAACGGATAGAACAGTTGGTGAAGCATTTAATGCAAATCTTCCCGTTGAAACCCTCAAAAACTAGCCGTTACTGTCAGTTCCCGTGCGAAGGGATCGATCCCCCTACAGTAGGGATCGATCCCTTTTCTCCAGAATGCATTCCCAGTTTCTCCTGTATGGTCCTGTGTGGTGTAATGACATTCTGCCAAATTGGGATCGATCCCCCTACAGTGGGGATCGATCCCTTTTGTCCAGTAAGCCCTCCTGCACTTATCTTGTTACACAGTTTTATGGCTTTTGTGATTTTAAGTCAATTCAAATTCTTCTAACACTTTTCTAAGAGTATTTACTGACTTTTCAGTTGAAATCTCAGTCCAAGAATTTGTTAAAATAGTTTCAATCATTAAGTTCATTCAAAGCAAATTTACTTGTATAAAAATCATTTCTAATCTTGCTTGAGTTTTGTCATTTTCAAAATACTTGTCAATTTAAAGCTAACAGCTTTAACAGGTATATTATTTGCTATACAAATTTGTTTCCATTCACATTTATTACTTGGTGTGCGAATCCATTTTGCTAAAATTTTAATTTTATCAATTGGACTTATGCCACTACCAATACCAGTAGAACTAAAATCACTTTAAACACATAAATTTATAATATGACATGCACATCTTGCATGAAAAAATATACCTTACATAACAGGATTTAAACTTTTAATTAAATGAGGAATAGTTGTAGTATTACTCGAAGCATTATTAAAAGTAATAGCAAAAACTTTATTATTTTCTAATCCATATAATTTACAAACTTTAGTAATATATTTATGAATAGTATATGAATTATTTGCTTCTTCTATTACATCTAAAGATAAAATTCGTTTTTGCATGCGCCAATCTTTATCTATCCAATGACAAATTATAACAAGATAACTTATACTATTAGTACTAGTCCATACATCACTAGTTAAACTAACCCTAGATGAAATATTACTAAGCTAATCAATTAAAGCTTGTCTGTATTCTTTAAACATATCCATGCAATCTTTTTTTAATGTATGTATAGAAACAGATTTATATGCAGGTTGTAAATATTTACAAACAAATTCTAAATATCCTACTTTTTCACAAATTGTGAATGGTTGTTCAGTCCTAACTACAAATCTAATTAAACCATGTCTAGCTTGAACATTATCAAAATTAAAATTTTTTCCACCATCATGTGTATTAATTTGAGATTGTTTGCCTTCTAAAATTTCATTTTCTTGGGCATCAGGATTAATTTTATGTATAGTAATTAAATGTCTTTTATACGTACCGTACCTCCACCACCTCCACCAGAGTTATAAGAGTAAACGTCTTTGCACAATTTACAGATAGCACAATAATTATTCGTCTCACCTTCTTTTGCTACAATGTCGAAAAACTCCCATACCTTGCTCCTTTTTTTTTTACTAAACTTCGGTCTTGATGATGTAGTAGCAGTTGTGGCAGCTGATGATTGTGTTTGAGCACGACCTCCTCCACGACCACGACCAAATGATGGTGCCAAAGGAAGCTCCTCCTCCTCCGGATGAATATCGGGTTCGATTTCATTAAATGATTCATCACCCAAATTAGGAATTTCAGTGGAACCAAAAGGTCGAGAAACAGAGCATGAACGACGAAAGAAATTTGACATTTTTATATTTTTTTGAATATAAATATATGTTAAAAATTAAAAAAAAAATAGATGTAGGATATATATATATATATATATATAATATTGAAATTTGGAAATTGAAACTTGAAAATTAAAAGTAAAATTTGTAAAATTATAAAATAAAAAAGAAAAACAAAATTTAGAAAGGAAAATGATGATATAATAAATTTGGAATAAGGGAATTTAAGTGAATTTGAGAGAGTATGTGTGAATATTGAGAGAGTATGTGAGTGAAGAGAATAAGAGTGGATGAATGTAGATAGTAGATTTGAGAGAAAATACAGAAGAAAATGTAAAGAAAAATAAAAAGAGGAATAGAGGTATTTATAGGAAAAAAATTGAAATTAAAAAAAAAAAAGAATTTGATAGATGGGCAATGGCAAACAAATGGCAAGTCTCAGCATTCAGGCTACTGTGACTTGCCCATAGGAATGCTGCCATTGCGCGAACCTGCTTTTATTTTTTATTTTTAATTTATATTTGAATCGGACCGGTTCAATCGGAACCGGTCCGGGATGGGTCGAGCCCTTAAAGGGCCCGATTCCAATTTATTAGAACCGACCCAGCTCGGTATCATACCGAGCTGGGCTGATTCCGAACCGGTACAGTATCGGTTCGATTATTGGGTCGAATCGACCCGATTCGGTTGCTAGCCAGGTCGAGCCAACCCGACCCAATAACCACCTCTGGTCACCACATGTCCTATTTTTATTTGTTAAATTAATTTTTTTTAATTTTTTAGGACAAGTAGCAGCTTTATAATCTCACTTATTGAGTTTGTAGATTTCACTATCAGTCGATGGAATAATAACCCTTAAAAACTATAATTATCCCCATATTATTATAAATTCTTTGCACATTCATATTCTTAAATTTTTTTTGTTGGGTTCTTCTATTATGCTTGAATGTTCAGTTCTATTTGCTTTAAAATAAATCGTTAATAATATATTTGAGATCTCTCTCCCTCTATGTATATTTAGTGACTTGAAATTAAAAAAGCATTCTTCATTTTTTTCTTTTTATTTTTTCTTGTATTTAAAAAAATTTATAACTGTTTCTCTACTATTATTTAATAATACCTAATTTTAGTATTTTAATTGATTGCAATTCAAGTTACTGTAAAATTTTAGATAAGATTAATCCGTGTATTGCAAGAGTCACAAACTATTAAATTATGATTATAAAAACATAATCATTTGTATTAGAAGAAATATTTTTACCGTCCAGCAATTCTCTAATTAAGAACAACTATGAATACGTAATAAGAGCTTATTAAACCTTGTAAGTGTCCTGGTAGCCCAAGTTAAAGCCTGTCTTCTTGAGAATTTTAGTTAGAAAAATACATCCAGATAGAGTAATAATTAACAGTAGTACTACCCAGTGCACACAACATACGGTTTAAGTAATTCAGAATAAAAAGTCAACTTCCAAATATATTATGTTTCATGCATATTTCCAACATTTCACCTAACACATACACATGCTAGGAATACTCTTCCAAGGGTTTAGCCATATTCTTTGCATGAATTACTTCATCTCCACTCATATATTTCTGCTAAGAGAAGGGAAGCCTGCAAAAGATTTGGAAAAAGAAAGCAATTAAGCATAAATTTGATCAAACATGTCCAAAACTGTTAATTATTTGAGTTTACATATGATGCACTGACAATGTATAAAAATGCATCAGATGTTAACATCTCATCAATAAACAAACTAAAAATATACGACAACCTCAAAAATAAATACAAATATTTTTTTTCAATTTGTTTATAAAAGCTTATTAATGAAATATCAACCTCTAATACATTGACAGTATATAAAGATTATACATTATCAGTACATCATATATAAATTTTAATTATTTTATGAAAGGAGTTCTACAATATTAAATATTGATTTTAACGATCACATTTTTCTTTTTAAGATGTAAGAATTTGCAAGTTTTGAAATTCGAATTTCAAAGCTTTAATTTTTTTTGTTCCAAACCAAAGCCTTTTCATTGTGTGTGTATAAAAACTATACACTTTATCAAATTTTAATTGGTCTAGAGACCTTCACATATTGTTTGGTAAACTTGACAATCATAAATAAGACATGATAATATGATATAAAAACGACAAAAAAAGTGTTATGCTATCTACTATGATGATACAATACGATAAAACAACACGAAAAGAACAAGTTTGACTGACTCTAGCTTTTACCCTTCGAACAGCAACCAGCCGTGTTAGCATTTTTAGCTTACCCCAATTTGAGAGAAGTATCTGAGCTATCACCCTCCCACGGAGGGCAGCTGCTGCAACTACAAACATTAGTGACAGACTCCGATGACAGGCCTTCTTCCTGCACTGCAACATCTGAATCTGCTAAGAAAAGGCTCTTTCCTTTGCACAATGCCAACATCTGGAAACCCCAAAACCTCGGGTCAAAAGTTTTATGATTTGAAGATTGAAAGAACAGCATCATAACAATGCTGGAAACTACCACTTACTTTCTGTTTAAGTTGCTTGTTCTCTTCCAGCAACTGTGCTCCCTGTATTAGCATCAAAGTGGAAATTAAGCAAACAGAAGAACAAATATATTAAATGTTTCCAATTAGTTTTCGTCATGCAATACAACTTTATGCAAGTAAGTTTAAATGGTCTTAGTTAGAAACCTTCCGAAAATAAACCTAATAATTAGAGACACCACATAGTAACATAATCTGAATAAAAAACACACAAAAAAAAACACAGATTAAAATTTAATAAATATTATATATTAACATGAGGACTAAAAAGTTTTATATTTGATGTATTCGTATAAATTTTGACACAATATTTTTATATTTACACGATACAATCACAAATTATCAAATCTACCCAAAAGCCCAAATTTTCATGTAATTATCCAAGCAGATTGGGGACAGTCTTGTAGTTATAGCTTTTAATTATTTTTTTAAAATGTAAGGTGAATTTCATTAACAAAACAAAAATACAAAAAATAGAAGGAAAAGCTAAAAAGAAATGAGCCCAATCATACGCTACAAACATGTCGGATGCTGTATGAAATTCTGAAAGTCATTGAAAAAGAACAATACAATGGGCACGAAAAAATATAGGGCATGCCCCAGACAGATTAGATTGTAGTACCTTGAATTCAAGAATGAGAAATTTTAAATATACTACAATTATTTATTTTTATTAAATACACTACAACCTTCTAAACTAAAATACTCTTATCATCCATCAAAATTATAAATACATCCCTAAACAGAATACACCCACTATTCATCTTCTTTGTCTAAAATCTCTACAGAATCCAGAAAATCCTTAAATCAAATTCATAGACAAAATAGCATGAGTATTTTTTTAGGTTTTTTTTGGTTGTTTTTGTGTTATTTATCTGTAATCTCTATGTTTCTTTTTCTACATATTCATTTTCAGATTTTTTTTTAATGAATGGTTTTGGTGCACGCTTGCGCAGGCTAACTTGAGCAAGTCATGTTCTTGCGCAAGTCAGCTTCTGCAAGACTCATTCTGTTTTCTCTTATTTTCTTTTACTTGTGGCTTTAGTAAGTTTCCAAAATCAAGCTGAAAAAATCCTGAAAGATATTCTTTTCACTAAGTGATTAGAACCAATCAAAAGAGCCCTGTTGCAGTTTCACCATTTCTGCAACCAAGAAAGCTGACAAATGAGAATTCCAACAGTTTTTTAAATCTCTCTTTTTGATTTATTTTCTTGCCCAAATGAAAATTTCAATAGTTCTTGACCTCGTTATCTGTCTTCCTAGTAAACTTCAAACAATCAAAGACCACCTAAGAGAAAAATGATGGAAGAATGCATGAAGAAAGAAGAAGAAAGTGATTGGGTTTTTTTCATTAATTTAGTAATCTTAGTGAGGTTAAACTCGTCTTTTTATTTAAGCATATTTTTGTCCTCAGATTATTTGAAGGGTAAATATTAATTTTTAGGGTTTATTTAGAAGCTTTCTTCAAGTATAATAATCAAACGAAAAACAATTCATTTATAAACAAGACACTTGCGGACATAGACGGTAAATCACAGTGTTGGTATCCGAAAAAGATAATGGTCCAGCGGCCCAACTAAATATAAAGCTCCATAAACAGAGAATCTAAAGAGAACACCTGAACTCGAGGACAGTCAAACATGATCCTCTTTGGATGAGGGAAATGAACTAAGCATAAGTAACAACCAAGATCCCATTAGCAAAACTGTTATTCGTATGGTTGGCAAGAATTGACTCCCTCATGCAAAAAACAACCTACTCTCTGCACGTAACCACCGACTAACCACATTTTGTGCATAATGTGTGTGGAAATCAAGTAATAGAAGAACTCTCTTTGTAAAAATTGATCATTGAGGTTTAGATGTTTCAATAAAACACTGAGGTTGCGTTTAAGATAGTGAATATGATTTAAGACGTGTTTTACATTGTTACATGACATAAAAGTGATAATTAGCTCAGAATAACATTATAGGAATATCTTTCAATGATGAGGAAAAGAGAAGTCCAAAAACAATTAAGACTTGATCTAACAATTGTTAAGCTTGCTTAAAAGGGATTAGATTCAAAGTTTGAATCTTCCTTCCGCACTTGTACTTTCCTATGAAGCAAAAAAAAAAAAAGAGAAGCCCACAAAGAGATCCTTAATGCCCATAAACTCGATGATGTTGAAATCTTCAAACTCAATAAGCGTAACAATATAACTTTAACAACCCCAATGAGATTGTGAAAGACACTGCCAATAGCTTCTAAGCAGCCCTACTAGATGCAGATCGATCAACATTAAGCTTCATATAATTGAAACGAGGACAAGAACAAGAGATATTCAGATGTGGAATAAGCTTATTGAAATTAAAAAAGCCGAAAGAAGGGTTGAGTAAAAATCATTCATAAAAGCAATCAAGGTCTCAATAAAGATCTTGATGAAGTTCATGGATTTATCCTTGGAGCCAAACCTCTTCTTACCAATCGAAAAACATTTGCTGAGGTGAGATTTGAAGAAAATTGAAAGAGTGATGCTTCATACTCCTTCCAGCCCAATTGCAAAGGTGACACAACAGAATTCTGCTTTGGCTGCAAACCAAAGTGAGTCCTCCAATCCTCGTGACCAAAGGTCTAAGGATTAACAGTTGTGGTGTGACCATTGCAATAAACCTTATCACACCAAGAAGACGTGTTGGGAAATTTATGGAAACTGCATATTAGAAACTGTAGGAAATCAAAGTATTGTATTGAAAGACTTAAGATAAAACTGTACATAGGTATCCTATTTATATACAAAGAACTTCTAACTAAATAGGAAAGTATATCACTCATAATCCTAGATATTATTCTAATTAATAGAATCTATAATCAAGTGATTCTCTAACACTAATGCTAGGGATACACATATATACTGATTTTCTAAAATAACAAATTAATTGAAACAGTAGTTGACTTTCCAATAATATTCTTGACACTCCCTTTCAAGCTGGTGAATAAATATTGTCCATTCCCATCTTGGTTACAATCTTGTGGAAGAATGGATTGTTAATTCCCTTGGTTAGAACGTCTGCTAGCTGTGATTCGCTTGGTTCATAGGGTGTGCAAATGAGACCACTGTCAAGCTTCTCCTTAATGAAGTGTCTGTCAACTTCAATATGTTTTGTTCTGTCATGCTGCACAGGATTGTGTGCGATGCTAATTGCAGATTTGTTATCACAGTAGAGCTTCATAGGGCCATCCCACTTGAGTCTTAAATCTACCTAAATGATCTTCAACCATAGTAGCTCACATACATCTTGCGCCATTGCCCGAAATTCTCATTCTGCACTTGATCTTGCCACAACATTCTGCTTTTTGCTCCTCCAAGTAACTAAGTTTCCTCCCAAAAAGGTGCAATAACCTGTGGTGGATCTTCTATCAACCACTGAGCTTGCGTAGTCAGCATCGGTGTAGGCCTCCAAAGTGAGCTTATCACCTTTTTTGAACAAAATTCCCTTTCCTGGAGTTCCCTTGAGATAGTGCAATATTCTGTGCAAATGGAGTTCCTTAGGCTTGTGCATAAATTGGCTCACCACACTAACTGCATAGGCAATATCAGGCCGTGTGTGAGATAGGTAGATTAGTCTACCAACCAGTCTCTGATATGATTCTTTGTTTGTAGCATTGTCTCCCTCTACTTCTCCAAGTTTATGATTAGGATCAATTGGTGTGCTGACTGGTTTGCACGCCAATTTTCCCGTGTCTCGCAAGAGATCGAGGACATACTTTTGTTGGGATATAAAGATCCCTTGTTTCGACCGTGTCACTTCAATGCCTAAGAAATATTTCAAGTTTCCTAATTCCTTAATCTCGAACTCCTTTGCAAAACATCTTCCCAAGTTCTGCCTTTCTTTTTCACCATTTCCCGTCATTATGATATCGTCAACATAGACAATGAGAGCAGTAACTCCCTCTGAACCTGAGTGTTTTATGAATAAGGTGTGATCCCCTTGGCTCTGTTTGTACCCCACGGAATGCATTACCTTGGCAAATCTCCCAAACCAGGCTCTTGGTGATTGTTTTAGGCCATATAGTGCCTTCTTGAGTTTGCAAACCTTATTTGCAGCCATGTTTCTATTGAATCCATGGGGTATTTCCATATAGATTTCCTCCTCAAGATCTCCGTGCAAGACTGCATTTTTTACATCAACCTGTTGTAAAGGCCAGTCAAAGTTAACTGCTAAAGATAGAAGAATTCTCACCGTATTCATCTTGGCAACTGGAGCAAAGGTTTCTTGATAATCTATTCCATATGTCTGTGTGTATCCTTTAGCCACTAGCCTAGCTTTGTACCTCTCAAGCGTTCCATCTGCTTTATGCTTAACTGTAAAGACCCACTTACATCCCACCGATTTCTTTCCTCTTGGTAGCTCCACAATCTCCCAAGTATTGTTCTTCTCTAGGGCCTGCATTTCAACATTCATAGCATTCTTCCAATTTTCACAATTTAAAGCCTCTGATAATGTTTTTGGAATGGATACTGAGTTTATGTTTGTAAGGAAACTTTTATGAGATGGAGAGCATTTCTCAAAGGACACAAAGTGGGATATTGGGTATAATGGATGTTTTGTGCACTCTCTAGTTCCTTTCCTAAGGGCTATGGGCAAATCGATGTCAGATAAGAAATCACTTTGAGAAGTAGAGCTAGAAGATATTACCTCATTTCCAGGATTTGAGTCTGATGATTGGTCCGGCCTTGGTTCAGGGGCTAGACTTTTCCTTCTTGAGTAAACCTGTGAGAACCGATTGTCAGTAATGGCCTTTCCCCCATCTGCTTGTGAACTCGGTTGTAAGGAAGATTCATTTTGGGTTTGTGAAGGTGGAGGCTCAGGTTGCTCAATTGTAGTTTTAGGAGAGGTTTCGATCTCGGGTTGGAATTTAGAAGATGATGATGGCAAGTCAAGGAGAAAGAAGTCTCGATCCTTATCTTCCACAAATGTTGTCTCCCTTTAAAGATAAGGTTGAGTGAAATATGGTTCTGTTTCAATGAAGGTAACATCTGCGGAGATTAGGAGTTTTTTAGTAGGTGGGTGATAGCACTTGTACCCTATCTGTGTTGAAGAGTATCCCACAAAGGCACACTTGATAGCTCTAGGGTCTAACTTTCCTCTATTTTGGCTGTGAACATGAACAAATGAGACACACCCAAATACTCTGAGAACAAGATGGTTTGTTGTACTAAGACTTGGATAAAAGTGAGACAATACCTCCATGGGACTCTTGAAGTTTAACACTCAGGATGGTAACCTGTTTATGACATGTGTGGCTGTAAAAACTGCTTCCCCCCAAAAGTATTTTGGCACATTTTTCTGAAATAATAATGCTCGAGTAGTGTTTAGGAGATGGCCATTTTTCCTTTCTGCAACTCCATTTTGTTGTGGAGTAGAGACACATGATGACTCATGAATAATACCTTCTTGTCGAAAATATGAAAAGTGTTTGGTTGAAATAATCTTTTGCATTATCTGACCTAAACCTTTTGATTTGGACCCCAAATTGGTTTTTTATCTTGGAAAATAAATTTGGGAGGATATCACTCGCATCAGATTTTGATTTAAGCAGAAATATCCAGGAAACTTTTGTACAATCATCAATAAATGAAACAAACTAACGTGCCCCAGAAATATTTGGAATTGGAATTGTAGATAGACCCCATATATCACTATGAATCAACTCAAAAGGAAAAAGACTTCTTTTGTTATTGGTGGGAAAGGTAGCACGTCTGTGTTTTGCAAGTTCACATGCATCACAATGAAACTGCTTATCAACTAGTCCTTTGAACAAAGAAGAGAACATAATTTCAAGTGTTGAAAAAGAAAGATGTCCGAGCCTAAAATGGTAAAACCAAATTGTCTTTATTGGTGAGGTTTTGTCCAGAAAGGTAGGTTAGGGGCTGGCTCCACTTACCAACTTTCGATTTCTCTAATTCCTCAAGATAGTATAATCCATCCTTCTCCTTAACACGTCCAATCATCATTCCCGAGCCCTGGTCTTGAAATAGACAATAAGATGGAAAAAAAGTTACTTTGCAATTCATGTCATGAAAAAGCTTGGATATTGATAAAAAATTGGTGGACAATTTGAGAACATATAGGACATTTTTCGAAGTAAGGTTAGGACTGATTTTTATTTCTCCTACCCCAGCTATCGTGGCCAAGGAACCATCGGCAGTAGCAATTTTCCTACTACTAGAACAAGGTGAATATGAAGTACAGTTTTGAAAGGAACGAGTCATATGATCTGTGGTACTTGAATCAATAATCCACAAATGTTTAAAGGTTCTATCTGAGGCATTTAAAGCGTGAGAAGTTGGAAGTTTACATGAATGTATCAATGAATAGGTACCTGAAGGTTTTTCAAGAATAATTAAGAGATTTCTCAGCTTTTCAATCTCTTCTTTGTTGAGAGTGCCCAACTCCTTTGATGCTGCAGTGATTGTTTCTGCAACTTTTAACATCTTTCACAAATCAAAAATTGCTGAAAGATAGGTGAAAATCAGGGATAAATCAGCAATGAAGGCCAAGCAACAAAGAAAAACCACCAATGATGAAGAACAGAAGAAAAATTCAGCTATGAAGGCTGATAAAAAAGAACACATGAAATACTCCGTTTTATCTTTAGAAAACAGAGCAAAGACAACAATGACGAAGGCTGGAACAATAGAACCAGAACCGAGCCTATAGAGATGAACAAAAACAAATTTTGGTGATGAAGGCTGGATTAGAAAATGGCTATGAAGGCCTGAGGCAAAAAAATCAGCAATGAAGGCTGAAGAAGAAACTGCAGAAAATCAGCAATGAAGGCTGAAAAAATGACCGATTTCTAAGAAAAAAACCTAAAGCTCTTGATACCATGTAAGAAATCAAAGTATTGTATTGAAAAACTTAAGATAAAACTGTACATAATTACCCTATTTATATACAAAGAACTTCTAACCAAATAGGAAAGTATATCACTCATAATCCTAGATATTATTCTAATTAATAGAATCTATAATCGAGTGATTCTCTAACCATAATGCTAGGGATACACATATATACTGATTTTCTAAAATAACAAATTAATTGAAACAGTAGTTGACTTTCCAATAATATTCTTGACAGAAACCTCAAAGTCAAAAAAAAAACGATCAGACTATACTATGAAGTCTGTCATAGACTCTAAAAAACCAAGCCAACTTCCCTTCACCAAAGAACAAATGTAGCTCTTGAGGAACCTTCAGAACCAGTCAAAAGCTCTTAAAAGAGTTCGAACCTACTGCACTATCCTCCACTACTACTATTGGACAAAGAGGTAACACCAGATCATCTTATTTATCACAGAGTTATTGCTGAAGGTTCGATAAATGATACTGGTGCCTCAAACCATTAATAAATAGCCTTCTAAATAATTTCCTCGAGAAATGGCCATTCAAAGAAAAACTCCAAATATCACCTTCCTAACCCATTTGCTTTTTGCCTTCTTTCTCCACAAAGGCTCTTTGTTTCTATTTGCTTGCCATAATTCTTTGACCACTTCATTGCCTACCACAATAATTACTCATCAAAATTCCCCCTATCATACACCAACGTCCTCCAATATTCTCCTTAAGCATCAAAATTTCCTCCATAGTTTTCTCTTTTCTTCAACCCCTACATACATAAACCATAATACACTCATAATCATGAAAAATGCATTTCCTTTCTTACAACAATATATCTCCCCCTAACAAGCACTCCTTTTTCAAACACATTTCTATCCCATATAATTAGCAAACCTCTAGATGCTTTATTGGCTTTACTATACACCCAATCAAATTCACCAAAAGACCTAATCGCCTCAATCTACCTCTCTTCCCATGACTCCATTTTTGTTTCTTAAACCATCACCATACCAACCCCATATTTGATAATTTGTCTTCTTAATTGACTCTTCTTCATATAATTTGATAGCCTCTTGATATTCCATGCCATCACCCTCAAAATAAAGCAAATACCTTAATCTTCTCAACTACACAACAAAATCTTAAACTCTCCAATGCCTCTCCCTAACCCACTACTTTTTATCTATCAATATCCTAAACCCCTCATCCCACTATAATTCCTCTCCTCTTTCATATCAAACACGTCCCCTATCCATACCTTACCACCTCTATATCATTAATTCTTAATTTAATCCCTCTGCATCACTTTCTTCAAAAACATTTGCTCATCGGCCCCCTTAGTAAGACCTAGTTTTTGTCCCAATTTCCTCACTTCTTCCGTTTCCTTCAAACTTCCACGTTTCCAAGATCCCAAAAAATCGCCTTTTGATAATGAACCATTAACAATGGGGCTTTCACTCTACTCCAATTTGCAAGCCTTACTTCCGTGCTTCTTTTAAGCTTTTCTCCCTTTTTATGAACTTTACTCAATATTTCTTCCTCAATCTCAACATACCTTCTCCATTTAATAACTTTCGTTTTTTTTTGTTTTATCCCTTCTCTCAATTCTAATTAAAACACATGCGTCATAGTTTTTCTCTCTTCCTCGTGTAAAAGAGGCCCAATCACTCTATTTTGCTCTTGGCCCACTTCTTCATAATCCTTTTGATTTTCAGTCTCAACAAGGTTATTCATATATATATATCGACCCATATTCTTTTTGTGGCCCACTTCTGTCTGATCCTACGAATGCAGCTTTATCTCCATTATTTATTAAAATTCTTCATTTTGAATTATCACTTGTACACTAGTTGACTAATGCCTCCTTATTTGAAATATCCCATAACTCATCAATTTCGTTGCCCTCGTGCTTTGACAGCCATTATCTTCCTTATTCTTTTCCCCATGCACATCATTATTATTGTCAACATTTT
This sequence comes from Heritiera littoralis, assembly GCA_031772115.1. Lineage (NCBI taxonomy): Eukaryota > Viridiplantae > Streptophyta > Magnoliopsida > Malvales > Malvaceae > Heritiera > Heritiera littoralis. The sequence goes on from JAPDPK010000023.1 coordinate 5,792,557, forward strand.
TTTCTCACTTCTTTAGATTTTTCACTTTTCTCCTTTGATTATATCTTGTCTTCCTCATCCACATCCTTGCTTTTTGTATGGTTTCCCCTGAGATATAATTCTCTAATGAACTAGAACTAACCTCAACTTCCTTGTCTCCATAACTTGCTTTAAAGGAAATTCACAATTTTCTAACTCTAAATCAGGATATTGTAATATTTCAGTGACAAATATTGAAACTATAATTTCCTGCAACTACCTGAAAATTCTCATTAACAAGGAATTTTGATTTCAACTTGAATCCAACTTGTTAATATTACTATCAGAAGACCCAATAGCCCAATAGCCTATCAGAAGACCCAATAGGCCCATCTCATCGAGCTTGGTAACAAGAGGCCCACAAGGAGTAACCGCCCACTTTATTACACAACGGGTATAACTGCCCACTTTATTACAAAAACGAGTATAACCACCTACTTTATTACACAACGGGTATAACCGCCCACTTTATTACACAACAGGCATAATCGCCCATAACTCCCATTTAATTACATAATTGGGCGTAACCAATTACACAGCATCTGTTACATCCATAATCGCCTATATAAGGCATGAAGACAAAAGGGACAAGGTATGAAAAACACACATTTCTCTCCCAACCTTGATATTTTTCTCTAAACACTTTACTGATTTAAGCATCGGAGAAAGTCCCACTGGGAACAACCCCAATGATCCTTATTTTGCAGGTTGATCCAAGGAGGAACGAGTTGATCCAATATCAACAAGTCTAGTGATCTTTTTGGCATCAACACAACTCCTACTAAAAGAATTCATCTTCAACGTTTCCTCATGAACACACACAAGCCTTCCAAAACAATTGGCAATATTCTGGAAAGTTTCCATGTTCCAAACATAAATTGGAATCCCACAACATTCTATCCATATCCTTCTCATAAGACTAGACAATTTCTTAGACCACACTTCTATCTTCTCAAACCATTTATCCAACAATCCCCAATCCTCCATCTTCAACAATTCCATTCCTTCTCACCATCTTCAACAATTCCATTCCTTCTCTATCATCAAACTTTATCAGAAACTTCGTTCCTTGCATTTTTCGATAAAAAATCTACCTCCATTTTCCTCACCATACTTTTTTCCTGCCAATTCATTCATAATCACATCTTCATTCTTGGCCATAGCAACAACACCTTTTTTCTAACCAATTTAGGTTTTCATCGTCAACCTTACCAAAGCAACTTTTCACTTCACCCACCTTTTCATCTTCCTCATCCCTAATTTCCAACTTCTCAACTAATTATAATCCCGGCAAATCCTTACACCCTTAAATTTATCCTCCACTATTTTACTTCAATCAATATTACCCACATTCATACTCCCACATCTGTTACCTTCATTCTAACTCTTCCTAACTATATTACCACCACTCAGAACCATTTTTTTCTTCCAAAAAGATGATCTTGGATCAAACCTCGCTATGTTAACTCCAATCTTATAATCTAACTGTTAGCTTTAAATTGTCATATATCTTTTAAAATGACAAAAACTTAAGTAAACTTTAATGTTTTAATTCATATTGTAAATTTACCTTATCACACATGATTTTCTCAATCCATTTTCAAGTGATTATATCAAACATTAAAACCATGATTTAATTACATATTCTTATTGGTCTTAATACTTTATAAAATATCTTGAATATTTTAGAAAATTACTTGATGAATATTTGGACTATGTTTTCATTTGAGAAAGTCAAGAAAAACTTTCACAAAATATTGGGTTGAATTAGGATCAAAGACGATATCATTTTTAACCCAAAAGTGCAGGAAAAATGCCCTCTGGAAGCATGGGATCGATCCCATATGGAAAGGGATCGATCCCTTTTTGGCAGAAGCACTCCAATGCGTGAAATGAAGGAAAGGATCGATCCCTTTACACCAGAAAGTCCCCAACGGCTAGTTTCTGTTTGGACTCCAACCAACGTCCACAAACCATCCAAGGAACTATAAATAGAGGCTTAGAAGCTAAAGGAAGCAAGGAGGAACTACTCAATCAACTCCAATACTTATTTTCCTCAAATCCTCAAGTCTCAACAACAAATCAAAAGCTACAAAGTCTTTATCTTCCATCATTCACATATCTCTTGTATTGCTTAGCACAAATCTTGTATAGGCTTTCACTTGTACCTAATTTCTGTAATCACTTGCACCTAATTTCTGTAATCACTTGCCTATCTAGAGGCCTTCTTTGATTACTTCTCTTATAAACCAATTCATTCCTTGTATAATGAGAGGTTTCTCTTTAGCCTAAGAAAAGGAGGAAGGTTACTCTTTAGCCTAAAAAAAGAGGGAGGTTTTCTCTTGAGCCTAGAAAAAGAGAGGTTTCTCTTTAGCCTGGAAAAAGAGGAAGGTTACTCTTTAACCTAAGAAAAAGAGGGAGGTTTCTCTCGAGCCTAGAAAAAGAAAAGTTTCTCTTTAGCCTAGAAAAAGATGGAATGTAACAAATTCAAGGATAGTGAATTTGGGAAAATCCTTGGGAGCGTCTCAAGGTAGCGGACGTAGGCAAGGTAGCCGAACCTCTATAAATCGATTGTGTAAATCTCTCTCCCTACTCTTTATTTACTTGCGATTATATTATGTTTATTGCATTGAACTTGGATTGCATGCTTCCCTAGCTTAGAGAACTTAGAAAATAATCAAATAGGCTAGAGAATTTAGAAGAATCGCAAAATGAGCTTAAAGGTAGTAAAAAACCGATTCACCCCCCTCGGTATAGCCTATAAGAGCCAACACTAACAACCACACCCCATTTAAGTTCCAAACAGCTATTTGTGCATCATTCTGATATGCAAATCTTTACAAAACCAAATCTCTTGCTTGACATACTTCCTTTCATGGGGATGAACACATCCACAACTTTTTCGAATCTTCCAAAAACTTCTCCAGCCATCTCTAATGAACTTTAATGGATAAGTTGTTGACAAAGACTATAGAGACACCCGCCTTCGAACATTGAAAGTATCTCTTAAACCCACCCTCGAACATGTCACTCTTTCTTTAGCAAGATATGAGTCCGTTTTCAAACTACTGAGGAAATCTTATCTTTACTTAAAGTTCGAGCTCTTTTTGGATTAAAGCCAATAATGAGTGCATTGACAATGCATCATTACTATACATTATTAGTCAACCACAGTGTCGCCTTGTTATAGAGAAAGGAAAATGTAGACCCTTCATAATAAATTAAAAAGTTTTACTAATATATATTTTTAACGACCTATATATTTTTTAGTTCTGATCATTAATAAAGTGACACTTTATGATTGATTGACAATGTATAAATGCTATATATTGTTAGTGCATCAAATATAAATTCAATGCTAACACAGTCATTGTTGAGTTGAAGGATTCCCAAAGCTATGTTGTTACAATTGTTTCAATACCACTAGGTATCCAAGACCCTCGACTATAGCAAAGCTTCTTGCGAATAAATATGGGAAACCTTTTTCCTAAAAATTGGCAAAGAAAGATATCTAAAAACTTGTTATTGAATCTGATTCCATAATTGTAGTTAGCAGGTACCATGATAAAATTTAATGTTTTTGGAAGCTATGGTCTATCTTTTGTGATATTTACTAATTCAATCAATTGAGGTGGTCATTCTGCCTAACGTCTACAAAGAAGTCAATGGAATGGCTATTGCATTAGCCAAGGTAGGTGTTTCGAGGGAAAACTTTTTCATAACTTGGTGGTAGATTTTAGGCTTGTATGAAGGAAAAAGAGGAAAAGTTATGATCTTCTTCCTATTGTGTTTCCAATTGTACACTTTTGTACTCTTTGTTCTCCAAGAGTTTCAAAGTATAGGATGACTTCTCTCTTTCTAATAAAATTCATGGCTTAACAAAAATAAATTATCATCATCATCATCATCAGAGTCTTTATTCCAAGAGATTGGGATAGGCTACTTAACAAAAATAAATAAATAACAAACTATATCCATATTACGTTGGCGTAAGGAATTCCCTATAGCTTTCAAAGATAATTAAACTCCTATGAATTGGAGAGTAAGAACCTAATTAAAGTGAAAAACAATAACACTGAAATAAAATAGAAACTATAGGATGCATGACTGTAAAAAATGACAAAACCATTCAAATTCAGCCTTCTTTGCATGGAACAGAAAATTGTTATTCATAAATGCATACTGATGGCCTGGCCTGTAGATATTTCAAATGCTTGTACTAACCTTTTTTTCAAGTGAAGTGATCTCATTCATAATACGTTCACCCTGAAAAAAAATGGAACAACTTCTTGTTATAATAGACAAAACCTAGCCCTAGCTTTGCAGATTAAGCAACACGCATGTATAAACCTTAGTCCCAAGAACGCGAGAAAGTCCTGATTCAAGCATTTTCTCAAGCTGCTGCAATTCATCTATATTCAATCCTTGAAGATCTTCTCCTCTCATCTGCCTGTCATAAAGTGGTTACATATGTAAATGTAATATAAAAGTCAAAAGTCGATCAACGATCACATTAATTGGGGAAACAAACTAGTGATTGCTGACCTTAGTTGTTGGCTCTTATCAGCAATTTCTTTGCTCAATCTTATCTGATTACTGTTTTCCAACTGTAGTTGAAAAAAGGCACACTCCATTAAAGGCTATAAGTCAAACTTGCAAGACTACAAAATATTAGAAGAAGAAAAAGATGATTACGAAAAATAAGAAGTATTTCCAAGATCACAAGGATTAATAAATGAACTCATGAAAGCAAATATTGATTTACATACAAGGATCATGGAGCTTAATATGAATCTATGAATTTGAAATGCAAAAGGAGAAGCAGTTGCTTGAAAATTAATTTTTAGAAGTTCTATTTGCAATTACATTTTTTCTCAATATGAACATGTTAAAGAAGGAAAAAAAAGTATGGTTGAATAAGTAAAATTGTTGCATTGAACAAAAATATGATCGCATACAAAATTTCTATAAATTCTCCTTGAAACTTCAACCCTATAGGTCGGCTTTTTGAAAATGATGATGATAATGATGATATTGTTTTAGAATAATGTGACAAACATCTTATATAATTACCTACCTGCAGTTCAAGAGACGGTTGATCTAGTTTGCCGAGATTATTGGAGTGCAGACTATACTTTCCCAATACATCCTTCATGCTTCATGGAGTGAAAAAAAAATTCTTAGACAACAATTATTCTTCAGATAAAAACCCGAAGCAAGAAGGCCAATACAAATATTGAATGCATCAAAGCAAGGAATGGTTTGAAATGAACTCATCTTCAGCAAAATTCCTATATCCAAGAAACATACACCATACGTGAAAAGATATGGTAAAGATGTAACCACTGCTGCTAACAGTCATTCCAAGCTTCAACTACGGAATCTAAGTTGAACAGCATTCAGCACACAGCAAGTCCGTAGATGCCAGTGGCAATGCCTAAACAATTACTGATACAATCAGTGAGCAAAACACCTAGGTTGGAAGTGATTGAGATCGATCTCTTCATCAAAATGATGATGACATAGAATTACGCTACTAAATGTTAAAAGAAAATTGTAGCACCAGCCAAATGACCTAGAACCGATCATAATGGTCAAATTTCTAACATGTAACAGAAACTGGGTGGGGTCTGTTTGTTATAACACTGGCATTGACCAACCAATATCCGCCATCTCTTTGAAAATATAGCTAGGAAAACTCATTAATTATATATGTTTAACATATTATCATGTTACAGAACATATTATGCATTTCAAAAATTAGATCCCATAAATTATATACAAAACTTGTTCGTAGGCTCATTGATAATATGCTCTTTGCATAACATTAGAAAGCATTTGGAAAATAGTATTGAAATCAAGGGTATGATTTGATAATCTATTATAATATTCTAGAACATCCAAAGCACCAATGAACTACTTAAGCCCTAGAAGGTCATGATGGTAACAATGTAAGCTATTTATGATATATAGTCTCATATAATATTCCACTATATATAGTTCATTGAAACTTAATTCCTCATCAGTTATCTATCTTCTTAAACTTAACACCAGAAATCGAAAAGAGGTGATCAATTTCAACAAAAACATACCAAAGTTTCCTTGGTCGAGCCTCAACATTATGACACTAACTGATTGCAATCACAAAATCTGATTCAATAGTTGGCTGGATACCTTCAAATCTGCCACAAACCATCCCATTATATTTATTTATTTCATCTTCTATATAAATCGTCATCCCTTTGCGATACAGTACTTGTAATTTCTTCTCTAGTTATGCCTAATACGTTACACATTCTTCTAAATTAGAGAACATCTAGGATACTCTATTTATAAGCAACTCATTACTTATCTCAAATCTAAATGCCTAATAGTCATTGTCATATTATTTAAGCCCATCGTATATATGATTCAATGAATCCTCGCCTTCTAAGTTCTAACACTTTTCAGGCTTTTATAGATAAAAGTACTGCAACTGTTTGAGACCAAAGAAGGGTCTAAGTCACGGTTTTAAGAACTTCTTAGTCCTGAAATTTCATAGTTTGATGGGTACATGTTCATCAATACCAGGAATGATTCTTTATTCAATAGTATGATATGCTTACTAACCTTCCTCTTTATTAATTCCAATGATTGTTAAACTACCACATATACATATGCAATTGAGTCTCATATTTCCTCAGACCTTCCACTTTATTATGGCTTGTTTTTGAATCTAAAACATGTAGAATCTCCCACCATTATCATATAAGATAATATTAGACAAAGCCATTAACATGGTCTTATGGCATGAAGGAAACAAGTTTGAGAAGAGAAAAAACGACACCATTGATCCTATTTGCAGGCAGATTAATTTTAAAATGGATATATTCTCTAGCTATACGTGCCACAAAAGATTCCCAACATAAACCATGGAAGACCTAAGATCTCTTTCCCCAAGAATCAGTAACCAACAGGAATAAGGATGAGAAAAAGCAAGGTATAAGAATTATCCAAGAGAGACATGAACTAATGGCAATCAAATTAAAAGTTCAGGAAAAACTGTATAAAGCACGAAACTTTTTTCTTAAAATCCACATATCATTAGCAACAGGAGCAGATTTTCCTTTTGGGGTTTTGAGAGACTATTAATTTTATGCAAAAGATAGTACTATATGTTCATCTCTAATAATGTCATGGAATAAAATAAAAATAAGGCTCCAAAGTTAGATACTTAAGTGAGAAAAAACCACTTGTTTTGGCCACTTTTTCTCCCTACATGACTGCTATTACCGCCAGATAGTTTGGAAGTCCTAGTAGCAATAGGCTCCATGATCTATGGAAAATCAACAGAAAGAGAGATGATCCAAAAGGGTTCGTAATTTCTCATTTCCTCAAGATCTTTCCTTAAAAAAACTCAAGAGCTAGCTTTCAGATGCCACCGATGTAGAAGTCCATAACCATAAAACCGGGCACTAGCTTGAGATATTTCCAGGTTTCTTTCAGGTCCTTTACATATCTGGAAAGATCACCTTCCTTTTGTCATCAAAGGGATTGGTTTTTTTTTTTTGAAAGTTGAGGAATCATAACATAGGAATCACTTATTATGGGAATCAGCGCACAAAGTGAAAGAAGAGGCTGAAGAGCATGAATTTTGAAAGAGAAGTGATGCATTAATGTTAAACGAAGGAGATTTTGTCCAAAGAAAAGACAGCTATGCAAAATACCTGGAGCTGGCAAACTCAAAAAGCTTCCCTGTAGCCGAGAAAATGATGAGAGCAACCTCAGCATCACACAGAACTGAAAGCTCTTGAGCTTTCTTGAAAAGCCCTCGCCTTCTCTTGGAGAAAGTCACTTGCCTCGACGTGATGTTGTCAATCTTCTTGATCTTGATCTTCTCTCTGGCCATTTCTACTACCCTCCATAACATATTATAAGATCAAAATCACAAAAATATAAAAGTTTCACATTTCTCTGATCAGAGATAAGGAAATTAATAAAAAAACCAGTACATAGAATGAGTTGTAATAGAAGAGAAAATAAGTGGGTTTTCTTGACTTTCTTGTGGTAAGTTCATTGAAAAGATGAAAGCTGAAACCCTAGTGGAAGGCCCCGTGTCCAGATCCAGGTGAACAAACCAAGAAAAAGTGACAAAAACCCACCAATCTTAGTTCATGAACATGCAAAAAGAACACAAAATGTCTACGCTTGGTGCGTTTTTTCTTCATTAGTTTTACCTTATTGAGGAACTGGTATTTTTGTTCAGAAGCTCACAGAAACTAAAAGCCTCCCAATTCCAGAAAGTTAAAAAACCATGAGAGAGAGAGAGAGAAAGAAGCTTTGGTTGTGAGAATTAGCCGGTTCAAGAAAGGAAAGGTTTACCTACTTACCTTCCCTTTTATAGCTAGAGAGAGCTTTTTCCAATATTATCTTCAGTATACTGTTGGGACATTTTGCCTAAAAAAGTTAAAAAGAAAAACTTCCTTGGGTGCTTAAAAAAAAAATTGTGAAGCAAAGAGAGGTTGGGAGAAGGGCAAAAATCAGGAATCATGGACGGAGAATCAAAGCTGAACAAAGTAACAACTTTTTTTTTTTTTTGAAAAAAGTTACTTCATTTCAATTTTCTTTATATCTGCTTTTTCCCGAATAAAATAAGCCTTGTTTGGGCTATGATCGCTTTCCGTACATGGATAGTAATGATGAGGAGATATTAAACCCTACTTTCTATCAGCCACGCCTGCTTCCAAGGGCACATCACTGCATCAGTTCCCAACCAATTTGGTCTGTCACTTCTTACTTTCCTTCTGTGACCTTGAAGAGTTACTTGCATCCAAATAAAATAACAATAATAATTACACCCTTGATTCTTATAATTTAAATCTTAAAATAAATTAATCTTTAAATTTTTAAACCTAATAAATTGATCTTTAATATTACAATATTGTAACAAGCATACCTTTTTGTCACTTAAAATGTCATTATTATTATTAAATGCTAGCTTAATTTACATATAGATGATATGTGTAGCTCACTTACTTTTTTTCATTTTATTCTTTCTTTTTCTCTTTCTTTTTTTTATTTTCTTTCTCTTTCCTTTTTTTTGTTAAAATCATCTTATATCCTCACACCATTCTAGTATAGGACTAATCCGAATTCGAGCTGGGCAAGACCCAAAAGGCAGCAAAGCTCTCCCTCAAGAGTTTTAACACAATTACATACCCAAAGCTCGAACTCTAGACCTCTAATTAAGTTAGAACAGCTCATTGCCAATTGATCTACATGCTCTTGGGTCTCTTTCCTTTCTTCTCTTTAACATTCTTTCTCTCTTTTTTTCTTTCTCCCACATCCCACCATGACTTATATGCCTAAAAAAATCCTCAAATTCCAAGTTTGAAAATCCGTTGAAGATACTAATATCAAAACAACAAGAATAAAAATTTTCACTTTTTTATTTTTGTTCTTGCTTTGTGTTGATGTTGGTAGTCAAGATTTTTGAAGCTCTATTTTTTTTTTTGTTGGGTTTGAGGAATGGGTTCTTTTGGTGTGTTAATTTTTTGATTTTTTTTATTATTTTTGATGCTGTGTTAATTTTGATTCTTTTTTATAATAATACCATTAGAACATGACATTAAAAAAAATAAAAATTCAAGTTAAATTGTCAGCCCATCAGCCACCCACCATTTTTTCAACCATTTGATGCTTTTCTTGTCATTCTCTCTCCCCTTTTCTCTCTCTAAGATGCATGTGAGAATGAATTGTTAGAATTCGAAATCAATTGCAGAATGATATCTTTGTTAGAATACAAGGAGACAATGCACAATGCTTCCATGTCTACAATTACAAGAAAATTATATAATTCATTTTTTGGATTATCGATTTGGTGAAAATGCTGGCTTGGTGGTTGAGAAGAAGAGAAAGTGCATAGAAGGTTGTTGTTTGGGTGAAAAAGAATAACAAATAAGAAAGGAAATATGTTGGGAAGGAAAATATAGAAAAAAGAAATAAACTAAGTAAAAAAATAGAAACAATAAAAAAAAAAGATGGATTGATCCATCATGTCAACATTTAAGTAAAGTTGGCTGGACACATGTGTCGTCCACGTGTTGTCCGGTTGGCATTTAACAACTACAATAACGTTTTAAATGGCAGAATGACATATTTGTTACAATATTGTAACATTAGGGATCAATTTGTTACGTTTTAAATTTTAGGGACTAATTTGTTATGAGGCCCAAATTATAAGGACCACGAGTGCAATTAACTCAAAAAAAAATAATATTCTTTGTACTTAGTACTTGTAAAATTTTTAAATTTTATCTGAAAAACTAAAAAATTATACATATTTTATTAAAATATATATTTGATAAATTATAAAAATTAAATAAATTTATGATATATCTTTTTTTTAATTTAAAATTTGAATTTGCTTTATTATACATAATTAAGGGAAAATTTTACAATAAATGTCATAAATTTTGACGTTACTATAATGTCAACGTAATAAACACATGATTAAGCAAAACTTTAAAGTCATTAGGTATAAAATATGTTAGAAGTATCGTAAACACTTGATAATTAACTTAAAGTTAATGTAAACAATACATGATTAAGTATAAATCTAAAGTTATTAGGTGTAAAATATGTTAGAAGTATGTAAACACATGATAATTAACATAAAATACATTATAGCAGAATTATCATGTGTTTAAATCTATTAACACTAATGTTTACATTGATAAACAATATTTTTACAATACTTCTAACATATTTTTTACGCTTAATGATTATAAATTTACATTTAATCATGTGTTTTTTACGTTAACCTTACAGTGAGGTCAATTTTTGTAACTTTATTGTAGAAATTCCCCATAGTTAAGTTCAATAAATCCAACTTCAAATTAATGTTAAGCTATGTAAATACTTGATTTTGATTACAAATATTTTATCTTGTAAATTTCACACGAATTATTTTGTAATGAAGGTGATTTAAAACAAATAGTAAGGATGTTCTACTAAAGCTCTTAAATAACTTATTGTTCTAAGTCTTTTATAGAATAACCTCTTCTTAAAATAGCTCATAAACAGAATTTTTTTTTTTTATAAAATAGCTTATTCACATAACAATATTTTCTCAGAACAATTCATTCACATAACAACACCTTTTTCTGAAAAGAAGTAGAAATAATCTTGAAAGAAGGTAGGATTCTTAGGTTAATTTCACTATAAGTATTGAGTGTTTTTCCTTACTCATTTCAAAACAGATAATGACTTACTTATTCACAAATTATATTTACTATCTCTAAAAGTGTAACTCCCAGTAGGTAAACATTAAATCTTTTGCGACTATTGATTCTTACCATTATCCTTATGCCTATTAATGTTATGTTTTAAATCTCTTATTTGAAACCAATATATAGTTGCTCTACTATTCTTGGAGGGAACCTTTTTGGGGGCCTAGAACACTAAGTCTAACTCTCTTCCAAATTCTCTTTATTGTTCTCTTTTTATTTCATCCTTCAGCCTTAATCCACCTTATTCTCAATCTTATTCAGCCTTTTACAATCACCTATCATTGAACTCAATATTTCAGGATCTACTTCAATCTTCATTTCTATCATCTCTTATCACATCATATTCTACTACTAGTTTGCAAAGTTTTCTCATCTCACCAAAAAAAAAAACTTATTTACAAGCTCCAACCATTTTTTTTTTATAATAGCTCTAACCAATATCTAATTTCAAATCAATCTCAACAAGCTCAATCCAGATCCGGATCACACAAACAAATAAGACTATAAGGATTGAGGACACGTTGACTCCTATGCACTAACGAGATGGAAAATTCTCGGCATAAGGTAACAGCCCTCATGGCACAAGTATGTAAAATAAAAGGCACGCAACATCATTCTCTGCCTTCTCCTGCAAGCACCGGCAATCAGTACAAAATAAAATTTTGATTTTATTTATGAAAATTTTTTCGATATATTATTTATGAAATTTAATATGTGCATTAACACAATATAGTACTCCATCTTACAATTTCTTTTCAAACCCTAAATTTTAATTTCAAAAAAGTTAGGTCGAAGATATTGAATAGGAAGGGTTTTTAGATCTGTTTTGATCAAGTACAATTTTACAAAACTAGAGAATCGAACTCAGCATTTAAAAAAATGTGTCAATTTATCATCAAACAAGGATAACTATCAAACAAAAATATAAAATATGTTCTTTAAAAATATTTAAAAAATTAAAAATTAAAATAAAATATGTGTCATCATCTTAATCCCGTTAATGGAGCCTAAAAAACTTACTAATAGTGTATTAAATAATCATTCATCCAATACATACCATTATATCATCATCATCAGAGCATTTATCACAATAGATAAAATAGGTTACATAAACCAATATCTAAACCCATGTTAAATCTCTGTATAAATTCTCATCATTTATACATTTTTATTTAAGACAATGTATTCATCTAATTCTAATGTCTACATATCTTTCCGAACTACTTCCTTTCAAGTCTAATAAATACTATTATATAATAATGGTAAATATAGGAGATAAATACAGGAGATACAATACTGTTTGTATAGTCTAAAAAATACAATTATATAATAGAGTTTGTATATGATGCACTGACGGTGTATAATTTTTATATACTGTTAATGCACAAGAGGTTGACACCTCATCAATAAGCCATTATAGGCAAATTAAAAAAAATTATTTATATTTGCATATAAGAGCCTATTGATGAGGTATCAACCTCTGGTGCATTAACAGTGTATAAAAACTATACACTGTCAGTGCATCATATATAAATCTTATATATAATAATGGTAAATATAGGAGATAAATATAGGAGATACAATAGTGTTTGTATAGTCTAATAAATACTATTATATAATAATGATAAATATTGAAGATAAATACAGGAGATACAGTGCTGTTTGTGCAGTTGCTTGTACATGTGTACAGATCCTGAATATTAGTACAACATACATAAATCAAGTTAATAAATGATATATCCAAGGATTAAATGCCTGCGGCACTGGCCCATGTACACTTTGAATAGTTGGATTTGCGATGTCCACGTGAATTTAGCTATAATTAGGTGATAATGTAAGGATTTTTTTTCATGTAGAAAAAATAATTATATATAATTTAATTAATTTTTTACGCTGTAGTTTTATTAATTTCATTAAAAGGGAAAAAATATATTTACTTCCCACGTCATTACTCAAATGGTAATAATGCACTTTCTAAGTGGCCAAAAAAAGAGAAACCAAATTCTTTACTTCCCACATTATAAATTTCTTTTATGATAGTGTATTACATAATAATTATTTTTAAGGAAGAACTTTAATTTAATTATACATACAAAAAAAAAACACCAAATTGCAAATTGACAAAATATTCAAATGGCTCAAACATGAAAAACTTTCAATCAAATTCAAACATAATAATACATCAACCTGAATTATTTCAATTATATTTTTAAAATTAATCATACATGTATATGGTGGTACATTTTATATCAAAATTTGATGCTCCACTAAATATGTACTACGTACTAAATACTAGAATGCTTTAATACATAATTAATTACTATTTATTGCAGTTCAAAAAAAAGCCCGAAATTCAGCTGAAATTCAGAGAGTAAAACCTGCAGTAATAAACTAGCCCCTGAGCCTCAGACATGGCAGATTCTTGCTAACTCAAGGTTGCATGTAATAAAAGTAAAGAAAGAGACTAGTCAAAAAAGGCACCCTATGACTAAATGGTTGAGTAATATTAGAGTGGGCGATCGAATTAATTTTTTTTTACTTATGAATTGTGATTCAGTTAATAATATAGACTGAATTTGTAATAAGAGCTCTTGGATTCGACATTCTCTAAACATACTTTTGGAGAGGGATGGAGTTTAACGATGATAAAACCTCGAGCATAATTAGTCTCAAAGCGTTAATACGAATAAAGACACCTGTGATTTACACAAAAATAAATAAAATTTTTGAATCGTACCAATATATAATTATATGCAACAACCCAACGTATCTCATACTTTCTTTCGGATAAAAAAAATCTCATACTTTTCTTATATTTCAATTACTAACTAGACTTCCTAAGAATTCATCTTTTTAACCGAGAAACCAAAAAAAAGTGCAACAATCTCATAATATTACGTTTTGTTTGTTTTTTTAAAATTATTTTTAATTTTTAAGAGGTAAGATTTTTTACGTATGCTTAGTTATAATTAATTTAATCAATTAAAAAAATTGATAAATAAATACTAGATTTGAAATTTCGAAACTATTAAAAAGTTAATATTTAAAAGAAGACGACGATATTAGAGAAAACATGAGTGAAATACATAAACTTCTTATGTTTATATCAAAAAGATATTAACCCTCTTTTAGTTTCAAAATACTAATTTTTTTTCCCTTTTCACTATCCTTAAATCCAAAAATTATAAATACTAAACTTTAGATTCTAAACTTGAAAAACCGTAAATCATAAACTATAAATTATAATACTTAAATTCTAAACCCCAAGCCAAAAACTTCTAAATTTTAAATCTTAAACATTGTTAATGGAGAAAAAATTAGTATTTTAAAACTAGATGGGGTTAGTGTCCTTTTATTAAAGGGTAGGGGTTTATGTATTTTACCCAAAAAAATAGTGAATTAGTTCAGAGAGAGGAAAGAAGATTAAAGAGATTTTAAGGGACTTACGTTTTGGACATGTATTGTAGGAGAAATCAATAACCTTAATTCTTGCCTTTGTAGGAAAATTCATACAGATAAATACACAAGATTTCATGTTCAATCATCAAGAAAATATTAATACAGAAGCGTACAACAATCTAGTGGAATTGCTTGATTGGGTTTAGCAGTTTTTCACATCTAAATTTTTGTTTCTAAGAGAAAACTTTTGGGCTTATTCTCCCATGGGATGAAATAAGAATTACGTTATGTTTATACTGGAGACCATAATCTATTTATATTTGTAGTATACTTTATTTTATTTTAGCCCATCATAAAAAGAAAATAAAATATTGGGTCTCTAAACATTGCAAAGCTCATACTAAATGAGATGTCCTAAAGTTTAATAACTCAAAATTTATATGATCGCTCTTAAATGAACTAAATAAATTAGATGGCCTGTAATATACAATTAATTGATATATGTAAGCCCTTAAAGAATTTTCCAAGAGCCTCATGAATGTCACATAAGACTCAATTATTCTTACTTTATGTTTTTGAGGTTCGAATTCT
Source organism: Heritiera littoralis (assembly GCA_031772115.1). Classification (NCBI taxonomy): domain Eukaryota; kingdom Viridiplantae; phylum Streptophyta; class Magnoliopsida; order Malvales; family Malvaceae; genus Heritiera; species Heritiera littoralis. Next base: position 5,807,835 of record JAPDPK010000023.1, read on the forward strand.
TTGTTGGATTTATTGAATTTAACTTTTTTTTTTGTATAATAATATTTTAGTATCATTTTGAAATATGCATGCACCTAATTACTATTTACTTATTAACAAAATGTGTTAAGTGAAATCCACAAAAAGTTAAACAAAGAAAATAAGCTTAATTTATATCTAATGAAGAATTAGGTAACTAATGTTGAAACTACAACCTCGCCCATGAGTGTGTTTATGTATATAAAAATATAGAGGAGGGATCCACTTACACGTGTAAAAAAAATTGTTTTACATGCTTTCATATCTTTATACAAGATTAATATTTTTGCAAATCAATCGTTGGAATTTACAATTTACTTGTATCTATCATGCATGTAAATTTTTGAATCAATATGGTATTTCTATCATTTTAATCGAGAATAACATTTTTTCAATATATATAAATGTTTGAAATTTTATTTTAGGAAACAAATAGTTAGACATCTTCAATTAACTTAAAATTTGGCATACATGATCTACATAAATAGAATATAAAATTCAACGGTCAAATTAAAAAAATATTAATCCTATATAAAGATATAAAAGTGTGTAAAACTAAATTTCTTTTACACATGTGTAAGAAAATCTTTCCTCAAATATATATATGTAAAGACAGAATAAATAAAATGAATGAACAATTAATATTTAGTCCAACAGTTGATATTTTTTTAATGAGAGGACAAATCAAACAATTCCTTTTCTTTTTTCTTTGAAAATTGAAATTGTTTTATTAAAAAGAGGAGGATTACATCCAAGCAACTAAATCGAAAGATCGATTAACTCCTGATTTAGCTAAAAAGTCTGCAAATGAGTTTGCTTCTCTAAAAATATGATTGAAAGAAACATAGCTAAACAATGAGAATAGATTGCGCAACTTGTTTATGAGATATTGATATCTCCAAGGGCACTCACTGAGTCTATTTAACCAAGTAATAACATCTTTGGAACCACTTTCAATGATTAGCTAAGGAAAAGGATTGGCCTTAGCTTCTATCATAAGTGAGAGAGCTTCGATAACAGCCGACAGTTCAGCAAGAGTTGAGTCCGCTACACCAATTTTTTTAGAGAAGATGAGAAGAACACTACCATTGGAGTCCCTGAGAACACCACCAATGCCCGCCGGTCCTGGTTTACCCCTTGACGACCCATCCACATTGAATTTCCAAAAGCCCGATGGAGGAGGAGACCAGCGAGTGTTAGCTCTGATTCTTTTGGTTTTTTGAGGAAGTGAAATATCCTACAAATTAGAGGAGATAAGTAAAAGATCTTGGCTCAGAAACTTGGCTTTGAGCCACCACCCAACTCTCAATCTAATAAGAAATGTGAGATCTTCTGGAGAAATAACTTTCTTATTGAAGATAGCATCATTTCGAGCAAGCCAAATAGACCAAGATATTGCATAGAACAGCAAGTTCCAAATAATTTTTTGGTTGTTTTTTCTCAGCAGAGAATTCCAAGAGAGTGCTAAACATTTGAAAGAAGAAAGGATAGCCTAAGAAATATCCCACCATTGACAGCAAATACACCAGACTTTCCATGAGAAAAGGCAGTGAAGAAGAAGATGATCAGTGGTTTCATTCTCAGGACAGAAGGCACATTTATTTTCTAAGTTGGTGAAACAGCCTCTTTTATGCAAGATGTCCATGACCGGAAGACACCCTTTAATGGCTTTCCAGCAAAATAGCTCAACTTTAGGGGGAGCAGAACCTTTCAAAAGAAAACTTTCCACTAGACGTGAAGAAACTTGTGATTTCTCAATCTCCCTAAGAAACGAACTAGATCGATAAATTCCAATAGGAGAATGAGCCCAAACAATTCTATCAGTGGAAAAAGGAGAAAGAGTGATGGAGTTTATAGCAGACAAAAAGCTGTTCCATTGATCGATCTCCCAACCAAATAACTGTCATCTAAGTTGAATATTCCAAACAAAGGAACATCCATTCCAATGACCATAGTCAGCTATGAAACCTTCCTTATTAACTGCCAGAACAAAAATCCTCTTAAAGGCTTCTTTGAGGATGGTGTTTGGAATCCAAGCATCGCTCCAAAATCTGATTTTAGCTCCATTACCTGCACAATGAAAGAAACCAGATTTTATAAGGTTAGAATTGATCCCCCTACCTAATTATTTTGGATGTCTCTCCACACTCTAGAAGGAGTTCCAGACAAACACAGAGAATGCCATAAATCCAGATGAGAAATTGAATACTTCTGACAAATAACATTCTTCCAAAGGAGAGAGTCATTGCTGCTAAATCTCCAAGGCCATTTGAGAAGAAGGCCTTGATTAGAAGCTTTTGAGTTTATAATTCCCAATCCTCCAAAGAATTTGCTTCTACAAACCGTAGACCAATCAGTCAATCTAAGCTTTCTACTATTTTCTGAATCACCCCAAAGGAATTGTCTTTGAATCTTCTCCAATTCTTCTGCAACCCCTTTAGGGATTTTAAACAATGACATATAATAGATTGGTAGATTAGCAAGAGTGGACTTGAGAAGAGATAATCTACCACTCATAGATAGTGACTTATTCTTCCAAAGGCAGAGTTTGTTTTTGAATGCATTGATGACCTTTTGCCAAGTAGACTTTAGTCTAGGGTTAGCACCCCATGGCAAGCCAAGATAAGAAAAAGGGAGGGAGCAACTTTTACAACAAATGCTGCATGCCCAATTAGCAAGCAAATCATTACTGATCTTGATTCCAAATAAAGCAGACTTTGAAAAATTCACTTTTAATCCAGCTGTCAAGTGAAAGCATTTAAGAATTCTTTTAATATTCTTCAGCTGGTCCAAATTAGATTCACAAAAAATGATAATGTCATCCACAAATTGAAGGTGAGAAATATGCAAGTTACCATGACCAATTTTGATACCTGAGAAGACTAGAAGCTTTGCACAAGAGAAGGCATTCAGTGACCAAAATTCATTTTCTTAAAAAAAAATAAAAAGTGTTCTGAAGCACTTTGGATGGCTGAGGACGAGGGTTTAAGAAGAAACATGGCCATGGTGAAAGACAGAGATGCGGCATATGCGATTGCACTACAAAGGGGAAGCAGGAATTGCTTGCTCATCCAGCCGATTGCTGGGTATGGACATGTACAGAGAAAAGATACACTTACCTTAATATTAATATAAAGTTAAATTAGTTTTATATATTTTCATACTTTTTATATAATTTATATTTTCTTAATATAATTATTGAATTTTATGTTTTATTTATGTAGATCATGCATGCAAAATCTAAATTAATAAAAAATGTCTAACTATTTGTTTGATGATAATAAAATTTCAATTGTTAATATTTATTAAAAAATATTTTACTCTTGATTGAAATGATAGGAATATCTGATGGACTTAAAAAATTTACGTACATGATAAATACAAGTCAATAAATTTAAAAGTTTCAAGTGTAAAACAAATTGTTTTGCACAATTTAAATCATTAGATTAACAACCTACATGTATCCATCATACACATAATTTTTAAGTTGGTCCAATATTTTTATCATTTAGGTCGAAAATAAAATTTTTTTAATAAATATTAAAGGTGGAAATTTTATTATTATAAAACAAATAGCTAAGCATTTTATATGAAGTTGAAATTTAACGTGCATGATTTATGTAAATAAAGTATAAAATTTAACAATTAAAATAAAAAAAATAAATCGTATAAAAATATGTGAAATAATATAAAACTAAATTACTTTTATGCTGTATAAGTGAATCCTTTCTCACATAGGTGTGTATACAAATTGATTTTTTTTATTTTTTCTTTTGTATGGATTTGATGAATTTCATAATTTGGATTTACTTTTATTCTTAAAAAACATGATCAAGCTATATATATATATATATATATATATATATATATATATATATAAAATTCTGATACACTATTGATCAAATCAATTACAATAGAATTCTTCTAAATTAATATCTTTTAAATTAATAAATAATCATGATCTCGACTCGGACTCGTATAAAATCTTAATAAACCCTTTTATCTAATATTTAATTTTTTTAAGCCTAATGTAAAATTTCAATCCTGATTTTAGTAGATATTAATAATTTAATAATAATATAAAATATATTACATAATATTCAATAATTAAAGCACTTCAAGATGTTAATTTGTAAAAAAGTGCCATATTTAAAATTTTCTATTACAAGAACTAAAAAGTATAAAATATATTAAATAGGTACGTTTTTTTTAAGATAATAATAATCTACAATTTGAAAACCCTTTAAATTAATAAATCTTAAATTAATATTCAATAATAGGTCCCAAGAGTTAATTTAGAGAAATTGTATCATATAAAGTGTGATCTCATTAATCAACAAAATCTAAATATGTACAAACTCAAAAAATTATTAATATTTATATTTTAAAAATCTGCATTTTTTTAACCCTTTTAGATCAACAAGAGTTGTTTGTATATTTTGAGAAATTGCAATAGTTTACTTGAACTTTATTTTTCTTTATTTTTATTTTTTTCATATTTTCTAATCAATATTTTTGGCAAGTGGGAAAAGGCGTGTTTGTTCGAACATGGAAAGAGCTTTGTCCTTTCCAAACGCACTAAGGACAAGCGCTATTCTATTGGAGCAAGAGAAAAGGCAAAAACCGAATCTTGCCGCTGACCGAAGACTTAAAGCTCACGTGCGAAAAATAAAACAAATGCTTTGAAATGGTATCACTGCTTATAGTATTACAAATTATTTCCAACTATTCTTATGATTAATTTTGAAACCAAAATATCTAGAAGGATACAGCATATATTGACGTGGATTTGGAGGACCAAGCCTCCTCTTTTTTTTTTTGAAGGCACAGAAATATATTATTAAAGATAAGAGAATAACAAGACATCAAAGCCAACGCGGACCAGAACAGACAGAACATTGGGCGAGAAACAAAAAAATGTCCCAACAGCCGACACTACGCACAAAAGAGAACCAATCGCCCAGAGAGGCAAAAACACAAACAACTAGTGGGCAATACCCAAGCTACAGAGAACTAATAACACCATCGGCTGAAGACCCAGCCAAAAGAACAACCGCAAAACAATCAAACAAAGGACCACAACAAACCAGGACAACCGCAACTTGTTTTATCCCCAAATATTTATTAAATATTATTTCCTTTTTATATAAAAAATTTAAAAATAAATACGTAATTTCTCAAATCAAGATAAAACATGTTTTTTTTAGCTTGATAATCAAATATATCTTAATTTTGCACAAAATAAATGTAAGTATTCAATTCTTAATTTGACGGCATAAACTCTCAACATTTAAAATAACGTAATTAAATCCAAAGTTATTAAATATAACATTAACTTTCATTTGTATTGCACATGTGATATGCGACGTAATAACCCATAAATTTGTCCACGTCAGTTGTGTCGTAAAATGTTCAAACGAAAGTTAATATTATTTAACATATTTTAAGTTATTTTGAAAGATTTAGTGTTTATTATAGTAAAAAAAAAGTTTATGGACTTCTACGGGAAAAATTTAAGGTTAAAAACTTGTATTTATTTTGTACAAAATATTGAAGATATATTTGATTATTAAACTTATTTTTTTTATAATTTTTCATTTTAAACAAAGTAAAGAGTTTGATCCGAGTAATTAAAAAAAATTTATCCCAATAATTAAAAAAAGAAAGAGTTTGATCCAAATAATTTTCCATTTAAGAGTTTGATCTCTTAACATAGCAAGCAAGTATTATTAATAAAAAAAAATTATAATTCTACACAATTCAATATTAAAATATTAACATATATGTTTATATTTTTCAAGTTAAACCTTTTCTATTAATTTTATTTCATTTTTATAATTTTGTATGAGAGATCATGATATCTCATAATTTCATTTTAAATGTAAGAAGTTGAATAATCATTTAAATTTGTTATTTGTGGAGGGTTTTTTTTTTGACAACGTGGATAGATGCTTCTATTACGTAAATCAAAAGGAAATGTTTGAAAAAGCAAATGAAGAAGAAACATATATGCTCTTACCCTATTTTTTTAAATTAAAAAAAAAGTTAATAACCAAATATACTCTTAATTTTTTGTATAAACTAGACATAAACCCTCAATATTTTATTGCATAGAAATCAATTCATAAATTTTTATTTTATTGTGAATAAACCTTCAATCTTTCAAAATAATGTAATTAGGTCCAAATTTTTTAAATGACACTAACTTTCTTTAATATTACGCACGTGTTATGCTACATGGCAATCAACTAAGCTATATATGTCAGCTTTCACGTAGAATGTCTAAATGGCAGTTCGTGTCATTTAACAAATCCAAACTTAATTTCATGATTTTGTGTCACAGCCTGTGACCACATTTTTCACTGTATTTCTAAACAACTTATCCGGTTGGGCTGTCTGTAATACTTCACTTTTTATATTTTTTAACTATTAAATATAAAATTAGTAATATCAATTACATCCCCTATCTTAATTCTCAAGAAAGTAGTACTGAAAGTAAGTCTAAATACAGAAAATAAATGATCATACCTCATATTATAAATCAAGTTGTCCCAATGTCTCCAAATGCGCAGCTCGAAATCCTCAGATGTCAGATCTCACAGTCACCGAAAATCTGAAATGTTAAAATTGGGGAGTGAGCAAACCATGGCTCAGTAAGAGAGTTATATGCAACACTTGATATTCAGCTACCTATATGCTGAAAATAATTTTTCACTTTCTTTAAATCTTCTTAAAGGCTCTAGGCTCACATATAGGAAGGATACTACAGTCGGCTAGGGATCCGGATGGAGTAAGTCAAGTATTTTAGAATACCTGTCTTGTCTCGGAATCTAGAAGCAACTGTATAAGTAATCGTTTTCTTTTAATATTCAAATCTTAATAAAACATTAAATATTCACGTGATAAAATACTTAAGTAAATAAATAAGGAATTAATGTTCCTTTTACAAATACTCATTTCCACACTTGTAAAACACCGTATAATATTTACTTCAACACATAATATATCAAAAGCTCAGCAGCTGTAGATAATTTAGTACCAGCAAAAGTTCAGTGAAAAGTACAATCATCAGTACAGTATCATGGAGACTAGGCAACACCCTAAATATATCATGCTATAATATCATCCCAAATAGGGGAAACACATAAGATCTATGGCCATAGTCTATGGGGTCCACAATGTGCATTGATCAGGTGTCCACTGGGACGCTGATAATAGGATCAGTATCTATCAGCACTAACACGTGACACGTGAGCATGATATGGGGCCTAACAGTCTCAAAACAGTAAACATATGATATAAACCCCGTTTATGAAATCAATTTCACTGAATATAAGTTCAATCAATCCATAAATATTCATAAGGAAAATATTTTCATCTTATGAATAACAATTTACAAAATACTCATACTGGGATAATCACTCCCGAAAATGTTCTGAATATTATAGAACAGTATAAATCACATTTTCCATACAGTGAAAACAATTTATAAAATAATCACGGTAAAATATAAAAGGTCATAACTGTCATTTTTCACCGTAAAACATATACGCACGCTTTTGCGTGCTTTCTATCCAAAACAGGGTTTTCAAAGTTATCGAAATTCAAATCAATTATTTTTATGATTTATGGAAAAATAAAATATTTATTTTCTAAATTCAATAATCCCGTCACCCTGTTTTCCTCTATAACACATACGGAGACCTTCTAGTCTCAAAATACTGTTTTCCACCTTTAATAACCTTTATGGAATTTTCTATAAACACTTAGTTTCACAATTGAACCCATAAAGGTTATTTATAAATTCAAGTGAATATTTGGAGAAATATTATTAAAATATTCACTTTGGTCCTTTTCATTTTTTATTTCGTTTCACGTGAAATATCACATATCGGGATAAATTTAGGTGATTTCCTTTTTCACCATTCTCAAAAACATGAATATTTTAAAATTAATTATCAGTATATTCATGTTTTATGAAAACTAATCGATTTCTCGATTTTCGTGTTGAAAATCGTTTCTCGTGATGAAAAATCATTTATTATGATTTTCGATAATTTTTTCAATAATTTTCGGCAGTATAACGGCTGCTGATTGGCTAGCCTCCTGCACGAAAAATACAGTTTAAATCTCAACAGGTAAATCACCACAATTTTCTAACCAATCATTATCAATAGCATTTATAAAAATTAAATGCATAATTTAAAACATGTGTGCCAAATATCCTTACAGCTGCACATGTCTCCCTTACCTGTCTCGGGTCGGCGACTGCCTCTCGAAGGTCGCGCCCGTGTTCACCTCGCCCGATTCCATCGGTTCGGTTATCGAGGGAATTTTTTGGAAATTAAAATTTAAAATTTAGAATTTTTTCATAATTATTTAAATAAATAAATTATTTAAATAATTTAACACTTTCCGTGATTTCTTACCGATTCCCATAATTCTCAGGATTTTTCGTAATTTTCGAATTCTCGAGAATTTTCCTTTTCTCTCTCTTTTCTTCCTCTTTCTTTTTCTTTTCCTTTTCTTTTTCTTTTTCCTTTTTCTTTTTCTTTTCTTTTTCTTTTTCCTTTTTCTTTTTCCTTTCCCAGCCGAACCAGTCACCTCCCCTCACCGCTAGTTCTTCTCCGGCGACTGGTTCTCCGGCGGTTCAGTGGCCCCTCAGCTGGCCGGTGCTACGGCAAACCTGGATCTGGCCTCCTTTCATCTCGAATCGGCAGCACGGCGACGAATCTACTCGATTTTGGTTCGGTTCCTTCCGTCTCTTCGCCCTTCCTCCTCCGTCGTTCTCTGCTTCTCCGGTGGCCTCTTACCTCTTCCTCTTCCTCCGGCGAAGCTTCGGTGGCAATGGCGGTGGCCGAATCGGCCGGCACCACCACCTTCTCTTCCTCCTTTTCCCTTCGATTTTCCCGGTTCTTTCCTCCCGATTTTCCTTCTTTCCTTCTCCTTTCCCGCTGCTGGTAACTTCCTTTCTTCGCCGGCGACGTCGTCTCTCCCCTCTTCTCTCTTTCTTTCTCAGGCAACAGTGGCCGGCTGCCACTCGGGGAGGAAGATTGGGTTCTTTTTCGATATTTCCTTCTGTTTTCATTTCATTTATTTTATTTATTTATTTTATTTACATATAAATATATATACACTATATATTATACATATAATATATATTTTATATATAATTGTACTATATATATTATATATATAAATATATATTTTGTGTATTAACAAATATATATATCTATATCTATATCTCATATATTTATATGTATTAAAGTTACATATTTTTAGTATATGTATAATTATATACTGTAAAGTTACATAACATTTATATATATTTTTATATAAATGATAAAATAATACACTACATATTTTATTTACAATATACATATATATATATGTATATTCAAACCTAATGTAAATTAATATTTACATTATTCATATATGTATATATATATATTTATATATACCTAAGATGTTTTATCTTTATATACATAAGTATCATTTAAATTTATTAAATAGTATATACGTATATATATACCAATGTATATTACTATATACTATATAGTATTTAAATATGTATGTATTTGTATAAAAATACATTTATATAATATATAATTATATAAACATATTTCATATTTATTCCTTATTTTCTTATTTAATTTGGATTTCCATTTATCAAAATTAAATTTCCTCCTTTCATTATTTTCCATAATTTCTCATCTTATACTTATTTTCAATTTAATTTTCTTCACTCAAATTTCCCGGTCTGTCACTTCCTTAATTCTCGGGATTTTCACCAATATCCCGTTCTCAAAATTTTATTTATTTATTTCACTAAGTTTCCAATATTAATAGATTCCAATAAATGGAATAATTTACGGTTATCACATTTTGAAGGGTTGAGTGTTTATTTGCAGAAAAATAAAAGTTTATGAATTGATTTCAATGTAATAAAATATTAAGGGCTTATATTTATTTTATGTAAAAAGTTGATGATATATTTAGTGATTAAGGAAAAAAAAACAAATAAGAAACTAGTAGCTACTAGTTTTATTTTAATTATTTACATAATTGAGGATCGTATCGATTTATATAACGAATCAACAATTAATCCCCAAAATAAAAGCTGCATCTTATTAATTATAATGTAATAATTATATTTAAAAAGATAAATAAGTTGACGATTGGAGATGGTCCATAAGGATAGGTGGATTTGTAATTATTCAATATAAAATTAAACACCTCTAGGACAAATATTAATGTATTTGAAATTTGTAATTAAATAAAGAAAATGACATTTGGAATCTAACAATTAGATGTGTTCATGGGTTGGATTGAATTAGATCAGATTTGGATTGAATCTAAATTATATATTAACGAGCTTTAAGCAAATTTGAGCTTGACTTGACCATACTATTTGGGTTTAATTTTTAACCTAGATCTGTTGTAAAAATCTATCATAATAGCCTGAGTCTAACCTGAACCAAATATATAATAATAATAACAACAACAACAACAACAACAACAACAACAACAACAACAACGATAATAATAGAATAAGAATTGTTAGTCTTATTGCAATAAGACCCAACAAGCCGTGTCGCCAACCCTAATAGTAATAACAGGTAGCCCACGAGCCATACTCATAGAATCTCGCAATTGGGCCATAGCTCCTTTGAACTTAAGAATATTAATGCAAGAGCATAGTCAAGAGTGTAACCACCTACTTAACCACACAATAAGGCATAATTGCCCACTATCTTATGATCCAAGCATAATAACTGATAATGGGGCATAACCGCCCACGTACCGAACACAACCACTTATTCTATCCACGATTGCTCATGGCCGCATGTTTAGGAATAACGATGAGTCCTATACAAATGTTTATATAAAGGATAGAGAAACACCAGGAACAGCTTCGATTTCACTTTGACTCTCTTCTACATTGATACTTTAAACCTTCTTAGACACTTTACTGACTTAAGTATCGGAGAAAGTCTCATTGAGAAAACTCCAGTGGTTTTTTGTTTGCAGGTTGATCCGAGGAAGAGGAGATTTGTCTCTTATAGAAGAAGTTCAGTATCCTTTTTGGCACCACCAACAACAACAACAACAACAACAACAATAATAATAATAATAATAATAATATTTAAATGTAATGCATTGACAGTGTATATTCTTTATACACATCAATGCAAAACAAGTTAATACTTCATCAATAAGCCCTTATGAGTAATTTTTTTTGTATTTATTTTTAAGAATTTGGCTTTTTTTTAGTTTGCGTATTGATGGGGTATCAACCTCTGATGTATTGACAGTGTATAGAAATTATACACTGTTAGTGTATCATATATAAACCCATATTATTATTATTATGTTTTTTATTCCCTTTAAAGTTTAATTGGGTTTGTCAACTTTGCATATCAATTTTTATATTAATTGCAATACTTCCATTTCTTAATCATGTTTACAAATCAATAAAAATTTATATACATATGATTACATTATACGAATTGGTCATTTTCCTGCCTTATAATATAAATAATTTTTTGGAAAGCATAGGTCTCAAACGGTAAAGCCCAACTTGGCTTGATTTTCATCGAGATATTTTTTTGTCATAGTCCAAGGCCATTTATTGCACTTAAAATTTTTGTCCAAATCTATCCAAAAATCAAGCTAATTTTCAAGTTTTAACAGGTCGCTCGGCCCATGATAGCTCTACTAACAAGCACTTTTCAATTTTCACTTATGAACTTAGCATCTCAAATCGAAACTAGGTAGGTTGGGATGGACCTATTCAATAGTCGGTTACTTGTCAAGTCCAAAGTCCCGCACAATTTTTGGGTGGGTTTGACAAAAATATTAAGCTTATTAAACGGGTTGAGCTTGAAAATCAGACCTGATAAAAAAAATCAGATCGGGTTTGGGTTCACCATTCCATTTCAAGTCTATGTCGATCCAACCCTATAATTGTAATTTTTTTACTATATTTTATATGAGTTTATATATGATGCACTGACAGTGTATAGTTTCTATACACTGTCAATTAATAATAGGATAACACTTCATTAATGAGCAAAGTCTAAAAGTGTATAAGCCCTTAAAAATAAATTTAAAAACTTTGTTAATATTTATCTTAAGGACCTCTTTATAAGGTGTCATCCCATAGTTAACTGTCAGTGCATCATATATAAACTCATTTTATATTAATGCATTTTTTAATTATTTTTATTTTTTGAACAATTTAATTTAAACTTGTATTATTTTAGACTTTGATTTAAAATTTCAAGTTTATTGTAGTCTTTTTGTAAGAATTTATTTGAATTTATTGTGTTATACTTATTAATTAGTATGTGTTTTAACATTTTTATATTTTATTGTAAAATTTTTAAAAAATTGTTTGGATTCTAATCCAAACTTTAAAGACAATATGCTATAACTTTTCTTTAATCACTTAATAAAACATTGTAAGCCGAAGGACAAAATAATTAAATAAAGGAAGATGAGTAGTTTTTTATTTCTTTGGCTTTAATTAGCCAAGGAGAGAAAGTCAACAAAATGTTGTGGTTGCATTCACCAAAAAAAAAATGTTGTGGTTGCCCTACTTGTTTTATAAGTTATATCATACAAAATCAACAAGCGATTGAAAGAAGTGGAAGTAAATTTTTTTTAGGCATTTGAACGAGGTTCGAATATTGGAGTCCTCATTGTTTGGATGACTTTACCATTTATCACTTTTGGCCTAAACATGATTAATCTTAGACTGTAAAATGGATGAGAAAACGTGTGCTTACACAAAAAAAAATACCAAATAAAAATAAAAAGTTACGTATATGTAACAAGTATATATAAATATAAATTTCGTACATATACATATAAATTTGACAATATGATGTTTAAAAAATAAAAACAAAAATACTGCATATGTTTAGTTTTATGTATATGAAATATATATGTATATAAAAAATAATTATTCTGTTTGCTCAAATAATTGGTTTGTTTGTTCTCAATTTTTCTTAGTACAATAGAAATTTTTTATTGAAGAAAAAATGAAAGTGTTTTTTTTTTTTACTACTTCACATGTACAAACTCTCTTCTTTTCCATAGTTTAAAAATAAAATAACTTCATCTGTCTCACCTCACCTAAGTTCCAAGGTTTTACTTTATAGGTCTGTTAAATGTAGGAATCATGCAAAAGGCAAGAATCCCCTTCACTCTTGGCTCCAACCAAGAATTGCTCTTCTTTTCGTATGAAAATTTTTTTTTAAGTTTTTATGAAAATTTATCTGTGATTAATGACATGTAGTGACGAGGGGTCCATACCAAAGAAGAAACATAAATGTAAAGATCATTGCATTCATTAACTTCTTAAAAGCACCTGCTGTGCTAATTATTTCTCAATACTTTATATTTAATTCAAATGATTTAAGTGTCTTTTTCAGAAGGTGACATTCCAAAGGATTTCGAATCAAATTCTAATACTTATATTTTATTTATTTTTACATTTTTGACCTCTCTTTTTAATAAATAACAATTTTCTTCTTGATATATTTATCTAGAATAATTTTTATCAACAAATTATCTAATTCACCATCATCATTAATAAGTCTTTAAAATTTTATTAACAGAATTAAAAATGTGTTGAATATAAATATATATATTCAAACACACATTATGATATATTTAAAAAATAATAATAAATAAAATTACATATGATAATATTTTAAATTTACTCGTGAAGTAAAAATTTCACTTAAAGCATATAAAATAATAGTTTCTTTATTTATTAGAAAACATTCAACATTCAACATTCAAGCAAGTAGTATTAGATATGGCAAATGAGTGGACTGGATCAGGATTAGGTTGAATTATTTTGGTTTGGATAATTTTAGGTTAAAAAAATCGCATTATTTTGGATTTGGATTATTTTTTATTTGAGTTAGGTTAAGTTCAGATCAAGAAAAAAGAAACAAATCATATTTAGTTCGAATTAGGTTAGGTTCGATTCAATTTGGATTTGGATTAATTGATGTGATGTCAAATCTTTTTTAATCAAATCAGGTCGATGGAGTTTGGGTTATGTCTGGTAATGAAAATGAATTGGAACTATATTTCTTGGAATCACACAGCTCATGAAATAGATATTTCTTTTTGCATGACCTATAATAAACTTGAAAATTAAAATATTTAAAATAGGGTAAATTCCACTGAAGTCCTCAAGATTTTTACCATAATTTAACTCTAGTCCATTAGTTTGAGAAAGGAACATTTTGGTCCAAAAATATAAATTTGACGGTACAAAAAAATTGTTCTATTAAGTTACTATTAAAAATCTATTAACCTAAATATTTTTTACTCATGAAATATCCATAATACCCTTTGTTAGTATTAAAAAATAAAAATGTGATGTAGAATAATTTTTTAAAAAATCACTTAAAAATAATAAATAATAATAAAATTCATTATTGATACTTGAGAATGTGATATTATTAATTCAAGTTTAGCAATTAACTGATATATATATATATATCCAAATCATTTATGATTTTGGACCAAAGTATCTATTTTCAAAACTAATGTACTAAAGTTGAATTATAGTAAAATCTTGAGGATCTTAGTGTAATTTACCCTTTAAAATATTTAATAATCGGTATGATAGTTTTTTTTATAATAATTTCACCATCGTTCATAAATCAATTATGTATTTTTTTATTTTGTTTCTACTATCTATAATTGTGATAACCGTAAATTTTTCAATTATTGGAAATTAATATGAAAGCAATTAAATAAATAAAATTGTGAGAACGGGATATTGGTGAAACTCCCGAGAATTGAGAAAGGAATGGATAGTGAAAATCCGAGTGAAGAAGAGTTAAATGAGAAATTATGGAAAATAATGAACGGAGGAAAATTAAATTGGATAAATCAAAATCCAAATTAAATAAGGAAAATGAGAAATGAAAATAAAATATGTTTATATAATTACAAATTTTATAAATGTATTTTGATGTAAATACATATGAATTTAAATACCGTATGGTATATAGTATATATTAAATATACATTGGTATATATAAGTATATATACTATTTGATAAATTTAAATAATACAAATGTATTCAAGTATGACATTTTATGTATATATAAGTATATACATATTTGAGAAAATGTAAATATTAAATTACATTAAAGTTTGAATGTATATATATTGTAAATACAATATATATATGAAATTATTACATTTATATGAATATTTATATAAATGTTATTTAATTTAAAGTACATGAAAATATATATTTTTATGTGTAAATATATATTATTAATATATAATATATATTTATATAATATACAGTACAAAGTACTATATAATAAAATAATATAATTATATTTATAATATAATTATAATTAAAATAAAATACAAAAAAAAGAAACGCCGGAGAAAGGAAGAGAGACGATGGAGGAAGACGGCGTCGGTAAGGAGAGGAGAAGAAGCCGGTGATCGGAAGAGAAAAAGAAACGGCGAAAACAGGAAGGAAAATCAAAGGAAAAACCGGTGGAGGCCGGGAAGAAAAAGGAAGAGAAAGTGGTGGTGCCGACCAAATCAGTCGCCGCCACTGCCACCGAAGCATCACCGGGGGAAGAGAAAGAGGAAGGAGGCCACAGAAGGCGCGGTGAACGGTGGAGGAGGGCTGGCGAAGAGGCAGAAGAAACCGATGGTAAACCGACTCGATCCGCCGTCGTGCCGCCGATCCAGGCCGAACGGAGGCCAGATCCGGCTTCGCCGTGGTGCCGGCCAGCTGCTGAGCCACCGAACCGCAGAAGAACCGGCGGTGAGGGGAAGGTGACCGGTCTGGCTGGAAAAGAAAGAAAAGGAAAAAGAAAAAGAAAAGAAAAAGGAAAAAGAAAAAGAAAAAGAAAAGAAAAGAAAGAAGAAAAGGAAGAAAAAGAGAGAGAAAAAGGAAATTTTCGGACTTCAAAAATTTCGAAAATTTCAGAAAATCCCGAAAAACTCGAAAACTCGAGAATTACGGGAATCGGTAAGAAATCCCAAAAAATGTTAAATTATTTAAATAATTTATTTATTTAAATAATTATGAAAAAATTCTAAAATTTAGAATTTAATTTCCAGAAAATTCTCTCGATAACCGAGCCGATGGAATCGGGCGAGGTGAACACAGGCGCGAACTTCGAGAGGCAGTCACCGACCCGAAACAGGTAAGGGAGACATGTGCCGCCTTTAAGGATATTCGGCCACATGTTTTAAATTATGCATTTAATTTATAAATGCAATTTATAATGATTAGTTTTGAAATTTGTGGTGATTTATCGGTTTCAAATTATGGTGAAATACCAATTAAGAAATATAAACTGTATTTTTCGTGCAGGAGGCTAGCCAAATCGGCAGCCGTTATACTGTCGAAAAATTATCGAATAATTATTGAAAATCACCGAAAATCATAATAAATAATTTGATTTCACGTGAAACGATTTTTAGGTACGAAAATCGAAAAAATTAAGTAAATTTCATAAAACATGAATATAATGATATTTGATTTTAAAATATTCATGTTTTCGTAAATGGTGAAAAGAAAATCATCGAAAATTCATCATGTAGGTGATATTTCACGTGAAACGAAATTAAAATGAAAAAGAGACTGAAGTGAATATTTTTATAAATATTCTTAAATATTCACTTGATTTCATATAGAACCTTTATGATTTTAATTATGGAAATAATTAATTATGAAAATTCCATAAAGGTTAAGAAATGATGAACAATTATGATTTCGAGACTAGAGGTCCCTACACGTGTTTTTAGAAGAAAACATGGTGATGGAAATTTAAAGTTAGAAAATAAATATTTTATTTTTATAACGTATGAAACTAATTTATTTGAATTCCGATAATTATAAAATCATGTTTTCAATTAAATGCACGGAAAAGCGTGCATATGTGTTTTACGGTGAAAAAAGGACAGTTTTACCCTTTTATATGTTCAGTGATCATTTTTCAAAATGTCTTCATCGCAATTTATAAAGAAATGTTTGAAGCATGAATTTCATTCCGAAGTTAAATTCCATAGTCTTTTGATAATTAGCTAAACGAATTTATGATTTCTATGCATATTTTTCAATAATGCTATAAGTATGTTTTCTAAAACCGCGATTGGGGTGGTAAATCCCTGGCTAACACGACCCAGGCACTCTCGGTCCTTACTATTTGTACCAAATTTATGATTAAGGAGTTGTAAAAGTAAGTAAAGTTTGAGACTAAGGCCTTCCTATAGTTTATGTTATTGCCTGTCATGCTTGCCACATTGTGCATGTTTCCGTCCCTTGTGGCATATGTTTAGTCCACGTCGTGCATGTTCTCGCCCACATTGTGCATGTTTCCGTCCCTTGTGGGTATGTTGGTCCTTCGTGGTGCATGTTCGCTGTACGACCCTGATCAGGTCTACGGCCCTTACCATGGCCATAGGTACTCAGTTCCCTCTTCAGAGGATGATTAGTCATGACCCACATACGGGCTATATGATCTCGCCTAGTCTCCAAGAACTGTATGATAAGTTTTATTAATTATGATGTTAAGTTTCTAAAGTATGATGCATGTTTGAAACAAGTATGAATTTTAGATATATGCATTAAAGAATTCATACAATGATTTAAAGTATGAAATGCATTATTATGGCATTTGTTTTCTGCATATATCGATACTATGACTATTTTAAATGCATTTCTTACGAGGCTTTAGTACGATACGGTTACTGATTTGAAAAGAGAAATAAGTGTTTATTCTAAAAGAATAACATAAGAATTATTTCTAAGATAAAGATAATCGAAGAAGTAATTATCCAATGATTTGATATTTACAAATCACTGTACTGTACTGTTTTTACTATACTGAAGAGAAGAAAAGAGAAGCAAACCACTGTTTTTATTACTGAACTGCCATGTGTTTTAAAGTATACTAAAGTGCAAAGAAATAAGTGGTTTACTCTGTGGAAAAACGAAAATTTTATCGTTTCGAAAACAACGAAATTGATATTCTCTACAGTTGTTTCTAGGTTCCGGAACAAGTATGGTATTCTAAAATACCTACCTTATTCTATCTGGATCCCTAGCCGACTGTAGTATCCTTCCTACATGTGTGCCTAGAGCCAGCTATGTAGATTTTAAAGAAAGTGAAGAAAAAAAATATTTTCAGCATATAGATAGCTGAATATCAAGTGTGACATATAACTCTCTTACTGAGCCGTGGTTTGCTCACCCCTTAATTTTAAACATTTCATGTTTTAATGATTGTGAGATCAATTGATTGTGGATCACAGTTGTACACAAAGAACAATGTGACAGACCGACTGATTTATATGAGGTACGATCATTTATTTCCTGTATTTAGACATGTCTGCAGTATTACTTTTCCGATTAATTAAGATAGGGGATGTGTATAATATAAACAATGTAATGTAAAATTGTTTAACAGTTAGTAAAAGTGAAGTATCACAGACAGCCCAACCGGATGAATCGTGTAAAATAAGGTGAAAAATATGGTAACGGATCGTTACAATAATAATTGTTAACTCTAAGCATCTGAAGTAATTTAATAATTCTTATTAAATACTATAATGAATTACTATATATCTCTTTATTTTTTCTTATTTTTCATAAAATAATTGGAGGCACTAAGTGTAGATAGTATGTTTCTACTCGATGATAGGTTAGTCATTTCAATGATTTTACGTTAGTTCTTTCCAAATTTATTGTAATGTTGGATGCAAATGAATGCATTATAAAATTAAACATATAAGTTTAACTAGGCTAAAAAAACTTAACACAAGTATTATTGAAAAAGAATTATATTTTTACCATTATGTAATAGTTTAATCATTTAATTATGGCATTTAAATATTTATTACTAGTATTAAATTTAACTACGAGTTCTTTCAAATTTGGGTTAATTTAGATTAAGATCCATTCGGATTCTAGTCAATTTTGGTTTAAATCAATTCAAGTTTTGGTCAATTTGTGTTCAAATCAATTCGGCTTTAAGTTAGATTGGTTTGAGGCCATTATGAATTCAAAATAAATTGGGTTTAGGTTATGTTGTATTCGAGTCAATATGAATTTGGATAAATGGGTTCAAATCAAGTTGAATTTGTGTTGTTGACCTTTTTAATTAAAATTAGATCGATCGGATTTGGATCGGGTAGAATGGCCTTTTGTGTCAAGTTAATTTTTGCAATACATACGCTTTATTTTGTGAGAACAAATTAGTAACTACCTTTTAAAGCAAATCTGATAATTTTAGACATAATACACTGACACAATATAAAAACAACACAATAAAAAATACAAATGTAACACAAGTTAAGATTCTGTAAAAGCTAAACAGTTATTTTGTGCTTGATATGTAGACATGAATTTTAACATAATAATTTTTGTATTTTATATGATATTAACATAAACTCCGTCAGTGTGAGTTAACGTAGTAGGTCTCAAGCCCGGATAAAAGAGAATGGTAGTAATAGATTTGGACAACCAGTCATAAAAAATAGTTCAATCTCATAAAATAAACCAATATCAGAATATTGTTAGAGCATCTTCTACTCAATATATATGGATGATTTAACGTGAATTCAGATATTAGTTTATATAATCTATCTCAATTTCTTATAATAAAAGAAAAATTTATATACACAACTAATACACACGTATTGTTTAATTAATAATATCTTCCATCCAGTTAGCAGAATCCACAAAATGAAGAAAGCACAAAGCACTAGGGTGCTCGTTCTAGGCATAAAATAAACCACAAGGCGATCTTTGGGCTGATCAAACTAGCTTTTTTCTAACTTTTCTAAGTTAGTTTTTAAAATCCAAGTCAAAGAAACAAATGGATAACCAAACAAATGCAAACTAGCTTGTATGTTAATGCAACAAAATGAACATGGAATCGACAGCTTTTTCCTCATTTACTGTCGCCAAATGCCAGTTGTTGCCATATCAAATGCACGCGTAAACCACAAATTATTAGAAAAAAATTAACTCATTACTTTTTTAATTTCCAAGGCAATTCTTCCTTGGGCAACTCAATTATATTACCTTATCATTAAATTAGATTTTTTTTCTATGGTTATTTATAATAATTATATTAGAAGAAAAACCTGCGAGAACTACAGGAGGAAGCCTTTTTAAGGCTGAAATGCCTCTTCAATCTTAATTATATATCTTTAAATTTCTAACCCTAATCTTATTACTCTTAATTATATATCTTTGTACTCTTTTAACCCTAATCTATTAATTCATTTGAAAAGGACTTTATCAGTTTAAATTCTTTTCAACCTACAATTTTTAAAAATTTGTTCATTATATATATATATATATATGTATATCATCTATATTAATAATAATTGATAAGTCTTAGTTATTTGTCACTTGAACTGGTAATGATCCGACATTAATTAAAAAACAATACATGTTCTTGTTATGATTTTTTTTAATTTCTTTATCATTGACGGAAAATAACAATTTCATAAAATCTATTTTCTCCACGTTATTTTCTCTATAATAATAACATTCTTACTTTTTTATTGGATTTTGCAATGCTAAAAATTATTAGTAGTGTTCATTGTCATTGCCTTAACAGTTTGAAAGAGTGACAGAAAATGCGCATATGAGTAACCATTGAGATGGGCGATTACTTTGTTTTATTGACATTAATTGTTGCGCTGGCGCTACCTTTGGAATTATTAATGCTCCTCATAACCGGTGAACTGCGAATTCAAAATGATAAAAAAAAAAAGTTTATAAATGCTATGGTCCATACACGTTCTTCCCTTTTTTTTTTTAATTTAGCTTTAAAAATAACATGTAATCAATTTTACAAAATGATTATTCCCAAAATATATATGATTTTCAACGTACAAAAATGTTTATTTTCATCACAATAAAGATTTATATATAATGTACTAACAACGTATAATCTTTATATATTGTCAGTGCAAAAGAAATTGACATCTTATCAATAAATCTTTATGAGCAAATGGAATTTAGTTTGTATATTGATGAAATGTCAATTTCTGATGTATTGATAATGTATAGAACCATACGTCAATGCATAATATATAAACCCTCACAACAATCATAATAATCATCATCAAAGCCTTTTTCCCAATATTAAAGTAGTTTATATGAATAAATATATGACCTCACGTTAAGTCGTCAGCATGAAATGGACGACCGACAAGTTTCCTATGATAATTCATCTCATAAAAATCGAATGAATTTTAAGTGATTAATTGTCCAAACTTATCTCCAACCCTCATTTATTCGAGCTTGGAGACTAGCTATGTACAACCATATAAATTATATTTAATTCAACATTTTCATATAATTTTTTATATGAAACTGTAAAAAAAAAATTTTGAAGAATTATTGGATACATATCAATGAAGTTTTTAAATTTTACATGTGAGACTAACATGATGATACTATTAACTTGACTTGTAGAGTTAAAACCTTCCATTGTTGTGATATAAATTGAGGTTAGTAGAAAATTTAAGGTTAAATTCAAATCTTATAATATATTATAATTCGATTTTAATCGTTCGATAAAAAATTTTTATTGTTGTGACTAAAAAGTGTGAAGCATGCTGCTAATATGATTTAGCCAGCATATAATAAATAAAAAAAGAGCTTTTAACTTCGGTATGACATGTACAGATGCAATTACATCATCTTAGAAAAGTCCATTGCCTCAGAAAGAGCTGGCCCATGCAAACCTTAACCACAGATCCAGAAAATGGCAGAGCCCCATGATCACGGTGGGGCCGGCAGCCATCTGCATTTTCTCTCCTAGGATAGGCCGTCAGAAGTGGAGCAGAGAACTTGAATTCTCAAACCTACTTTAATAATGTGGAGGGGGCTAGGCATTGGCAGGCTAGCAGACTAAGGTCGCAGGTTTGATTGGCTGGGTTAACCATATCTCACGACCAAAACAAAAGTAAACCATAAAAAGTGGGCAGACGTTTCATGACTAGATCTGATCATAGGCCGAATTGGAGTCCGAATTCACGACAGATAATAACAATTTTGATGTATATTTAAGTTCGATTTAATTTGAAAATTGATCTTTTTATTTTTATATTATAGGCACAAAACTGACTTGATTTGCTTAAATATAATTTTATTTATTTTTATATTATAATTATTTATTTATTTTTATAATTTTATTCTCTTTAAATTTTAATTTAATTTGTCAAAATTTATATGTTAAATTTATATTAAATATTTATAATCATGTTTATTAATAAATAATGTTTTATTTATAAAATTATATTATACTTAATAAATATATAAAAAATAATATAATATATTAATATTCGGATCAGGTCGAGCTCGAGTTTTGAAAGGTTAAACTCGAGCCTAAAGATGGTTATTGGGCCGGGTTGACCCGACCCAGCTCGAAACAGGATCGAGTCGATCCAGCCCAATAACCAAACCGGTGCAATAGAAATCAGGCCCGCTAAGGGTCCGGCCCATTACGGTTCAAATTTAAAATTTAAAATATATATTTTTTTATTTTAAAAATTTCAATTTTTTCTATAAATACTTCTATTCTTCCTTTTATTTTTCTTTACATTTTCTTCTATATTTTCTCTCAAATCTACTATCTACATTCATCCACTCTTATTCTCTTCACTCACATACTCTCTCAATATTCACTCAAACTCTCTCAAATTCACTTAAATTTCCTTATTCCAAATTTATAATATCATCATTTTCCTCTCTAAATTTTGTTTTTGTTTTTATTTTATATTTTTACTTTTATTTTCAAGTTTCAATTTCCAAATTCTAATATTTTATATATATATATATATATATATATCATACATCTATTTTTTTTAAATTTTTAACATATATTTATTTTCAAATAAATATAAAAATGTCAAATTTTTTTCATCGTTCATGTTCTGTTTCTCGACCATTTGGTTCCACTGAAATTCCTAATTTGGGTGACGAATTATTTAATGAAATCGAACCTGATATTCATCTGGAGGAGGAGGAGCTTCCTTTGGCACCATCGTGTGATCGTGGTCGTGTAGGAGGTCGTGCTCAAACACAATCATCAGCTGTCACCACTATTGCTACATCATCAAGACTGAAGTTTAGTTGAAAAAAACAAGCAAGGTATGAGAGTATTTCGACATTGTAGCAAAAGAAGGTGAGACGAATAAATATTGTGCTATCTGTAAATTGTGCAAAGGCGTTTACTCTTATAACTCCGGTGGAGGTCGTGGCAGTACAAGTACGTATAAAAGACATTTAATTACTGTACATAAAATTAATCCTAATGCCAAAGAAAATGAAATTTTAGAAGGCAAACAATCTCAAATTAATACAAATGATGGTGGAAAAAATTTTAATTTTGATAATGTTCAAGCTAGACGTGGTTTAGTTAGATTTGTAGTTAGGACTGAACAACCATTCACAATTTGTGAAAAAGTAGGATATATAGAATTTGTTTGTAAATATTTACAACTCGCATATAAATCTGTTTGTAGACATACATTAAAAAAAAGATTGCATGGATATGTTTAAAGAATATAGACAAGCTTTAATTGATAAACTTAGTAATATTTCATCTAGGGTTAGTTTAACTAATGATATATGGACTAGTACTAATGGTATAAGTTATCTTGTTATAACTTGTCATTGGATAGATGAAGATTGATGTATGCAAAAACGAATTTTATCTTTAGATGTAATAGAAGAAGCACATAATTCATATACTATTCATAAATATATTACTAAAGTTTGTAAATTATATGGACTAGAAAATAATAAAGTTTTTGCTATTACTTTTGATAATGCTTCGAGTAATACTGCAGCTATTCCTTATTTAATTAAAAGTTTAAACCCTGTTATGCAAGGTATATTTTTTCATGCAAGATGTGTATGTCATATTATAAATTTATGTGTTCAAAGTGGTTTTAGTTCTAGTGGTATTGGTAGTGGTATAGGTCCAATTGATAAAATTAAAATTTTAGCAAAATGGATTCGCACACCAAGTAATAAACGTGAATGGAAGCAAATTTGTATAGCAAATAATATACCTGTTAAAGCGTTTCCACTTCCCGTGGAAACAAGATGGAATTCACTTCATCGTTTGCTTTATTCTATTTTACCTTATAAAGAACTTGTTACTCATTTTTATAACAATTATACAACTAGCACGCATTTAGTACTTTTTGAAGAAGATTGGACTTTTATTGAATATTGTATTGATTTATTATCTACTTTTAAAGATACAACCTAAAGATTTTCAACTCTATTTTATCCAACTACACCGTATTTTGTTCCAATTATCTACACAATGTTTGAAAATTTTGTAAAATTTAGGAATCATAAAACTTTAAGTTCTTTTGAATATGATATGGAGGAAAAATTTTAAAAATATTGGGAAATAATTTCTCCTATTTATTGTATTACAACTTTACTAGATCCTAGTCAAGGTGAGGTAAATATAGAGATTTTTTTTATTGTTATAAAGAATTTATTGGTCTTGATTCTATTGAGGATCAAAAGTCCTCAATTAACAATTTTTTTCGAGAATTGTTTAATGTTTATGAAGCAGAAAGGGAGCAGTTCAACTTTAATCGAGGAGAAGGAGATTTATACTAAGAAACTGAGAGTACAAAAAAGGAAAAGGAATTTTAAATGCAATTAAGGAAGCAGCAAAGAAGAGAATGAAGCTAAAAGGAAAAGCCAGTGGATCTGGATCAACAACTCGACAAAATTCTAGCTTCAATGAGCTAGGATTTTTTTTAAGTCAGGATTTTTCTGTAGATGAAAACTTTAATCTTCTCCAATGGTGGAAAGAAAACCAAAAATAATTTCCAATTTTAACTTCCATGGCCCGAGATGTTTTTGCAGTGCAAGTTTCTTCTGTTGCTTCGGAATCCGCATTCTTGACATGTGAAAGAATTATTGGAGACCATCGAACCACTCTTAATCTGGATTCATTATGCATGTTAACATGCCTTAAAGATTGGTTTGATGCAGAATTGCGAAATGTCGAACTTGGAATAGCTAATGAATTCGCTGATAATAATTCAGAGGAGGAGGAAGAAATTTTCAAGGGAATCCGTATAAATTATGAAGAATAGAGAATAATCTTTTTTTTTTGTAAATTGTATGTAAAATTGTAAATAAGTTTAGTCATAGTAAATATTTTTATGGACTACGGTCCCGTGGTTTTTACCCTTCTAACTTTTGAAGGGATTTTTCACGTAAAAAATCTTTGGTCTCCTACTCTCTTTTTCTTCTTCTTCTTCTTCTTCTTCTTCTTCTTCTTCTTCTTCTTCTTCTTCTTCTTATTATTATTATTATTATTATTATTATTATTATTATTATTACATACCAAATTAATTAATGTTATACTTATCTGTGTTTAAAATAAATAAATATTTAAAATACAAAATGATTGAATATTTTAAAAACATATTAAATAAATAAATAAATAAATATTAAGTAAATGATATTTCAAATATAATAAATTATTTTAAATGCAAAATGATATTGATACGCTTACAGCTTATTTATCATTTTAAATGCAAAATGAATATAATAAATGAATAAAAATAATGATATGCAAAATGATATTGCAAAATGAATATAATAATAATATTCATAATATCATTATTTATATTTTGAATCAAATATCACTTTATCCTAATAACTTTATTATAATATTATATTCATAATATAACTTTATTTTATTATAACAATAATTTTATTAGATAATTTTATAGTAATTTATTTTTACATTATTGTTACATAAATTAAATAAATTATAATAATTTTATAATAAATTATTGTTAAAATAAACTATTAACATTATTTATAATAAAATAAATTTATTAGATTAAATTATAAAAATATATTAATATATTTTTATTAAAATAAATTAATATAAATTTTAAAAAATAAAAATTTTAAATTTAGAAAAAATGGACCGAACCGATTTAACCCGGTTGGGTCCGGTTCGAGCGCGAACCAGTCCTGCGAACCAGGCCGGTTCGCATCTAAACAACATAGGAACAGGCTCAGCTCGGACCGGTTCGGATCTGTTCCATTATGGTGTGGGCCAGAACCAATCCCACAACCACCTCTACCCGGGCCCTGCTCGATTTTTAAACGAACCTAAAAATTTTGCCCAAGCCTGGTAATTGCATCAGATATTTTTGTTTAAGCTCGACCAAATTCGGGCGGGCTTTCGAGCTTGGGCGAGTAGCCCTTACACAGGTCTATTAAAGACAACCCTATGCTTTTTTGTTTTAAGCACAAATTTTCTAGTTGGTTTTACGGTCTAATATTAATATTGGTTTTTTTTAAGCTCAAAATATCTTCATATCATAATGTATATGAGGTTAAATTCCATTCACATTGTATGACTGATGTTGGCTCAAAAAAATTTAACCTAATGAAGATTCAAGCACAAGACTTTTCGCTATAAATTGTATTCGTTCAAGAACTCATTGGGACTTAACATCACTAAACCAATCTTTTAGGTTTATTTGATAGTATTGTTTGTTGGCATATTCGTATCTAGGCTTTTGAACAAATTTAATAATTCGTGTATAAAATTTATTTCGTGTTGTATAATATTGTGTTTACATCATGTAAAATGTGAAAATTTTATATTAAAATTTATGTTGACACATCAAGCACAAATTTGTTTTTAACTTTTGTTATGTTCTTGTACAATTCTTACTGAAATCCGCAACATTTTCATGTTTTTTATTTGAATCGTATCAGCATATAGTATCTATTTTCAAATGCGCATTCAAGCTTGCTCTTTCTTGGAAGGGTTGTAATTTGCATCTTATCCAAACATGGCCCTTATATTCTTATCAATGTTGTGTTATAAAATGAGAGCACATGTTTCATTCTTATTTTATAAATTTAACTAGTTTATATCTCGTGCAATATATGGATTAATTTTATCTATTTTAATATGTATAAACACATAAAATAATATTATTTAATTATTTTAATATGTATTAAAACATAAAATAACATTTTTCTGTTTTAATTATTTATACTATTTTAATAGTATGGAATTTGACAAATTTTAGAATATGTTTAATTATAAAAAATTTAAAATTCTTCATTTAAATTTCAAAGTGCATTGAACTATAAATGTCATAGATTTTGAGCAAATCATACAAGTAAGACATTAAAATTTGAAATTTATGTGATAGATAAAAAAATTCAACCTGATTAAGGTGTTCATTCTATGGATTTGGTTAATGTCAAATGAAATAATAAAATTATATATTTAAACTAAACTAACATAAAAAATTAATTAAGATTTATATAAAAATTAAAATATTGAACTTAATTAACAGTTAGTGAAGGAGAGCAATTGAAATTACAAAACATATAGTTTTCATTAACATATTTAAAAATAAGTGACAATTGCGTGTAAACTAAGATGTGATTTATAAATGTATGTAAAATATAACAAAATGTACTGAATACTACTTTTCATTATAATGACAAATAAATATGAAAGTATGAAATTTAATAATATTATTTTTTTTATTGCATCAAATACTTAAGTAATTTCATAATAAATGAATGTGAAAATAAAAGATTTAGAAAAAACTATATATTATAATATTAACATAAATAACTTTTGCTGACTTTTACTACCCTTTCGCAAACTACTATCTAAATTTCAAAGCAATGTCCTTGATTTACATTCTGTACATAATTATTTGCTATAAAACCAAAAAATAAAATCGTTGTTCCATATCCCATGGGAAACACCTGCTTCATATGTTTACAATCATGTGATTAAAATATTGAAATTAATTAATCGTTAGTCAATGATAGCAATTGTCGAAGAAACCGAAGAATTACAAAATTAGTGAGACAGCAGCAGTAGAGAGGCTCATAAATTTTTATTTGAATATGACAGAATTTTATTTTAAAAAAAATAAATACCTGAATAAGGTCTGTTATGATGCCTTGTGCTATTCTATGCATGCAAGGCAGGTTTAACTCTGAGTTTTGATTCAAAATCTGACGCTTATTCAGTACATCAGAAAATTGGAAACAACTAACTAATAAGAAATGAAGCATCACAAAGAAAACCAAAAAGTACGCATTATAATATAATGAGATTATCGGTGACAAGAACCATACCAACCTTCTATTCTTCTCTCTTCTCAGCAGCATCTGCCCTTTGTTGCCTTATCAGGGATAAGCGCTCTGCGACAGTGATTAATTCACAATCAGTAAAAGTATAGTATTGTACAGGAAAAGGGGAGTGTATTTAGTTGTGTTCAAGTGATAGAACTTTAAAGTGGATTCATTTTATGTTAATAATGTAGATCATTTTAAAACATTAAATGTAATATATAAATAATTATTTTAGTACCCAATTTGAGAATGGTAGGTTGTTTGTGCTTTGCTAAAGCCTGACTTGAGAATGAAGGGTTGTCTGTAATTTTTTGTTAAAAATGTATTAAGAAAGCTACAGAGAATAATTAAGTTGTTAGGAAGATATGCAATGTGTATTGAAAAAAATGTAAGATTATTGTATATGAAAATATTTTTATACCTGAAATCTGAATGAAGGGTTGTTTCTTCTATTTGTGTTTTGCCAGGTAGCAGTGTATACTACTCACATTTTAATTTTAGATAACCGCTTGAAGCTAAATGTGCCTTCAAAGTGCCAATCATGGACCTAAAATTAGTGACAATAAGAAAGTACTCGTCGTCTTGTTAAATTTTCAATGTTTCTGAAAAGATCGAATACAAATTTGTACAAATTAAAGAATCATTGGAGACAGATTTGTACTTGGATATAGTCTGTGTATGTCTCTGACTTGATTAGCTTGGAGACAAATGTTTTTGCTATCTGTGTTTTGCCAGCTTGAAATTTGAATATACTTTTGTGGAGGAACAGGAGAAAGATGGTATCTTGGTTTTATGTAAAAAGTTAGATGGAAGAGTTGATAGTTGAAAATGTCTGATAAATATGCATTGGAACGTAATAAGTCTGGAGAATTTAAAACTGATAGAGTTTAAAATGAGATAGCAGGTAGTGGTGTCGCAATTCTTGGAAATACTTGTAGTTGGTAGTTATCCACTGTTGGTGTAGTTAACAGTTATTAAGGTGAATTAAATAACTGAAAGTAAATAGAGAGATAGATTTTAGTGGAGAAGATAAATTAAATAACTGAAATTAAATAGAGAGATATCCATTTAGTGGAGAGATTTTAGTGGAGATTTGAATTGTCGGTTGTTTAGAAAGATAAAAAAAAAATAGTGACAGGTGGCATTCAAATAAAACTTACATTTTAGCATCCATATCAGCAAATTTACACATGTCAGCATGTTTCTTGAAATATAATATATATATATACACACACACATACACACACACACATATATATATATATATATATATATATATATGATCTCAATTAATTCTAAGTTTTTTGTTAATTTACTTTTTTCAATGTACTGTCAGTTTCCACCACTTCTAACCATTGAACTTAAACTGTTGATCACGAACTTCAACCACAAACCACGTTTCAAATACATATTATATTGTTGAAAATTAAGGAGTTCACTATTCTAATTTATTAATTTGTTTAAAATAGATAATTAATAGATAATTTTATAGGATAAGTAAATAATGTTTAAAATTTGAATAATAAATATTTGAACAATATTAAGTTATTTAAAATAGATATTATTTAAAATAGATAATTTGATAAAGATTTGAATAACAAAATTTAAAGAATATTAATTTGTTTAAAATAGATAATTAGTAGATAATTTGATAGAATAAGTAAATAATGTTTAAAATTTAAATAACAAACATCTAAAAAATGTTAAGTTAGAAGTAAATAATGTTTAAAATTTGAATAACAAATATATGAAAAATGTTATGTTATTTAAAATAGATAATTTAATAAAGATTAATTAGTTTAAAAAGTTAGTTTAAAAGAAAATAAAAATGAAAAGTTAATGAGGTAATGACACGTGTCACTATTGTTTTCTAAAATATAATATATATTTTATTTATAGCAGTGATGAATTTTATTTATAAAATTTGAAAGGGTAAAAGAAAATTTGAAATATTGAATATGATTGATGAAATAAAATTTGGATAAAATAGATAGATTGATAATAAAATTTGATTTACAAAATAAGAAAGAGCGAGAGCTTTCGGAATCCTTAAAACTTGAAACTCTCCGTCCTAAAAACTCTGCCCCTCTATAGTTTGAGAATCCTTTTTATAGCCAAGATTCTTTTACATATGATGCTTCATGATTCTAAAGTTTGAACAAGCCACACCTTTGTCTGTTGATGAAGCCTTGACTGATGGGAATCTTACTGTGCTTGTTAGGGAATCTTACTGTACTTGTCAGTGGAATCTTTACTGTTTGCTTTTTCTTTTTGTCTTGTCAGTTTTGATTGAAGGTAAGACTCCGAAGTAATCATCTTCATTGTCTTGAGCTAAATCCAGAGAAAGTAGAGATCCTGTGCTGCTTTCATGATTGCTACTTTAATCACTGTTTTCTTCATCATCTGAGTTGACTGATTGGAGGATTTGCTTCATCAATTCTTTGTATTCTTTCTTTGTTTTGGCCTGTGCTAATAGTGCACTGGCATGTGACTTGGCTTGGAGAAACTGTGTGGACCTGATGTTTGAGCTGATTTGCAAAATTCTGGGTGTTTCTGAAACCAGTCTTTGACATTATCTCTTAAGCATTTTGAGTAGTCAAATTTCTCCCACCACTTTGTTTTGAATCTTCTAATGATTTGTTTGTGACTTGATACTAGATCATTCTTTTTTTTGGATAAAATAGAAAGGATATTGGTATCAGAGCCACTGTAGCAAGGAGCAATTAGAGGTAAATATAGAGTTTGTTTGAGAAATAACTTCTTAATTGTTTTAAGTTTTGTGCTGTTGAGTTTCAAGCTAGTGATTGCTGAGTCTTTTAATTGTCCTGATGAGCCATGGTTAGGCGTTTTAGGATTTTATCTCCCTTGTAGGCATTCAACCTAGCTTTCCTTTGTAGGCAGTAATAAAAATTAAAGTAGTTAAGTTGTTATTTTAAGGATGCATTCTTTATTTAGATCTAATTCTTCTGCTTCTAGTAGCTTAAGAGCCCATGAACCAAACGATAATGAAGAAGAAATCAACCTGACAAACATAATTCAAGACATAGATAATTGGGAAATTCCTAAAATACATCTAAACGAAATATATAAACAAAATAAATCTTTAATAAGTCATCTGTTAAAAACGGATTATACAATCCAATTAAAAGAAAAAGATCTCCCAATTACAAATTCTTATGAATCAATTCAATTATTAGAAAGAGAATCAATTAACAAACATATACAAAAAAAATTTAAATATATTCATATAGGATTAATTCAAGTTGCAGTTAAACCACTCTCAAAAAAAGGTCTAAACACTTCAATATTTATGACTTTAAGAGACACCAGATTTGAAGATTTCAATGATTCCCTCTTAGAAACTATTGAATCAAGTCTCTGTAATGGTCCAATATATTTTAATTATTTTCCAAATTATACTGTTTCTTTACAAGATAAAAACATTTTAGATGTTTTAACTCTTCAAATAAAAACCCATAATTATAAAATGAAACCAGGATCTGTGCCTTTGGCTTTAGCTTATAGAATATATTATAAAGCTATGATTTCAGCTTTAGGTTTAGGAGCCTTAATCCATAGCCCAAAAGGAGAGACACTTCTTTTCCAAACAGACATGACTAGATCCAGGATACATATTCCCAAACCAATTAAGTGGAATGAAGTTTCTTTTCCAGATGAATGGGTTTTAGAAAAAGCAGTCCAACCTATAACACAAGAAACAACTGAATTAAGAGTTGTCTCTCAAACTGATAATTGAGATGTCAAGGTTTCTTTTAATAGAACAAATTCTATAAATTTAGGACATCCCTCTCATATTCCGATACATTTACCATATCAAAGTTTAAGATCAAATTCAAGTTTCAAACTCCTAGATATTCAACATCATCTATTCCTTCAACTTTACAAGAATTTCAATCTGTAACCACTAATCTTTAATCTGTAAATACATCTACAAGTGTTCCTAAACCAATCTACCAAAGGCAAAGACACCCTATGTCTTCCCTAACCAAATCAGAAAGTGATGAAGATTTACCAATTTCCCCAACCTACTCTTCAATAACAAATAATCCAGAATTAAACGTTTTACAAAAAGAATTTTCTATTGATAAAGAAAAAATAAGAAAAGAATTTTATTCTGAAAAGAATAAAAACAAACGTGAACTATTCTTTAAAAATCATCAAGATAGTAAACAAGAAATACAAGAGGAATATTATGATTTCATGAATACACATAAAATTCAAATAAAAATTTTTAAATGGTATGAACAATATTATGATAAGTGTATTAATACAAATAATACAGTTAAAGTATGGCAAACAAATAAATCTCAAATTGAATCTCAACATCCACCATTGACAGAAATTCAATATGAACATAAAGGATCTGGATTGAAAGCATCCCCACTCAAGGTTACAAATCCTGAAAGAGAAAACTCCCAAGTCACTTATAAAGATATTAAACTCCTGATCGAGCAAAATAATTTTTCAAATCTAAATCTCTATACAATAAGCCAGCATTTAGAAAAAATTGAAACAAAAATAGACAATTCAAACATCCAGACTTCTAAAAAAGACAAAACAAGTGAAGAAAAACAAAAAACAAAAAACAAAAAATTCAAAACCTTTATTTAAACCACATGAAATATCATCAAACACTCAATTAGATTTCCTGCAAGAAATTCAACAAAGACTTAATGCATTAAACTCAGAAATAATTGGAGAAAATGAAAGATATATACCAGATACACCTGATAGAACACAACAAAGGTCAATTAATACAATAAAAGATTCGGAAACTAATAGTGAACAATTTCAATCATCTGATGAACAGATAATTCAAAAGCTTCATTGGAAAGAACCACAAAGATTGTACTACCCAAAAACATATGCACCAGATTTAGTTTTAGAAGAGAAACCTTTAATTCAAAACAAATATAACGCGAATACGGTTTATGAATGGAACATAGATGGAATGTCTGAATATAACATTCTCAATCTTTTGCAACAAATGACAATGGTATCAAATGTTTATAAAACTCAAAAAACAATATCTGATTGGGCAATAGCTGATTTATTAGTATCTAAATTTTCCAGACAACTCAAAGGATGGTGGGATAATTATCTCACTTCTAAAGAACAAAAAGAAATACTTAATGCAATCAAAACTGATAATGATAATAATCCAATCTTAGATGAAGAAATCAACATATACAAAATGCTGTTGCAACATTAATCATTGCAATTGCTAAACATTTCATTGGAGATCCAGCACACTTAAGGGATAAAAATGTAGAACTTCTGTCCAATCTCAAATGTAAGAAATTAGGCGAATTTAAATGGTATAAAGATAATTTTATTACCAGAGTCATGCAAAAGACAGATAATAACCAACCCTTTTGGAAAGAAAAATTTCTAGCTGGATTACCAAACCTGCTAAGGGAAAAAGTTAGAAACAAAATAAGAGAATTCAAAGGAATAATTCCTTATGAAAAATTGACATATGGTGAACTAATTAGTTACACCTAAAAAGAAGGATTAAAAATTTGTCAGGATATCAAACTACAAAAACAGATGAAGAAAGAACAAAGACAATCTAAGAAAGAATTAGGAACATTTGCAAACAATTTGATATAAACTATAATCCAGAATGTTCTTCAACAAAATGTTGTAAAACAAAGAAAATTGAATACAAAAGAAACTTTTTCAAAGACAAATATTACCAGAAACCCAAAAGAAATAAAATTCAAGCTAAAAAAGAATTTAAAAGGCAAGAAAACAAAACTAAAAAGGAATGGAAAAATCTAAACATAAAATGTTATAGATGTGGGAAAACAGGACATATTTCAAAATATTGTAAAATAAAGAGAAGGCTAAATCAAATATAACCTGATCAAGAAATAAACTAGAAAATTTGTGAACTTCTGACATGTACAACTTCAGAAACACAAACTTCAGATATTGAATCACAATCTTCATCAGATATACAAGTTAATCAAATGGATGATATAAAGACATCTTCAGACCAAGACACACTCAATGTCTTAACAAAAGACCAAGAATTGATGATGGAAATAATTGATAAAATACAAGATCCCCAGATTAAGAAAGATTATTTAGAACAATTAAAAAATCCCTCTCTACACCAACTTTTATATCATCAACTTCAAAATCTTATAATATAAAAGATATAATCTTTGATAAAATACAAACATCCAACAAAGAAATCACTATCCAAGACCTCCAACATGAAATCCACAATATTAAAACAGAAATAAAATTGCTTAAACAACAACAACAACAGCACAGTCAACAACTAAAAACTTTACCAAACTCAAATGGAGAAACTTCCAGTGAATCTTCTAACAAAGACAAACGACCATCACAGGAATTTTTAAATGTCCTAACTGAAGTCTCAATCCAAAAATACTTAATAAAAATATCAATTTTAATCAATAATGAATTTTTAGTAGAAACAATAGCTTTATTTGACACAAGAGCTGATCAAAATTGTATTAAAGAAGGAATAATTCCAACAAAATATTGTGAGAAAACTTTTGAAAGTTTAAAAGCAGCAAACAATGAAAAACTTCAAATCCAATACAAATTGACAAAAGCAAAAATCTGTAAAGACCATATTACATTCAAGACACCATTTTTAATAATAAAAAATATTAGTCAAAATGTTATATTAGGATTATCATTTATATCCCTAATCAAACCATATAAAGTAACAAATAATGGAATATCTACAAAAATCCTCGGATCAAAATTAATATAAAATTTTACAGAAAAACCAAAGATAAGAAATATAAATTTATTAAAATAAAAAACAATCACAAATCAACAAATTAATATAATAATCAAAGACAAACAGAATCAAATATTCTATTTAAAAGAAGATATTAATTTCAAAAGAATCCAACAGCAATTACAAAATCCTCAAATACAGAATAAGGTAAAGTTATTGCAAACAGA
This sequence comes from Heritiera littoralis, assembly GCA_031772115.1. NCBI lineage: Eukaryota > Viridiplantae > Streptophyta > Magnoliopsida > Malvales > Malvaceae > Heritiera > Heritiera littoralis. Next base: position 5,843,035 of record JAPDPK010000023.1, read on the forward strand.
AATTGAGAAAACAATTTGTTCTGATTTACCAACAGCTTTTTAGCAAAGAAAGAAACATGTGGTAGAATTACCGTATGAAAAAGATTATGATGAAAAACAAATTCCAACAAAAGCAAGACCAATCCAAATGAATCAAGAAATGGAGCAATACTGTAAAAAAGAAATACAAAGAACTGCTAAACAAAAAACTTATCAGGAAAAGTAAATCTCCTTGGAGCTGTTCAGCTTTTTATGTCAATAAAAATGCAGAACTAGAATGAGGAACACCAAGACTTGTCATTAATTACAAACCTCTGAATGAAGCATTAAAATGGATTAGATATTCTATTCCAAATAAAAAAGATTTACTTCAAAAACTTTGCAATGCTCAAATCTTTTCAAAATTTGATATGAAATCAGGATTTTGACAAATTCAAATTTCAGAAAAAGATAGGTATAAAACAGCATTTACAGTCCCATTTGAACAATATGAGTGGAATGTAATGCCATTTGGACTTAAAAATGCTCCATCAGAGTTCCAAAGGATAATGAATGAAATATTTCACCAATATTCCCAATTTATGATAGTATACATTGATGATGTATTAATATTTTCAACAACTTTTGATCAACATTTCAAACATTTATCAATTTTCATTAAAGTCGTCAAACAAAATGGTTTAGTTGTTTTCAAATCCAAAATTAGTTTATTTCAAACAAGAGTAAGGTTTTTAGGACATTATGTCTATCAAGGAACCATTACTCCAATAGAAAGGTCAATCCAATTTGTTGATAAGTTTCATGATCAAATCTTAGATAAAACCCAACTTCAAAGGTTTTTAGGGAGTCTGAATTATATTTTAGATTTCTATCCAAATCTCAATAAAATTCTTAAACCTCTTCATGAAAGACTTAAGAAAATCCTCCACCATGGACTCAAGCCCATACAGAAGTAGTTCAATCTGTTAAAGCCCAAATCAAAGAATTACCATGTCTACATTTAGTAGATTCAAATACCTTCAAAATTGTAGAAACCGATGCTTCTGACATAGGATACGGAGGAATCCTCAAACAGTTAAAAGATAACAAAGAAAGTATAGTTTAGTATACTTCCAAACACTGGAATAGTACCCAGAAGAATTACTCCACAATAAAAAAAGAGATTCTTTCCATCGTTTTATACATCACAAAGTTTCAAAGTGACTTGTTAAATAAAAAATTTCTTCTCCGAATTGATTGAAAATCTGCAAAAGAGATTCTTCAAAAAGATGTGAAAAATATGGCATCCAAACATATTTTTGCAAGATGGCAAGCAATTTTATCAATCTTTGATTTTGAAATTGAGTTTATAAAATGGGACTCTAACTCTCTCGCAGATTTCCTCACAAGAGAGTTTCTTCAGAATCCTTCACAATGTCTTCCAGAGAAAGAAGAGAAAAAGAGAAAGAAATAGAGAAAAAAGACAAGGGTAAGCAAAAGCAAACCCATTCCCCATCAAAATCACTTATCTCCCAATCCCCTATACCAACATGGCAATAGATTTTTGCCCAAGAACACCAAAGACAAGAGTCATCATCCAATTTTGAAGAGTCACAACTGGAAATGATTCGTCAATTCTCCAAGTCATTACCACGAACCTCTTTAGAGGTACAATCTATTTCAAAAAATAGAGAGGTCATGATTTCAAAAAACCAACCTCTCCAAACTATTTTCCCAAAACAAGGAGTGGTGATTACATATCCACGTCCTAAAGCTGATCAAAAATATTTTTCAAAACAGCAATTTCAACATATGGTTCTTGTTGAGCCTGAATATTTTCATGAAAATCCAAACATTGTTATCAAAAAGATTTTCAATGGTTTTCATTACAAATCATGGGATCAACAAAAACCTCAAAGTTTTTATGAAAATATTTTGATTGAAATAGGTTCCTTGGCAATCAAACATTATGCCAACAAAGACCAACCAGACTTTATCACCCATTCAACTGCTCAAATTCTCAAAGTCCCCAGACCAATTGACTGGGGTAATGATCCAAACAGCCTCAAAAAATTTCTAGCCAGCTATAACACCAGACTTCACCATTGCCCCACATTTAATTACTGGGATTATCAACAAGCTTGGTTCAATACCTTCACCTTTGAAAACCAACACAATCGCCATTCATGGCTCATTTACTTCAAAAAAGACACTAGATACCAATTCTCAGTCTGGTTTACTCACTGGTGGCAGTGGTACGGACCAAATCATGAAATCCTGCCCCCTCAAGTATGGGAAGCTTATGAATTTTTCAGTGAATATTTCCAAGAAGAACAAACTCAACAAGGATTCCAGAAATCATTGATGTTTTGCTCAATCTTTAGTCTGTCTTGGATTTCTTCATGGCACTATGAATTTATGAATGATCTAGTATCAAGTCACAAACAAATCATTAGAAGATTCAAAACAAAGTGGTGGGAGAAATTTGACTACTCAAAATGCTTAAGAGATAATGTCAAAGACTGGTTTCAGAAACACCCAGAATTTTGCAAATCAGCTTAAACATCAGGTACCACACAGTTTCTCCAAGCCAAGTCACATGCCAGTGCATTGTTAGCACAGGCCAAAACAAAGAAAGAATACAAAGAATTGATGAAGCAAATCTTCCAATTAGTCAACTCAAATGATGAAGAAAACAGTGATCAAAGTAGCAATCATGAAAGCAGCACAAGATCTCTACTTTCGCTGGATTTAGCTCAAGACAATGAAGATGACTGCTTCGGAGTCTTACCTTCAATCAAAACTGACAAGACAAAAAGAAAAAGCAAACAGTAAAGATTCCACTGACAAGTACAGTAAGATTCCCTGACAAGCACAGTAAGATTCTCATCAGTCAAAGCTCCATCAACAGACAAAGGCGTGGCTTGTTCAAACTTTAGAATCATGAAGCATCATATGTAAAAGAATCTTGGCTATAAAAAGGATTCTCAAACCATAGAGGGGCAGAGTTTTTAGGACGGATAGTTTCAAGTTTTAAGGATTCTGAAAGCTCTCACTCTTTCTTATTTTGTAAATCAAATTTTATTATCAATCTATCTATTTTATCCAAATTTTATTTCATCAATCATATTCAATATTTCAAATTTTCTTTTATCCTTTCAAATTTTATAAATAAAATTCATCACTGCTACAGCAGATCCTCCGGAAACATATATATATTAGATTTGATACGCGTAATGATCAAATAGATATAAAGATATTTATATTTTGATTTTGATTTTAATTTAATTTAATTAATTAATCAATTATAAAATTAATTTCAATCGATTAATAATTTTTGTAAGAATTTAGATTTTAAAATAAAAAACACATGGCCTTTTTTGATGTTATGACCTTTGGATTAGATCTACACAAGCTACGAGGAGAGAGAGAAAAAATAAATGAGAAAAGAACAATAAAAACGACCATCTTTTTGACGAAAAGAAAACAAAACCAAGACGTAGTTGAATAATAATAATAATAATAGATGAGATTATCAACATGTTGTTTTATTGATAATAATAAAACCACTGCTTTCATGGGTGAAAGTCAAAGAGTGGCTAAAGATGTTTATATATCAAAGGGTGGCTAAAGGACCTATGGCTTAGATTTGATTTCGTTTGTTTTGTAGAATGAGTTAAGAAAAGTATTCATATATATTTTTTAATATTTATTTTATTCGAATGAGTTAATAAAAAGTATTTTTTATTGTTGGGTTGTTTTCTATAATGTTTTTTTTACATATGTTATTAGCATAATTATTAAAATATTAAAAAATATTAATTAGTTAGTATTATTTAAAATATTTATATTTTAATAATATTTAATATTAAAATATTATATTAAATATTAAACACTTAAAAATTAGTTATATTAATAAAATAATATAAAATATTAATATTTAGTATTAAAAAACTACAAATATTTGTAATATTAAAATAATTATATCTTATATTGAAAGTATTTATTATTAAATCAGAAAATATTATTCTTTATTTATATTTATGATTAAAATAGTCTATAAATGCATTTATCAACAAAAATATAAAAACTATATATATTAAATTGAAGATATTAAGAAATGATTAAAAATATGTATATTAATAAATAATCATATTACTATAATAATTAATTAATTATTATAATAAAATATTATTAACTACATTAATATTATTATTTATTATTATAAATAATAATATAATACTATTTATTATTTAAAAATATAAATTATTTATGTCAAATAATATAAAAATTAAAATATTGGAATAATTTCTATTAATGTTAATATTTAAATATATTAAAACATTTTTATTATATAAAATAATAATAATTTTTAATATATAATATATCTGGTCGAATCATATTAAATCGAGCTTAAGAAATCATGCCCAAAGGTTAAGTTTGGATAGAACTAGGACTTTAGTAAATAACACTACACAAACTTTTTTTTTAAAAAGATAATTTATAAGAAAATGACTTCATTTTTCATTGATTTGAAAATTATTTTCCATTGACCAATAAATTTTATGTCAAACAAACATAAAAAAAAAACCAAAATTATTTCTTAAAAGTCATATTCTACAAAATAAACGAAGCCTTAGATAATTTATATAATACCTTTTGCGCATGTTTGGTGCATGAGATAAGAATAGGATAGGATAAAATAATATTGTGGATAGGATAAGATTAGATGATAACATCCTATCTTATGTTTGGTGTGTACAAGGATTAAGCATAAGATAGAATGATTTTTTATCCTTTACCATGTTTGTTTTGTGCAAGATTAAAATTAGGATAGGATGATATTTTTTTATTTGACAAAATTTAAGGATAATAAAAAATTTTTGAAACATATCCTATCCTATGGATTAAAAATAATCCTCCATTTTTCTAAAGGATTAAGTTATCTTTATGGTATAGGATGACTTATTCTCTCACTAATCCTATCTTTTTGCTTAAATGAATAACAAACATGGGATAGGATGATAATCATCCTATCCTTTAAATAATCCCATGTGCCAACACATGCACTTTAGATATTATATATGATGCACTGACAGTGTATAATTTCTATACACTGTCAATCAAACATAGTACGACACCTCATTAATAAGCAAAGTTTAAAAGTGTATTATAAGCTCTTAAAATTAAATTTTAAAATTTTATTAATATTTATTTTTGAAGACCTGCATATGAAGTGTTATTTTATGATTAACTGATATTGTACAGAAGTTATACACTATTAATGCATCTTATATAAACTATACCTTTTAAGTTATGACTTTCAATAAATTCAATTTAGAATTCGAATACTTGTATTTTTTTTATCTTTAAAGTTGTGACTTCTTTTGTAAAAAAAAAAAATTGAATATTAGGCCCAACTCCATATGTCCAAAGCCTCGGAAAACGAGAAGGCTTTAAGGATAGCCCAGCCGTGATAGGTAGGCTCGTCGTGGGCCATGGATACGTTTAGGAATGACATGTGGAGAGCGAAATTATGAGCTCACCTTGAAAATGATACAGTCTTTCCATTTTTTTATATATATTTTTTAACAGAGAGTAAAATAATTTCTAAATTTTAATTCATCAAATTTTTTATTACAAAAAAAATAAAAAAAAAAAGTAAAATGAGGGATATTGGATGTTTGATCGATTTACAAATTTATTATTTGGTTAGTGAATGAAGGATAGTATTTGATTTGCAAGATTAATTCATTAGTAAATAAATCCAATCCTCTTGCATAAAAATTAATATTATCATATCATTACTATTTTTCCCATTCTTAAACATTTTTTCTTTCAATGGAGGCAACTAGTTTGGTATTGGGAGAATAGAAAATGTAAATACTGACACTTAAATTTCATAAACGCAAAACTTTTACATCATATGAGTAGGATATGAATATTTTAATTAATACTCAGGACCTTAAAACATTTTAACATAATAAAAGGGACATAAAACTTTTTTTTTTAATTTCAGACAAAAAACATTTTAAAGTAACTAAATGCACATAAAAATATTCTTTTAAGATGGATTAGATAAATTTTTTTTGAATTTTTAAAATAAAAAAATTCAAACGCAGCAATTTAAAATATCAACATTTGTAATTTTGTTGTTTGTAATTAGAGTTGAAGAAAATAAAACTTGCATAAAAAATAAGATACAATAAATGTTGACATTTTATTACAAAATCAATGAATTTCACAATTTTTATCTTTTGAAGTGAATTTTGAAAATAAATATTGGGTCATTTAAAATATTAAGAATTTAAAGAATTTTTTAATTTTATTTTTTTCAAATAAAATATTTGTATTTTTATATTTTAAAAGTTGTCTTAAAAAAAACATTAAAGTCCCTCTTCCAAAACGTTTTATTTAAAAAGTTATTTAAAGAAATATTTGTAAGATGCAATGATTTTTTTAAGTGGAATGTTCATTCTCTAAAAGAAAAAATTGTCGTTGTATGTGCTTGGTGTGATAGATTGTTGAGAGCTGAAGCATTTGTTTTCTCTACGTGGGTATTGTTCTCTATTTCACATTGTGTGTGTACGGGTATGGTGCGTGTTTATAAGAGATTTTACTCTTAACAAAATTACTATAGTTTTTTTAGGTGGTGTTTTCATGTTCTCAACAAAAAATAACTATTCTTTAAGATGTTTGCCCTAAAATATCACTTAAATTAGAATAATCTCTCCGTAATGAGGCATAAAGTTAAGTGAAAACGGTAGAAAAATAATAATATATATTGGAATAAATCTTCAATAATAGTAATACAATTATTTATAATTGAAACAGAATAAAGCATAAATACAAATAGAGCAAATCAAGATCTGTGTATCATACAGTTTCTTTACAACATACCGTAGACACTTGTGTGATTTAAGTGTCTGTTTATTATGATACAATAGCAACTAAATAGTAAATGCGCACCATCTATGTACTTCAATCGATATTTTAAATGCCTAAATACTATTACACTAAAAATCTTAAAAATAGGAGATTGAAGAAAGAACAAACTTTAAAGAAATTAGAGAGAAGCTAAATGATATAGTTTTAATTTTTGGTATGTAAATCAAAGGACTAGAGATCCCATTTTACAGGTTTCACTTAGGAGCCGTTTGGTTTGCGAAATTTAAGATTACTTTTGGGAATCATTTAATGAAAAATTATTTTACTTGACAGATTCATGAGAATATTAGATTTTTGTGTTTGGTTGTATTGGTGGTAATATAAGATTTTTGTGTTTGGTTAAAGGAAAATAAGATTACTTAAGTACTTATTTTACTATAATACCCTCCATATTATTAGTTGATGTAGGTGAATAACACTTGATATAAATTATATTTAAATTAATTACTTATTTATTTATTTAAGATACTCATTTATTTATTTAGTCCCTTTTTTATAAGGTTTTTGTTCTGTAAATTATTTTGATTTAACAAACTATTACTATATTAAATTGATTTTGATTAATCAAAAATCATAGGGTCCATCTTATTATTGGTCAATTTGATTTTAAATTCATTTTTTTCTTCATCAAAATAAGGAAAAAACAATAGTTGTAATATTAGATAGGTTTAGGGGTAAAATGGAAACAACATATAATTATTGGAGGGTAAAATAGGTATAAAAAGTTGTTTTCTCTTGAGAAAAAAAATATATATCAAGTTTTGGTGAGAATTTTTTCACCCCATTTTCCCCCCTCTTTGCACTGTTGGGAATATGAAATTCCCGGTGTAAAAAAATTTAGCGAAACAAACATGGTAATCATATTATGGGGAAAAAATTACTGGCCGGAATAAAAAATTCCTTGAACCAAACGCCCTCTTTAAGGCATTTTGGTTCTTTAGAATTATTGAATTAAATCTAACAATTAAATCAACAATTTATTTCATTGACAATTACAAATTTGAAATTTAAATCATTGGCAGTTAGAAATTTGATATTTAATTAAAATAATTTAATTCAATAACAGTTACAAATTCAATGACAATTACAATGGATATCAATTTTTCATTCAACAATGTATAAAATCTTCACTAATACAAAATAAGTTTTCACTCAAATTGTAACTTCTTAAAAGACTATTAAATGACTGATTAAATAACCATTTTCCAACAAAATGTTTTCACTGTTTACTTATTTATCAAAATTAAAGGTACACTTACAAAAAAAAATTCTAATTCGAACATCTTTTTATCAAAGATAATCATAAGTATATTTTTGGGTAAAAAATTAGTATTTTCAAATACAGCACCATAGCACAAAATTGCCTAGCTGAAATTTAATTCAGATAATTTAATCTGAGATTACAAATTCAATAACACCACGTACAATGGATATAAATTTTCCATACACTCATGTATTTTTTCAAGTGTATAAACTTTTCACTAATAAAAAAAAAACTTTCACTTGAATTGTAACTCGTACAAAACTATTAAATGATTTATTAAATGACTATTTTTGAACAAAACATTTTTATTATTTATATATTTATTTAAATGAGAGGTACAATTATGGAAGAAAAATTTCCAATTCCTGACCTTTTTTTTTTTTTGCTTTTTTATCAAAGATACACATAAGGATATTTTTTTGATAAAAAACTGGTAATTTTAAATATGATATTATTACACAATATAATAAAAATACAAAAATAACATAAATTAAAATATATTAAAATTATATATGAATTTAATTAAAAATATTTTGTACTCTGTATGTCCACATAAAATTTAACTTAGTAATTTTCGAGTTTTACAACATGAAATATACACAGAATTACTATATTTACTTAACCCTATAACCTTATAGAGCAATTAACTGTATTTCAAAATAAATAAATTTCGAATAAATCTTCCGTAGCAAAAATGGAAAAACATTGGAAAAAGAAATTCAAATAAACCTAGATATCATTATAACTAGTAAGAGCTAAATGTTAAACCGATGCGCCAGATCTCAGCTCAGGCAGTGGAGCTGAGTCAGTATCACTTAACCAAAATCACAACGGAAAGTTCAAACTTCGCAGACAGACAAGTACGATATTCTTGTCCGAAAGATCGAGTCTGAAACTCTATCATTCCTAGTGAAAAGACCAAAACCCCCACCCACCCCTCCCCAAAATCCAAAAATTGTATGTAATTTAAAGAAGAGAACAGCACCAATTCCGTCCATCCGGTCTTCGAATTTCCAACCTAAACAAACTCTTCGAAATAAAGCCACACGAAATCGAAACCCATCGTTTTCTAACCGCGCAAACAGATCATCAGGAAATGGAGGAAAACGGCGGTAGAGCTGAAGCCATACGCCTTCTAGGAATCGCCGAGAAGCTTCTCCAAACCCGGGATTTCAACGGCTCAAGAGAGTTCGCAATCTTGGCCCAGGAAACCGAACCGCTCTTGGACGGTTCAGATCAGGTCCTAGCCGTCGCCGACGTGCTTCTCGCCTCCGAGAAAAGAATAAACAACCACCACGATTGGTACTCCATCTTACAAATCGATCGCCGATCCGACGACAACGATCTCATCAAGAAACAATATCGTCGCCTAGCTCTTCTTCTCCACCCCGACAAAAACAAGTTCCCTTTCGCCGATCAGGCGTTTAAGCTCGTGGCCGATGCATGGGCTGTTTTGTCTAACAGCTCCAAAAAATCTCTTTACGACAAAGAATTGAGCTTGTTTACGAGGATTGATTTAAGCAGCGCTGGCGATCGATCGAGTCAGATTGGGAAATTACCGGTCACGAGAAGAGGGCAAACTCAGGAGCGCGTGCAAAACCGCACTCCGAATTTGAAGACGCAAAATGAGAATCAAAGGTTAAGATTGTCAACATTTTGGACGGCGTGTCCGTACTGTTATAGGTTGTTTGAGTATCCTAGGGTTTACGAAGGTTGTTGTCTAAGGTGCCAGAGTTGTGAGAGAGCTTTTCATGCGGTTTTGATTCCAACTTTGCCGCCGTTGGTACCGGGAGAAGAAGCATATTATTGTTGCTGGGCCTTTTTTCCGTTGGGGTTTGTGTCTGGGGGTCAGGATGGTGGAGGAAAACCGCGGACTGGGTTTCCGAATTGGATGCCTCCTATGTTTCCTGGAGGCCAGCCGGAGACTGAAAGAAATGGAGGTAGTGTGCCAGCTCCGCCACCGCCAACTGCCGCCACTGCCCCACCCCCAGCGGCTGCTCCTGAGACTGCCACGAAGAAGATGGTAGAAAGTAGGAATAATGTGTCGGGGGTTTCGCGTGGGAATGCGTCCAATTTCGCCCCAAGGAAGAGAGGGAGGCCAAGGAAGAATCCGCTGTGAGGTTTGATTGGTAAGGCAATATGGTTTTTGTAGCTTTGATTTAGAAGGAACCTGACCATTGTGCAGGAGTTTTCGAGGTGGAGGCGGATGATTTTGAAGAATGCAGAAGGAAAGATAAGGCTGAGGCTGAAATTCTGCTTTGCTGGGTGGAATATGTAGGTATCGTTGTAGTTGCTGTTAATTATTTGTTTGTAGATTGTAGATTGTTTTCATGTACTGACTGCTACATAGTTGATTTTGTAACTTTATGATATATGTAGCAATGTCAAGCCAGCAAGTTCTTTCAGATTTGATTTCGAGCAATTTGTTGTTGGCATTTGATTGATGCATTTTCTAGTTCTTAGGTTCTTGGACTAAAGTTGATATTTTCATCTTCCTCTGTCTTGTTGGAAAATATGGTTAAAATTCATTGATGTGGACGGGGACTTTTCCCCTCAATTTTGAATTAGGAGATGTTTTAGAACATTACTTTAGTTGTTGTCATCAGCAAAAGTGGTGTTTGTTTCATGTTTGTGTTTTTTTTTTGTATTGCAAATTGAAATATTGTTTACTTATTTCATGGATTGAATTATATTGTTGGACTCGTGCATCTTCCTTTCATGAATCAAATGATGAACTGCAAATGAGTATTAATGATGATAGCAGTGCTTGAATTGCCAAGGCTATTTCTTTGTGTTGTGGTCCAAGTGTTGTCTAGTTGATGGATGGATTTAGGGTAGCAAGTGAAAGTTACATGGTAAATACCACAAGGAGGTGACACCGGTAGTTAATGTTTGCCCCTCTGGATGTCGAGTTTTTGTTATAGTTGACTTCATTCATTCAGCAAGTAACTTAAGTTACATTGTAAATACCACAGGGAGGTGACTGGGTAGTTAATGTTTGCCCCTCTGGGTGTCGGCTGTCGAGTGTTGGTTTTAGTTGACTTCATTCCTTCGGCAAGTAACTTAAGTTCTGCACATTGGATTATCCAATCAAATTGCAGTCTTCTTTATGTTTTGGGCTTGTTAATTGTTGGAGCACTTTGTAATGCCTTGACCTAGCAATGACAGATTGATTCAGCCACTGCTTATTTTTTCTGATTTGATCAGGTAGGTTTGCATCACTTGACAATCATGCGCTTTTAAATTGACCTAAATCCCTGAATTTTATTGAAGCATATTGCTTTTAGGTCAAACCTTATGATGGATGCTGACTGCTAAGCAAGAAATCTTTGTAACAAGACAAAACTGGGTGGGATAAGTTGGGAAAGATAAGACTTGGCTACATTTGGTTTGTGAATAACTTTTTCTACAGTTTTGTAATATTCTATTACATTGTTACTATTACACTTGTGTGATACAAAACAAGTAGGAGATTATGATCCATAATCACAGTCTAGCTGAGGACGATCAATTTAGTAAGCCTCGAATTCATCTTGGGAAAACAGTTTTCTTATCTCGGATGATGCATACAGGAGGCTTCTATGGAGATGGTTAACTCAATGAAAGAAGCTATAAGAGGGTAATTTCTTGGTAGCCTGAAAGAATGCTATTTGTGAATAGCAGTATATATTGAAAGACATTTACTTGCTGTTTGTTAATCGCATGAGCTCGAAACTTTTGGTACCGACTAATGAAGCATAATAGGAACAAAATTTTGTTATTTTTACAGTTCTTGTTGCAGGCTGCAGTATACCAAGTGAAGCAGTTTCTGTTTAACTTGTTTGTATTGTGAATGTCATATAAATAGCAAGTTTTGGCCAATTTCTTCAAAACAACTGCAGGTTTATATATGCCATATTCGAACTGTTGATGAAACTGTGTTTCCTTTAGCCTAAGTTTGACTAGTGAGAAACCGTATGATGGTTAAATATTTTTAGGTCCGCCCTTATCTAACTCTTCTTGTTGCTGCAGATATTTGAGGAAGAATTGACTCCAAGTCATTAGCTTAATGTTAACAACTGTTGAATTCCATATGAGAGAGCTAGAAAAAGCAGATTTCCATCAGCTTTGTAGACATGTATTCATTAAATCCATTTAGCTCCATTTTCAGTTTCTCCTCTTAGTACTTTGAGCGGATTTCAACCGTATTAGCTTGCAAAGGGATAGCAATGTATGGAATAAGAAGGAAGTACTCGGTTTTAGGTAAAGTTTTTTTTTTTTACACTCTTTTAAGAGAGCTGTTGAATGACCTCGGAGATATAATAATTGGGCTTGCAGATGGCATACTATCGAGGATTCCTTGAAAAACCAGATACGAATTCCCCGGTAGTTCAATAGTTGTCGGGAACTTGGTGATAGTAACTTGAAATGAACTCAAACGAAGACTCAAAGAGCCAAAGCATATGAGCCAACCTATCGAGAGAAGTGAATTGCTATTTCCATCAAAGCTAACGGAGGATCACTCACCAGTCACCAAGTGCGATCCCATTGGTTGTCCACAGTAAGGGAGCAAGCAGGTTAAAAGGTTTCGCATATTGCGGCAGATTCAGAAGAATAGCAATGGAAGGGTTACAGTTGGGAGTACGATTAGTGTCAAGCAGATCGTAAGTACAATAAATTTGATAATTGGTGTATATATTTCGTATTTGTATTATATTAAATTATGTTCTTATAATGTAAAACTCGTAAATTAGTTTATTGAAATTCATATTAACATGTCAAGTTCAAAATATTTTCTATTTCTAGTCAAATTCATATTTAGTCTGAATCATTTTCATGTTTTTTAGATTGATTTCGTATATTAGGTCTATAAAAAGCAGAAATTAGGCTGAACAATTTGAATCCTGGTTGATACCAGTTCCAACATCTAAAATCCTACTCAAACAATCAAGTTTCATATTCTTCAAGCTCACTTACCTTTAATGAATGACCATCTTCATCCTGGCTATACAGCTAAAACAATGAAATGAAAGATCCAATTTTTATGCCAAGAAACAATTGAACCCTTCGAAATAAAGAAAAGGGTATACCATAATTCACGTAAAAAGGATAAAAAACGAACATTTCAAAGTGTAAACTTAAGCTATCAGCTATGGCAAAGCAGAGGAATTAGAAAGCCTAAGGCACTCGTTTTGACATTTTCTCAGACAAATGTCGTTCCAATTAGGCACCTGATGTTGGTTCACGCAAACCGTTCTAGCACAAGCGTCGGCACAGGCATCAACCTCGGAGACACCGCAAACTGTGACGCAAGTATCAGTTGTCCGGTCTTTGGACACCGACCCAAATTTCTTCAACATCCGTTTTGAAGTGCAAACCCTCTCGCAAACAAAAACGTTAGCAGAATCATTGTCGGAACTCTTGCCGCGGCCTTTCTCAATCTTTAGCTTTTGTTCTTCGCTTCTCTTATTCTTCATCCGAATGGCTTGCCCTGCTAGTACAGCCGGTATTGCTGCCCCCAACAAAGACCACCACATATCCACCATTGTCAAAAATTTTTACTTCAATTTCCTGCAATTTATTGCATAAGAAAAATAAAATGAGAATTTTTAAGACAAAAGCTAAAGAAAAAGGAGAAACAGGAAGGAGAAATAACCGAGGAGTTCTGGATTGAGAATGAAGGGAGGTTTTAGACAAATGAGTGAAAAGGGGAAGTGCACGGTTATAGTTTGGGAAAGCGTGGACCGCGGCACAGGGAATTCGAGATAAACGGTTGTGACTGGATTTAAGATATGTGGGTCCACTTTTGGCTTCAACTGAACGGTCGGATATGAGTATATTTTTGCGATTCAATTATGTCAAACTTTTAATAATACAATTTAGTTAAATGTTAGATTGTATGTTCATACATTATTTTGAAAAAACAATTATTGTAGTACATATTATTAAGAATTTATACTTGATGCTACAACGGTGAAAAATAGTTATAATGTCAATAAATCGTCATTTTATTAATAGATAAAATTAATATATAATTTATTTTTAAGAATTAATATAATTTTTATTTTATTTATAAAAATTTTATGATTGATTGATAATACATAATTATTATATATAGTTAATAGGATTTATATATAATTCACTGATAGTGTATAGAATCTATATACTGTCAACGTATAAGAGGTTGACACCTTATCAATAAGTCTTTATTAGCAAACTGAAAAAATTTTATTTGTATTTATTTTTAAGGGCTTGACATTTTTTTAGTTTACTTATTGATGATGTGTCAACCTTTAATGTATTGACAGTGTATAAAAACTATACACTGTCAGTGTATCATATATAAACCCTAGTTAATATATCAAATATAGATTTTATTATTAGAAAATAAAACATAGTTTTAAGGGTGAATCAGTTCATATCTTATCTATAATCTATAACTTATATAAAAAGAATCCTATGGGATTCTTTGGTTGACCATTGTCACCAATACAAAATTAATTTTAATAATTTATTTGTTTATTAAATTCTAAAAAAGGAAAAAGAGAGAGTAAAAAAAAATAAAAAATTTATTATCTATAACTACTAATAAAAAGAATTCCATTAATATGGGTTTGACATGTATTCTTTTGTTATAAATAGTCATAAATATGGATGTCCATTCATCCCTCATACTCTTCATAACTTTCCCTTAATTAAGTTTGTAACTATCTTTTCATTAAGTTTATAACTTTCCCTTAATTAAGTTTGTAACTATTCATCTTCCATCTTTATTCATGTATTTGTGAAACCTATAAATAGAGGCTCACCATCCATGTATTGAACACACTTGAAGAATAAGAGAAAATCTCTCTTCTTGCTCTCTCTCCTTATGTTCTTTCTATAATTTTATAATACTTTGTGTTCTTTTTATAATTTTATAATACGTTATCAGCACGAGACTCTAAAAACCCGTGAGAGATTTGGAGAATAGGCCTCAACGAAGGATCTTCATCAATCACAATTATCTATCTCTTCTTTTACGGTAATAAAACTATTTTTATTTAGCTCCTTCGTAATTATCCAGTTGTTGAATTTTTGTTAATTATTTTCTCCTAACTTATTAAATATACTTGTGATAGTTCATAATGTCAAACCTTGCAAAACTCGAATTTGTGGCTCTTGACATTACGGGAAAGAACTATTTATCATGGGTGTTAGATGCTGAAATTCATCTAGATGCAAATGGTCTCGGTGATACCATCAAAGAAGGGAACAAAGCATCTAGTCAAGATAAGGCTAAAGCGATGATATTTATTCGTCATCACCTCCACGAGGGACTCAAAATTGAATATCTGACTATTAAAGACCCACTTATTCTTTGGACTAGTCTAAAGGAAAGATATGACCACCAGAAAACTGTGATACTCCCTAAAGCTCGTTATGATTGGATACATATGAGATTACAAGATTTTAAATCTGTAAGTAAATATAACTCAGCTATGTTTAGAATCAGTTCTCAATTAAAGTTATGTGGAGAAAAGATCACTGATGAGGATATGTTAGAAAAAACATTCTCCACCTTTCATGCATTGAATATGCTCCTGCAGCAGCAATATCGTGAAAAAGGTTTTAAGGAGTACTCTGAACTGATTTCATGCCTCCTTGTAGCTGAGCAAAATAATGAGCTATTGATGAAAAATCATGAAGCCCGCCCAACTACATCTGCTCCATTCCCTGCAGTGAATGCAGCAACATATAATGAAAGAAACAGAGGTCATGCCAGTAGTCATGGCCGTAGTCATGGACGTGGACGTGGACGTAATAATCGTCGAAGTGGTCATTTCAAAAACACATATACCTACCAGAAGTGGGAACATATACCTACCAGAAGTGGGAACATAAGGATGGAAAACGCAAAGATAAAAGTGGGAAAGACAAAAAGATCGTGGAGAATTTGTGCTATCGTTGTGGAGGCAAAGGTCATTGGTCACGTACCTGTCGTACGCCAAAACATCTTGTCGAGCTCTATCAACAATCACTAAAAGATAAAGGGAAGAAGATAGAGACTAATTTTGCTAGTGATGATGGAAAAGATGAGACAAATTTTGTTTGTGGAGATGATGATTTTGATTATGTTGATGCCACTCATCTAGATGTTGCTGATTTTTTCTCACACCCTGAAGGAAAAATTGACCATTTGATTGATAATGAGAGTGTCCAAAAATAAAGTTCTTAGATCTTACTTAGATGTTATTGGACTTTATTTTAAGCATGCTTCTTATTAATAGGATTCTAATTATTACGTATTTGTCATATTTAGATGTTTCATTATGTTTTGGTTATTTATGGGATATTTTATTAATTTGGTTATATATTTCTTATTTTCAATGAAGAACATAGATACTCTCCTAGTTCGATTTGCGATGAGTGGTAGAGATATATGTCTTGTAGATAGTGCCACTACACACACTATATTAAAGAATAAGAAATATTTTTCTTATTTGATAATGCAAGAGGCCAATGTTAGTACTATATCGGGTAGTGCAAAATTGATAGAAGGCTCCGGAAGAGCTAACATATTCTTGCCTGGAGGAACAAAATTTGAAATTCATGAAGCATTATACTCTCCCAAGTCTCAAAGAAATTTATTGAGTTTTAAGGATATCCGCCGAAATAGATATCATATTAGACAACAAGTGAAGGAGAAATTGAGTACCTTCACATTACGAGTATAATCTTGGGTCATAAAATTGTATTAGAAAAATTATCGGCCTTTTCCTCCGGTTTGTACTACACAAGAATTAAAACAATTGAAACAAATGTGGTCATTAACCAAAAGCTTACAGATCACAATAACTTTGTTGTTTGGCATGACCGGTTAGGCCATCCCGGATCGATAATGATGCGAAGAATAGTTGAGAATTCATGTGGACATCCATTGAAGAGCCAGCAGATTCTTCAATCGAAAGATTTCCCATGTGCTGCTTGTTCTCAAGGCAAGTTAATTGTTCGACCATCACCAGCTATGATAGGGATTGAATCCCTTACTTTTCTAGAACGAATACAAGGTGATATATGTGGACCAATACATCCACCATGTGGACCTTTTAGATATTTTATGATTTTAATTGATGCATCAACTAGGTGGTCACATGTATCTTTATTATCAACTTGCAACCTGGCGTTTGCGAGGTTACTTGCTCAATTAATTAGATTACGAGCACATTTTCCAGATTATCCCAACAAGACAATTCGTCTTGACAATGCTGGTGAATTTACTTCTCAAACTTTCAATGATTATTGTATGTCTATTGGGATAAGTATGGAACATCCTGTAGCACATGTTCATACACAAAAAGGCCTTGCAGAATCATTTATTAAGCATCTTCAATTGATTGCAAGACCATTACTAATGGAATCAAAACTCCCAATTTCTGCTTGGGGTCATGCTATTTTACATGCGGCAGCACTAATTTGCATCAGGCCAACAAGTTATCATAAGTCCTCCCCTTTACAATTGGTTTTTGGTCAGGAACCAAATATTTTCCATCCAAGAATTTTCGGATGTGCTGTATATGTTCCAATTCCTCCACCACAGCATACTAAGATGGGTCTTCAAAGGAGGTTGGGAATATATGTTGGATATGAATCCCCATCTATAATTAAATATTTAGAACCATCAACAGGGGATTTATTTACAGCTAGATTTGCTAATTGTCATTTTGATGAATCAATCTTCCCAACCTTAGGGGGAGAAAATAGGCAGCTGGAAAAAGAGATAAGTTGGAATGAATTATCATTGTCTCATCTTGATCCTCGTACAAAACAATGTGAACTAAAAGTTCGAAAGATAATTCATTTACAAAGTTTAGCAAATCAATTGCCAGACGCATTTACTGACCCAAAGAGAGTGACAAAGTCACATATACCAACTATTAATGCTCCAATTAAAATTTATGTCCCAGAAGGACAACCTTTTGTTGCCAATGAATCTAAAGCACGCCTGAAGCGTGGTAGACCAGTCGGTTCCAAAGATAAGAATCCTCGAAAAGAAAGGGAGCAAAGATTCAAGATGGCCAGGTCGAAGAAATTGTAACTCCAGAAGAGTTTACAGAAGAGCTCTTAGACATGACTAACATTACAATTCCAAAAGAAAGTCAGGTACCTGAAATTACTGAAAATGAAGAGATCTCGATAAATTATGTCATGTCAAGAAAAATATGGAACCGAAACAAAATCGACGTCGATGATGTTTTTGTATATAACGTAGCGCTAGATGTTATGGATAATGACGAGGATCTTGAACCAAAGTCTATTGAGGAATGTAAGCATAGACATGATTGGCCAAAATGGAAAGACGCAATTGAGGCAGAATTGTAATCTCTTGAAAAGAGAAATGTTTTTGAACTAGTAGTCCGTACACCTAATGGTGTAAAACCAGTGGGTTACAAATGGGTCTTTGTGTGAAAACGAAATGAAAAAGGTGAAATTGTGAGACATAAAGCACGTCTAGTTGCACAAGGTTTTTCGCAAAGACCTGGTATTGATTATGAAGAGACATACTCCCCTGTGGTGGATGTGACTACTTTTCGATTTCTAATTAGTCTGGCAATAAAAGAGGGACTCGATTTGCGTCTAATGGATGTCGTTACAGCCTATTTGTATGGCTCGCTTGATAATGACATTTATATGAAACTTCCAGAAGGATTTAAACTGCCAGAAGAATGTTATTCTAGTTCTCGAGAACATTACTCAATCAAATTAAACAGACCTCTATATGGATTAAAACAATCTGGTCGCATGTGGTATAACCGCCTTAGTGAATATTTGTTAAATGAGGGATATAAGAATGATCCCGTTTGCCCATGCATTTTTATAAAGAGATCTAGATTTGAGTTTGTTATCGTTGCGGTATATGTTGATGATCTGAATATCATTGGAACTCCTGAAGAGATTTCAAAGGCAGTAGAGTACTTGAAGAGAGAATTTGAGATGAAAGATCTTGGAAAGACAAAATTTTGTCTTGGGTTACAGATAGAACATTTAAAGGACGGGATTCTTGTGCATCAAACAACTTATATAGAAAAAGTGCTAAAACGATTTTATATGGATAAAGCACATCCGTTGAGCACCCCAATGGTTGTAAGGTCACTTGATGTAAATAAAGACCCGTTTCGACCTAGGGAAAATGATGAGGGGATTCTTGGTCCTGAAGTACTATACTTGAGTGCAATTGGAGCACTAATGTATCTCGCTAGTCATACATGACCTGATATATCATTCTCTGTTAACTTATTAGCGAGATAT
Source organism: Heritiera littoralis (assembly GCA_031772115.1). NCBI lineage: Eukaryota > Viridiplantae > Streptophyta > Magnoliopsida > Malvales > Malvaceae > Heritiera > Heritiera littoralis. The sequence goes on from JAPDPK010000023.1 coordinate 5,862,473, forward strand.
AGCTCTTGTCCAACCCGAAGGCATTGGAATGGGATTAAACATGTACTTCGTTACCTACAAGGTACAAAAGATATGGGTTTGTATTTTCCTAACCTACCCAAAACAGATTTGATTGGTTTTACAGATGCAGGGTACCTATCTAATCCTCATAATGCTCGATCACAAACTGGATATGTATTTACATGTGGTGGCATAGCTATTTCATGGCGTTCCATGAAACAAACTATAGTAGCCACATCTTCTAATCATGCTGAAATTTTGGTAATACATGAGGCTAGTCGTGAATGTGTATGGTTAAGGTCTGTAATTCAGCACATACGAGGAGCTTGTGGTTTATCTTCAAGAAAAGAGGCACCAACGGTCTTATATGAGGATAATGCAGCATGTATCGCCCAACTGAAGGAAGGATATATCAAAGGTGATAGAACAAAACACATTTCACCGAAGTTCTTTTTCACTCATGACCTTCAGAAGAATGGTGATATAAATGTTCAACAAATCCGTTCAAGTGAAAATTTGGCAGATTTATTAACAAAGGCGCTTCCTACCACTACATTTGAGAAGTTAGTCCACAATGTTGGATTGCGTCGACTCAGAGATCTCAAATGATATAATCATTAGGGGGAGTAAATACACGCTGTACTCTTTTTTCCTTAACCATGGTTTTGTCCCACTGGGTTTTCCTGTTAAGGTTTTTAACGAGGCAGCATCTCATGTGTATTTTGAAGAATAATGTACTCTTTTTCCTTCACTAGGTTTTTGTCCCACAGGGTTTTTCCTAGTAAGGTTTTAATGAGGCATATTCTTTAGTAATGGACATCCAAGGGGGAGTGTTATGAATAGTCATAAATATGGATATCTATTCATCCCTCATACTCTTCATAACTTCCCCTTAATTTGTAACTATCCCTTCATTAAGTTTATAACTTTCCCTTAATTAAGTTTGTAACTATTCATCTTCCATCTTTATTCATGTATTTGTGAAACCTATAAATAGAGGCTCACCATCCATGTATTGAACACACTTGAAGAATAAGAGAAAATCTCTCTTATTGCTCTCTCTCCTTATGTTCTTTCTATAATTTTATAATACTTTGTGTTTTTTCTATAATTTTATAATATCTTTTTATATTTTTCATATTTTTTTAATTTTTATATTATATATTTTTTAATTTTTATATTTTTATAGTATATCTTTTATAACTACTAATTAAAAGAATCCTATTAATATGGGCTTGACATTTATTGTGAGAACCGATTATTTGGTACTGTACATGTGTATTTATATGTAATTTTGATTTATTTTGGAATACACTTGTAAATTTCAAGTAAATAGTGCTGTGGGCCTCACTTAGATTTTCGTGCCCAGATGCTTATATGATTAAAGGAACAGTGTATAAAATGGTGTAATAATGATATTATGGAAATTTGAGACCCAAAATATCTTGTTTGCATCATTTTATGAAGTATGGCAAACAAATTGGGAAATGATGGTTACATCCCGAGAGTATTTTCGTAAATTTCACACAAACTAAAATGAATTGGGACGAAGTAAAAATACCGTGTTATTCTACATGAAAAGTAGTTTAAGACAGCATCAATGGATTTATCAAATCAGTCGTTAAATTGGAGAAATTTGTCGGTGGGTCGCGAGGGGTAAAATCGTAATTTTTCACTATCTGTGCATCGCGCGTCTACGAAACCACTTCTAATCATCAAGATACATTTAATAGGATTGATTGGTACTAGAATCCAAAATTTTGGAGTGAAATTACACTGTTTTTATGACAGCGGAATCATAAGGGCAAAATTGACTGAAATTTACATAACTATGGGCATTTTGATCTTTTGGCCTATTTCCAAAAGAGAGCTGCTAAATGCATCATATTTTTTCTTTCTCACACCTATTTTCCTCCTAAATGAACAGTAATTTATTGTGTAGAATAGGGTGTGAGAAGAAAAAAATGGGTGTGTTTAGCAACACTCTTTCCAAAATTCTCTTTAAATTTCCATCAGCTGCTGGTAGTTACTATTCATGGTCTTCCTCATTTGTCTCCCACGCCATTTCTAAGGAAAAGAGAAGAAAAAAAAGTCAAGTTTTCATAGTACCTAAACAAGCCAAAATTTCTGTTAGCTTTAAATTGCAATATATATTTTGAAATGACAAAAACTTAAGTAAGCTTTAATGCTTTAATTCATATTGTAAATTTGCCTTATCACACATGATTTTCTCAATACATTTCAAGTGATCATATCAAACATTAAGACCATGATTTAATGATGCATACTCTTATTGGTCTTAATACTTTGTAAATGTTTTGAATATTTTAGAAAATCACTTGATGAATTTTTAGACCATGTTTCCATTTGAGAAAGTCAAGAAAAACTCCCACAAAAATGTCAAAATGTTTTGGGTTGGATTAGGATCAAAGACCACATCATTTCCAACTCAAAAAGTGCAGGAAATCACCTTCTGGAGAGAAGGGATCGATCCCCTAAGGGAAGGGATCGATCCCCTTTTGGCAGTAAGCTCCCAACAGCTAGAAAAGGTCCCTGAAGCCCAGAATCAAGATTCTGGACAAAAGGGATCGATCCCCTATGGAAAGGGATCGATCCCTTTGCTCGAAAATAGCCTATAACGGCTAGTTTTTGTGAGACAACGGTAATATCCGAGATTTGGCTCCACCCAACGGCTAGAATACATCCAAGGGACTATAAATAGAGGCCTAGAAGCTAAAGGAAGCAAGAGGAACCACTCAGCAACTTCAAATCTCATATTCCTCAAATCTACAAGCCTAAAACAACAAATCAAGAGCTACAAAGTTTCATTTTCCATCATTTTCATATTCTTTGTATAGAATAGCACACATCTTGTATAGGTTTTTCCTTGTGCTTAATTTCTGTAATCACTTGCCTATCTAGAGGCTCTCTTTGATTACTCATTTGTAAACTCACTTCATTCCTTGTAAAGGGGAGGTTTCTCTTAAGCCTTGAAAAAGAGGGAGGTTACTCTTTAGCCTAAGAAAAAGAGAGAGGTTTCTCTTGAGCCTAGAAAAAGAGGGAGATTTCTCTTGAGCCTAGAAAAAAGAGGGAGGTTACTCTTGAGCCTTGAAAAGAGGGATTGTAATCACAAATTCAAGATAGTGGATTTGGAGAAAATCCTTGGGAGCGTCTCAAGGTAGAGGACGTAGGCAAGGTTGCCGAACCTCTATAAATCAATTGTGTAAATCTCTCTTTCCTTACTCTCTTTAATTACTTGCAATTATATTGTGTTTATTGCATTGAACTTGGATTGCATGTTTGCCTAGCCTAGAGAACTTAGAAATTATTAATATAGGCTAGAGAATTTAGAAGAATCGCAAAACGAGCTTATAGTTAGTTAAAAACCGATTCACCCCCCCTCTCGGTATTGCCTATAAGAGCCAACAATTGGTATCAGAGCTTGGGCTCGAGATTAAATTAGACTAACCTCTATCGAGCAAAACGATCTTAAATGGCTCATTTGAATATAGGCACACCCCTAGGAGAAGAGGGACAATCATTAGTTAGACCTCCACTCTTTAATGGTGAGAACTATTCATATTGGAAAACTAGAATGATGTTATTTGTACAATCAAACGATTATGAAGTGTGGAGAATTATAGTGAATGGTCCTAGAATTCCCATGAAGAAAATAGATGGAAAAGATGTCCCTAAGAGTGAGGATGAGTGGGACACAAATGACATGAGAGTGGCACAATTGAATGCCAAGGCTATGCACACTCTCTTTTGTGCTTTAGGTCCCAATGAATATAATAGAGTGTCCCTATGTGAAAATGCTAAGCAAATATGGGACAAACTAGCCATCACACATGAAGGCACAAATCAAGTTAGAGAGACCAAAGTAGGAATGCTCACACATGATTATGAGCTTTTTAGAATGAAAAAAATGAGTCCATGAGTGATATGTACACTAGATTTAATGACATAATCAATGGACTTAAGGCATTAGGCAAGAGCTATTCCAATGTAGAAATGGTCAAGAAAGTCTTGAATAGCTTGCCAAAATCTTGGGAGGCAAAGGTGACTGCTATAGAAGAATCTAAGGACCCTAACACCTTGTCTCTAGATGAACTTATGGGCTCCCTACTTACATATGAAATGAAATTAAAAAGAAATGAAGAGCCTTCAAAGAAAGTAGGGGTAGCACTTAAGTCTTCCACTCATGAGGATGATAGTGATGAGAGTGGAAATGAGGAAGAAAAGGAAATGACAATGTTTGCCAAAAGATTCAATAAATTTATGAGAGTGAAAGAGAGAGAGAGTAATAGGAGACATCATAGGGGAGAGTCAAGTAGAAGAGAAAAAGACCCCTTAGTGTGCTATGAATGTAATGAACTAGGTCACACTAAGCTAGATTGCCCCTTACTTAGGAAAGAAAAGGAGAGGAAGCCTAGGAAGAAAGCATTTGTGGCTGCTTGGAGCGATAGTGATAGCTCCGATGATGAAAATGTAAATGAAGAGGTAGCCTACTCATGCTTTATGGCCATTAGTGATGATGGGGCTAGTTGTAGTTCCAGTGAAGATAATGATTATACATTTGGTGAACTACAAAATGCCTTTAATGATTTAGCAAATGAATTTCAATGCATGAACTCCAAATATAAGAAAATCATTACTAAATTAAAAATAGAAAATGAAGCCTTGACTAATACTAAGCTAGAATTTGAAAAGAAATTAGAAGAAGCTAACTTAGAAATAAATGAGTTAAATAAAAAGAACTTAAATTTGCATAACTCATTTTCTAGGTTCTATATGGGTCAACAAAAATTAGATCACATGCTTGAGACTCAAAGAGCTTTCTTTGATAAAGATGGGTTATGTTATAATGCTAAACAAAAAGAAACTCATCTTAAGAATTTCCTTGTGAGCAAAAATACTATGCATGATACATCTCTCACATGCTCACTATGCAATAGGATAGGCCACACTTCAAGAGCATGCACTTATAGAAAAACTACATTTAGAGGAAAAGCAGTTAGGAAAATATGGGTGCCAAAGTATGCAATAACTAATGATGATTTGTGCTTGAAATGGATCCCAAAAGGATCAAAAATTGTTTGCACTAACTCTCATGGACCCAAGAAAATTTGGGTACCAAAGCATGCTTGAAATTGTGTTTGTTGTAGGAGTGTTAGAGCATGGAGTTACAAAGAAACAATGTGGTTTAAATGCTCTACACACCCCCTTTGGAGATTGCTTATGCCAATGAGAAAGAGGAAGAGCTTGGAAATCCATCCTTGGCAAGGTCACAACAATTCTTCAAAGAATGGCTCAAGTTGGATTCAACACATCAAGGCAAAGCGTACTCAAGCAAAGGAGTTTTGTAAGCTTATATTCTATCTTTTCAAAACTCATATGTATTAAAATTATTTGTTTGATTTAATGAGGTACTTGGTTGATGATTATTGGTGCATTGTGAGGCATGTTGAATGATTGTTGATTGGTTAAGGGTTAATTCTTGAGGCATTGGATGAATAGTACTTGATACATTGAATGAAAGGCATGATTTATGATTTTGAAAAGATTATTGAATTTCAGTAGTTTGAGCAAGTTTGATATGTTTAGATAATATATTTAGTTGCTCAAAAGCTGCCAAATATGTCATTTATGCAAAATGCCTTGTCATGAGCCTTAATGAAGAATATGTATGTTGGAAATCATGGCATAATGTTCACAAGTATGATGATTTGATGTTATATGTGCTTAAAGTCTGTGTGAACAAGTTTGTTTTGACATATTTATGAAATTCAATGCATTGGTTTGGCCAAAATACGCATAACTCTCAAAATGACCCCCTTTGAGGCAAAAAATGCTTTTATTGGTGAAAATCCTTCCAAAATTGCAAAATCTATTGTTAAATGGTTTTTCAATCATATTTTTCACTCATACAAGTCCAAAATCATGTTTTACAAATGTTTAAACCTTTACTTGGACTTAAATTACTCAAAAACGGAGTTTTGGTACCTCACAAGTTGAAATTTCTGTCAAAACAACTGCAGAATCTGCAGGAACATATGAGGGATCGATCCCCACTGTAGCAGGATCGATCCCCTCAGGCCAGAAAAGGCTTTCCTGCATGTTTTCAACCGAAATTGAGAAGAATTTTTCACTACTTTGATACTTTCTCTCTTCTCAACTTAAAATTCACTGTTTTAACTTCCTTTGATGATCTTTAAACTATGAAAAATCATTTTTCATTGATATCATGCTTCAATTCCATCAATTTGTATCATTTTCAACAATTGGTATCACTTTCAATAATCAATACCATTTTTCTTGAGCTCACAAGTGCAAAATCATTTTTCTTGTTGAAAACATTCATGATTTGCATAACTCTTGAAATAATCTTGAAACATACTTTCAATGAATGCTTAAACATAATTTTGAGATTTATTTCAATGATTTATGGATATATTTGAGAATTTGATGAACTTGTGCATAATGAGTGTTTTTTCATATCTTTTATTCATCTTAGTCAAGCATGCTTATAGGATTATGTTTATTAGCTTGACTCAACTACTCCACACTAGGTTTCATGATAATTATACATCTAGTGGAAGAATAATTAAAACTTGACCTTAAGGATTGATTTCAAATGTAAATTCAACAATTGGTAAAAGGTCATACTTCTCCTTGGCTTATAATTAGTGATGATAAATGAATCATAAATGTTGAGTTACATGAAAATTTATCATCCATGAAATTAATTCTTTATAGCCAAATTATTATGGAACTTGAGCATTAATGACAACACATACAATTGATACACATGCATAGACTCTTGATTGTTTTGATGATGAACATGCATGTTTACTTAAGTTGAATCAATAATCATGCCTATGAGATGAGAATAGTTGTTTTCATGATATTATGTGCTTAACCTCACTCATAGTTTATGGATTTTAATGATAAAATATACTCTAGCTTGATAATATTGATTCACTTAGGTGAAGCCATTTTAGTTAAAATAGCATATACCCTCTAGAACGTTAAATGATAATAACAACTAGGGATATGGCTCTTAATTGATTAAAATGGTAATTTTGAATCTTTCCTTACTCATAATTGGTTAAGAACTTGAATTAGAAAATGAGCATAGGATTTGTGTGCTTGAAACCATGGAAGAAAATGTGTTTGCTTTCCTTGATGTTTTTGAATCTTCCATATGGTATCAATTTGTGAATATGAATATGGATTAATATTTTATGATAGTGTGCTAATGATTAATTGATCCATATGCATATTTGATGATGTGTGATTGTGTTCTTGCATATTTAGAATGATTATTTTCTTGACATGAACACTCTACACATAGATATTAGATTCATGCAAAATGACTAAGTCAACCGTTAGTAACAATTGGTATTTAGATTGAAATAACAATATGTATCATTGGCAACCATAATTTCAATAATTGGTAAGCCAAAGCTAAATTGCCAATTGGTATGAGCTTTAAATTGACAATTCTTCTCATGCTCTTTAGTTTGAAATGACAAATAGAGAAGAATTCTCTTAGGATATTTTTGCATGAAACTCTTGTGTGCTAAAATTTGAAGTTAATTGCTATATGTCTTGATTCTATGCACACTCTTGCTTAAACATGATTTATGAGCTCATGCATATGATATGTCATCTAATTCTAGCTCATAATCATGATGTATTGCCATGCACCTTAGTTGGACCTTAGAGAACAATTGATATACTTAAGTGCTTGCTTAACTTCTTACCAATTGGAACCTTCTTGCAAAATTACTCATCAACAATTGGTATCAAAATTATTTATAAACAATTGGTATAAGATCATAAGTCATATTCATTGCATAAATATTTCATACTCTTTGAGAATATTGACTTATTAATTTGTGCTATGAGTCCCATGTACTAACATGTTTCTTGTTGGATGGAGCATTTTTATTTGTTCTCACATAGCCATGATTTTAGGGGGAGCATATTTTTTATTATTTTTTCCTTCTTTTTGCTATGACAAAAAGGGGGAGAGATAGATAAAGGGAGAGATAGATATAGGGAGAGATATTAAGGAGGAGAGATAATGAGGGAAAATTCATTTTCAAAACCCATGCTTATATTAAGGGGGAGCTTTATAAAATCCTACTTTATTTGAGGGGGAGTATTTTTTTCAAAGAATTTTCAAAGCAAATTTACATTAAGTTTTGTCATATCAAAAAGGGGGAGATTGTTAGCTTTAAATTGCAATATATATTTTGAAATGACAAAAACTTAAGTAAGCTTTAATGCTTTAATTCATATTGTAAATTTGCCTTATCACACATGATTTTCTCAATACATTTCAAGTGATCATATCAAACATTAAGACCATGATTTAATGATGCATACTCTTATTGGTCTTAATACTTTGTAAATGTTTTGAATATTTTAGAAAATCACTTGATGAATTTTTAGACCATGTTTCCATTTGAGAAAGTCAAGAAAAACTCCCACAAAAATGTCAAAATGTTTTGGGTTGGATTAGGATCAAAGACCACATCATTTCCAACTCAAAAAGTGCAGGAAATCACCTTCTGGAGAGAAGGGATCGATCCCCTAAGGGAAGGGATCGATCCCCTTTTGGCAGTAAGCTCCCAACAGCTAGAAAAGGTCCCTGAAGCCCAGAATCAAGATTCTGGACAAAAGGGATCGATCCCCTATGGAAAGGGATCGATCCCTTTGCTCGAAAATAGCCTATAACGGCTAGTTTTTGTGAGACAACGGTAATATCCGAGATTTGGCTCCACCCAACGGCTAGAATACATCCAAGGGACTATAAATAGAGGCCTAGAAGCTAAAGGAAGCAAGAGGAACCACTCAGCAACTTCAAATCTCATATTCCTCAAATCTACAAGCCTAAAACAACAAATCAAGAGCTACAAAGTTTCATTTTCCATCATTTTCATATTCTTTGTATAGAATAGCACACATCTTGTATAGGTTTTTCCTTGTGCTTAATTTCTGTAATCACTTGCCTATCTAGAGGCTCTCTTTGATTACTCATTTGTAAACTCACTTCATTCCTTGTAAAGGGGAGGTTTCTCTTAAGCCTTGAAAAAGAGGGAGGTTACTCTTTAGCCTAAGAAAAAGAGAGAGGTTTCTCTTGAGCCTAGAAAAAGAGGGAGGTTTCTCTTGAGCCTAGAAAAAAGAGGGAGGTTACTCTTGAGCCTTGAAAAGAGGGATTGTAATCACAAATTCAAGATAGTGGATTTGGAGAAAATCCTTGGGAGCGTCTCAAGGTAGAGGACGTAGGCAAGGTTGCCGAACCTCTATAAATCAATTGTGTAAATCTCTCTTTCCTTACTCTCTTTAATTACTTGCAATTATATTGTGTTTATTGCATTGAACTTGGATTGCATGTTTGCCTAGCCTAGAGAACTTAGAAATTATTAATATAGGCTAGAGAATTTAGAAGAATCGCAAAACGAGCTTATAGTTAGTTAAAAACCGATTCACCCCCCCCCTCTCGGTATTGCCTATAAGAGCCAACAATTTCAACAAACCTATAGCTAGGAAATTTCTCTACTTTCTCTCCTCTACCTACCCATACCAATAGACCATAGAATAAGTGACAAAACAAGGAGAAAGGAAGCTTCAAAGATTCAATCAAGGTATGTGATTTATCATCCATTATGATTCTTTGAAATCTAATGGTGTAAGAAGACTAAGTGAAGTTTGGTGATCATGTTTCTACCTTTGGTTTTAATTAAAATGAACAAAATAAAATTTGGCCATTAAAGGAGTACTCGGCCAAGACATGTACCTCATGGAATTTTGGTCTTTCATGCATAGAAATTGGTGCTAGATGATGAAATGCATAAGGCTAAGCTAAAATATAGTGTTAGATTGTTGAAATTCCTTAAGGAATTCAAGTGGGAGTATTCGACCATGATAAGGGGTGCATGAACCATGGTTGATTTTGATGATTTGAGGGTATATTTAGACTGTAGAGATTACAAGGAGTCTATCGGTATGCTCAGATTTAAAATCTGACGCAAAATGAAGAAGTTATGTTATACTACTGCTAGAAATTATACTACAAAAATATTTGCAGTGTCCTATGTGGCTGCACTTTGATATAAAAAATAGCTTAAAAATAAGTATTAAATAAGCTAATAATTTTGGTGGAATTATTTGCAGCCCGGGAGTTACGGTTTTCGAGTGGTGCGATCGAGAAGCTTGATTTCATCAGATAGGTAAAGGATGCGTGTGTGATCTGTAAAGATATCACGAATGCATGATTTTAATGCATTTAATTTTATAAGGATATTTGTGATATGAAATACTTTGGAAACTGTGGAATTGTGGTTGTTTGTGGATTTTGGAACTGTATTGAAATTGCAGGAGGGCTAGGGAAATATCAACCGTTAAGCTGCTGAAATTTCTTAGAAAATTCTTTTAAAATATCATGAAATATTTTCATGCATATTTGAATACTTTCCTAACCTTGAAAATGATGAATTTAATATTTTTCATAAAATATGAATATACCAAAAAAATATTATTTAAATATTCATGTTACCGACTTTCATGAAAGTGAGGTTATTGAAAATTCCTCCTACATGTTTTATAGTACATGAAATGGTTTAAAGACGGAAAAGTGGAAAAGTGAATATTTTATAATTGATTTCCATAAATATTCACTTTATGATTTAATAAAACCTTTATGGATTAATTGATGATTTTATCTATTTTATTGATTTCCATAAAGGTGATACGATGATAAGAACATTGTTTTGAGACTGATAGGTCCCTTTGTCATGCTGATATGTGATATGTGATACGTGATATGTGACATGTGATATGTATTTAGTCCCGATTGACCTTTGATCAGTGTACGACTGAAGAAGATTATAGACTATGGCCATAAATATGACATGATGATTATTTTACCCTACGGGGATCATAGCATCATATAATTCGGGTGATGCCTTAGTCTCCACTATTTTATGATATGAAAAAGTGATGATTTTAAATGAATGATAACATGAAAAGATGAATGGTTATTTATATGTTTTAAATGAGATGAATGATGGTTTTCTAAACAGTTTACTGTACTAAATTAAGTACAATACTGTTTATGAGATTTTAGTGATATATGTGATATGTTTGGAAAAAGGAAATGGAAAAGTGTTAATCTAATATTCTTTTATGATTAATTTGAATATTAGATTATATGATTAAATGTTTTACATGTTGAAAGTATTGATTTGAAATGCATGAGATGTTACGGGAAAAGTAATTTATTTCAAAAATCAATACTTACTCCCTATAGTCACTTCTAGGTTTCGGGACAAGACAAGTATTTCAAAATACCTTCCTTACTCAATCCGGATCCTTAACCGACTATAGTATCCTTCCTATTAGGGTCCCTAGTACACCTATAGGAAATAAATGACTTTATGGCATATAGAATTTCACGATATCAAGTATTACATACAATTCCTTTACTGAGCCTTGGTTTGCTCACTCCCTTATTTTAACATCTACAGATTATCTCCAGTGACTGTGTGATTATCATCCGAGGATTTGGTTGCGTTTTGAGTACCCCGAGGTAGCGTAGTATAGATCCTGGAGGTATAATCATTTATTTTATATGTTCAGCGTTACAGTACTACTATGTTGTATTATAAGCATGAGATGTAGACGAGAAATAAATTATGATATGTAAATATTTTACCAAATGGTAAATTACAGTTATAAATGTGTACTGTATAAAGGAAATAAGAAATAAAGGCATCGTAGATAGTCCAACCAATGTAAAATGTGTGGAAAAATGTAAAATACTGCATATTCAGGATGTGACATTTATCTCTTTTTTTCTTTTTTATTCTCATATTTTTATACTTTTATATTACTTTTTTGATTTTTATATTATGTTTTTTAATTTTATATTTTGATAAAAGAATCCCATTAATATGGGTTTAACATATGTCCCTTTTTTTTCTTTTTTATTTTCATACTTTTATATTTATTTATCTATACAATATATATAAAAAGAATCCCCACACCTGTCCTCTTTTTTTTTTTTTAATTTTGACATTAAAAAGATAAAGAATCCTCTTGTGAGGATTCTTTGACATCTGTCTTTTTTTTTATATTAAAAATAATATCTATCTATCTATCACACTATATATATTAGGAATCCCCTTAGGTCTTTTAATTGACAATTGTCATGGAATATAAAAGTAAAATATTTTTTATTTGTTATTTCTTATTTAACAATAACAAAATAAAAGCTATTTTATTAGTTTATTTAGTTTTTTATTCTTAAAAATACTGAAGGTTTTTTATAATTCGAAGTAGAATTTTAAGAAATCAAATTGAACTTAAAAGTGATTTAAAAAATTATGTTTTTCTTAATATAATATACTTTAAGATAAAATTGAATTTATGATTATTCTTACTGTAATTTCAGATTTTAATTTTGAATTTATATTTTATTATCAATAAGATTACTAATAATATTTCGTAGTAATTATTTTCATAGATTTACTTATAAAATTTGACACTTGTCCCCTCCCCCCCTTTATTTTTTTTAAATTTAAAAATAATATATATCTGTAACTCTATATAAAAGGAATCTTTTTAGGTCATTTGATTAACAACTGTCATGAGATATAAAAGTAAATTCTTTTATTATTTGTTACTTCTTATTTAACAATAGCACAATAAAAAGTTATTTTATTAGTTTATTTAATTTTTTATTCTTAAAATATTAAAGGTTTTTTATAATTCCAAATAGAATTTTAAAAAATTAAGCTGAGCTTAAAAGTGATAAAAAAAATTATGCTGTTCTAAATATAATATACTTTAAGAAAAAATTGAGTTTATGATTATTCTTACTATAATTTCAAATTTTAATTTTGAATTTATACTTTATTATCAATGAGATTACTAATAATATTTCGTAATAATTATTTTGATACATTTACATATAAAATATTTAAAAAAAATTTAACATGACAACAATTATAAATTGGTTTAACAAATTCGAACTAAACAAATAAGATGTTAATTTTGTGTAAATGGAGAGCAACAGCATATTTTGGTAATGTGTAATTTTCATGTGAAGAGTTTCAGCAAATTATTCAAAATTGGTTTAATAAATTTGAGCTAAACACTAAATTTAAATATTGACTAACTCATTTTATATTTTTTATCTTTTTAATTTTTAATTTTATACATAGAATATTTTATCAAATTATCACTAATTTTTATTAAAGGTTAATATTATAAAAATTGAATAAATTAAATAAAAAATTATTTAACAAATAAAACACAATAGCTTTTTGAATAAGAGAACTATATTAAAAAAATTTATTAAATAAATTTTAATTTTAAAATAATTAAAACAATTGAAAAAACGTAGATATGTTATCTATTTATTATTATAATATTTTTATTCAAAAAAATTTAAATCCAAACTTTCATGATGAATTAAATAATTATACATTATAAAAATAAAAATCACTCTTTGGCATAGCCGGGGGCACACACTAGTTTGTATTATTTTCAATCCGATACAATTATTTTTTCAATGTACATCAATGATTAAACTTTTATCATTAGTTTATTATTTAACAAACAATTAAGTATTTTTAATAATTTAAACTTTAGTATTATGATTTATGTGAATAAAATATAAAATTTAATGATTAGATTTAAAATTTTTAATAAATTATATAAAAATATAAAATTAAATTAATTTTACATACAAATAGATAGTTCATTTTAGAAAATATATTTTGAGTATTTTAATTAATATTAAAAAATCTATTTTGTAGTAAAGAATTTATCTTTTTCTTTTGGTTACAGTAGTAAAGAGTTCATCAGGTGAAAAACAAAATTATTTTCAACGCGGAAATCACTTTGTGTCGTAATTAAAAGTCTTATTGAAGAAAAAGGTACTGTCGTCAGGTCTCAACTGAAAAAAAGATATTCTAATTTCTAAAGGAAGATCACAGGTTTTAACTGTGTTTAGAAAGGCAATGGAGGCAAAGCTTTAGCAGCAGAAAGACCTAAAGAAAAGTTATTGGGTTCTTCTTTCGAGAATCTTTTATTACTCTCTGTCTCTCTCCCTTCCCAATAAGCAGCTCCTTTTTTTTTTTTGCTCGCTTTCGTTTGCATCAGAGCCACTGTTTCTCTTCCTCCACCCATTTTTTCTTCTTTGCAAGACTGTAAGTTCTTCGTTTGATCTTCTTTATCTTCTTCTTTTTGGGTTGTTCGACTCTGGTATGGAGAATATGTTGGAAAAAGTAACTAAAAATCTTGGGTTTTACTTGGTTGATGACAGAAAAAAGATATATTCTTTAATTTTCTTTCTTTTTCCTGCTAGCTAAACGAAGTGTAAAGGTGGAATCCCGTCTCTAGTGTCTATAAAGATTTGCATAACACTTAATTATTATTGTTTGTGACATTCTTTAACCATTGTTGAGTTACCCTTTGCTTTCTAAGTCAACATTTCTCTGAACTCTGTTGGATTTGAATATGTGAAGTAAAACTGTGGTTTTATTCGGAAAGACAGTCAAATGCAATGAAGTTTCAACTTTGTTGGTTTCATTATAACCCATCCAGCGAAGTCTGTTAAACTGAGACATCTCTGTTTTAAGGCTGATGTTTCTTTTGCTGATGTTCTTTCTGATGGTGGAGTAGTGCTAATGTATCATATATATGTCTTTAAACATGCTGGCTTTTGAAACTAGATTATGTGTACTGCGGCTAGCAAAGTTCATGACAACAATTATGGTGAGGGGGAATCTGTGGACTTGCAGTTGGAAGGGGAGGTGCCATTAGGAAAATTAATTTGGGTCAAACTCCATGAAAATTCGTGGTGGCCAGCACTGGTATGCCTAACGCAGTGTTTGTTGCTCTTGCTACTGGTTTATGCAGCCTTCTAGATATTAATTAGCCCTTTGCTCAGAATTATGTAGTTCTGTGAGTTTTACTTATCTACTAAGTGTTTTATCAGGTTGTTGATGAGAATAGTGTTAGTGGGAGCAGTAAACCTGGAAATAGATCACGGGGGAAAGTTCTTGTGCGGCTGTATGGGAGCCATGAACTGTCAGTTCTCTCTTTCCTTCTTGATTGTTGTGTTTCTCATAGGAATGGAAAGATTAAAAAGCTTTGTTATGGATTTTACGAGTTTTAAAAGCATGTAACAATTTAAATGTGTCAACAAGAACATGCAAGGATTGAAGCGTATTATATGTCTCCTGCAGCATATATGCAGACCCTAAGAAATACTCTTCTGAGTTTAAAATGGTAAGTTTTTATCCTGTACTTCCATAATTAGTTCAATCTCTCATATCTATTAGATTGCATAGTTATTGCATTAAACTATTTAATGATTATCTTGACATGCTCTCTACACTGACAGGTTCTAGAACAGAATAATGGTAGTTGTTATGAGATACTTGACAAAGCTTTGGAGCAGGTTAGAGGTTTTGTCTTTCCGGGTTGTTTTTAAGCATGTACTTAGTAAGCATACGTGCTCGTTATAGCTAGTAAATTATTCCTAAAGATTGTAATTTGTGGTTCTCCCATAATTTTGGATATGGCTGTAGGATTTCTCTCACAGGAAATCTATTAAGCCAAAGGGGGAAGGATCGAAATCTACTGGTTAGCTTTCTTTATTCTGCTTGTCTCTTTTAATAATCGGATCATTGTTTATTGTGCTCCAATTCTGCAATGAATATGTTGATGTCAATATCTGATGGATGGTATTCAGATTGATAGTGTGCCTTCGGTATCCTTAAAGAACTGTATAGAAGCAAATGATAGAGCCTTAGAAACATTGGTTTTATTTTTGTCACCTGATTACAAAATCATATTATTTACCACAGAAGCTGATGCATTAAATCATATTTTTTATAAATTACCTCAATAGGGTAATATAACTCAAGCTCCCTGAGCAACCTAGGATGTCTTCGAGTCGAAAGTGATATTGACTTGATTAGAATAAAACCTTTCTGTGCACTTCAATAAGTACTGTTGCAGTCCCTGTAACTTAGCTACCGGTTCTTCACATCCTCGCAATTCTTGATTGGTAGCAACTGTCTAGAATTTTCTGACTTCAGAGAACTGATCAGCTCCTTTCTCTCCCAATAAATTAAATAGAGTTGATGCCTTAAAAGATAAGCATGCCTTTTTTTTTTTTAATAGAATCTTCGTAAGTCACTATCCTCTAGAGTTTAGAATCATGATTGAATCAGCATGTTGTGAAGATAAGCACACTGAGCTGTTCTTCTGAGCCCTTTCATTATATTCTTAGAATTGTCATATTCGATGCATGTTTCATCTCATCCCTGTTTATTGAACTAACATCTTAGTGATTATTTGGTTAGAAGTTTTCACTTTTTGCTACAAATAGACATTTGATGATATTAAAATTTATATTCTGGACTAGCAAATAGAAGAGTTGATGCATCTAAAGGCAAGAAGAAATTGAATCAAAAACAAGCAAAAGGAAACCAGGTGAATGACTCAAACCCTGTAAGTTATCATCTTACAGTCTTGTAGTTTTAATAGTGATTTCCTCTAAGTGAGTGCTTGACACGATTGTCTTCTATATATGCATCTGATGCTCTTGATGCCACGGTAGATGGATGTGAATGACGGTGAGGCACTCGTTAAAAATGACAGAGAAACAAAAAGCAAAGTCTCCAAGCAAAATGGGGTGAAAAGGAAACTAGGATCAAATGAGACAAGATGTGAGAAGGTGGTAAAAAGTAAAATTTCGAATAAAGATAGGCTAGTGAAGAAATCAAAACCAAATAAACCACGTGCTGAGGAGGCTGCTAGAAGAAAGAATCCCAGTCGAAATGGATCAAATGTTGAGGATAAAGCTAGAAGCAGGACTTCTAAGCAAGATGGGATTCAGAAGAAACTCAAGCGAAAGAGTTCGAGTACTGCTCCTCAACAAAAAAGAGGCAAAGCTTCTAAGCAAGGTGAGGAGCAGGAAAAGGCGAAGCCAAATAGCCCGAGTTCTGATGGCATTAAGAGCAGTACTCTTAAACAGAACGAGCTTTTGAAGGACAAGTCTAATAGCCAAAGCTCTGTGAGTATACTCAATTCTTTTCCCAATTTTTTGTACAAATCTTTCATTTCTCCCAGCAGATACTTTTAATTAAATTGCATCTCTCAGGAGAGAACTTCAGCGGGAAAATCTCCCAAGTCAAGTACCCGAAGAACGAGAGTGATGCAAGGTCTAGGCTTGGTTGCACCTCCTGGTTCACCATTCCATAAGAACTGACTCATTTAACCAAGTTTGTCATAACTGCCCGCAGAAAATTGTCCATGGCATGCCACTGTTTCATGTTAACGTTCGTTTTGTGATGCAATAATGACATAGCTATCCACTGGACAGTACAAAACTGAGTTCATGTATTAGCAAAGACAGATTTCCAATGGAGCACCTCCCTCCACAGAAATCCTACAATATGTTGTAATATCCTGCAATTACTCGAAGTTCATCAATTTCACTTTTCTACCCATGTTTTCAGTCTCTTTGTTCTCTTCTTTTTGTGCTTTAGCAATTCCTAGCGAAATGAAAAACTGGTCGTAAGGCAACCAAAGATGAAAAAGTAGAGCCACGGGATACACATCAATTACAGACATGGGCAGCTTTTGAACATCCGTAAGTTTGGAAACTCTGTTCGAAGTTCCCTTTGCCTTTAATGAACGCCCCATAATGCTGACTAAGGGAACCACTGTGACCCACCTCTGGCAGATTTCGTTTCCGTTTCCTTGGTTTGCTTTGGACTTGAGCTTTTTGTTTCATAAGAGGAGTACTGCAAGTAAGGTGATCTGACGGTGGTCCCACACAGGCACAGCTTGGAGTTTGGCAGATGGCAGCGGAATGTGGAAGATGTCACCACTCACCAGATTTTCCCTGGCATCCATCAGTCAGATCTTTGTTTTTCCTTCTAGGCAAAGCTACTTGCATTAATAACTCAAAATGAAGCTTCTCTTTCACTTATCCCTACCACCTTCAATCCAAGTCTTCAGTCCTCTTTATTTTCATGGAGGGTTTTTTTTAATAAATTTATATAGTATTAAAATTTTATTTTATTTTTTTTATAAATTTGATGTTCCATAGTTTTTAATGTCAAAAAGTACAAAAAAAATCATGAAAAATAATTTTAATATGAAAGTGAATTTGTGAAGCATAAGATCAAAACAATGATTTAAGCTTAAAAACCAACCATTTCTTAATTGAATGGTTAAGAAAGTTTTTGTTTGTGGTTGAACTTAAATAATCTCGGCCTTCTAAAAAAATTTCAAAAAATCATTCTTAGTTGTATTAAAAAAAAAAACTTAAATAAGAAGAAAACGTTAATAGTCTGCATTTGTGGATGGCTCGTTGCCAAGTGTCGGTAGAAACAATGAATTTTAATCGTTGCCATGGCCATTCGCCAAGCTAGCATGAGACAGAGGTGGGCCTAGAAACATGCCAATTACAGCAAGGAAATGTCATGTTCATAGGGTTTAAAGCAGAGTAGATCGTTACGCCAGCGTTGTCGGGCTCACAGCTCACTGCCATCAGATGTTGATCTTACCTTTCTACCAGAATATCCTGTGGAGGTCCACGCAACAATCTCACATGCATTTTCTACGGATTGTCCCTCCGCCTCATCTTTTTTCTGTCAATTAAGAAAGAATAAAATAAAATTTGCCCAGTTTTTGTCACCAATGCACACACTGACTTGCAAAAATCAAAGGGTTCTTAACTTCTTGTGGTTTCACAAAGCCAAATTAACTTGCTGAAAAACAAACAATGGTGAAAAACTAGAAAGTTTTGAAGTTTGTTATGACGCTAAAGAGCGTGCCTATATTTCATGACCAAAAAAAAAAAGAACGTGTCTATATTTGGATTTTGAAGCATGTTTTAACATTTAAGTCAATATTTATACAAAGTAAGAGGATTTGGGATTTGAGTTTTTTTTTTTGTAAACATGTATCTTCGTTCGTTTTACAGTTTGAGATTAATTCTGTTCAGACCGAGAGTGGTAAACGGTAAAGCCTTCTCAACAGTAGGGACTTCAGGACTTGAACTCTGTCCAAGCAAAATTCTAATATCTTGTAAGATGTGAACGAGAAAAAAAATACTGCTAGAGAGATGCAAGAACACACATTTGAGAAGGGATAAAGAGTCTTAACTGTGACGAAGTCTCAAGCAAGATTAATCTCAAACCGTTAAACTTAAAATCAGTGGCGGATCTTGAGAATTGATTTTGGGAGGCCTAATTAATATTATATTTATCTTATTCTTTTATAAGACATAGTCTATCAACACATCACATAGATGGACACAATGATGTTCGAGTGTGCACACCCCCATATTTATTTATATGAAAATATATACTAATAATAAAAAAAATAAAGTCATAAAATTAGAAAATAAAAGTATTATAATGACAACATTAAAATTTTAAAAATGTCAAAACTTTTAATATAATAGTAAATTTACCAATTATACAATCTTTCAATGAATTATGAAAACTTTTTCGAACAATTTAATAAATAAATCAATTTTTAAATTATATTTTTATTTGAACAAGAAAAATATATATATATTTTTTTATAAAACTAAAGTTGAAACTTTGAAATTAAAATTTACGATTTTTTTAAACTTTTTATAAAGTGCTTTCAATCTAACTTTTTATTGAAAGAAGATTGCAAAATAACATGAAATAAAGATATGGAATAAGATGAAAAATTATATAGAGAGGAGAAATTATAATAAGTTACAAAGAAAATAAAAAAAATTAGTCTCTCCTATTTCTCATGGGGGTTGAGCTCCTTTTTACTAAAAATAAAAGAAAAGAACAAAAAAAAACATTTAGAACTTGATAAGAAATTTAAAATCTTATAAGAATGATAAAAAGTTAGTACGATTTTTGTCAAAATTACTGTAATTTAAATATTGTGACATTTTTAATTTTTAAAAATTTATAAATAGTTATTGGTAGGCATAATATATAGACAAATAATAATATGACTTTAATCTCTCATAAATTGCAATATATAAAATTTAATTTTGGATCAAAACATAAATAAGCAAAATTAAGCTTGTCCAAACTTTGAGGGGACCAAACCTCTATTAGAGCATAAACTTCTTATGTTTACACATAAGGATTGTACAAATTTTGGGGGGGTCATGGCCCCCTCAAGGGGCAATGACGAGCCGCCCTGCTTAAAATGGATAAAAATATATATGATTTAAAAAAAATGTAAGAGAAATTTTTGAAAATAATAGTAAAATGAGTTTTTTTTTTGTCTTTCTTGAACTTTGATTTTCAAATTTATGCTTTTAAATCATAAGTCACACCGATTGATCTTAACAAAGACAACTCTATTTGTTTGAACCTCACCAAATCCTTCATTGAGGAGTATAAACTAAATAAGAGCTAAGGCATGTATGAATGAATCTAGCAAGTAACAATTCTTTATTTTAAAGGCCAATTAAGGTAGAAAACATGAAATTAGTAAATATTATCCTTATTCTAAACACATTCAAGCTGCTGCAAATTAACCAGCTGACTGACACGATGACGTATATCAGACATGGCTTCAAAGAAGAAGCAGGCTTTGATCATCATAACAATGATTATGTCGTGTTGCAGTAACCAATATACAAAAGCAGTGAGTGAGTGCGAGCTGCAGCGACGATGAAAAGAAAGGAAAAGAAATGAAGGAATGCGTGTGAAAGTAAAGCAGTGAGTTAAGCGAACACATCACTGTCGGGCGGTCATCACTGCCCTGAGTCATCTTCTTGAGCAAAAGCTGTCGGCGCTGCCGTGACTCACGCCACCGTGCTAAACTTACCCTTCAAAATAATTGCCCCCACGTCCCGTTTCTCTTTTTCATTGTTTCATGAAGCATTCGAGTGTAATCAATTGAAATTATTTATTATTAAGTTCGCATTTGACTTGGTTTAAAATTTAAGATTTTAAATTTAATTTAAACTCAATTCTATTGATTTGATTTATTAATTAATTATATATTAGAAAAATAAAATATTAAATTAATAATAAAATATTAAAATTATATATTAAAAAGATTTTTTTATTCATTAAAAAAAGTACAATTAAATTTGTGATTTATTCGAATCAAATATTAAAATACTTAAATTTATCTCAATTCATTATTTAAATAATTTGAATTTACCTAAAAAATGTTGAATCAAACTAAATAATCATTAAATTGAACTTAAACAGCTTAATATATATATATATATATATATATATATATATATATATATATATATATATATATATCGTACGTTTAAATTTTCAAAGTCAAGGAACAGTAAAATTACCATCAACTACTAGTTAATTAAGCTTTGACCACTTCTCTGATTTTTTTTATTGGTTAATAGGAAGTTACCAGCTGGCGGAGGATGGAACTTTTGATTTAATCCTTTACAAAAAAAAAAATAAAGTCGTTCCATTATTTTGATTTTAATTCCAACTTTTAAAATATGTTTGTTTTTTGTTTTTTTATGCTTTACATCAAATAATTTTAATACAAAAAATAAAATGATATGAAAATAATATAAAAATATATGATTAAAAAGTTTAAAATAATTATATATAAATTTGATAAAAATTTATAGATATAATTTTTGTATTTTTATGAATAAGACAAATATACGAATTATTAGAATTAGTTTAGTATGTATATTATTGAATAAAAATAAAAAGAAGCTTAATAGTCAAATTTATTTTTTTTTGCATAAAATGAATAGAAGCTATTAGTATTTTATTTTATTGTATAAATATTAAAATTTTCAAAATAACGTAATTAAGTCTAGGTTTATATATGATGCATTGATAGTGTATAATCTCTATACACTATCAATGCATTAGAGGTTGACACATTATAAATAAGCCTTGAGCAAAGTGAAAAAAAATTATTTGTATTTTATTTTATTGTATAAATATTAAAAATTTTAAAATAACGTAATTAAGTTTTTTTTATTATATATGTGATCTATTGACAGCATATAATCTTTATATATTATCAATGAACTAGAGATTAACACCTTATCAATAAGCAAATTAAAAAAAATATCAAACCCTTAAAAATAAATACAAAGAAAACTTTTTCAATTTGCTCAGGATTTATTGATGAGGTATCAATATCTAATGCATTGATAGTATATAGAGATTACACCACTGTTAGTGCATCATATATAAATCTATTAAATTTAAATATGTTAAATGACACTAATTTTTATTTATATTGCACACCTGACATATCATCTGACAACTCACAAACTATCTACATAAGTTATGTTCAAATGATAAAAGTATCGTTTAATATATTTAAATTTAATTATCTTATTTTGAAATGTTTAGGTTTATTTACAATAAAATATATTTTATGAACTATTATAAGTTTATAACAATCCTTAAAAAAAAAAAAAAAACTTGTTCACCTTTTTTAACAGTCATTATCAGTAGTAGAGGTAAGAAAAAAACAAGTGCCTGTGTAAGCGCTAATCTTCTATTACTTTCACTTCTAAACTACAGTTCTCTCGTCTAGCTTCACTATTTTTTCTTCTCCTTGAAGCTCCTTCTTGTTTGTTTTACCCTAATATCGTGATGTTTCCTCTGAAAAGTTTTCGTGGGTTTGACTTTGAGAACAACAACAGTCCGGTCAAGTTAACGGAGGGTGACGATTCCATGAAGACTTTATCTGAGAGAAAATCAACGCAAGCCTGTAAGAGTCACAAGGAGGCTGAAAGGAGACGACGGCAGCGTATCAACGCCCACTTCTCCACTCTCCGCTCTTTGCTCCCCAACACCACCAAGGTTCTTAACAAAAGAAATATACAAGTATTCTACATTTCTACTTATTATATTAATCTTGTTTTGTTATTTTGGACAGACGGATAAGGCTTCGTTGCTGGCGGAGGTTGTCCATCACGTGAGGGAGCTAAAGAGGCAAGTGGAAGACTTGGGGAGGCGTGAGGGTGACGGTGGCTGCAGTAACAGCCAACAAACGGAGCTTGAGTCGTGGTCATTTCCAGGGGAATGCGACGAGGCGACTTTGAGTTTTTATGAGGAAAGAAAGCTGTTGAAGGCGACGGTTTGCTGCGAGGATAGGCCAGGTTTGAACCGTGATTTGAGTGGGGTGATCAGGTCGGCTCAGGCTAAGGTGGTGCGGGCTGAGATGACGACGGTCGGTGGGCGGACAATGAGCGAAGTTGTGATGCAATGGAGCGGTGGTGAAGAGGAGATTGGGCCCTTGGAACGGGCTTTGAAAGATGTGGTGGAGAATCGGGTTTCTGGAATGGCCCAAGGAATGGGAAATAAACGGGCTCGGGCATTTGGGTCGGATTTTGGAAGTGGTCATGGGTTTTTGGTAGGCAGTGTTTGATTTTGTATAAGGGTGTTTGCCTTTTTGGTACGCAATATAATTATGTTGCATATATAAAACGTAATTAAAATGGAAAAATGAGTATTAACTAATGCAATAAGAATTTTGTTCTTTTTTTTTTTTGTGAAAAATTTGTTCTTCTTTTGATAATTGCGAAGATAATTTTATAATTTTAGAGGATTTTTTATTTATGTACGTAAGTGTGATATATATATATATAGAGAGAGAGAGAGAGGGAGAGAGAGAGAGAGTTTTGTTCAGTTAAAGCAAAAGTATTAGTGCAACTAAGACATATTTTCTTATTCCAATTTATTAGTATTTACTTGTCACATTATCATTAATCTCTTTCCTCAAAATCGATTTATAAAAGGTGTGACACTCTCGCTTATATGTTTAGCAACATTTTCATCATCGATTTATTAGAGGTATAGCGCTCACGTTTATGCGTTCAACAACCTTTTTTTTTGTATCTGATGTGAGATTGAAATATTCTGTCTATTTCCTTTTAAAAGGTATTTGTATTCAAAATCTCATGAAACTTTTGTTATGGCTAATTCATCTTGCTTAGCTCAAATTGACCCCATCTTGTCTATCATTGTTGGAGGGCTTGACATAAGGCCAGATGATCAAAGGTTGGCTTTGATACTAATCATATGGAGATCAATCTCCTCATGAAAACAACATATTGAAATGTGCAACAATTACGCTAATATGCTTAATGACATTTCATTTCTTATTCAATGTGAGATTGAAATATCTACCTACTCTCTTTTGAAGCGCATGACATAACATCAAGAATCCTAAAAATGAAGAATACCCAGTGAAAAAATTTTCCATAATGATACGGAGAACTGACCATTGGATATACATATGAGAAAAAGAAAAGACAGACAGAAACAAAGTGTCTGAGTAAAGTGTATAATCTTTGCCCAAGTAAAAAAATAAGTTAATAATCATAAATTGAAAGAGTATGTACTGATGAAATGTCTAATTTTTTGACAATTAAAGTGCCCCCGTCTTTGTAGGTATTATTTTACTTAAGAATATAATGTCCAGTATACTTTTATACAGGCTGAAACACATGATACGCACTAAATGGAGTAATCGATGTATTTTATCTCTAAATTTCCATCTTGATGTGTTCAGTTTCTAGATCGATTCATTCACCTCCTGTTTTTGTTCAATGGCTGGTTTAATCCAATGCAAATTTTACTTAACTATTATAGTATCCAAACTGGTGTAATGCTCTAATAGTTTTATATAATTCTTTTCCATTGGTAGAATGTGGATGGTTTGAACTACTTTCATGCGAAATGTTGGGCTGTTGTTTGTTCAACCACAAGGGTTAATGTATCACCATCTCTCGTCCTGAAACTTCTGCAAAGGGTTGCTCGTGTCATTAAAGATTATTTAGGGGTTTTAAGTGAAGATTCACTGCGTAAAAACTTTGTACTTGTATATATAGGTTGCTTGAGAAGTCATTGTAAGTTATTTTCACTCTTCCTATTTAGAAGGCTTGCTTCTCTTAACCAACTAGCAAGGGAATAACATCATGGCTTAGCTGAAGAAGTCAATGAGTTTATAATAGACTGCATTTTAGAATCTATCTGTGCATTAGAAGATTTAACATTTCTCACCAATGAAATACGCTAAGTTTTTTTTACTTATCGTATTAACTGTTTCATTGAAGAAGCAGGACACTTTAAGGTGAGCTTGTCTTCTTGGCTTCCATCCATCATATGATGGTTTCATTATATGCTTTTTCCCTTAATCCCTAAGCATGTAATATTTCCTAAAGCAATCATTAGATACAAAGAATGTATTTCATTCATATATAAACAATTTATCTAGCTCTAGAATAAATTTGAAATTCTAGAGCGTTTAATCCTGATTCAATTATTTATGCTTTGCTATTGAAAATTTTAGGCTGAAGTGATTCTTAAAGTATGCTCAGAGTTCCCTTCAAACATTATTGCAAAAACAATTGCTGTACAGATGCCACTTCCTAAATATACTCCCATGTTTTTTCCTTTTCCCGAGTCACTATCTTATATGGTGGGATAAACAGATAAATTTCTGAGGATTACATCTTTTTTACTTGGTATTTTCAGAGCTAGTTTTGCGTTGGAACCTGGAACTATCGGCCAAAGAACAAATTTCAAAGAAGCAAACAAGAAACTGGAATGGGGTTTAAAGAAGTTACGGAAACAACTTCTTCCTCAATGCAGATGAAAGGTTACGAATATATAATCCTTCTCAGACCTTACAATACAGACTCTTGTGCAATGGATTTTCCAAAAAAAAGTCAATCTGATCCTGTAAAAGTTACATATTATGATCATATTCTTATGTTAGAAACGAAAACAAACTTTCCTTGCTTTGGTAAAGACATGGTTGCCTTTCCTTGAATGCAGCCTTTTCTGAGTTGCCAAGTCATGAATTGACCTTGTTTACAGCCGAACTTGCTGAGCTTCCAGGTTTCAAACTTTTCTTCTGTTAGGTTTTCCAGTCCAAGAGTGGAACGGGATCCCCTGTCAAAGCCTGAAATGTCAAGATCGGCTCTAGGGTCGACGCGTTTCCCTTCCCTTGGCTGAAACGAGAAAAAGTTGGGCTTCTTTATTTGACCCAGTCTTAATAATAGGCTTTAGTCCACAAATCTCTCCATCCGTAATCAAGAGCTTTTATTTTCTTTCCGCCTTTCTCTTTCCTCCCATTTTTTTCTTCTACATTATTATATTCGGTAATTTATGTTTATAATTCATATTCATGTACTGTAAATCACAAAAATATTTATAGCAAAATTTTCAACAGTATGTTACACTCTATTTCTAAACTTTTTTCGAATTCATAATATAATTTACAATTTTAATCCATGTCCTATTTATTGTCATGTCATAATCTCGTGTTTAGAGTGGCTAATTCTACTGCTTATCTTTATTTTAACAAAAAAAGAGTTTTACTTCTTAGTTTTTCCTTAAAAATCTATACTTAATTTATCATCTTAGTTTATATTGTTTTCCGACAGGAACAGCTAAAGATAAGTGAGTGAGCAATCTTTTATAGAATGCTTTTAGAAAAAATTCTCCTTAATTATTTTTTTTATGAAAAAAAAAATTCTCCTTAATTATTACTAGTGACATCTTTTTTGCTAATAAAACCTTTCTCTTTTATTTTTTCTTTATTTTTACTTGACACAAGCTAAATAATATATTTTCCTACCCAAACCACCCTCCACACAACTTTCTGTCAAATTCAACTTAAATTTTAAATCTAAACTCTCAAACTCTCTTGAATCTCTTCATATTTGCAACAATAAAAGATAAATTTTTGAATTTTCATTGGATATATTCATTTTAATTACTTATATATTACATTTGAGGAATTGAAAATGAAAATTTTGAAAGACTTGGATGTTTGTTCGGCGCAGACGAAAATCCTAAATTTTTGTTTGCGCACAATACTTATGAAAGTGTATTTCTGTGAGTCACTGTTGGCTCAAGGAACTACACTTCCACGAGGCAAAGAAGCCTCCTGAAAATGTGCTTCCGTGAGGCTTTTCTATTTCCATAGGCAAAGTACATTTTCGCACAATATAAATATTTTTAAATATGCTTTTTTATAAAAAAAAATTAAAGCTCCTGAAAGTAAAATTTCGAGAGCCCAACTTGGCCTTTGGAAGTTCATTTCCCGAAGTTCTATGGTAGTCCCGAAAATTTATTTTCAGGACATTCTCTTTGTTCTGGAAAATTCATTTTCAAGAATATCGAAAAACAACTAAAAAGGAATAATATTGTATTTTGATACGAGGGTATTTTGATATTAAAAAAATTCATTAAAATAGAGCGTGAGACACAATTTTTTGGCTGCAAATAGAAGCACTCATGTTTTTATTTGTTCAAGATTTCTAGCAGAATATGCTATATTGCTACTGTTGTCAAAACTTATTTTTCGCATGTATAAAATAAGATTTGTAATTGCCATAATAATAGGAGCAGTCAAAATAAAATATATATATACTACTTCTTGAAATGAGAGATAAATGATAAATTAGTTGGTATTAATAATAAAAGATATTATTTGAAACAATAAGATTTTTAAATTTTATTATCAATATTAATAAAATAAACATATTATTATAATATATTGAGTAAATAAAATTAATTAAATTTTAACATATATTAAATATTTTTTATTTCGTTTGTGAACAAAAATTTTTATTGTTATTATATAAAAAAAATAAACTCTTATTAAAATGGTTATTTTATTCTATTGTGGCATAGCTCAGCTTGACGTGGGCAATCCATTTTTTCTCTTGTATCCCTTTCACCTTTTGGACCTTTGGTGCTAAGCTTACAGTAATTAGCTAAGCTTAAAGTAATTAGCTAGCAATACACAAAGCATTGTCGATTCTTAATCCAAATATCAATCTACGAAATCTTCCTTTATTTGGAAGAAGAAATATGGTAGAATAGATTAAATACATTGAATTCTTTTGTGGGGTTAGTTATGATGATTTAGAAGAATGCTAATTTAGATCCGGTAACTAATGTATATATTTTGTATTTGTATTATGTCAAATTGTGTTGTGTAATGTAAAACACGAAAATTATATCTACAAGCTAAATGCAATAATTTTTTTTAGTTTATAATTTTTATCAAATTTTAACATTTATTATTTTCGTATTGTATTTTTCTACCGTTCTAAAATTATCGAGTTTATATTAATTAAAGCACTTTTGTGTTTCCTTTTAATGACTGTCACTAAATTTCATTAGATTTTTAAATTTTTTCTATGATTCTTAATTTAATTCAAAAAGTTTCATAAAAAGATTATGCGTTGAGTTTACGTGTCATCTTATGATTTAATTGATAGTTATTGTCTTTAAACGTTATCTTTTACGAATCAAATAAACAGTTTTTACATACTTTAACTTTTATCAATCAAATTAAACAGAGAATATGCATAATTTATTTTTTGTTGTTACTTTACTATTTAAAAGAATGTGTAATTTTTTTATTTCTTTGCTTTTGCTTTAGTAATAATTAATACTATGACTTTTTTTCCCAAGTGGCCAATAGTAAGAGAAATTCTATTTAGATCCCTTTTTTATCTTCTCACACCCTATTTTACTCTGTGAATACTGTTCATGTAAGTGAAAAAAATGGGTGTGAGATTGATTGTATTTAGAATTTCCCCAATTGTAATGAAATGCCTAAGATGCCAAAAAAAAAAGACCCTTTGATTTGAGTGATTAGGCTCTCTTTTTTCAATAAAATTTAATTTAATAGATATGATTATAATAAAATAAAATTTTAATTTTAATTTCACAAGATTAAAAATAAAAAAAATATTTACATTTTTCTAATAAAATTAAAAAAAATGAATATTAAACCAGACTCGGTAGTTTTGGACATGACAAGATAATATGATATAAAAATAATACAAATTAAAATTTTACAAGAATTATATATAAATTTGACATTTTTTTTTTGTGATTGAAACATCAGTACAAATTTTAATATGACAATTTTTTATATTTTACATTATATTAACATGATATATATATAAATATATAAATTATCAGATCTAATTAAATCATTAACATAAGTTAATCCTTCCTGTTTTTATCTTTTGGTCGGTTTTTTTTTTCTTTTTCCTCGAGTCAGAAACAAGGGGAAAATCAGCATCTTTCCCCCACCATTTTGTCAAGCTAACGTGGAAATGAAGCTTTAACTTTTTGAATTTTGCTTTGTCTTAAAATCTATTATTCGATCCAACATTTCCGTTGTCGTTGCATTCATGTCTTGTTCCAATTTAAATTACTCAATTTGGCAATCTCTGCTTTTTAATCTTTTCATTCCTTTGTCATGCTAAAGTTATCCCATGCTTTGGACTAAAGCTTTTGCTATAAACTTTCATTTCAGAAACCTTACTTTGGTATGCTCTTGACTCCTATAATGTCATGTTCTAAGCCACTCTCATTGACTGCTTGCTTTCTGCAAATTAATTTCTCTAAAATACATCTTGTGGTCCCCTATATGTATTCTTTTTAAGTATCTCTGTGAATTAGCAAAGCAGAAAATGATCAAACAATCAAGACTTTAGTCTAACAGTTATAATATTTTTTTAAGAAGGATTAAGATTAAGTTTAAAATTCAATTTTTTCCCTCTTGTACATCTCTATGTAAAAAAAGAAAGCAGAAAATGTTTAATAGTTATTAGTTTATGAAGAATGTTAAAGTGTATGATAATTCAACTGTGCAATTGCTAAATCAACCCAAAAAAATTTATTATTAGTAATGTAATGTAGTTGTAAGTCAATTAAAATTAGATTTAATACACCCATGGGTTGTGGCTCAGTTGGCAACGCAGGTTGAGTTTGTGGGAAGAGCTATAGGGTTCGATCTCTATTAAACACATCTTTGGGAAGAGGTGAGGAGTCTTAACTGTGATTAAGCTCCGAGCAAGATTAGTCTCAGACTGTTAAAACCGATGAGGATATCTGTGGTTTACAAAAAAAAATAGATTTAATACTCAAATGTACCCTTAACTTTTTGTATAAAATAGGCATAAACTTTCAACATTTTATTGCATGCAAATTAGTTCATGAATTTTTATTTTCTATAAATAAACCCTCAAATTTTCTTTTTTTTTTTGGGTGTAAACACAGGTATTCTATCCATTTTATAGTCTAAGATTAATCTTGTTTAGATAAGGAGTAGTAAACGGTAAAGCCCTCCCAACAATGGGAACTCCAAGAATAAATCCTTAAAATTTCAAAATAACGTAATTAAATTCAAATCTGTTAAATGACATTAATTATCATTTGAACTTCTTACGTGGCAGTTGAAGTTGATAGCTTTGTGGGTTGCCATGACTTGCCATGTGTGTAATACAAATAAAAATTAGTGTCATTTAATAAATTTTGACTTAAGTGTATGATTTTGAAAGGTTGAGAGTTCATTTATAGAAAATAAAAGTTTATAAATTGATTTACGTATAATAAAATATTGAAGGTCTAGATTCATTTTGTAATTCAATTATCAAGTCCACACTTGTATAAGTTACTTGCATTCTAGCCCTGCACCATTTAGAATGAGATGAATGTGAGTTACTTCTAATTCAGAGCATAGATATAATATAGACAAAATCTCGAAGAAACAAGGTAATTCCTTACTTTATTATTCTTCAAAGCAATCTCCTCGTGCCTTTTTTCTTCTAAGAGCTCTTTTCTTCTCCATTCTTATCTCATGCTGGTACTAATTTGACTATCGAAGCACAATCTGAAATTCAAATTTCAACATCTAGTATAACAATGGGTCATGTTCATAAATAGCTATAAAAGGGTAATTGCTTAGAAATATGGAAATTAATGAAGCAATAAAAGAACATAAAAAAGGTTGCTTGAGGGATGCTCCCAAATTATAGTAACGAAATCTCGGTTGCTATGCTAAATGAAGGGTGAGAGACTGGACCATCTAGCTTGGGGGTAGCCTGACTTCTCAAGTTTTCCATACTTTTTCATGTGGGTGCTACATATAAAGCTATCTCTGCTCTTGCTCATCCATAAAAGGGCAAGTTTCAACTAAGATTCTTGGCAATCGGTTTCAACTTGTTATGCCATCCTTATCGGTGAAGTTTGAACCCCCAGCTGCCTTTGTTTTCTTCTTTGAGAAATTATAACCTAGCTAGCTGCCTTCATCCACCTACATTCATTAGTTCATGGTCAGATTCATTGTTTTCGCTGTTTCCTTTTTCTTTTATCTTTGAAGAAATTATGCCTTTTTCCTCTTTTGGCGACGCATAACGTTGGTAAGTAATAGTATTTAACCTAAAAAAAATAAACAATTTCATTATCATCAATGATATAATTGATAGATATGTAAGGGTTTATTTGGATGATAAAATTTTAAAATATTATTGGAAAAAAAATTTGGGATTTAAAGTTGAAGATAAGAGAGGTAGATTATGAGGTTTAAAACAACGGCTTTTCATATTGTAATTTGAAGTGGTATGAAGAAAAATACAATTTAGGCGTAGAGTTTTCTTACATAATAATTTTTAGTCTTAAAATTTAAATTGAAATTGTTCAAGCAATCCCATTCCCCAATCCCAAGTTATCAAAAAGAAAAAAAACACCTAGCTTGAATAATTTTTAGTGTCAAATTTATGCCTCTTTTAAACATGGGTATAGCATAAAATCATGTTAACAACGAAAGTTATTTATTCTTTTTATAAAAAAAGTCGCAGTATATGAATTGATGAAAAAAAAATACAGATGTTGAATTTTGAACTTTGAATCTACTAAAAGTCATTTTTCAAAAAATCGCACCAACTTATTCAACTAAAATTCAAACTTCTACTGCTTCAATTTAGATTTTAGTTGACTTGATATCCGAATTGCGAAGGCTGAAATATATAATGTAAAATAACAAAAAT
Source organism: Heritiera littoralis (assembly GCA_031772115.1). Taxonomy (NCBI): domain Eukaryota; kingdom Viridiplantae; phylum Streptophyta; class Magnoliopsida; order Malvales; family Malvaceae; genus Heritiera; species Heritiera littoralis. The sequence continues at coordinate 5,894,349 of JAPDPK010000023.1, forward strand.
AAAAGAAAAAATGAATTTATAAAAAGATCCACATTGCCAAGCCCTATACTTTAAATAATACATACGGTATGGTTATCCAAATTATACTCCCATTTGAATTACTACAACCCTAAAACAAGAGTATTTTTTTTTTTTTTACTTTTTTTTTTAAATAACATGAGGCAGGATTTCCTAATTTCCTATTGGGGGTGTTCAAAATATAAAAATAATTCGGTTAACCGAACGACCGAATTTAATTCGGTTAATCGGTTGGCCACCGAATTAAATTCGGTCGGTTAACGAAAATGATATTGGAAAAAATTCGGTTAACGGTTAATTCAGTTCGAAAACCAAATTTATTTCGGTTAACCGAATTAATGATATATATTAATATATTTATTTACATATAATATATATACTGAATTATTTATTTATATATAATATATATTTATATATTATATATATGTGATTTTGTTTGGTGAAATGAGAAATTTGTGAAAAGTTTGGTTAATTCGGTTACTTAACCGAATTATGTTTTGGTTCGGTTAATTCGAAAATATATATTTTGGTTCGGTTAAATAAAGTAAAATTTCATAAGTCGATTAATTCGATTTTGGTTAATTCGGTTCGAAATTAACTGAATTAAATTAATGAATACTCCTACTTTTGATATTTATTTTTCACATTTCTCATTGGTTTCAAATATATATATATATATATATATATATATATATATATATATAGTTTGACTTTTGGGTTTGCATAGAAATCCAAAATGTCCTTCCTAATCGAAACGATAACAAGCCCCGAATTCACTTTGATCTTAATTGTACTGCTACCACTACATTATATAAAAACAAAAAGAAAAAGATAAGATGGAAAGTCATTGTACTTGAAAGCCTCCTATCCTATGGACTTTAATATTTCAAGCACATGAGAACTGGAAAGAAAACCACCTTCTTGTCAAAGTAAGTGGCTCAGAGCAGACCTATATTTTCGCTCATTTATTATGGGGAAAATGATTTTTGAGAAATAAATTTTGAAAATTATTTATATATTTTGAAAAATATAAATATTCTATTTTTAAGGAAATGTTTTCTTTTTTCCAATGATGTTAATATAACTAATAAAACATTAAAAAATATTTATTCATTAATTTAATAATAATAATAAAATTATATTCTGAAAAAATATTTAATATTAAAATACTATACTATTAAACATTTAAAAAACTATTTTTATTACTTATATTAATATTTTAAAAATACTCAGAGTAATATTACTATTTTTAAAAATATAAAATATTAATATTTATTATTAAATTATAAAATATTTATACTGTTAGAATAATTATTTTTTATAGTGAAAGTATTTATTATTTAAAAAATCATAACAAAAGTATTACTTATTTATATTTATTATTAAAATATTAATATAAAAATATTAATTATTAAAATAATAAATATATTAATTTATATATTAGTATTTATTATTTATTATTGAAATAATAATATAATATTTTTATTATTGAAATATAAATAATCTTACAAAATAAAATATTTAAACTTAAATATTGAAATATTTTAAAATTTTTAATCTAATTAAACAAAAAATATTTTTATTAATATAATAATATTTTACGCAAAGTTAAATTAATTTCAATTTTAAAAAATCATATGCACAAAGTAATTTGAGTAGAATTATATTCATGAATTTTGTAAATAATCATACACATAAACAATTATTTTTTTTTCAAAAACATGTTTGCATTTTTAAAAGCGTAAGACGCTTTTTTTTTTTAAAAAAAAGAACTTACTTTTATTTTTTAAAAAAAAAACTCTTTTTTTGTTGACTAAAATATTATTTTTTGTTGACTAATTAATTTTTTGCTAAATAAACACAAAAAATATAAAAATCATTTTTCAAAAATTATTTTTTACGAACCAAACAGAACCTTTATGTATATATTTTGTTATTGTATTAAATTAAATTGTATAAAATATAAAAATTATTGTATCTTAATTTGTATCAAATTTATAGACACACTAAACCAAATAAAAGTTATCAAAATTTTAATCTATACTGTTGGATAATCAAGTTTCCAATTATGAAATCTAATTTTTGAACATTTTTAAAAGAAAAAAGATTATAGCAAAAGAAATTTTTTTCTCTCACACAAATAAAGATGAATTAAAATGAAAAAGGAGTGAAGAAAAAAACAATTTTGGTAAGTCTAAAGGATAAAAATATTAGAATTAGATTAATGAGAATTAAAAAAATTTAATAATCAAATATATCATGAGCTTTTTTTATAAAATAAATATAAATCTTCAATTTTTATCATCTCCAAATAAGTTAATAAACTTTCATTTTATCGCAAAAACTTTTAACAATTTTTTAAATTTTTTAAAATTATACAATTAAAATAAATTTGTTAAATGTTATTAATTTTCATTTGTATTGGACAAATAATTTGTTACGTGATAATTCATAAAATTATTCACATCGGTTGACACATAAAATATTTAAAAAATAATTAATATCATTAAATAAATTTAAACTTATTTATTTGATTTTAGAAGTTAACAATTTGTTTATTATAAAGAAAAGATAAAAGTTTATATCCATTAATAAAATTTAGCTAGTATGAAAAAAAGAAAAAGAAAAAAAGAAGGCATCCCCCATGACCCAAAAGTGGAACATCAAGCAGTCAGTGTCAATCAAGTCGGTCGGGACGGGAGGACCCAAAGCCCAAACGACCATTGCCATCTCCCTGTCTCGTGTCTCTCTCACTTCAATCTTCCACAATTGCTAGTTGCTTTGCTACCCAATCTCCCATTCTTTCCCATTTTGTCAATTCTCTTCTTCTCCTTCTCTCTCTTGTTGGCTGCGTGGACCCCACTCGCCTCCAACCAGCGGCGCCATTAGTCTTTACTTGCTTTCAAAGCTCACCCACCTCCCATTCTCCCTTCCTTTTCTTTCTCTCTCTATAAACAGAGACAAACGCCACAAGTCTCCCTCCCCCAGTCTGCGCCTTTCTTCTTCGCAAGGCCACAAACCCATCTCTCCTCCCATTCCCATCTTGCTCGTTCTCTTGTTTTTTTCTTGGATTTTTAAAATTTTCCCCTTATTTTATTGCAAAATCCCATATCCAAATCTCACCAATCATACAGCTAGATAGAGAAATTTATTAAAAAAACAAAGAAAAAATCCTCGCCACAACATGAAAGGTGAATATGTAGAAGCCAAGAACGAAAACCCCAGCAACATGTTCTCAAAACTCCACCACCAAAACCATCCTTTCTCTCATCACTTCCAGCTCTCTCGTGATTCCCAAACCCCCGACTCCGATGACACCAGCCGCACCGCCACCCCAACTCCCCCTCCTACCTCTAAAGACCCCTCCGGCAACCATAACTCTGTGCTTCCGAGTGGTAGCGGCGGCGGTGGCGCTAGTGCTGGCGATGGAGCTACCATTGAAGTCGTTCGTAGACCGAGAGGTCGTCCTCCGGGCTCCAAAAACAAGCTCAAACCCCCTGTCATCATTACTCGGGAACCTGACCCTGCCATGAGCCCTTACATTCTCGAAATCCCTGGTGGGAACGATATCGTAGAAGCTGTCTCCCGCTTCTCTCGTCGGAAAAACATTGGAATCTGTGTGCTCACGGGATCTGGAACCGTTTCCAACGTAACTCTCCGTCAACCTTCGACTACTCCTGGAGCTACCGTAACTTTCCATGGCAGATTCGACATCTTATCCCTGTCCGCCACGTTCATCCCTCAAACGACGTCGTGTCACGTGCCCAACACTTTCTCCATCTCTCTAGCGGGACCTCAAGGGCAGATCGTTGGAGGGCTTGTCGCGGGCTCGTTGGTAGCAGCTGGCACCGTGTTTATAGTGGCTGCTTCGTTTAACAATCCTTCGTATCATCGGTTACCAGTGGAAGAGGAAGCGAGGAATACAGTGTCATCTGGTGGTGGTGGTGAAGGACAGTCGCCGCCGTTATCTGGTGGTGGTGGAGACAGTGGTCACGGTGGTGGGGCAGATTCTTGTGGGGTATCGATGTATAGTTGTCATTTGGGTGGCTCAGATGTAATTTGGGCTCCAACTGCTAGACCACCACCGCCTCCACCGCCTTACTAATAAGTTCAAAGCTTTAGCTTTTTCAGCTATTTTAATTAATTTTCTTCGGAGGGCACTGTGAATTAATGCAGTTTAGATTATCCTTTTTTTTTGTCTTTCTTTTTGAGTTATGTAGTGTTTATTTCATCATAATATGATCATTAGTCACCTTTGTCTAAATTTCAGTATCGAATTGTTAGCTAATTGATCTTTATTCATCAGTTCTTATTACTGTTTGTGCTCATAAAATTACAAGCTTTGCAGAGGCTGAAAACGCAAAGTCATTGGCTTTGATTGAGCCTGAAAAATCTCCTTCATACGTCAAAATCAAGCTTTCTTCCGGTTAAACAGGGATTTTGTTTTCTTATCTGTTCATAACACGCCAGATTCTTTTCTTTTTTCAATATTTGGTGGCAAATGGGAGAGCTGACCTGACCCTTGCTTTGAAGTTTGAGACTGACCATGGCTGCACTCTTCAGCAAGCAGCTGCATCACCACTGCCTAATAAGATAATGCTGATATTGATTCCATTGATTTTCTTTTTCTTTTTCCCGAGCTTCTTCATTTAGATAAAGCGTATTCCGGAAGAAAAACATGGCTAGGGTTATGCCTGCCAGTTCTCTTTTCAGTGTTATCAGAGAACAAAGAAAAGAAAAAGAGAGAAAAACATTGAGTTTGCTTTATCCAATACGTTCTTGAATGCTCTTACTTACCGTCTAATTCTAACCCCACTCCACAGTATATTTTTCTTTATATATATATATACACATATATTTTCCGTCCATTTATGTACTTTGGTTTGTCTCTTTCTGATTTGTATGTTTGTTTGATGAGAAAAGAAGACAATGATGAATGCAAAAGCAAAGATAGGGGTTGGGGTGGGGAACTCCTTGCCTTCTTTCCATTTAAACTTTGATTCTTGAGCTGCTGCAGTTACTGGATACTGTTTTCTCACCCCAACGAGGTAAATGACATTTGTGTTTGGCTCTGAATGGTCATCTCTGATGGAGATAAGACATTGATTGCCTGATTTTGTCAGGTTGTTTTGTTTCCCAGTCTCCTTTTTAGAGATTGTCTTATTATTTTTGTGGGTTATTTGGGGTGTTTTCTTTGCAAATGTGAGAGGTGTTAGTTTGAATGGAAGATATGATCGATTTTGGTTGGTTTTGATAAAATTAAAAATAATATCAGTGAAATTGATATTAAATTATGATGTTATTTAAATTCATCTGTAAAAAGAAATAAGAATCGATTTTAAAATTAGTGATGTGTTTTTTTTAAATAAAAAAATAATTTAAAATTACGGTACGATGAGTACACCAGGCTTCCAAGCAGAGTCTATACGAGTGGAAGGTTTTTGGCATTAAATGTCTAATTTTAGTAAGGAGTAAGTACTTATTATTATAATTTTATTTCTTCTTCTGATTGTTACATTTAACTTCATCCATCCATCCATCCATCATCTGTTCATGTTGTTTAAGGACAGAAACAATAATCAAAAGAAAAAAATTATTTAAAAAAGAATAAACGACACGTGCATTCCATGGATTGCATTTGTTTTGGGTGAAAACATGGATTGCATTTTTTACATGTTTATATGGATTTCTTTCATTTCCTATGGAAGAATTTGCAGTTTCTTAAGAATATTCCTCACTTTTACGTCTCTCTTGTTTTATTTTTTATTATTTTTCAACTTGTTTTAAGAAAAAAAAGATGTTTTTCAATTCGTGACCAGCGACTCAGTCCTGCGGGGAGAGAAGAGAGAAGAACTCAATGACTGGACAGTTAAAAGACATTAATAAGCAGTTAAGTTGCTTTAATTAATTGATTTCTAACCACACCCAAGAAAAAAAAAAAACCAAAGAAATATTGCATGTTTGAATTTCTTTCTTCTACATAGAATTCAGATCGTGTTCCAACGTCTTGTCAGGAAAAAAACATTTATAATAGTAGAATTTTTCTGAATTTAAATTTTTTTCTAAATTAATAATTTTTTTAAATTAATAAAAACCATAATCTCTACTTAAATCATCATAAAAAAATTAATAAATCTTTTTATTATAATACTTAATAATTTCGTATTAAAAATTTAATGTAAAATTTTTGGTCTCAATTATCGCATCAAGTAATAATTAAAAAAATACAAAATATATTATATAATATTAAAAAATTAGAAAGACACTTGAAGAATTTTTATTTCAAGAATTAAACAATTATAAAATACATTACATAACATATATCTGCAAGGAGATTTTTAAGGAATTTTTCAATTGAAATGAGATTTTTAAGAAAATGCTATAGTTATTAGAGGAGTTTAAAAAATGTAAAAATTAAATGAGTATGTTTTTTTTAAGATAACACAACAATTTACACTATAAATCTTTCAAATTAATAATCTCTCTAAATTAATACTTAATAATAGGTCCTAAAATTATTAATTTAGAAAAATTTTACAGTGTAAAATATACATGTATATGATGAAGGCAGGATGAAAAGAAAAGGCCAAAAGCTTGATTTCCTCTCCATTATTAACTATGCTGTTTTTCTCCCCCATTATATCAAATTTCTTGTACAATGAATTCAATAAAATTGCATTGGAACTTGGTTCACTTTGTATGCAGTTCAAAGCATGGAATTTCTTATATGGTCATGAAAAATGTGAAGAAGAGGAAATGGGGGTTGGTGGATTGTATTTGAAAGAAGAGGGTTGTTTCAATTCAATGATCTTACCTTATATTGCTGTGGCTGACACGGTCCATTAATACCATTAATGATGCACTTCAATTAATGCTGTACTACTCTCGTAACGGCTCCAACCGGTTTGCCCCCTGTTTTGTGCACCACTCCCTCGTCAAATTGTTGGTGCTAGATCAAGTTACGAGTTTAGGTGAGATTAAAGAAAATATTGAAAAGATATATTTTTAATAAAATAATAAAAAATTTAAAATCAACGATGAACATAATTTTTTTTTATAAACAAATCGTACCGTAGCTCATCGTTTTGGCTTAGTTTGGCACACCGATTGGCTCCGGTGCGGTGCGGTGCGATGGAATCTTTCACATAAAACAAAACAAAAAATCACAAAAAGACAAAAGAAAAACTTGTAAAATTATTTTTTTATCCCTTCTTTTAAATATTTTATTAATAAAACTTATACCTACAGTAGTCATTTCTCTCATTTTAATCTCACCGGAGGTAATCGCACCGCCCATCCAAACTAGCCCGTTATCAACTGGTGAGCCAAACGGGCTACAAGTGGGTGGCCTGGCCAATGCCCCAAATCAGACCAATCTTCCCAGTTGGCTGGTTAGGAAAAATACAAGCCAGCAAGCCAGCCAATCTAATTCTGGTATGGGAAACAAATTCATAACCTGGCGCCCCTTTCTTTGACCTTTCTTTACCTGGATTCCACGCTTTCTCCTCGATTGCTATTTCGCTATGATTATTATCGATAAATCATGCTTACTTTCTTCCTCTGCAGTACGACAAAACAGTCTTTTGATGAATGTAATGTAAAGTAATACTTGAATGGTGAAGCTGCTTATCTGAATTCTCGGGCAGTTTGGCTGAGAAAAGCTATCTTTACTGAAGTTCATCATTTTACCCCAGTTGTTGCGATTTGACCTGGTTTGCATTCTGTCGGGCTCTTTTGCAGTGTAATAAGATCTGTAAAATCTAGATTGTCTGGCTACTTTGTTCGATCTTAAGGCAATTAAATCTTATTGGTACTAATAAGAAAATGCCAAGAAATAGATAATAATTAGAATTTACAAGTAAATGAACTATTTCACCTGTGATATATTGATTCCAAAGTAATTTTGCTTCATTTTTCGATTCCAATGTCATAAAATCAACGGGGCAATAGTTATAATAATAATGATATCATATTCAAATCCAAAAAATTAATTTGGTAATGTAAAATTTCGTTAAATTTTTTAATGAAAATTATTCATAAAAAAAAATTGTGTTCAAACATTGTCAAATCAAAATTTTTTAAACCAACCTCAATCACCAATCATTAATGATAATTAATCTCACACCCGATATTATACAAAAACATATCATAATTTACGCCAAATAGAGTTGGGACCAAATCGACTCTAAATGACAGTCTCAGCGCCACCATTCTGAAGCTAGCTTGCTTTATTTTCTGAAATCTAATGGCCCCATTAATGAACCAAGCTAGCTTTATATAAATTATATTATAGGGTATGGCCTAATTTGTTATTTTATATATAAAAAATTAAATTATTCATTAGTTTGACTATTTTCAGTCCAATGTAGAACAGTCAGCAGTACTGCAATTGTACATGCTGACACAGAAGAGGGCAGATTTTCCAAGTTCGGAACGAATCCACTACTTTATCTTCTTTATATATGAAATAATGAAAGGATATATCTCTAACAGCATGACGTGTCTGATGATTATATGGTAAATTAGGAGTAGTTTGGGAATAATTGACCAAAAAGTTTGTTAATTAACCATTAAGCCAGATGGATACTTGTACGACTGGGAGAAGTCCAAATTGTTCAGCTTAGTCATTTGAATATCGTTTGAAGAAAGTAGCATTAGGTTTGGCTTTTTAAATGTGCTCAGTAATTAGAAATGAGTTTTAGATCTGAATTAACGGCGTGAATCAACTTTTGCTTACTGTTATTAAGATTTTATTTGGATGTCACCGTACCAAAGAAGAACAAAAAATCAAATGTATCGTGGGATGCATTTTAATTGTATTTCACTGTGTAATCAAAGTCAACTCTCTCGAGATTGGAGAAGTGATTAGACTCTTAGTGAAAGGTCAAATTATTTTTCACCTCTTTTTTTAAAATGTAGATTTTTAATTATTTTGTTAAATATTTTTATTTATATTAACATTTAAAATATTTTATTTTTTTGAAATAGTAAAATATTTTTAAAAATAATTTTAAATATTTAATAATAAAATGTTAATTGATATAAAATAAAATGTTTAATTTATTTCAAAAAATATTTTTGATTTAAAATAATTTATTAATTATTTTATATTTTATAAAATAGATATTATAAATTTCATTATATATAAATTTTAATATAATATCATTTTCTCTTTTCACTACATTTCTATCACCTTTGCGATTATATCCAAATATATATCATCGTTTACTTAATTTCACTGTTACAGTAATTAATCTCAACACCACTACTATTTTCAATCTCACAAAAACTAATTTCACAGTATATCCAAATAGATCCTAAAAATCCCAAGTCAATCGTTGTAGCTTTAGTTAAGCAATTGGAGCTAAGGATTGAATCATAGAGAAGGAAAATACCAATAACATATATGCTAATGTGAATCTTGTAAAAGTCCATTTTAGTAATTTTGGTTGATGATGGCAGATCAATCAGAAGAGGAAATCTGGAACATAATAATCATCAAGTAAAGACTATCATGGATATTGAAAAAGAGGCACAAATCAGCTTTGCTAAGATGCCAAGTTTGTTTAACGGCAAGAACAAGACAGGCACCACCATTGTCTTTCAGCCGAAAAGAAGGCCTATTTTTGACAAAGATAAAGATGCATGGATGACAAAGATCTTCAGACAGCAACCCAAGATTCCTTGTCTCTTGCTGCTTTGCCCCGCTAGCTCCCAGACATAAGGGATTCAAAGTGTTGTGGCGTAGATGAACTTTTCTGGGGATCGAAAAAGCAGTGTAAAAACTAATAAAAAGCATGCAAAACCTTGCTATATGGATGCATGGTTAAAATACGTTCGTGTGAACATGAATTTGTAAAAGAAGACATGCATGCATGGAAGAGGCAATGAGAATTGATTACTTTCTGCAATTGCCCAATTCGATCTGATCTTTCTTTTTGAACGACTTGTGGCTGCGCATGCAGAGGGTCCTATGTTAGCTCCAAGTTGCCACACACACACACACACACACATATATATATATATAAAGTTTCATTGAAGACAGAGATTCATTGAAGACAGAGACTTGTTTAAGAGATAGAAGAAATTGATATAATTGATAAAACGCACGCACGCATGCAGTGACTTTCCATGGTAGAAGTTTACTAGCTTTCAATGTCGGCCGGAAGAAGCTTCAGCCCCACTTTCATGGCCTTTGTTTTGTTGTTTCATGATCAATAATATTGCAAAGACATTCCCAGGCAGACAGAGAAACCCACTAGTACTACGTACGTACGAGATCGATGACCATGATCGTAGAGCATTTGGACTAAAGCAAGCTTGGAAAATTCAAGCTTGAATTCCCTGTTTGCTCTTAAAGAATTCATTCCCATTTGCCCATTTCGCACAACTTCAAATTAAAATTTACTTGCTAATCTAAATCTGCTTTCAGAGACCAACTCGGATCTTTCGTTCTTTTTTGTCTTTAGTGCAAATAAAGTAGTACTTTGAATTTGGCACTAGACAAGGTCAGCTAATTGTGGACTGTAGACAATTTTTTCTTCAGATTAGTTGCCATTTGCCAAGTGAACCCAAATTATTTGGCTTTGATTACTGTCAAACTCATAGCCTCCTGTTGTTGTTTGAATATTATGAATTGCTAGAGAAAGTTCTTCCAAAGTCAGCTAGCTTTTACCAAAGTGAATTAATTTGTAAGGGAACAAAACACACAAACTGATCTCGTCCTGATCGTCTTCCGGGTAAACTTCGAAGACCCAGATCGGAACGTGACAAATGTTACGATCTCTAGAGATGCCATGTCACTGATCATTTCATAGCTTCAGATTTAAGGACATTGAAGTTTACAACTTGGTTTAGTCTGTAATTTTAGGAATATATTAATCAACTCTTGATTTTAAAATATCTTTGTATAGTGAACGATAAAGTAATATTATCCCACACTTATTAAATATTAAATTTTTTTTTTATGATTTTATGTTCAAGTTGAATCTTTTCATATAACGGCAATTGATTTTACATAAATGTTAGCATGATTTAACAAAACTTTCATGTTTTCTTACGCGCGATGAGATTCGTTAAAATTGTGTCATTTTGAGAAAATCATTCAATAACTTAAACATCAAGCAATATCTTGTAAATAAGATATGTTTCTCTTATGTACCTTAAAGTTGGATACTCTTCCAAAGCCTCCTTTTCTTCCCCAATCTCAAGGTGAGATGAGGGAAGTTTTAGTCTATTTTTTCTGCATCAATAAATTTCAAGTTCTTTGACCAAACAAACTTTCTTCCAAGTTAAAAAATTTCTGTCTCATTTCAAGTTTAAGCAATTCTTTCTCTGTATGAATGGTAAAGTACACGTGTACGATCGCGATAGGCCTACATTGGTGAAGTCAAAAGATGGGTTGAATTGAATGCCATATCTGATAATAACGTTAGTCCCTCTGTCCGAAAGCGAAACTTAAATCTACGCTCTCTTTCCTAACCCCGTCATAGACTAGACCAATAATAAAGGAAAAGAGCAGTAGAATTGGAAGACTTTGGCATGGAGTTTGCTTGATGGAAATGCAGTGAAGCTGCAGCATTCCGTGGTCTGTTGTCGCTGATATTATTATTAGGCGTATTGGTTGGGGTGGATGGACCAGTCCGGTGCTGTGCGACGTGGGTTGTTGATGTGTTCTTTGGCCTTTGTGATTTAGAGTCTACTGCTTCATGCTATTTCAATGCAGTTTCGTCATTGTCATAGAGGACACTTTGGTCAAGGCTGATTTTGAGTTTCTGCTGCACTGCACACATGCCCAATCTAGTCCTTAGGTTCACTGTTCTTGTAATGAATATTGCTTTTGTTTGGTTTTAACCGGGTTAAAGGTAAAGACCAGAATAGAAAGATGATGAACTTATTTTTGCACTACTCAAATTCAACACAATTATTATCTAAGTTGATTTTTTTATTAAAACTGATTCGAGTATCTTAATGCAACTTGTGAACTTATTTGAATATTTTTAATATATACTTTTTTATTTTTTTTTTATTAATTTATCGTTTTACTTTCGTACATGATTACAAAAAACAAATCTTTTTTATTTTTTTTTTATTAATTTATCGTTTTACTTTCGTACATGATTACAAAAAACAAATCGAATTTATTAAATCGAATTCGATAATTCCGAGCATTTTACCGAGTCATTTTATAAACTAAATTCGATTGAATTTAATCAAACTTCAAACATTGAATTTTCAAATTAAATTAAATTATATTCAAACTTAATATTGAATCATCTTGACTGATTTGATTATTCCCTTAATTTATAAAGTAGTTCTTATAGTTTGCATTATCTTTCATGTGTAATAATACTATTATTACCCAGAAAATGGATAAGAAATGGACAAAATGGTGATGGCCGCTTTCTTTAAAGAAAACTACCAAGCTACAAGAGTACCATTACATACAAGATACAACCCCTTCCAAATCTTATTTACCTCCCCTCCACTAATATGTCTCGTAATAAAATTTTTAATCGGTCGCTCACCTCGTTGGCTTTCTAAAGGATACATCATTTGAGGGGTTATCCCTTCCTATTCTCTCTGAGTCAGTTTCCTAGAGCTGCTACTACTACCTATTTTTCTACACTGCTTACTCGTACTAGATCGTCTGTCCGAAAGAACTACATTCTCTGTAGCTGAATCAGCATAATCCATTTGAGAGGCGCAGATTTCAGGCGAACCAGAACCCTATGTGTCTGAATCAACAAGGGGTGAATGCCTTGAGTAAAGGGGAGAAGAAGAGGAAGATGACGAAGCATCAGAATCAGAACTCCTCCAGGGGCTGCTCAAACTTCGTGTTGAATCACCAAATACAGAATCCATTAGGTCATCGGTGCAGGTAGAATCTCGGGTGCTATCAGTACAGCAGGAACCTTCATCAGAGTTGCTGCCAAAAAGAGAAGAACTATCACTCGACGAGTCCTCCTCTAAAATCCGTTGCAGCCGATTGTATTTTGAATAAAAAGATTCAATGCTTCCCGGAATATCTGGATGAATTGAACTAGGGTAGAATTCATCAACACTAGAATGCGGCGAAGAGCTCGACTTCTGTTGATTCTTCGAATTGCCCCTCGAAGGAATGGCCTTATTTCTGTTCCGTATCAATCTTGGGGCCCTGGGTGAGCACCTGCGAGTTGATTAGTTTGTTAAACCACCACAGTGACGAAAGCATACAAATTTTAGCAAAAGGGCAAGTGAGTTTCTCTACCTTGCATAAAGAAGCATGTATGCCCCTTTTGTTAGAACTCTTTCAAGTTCTGTGGGTGTTACCTGGCAAATTATCACCAACCCAAAAAAAAATTAAGAAATTATTTAACATAACTAAAACGTTACACAGTCACAGTAATGTGAAACATGAAGATAGAACAAGAGGAAAATTTTAAACAAGAAATTTAAGTGATTCCAAAGCAAAGCATTTTAAATTATTGCTGATTATTACTAACATGGCAGCAACAGCTAACCATTACACATGGAAAAACTTTTAACATTCGCATAAGAGGAGCAAAACCAGAACAACATTCAACAAAAATTAAGGGTTTGGTTGGGTCGATAATCAAAATGTAATGTACAATGAAAACATAGATTGAGGAGAGTTACATGCAGTAAACAATGAAATGGCTTAAGTATGCAGATGATAATTGTACAGAACATACCGTGCTGTCGTCAATTTTGAACCACTTGTTTTGAAGATTTTTAACATAGCACACATAGTGACCAGAAAACGCAGCATTCATAATATCCAAGTGGACCACCACCCCATAAAGCCTATATATGGGTGATTTATCACTTGTCCCACTCATATATGGTGCCAAGTTCAAGATCTCAGGGAACTGAATTGCTTTGTTAAGCTTTCCGAATTTACCAGACTGCAATATTGTACACACTTAAGCCGTATGAATCAGCAAAGAACAAAGAGCAAAGTAGCATAATTTATTTAAAGGTCTACCTGAAACCGCTTCAAAGCAATTGTAAGGACATTCGGAGCCTCCAATATTGTCAGCTTCTTTTTGGCCTTCTCATAAGATTTGCATCTGAACAAAACAAGGACTGAGAAAGTTAGTAAACCTCTAAAAACCGATAGTCTTCTAGCATATAGAGAATTTAGTTGAGGAACTGCAACCATGCAGACTGTATATTAGTACAGACAGTAACAACACCAGTATCAACAAGCACAAGAACTCAACAAGAATAAAAAGAAATGTTTATGGTAAAATAAAATCAATCATCAGAGTAATTTTATGCCACTCACTACTTAAGTACTCATTAATTTGTGATGAAACACACTTTTTCTGACAAGAAATTATAATTTCATTAAAAATGTTCTGTTAGATTTTTTTTCAGTATACACATCTAAAAGAAGTATAAAACATAGATATCAAGTTTCAACTATCAATGAAAAATTGGCTAGAAAAGGAAAAACTATCACTGAAGTCTGAATATAATAGCCACCTTTGCATGGTCAGATGACACATCAGACAAAATAAAGTAACATGATGCATTACACTGTCATAGCCTCCAAAAGTTGAAAAATTGTTCCTCCAGAAGCATCAAAATACAGCCTAGAGCTTTCTTAAAGAAGTAAGCTATTTATAGAAACAAAGACCAGATTTCCAAAAAGCTAAAAAACGAAGTCAAAGAAAAAGAAAAAAATGGCTTTGGTTTGAGCGTCTATCATCCCATCAGTTTCAGATTGAAGGAGAAATTCTTCAAAATCTATATTGTCAAAATCTAACCAAACTGAACTGGCCTTATCTGCATGCCTTATATTCCTACCTCTGGTCAAGTTGCCGACATTTTAACCAAAGGACCACACAAGGCACAGTTTAACAGTTTAGTAAGCAAGCTGTCAATGGAAGACATTTTCATGCCCATCTTGAGGGAGAGTGTTGGAAACCAGAAGAGAGAATATGTCAGGAGAAACCTGGCAACTGAATGCCATATTTGGAGTAATTAGGATCACACTTTAGTAGGAGATTATTGTAAATAAAGGAGGAAAATCAGTTAATTGTTATTAGAATTAGGAAAGTTATTTTCTTTTATTTTTATTTCCTATTTTAGGGCTGCTGACTCTTTCTATAAGAAAAGATCAATTTGTTCTATATTCTTTTAATGTAAATACAAGAGATCTCCTTATTCAGTTTTCTTATTCTATACTAAGCTCCACAAATAGAAAAAACTATGATATTTGAAAATAGAGCTATCTCTATAAAAGTTCACCTTCAGCTTTCTTTGCAAGATAATAATATCAATAAGATACGATGTTTTTGAAAAAATGTAACCAAAACAACCTGCAACATTGGTACTTATTTTCTCCATCCAAAATCTCAGTCCTTGTAAACCGCGAAGAGCCTCTTCCAGTGTTCCAATGTCTCCTTCAATCTCAACCGTAAGATCCATCATTCTTTCATGGCGTTCAGACTTGCCTTGACACTTCATGCACTTTATCTACAGACAATAGTAACACATTTATATGCATCATTTGCATTATAACAAAGAACTATTTGTGTGGTTAAGACATCTGGTGCGTGAAGAGAGAGAGAAGAAAGAAGAAAGTGCCGCCAGAAAAGTAGATTGGTCTTAAACTATTACCCTTGACCGAAGGTAGCCTCCAAATGTTACCTATTAAAGTTGTCTCCTCTTCTGAACAACCTGATGAATCCACCCCAGCTTCTGCAAGACAAACAGAATGCATCGCATCGATAGCATACCTGTAAAATATAATTCATCAATAAATTACTGCTAAATTATTGAAAAAAATTAGTCAATACTCATTTCTCATGAAGAAAACATTATTAAAAAGTTCAAGCATTAAACATTAGTAAATGTAGCTCACCTTAAAAATTCATGTGCATCTTCCTCTTTCCCATTACCAAGTTGACTACCAATATTTTGTAGTTGGGACAGTATTCCTATAGGGGACAGCGGAGATTTCTCATCCTTAGCCTTCAAAATTAGATTTTCAAACTCACAGGTGAAACACCATTCTTTCTTGGTACCTAATAAAGCAACTTATAGTAAGAGTCATCCAATATGCTACCTCAAACCACAAAAAGCAAATAATTCCAATTTGGAAACGTTACAGGGACATACATGCTTTGGAATGGAGTCCCTGGAGAAAGTAAGCAGTCAGAGGGGGAGTGAATGTCAAGCATTGAAGGACAGCATTGGCATAACAGCTGTGTAAAGTAAATGGCACATTAACAGCAGAAAGAGAGAAACCTTGCACGGAAGAAAATAGTCAAATAGAACTTAAAAGATGAAAACTTAAAACTTAAACCTCTGAGAAATTTAATAAACCAGCAGATATCAACAGCACCAATGGTTTAAACCCAAGGAACATGAGCAACTAAAATGACTGTAATTTGCACTCTCTCTGGCTCTTTCTCCACAATATACTCACATATGAGTAACAGAACCAAAGTATAATGTTCAATATCCAACTGTTCAGAGAAAAAGATTTGTGCAACACAAGAATAACAGCTAGGACCCGTGAACGTAAAATTGTCAGTTGAGTTTAATTCAACAGCAAAGATTCTTCTCCAAGCAATCAAACAACAAAGCTTAAGAAATGATGCCATGATAAACAAAGGGCCAAGAAATGATTTGTGGTTACCATTTTTCAGTCAAAAGATTCATAATAAAGTATGCCAACTGACAAAATCAAAGGGAACAAAATAAATCTATTTTCAATTTGAATCAACCAAGTAGCTTCTACAATGATCTGTGCTATTGAAAATGAAAAAAGAAATTGTAAGTGAACAAAATAATACAAAGTTTTTCCGTAACTGCTCACCATAATAAAAAATATGATCTTATAATACCTGTTCCCGCAGTTTACAAGGCCACATGGTTGCAGTTCCACTTTGTTCCAACTATAAAGCTTGACAAACGATTCATAAGGAAAAAGTCCCTACAAAGACAAAGAAAACTTAATTAAAAGCTAAAACGTCAGAAGCTAAAGTAATATAGTTAAAAAGAAAAACAACTTCAACCAGACCTTATCATTATATTTTCCAGCAACCTCATTACCAACTCCAAATGGATAGTATTTGGGCAATTTAGATCCTCTGAACTGATCAACAACTTTCAACATAGAGGCTTTCAATCCATGCCTACCATTAGAAGAACAACTTGGAACAGGTGGTAATGTAGCAGCATTTGTATGAACACCATCAATTTTTCCAGAATTCACACGAGGAACAGTATGCACTCTGGCACCGGATGAATAAGCATCAGAAGACTTTAATGGATGAGAAACATTGCTAGGTCCATTTATGACAGCACTAGAGACAGATTTTTCTGAAAATGAAGATGACAAGCCACTGACTAATGGAGCATCTGTACTGAAGGCTTCTCTGGGTTTTGGGACATGTGAAATATTGCTAGACCCATGCTCCACATGGTTAGGCCATTCAGAATTTGAGGATGGAGAGTTGCTGGTCTTTGGAGCCTCTAAAACAACATTTTCTGACAAAGCCACTCCATCAGAAACCTTGGTATGCCCCGAAGCACCATGCGGAGCATCATCTAATTTGGCAGATTTCACCTTGGAGCCATGTGGATGAGAGGAAAAAGCATTTCCAGACATGTTAAATGAAAAATGCAAGGAAGATTCGGAGTCAAGTGAGGCACTTTTATCGCCTTCTTTAGTATTAGACTGAAAAGCTCATTGTCAGCAGCATTTGCACATGCACCTGATTCCAGACTTCTGCCCCAGAAACCAGAAGATAATGTACCATCCTCAGCAATTGAGCCCTCACATGTACCACTAAAACCTAAACCTGAAGAACTAGTTGCTCTGCACTGGCTCTCTCCAGTTTGATCAGACTTATTCTGACTTAATTTATTTAATTTAGAAAATTTATCAACAGAATCAACCAACCTAGCAAATTTTGGGGATAATGGATTGGTTTGATCCACATTGTTGACACCAGAAACACTACAAAAATGTCAAGGTTATCATCAGCAGACGAAGATCTATCCGATTTATCAAGCTCATTTGAACTAATGCTCTCACACACAGAAACTTCATCAGATAATTCACTAACAGCTGCAGAAGAAGAAAATCCAGAAAATGAGGCACTGGAAGATTCTGACACAGAGTCCCTCCGTTCCCCATCAGCATGGAACTCAACCTTTTTATCATCATCCTTCCCATGTAAAACCACAGAAGAGTCAGTGGAACTAGACAATGCAGGTTCTGCGGTGGAATTAGACAAAGCAGGTTCTGTGGAGGATGTTCCAGTTGGCTTTGCATGCTCCTTTTCTTCGATCTCATATCTGTCTCCACATTGGGCTTGCTTTATCACCTTCCGACCAGAATCACTTCCCTCCTCATGATTCTGGTCCGTGGCAATGGTAGGCGGATGGCATTCCTCCTTGTGACCTTGTCGCCAGTGAATAATTTGACACTTGGCAGAACTAAGAAATCCAAATTTTGATGTAAATAAAATAATGTTAAAAGATGGTTCTATAAAAAGAATTCTTTAAGCTGGAAATAATGCTTAATACAGCCATAATTTACTATTGATGTCCCATAAAATCACATACTAAGAGTTACAATAACATGGTAGGGAATCAAATTTTACTATTCTCTCCATTCATTAGAGTGGTATTTTTTCTCATCAAGTGAACCGCATTTTAACCATTTGAAATGTACTTTGCAAGCAGACAGCACCACAACTCCTAAGCTGCAAGGCCCCCAAAAAAAAAAAACCTTCTAAACTGCAAACAAGATAGGACACAGAAAATATCATCTTCAAGATGAACAGTTATAAAACTTTCTAACATCCCATCTTTGTAACTTATAGATAGGAGGCTCATACATGTCATATACAACCATCCATCAAATTACAGAAGTTTTTACAACAAATTCCAAACTCCCCAAACATGATAGGTTGTGGATTTTGAATCTATTATGTAAGTTTCACCAACCAATTCTTCTATTAGCTTCATTTCTGGTTTCATAAACAGACACCTTGCACCACTAAATTACATGTCTGCCTATGTTTATACAGAGTACGGAGTACTTAAATTAGAACACACATTGCTCTCAATGGAAGAACTCTTCTGACAAAATATTCTTCAATAGCATACCATTAAAGATATTATTGTCAAATAAAGAATAGATTCATGCCAAATACTGTTCAAACTAAATGCCCTAAACAAAAATCCCAATAATTCTCAATAAATTAATAAACAGTAACCCGAAATTAACAACTTTACGTACCAATATCGAACGGCTTTACAGCGGGCGCACCGCGTAGTAGTAGGACAATAACAAACAGCGCATTGGTGATAGTTCTGTGAAACGGAAACAGTACCGTATCCAAGCGAGGCCTCAAGCTCGATCCTAGCGGTCTCCTCCGAGGCCAAAATCAGAAGCCTCTTGATCTCCGCTTGCCTGGCTACAGAGAGGCGCCATTTCCGCCTAATGAAAAAGCCGATCAGAGGAACAACAAAGGAGACCACAAGGACCAGGTTCGAAAATCCTAGATCCCCGGCAAGAAGCATTTATCCAGCACCCAGTGGGCATCAAGCAGAATCGACAAACCCTAGCCTCCTAATCTCACCACCACACATAGATTCCAACGACGTCGTCGCAAACGGTCGCTCTGGCGACGGGAACAAACTCCGACCGTCAAGCATGCAACCGTAGCCGTCGATTTGGACCAAAACAAGATCGTTGAACTGCCCCGTGATCTCCACAACGAAATAGCTGAGAATTTTATCAAAAACTCTTAAACAAATTTAAAGCGACTGACAGTGAGAGAAGAATTTTGATATTGCTTGGGTTAGCAAAAAAGCGAAAGTATCAAACTTCTGCTTCAGCTCGCGGATTTTCGGACAACGAAAATTCTCCTGTTTTTCGAGATCAAGATTTTAGAAAGCGAAAAAGAGAGAAATAAAAGTAAAATTATATTACCAACGGCCATTAAATTAATTAATTATTTATTTATTATACGTTTTTAAAAAGGGAAAGAAAGTTGATGGTCGAGGGAAAGGAATTTTGTTTTCAGTATTGGGAAGCGTGAATACCTTGGTCATCAAATATTCCGGCCCAGGTGGGGGCCACGGGTTGAGCCGGTTTCACTTCCGGTTCGGTTGAAAACTTTCTCATGTTGTTTATTGTCAGATTCTCTTTTTTCATTTGTCTATTTCCAGCGAGGGTTGTTTTCGTGATGGAAACACTGTTGGACGGTGAAGATTCGTTCTGATTCGGTGGGGAGGGTGCAGAGCTGATTATGATGGCTCACTCACCATTTCCAAAAATAGTTAATTAAATTTTTTACTATTTTATTTGTTTTTAGTCTTTGAACTTTCCATTCCATGGGTGGAAATAAACCATTCTACACGTAATTGCTTTCCCCGGAATTGAATTGGAGAAGGCTATTTTTTTCTAGCATTTGAGGATAAGAAGATATGACTTTTACCCTTTTAATAATCTAACGATAATCATGATTATGTATGTTGTAAGACCAACTTTGATTATTTTATAATACGGTTAGGAATATTTCTAAATTTTGTATTAATTTGATTTTAAGATTTTTTTTATAATTTGAATTATTAAAATTTTTTAAATATTTTTCTAAACTTCAAATGTTGTTGAATAAGTTTTTTTTTTAGATTTATTATCAAATATATTGCTATCAGAGTTTTAGACGTTATGAGTAATGTTAAGATAAGGTTACATGATGACACATGTTTTAAAGAATATCAAAAAATAAAAATAAATAAAGTGAAATACGTGTTATCATTTAAACTTCGATTTAAAATCTAAAAATTTCAATAACAATGTATTGAATGATAATAATTTTTCTATGCTATTAAGATGAGTCTTCACATGTGCTTTGTTGTAAACCGATTAATTGGTCAAGGGTTGTCAAAATTAGAATTTTGGAATACAATTCTCAAATAAGTGCACGCACGAAGAAAAAAGAACGATTGGATTCCCATTTCAATTTTTTTTTGTTATAATGAGAATATTAATTAACTGAAACAGGGGTGGGGTTATTTGGATTCGAACTCAAACTATATAATATGCCACAACTCATCTTTAACCACTTGATCAAAAAATTATTAGCTCTCATTTCATTATTTATCTATTCTTTCTACACTCTAAAGTAAAAACTCATTGTTCACCAAAAAAAAAAAGTAAAAAATTCATCATGTATACTACAAATATCTCACATGCAATCATTTTTAATGCTAGATGTTATTTAGATGTCAATTTATTTAACCTAAATATTATAGATATCTTACATGCGATCATTTTTTTTATTATAAGGGAAATATTAAATAATTGAGGACAGGAGTGAAGTTATTTGGATTCGAATTCAAACTTTATAATATACCACAACTCATCCTTAACCACACAGTTAAAAAGTCGTTGGCTCTCATTTCATTATTTATCTATTCTTTTTACACTCTAAGGTAAAAACTCATTGTTCACCAAAAAATAAAAATGTATACTACAAATATCTCACATGCAATCATTTTTAATGCTAGATGTTATTTAGATGTCAATTTATTTAACCTAAATATTATAGATATCTTACATGCGATCATTTCTCGTGCTAGATGTTATTTATATGTCAATTAATATTGTTGAACGATGTTAATTAAAGAAAATTATTTCTCATATGTAAAACCAAAGTTTTAAATTGCTTTTTTAATGCAAGAAAACAAAAACTTTTCTATAACCGACTAGGGATGGCAATGGGTACCCTATAAACGGGTACCCAATGCTACCCGACCCATTTAAGTAGGATTAGGGTAGTGTATAATCGGATTCGGGTAGTGTATAATCAGATTCGGGTAGTGTATAATCGGATTCGGGTAGTGAAATTACTACCCTTCACGGGTTAGGGTAGGGTTCAGGTAGTTACCTTAAGGTACCCGCTACCCGGATCCGATTATAAATAATAATTAATTAATACAATACTTATATTTTTTATATATCAATTATTTATTATTAATGTTTTATTTAATTAAATTAAATCATTATATATTATAATTATGAATTTTAATTTTAATTTATTGTTATGAGTTAAATTAAATTTATTAATATAATGTTTTAATTAAGTTATTCTAAAATTAATTTTAATTTTAAATTTAAAAATCAAACTTTGACTTAATAAACGGATAGTTACACGGGTTCGGGTAGTTAAATGGGTATTTATATTTTAGAGGATTAGGGTTCGGGTAGCATAAATAAAAATAATCGGGTAATTAATCGAGTTAGGGTATTATTAAAGTTAATCAGGTTCGGGTTTGGGTATCCCAAATCTAGCGGGTACCCGACCCATTTACATCCCTATAACCGACTAAGCCTAACCTTTAATGTTTAGATTTATTTAATTTATCTAAGCCTTTTTTATAATCACTACAAATTTGGTAGTTTATTTGTTGGAAAATGCGTATGCAACTAGCTAATTATTATTGATCAATTGCAAATAAAAAATTAGCAAGTCGGTTAACATGGTAGTCAAAATCACCATAGTTCCACACAATATTTTTTTTCTAAATACCTTGTTGACTCTATTTCAATATCGGTATTCAGGATTGATGGCGTCTAATTTTCTGCAACTTGTTTTAGACGGCAAACTAAAGGTTTCTTGCCTTTAATTTTAGGAAATTTTTTCTTCATGTTTTTCCAACACTTGAATTGTAATTCTCCTTTCAAGTAAAAGAATCCCAACTCCCTTCTTTTTTCTCCCTTAAATTCTAATGTTTTGAAGATGGCAAATGAGTTGGGATTTGGGCGTTGGACCAACCAAGTCACATCTATTGTTTTTCCTTGCAAATTGCATTGGTGACCCGACAAGCTAATCCCTCACCCATAATTTTCGTGCCTGCTTACATAGATTTTTCCTAAAGCAATCACAATTTTCTTGGAAAAGCTATCATGACCTTCTTTACCATTTAATTTATAGTGTTCATTTTGTTTTTTTGGATCATCCAATGATGGGGACTTTTAATGGATAACATTTCTTCTTTGCGTTGAGTTGAAGTTGAAGTTTGAATCGGATACTATTAGCTTTAATAAGGATTGATTTTAGTATCATAAATAATAGTCACATATATGTTCAATTTTATGCACAAAATATATATAAGTTCTCAATTTTTATCGCATGTAAATTAATTCATACAATTTTATTTTATTGTAAATAAATTATCAACCTATCAAAATCATGTAATTAAGCTCAAATTTGTTAAATGACACTAATTATCGTTTGAAAATCTTACATAGTAATTGATGTGGATAGGTTTGCAGGTTGTCATATGACATGTCACGTATGCAATACAAATAGAAGTTAGTATTATTTAACAGCTTTTGAATTAATTTTATGATTTTGAAAGGTTTAAGTTCATTTATGATAAAATAGCAATTTACTATTTGTATGCAATAAAATGTTGAAGACTTACATCTATTTTGTATAAAAAATTGAAGGTATATTTTACTATTAAACTTTTTTATATATAATTAAAAGAAAAATTAAAATTGCTTAAGTTCGATCACAAACTTTAAGGTATGCATATCAAAGTTCTTCCTCGATTACTCTATTATAAGATTATCGGCAATAATTTCCTGAATTAACAGTTCATTGGTAGTTGTGCTTGTTTGAAGAGAGTATTCCACCTTACAAGAAAGCTCCTGTGAATGAATTTAGCTTTTGTGTTGTGTGTGTGACAATCATATTTCTACCTAAATATTTTACTGTTATAAATGAGCCAGCTAAGTGCAATTTCTGTATGTTTCCACCTGCTTTGAGCCTTTTTACCTGCAAGGAAATTTAAATGTTATATGCTGCTTAATTTAGCAAAAGCAATGCAATTTTCTCAGTTGGTGAGATTTTTCTATTATGGCTTTAAAAGAGCATGGTATGAATTAATTTATATTTTTTACTTTCAAACCACGTGCATGCATTGTCAAAAAAAAATTATAATTAAAAAATGTAAAATGTGATTTTTATAAAATTAAATTACAGTTTGTTGAAAATTATAATTTTTATGTAATTACATTTAATTAAATTATGGTTTTTCATATATTTAGAATTTTATTATCGAAAGATTAGTATTCGATGTTTAATCCAAGTAAACCTATCTCCATCTCTAATTATTAAATTTTTTTTGTAATATAAAAGTATATATATTGCATATTTAAGAGGGGAAACAAATAATAAATGTTGATCATATTCCAATTCTTTTGTAATTTACCTTACAAATTTGTGTAGTTCACATCTAACTTTATCAGTTTCACAAAGGAACAAAAAACTAATTTGATTCCCTCAATTATTGCAGCACAAGAAGAAAAATATTAATGGCTGATGGAAAAATGCATTGGCTGCTAACATTTTGGTGTGGGAGTGCCCCATTACCTTAAATGCCATAATAATTGAAATCCATGACTATGAAATTCATTGTTTGGCTTTCAATTTGGAATCCTCATCTTCTGCTGTAGCATTTGGTCACAAACTAGTTTTGACGATTGGCTTGCAGGAAAACCCAAAAGGAAAAAGAAAGTTGGCAGGAAAAACTTTCTTGTGGGTTCAATTTAAACCCTGCTTTTCATAAAAATGATTCAACAACCCTCAGCACCTGCTTTAGTGCGGTACCTTTTGCTGCTAATGCTACTGTGGAAACCCTTTTCCTACTTTGTGAAATGATGAAACCCATTTTGCATGGGGTCATTCACAGCCAAGATGCTATAATTTGGACAATTAAATTTTATTTTTCTTTGTCGAGGAAATTTCATTTGTTTTTAGTAGTAAAAAAGAAATTTGAAAATTTTGAAGTTTCAGGTTTAAATCTCATTGAAATAATGAAAACGAAATTTGCGTTGGGTCATTCACAGTCAAGATGCTATAGTTTAGACGTTTAAGTTTTATTTTATTTTTGTCAATGAAATATTGTTTAATGGTAAAAAAGAAGTCTGGAAATTTTAAGGTTTTAGATTTAAATTTCATCATGTGTGTGAATTTGTGTTTTTTTTATTCATAAAAAAGAACAAGAGGGAAGGGGGATTCGAGTATTAGATCTAATCCTTCCTAAGAAGGGATAATAACCGTTAAATCAAATCTTGACCATTATGTGAGTTTGTATTTGTTTTATTATATATTGATTTATTTTGTTTGATTTAGGCGATTTATATACACGTAACACTTGATAATTATTATAATTTCTCTTGTAATTCACCATTTAAAAATTCATTTTTATTAAAAAATAAAAAAGGAAGCAACTACTATTAAGTTAAAAATATAATTATAATCAAATATTATATTTCATACAAATAAATTAATTAAGTTGAATTAAATTTACATAGGTTAAAATATGAACCTTTGACTACCTTTTCCATAGTATTAAAAATTTATCTTTTTTAATCTTTAATATATTATTTTCTCTTAAATTTGATATGAGAAATAATATTTAAATAAAAATTTGTATAATATTCTATTAAGCATTTTATATAAAAAAAAAAAATTGGAGGAGGCCCAAATGGACAAAAATCATTTCCTTTGAAGAATTATTAGCTCATCCATTGGCTGCTTGCCGATTGCCATTTGCTCCAACAAAAATTGGGCTTTTCCGCCATCAAGTTTCATAGACACCCACCCACACCAAGCTGCTCCCATTTTTTTCTTTTATTTGTCCATTGGAGCGCATCAAGAGGCAGATTGAGATGTCAATTTTATTACACCTTACATTAGATATAACTGTTCTGGGGGTCGGACAGTTCATTTAAATTTGATGTCTCATTTTGTAATTAAAAAAAAATTGAAGTCTCTTTTGATTTTTGTGAGAGTGTGGACATTCATTAAATTAAATGAGATTAAAAATTGAGATTCGATTAAAACATGAGCTGAGCTTGAATTTCTTAGTTAAAGTCTAAGTTTAGCTCAATCCGTTAATTATAAATTTTTTTTATAACTTAATTAGTTTGACATTGGGATTGTCTAGTATTTCACCTATGAGAGAGATCCATCAAAGCAAAAAATACAATAGATGCAAGATATAGGAGGGAAGAGCAAACAAAAGTTGGCACAATTAATTAAGATTTAAATGCTAGCCGCAAAATACTTAAGTTTGGATTTTCATATTTTTTGTCGGTGGGTAATGTATTAATTTTGAATCAACAAGTGATTGGAAGAAGTGGAAGTGGACTTATTCTCCAAGTGCTTGAACAGGGTTCGAGTCCTGAAATCTTCACTGTTTGGAGGGTTTTACCGTTTACCACTCTCGGTCCGAACATGATTAATCTCAGGCAATAAAACGGATGAAGATACCTGTATTAACATAAAAAAAAAATGTATAAACTTTGACAAATCTGTAAATTCATAAATTAAAATTGATGATATATCTAATCTTAGAAATGAAATAACTTACTTCACTCCTACACGTTTCTGCACCAAAGATGTAAAATAAGAGTGAATGCTTTTCTTTTCAATTTTTTTTTTATTTGTGAATAATTAATTAACCGCTCGTTGCCTTGACGTGGTCTACTCTTCTTATCAAGCATGATTTTTATTATATTATTTATATTATAAGGTGGGAGCCTATGAATCTATTCTGTATTTTTTTATTCAGTATTTAGTCCTTGAAACTAAAATGAATAAAGAAAATAGAAAAACAAAATCCACTTTCAATTAGAATGAAAAATATATAGGTTTTAGTAGTCAAATGTGTCCTCAACGTTTGTCACAAAATGAAATTAAGTCCTCAACGTTTAAATGAATAGAAATCAGTCCTCAACATTACAAAATAATTGAATTAAGGACATTTTCGTTAAATCCTTTAATTTTCATTATCCTTACCAGTAATAAAACTTAACGGAAATTAAATTATTTAACGGAAATGTTCTTAATTCAATTATTTTGTAACGTTGAAGACTGATTTCCATGCGTTTAAACGTTGAGGACTTAATTCCATTTTATGACAAACGTTGATGACATATTTGACTATTAAGCCAAATATATATGTATTTATATATATCCACAAAACATATCCAAGAGATAAAGAAGCAACCTTTGAAATTCTGTGATTACAAAAGAAAATATCCCATCAACTCTATCATAATCCAATATTATCTCAGCATGAAATTTCAAGACCATATGCGCACTTGGACAATTACATCAAACAAAGTAACAAACAAGAAATACAAAGGAAAAGCTACTCTTTTTTGCTTGTTAATATAACATTTACGGAGCCTCTCTCTCTCGCACCTTGACACGTTTCTCTATGCTTCATTATAATTATAATAAATGTATAATCTTACTCTGTCAACCCCACCATTGATGCACTGCAACACCTTCGTCCCTTAGCTTCCCATACAAAGCCAAGCATTCCCAGTAAGCCCTTTTGCTCATGTTCTTTCTTCCGCCATGTCCTCGAGGCTTGCATTCCAAGAACAGTTCGTCAACCAAACTAATAGCCTTGCTCTTCACCATGTCTTCGACCACTTCAGCTTCTGCCTTCATCACCACATACTCAGCCTCCTTCACGTTCTTCCTCAGCCAATCTGACATCCCAATCTCCGTCACAGTCGGCGCCTCTGATCTGGGAGACTCCTTGGTCAGAGTCTCAATCTTGTACATCTCGAACTTCAGATTCCTCGTGGGGTATTTCTCGGCAAACCAGTTGGTGCCGCTGCCACCTTCTTTCTCCGGCAAGCCGACGTCAATGAAAACCCGACGAGGGTAGCTTTCAAGCGTGTCTCCCAACAAGTCTGGGAGGTATTTGGTTCGCTTCAAGTAAGTTTTCGATCTCCCTGACGATGCTCTTGGTGGCTCAAGAAGCACATCTTCCAGGTTCTTCAATGCTGCTTTCTTGGCTTCTGTTGTGTACCCAAAAAGCCTCCTTTGGGTGCCGGAGATTGTTTCAGCGCGTTCGATTTTCTTCATTACCAACACGTTTGACTGGAATTTCCTGAGGTAGACGATTCTGTAATTGGATGGCTTGTCGAAGGAATAGGAGGAGCTTCTGCTCAGCTGAACTGCAACAATGCCGCCAACTTTAAGAGTGCGATCAATGAATTCC
Source organism: Heritiera littoralis (assembly GCA_031772115.1). NCBI lineage: Eukaryota > Viridiplantae > Streptophyta > Magnoliopsida > Malvales > Malvaceae > Heritiera > Heritiera littoralis. The sequence continues at coordinate 5,922,444 of JAPDPK010000023.1, forward strand.
GAGGCTGCTGGGAAGTTCTGCGTGAAGGTGAAATCAAATGACTCGTTAGGCACCGAGCTTTGCCGTTCCAAATCCGTTACGGAACTGAATTCCATATCACTTTTCCTCAAGAACAAGGAACTCTGAATCGCCCTTCGTCATCATTGCTTAACATTAGTCCTTTGTCACCTAGTTTCAGAATGCCTTCCTTGTTCAAATCGTGAAAGAGCAATGGCAGGAGCTCCAGATTAATAGGGTCGGCCGAGACAACTTCAGGCTTGATTCCATCAGCATGGCGTGCAGATTCTTTGTTGATAATGGATCCTAGTCCCGACCAAGGAAGTAAAACAATGACCAAGGCCAAAATCACCATGAAACGAGCTGGGAGAAACTTAAAAATCTTAGAATCAATGGCGGCAGGCAAGTTAATGCCACCATAACGCAAAGGCTTGTGCTTGCCATGGGTTTGAACTGCATCAACAATTTGGACAGCCATTGATAAAAACGGGCTTAGAATTCAATCACTACGACTCAAAAACGGATTCAAGAGGGTCTTGTATCGCATGTAGGTAAATAAAAAGTTCAGAAACAGCAGATAAAAAGAGACGAAAAACAAAAGGAAGAAGGATTATAGAAGACGAGAGGGAGAGGAAATAGCATCCGAGAGAGGCAAGTTTAGCGAGTGCAAAATCGAGCAGCGGTGTGATTTCCACCCACGAGAGCCACACGGGTACTTTGCAGTCTTGACCAAAGCAATAGCAATTGCCTAATCCGCTGAACCTCCATTGCTAGACCTTTTCCCAGTTCCCCAGTGGATTGCATACACCAACTCAATGATTTTTTAACGAAACATTTTTGAGACAAACTTCACCATGCCCTGATGATCAAGGAAACATGTGTGGCAAAAGGGGAGAAAGAGAGAGAGAAAGGGATGTTTTCTTTTCTTTTCTTTTCTTCTTCTTCTCTTTTTCCCCTTTTCCTTTGGTTGATTTGTAGGAGAGAAGGTTTTCCTGATAATAAGGCTGATGAATGTGAGGCAGGAAAGAGGAATATATGAGGGAGATGATGTTTGGAAAAAGAAAAGGACGTTTTCCGTGGTTGTCATGGAAATTGGCAAAAATGGATGGTGTCTCGAGAAATAAGTTTAGCCATTGCTCTCTCATATGTCATATCTAATCTAATCTGGTTGTTGTTTTTCTTTGTTATTATTTTCTTACCTTAATTGGCATGTAATGGCTAGAGAGATTAAGAGATGGAGATAAATTGTCCTTTGAAAGCGGTAAGCGTTAGTTTGTTGCAACGTACGCAAGTCTAGGGTGTTTTTCAATCTCCTTGTAACTTCTTGAACAGGATAGTATTTAAAGCTTGCATCAGTTGAACTGATGATTGTTGGTCCTTTAGATTAGGATTATCTATGGCTGCCAGGATTTGAAAAGTTGAACACATTCAATTCAAAATATCAAAAAGACAAAAATCTACGCAAGTCGGGGGTATTTTTCACATTATCAAAATATCAAAAAGAGTAAAATCATCGTCGCCTGAGAGATTCGAACTCTCGCGGGGAAACCCCATGTACTTAGCAGGCACACGCCTTAACCACTCGGCCAAAGCGACTTTAGATACTTCTCTGATTCAATATAAAATATATAGATTGTTTCTAGCCAGCCATACAACACTCCTACAAGCCTATCGCCGTAATTACAAGAGCATTTTCGATGCCATTACACGCATTTCGAAGCAAGAAGGCGTGACTAGCTTGTGGCGAGGCTCATCCCTCTCGATGAACCGTGCGGTGATCGTGACGGTGTTACAGTTGGCAACGTACGATCAGATCAATAAAGCGATATTACAGAAAGGAGTTACGGAAGACGGGATGGGTGCACACGTGTCGGTAAGCTTCGCGGCGGGGGTTGCCTCGAACCGGTGGATGTTATAAAGACGAGGGTGATATACATGAAGGTGAAGGTTGGTAGGCTCCCAGTTTATAATGGGGCGGTTGAGAAGGGAAGGGTTTAGGGCGCTTTATAAAGGGTTTTTGCAGACGTTTTCGAGGCAAGGGCCGTTTACGGTGGTCTTGTTTGTGACGTTGGAGCGAGTAAGGAAGCCGCTCGAGGAGTTCTGATTAATTGATTACAGATTGATAATGACGATAAATTAGACTGGAAATCTTAGGTTTCAAAACATTATCAGAGTTGAAGTTTGGTGGTTAAGGTTTAAGCTCCAACTTTGTGGGAAAGCTGTCTCTCACAGCTTTCGCCTTCAGTTTTGCAGAAATTGACTGGTTGAAGCCGTGGCCTATTCTTTTTTTGCTTTTTTTGATCCAAAGCTGTGGCATAGTCGTATTCACCCTTTTTTGGTGATGAATGTTGCAGGCACGCAATGCAGCCCCAAGTCTGGCCTTGGCGTTTATAGCGGAACGGAAGATATCTTAAACACGATGAGACATAATACGATAAAAAACATAATGCGAGTAAACATTCAATAAAAATTATATATGATCAATGAACGACTAATTAATATAAATTGTATATAATAATAAAAATATAATTTTATATAACACAAACCCAAATTATCACCAAAATTACTTGAGATTGTGGAGTAACTTTTTGAGAGAAAAAAAAAAGCGTAGTCACATAACAAAGGAAAACATCCAAACATAAAGTAATGGGTTGAGGTCAAAACTTGAAGCTTCTCCCTTGGTCGAGACTCGATCCTAGGCTCACCTTCATCAGGCTCATATCAATATAAACCGAGAAATCTCTTAAATTAAAAATTATAATTGCATTTTGCCCATACAAAAGCAGGTAGTTGCTATACAATACTCCTGGTTTCTCTGACAAACAAAAATCAGTCACCAAGATTTTAAATTATTCAGCTTACATGTACATCTTGGATTCAGGGATATCAGCCTCTCCTCTTAGTATGGGCATCAAAAATCAGTCACCTACCACCCCTCTCTGGTAAACTTGACCCGTATTCAAAGCATCATCATCAGCCTAAGGTGAACTCTAAAGGATATAAACAATGTTGCATGCAGAAACAATGATTGAGAGGATCGTATATGACCCAGTGTCGTCTGGAGTAAGTCCTTGGAATAGAAAGAGACCGACATAATTCTTGAGCTTTATCTGAACTTTAGGACACCGTGGCCTTCAGATATCCCTTCTTTATTGGCCTTCTCGTTTTTTACCTCCATCCAGCTTCGGTTATCTGATTTCCTAATTTATTTTTTTTTAAGCATGGAACTGTTTGGCCTTCTTATCCAACCCCTTTGTTTGGATTCTAGAGTTATTGGCCAACGTCTGGTCCTCTACCTTTTTCTGGATTTTGAATAGATTGAGTAGGCTCTGGTCCTTTTCCTTTGTCTGAGCTTGGAGCAGCTGGGCTTGAAAATCGGCCTTTATCCATACTTCGGAGTTCATTTGCAATCTGAGTTCGCCGCTCCTTCAGAAAGTTGAGCCGGGTTGTCAGTTTTGTCAGCGCAGAAGCTGTCGAATTGGCTCCCTGAACACCAGTATTAGCTTTATAAATAACTAAAAACCATACCAATTATTACCAAATATGCGCTGACTGATAAAACAAACATGCTCCATAAGATGAAGAGAGCATTTTGATTTTATCTCAAATCAGAAACATTTGATGGTGATGAGTTCAAATTCTAGAAAACTGCTTTAGAGTTTGAAACATTTGGTGTCATGTTCAATAGAATAGAACATACCTCAGCCTTTGCAGCAAACTTCTTGGAGTTACTTGAAGTAAGGGGCTTCTGTGCAACTGTTTCTGCTGCAGGCATACGGTTGCTGTTATGTGCTGAATGATCTAACTGCTGGTTTTGAGGTGGTTCTGTTTGCCGAAGATGATTCCTGCTTCTTCTCATTCTCATGCTCAACTTTGTCCACATCTTTGTCCTGCTAAATCAGATTCTCAGTTCAGTGAATTACATTAAAACTAATTCCCACGTCTGACTTCACAGATAACCCACAGCTGCCTAAGAGACAACATTAGGATTATTCATTGTCTTAAATTCAGCCCAAGCTTAAGTCTAAACAACTCGAAGTATGACAAAATACGTTGTCCTGAATAAATTAGAAACAGAAAACCTAAAGAAAAATTGATGCAAAAGCTGGTGATGATCTTGTAGTTGCTAATTTACATGGTAAGTCTTGTGAATCATTGTAAAGCTCTTTAACAAGTTCATGCTCAGCCTGTATCTATAGAGCAAGTATTCAATATTCTGTCGTCACCTATGAAAAATAACCAAAAAACAAAACCAAAAAGGGATAGAGAAAGACGGGAGAAAATGGCAGAAAGAGTTCAAATCAAGGTCAACTTTGGTTCAAAACAAACCCAGCCAAGCTTGGAGAGGTAATGCCAATTTACAGCATTTCAGATCATCTGTACATGAAAAATAGTGTCTTCATAAATAAAAATCTCTGTTGCATCAGAGTTCACAACTCATAAAGAAATTTATTATTGAAGCTGAATATATGAAATTCTACTATAAAGTTGTTTATAAATAAAAGAAAATTGATCTCATCCTTCAGAACCTGTCTGATCTGGAATCTCAGTACATCAATATACAACAGCCCGTTAGGTTTATGCACTGACAGAGCAGTGGCTTAATCGCCATGTGATTCATTGGAATTTATCTTCAAATGACTTGCAGGAAAATTGAATTTTCTAACTCTATTTCCATGCTAACAAATGCAAGCACTTCCAAATTCAAGAAATAGATAGAGAGGTTTGGATTTCAAAGAAAATGAGATGCAGTTATAGAAGTAAAATAATGGAATCAATTCCATTAAATTTCTAGGAAACTAGAATAGTTTGTTCTGCCTCAAATGAATGTCAGTTTACCTTGCTTCCTGACCTTTCAAAAGTAGCTTCAGTACCCTTTGGCTTATCCTTCCTGTATTAAGAATAAAACAAATATGCGTATAGTTAAATCAAGTTCATAAAAGAGATGAGAACAGGGATAGAAAAAACATACAAGTTAAATGCAAATCTTAAAATGAATATATGTATTGAAGCATGAATTATTGGTGAATTAACAGTTGTCAAACATCTCCAGTTGTATTTTACTTTAAACAATTTGAATCACTACAAGGATGGTATGAATTCAACTCTCACAAAAAAAAGAAATGTTTTGTACCAAAAATCCAAAAAAATAAATATGGCATTCAGAGAGAGAACCAACTGAAAGCTTACATTTTTGCTTGGATATTTGGTTGATGCTGATTGAACGAGTCATTCAGGGAAACAGAATTTTGCTCAAGCTGTTGATTAAGCTGCATCCCCAGATCATCAACTTTTTTGTTCAAATTGATTATGTCTGCCTCTGCTTGAGCCATGTCATTGAGATCTTCCTTTATCTTTATCATATTCACAAATTAAAATTTGATGCAAAATAAAAATTAGGTACACTGATTAAATTTGAAGTAGGCCATTGGCAACCTTTTTGTCAATTGTGTCCGGGAGAATTATGGGTCCTTGAGATGGGTTAAGTCCTGCTTCTAGAGCTTTCCTCTTATCTCTCTCCCTTTGCAACTCTTCCTTTAATCTTGCTACCTGCAAGTACAATAAAAAGGAACAAACAAGAGTGGGCCATTCCAATAAGAATAACAAAGTATTTGCCACAAAAACCATTAGCTTTATTGTGCAACTAACTATGAATAACTTATAAATGCAAATACATATATTAAAATTCCATACATTAACAAAAAAACAAAGTTTTTTTCATGTTACATATATATGCTTCCAGAAAACATATAATTGTTCGCTCTAGATTTGTTTTCATGCACTTCATTAAAAAAACCCTTGCCATCTACTCACCGCTGATATCCCACAACTCTGTCTACTAAAGAAAAATGGAAAAAGTTGTGTACCATGCCAAAGAAAACGTTTAATAAGAACAACCAATTTGCACAAGGATTTTGTCTTATGAATAGGAATTTTTCCAGTGAAAAAAAAGGACCAAAATGAACAATGCTGCACCTATATACTTTCCATGCACCTAAATTTGAACTTGTTTTAATTATGCCATTTCAAAAAAAAAAATGATATTGAAGAGGGAAGAAAGAAATGCATAAAAATCTCTGACTAACCCCTAAAAGTATTAAGAGAATTCGTTGCCTTTTTAATACATTTTTTTTCCAACGTCACAATATGCATCTTTGTTGCTACAGATACATAACCCAATATAATGCATGAAACAGAAACAACAGCACAAAAAAGAAATGAGAACAAAATCTCCTGACAAACATACATCTTTCTCAAGAGCTTGACGATGCCCATGCAATGCCTTCTTTCTTTTTTCCAAGCTTGCTTTGAGAATGGCATTACCTTCAATCTATATTAGAAAGATGAATTGTTATGAAAAGTCTCCAAAGAAGTTGAGATAACAATAACTAGAAAGGGTGGATTTCAAACCTCTTCTGTGAGTCTTTTTTGCAACTCAGATTTTTCAGCCTCGAGTGTCTCTATTTCAGCCCTAAAATTAGGTAAGTAAAAAGAAAATAGAGCTATTATCAGAAATATAGAAAGGTCTGACTATATTGTTTTCGTCTTTTCCGTTTTGGCTTCGCAAATTATGTTATGCAAAGCATAGATTGCTTCATCCTAAGTATGAAAGAAGACTTTTAAAGGTGCTTGGAACCTTTAGTGGGTACTGGGTCACTCTATGCTAGATATAAGAAAAGTCAGGAAAACAAGTAGTAGCAGGCAAATTTATACAAGGCTTCTTTATACAGATAATGGGAACATCACTTACTCTTCTTCATAAGGAAAATCAATGGATTCCATAGAAAGGTTCTTCCTTGCCTAGACAGCCAAACCAGATAAATTAAATAATTAGTTACTATAAGACTATAAACACATAGACCAACTTGAGTAAATGTAAGTTAATAAATAATAATCCAAGATAGCTTGCAATAGCTAGAATGCATGCTTTCGAAATACTTATTAGCTAGAGAGAAAGTCAAACAAACTAGGCTAAAAGTATAACACATTATAAATGCACAAACAAACACTTACGGCAGAACGTCCCCAAACAGTGGGGTGCCTAACGTTGTGGCCAGGTCCATTTCCAATAGATGCGGATTTCGGGATGCATGAGATTTGCTTATGATGAGTTATCTTATCCTCCAACTTGGTTCCTCCTTGAATATCTTTGGACAGCTCGGCAAACTTATTGCTCTCTATCGCTGAAGTAGTGTTACTCTGATTAAGCTCACTCCTTGCTGAATCATCACTATTAGACAGTGAAGTGTGCAGTGAACTTGAAAACTTCCTGCTGGCTTTTAAATCATCACCAGCGTTGGAAGACTCAGAACCTGAGCTTGAACGATCAGAATCCTGCAATTTTATTTTCAGTTCATGTAAGTATAGTACATCTTTTTTACTACTGATTTGTTGATCTTTTCACTTTTTCAAGTTAAACAGAAACAATTCTTAAAACCTAAACTAAGGAACAACAGAATGTAACGGAACATGGCTGAAAACAAGCTACCAATCAAAAATAGAAAACGAGAACATATCATGATTCCTTTAAGGGGAAGAGACAGAGAACTATATACATCTGATTCTAATATATGATGCTGCAAATTTAATTTAGAATACATCTTGCTCGGCAGTAAATCAAGTTCATAATATGAGCAAAAATTCTAAACGGAAAACATCTCCAATGGAAAACTTGAGTCTCCATATGGTGACAAAGGGAGCAGATCTACAAGCTACAAAATCATTAAAAGAATGTACAATGAGCAAATAAATCTGGTAACCTACAAGCTAAGTGCTTTTCATGCGGTAAAGAGAGGTAAATGAAATTTGGAGAAGAAAGCTTTTAACTGTTCCAAATTTTGTATCAAGTTTGTTGCTGCCATAAGTTTTGAAGTTTATAAACAAAATATAATAATGTAAATGCCATTGTCAGAAAGAAGAGGAACAAGCCTTGTCATCATCTGGATCATTGTTAACAGAGTGACCACTCTCACTGTCTGCTCCACTTGCTACACAGTCATTGTCACTGTATGCATCGGACCCCTCTGTTGCATTGTCGTTTTCATCATCTTCATAATCTTCATCATCTTCATCATCATAGGAGTCATCATCATCAGTTGCCTCCTCACTTCCACTTCCAGTCTCTTCTGTTTCAGAGTATAAATCAGGGGAAACAAAACCTTCCTGCCAACAAAATGCTGAGCTTATAATCGCAATGTAAAAACCAAATCCAAGCCAAGTAATAAAAAATTGGAAAGTGGAAAAAGAACAGCCAAATTTATCATTTTTTTATATTTTTAAGAATATTATTAATGTTATAAAAAAACTTAGAATGTTCAATTAGCTCCGCCATGATGGCTCTCACATTTATTTCGTGCATTTTAAGGAAAGGTAGGGAATTGCAGCATAAATAAGGACAAGAAGACAGTACAGACAGCTATAGGAGGATATAATAACTCAAATGTATTCAAATTCCAGCATTAGGCAGTCATCACCTAGACACTTTAGATTCTCTACTAATTATAGCACATAAAGACCAGGACAATACAAACAATTTTTTTCTTAATTATCATGTTTTGTCAAAAAGAACATATAAAAAATAGAACATTACCAGTTGTGAACTATTATCTAGCTTTACAGCTCATAAATTTATCAGGTACATACTTGTCCATACAGTGACTACAAAGAGCCATATCAGAAGCAGTTACGAAAAAGACAATAATTACTGCTTACCCCAAATATTCTATCATACTCTTCCAATAATGTTATAACAATGGCTTGAGCATGATTGGCTGCAGCAGCTGCTTGTAGCAGTTGAAATGAACCATCACCACCCACGTCAAAATCGTTTTCAATCTCACAATCACCAGATAGAAGGGGGCGAAGAAGCAGTGGTGCCATGCATGCCGCCACGGCTGAAGAGCTCATCCGATTTATAGTTTTATTAGAAGCCACAGTTTGCATCATCATTAAAATTCTGGAAAAAAAAAAGGAAGAAGCAGAAGATAAGGCAAGTAGAAGCCAAGATAGCAAAGAAAAAGGGTGATATTTCAATGGTGGAAGTAAGATGATATCCCAATTTTTTTCCAAAATGCAAGCAGATACTAGCAAGCATTCTCAAGGCATATCACTCATAATTTTTCAACAAAAAGCAACTTAGTAGCGAAAACTAATAGAAAGTTGAGAGATGATGAGATGTACTCTGCTTTATGAGTGAACGATTTTATATTTTTCAACAAGTTCTGGTGTACTGCATTGATTGTAGTTTCTAAATTTATGTCATCTACAAGATTATTATTCCCAATTTCCCACTCACCCAATTGGCAAGGACCAAGACATATAGCAGGGGGTTGCTAAACCTAAAACTTGTTATAGCAACAAGAATCTTTGGTTAATCAACCAGTTTGGCTGAAGATATTCATGCACCACATAAATCATATAAAAAATTCTCAATAAAATATAAAGTGCAATTACAATGAAAAGAAAAGAATAATTTGACCCTGCCCCCTCTTTTCCAAAGATAAAACAAGAATTTTAAGTGAAAATTGTCAAGGAATCCAAAAAGAAACAATGTAAACACAACTGAATTATGACTTTGAAAATGAATCCGATTAAACAAATGTCTACAAAGAAAAACAATTGCTCATATCTATTTATACTCCATACAAAGTGTCTTAATAGGTCTGAAACTTCTCTGAAGAGAAAAACCCTTTTATCACGTTATTTTCACAACACTTATCATTCTCTCTCTCTCTCTCTCTCTCTCTCTCTCTCTCTCTCTCTCTCTCTCTCTCTCTCTCTCTACACACACACACACACACCATAAGGAATAACAGCTCTCTATTTAATGTATCCATAATGCTTAGAAAATAAATGTGCAAATTGCATGACAAACATAACTTGTACTAAGAAAAGCATAATACTTAGAAGGGCAAAGAGTGAAGTGATGAATCATCTACCTCTGTAATAAGCGACGGTTTGGCTCAGGAAACGTGTCCAATACTGCCATACGCATAGCATTTAATCTAGCACCACGCTCGGTTCCTAATTGATGTATAATGTCCAATAACAGAATAACAACAAAACCATATCTTCAAAAATCATACAGATGGGTAAATCATCCAAAATGCTATGTCATAGAGCTCAAAGATATTCAAATGGACAATTTTTAGTACATCCCTTGGGAAGCCAACAGCTTCAGAATACAAGAACTTCACCCAATGGATGTTTAAAACAAGAAGCCAGCACATGAAATTCCTATTTTATTTAGATTAATGAATAATAAATCCAATAGGGATTATCCAACACACACTTCCCTTTAAAATTAGAAGCATCAAAAATTCAGTTGTGGCGAAGCTTGTTGAACTCAATTTATTACAGGATAAGATAGCAAAAATAAAAACACTTCAAAAGACTTACGGCATGCTTCTAGCAGTGCATTGCAGCATGATGCAGGGACAGGAGATGATGGCAACTCTCGAATAACATACTAGAAAATGCCATGAAGGAAATTAAACAACAAAGTATCAGGACCAATATATGCTGTAACTTAAATGAAAGAATCTTGTGGAAGCTAATACAGCATACCTTGACACAGTCAGCAATGACATGTGGATCCTCCTCAGAAGAAAACTCACATTTTCCTGCATAAAAAAGCATACGCCAAAGGAGTCGGAAGAAGACTAAATGGAAAGTATTGTGATGTAGAACTACAAGTATACAAGGTGGCTATGGCTTCTTACTCCTATTCAATAAGCAAAGAATCTTTCTTACATCAATACCAAAATTTAAGTTTTTACAAAGCTACCCTTGAAAGCATCAAAGCTGAACATTAAATATTGAATGTGTAAATCCATAGAATTGTAAGAAAAGAACACAACCGACGTAGCTTAGCTGTAAGCAATTTCAAAATATATATATATATATATATATATGTATATAGAATATAGTCAAGGGAAGAGTGTGTCTTTACAAACCCTGTTCATATTCCCGAATCCGGCGCTCAACATCTTCAACATCTGCAGCTTGTCTTAAGATACCTTCTACTTTGATTCCTGTTAAATTAATAATATCGCGATCAAAAGTAGCTCAAAGAATATTAACAACAGTGCTTTGCTTACGACTTAAATCACTGAACAGTAACATATCACACCCTGAAACCAACAGGTTCAGAGGCCACTCAAATTGTGAACAATGTGGAAAATTCTTGAAACATAGAAAAAGAAAATTTTAGACACATGCAGTGGTGCGGGAAGATGATTCAGAATTTGGGCATCTCAAGAAAGGTAAAGGAATAAAAACACACATGCATATATATTCACTAGACAGTTACCCAGTATCTGGAATTAGAACTTTTGCATACTACTTAAATGAGATTGCAACAATTAATACAAAAGAAAAACTCACCATGCTCTTCTACAAATTTTAGGGCCTTCTCCAAAAATGTCGGAGCTCCATCAACATCTTCCAGTGCAAGTAAAATTGGTCTGCCTATGACTGTAGATTTCACGGGTTGTTTATCGTTCACTAACAAAGAGAAAGTGAAGAGCATTCATAACTCATATGAGAGGAGAAATATATCCAAGAAGCAAACCAAGTTAGAAACTTGGTACATTAAAGAAACAACTTGACTGACTTGTAAAAAAGCATAACAGAGTGAACAGATAAAGGAAAACTAGAAGAAAGTAGGGCAACAAGAATATGAGGAACTGACAACCAAGGCTCCCAATTTGAAACATGCTTGAATTTTTCTGATTTTGTTACATCATACATGTTAAGAAACGAATGCAATAAGGAAAAAAAAAAACCAGCACACAAACGATTTTATGTGCCAGAGGCAGGGAAAAAATGACAGGAAGAGAAGGAGAAGCTTCACTATAAACAAAAAAGATTTAGTAGAAAAAATATTCCAGGATATATATATATATATATGTATATATGTAACGCCCCTTAAAAAACCTTAAATAAAATACAACATATAAGTTCTCAATTCGGCTCAATCCCTCCACTACCACCATAGATCTCAAGGAAGAATCTGATAGATCTCAAGGAAGAATCTGTATTTATCGTTTTATCACATTTGTCACACCACAAGCTCTTGGGATTGAACCAATCAGAATTCAGGTTATCTTAGTACAACAATACAAATAAACTTATAGATCATGCATTATTTCTGTTGTTTAAATTACAAGTCTAAATATGAACAAAGCCTCAGTGCATATATTAGTACAAAGTTACACAACACTCAAAAGACAAGGCTGCAGAACCTTACCCGGTTCCTTAAAACTATCAACTGCATCTGCTTTTTCATTCCCCAAGATGCCATTTTGTCCCATCACATGAGCAGAACTTGGTGCTTGTGACAAAGCATTTTCAAATGCAGCCTTCCACTCATACAAATCCTCCAAAGTTTCAGCCTGCAACACCAACAATAGGAACTATAATGTCATCTAATTTCTCAACATCTCACTGTTTTTCCATTTGATTAAGCATTGAATTCTCCAGTATCATCAGATAGATAATCAGCGCTTTCTTCTCTACATATCTACCTTCAAAACCAGTGGTGAGGCCAAAGCAGTTACTAATAATGGGTTTCAGATGATAAAAGAATGCTGTCAGAGCGTATAGACTCGTCAACTTGAATAAAACTTCTATACCAAATATGAAAATCTCATGTCCAGGGCATCTGGTAACATGCAGGTGCCGATCACTCAGTAACAAAGTCTTCAAGCTTTTCATTCAAGCTCGGTCTTGGTTATATTCATTTGGTTATATTCTGACATGAGGAAAATCTTTTCCTGTTCTGGCAGAATCTTGATATTTAATGCCTTTCAACCAGAAAGCTCACAACTATTTATCAAGCTAAGGAATAGATAAAACTACAGTCATGAATCTGAAAACCCACGCATCTAAACAGATTAGAGGAAAGTAAGATCCAAAAAAATTTTTTTTTTTTTTTAAAAAAAGTCAAGGAGAAATTATAGATGGATAATGGGAGGAAGCACCTTGAGTGTGAAGGTTCGTCCATCACGGCCATCATGAAATTGTACAGTTATGAGTTTTTTATCAGCTTTGACAACCACACTGGAAATTTTGAAAGCTACCACAAATTATTCAACACTTCCAACTTTCATGATATTTGCAACTTGAAGAAGAGATCAAGAATTGATAATCTATTCAGAAATGCAAGCCAACCTGCCTGAATTGTTAAGATCAATACCGCCAAGAGTTAAATTCACTTCATTCCCCCTCTGAGAAATGGCATTCTGAGAAGTAAAACAACAGTATATTAATCTCCTAAAAACTTAAGTACGAAAAAATTGAGAAAGAGAAAGAGAAATGGACTAGTGCATGGAATGTGGAGAGAACAGAACAATATATAGCCAGGATAATAATAATATCTAACCAATGAGTATCAACCCGTCTAGATTTTTACTTTTGCCTAAGGGACTGCATACTGGAGTTCCTCCCCAATATCAAAGCCCAAGCCCTTTCCTCAACCAACACAACAGTTAAGTCATTTTTCTATATCATTCGTCAAGCTGAAGCTCTCAAATATCACACCCCGTAGAAGAGGCCCCATATCTGTTATATTGCATCTGAAATAAAGTTTAACCCAATTATAAATCAGAAGGACCTATCTAATGAATTTCCATCTTTCATTTTGAAGGCCATTCTGCTGGAATGAATAGATATATAGAGTACCATAATTGTCAAATTAAGCAACATCTCTTCTTTTAATCAAAACATCCTTTTCTACTGCACTAAAAATATACATCTGTATGACTTGCTAATGTTTCACCGTAAATTAGCATTCATTTCTTCTTAATAAGTAAATTTTATGAATTTACACCTGCACTAATGACTTAATTTTTAGGTCATGCTTCCCAATTTCCTTAGGCTTAATGTAGCATGACAATTTCCTGACATTCTTATTTAGTCTGTCCAAAGACAACCTAAAAACTGTAGAACCAGTGACAAGACCCGCTACGTGAGATAGGCACAAAAGTTTCTTCTTCATTCATCTTTTGATTGAGAGAGAATTAGAGCACATAAAAGATAAACATAGCAAATTAGCTTCATCCCTGGCACTGGAGATCTTAAAGTCTAGCAGAGTCAGAAAAACAACAGCACATTGTTTGACCTTGTATTACTTTATTTTTTATTTTTTGAAAGCCACTTTACTGTTTCTTTATGATCATTCAGTTGTTGTGCCAAGAAAACAGAAACAGAGATGTTAAAAATAAAAAAAAGAGATTGACAATCTGCGAGATTGCAAGTACTTACAGGATCACTTCTGAAGAAAACCAGCGAAGTATGAGTCAAAATAAACCACCTTTTCTTCCATGATGTCCATCCAATTCCTTTAATCAAAGAAAAGTAGGGAAAAAATGGGGATAAAAATAACCCAGAGGATCCAACCCATTATCCTGGGACTGTGAATTTCAACATAAACCTCATAAAACATATTTTTTCCAGTAAAATGCAAGTGACCTTGTGCTTCACAAAACATAAGGTGAAAGGCAAATGAGTAACTGAATTAAATTGCAAATGTAATTAGAGGTTGTGCTTCACAAAAAGTAAGGTGAAAGGCAAATGAGTAACTGAATTAAATTGCTAAGGGTGATAAAACCAAGCAAAAACAAACAAACAAACAAATAAACAAACCTTTGGATGATAAAAAAAGTGGCCCGCTCTTTAAAACCTGCAAGAAAAGTTTTAAACCTTAAAATGCACCAACTTTTACCCTTAAATTCCATGCTTAAGAAACAGGGATGCGGGACATTGTAAGCAATGATCTCAGGAAGGTAAAAAAAAATCTAGCAATGCACTTATAATACAGAACACGGTTCATTCTCTCTATCCAAATTCCTCATGGTCACTCAAAAGTTTAGGATTAAGCTCAATGTGGTTAGCAACAGCTACAATATGTTTGATAATATCTGAAGAGAATAACTTCTATACAATCTTTCCATAAATGGTAATTTAGGGAATTCAATGGTCACGTGCAATTTTCAATCAACAATTTAAATTCAGAATAGTAAATAACAATATTAGGGGAGTGAGACAGAACAGTTTACCGAGTTGCCAGCACAAGAATGTAGTTGATCCGGCGGACCTGGTGGACCGGGTTGACCTAGAGCAGCTGCTGGAGCTTCTCCCTTAAGAGAAAACAAATTTGATATTCAACACAAAATCTCCTTTAAAAATCAGAATTTACGAGAGAAGAAAGCGAGATTGATTCACACCTGATGTCCTTGAGACCGCTCTTCCTTTTTGGAAGCCATCCTCTGCTAACAAAATTGCACAGCAAACAATGAGAAACAAAACAGAAAATATTTTCTATGCAAAATTTCCTTAAAAACTAAAACATTAACAAATAAAAAAAATGAGATACCTGTTGAGCTTGAGACTGTTCTTCCTTTTTGCTAGGCATTTTCTAAGAAATAAAATAAAAAAGAATTAACGTAAAACCACAATGTGTTTTTCTTTTTCCGTTTTCTGAATATCAAAATCCTCTAAAAACAAATAGAAAATTAACACAAAAAAAGAAGATTGATCAAAACCTGTTGTGCTTGAGACGGCTCTTCCTTTTTGCTAGGCGTTTTCTGATCACAAAATAAAAAACATAAAATCTCCATTAATAAAAATACAAAAAAAAAAAAAGAAACAAAATGTAGCCTTCTATAAACGAACTAGAAAGTTAACACAAAAAGAAAAAATAGAGATTGATCAAAACCTGTTGTGTCTGAGATGGTTCATCCTTTTTGGTAGCCATAATCCTCTGATAACTCGTAATCAGAATATCACATTCCAGACAGGTCACAAGATCAAAAGATCAACAGCCTCTGCACGAACCTTGCACTCATCAATTTCAATAATGCCGGTCATTCACAACATTTAAACAAACAAAAACAATTTCAAACGCAAGCTCATCCAAAACAACACCGAAAAATAAAAGCAAAGAAACTTTTACGTCAATTTCAAACTAACTTCGTGGAAAAAGGGAAAGGAAAATGTAGAATAAAAGAAAAAGGAGAAGACGAAGAAGCGTAAAGGTGAGAACAGAGAGAAATTTTCTTTTGAGAAATGAGAGTGCTTTGGCTCGGAATTCTTCGCTCAACGGAATCCCCGTTTGGTCAAGGCAAAGGAAAAGCCTAAAAGCCCTCCCACCAAAACAGAAGGGCGCGCGGGGAATCGTGCGGCAGTTGTACACGTCACCCCTATTCTTTAGTTTTTCGTTGTACTTTTTTGCTTCAGAAAAAAATTGTGTTTGGAGGGAAATGGCAGTCCCGGTAATTTTCCCCTTTTTGACTGTCTTTTGCGCCCCGTGAATTCACGAATTGGGCCCACCGGACTCGATGATTTTACGGAATTAATCACGGTTGTTCTGATCTCGTGTGGGGACCTCCTGGATCGATCCTTGTCTTGGACTGTTCATTGCTTGGGTTTGAAAAAAATAAATACGATCCCAGCCATTATTGACCGAGATCTAAATTTAAATAATATACATGTATGAAGAAATTATTCAACAAGGACAGTGAAGTTTTACAATTCAGTGATTAGCATATTTAAAAGTGTAATCTAATCCAACCAAGTTGATGTAACGAGAAATTTGGAGTTTCTAATCATATCCTTGTGAATTAAAAACTTATTTGCCAAAATATTGTACTTTTTAACTTATGATTTATATATGATACACTGACAGTGTATAATTTCTATACACCAGAGATTGACAACTCATCAATAGGCCCTTATGAGCAAAATAAAAAAATTTATTTATATTTATTTTTAAGAGATCAGCATATTTTTTAATTTGTTAATTGATGAGGTGTTAACCTCTTATGCATTGACAGTATATAGAAACTATAAACTGTCAGAGCATCATATACAAACCCTTTAACTTTTTTCTATTTTTTTTATTTATATATAATACAATGACAGTATAATTTCTATACATTGTCAATGCATCAAAGGTTGACACCTCATTAAGAAGCCCTTATGAGCAAATTAAAAAACTTTATTTATATTTACTTTTAAGGGCTTGTCATATTTTTTAATTTGTCAATTAATGAGAAGTCAACTTCCAATGCATTTACAATGTATATAAACTATACATTGTCAGTACATCATATACACACTTTTTTTTGTTAAACTTTTTAACTTATTTCTTAATGTCTTGGAATTTTTGACATGTCATCACTATATTAAAACTAATCATCCTTTTACACACAAAAAACCTTACCATCATTAACATGTGCCTCCATTGCACTTTTTTTATTTATTGAGAAACTTTCTCTTTTTTATTTCGAATTTTCAAAAGTTATATTTTTTTCTTCATATTAAAAATTAATTAATAAAATATATAAATTTTTATTTTAAAATTTGAATTGAAATAGAAATTAAAAAAATAATATAATTGTAGATCATAAATTCAGTTTTCAAATTATAACAACTTAAACTCTTGGTTGCTATGAATTGATATTCGTAAACTTTTTTTTGAGAGTATTATCATTCTTAAAATATTTTTAAAAAATTATATCTGTACATTTTGATTAATCAATCATGTTATTTTTGTAATTCTTTTTTTTTTTCAAATTTATTAGTGATTGATTTTTTTCTTAATTAAAACCACAAGTATTTTTTATGTAAACATTTGACATTACACTTTAGCTGAAATTTGCATTTTCTTTTAACTTTTTGCTAATTTTTTTTAAGAGACCCATTTTGAGTTATTTAAATTTTAAACCTAAATGCTCTAATAAAAAAATATATATTACGAGATATTAGTTTTTTCATTATAAAAAATGGTGGCGTTAAATTAATTGAGTACAAAAAATTAAAAGTTAAAAGTTTGCTGGAAATAAAAGAAAATTTTAAAAAATGAGGAAAGGAAAAGAAAAATCATACACAAATTTTTCAGCCAAAAGAGGTAAGGGAATATGAGTTTAAAGGCTATTAAAACCTTTTTATTTAATGCAAAATGAAGGAAAGCTGAGATGGCAAAAATTATAATGATTTGGAAAATAAGTTTAAAAGCACCATATGTTGAGAAATAAGTTTTAAAATTATATTGTTTGATAAAAAAACTCAGAAATTTGAGTTGAGTTGGATTCTAAATTCGATTTTTTATACTTGAATTTGATTTCAAATTGAGACTGTGTACAAATATTTTACAAATATTAAGATTAAAATATAAATTAATAATTAGAATAGTATATATATTGAAAAAAAAAACCTCTGTTATTTTTTTGAATTCGATATTAAGGCACTAAGCTCGCTTGATAATTGAAACTATTCAATCTCTAATTTCACTAGAAAATAATTAAGTTGAATTTGAATTTTATTCGAGCTTTTAAGCTGAACCCAAATAATTTAGATATTTCTTTTATACTCCTAAATAAGATGACACGTGTCTCTTTGCATATATTATAAAATAAAAATAATTAAAAAAATGAACACATAATAATTTTTTAATCTAATGAAAATTTTAAAGAAATTATTTTTAGTGCATCAATAATGAATTCCTATATTTGTGCTTTTGAAAATATCTTACAGGTTACACTAAAAAAAGAAGAGAGAAAATTTTTACAAGTTACAATCTTTTTTAGTTTATGAAAAATAAATACTAAGTATATTTTATCATTTCGTTGTTTGTAACATTGGCCATTCAGCACTCAAGTTACCTACTAATGAGCAAAGGCTTCTTATTATTATTGAAATTAAAAATTCAACACTTTGATTAGCAAAAATTTAGAATCTTCGTCAAGCAGGTAAACGCGATGACAATAGTGTTTATAAACAATTTCTCACAAACCATTTTCAATGAGTCACTTCTTATAGTCATTTCATGCCAATTGCCTGAAAGATTAATAGTGATTTAATAAGAAATACCTATTTTTTCATGAGATTGCAAGTTAATATAAAAGATGTCAAAAAAATAAATTGAGCTATATGATTTAGAATTATAAATAATTTATTAGCATTTTTTTCTATCCAAATAGATATAAGCAAAATTTAGTTCAAATGATTATATTTTATCTTTAAAATGTAAAAATTCAATAAGTATGAGATTCAAATCTTAGCATTTATATTTATTTTTCTTTAACTAAAAGCTTCCCTTGTACCCAAAAAATTACAAATATTCCTGTCTTAGCTCTTTTGCTACGTCTTGGCTCAACATTAACATTATCATTTTGTTTGTGATTATGGTCTCAACATCATCATTTTGTTTGTGGTTATGGTATTGACTATCTTTATTGATACACTCATAAATTCATTTAAATGAACTTGATACTGTAGGAAAATTAATACAGATAAATACATCAGGATCTCATGTTCAATCATCAAGAAAAGATTAATACGGAAGCATACCTGAATCCATTGGAATTGATTTCTTGAGGTTAGAGTCTTCCACGTCTAAACCTTTTGCGAGAATCTGTATCTCACTCAACGATGAGATATGTTGTGAGAATTAAGTTATGTTTAGACTGGGGACCATAACCTATTTATACTTGAAGTATATTTTAGTTTATTTTGGCCCATCATAAAATAAAATAAAATATTAGGTTTCTACACATTGCAAAGCCCATACTTATTTGAGATGTTCTAAAGTCCAATAACTTAAACTTTATTTGATCACTATTAAGTGGACTAAATAGATAGCCTGTAATGTACAATTAATTGATATATGTAGGCCCACTAAATAATTTCCCAACAGATACATCTTTGGATCTATAAGAAAATACATTTTCAAAGAACGATGCATTTCTATATTTCATTATTGTGGTTTTTGTGTATGTCAAGTATTTTTGAATCATGCACAGTAAACTGATAGGCACTATTATTATATGCATGTCTAATAAAAATGCAATCAATTATTTATGCATCTATTTTCACCTTTTGTCGTAGGTAAGATTACTTTGGAAGGGCATTCCCACACTCACAAATATTAGTAAGAAAGAATGTTGAGTACATTTTATTTAGGACATCCTCTCATAAATGAAATTCTTTCGCATGAATGAATTTGTTTACATAAGTGGGATGAATGAGATGGAAAAAACAAATGTTACAGATAATGCAAATGCAAAAGCATATTGGTAAAACAGAAGTGACACTGGAGGAATCCTTTGTTCAAAAAGGCAATCAGTTTCGAAAACAAGGCGACTCAAGAAACGTTTTTCAAGGGAAATGATTTGGGATTCAGATTCAAAGAAAAAGGTAAGACCTCTTAAAAGAAAGGATTTAAGCAGCGTTCACATAGAAATAAATTATGTGGTCCGACAGAATTTTATTTGCTTCCAAATGTGAGCATTCCTTCCAAATTCAAAGTTTCTGAATTTTAAAAGTACGATGGAACGCAAAGCATTAAAGACAAATTTGGTAATTTTTTGTCTCAAAAGCTATAATTTAACACTACTTCTTACTAAAAATCTAAAACTACTTTATTTCAACTTTTATAGGTACATAATTAATTAATTATCCATCGAATGTGAAGCAGATGCCAACTAAAATGCGTAAAAATTGACAAGCAATAGATATGATGCAAATGAAAATATTTTTTAAACTCCTGAAAAAAAAACTAGGTGCATGCAAGTAAACATTCACATATATTATTTAATCATTTAAAATCATTGTGTCTCCTAATTAAATAAAACTTACGTTAAAATTATATTAATTAGCTTGTGACACGTACGATGCACAAATTAATTTTATTTATTTAAACATGTGTATAGATATTATAATCAAAACATTTTTTAATAATAAAAATATCAAATCATAATTATATGAAAGCTTTTAATCAAAACATTAACAAAACTTAAAACATAGGATAAACAAATATTAGAAATAATAAGACATCCAAAAGATATTATAGATAATATCATTGAACACACCAACAAATTGTTAAAATATAAAGTAAAAGTTTTAATTATTTCAAATTAGTTTTTCTAATTTGTGTCACATCATATTGTGTAATTGTCACGTCGCCACAGCTCGCCACCTTGAGTCACGTGTGAGGTGATCGGTGGCACTGACGCCTGACACTCTTTGCTGCACTACTCAATCTTAGATTCAGCAATAGTAGCAATAGCTTGTACAGATCAGCAGGAGCCATACACTTGGCTGTATGACAGCTGCTTATTCTTTGTAGGGTCTGTGTATATAAGGGACGACCTCCCCCTTCGTTTTCTCGCTTAGCTGGTTGTAACTCCCTGTACAGTATTCTTTCTCAGCAATATACCAGTCATCTTCTTCAGTTTCTTAGCCTTTTGTTTCTGCTGTGTTTCTCGTTTGTGTGAGTGTGAGCTGCCGGGTGTGCCTCGTTAGAGGGACTTGGAGATTTCTACTAGCACGCACACCATCTTGGGAGTAAAAGAAGCTGACTTAGGCTCCTTTGGTCGAAAGAACTCAGCCTAAGGCCGCACGTGGCTTGCCTTAGGACGTGAGGACGTGACAGTCATTTATATACATTTGCACATTATATAATTTAAGATTAATTTTATTAAAAAAATGTAGTTTCTAAATATTTAAATAATGTACATTATAACATACTTTTATGCCTTTTTAATTTATTTGAATCTTATAAGGCATGAATTGTTTCTTATCATTCTTTCTACATACATATACATACACACACACACACACACATATATATATATATATATATATATATTCAAGTTTTCAAATTTTTATAACATATATAAAAATACGTATATCAAACTAAAATGCTATACAAAAAATTATATTTTTATAAGTACTTGACAAAATTTTCAATGTTTTTAAGCATAAGAAAAAAAATAATGATTATTTAGATCTATAACAATATTTTTATGTATAAAAAATAATTTTTTATGAAAAAAATACAATAATTTCTTGAGATTGAGGAAAATAAAAAATTGGTTACAAAATTTATATTAATGCAATCTGATAAAAATACAACTAAACATACAAAACCAACCGTAAATTATTAAATTGACGTAATGGTTGTTTCGACGAGGACTATTTCTTATTTTGAGACAACTAAATGTCGTAACGGCTTCGCGCTCGACGATTTTCGAAAAAGCGTTTAAAAACAAAAAGGGAGTCGCCACCAATCTTTTTTATTAGGTGTGATTGGCCACCTGAAAACGTTTATTTTTTCAACAAAATCTCAAAATTAATTAAGTTTTATTAAAAAGATAATCTTTTGGTCTGCGAAACAAAAATTGGGTTCGGGGGTACAGTTACGCGTGGGGAAGGATTAGCACCCCCACGACGCCCGTTAAAAAACGGTACCATCCTAACTACATGGTATCTTTTGATTTTGATGAGATAGTCTTGAATTTTGGTTATAAAAAGTATTAGCATATTTGTTTGAAAAATTATTATTATAAAGGGGTTTATTGTAAAAATCAACATGAACACCATTTATTGAAAAATTAGATCAAATATCCCAATACTCTGGTAACATTTGAAATAATTCCTCTCACCTAGAGATTTCTTAAGAATCACTACTTGTGAGTTCTAGGGAATCTCATCTTCGGTGGCGCTCACGCTATTTTAAGATCGATCGCATACGCATGTAGTATTGATGAGAATGTATAATGCATATGAAACTTAAAAGAAATTTTACTTATTTTGATTTATTAATGAAACTCTTAATATTGAGAAATTTGGCTAAATATCCCAATACTCTGGTAACATTTAGCTAATTCCTCTCACCTAAGGATCAATCAAGAAATCACTACTTGTGAGTTTCATGACATCCCATCATCGGAAGAATTCCATTTATTTTGAAATTAAGATTTATGCATATGATGCAAGCATATAGCATATGGTGCATATGGAACTATAAAAAGAACTTTATGTTTTAATTTTTATTAATGAAATTCTTAATATTGAAAAATTTAACTAAATATCCCAATACTCTGGTAACATTTAGCTAATTCCTCTCACCTAGGGATCAGTCAAGAAATCACTACTTGTGAGTTTCAAGACATCCCATCCTCGGAAGAATTTCATTTATTTTGGAATTAAAATTTATTATCTTGATTCTTTTAATTATTCTATTATTACATATTTAATTATTTTAACTATCATTCTTTACTTTAGGAAAATTTACTATGATTAATTTTTATTATTATTTTTATTATTTTATTTTTTTATGTAATTCTAAAAAATCCCCTTTTGTTTATTTCCCTTGATTGTTTTTATTGCCTCTTTTGTTTTTATTAGTTTTCACTTAATTAATATTTCTCTAAACACTTTTTATTTGTCAAAACTCTTTATTATATATATTTATTTATTCATTTTATTTTTGATTTCTTTCTTTTTTCTTTTTCTTTTTTTTTAAAAAATATAAATAAATAAATAAGCATGAAATCGGATATTGAGAAATAATACCGAATATCCCAATACTCTAGTAACATTCGATATAATTCCCCTCACCTAAAGTTTTTCGAAGAATCGCTACTTGCGAGTTCAACGAAGACTTATCATCGGGATTCCATACTTATTTTATTTATTTTATTATTATCCTTCATTTATCATTATTATTTTTTCCTTAACCCATATTTCATTTATCTAATAAAAATTTATTTTTATTTTAAAAATATGTTTTTATGTATAATTTATGTATATATACATTTTTATATACTCTATGTACAAAATATATATTCGTATGTTTTAAAGCTATATATTTTATATTTATATGTATTTATTCTCATACATTTTAAAACTATAAATTTGTTCATTCATTCATTTTTAATTATTTATTAATATATGTATTTTATAAAATTTATATACTTTAAAACTATGTATTTTTTTTTATATTTATTTATCTTTTCTTTTAAAACTATGCATTCATCTTATTTTATTCTTTTTTTATTTTTTTATTTTTTATATATTGTATTATACTATTTATTTATTTATTCATTTATTATTATCATTTATTTTGTTTATTTATTTATTTTTTTATAACACCTAAAACAGATTATTCTATAAAACAAATAAATAAATAAATAAATAAATAAATATACCCCAAACAGCCCAAAAGAGGGCCCAAAGGTCAGGCCCAAACGGCAGAGGCGCGGACTGGAGCTGCTGGGCCGGAGCGAGTTGTGGCGCGCGGGTCGTACGCCGAGTCGGGTCGCGAGGGGCGAAGTGGAGCCGGGTCGCGATCGGGTGGCAGGGGCGATCTGCGCGGATCTCGGGTCGGGTCGGGCAAGACACGCGGATCCTTCGGCCTCAAAACGCTGCGCTTCGTCCGTCTATAAAAGACCCTATTTTTTTGTTTCTTTCATTTTACCCAGCCTTTCCAAAAAAAAGGTTCATAAAACCCCAAAATCCTCTCAACCCTCCTTCCCAGGGGCGATTTCTGGCCGCCGTGCGCCGCCGTGTGCCGGTTGCCGGTGATACCCCGAAACCCTAAAATGCTTCCGTTGCCTCCCTCTCTTCAAATTCGACCTCCCTTCCTTTCAAAAGTTCCTCTAACCTCCCGGATCTGACAAACCGAAACCGTTCTCCCTTTGTTTATTTTTTTTTGTGTTTGTTTTCACCTCTGGTTGGATCTTATTGTGGTTGTGGTTGCGATATTGTTGTTGTTGTTTTGTTTTGCAGGTGTTAGGTCTAGATCTCAGATCTGGGATCCGGGGTCCTCGGATTCTAGGGTTTCCAGATCTGGGTTGGGGTTCATCGGGATCTAGGGTTTTTTGGTGGTGGTGATGGTTAAGGTAATGATGAGGGGTTGGTGATGGTGATGAGTGGTTGTGATTTCGGTGGTGGTGATGGTGGTCTCGGGTGATGGCTAGGTGAGGGTAGCTTAGGGTTTCGGTGATGACGGTGGTGATGTTTGAGGTTGGTGGTTCTGACGGTGATGATGGTGGTTTTTTTTTTGTAATTTCTGAGTCTGTTGTCTCCGGAAAGGAAGAAAGCCTGGAGAAAATCTGGTCCTCTTAAACTAATTTAGGATCATTCTTTGGTCCCGAGGATAAGAACCAATCTAGGTTCCTTCTATTGTTTCCCAGTCTTCCGGACAGTGTCTGAGATGGGATGGAGGGCCTGGGGAAGGTGAATTTTGGTGATGCCGAGACCTAGGGGGAAGGGTGGAGGACGCCGGCGTTTGGGAGTGCTGCCGGTGATGGACTTGCATTAAATGTGACATTAAATGTGACTGTAATATATTAGTGATAATAATAACAGATATATAAAAATAATATTAATAAAAGTTAACAAATAAAAATAAGTAAAATAAAATAAAATAAAAAAATAATATAAATAATATATATAAGAATAAATAAAATAATAAAAATAATAAAAATAAATAAAACGAAAATAAAAATAAAAATAAAAATAAAAATAAAAATAAAAATAAAAATAAAAATAAAAATAGAAATAACAATAATGAAACACATAGAATAATGATAATAAAATTAAAAATAAATAATAATATATAATAATAATAAAAATAAATTAAAAATTAATAATAATAAAAACAAATAAAATGAAAATAAAAATAAAACACACATATAATAATAATAATAATAATAATAATGATAATAATAATAATAATAAACACAAAAATAATAATAATAAAAATAACAATAATAATAAACACAAATAATAATAATAATAACAGTAATAATAATAACAATAATAAAAATAATATTAATATTGGAAAAGATAATAATAATAGAACTAATAATAATAGTGATATGAATAATAATAAAATAAATAAGAAAAATAAAATAAAAGATAAAAAATAACAAATAAAAAATAAGAATAAGAATAAGAATAAAATTTGTCAAAATAATTTGTGAAATCCGGACAAAATTAGGTGTCTACACCAAACATATAAAAAATGAATGTGCAATATCTTTTTGATAAAAAATTTTATTAACGAAAAGTCTTCCTTCTCTTAGGCTCCGTTTGGTTCACTAAAAATAATTTCTGTAAAATAATTTTTGAAAATTGATTTTTTGAAAAAATTGATATTCTAAAAAGTATTTTTTGTTGTTTAGTTGTTTTTCAAAAAAATTACATTTTTTAATAATAGTATTGTTCATATAATTAACTACTAAAATCAATAATAATAATTCTATTTAATAATAATAATAATAATAATAATAATAATAATAATAATAATAATAATAATCTTTTATATATATAAATGCTAAAGCAATTAATTCAAAGTAAAACTTCTTACGTGGATTGTATATATTTATGACACGTGTAATTTATTATAATAAATAATCATTATCATTTTTCAAGTTTAAAACATATAAAAATATTTTTTTTTAAATTCATTACCCATTTCAATTTTTTAAAAGATAAGCATTTATATCTATATATAGATTAAAATTAATAAAAATGACATATCATTTTAATATTACAAAATATAAAATCTACATCTATAGCTTTTATCAATTATTTTTTTATTTTTTAAAAGAAAACATCTATATCTATATATCTATATATATTAAAATCAATATAAACAATATAATATAATATGCAATATTAATATAACAATATGTTACATATTATTAAATCACCAACTGAATTTTTTTAATATTCTAAAA
Source organism: Heritiera littoralis (assembly GCA_031772115.1). Classification (NCBI taxonomy): domain Eukaryota; kingdom Viridiplantae; phylum Streptophyta; class Magnoliopsida; order Malvales; family Malvaceae; genus Heritiera; species Heritiera littoralis. The sequence goes on from JAPDPK010000023.1 coordinate 5,948,975, forward strand.
GCTAACATCATTTTTTTAATTTTTAAATATTTTTAATCAATAGTAATAGATAATCATTTCTTTTTTCCACATTAACATTATAAAATATAACATCTATATCTACCTTTTAACAACCATGTCAATGCTTAACACTATTTTCATCTTTAATTCATTATGATTTAAATTTTCACATGTTTCCATTTTGGTTAATTTAAGTTGTGTAATAATAAATTTAAAATAATTAAAAAATTATAAAAAAATTTATTAAGAGCATGCAATTACCGTATCAAGAAAAATACTGCCAATCATATATAGTACCAATATATAAAATTTTACCCAAATCAATAGTACTAAAAAAGTTTGTAAAAAGAAATTAGTGTTTTTAATTTGGATTAAATTTAAAAATTTAACTAAAAAGTACTGATTTTATAATAATTTTCAAAGTACCATCAATCTTGAAAACGTGCCACAATGTAAGGTTTTCAATTGTTTTATTTGTGTCTGCACCACTCCAACAACAACAACAACAATAATAATAATAATAATAATAATAATAATAATACATATAAAGTTTATATATTTTAATAATATATTTTCAAGCAAAATAAAAAATAAACTTCGCATCCAATCCCATTTTTAATCAGAAGTTTGAGGCTATTGGTTTATATAAAATCACAATAACAACTATTACATTCCTATTATCAGAAGAAAAAATCAAAATTGTAATATATATAATTATATCATTAATTACATTCTATATGTTTTATAAAATTTAATAAGTTAAAAATTAAAAAAATTGGTAAATAAAAAAATAAAAAAATATAAGATTATTTATATATCAATTTCAACTTGTTAATTGCATAAACTAGAATGCTACCCCCGATTCGCTCCGGGTATTTTTTTTCAAATATTTATAAAATATTTTTTAATCAAACAAATGGTTAAAGAAGAATAATTTTAAATTAAATAATAATATAAATAATGTATTAATAAATCAAAAATTAATTATTTTAAAATATTACGATTTTTAATTTTTGATATCTCAAAATAAATTAGCTAGTTTATCATTTTTATTGTTCTTTATTTATAAAACAATTTCATACATATAATTTATGTAAAAAAAATAAAAATTATATGAAAATAAATTATCTCTAGTATAATTAGAGTTAATCCAATTTAATTTGTCCAATTCAACATTCCTTCCCTTTCTTTTTCTAATCCACCCCAATCATCAAACCCTTGCTGATATTGGAAAAAAAAAGGATAAAAAACCCTTAATATCAACAACAATTCAAATAAATTATTTCTTATCCTTAGTAGACAAGTGTCAACCCTGGAATCTTAAGGGATTCTTTTTATATAATGTATATATAGATATAATATTTGACTATTAAGTTATTTAAAAAAATATTTGTATGTACATAATTGAAATCAAAACAAATAAAAATTCTATATATGAATTCAGACAAATACTTTTAGTTTTAACTTTAATTCAAGATTAGTCCATTAGTTTTAAAAATGGACATTCCAACCTAAAATTATTAATTTAAAATTATAAAAAAGTTGTATAATTAAGTTACTGTTAAAAAACCTATTATCCTAATAAACATGGGTTCTTCATGTTCATAATTTTTTTTATTGAAAAATCAAAATCTAATATAAAATAATTTTTTAAAAATGCATATAAGTAATAAATAGTAATAAAATTTATCGATAGTACTTGAAAATATGATATTATTAATTAATAGTTTAGTACTTAACTGATATATGTTAAAATTGTTTGTTGTTTTGGAATGAAATGTCCATTTTCAAAATTAATGAACTAGAATTGAATTATGATGAAACATTGAAGACTTCAGTAAAATTTATCCTAAAATATAATTTGACAGATATATATCATCAATTTTTGAGTACCAATTTATACACATATGATCATTATACTTTAATGGCAAAGAGAATTAGGAATAAATAAATAAATTTAAAACAATACATTAACAAATAAATACAAAAAGATAATTGATATTCTTTTAGAATTTTAATCTATATAGACAAAGAAATTAAAAAATACTAATTGATTTTTTAATTCTAATATAATGAAATAAATAATTGAGTTTTTAATTTTAATTTATATTGATAAAGAAATAAAAAATTTTGATTTTTTTTTCAAACGATAAAATATTATCTTTTTACGTAAGTAAAAATAAAAACTTAAGATATTACAATTAAAAAATAAAAAAAAGATAATACATGTGTCAAAACTTTAGACAATATATTGCCCTTTTAGTCAAAAATTTTGACTTTTATATATTTATATAAGATTTGCAGCTGTATAAGGAGGCTAAACCAAACGAAGAAGCTGGAAGCGAGAGATAAAATTTTCAAGGGATGAAACTTGGATTTTTTTTTGATACTTGGATGAAATTATTTGAATATTTATTATTCTTCAACTATTGTTTATCCTAAGTCAGGAAATTTGTTAAATTTTTTGGATTTTATGCAATTTACTGTCAATGAAATTTCTAAACTCCACAAATATTGTAAAGGCCTCGCCCGTTTCCCTAACCATCGGCGAGCATCCTCTAGGCGCCCTTACCTCAGGTTTACCCTTACAAGTGAGGGTAAACTTGAGGCGAGAGCGCCTAAGAAATACTCGCCAACGGCCAAGGAAACGAGCGGGGCCTTTACAAATATGGTTAAAATGGTAAAAAAAAAGTGAAGTATGTATTATTATTTTAACTATGTTTGTAATGCCTAAAATCTCATTGTATTGAATGATCATCTAAATTTTTAAATAAAAACTTGAATTTTATTTTAATTTAATATTTTGATTAAAAAAATATTTGATACACCGCTAATGAAGCTTTAACTCCATAATTTGAGTTACCAAGATGATACGTACCCATTAAAAAAATGAGTTGTGATATAAATTTTTAATTTTATTTGTGAAATTAAAAAACTTTACAATTTCTCAAAAATATCATATCCTTTGCGATTAGAAGCCATGGCAGCAAACAGGGCAGCTAAGTTTGCTCTGAAAATGGGGCTATTGATGTTGTAATATCTCTATTTGTGTGGATTAATTAAGTATAATTATTATCATATAATTTATTTAGTAGTATAATTTATGTATAGTGTGACCATAATTGTATATAATATATCTATATTATATATGTATTTATCCTTAATATGACGGATATAATACATGTTCTAAAAATATGAGAGGTCCCTACTGCTGGCACCACTATATAAGTGAAGGCCCATTATTCACTTGTAATTAATGGAGAAGTGAACAGCAGTAGCTTCTCCTCTTCTTCTCTCCCGTTTCCTTCCATAGCTCATCATCATCTTCATTTTCTTCTTGGCATAGGTCACATAGCAGACCCAATCACCACCGGCGGAGCACCGGCGTGATTTCCTCTCCATGGCAGTGGCTGGAAGAAGCAAAATGATGGTGTAATGGTGGGTTTTGACTCAACCCACCAAATGTTAGTTTTCTCTTTAATTCATTGTGCTAATGGGCTTTGTGGACAATTAGTTCTAACAATTGGTATCAGAGCATGTCCACAATAAAGCCATTAGCCATTTTTTGGAAGAAAAATGAAATTTGTGGATTTTATATTTTTTTGAGTATTTTCGGATTTAATCAATACCCATAAGATTTATGTGTATTTAAGCCAAAATAATGCCATAGATTGATTGAGGATGATTTTTTTGTTGAAAATGCCATTAAAATGAAGTGAAATGGGGTTGAATTGAGTGAGAAATGGTCAAAAAATCAATCGGGTCGGGTCAGTATCCATTTCTCTGTGTTTTTGCCCGGTATCGGGCGAAGAAGAAAGTCTGGCGCGTGCGTTAACTGCAGTAAGCGTCCCAGCCATAATGAGGACACGCGCCCGCATCAGCAAATAAAAAAAAACCAAAATTTGTTTTTATTAGCTGGGGCCCACTTGTTTTAGGGTCATTCTTTTGGGCCCGATTTTGGGTAAATTTTGAGTCTTGGGCCAATATTTGTCTTGTATTTTAATGGGCCAACCATTATTAAAATAAATGAAATAAAATAAAAGGTTATTTATTTTATGTTAATTAGGCCTTAACATATAATTTATTTAGGCCAAATTAATTTTGTTTTATTATGGGCATTTATTTATTTAATTTTACTAATTGGCCATTCAGCATTAATTTAATTTTGGGCAATTAAAATTAATTAATTTTGAGGTCATTTTGCCTAATTAATTTAGGGGCCATATTGATTAATTAATTTTATTTGGCTATTAAAGTTGGATTAATTATTGGTTATTTTGCATAATTAAATAAAATGCCATTTTGGATTATGATTTTAAGGGCCAATTTTGATTAATTAATTATGGGCCATTTGGTTAATTAATTTTAGACAATTTTGGTTATAAGCCAAATTTTATTTAATAGACATAATTAGTTATTAAGCCCAAAATTAATGTGATATAAGTGAATTTTGGAGGAATTAATTTTGGAGTAATTTCTAGAAATTTAATTACTCATTTAATTCATAATTCACTTAATTTTGAAATATATATACTCATGCCCATAAATTACTAATATTTGGCCTAATTAAATAAGTTTAAATAAATTATTTGGGTATTTTGTTGAGTCATTTTGGATTATGGTTTACCCATTTGATTAATAATTTATTTAAATATATAAACTCTCTAGAAATGAAAATTGCCTTATTATTTGAATATTCGCATTTATATGAATTGATTTAATTAATTAATGTTGGACTTGAAATTACTACATATGCTTCAGAAGTTACATATTTTGGATGTAGTTAATTTTAGTCAATAAATTTTGTGAATATTCTTAAAATTATAAATTATTAATTGGATTGACTAGTACTTGCCTGTCGCATGAATAGTCATGAAGATTTTTTTGACGATTTATTCTGATAATTTTAAAGATATAATAATAAGGCAATGCATAGTGATAGTTGCAGTTGCATAAATTTACTGAGGTCTCTAGAAATGGCTAGTCTCTCCCTGTCGGATTGTTAGTTGCTTTTAGAGATGCTTGGGATTGAGAGGATTCTGGTTGGGATATGATACGGTCTTCCTACCCTGTCGGTGAGCAATCATTCAGGTTGTATTCAACTAGTTTTGTCTTATCCTCGGTAGTGTATTGTGAAATTTATCGAGTCATTCCACTAGCCTCCATATTGTGCAACTATCACATATCGAATTTCTAGCAGGATCAAATTAGATAGATAGTATGAATTATTCTCTACGGTTAGGGACATATTAAACTAGGAAGTAGTCCCGAGAGTCGATCTATCTTTTATACCCAATAATGTGAGCTCCTTGAGGACAAAATATTTGAAATTTCAGGAACACTCAAGTGAAAATTCTCTGATTATATAAGGTATACCATGAAAGAGTACATCAGATGAAGTGTTTCGATTAGGAATAACCAAGAAGCATTTATGGATGCCATTAGAAAATAGTTCGCATAAGATGGATAAAGGTTGCTATAGGATTTTGATTCCATATATGACAGATTCAGTACTACTTCCTTCTGGGATGGAGAATTGGAGATCTTCCAGTTTTACAGATCTCATTTAATGTAGAAGGAAGTATGACATTTTAATATCAAAATTGATATTGTCATTTAAGAGTGGGAGATCTTTCAGGTTAACAGATCTCATTCAGCCATAATGATGACATATGCCAATATCACTGCCAAAAGGAAATATTATTAAGAGGTCTCAATAAAAAGGTCATTTTAAAAGAAGAAATTTGTCAAGTCTATTTCCCATTCTAGTTTCACCAACACCTCTAAATATCAATGTGTGCCACTTCTGTAATAATCCTGGGCACAAAAGGATAGATTGCAAGAGTCTTCTAGATTGGAATATGTAAAAAGGCATTCTGTTAGCCTTTATTTTGAATCCAATCTAGAAGATATGCCTTCTAACTGTTGGTGTTTTGGATACCGGTGCTATTATTTATAAAGCTATAAGCAACCGGAGATCGAATAAAGAAAAATTGTTATGAATTGGGGTTATAAAGTTAGAATCCATATTGAAAACATGGCCAGATTGTTGTTACATTTTGAAGACAATTTTGGAACTAATGTCAGTTTATACTTTTCATTTTGATAACAGAAAAGTATTTTGTTTAGTAACAACATATATATTGATTCTGGCATTCTGTGTGATGGATACACAATGAACTTGTACCTCCAATATTAGGCAAATTTTCTTCATTTGTGAATGATGTGACTATCGATTCTGATTATAGTAGAATAGATAAGAAATCTATCAAGTAGTGGCGTAAGAGTTAGGGACATTTTGAGACACATGTTAGATTGCATTAAGGGAAATCTTACTGCTAATATTAAGGACATGATTAGCAGATATTGAGATGATTAGGAGCTGAAATATACCGACATTTGTAAATTATATTCACATACTGTATTCAGTGGATATAAGTGTTTCATCACCTTCACTAAAGACCATTTTGATTTAGGTCATATGGAATAAAAGATCTGATCTTGTAGAGGCCTTAGGCATTCTGATTAATTCTGCTGCGTTGCTTAAGGTAATGATCAGACAGTAGTGATGAATGTTATGCTCGGTATAATGAAGCTAGGCGAAATTATATACCGGTTTTCGGTTAAGTGCACTATAAGATTATATATTGACGCCTAGTATACAGTGCTTGGAATATTGAAACAGAATGAGATTACAATTGCAGTCAATCGTACATTTTGATCTAGTACGATTTATGTTAATCACTCCAAATCTTTAAAATTCGGGTGGAGTGAAATTAAAACTGCAATTCACATTCAAAGTTGATCTCCAAGCAAGACCAGTTCCTAAATGCATCCCAAGTTATAGTCAGACATTAAGCCGATTTTATACCGCTTTCTGTGTTTAGGGTTATAAGGTAAGGCAAAAGAGCTATAACCCATAGTCAAGAAAACTTGATAAGAAAACTATCAGCGGCAAGTTTGTTGGCTATTATATCGACTAGAAAGATTCTAGATTTCATTTCTCGTTATGTGACAATAGAATCATTGAGTCTGACAATGCAATCTATTTAGTGGATGACTTAAAGAGTGGGAGTTGTGAACCCCACAAAGTCATTATTAAGATACATTTGTTGTGCCATTCCCATATATGCATAATCTTTTAATAATGAAAAGCCACAACCAAAGGAATCAATGATTGATCCCAATACCATATTTCGAACATGTACCTGACTTTACTGAAGAACATGAATGTAAGATTCATGTGTCTTCTAATTCTGATGTTTGTCAGGAGACTATTCTGATATGAACTTTAAGAGTTGAATATTAGTCACGCAAGATGAGTAAGCATCTATGTTGCATAAAGATGCATGGGATCTATTTCTGTTGTCACATCATTGTAGACCAAGTGAAACCCTAAAGATCAGGCTAAAAATTTTAAAGCTAAATTTTGCCAAGGCTTTAAATAAAGCAACCTAAAAGATTGTAGTTTCTAAGGAGGAACATACAGTTTGCGAACTCAAGGAGTTCATTTATGAACATTAAAAGGCATCCAGATTGTAATATACATAAAGTTTGATGAGATTGTCACCTTAAGGAGAACACATTTGATAATTGGATCCATTATAAGGTTAGTGGGAGTTATGTGCTTATTGTGCTCTAAGTGATGATGTCAAATAGCAGCCTATAGCACTGACCTATTGTATGAGACATTCCATGTCGTCATGTCACTTTAGGATAAAGAATCTAAGTGAGGCTCCATTTCGTTTTAAGGATTAAGATTCTTCGTGACATATCAATAGGCATACATTATTGGTCTCATAAAACCTACATTGAGTGTTGAGTAGGTTTATTGTATGTTGTTCTCCTAATAAGATGTAATTTAGTGAAAAGTGACATATTGTGAAAATCTCAAAGTCCCCAAGATGATAATGAAAGAGCTCATATCGAGTGTGATGTATGCCTTATTGTGGATAATCTGTGTATGCTCAAGTTTATACACATTTGGATATTGTGTATGTTATAGGTGTATTTCGGAGATACTTGAGCGACCCTGCAATAGAGAACTGGAAGCTGTAAAGAGAGTATTCAGATATTGACAAATCTGACATTCTGAGTTTGGTCAGATATTTTGATGTTAATTTTGCAAGCTATCCAGATATTGAAAATTATTTTGGTTATATATATATATTTGTGGATATAAAGAAGCTGTATTTTGGAAAGTATAAGGTCAACACTTATAGCATCCTTGATTGTGGAGGCTAAATCTGTAGCATGTTGTAAAGCTACTTGATGGGCCATTTAGGCTGCAAAATTTCGTCTTAGGGCTGGTTTTGTGTGGTTGCCATTTCGAAGTCTTGGAGATGTAATGTGGTAATGCTGCAGCAAGTACTTTCTCTCTCAAAATGCTAGGAGTTCCTCACACTCCAAACATTTAGATATCATCATTCGGTTGGTTAGAGAGAAAATAATGGAATCCATTACTTAATTGGATTATAGAGCACATGTTTTAAAGAGCTCATTTTGTCTAACTAAAAGTTTGGATGCTAAAGTGCTTTGACGACATAGCACTTTTATGAGGCATGTGGAGCCATTTGCTGTATTAAATTAGTGGGAGCTCTGCAATGAAATCAGTTATAACTGTATTAATGGATTCCCCACTTGCCATATATGCATATTTTGTTTGCGCGCATTTTGATGAATATGGCATTTTGTTGGATGAGACATTCGGTATTAGTCTCATATGCTTCCGTTGAAGCAAGGTATCATTCGGTTTAGATGTATGGACCTAATGGAAATGGATATTGTTTCTGTTCTCATATCATTTCCGTTTCACACTAATACTACTATTTTTGTTGCAGTCTTTATAAGTTTACGCATTTGTACCCTGTCGGTATGATGCATTTTGAAGCTTATAAAAGGTTTGTTGTTGTTAAAGTATGTATGAGTCTATACATTTGTATCATTTCGGTACAATGTATTTGGAGGGCTTACGAATACATACTGAGATTATATGATATATTTTGTTAATTAACTTAATTGTCCAAGTGGGAGAATGTTGTAATATCTCTATTTGTGTGGACTAATTAAGTATAATTATTATCATATAATTTATTTAGTAGTATAATTTATGTATAGTGTGACCATAATTGTATATAATATATCTATATTATATATGTATTTATCCTTAATGGGACGGATATAATACATGTTCTAAAAATATGGGAGGTCCCTACTGCTGGCACCACTATATAAGTGAAGGCCCATTATTCACTTGTAATTAATGGAGAAGTGAACAGCAGTAGCTTCTCCTCTTCTTCTCTCCCGTTTCCTTCCATAGCTCACCATCATCTTCATTTTCTTCTTGGCATAGGTCACATAGCAGACCCAATCACCACCGGCGGACCTCCGGCGGAGCACCGGCGTGATTTCCTCTCCATGGCAGTGGCTGGAAGAAGCAAAATGATGGTGTAATAGTGGGTTTTGACTCAACCCACCTAAGGTTAGTTTTCTCTTTAATTCATTGTGCTAATGGGCTTTGTGGATAATTAATTCTAACAATTGATTGTAGCGCTGGAAGGGGATGCATAGAGGATTATCAACCGCCTTCGAGCTAACATTCCAGATTCATCATTTATTTGGCTGGTTGTGGAAGAAACGAAGCAATATTATTCTCATTTTGATGTTTGTCAATATTCACGTGTTAGGCTCTCTGGTGATGAGGTTGCAAATATATTTGCAATTTATTGTAACGAGGCTAAGTATTGAGTGAATGATCACCCCACTATATTAAATAATGTATTAACTTCATATGTATTATCGGTGAATGAATAACATGCATTGTTATTAAAAAACTCTACAATTAATGGATGAAATAATGATCCTTAAGTTATAGCATATTCATTTCACATGTTCTTCGAATTTATAAATTAATAAATAATGTTTATTTACAAATACACACATATAAATAAATTAAAAAATTCGTATACCACAAGCGCCGACAAACGAGTTTATAAAATAAAATTGGAACTCCCAAAACGACGGCACAAAAGACAGCAAGAGAAATATAATTTAGTTTTCACCGAACGTCCAAACCAAGATAATCATACGAAACGAAACTTTGTTGTAAAAATACGGAGATTAGTTGGAAGTATACACCGACTTAATATACAAAAAAATAAAAAATTATAATTAATGAATTAATTATTTAAATTGATTAAATTCTCATTGTCGCGTGTGTCGGGCACGCAACCCCAAAGCAAAGCGGACCTTAAATTCCACCATGTAGTTGGCACCAAAAGCTGACACGGCGGCTGAATTGCGCCTTCTCCGCCTTTTTTTTTTCTTAAAAAAAAACACATGTTCTTATTCACCATTAATTCTAGAAAGAAAATAAAATTTAATTGTCGTGCTTCCTTGATTCCTTGGATTTCGATTTTGGATTTTCCGATTGGCTTATGGGACGAGAATTTCAAAATTTTTTAATTTAGTCTGATTTGATTTTTCTAGGGTTTGAATCCGAGGGGCTCAGGTGGAATTTTGAGATTGTTTTAGGATTGGCAATATGGAGGTAGAGGTGTCGGGTTCGAGCAACGTATCATTGGCGATGGAAGTGGGGAAGATGAAGGGAAAAGTTGTGGCAGAGAAAGATCAGGTTCGTGTCAAGCGGAAGACTTTGCAAGCAGTGCTGGAACAGTGCCAGAGAACTCTCGAATTACTTAGTAACAGCGAAGGTGGAATCGACGATGACGATGAAGATGACGACGATAAAGATGAGGTGGATCGTCAAGAGGAAGTCAGCGATGTCGGTCTTCGAAGAGATGAAGAAGCCGAGGAGGTTTGTTTACTTCGTTTTGTTTATTGCTTATTGTCAGTGTTTTTAGGGTTTGATTCTGGATTTGAATTTCTGGTTCGATGCTAAGAAAAACGATGGAAAGAGAAGGAAATATGTCAGAGTTTTACATAATCAGTTCTTAGCTCGTGAAAGCTATCGGTTTTTAGTTTGGTGTTTGTTATCTTCTATGTGATGATTTAGTTTGTTTAAACTTATACTATGTTTCTTTATGGAGAATTCTATGTTCAGAGGAGAAATTTGGAATTCTTAAAAGAGGTTAGTTAAGTTAAGCAGTTCATTTGAGGATGATGTCTTCCTTCTTTGAATGATGAGTAATTCAGATCTGAGTTGAATTCAGCTTGAATGAGACAATTGAACTTATATCATAGCTAATGATAGTTCTCATTTAGATAATGGTCTGGTTTGTGTTGCATGCATAATTTGCATATCTATGTCAAGTACTTTTTTCACTGCTCATGCTAATAGGGTGTTGTTTTGCAAGACAGAAAGTTACTGATTGAGCTGTACTTTTGGTTGGTTTTAGTTATTGATAGGAGTTTGCAGGTTTACTATGATGATTGTTTCAGTCTTGAGTCTGGGTAGCGTGAGAAGTGTGTATGTTGTCATAAGATGGAGAAAATATTATCGATTAAAAGCTAATATATACTGAGATTGCTTTCTTTCAATATTGAATTGAAAAGAAAAAGAAAAAAACTCAGATGGAAGTAGGCCAAGAGGGTGGAGGGTAGGAGTCAACTGTTAAATAAAACTTGAATAGATTAAAGCACCCTTCCCCTTGTACAATTCGTTAAATCATGCCTTTATTTTTTCAGAGTCCATTTGTCTCTTAGCCTTTGTCTCATTGATGTCTCCTCAATCACAATGCTCCTTTTTTCTTATGTGTTTGTTTCTTTCAATGTATACATATATTTATTTTGAAAAAAGAGATAAATTACAGTGAAACACAGCAAAGAGTTTGCAACTTTTCCATCATAACTTTCATCCTATGAAGTAGTAGAATTTTTGGTCCAAGGATACAAGATTAGGAACTAATCCAAAATGATTTCAATTAGATAAATGAAGTGTAAGAACAGAGCCCAAGTTGAGTTACTGATAGAGTGATTGTTTGAAAAGTTAAGAAATTGATTTTTTTCCCCGTCTGATGGTTGTATTCCACTTTGGAGTCTGAAGTGTATGTTTGCTTGTTCTTGTTCATTGTATTCCACTTTGCAGTCACCTGTTTTTTAGATCTCATGTATCAAAGTTAAAGCTTTATTCCACTTTTATAGTTCTCTAGTCGACCTGCTTCTTTTAATGGCAACAAATATTGAAATCCCACTTAAATATGGTTATTCCTTAAAACTTGATCTGATATGCTCGAACCCTTGAATTTATGAAATAGTTCATTTAATTTTAATGTAAATGGCTTTATGACATAAATTATGTATATAAAATTATCATCCTTATAGAAAGGAAATCTATTGAATTTGCGATACTTAATGAGGTTGGTATTTGCTTTCCTATAAAATGTTTCGAAATAACTTGGATAACTAATGTGTGTGCTCATTTTATTTTAAATGCAGTTGTGTGATCTTCTCAAATCTAGAGTTCTATGCTCTGACTTCCTTGAAAAGCTAGAGTGTGCTCAGGTGCCAGTTCCAGAAAATATTGCTGGTATGCATCCAGAGATGATCCACTTGGGACTGTTAGCATATATCATTTTCAATTCATTGCAAAGACATTGAACAGGAATAGTTATTGACTTTATTGAAGTACATGCTTTAGACTGTTAGCATATATCGTTTTTAAAATGATCTTTGTGCCTGGATGCCAATTAAATTCTTCTTTGGAACCAGAAGAAGGTAGCTCTTGGGACTTAGTCAATGCAAATGATCTCTGGGAAGTTGAAGGTGTTGATTTGGATCAAGAAGATTACGTTCTTGTCAGGCAGGAGGATATAGTGGAAGGCATTTCATGTTTTATGGCTGCGTATTTGCTATCCCTTAAACAGACTAAGGCATGTGAAGTTCTTGCCCTTTGTCGGTGTTATTATTGTTTTAGACTTTAATTTTTCTTTTTTAGTCATTCACACAATACACTTAGCCAGAAAATTTGATTGTTTTGTCAAAGTTTTTCTGTGTTCTTACTTTTGGTAGGACTGAAAAAAAAACTGTTTATGCTTGTTCATCATGGCTTACACAGCAGTGGATGCTAAACAGTATTTTTTTTTTTTTCCCAGGATCTGACCCCCAATCAACTTCAGGAAGGTGAGATGTTTGTCTTCATTAGTGAGTTGGTATCCAATTATATTCCTCTCTAAATGTTAACGAAAATTTTAAGATACAATGTCACTGGTTAACTCATATTGTCCGTCTCAAATATCTTTTACTCCATAATTGCTACAATATATCTAGCCATTAATTTGGCATAGGAATTCTGACGTTCTTTTGAATTTTCTTGTAGCACTGAGCAAGACCTTCTCTGTAAAAAAGAAAAAGGGAAAGCTTCGAAAAGCATGGGATGGAAGTAAAGTCATTTATAATGTGGCTTCATGGGGGGCAACTGCAATGGGGTAGGTTATAATTTTAATCTCGACAACCGAAGATTCTCGGTTCCTCATTTGCTGCTAGAAGTTCCTTCAGTTAGCGCTATGATTCGCTGCATGTTCGTATTATGTCATTTTGATTTCACTCTTTGTTTTTGCTCATACGATAAGTTTACTCGTTTGTTCTTTAACAGGATATACCAAAACCCTGCACTTCTCAGAGCTGCCTCGAAAGCCTTCTGGACTTCCTGCCATGTAATATCAAAGCTTCTCTGATTTCCTCGCGCTACCTCGAGAGCAAAGTGTGAGATTAGAATTCACTGTTGTGTTTATGCTTTCTTGCTGTCCAATGCAGCAGCTTGGCGTTTCGCAGGTTGTGTAACATGAACACCATTCTTTTCCATGCTACAGATCCATTGATCCATCTCTCTAAATTTAATCTTTTGTAAATATTTCTTCTTGAAGAAGCATTTCTGATTGCAATTCAATTCATTGGCGTGGTGTGACGAATTTTGTAAAAGTTTTTCCTTGAGGGCAAGCTGATGGAAGCCTTTCTAAAGTAATCATGCGTAAGAAACGTGGAAGCAAAGATCTTTTTCTTCCACGGATTCTTTTACAATTCTCTGTTCAGAGGAATTCCTCCCATGTTCTACACAACATAAAAAGAATTTTTATTCATTAGACATGCATGTAAAAATCTACTCAGCAGCAGGCACAAATTTACACTTCGTAGAGAAAATGAATTTAAATTTTTATTTCTGATATAAATTATTAGAATGATTGTACAAAAAGTTTTTAACTTCTCATTCTAAACATTTCGAATTCATTATTGAATAAAAGAGGAAATCATGAAGTAATCTTTTTAACAAAATATGAGATAATATTTCTAAGTGTATTTGTTTGGCCAAGTTTAAATTTTCTCTGTGCTTCTAAATTCAAGTTTTCATACGTATGATATCAGGTTCAAGCCAAAAAATTGGCGCTAATGACGAACGTTCAAGTTAGACTTACAATTCGGGTGTTTATGTTGAATAATTTGTGTCAATATACGAACAAAACAAAATATAGACGAATTTTTATCAAATTTATATACAAATTTTGTTAAAATTTTAATTAGCATTTTTTATCTGTTTTTATAATTAAAATTTGTATAATTTTTTTTTCAAAAAAGTTCACACTCCTAAATTTTCGCAGTTGCACCACCACGTTCTTCGCCTTCAAAGATTAAGAATTACCAGCCGCAAGGTTTCAGGCTTTTAAATTCCAGAAGCGTATCTTTCCTTCAACTTTTCCTTCTTGCTTTATTTAATTTGCCTAGAATAAAGTCTGTGCAAAGACGTTGAGAAGGAGAGAAAGAAGGGGAAGGGAAAGAAAAGAAGTAGAAACATAATCTGTATTTTAGATTTAGAAAGAAAAATGTGAGGGCAAAGAATTTCAATTTTCTCAGTATTCTTTATATTTATATAATCTATATTTATGAGAGCAGCAGATCTATGAATTTAAGAGCAGTTGAGTCACTTGCTCCCTTTCAAAACTGTATCTTATAAATGTACAGATGACCAAATTCAGTCATCTCTTTTTCCAGAAAAGTCATTGAGATTGTCTCATCTCAGCTGCAACATTTATCTCCAAGTTGTAATGCCTGTGTGCACCTGCTCATTCATATCTTACCCAAATCACTGTGCCTAGTAGTAGTACGAGTTGTCCTTGTGATTATGAGCATCCTTACAGAGCATCGAGCGCACCTCCATGATGGACCTTGGTGGCTCAAGGTCTTTTTCTGGGAGTGCATTTCCGACGAGTTGCTGCATCTGTGATGCAAAAGTATCATCCAGAATCTGCAAATTTAACACGGGTTACAATGTCAAAATTACCAAAGGATGTTGCTTTTCTAGCAAGAAGAACAAACACGGAAAAAGTCTTCGAGAAAGAATGACACGGGTGAAATCAAGAAAAGAAATAACCAATGCTGTACCTACCAAAATTCTCATGTTTCCAAGAATCCAAGTCAAACTAGTTTAGGTATATGAATAACTTACATCTTACTATGATAACACATATTTACGAAAAAACTTGCATTGGAAGCGAATATTCCTTCTTAGCTTAATCTTTAGGATTTTCATTCAGATATTATAAAGGATTTCGACCCATCTATATTTTCTCAATAATTCAATAGTTTATCAGTAGCCTACACATGCGGCATTAAAAAGTGTTGTTAGCATCACCAATTAAATGTTTCAAGACTGATGTTAAGGTTTATGTTGTGATATGTAATTTCCTGCTGGGATACCATCAACAATGGCCTATACAGATTCCTCCCCCTCAATTAGATAAAACAACAGCAATAACAATGTTCGTGAAGAGTTTTTGTGCTTTATAGTTAAGATCACGTATATCAGACAACGAACTGCCTTACTCTTGTATCTAACATTCTAACTGCTTCACTTCCCTTGCTGAAATGAAAAAAAAGCCTTCCTCCTCTCCTTCTTGTCACTTCCAAATTAATTCTTAACGAAAAAAATTGAAGTTGCATGATATACTAGGAGTATCTCGACATGAAACCTACAATAAGACCTAAACACCATTCTGGTCCAACCATGAATGGGTAATAAAAGATGTCTACTAAAAATCTGGCATAGATTTTCAGCAAGAGAAGAATACCAAAGCAATAATGCGTTCACTGATGTAGCAAAGATATTAATACTAGATCACTCCCTACCTAAACAACTCAGATGTACTAACTGATAACGGATACTTCAAATTTCTGAGCAAAAGCCTAACCTTTTCTTGTTAATAATGATAAAGAATCAGAAAAACTTCGATGTGTTAAAATGTATGAGCAAAAACTCGCAAAAAATTTTTCCTTTCAACTTTCAAGCAACCTGGATCTCTAGGTAACTGTGACATCAAGCATCCAAATTGCAGAATACTTCAGAGTTCATATCACATACTTTTTTCAGGCAAACTTCATATGACAAGTGCATCAATGCAAGAGCCAACTCATAGGTATTCATTGAGAGATGCAAAGCTCAGTAAGTGTTCCTTTGGTTTAGCATTGTAATAACTATTTTGGGACCTTATTTTTAACAATGAATCAAAAGATTGTTATGTTTTTACTTACAGATACAGCAATTCTGGAACCTTTGTACCACGATCTATTTTCTTTCCTGTTTTCCAAGAAGCTGAGGACATCCTGCAATGAGAGAAAAAAGAAATCATGTAAGATGCACAAAATTATTAACTTGGTTTGCAAAATTCAAACCATTTGCAGCATCATTCACCTATAACTTACCTGTCCTATCCGATCCCAGTACCATCTGCAGATTGCAATGAAAACATGAGTCTCAAAAACAGTATGAAGCTGATTTATTGTACTTGTCAGCTGTTCTTTTAATGGCTGCATTCTGCCTCGTATATCAGACTCTCCAACTGTCTCTTTAGAATCTTGGAGAATCTTTTTCAATTTTGTTGAGTTCTGTAATTTGGTCTGGAGAGAAGAAGGCAATAAAAAATATCAATTCCACAGTATAACCAAAGTACCACCCAAACAAATTGATTGAATGGGATCTTCGAGTGTATATAGCTGACTCATACTGCATCTAGAATGGTGAAAACTGACTGAATTATGCAATCCGCAAAAAAATTGATGGATATTCATGTTTGGATTGAATGCAAAAATTTGAGAATATATATTGTCTTATACAGTTGGCATATATGAGTGTGTATGTGTGTGAATGAAATGGTGATTATGGGGTTTTCTGTTCCCTAGGTGAGAGGAGTAGGGTGAGGAATTAAATTCCAATGAGAACTGAGTGACTAACACAACCATCATCATCATCATCATCAGAGCCTTTATCCCAAGAGATTGGGGCAGGCTATATGAACCTTTATCCCAAGAGATTGAGTGACTAACACAATCTGCTAATAAAATCGTAGATCAGCACGTTTATGTGTATTTTTTCCTTCTTTAGGGGAAATTAGATTCTAATAGGAACAATTGCTACTCCGGAAAATAAAAGCAGCCATTGATGTTGCCAATGCATCAAGCAGCAGGACAAACAAGCTAAACTGGATAGACAGCCACAGAGTCTGAGAATAGCCAATACTGACACCCACACAAATGAATCATCTATCAAAGCTAATTCTAGCTATATCCTAAGATTCTTTTGCTTGTGTAACAGTTCTTTTCAGTTTTCGATACGTTCTACATTAATTCCAATGAAAGTGGTTTGGTTTTTTTTTTTTGGTAATTGGACATAGAAAGAAAAAAGACAGAGAAAGAAAAACTAAAACTAGATAAATCACTCTGGAATATACCCTGGTTCTGTAGTACCAACCAAATTATAATGAGACTTACATTCTCGGCAAGTTTTTCAACAACAGCCTGCAGGTATCCTCTAAACTTGGTTCTCAGCATAACTGTGACCTCACTAAGACGCTCCCCGGGAGCTGTGTTTCCAACATCAGGGATGCAAGAACCCCATGACTTGAACTGGGTCTCTATCTTTGGACGTAGGACATCGAGCATCCTCTTCATAGAATTCAACAGGATGCCCAGCTGAAAGCAAGATTCTTAAGCATAAAGACTCATAAAGAGTATGCAAATCCAAGTGAGATTCTTGTTAACTAAAAAATATGTGGCTTACCTCATCAGGAACAGTATAGGCGCATACAGATCGTTTAGCAAGTTTCTGCATGTACTTAAGGCCAAATTTCTTTGGTGCCAAATTTTCCTTCAAAGGAGATACCACATCTGCATACTGCTTATCCAGAGCTTCAACTATTGCTTTCTCAACATCCGAAATAGCCTGGTGTAGAAACATAGCACAAAGTTAATAACTTGTTATTAAAAAAAGATGGTTAAACAATTTATAATGTTTGATTGATTGGAAGATCATAGTGGAAAACACAATTAAGTAGCAGCAAGAAATCTATCCACGTCTCATTTTTCTAAAACAACTTAGTTTTTTATAAGCCCAGTGTGGTACCGTTTGTTGCATGTTAATGCATGAGATGGAATATAATGACAAAAAAGAAAATGAAAATTGGAGTAGATAACATACATTTTCTAGCACAAAAATATATTCAGGCCAGCGGCAGATGATGACTTCATAGTCACTCAAGGTCTCCCTCAGTCGGTCATACATTTCATCAACAAAAGGAGTCGTAGAATGTTGTGTTCTAACTCCTGACCACTTTACCTGCAAGTATATAAGTTTCAGACAACTTTACATGAAAAGAAGTCCTTGAAGATCAGTTTGATAAAATCTGCAAGAAGCTTCTAGAATAACAGATTTGTGGATTTCATTTTTAATCATTAAAAAAGAAACCAAACAGAAATCATCACATGCTTAGACGTGGTGACAAAGATATGGCCTTCCTGACTCAAATCAATTAGGCCCCAGTACAATTATGAAGCTATTACAAGCAGGAAATCTGGTTCAAGAGTAAGAATCTGCCATTTCACATTAACCATTTGCAATAAGGTTGTTGCTTAAAGAATGTACCTTATCTAATTTACATGTCTCCAGTAGAGATTGTCGCCTATCTTGAATCCATATCATGATGTACAAGTGGAACAACTCCTTTGCATCAACACCACCTTTGACATGACTGGAAGAAAAATAAATGAGTTTGCAATAGTGCAAAGAAAAATTAATACAAAAATGGCTGTTACCAAAAGAATTACCTTATGTTCCAGCTGGCAAGATCTCGCTGGAAATCTGCTGTAGCAATAACAAGTTCTGCCACAGGTTGTGAAGGGCCAGATGGTGGGCATGCAAGAAGGAATGCACGTAATCTGCTGCAAAGCTCCGTGCTGTATATAGATGCCGACAGATTTGGTAGGTCTGTAAAACTGCAAAAGAGGGAAGACAATTTAATGTTGCATAAGGCATACCACAAAGGAAGCAACAGTATAGATGTTGATACATGCATGATGGTATGACCTGGTATGATCTGCACAAAAGTGAATGGGCATACTATATCAACAATTTACATTCAAAATGGTAAACACAAACATATTGTTTAAGCATATCATACGAAAACACACTCATGACCATATTGTCCGGAACACTGTTAAAAAAATTGTGGATTATCCCAACAATAGCAAGTAATTAATGCCAGCATCATGCTTAAAATCAAATAAGGATTATCCCAAAAATATTGTTTTTAGTCATGATCCATCACATGAATGAAATTATACTTTCTAAGCAAGCTTAAAACAAATCAAACAACAACCAAAGGAAAAACATACCTGGGAAGTATATGTTGATTGTGAATCTCAATATCAGTGAATATCTCATTCTTAATGTTCATGCAAAGACCTGTCATCTTCTGGTAAGCGGTAGACATAGTAACAGGGTCCATAAAATTGGGTTCATTGTTGGTGGTAACGAATTCATCAGTCTCAGCCAAGTGCCTTCTTGATCTCTTTCTTGCAGCAGCCTGCGTAGATACTAATATTTAGATAAGTGGAGGCAAGGCATGTAGAAACATAGGTACAGCATTAAGGAAATTAAATTCCTGAACCTGGAAATAATGAGACATATTTGTCTGTGCTTCTGGAGACAATATGTCATGTAGCAGTGTATAAAGTTTGACAGCAGGTTCCAGTGCAGGTGCTGCAAGCCCTGTTGCAGGCTTGAATACATCCATAATGCCCGAGAATGATGATTCATCAAGGGATTTGTAGTTCTCAAAAACCAGAGAAAGAATTTGCTCTATCTGATCTTTGGTTTCCCCCAAAATTCGATTCTGGAGAAGCAGCAAACAATCAACTGTTTCATAAAAGGAACAGCAACATAGTATATATTATAAACAAAAAGTGAAAGGCAAAGTACCTCTTGATGACTCAATGTCTTACTGTGACCTTTCATAACAACAGGTGTTAACATTTCAAGCACCAATGTGAGGCAGTCAGCAGTAGGTGTAGCCACATCCATTACATAGGAAAGATACCTTTCAAAAATTTACATTAAAGATGTCAAACCTAAAAGCATTGACCAAAACAGAATCCTTCTGGAGTATGAAGTGCAACACTTAACCAAAAAGCTAGAGAAAAAAAAATAAAATACCTTAGCTTGGTGTAGACATCAGAAACTCCATAATATGAGGCAAACTCAGTTAATAGCCATTTCCATGAACCATATAATTGTAAATTCCTTTGTTGGAAACGTTGAACCTTCATTGCAACTTCTAAGACAAGGTCATAAGCAACGGTTTCTGCAACAGAACCATACTAGAACCAAAAAAAAAAAGAATGCAATTAATAGCATAAAACTGTTTCACAATAATACGATTTGGTGACATTTCATCTTAAACAACAAAATGCCATGTGATAATACCAAGTTGAAAAGCAAAATATGGACTGAAATTTCTTTCTTTAAATATGAACTACAGACTTCTTATTATTGTAGTTAATTAAGAAACATACTACAGATTTCAAAACTTAAGCTAATCAAGACTAGTTCACCTTGAGATGACTATTATCATCTAAACTTGTTGAGTAATTTATATAGAGCTGCAGCTTGCCTACAGGTTCATGTTCTGGCTCACGATAAATGGACCACCACCGCAACTTGTCACTCTGCGTTCAACTTTCATTTGAGCATTATTAAATCAACTAAAATTACGAATTAAGTAGAACTAATGTCAGTATTCTGAAACAATACCGAGTCTTCAGCAATAGTAGCCACTTGTGCAAGGACACGTCCAAACTGCTTCCCCTTGGAATCTTGAACTTCAACAATTAGATCATCTCCTAAACCATCTGGAAAGCTGCAGAGTTGTCAGTTCCTATCTTGTCAGCGACTGTCTTAAGGAAATTTAGAAATGAAGGCAGAAGAATTAGAGAACAGTTACATACAAGACATGTGTTTCACCAGATCCAGGCTGCATCCTTTTGCTGTCTTCTTCAGCTGAACTTTTCAATCTTAGCATGCAAGAATACGTTTCTAATTACACGTGTGGACAAAGAAAGAAAGATGGTCAGAAAAATAAAATAGAAAAGAATAAGTTGGCAGATTCACAAATATAAAAGAAAAAAAATGAAGAAATGAAAGGAACAATTACCAAAAAGTACTATAAATAAGTAGGATCCAGATGTTTTAGTTACAAACAATTAAATCACATGCAAAACCACATCTTTCACAACGTTCTATCCATAGCCAAACAGTAAAGAACTAGGCTGTTCAATGATTGGGGTAAATGATGTGGGCATCTATTGTTCTTAGCATACTGAGGAGAATACATCAAAGTCCAAGTCAGCAGCTAAGATGAATAACTCCAGTTAAACAGGATCCTACTTTCTATGACCTCTAAGGATAAAGCAAGGGGTTTGGAAAAGACATACCTTGCACAACTTCATATGATGACGAACTATTGCGTAAACTTGTCACACCAATTTTCAGCAGTCCAGATACTTGTTTTATATACTGAGTTCCAGCATGCACATATGCTAAACTTTGGCGCGAGAAAGAACGCTTTGCAGGTACGCGGGGTGCAACACGAATCTTTCTAATAGCTTGCCATCTTAAAATGAGTTTTGAATGAAAACTGGACAAGTGATACCGTATACAGTCCAGCTTAATTATTGGAGCCCTAAGACTAAGAGATGACATACTACAGCCAGTTGGTGGATCCAGGGTTGCCTTGACTTTGCGCACTGCCAGAAAACAAAATATTAGGGATAGCCTAGAAAAAGCGACATTAAAATGAAAATTTCAAATCTGATATAGAAAATTTACCTTGCACCCTCATCTTGCCAATAATTTTCTTAGGTTTTGGGGCAGCTGCCTCACTGGTAAGTGCTGAAGAGCGTTTTACCATTAGTTCCTCTTCTGATTGCAACAGGACTTGTTGTAATCTATGTAAAAGAGGCAAATTTTGAGGAAAGTAAAAGCAACAATTAGGAGTAGAACAATAAAGCATACTCATTTGCAAATCATAAACAAGTCCGAAACCTCCATGAGCAATTAAGGATCCAAATTAAGATTCTTTAAATCATTGCCTTCAGAGAATATGAATGTCATTTCATCAATTTAAGTGACTGCTGGTAAATGTAATCGTGTAAATTTTTGATTTGATTGAACTTCCAGACATTATGATAACTTTTATTGGACTAATGAAATCAAGACAGTATATACCAAAAGCAATAGATCCTATTGGAATTAAGATCTCTGTGAATATTCACCACACAAAAAACATGTACAGGAACTCAAATAAAATAAAACAACTGAGATGAGAAAATGAAGAGGCAACTTTAGAACAAGACAAACTATATTTTTACAAAAACTTACCGTAAGAGAATGTATTGGTCAAGGAAACCTTTCTAGAAGAACAAAGCAAGAGGCTAAACTCACCCAAACGTATCTCGTAAAAGAGCACATTCATTTTCCAGAAACATTGGAGCTTCCATGCAACCCCTAGCCCAAGCATGAAGGCAAAGTCGAACACATGCATCGTAGGCAATAACAGCATGCCAAGGTCCAAGAGCACTGATTTTGATATGATAAACAACTTAGAGCAGTTAGTGAAACAGAATAAACTGCTGGAGAAAAGGTCTATTGTCGTCATTGGGAACTCTTAGGAGTCCGTGTTGGTCAGAGATACCTTGCATGAAATGTCGGGACACGAGCTGGATGAACACCTGAAGATGCAGTGGCAGCTTCTGCACCAGCTCCGCTACTGGGAACAAAGAGAATAAATAATATAAATGTGCACTATGTAGTATATGCAGTAGTTGAACACATTACTGTGCTTTCAGATTAACTGTATTAATAAGTATTATGCAAAACCATTACACAAACCTTACAAACTCATCAGATTTCCTGTTGCTCATATTATGCTCTGGCTCACTTCCAGACTTGGATTTGAATGTCTTTGGATCACGTGAATCAGCTGCGCACTGGGTGCTACGTATTTCAGATGCTGAAATGTGCTCAGTATCTTGTTTAACTTCCTGCACTGAACTAGAAAATGGTGGTGCACTTGGAATATCATCATCAGAGAACTTTTCATGCTGCCGCTTAATAGAGTTCAAATCCTGCAAAAATACCATTTCAGCAAGAACAGTATACATAACTCATAATGACCACAGAGGGTACCAGATAATCAAGCAAACCCAGAGAACACAAAAGAGAGATTAATACATACATACATACATACAAACACACACACACATATAAATATATATATATATATATGATGTTTACAATGTTCAAAATGAATCTAAAACTGAGGACTAGATGCTCCAATCATTGTCTGAATGTACACATATTTTGAAACAAAGAAGTTCAGAACCCCCTGTATAGCTGTACCTATTAAAACCAACTGTAATCATGAAGGATTGCCTTAGGCATTCATTAAATCAAAGGTCCTAGAGGCACATGCTTCATCAGACAACAAGATTAACAAACAAGACTTGCTAATGAAGAAGCATTAAATGCCTGAAGTCATATCTACAAATAGCAGACCCACATAATCCACCATGGAAGCTCAAGTTCTCCTTAGTTGCTCTAAACATTAGCAAACTCTGGAACTGGTGTGAAGTTAATATACTTAAACTTTATGTATTTTTCTACCATGTCCACACCATTCAAGTTACAATTGTAAAACTTGAGTAATAATGCAAAACTTCACCTCCAATTTCCATAATATCTATTTGCTATCAAATTGAAGAATTGTGCATTGAAAAACAATCAAAACAATTCAAACCAAAATTTTAACAAAACAAACCTTTTCAGCTGTACTTTCTACATTAATCCGAGAAGGCACGCTCGAAGCATATCCTTCCGAAACATATGCCCGGCTCCGAGGAATTCCACCGTTGATACTCCCCACTTGTGTAGTCGAAAACTCAGAGCTACCAGCCGAATCTGAATACTCATCCTCCTCCGTAAATCCATCCCTCCCAACAGGATATCTCCCATTCCCCCTCCCTAACCTGTCCCCTAAATTCCCTCCTCTGCCTCCCATTAACGTTTCCATGGACGAACTAACATCTGAATATGAATAATCACTGGCAGTGGTATATCGCGGCTGCCTTTGGGGCATGTTTCCATGTCTATTAGCAGTTCCATTAGGAATTCTTTCATCTTGTGGGGAAGAATCAAGAGAATACCTCCCTCCATAAACAGTATCTTCCTCTGAGTCTGTAGTGACATCATTTTCAGAAGCAGAGGCACTGTCATCACCGGATAAAGTAGTGGACGTCACCGGGATTGCCGTCGCCGGCAAGTGACCGCTTCTGAATTTCGCTGGCGGCGGTAAGCCGATGTTCCGGCCACCGGCACGGATGTTGGTAATTGGATCCATTCGAGGCCTTAAGCTAGAATTCGCACTCGGAACTTCCTTCTGCTGAAATGAAAAAAAAAATCAGAATTTCTAATAAATGAAAACAAAAATTAAAAAAAAAAAAAAAAAAAACTCTTTACTTCTCGAACCCATTTGAGGGCATTGTTGTCAAGTCCTTCGGTGAACATGTTCTTTGTTCTGTCTGTCTCTTAAGTCTCACCTAAACCAACATTGTCAAAATCTCTTGTAAGAGTAAAAAACTAACCAAAAATAGAAAGAAAAAAAAAACTGATGAACAAGAACAACAATGTACAAAGTGAAACGACACTGACTTACATAAGAAACGGTGTTCAGAGTTTCACAGCTGAGAACGCTTGAGCTTTGAAAGAGAAAAATAGTGCCGAGATCAGCTTCGATTATATTATTTGCTTCTGAAAAGCTTTCTTCAACTCTGAGTCAGAAAGATAGAGAGAGAGCACTGAAACCAAAAGCTTTTTTTTTTTATTCAAGACTTTCACCCGGCGGTTCAGTTCTAACGTAACGTTGAGATTTCTCAAAAAACGACTGCGTTTCACGAATTTAAATGGAAATCTTCAGTGCGAATAAAAAGCGCACGTAGCGAGGTGGAGGGTGTGGAAAAAAGGCAACGGTTGGGTTGACGTGGCAAAAAGGAACTCCAACATTTTACATTTTTTTAATTAACAGTCGAACGTTGTAAGTGGGGACGCTTTTTCCTTTGTCACAATAAAATTTCCCGCTATTACGTGGGTCCGAACAACTAGAACATGCTTTTTCTCCTTACGCTTATTCCGGGCGTACGGGGTTTAGTTTCGTCGGCTATTGTTTTCTGCATGCACCTTCTTCATGGCTTAATTAGTTTCGTTCGATTATAATATTTGAATGTAGTAAAAAGGGGACGAAGACAAAAGCCTTGTGTGATCAACGGCTGTGATCTGTTAATTTGAAAATTTGATTCCATAGGCATAGGCCGTGTAGTTGACAGTGATGAGCTTAGCTGTAATGTAGGAGTAATGTCATTATTCATGCCGATGGCACAAGGGAAGAAGTCAATTATGCTTTAATTTGAAAATTTTTGAATTTGGTGGTTGCATGAGACAAATGCTTGTTTTGTTTCTCTACAGTGTACCCCTTTATCTTATCAGATTTGATGCGGGTGGTAGGGTTTATAATTTGGGGAGGTGGGAAGTGGCTTTCTTGAGTCTTGATACGAAGATTGCCATTTGCCCCCACCAACCTAAGGCTTCTCCTTAAATATGGTAATTTGTGTATATAATTTTATATTTTTATTATGTAAAATTGTATTTTTATTATGTAAATATGAAAATTTTGTATTGACACTAAAAGTATTCACGAGCCTGTCGAATTGGGTTTGGGTGGAGTTTAAGTAAAATATGAAAAAATTAAAAGTGAACTCAAGTCCAGTCCAATAGACTTTTTGGATTTTTTTTTGCTTAAATCTGTTTTTACATTACAATAAATAAGTCCAATTGTGTTCAAGTTTGTCCAAATATTATTATTTTTTAAAAATTATAATAAAATATAAAATATTAAAACACATGATAAGTTATAAATATAACACAATAAGTTCAAATATATTATTACAAAAAGACTACAAAAAACATGAAAATTTTAATTAAAGTCTAAAAAATTAATATAAGTCGAATTAAATTGCATAAAAAAAGTAAATAAAAAATGTATTAGTATAAAAAAGTAAAAAAATTATAACTATTGAATCAAATCAGACCAGACCAAACTTAAATTTAAAATGGTGAATCGAAACTCAACTCATTTTGTGTTGGGTATGGATTTTCAAGTCCAAATCTGTTTAATATATTTAATATTTTTATCTAAATTCATCCAAAAATCATAAAAGCTTTCAAGCTTGAATAAGAGCCCAATCCTTAAAGAGGTTTAAATTGACACTCTAAATACTTTTTTTTTATTTTTATCATATTTATATACAAATTTTAATTTAAATCATTTTCATGTTTTTTTCGTGTAAATTATAAGTATTTTCATCTGTTTTAACGATACGAGACTAATTATATTCGAAACTTCGTCACATTAAAATTTTTTATCTCTTCCCAAAGGTCTAAGACTTTCATGTTTTTTATTTCTATCTAAAATTATCATTTGTCGTTATCTTGACGTGAAGATTACCATTTGCCCCCACTACCTAACCCAAGGTACTCACCTACCTGCCTTCTCGAAGAGAAAGGGAAAATGGATGTCCTGAAAGATTTTCAAATATGGTAAATGATGTTACTTGTGTCCGCTTCCGGTCGCTCAAACGCACAGGTTGCATTCGGGAAATCTTGGCCATCTTCTAGCTGCGCTACAGTACAATAATGGGGCAGAGATAGACGTCTAAATTTGAAAATATCAAGCTATAAACTCAAATTTAAAGAGTTAGAGGAATCCACCAGTCCAATAAAGTCAAATTTAATTGACGTCTTTAAATATTAAAGTTGAGTTAAACCGACCATAATTCATCCGCTAATATCCAATAATCATAAAAAATACATTTTATATTAATATTTTAATATTAATCTTTTTATTTGTATATGGACTAATATTCAATATATTGTTTATGGAGTTTTGTTACTTTATAAATAGAATTAGATTGATGACATATATATTTTAAAAACATTAATAAAATAAAAAATAGGACAGTATCATCATCTTATTTTTATTATAAAGTCAAAAAATTTTATTGACGGTGTATTGAATAATTATCTTTTATATATATAAAATGTTATTTTAAACCAAACTAAATTTAAACTTAAAAAATTATACTCAAAACTCAATTCGAATTAAATTGAAACCATGAAAATTACCCTTTAGTTTTAAATTTCGAGATGGATTGCAAGTCTTAAGAAACCTTCCAACTGTGACAGCTAATCCGACCCCGGTCTCGGCTGATGGAGAGCAGAACGAACACGCAAACAACACAGAGAATCATGCAGGAGAGGTGGACAGGACGCTCACCATATTTGATGGATGTATTTCAAGCATTCGGAAAATCCAATCTGATAGTTGAAGCTATCGTCCACAACGTTCCAACAAAATGGACTTGTAGGATCTAACGTCAAATTAGCGTTGTCTTGTAAAACTGTGATTTAACAGTGATTTTAAACCATAGTTTTAAAACTTAACAATGACAATGTCAGACTACAACTAAACCTGAAAGGCTGAAACTGGAGATTTTCACTTGATCAGACAAGCAAAGGCGCAAGATGATAAATAGCCACCTCAAATATCTATAAAAAGGGACCCTTTCCGATGCTTAAGTCTTAAAGGATCCTTTAGTATGTCTTTTTAATCCCGAAGTGTTCTCATAATATATTAAATATAAGATTAATTTTCACTTGTTCTTCGTGACTGACACTAAAACAAAAAATTGTGACCAAATGAATATTGATATACAAAACTTCTTACCATGAATCATTTTCACTTAAAAACTCAACAAAATCTTACAATATTAAACCAACTTTTTAGATTCCTTTTGGTTCATATTAGGTTCTGTCTCTTATCCGTTTTATGGTTTAAAATTAGACTTGTTTAGACTAAAAGTGATAAACGATAAAACCTCCCAACACTAACAACTCCAAGATTCAAACCATGTGCAAATACTTAAAATAAAAGTCGACTTTCACTTTTCCAACCACTTATTGATAATCTTGTTCACACCTTAGCACCGTGCATCTCAGACAATGCATTTCTATAATCAAATCCCCGGAATTTTGCTCTTTATCCTTCAAATGACAAACAAGAAAACAGGAAATGAATTTCTTACTCATCATTGATACAAATGGTAGTACCTGGTTCCCAGGAAAAAATGGGATACATGGTAAAAACCACTTTTATTGGAGCTTTTTTTTCTCTACTGAAAGCACACGCATAAACGCTGAATTTCATTGTGTTAAACTTAAGCATACAGTTCATCAACATTACACTCCCCGAGGAAAACCTTTAAGCTATGCGGTGAACCACAATTGCCTTCAGCAATTAGTGCTCTGTCATTTGCAGCCATGTGCTCGATGATTTTGTAAATCATTTCAATCTGCAGCCATAAAACAAAGATGGTTAGCACAATGTTTTATGAGTTTATATATGATGCACTGACAGTGTATAATTTTTATACATTGTCAATGCATCAGAGGTTGACACCTCATCATTAGGCCCTTATGGGCAAATAAAAAAAATTTATTTATATTTGCATATAAATGCCTAATGATGAGGTGTCAACCTATGATGCATTGACAGTGTATAGAAACTATACACTGTCAGTGCATCATATATAAATCCATGTTTTATTGTGTAAGAAGTATCTTGAACAGTATATTGTGCATACATCTTCAGGAGCATGGCAACGATCAGCCACTTCTTCGAGCGTCAATGGTTCAACAGGTTCTTTACAGCTGAACAAAGTGATGCAGAAAACAGTAATTAGCAAAATCAACAGCAATATAAAAATAAAAATACAAACACACACATGCATACAAACAACCCAAGCCAAATGAAACGGTAATAAAACAGAGCATAAAAAGGGCATTGCACTGAAGGTTGCCAAGCCTTTGAACCAAAGAAAAACTAAAGAGAGAAAGATGGGCTACAAGCCCAAAAAGTGAGACAAAATATCAGTATCTGTGACCTACAAAGACATTCTAATTCATCCATAAAGGATGTCTAGAAAATGGCAATAACCTTGGCAAAAAACTGTTTTAGGTATGTTGCTTCCCTGAAACATAAATATAGGCTCATATAATGACATTAGGTCCTTTCAGATAAATTGCTAAATTGCACCACCTGATCGTAACGATCTGACTGCTTACCTGGCCTCATTGAGCACTGCTAAAACCCGCTTCTGTAGAGCTAATACTTCCCCTGCTGCTTTTTTCCCAGCTTCCACACCTAAGATGAAAATTAAATTGGAAAAATAGAGAAAGAAAGACCATCAGATTACCGACAAAGAACATTTAGATCAAACAGCTAGGTTACAAGATATGAGCAATAACACAATATCCTTTTCAATTTCTTAAATAGAAGATGAAACATATACTTACCAGGTTGATGGTAAGCATTAATGTTGATGAGTGCAGCATAAATTCCAACAGCTCGCTCATAAAGTGCTATAAGAGCCCCAACAGATCTAGGTGTCACTTCTTGTACGGTGACAGTGATGGACTCTCGGTCATTTGCATACAGAGCTGATCTTGTTCCCTGCACAAGCAAGTTATAAAATGCAAAGATTTTCAGCCTTTATCATGTGTACATTCAGAAAATCTGCTGATTTAGAAAACTGGCACTTATCAAACCTGTAGCATGCCAAACAGGTAGTCACCACATGTAACACCTGGTTCAAGTTCCCAATCATGACCAGGGGGTCTATCACGTAGCACTTCAATGAATGTCACAAAGAAATTATGTACACCCTCCCTCAATTGTTGAATATAGCTATAAATTGATAATACATGGAAAGTTGCATCAGGTCCGAGCATTGGTTCCATCAATAAAGATCAAATAGACTTCAAAGGCATAAGGAAAACTTACGCATGCTGATCTGTGCTTCCTTTATTCCCATAAACACTAATTCCTTGATTTACCTGATAAATTAAGAAGTGTTTTTTCACTAAATCTAAGCATGTAAGAAAGCAACTCAAACATGTTTATTGATGAGCAAATATTCAACACAAAGCGCAAATTAAAATGTAATACAATTGTATCTTGCTCCAGCCTCAGTTAATGTTTGGATCCCAAGTAACACATGTTGACAAGTTTCAATGAAGCTGGCTCATTTAATAATGCTTTGATATTAGTACATTGAAGCAGGCTCATTTAATAATGCTTTGATATTAATAAATTGTACATTATATATGTTGCGGAGGCTAATGCACATAATTTGTTGAATTAAGGTTAATGCCTCCAATAGGGTTTCTCATACTTGAGACTATATGCTACTTGGCGTTCATGCAATGTCAATGAATAAAAGAAGTCTCTTTCATCTTTCATCAATATATAACTAGTGGTGCAATCACTTAATTGCTAATAATTTAGCATTAATACAACAAGAATGCTAAAAAATCTTTGATTTTGCCAGAAGCTTCAACGGAAATGTCAAAACAATTAATCTATCAAATGGCCACAGGTAAAAGAGAGAACATATAATACCAAAGAAATACTCCTAACCTAAGACTCAATCAACAATGGAACCATCATTCATTCTCCCCCAAACAAAAAATGTCCCCATATCAGCAGATATGCTTTATCGAATTATACACCTACCATGTGGAGTGTTCAGAGTGATTGACTGAAAGAGTCCTACATTTAACATTTTGTACACTGGCCACTAGGGAACCAAAAGTAGTCTCCAAGATACATCCAAAAATGAGGTGGTATAAGTCATCTTAAACAGTTACACATACCCGGTTACCATCCAAGTCAAACTCCTTGCCAAGTGATTCCATAACCAGCTGCTGTAAATACCGACTAAATAGTAATAAGCTGTCCTTATAAGGAAGAACAACCATATCCTGAATAAACCCAACAAGAGAAGCCACTAATATGAGAAACCAAAATTTGTACAACAAAAGATCTGCAATATTATTAAGAATGGAATACCTTAGATCCAACCCCATCAGTTGCCCAATACCAACATAAAGCAAGCAATGCTGCAGGATTATTCCTAAGCTGAAGGGAAGGAGGAAAAAAAACATGTATGTCAATCAGGAGATCATATAACCAATAACAGGGAGAATACAGGCAAGATACAAATAAATACAGGAAGTTCAGAGCAAACTAAAACAAGGTAGCATTTCATAGAAGATTAGGAGCTAGTTTTGCCCCAGCTCACAAACTGCCAACTAAATTCTTACTTCCCAAGTAGGAAACATCAAGGGAATGAAGACATTTAACCTAGGTCACCAAGTAAAATTGCAATTATGATAATTCAACTCTCACTTAACATATCATTTGAAATCAGCATCAAAATATGTTAAAGCAACTATTAGTACACCATTCCAAAACTTACCACTGTACTCCTAGTGGACTCATCCATCATAGATGCACCGATAAGCATTTCTCTTATGTCAATTCCCTGCAGTAAGACTCACTTAGAAAGAACAGTTTGAAAATAACTGATAACGACATTAAATATTAAATCCATGGACTGCTTGCCTGAAGTGCTGCTGGAAGTAGACCTACTCCAGACATTTCAGATGTCCTACCACCAACCCAATCAAACATAGGGAATCTGGCTACCCAACCTTCAATCCTTGCTGTGTTGTCCAACAAAGAATTTTCTTGTGTTATAGCAACACCCTGCATAAGATATACATGAGGAACATATATAAAGTTGAAAATCAAATTATTGCGGAAGGCTGCTTCCAGAGTACAGGAGAACTGGAGAACCATGCAAGAATGCATAATTCTCATCTAAATGCAATATTATATTAAGTACTACCAAGTGTAGGCTCTATACAAGGGATCATACAGAATGAACTAAGTATAGTTTCTAACATGGAGTATGTTTCAAAAGATCAAGCAACATCTAATCACTTGGAAAAATTCAACAGGCGCATTACACACAACAAGATATTTTCTTTTATGGAACATGAAGACCAATTATAAAATAGTGGTAGCTGTACAACACTCTCCTATGGTGGCACCACTAGTATTGGTTGGTTAAACAATAGATAAAGCTAAAAACCATATGTGTGTAAACCATTTTATGAAAAAGTGCTTCAAAATACCATGAATGTATATCTACACCTAACTCTAGTTATGGAGCCTTTTGATATCCTCCAATGACAACCTACCTCAAATAAAATACCAAAGTAAAATTTTTTGACACCATACTCTGGAGCAGGGTAAAACAAATAAAAGAAGAAACAGGAACCAGAGATCAAACCTGTTTTGCAAAATCCAGACCAGCTTCTCGGAAGGCTTTCTGTACTTCCAAAAGACCATTTCTTGTTTCAGGGGTACCTCCACTCTGTGTACATAAGTTTTTATTAGATAAATACACAACATATGTCATATATAATTCATAAAACATGTAAGAACAAACAAAATGGTATAGAGATATATATTAAGCGTGACTTGATACTGACCTTTGAAATCACAATTACAAGTGTAGAAGCCAACTCAGAGCCAAGCTGTGCAATTTGATGATCGATTCCAGCAGGATCTGTATTGTCAATGAATCGTATCTGCCAATTAACAGAACAAACTATTAATTCAAAAAAAAAAGTATATAGTTAAGACTTGAAACCATTCAGTTATGAGGCAACCCAAAAACTGAAAAAGCTGAAGTTAAAGTATTCTTTAACAAATAAACACTATAAGGAACTCTATTTCTGTCAGCAAACTAATCCCTCAAAGCTCATTGTGAATAAACAGATGTAATACACAATTCAAATTAACAAAAACTACTTTAAAATAGAACTTACTAACAAAAATTTTGATCAAATTGTTCTTTTAGAAACAGAAATAAAATTGGCATTTTACTTCCAGTAAAATCCAAAGAAAATGACTTTATATGACTGATCAGATACCTTTAGAGGAGGATTATCAGGCGCCAATGCTTCCGCGACGAATTGCGGCCCAAGAGCCGAACCTCCAATCCCAACTGAGAGTATTTGAGTAAAACGACCTTCTGGAGAAGATGGAGGTTTAATCTGCAGTTTAAAAAAGGATTGACCAAATTAATTATTAAATTAATCCAGCTTGAATCTTGATGATCCAGTCTACTAGTTGATTACAGCGAGCTAAAACGGAACCGCCAAACTAACCTCACCGCCGATGACGTCATCAGCGAACTTGCAAACCGCGTCGAGAGTGTTCTCAATCTGGACTGTCAGAAACGAATTTGGCGCGAGCTTAGCGTTCCTCAACCAATAGTGACCCACCATCCGTCCTTCATCGGGATTGGCGATGGCCCCTTTTTCCAACAGCTCCATTGCTTTAAACGCGTGTTGGAATCGGGGCTCCATTTCCGCGACGAACTCATCCGAGAACCCGATCCTACTGACATCGAGATACAACCCGAGCTCCTTGTGCTGGTACAACCAGTCAACGTATCTCCTCCACAGCGCTTTAGGATCTTTCTCGAGTCCCCCTTGCTTGGCCTTCTTCAAAACGCCGCCGTTGTTCGAGTTGGACAAATCGGCGGATACTTCACGAGCGACGGAGTGAATGGCGACGAGTTTGGAGTTGGAGTTCGAGCGAGTTGAGAATGCAAGTGAGTCTTTGCGAGGCGAAGGGGTGAGTTTGGTGAGCCGGTTATGCTTAGGCTTCAAAGAAGGGGAAGAAGAGCAGAGGCCTGAGAGAGAAGCCATTGAAGAAACAACGACGAGCGAAAGCGAGACGGTGATAACGACGGCGACGACAGAAATATAGAGGGATCTTTCGTTGATATTTTTTGAAGAACCGATGAACGTCAATGGCTTGGGGTTTTATGAGGTTTTTTTTGTCTTTTTGCTCTATTTGGTTTTGGTTTTGGTTTTGGTTTTAGTTTTCGGTTTGGTGGTGGGCTGGTGGCTCGTGCAGGGCGAACGGTTGCATTTGGTTCACACGTTGGCTGGCTGGTTGGTTTTTGACAACCCGAAAAAATGTTAAACACGACATAACGATTCCATCTAAAATTTATGAATTAAAAATTAATAAAATTTATATATAATTACAATAAAAAGTAAAAAAAAAATTGATTTGATATGTTCATACAAATTTTTTATATTTTCTATTATACGAAAATGATTTTATATAATATAAATACGAAATTTATACCGAAATTACTAGCATCAGTCGTTTTTTTTTATATAGGCCGGTGATTGGCGGCGATCCTGAAATGCTATATTTACAGGGTGCCGTTGGAATATTCCCTTCATGGTTTGACCACAGGCTTTGACCTGGATGGACCATTGGAAGTGGAGAATGTTTTTGTGCATCGGAGAATCCGCTGCTTTTTTGGATTTGAGTGGAGTTATTAGAATAAATAAATAAATAAATAATCTACTAAAATTTCTCTTATAATTACGAAATTAATTACTCAATATCATTGTTGGTGCCTACTGGGGTTCATAGAAAAAAGGAACTGTCCATGATTCAAGGTGCACAGGTTAAGTATATGAAATTCAACAAAAGATAAGCCGAATATGAACTTGAGCCACTTAATCGAAAGCACAATCAAATCTAACTCTCATAATATGGAACAAGATTTGGACATGTGTAATGGTTACGGTCCAAGGCATGCATAACAAATTAAAGCTTAGCTTGGATTTAAACGCACTAGAGACAAAAAAAAAGTTGTAAAATTATTTTTTTTATCTCTTTTTTTAAATATTTTATTAAAAAAACTTATATCTACGGTGGTCATTTCTCTCATTTCAATTTTTTCGAAGTCAATCGTACCGATCATCCAAACTAGTCCTAAAAGGTCAATTGGCTCACTGGTAGGGCAAAATGAGTCATGGCATCAGTGAAATTTTAAGAAAAGACTAAAAATAAGTGGGGTAAAATTATCTCCTCAGCTTTGGTTTTAATTTTTAAAAAAAAAACATATATCTTTAATAATTCTTTTATTTTATTGGAACCAATTATACTATTCATCAAAAGACATCATAAACAATGTTTTTATCTCAAGCTGAGCTGAGATGTATGCCAAGGTGTTTTGTAAGTTTTTTAGCCCAAGTCACCATATGTGATGTTTCACAGTTAAATCTTATGTAGTGAGAGAGATCTTTGTTTTTGTTTTTATCCTTTTCAAAGTTGCAAGAACCTGCTGATATGACAAAGTCTACCCGTGTTAGGCCAGACCCAATAGCGTCAGAGATTACCACATGGCAAAGACTCACTGGTCCACGTGTCCATCGGCGACAGAGGCAAAGCGCGTCACATCTATCGCTGGGCGACAGGTTCTTTGTCCCACGTGGCATTCGGCGAAAGAGGTAGAGGTGTTTGATCATACCTGTCGCCCCGCGACAGGCTCGCAGTCTATCGCCTACAATCATAAGGCGACACATGGCGCTCATATACCTATCGCCTGGCGACAGATCCACAGCCCGTCGCCTATAGTCATATGGCGACACGTGGCGCCTGACCTCGGCTCCCGCGAGCGGGGGAACCCTGACGCCACAGCATACCACGCGGTATGAGTCTCTCGCCGGCGACAGGCTCCGAGTGCTTTCGATTTTCTAGGAATTTGTGTTATATTGAGACACAAACTCTTAGCAAGATGATAGACTTATCCTTAAACAATTAACCTAGGATGCTGGCCTATAAATAGGCCCTCAGGGACAACTTTATTCTCGAATTTTTTTGACTACTGGCTTTTACGCTTCCCAATATTGAAGACCTTTTTGCTGAATTAAGCATCGGAGTTGTTAGCTTTAAATTGCAATATATATTTTGAAATGACAAAAACTTAAGTAAGCTTTAATGTCTTAATTCACATTGTAAATTTGCTCATCACACATGATTTTCTCAATTCATTTTCAAGTGATCATATCAAACTTAAGACCATGATTTAATTACATACTCTTATTGGTCTTAATACTTTGTAATGTCTTGAATATTTTAGAAAATCACTTGATGAATGTTTGGACAATATTTTCATTTGAGAAAGTCAAGAAAAACTCCCTTAAAACTTATAAATGGTTTGGGTTGAATTAGGATCAAAGGTCATATCATTTCTAACCCAAAAGTGCAGGAAAAATGCCCTCTGGAAGAAAAGGATCGATCCCCACTGTAGCAGGATCGATCCCCTTTTGGCAGAAAGTCTTCCCAAGGTCCCTGAAGCCCAGAATTAAGATTCTGGACAAAAGGGATCGATCCCCACTGTAGCAGGATCGATCCCTTTGCACCAGAAAGCCCCCAACGGCTCTTTTCTGTGAGACACAACGGCTACTTTCTGTTTTGGCTCCAACCAACGTCCACAAACCATCCAAGGGACTATAAATAGAGGCTTAGAAGCTAAAGGAAAGAAGAGGAACAACCAAGCAACATCTTTCATCATTTTATTCATCTTCCTCAAGCCTCAACATCAATTCAAGAGATAAAGAGTCTTCATCTTCTATCACTCATCTATTTCTTGTATTGCTTAGCACAAACTTTGTATAGGCTTTTCATTGTGCTCAATTTCTGTAATCATTTGCCTACTTAGAGGTCTTCCTTGATTACACAACTTGTTATCCAATTCAATCCTTGTAAAAAGAAGAGGTTTCTCTTTAGCCTTAGAAAAAGAGGGAGGTTTCTCTTGAGCCTTAGAAAAAGAGGGAGAAGAGGTTTCTCTTGAGCCTAGAAAAAGAGAGAGGTTTCTCTTAAGCCTGTAAAAAGAGGGATTGTAAAGACAAATTCAAGTATAGTGAATTTGGGGAAAATCCTTGGGAGCGTCTCAAGGTAGAGGACGTAGGCAAGGTAGCCGAACCTCTATAAATCACTTGTGTAAATCTCTCTTTCCCTACTCTCTTTACTTGCAATTATATTGTGCTTATTGAATTGAATTTATATTGTATAATTGCCTAGCTTAGAGAACTTAGAAAACACTCAAATAGGCTAGAGAATTTAGAGAAACCGAAAAACGGGCATAAGGTTAGCTAAGAACCGATTCACCCCCCTCTCGGTATAGCCTATAGAGCCAACAATTGGTATCAGAGCTTGGGCTCGAGATTGAATTAGATTAACCTCTATCGAGCAAAACGATCTTAAATGGCTCACTTGAATGTAGGCACACCCCTAGGAGAAGAGGGACAATCGTTAGTTAGACCTCCACTCTTCAATGGAGAAAATTACTCTTATTGGAAAACAAGAATGATGTTATTTGTACAATCCAATGACTATGAAGTGTGGAGAATTATAGTGAATGGTCCTAGAATTCCCATGAAGAAAGTAGATGGAAAAGATGTCCCTAAGCTAGAGGATGAGTGGGACACAAATGACATGAGAGTGGCACAATTGAATGCCAAGGCTATGCACACTCTCTTTTGTGCATTAGGTCCCAATGAATATAATAGAGTGTCCCTATGTGAAAATGCTAAGCAAATATGGGACAAATTAGCCATCACACATGAGGGGACCAATCAAGTTAGAGAAACCAAAGTAGGAATGCTCACACATGATTATGAGCTATTTAGGATGAAAGAAAATGAGTCCATTAGCGAAATGTTCACTAGATTTAATGATATAATTAATGGACTTAAGGCATTAGGCAAGAGCTATTCCAATGTAGAAATGGTCAAGAAAATCTTGAATAGCTTGCCAAAATCTTGGGAGGCAAAGGTGACTGCTATAGAAGAATCTAAGGATCCTAACACCTTGTCCCTAGATGAACTTATGGGCTCCCTACTTACATATGAAATGAAAATGAAAAGAAATGAAGTGCCTTCAAAGAAAGTAGGGGTAGCACTTAAGTCCTCCACTCATGAGGTCATTAAAGATGATAGTGATGAGAGTGGAAATGAGGAAGAAAAAGAAATGGCAATGTTTGCCAAAAGATTTAATAGATTTATGAGAATGAAAGAAAGAGAGAGTAATAGGAGACATCAAAGGGGAGAGTCAAGTAGAAGAGAAAAGGACCCCTTAGTATGTTATGAGTGCAATGAACCGGGCCATACTAAGTTAGATTGCCCCTTACTTAGGAAGGAAAAGGATAGGAAGCCTAGGAAGAAAGCATTTGTGGCTGCATGGAGCGATAGTGATAGCTCCGATGATGAAAATGTAAATGAAGAGGTAGCCTACTCATGCTTTATGGCCATTAGTGATGATGAGGCTAGTTGTAGTTCTAGTGAAGATAATGATTATACATTTAGTGAACTACAAAATGCCTTTAATGATTTAGCAAATGAATTTCAATGCATGAATTCTAAATATAAGAAAATCATTGCTAAATTAAAAATAGAAAATGAAGCCTTGACAAGTGCTAAGATAGAATTTGAAAAGAAGCTAGAAG
The DNA here is from genome assembly GCA_031772115.1 of Heritiera littoralis. Taxonomy (NCBI): domain Eukaryota; kingdom Viridiplantae; phylum Streptophyta; class Magnoliopsida; order Malvales; family Malvaceae; genus Heritiera; species Heritiera littoralis. The sequence continues at coordinate 5,987,594 of JAPDPK010000023.1, forward strand.
AGGCCAACTTAGAGATAAATGAGTTAAATGAAAAGAACACAAATTTGCATAACTCATTTTCTAGGTTTTATATGGGTCAACAAAAGCTAGATCATATGTTAGAGACCCAAAGAGCTTTCTTTGATAAAGATGGGTTAGGTTATAATGCAATACAAAAAGAAACTCATCTAAAGAATTTCCTTGTGAGCAAAAATACTATGCATGATTTATCTCTTACATGCTCACTATGCAATAGAATAGGACACTCTTCACAAGCATGCACATATAGGAAAACCACATTTAGAGGAAGAGTAGTTAAGAAAATATGGGTGCCAAAGCATGCTGTAAATAATGATGATTTGTGCTTGAAATGGATCCCAAAAGGATCAAAAATTATTTGCACTAACTTTCATGGACCCAAGAAAATTTGGGTACCAAAGCATGCTTGAATTTGTTTGTTGTAGGAGTGTTAGAGCATGGAGATACAAGAAACAATGAAGTTTGAATGCTCTACACACCTCTATGGAGATTGCTTGTGCCAATGAGAAAAAGGAAAAGCTTGAGGATCCATCACAACAATTCTTCAAAGGATAGCTCAAGGTGGACTCAACAATTCAAGGCAAAGCATACTCAAGCAAAGGAGTTTTGTAAGATTAATCCTTTACTCCTTAAAACTTCTATTTGATTATTTGTGATTTGATGAGAAATTTGGTTGATGATTAATGATGCATTGTGAATTAGCAAAAGGCATGATGAATGATTGTTGAATGCTTGATGGACTATTCTTGATGAATGAAAAGCATGATTTCTGCATTTTGAGCAAGTTTTCTATGTGTTGATGATGTATTTACTTGCCTCAAATTGCCAAATATGTCATATATGCAAAATGCCTTGTCATGAGCCTTAATGAAGAACTTGCATGTTAGAAATCATGGCATGTTGTTCACAAGATGTATGTTTTAATGTTATATATGCTTAAAATCTATGTGAACAAGTTTGTTTTGCCATATTTATGTAATTCAATGCATTGGTTTGGTCAAAATATGCTTAAATCTTAAAATGACCCCCTTTGAGGCCAAAAATGCATTTTATTGTGAAAATTCTTCCAAAATTGCAAAATCTTTTGCAAAATGGTTTTTGATTCATGTTTTTCATTCATACAAGTCCAAAATCATGTTTTACAAATGTTTAAACCTTTACTTGGACTTAAAACACTCAAAAACGAAGTTTTGGTACCTCACAAGTCCAATTTTCTGTCAAAACAACTGCAGAATCTGCAGGAACATATGAGGGATCGATCCCCACTGTAGCAGGATCGATCCCCCCAGGCCAGAAAAGGCACTCCTGCATGTTTTCAACCGAAATTGAGAAGAACTTTTCATTGTTTTGATATTTTCTCTCTTCTCAACTTAAAATTCATTGTTTTAACTTCTTTTTGATGATCGGTAATATATGAAAACTCATTCTTCATTGATATCATGCCTCAACTCCATCAATTAATATCATTTCCAACAAATGGTATCACTCTCAACAATCAATATCATTTTTCATGAGCTCACAAGTGCTAAATCAGTTTTCTCATTGAAGATGGTTATGAATTGCATAAATCTTGAAATAATCTTGAAATATATTTTCAATGAATGGTTAAACATAATTTTGAGATTTATTTCAATGATTTGTGTAAATATTTGAGAATTTGATGAACATGTGCATAATAGATTATGATCTTTTGTTCATCTTAGTCAAGCATACTTATAGGATTATGTCTCTTAGCTTGATTTATCAATTCCACATTAGGATTCATGATAATTATACATCTAGTGGATTGATTTCAAATGTATATTCAACAATTGGTAATAGTCATTGGCCTATAATTTGTGATGGTAAATGGATCCTAAATGTTAAAATGCATAAAACTTTATCATCCTTGTACTTAAAGAACTAGGGTCTTAATGACAACACCAACACTCAAAGATAAACGCAAACTTGAACAAACTTGATATCCATGCATTTATTATTTGAATCTTTCCTTGCTCATAATTGGTTAAGGACTTGAATTAGAAAATGAGTAGAGGATTATTATGCTTAAAACCATGGAAGAAATTGTGTTTGCTTGAATATCTTGAATTTTGAATCTTCCATGTGGTATAAATTTGTGAATATGAATATGGATTAATACTTGATGATAGAGTGCTAATGATTGATTGATCCATATGCATAGTTGATGATGTGTGTGATTGTGTTCTTGCATTTTTAGAATGATTTTTTTTTCTTGACATGAACACATTACACATAAATATTGGATTCATGCAAAATGCCTAAGTCAACCATTAGTAACAATTGGTATTTAGATTGAAATAACAATTAGTACCATTGGCAACCATATTTTCAATAATTGGTAAGCCACATCTAAATTGCCAATTGGTATGAGCTTTAAATTGCCAATTCTTCTCATGCTCCTTAGATTGAAATGACAAATAGGGAAGAATTCTTATGAGACACTATTGCATGAAACCCTTTTGTGCTAGAATTTGTGATTAATTGATGTATGATTTAATTCTAGACACAATATTTCTTGAGAATGATTTATGAGCACATGCATATGATATGTTATATAATTTTAGCTCATAATCATGATGTATGGACATGCACCTTAGTTGGACCTTAGAGAACAATTGACATACTTAGGTGCTTGCTTAACTTCTTACCAATTGGAAACTTATTGCAAAATCACTTATCAACAATTGGTATCAAGGTTATTTATAAACAATTGGTATAGGATCATAAGTCATATTCATTGCATGAATATTTCATACTCTTTGAGAATATTGACTTATTTATTTGTGCTATAAGTCCCATGTACTAACATGTTTCTTGTTGGATGGAGCATATTCTTTTATCTCTTCTCACCTAGCCATGATTTTAGGGGGAGCATATGTTTTTATTATTTTTCCTTCTTTTTGCTATGACAAAAAGGGGGAGAGATAGATAAAGGGAGAGATAGATATAGGGAGAGATATTAAGGGGGAGAGATAATGAGGGAAAATTCATTTTCATTCAAAACCCATGCTTATATTAAGGGGGAGCTTTATAAAATCCTGCTTTACTTGAGGGGGAGTATTCTTTTCAAAGAATTTTCAAAGCAAATTTACATTAAGTTTTGTCATATCAAAAAGGGGGAGATTGTTAGCTTTAAATTGCAATATATATTTTGAAATGACAAAAACTTAAGTAAGCTTTAATGTCTTAATTCACATTGTAAATTTGCTCATCACACATGATTTTCTCAATTCATTTTCAAGTGATCATATCAAACTTAAGACCATGATTTAATTACATACTCTTATTGGTCTTAATACTTTGTAATGTCTTGAATATTTTAGAAAATCACTTGATGAATGTTTGGACAATATTTTCATTTGAGAAAGTCAAGAAAAACTCCCTTAAAACTTATAAATGGTTTGGGTTGAATTAGGATCAAAGGTCATATCATTTCTAACCCAAAAGTGCAGGAAAAATGCCCTCTGGAAGAAAAGGATCGATCCCCACTGTAGCAGGATCGATCCCCTTTTGGCAGAAAGTCTTCCCAAGGTCCCTGAAGCCCAGAATTAAGATTCTGGACAAAAGGGATCGATCCCCACTGTAGCAGGATCGATCCCTTTGCACCAGAAAGCCCCCAACGGCTCTTTTCTGTGAGACACAACGGCTACTTTCTGTTTTGGCTCCAACCAACGTCCACAAACCATCCAAGGGACTATAAATAGAGGCTTAGAAGCTAAAGGAAAGAAGAGGAACAACCAAGCAACATCTTTCATCATTTTATTCATCTTCCTCAAGCCTCAACATCAATTCAAGAGATAAAGAGTCTTCATCTTCTATCACTCATCTATTTCTTGTATTGCTTAGCACAAACTTTGTATAGGCTTTTCATTGTGCTCAATTTCTGTAATCATTTGCCTACTTAGAGGTCTTCCTTGATTACACAAGTTGTTATCCAATTCAATCCTTGTAAAAAGAGGGAGGTTTCTCTTTAGCCTTAGAAAAAGAGGGAGAAGAGGTTTCTCTTGAGCCTAGAAAAAGAGAGAGGTTTCTCTTAAGCCTGTAAAAAGAGGGATTGTAAAGACAAATTCAAGTATAGTGAATTTGGGGAAAATCCTTGGGAGCGTCTCAAGGTAGAGGACGTAGGCAAGGTAGCCGAACCTCTATAAATCACTTGTGTAAATCTCTCTTTCCCTACTCTCTTTACTTGCAATTATATTGTGCTTATTGAATTGAATTTATATTGTATAATTGCCTAGCTTAGAGAACTTAGAAAACACTCAAATAGGCTAGAGAATTTAGAGAAACCGAAAAACGGGCATAAGGTTAGCTAAGAACCGATTCACCCCCCCTCTCGGTATAGCCTATAGAGCCAACAGGAGTGTCTACGCAGGGAACCACCCCTGCGTCTCTCTGACTTTTCTTGTTTTACAGAAGCTTCTTGGAGACACGTGGAGACTAAGGACGAATATCGACGTCAGCATACTTTTATTGTTGTTTTGTGCAACAACAATTGGCACCGTCTGTGGGAATCGTATAAAAAGCCAAGATTTTCTAAGATGGTGAGAACAAGATCTACAAACGTAAGGACTGGAAGTGAGGAAAACTCTGTGAGCTCCCCTGAACAACAAATTCGCCAGACAAACCAGGTGAACAGGGAGGAAGAAAGAATTACTGTGTCGGCGGCAGAATTCGAAGCTCTAAGGCGACAGAGCGAAGAAACTACCCAAGCGCTGCGAGCCATGGTGGATCTGTTCCAATGAGTTCTCCCGACATTGGATCTGCCGCCTGCCGTGCAGAACTTAGTAGGAGGAACAAATAGAGGTGTCCCGCCGCAGATGTTTGGGTGACAGGAGGACACGACAACGATGGACCCCTCTCGTCAGCGAGAGGTTCCCTCTGTGGAAGAGCACGACATTCATCAGGGGGCGGCAGGACAGGGGAGCGGGAGGCCTGTCGCATGCACCCAGCGAGAGACTGAGGAAGCACTTGGCCTAGAACCTGCGATAGGGGTCAGGCGACAGGGCAGTGGGAGGCCTGTCGCAGTAACCCAGCGAGAGGATGAAGAAGCAGTAGGGTTAGAACCTGCGGCAGATGGCTGGGCGACAGGACGATGACCGGGCGACAGGGTTTACCGCCCACCACCATAACTTGTCAAATTTGGCTAGTACTAACTTGGAACATGGTGTCGGAGGTGCTGGAAAGAACGGGGTCGAAGATCAAAGCACTTGGGGAACCGAGTCAGAGTTTGACCCCACTTGGTGCATGCAAATGGTACGAACAAACGCACCTCAAGCCAAGGGCAAGGAAGTAGTCGGAGACCTGCCTGATTTGTCTCATACCCGAAATCAGCTCGCTCCTCCCGTGGACATGAAGAAGATGATAGAACAGGTACTAGAAGAGAAAAAGTTAGTGTCTGCAGAAGAGAGCCAGAGAAGGAGAGTACCGTTCTGCACGACTATCATGCAAAAACCCCTGCCCCCGAAGTTCAAAATGCCGCAGATGACAGCCTACACCGGAAAGATGGACCCCTACGACCATATGCAAAACTATGAGGCACTAATGTTGTTACATGGATGGGAAGACGAGATAATGTGTAGGGCCTTTTCCTTAACTCTGTCCGGACATGTGATGAAATAGTTTAATAACCTGCCTGAAGGGTCCATTATCTCTTTCGACCAACTGCGAAGTGAGTTTCTTAAGGCGTTTGCGGTCAATAGTCAGAGAAGGAAGGAACCGACCTATTTACTCACTATTAAGCAGGGAGCTAAGGAGTCATTAAAGAGTTATGTGGATCGGTTCAGAGATGCTACTTTGGAGGTGCGAGATCTGCAAGTCGGTATAGCCGTGGCAGCCATGTTACAGGGGACAAGGTCTGAGAAATTGCAAGAATCCTTGTCACTAGATCAGCCAACAACCATCTCAGACCTACTTTCCCGCGCACATAAGTATGTAACCCAGGAGGAAGTAATGAAAATGGTGGCGATTGGAGAAACTAAGGATGGAAGGAAACGAGGAAGAGAGGTCACTGAAGCATCTTCTAGCCAACCGAGAAAGTTTGAGAAAGCTCCCGCACTGAAATACAATTCCTATACCCCACTCACCGAATCTCGAGCTTCAGTGTTGGCAGCAATTGAAGGATCAGGGCTTATACAGACTCCAAAGAAGACGTCAGGGAATTTGGGCCGTGATTTAAGGTCATACTGTGATTACCACTCAGCACATGGTCACACAACTGAGAAGTGTAGGGAGCTGATGAATCAGCTAGAAAAGCTAGCACGAGAGGGAAAAATAAATCGTTTCGTATGGAGAGGTGATAGAGCTAACTATCCTGCACAAAACAGAGGAAACAATTTCAGAGATAGAAGAGGTGAAAACAGAAGGCCTGTCAGGCGAAATGAAGGGGAAAGAAGAGACGGTGATAGAAGGGTAGAAAGAAGGAATCGAGAGGAAGATAATGAACCCACAGGGCCAGCTATTAACGTGATATCCGGAGGTGAGTCATTAGCTGGCACTTCTTCCTCGTCTCGAAAGACCTACACCCGACAAGCTTATCAAATTAATTCAGTGATGGAGGAAAAGCATGATGAAGAGCCCATCACCTTCACGCCAGCTGACAGAGGTGATGTAATGATCCCTCATGATGACCCAATGGTGATTTCGGCAGTAATAACTAAACACCCAGTGAGTCGCATCTTAGTTGATAATGGGAGTTCGGTAAATTTGATTTATTGGAGTTGCTTTGAGAAAATGAACATCTCCAATGATAGACTGAAGCCAGTAACCACACCGCTGTATGGCTTCTCAGGAGAAAAAGTGAAGGTAGAGGGCGCAGTTGAGCTACCTGTGACATTGGGGGAAAGCTCGAAGTGTGTCACTCGACACGCGTTGTTTATGGTGGTGAGATCAACTTCCGTGGCGTACAATATGATCCTCGACGGCCATTGTTAAATGACATGAGAGGGCGGTGGTGCATCCCTGCTATTTGTTAATGAAGTTTCCGACTCCCCGCGGTGTTGGACAAGTGCGGGGAGATCAAAGGAAAGCCAGGACATGTAATGTGTCGCATCCACCACATGTAAAAGGATTCAGAGGAAGGAAACCCTTACGATCGAAGAAAGCTAAGCCAAAGCCGATGAGGAAATGAAGCAATCCGGTTAGATGAGAAAGATGAAGAAAGAATAGTGAACGTAGGAAGCCAATTACCTGAAGAAGTAAAAAGGGAGATAGTCCGATGCTTAAAAGAGAATTCTGATGTGTTTGCATGGACCCCAGCTGATATGCCTGGAATAGACCCTAAAGTTATTTGCCATCGGTTGAACGAATCTCAGGGGCAAAGCCATAAAACAGAAGAAGAGGAATTTTGCTCCAGAGAGCAACTGCAATAAACGAAGAAATCTCGAAGCTGTTGCAAGCAGGATTCATCAGAGAAGTTAATTATCCGGAATGGTTGGCTAATGTTGTGATGGTAAGAAAACCAACGGGAAATGGAGAATGTGTGTGGACTTCACAGATCTGAATAAAGCTTGTCCTAAGGATTCGTATCCACTAACTCGAATTGGACAAGTTGGTAAATGAAAACTTGTGGTTATGAAATACTTAACTTTTGGATGCCTTTTCGGGGTACCACCAAATCATGATGCATCTAGATGATGAGGAGAAGACCTCATTCTTACCGATGGTGGACTTATTGCTATCGAGTGATGCCCTTCGGTTTAAAAAATGCGGGTGCGACCTACCAACGCATGGTAAATAAGGTTTTCCAAGACTTGTTGGGCAACACCATGGAAGCTTATGTTGATGATATGATCATCAAAAGTCGACAGGGAGAATCACATGCCAAGAAAATGACTAAGGTATTCAATGTGCTGCGACAATACAAGATGAAGTTGAATCCCAACAAATGCTCATTCGGGGTGATATCTGGAAAATTTCTGGGATTCATGATTACTAACCGAGAGATAGAGGCTAATCCCGAGAAAGTTCAAGCTATTTTGGACATGAGGCTGCCTAATACAGTAAGAGAAGTCCAAAGGCTAACAGGAAGAATAGCAGCCTTGAGTCGTTTCTTGTCCAAATCAGCTGAAAGAAGTCTACCATTTTTCAAGGCGATAAAGGCAGGAAAGAACTTCAAGTGGACAGAGGAGTGCAACGACGCCTTTGAGAGGTTGAAAGACTACCTGAAAGAGTTGCCTCTGTTATCCCGGCCACATCCCAGAGACCACCTCCTTATGTACCTCGGTGTAGGAGAGAAAGCTGTAAGTGCAGTCCTACTAAGGAAAGATGGGGATAGAGATTGCCCGATTTATTATGTAAGCAAAGTCCTGCTAGATGCTGAGGCAAGATACCCCTTAGTTGAAAGAATAGCTTTATCCCTGGTGATAGCAACTCGGAAGTTACAGCCGTACTTCCAAGCTCACTCGGTGACTATCCTAAAAGATCAGCCCCTCAGGCAAATACTACAGAAACCAGAACACTCTGGGTGCCTAATTAAGTGGGCTATCAAATTAAGTGAATATGACATTCACTTCCAGCCTCGCCAAGCAATAAAAGGACAGGCATTGGCAGATTTTATTGTAGAATGCACTGGCCGAGAGGTCCAAGAGGAAGTAGAGTTAGTCTGGTGGAAATTATTTGTAGATGGAGCTCGTAACATGGACGGCAGTGGAGCTGGAATTGTGCTAATATCGCCTGAAGGGGAAACCTATGAATATTCGCTACGTTTCGATTTTCCAAGTTCAAACAATGCAGCCGAGTACGAAGCCTTGATAGCTGGGATGAGACTTGCCGAGAAACTAGGAGTTAGCAACTTAATGGCACATAGCGATTCACAATTGGTGGTAAACCAATTCTCGGGTGAGTATGAAGCACAAAAACCCACCTTAGTCCCGTATTTGCAGAAGGTACAATTGCTGGCACAGTCGTTCAAGCACTTCCAGCTGACTCAGATAAATCGAACAGAGAACAACCATGCAGACTCTCTTTCGAAATTGGCTTCTTCCAGAAGGGTCAAAAGGGGTATGGTCAAAGTGGAATCCCTCGCTAGACCAAGCATTGAATAAAAAGATGTCTGTGATGTCGAAATCGGAGGCGATTGTAGAAGCCTAATTAAAGATTACATACTGGGGGGCACACTCCCCACCGACATGGACGAAGCTCGAAGGCTGAAGTTAAAAAGTGCCAGGTTTACCGTAGTAAAAGGGGAACTCTATAAACGGGGATTCACAATGCCCCTGTTGAAGTGTCTAGGGCCCCAACAGGCTGAGTACACCTTAGCTGAAGTTCATGAGGGAATATGCGGTGAGCATTTGGGGGCTCGAGCCTTGGCCTCAAAAATATTGCGCTCGGGGTTTTATTGGCCTACACTGAGAAAGGATGCCACAGACAAAGTGAGAAGATTTGAAAAATGTCAGAAATTCGCTCCCATAACTACCGCGCCTGTTTCGGCTCTTCAGAACACACTCCAACCAACTCCATTTGCACAATGGGGACTAGATATCCTGGGGCCTTTTCCCCTAGGCACAGGACAAAGAAAGTATTTGCTTGTAGCCACAGACTACTTTACCAAATGGATAGAGGCCGAGCCTTTGGCCACAATTTCTGAAAAAAAGGTGGAAGCAATGGTGTGGAAAGACATAATTTGCCGATTTGGGATCCCCCATGTGACAAATACAGATCATGGAAAGCAGTTCGACTGCGATGCTTTTCGAAATTTTTTTAGTGGCCTGAAGATTCTCCTAAGAATATCTTCTGTGTCTTACCCACAGGCCAATGGGCAGGCAGAGGTGAGCAATCGACCTATACTGCACGGGTTGAAGACTAGACTGGACAAGGCAAAGGGAGCATGGGTAAATGAGCTTCCAAGTGTCCTATGGGCCTACAGAATGACAAGCAAAGTATCAACAGGTGAAACACCGTTCAATTTGGTATATGGCACTGAAGCTCTCATCCCAGTAGAAGTTGGAGCTGAGTCACCCAGACTAGTCCCTTACATTGAGGAACTTAATTCTCAGGGACTAAGGGAAAATCTTGACATGATAAATGAGCTGAGAGACCAGGCAAAAGTGAGGCTGGCTGCTTACCAACAGAGAGTAGTCACTTATTAAAATGCACGGGTCAAGAACAAAGAATTGCAAGAAGGGGACCTTGTATTGAGAAAATCGGCAATTACAAACGCCCTTAGGGAAGATGGAAAGCTCCGAGCTAATTGGGAAGGACCGTACAGAATCAGAAAAATGGTCGGACCTAGCACTTGCGTCTTGGAAACCTTGCGAGGAAAGAAGATCTCAAAGACTTGGAATGCCAACCATCTTAAACTGTATTGGCAGTAAACATTGTAATTTTTAATTGCTATTATTCTTATCTTTACTTTCCCATCTATTGCTACATTACTTTACCGATATTATTATTTTTCTGATTCATGAATAAAGGCCAGCCAATCATTTTCTATATTCTCTAACGCAACATGTGAGACAGATTATGTGTTACAGGAATTGAAATGAGGCAACAGCTGACAAATGAAAAAGTCCCCAAGCGAAAAATGCGCGAGACGGGCAAAAACAAAGTCCCTAAGTGAAAAATGTGCGAGACGGGCAAACTAAAGTCCCTAAGCGAAAAATGCGCGAGACGGGCAAAAACAAAGTCCCTAAGCAAAAAATGCGCGAGACGGGCAAACTAAAGTCCCTAAGCGAAAAATGCGCGAGACGGGCAAACAAAAGTCCCTAAGCGAAAAATACGCGAGAAGGGCAAAAACAAAGTCCCTAAGCGAAAAATGGGCGAGACGGGCAAACTAAAGTCCCTAAGCGAAAAATGCACGAGACGGGCAAACTAAAGTCCCTAAGCAAAAAATGTGCGAGACGGGCAAACCAAAGTCCCTAAGCGAAAAAATGCGCGAGACAGGAAAACTAAAGTCCCTAAGCGAAAAATGGCGAGACGGGCAAAAACTAAAGTCCCTAAGCGAAAAATGCACGAGACGGGCAAAAACTAAAGTCCCTAAGCGAAAAATGCGCGAGACGGGCAAACTAAAGTCCCTAAGCGAAAAATGCGCGAGACGGGCAAGCAAAAACTAAAGTCCCTAAGCGAAAAATGCGCGAGACGGGCAAACTAAAGTCCCTAAGCGAAAAATGCGCGAGACGGGCAAACCAAAGTCCCTAAGCGAAAAATGCGCGAGACGGGAAAACTAAAGTCCCTAAGCGAAAAATGCGCGAGACGGGCAAACACAAAGTCCCTAAGCGAAAAATGCGCGAGACGGACAAACACAAAGTCCCTAAGCGAAAAAAAGCAGGTATTACGAGGTACGTTGATATTTTCAACAAATTATGACATTTGAACAGCACAAGATAGGCACACTGCTCAAGAAAAGTTCGTCTTTATACAGGAATGAAAATGCTGTGTCAAAGTAGAACTTGGGGAGCAACATGGTATCAAAGTATACAAAATATTCGCATAAACAGCAAGAAAGAGCTACATAATGAAGCTACAAAATAAAACGGTACTTTTTACTCAAAAATTTGTACAAGTGCTGAAAGAGCTACAGAAAGAAACAATACTTTTCATTCAAAATTAATCTGTACATAGGAGTTAACAAACAAAACAAAAAAATACTAAATTCTAATCCACGGCAATGACCGAGTCAGTCGGCTGAGAAGGCGCCACATCGGCACTAGCATCTTGAGAAGCTTGAGGCTCAGAAACTGGAGGATTCGAAGCATCAGGATCCTGGGGAGCCGAAGAAGCCATCCCGGGAGAAGGAACATCACCTAATGGCCCTACCACAACGACAGAGTCTGGCACGGGATCAATGGCTGCAGAATCCGAAATCTGAAATTCATCGCTATCCAACCCCAACAGTGCTTCAATAGACTCAGGTTGATCGCCCGCCTCGATAGGCTCAGAAACATCACGCACTGCTGGAGGCTCAGATCGATCAAGTGCCTCGGAAGACTCAGGTTGATGCTGTGGCTGTCGAGGAGGCCATGGACCTTCAAGATTGTCCAGCTCATCTACGGCCCCCTCCGCTAAGTAGGCCTCCGGACCTTGTGAGTCGGGCTCATATTTGTTCCAAGAAGGGGCGTCATAGTACTTGGCCTCCTCAGTAAAGAGTAATTCGGGAAAAGCCTCATTAGGTCGGTGCTTCTCCAGCCAAGAACGAGCCAGATAGAAACCATACTTAATAAATCCCGTTGCGAACTCTGTCTTCTTGTCAAAGCAATGCTGGGACAAGCGATATTCGCGAACAGCCTCGATCCGGGCCTCGATCCGAGCTTCTCTTTGACGATCCAGTACGTTGTGCAGCTCCTCAATAGCCTCATCTCGCTGCCTCTCCATAGCTCCCCGATCATCGACGACCTTATTGTAGGCTTCTTGGTACCCTTGAAGGGAAACAACCTTCGCCTGCTCTTCCCGGAACCTCTGCTCGAGATTAGCATATTTTTTATTCATTTCCTCCATCCTCTGGACGTAAGGACGAAGCTGGCTAACCTCGTTTGCAAGCTCCATTTTCTGCTCACGAAGCTAGCGAATATCTTTGTCAGCTTGCTCCCTGAAAGCCCAGTGTCGGGCATTGACAGCTGCGATTTGTTGAGACGACTGATAAGAAGAAAAAACAGAAGTTAAAAAAAAAAGGGAATTAATCATCACCAAACGAGCATAAGAACTCTTACCTTCATAGCGAGATAATCAGAATTATCCTCCGCTTTAGGGATGTTTGTGAAAAGCCCCGCCTCGTCGCTAGGAAGAATGGTGCTCCAGGCCAAACGAGATGCTATCCCGGCATCCTCGATACTGTCGTTGTCGTTTACTCCGGGATAGGTCTGGAAATCCTCCCCACCGACGACGACCCCGCTATCAACCGTATAGCGCCTCAAAGTAGGGTCGACCACCTTGGGTAAGACTGGTCTTGCAGGCATTGAGGCTTCAATGATCAGCCTCTTTCTGTATTTGCGCCTAGGCTGGCGAGGAGCCGGCCTACCCTCAGCAACACGAGAGCCACCTTCTTGAGGGACTGGCTCACTCCTTTGGGACTCGGAGCTCTCACGATCGCCTGAACCTCGATTAGGGACAAGAGACCTCTTCCGTTTGTTTCTCCCGGCCTCTTGTGTAGGACGGCTGGATTCACCAGTAGAGGGAGGAGGAGGAGTAGGAGCACGAGCCGTTCCAGATGGGGCTCCAACTGGCGACCGAGGAGGAAGAGCCGCTTGAGCAGCAACGTTGGCATCCCTCCTACGCATCAAATCTCGGAAGTTCATGCCTGCACAATATATAAAGAAAGGATTAGCCGACCAAGTGAAACATCACGCACACGTATACAAGAAACAAAAAAAGGATGGAAAACCTAGAAAGCCACCAAAGTCCTCTAAACTATCCAGATTCGAATCCAACGGAAAATCAACGAAGGGACTCCCAAAGGCATCAGCCTGAGCCCACTCAGGGCCATCCCCTGAATAACCACTAGTACCCAGAGCCTCAGGGGTCTCGTCCTCCGAATCTGAAGAGGACTCATCTAAAAGGCGGCCCACGGGGGTAGTTGCTTCAGCTACTAGGACCGGGGATGACTGACTAGGGCCAGCATCAGATAAACGAGGAGTTGTAGGCAGGTTAGATGGGGCAGCAGAAGCTTCAAGAACGGTCCTGCTTATGCCCCAGCCAGCAGTGGCAATGTTTTCCGGGGTTATAAGAGAAAATAAATTACGCTCCCCGGCAGAATAGATTTGCCGAATAGGCTCGCCAAATTGGTCTCTTAAAATTTCCGTCCTAAATCTGTCCGAACGCTGTGAGTGGTCAGAGGTATCACGATTCCATCTAGAGCGAATCCGCAGATTGCTTGGAATCTCGACAACGACCCACTCGCTCTCAAAACCGCGCAGTTTATTGGGGAGATCCGAGAAGAGTTTATTATTAGGAAACTCGACGACTGTTAACCGTTGAAGAGAGAACGTTATCAATCCTTTCAGCCTACGAACTCTAAAAAAGGCGCTTAAAAGGGGAACCGTTGGAACAATACCCAGATGATGACACACTATGGAAAACGCTACCAGCTGAGCCCACGCATGGGGGTGGAGTTGACACGGGACGATGTCCTTGTATCTAAGAAATGCTTCGCCAAACTCCGGAAGAGGGAAGCGAAAACCAAAAGACAAAGAAGCCTTATGGACGGCCACACCATTTCTAACCAAGTCAGGCGTGACCTCCCCTTGCACTGGAAGTCTATAGCCATAACCCGATGGAAGAGGGAAACGAGTCCTAATATCCTCTAAGTCAGTATTTGTCAAAGAACACACAAGACCACCTGTCTTAAGTGTTTTACCCGGGCGTAGCAAGGACATGGCAAAAGAAAGCAAAAACTACCCGGCGACAGACCTAGTAAGACGACAGACCCTTGGACGACAGACCCCTTGGGCGACAGACCCCTTGGGCGACAGACCTATTGAAAAAGACACTTGCGGAAGACTAGACTCTACGCGGAAGACCAAATCACCTGCGGGAGACCTAAAACTAGTGCGGTAGGCGAACATATAAGGCGACAGGGGTATACTTACTGATGATGAGATAAGCGAGAGACTCCAGGCGTGAGAGCGAAAGACTCTTTGTGGCGAAAGAATGAAAAATGGACGACAGATGGCTTCTCAGAGGTTTTCTCGTGCGTTCTCTCGTCGGGTCCCAACAGTTTATATAGCCGCGACAGGGAATGCCAAACGTCGCGTCTGACCACACCTGTCGCAGAGTAGAATTTTTCACCTGCAAAAAATACCAAAGAAATTGCAAAAGAACAAAGAGAACTACTAATTGTGGGCTGAGGCCCAAAAACATATATTTATACTCTCTTTGTTGGAGAAATCCAACAAGAGAATGGGGAGCAATTGATATGACAAAGTCTACCCGTGTTAGGCCAGGCCCAATAGCGTCAGAGATTACCACATGGCAAAGACTCACTGGTCCACGTGTCCATCGGCGACAGAGGCAAAGCGCGTCACATCTGTCGCTGGGCGACAGGTTCTTTGTCCCACGTGGCATTCGGCGAAAGAGGTAGAGGTGTTTGATCATACCTGTCGCCCCGCGACAGGCTCGCAGTCTATCGCCTACAATCATAAGGCGACACATGGCGCTCATATACCTATCGCCTAGCGACAGATCCACAGCCCGTCGCCTATAGTCATATGGCGACACGTGGCGCCTGACATCGGCTCCCGTGAGCGGGGGAACCCTGACGCCACAGTATACCACGCGGTGTGAGTCTCTCGCCGGCGACAAGCTCCGAGTGCTTCCGATTTTCTAGGAATTTGTGTTATATTGAGACACAAGCTCTTAGCAAGATGATAGACTTATCCTTAAACAATTAACCTAGGATGCTGGCCTATAAATAGGCCCTCAGGGACAACTTTATTCTCGAATTTTTTTGACTACTGGCTTTTACGCTTCCTAATATTGAAGACCTTTTTGCTGAATTAAGCATCGGAGTGTCTATGCAGGGAACCACCCCTGCGTCTCTCTGACTTTTCTTCTTTTACAGAAGCTTCTTGGAGACACGTGGAGACTAAGTACGAATATCGACGTCAGCATACTTTTATTGTTGTTTTGTGCAACAACACCTGCATTTACAGTTAAATCAGGCCACATGAAGAACCAGTCGCCCGGAGGATGTTGCGATAGAGACTCAACACTTCTCGCCGAGTGATGGTGAGTCGCTGCCGAGTCAGCAACTCTTCTTCCTCATCGTTAATGGATTTATCCTTCTTCGCCACGTGTCTATCAAGAAGCTCCTCCACGATGTCTGGACCATCGTGCAAGAATCATTGGATAAAAAAAACATTGTCTCGAGAAATAAACTTTGAACAAATCATCAAATATATGCATTTTTGCAGGTAAACAATCATGTTTTTTGTCTCTGCCTCGAGGCTTATTTTTGAGGCGGCCTAAAACAAACATGTTGGAGCATAGCTGAAGATAAGAAGCAAACAATTGGAAATTGGGTCAGTTTTTGCATTTTAGGCCCAAAATAGTTGTAGGCTTTGATATCTTTTTGTTGATATCCATTTATTAATAAATTAATTAATGAAATATGAGTAAAAAAAGATTCACAGTGTGGAAATGTTTGACTCTTCCAAAAATTCACTTCTTCATGTGGCAATGTCTCCATCAAAAAGTGGCCACACGTCAACATTTGAGGGATAGGGGAATGGCAATTAACTCCTAATGTCCCCGATGCAGGCTGGAAGAAGAGTCTCTTATTCATTATTTAAGAGACTGTCTAATGGTGTAGGAATTTTGGGAGATAATTCACATTCCAACCAAGATTCTCTTTTCTTATGGCTTGGACATAAAAGAATGGCTCTCAGTCAATTTCAACTCAAAGTTGGATTCTGCGATAAGCTCCATTCCATGGAATACTATTTTTTCTTTTACTATTTGACTAGTTCGGGTTAATATAAATAAATTGATTTTTGATGATTTTACCAAGCCAAAACAGAGATGGTTAACTAAACTTCAAAGAATGGCGAAAGAATTGTGGGTTACATGTGGTCCAAATCCTCAAATCAAAAACAAGACACAGATCAATATTGGCTGGAGTCCCCCTTTAACTAATTTTATTAAATTTAATTCTGATGGTGTTGCCTCCGGGAACCCAGGAAAGGTTGGTGCTAGTGGAATTTTTGGAGATGCTGAAGGACTATGGATTTGTGCATATAGTCGAAGCATTGGAAATGCGAACAGCATGATGGCTGAACAGTGGGGTCTCAGAGATGGTTTCCAAATAGCTATTGAAAAAGGTTTTAACAATCTCATTGTGGAATGTGACTCTCAAAATGTGGTAAGATTGGTAAATAATAATGTTCTTCCTTCACAACCTTATATAGTTTTATTATTTTTTATTACAAGGCACTGCTTCAGAAGTTGGGGAATGCCAAGATTATCCACATATTCCGTGAAGCCAACTCTTATGCCAATGCTCTTGCTAAGATAGGAACTTCTTTATGTTCTCCATTTGTTTTTATTGATTCCCGGCCTTCATGTATTAGCTTTTGTCTGTTATTTGATGCTTTAGGCAGTATGTTGCCCAGGAATGTTGTCTGTGACTCCCATAGAGAGTAATTTTGCCTTATCTATGAATATTTCATTTTCATCGGGAAAAAAAAAGATTCATAGTAACTTTTGAAAATGCACCATTTTTCCTCAACTTATTCTATATATTTTTTATACGTATAATAGTCAAATTATATTCAACCTTGTTCATAAAATTAATATAAATTCTCAACATTTGTTTTTTTAAGTTTATAAGGAAGTATAAGGAGAAAGGGATTCGAATACTGGATGTAATCTCTATTAATAAGGGGTAGCAACTACTAGGTTATGTAACAAAAAAAAAACCACTAGGTTAAACTTTGGTCATTAGCTCTCAATGTTTTATCGCATACAAATCAGTTTATAAACTTTTATTTTATAATAAATACTTTCAACATTTCAAAATAATGTAATTAAATCTAAATTTGTTAAATAACACTAATTGTTATTCAAACATCCTACATGACATCTGATGTAGATAATTTTGTGGATTGTAATGTGGCATGCCACATCTGTAATACAAAGAGAAATTAGTGTTATTTAACATATTTGGATTTAATTGTATGATTTTGAAAGTTTTATTTATAGTAAATTAAAAGTTTATAGACATGTAATAAAAAATTGGAGACTTATATTTATTTTATGCAAAATGTTAATGGTATATTTGGCTAATAAGTTGTTTATATAATACAAAATAAAAAAAAATGAAGGTATTAATTATTTTATAACGTAAAAAAAATTTAGAGTGGATAGATCTTTTAATTGAAAAATTATACAGTAAGGTTGATCTTACGATAATGTTAACTTCATTTATGCATTGTTGGTTCATATAGAGGTGTAAAGAGGAAATGATATTCAAAATTTTGATCTAATCCCTCTCAAAGAAAAGTAACAATCGTTAAGTCAAGCCTTGATTGTTAACCTATTTTATGCTATTTGCACAAAGTTTACGATTACTTTAATAAGTTTTCGCTTATCATCATGTATTTACGTTTATTAATACTAAATTTACGTTTAATTTCTTGTGTTTATATTTATTTTCGTGTATTTATACTTATTATCGTATGTTTATGTCTACTGATATTAAGTTCAGGTTTATTTTCATGTGTTTATACTTATTATAGTGTATTTATGTCTATTAACATTAATTTTACGTTTATTTTCATATGTTTACAATATTTTTAATATAAAAATAAACGTAATTTTATTTTTAAAAATATTAATATTATATATACGAAAGATAATTTTATACATATATATATGTATATATAAGTAATCATTTTTAATAATTTTTAATAGTTTTCTTAATAATTAGATTTTATGTTTAAAACTTAAAAATTACATGAAACCAAAAAATTATAAAATGTTAAATACATTTGGTAACTCTTTTTGGATAATTACTGGCAATGAAACGCAAAGCAAACGTTTCATTTCACAACCATATGATCTTTAGATTCTTGAAACGCAAGCAGACTTGGGTCCCATTTTTTTTTTATTGGAAACTTGGGTCCCAATTAATTACAAGTTAATTGCCCGATTTTTTTATTTTTTATTTTTATGGAAATCGCCCGATTTCATTTCAAGTTTTAAAATTTTCCGCTATATTTTCAAGGTTAAATGCTCAATTAAGATTAAATCTTTAAATAATTTTTCAATTAAAGGTACAATTTTTAATTTTGATCAATTAAAGACTAAATATTTTCGAATTTGTTCAATTTAAAACTTATTAACGTGTGTGAGTTACACACGCCGTTAAAAAGAGTGGATGACGATAAAAAGACAAATTGTTACCACGTTCACTAAAATACTGTCACACATCCCACGTATTTTTATCTATTAAAAGAAAATAAATATAAAAATCACTGTCACGTGTTCCACTAATATACTGTCACGTGTCAATTGTTGTCCCGTGTCTCACGAATTTTTGCCTATTAAAAGAAAATAAAAATTAATTCACTACCACGTGTCTCACTAATATGCTGCTACGTGTTTTTATTAAACGCCGTTAGTATTTTTAACTGCGCATGTACTTTAATTTCGTTAAAAAATTTTAAATTGAATAAATTCAAAAATATTTACTTTTTAATTAATAAAATTAAAAATTATATCTTTAATTAAAAAATTTCGTAAATGTTTAATCATAAATTGAGCTTTAGCCTATTTTCAACTTAGATTCCCAGCCAAAACCCACTATCCTTAACCCAAATTACCATTTCACCCTCTTATCACCTTAACATAAAAATCTCAGTCAAGCTCAAGCACTCAAGCCTCGGCGCCCCCAAAAGTATAACCCAAGAAAGCGAAACCTCTCTTTTTCTCCCTCCAAAGCCCACCAATTTCGGCCAATGGCGACGACGGTCCCCGACAACCTAAGCCGCGAGCAATACGTTTACTTGGCTAAGCTAGCAGAGCAAGCCGAACGCTACGAGGAGATGGTCCAGTTCATGCAAAAGCTCGTCCACGGCTCAACTCCAGCCGCCGAACTAACCGTTGAGGAACGAAACCTTCTCTCCGTCGCTTACAAAAACGTGATCGGCTCTCTGCGCGCCGCGTGGCGAATCGTTTCCTCCATCGAGCAGAAAGAAGAAGGTCGGAAGAACGAGGAACATGTGGTGCTCGTTAAGGAGTATAGATCGAAGATCGAAGCTGAGTTGTCGGACGTTTGCGCTAGTATCTTGAAGTTGTTGGAATTGAATCTGATTCTGTCTGCGGCGGCGAGTGAGTCGAAGGTGTTCTATTTGAAGATGAAAGGAGATTATCATCGGTATTTAGCGGAGTTTAAGGTTGGTGATGAGAGGAAAGCTGCTGCTGAGGATACGATGTTGTCTTACAAGGCTGCTCAGGTAACTTTTTTCTCATAACAGATCTCAGATTTTTGAACTTGAAACCAAGCTTTGACTAAATAGTTGAATTTTCGAGTAGAATTTTGAATTTTGACTTAGAGATTATGATTTTAGGGTTACGGTTTTGATCTTGAAATTTTGTATTTGTTGAAGTTGAAACTTTGGATTTTGTATTCAATTGAATGAAGGAAATTGCGCTGGTGGATCTCGCACCAACGCACCCAATCAGGCTGGGGCTGGCACTGAATTTCTCGGTGTTCTACTATGAGATTCTCAATCAGTCTGATCAGGCCTGTAGCATGGCTAAACAGGTGTGTTTTCCTTTTTATCTCTTAATCCCCGTCATTTCGATCTCTTGACAATATCGTGGATTATTATCTTATACCATACACTGGCGGCTTAGTTTAAACGTTTACTAGTGAATTTAATTAATTTCCATGAATCCATTTAACTGCATATGCTAATCTTATAATTGAACCTACTTTATCTTAATAATTCAATATGATTGAATTGAATTACCGTATGCAGTTAAATGGAAACATGTTCATTTTAATCTCCAAATCACATTTCACTTTGTTTGGCCTGCTGCATCAACTGATGATTAATGAAAAGGAATGTGATTTTTGATTGTATTAAGATGGAAAATTTTATTTTCTTTTACCCCTTCTGCTAGGCTATTAAATTCATTTTTACCGTATCAAATTGCAAATGCTCTTTATTTTATGACTTGTGTCCTTAAATTTGTGCCTTAAAGTGTAGTAAGTCTAGAAGGGTGTTGCTTTGACATTGTGTTGGTATAGATTACTTTAGTCTATTAGATTAGAGTTTGAATCAGCTTTAATTTGAACCAGCTTAGTTAAATTGAAGTGAGAAATAATTTTCTTTTCTATTATTGCAAATATATAGCTCTGGTTGCACACGTGATTGATTCTAGTCATTGTATTACCTTATACTCACTTCTATTTTGAAGTTTATGGAATCGGCATTGTCTAGGAACTAGTACCAAACTTGTTAAAAATTAGTCAATATATGTATTATTGCTGATCTGCTAATGAGCAATACTAGAGTTTCAACTACATTTATTGTGGAATGAAATGGTGGAAGGGGATGTCTTCATTCTTGTTACTTCTGATTGTAGGTCAGTGAACAAACTTGTCAAATTTAGAGCTGGTAGTTAGGTAGAGAAAAAATTAGCAATGTATACTTTATTTTCAAAAATTACAATAGATGCATTTTAGGATATGAATTGTTTGGCTGTTTTTCCCTACTATCTCCTTTGTTTGCTTTTATGAGGAAATAAATGGAATGAGGCCAGCCTTTGAAAACTTAATGTCTGTAGCTTGTTTGGAACCTTATTACTTGAATGCTTCATTAAAATGGTAACATTTTTGGCATATTGACTTAATTTCGTGTGAAACATTTTTTTAGTCTATGTGAATGAATTGGAAGTTGTGTAGTCAGTGGTTATAATGAGAATAAATTATAAATTAATTTCCGATGTTCATTAAATATCTCTTTTATTTTATTTTATTTAAAAAGGCATTTGAGGAAGCCATTGCTGAGCTTGACACACTGGGAGAAGAGTCATACAAGGACAGCACTCTCATTATGCAACTCCTAAGGGATAACCTTACTCTCTGGACTTCGGATGTGCAGGTCAGTGTCCTCCCTTTCTGTTTATCTCTCTAACACTGACACATGCACACAATTGCACACATGCAGGCCCTAACTCCATTTGATACAGCCAATTGACCAGTGCCTAACTCCATTTGATGTTGGTTGTGATGCAGGACCAGTTAGATGAGCCGTAGAACGCGCTATAACCTGGTCGGTCCTGTTCTTCTTCTGAAGGGGGTGGGCTTTGAATGTCATTTGTTTATGCTGATTGAAGTGTGTAATTTAAAAACGGGAAGCAACCCATGGCATGATGTTGCTGTACGTCTTACTAAAACTTGTGTTTTGGAATATAGAAGTGATTCCGATAGTTAGCATTTGGCAAGTAGTTATCTTTACTGCAGAGTTTGCATGCATGATCACTTTGATTTACAGAAGATGGTAAAGAAAAATGGATTTACAACTTTCTGTCTTCTTCCAAACCAATCGTCCCTCCCCAGTGCATGCATTTTGTATTAGAAAAACAATTTCCGGCTTCTTTGACAGAACATGCGGAATCTCTTCAAAGAGCTTTCGCATCATGAGCTAATTTGGAGTGAATTCCAAAAACCCTCCTTACTGAACTCTGAAAGTCCACAAACCTCCTCCTAGTTTTAAAAAGCTAATTTACCTCTTTTGACCAATAATTTTGTTAATCACATTATTCATTTGACAAAAATGACTTTTTTATTTTGTAATTCATTTGTAATCTGGTTTGTAACAATTTATTTTTGTTTCATTTTCTTTGTTGATAAACACAAATTAAAATCATGCAAATGTAAACTTTCATCAAGTTTTTTCACCGTCCATCCATTTAATTTGTTATTATAGAATACCCAAAAGTTTCTCTCTCTAAATATTAAAATATACCAAAAGCCATCAATTAGCAAAGAAAGAAAATGATAAAAAGCCACCTAGAATCAAAATCCCGGCAATCATGCTTTAGGATCCAAAAATGAAGAAATCTAAGCAACCAAGAAAATCATAAAAAGAAATAAAAATGGATTTGAAACAAAAGGAAAGACAACGAAAGGAAAAGGACAAAAGAGAAAGGGAAAAATTGGTTAGCGTTCAAAACTTCAGAGCAAATGATATGATGGTAGAAGAAGGAAAGATAGAAATTGGCTGGCATTCAAAGCAATTGAAGCTATCTTATTTTGTACCGTTTAGATCGGTTTAAAAATGTTTAACAGATTAATTAACGGTGTTAATGGCTCAAGGAGGTAAAGTGGTTTTCTTAAACTAGAGGCGGGTTTGTTAACTTTGCGACTTTAGTGAGGGGGGGGGGGGGGGGGGGGGGGTGTTTTGGAATTCACCCAGCTAATTTGTCGTTGTGTTTACAAAGTGGCATTCAAATAGGACTGCTAATGAATATTATTTTATCAACATATAAAAAATATATATTTTCCGTAATATAAACAGACATGTTCGATAATAATAAGGAAATGATTTTTAAATAAATTAATTAAGGATAATTATTTTATACACAATCAATAAAATTTTTTGGATTTTATAAGTGGAATTAAAATAATTATACATGTTTTTTAAAAATATAGATAAAATAAGATATGTGCAATCATATTAATTCAGTTTGTGGAGTCAAAAAATTTCATTGACAGTATGTAGGATATTAATCTATTAATTAAATGTTCTTATGTTTATAAGTAATACCTCTAAAAAGTACTAAATATTATTAAAAATTTTAAAATATAAATAAATATAATAACATTTTTTTTATTATTGAATGCTAAATGAGTTGGGCGAATTTTTAATCAATTTATTTATAATAATTTTATGAACAAATCATAATCAAACTTGTTGGCGAATATGAACAAGCTGAATGCCCCTTTATGAAAGAGTTATAGAATATTTTTCAAAATAATCCGTTAAATTTAATAAATAAACGGAATATAAGAATCCCAAATTTGTTCACAAACAAATCCTCAAACGCTCTATTAAAACGGCTAATAACATAGATGAAAAGTCACTGTAACACTGTCGCCACAACAGCCATAATAAACGTGTCCCACCTCACCTCCAAACTAGGGAAGAAAACGTCGACATATTCAAGTAACAATTACCATTTAGTCACATGATAATGATCCATTACGGTAGCGGTAAAATTAAGAATAATAATCACATGTGTTTAGGTACAGCAGTTATTAATTTATAAGTTATAATTTAGTTAGTAACGCAGATTGAGTTTGTGAGAAGAATTTTCGGGTTCAATCTCTGCTAAATACATCTTTGAGGAGAGGTGAGAAACTTTAACTGTGACGAAGCTTAAGCAAGATTAGTCTCGAACCGTTAAAATATATAAAGATACATGTGATTTACAAAAAAAAATACAACATTATTATAATGTGAAATATAAAGAGAAGAAAATTGATCATTAAATATTTATATTAAATTTTATATACAATATTTATTTTATATTTATAAAATTAATAAAATAATAAAAATATCAAATTATTATATATTAATAAATATTTTTTAATAAATTAAAAATTACTAAAAATGATAATATTATATAAAATATTATTTTTCTTTATTTTTATATAGTTATTTATATAATTATCTATTTTTTGATTAACTCATTAATTATATTTTGAATTAGATTTATTTATTACTTTATCATATAGTAATAGAATTATTTATTGCATTATAAATAAATAAATAAATTTTATTACGTATGATAATGCAATAAATTTTTTTTTGAAGTTTTTATTACATTAAGTTAACAAAGTTAATTGAAGTTTTTTAATTTAACAAAATAAAAAATAAAAGCAATGGGGCCTGAAATCTTCTAGGGTGTGGCTCGATGAATGTCTGTGCGTCGAGTTGTATAACTCCTACCCAAAAGGCCGAAACGCCTCTTCGATACAATTGAACCATAAATATTGATTTAATTGCACTGTTTTGTCTATCATCGCTGCCACGTCGTGACTACACAGATCCAAAAAATTTTAACTTGATTAAAATTCGAACAAAAATTTCCTGTTACGAACCATTTTCACTTAAAAATTTAACAAGATCTTTCATCACTAAATTGACTTTCTGTGTTCCATCGCACTATTTAAATGTTATTCAAACATTTCTTAGACGCAATTGAACCACAAAAATTGATTCAATCACATCATTTATCTATCGCGGTATTTAAGTGTTATCCAAACACCTTTTCGGCATGATTAGAACACAAAAATTGGTTCAATCACACCCTAAAGGTGCTCTTTTAATTTCAATCTCTCCCTGAGCCTCCGTTAACTGCTCATACTCATAATAGTACTAGCTTTAGTTGTTTGCATTACATAATAATAATAATTAAAGCCTGCATCCCTCAAATTTGGACATCACCTTGTTAAGGTGTTGAGAAGTCGTGAAAAACTAAACTTTCATCACAAGCATACGGTACCTTTGTTTATAAGTTGAGACATATGCTAAGAACCTCTACAATAAGGCCTATCCTAAACTTAATCTCAGTCATCTGATGACGGGATTACTCCATTATCAAACTGGGTTTCCTCGAATCAAAAAGACAGTCAAGAGACCTTGTTTATACATAAAGTATGGTAGTTCAATGTCAACTCTAGTTTTGTTCTAAATAATGGCTATCCATCCACCGTCCCACCAATACGCTGACTCTCCTCCCACCTATAAACCCAAGTATTGGAAATACAAAATGTAGAATATTACAACTACTGTCTACAGAGCTAGCAGGCAGAAAGCGTTAGGTGTTATTGGGATTTCCGCAAAGAACTCCAATAATCTATCCTTTAATGCATTGGACCTTGAGGGAGTACTTCGCTGTCCGAAATACAAAGAAATGTTAGCAACTTGAGCTCTAATACCAATACTAATGTTGAGTGCTACTAAACCTTCTCAACTCAAAAACTAACTCAAAGGAACAAAGTTTTTCCTCACACTCACAAACACACCCAACTCATTTTACAACCGAAGTGAGAACCTCAACAGAAAGTAAGGAAAGAAAAACTTGTATATTTGAACATGAGCTAGGACAATTGTATTTCTACTTTACCTTTTGTGAATTGTAAGGGGAAAGAACGAAATAATACGAGCACTGACAGATAATAGGATGTACTTATCAATGCAAATTCCTCATCTTTCTTTCAATGTCACTAACTTTAAAACATGACTTCTTATCATATAAAGGTGTAACGTGTCGTACCGCCTTTCTTGAGTCAGAAGAAGGCATCCATCAGCGCAATCATATATGAGATCCAAAAACCTTAAAGTAAACAAATAAATGGTTCCAAACACACAGGCCATCATACTACATCTGAATATTTAGTCGCTTGTACTGTTCTTGAGCCATTCTAGATACTGGGGGATGCCACCAGTGATGGGCAAGGCAATTACTTCTGGTACACTGAGAAAAAGGTAAGAGTAAGGTCAAAAAAAAAAATCTAGCCAATGTTGTTTTATTGGACTCTTAATTTCTTTATTTAAAGCGGTACTCTTTTCTTAGCTTAAAAGGGGTTCAACAATAGTTTCCTAGTGAACAGAAAATAATGTACCAAAAGGATAAGGAACACCCAATACTTTTCCTTCATAAACAATCCTTATCTATGTTGTAGTTGCAATTTCAAACTTTAAACTCAAGTCTAACATTTTTGTTGGAAATATAAGAAAGAGGCTTTGTGCTTACTCATATTCATGATTTGCCTTGACATGCTCCGTTAGAGCTTCAAGGAGGGATTGCCTTGTCTTGATTATGAGCAGTTCCTCAGGATCTGTGTTAATCTGCAGCCCATAGAGACATGATAAGGTTAATTAAATTAAGATATAACCTATTTACTTCGTTCTTGCTTGTATAAATGCACACATAATTAGCTGAACACAAGACCATCAGAGTCGTTTAGTTTGGCTGCCTAAGCAAAAGCTCTGAAAAGTTAAGGATTTTCTCTTCTAGATTCTCAAACATTTCTCAATTTGTCGTAAAAACTGAACTCTTAATGTTTTACTTCCATCAGTCCAACAAAATCAAGTATCTAAAAGAAAGTTCATACCTTTCCCTCCCATTGATACACTGATTCGATACCTGCATTCGCAATATATTCATGATTCATAGGAAACCAATATCATGAACTATTTTTCAAATCAATATAAATCAGAAATAACGACCAAAAAAAAAATATAAATCAGAAATAAAGAATCTGTCCCTCATGAAATTACAAAAAAAAAAAAGATTTCAAGACGTATGTGTCTTGGGAGAAGTGCGAGAGACCAATTGGATTCGATATGAGGGATTTTATGAAACAGAATGTAATCACACAACAAGAAAAACCAAGAGATAAAAGATTTCTTGAAAAAATACTAGAGACGCTTAGAATCCACTGTCATTATTTCAAAGCAAGACATCGAAGCTACAAGGTGGTTTATTTCCAAATAGCCATGTTAAAATGATTGAACTAGAGAAACAACCTATTTCAAAGATCTCTACATGATGGTTCGAGGCCATTGCCCATGTCAAAGAATATTAAACAGCTGCTCAATGATTTCAATATTTACTTTTAAACATGTAAGCTTAAATTGCCCATTTATATCCCAAAACAGATCATGTACAATGATACATAACCAAAAAAAGAAAAAAGAAATTCCCATGGCAGAAACAAATCGCCATATGAATGATTGCACAAACTAAAAGAACTATGGACTCAAACCTGGCATTATGTTTACACATGCTGCAAGTTTCTCTTTGACGATACTTTCAGCCAACTTCCTACCTGCACAAATGTTGTGCGTTTATTAGAATGATAGTTTCAAGTTTCAAGTTTCAACTACCTTAAACATTTACTACATGATATAATATGGATCATCCAGCAAAGCCATCAGGCACCTTAGAGTAACTAGCATGCCACCTCAAACTGAACCACAAAGTTAATAGAGCATTACAGTTACTTATACCTTTCTTTTCTTTTCCAAAGTCAGATACTTTCAATACTTAAGAGCAAGGCCCGTGATACATGGGATTGAGAGTGATCCAGTTGGCATTGTCAGTTGGCTGAGTTGGCATGATTAGTCAACATGCCAACTCAGCCAACTGACAATGCCAACTGGATCACTCTCAATCCCATGTGTCACCCCGCAATAGTATCATAACAGAGACGGAAAAACGCATAAGGAAGCTTTTAAGAAATGGCTCTTCATCAATTAGCTTTGAATTCCCAAATCCTGAAATTGCTAAATATGATTTCTTTCGCCAAACCCACATTCCATTTGATGCAGAATTCACAGTTACACATCAAAGAAGAAGAAAAACCTGCTTCTCTGTTTGGTACAGTCACATAAACCACGATACTTGGAACAGTGTTGCTATTCCCTTCCATTTTTACAACGTCAACGGTCTTCTCTGGTGATTGGGTGCTAAACTTCGATCTAAAACAAGAATCCCACCGGATATTAGAGCTTAATTATCAGATAATTACCGGTAAATTTGTCAATTTTTTGGGTTACTAAAGTACTAACTTGGGGAGAGACTGAGCGCAACCCGTTTTGAAGTAAGAGGAAGAAGAGAGAGTTGGGTAGAGATTGGAAAAGCCCAAACTGAGGACGCAAAACGCACCGACTACTGGAAGACGGCGGCGTATGGTGGCGGATGAAACAAGCTTTGACGCTCTACAGCAGAGAGTGGAAGCCATTTCGGTTCGGGTCGTCTCCTTGTATTTGGTGCCGGAAGGTTCATTAGTTCCGGAATTCAGCTCGATACACCTGAATCAGAGAGCAAGTTTGGAGTACGGGAGCTTCTAAATGAGCCGACCTTTCGCTATATGCAATCATTTTTTAATAAAATTATTATTTTACTCTTAAATAAAAATACTCATGAATCTAAAAACTCACGCAAGAAAAAAATTTTCGTGCTTTAAAAAGTTAACGAAAGAAGACTTTCGTGCTCGTGAAAGTACATTTTCGTGAGTCTTTAAAAATTCACGAAAATTTTTTTTGTGATTTTTAAAATTGAATTAAAATAATTAATAAAGTTCACGAAAATGAATTTTTATGAGCTTGTTAAGGCTCACGAAAATTTACTTTCACGAGCTTTTAGAATTCATGAAAATCTTTTTTCATGAGTCACTTAAAGCTTATCGGAATTTCTTCATGTGAGTTTTGAAAATTCAAAAAACAAAAAAGAAAAGGTATTTTGGTTAAAAAAAAATATTTAGGTTGTATTTAGTATTTTTTTTGTTGTATTTAGAATTTTCCTCGGAATATTTTTTTCTCATGTTTACTTGTTTTCTCTGATTTTGCCACGTGTATGATCCAGGAAATGATTGAATCAATTGGGTTTCGTGGCCCATTATGGAAAAGCCTATATTTGCATCTCCTGAATTCTAGTTTAGTGGTATCATTATTTACTTTGCTACTTGGCCCATTGGATTAGCCCTTTCCCTTTTAGCTTCCTTAGCTCCTTCTTTTACTACACTACCCCCTTTTTTTTATTATTATTTAACACTACACTACCCCTTTGATATTATGAGAGATGGGTTCAAGCCCTAAATTTTGAAGTTCTTATCCAATATCTACTGACCCAAAATACATTTTTGATTAATACAACCCAAGGAAGGTAAACATTGAAGGAAGGCCACTTTTACATTTTTTTTTTGGATAAACACTTTTACATTTTTATCGAATCACCTTAGCTAACATTTAAAATATTCATGAGTCGAGCCGGATTAAGTTTTGAAAAATTCTATTTAAAATTCACTTGAGTAGATTTAAGCATGCAAGTTTGGTGGATTACTCAATTTGTGAACAGGTCTAGTTAATACCTTCTTCTTTTGGTGGCTTCTATCCTTGATTTCTTTTTCATAGCATGAACAATTTAACAAGCATTTTAACATAGATTAGCAAGCACCTCAACTGTTAAGCACTGCTATCTATTGGTAGGAAATGGTTTTTTTGATTGATGCAAAACTCTTTCCTTGATTATCATGAGACAAGTTAATGAGGTTTTGGCTAAGTGGCAAGAAGAAAATTTTAAGACTCTAATGTCATAGGTTCAAATTTCACCATGTGTGAGCTTAAGTTTAATTATTGAATTTAATTATTTACTAGATTAACTAGTTAGGTTAAGTGACTTTCATGCAATTACCAGTTCTATGAATATAATACTTGATTATGATCATAATTTTTTATGTAACATATTGCTTAAATTAAAAAATATATATAATGAGACAAAGATCCTTAACTTTTTAGTTGTTTTTTCTGCTTTGTAAAGAGAATTGTTTACAAAAATTATGCACTCAACTTAGGGAATTAAGAATGATTTTCGTAATGGAATATCCTTATTAGAGCATAGTATCATAGATTAGCATTTTGCCATTTAGTGGTTAGTATTAGTATTTAGAACAAAGCAAGACAACAAACTTGATAGAAAATGATTTGACTACCATCAGTGGATGCTAATTGGTTATAGAATACAAATGTAAGATTATAACTTTTGAAAGCAATAGGAGCCAAGCTACTCTCAACCCAACTTGTTTCAAAAACATATGTACTTTACTACATATAGTTAGGAGCCTAAGGCAAAGTTTAGAGAAACATGTAAAATGGAATAAAAACTGATGGAAAAGGAAAGAAAGAAAAGACAAATCAAGCTAAGACATGGCTCACTGAACTAGATTTGCTTGAATTCACTTTCAGGGTCCATTAACTTGATTCTCATAGCTTGAAAGCGCACTGCCAGGTTGGCTGCTATAACATTTTCTTTCATTTGTCAATTAG
The DNA here is from genome assembly GCA_031772115.1 of Heritiera littoralis. Lineage (NCBI taxonomy): Eukaryota > Viridiplantae > Streptophyta > Magnoliopsida > Malvales > Malvaceae > Heritiera > Heritiera littoralis. Next base: position 6,017,908 of record JAPDPK010000023.1, read on the forward strand.
CTTCCAGGCATCTAGTAGTATAATTAGCTTTCAATTTCAATCAATAATAATGTAGTGAAATAACAGCCTCCTACCATCTCCCTTTCTCTACAGCTGAATGGTCCCAGACTCTATTGTATAGAATCCCAAAAGTTAAACCCGCATGCCCTTTTATGCATATGTTGACTGGTTTGATAAAGACATAGGTTAAGCCAAAGCAGGTAACTTTGCCAGCTCAAACTGGATTAAACACAATATAATTAGAATGTTAATCACTAATTAATTCCCATGTTTGTCATTAACATCAAATAAATAGAAAAAATATTGCACGAGAGGCACGGGGGACACGTGGGGCCTCAATCAGGCTTCATGTTGGAAATTTTAATGGAGGTGGTGGTGGTGGTGTGTGAATAGTGGAGACACCGGAGATACGCCGGATGTTGTGGTTGCTTTTGATGGCGGACCACGGCGTTGGAGGTGTTGCACATGCCTAGATGGCCATATGTTAATAAACCCAAAGCAAAGAGACTTGGTGTCTTTGATTTTTAAATGACAAGTCATGGTCTTATTTTAAGGATGTGGTGAATCTCAAGGACTTGGTTTGAGTTTCATCGGAAGCAGAAGAAATCATTAGTTAAAACCCCAATGGCCAAAGCCCCAAGTAAAACAAATAGTTTAATCAAGCGTAGTTAATGGAGGGAAGCTACATTCCTGAATCTGGATCACTACTGTATTGAGTCCTTGATTTGCAATCCATACTGTCTCATTGTTAAGAAAACATTAGTTTTCACACTTCGGAATTTTGAAGTACAGCTTGAAGCTTTCCTTCTCTGTTACATAATATATTGTAAAAATATTGTGAACTTATATTTAGGTTGGTAGCTAATTATTTTAAAAGTTGAATTTGGAGACCCTTAAGTTCCATCAAGTCTATAATTATTTATTTTAATGTGATCTCATCTTAAGAATGCTTTTTTTGTTGTTGCGAAGCATTCAAAATTTTATTCCAAAATAATTTTTTACAAAGATTAAATTCTAAATGAATCAATCAAGCTAACTTTGTGAATGTGAAGTAAAAAATTAATTATTGAATCTCGTTTGTTGATATGTTACAAATTAGAAATGAAAGAGCATTGAGGCAACAAGATATTTAATTGCTTGAATTTGTTGTCTTTTTTTTTTGTGTAAAGAAAGTTTAAGTTTGAAAATAGTACAAAGAGTTACAAATGCTAGGATTTAAACTCAAAATTAATTATTTTTGTTATAAAACATTGGATTCAAATTTTGTTAGTGACCCTTTCTTGGTGTTAATCTCGAAATAAATGAAATACACGTTTCGCTTCACTAGTGATCCGGAAGTTTTAAAGCAATTTATTTACCCCCAAAATTTTAAGAAAAAAAAAATGAATTATCCTATTCATACAAATTAACATTAAAATGATAATAATAAAACGAAACAAACAAGAGTTGTGATTGCAGAAACTTTAACCACATCCGGAATACAATTATTCATATGATCAAACATGAAGGCAGAATCAAACATTACTAGCTGTAATGTTTGAAACTAGGAGAAAGATCAAAAGAGAAAGAGAGAGATTCAGTCAAATGCAAAATGTTGGACGAATTAATCTAGTCATCTGCCTGGCTGCCTAACATTGGGTTTAGTAGCAGTAACAATAGAAAAAGAAGATGTTCAAACGAATGGATGAGTTAAAAAAAATACTGTAGTGGGTGTGGCATGACTCTCTGCTCAGCTCGGATCTCAAACACGAAGTGAAGACTTGCTTTAGACCACGATGAAAAGTCTTTAAGTAAAGGAAAGTGGGAATATAGTCTTCGAGATTAGCACATAAAAAAAAAAAAACTGACATGAGCCATATGGCTGAAGTTTAGGTTTGATAACAGGTACCGTTTAAACAGCTATATATTTTTAGCCATAGTTTTTGACGCAAATGGTTAAAGTTTGGCTCCTAAGTTTAAAATACATAAGTTCGAAATTTTAAGGTCTTTGTTGATAGGTAATTTGTAAATTCAAAAAATCAACAGATGAAAGTATAATAGATTAATTAATCTTAATAATAGATTGACAATATATTCTAACCTTAAAGATGGAATAATCTCTTACTCTTAAATTTTAATTGTCAAAAAAAATGGGTATTTTGCACTTTTTCAATTGGATAAAATAAGATTAAAGTATTATATAATTGGATGGATACAATTCAAGTAATAAAATTATTATCTGGCATGAATTCAGATAATATTTTGGTAGATATATGAAACATATGATTTTACTTTTATTTAATTCTTTTGAACCGAAGATGGAATTTGATGAGATTGAAAACTTCCAAAAAAAAAAGAGTAAATTTCAAGGCAAAGGGGACAAAACGGAGAGAAGTTGAAAGAATATTGGGGAAGGAAAAAAAGAGTTAGAGATGTGTGTCCTTAAAGTCTCTTTAACAACTCATTTTTAAGGCACGTCTTCATGAATGCATGAAGAACAAAGGCATCCAAGGTTAAACCGTAATTCAGTCCAAGTTTTTACCGTTTGAGATTTGGATTTTAATCATGAGCATTGAATTTGAATTCAAAGTTTTTTGTCGTCAAATGTGTGGCAATGTTTTGTTTTTACCACATTTCCATTCAACTACTTTCTCACCCTTTAATTACCAATTTGGCTTTGAATCACAACCACTAGACTCTCACCAGTCCACCATTGGCAATAGCATATTTGCAAAACTTTGTCTCCAATGGAGGGAAAAGTTCAAGAACAATAATGAAGTTGGGAAAAGTTGGGCTCAGAGGGAAAGCTAAATTCAAAATTTTTTTAATAAAAATTCATACATTATTCATTAAATCAGATCTCCAAAGTCATTTGATCTAAATTTTAAATATTTGAAACAAGTACAATTATATATCTCTAACAACCCTAAAATAAATCGTTTAATTATTAATAATTATGCAACTATGACTTTAGTACATTCGATCTAAATTTGCAGTATTCGAAACAAGTACGGTTATCTCTAATAAATCGTCTAATTATTAATAATTATGCAATTGTGAGTTTATGACTATTTAATTTCTACTCCATGTGGAAGGTACATGAAATTTTATAGGTGGTCGTTCAAATAAGCAGATGGAATTATTTTATGTTAATGCATAAAACTTCATTTTCAATAAGTTTTAATTAACATTGGATTGAGAGATAAGGCCTTTTAATTAAAACAAAGCATTGATTAATGAATGCCATGAGCAAAACACCTAGTCGAGGGGCATCTGCTATGAGAACATCTAAGAACGAAAGAACCAAGAATGGACCAAGTGTCCAGAGATGTTTTTCTTGATCTCCACAGCTTTCATTTGACTTGAAACACTATTAGTCGACCAGACATTGTTTTAACACCATTACCAAGGAAGTAAAATCATGACATTTCAGTCGTTCAGACAGTCTTCTTGGCAATGTCTGATTCTGATCTGATTAATCAAAGTCCACTTAACGACTAATTAGACAACCAGTTATTGTCCCTAACCCTAGCTTAAGGATGATTATCCAAATCTATGCAGTGTTTGCTGAATGCGAGAGACAAAGAGAAACATAATGCTTGTACTTTTTGATTTTACGTTTTCTTTCCTGTAGAATCCAAAAGATGAAGACGCTCCTAAAAGTGAAAGAAAAGCAAAAGTTGTTCTCTTTTTCTGATTCTTTAGCAAATAAAAAGACGGCCCTTTAATACTTTTTTCTTTCTCCTACGAACAAAGATGGATTATTTGGCTGATTTTGAGAAGATTTCGAATGCATCATCATTAAGTTTCTAACTTTACGGTCACCGGAAACACCACCTGCCGGTTCCATATGTGACATGCATGCCACTTGGAATTAACGTGTACAGCTACGTAGGGATTATTAGGGTTATAAGCAGAGCAAATATGTGAAAGAGTAAATGACTGTATGGGTTGTCGAAAGTACACAGATGGATAAAGACGAATTCCAGCAAAGCCCATTTGATTTCTCCATTAATATTTCACCAACTTTACCTTGGAATTCTCGATGCCTACTAGTCTATAGTTCATAACTCAACTGATCAGAAACAATTTAAGCAGAAATCATTAGTTCCAACCACTGTATTAAAAGAAACAGGAAAAGGAATGTTTACAAGTAACTCTGGGCATGGAAATTATGCCAGGATATGAACCATGCATTGAATTTGATATTATATTTGAAAGGTTTACCTCAATACTGCTTTGCGAGGGTCAGAGTACTGCTCTGTATCCATAGCAGTGAATACAATTTTTTTTTGACAGCAGAATTATGATGTTATGTGTAACCAAAAAAAAAAGAATTACGATGTTATGGCAGTAAAATTTTATTCATTAATAATTGGAAAGTGTACTGTTATTTTCCTGTTGAGTTGTATTCACCATTTTGTAAACCATCTACCTTAATAGATTCTTCACTCTTTTCATGGTCCTTTTGTACCAGAAAAAATAAAAGAGAATTCAAACTTATATAAACTTAGAATCATGACTTTATTACCGATGTATTTTGGATTGATTGGAAGGAGTTCAGTACTCCTTAAATAAGATCTTGGGTTCGAGCATTGTGAATGAAGAAAATAATATTGGGAGAGCCCTCTGCATCAGATCCGATCGTAGCTCAACTCCAGATTAGTCAAGGCTCAAAGTAGCTTCCGAATATCGAAAGGTCTTAAACAAAAAAATAAATCATGACTTGATTTAACGGTTATTAAATTTTTTTAAGAAAAATTTATTCAAAAGTTCAAATCTCCTTGACGTGTTATATCTTTAGATCTAGATCTTGTCTTCTAATTGATTTTAGAGGATGCAGAAAATCTTTGAAATTTATCCTTAGTATTCATAGAAACTATACTAAAAATATTGACATTGTTGGGAATCTAAGATTCCTTATGAGAGGGAAAATTATCCAACAAACGAGGTTAAACAATTACAGAAAATAAAATTTTTTAAGGTAATTCTAAATTTCGTGAACCAAATGATCGCTTAATATTCATAGAAACTATACTAAAAATATTGACAATTATAGAATCACAATTGCACTACTAATACCCATTATTCAACCAAAGCCCAGAATAATTTGACGAAATACCAAAATATTTTCTGTACTCCAAACATTCAAAGCACCAATTTCCATAATTTAATTGGTACCAATAATAGGGTGAAAAATTGCTATGGCTCAACTAAATGGTGCAATCCAATCAAAAAGAGCATATAAACATTTAAGTTATTTTTGAGTTATTCAAAATTACTTCAATGATTATTTGAATTTAATTTGTTTGTATTTTATTATAATTTAAGTATTTAATACTCAATTGAAGTCACACATGAATTTAATTTTTTTGATATATATTTTTAGCATTTGATTATTAATTTATTATTTTACTTTTTTAATATTTGATTGAAAAATAATAAATCAAATTTATTAAATCAAATTTGAACAATTTAAATATTTTATTAAATCAAATTTTAATTTTAAAAATTAAACAATATTCGAATTAAATTTAATTTTAAATTTCAAATTTCTGATTTGAGTCCATTTCAATTTAAGATCACATCGACTAGATTAAATTTTAAAAATTACCCGACCGGTGTTAAAAAAGATGGATAAATTTCATAACTGACCGAAAAGCATGAAAGGGAAAATAATTATGCTTTTGTTATGAAAAGTTCCCAAAGACTCAAAAAAAGTAGCCATTCTTGTAAATTCAACAAGAAACGGATGCTTGCGGTCATCAGCTGTGAAATCAGATGACACGCGTCAACATGGGACAAAAAAGACAGGGTCACAGTCCCATTGGTCACTTTCACCTTGTTTCTTCTTACAAAACCAATAACGATGTCCTTTCACTTTGCTCCAAATTACAAAATTAGATCCGTCGTTCACACCCTCTTCACCCTCATCTCCGGGGTAAAAAGATAAAACTGCATGGTGATAATTTACATAAAAAGAGATTTGATAATATGTAGACATATTTCAAATTGCATAATATAATATAAAATACTGTAACAAAAAATATATATATATACAAAATACAAAAAGTATCCTAATAGAAATCATATTAACATGTTAAGTAATTTTTTGTAATTTTTGTTAAATTCTTAAAAATTTTTTATCTAATTTTAATTCATATTATTTTTATATTTTTTCATATTATATTATCAATGCATCGAGAATGTATAATTTCTTTATATTATCAATGCACAAGAAATTGACACATTATCCATAAACCATTATAAGCAAATTAAAAAAGATTATCGTAATTATTTTTAAGTGCTTGGTATATTTTTAGTTTACTTGTTGATAATATGTCAACTTTTAGTGCATTAACAATGTATAGAGATTATTTACTATTGGTACATCATATACAAACTCATTCATTAATCTTTCACTTACAAATTTTTTAGTCTTACAAATTACTTACCAATAAAAGATTATAGAGATTCAAACTCAAATATTTTATACACAACATTCGAATTTTAACTTTTTTTTGCTCACAATGAGATAAAGAGAATGAAAAAATCAAAATTTAAATTTAATCTCTTTTAAAAAGAGATAATAATTATTAAATCAAATCTTGATAAGTTAAAACATTAACTAATTGAGATAACTCTACTCAAAAAAAAAAAAAACTAATTGCGATAACTAGCGATGGCTAGAAATATCGTATTTAAGATTGGCAATCTACTAATATGCTACAATTTTTTACATAAAAAAAAATATGCTACAATTTCCATGGAAATTAACAAAAATATTTAAAGTGGGCAAGCGAAATTAAGGAATGCATTATGTAACACGTGATTTATTTAGACAAATCATTGATTATGGAAATAGTAATCAAGGAAATTTACTTGCCGCGAGATTATAAAGGTCATTTTCTCTATCATGCAAAGAAATTTGACAGAGACTTGTTCATTAATCTACAAAATTCCCATGATTATGATATAAGAAAAAAAAATGATTGTAGCCATTTGATAAATAAGAAACAAAACAGACAAAAAAAAAACTACTTATTCATCGGCACGCTGTAAACAAGTAAATGAGGAAAAGTTCCAAAGTAATTATGGGTTTTGTATGCGATAATCATTATTGAAGGAAAATTTTTTAAGGTATTTAAAAATTTAGAATAATTATTTTTATTTAGATAAAAATAAATTCTTAAAAATGTTATCTTTAAAATATAATATTTAAATGGAAGAATGTATATGAATTTACATTAAATAAACATTAATTTATATATATGTTTTAATTGATATTTAAGTGAAAAATCATTACTTTTGGAATGAACTTTTATCAACAGAACTTTTAAATTTTTCCATCAAAGTATTCAAATGTTTGAACTAATGTAAAATTTCTGAAATTTTACATGGCATTCGATTGCTTATCTCATAGGCATTTCTTTGTAATTTTTCATTTCAAAAGTTAATAATCAATATCCAAATTTAATATTTTTCAACACAAATGTAATTAAGTAAATGTGTAATATTTGTTGAAAAAATCAAAATAAATGTTTTTGAAAATATTAATTTTGGTAATACAGCAAAGGGTGCCTAAGCCATCTTGTTGTACAAGACAGTAACTCTTCTCTCTACTAAAGAAAATCTTGTTTTTGCCCTTGCTGGTGTCCATCTTTTGCGCTTTCATTTTTCTTCTGATTCTCTGTCTCTCTCTCTCGCTTTTGCCCTAAAAAGGGCACTGATTTGCTTCTTAAGAGGCCCTCTTCTTGAGCAGTCTTTTTCAAGCCCCCCAAGTCTGAGAGAAGGAGAGGGAGAGAGAGAGAGAGGAAGGAGACTGCTTGAGCTTTAGTCTTCATTAGTAAACTTGTTTCCATTCTTACGTATATTATTATACCCTTCAAAACCATTTCTTTGTTCTTAAATTCTTTGATTAAACGATTTTTTTTTCAGATATAAACTACAACCCACGGTCCTATTACCATTTCTCGTTAGAGGATAAGATAAAGAGAGTTTTTTTTTTGAGAGGTTTTTTGTCTGCAATGGCGCCAAGTTTTGATTGTGCAGTTTCCAGTCTTCTATGTGCAGAAGACAACAACAGCATTTTTGATGATAATGAGTATTTTGGTGGGGGTGCTGAGGTGGAAGAGTTTGGGGCTACATGGAGTCATAGATATTATCGAAACTTGAATCAAAACCGAATCTTTAATGGTGTTGATGAAGATGGGTTGCCATTGCAGAGTGAGGAGTGTGTGGCTTTGATGTTTGAGAAAGAACATCAGCATTTGCCTAATGCTGATTACTTGAAGAGGCTCCAAAGTGGAGATTTGGACTTGTCGGCTAGAAAAGAAGCTGTTGATTGGATTGGGAAGGTGGGTTAACTCATCAGGAATGAATCATCTTCTCTATTTTTCACTTAGATTATTGGAGAAGGTTTCATATTAATGGTTTATTATAAAGTGGGTGCTTTTGCTGTGTCGATATTAGGATTGTTTCTGAGTTTAAGTCTTGTTTTTTCTCAGATTTGTATGCTTTTCCTCTGTGCTTTGTTGAGTAAAAAAAACCCTTCTTGGATTAATCCTGATTCCTGATTATGTTTTGCAAAACTCCTCAAGGTCGATGAAATGAAGTGGGTTTGGTTTTCTCTTTGTTTTGGTATCTTTTCTTTCAGAATCTGAACTGTGTTTGGTGGGTTCTTTTTCTTTTTTGCTTTTGGGGCCAATGCTGATTTGTTAATTGTATTTATCTCTTCAGTTCTTTCTCATCGGCTTCAAACTATTTCTGCTTTTTGTATATTCCCTTTCTCTTTATCAGTCCTTGTTATAGGGTATGAGCTGTTAGGCTTCCTTCCTGTTCGATTCAATTATTTGCCTCCAGTCATTCCTTTCTTTGACCTTTCTTTCATTGTTAATTCTAATTGCCCCGTTTGTTCAACAGGCTCATTCCCATTTCGGCTTTGGACCTCTTTGTGCATATTTATCTATAAGCTACTTGGACAGGTTTCTCTCTGCCTATGAGTTACCTGTAAGTTCAATCAAACATGAGATTCTTCCTTTTTGGACCAACCTTTGCACTAAAGTCCATTGACTTAATTGTTTCCAATCTCGGATTATGCAGAAGGGTAAAGCTTGGATGACGCAATTACTGGCCGTGGCATGCCTATCTCTTGCAGCCAAAATGGAGGAGACTGAAGTTCCATTAATTTTAGATTTGCAGGTTAGAACTCAACCAGAGGCAATAGTTTCCTTTGGTGTTAGTATAGTTTTGGTTTGATCTGATAGTTTTGATTTGATCTGATAGTTTTGATTGTTAACAGGTGGGAGAATCTAAGTTTGCGTTTGAGGCTAGAACTATTCAAAGAATGGAGCTTCTAGTGTTGAGCACTTTGAGGTGGAGAATGCAAGCAATCACCCCATTCTCCTTCATAGATTATTTCCTTTACAAGCTCAATGATGATAAAATTCCACTCAGAAGTTCAATCTTGAGATCAATTCAACTCATCTCAAGCACAATAAAAGGTCCCTCTCTCTGTTCCTCACAGTTGCACACAGACAAATGTACCATTTTTACATTAATTTTTTGTCTGCAGTGTCACAAATATGATAGAGAGGTTTGAAAGGGATCTGATGTTTTTGGTGGGTGGGAATTGAATGCAGGGATTGACTTCCTGGAATTCAAGCCTTCTGAGATTGCAGCAGCAGTGGTAATATCTGTTGCTGTGGAAACCCAAACAGTGGACCCTGCGAAAGCAGCTTCTGTTCTCACTCACCATGTACAAAAGGTAAACGTGTTGGTCCAAAATCAAATCTAAAAAGGGAACATAGAGGATTGAATTAACACATGGTTCGGTTGATTCTTTTGCAGGAGAGGCTGATGAAGTGTGTGGAAATGGTTCATGATTTGGCATTGGTTGGTGGGTCTGGTAAGGGAGGCAATGCAGCTGTCTCATCTGTGCCCCAGAGCCCCATTGGGGTGCTGGATGCTGCCTGCTTGAGCTATAAAAGTGATGACACAACGGTTGGGTCATGTGCAAACTCTTCACACACACAAATTACTCCCAGTACTAAAAGGAGAAAACTAAACAGACCCTGTGAAGTGGAGCTGTGAAACTGATCATGGAAGATCAAGATATGCATATTCACACAAAACCGAATACTCCTATATGTTTTGTTATTGTTCCATAGTAGCTTTGGGTGTGTTGTTATGGAGATTATGAGCAAATCGAAAAGCGAAAAATACAGGATGGGAGATAGACGGGAGAAAAGGCTACATGAATGGAGAGTTGTTGAATAAGTTGAGTCATGGGCTGAGTATGGAGGATAGAATCAAGGAATTTTCATGCTGTTGGCATGGAGAGGAGTCACCAGCTGTTAAATATTAGACTTCTTAACAGCTAGTACTTTATTTTTTGCTTTGTGAGAACAGTTTGTTGTAGGTTGGAGCTTCTTTTTGGAGAAACAAAAATGAAAAAGAAAAAAAAATAGTAATATGAAATACATTTGCATAAATGGTTTGGCTTATATGGTAATGTTTTTTATTCTAATTTTATATATGTCTTGGAGATGGACATAGAAATTGCAAAGAAAATAGAGGAAAAAATTAAAAAGATTTTCATGCATCTTTTTCTTGGGTTTGATCTGATGAATATTCAAATTTGATTTGAGTTAATTTCGATCTCTAAAATAACAAATCGAATGGAATTTATGTTGATGTCCAACTAAAAAGGTAAGTTTAATTGAAATTTTATTTATTTTAAATATATTGAATATATACAAGTAAAATATAAAAAGTGTTTAATGTCAATATTTATGATTTTATCAAGTCTAATTGAACTTATTCAATTGGGTTCAAGATGTTTGGGTAAAGCACAAGTTAAGCTTGACTAAGAAAAATAAAACTCAATGTAATTTGAATCAAATTTTGAGTTTTTAGTTAAGTCAAAATCAAACTTAAACTTGAAATCAATTTTAAATTTTTTAATCAAATCAAACTTATATACGGTGTTAAATCAAATCGACTAAATTAGATTACATCTTTAGATGTTATTGCCTATTCCTCCATAAGTTATGAAATAATAAACATAATTGACCAAAAATAAAAAGTTAAAAAAAAAGGATTTTGCAAATGACTACCTAATTATAACTGGGATTGGCTGGGCTGGGCATCACCAAAGTTGCTAGTAAAACTAGTACTAATAAAATGTACTAAAATGAGGTTTGGGCCCCCACGTGCATCCATAGCAGCAAACAAAGGTATTCCATGGATTATTCCTGACATTAAAATATAAATTAACCATTATTCAAAAAAAAAAAACACTCACTACCAGTCACATGCAACATTCAATGCTTTGCAATATATCTAAAAATAAAATTAATTTCTTTCAAAACTATATATAAATTTCATTTAAGAACTTTCGTGAACATGGTTTAAATAACCACTTTTAAGTCAACAACTTCTTGATCAAATAATTAAGAAAAAGTTATGACATTATTATAAAGTTTGAATTCAAATCCAAACAATCTAAATCCAAACAATCTTACCATCACCTCAATTATCATATATTTCTATTGTAATTAAAAAAATAACCATTCTTAAGAATTGATATTTAACAAATCTTAACATCTGCAATCATTTTTTTATTCTCAAACTTCAAACTCTTTTATACAAAAAAAAAATCTACGGTCTTTGTTAGAAGAAAAACTAGCAAATCAACATTTTTGTTAGAAGAAAATCAAATCATTTTGTAAATTCAATTCTTTTAACGGTATAACGAAAGTTTTTGATTTAGAAAAAATGGAAATGTAAATGTAAATGTTGAAACGCAAATCTAATACTTACAATGGTCTAAATTAAATTTTATATATATATGTATAAAATTGACACCATAATCTTTATATCAGTGACAACCTTCCGAGTCTGACAATGAGGAGCACAAAGTCGGAAAATGACATAGATTAGCAACCAAAGTATGGCTCAAATTACATGGTTTAAACAAATCACAGATCACAGTTAGTGGATATGTACGTAATATAGACAAATATATGGAACAGAAGACAAGGTCCTTGAAACTGTAAACCGACCATTCCTACAAGCAAAATTCAGACTCGTCAGTTTGAACCATTAAGTTAATGCTTGCATAACATATAGCTCAGAGAAAAGTTATTAAATAAGCGGTTCTGCAACTGCTACCTAAACAGCACCACAATCTAAGTTGCATAAGTTTTGTCTACTGCAGTTTCAACAAACTTTGGGCCCTTGGTACTAATTTCTATGTTTGAAGCATGAAAATGAAATCATAGAGAAAGCTAGAAGGGGGTGAAAAGGAGGGAAGGTTTCAAAGTAATAGCTTTCGTGAAATTGATTTGCAGTTTTGCTACTTTGTTTCTCGAGCTTCATTTGGATGGGGGTCAGTAAACTTTCTCAGTGGGCAAAGACTGAATTTCTGACCCAAATCTATTGACAGACCTGGCCCAAATATGATTCGCAATTGATACATGAATTTTTGGAGAATTACATCCAAAAATAAGTTATTAGGATAGTAGAGTTGAAGTCCATATACACCCCAAAAACAATTCTTATCTCCATTTTCGACATGGAAATCCAGGTCTTCCTATCACTTGCAATTAGAATCACAACAATCTATCACGCTCTGACCATGTGAGCTGATTTTGTACTAGATTATCTTAGTTTCGAACAAATATTACAGTACTGATTTCATCATCTCGTAACGTATGATTGCAACTGAGAGATATGATATATGATTCTGATACCAAATAATATACTAATTTTAAGAGAATTACACCCCAAAAACTAACTATTAGAGTGTAGAGACAAAAATGACCTTATAAAACATGTGAGTTATCAAGTCGTTGGTAATCCTCATCTATCTAAGAAGCTGATATTGCCATTCGCACAAAAATTTTCTTTATTAAACACATGCTGAAAATTTGAAATGTACATTCGCACTCTGCAGCTAGAGCTGTTAGTAGGCTGGTCCGGTCCGGTTCCGAACCGGTTTTTACCGGTTCCGGCCCACTAACAATAAAAATCGGTATGCGAACCGGTCCGAGTCGGGCCGGTTCGTATTATATCTAGGTGCGAACCAGCTCGGTTCGATGAACCAGTTTGGTTCACTTTTTTAAAATTTAAAATTTTTATTTTTTTAAATTTATATTAATTTATTTTAATAAAAATACATATATATTAATATATTTTTATAATTTTATCTAATAAATTTATTTTTATAATAAATAATGTTAATAGTTTAATTTAACAATAATTTATTATAAAGTTATTATAATTTATTTAATTAATGTAACAATAATGTAAAAATAAATTACTATAAAATTATCTAATAAAATTATTGTTATAATAAAATAAAGTTATATTATGAATATGATATTATAATAAAGTTATTATGATAAAGTGATATTTGATTCAAAATATAAATAATGATATTATGAATATTATTATTATATTCATTTTGCAATATCATTTTGCATATCATTATTTATATTCATTTATTATATTCATTTTACATTTAAAATGATAAGTAAGTATCATTTTGCATTTAAAATAATTTATTATATTTGAAATATCATTTATTTAATATTTATTTATTTATTTATTCATTTATTTAATATTTATTTATTTATTCATTCATTTATTTAATATGTTTTTAAAATATTCATTCATTTTGTATTTTAAATATTTATTTATTTTAAACATAGATAAGTATAACATTAATTAATTTGGTATGTAATAATAATAATAATAATAATAATAATAATAATAATAATAATAATAATAATAATAATAATAATAATAATAATAATAAGATGAAGAAGAAGAAGAAGAAGAAGAAGAAGAAGTTAAAATAACAAATGAGAAAAATGAGAGAGTAGAAGGCTAAAGATTTTTTACATGAAAAACCCCTTTAAAAGTTAGAAAGGTAAAAACCACGGGATTGTAGTCCATAAAAATATTTACTATGACTAAACTTATTTATAATTTTACATACAATTTACAAGAAAAAAATTATTATCCATTCTTCATAATTTATACGGATTGCCTTGGAAATTTCTTCCTCCTCCTCCGAATTATTATCAGCGAATTCATTGGCCATTTCAAGTTTGATATTGCTCGATTCCGCATCAAACCAATCTTTAAGGCATATTAACATGCACAATGAATTCGGATTAAGAGTGGTTCGATGGTCTATAATAATTCTTCCACATGTCGAGAATGCAGATTCTGAAGCAACGGAAGAAACTTGTACTGCAAAAACATCTCGGGCCATGAAAACTAAAATTGGAAATTGTTTTTGGTTTTCTTTCCACCATTGGAGAAGATCAAAGTTTTCATCTACAGACAAATCCTGACTTAAGAAAAATCCTATCTCATTGAAGCTAGAAGTTTGTCGAGTTGTTGATGATCCAAATTTGTCGACTTTTCCTTTTAACTTCATTCTCTTCTTTGCTGCTTCCTTAATTGCGTTCAAAATTCATTTTTCTTTTTTATTGCTACTCTCGGTTTCTTTGTACGAATCTTCTTATCTTTGATTAAAGTTGAACTGCTTCCTTTCTGCTTCATAAATATTAAACAATTCTAAAAAAAAATTGTTAATTGAGGACTTTTGATCCTCAATAGAATCAAGACAAAGAAATTCTTTGTAACAATAAAAAAAAATCTCTATATTTACCTCAACTTGACTAGGATCTAGTAAAGTTACAATACAATAAATAGAAGGAATAATTTTCCCAATATTTTTAAAATTTTTCCTACATATCATATATAAAGGAACTTAAAGTTTCATGATCTCTAAATTTTACAAATTTTTCAAATATTGTGTAGTTAATAGGAACAAAATAACGTGTAGTTTGATAAAATTGAGTTGAAAATCTTTCGACTGCATCTTTTAAAAGTGGATAATAAATCAACACAACATTCAATAAAAGTCCAATCTTCTTCAAAAAGTGTTAAATGCCTGCTATTTGTATAATTGTTATAAAAAGGAGTAACAGTTCTTTATAAGGTAAAACAGAAGAAAGCAAACGATGAAGTGAATTCCATCTTGTTTCCACAGGAAGTGGAAACGCTTTAACATGTATATTATTTTCTATACAAACTTGCTTCCATTCACGTTTATTATTTGACGTGCGAATCTATTTTGCTAAAATTTTAATTTTATCAATTGAACCTATGTCATTACCAGTACTAGTAGAATTAAAACCATTTTGAAGACATAAATTTATAATATGACATGCACATCTTGCATGAAAAAATACACTTTGCATAACTGGGTTTAAACTTTTAATTAACGGAGGAATTGCTGCAGTATTACTCGAAGCATTATCAAAAGTAATAGCAAAAACTCTATTATTTTCGAGTCCATATAAGTTACAAATTTTAGTAATATATTTATGAATAGTATATAAATTATGTGCTTTTTCTATTACATCTAAGGATAAAATTCGTTTTTGCATGCACCAATCTTCATTTATCCAATAACAAGTTATAACAAGATAACTTATACCGTTAGTAATAGTCCATTTATCACTAGTTAAACTAACCCTAGATGAAATATTACTAAGTTTATCAATTAAAGCTTGTCTATATTCTTTAAACATATCCATACAATATTTTTTTAATGTATGTCTAGAAACAGATTTATATGCGGGTTGTAAATATTTACAAACAAATTCTATGTATCCTATTTTTTCACAAATTGTGAATAGTTGTTTAGTCCTAACTACAAATCTAACTAAACCATGTCTAGCTTGAACATTATCAAAATTAATTTTTTTTCACCATCATGTGTATTAATTTGATATTGTTTGCCTTTAAAAATTTCATTTTCTTCGACATCATGATTAATTTTATGTGCAGTAATTAAATGTCTTTTATATGTACCTGTGCCGCCACCACCTCCACGGGAGTTATAAGAGTAAACGCTTTTACACAATTTACAGATAACACAATATTTATCCGTCATACATTCTTTTACTACAATGTCGAAATACTCCCATACCCTGTTTGTTTTTTTTTTTTCGGTTAAACTTCGATCTTGATGATGTAGCAACAGTGGTGTCAGTTAATGATTGTGTTTGAGCACGACCTCCTCCACGACCACGACCAATCGATGGTGCCAAAGGAAGCTCCTACTCCTCCAAATGAATATCGGGTTCGATTTCATTAAATGATTCGTCACCCAAATTAGGAATTTCAGTAGAACCAAAAGGTTGAGAAATAGAACATGAACGACGAAAGAAATTTGACATTTTTATATTTTTTTGAAAATAAATATATGTTAAATTTAAAAAAATAGATGTAGGATATATATAATATATTGGAAGTTGGAACTTGAAAATTAAAAGCAAAATTTGTAAAATTATAAAATAAAAAGAAAAACAAAATTTAGAGAAGAAAATGATGATATTATAAATTTGGAATAAGAGAGTTTGAGTGAATATTGAGAGAGTTTGAGTGAATATTGAGAGAGTATGAGTGAGTATTAAGAGAATAAGAGTGGATGAGTGTTTAGATTTGAGAGAAAATATGAAAGAAAATGTAAAGAAAAATAAAAGGAAATGAAAGGATATTTATAGAGGAAAAAAATGAAATTTTAAAAGAATTAAAAAAAATAAAAAAAGGAGGGAGGGAGCGCCTCAGATGACATCAAGCAGTAGCCTGCTTTTGCATGCTACTGCAAACCTGCCACTGGGCCATGCGCAATGGCAAGTTTGTTTTATTTTTATTTTTATTTTTATTTTTTAATTTTTTAAAATTGAACCGGACCGAATGGTCCCGGTTCAAAAAAATTCGAACCAGCCTAACCTGATATTATATCGGGTTGGGCCGATTCAAAACTGATAATAAATCGATTTCGGTTATCGAGCCAACCCGACCCGACAACCACTTCTATCTGCCGCTAATCTCACGAATATCACCTATTATGCAGCCAGAAGTCGTTATACTTTCATTATGAGATTTAAATGCCCCAAACCACTTGAAATTAGAATCGTAAGAGCATTGCATTTGACCGCCTCCGCCATGTAACAAATGCTAATATGGCCTAAAGCAGACCACTTAATGCTATAAATTACATTGCTTCTTGGCATCATGTTTTATTATCATGCTTGGCATCATCCTGATAACAAGCCCATAAACTCGAATCAGAACAATCAAGGCCCTAAAGAAAATGAAACCGTGTAAAAATGCATGCACCAGACCTGGAAAAAGTACATAAAAGAGATTGACAAACAATATTAAAGGGCTAATTACCACAAACTGAGCTATCATTATCAATCTCGGTATACAGCCACTGGAAACAAGACTCAAAAATGTCAAATAACCCAAGTTGCAAAGGACCACTACAGAGAAGGGAGCGTATCGATGAAATTTCACGCACAGTTGAATATAAGATTAAGCTGTTTCCTTATCTCCAGCTGCTGAATATCTGAGATGAAGCTGCTATATCCATCTTGACTTTTGTTCAAACATCACTCATTTGATTTTGTCCTATAATTGTTCATCGATATAATTGTAAAGAGCAGTGTGGTCATCCTTGCAGATTTACACTTATCATGCCAATTCTACTGTTGTTTATGAGATCAGAGCATGTGCAGACAAAGGGGAATGAGGTTGGATAAAAAATTGGAGAAGAAAAACTGGAAATTATGGAGATTACACCAATCAATGGACAACGATTTTAAGCTCGCCTAGGCGGGGAACTTGTAAGAGATCCGGGTTTGTCTTCTTAAATAGGCCCGGTCAAAGATAAGTGTTTGTGTCCTTTGAAGACAGTTTGCAGCTAGATAGTGGACAGAAATTGGACTACTTGCTGTGAAAATAGTCATTGAGCCCACCATTAAACTTGAGCTCTTTTTTTTTTTTTTTAATTTCACATATAAAATTAAAATAATAACACATATTTTTTTTTATTTTTTTAATATTTTTAAGAGATATATATTATTATTTGTGGAGTATAAAATTTTCATTGACAATATATTAGATAAGTATTTTTTATATTTTTAAAAATTATAAAATATAATAAATAATTATTCAATATATTATCAAATAAAATTTTTAAATTAAAATTTTAAAAACCAACTATCTTACTTCTGCTTGATCGTATATAATTTTTTTCATGAACTAGACCTAAAGTATGCTAAAATCAATATGAGATTTTGAGGTCTCACTAAATATGATATTTGTTTAGTTTGTTATTATTTACATAGTTTATTATTGTTATTGTGTATACCACTTTATCAAATTACATATTCATAAAATATAATATTTTAATTATGATTATAACTTTAATTGAAAATACACCCTTTCAAAAAAAAATCTCTAAAAGTGTGTTTGGATGAGAGGGATTTCGAGAAAGAAATTCATTTCAATTAGGATATTTAAAAATCTAAAATCTAAATTCCTTGTTTGGTAAAAAATTTTGAAAAATTTTAAAATTTAAGAGGGATTTTAAAAAGAAATTTGAGATACTCAAATTCCCTCTTGAAAATCCACATAAAAAGGTGATTTTCAAAATTTCTCTCATTCTTTCGTACTTTATTAGACATGACCTACTATTAAATATAAAATTAAAAACAACAACATATTATTTTATTTAAATATAATATATATTTTTATTTTTTATATTATTAACAATATGTATATATTTTTACAAATCTAATGATACCCATACTGTATATTTTATTTGATATTTCTCTTTTTCTAATATATAATATTATTATTTTTCTTTTATAATTATTTTTTATTTAATCAAATTCTAGTATCCAAAAATTCTTCCTAGAAATTATTTACCTAAACAAAGTAATTATAAATGTTAATATTTTAAAATGATAAATTTTGAAATATTTTTATTTTAAAATATCTCAAAATTTTAAAATTTTTCATCCAAACTCATGGTAAGATAAATGCTCTTCACCCTCTTTCATTGATGGATTCAGATTCAAATCCAAGCTATAAAAAAATTAAAAAAAAAAACCCTCAACCCAAGATCCACAACGACGACGTTGGGGCGGTGGAGGAGTTAAAAATGGACCAATGACTGCACGATTTAAATAAGCGTGATAGTAATCTGTCGTGTATCCGCAAAGGTTGACGAATGAAGACTCAACGGGAATCTAATCCGACGGTAGCACCACGCGGGGCAGCCAGCCAGCATGCCTGCCTCTCACTCGTATCATATCTTCGGTCTTCACCGCTGCCTGGCTGCCAATCTTCGGTACGATGATTGTGGTACTTACGGTACTTGATTACATGTACAGGTTGACTCCCACTACCCCATGCGCCCAACTACACAACCGCCCAACCCCAACCCCAACCCCTTACACTTTTTATTTTTAACTCTTTGTCCTCAAATTTCCTTCCATTTCTTGTTTCTCACCCATCCCTTTGTGTTTCTCTTCTATATTTTCCCCCATTTTCTCTTTGCCTTCATAATTCATCCCCTCTGTTGAATTTTTTTCTGCAATTTTGTCAAAACTTGAAAGAAATGCAAATGCAATAACTAATTAATATTTTATACACAGTTAGTGAAATTTTTTGATTTTATAATCGGAGTTAAGATGATGACACATATTTTATTTATTTTTTATTTTTTAATATATTTAAATGATATGTGTATAATCATCTTAATCTCGTTTGTAGAGTAATAAAATTTCATTGATTGTGTATGAGGTAATTATTCATAAGTAATTTAGTATTAACCATGTTTCGTTTAATTTTTTGTGATTTTGGATATTCATAATTTAACTCGTGAAAAATTATAATTTTCTTAATAATTCTTATTTGATGATATTAGAAAAATCATGTATCTAAGTGGAATAATGGATATTTAATGATAAAGATAAAAATCTCAAATATGGTTATTACAATAAGATGATTTAAATTTCGCATTATATATCTATTTTTAATATTAAAATACTTAAATGGATTAGTGTCATGATACTAATTCAGTTTACAAAAAAAAAATCTTATTAATAACAAGGATATGTATTCTATACTCTGTCAGTGTAGTTTTTTGATTACACAAATAGAATTAATATGATTATACATTTCTTATTTTACTTATTTTTTATTTTTTTAATATGTTTAAAGGACATGTGATCTTAATCTCACTTATAGAGTCAAAAAACTCTACTGATAATGTATAGGATATTAATCCTAATAACAATTATAAAATTAATGATATTATATATATATATATATATGATTTGTTCGTATTAAAAAAATTCAACTTCTTAAAAAGAAAAAAACTAATCACGGAATTTCATACTTTTTATTAAAAATTTTTTTTTTAAAAAACACTAGCATATTGGGTGGGCAAATTCAAGTATTAATAAAAAGAAGTCACTTCTCCACATAGCACTCAAAGATATTGCTGGAAATTGGAGGTATAATGCAAATGAAATTAGCAATATAATCTCCAATCACTTCTCTTAGCTCTTCACCACAGAATTATGCTATAGCTCTTTGTCATCACAACTCAACAACAAACTTGGTATTTCTCTAAATGAAAGGGAAGTGGAAGACCTCTCCATCCCCATTTCACCTAAGGAAGCATTAAAGGCGGTTAAATCCATGAAACCCCTCAAAGCACCAGGTCTAGATGGACTCCACCTTATTTTCTACCAAAAATGTTGGGAGATTATTGGAAAATCA
The DNA here is from genome assembly GCA_031772115.1 of Heritiera littoralis. Classification (NCBI taxonomy): domain Eukaryota; kingdom Viridiplantae; phylum Streptophyta; class Magnoliopsida; order Malvales; family Malvaceae; genus Heritiera; species Heritiera littoralis. Next base: position 6,038,557 of record JAPDPK010000023.1, read on the forward strand.
GTCGTTGAATTGGTTCTCAAAGTTTTCCAATCAAAAGAAATTTCGAAAAATATCAATGACTGTCTCCTTGTTCTTATCCCCAAGGTAACCAACCCGGAATCCATCTCCAATTACAGACCAATCAGCCTCTGTAACACCATCTACAAAATTATAACAAAAGTGATGGTGAATAGAATCAGACCCGTCCTCTCTAGAATCATTCACCCTTTGTAAACAAGTTTTGTTGCAGGTAGAAGAGCACAAGATAATGTGGTGATTGCGCAAGAAGCTGTTCACTCCTTTAAGAAAAAGAAAGGCAAGAAAGGATGGATCATGGCAAAGGTTGATTTAGAAAAAGCCTATGATAGGCTTGAATGGGGATTCATTAGACAAGTCCTTACCTTCTTTAAATTCCCTCAGAAATGGATCAATCTCATCATGTCTTGCATTTCCTCTTCTTCTATGACCATTCTAATTAATGGTGAGCAAGGAGAAAAAATCACACTGACTCGTGGCATTAGGCAAGGCGATCCATTATCGCCTTACCTATTCACTCTATGCATGGAATTTCTTTACTTAAAAATTCATGAAGCTTGTGAGGATAAAGACTGGGTGCCCATTCAACTCTCTAGAGGAGGGCCAAAGATCTCCCACCTCTTTTTTTTTTTTTTTGCAGATGATCTCCTTTTGTTCGGCAAGGCTTCAATCAACACTTGTTGTGCTATTCTCAGAGTGATGGAAGACTTTTGTAAAAATTCTGGTCAAAAGATAAATCTTGAAAAGTCTATCCTCTTCTTCTCAAATAACTTGAGTCAAGAACAGAAGGACTGCTATAGTGAGTTAATGAATATCAAGCATGCGAGGGAGATAGGAAACTACCTTGGATTTCCAATCACCAAAAGCCACAAGGAAGCAAACTATAGATTTATCACAGAGAAAATCAAACAGAAATTGACAGGATGGAAAGCTAACATTCTATCTTTTACAGGAAGAACAACTCTCATCAAGTCTGTGTTTAATGCCATCCCATCCTACTACATGCAAGGAACTCACATCCCAAGGAAAATCTGTGAAGAGGTAAATAAAATCTCAAGGAATTTTTTGTGGGGTTCAAGTGAAGAACACAAAAGAATGCATATGGTTGGTTGGGACAACATAACTTTGGATAAGAAAGAAGGAGGATTAGGCATAAGAGACATGTATTATTTAAACAAAGCAAATATGGCAAAAATCAGTTGGAGGATGTTCACAGAATCAGAAAGTTTTTGGGCTAAAGTCTTGAAGCACAAATACTCAAGGAATGACTCTTTCACAAACAAGGCGTGCTCCCCACTCTGGAAAGGCATGCGCCAAGCGAGAGAAGTGATTGAAAAAGGATTGAGATGGGTGATAAAAAATGGATCCAACACCTTTTTCTGGTTAGACGACTGGATTGGAATTGGACCACTTTGTAACATTATTTTTGGTCCATGGACACCTGAAGATAGAAGGCTCAAAGTAAAGGATGTGATTTCGAACCAAGGTAGATGGAATTTCAATGTGCTTAATGCTCAACTACCTGATGAGATTATTCAGAAAATAGAAGCAATTCCGCTCCAACAGGAAAGTGAAGAGCAAGATACCATAGCTTGGAAATTCTCACAAACGGGACTTTTCTCTACTACCTCTGCTTATAAAGTAGCAAAAAACTCAACAGCTTGTCTTAATTCTGATTGGGAACAGATTTGGAAGGCTCAAACCACTCCTAAAGTTCAACACTTTCTTTGGCAATGAGTTCACAACAAAGTGGCAACTAGACAAACCTTAGTGTCTAGAGGGTTAAGGATCTCACACCTCTGCCCTAGATGTAATACTGAAACAGAAACAATCCAACACTGTCTCAGAGAATGCTCGAAGATTCAAGAACTCTGGAGTTCAGTAAATGACTCCAAGGACTTCTTAAACAGTTTTCAACTTAACTTTTCTAACTGGATCTTCTACAACATAAAGCAAAACAATAACTCCAAGGAAGGAGTTCCTTGGAATGTGATCTTTCCTTAAACCCTATGGATGCTTTGGACCAGTAGAAATAAGCTGGTTTTTGAAGCAAACAACATTCCAAATAGCAAAATTGTGACTGAAATTTATAAAAGAGCTAAGGAATTTTGGGCTGTCATGAAACCAGACAATATATGCAGTCCACGCATGGAGATCAACATAACCTGGACTTTTCCCCCAATCGGATATATTAAGCTTAATACGGATGGATCGGCACATCCAGGGAAAGCGGGAGCTGGGGGAGTTTTTCGCGACTCAAGTGGAAGATGGCTTGGGGGATTCGCTAGGAAACTTGGTCATACTACCAGCACATGTGCTGAATTATGGGTGTCGTAACGGCTTCGCGCTCGACGATTTTGAAAAAAGCGTTTAAAAACAAAAATGGGAGTCGCCTTTGACTAGGTGTGATTGGCCACCTGAAAAATGTTTATCTTTTTAACAAAATCTCAAAATTAATTAAGTTTTATTAAAAAGACATATTTTTGGTCTGCGAAAACAAAAATTGGGTTCGGGGGTACGGTTACGCGTGGGGAAGGATTAGCACCCCCACGACGCCCGTTAAAAACGGTACCATAATAATCATGTGTTATCCTTTTTGTTTTAATAAAATGATCTTACTTTAATATTTAAAATCAATTCCTTTTTTTTATTCCAACCTTTTTATTCAAAATCATTTTTTTATTTGCAAATTTATTTTGTTTTACTTTATTTTTCGAAAGTAAATGTGAACTTTTTTGTATTGAATAATTAAATCAAATACTCCAATACTTTTGGCAGCATTTGAAATAATTTTCCTCACCTAGAGATTTCTTAAGAATCACTACTTGTGACTTCTACAGAATCTCATCCTCGAAAAATTCACACTTGCTTCGAAATTAAATGGATGCATATGATGCAAACAAATAATATATGATGCAAATGAATTTTTAATTTCAAATTTCCTTATTTATTTGTTGATTTATTTATATTTCTTTATTTTTAACAAAACTTATTCATTTTCATTTTTAGTAAAAATTTAAATTATCGAAAAACCGTACTAAATATTCCAATACTTTTGGCAACATTTAGTAGGATTTCTCTCACCTAGGGATCAGTTAAGGAATCACTACTTGTGACTTCCATAACATCCCATCATCGGAATTTTAATTAAATTTAAAATTTATTATTAATTTTCTTTTTCTATTTTCTTTTAAAAACTCATTTATTTTTATTTTTAATAAAAAACTAAATTATTGAAAAATCATACTAAATATTCCAATACTTTTGGCAACATTTAGTACGACTCTTCTCACCTAGGGATTAGCTAGGAATCACTACTTGTGACTTCCGTAGCATCCCATCATCGGACAAATATTTCATTTATTTTAAAATTAACTTTTATTATTAGTTTTTCTTTTAAAAACTTATTTTTTATTTTTAACAAAAAATTAAATTATTGAAAAATCATACTAAATATTCCAATACTTTTGGCAACGTTTAATACGACTCTTCTCACCTAGGGATCAGCTAGGAATCACTACTTGTGACTTCCGTAGCATCCCATCATCGGGATTTCATTTTAATTTAAATTTAATTTTATTATTAATTTTAAAAATTCAATTTTAATTTCAAAAATTTAAATTATTGAAAAATCATGCTAAATACCTCAATACTTTTGACAATATTTAGCAGACTCTTCTCACCTAGGGATCAGTTAAGGAATCACTACTTGTGACTTCCATAACGTCCCATCATCGGAATTTCATTTTAATTTAAATTTAATTTTATTATTAATTTTAAAAATTCAATTTTAATTTCAAAAATTTAAATTATTGAAAAATCATGCTAAATACCTCAATACTTTTGACAATATTTAGAAGACTCTTCTCACCTAGGGATCAGTTAAGGAATCACTACTTGTGACTTCCATAACGTCCCATCATCGGAATTTCATTTTAATTTAAATTTAATTTTATTATTAATTTTAAAAATTCAATTTTAATTTCAAAAATTTAAATTATTGAAAAATCATGCTAAATACCTCAATACTTTTGACAATATTTAGCAGACTCTTCTCACCTAGGGATCAGTTAAGGAATCACTACTTGTGACTTCCATAACGTCCCATCATCGGAATTTCATTTTAATTTAATTTAAAATTTATTATTTTTCCTTTATTTTTAAATAAGCTTTCAAATCAATAATAATAATTAATACAAGTAAAAGAAAATTTTTCAATTTCTTATTTTACTACATGCATTAATAATAATAATAAGAATAACTAAACACAATAATAATAATAATAATAATAATAATAATAATAATAATAATAATAATAATAATAATAATAATAATAATAATAATAATAATAATAATAATAATAAAAAACACAAATAACAATAATAATAACAAAACCTAATAGTAATAATAATAATAAAACCCAATAATAATAATAATAATAATACTAATAGTAATACTAATAGTAATAAAACAAATAAAGGGCTAAGAAAAAAAAATACCCAAATTAATTGGTTTTAAACCCAATGGCAAGGAGGCCCAATTGACAGCCCAAGAAGAGGCCCAAAGCAGGTGGGCCGGATCGGGTCGGCAACGGGCCAAACGCGAGGGTCGGAGCGGGTCGGCAGGCGCACGGGTCGGCTCCTCCGAAGCGGGTCGGACGCGGGTCGGATCAGCGGATCGGCACGCGGATCTCCTTCTCTGGAGCGGGTGGAGCGCGCGGACCCGGGTCGGATCCGGGTCCACTCGCGGATCCTTCAAAGATTCCCTTTTTTTTTCTCTTACACTATAAAAGATACTACCTTTTTTTTTATTTCATTTTTCATCTCTTTCTAAAAAAAAAATTCCTTAGCCCTCTCTCCTTCCCTCGGTCCCACCCGGGCGATTTCCGGCCGTCGCCTGGGCCGCCGGCCGCCGCCGCCGGCCGCGTCGCCGGTGGCCAAAAATGGAAAAGCTTCCGCCTTTTCGATTCTTCTTAGCTTCCTAAGCCCAGATCTAAACTCCAATCCACCCAAAAATTTCCCTAACCCCGTAGATCTGGCCTCACCGAAAGTTTTCCCCCTTTTTTTTTGATTTTCTGTTTTTTATTTTTTTGTTGGATATGGTTGATGTTTGGTTGTGGCTGTGGTTTGCTGGTTGTTGATACGTGTGTGTGTGTGTGTGTTTGTGTGTTTTTTTTTTTTTGCAGGTGGGTGTAAGGGTGGCTACGGGTTTTCGTCGTGGGTTTGGGGTTGCGGTTATCGGGTGGCTGCTGTGGTGGTGGTTTCGGTTTGGTCATTGACTGTGGCGAGGGGTCGAAGGTAGGAAGGTTGATGAGATTTGGGGTTCCGGTGATGGTGGTTTGGTGAGGGTTACGGTTACTGGGTTTGGGCTGGTCTCGGTGGAGGTGAGTGGCTATGGTTGTGAGGGGGGCTTGGGTGATGGTTTGTGATCGGGGTGGTTCGGTGATGGTGAGATGAGGATGGAGGGATCCGACCTCCGTATTTTTTGGGTTATTTTTGTTTTTGAAAGGGGGTTGCAGATGGGGTTTTTGGAGGGAATAAAGTTGGCTTCAAGGGCTGGTGGAGATGGGACGGGGTGCCAGGGTTGGTGACCGACGGGGAAGGCCATGGCAGGGGTCCTGGACTGAGGGGACGGGACTGGCAGGAGATTAGACATTAGACAAATAAAAATAATAATAAAAAATAATAAAAATAAAAATAAAAAAAGTATGTAATAATAATAAAAATAAAAATAAAATAAAGATAAAAATACGAAATAATATATATAAAAACAATAATAAGAATAAAAATAGGACAAATTTTGGTGTCAACAACTGCCCCTCTTTGCTCATTACTGAGGATCAAGAATGGAGCAAAGACAATAGACACACTAATTTTGTCCGACTTATAACCTAATCTCTTTCTTCTTGTTTTTCATTTTTTTATTTTTATTGTTTTTGAAATGTGCTCCTCTTACCACAAAGGCAGTGAAACTTTAAATTCCTCTTTTGAAAAGTGCTCCTCTTGCAGCAGAGGCAATGATACTTTAAAATTTTTCTTTTTTTTTCTTTTTTTTTTTGAAATGCGCTCCTCTTGCAACAGAGGCGATGAAACTTTAAATTCCTCTCTTGAAAAGTGCTCCTCTTGCAGTAGAGGCAATGATACTTTAAAATTTTTCTTTTTTTTTCTTTTTTTTTTGAAATGCGCTCCTCTTGCAACAGAGGCGATGAAACTTTAAATTTCTTTTTGTTTTGTTTTTGTTTGTTTGTTTTTTTTTTTCGATAAAGCTCCTCTTGCAGCAGAGGCGATGAAACTTTAAATTCTTTTCTTAAAAATGTGCTCCTCTTGCAGTAGAGGCGATGAAACTTTAAATTCTTTTTCTAGAAATGTGCTCCTCTTGCAGCAAAGGCATTGAAACTTTAAAATTTTTGCCCGGAGGACTTAGATTTTGTGCCCGGAGGACTTATGATTCCTTTTCTGAAAAGTACTCCTCTTGCAGCAGAGGCAATGAAACTTAAAAATTTTGCCCGGAGGTCTTATGATTCATGCCCGGAGGACTTAGATTTTGTTCCCGGAGGACTTATGATTTGTGCCCGGAGGACTTATGATTTGTCTGGAAAGTGCTCCTCTTGCAGCAGAGGCGATGAAACTTTAAAAATTTGCCCGGAGGACTTGAAATTTGTGCCCGGAGGACTTAAGATTTGTGCCCGGAGGACTTATGATTTGTTGGAAAGTGCTCCTCTTACAGCAGAGGCATTGAAACTTTAAATAATTTTGCCCGGAGGACTTAGAATTTGTGCCCGGAGGTCTTAGAATTTGTGCCCGGAGGTCTTAGAATTATGCCCGGAGGACTTAAATGCTTTTTCTGAAAAGTGCTCCTCTTGCAGCAGAGGCGACGAAACTTTAAAAATTTGCCCGGAGGACTTGAAATTTGTGCCCGGAGGACTTAAGATTTGTGCCCGGAGGACTTGAGATTTGTGCCCGGAGGACTTATGATTTGTGCCCGGAGGACTTAAGATTTGTGCCCGGAGGACTTATGATTTGTGCCCGGAGGACTTAAATGCTTTTTCTGAAAAGTGCTCCTCTTGCAGCAGAGGCGATGAAACTTTAAAATTGTGCCCGGAAGGACTTAGAATTGTGCCCGGAGGACTTAAATGCTTTTTCTGAAAAGTGCTACTCTTGCAGCAGAGGCAATGAAACTTTAAAATTTTGCCCGGAGGACTTAGAATTGTGCCCGGAGGACTTATGATTTGTGCCCGGAGGACTTGAATTTGTGCCCGGAGGACTTGAATTTGTCTGGAAAGTGCTCCTCTTGCAGCAGAGGCGATGAAACTTTAAAAATTTGCCCGGAGGACTTGAAATTTGTGCCCGGAGGACTTAAGATTTGTGCCCGGAGGACTTATGATTTGTCTGGAAAGTGCTCCTCTTGCAGCAGAGGCGATGAAACTTTAAAAATTTGCCCGGAGGACTTGAAATTTGTGCCCGGAAGACTTAAGATTTGTGCCCGGAGGACTTATGATTTGTTGGAAAGTGCTCCTCTTACAGCAGAGGCATTGAAACTTTAAATATTTTTCCTTTTTTTTCCTTTCTTTCTTTTCTTTCTTTTTTTTTCTTTCTCTTCTTTTCTCTTTTTCTCTTCTTTCTTTCTCTTCCCTTTTCTCTCTTCTTTCTTTCTCTTCTCTTTTCTCTTCTTTTCTCTTTTTCTTCTTTTTTTTTTTCTCTTCTCTCTTCTCTTTTCTTTTTTTCTCTCTTCTCCTTTCTTTCTCTCTTTTTTCCTTTTTCTTTCTTTCTCTTCTCTTTTCTCTTCTTTTCTCTTTTTCTCTTTCTTAATCTTGGAAAAGGTTGCATAACCTTTAAAATCTAGATTAAATGGTGTTGAGTCTTCAGCTTGAGAAACATGTTTTAATCTCAAAATTTTACACAAAAACTTTCAATGTTGATGCTGTATGATATTGTGTATGTATGCATGAATGCATGGCACTCAATCCTGTACATTTTTCGACTTCAAAACTCTTTCCTATCTTGTCAAAGAGGCACATCATTTGCCTTTTTTGTCTCCTTTGCCCCCAACATGATCATGAAAGCTCCTTTCTGTTTTAATCTCATTTCTGCAGGGTTCTGGTGCTCATCATAGCCTTTTGACGAAAAGCACTGAAAATTTTCTCATAGCTATTTTCCAGGAGAGAATTGAATCTAAATTTCACAAGTGATATTTGATCCTTTCAAAATATTAGTGATTACTTTTCAAGATGAGTGACATAAATCCTATTCGGATCTCTTCAACTGGACAATTGAAAGTTTGATGCGCCAGGTGGTGTTTTGTTTAGGGGATACTTTGCCACTTATCTAAAAACAATGGTTCCTTTCTTGGCTCAAAATGGTTTTCTTAAAATACCATCGTTTTTCTTCCCTTCTTTTTTTTGAACAAAATTTTGAATGAGAAAATAAACAAAATATTTTCAATTTGGTTTGACAATCTCTCAAATTCTCAAATAATGCCGTTCTACAAATGCCAAGATCGGGCATGAATGACTGAAGGTTTTTCTATTTTAGGAAGGGTATGTACAAGAAGCAAGGTTCGAACTTTTTCAGAAAAATGTTGGGCAATCAAGTGACATCCAAATCTTTAGGCATCTCGAGGGTTTCCAGGGATTAATGGTTCTTTCAAGTGACTTCAAAATCTTTGGATACCTCGAGGGTTTCTCAAGGACTATTGGTTCTTTTTCCATGTTTTCAATTCGTGTCACTGCTTGATTTGTTGCTCTAAGAGTTCATTGTTTGCTCTAGACTGCCCTTTTCGGGTTTTCACCCTAGAGCCTCATTCTTTCTTTTGTTTTCTTTTCTTTTTTCTTCTTTTTGATTGCTTGTTCCACCATGCATTTAAGAATTCAAATTTCATTCAAACCAAAGAATGGCGAGAATCTTCCAAAGAAGAGCTCTTCAATACAAGCATCCATAATTGATCAAAATGGACTTTTAAGTACGTAATGTAGGCCATGGTTCAGGGTTTTGAAAGAATAGATAAATAGGCCCAAAATGTATTTGAAGGTGATCAATCCAAGGATCATTTCTTCTCATATAGACATCTACCATTTACATACTTAGAAGCACCTTTTCTCTTTATACTTTTCCATGTATTTCTTCCTTTTCTTCTTTTCTTTCTTTCTCTCTTTTTTTTTAAATCCTATTCATCCTTTGAAGCATCTTTTTTCGTGTACTTTCACATGTATCCTGCCTCCTTTCTCTTTCTTTTTTCTCTTTTTTTTTATTGATTCCTATCCAAGATTTCCAAAACATAGCAAATCTTATTTGATCGAAAACAAAAGCTTAATCGTTTATTTTCTTTGAAAAGATACTTTCCGCACATGCCCCCCAGTGTGGAGAGTGATCCTTGGAGAAGGTTTATTTTGAAAGAAACTATCAGGCTCAAAAAGGGTAGCAACAGGATAACGTTTATATTTGAGAATGGAATATGAAAGACGGCCATTCGTCATCTCAAATTAAGATACTTCTATTGAAAAGCAATTCTTTAGGATAAGTTTTACCCTTGGCATTTGAAATCCTCTGAATATCATGTTTGCATGATGTCACAATCAATTTCATTTTTTTCTTTTTCTTTTTCTTTTTTTCTTCCTTTTATTTTTTTGTTTTGTTTTTTTTTAAATACAACACTTTAATAAGACAGAGCTTGACCTCGCACACCACATCGTCATTTAAGGACACAGGTGATGCCCAGCTCGAGGTATTATGCAGATGGACATTGATGGGAAAATCCTCGACTTTGGTTCTCTTTTTTTCTCTCTCTCTTTTTCTTTATCTTGCCCCAAAACATGGGCAAAAGGCATCTTGGGAGTACAAGATTGAAGAGTTTGGGATTTGTACATGAATTTAGGTGGAAAGGTATTTCAAAATGATTTTCTCAAGTGTAAAATTACCAATATTAAGAATATTTAGAGATTGTCATTGATTTCCAAATTATTCTCAAAAGGTTTTGCAAATCGATTATTTCTTTGAAAATTATTTACAATGAAACCCTATCATGGTCAAAGTGAAAACAAAATCGAACTTTCAAAAATTTATGCCCCAATTTAGCTTTTTGGCTCTCGACTGATTTAGATTCTGTTGAGATGTGATCCAAGAATGATTCAATACATTCATCTTTGACAGTAATCACCAATTTTCTTGGAATCATTTTTATCGTTAATGTGAAGAAAAGAGACATTCTTGACATATGCCACTGGAAAATAACTCATGCAAAAAGTTGTGCTCATACAATTGTCACCTAGGCCAACGAAGATGACAAGCATTTTTTTCAACAAAATACAGGCTTCAAAATCTCAAAATCTTCGTTTCCCTCCAGATTGATTTGCCAAAATGCCATGACTCTACACCAAAGTGGACTTCCACTGTTCCATAATTTCTTGAGTCAAGATTCCACCATTTATGAGCTCTTCAACCCTTTCCTTCAACTGTCTGCATTTTTCTGTTGAATGCCCAACTGCCCCCATGTGATAGTCACATTTGCTGTTCGGGTCATAGCTCTTGGCCAACGGGTTTGGTGCTGTTCTCAAAGGTATAGGGGCCAAATATTGGTTTTTTACCAAAAAGGGCAAGAGATCGGAGATTGGAATTGGGATTTTTCCTTGATTGCTTCTCGATCTTTTTCTGTTGTTTATTGATGGTTGAGGAGGTTGAGCTACTGGCCTAGGCATGAAGATAGGCGCATGAAAAATCGTTGGAGGACAAGAGTTTGTTGGAAATCCTGGTTGTGAGAATGATGAATAAAGATAAGGATCATAGGAGACACTGTTCAGGATTGGACGGTATGATGGGTGAGCCAAATAGGGATTATGTGGAGTGGGATTTCTGGGAAATTGCCCCTCAAATGTCACAGCTTGCACTTCTTCTTCCATTCCTTCAAGTCTGTTATCGGCCATGTCACCTATCTTGATCTTGCCTCTCTTGATTGCATTCTCAATCATCTCTCCGGAGGCCACCATGTCGGCAAAATTCTTAGTAACATTCCCAATCATCCTATCATAGTATGGTGCATGAAGGGTACTAAGAAACAAATTTGCAGTCTCTTTTTCCGTGAGGGGAGGTTGGACCTGGGTGGCAACGTTCTTCCATCTCTGGGCATATTCCCTAAAGCCTTCAGTAGCTTTCTTTTCCATAGTTTGTAAAGATAAACGATCTGGGGCCGAATCCACAATATGCTTATATTGGGCGACAAATGCCCTTGCCAAATCTTCCCATGAGTGAACATCGCCCCTGCCCAATTGTGTATACCACCTAGCAGCAGATCCTTTAAGGCTGTCTTGGAAGACATGGATCAACAGTTTGTCATCATGCACATGTGCTGCCATCTTTCTACAATACATAGTGATATGGGCCTTTGGACAAGTGGTCCCATCGTATTTCTCAAATTCTGGAGCTCTAAACTTTGACGGAATGACCACACCAGGTACTAAGCATAATCCGGCAGCATTTAAAGATCCATGAAAATCCATTCCTTCAACGATCCGAAGCCTTTCTTCTATAAGCTCTATCTTTTGTCGAGAATTTGAGCCTACTTCCACTTGTGGCATCCTTTGCTCTTTAGCAACATGAATTGGTTCGAGAGGGTTCATGGTGGGAGTTGCGTGCCCTTGAAACTGACTAGGGTCGACTGCAGACGGCATATTAGGGCACACATAACCCTCAGTGGGCATTGCTTGTGGCTCTTGAGATGATTGGGTTTCTCGTGAGCCGTTGTTAATTGGACAAAAAGAATTCTCGGCATTTCGCGACTGATGCCCCTCTTGAGTAGCTAATTCTCCCATTTTTCTATTGTTCAGCTTTTCCCACAAACCTGCCATCTGTAACAATTGCTCTCTCATCTCTTGTTGAGCTTTTTCCATCCTTTCCATTCGACTCGTTTCTGTCCCTTCCATGGTCCAAGACTATCTCCGAAATTTTCCAATGTTCAAGCTATCTTTCCACCGAATCTGTCACAAACTAAAATTAGATGTCATGCTTGCCATGCTAGTATGATGCTTTTATTGTGTGGAAATTGTGAAATAAAAAGAAAATTCAACCTTGTTGCTATTTCAGAGTATCACAAGCTGTATACTAAAAAGCAAAAAGGGAAATTATAAACTGAAAATTGTCATTTGTCCATTCCTTTGTTTTGATCCATTATTTTTCTTTCTTTTTTTTTTATATTTTTTCCTTCTCTTTTTTTTTTAAGGAAACATTTATTGTTAGCCTTATTATTCTTCTATTAAAATCGTATCATGCACATATGAATGAAGTGAATGCAAACCTATAAAAAATCTTGTAACCACCTCCCTTATATCGGGGACTTTGCATCAATCAGTCCTTTCTCCTTATATGATTGGTCTCCACTTGTTAATGATTCAACATGTAGTTGTTCTAGAAACGACAGCGACCCTTGAAAATGAACCATTTTAGTCCCTCCAAAACTTTCAAGCATCTTCATAATCTTAGCTAGCTTCCCCTTTATCTCTCGTATATCATGTCAGCAAAATTCTTCTTGATTATTCTCCAAAGTAGTAAGTCTAGCTTCAAATTGATCCCCGATATCTTTAACTTCCTTTAATCCAAAAAGACAAATACTCTCCTTATTATGTGATGTGAATGCATTAATGTAATGAGATATGCTATGCTAAAATTTAAGAATAAAGAATCAAAAATTTTTTTCTCACTTAAATTCAATAAATTCTTTCTTTCTTTCTTTTTTCATTTTAGAATTTGATATTTCTCCTCCTTTTTTTTTAAGAATAAATTTTATTTTTTCTCTCTTTTTTTTAAAAAAATATCTTATTTTCACACCACAATTTATTATCTTTTTTTTTAATTTCCTTTTTTATTTAATCTATTTTTAAAGGAATGTGACAATGCACTTACCTTTTATTTTCTCATCAAAATTCTCTTTCTTTTTAAATATCTATGTATTAGTTTAAAAAATAAAAAAACATTATTGTTATTTTTCAAATTGTATTAAAGAATGAAGGAATATTTTCACGTTATTTCTGACAAAGAAGAAAAACCGAATAAATCTTTGTTTTATTCTTTAACGTCGTAAAATTGTAAAATTTTATTTGAAAACAAATATCTCTTGATTTTGTGAGAGTATGAATTTAAAAAATTATTAGAGTTATGATATGAAAAAAGTAGAAAAAATGTTCCCTCATGTGCTAATTTTGGATAGTTTCTACTAAAATTAGGCATGGCTCTATCTAAGGCTCGGCTTCTTAGGGCATTTTACATGCTGGGTTGGGATATGAAGATCTATAGGTTCCCAAATTATACCTCACTGTCGTCCACACTGGACTAATAAGATTTAATTTGAGTGGGAGTATTTCGCTTGCCATTGCGGAGGTGATTACCTCACGAGAGCAAAGGTACTCTACTCCCTCCTAAGAAGGACGGAACCCGGGTATAGGGCTCATGTTATGCAAATGCAAGTGCAAGTGTGTGTATGAGAGAACATTTATCAAACCATAACCCTTATTCTACCCCAACAATTTATTAAGAATAATATATTCAAATAAAGAATGCTATAAAATAAACATAATAACTTATTCACACAAATGCAACAAATTATTAAAATTAAAGAAATCAAATTTAAATATTAATTAAGACCATTAAATTAAAACTTAGGATAACACATGACTAATAAATGGCTTGACCCTCAAAAAGCGTCCCCAGTGGAGTCGCCAAGCTGTCGTAACGGCTTCGCGCTCGACGATTTTGAAAAAAGCGTTTAAAAACAAAAATGGGAGTCGCCACCAATCTTTTTTGACTAGGTGTGATTGGCCACCTGAAAAATGTTTATCTTTTTAACAAAATCTCAAAATTAATTAAGTTTTATTAAAAAGACATATTTTTGGTCTGCGAAAACAAAAATTGGGTTCGGGGGTACGGTTACGCGTGGGGAAGGATTAGCACCCCCACGACGCTCGTTAAAAACGGTACCATAATAATCATGTGTTATCCTTTTTGTTTTAATAAAATGATCTTACTTTAATATTTAAAATCAATTCCTTTTTTTTATTCCAACCTTTTTATTCAAAATCATTTTTTTATTTGCAAATTTATTTTGTTTTACTTTATTTTTCGAAAGTAAATGTGAACTTTTTTGTATTGAATAATTAAATCAAATACTCCAATACTTTTGGCAGCATTTGAAATAATTTTCCTCACCTAGAGATTTCTTAAAATCACTACTTGTGACTTCTACAGAATCTCATCCTCGAAAAATTCACACTTGCTTCGAAATTAAATGGATGCATATGATGCAAACAAATAATATATGATGCAAATGAATTTTTAATTTCAAATTTCCTTATTTATTTGTTGATTTATTTATATTTCTTTATTTTTAACAAAACTTATTCATTTTCATTTTTAGTAAAAATTTAAATTATCGAAAAACCGTACTAAATATTCCAATACTTTTGGCAACATTTAGTAGGATTTCTCTCACCTAGGGATCAGTTAAGGAATCACTACTTGTGACTTCCATAACATCCCATCATCGGAATTTTAATTAAATTTAAAATTTATTATTAATTTTCTTTTTCTATTTTCTTTTAAAAACTCATTTATTTTTATTTTTAATAAAAAACTAAATTATTGAAAAATCATACTAAATATTCCAATACTTTTGGCAACATTTAGTACGACTCTTCTCACCTAGGGATCAGCTAGGAATCACTACTTGTGACTTCCGTAGCATCCCATCATCGGACAAATATTTCATTTATTTTAAAATTAACTTTTATTATTAGTTTTTCTTTTAAAAACTTATTTTTTATTTTTAACAAAAAATTAAATTATTGAAAAATCATACTAAATATTCCAATACTTTTGGCAACGTTTAATACGACTCTTCTCACCTAGGGATCAGCTAGGAATCACTACTTGTGACTTCCGTAGCATCCCATCATCGGGATTTCATTTTAATTTAAATTTAATTTTATTATTAATTTTAAAAATTCAATTTTAATTTCAAAAATTTAAATTATTGAAAAATCATGCTAAATACCTCAATACTTTTGACAATATTTAGCAGACTCTTCTCACCTAGGGATCAGTTAAGGAATCACTACTTGTGACTTCCATAACGTCCCATCATCGGAATTTCATTTTAATTTAAATTTAATTTTATTATTAATTTTAAAAATTCAATTTTAATTTCAAAAATTTAAATTATTGAAAAATCATGCTAAATACCTCAATACTTTTGACAATATTTAGCAGACTCTTCTCACCTAGGGATCAGTTAAGGAATCACTACTTGTGACTTCCATAACGTCCCATCATCGGAATTTCATTTTAATTTAAATTTAATTTTATTATTAATTTTAAAAATTCAATTTTAATTTCAAAAATTTAAATTATTGAAAAATCATGCTAAATACCTCAATACTTTTGACAATATTTAGCAGACTCTTCTCACCTAGGGATCAGTTAAGGAATCACTACTTGTGACTTCCATAACGTCCCATCATCGGAATTTCATTTTAATTTAATTTAAAATTTATTATTTTTCCTTTATTTTTAAATAAGCTTTCAAATCAATAATAATAATTAATACAAGTAAAAGAAAATTTTTCAATTTCTTATTTTACTACATGCATTAATAATAATAATAAGAATAACTAAACACAATAATAATAATAATAATAATAATAATAATAATAATAATAATAATAATAATAATAATAATAATAATAATAATAATAATAATAATAATAAAAAACACAAATAACAATAATAATAACAAAACCTAATAGTAATAATAATAATAAAACCCAATAATAATACTAATAGTAATACTAATAGTAATAAAACAAATAAAGGGCTAAGAAAAAAAAATACCAAAATTAATTGGGTTTAAACCCAATGGCAAGGAGGCCCAATTGACAGCCCAAGAAGAGGCCCAAAGCAGGTGGGCCGGATCGGGTCGGCAACGGGCCAAACGCGCGGGTCGGAGCGGGTCGGCAGGCGCACGGGTCGGCTCCTCCGAAGCGGGTCGGACGCGGGTCGGATCAGCGGATCGGCACGCGGATCTCCTTCTCTGGAGCGGGTGGAGCGCGCGGACCCGGGTCGGATCCGGGTCCACGCGCGGATCCTTCAAAGATTCCCTTTTTTTTTTCTCTTACACTATAAAAGATACTACCTTTTTTTTTATTTCATTTTTCATCTCTTTCTAAAAAAAAATTCCTTAGCCCTCTCTCCTTCCCTCGGTCCCGCCCGGGCGATTTTCGGCCGTCGCCTGGGCCGCCGCCCGCCGCCGCCGACCGCCGTCGCCGGTGGCCAAAAATGGAAAAGCTTCCGCCTTTTCGATTCTTCTTAGCTTCCTAAGCCCAGATCTAAACTCCAATCCACCCAAAAATTTCCCTAACCCCGTAGATCTGGCCTCACCGAAAGTTTTCCCCCTTTTTTTTTTGATTTTCTGTTTTTTCTTTTTTTGTTGGATATGGTTGATGTTTGGTTGTGGCTGTGGTTTGCTGGTTGTTGATACGTGTGTGTGTGTGTGTTTTTGTGTGTTTTTTTTTTTTTTGCAGGTGGGTGTAAGGGTGGCTACGGGTTTTCGTCGTGGGTTTGGGGTTGCGGTTATCGGGTGGCTGCTGTGGTGGTGGTTTCGGTTTGGTTATTGACTGTGGCGAGGGGTCGAAGGTAGGAAGGTTGATGAGATTTGGGGTTCCGGTGATGGTGGTTTGGTGAGGGTTACGGTTACTGGGTTTGGGCTGGTCTCGGTGGAGGTGAGTGGCTATGGTTGTGAGGGGGGCTTGGGTGATGGTTTGTGATCGGGGTGGTTCGGTGATGGTGAGATGAGGATGGAGGGATCCGGCCTCCGTATTTTTTGGGTTATTTTTGTTTTTGAAAGGGGGTTGCAGATGGGGTTTTTGGAGGGAATAAAGTTGGCTTCAAGGGCTGGTGGAGATGGGACGGGGTGCCAGGGTTGGTGACCGACGGGGAAGGCCATGGCAGGGGTCCTGGACTGAGGGGACGGGACTGGCAGGAGATTAGACATTAGACAAATAAAAATAATAAAAAACAAATAATAAAAATAAAAATAAATAAAGTATGTAATAATAATAAAAATAAAAATAAACTAAAGATAAAAATACGAAATAATATATATAAAAACAATAATAAGAATAAAAATAGGACAAAATTTGGTGTCAACAATGGGCACTTTGAGATGGACTCAAAATAGCAGTAAACAAGAACTTCAATGATTTGATCATTCAAATTGACTCCCAAACCACCCTCAGGTATATTACTAATGGTGTTCCTTGCTATCATATTCATAGTTCTTTGGTTAATGACTGCAAGGTACTGTTGCAACAACTGAGAAATGCTAGAATCAACCATGTCTTCCGAGAAGCCAATAGCAATGTAGATGCGATGGCAAAAATGGCAGGATCAATGGAGCATCATTTTGTCTTTTGTGTTAATCCACCAGACTGTATTACTCAATATCCCATGTTTGATACTATGGGATACTATTATCCCAGAACGATTAGATGTAACCTCGCAAGGGATTAACTTCTTTTCTATTTTGTAATATAAGTCCTTTATTCACCAAAAAAAAAAAAAGAAGTCCAAATTAGCATGTAATGACTTTGTATGCTAGAAAGAACACTTAAATCACATGTCAATTTTAGAAAACAGTGGAGTACTAATTAATTAATAAATTTATTAAGTAAATAACTTGGAATTAGCATTACTTTTATTAATTAACACAAAATCAATGTGATTATGTGAGAATCTAAGTTATCACCTTTAATCGAACATCATGTTAATTAATAATTAGCCCTAGAAACTCCATCCATCCATCTAAAGTAATTCAAAGGTAATCATTTCATGTAATCTATATGTTTTTTGAACAAAAAAAATCAAAAAATTCAACGTGGGGGAATATTTGGCAGATAGAATATGAATTTTTTTTGACAATGCATGCTACAATCTAGAATTCCACGAGCGTTGGCCATGGCGCAAGAGCATGAGCTTTTGATCTAAGTCAAAGAAAAACACCCATTGCCTAAAAAGAAGAGGTGAGTGAATAGAACAAGTTTATCATCAAAACAAATGCAAGTTTGGCATGGCATGTGCTTAGTTAATGAATAAAGCTTTGAAATAGAGAAAGGCTATGTTCTCACCTATTTTTCCATAGGTGTTCTTCCTTTCACCTGCATTTCGAGCTCTACATTCTTTGTCATATAAATTTTGTACAGTTTCATTGATTATTTTGATGATGAAAATGCATCATTTTTCAAGTTACATATGGCTAAAATAATGAGAATATTTGACACATTCAGATTGTATGTATGAAAAGAACATGATCTTTTTCAAGCAACTTTTTTTCCTTTTAAGGGGGATGGCCTATTGCTTCGTTTTTAAAGGCCATTTTCAAGCCATTTTATTTATGAATTATACTTGATGCAAATATTGTGTATGTCTTGCACTTGTTTATGTTAAATATTGTTGGTGTTTTGTAAAGCATGAAATTATCATGTTAAAATTTGTATTTATATTTTAAGGATTTATATATGATGCACTGATAGTGTATAGTTTCTATATACTGTCAATATACCAGAGGTTGACACCTCATCAATAGGCCCTTATATGCAAATATAAATAAATTTTTTTAATTTGCCAATAAGGGCCTATTGATGAGGTGTCAACCTCTGATGCATTAACAGTGTATAGAAACTATAGACTGTCAGTGCATCATATACAAACTCATATTTTAAATACAAAACATTATTTTAATTTTTTATCTAATTTATATATAGCTTTCATCTAATTTTAACTTATGTTACATTAGCTTTTTTTTTAAAAAAAAATTTGTATCATGTTTATATCGTGTCTAAATTATCAACTTTAATTGAAATTGATACCCAAAATTGTTTAGACAGTCTTTTTAAAAACTAGTTCTCTGTGATTTTAAAATTGTTCTCTCAATTTTTAGATACAACCTTTTCAAATGAAAAATAGAAGTTGTTATGTTGGGGTTTTGATTATTTCTCACCAAAGTTTGCTTCAATTTTACATTAGGGGAAGATTATTGAATGTTCTGAAAAATTTCGGAAATTGATACATAATGTAGGGGCATAAATACTATTTAGAGGAGAATGAAGGGGCAAAACGCAAATAGAGAAATCATAAAGCTTATTACCACTCCCGAGAATCACCGTAAAAACTGCAGGAAAAAAGTGAGAAAAGGAGGAAAAAAATAAAAGATGCAGTTAAAATACGCCACGCCAGGAAGCACGCCAATGGCGGCTACGCGTCCGCAGAAGCCGCTGGTATTGCCGGTCCCGAAAACAAACCCATTCCCACTACACGTGGCAGACATCTGTAAAATAATCCCTGATCCCACTCTACTAAATCTCTCCGTACACCCGCCCGTCACCTATGCCATTTAACAATATTTTGACCTAATTAAAATTAAAAAACAAAATAAATCTCTCTCTTTCTCTTTCTTATCGAAGCGCGAGCCAAAGCGTGCACAAATGCATGCGCTCTTTGATAAGATCCCAACGGTGATGCTGATGCTGTGATTTGCTGCTTTTCTTGTTTCGAAAAAATAAAGGCATTGACAAATTAATAAATTTAATAAATTATACACTATCAATTTATTATATATAAATTTCATAAAATATTTAGTTAGTCAAATTTAATAAATATTATTTTTTAGATTTAATTTAATTGATAAAGAATATTTTTATTAACTTAAATGTAATTGTACTACAAATATTTAGAAATAAAAGTTTAATGTATTAAATAAGAAAATTTTTTTTGTATTTCGGGACTCCACCTCCGTGATTCTTCCACGTGTTAAGGTAATCAATCTAGCGACACGGAGGGGAGGTGAGGTACGCAAGCGAAGGAGCGTGGATACGTGGGGAAAAGATAGGACGGCGTGTTAAATAAAAGGGAGACTTTTTTTTTTCTTTTCTTAAGAGTCTGCTGTTTCTTACTGTACTAAAGATTTTGGTGTCGGATTGCAAGATTTTCTCCCCTTTATTTATTTTTTCCCCCTCAAAGTCTTGTTTTTTAAACATAAATTTTTGAAATTTCCCTAAATATTTTAAGTGGAATGAAATGACTACTTTGACCTTTCTAGTTCAGGTAATTTTTTTTTCCGTGTCGTTTGATAGAATTAACATTTAACAGCCAGCATTTTTTTTTTCGTCTCTGTTTTGGCCGACCAAGGAATTCAAACTTTGTGGCGAGCGGTTTGGTTCTGTCTTGACTAGCCAAGCTTTAACGTAAATATCAATGTTAAATGCAAGATTAGTGAGTTTATCAAGCTTAACTCCCTCAAATCCGGAAAAAAAGTTCAATGTATTTATATTTAGGCAACAGATTAGCAAGGATTAAGCAATAATAGTAATATAATACAACTAAAATCGAGATTTTCACTTTTGAATATTAGTTCAAATAAATATATTTTTATTTATAAAAATTCTGTAAAGATAAATTTGAATATAAGTATTTATATTCTTCGTGACAAAAGATTTCCATTCTAAGAATAATAAGGTTTTAAAAAAAGAAAGTTCAAAGTTAAACTCATTGTTTAAAATAACAACAAACAGAAATATTTATTAAATTAAATATTCAATCGTTACCGTTGTTATTTTCAATCCATTAATTTTTCACGAAAAAGTTTTCTATCTTTTCCCTTGATTTCTTGTAACCGGTATTTGAAGTGTTCATGGGCAAGATTGAGCAGGCCTAGCTTAGAAAAGGTATTAAATGATTAATAACGAGTTTAAACCTAGCTTGAGTTTTCAAGTGTAATTTTTTTCCAAAACTCGTTTTTGCATAAAATAAATAAGCTTACGTCCACTCAAATATTATTATTTTAAATTATAACAATATATAAAAAATTTTAAACATATGTCAGTTCATAAGTATAACATAATAAGTTAAAATAAATTCTTATAAAAACATTATAAGAAACATGAAAAAATTAAATTAAAGTCTAAAAGAATAATACAAGCTCAATTTAAATTGAAAGAAATAAAAGTAATTAAAAAATGAATTAGTATACAAAATAGTAAAAAATTATAATTATTAGAGCTAGTTAAGTCGAGTTTGGATTTAAAATGATAAATCTAAAACCGACCTGATTTATTATTGGACATTAATTTTTAAGTTCAATCTTGTTTAATGGGTTTAATTTTTTTGTTCAAACCCTCTCAAAAATTAAACCGGTAGTCGAACCATTAAATTTTGTCTAATTGTAACTTTAAGTGAAAATTTTCAAGCATTTATTCAATAAATTTATATTTGAAGCACTATCAATATATAATAATTATTTACTAATAATTAATAACATAGTGTCACATATTAAATGAACAAAACGTAAAAAAATTAAAAAAGCAAATATGAATAAAATCCCTATTTGACTAATTTTACATAAAATATGCATCCTCATCGAATATAAATCCTTGTTTGATTCCCCACATTAATATTTCCCTGTTACTCGATTAACAAAAGTTGGAAAAAGAAAGGGAACTTCCTATTTACCGTTCTCGATTAAGTTGCCCGGATATGCAAAGCCTACTCTCTTTCCAAAATGCATGCGTTCGGACATGACAAGAGCACACCACAAACCCCATTTGATTTGTCTTTGTGGGAACCTCTTTTGATTATGACAGCCACTTTTTTGATTGAACTAACCTCAATTATAACAAAGTGTTGAAGCAACTTGATTGGTCTACCTCCTAATAATGCAACTTAACCAAAACAAAATCCAGATAATTAATTTCAACTTCTACCCACCCAAAAGAAAAGGATGAGTGCACTGAGAGCACGGTCCATCTCATGATTCTTACATGGGAATGAGGATTATTAATCTCATTTATGCAATAGTTTCTTAGTCAACATTATAATTAATTTACTGTTATAAGTGGATTATTTTGACCTTAATCACAATGTAAATTAACGGGAAACAGAAAAAAGTTATCTATATTCAAACTTACAATGAAAACCCTGGTTTTTATGCGGAAAGTATCGCATGTTCGTAAGTTGGATTATTCGGTCTCCATTTTTAAGATCTAAATTTGAGTTTGAGTTTGGCTTAAAATAATAAAATGTTATTTTAAGTTTGTCAAATTAGGTTTAAATATATGCCAATCCTGACTCTGCTTAAATGCAAGTGTGAATCTAAGCGGATAATTCGATCATTGTACATTTGAAAAATGATTGAAGCAATGGAGGGAAATAATTACATTATATGTTTGGAAAGAGTAATATAGAAGCAGGGAGGAAATTGTGGGAATGCTAATTGCTCTTTTAATTAATTACTCAGAAATGGATGCAATAGTACTCATTAATTAAACTCAGCTGTCATTAATTAGTATCTAAAATAATTTGTTACCCTCTAGATTTCTCCGAGTAATGTTATAATTGCTCTTTTTGTTAAAAGGGGTTTGATTAATTATAATTTTTTTTGGTGCAATTAATTAATTATAATTGCTACATCGCAATGTTAATCTTGGCTTTCAGTGACAATCTAACAAAAAGTAAATGGCTAACTGGTTTTCTTTGTTTTTTAATCCCTATTAAAAAGCTAAAATCTCAAATCTTTGGTTTTTAAAGACCTGAAATTTAGTTACTAGTTAAACATTATACTATTCATATTTCATGAGTGATTTTTATTATTATTATTATCTCTACCTATATAAGTCAAATGTTACGGCTGTGGATGTCTATTGTAGCTATTTATTGTGGCTGCAGTTGTATTTCAATAATTCAAGCAAACTGTATTTTGTTGACTAAAGTTTTCATCGTGAAAACTTCGTACTGTGTAAATATTTGCGTTTTATGATTGGATCCTTCATAAAAAAAATATTGTTCAAAGGTTGCATGATGCTTCAATCCAACAATATTGGACTGACATTTATACATAAATGTCAAAAACCATATTATTCAGTTTGAAAAAAAGGGCACTCTTTTTGTTCGATGCTTCGGTTTTTTATTGGTGCCTTCGACATCACATCTAGAAAAGTGATGAGCGAAAGGCGTTTCGTATTGGTTTCCTTGGCATATAAGGGAAACAAACATGGAAAAACACCAAAATAATTATCTTTCATTTAGACTCTTTCTCTTCGAAGGAAAAATAATAATGAATTTTGGTGTGGAAAATTGATCATAAGCGTGCAACATTTGCACGTGTTTAATGATGGAAATTGGAAAGCCTCCAACTCCAACTCCAACTCCAAAGCCTAATTTGCAATCAGGAAAATTAAACAAGGTTCCAAATAAATATCCCTTTTTCAAGAAGAGTAGCTAAGGGAGAGGGGTCGAAATGGGTCATTTCTTTCTAGTAAAATACAAATGAGAGTGGGTTAAAAGTCTAAAAAAGTGGGTGAATTAAATCATTAAATTATGAGAAAGAGAAGGGGCCTTTGATTCCTCATTCCCCTTAGTTTTAATATTTTTTTGGTGCAATAAAAGTTTCTGGTTTGGTGACAAAAAAAAAAGAGCAAGGGTTAATATTCAAATTTTAGATTTTTTTTTTGTTCATAAGGAGGTGTATCAAGCAGCGGAATGAAGATTCGAATTTTGAATTTAATCTTTTGTAAAAAAAAATAACAATGACTTAATCAAACATTGATTGTTAACTTTCAGACTATTTGAACCTATGATCAAATCCTTTTAATCATTTTTTTACTCATGATAATAGTGTTTTTAAGTTTTATCTATATTTAATAATTCTTTTAATCAACATTAAACGTGCATCTTAATTTATTTCATATCATTCTGTTGCTTTCAAATTTTCATTTTTAAAACATTTTTTCAAAGATCAAACTTTAAATCAACCTTTTTTTCATTATCAATTGAATTAATTCACGTGGAATTACATTCATTCACTCCTTTTAATCATGTTCCATTACATTGTTATTTTGCAAATATTTATTAAAAAAAAGCTTTTTCATCTTTTTTTTAATTTCATTTTAGTGCGGCTTGCAGTGGTGGAATAAGGGGCATTGCATTTAGCTTTCTAAGCGTGGATGTCTTGTTGGAGAATCCACAACCAAATGGCTCCATGGCCTCATGCCCCACTCAAATACCTTGCGTTTTCTATCACCATGGCCGCTCCAAAAAGGGGTTTCCTTTTCCTCTCTCTTGCTTTGGTGTCAAAAAGGTAAAGGATAGGGAAAGTGTCAGTGAATGTTAGCTCTAACGTGTCGCGTTTTCGTCGCAAAAAATGGGGTACTCTGTAATCACTAATCACGCCCTTTTCTTTTGGTCATGAAAATTTCGTGGGATTTGATTAAACAACCTTTAGTGGCAGAAAACATGGGAGCTTGTTTAAGTGTAGTTTTTAGCAAAAATTGAGTTTCTAGAGACCATGTCTGACTTTGAGTCGAATCTTGCTAAGTAGTAGGGCAATAGCAACAAGACAAAAGCAATTTGACTTTTGATTTCTTTTTTTATTAACAAAAACTATTTGAATTGGAGTTTTTCAAACATTGGGCAGTCAAGATTTTAAATTAGCTAGTCAGGGTGGAGGATGGAAAGATGCACTATCAATTACAAACATGAATTTCGCAATTTGATTCAACTTGATCGTGCATTAATTTTTGTAAGTCGAGTTCAACTTGAAATTAAAATCAAATTATTTGAATTCATTTAATTAAAGTCATTTATTAAGCAAAAATCAAATTTGATTCTCATACTCAATTCAAATTCAATTATTTGTACCTTAACTCGAATTGAGATTTTTGATAATTCTATAATTTATAGAATTATCATGAATTTAATGATATAATTTATCTCTAAATCATTACTATTAGATTCAAATCCCTCATTTATCTGTTAAATTTCTCTTAACGATGTAGGAACTCCAACTGATAAAGAAGTCAAAGATGTGAAGGATTTCAGTTCCAAATTTCATTCAAACACAAGACTTTGTTGATAAAGCTCCATGCATGGATATCTTTACTTGCTATCAAGAAAGATAAATTGTTGCATTTATCTTTTACGAAGATAAATTATCAAGATGGACTTTTTGCTAAGGATAGAGATAATCAAAAGAGCTGATAAAAGATAAATTTTCTTTGAAGATAAAGATCGAGCCCTATCTGCCAAGATTTTGAGCTAATCATCATCCCCACTGCCTCTATAAATAGCCAGCTTCAGCACCATGAAGAGCATTCAATCCTACTAAGGGATATAGAGTAGTTTAGTTTTATTCTCTTTGTTTTCAAGTTTTCATCTAAATTTCTTTTGGTTTTTATTTTGAAATATTTTAGAAGTTTTATTTAAATAAGATTTTTTTTATTTTCACTTTCTTGCTATTTTAAATACATTAGTGTTTTGATAAAAAAATTTCTTTTGATCGTTTGAATAAAATTAGGGTGTGAAATTTTAGTACTTAGTAAGCAATTCACAAATTCAATCCTCGTGGGAACGATACTCTACTCATCACTTTATTACTTGCTACGGTCCGTACACTTGCGGTACACTCATCGAGAATTCGGTAACAAGTTTTTGGCGCCGTTGCCGGGGATTGAAGGATTTGTTTTGCTAATATTAATACCAAGCATACCTAGTTTTAATTCAAATATTTTCTTTTTCTTTTTCTCCCTCCTTGATACTAATATCTTCTCTTGTTTTTCTTGCGAGGTACATCGGCCTAATGCATGAGCCGTGCAAGGAGTGGTGAATTGGCTCCCCTTGACCTCGAAATTGAAAGGACTTTACGAAGAATCAAGAAGGAGAACCAAGAAGACCTTGTTGAAACAAATACCATGGAAGAAGTAGATACCAAGGCTCTTCGAGATTATGCAATGCCTACAGTGAATGGATTCGAGATGAGCATAAGATATCCAACCATTCAAGCAAACAATTTCGAGATCAAACCAGCCATCATCCAAATGATCCAAACTTCTGTACAGTTTGGGGGTTCAATCAATGATGATCCTAATGCTCATCTGAAACACTTTTTACAAATTTGCTCTACTTTTAAGAATAATGGTGTTTCTGATGATGCGATAAGATTGAGATTATTTCTTTTTTCTCTCAGGGATAAAGCGATGGATTGGCTGAACTCATTGGTACCAGGATCAATCACAACATGGGAGGACTTAGTCCAGAAGTTCTTGGCAAAATTCTTCCCACCAGCCAAAACAGCTAAGATGAGGAACGACATCACCACTTTCATGCAACACGATTCAGAGTCACTTTATGAAGCATGGGAGAGGTACAAAGAACTCTTGAGAAGGTGTCCTCATCATGGGATTCCAAATTGGTTGCAAGTGCAGATATTCTACAATGGGTTGAAAGGCCAGACCAGAACTACTATAGACACAGCTGCAGGTGGTGCATTAATGAGCAAGTCTATAGATGATGCCTACAACTTGATAGAAGACATGGCTGCAAACAGCTATCAATGGTCAACTGAGAGGCTTACACCAAAAACGGCAGGTATGTATGAGTTAGATGCACTCACCGCTCTTACCTCTCAAATCTCAGCCTTGACCAAAAAGGTTGATTTTCTTGGAGTCAATCAACAACCCAACCCAATTCATTCCATTCAAAACCCTTTCGTAACTTGTGATAATTGTGGGGGTAATCACTCCAGCGATAGGTGTTCTATTCGAGCCGAACAAGTCCAATATGTTTCCCATCCAAATAGGAACCATAACCCATTCTTAAACACCTATAACCCTGGCTGGAGAAATCACCCAAATTTGTCTTGGAACGATAATCAAGGGCAACCATCTAACCCAAGACCTACCTATCCTCCTGGTTTCCATACTCAACCACCACCACCACTTCCACATAATCCTCTACCACAAGTCCCACCACAAGAAAAGAAGCCTTCTTTAGAAGAGATGTTCACCACCATCTTACAAAACCAAGCAGCTTCTATAAAGAACCTTGAAATTCAAGTAGGTCAGATTGCTAATGCCATTAGTAACCGTCCCCAAGGTACCCTGCCTAGCAATACTGAACCTAATCCAAGAAGGGAAGGTAAAGAGCAATGTAAATCAATCACCTTGAGGAAGGGTAAAGAAGTGGGCTACATACCTAAAGAATTAGAGGAAGATGTCAGAGTTGAAGTCCAGGCAAAAGAAGAAGATAAGCAAGAAAAGAACATTAGGCAGACTTCATCTCAATCTGGTAAGACCATTGAATCACCTCCTCCACCTATCCCTTTTCCTCAAAGATTCAAGCAAAAGAAGATAGATAGGCAATTTGCTAAGTTCCTAGAGGTATTCAAAAAGCTCCACATCAACATCCCTTTCTCTGATGCATTGGAGCAAATGCCAATTTATGCCAAATTCATGAAGGACATCATCTCCAAGAAAAGGCAAATTGAGGATTTTGAAACTGTTGCTCTTACTGAGGAGTGCAACACCATTTTGCAAAGGAACTTACCACCTAAGCTTGAAGATCCAGGGAGTTTTACTATTCCTTGCACTATTGGTAACTTATTTTTTGATAAAGCTTTATGTGATTTAGGTGCAAGTATTAATTTAATGCCTTTTTCTATTTTCAGGAAACTTGGACTAGGAGAGACTAAACCAACCAAGATAACACTATTAGCAGACCGATCTCTCAAGTATCCAAGAGGCATTATTGAGGATGTGCTAGTGAAGGTTGACAAATTTGTCTTTCCAGCTGATTTTGTAGTGTTAGATATGGAGGAAGATCGTGAAGTCCCAATTATCCTTGGGAGCCCTTTCTGGCAACTGGTAAGGCTCTTATTGATGTGCAAAAAGGAGAGCTCACCATGCGGGTCAATGATCAAGAGGTAACATTTAATCTTTTCTCTGCAATTAAATTCCCAAGTGAGACTGATGATTGTTTTGAAGTGAATGAAGAGGAAAGTATAGTTCAGGGAATATTCATCAATCAACAACCAATGGACACCATAGAAGCAATTCTTGATGAAGAGACGTCCAATTGTGCTGAGGTAAAAGCTGTGACGATTCCCAACAGACAATTTGAAAGGTTAGGTGCTTCTGGATTTTCACATCTCAAGTCATCGATTGAAGCACCTCCAACTTTAGAACTCAAACCTTTACCTCCTCATTTAAGGTATGCTTATCTAGGTGAGTCTTCTACTTTACCAGTTATCATTTCTTCTGCTCTAACTAATGAACAAGAAGAAAAGTTGTTGAGTGTCTTGAAGGAGCATAAGAAAGCATTGGGATGGACCATAGCTGATATCAAAGGAATAAGCCCATCCATATGCATGCACAAGATTCTGTTGGAGGAAAATCACAAGGCCACTATTGAGCACCAACGAAGGTTAAACCCAACCATGAAAGAGGTAGTGAAGAAAGAGATTATCAAGTGGTTGGATGCGGGTATCATATACCCGATTTCAGATAGTTCGTGGGTTAGTCCTATCCAGTGTGTGCCGAAAAAGGGAGGTATGACTGTGGTAACTAATGAAAATAATGAGCTCATTCCTACTCGAACAGTCACTAGTTGGAGAGTGTGCATGGACTACCGTAAGCTCAACAAGGCCACTAGAAAGGATCACTTTCCTTTGCCATTCATCGATCAGATGCTTGATAGACTAGCCGGCATGAATTCTATTGCCTATTAGATGGGTATTCCGGGTACAACCAGATCGCATCGCTCCAGAAGATCAAGAGAAGACCACATTCACTTGTCCATATGGTACGTTTGCTTTTAGGAGGATGCCATTTGGATTATGCAATGCTCCTGCCACATTCCAGAGATGCATGATGGCCATCTTTTCAGACATGGTAGAAGAATTTCTCGAGGTATTTATGGATGACTTCTCTGTTTTTGGTGATAATTTTGATTTATGTTTGAAAAATCTAACTCTTGTGCTCAAGCGTTGTGAAGAAACCAACTTAGTCTTAAATTGGGAAAAATGTCATTTTATGGTCCAAGAAGGTATTGTGCTAGGCCATAAGGTTTCTTCTAGAGGAATTGAAGTTGACAGAGCCAAGATAGAGGTAATTGAGAAGTTGTCACCACCAACTTCAGTGAAAGGGGTAAGAAGTTTTCTTGGACATGCAGGCTTCTACAGGAGATTTATTAAAGATTTCTCAAAGATTTCCAAACCATTGTGTAATCTTTTAGAGAAAAACACAACCTTCAGGTTTGATCATTCCTGTTTAGAAGCATTTCAAACTTTAAAAGATAAATTAATTTCTGCTCCTGTAATTGTAGCCCCTGATTGGAATTTACCTTTTGAACTAATGTGTGATGCGAGTGATTATGCAGTTGGTGCAGTTTTAGGACAACGACGAGGTAAGATTTTTCACGCAATTTACTATGCGAGCAAAACCTTGACAGATGCACAACTCAACTATGCAACTACTGAAAAGGAGTTGTTGGCAGTTGTCTTTGCGTTCGATAAGTTTCGTCCTTATCTTATTGGCACCAAGGTGATAGTCTACACCGATCACTCTGCCATCAAGTACTTGATTGCCAAGAAGGATGCCAAGCCAAGATTGATTAGGTGGATTCTCCTTTTACAAGAGTTTGACCTGGAGATTAGAGACAAAAAGGGGACAGAAAATCAAGTGGCAGATCATCTTTCCAGACTAGAGAATGATGGTGTTGGAGATGCAACTATCATCAAAGAGTCTTTCCCTGATGAGCAACTATTCAAGGTTAGGCATAATAACTTACCATGGTATGCAGATTATGTCAACTTTATAGTAGGTAAAGTGCTTCCTCCTGATTTATCATTTCAACAAAAGAAAAAATTTTTGCATGATGTCAAATATTTTGTATGGGATGAACCCTATTTGTTTAAGCAATGTAGGGATCAGGTTTTAAGAAGATGTGTACCCATGGAAGAGACGGAGGATATCCTTCATCATTGTCATTCTTCAGATTATGGAGGACACTTTGGAGGGGAAAGAACAGCTGCTAAGGTGCTTCAATCAGGATTCTATTGGCCTACGCTGTTCAAAGATGCCTATCTATATGCCTTGAGATGTGATCGATGCCAAAGGGTTGGCAATATTTCCAAGAGACATGAGATGCCCCTAAACACCATTTTGGAGGTGGAAATTTTTGATGTTTGGGGAATAGACTTCATGGGACCATTCATCTCCTCCTACAACAACCTTTACATCCTTGTAGCAGTGGACTATGTATCCAAATGGGTGGAAGCAAAGGCCTTACCTACAAATGATGCCAAGGTGGTTATGAAGTTCTTGAAAAAGAACATCTTCACTCGTTTTGGCACCCCTAAGGCGATCATTAGTGATGAAGGGACTCACTTCTGCAACAAGTCCTTTGAAGCTCTGCTTGCTAAGTATGGTGTCAAACACAAGGTGGCTACAGCCTATCACCCTCAGACAAGTGGCCAAGCAGAAGTCTCCAACAGGGAGATAAAAAGAATTTTAGAGAAGACAGTGAACCCATCAAGAAAGGATTGGGCCATGAAATTAGATGATGCATTGTGGGCCTACCGAACTGCATTCAAAACACCTATTGGAATGTCTCCATACCAATTAGTGTTTGGGAAGGCTTGTCACTTACCTGTGGAATTGGAGCACAAGGCATTTTGGGCAATCAAGAAATTAAATTTTAATATGATGGCCGCTGGTGAAAAGCGTTTATTGCAGCTCAACGAGTTAGATGAATTCAGAATGCAAGCATATGAGAGTGCTAGACTCTATAAGGAGAGAACAAAGAAATGGCATGACAAGAAGATAGTGGAAAGACAATTTGAGCTGGGGCAACAGGTTTTACTCTATAATTCTCGTTTGAAGCTGTTTCCAGGTAAGTTGAAATCAAGGTGGTCTGGACCATTCATTGTTACTCGAGTTTTTCCATATGGAACTGTGGAAATAAGAGGAGAGTTTTCTAAGGAACCGTTTAAGGTTAATGGTCAAAGATTGAAACATTATTGGGGAGGAGTGATCGATCGTAAAAAATCGGTCACTTATCTTAATGATCCAGCTTGAAATCAACAAAGGGTAGTCAAGCCGAAGACTATAACTCAAGCGCTTATGGGGAGGCAACCCCAACTTTCAATTCTTTCCTTTTAAGATTTATTTATTTATGTATTTATTTTATTATTTATTCATTTGTTTTCGTTTATCTATTTATAGGTGATGATCTTTGCTAGACGTGCAATGGACGTGCGATGGACGTGCGATGCATGAGCTATGACATTCTGTGGCTGTGCATAAGCCTTCTTCATGGTGTAAGCATGTGGCAATTTCAATCTCAAAGTCAGGGGAGTATTTCTTTCTCATTCTTGGTTTATTTTCATATTTATTTTTTTACATTGAGGGCAATGTATATTTCAATTTTGGGGGAAGAGCAAAATTTTTGTTTTCAAAGATTGAGCAAAATTTTTTCGATTTTTTTCTGAAATCTTTGCAAAAATTCTGTGCTTTAAAATGGTTTTTACCTTGAAGTGATTATATGCTTGCTTGATAATTCCTTGATATTTAACCATTGATTGAGAATGTTATAGCAAAATGAAATTCATGAATATGTGCAAAGTATGTGAATGAATTCTTTAGTGAATTATCTTTTTGATTGAGATTTTTCCAAAAATTAAATGCACTATGTTTCTATCATTGAAGTTATGCATATTTAGAGAAGATTTATGTGAATAGGAATAAACAATAGTCTTTAAAGTTTGTTATTTGTCTAAAATTTGTTCTATCATCTCTCAAGGCGAAATCCTAGAACACACTTGGCTAAAGAGGTGATTTAGGCCATCTTTGGACCGTTTGAGCTTTTCAAGACTACCATGATATATTTTATCCTTAGTCACCCAATTTGAGCTTAAAGTAGACCTTCTTTCTTGTTTTACCTACATTAATAATTAGCCTAGCCTATAAAAAAAAAAGAAAAAAAAAATTCCCATACCCCATTATATGCATGAGGACTATGTCAAGATATATTTAGAGCTACGCATATATGGAAGAAAGGGTGAAATTAAAAAAAAAATTCAGATGATTCAAAAAAAAAAATTAAAAAAAAAAGGAAGAAGAAATCAAGTGGGAGGAATTATTTGAAGGAAAAAAAAAGTCCAAGAAAAAGAATGCATGATTAGGGGTTAAGCCTAAAAATCCTTTTTCTCCTACCATTACCCTAGCCATACATTACAAGCTTATAAAGTCCTATTGATCTTTAGCTATGTGTGTCTACATTAGTGGAGAGAAGATGAGAAAAGCAAACTTATGGAAGATAACTATTCTTTGAGATCTTTTGTTATGTTCATATTTGTATAAATTCATCCGGATTGCATGAACTGAAATGAAGAAACATTTACACACACACACGGAAGAATTCAATTGAATTGATACTCTCTTTTGAATGAGTTTATATATATTTAGCTAATGTTTATGGATTTTCATGGAGTTGTAATGTTTTCAAAATCTTTGGGGAAATTAAAGGGAAATCATTCTTGCAAGTGTATTTGACCTCTAGGTACATTTCTTTGTGAATTTTATTTTGCTCGAGGACAAGCAAAAATTCAAGTTTGGGGGTGTGATAATTCTATAATTTATAGAATTATCATGAATTTAATGATATAATTTATCTCTAAATCATTACTATTAGATTCAAATCCCTCATTTATCTGTTAAATTTCTCTAATGATGTAGGAACTCCAAGATAAAGAAGTCAAAGATGTGAAGGATTTCAGTTCCAAATTTCATTCAAACACAAGACTTTGTTGATAAAGCTTCATGCATGGATATTTCTACTGATGCCAAGAAAGATAAATTGTTGCATTTATCTTTTATGAAGATAAATTATCAAGATGGACTTTTTGCTAAGGATAGAGATAAACAAGGGAGCTGATAAAAGATAAATTTTCTTTGAAGATAAAGATCGAGCCCTATCAGCCAAGATTTTGAGCTAATCATCATCCCACACTGCCTCTATAAATAGCCAGCTTCAGCACCATGAAGAGCATTCAATCCTACTAAGGGATATAGAGTAGTTTAGTTTTATTCTCTTTGTTTTCAAGTTTTCATCTAAATTTCTTTTGGTTTTTATTTTGAATATTTTAGAAGTTTTATTTAAATAAGATTTTTTTATTTTCACTTTCTTGCTATTTTAAATACATTAGTGTTTTGATAAAAAATTTCTTTTCGATCGTTTGAATAAAATTAGGGTGTGAAATTTTAGTACTTAGTAAGCAATTCACAAATTCAATCCTCGTGGGAACGATACTCTACTCATCACTTTATTACTTGCTACGGTCCGTACACTTGCGGTAGTACACTCATCGAGAATTACCGAATTCTCGATGAGTGTACCGCAAGTGTACGGACCGTAGCAAGTAATAAAGTGATGAGTAGAGTATCGTTCCCACGAGGATTGAATTTGTGAATTGCTTACTAAGTACTAAAATTTCACACCCTAATTTTATTCAAACGATCAAAAGAAATTTTTTTATCAAAACACTAATGTATTTAAAATAGCAAGAAAGTGAAAATAAAAAAATCTTATTTAAATAAAACTTCTAAAATATTTCAAAATAAAAACCAAAAGAAATTTAGATGAAAACTTGAAAACAAAGAGAATAAAACTAAACTACTCTATATCCCTTAGTAGGATTGAATGCTCTTCATGGTGCTGAAGCTGGCTATTTATAGAGGCAGTGGGGATGATGATTAGCTCAAAATCTTGGCAGATAGGGCTCGATCTTTATCTTCAAAGAAAATTTATCTTTTATCAGCTCTTTTGATTATCTCTATCCTTAGCAAAAGTCCATCTTGATAATTTATCTTCGTAAAAGATAAATGCAACAATTTATCTTTCTTGATAGCAAGTAAAGATATCCATGCATGGAGCTTTATCAACAAAGTCTTGTGTTTGAATGAAATTTGGAACTGAAATCCTTCACATCTTTGACTTCTTTATCAGTTGGAGTTCCTACATCGTTAAGAGAAATTTAACAGATAAATGAGGGATTTGAATCTAATAGTAATGATTTAGAGATAAATTATATCATTAAATTCATGATAATTCTATAAATTATAGAATTATCAATTTTTATATACTAATATGATTATGTTCGCAAATTATTCAAAATAAATATTAAAATATTCAAATTCAATTCATTCAATAATTTAAATTATTCGAATTCCACTCGATAATAATTAAGCTAATTTCAAATTTTATTTGAACTAAACTTGAGTGATTTTCGAATACAAATGTCTAATTTATCTTTGTAATCATGGTGAGAAAATTAGATCGATTTTTTGTATTTTTTTACAGAAAAAATGAAAAAGAAATTGGATCATCATGGTCAATTCGCCACATACATCCATATAAAATGGATGGTCCACTAGGAAGTGAATAAAGCAGGAGCTCCCAATCCAATACATGGTGAAATTCAATGTTATGTGATGGTGGTGCGTTACACAAAATCATCCAATTCTTTTTTCCTTAGTTGCTAAGCTAATAAGCCTTTTAGTTTGTGTCCCAAAAAGATTGAGGGACTTCGGTTAAGTGGTCAACCCAAAACAACTACTACTCTTATGTCATCTCTCGAGGCATTACTTGATAATTGGTACTATTTTATAGGGCAAAAATGAGTTGGAAAAGCTTCAATATAATGACAATGATAATGATAATGAGATTAAGCAGCCAACGATACAAACCATTTGATTTATTCAAAATTTTATTTTTAAATTAGTTTCTATCGATATCAGATCCTAATTTAATGTTAGGTTAACATATCACATGTCACAATTTCATGAGATGTTTTAACAAATCATCTATGTGACTAATCGTGTTAGTATCATGTTTTAACGATGCAATTTAGTATATAAGAATTTGACAATTCTAAACATGTCATCGTAACATAGCATGAATATGATATAAGTAAAATTTTGATAAAAATTGTTTATGAATATAGTAAAAGTTAAAAAATAGTTTTGAATTTAGCATGTCAACAAAAATTTTGATATAAAATTTTCATATTTTATACGATACGAATACGATTTTATATAATACGAACAAGAATTATACATACAAATTGCTAGGTCTACCTAATACATGGAAAAAATGATTCATGTAACTAGGGTTAGTTTAGATGGACAGTGAGATTGAAAACAACAATGAAGGTGAAATGGTGGTGTATATAGATGCAATTGCAACAATGAGGTCAAGTGAGAAAAAAAATATTAAGGATATTATATTAAAAAGAAAAAAAAATTGTGGAGGGAAATGGCAAATATGTAACAGTGACATGGTAAAAAAAAAATCTCACCGTGCTGCACTAGGACTAATCGGTGAGCCAAACTCACCGGCACTCACTTTGACAAAGTAACATCTAACAAGTATATAGGGTTTAAATTCTGTTATCTGCAACTTATCCTCTATTCTCATACTTAGGTCTCCTTTGTATATAAAACAAAACCAACTATTCATACCAATCGAGTGACATATTACTTAAATAAAAACAAGAAAAAAGAGAGTATTGAATGTGATGATTATATAAAAACAAAAGAGACGTGGGGAGGAAGAGGAATCCATGCTTTACATCTCATATGCAAATTGTAAATGGGGTGGTGGATTAGTGCTAGCAAAAGGGTAGACCCAATGGGATAGGGAGAGGAAGGAAGGAACTTGATTGGCCATGGTGATTGTTCCCTCCACTCCAAACAAGAGGGCATGAAAGCATACATAAAAAATACCATTATTCTCATTATTTTATGCTAAAATCCCATTTGAAATTGTGGACAATGGATCTTCTTATCTGTGCATAAGATCTCTTTCAGGTGACTAAATCATGGGTCTCTCATCCCTTTTTATTATTCTTCTTTTTGTGTGCAAACCATGCCCCTTAACTTCACATAGCAGGCTTTGGCTTTCTTTTTCTTTGTTCTCTTTTCATTTGTTTATTCTTCTTTGCCTTTTTTTTTTTTACTAGATTCTCTTTGGTCTGGTTGCTTTAGGACAGTGCACCCTGAGTGAACATTCATTTTGTTATTATATTGTGAATTGGTAAAGAATTTTGTCATTTAACTTTAATTTTATTGATTTTTGAATAAAAATAACTAATTTGAAGTAAAAATTGCCATTTGCAGCATTGAAATATTTTGTATAATATTTAAATTTTATAATTTGTTTAATAAAAATCCGACGAATTAAAAGTATTAAACATAATAACAAAATTCAATGTTGAAATTTTATATAAACCATACTAATCAAGCTACAATAAATCTATTTGAAAATAAAAATTTGATCATCAATTACCTCGGAGGATGATGGACATATACAAATCAGTTGCCAATTTCTTGAATGATTTTAGTACATTGTACATGTGAATCATCCATCCATTCATTTTTCTACAAATTTTGAAAAACTTTAAATATGGATTTTGGTACTATATATTAATGAATCACATTGATTTAACTTTGAAGGTGTGAAATGATTGGGATGCTCTTGATTTTCATCTTTCTTATCTACTTTTTCTTTTACAATAAAAATTTTTTATTTAAAAAAAATACAAGTTCTAAAATTTGAATATCAAATTTACAGAATTTTTATACTTTAGAAATAAGAACATGATAATTTGAGACAATTTTTAGAAGGAAAAGAAAAGAAAAGTAATTTATTTGTAACCAAAAAAATAAAAGCCATTTTTCATATTAAATGTTATGTTAATATTTAATTAAGATTATGATCAATAATTTATTAGAAAATTTAATTCAATAACTAATAAATATTTTTATTCAAATAACAAAGTTAAAATCTTATTTTTTATAATTTAAAAAATATAAAATCATAATGAATTAATGAAAAATATAAATAAAATAATAAAAAAAAAGCCTATCCGAAATGGGATTGGATGGGGCCATCCCATCTGATGGTTTAGCCACATCAATGTATCACATCAGTAAAAAGTATTATTGTACGCTATTGGGGTCCAATATGCCAATAAAATAACCCTTTCACCACCCACATGATCCTGTAGCCAAGTCCAGGCTATGGCTACCCAATGGATGATAACTAGAGATATACTGTGGGGTAGAAGAGTGATTAGTGAAAGCTCAAGAAATTTTTCACCAAAAATAAATCTCAAGAACTGCATCAGTGGGGTGGGGTCCAACCATCTTTCTATGATTCATGCTTTGAATGGTCAAGTTTCAAATTATTGGTGTTCATGTTTGACATTGGATGCCTTCTCTTTTTAGTTTGTTTATAATCACTACATTGTTAGTTTTTTGGTTTTTTTCCCTTCCGAAGTTTTGATTTTTGAACATGCTTAAAAAGGCAATTTGAATTCAAGTTGTTCTTCCCTTTTCTTCTACTTAGTGGGAAGTACACTCAATTTTTAGTGATTTGGAAGAGTTTTTTTTTTTTTAGTTTTTTGTGATTCACTTGTGTTAGATCAAGTTTAACTTTTATCTTGGAATGATGTGATGTGTTGATCTTTATTATTGTGTGCTTCATTTCATCATCAATGAGCGAAATCAATCTTAAAACCTTGCATCTAAAGTAGTTCACAATCACCCAAGAGCACGTAGATCAGCTGGCAGGGGGCTGTTCTAGCTTAACCAGAGGTCTCGAGTTCGAGTCCCTAGGTATGCAGCTGTGTTAAAACTCTTGAGGGAGAGCTTTGCCGCCCTTTGGGTCCTGCTCGACTCGAATCCGGATTAGTCCTATACCAAAAGTATGAGATACCGGATGATCTAGATCGAAAAAAAAAAGTAATTCACAATCTCCAATTTTATTACAAAAAGGCAATACCATAAGTTGTTTTTTCACCATTGTTCCATTGTTTTAGGATCTCTTGCTATATTAAAATTGGACAAGTGTATTCTTATGATGTAGATAGATGTATTTTTTTATTTTTGTGATTTAAAATATGCAAATCAAATCATATGGATCATGGAAAATATTTTTCTACTCCATATTCAATGTAATTTACATAGCTAACTTAACTAAATTCTCAAATTTATGTAG
The DNA here is from genome assembly GCA_031772115.1 of Heritiera littoralis. Taxonomy (NCBI): domain Eukaryota; kingdom Viridiplantae; phylum Streptophyta; class Magnoliopsida; order Malvales; family Malvaceae; genus Heritiera; species Heritiera littoralis. The sequence continues at coordinate 6,076,485 of JAPDPK010000023.1, forward strand.
TTCATGGCAATATTAAGCTTGACATTTCATCAATAACTTAGACATATTATCTTAAAATATGTTTAATCACAACATCGACCGAGTCAAATATCTTATGATGAAAATCATAATATATACATTAATCTTTATTTTCTAGGTTTATCAATATATACTCAAACCAATTAGTTCTGTAAATTAACTTTAATTTTATGCAACATGGTAAAAGTAATAAATGGAGATTGATTTAAGTGGTAACAAAATATTTTTTTTTATATACTACCTTGAATTCTAATTCGTTGAAAAATTGCTATAAGATGATTTTTCATGAACTCATGAAACTTGATATAGATAAGTTTACTCGGACTAGCCCGAAAAAGGAACATACTAGACAAAACCTAAAAATCTCTAATTTGCTCAATAATGAAAAAGTTTAAGCTAAAATAAAGTTGGTGTTACACTTTGAATTTTTATCGATACCATAAATAATAAGAAATAACTATCACATGACAAATTCTATTGAACATTTTTGTATTTTATTTAAGAGTTTTCATATGCCCAAATATTTATTTCTTTTTATGTTTTCATTTTGAAGAAAAATGGTTTCCACCTACATCATTTGGGAAAAAGTAGGACTGTAGGAGGGACATTAGAGAAAATGCAAAAGTATAATTTAGCATGATACATACATACATATATATATATATATATATATCATATATTGTTGTTGCATTGCATTTGCTTGCATCCCATATTCCATAAAAAGGGGTTTCGGGTATAAACAAATCGGATCAAATTTTTTAAAACCCGAACCCGAAAAAGGTTATGATAAAACCACCCGCGACGGGCCCCAACACCAACACCCACCACACACACGGACTCAAACTGTGCTACATCATTGTTCACTAATGCCTTGCGTGCACTCCTCACGCACGCACGTATCAAAGCTTTAATCACTTTTTTTTTCTTTTTAATTAACTTTCTTTTTCATCCCCTTCTGATAAAAGAAAAACCTTCTTTTTTAGCATGTCTAGGACATTTTCGTCATTTTAGTTTTCCATATAATAATCTACCAGTATTAATCGTAGCCTCCGTCCATCCGTAAATTTCGACCTTTGGACTGTCATCTCTATTTCACTCTCCCTCTCTCTCTGCGAGAAGAAAAGGATAATCTTTCTATTTCTCACTTTGAAGTTTAAGGATTCGAGCAATTTGGAGTTGGTTCCTTTGTTTTCTCGATTTGGGATTTGGATTTTTTCTGCTGTTTTCGTTTCCGTAAGTTTGCCGGCTTCCTTTTCATTTCCAAAGTCATTTTGCTTTAATTTGGTTAGATTTGTTGATTTTGTAATAAGCCGATGATTTTCTTGCTGGGTTTTTCTAGCTCATTTGTTTTTACTGCTACTTCCTTTCTTTACAGTGTTAAAGTTTATACTATTTTTGATACTTTGGCTAGTTTGTTTTCATGTAATTTCTCTTATTAGATTTGATGTAATATTTGTTTGGTTATTGGGAAAATTTTGAGGAAAACCCACGAAGGAAAAGAGAAACCCAGAATAGATCTAATACTAATGGCTTTAAAAGCTCCTACTTAATCTCAACAATTACAGTAATAAGAAAATGTCTCTTTCTACATATTTCCTAGCTTCTTGGTGTCTTTCTAACCTACTACCAAATCTTCTAGACTAATACTATGATTTTAGTTATGAGGTTATGTATTTGATGTTTAAATAATGAATCTGTTGGCCTATACAGGGTTCTTGAATAGGTTGCTTTGGAGGGGAAGAGGGGTTACAAAGAAAAGTGGACGGTGGCATTTGCAGTGAAGAAGGAACAGTATGCGGTGGTGGCTGAGTCTTTCTGTTGATGTGTTTCGAAAAGTTATCTCCTTGAACTTGTATTGTCGGGTGATTCTGTAATTTCGTAATTTAGTTCAGCAAGACCCCTCCTTTTCTTACTTGGCTGTCTTACTATTCTATCTTCCATGGGATCCACTTTTTTCATTGTCGTTCCATGTTATGTCCGCCAGATTAGCTGAACACCTTCAAACCCATTTCTGAATTTTCTATTCCAAGAGTTATTATTTGATTTTGGTAGGTGTAGTTTTTGTAGTAGTTCAACTTCTATTGATCTGGATTACGGATTACGGGTTTTGAATACGTTGTCGCCTGGAAGATCCTTTTTTTTGTGCCATATTGAAGGGTTGGGACGTAGTTATGGTGTGCCAAGCAGCGAGCCAAACAAGATTCCGGGCATTGAAGTACGAAAATGGTATTGCGGGGAGTGCCACCATTGTAGTTAGAGTTATAGCATGCTTTCAACCTCTTCAGGATTGCCAGGTAATATTTTCTGTCTTTATTTTACATTTCTTTCTAATATTCTTTGTAGGAATCTTTATGAAAGAATTAGATACCCTTGTGTTGGGTGAAGTTTGTATTTCATTTCTTTTCTTAATGTATGAGATTCATTGTTCTTCTTTGTTATTTATAATTGGTGAGAAAGTTTATGCAAGCCTTTATTGAATTTCTATTCTGGTTTTTTGCCAGGCTGAGTATTTCCGTCATTTGCTTAAGCCCGTTACGTAGATTAGTTTTACATTTCCGCGTTCAAGTTAAGCTGGAGTTTTTAGTTTTTTCCCTTGTTTTTGAGAGAATCTGCAAGTAATCTGCGATTTCTACTGCTACAGCATTTGACTTCTGGTATGTATTGGTAGTTCCTGGTTTTATGAATATCTACTTTTATTCTTTGGAGTGTCCTTTATCAAGTTGACTTTGTTGTTTCTGTAGGTTATTGTTCTGGTTGGATGGGAGAAGGCTGTGGATCCTGGTTTCCTCGGCAGCAATTTGATTGGCTATCACCCAACTCGAATTCTTTGGCTGCTCCACATCCCTTGGGGCAGCTAGGTACTAATTCTCAGTTCATAAACTCTGGTACTAATATGGTTTCTGCCCCTGGGACTTTGCCGGTTTATGAACATCCTGAATTGCCTCACTTGCGGGTTGGCCAAGTTAATGAACCCGCTGGCTGGTTTTACTGTTTACCCCGCTTTCGACAGGTCTTTGCGCCTGCTTCAAACTCTTTTTCAAAAGAGAAACTCCCAGCTATCCCTTATGAGAGTCATTTGGAAAACATTATCCCCAAGGCAGGGTCTGGGTGTGCTCAGAAGAGATTCCTTGTTTTTGATCAATCTGCTGATCAAACTACTGTGATCTTTAGTTCTGCTCTTGGGACTCCTATGAAGTGCACTTCTTGGGGTCCAAAATCACCTGCTGCATGTAAATTTTTTGGGGAGGATCCCATTGCTAAAGTAGACGAGAATCTTTACTCTGGCCCAATATCTACAGATGTATTTGATGACAATGGGACTGATGGGCAAAGTGAAATGCGCGAGGACACTGAAGAACTCAATGCTTTGCTATACTCAGATGATGATAGTGATTATACTGAGGATGAAGAGGTCACGAGCACAGGTCATTCACCTAGTACAATGACAGCTCACTATGAGCCATTTCAAGGAGGTGCCGAAGAGGTTGCTAGCTCTACCGGTCTAGCTAGAAAGCGAAAACTGCTTGATTGCAGTAATGATTATGTGCCTTTGCTGATAGACAATGTTAGTTCAGTGAATCCTAACAGATCTTCTGAGTACGAGGATGATGCAGGTTCCAGCTGTGCCAATGGCCACAATCCTGGAACTGGTGGTAAGGATTCATCATCAGGCAACAAGAGAATGAGAAAGGATAAAATCCGTGAGACTGTGAGTGTTTTGCGAAGCATAATTCCAGGTGGAGAGGGCAAGGATGCAATTGTGGTTCTTGATGAAGCCATTGATTACCTGAAATCCCTGAAAAACAAAGCCAAAACGCTGGGGCTTACTTCTCTATGAGTTCCACTGTTCGTATCAGTAGTGTTAGTGGTAGTATCTGTCATTAGTAGTTATTGTTAATGGATCGTGTTCAATAAAGAAGTTTATACAGTTGTGCATGGAGTTGCATATAATCCGGAGTCTTCCAACGAAGGAGCTGATAATCAGAAGATAGTGGAGAGAGAATTTGAACCCCCTTCTTAAGTCTTTCTCTAATGATTTTTGAGTTGGAAAACCAGTGGCTTTGGCTTGAAATCTCTTTGTTTTCTAGAGAAAGCTGGATAGTGGCGGTATATTAATGTCCCAATAAGGAGGGTGAATCATTAGATCTTGGGGTTTAGAGAAAGTAACACTCACACCTGGATGAGTTTGGTTGTGTGAATGAGAAGACTGGTTATCTAGGGGGACCCTCATAAAGGGGTGCTAAGTGCACGCCCCTTGGTTGTCTTGGGTCCCAGTCTTCACTTTCTTCTCCCTTTTTGTATTCTTGTGAAGTTTTATCTTTGTGGGTTCCCCTTTTTTTGATGTAGAAAATTGCACGAGCATGAGCCTTCTCCCATTTCATTATGCAACAACCAGCCGGAAGGGCCCCAGTTCACACCATCTCTCTCATCCCCCATTGGCTCGCTATTATAATTTTCGTGAGTGTCAAGATTGGTATGCAAATGTTTTCCTAAGACTTTGGTATGTGTTTGTTTGCTGCCATGATGGGTTTATTTGTCTATGGTGTTTTTCCTTGTTAAACTCGTGATTGTAAATTGTAATGCTTTGATGGGTTAGCAATGATGTTATCATTCATGGCTGGATTAATATATGAATTCGCCTGTTGTTCTCTTTGTCTGCATGCCTATGTATTTACGTCGCATGCACGCATTTATGTACGAGACAGCGATGCATTAGCCCTCTGAAATGGTGCAAAACTTTCCATCTCAGTGGAATGATGGTTCGGTGATGGGACCACTGAAAGTTGCATTAATATGGATCAGTGAGAAGTGGCACGAATCGCAATTAACCCTTTGGTCATTGCCACAGCCAAACTGCAAAAAGAAAGCAAACAGTAACTAATCTAATAACTGCCCTTTCTTCCCTTTAATCTTTCTGGGGCTCTTCTTAACAAGTTCTCTTCTCACCGATCTCATCAGTCGTATCCTAAGGGTTATGTCATCAGTTTGGCCCATGGCCATAAGCATACTGAGTTTAAATAACTGCTCATACTAATTTGGATGGGTGGTAAGTTTTGGTGAGATACAAACATGTAAAATGATTATTAAATATATATTTTTAAATAAAATAATAAAAAAAATTAAAATCAAGGATGAGAAGTTAATTTTACCTATATTTTTTCTGTCTTATATTCCAATGTAGTGGAATCCAAGCACTCTCCTAATCGTTCAAGGATTTGCTCATTTTGGTCTTTGATCGTTCATGTCAAGGTTTATGAGTAGTTTGGATTCCATTGCATTTTTGGTGCCGTGAAATTTCTACAAATGACAAAAAGAGGGAGAATGATAAAAATTACTCTTTTACCTTTGATTTTAATTTTTTTATTATTTTATTAAAAGCATATATTTTAATAGTTGTTTTTATCTTTTTCAATTTCACTAGACTCAACTCATCTCTCATCCAAATTAATCCTTAATTATTTTTATCATCATAATGTCGTCTTAGTCAATTTGACATCTCGAGTCCATATTTTGCAAAATGATTAGATCTAACACTTCACATCTTAAGTAAGCATCGACTTGGCTGTGGCAACACATTTGGAAATCTTTCGATGTTTCTTGACCGAAATCAAATAAAAATTAATAAAAAAAAAGCCGCAAATAGGAACCAAACACTGGTCGATCTCTTTTCCAAGGTGATAGCATGGCATTGGTAAGCTAAAGCTCGACACTCCACTAGGAAAAATTCCATCATGTTTCCCAATGAGTAGATGGATAGCTATCAAGAAGGGCACTGGCTTCAGCCTGAAATCTGATCCAATGCTGTCCTTGTGATGGACTGATAATTGTTGTCAGCATCAGAGAAAGAAAAATGAAGAAAGAAGAGTGGAAATGGAGCGAATATATTCCACATCACGCCTAGTAGGGTTGTTGGGTGCCTTTTTCTTGTCTTCATTGTTCATTCCACCTTATTTTCTACGTATGATTTGTAATTTTCTTTCAAGGTGCAAGAACAGACACACTTTTGGTTATCAACTTGAAAAGAAGCCATGGGTGCGGTGCATGAAACTGGACTTTCACCCATAACAGGTTGGTCCCTCATGTCACCTGTTAATGCTCTTGCTGAAGTTTTCTTCGTCAATAGATGTTCTCAAGTCTTCAAAGAATCAATGCTGTTTGAATTTGATGTCACCTCCACTTTTCAATGTGCGTTTGAGGCTTGACATGGTCAAAAGCGGAAAACCTAAGTGGAAGTTTCAATGGGTTCTTCGGTTTGGTCCATCATTGTTGGGCTACTTGACCATTTCAATATGGGTCCTCCAGGTGTCAATACAGACTTGTGCCCATAATTTTAATTCTCTACTTTATATACGATAGTAATGTAAAAATATAAAATTACGTACGTATGATCATTTTCATATTTCAGAATTTGAAAGTATTTTATATTGAATTGCTTTTTATATATATATATACACACACGACATTATTATTCAACCTTCTTTTTTGGTATAAAGGAAGCAAAGTTCAAAAATGAGGAAAATGGTTGTAGGCACTAAAATTTAAAATTTCAAACTTATTACTTGTTGCTTTTACATGAATCATTTGAATTAAATTTTAATTCTATATTTAAATTATTTTTAGAATTCTAAAGGAACAAAATAGGGTAGTTTTTTTATACATTTTTTTTAATATGGAGTATTTATTTATTAAGTTTATTTTTGATGTATTGAAAATATATAAAATGATTATACTGATAATCAACCATAATTTATCATCTTTCAAATAAGCAAAGCTAAAAATAAATATAGATCTTTGAAAATAAATTTTAACTTTTTTTAAAATTTAATTAGATTAAGTACCACTTATTAATATTTATTTTTAATATTCTGCATTTTTTAAAACTATTTTCATTAATGTGATGAAATTTTGTGATTAATTTATAGTATATAATTGTCATACACGGTTAATATATCCAATATAAACTCTTATTTATTTATATTTTAAGATTTATATTTGATGAACTATTTGTGTGTAAATCTCTCTTCTACGGTCAAGTGAATCATAACATAATATTTTATTAATGCATAAAATTTAAAATAAAATCTTTAAAAAATAATAATTATTAAATTCATTAATTGATAAACTAATCATGACTTAATTCGATGAATGCACGAGATTTATACGTACATGTAAACTCTTTTACAAATTTAGGTAGAAGGGGAACGATTAGCAATCAGTGGGCAGCTTTCAGTTTGGGAATTGAAGCCCAACTGTCTCTCGCGCCGAATTTACGGAAACCGCCACGCTACATCGCACACAAATTTCCAACATAAGCACGCCCCTCCAATCAACCGTCAATCCCTGAATCAACGGTGTTTGAATCTCACGCAATAATCTTAACGTACTCCTTCTTTCACTAAACAAAAACCCCCCTCCCCCACTCTTTTTATATAATTTTTCCCATAGAAAAGTGTGGAAATTCCACGAAACACACACGAGGTAAGGCACTTCGTTTCTTGCCTTCGTGTCTCGAAATCCATTGGCGTAGTAAAAAAAAAGTTTATAAAAAAATAAATTTTTCTTTGGCGAACCAACAAAAACCCGTGCTGGCGTCTGAAAGCACCAGAAATCGTTTTCCGCATTTGAAATTGCTTTGATCATCGCCGATTACCAGCGGCACTGCCGATCGGAGCTAGGGTTTTCGAATATCTTTCCTGTTTTGTTTTATTGGTAAACTTCGATGGAGGAGTGGCCGTTCCACGACGGCAACGTACACAATCTGCTCGATAGCAGACGCTTCGATATTCGCCGGAATCACCACGTATTTCCTCGCTTTTTTCTTTATTTCTTTCGTTCTTCAAAGCAATTTAGTTTATTTATTTTAATTCTCACTTTCTTTGATATTGCATACCTTTTTTTCCTCCGAAACTTCGTTGTTATTGTTTGCAGTTCTGTGGAATTGCTGAACTAAGATAATTTTTAAAAAATATATTTATTGAAGTTTTGATCAAGAATTGAAGTGTTTGAGCCTAATTTTTTTTCTCTTTTCATTTTATCCTGAATCTTGCTGATTGTTTAGCTCTTAAAATACTAAATCTTTATTAGTTTCTTGTTTATTATAATTTTTTTTTTGAAAATGAAATTTGTTCAGTTTAGACCATAATAAGGTGCTTCCTTTCGTCGGCTTACAGTGGTGACTGTGCTTTATCTTACTGGTTTTGTTTTGGTGTTTGTGCAGGATGTTAATCACAGTTTGCAGATGCATTCATCTTTGGTTGGGAGGCTTTCACAGGAACAAGAATTGGAGGTTGCTTCGATTTTTAAATCATCTAAAGTTTGCATTTGGAAAGCTGTTGTAATTAACGTGCATCTTTTCTTTTGGCAATAGCGGCCTTTGCTTTTCATAATCTTTGATGCATTATAAAAAATACATGTTTGTCTCGTGATGCATCACAGACTATCATAGTAATGAAGTTTTATTGCAGTTGATTGTTTGAGTTTCTGCATTTGGTGCCTTCCTAGATTATAGTGCAAAAAATTACATCTTGGTTACTTTGCTGTACTTAATGCAGTCGCATGGAATAGTTTTCTTTTGGGATGCCATTAGGCTTGAATGGTGATCTTTTATTGCACTTAAATTTCTTCCTTTTTAGTCCTTCTGGAATTGTCTTACTCTGTTCTTTATTTGAACAGGGACATCAGGGTTGTGTAAATGCTGTGGCTTGGAATTCAAGTGGTTCACTTTTGATATCTGGTTCTGATGATGCACGGGTATGAGACATCTATGTTGGTCAATAAGTGTAGACCTTCAGTGCAATGTATTAGGTAGCATGAAAATAGCTGACATTTTTTAATCGACATTTTAGAACATATGAGAACTTTTCCTTTTTGTCGAAGGAATGGTCAGCCTTGTCATTCAACTTACTGTGGTTGCAAAATAACAAGGAGAGTGATTTCTATGCTTTTTAGTGTGGCATATGGATTTCATTATGAGAAAGAGGAAATAACGTGTTGGTTTTTTGGTTACAAAATAAAGTGTTGGTTTGGGGGCTTCTAGTAGGCTAAACTTGTTGATACCTGTCATCTGTTGGTAAAAGTGTGTGAAGAATGGTGTTTGAGGGGTATTACTTTTATAAAAATATGTTAAAATTATTAATGAATTACTTTTTGTAGATTAACATTTGGAGCTACTCTGGTCGAAAGCTTTTGCATTCTATAGAGACAGGGCATTCCGCTAATATTTTCTGTACGAAATTTATTCCTGAAACTTCTGATGAGCTTGTGGTCTCTGGAGCTGGAGATGCAGAGGTAACTTTTTGGACTATGGTTAAACAGGTTTTCCATGGTGGATTCTTATTGGATTGCTAATAGGTATAATTAGTAACTTGGACAGAAAATTTTTTGCAGGTGCGATTATTTGATTTGTCTCGCTTAAATGGGAGAGGGCCCGCTGATGGTGCTGTTACTCCATCAGCGCTCTATCAGTGTCACACAAAAAGGGTTAAAAAGCTAGCGGTAAGATTTATTGCTTAAATGACTAATAAATGGAGAAATAATTAAATTGGCCAACAAACATGGGATGTGGTTAAATATTCAACACTAAATGTTGCTTTTTATGGTGAATAACTGAACATGAATTTTCATCTGGTATCTTCACATGCCATAGTTTGTACTTGTTTCCTGTTTCAGGTTGAAGTTGGAAACCCCCACGTTGTCTGGAGTGCAAGTGAAGATGGAACGCTTAGACAGCATGACTTTCGGGAGTGCATTTCTTGTCCTCCTGCAGGATCTTCTCCCCAAGAGTGTCACAATGTTCTAGTGAGACTCACATTACATAATGAGGGTTTCCTTCCATTCATTTATATGTTGTAGATACATCTATGAAAACTTTGTTTGTTGAGTTATAGTACTACCTGGTCAGTGTGGCATGTTGGTTGCAAATGTATTGGCATCCATAAAATGCTTGTCTTGAAGGTTGGCGAGTTTTGACTTCTTGTCTTCACCTGGGTATAATTGTTTGCTGTGGTTGTCGTATGACTTTGGTTTTATTCTCAATAGATTCTATGCAGCACTAAAGACTTTTACTTTGATGTAGAACAATATATCTCTTCCTCTCCCAATTTCTTGCCAATCAAGATACTTGACTGATAGAAATTTTTTTTTTCTTATTGGGTTTGAAACTTAAAACCATTCAGTTCTTCTTTTTGAATACCTGAATCCCTATGGGATCCTAGATTCTTTTGGACCTAAATTGAAATTTGTTGTTACTATATAGATCTGGTCTTGATGACAGCTCTTCATGTTATATTCAGCATGACTTTAGACAGCATCAGAGGACTTTAGTCAGTGGACAAAAGGACATCCCTTGATTTCTTGTGTCAATGGATTCTCATCTCAGGGTCATTTGGCTATTGTTGTAGCTTGAAAATTTTCAGTTTTATTTGCCAATCTTTGTGTTCAGTTGAAATTAATCAAGTTTGGCATTGTAGAATTGCCATAATGAGTCAGTTTAATATATATTTCACATTTATGTATCTTAGTTGCTCTGAATTCAATCGTATCCCCTCAAATTGTAAATCATTTACGATCTAATCTGTTGGCAGCTTGACTTGCGTTGTGGGGCAAAGAGGTCACTATCTGATCCTCCTAGGCATACTCTGGCCTTAAAATCTTGTGATATCAGTTCTACTAGACCTCACTTGCTCCTTGTTGGTGGGAAGTATGTGGCTAATCTTCCCTTTCTTTAAATTTTGCTTTGTTTTCTCCACTAATCTTGCCTTTTAATGTTTGCAGTGATGCATTTGCTCGTCTGTATGATAGAAGGATGCTACCACCGCTGACCTCCTGCTGGAAAAGAATGTCACCACCTACTTGTGTTAATTATTTCTGCCCAATGCATCTTTCTGACCGTGTTAGTTTTTAATTTCTTTGTTAGTTCTTACTCTTGGTTACTTCTTTGTTTTCAGAAATATCTTGCTAAATTTTATGATTTCTGCTCGTTAGGACCTATTTTTATTTAATATCGTTTGGGTTTATGAAGAGATTGTCTGGAATGGTGCAACAATGCAATTCACAAATTATAATAATTCTCTCTGTCACTCTCTCTTTGTTGTAAATGAAGGGAGCTTATCTTGATTTTAACTTCATGAGGTCTTTATTCACTAGTTTCTGTTAGTGGATTCTTTTTCTCGTTTATTCTGTGCATGGGAAAAAGTTTACTTGGGTTGGGTATTTTAAGTTGACAGTGTAAATAGGAATCATTTAATTAAAAACTGCTGGCTGTATCAATTGGCATTCCCATTAGTGACACCATATATGTAAACTTCAAACTAAACCATTGCTGGTGTTAAGTAAAACCATTGGATATTAATTCAATCCTTGTTTTATTTGCATTTCAGGGACGTTCAAGTTTAACTCATGTTACATTTAGCCCTAATGGAGAAGAGGTTCTACTTAGCTATAGTGGGGAGCATGTATATCTAATGGACATAAATGGTAAGCGTACTGAAAAATCTTTACTTCCAGTGTACTCTGATGGTTCAATTCATTTGTGCTCATTTTTTCTCGTTTTCTTTAAGGAGGCTTCCTTTTGCTGCCAGACTTGATATTTTTTATTTTTGAATTTTATTTCCATTTTTATGTTCCAGTTTTGTGAAAAGAAGTGAAGATGGTGCTTGATTGAAGTGGGACTAGAATTTTGAAGTTGGATGAATGATTCTTTTATTTTGTTCTGTTTCGGGGTTGTGTTGCATAGAGCTTATGTGACTAAGCCTGTATATTCAGAGAATTGAAATGTGAAGTTTTAATCTGCATCCTATAAAGCAACTTAGGCTTAGTGTTTTTCGTCTCCCCATCTTTCCTGGTTCTTTTAGGTTTCATTTTCATGAAGTACTTTTGAGATAATGATATAAAGGTAGGCATGAATCAGGTAAGCTTATGCACAGTAGCTGCTCACATTATTAGATTTAGTGAAACAATCTTTAGCGTAGTACATTTTTGTTGTTTCTACTTTCCTTTGTTGCTGTTAGTGAGATGCAATGTATGACCCATTATTTGGATTAGTGATATGTGTGTTGGCTGAATATCTGTTTGTTGTTTCCATAATTGGCAGATAGTGGGAGTTTGATGCAATATACCTCAGGAGATGCTTCAAAATTGATGACCTTCACTCCTGTACTAAATAGACTAGAGCATCAATCACTTGTTTCCAATGTCTTCCAAAATGGTCTCCATGGGAGAGGCAACATTGCTGCAAGAGTGAGTACACATGTTTTTTTTGCACTTCTATTTTCCTTTTTTTTTTGTTCTTTTGTAAATTCATCTGGAAATTTTGGTAGAGTGTTATGTAACTTGTGTTCTTTTGTATGTATATCAGTTATACCCTAACATGCCAGTTGCAGATTGAGAAATGCAGGATGTTGGTTGAAATGGCTAAAAGATCCTTACAGGAGGGGCCAAATATTTTCCATGCAATTGAGGCATGCAATGAAGTCTTATATGGACATGGTACAAACATTGGGCCCACACTAAGGCATGAATGTTTTTGCTCACGTGCTGCCTTGTTGCTGAAGGTTCATTGATTACTTTGTTGGGATAAACTTTATGGACCATTTCATCTACTTGATATGCAATTATTCCAACTTATTAGCTCGTGTCCTCTTGCAGCGAAAGTGGAAAAATGATGCTTATATGGCCATTAGAGATTGCCATAATGCTCGAAGAATAGATAGTACTTCCTTTAGAGCTCATTTCTTTATGGCCGAGGCTTTAGAACAGGTAATCTGCAGTATGAGTTATCAGTGGAGTTAATAAACATGTTAGTGTACATGATCAATTGACTTGGTGCTTTGGGTTTCCAAGAAGATTTTAGCTTCCTCGATTTGGGTTTCAGTCCCACACCCATCTTTTATCCTTTCAAATTCTCTACATCTACGGGTAGCTTTTGTGGTTAAATAACAGGATATGCAAATAAAAAATGTGTTACAACTTTTTAACATTAGACAAAATTTAAGCTCGTGGTACTCTTATATGAAAAAAATTAAAAATGTCATCAACAATTTTATATGTTTTAGATAATGTCATTCATTCAATCGCCAAATTTATATTCTGAGAAGTTGGTTAATAATAAAGTAAAGCCAGTGGTTTTGGCTTTGGTTTTCACTTATCACACAATAGCCAGTTGTAATTTGAATTCTAAATGGTGAGTTCTGTTTTTAATTATCAAGTCTTGTTTGTGTAGATTTTGCTTTCTAGATGATTATCAGCCCAATGATATTTAGGATGAATTGTGTGCTCATAGATCAAAATATATTATGTTTGGAACTACCTTTTACTCTCTTCCTCTCTTTTAAATTGGTCTATCAAGGCTCAATTGGCAACCATCTAAGACAAGTGGCATGGTTGTCTCCTCATATAAAGTTCGTGAAACTAAGCCTTTGTGTTTTTGTCATTTGGGTTCTTATTGTTTGCAGTTGGGAAAACATAAAGAAGCTTTAGACTTTGCTGTCGCAGCGCAATGGTTATATCCATCTGATACAATGGCAGCCGAGAAAGTGGAGAACATAAAAAAAAATCTCGCTGCAGGTTTGTATCTTGTACCTGCCCATCATCTTCCCTATTGAAGTCTCTTATCTCTTAACTCCCAAGTTAATTGTCCTGCCTATATTCATGTGTGAAGGCAATTCTATCATGGTTTATTCATCATCTTACTGCTACTGAAACCCAGTGTTGGGTTTGTGCATTTGACTAAAATTTTCTTGGGTTCATTTTTAGCATTAGTACTAGTCTAACTTTTCCCTTCTGTTCAGTTCTTTGGGTTGGCCATGTTCTTTTAACTAGAAGTCCTGAACTGATGTTTCTTCTGTGTTCGGTTCACCCTTTGGCCTTTTTTCTAAGCTTTCTCTTTGTTCTTGGATTAATCTTAGTTTGCTGTTAGGCCTGGGGGTGACCCAGATTCAAGTTTACTTTAGCATATGTAGTGTTCTTATCTTTTAAGTTGATAGAGTGGAATCACTATGGTTATTGCCTATGCTAACTTCTTTTGCTACTATGCCTCTGGAATGAATTTTAGTAAATTACTCGAAGAAGAGTGAAATCTCTCTCTCTCTCTCTCTCTCTCTTCATTTTCATCCCCCCCATCACTCTCTAGGGTGGCGATGGTCTCCTTGAAGAATATGGAAGATCAATATCTCTAGGATTGGTTGTGAATTTTTCTGAATGTTTTTTTATTTATTCTAATTTCATTTTTTTTTAATTAGCTGAGGCTGAAAAAAGTGACAAGGCAAGTGATGGGGCCTCCAAGTCTGAACCTCGAACTGGAAGGGTATTGTCATTGAGTGACATACTTTATCGCTCGGAAGCTAATAGTGATGCTTCACAAGATGGTCCAAGATCTGAAAGAGAAGATTCTGATTATGATGAAGAGCTGGAATTGGATTTTGAAACTTCAATATCAGGTGATGAAGGTCGTGATGTTGAATCCAATATACTACATGGAAGTTTAAATCTTAGAATTCATCGACGAGGTGATTCAACAAGGGAAACTGGTGCAAATGGTTCATGTGGATCTCCGTCCTTGTCATCACAAAATGATAGAGCAGTTTATAAGGTTCACATCTGTATCTTTGGTATAGTTTGAAAATGTTTTAAGATTCTAATAAGCAGAGATGTCTCCTATTTAGTTTTGTCATTATCAAGAAATCATCTTGAATGTCTCCAGTCATGTATTGATTGTCAATTCATCGTAAATGTGTCACTGGTGAAGTTGCTAGGCTTTGGTTGTTATCTGCTGGGCAGATTAGGGACTTGCTTCAACTTGTGATGCATATTAATAATTTGATTAGAAACCAAGCTGCCATTAAGTGTCAGAGAAAAGTCTACAAAGGACTGGCCTTTAGTAAAGATTGCATGGAAAAGAATTTTGTTTGCTTCATTTCATGTTTATTTCCGATTGCCTAGTTTGATTTTATGTGTGCACAACAACATATTTATCATATTCCTTGTGATATATTCTTCATTAATCTTCTTGCTTATGATTTTCCTCTCATGCATTCATATCTTTCTAGCCTGAGGCAGTTATTGATATGAAGCGGAGATATGTTGGCCACTGCAATGTTGGAACTGACATCAAACAGGCGAGTTTCCTTGGCCAGAGAGGTACTTTTCTCATGTAATCATATCTATACTTTTAGCCGCCATTGAAATTGTATTGCTTTTTTTTTTTTAACAAGCTCTTTAGCATTTGCTTTGTGATGTTGATTTTGTGCCTTTTCATTAGTATATTACAGTTTTTCTTTCCTTTTTTTTTTAACAAATTCTTTTATTTTTATTTTGTTCTTTTGTTACACACCACTACACCTTTAGTCAAGTTTACTTATGTTATTGAGGATCATCATTTTAGTTCTGTGTTGAGCTCTAACATTCTTTTGAGAACCTGTTAGGAGTTGTGACTTGACTTTCTATCAGTTGATGATATAAATAGAAAATGCAACAATGTTTATAATTTAGTCCACAGGCATCTCAAAGGGATCTCGTTTCCCTACCTCTTTTGATGCATATTGAATCTGGATAGCTCTAAAAGTCTTTTATTGAATCCACAACATGTTTGCTTGTTGCACATCTGATCTTTAACAAATAAGTTTGTTATCAAGCAACATCTCAATTGCTTTAGTGTTCTAAAAGCTTTGTGACATATGGTATTTGCTTTGGCAATGTGCAACATCTGGTGCCCAATTCAAAGAGGCTTCCTGATGAAGTGTCCCTATATCCCCAGGAAACCTGGTTTTCTTTTTTTTTCTTAATCCCATTTCATGAAATCAGTTTGGATTGCAGAAAAACTGTCACTCATGACTGCTGGAATTAGGTCTACATGTAATTTTGGCAGTAAAACTGTTTCCTTGACAACCTCTGATTGATTTGTAGGTGAATATGTTGCTAGTGGGAGTGATGATGGGAGGTGGTTTATTTGGGAAAAGCAGACTGGTAGATTGATAAAAATGCTTCTTGGAGATGATGCTGGTAATATTTCTCCCCTCCAACCTGCCTTGCAGATTGTGGGCTTTACTTTATCCTATGGTTTCTTATTCAATGAAAAACATCTCTTGTCCTCCACAGTTGTAAACTGTGTGCAGTGCCATCCATTTGATTGCTTTGTGGCTACCAGCGGGATTGATAACACAATAAAAGTGAGTATTGAGTATTTTGGATGAGGTCAATTATATGCAATAGTTGAGATTAATTTTCTATTTCTAATTGGTGTTTGGTGTAGCTATGGACTCCAACTCCTGATGTTCATTCAATGGTTGCTGGTGGGACAGCAGTGCCTGAAACTTCTAATGTGTTAGAGGCCATGGAAAGTAATCAGCGCAAATTATGTCGTAATCGTGAAGCCATCCTGTAAGCATTTTGGGTAGTGTTTCTTTATGTTTTTAAAATTGAACATGCATTGCATGAGAAAAGACTAATTGTGGATGTGCTACCTTCTGTTTCCTTTCCTTCCCCTCTTTCTTGTATCTTCTTCTGGTTGACCATTCTGGTAGTTGATTCTTTGTTTATTGTGATGCAAGTCTTTCTTGTGCACAGGTGGAAATACAAATTATATAGTTTTATGAACTCTGGGAAAATTCTTTTCAAATGTCTGAATTCTGAATGTCATCCCACAGTGTACAGTCCTCCCTTCTCCCTGTAGCACCATCTGCTGGCAAATGTCAACTGACTTTTCTGTGTATCTCTAGGAGTTTTATGGAGGACATTATTTCACAAGATGAATTTGTCTACTATTCTGATTATTTAAACTATATAGTCAGTTCAGTTCTCATAAGGGTGCTAGACCCAACCATTTGGACTCTGATTTCAGTTTCTTGTGACTGTAGCCAGGGCAGAGCCCCATGGGCCCCCACTGACCTCCCAAAAAAAGAAAAACTATATAAATATAGTTATATATTTTATTAAATTTTATTCAAATTTCTTTTTCGGTGAAACGTTTGGTGGATAAAATTTAAGTTCATGTATACTAGCATTGAATTTTCAAAGTTGAAAAGAATTTGTGATTTTACTGTAAGAATGGTGGAGATTGAAAAGGAGAAATTGTATTCGTAAGTTTATTTGTTGTAGATGTTAACATTGATTCTATCGTTTACTATAACAACATATAATGTATTTTTAACAATGAATATGTTGAAAACTTGTTTGTGTAATGAAATGAGAGATTAATGATTAAATGGTAAATTAGTTGTATACCTTAAAAAAATGTGTGTTCTAATGCATTGATGACAAAATTATTGTACATAATTTTCTAAACATAAAAACGTATCAAAGACAATTAAAAAATTTTTCACAATTATGGCTAGATACAAAAAATTTAATTTTTTAATTATTACTATTATCATTATTGTTGTTATTTTTTTTATAATTTAATATATTTGAGTGAAGTCCCCAGTAAATAAATTTTTTAGTTCTGCCACTGACAGCAGGCCCCTCTTTGCCATAAATGCTGTCTCATACTAGCATTCAGTGCTAACATCATGTTCAAAAGTGGTCAAAATTTTACTTTTGAAAATGGTTTAATCTCGGGATTTTGTAGGACTCTATCATCAGAATTTAACTGAGGTACTGGGTAGGTATTAGTCACAAAAGCTGAGCTTTCAACTAAAAAATGTTGGTTCACTTGGCTTGTTGAGGTTTTACATCTCTTACATTACATGGCATGTTTGTAAATATGTAAACTTTACACATTGTCCTACAAAATTCCCCATCTCATCAACATTGTTTCTTGAAAATGCCATTAGAATAACATATTGGCTTAAGTTGCCTCACATCAAAAGTTGTTCCCTAAAGAAAAGCCACAGGAAGGTGGAAATTAAGTTGTTCATTCTTTTTTAATGTTGATTGCTGTTTATGTACCCAAAAATAAAGGTTGATTGCTGTTTGAAAAGTGTGTTTGGTTCTCTTATTTCTTATAGTCTTGCTTCTTGAATCAAATTTCCTTATTGAGTTACTGCAAGATCGGTAATGTTATTTGCAGGCCCTTTGAATTTTTGGAGCGGTTTCGGATGCATGAATTTTCTGAAGGATCCTTGCATCCATTTGAGTGTGCCCAGAGCTAGTCAGCTTCTTAGCTCTTAGAAAAGCGTGCAGGTAGCTAACCTCTCTTTCTTGGAAGAGGTTTTTTCTCAAGTGTTTACCTCTGAATATTTAGCAAAACTACACTACATTTACTGAAAAAGACTGTTGCATGGCGTTGTACTGACATGATTAGTTGGTTGATTTAAAGTGTTGGAAACCATATATCAGGTCTTTTCTTTTGATTTCATTTGACAACTTTGGTTTGACAGGTTACCTGTATAGAAATGGTCTTGATACTACTTTCATGTTTTACTCGCCTGCCAATATGATGAAAATGTCAATAGTTTGAGGCATAAGATTTATTCACATGGAAATAGGTATCTCATTAAGGCACTGAAAATTAGGTTAGTATGCTGATGCAAGTAGAGATAATCACAGATACATGTGACCTATTCCCTTGTCATCTTTCCTGTTTTCTATCCTTTTTCTCTTGTAGTTCTTGGCTATTACAGAAGTTAGTTGATATTATCCAGGGCTGGGGAATCTCCTAAAACCTTGGAAAGTAAAAAATATCTTGAGAAGAATGAGTTGGGGATCTGGATTAATGGAGAGAGCAATTAAGATACCAGCTACGGAACTATGAAATGCAAAACTATCATTCCAGCGACAGCCCTTGGCTTTGGTTATTTAAATCTCTCTCCTTGAATCATCCAATAGACTCAATCAAAGACCTTTCTTCCCATTTTTTCATGTGTGCATACATGTTGTATCTTCCACTTGGAAGAAGCTTGTTTTTCTGTTCTCTTTTCTATTTAAAGTTTTTTCTTCTTTTTCAGTTTTCTTTTCCTTGCTCGTATCGATGATAAAACTAAAAACTACTTATGACCCCTCCTTGATGGCATTTGGTCTGAGAATGTTATCACTGAAACATCATCTTTTTTCTTTTCCTTCAGGTTTCTGTCATGCAGACAGCGCTGCGCAAAACATAAAGCAAAAAACGGATCTTTGGTCACACAAAAGATCCAGAGTTGGAGGTACAATGAATCATATAAAGCCTTTAATTAGTTGACCAGGTAAAGCTTTCGGGGATTGTCAGAATAAACTAAAAGATTGAATAAAGTATACCGAGTCCCCTTAATATTGTAAAGCATGTTTTTTTATGTAGATATTCTTTGTTTTCTTTTCTCATTTTCTTTTATCTTGAAGAACGTTTGATTTGTTTATACATTGTTCGAGATGCTCCTGTATATAGTCGAGAAACAAGTATGCTTGTCATTTTGTGTAAATGTTATTTTTATGCCCAGCTTGTTTCTGGTCTCCATCTTAGATGCTGAATTATTCATATCCTATTTGGCTGCTGCTTTGTCTCTTACTTGCAACAGCTTTGAATGGAATCTGCGCCATGATCTCTTCAATCAAAGGTAATTCGAGAATCTGTTTTATTTCTTTCTCTATCTTACAATATATAGGGCCTATTGCGAATGATCGAACAGCGATATAGGTGTCCAGGAGGAGTGGGGTCTGGTGTCTTTCTTGATTTGGGGATGGTGGTTATGCCTTTGAATTGATGTTCTTAGAGTAAATGGAAGTGGCCAAGCCTGTGCTATAATTTAAACATCTACTTTCCAGAGATGGAAATTGGAAGGGGCTAGAAAAACTATTAGCGGAGCGGAGTTGATGGGTTTATGACTTGGTGAACGGAAAGAATTGTTTGTTAATTGGGAAATGGTTGTCTTGCCGGTTCTTAATATTTATTACTATTATTTTCAGAGTCTTCTAATTGTTTTGTCGGCCAAAATTCTGTATTATGATGTCGATATGAGTTTTAGATTGGTGGGTTTCTTTTTTTCTATTTTTTCCATGATAAGGTATAAGAGATGAAAGGGGATTCGAACTTTAGATTTTATCTTTTTTTGTTTTTAAGTGTGACATTGACACTGAATGAAAATAACAAAAATTAAAATTTTAAAAATATTTATATAAATTGATAAAAAGTGAAAAATTGTTTTGATTTTTAGTGTGTGGATAGGAATTATAATGCAATAATTTGTGTCTTACACAATTCAATATGAAAATAGAAAGTACTATTAAGATATATTAGTTATCATGTCTAATGAAATCTGAATTTTTATTTCCTAGAATCTTAAAATGATATATCAAAAAATTCTCCTAGTATTATGTCTCAATGTTTAACATCGCTTTCAATCTCTTCTAAGTGTACGCGGTTATGAAATTTCTTTGCACAAAAAAAAAAAAAACTTTTTGAAATTGGTATCCCTTACAAACTTTTAGAAAGGAGCGGGTATTGGTTGGCTCTGAAAAAGTTCATTGAAATATGAAAGAATCTTGAAACAACTCTACACAGCATACGTAGCTTTCCCGAAAATTCCTGCATGATCCAAGGTTTTCTTTTGCCAAATAGTTTCTGGGTATTGCATTACTGCTACCCAACCATCGAAAGTCGTTCAAGGGAGGAAGAAATTTCCAGGACTTGAAAAGGGCAAAGGCAAATCATAACACAAGCTTTTATAAAAAATAAAAAATAAAAAATAAAAAATAAAAAATTGAAATATTTAGGGAACAGTTTTTGACACTTGCAGCAGATGACAATCTGACAGAAACTAATAGTGGCACTGCTTATTCAGGCAAAACACACAGAGTTCAACATTTTCATGTTGGGGCATTGGCAGATCTGGAAATTCAGGTATAAAAATCTGTGTTTGTTTTAAGAAAATTCATGTTTGTATAGTGTAAAATATAAAAATTTTGTGTTAACATGTCATATATAAAACTTATTTTTAATTTTTTTCATACTTTTATATAATTTTTATTAATTTTTTATTTGTATCACTTTTTTCATTTTATTTTCATTTTATGTCATCGTATCGTGTTTAAGATTATTAAATTTAGACTTTGGGTCTTTATTTTGTTAAACTTGACTTCATTTTTACATACATATAAATTAAAAAAGTGGGTGATCAGGCAACAAGTGGTTAGAAAAAATGAAAATGAACTTCTTCTTTAAATATTTAAAATAATTCAAATTTTAGAGTTGTAACTATTGGGAGGATTTTACTGTTTATCATTTCGACCGAATAAGATTAATCTCAGATCGTAAAGCAGATAAAGATATCTGTGATTACACAAAAAAAGGGTGATTCATGATTGTTATTAATGCACTGATATCGGGCTAATTTGGATGGACGATAAAATTGAAAATGATATATATTTTTTAATAAAAGAATAAAAATAAAAAAACAAATACAAAAAGATAATTTTCCTCTTTTATGTTTATAGTAAGTAGAACTCACCACACCGAATGCAATGACTTTCAAACTCACCCGTTATCATTTGTTGTGCAAATCTTTTTACAGCAAATGTTATCATAACTTTACGAGAAATTTCTTAATATTTCACTGTTTCATAACGTGTTGAATCGGTTTCCACCATAATTACTTAGGAGGATTCATCAAGTGCATTCATGAGTAACGTGCACATCTTACTAATTTATGATAAGATGAAATCAGGTGACATGTCCCACAAGCATCTCCTAATTAATCTTTCTCTTTTCACAAATAAATGAAATACTATGATTCTTTACAACCAAAATTAGTACATCAAGTAACCTTCTAAAACACTAAAGTTGGTAATTGATGAGTGCACGGCTGTAATTATTTAGCTCTCGATCTCTCCATTTCTTCATTTTAGAGTATTGACTATCATGTGTATCAGTTGTATGTTCAGTTATATATTAATTTAGTTAATTGATTTAAATGATTATATATATAATTTAATTATAATTATAATCTCTCTTATAATGTAATGTATTTAATAAAAAATTTTGTTAAATGCTTTTTTTTTTACAATCGAAATTTTTGGTCTAAACTCAAGTGTTGATATACTAAAATTTCAGATTTATAAAAATTTTACATTTTAAAAATAAAAAAATTATTTAAATCAATACTTAAAGTCGTTAAATTCATTCTTTTAATGGCACAAACGATGGTAACTAAGCAAAGCTACCCCATGCCATGTCATTTGATAAAAAACAATCACCATTTGCAAAAGACATGTATTTATTCAATCTGATTCCCAAATTCCCATGTTTGATTATCACCTTCCATTGAATCTTTTCCTAAAAACCACTATGTTTTATTTCATATTTGTGATTCTTTCCACGGTGTAGCCTATCGCTCTAGATTTGTTCAAAAGTTCAGGCCTCGACTAATCCACAATATTGTAACATGTTTGACGGCCCCATATTTTATTTAGTTTTTTCCGCAGCGAAACTTCTTTTTCTTCCATTTACTTTGATTATGACTTTCTTGTCGTTTTTTCTGTGGCAAAGCAATTTTTCCAAGGACTAGATAGAAAAGAATGTTTCTATGATTCTCCAACAACTGCTATATATACACATAATATCTCAGATCCCCAAATCCAATCCTCAATCATGTATTCTTTTTTGGGGGCAAAACTTGAACAAACTCTCTGAAATCATCTTCATATGAGGCAAAAAACATGATAGCAAACAAGGAAGCGATTGTACCAATATCTCAGGAATCAAGCCTCCTCGAGTGTTGCATGTGTGGAGATTCTGGTCTAATTCAGGAGCTTTTTCAATGCAAAGTTTGCCAATTCAGATCTCAACACAGGTACACTCGAGTTTTCTTTGCTTTCCTTCATGGGGTTTTGTTTTCACTGACCCAGAATTTCTTTTTGAATTTTCTTCTGTTTTATTTCTTGCGGGAGAGATGATCAAGATCATCATGATTTTGGGTTTTCGTTTTTGGCAGATATTGTAGCAATATGTATCCAAAAGCAAAGTCTTATAGAGTTTGCAATTGGTGTCAAAAGGAGGATTATTCAAAGGAAAAGTCTCAGAATTCTTCTAATTCTTCAGCATCAAGCAAAGACAACAGCGAAGAAGATAGCAAGAACAAGAAGAAGCTTGATAGCCGTGGAGCTGCAGGCTTAAAAGGCAGCCAAAGAAACAACAATTTCAAGCTGCAAGTGATGAAGAATGCCATCATGAAACCAAAGTCAACAGAGAAATCATCGCCACGTACGACACGAAATAGGATCATAACAAACGCCGGTCTAGAAGAAAAGCCAAGGAGAACAAAGTCAGAAGAGATATCAAATCGTGCGCTCATTTCAAAATATGTGTTCAGAAACAAGGTAAGAAGATACAAGTTTTTGGACGAGGTTTCAAGTTAAAAGAAGACTCAAATGCTTATCTGAAAATGAAACTACAGAGATTTTGTTTTCTTGTGGGAAGTTTTTGGACCCAGAAAAAAAAATAGGCTTGGGTTCCATGCCAGAGAAAAGGGTCGTTTGATTTACTAGTCACTAGTTTCACTACAACTACTACATGTTTTCTTTTCCCTCGATCCAAACAGATAAGCTCAGTGTAATTTGAAAGAAAGTGTTGGAATGACAGAAAAATTCATGAATATCTTTTTCCATCTCGTGCATGGCTAAGAATTCTAATGTTCGAAAATCTATACATCATCGCATTTAACAACAAGGATCAGAATTTGCCATTGCCAGGTAATTGTCGCCAGGATGCTGCCACTGATATAACAGCCAGCTCCACAAAGAGAAATTAAATAGAAAAATAAGCAATGGTTTTGATTAGGCCTTCCAATAGTTAAATATCTGATATATTATATGTGGAAATGTTCCATTCTCTTTGGAAGAAAGCATAAAAGCTACTTGTAAAAAACTATACTATATTGTTAGAAATTAAATTGGGTGGTTTGATGCAGAAAAATTAAAGGAATTGATCATCAAGAGTTGACTTAGGTAAACGCGTTTGCATAACCTTAAAGTCTACCAATTGTTAAAAAAAAAAAAAAGTCTACCAATCATATATATGAAGTCCATTAATTGGCTGACTTACACCATTCTTCACGGCATATCTTTATGTTTTTCTTTGTTTCCATGCTAAAATAATGATAGTTTTTCAGGTTTGTTTTCCTCGCTTATAGCGTATACAATGGGCACCCACCTACCAAACTCTTTGCTTGAGCTAGTCTTCAAGTTCTTGTGAGTGTGACCCATTTATTACAAACAACCTTTTTGTACAACAGAAATCTCAAAATAAAAATTACAAATACTAAATTCGAATTTTGAACTTGTAAAATTTTCAAATCTTAAAACCAATTGAATAACTTTTGTTTTATTTTAATTTCATAAAACACTTAACGTCTGCGGATAATCCCAAATGCAGATGTATCAAAATAATTAATGGGATTAATTTAAATTAGTGAAGAATAAAGATGAAGCCTTAATTGCATCTAGTTAAGGTGGTAGGTGCATTAAATTTTAGGTTGGAAAGAGCTATATATATACAACATATAGGACATGTTGTCCTAGGATTCTTAAAAGGTTAGGTGGTTTACATTTAGTGTACAAGGTTGAGATGAGATATATGAAGAGCAGGCGAGCAGGTGAGGAAGATAAAAGAAAACGGGAAATTGTAGTGGGCGAGTGGGGACTATACATCTGCATCAGTATAAGTGGAGGAAAACTAACCTCCTAACTTAGGGCCATGGAGTTGGTGAGGTGGGTTGGTTGGGTTAGCCTGCTAATGACTGGTCGTCATCGGTAAGGGGTTTTTTTTTTTTTTCAAGTGAGATTATTGTTATGGTAAAAGCATAGTGAAAGCTTAATGCCAGCAAGTGGTTACAAAAATTGAAAGTAAAATTTTTTTGACGCATTTGAATATAATTGGAATCTTGATTAGTCATTATTTAAAAGGTTTTAACCGTTTATCACTTTTGATATGAATAAGATTAATCTCAAACTGTAAAACAGATGAAATATATATGGTTAAAAAAAAAAAAAAAGGTAAAATCATACTTTTCTACATGATGTGAAATTTGGAATGATTTATAATGAAGTTGAAGCTTGGCCAATTGGGCTAGTGATAAGCCACCATTGGCCTTGTTCTCATAGTTAGAATTGGGTGTAGCCCGTATGTTGTCTTTTTAATGTTTTATGGGTGTAGGCTGAACACCATATCAGTCCAATCAAACCCATAAGGTAAGAGATTTGGGACTTCAACACGCTATGCACCGTATAGAAGAAAAACTATTTGATACACCGGTGTGTTTGGATGAGAAATTTTTAACTGGAATTCATTTCAATTAAGGTTTTTAAAATTCTAAAAATGAATATAATTGTTTGAAAATTAAAAATAAAGAATTTAAAAATTAAAGGAGAATTTTAAGGAAGATTTTCAGTGCCCCAAATTCTCGATTCAAAACCCACCAAATTAGGTGGTTTTTCTAAATTCTGTTTAAACAACAATTAAAAACTCCCGCAACAAATGCCACGATTGCCGCGTTTTCCCAACCACAATTACCCACGCAAATCATCAACACGACAAATCTATTTCCATTCTTCTTCTCTGCTTTCTTACTCCATTTTCATTATTCTTTTTTTGCTTTCTTATTTTCTTTCTTAAAAACTACAGCAAAAAAGAATTCGACAGTGCCTCTCAAGATTGCATAAGCGTAAGTTAAAAATATAGGATTTTTATTCTTCTTCTTTGCTATCTTACTGGTTTTCTTCATCACTTATTTGCTTTCTTTTTTATTATTAGTAAAAACCAAAGAAAAAAAAAAGAAAATAGAAACAAGGGCTTCTCGAAATCACAGGAAGGATAAATAGCAAACCCAAATTTCCCAGAATCTTGTTTATGGAGCAACTCTTGTCACGGAAATTGCTTATTCTCAGGTTAGATAAATACATGCCAAAATTTTTTCTTCAATCTCTGTTTCTTATATTTATAATCGAAGAATTGTTTTATCAAGTAATTTTGTAT
The DNA here is from genome assembly GCA_031772115.1 of Heritiera littoralis. Lineage (NCBI taxonomy): Eukaryota > Viridiplantae > Streptophyta > Magnoliopsida > Malvales > Malvaceae > Heritiera > Heritiera littoralis. Next base: position 6,102,376 of record JAPDPK010000023.1, read on the forward strand.
GTGGTTTTTTTATTCTAATTTAGAATGAGTTTTGTGTGTTTTCTGGTTGTTTTGATAATATTTGTAGCCACTTGATCGATCATGCTAGGCTTTTCTTTTGAATGGTTGATCGAATTGAAATCAAGCCGAAATTACAATTGGCTTTTGATTATGATCAGATTGGATTTGAAAGCCTAATTAGATAAAAGGCCAGTCTATGGATCTGAATTTTGCACCAAAAAGTCTAACGATGAAAGACATGCCATTACTTTATTATTATTATTATTATTGTTGTTGTTGTTGTTGTTGTTGTTGTTGTTGTTAGTAGTAGTAGTAGTTGTGCTTTAGAATATATTAGGAAAAAAAAAAAGAAAGTGAGGAAGATGGGTTCACGCAGCAATAATCAATAAATCATGAACAATAATCCATAAATTGTTTCCAGTTCGAAAATGGCTTGTTTTGCTGCTATTTGCTTTGCCTCCTCCTCATTCACAACTAGCAGATGATTTAATAATTATCAACTTGGCCATGTTTGAAAGAAAAACAAAATAATCTTGTTCTCTGTTTAAACATGTTATATTATACTATTAGCTTCATTTTTTTGATTTTAATGTTCCCCAATCGATTGGAATACATTATATCATTGTTGGATATTAACATTGTGAAGTTTGGCTAGTTGATGTTGATGTTGTTGTTGTTACTGTGTTGATAATTTTGTATTATGGGCTGTGTAGCAATGGATGCTAATGTGATAAACAACTCAGCTTGTTCAAGTAAAAAAGTGCTAGAGAAGATGATGAAAAAAATAAAATTATTGTGGGCATTGTTACTATTGTTGTAGCTGCATTTTCTGCAAAGTATAAAAGAGATCAGTTGCATATTAAAGAACTATTGCATGATTGGGGATTTGAAAGGCGATGCTATCTTAATAGGATGTACAATGGAAGGGAATTTGATTGTATTAAGCAATTAAGTGTTAGTAAATAAGGATTTAAAAATCTTTGCAAGATATTATCTGAGCAAGGTGGATTGGTTAGAACAAGGCATGTCCTTATAAGTGAAGTTGTGGCTATGTTTTTGCATATTCTTGCTCATGGTTTGAAGTACAGAGTTATTGAATTTGATTTCTACCGATCAAAAGAAACAATTAGTAGGCAGTTCAACAATGTATTGAGAGTTGTAATGAGAGTAGCTAAAGAATATTTGAAGCTACACAGTTGCACTATTCAAGAATCGGATGCCACCAAATGGAAATGGTTTGAGGTATATATTATTCTAAATCATTTTAATTGAAACTTTAGATTATAAAAATTATTAACTTATTGTATATATATTATAGAATTATCTTGGAGCACTTGATGGAACTCATATTCCAGTGATTGTGAATGTTGAAGATAGGCCTAGATATCGAAATAGGAAAGGAGATATCTCAACAAATGTATTAGGAGTCTATGCTCCAGATTTGAAATTCATATATGTATTACCAGGATGAGAAGGATCAGCAAGTGACTCTTGAGTTTTGCAAGATGCCTTACGGAGACATGATCATCTCCACATTCCAAATGGTAATGAATTTTTTCCCATAAGTTATATAAAAATTACTATCAAATTAGTTTAAACTTAATAATTAAAATTTTCTTCTTATGGATGTAGATAAATACTTTTCAGTGGATGCGGGATATACCAATGGTCCAGGATTCTTAGCACCTTATCGAGGGACTAGATATCATTTAAATGAATGGATTGGAAATAATCCTGAAAATTACAAAGAGTTATTCAACCTTCGTCATTCAAGTGCAAGAAATGTAATGGAGAGATCATTTGGATTATTAAAGAAACAATGGGCTATATTAAGAGATCAATCTTTCTTTGATATAAAAACTCAAATAAGTATAATTAATGCATGTTTTATACTTCATAATTTTATAAGGATAGAACAAGATAACGATCCAATCCTAGAGGTGGTTGATTTGGTGTTTTTAGATTCAGTTGATCAAGAAGCAAATCAAGCCAATGATATAGATGCAAATAACATTGAAGAAGAAATAACATTTGTTCAAGTAACCAATGAGTGGACGATGTTTCGAGAGAACTTGGCAATGAATATGTTTGCTAATTACCAAGCATGAAGGATAGGAAATGCTGTGTGAATTTTCTCATCTTGGTTTTTTTATGTGTTTCTTCTAGTAATGTATTGTTGAAATTTATTGGGATAAAATTGCTTATTTAATGAATAATTATCTTTATCTTTGCCTTCTAATGGATAATCATTTTTTTATTTATGCAAATAGTATTGATCTGAATGGATGCAAACAATGTCAAAGATAAGCAATGTCATGCAAAAGGAAAAGCTAGGAGGAAAGTAGAAAGTAACAATGATACTGATGTTACACAAGGTTATGTCTCTTGGACCCTAGAAATGGATCGTATGTTGGCTAATATATTAAGGGACCAATGTAATCTAGGTAACAAAAATGATGGTGGTTGGAAATCAATAGCATATAATACTGCTGCTTCTGCATTGTCCACCCAATTTAACGTTCCTATTTTTGGAGACAATGTCAAACATCGCATCAAGTTATGGAAAAGGTGGTATGGAATTGTAAGTGATATACTTAGTCAAAGTGGATTTGATTGGGATGGGACAAAGTGCATGATTACTGTTGATAATGAAAGTGCTTGGAATGAGCATGTTAAGGTGTGTCATACTATTTACTCATACATAATTGCATTTGTTTTAGTTGTTACATTCAGGAATTAATGATGGTAATATTTTATTATTACTATTACCTTTTATTTTGTAGTCAAATAAAGATGCAAGCTGTTTTCGATTCAAAGTGATTCCAAATTGGGATGATATTGTGGATTTGTGTGCAAAAGATTGAGCCATTGGACATGGTGCTGAAACTGCTATAGATGCTAATGACGTTATGAGTTCGAAACAAAAAAATGGAAAGTGTAGTGAAGAATCTGAAATTGATTGTTCAAGAGATTTTCAAGGTTTAGAAGAGTTAAACATTGAAAGTTAAAGTGGTGTTTCTCCTCCAACTCATGCTAAAAGGAAAAGAGGACAATCTGCAATTTCTTCAACCACTCCATCTCAAAAGAAAAAGAGTTAGAGATAAGGATGAATCAGCTACTGCTGTGAGTAAGATAGCTGAATCTTTCACTGAATATATATGTTCTTCTGAGAAAAAAATAGATGTGAAAGAAGTCATGAATGAGCTGAACATCTTATCAGATTTTGATCGTCATCAAAGGCTCAACGCTTTGAAGTGGTTAACAGAAAATGAAACTAATTTTCTATAGTGAGGAATCTACCTCTGGATGAGAAAAAAGACTACATCTTGATGTTTATGCCTTAGTATAGCCTATTGTTACTTAATTTCTTTTACATGTGATTACTTTATTAGATTGCTTCTATGTTGAATGAAATTTTTAGTTTGATGGTGGATACTGAAACTTCCTAGTTTGATGGTTAATATATATTTTTTGAAAGTTCAAAGAATGCAGTTATCATAGCCATTCAATTAGGATTGTTTTGTAATTTCTGTAATGATCATGATGGTGTTTGTTTTCCTGCTTGTTGCACCATTTTGCTTTCTTTGGTGCATTGGTGATGAGTCATGTTCTGTTTTTAGTGTCATTGGAGAAGATGAGCTCTTGCAACACTCAACCACAAATTAGTCAGTGTTATAATAAGTATTTGGAAAAGTTCTAGAAATGATTATACTTGCAGACAAGGTATAATGGTTCTTCTTCTCTATTCTGTTAATCTGGAAATTCCAGATTGTTGTATGCCTCTACAGACTACCATCATCTACTTTCTCCAAAGCCTGAACTAGCAAATCCTTGGTCCTTGGCCATGGCGTCTTTCTCTACTGCAGCCTTCTTCTTGGAAAGTTCAATTCCACCTGTTGCACATGCTTTTTCCTCTGCTATAGGGTAATTGTTTATGGAAAAATGAAGAAAATCATCCTTTGGCTCTTCTTTCCCTTCCCAATTACTGCTTAGTGGCTATATTTCTTGAAGAAATTGGGGAGATGGGCTATGCAAAAAGACTCATAAAGTGAAGGTTTTGAGGAGTTGTGGAGAAGGAAAAGAACACTGTTATCGTAGCCAATAGATTAGAAGTGGATATTACAAAAAAATTTAGCAATAATGGGTTTTTTTTTTGTCAGATGCAAGTACAAAAGCATATTTTGTTTTATATATATATATTTTGTATCGAGAAATGAATTTTTTTTTCAATGTTAATAATGAACTAAATAATATATTTAAAATTATACAAAATAACAATTCCTCAATCAAATGCTACATCCAAACAATGAATTTGAAAATTCCACAATTAAATTCTAATTTTTAAATTGATTAGCCAAACAAAGAATTTTCAAATGCTGAAAATTTAAAATGTGGCATTTTAAATTGCTAGCATTTCAAATATCTTAAGAATTTTAAAATTCTTCATCCAAACGCAACCTAAGAAGGAGGTTTTTAGGTTTTACAAATAAGATTAACACTTAATAAGGTGATACATAATTTAGGGTATATAAAAAATAAATAAAAACTAATTAAAAATTAAATAAGTAACAACTTTTTAATTCTATTTGGGGAGTTAAAAATTTTCACAATTAAAGTATAAAAACAAACTCCATATGTAAAACCATCATAGTTTATATGTAAACATTTTCTTTGAATTATGTATATTTATAGATAGGGAGATGAAAGAATTTGAATCTACTAATAGGAATTAATTTAGTGGTAAGGAGGAGGTTTTGGACTTTGATGTATATTGCCTCCATTTTTCTTTTTGTGGACGAATCATAACTTATGCTAACTTCACAAGCAAAACCCTAATGCATTTCCAAAACTGAGACATTGGGATAGTGAGTTGGTTTGAAAAGTATTTTCTTATTTAAATGCTAAAATATTGTTGATCCGGCACCCATTTTATAATATTTCAAATGATAAGCAAATCCAAATAGTTCACTTCATGAAATTTATATTCCAAAACCAAACCATATAATAATTTCTCTTTCTATATAATATTATATAGATACTCATTTTTCATGTTATTTTTATGCAAGTATGTTGACTAAATGAACTTGAAAGTGTCGTTTCTTTTTGGTGGACTATATTAAACACATAATTTCCTCCTAAAATAACATATCAAAGTTCAAATAATCAAATCCCCATTCCTAGTATATATTCAAATAAAGAAAAACAAATGGCGAAAGAGGGTGTTTAAATTGGTTGAAAAACTACAAGATTGAATTTGAAGGCACAAGAGCAAGAACTTGGAAAAGACCCACCCTACTTCAAGCCCTAAAAATCCAACCAAGGTAGTCGAGGTTGAGGGCCCAAGAGATGAATGTTCGAAAAATAATTATTCAACCAAGCGCCCAAATGTTTCATATCACAATTTAAGTATATATATTGAAATAACTACCACTTGTTTAATTCATAAATTTTAAAAATACATATTATTAAATTTACTAATTAATAAAATATTATAATATGATTTATTAATAGCGTATCAAATTTATACAACAATATATAATCCTTAAATATAAATTCAAGAATATGTATGTTTTTAAAATGATTAACGTTTTTGTTAATTAACAGTTTATCTCACCAATAATAATACTTGATCAATGTTGTAGCATACGTCACGAAAAGCCTTGTATAGAGTAACGCCCACTATGATTTTAAAAAACTACAAATTACAATATTTTTCAACCTTTAAAAATATCATTGGAAAAATATATTGATGGGGCAATGCTAAAGTCAAAAATCAAAATACATACGACACGAACTCCAAAAAAATCCCAAAAATTAATTTTGATAAAAAGTAAATAAGTTAGGTTAAGAAATAGGCGTTGGTTAGAGGGACCCCACTCTATAACTCATTCTTTTCTACATTCAAAATCTACACACACACATCAGACCATGCCTTTTTTTTTTTTTTTCAGTGCCTTTTCAAATACATGAAATCACATTTCGCTTTCAAATCAAACCCACGATTGCTCCATCACAGGGTTGGAGGATTAAAATTAAAATAAATCTTATACTAGAAAAATTCCAGGATTACATCATCCTACGAAATAGAACAATTTTTTAATGAAAAAAACTTAAAGGAATGAAAATTTTCAATGATATAAAAGTACTTTTTTTAAAAATCATTTATATGTACAAGCTAATTTAATTGAAAAAAATATTCTTGTACTACGATTTGCACAATAAGACTTATACATTTATTCTTATCTAATATTAGAATGGATAATTATCTTATACACTGTCAGTATAATTTTTTAATTTACAAGCAAAATTAAAATTACGATATATATCTTATTTTATTTTTTTAATATTTATAAAATATGTGTCATAATTTTAACTTCATTTGTAGAGTTAAAAAATTTTATTGACCGTAAATAAGATATTAATTCTATTTGGATATGTATAATTTTCAGCTCATTGTAAAAATCATGTATTTCTTTTATTGTTTGGATTTTATTTTTTGTAAAACCAAATATTTGAGATTAATTTTGTTTGAGCAGGAAGTAATAAGCAAAAAATCCTTTCAATGATAATGACTTCAAAATTAAAATCACATTCAAATGCTTGAAAAAATTTACTTCTATTTCTTTCAACTATTTATTAATTTTATTATTTGGATTGTCGTGTGTAGGACATGATAAATTACCTGCCGTCACTTTGAAAATCCACATCAATCATTTACATGAATTGAACAATGATGAGTGATTACAATAAGTTTTTTACTTAGTTTGAATGCCAAAATATTGTTACCGTGAAATCTTTTTAAATTAATTTTATTAATTAATAATTTTTTTAAAATTAATAAAAAGTAGTCTTGAGTTAGACCAATACAGAAAATAAATAAAATTTTCTATTGTAATGATTAATAATTTTATTTTAAAACCTAGGGTAAAATTTTGGTACCAACTCTCTTATAAGTTAATAATTTGATAAAATTACAAAATATATTATATAATATGCAAGAATTAAAAAAATTGTTTCAAGATATTAATTTGCAAAATGTTATCATATTTGCAATATTTATTTCAAAAACTAGAAAAGTAATAAAATATATTACGTATAATATATTTGCAAGTAGATTTTTAAAGAGTTTATTGACCAAAATGAGATTTTAAGAAAGTTTAAATGTTACAGAGTTATTGGATGACTTAAGTTAATGTGAAAATCAACTGACATATTTTTAAGACAAAATAACAATTTACAAAGTAAACCCTTTAAATTAAGGGTTTGTATATAATGCATGATAGTGTATAGTTTCTAAACACTGTCAATGCGTCAGAAGTTGACACCTCATCAATAAGCAAACTAAAAAAATGTCACACTTTCAAAAATAAGTACAAATAATATTTTTTTCAGTTTGCTCATAAGGACTTATTAATGAAGTGTCGACCTCTAGTGCATTGATAGTTAAAGAGATTATACACCAGCAGTACATCATATATAAATCCTTAAATTAATAACCTTTTAAATTAATAATCACTGATGGGTCTCAAAAATATTAATTTAGTGGAATTCTACTTTATTATGTCTATGTTTTATTTATAGATTTATATATGATGCACTAACAGTGTATAGTCTTTATACATGATCAATGTACCAGAGGTTGACACCTACTTAATATGCAAACTAAAAAAATGCCAAACCTTTAAAATAAATACAAATACATTTTTTTCCAATTTGCTTGTAAGGGTATATTAATGAGGTATCGATTTTTTGTACATTGATAGTATATAGAAACTATACACTATCAATAAATTATATATAAATGCTTTATTTATAATTATAACAAAACACAATCAAACTTTGATTGAAAGTAGTCTTAAATTATTCACCATGTAATGAGAAATAATTTTATGAAATAGTTACTGTATGTTCGCATATGTAATTTGTATTTGATTGATGCCGGCATGCTGTAAGAGTGTAAAAGATTTATATATTGATATCGAATATAAATCTATCCTTTTTTTAGAAGAATATTTTCATGAATCATTGAAACTTTTCATCCAGTTTACCAAAGCCATGAATTTTGTTCTCGAAATTAACCCTTTATTCAGGGAAGAAAAAGATTCACCCTTGAATGTTGTTGAAATATTTGGAGGGAAAATCCTTAGCTATATTATTCATCAGCCAAGTCTTTATATACAGAGTAAAAACATGAAAGAAACTCGCAAAACAATTAGCTAATTACAACACGTGATTATATTCCTAACAGACACTGCACAACTCAGTAAAAAAACTAACTTCCAGCCTGATAAAATCTGAGTCCCAGCTGGACTAATCAGCTGTAACAGCCCCCCTCAAGCTGGAGCATAGAGGTTCTGCATATTAAACCTGGGAAGGAAAAAACGAAAACGAGCAATAGAATGAGCTTTGGTGAAGATATCAGCAAGCTGTGAAGAAGAAGAGACATGCAGTAATCGAATGATCCCAGCTTGCAATTTTTGCCGAATAAGGTGACAATCAATCTCGATGTGCTTCGTTCGTTCGTGGAAGACTGGATTCTCAGCGATAGCGATAGCAGATTTGCTATCACAAAATAACAGAGCTGCATTGGAATGAGAAACACCAAGATCATGAAGCAGATACAATATCCATTGAATCTCGCAAGAAACAGAGGCAAGAGCTCGGTATTCAGCCTCAGAAGAAGAACGTGAGATAGTGTTCTGTTTCTTGGATTTTCAGGAAATCAACGCATCACCAAGAAAGACGCAGAAACCAGTGAGTGATTTTCGAGTATCAATACAGGATGCCCAATCAGAATCACTGAAAGCCTTCAATTGAAGAGAAGAAGAGGAAGGATAAAACAAGCCTTGCCCAGGTGTCCCTTTAATGTAGCGTAAAACACGATGTGCTGCCTGAAGATGAATTGTAGTGGGCTTGTCGATATATTGAGAGAGCTGTTGAACAGGATAAGCCAAATCAGGACGTGTAGTAGTAAGATAAAGTAATCTACCAACAAGCCTGCGATAAGTAGTAGGATCATCCAACAGATCTCCTGAACCATGAGAAAGTTTCAAGGAAGAAAGCATAGGTGTTGGAACAGGTTTGCTGCCAAGGAAGCCTGCATCTTGCAAAATATCTAATGCATATTTGCGCTGGGATAGATTGATTCCATGCTTGGACCGAGCAACCTCAAGGCCAAGGAAATACTTAAGAGGACCGAGATCTTTAATCCTGAAAGCAGAGTCTAGATAGGATTTCATATCCCGAATAAGTGCTTCATTGTCACTAGCAAGAATAACATCATCAACGTAAATAAGCAGTGCAATGAAAGAGGAGTCTGTAGCTTTAACAAACAGAGAAGGATCTGAAGTGGCCGGAAGAAATCCTTTGGCTAGCAAAGCAGTGGTGAGCTTGTGGAACCACTGTCTACTAGCTTGTTTGAGACCGTATAAAGATTTCAATAGTTTACACACCTGTCCTGGTTTAGTAGCAGGTTAACCGGGAGGCATATCCATGTAGACTTCTTCAAACAAATCACCATGAAGAAAAGCATTGTTGATATCAAGTTGATGAAGCATCCAATTCTTTGCTGCAGCAACTGCCAATAAGGTCCGAATGGTAGTCATCTTGGCAACAGGTGAGAAAGTATCAGTATAATCTAACCCATTTTGTTGCGTAAACCCTTTAGCCACCAGCCTGGCTTTATACCGTTCAAGTTCACCATTGGACCTATACTTCACCTTATAAACCCACTTACATCCAACGGTTTGTTTGTGGGGAGGAAGCTCAGTCAAGACCCAAGTATCATTCAATTCCAATGCCTCCAATTCTGTTTTCATGGCTTGTTGCCAACATTCTTGTGTTGCTGCCTGAGCATAAGTGGTAGGTTCAACAATAGAAGAGATGTGATAAACAAAAGTTTTATGAAAAGGAGAACATTTATCATATTGTAAGACTGAAGAAAGAGGATATTTACAGCTAGCAGTTTGTGAATCAAGATGCATCGATGAAGATTGATTACTATGAGCTAAGCAACAGTGGTAGTCTTGAAGGTAGGAAGGAGGAAGTCTGATGCGAGTATACCGTCGCAAGGAGTTATGTGATGAAGAAGGAAGAAGTGGTGAATCAAAGGAGTGAGACTCAGTAGCTGGAGGAACAGAAGAAGAAGAATTAATATGTAAGGACTGGTCAGCAGAAGCATGTGGTATGTTTGTGTCAAGAGATGGTTCGAAAGCAATATGAGAAGATGGAAGAATATGATCAGACAAGGAAGAAGTAGAAGCAGGGTCAGAACTAAAAGGAAAGATGGATTCATAAAAAATAACATCTCTGGAAGTAAAAACTTGATGTGTCTGAATATTGTACAGCTTATATCCTTTAAGTCCAGAAACAAAACCAATGAAAACACATCTAACAGCTCGAGGTTGGAATTTGGTACGGGGATGAGATAATGTGGATGCAAAACATAAGCATCCAAAGACTCTGAGATGAGAGAATGAAGGTGGTTTGGTATATAGCATCTCAAATGGTGTTTTGTGGTGTAGGAGAGGAGAAGGAAGTCGGTTGATTAAATGTACAGCATGACTAATGCAGTCAGACCAAAATTTGTCACCAAGGTGAGCTTGGAATTTTAAGGCTCGAGCAACATTAAGAATATGCTGATGTTTACGTTCGACTACACTGTTTTGCTGAGGGGTTTGAACACAGGACAATTGATGTAAAATACCTTTAGAAGCATAAAACGAAGGGGTATTAAACTCTTGACCTTGGTCTGTTCGAATAATTTTAATAGTGGTGTGAAAATGAGTGTCAACATACGAACAGAAGTCTTGAACTAATTGTCTAGCTTCAGACTTGGATTTCATAAGATACACCCAAGTATGCCTACTGAAATCATCCACCACAGTTAAAAAATAAAAATGACCATAAAGGGAAGGAGTAGGATTAGGACCCCAAATATCAATGTGTACAAGATCAAAACAAGCTTTGGAAACAGAAGTGCTAGGTGAAAATGGCAATCTTCTTTGTTTAGCAAAGTGACAAATTTCACAAAGTTTCTGTTGCTGTACAACAATTGAAGGATCAATGCTATGCAAAGACTTTATTCTATCCCTAGAGGCATGACCAAGTCGATAGTGCCATAAGTCTATGGTATGTGATGGTTGCAACAAAGCATTGACGGTAGATGTGATTGAAGGCTGATAAAATCTGTGTGGAAGAAGGGAACTATGAAGATAATAGAGACCACAACTGTGCTTAGCTATACCAATCGTCTTCCATTTCTTGGCATCCTGAATCAAGCAAAATGCAGGTTGAAAAATCAGTAGACAATTGAGAGATTTTGAGAGCTTACTAACGGAAATAAGGTTAAACGAAAAATTAGGAACATAAAGAACATCATGAAGAATGATATCAGAAGACAAGTGAACAATTCCAATATGAGTTGCATTAACATGTTGTCCATTTGGAAGTTTGACAATGGAATGCATCACTGGAAAATAAACTTGAAAACAAGACAAAGTACAAACAATATGGTCAGTAGCTCCAGTATCTAAAATGAAAGAAAAAGGCTGGGAGGTATGTGATGAATGTGTGATACCTGAAGGAGTATTAACTGCAGGGATAGCATTAACACAAGAATAAGTGGAAGAATCCATGTCATCAGTTGGAAGTAAAGCCATTAAACGATTATATTGAGCCTGAGTGAAAGTCACTGCGGAACTATCATCATGCACCTTAGAAAGAGCAGCTGAATCTGTCTTAACTACCTCTGTAGAAACAGAAGGAGTTGTATGCACGTAATTGGCAGCCATTGCTTTGCCTTTAGATTTATAGCCAGGTGGAAAACCATGTTTCCGATAACATTTATCAACAGTATGGCCATTGTAACCACAAAAGGAACAAACAGGCTTCTTAGAAAGAAAGTGATTCTTTCGACTTACTGCTGCAACCGTACCACGAGATTCAACTGAAACTTTATTGGCAAAGGTGGAATCTAATTGTGGCTGAAGTGAGTTGGAATGCATCTGTCTTTCTTGTTGAATAACAAGAGCAAACACTTTGTTAATGGAAGGCAAAGGATCCATTAACATGATCTGTGATTTCACAGTAGAGAAACTGTCACTTAGTCCTGTCAAGAAGCGAATCACACAGTCATTCTCATAGTACTTCCTGGTTAGATCAAGAGCTCCACATTTACACTTTGAATCACATGTGCACTTGGGAAGAGGACGTAAATTCATCATTTCATCCCAAAGAATTTTCAAATTAGTGTAGTAATCAGTAACTGAAAGAGATCGTTGATGAAAAGAATAAATCTCTTCTTGTAAGGCTACGAGTCGGAATGCATCTCCATGAGAGAAACGATCCTTGAGATCTGTCCACACATCAGCAGCTACATCATACCAGATCACGCTCTGTGCTATGGTAGGTGAAATCGAATGTAAGATCCATGAAAGGACCATCATATTACATCGTTCCCAAGAGGCAAACAGAGGATCTGTTTTAGCTGGAGGAGGAACAGATCCATCAGCAAAACCGAGCTTATTCTTGGAGAGCAAGGCCATTTTCATGGCACGAAACCAGGAAGCTTAATTCGAATCAGTGAGAACAGAAGAAACCAGCACCAATGCTGGATTTTCATTCGGATGAAGGAAAAATGGTGAGGAAGGTGTATTCTCTGGTCGAACAGTAATTGCTGTATTCTCAGGAGGAGCCATGAAACAGATAAAACAAAAGTGTTTGGCTGGCTAGAAAAAACGAGAAGTATCGGCGGGAAAATTCAAATGCTCTGATACCATGTTGAAATATTTGGAGGGAAAATCCTTAGCTATATTATTCATCAGCCAAGTCTTTATATACAGAGTAAAAACATGAAAGAAACTCGCAAAACAATTAGCTAATTACAACACGTGATTATATTCCTAACAGACACTGCACAACTCAGTAAAAAAACTAACTTCCAGCCTGATAAAATCTGAGTCCCAGCTGGACTAATCAGCTGTAACAAATGTTATAGCTAAGATTCTTAAGCCATGCAAGCATCTAAGCGTCTTCAACCTTTTTTTATGTGTGTATATATATATTTTTTGGTTACAATTATGTGTATATTTTTTGGTATAATCACAAATATTCTCATCTATTTTATGATTTGAGATTAATTTTATTTGAATTGAAAATAATAAAGGATAAAATTTTCTCAGTAACAATTTCAAAATTCAAACATTATTTAAATATTTAAAAAAATTTACTTTTACTTTTTGTAACTACTTGAATTTTTATACGTATCTTCAACCCTAAAAATGCTATCAAAATGAAACGAGCACAAAACGCCGAAACAGAAGTCGTATCAATCACCAATTGTTGGAGAGATTATTCGCTTTTAGAATATGATATTAGTCAAAAAGACATTAAAGCAAAAACAAAAACGAAAGAAAATAAATGCCTGAAAACAACACCCTCTGATTGGCGTCAAAGGTTGTTTCAAATGTCAGCTTTCATGTTTTTGAAATTTTCTTTGATTAATTTCAAATATTATTAATTAATTAATAAAAAAATAATAAAAGTGCTAATGGACCCCACTCTACCCAACCTCTTTAATCCTTCACCCGAGAAATTCTTCTCAAAGTCTCCCACTTTTGCATGGCGAAAATCAACAACCAATTAAATAAATAATGAAATTGTCAAAAGTTTCAAGCTTCGATTGCTTTCACATCTCCAAAGCTTTAAATCAGTGTTCAGTTTAAAACACTTTAGAGCCAAAGCCACGCCTTCCTTCTTCGCCACTAATGGTCTTGGCAATCGCCGTTCTGTTTTCCCACGATACAACGCTGCTTTCCGCTGCTTTCCCGGAACCCACCTGAGAAAAACCGTAGACAGAAAGAAACGAACTTTTCTTTTCATTTCTGCCCTCCTCATGGGTTACCTCTCTTGCAATGCAGAGTCAGCTGTTGCCGTTTGTGATCCTAGCAACTGGGATTATTATCGTAGAAAAAAATCCAAGAAAAACAAACCCAGAACAACCAAAAGCAACGTTGAAATCAGACGGTTTCGTTACACTGATCTCCTTTCCGCCACCAATGATTTTTCTTCCGATAACTTCCTCGGAAAAGGCAGTCACGGTTCTGTCTACAGAGCTATCCTAGATAACGGCAAGTTAATAGCAGCGGTTAAAAAAACGGCAACAAATGGTAATAGTGCAGCGGACAACGAGATTGAGATCCTCTCCCGAGTTTATCATCCTCGTCTCGTCAATCTCATTGGTTACTGTACCGATACCATATGTAAGAATAAATTAATCGTCGTGGAATATATGCCAAACGGTTCTTTATTCGATCTTTTACATTCTTCTTCTTCTAGACCGCCGGGTTGGTCCAGGCGTGTTGGGTTCGCTTTACAGGTAGCAAAAGCAGTTCAGGCTTTACATTCGGCTAACCCGCCGGTGATCCATAGGGATATCAAATCGTCCAATGTTTTGATCGATCAAAGCTGGAACGCCAGATTGAGTGATTTCGGGCTTGCACTAAGAGGACACGTGGAGGACGTGCGTGTTCAGAGCACGCCACCGGCGGGGACATTAGGATACCTCGACCCGGGTTATTTGGCGGCGAGTGACGTCAGCACTAAAAGTGACGTGTTCAGCTACGGCATTTTGTTATTGGAGATTATTAGCGGAAGGCATGCCATTGACTTGAATTATAGTCCGCATTCTGTTGTTGACTGGGCGGTTCCTCTGATCAAGGGAGGAGATTTCGACTCGATTTGCGACGGTCGTGTCGGGCCTCCCTTGGATAAGGAGGTGATCCGGAGTTTGGCGGTATTGGCTGCCAGATGCGTTAGGTCCACGAAAGAGAAACGCCCCGGAATGGCGGAGGTGGTGGAATGGTTGACGGTCGTGAGCAAGAGGGTTCATGCGAGGCCTCTTTGGAGTAACCTACGGCGGCGCATGAAACACGTGGAAAAGCCATTGTTGAAGAACCATGTGTTTGAGGAGAGCGAGGTGGCGGTAAGGAGTTCGAGGTGTGGAAGTGGGAGAAACAGCCGAAAAGTATCGAGTATGACGAGTGCGGTAGATCACAAGGAAGTGATTGGTGATCGTGTGGCGAGATCGAAATCGATTGGTTCGCTTGGGGAGGGGACGACGACGATGAAGATGGAGCCCACTGAGATTGATTTGGACGGTGATCACGTGGCATTGGTAAGAAGAAACCCTGGACTAGCGGTGAAATTTCCCGTGCTGGAGTTGAGCAAGTCCAAGTCTACGGGAGTTTTGCGCAGTCCGAGACCAACGAATCAAAACGGCAAAAGCTACGTATACGAAATCGGGAAAAGAAGGAATTCGCTTGAATTCGACATGTCAAAGTTGGTAATCAGTTTTGACGATGAGAAATCCGAAAGGAAGATGTCTGAAAAGCCCTTGGTTATGGTTTAGATTGATGTTTAAAACGACAAAGATTTGAGTTGTTTAATGATGGATTTTGATACACAGAAGGAAGAAAACTGTCCAAATCCAAATGGGTATGTTCATATTTTTGTTTCTTTTGATTATTTATAAACGAGAATTCAAGTTTCTAAATTTGCCATGGCGGTTTTGCAGGTGGGGCTATGGTTTTCTTTTGTAACCTGGAATCCATCAACTTGCAACACGTTAGTCAAAACTCCAACTGTATGTTGTGGAAGATAACTTATTGCTTTATAGTAATTTGTAATTGGATTTGTAATTTGTTGTACCATCTGATAATTGTAGTTTAAAATGATTCGTATCTGTTGAATTCTGTTTGTAATTGTTTACTTATATCTGGAATTTTTTAAGAAGGAAATCATTTACCATTTGTTTACTGTTCTATTTCTTTTCAATCCTCATAACTTGGCAAATTCTTGTTGCTATCTGGTTTGAGAAGCTTCAAAAGAAAGAGCTCTAGCCTCTAATGGCTATTTCATTAGTATCCATAGCTTAGTTAACTTGGTAAGAAAACTGTCATACTGAGAGGAAGTTCTACCGAGACAGTCATGATGCGAAGGCAACAAAGTCTATGATCAGTTTCTTGTCATTACTACAGGTTGATATGATATGATATTGTTTAACTGTTTGAGTTATGTTTGGAACAGTTTCTAGTGTTTGCTAAGGTCCAAAATCTTTTTAATTCATTGACTGGCATTGTCTCCTTGATTCTGTTCTATCAATGAAAACAATCCCTTCCCCAGAGTCTGTTATTAATGTTTTCTGGATTTAGTGTTTGGTTCTTTTGTTGCATTTGGCTCGTTCTCTTGTAATGGCATGTCTGACTTGCCTGCCCAATTAGACATTCTGAATGCACATCATTCCAAAGTAATGCTTGATGTTCATCCATTCCAGTTCTTTTTTTTTTTTTTTTGGATAGGTGCCCATGCATTGAACTGTGGTTACATACTGTCATGAGCACTGAACAGCAAATGTACCTTGGCAGTGAAGAACAGTGCAGCGTTACAAGTGATTCCCCTTCATTTAAACTCAAAACCAGAAGGAAAGATTCCAACTGCTAGGTTACGGGGCAACCGGCAACCAAATCAGCCTCAAAGGAGTACATAGCGAAAATTCTTTTTTGAATGTTAAAACATTGAGAGTTTATTGTGTAGGGCAAGATCAGCGATTAATAAATAGTAGTTGATATTAATAGTTGTTCAAAGATTATGTGAAATCAAAGAAGGGGTGTGATCTAATAAAATCGGGACAGTTTAGTATTAAAATTAAATTCGACTTGACTTAAAAACTCAAAACTTGAAACTTTGTTTGAACTTAATTAAAATTGATTTTTAAAGTTCAAGTTTAACTTAAAAGAATACTCGAGTCACTTGAGTTTAACTCGATAAGCTTTAACTCAACTCGATATACTTGATTTATCAGTTTTTAATCATATATAATAAGAGTAAAATGAGGATGATGATGATGATAATAATAATAATAATAATAATAATAATAATATTTAAAAATTTTGATTAGGCTCATAAGCTACTCGAATCGGCAGCTAAAATTTTTGAGTTCAACTTGATTCTTTATTCGAATTCGAGCTTAACTAAAAAATAAACGAATCAAATTCGAATAATTATCGAATCAAACTTGAATAACTCATTAATTTAGATCCCTAAAGCAAATAGATCTTAGATGTTAAAATTAATCACAATATAGCCCTCCTTCCATTTTCTTCTATCATTTCCCCTCCATGTTTAAGAAAATGTAAGAAATCCCGTAATGAGCTCTTAATTTCAATGAAGAAATTCATCCCTAGCCATTTCAACAAATAAAAAACTGTTGTTTGAGTGAATAATTTAAGCCGTGGACATCTAAGGCCTAATCAAACTCAGGCTCCTTCTGTTCCCAAAGGAAAACAGCGTTGGTCCAAGGATGGACATTGATTAAACCCTGATAAATGGACGAATCTTACCAGCAGGCCTGGCATTTCAAAGGCTAGAGGACCTCTGGTCCAAGAGAAAGGATTGACTCAATCCCGATATTGAAATTTGTCACCAATTGTTTGTGGGTAGCTTATGTAAAGGACTAGGCTTAGCCTTAGGTTCAATGGGGAGAGTAAATGAAGATCCTAATCCCATCTTGTCTCCGAGGATGCTGACTTTCTAAAATGAGCCTAGCTTTATTATTAAAGCTTTACATAAATAAATATATATAGAGAGAAAAATCATATAGTAATCTTGAAGCAATTTAGCCTCTTTCGTTTTTTATTTTACTTTTGGATAAATTACATAAAATCGTTGCGTTTTCAATACAAGGTTTAAAGTTTGATATTTACCATGATTCATTTTATTGTCTCTTCGTTTAAAAACGTGATTTTTTTTCGTTTTCTTTCTCTTTTTATTTATTTTTTATAAATTTTTTCTCTTTAAAATCGGGAAAAAATTGCTTATCATCCCTAAAGTTCAAGTAATTACTCATTGACAATTTGCCTTTTTTTTTTTCTCTCCCTCTAAGAACTCATCTGATAATTATCCATTAAAAATATCAAATTAAACACAAAAAACAAAACAATTTTGCGTTTAAAAAATTAAAAAAAAAACGCACACACACATCAAATTGTAAAGAAAGAAAATCACATACTAAAAAAATCTAACCTTGCAAGCAAATAGACCTCCATCTAGCTACCCACTTCTATAGAATTTTTTAGTTTTAGAGAATGAAAAACATTAAAATGTTGAAGAAGAGGAAGAAGGAAAAATAAATAAATTGAAACAAAACAGAAAAAGTTACATTAAATAGTGTCAAACAGTGAGGACTGATTGACATATTTACCTCCTGATCCTCTAAGCATCCCGAATCCTCTCTAAAAACCTTTCACCCTCTTGCAAACCTTAGCTATATCTTCTATTTTCCTAATTTTTCCTCCTTTCTCTTTATCTTATTGCGACACTAACTTGAACGTCGGAGCACGTTTCAAGAGTACTAAACTCCAACTCCGTTTGTCTATTATTTCATATTTGCAGATCCTGTTACCCCAA
This sequence comes from Heritiera littoralis, assembly GCA_031772115.1. Lineage (NCBI taxonomy): Eukaryota > Viridiplantae > Streptophyta > Magnoliopsida > Malvales > Malvaceae > Heritiera > Heritiera littoralis. Next base: position 6,120,841 of record JAPDPK010000023.1, read on the forward strand.
GCTTCGAGGAGATTAAACTTTGAGAATATAAAAAAAAAAGCTAGAGATACTAACATTTGAATATTAATCATATAAATGTGACTTCTAATAGTCACATGAACTATTTAAATTAGGTCTCAACTTTATTATTTTACTTTACCTTTCAACGAGAGGATTCATTAATGGACTGACTAATTGGATATGTTCTGTACCGATTCCGGGCCATAAAATTCAGTGCAGCAATTATGGGCCGGCTGAAGAACCTATTTTGCCAGACCCTAAACAAACAAGTAGTCAAGTTTGATCCATCGGGAAGCAGCAAATCCCTTGGTAGCGGTCTTGTGTGTTTTTTTTTTTTTTTACAAGGTCTTGTGTTTGTTGACAAACTTGAAATTGATTTGGCTCTATTTTTCTCTCCCTTTCATCTGAATTTGAGAAATTTACTTTCTAATAACTGTCATAGCCATGGATGTTTTCTGCATAGTCAAACAGGAAACCCATACAATGAACAAAAGGAGACGGCCATTCTTATATTTCTTAAGTCTTAGGTTGTGTCTGCACACACATAAATTATCCTATAAACTAATTAACATAAAATTTTAGCTTATTTTACAACCCCTGATCTATAATATAAGACTCTTTTCTCTCCACGAATTGGTCCTCTTCAGCTAGTTGTGGGCAAGGTTCTCAAAGGTGGATGAGAGCTTGAGAGATGTTGTTACGATCCTACATCGACTCCACAAACAATTATGGAGGGATATTTTAAGTTTGAGGGGTTCTCCTACCTACTAGACCGGTCTTTTTTGAGCTAGACTCTCTCTTTGGGCTTGAATACCTAACATTTGGTGCTCTCGTTGAGAGTCGATGTAGCGGAGGGGGCGACCTGCAAAAGGGCTACCCGGTGCTTGATAAGGCCCGAAGTGAAGCCATCTAGAGTGGGCCACCGTGGAGCGGAATGGACAACCTAAAAAAGGGCTATCTGGTGTCGAGAAAAGTACGGAGTGAAAGCTATTTAGAGTGGGCCGCTGTGGACGTCGGCTTCTCAAGGGGTGGGCAATGTTACGATCCCACATCGACTCCACTAGCAATTGTGGAGGGGTATTTTAAGCTCGAGGAGTTCTCTTACCTACTAAGCTGGTCTTTTGGGCGAAGCTCTCTCTTTGAGCTGGAGTACCTAATAGATGTGCAAATGGTGAGAATTTCTTTGTTTGGTGGTTGAAAAGTTTAAAAATGCAGATGCAGAAGAGGCACTAGTGGACCGATGGGTGGTAGGCAGTGGTTAGATATTATTAGAACCCGGAGCAAGACATGATCTTCACATTGCCAAATGACATGAAAACACTGGACCAACAATGCAAAATTTTAATTTGGTCGGCTAACTAATCTGATTTATCATAGTCAAACAATTAAATTTTCATCAAATTATATACTTACATGTTACGGCTATATACTCAAAGAAAAAAATCTATGTGCCAACAATTTTTTTGCACCAATTAGTTAAAAAAAATTGTAACATATATATATATTATAAAATTTAATTCAAGTTTTTACACCAAAAAATAATATAAAATTTAATCCAAGTTCAAATAATCTCAATTTACAACTCCAATTAAAAAAGATCCATGCATGCAAGCGAAAAAAGCCCCACTCGTGCAGGGCTAGTATTTTCGGTACGTAGGGTGAAAAACCCAATAGAAATGGTCTAGGTTCAGAGCAATAACAATAAATAATACTCACCTTTTTCATCATTGATCATCAGATGAAATTGAAATCTGTAAAATGGTTGTTCAACGTCACGTATACGCTAATATATATTGACTATTGAGCTTTCGCTATGTTTTTTGCTTGAAAGATATTGCTTTCAAGCAATTGATGATGAGTTCATCAATCTTCAATTGATCACTTAAGCCAGTGATCCATTTAGATTAAAAAATTTATATCTATATCATATAAAATATAAAAATTTTACATTAAAATTTATGTCACAAACTAAATACATTTTTTTAATTTTTATCATAATTATGTAATTTTTATTAAATATTAACTCATATTGTATTTACATATTTTATTCTTACAATTATTTTTATACATTTCATGAAAGGGCGAAAAAGAAAAGCTGGCAAAAATGATGGAAATGGAATCAGGGTCAGAAGTCAGAATCTCAGACTCTCTCTCTCTCTCTCACTTTCCACTTCCTTTTATTGTCTCATCGCAATTCCTGTTTCCTTTTTCCCATCAATTCTGAAAACGGAACAGAAAAACATTACAGTAGGGATTGCAGAGACATGTGAAATGGAACATAACCTACGTCCGGTAGGGCATGAGTAAGACGTCATTGTCACAGCTTCTTTTTGATTGGAAAATGAAAACGTATTCTGATTTTAACTCGAACAATGTCAGTAAGTAGCGCTAGAGTTTAACCTTTAACTGAAGAACACTTAGTTGTAAAGCAGAAGTTGGGGATTAAGAAAATGGAAAATGCATCACCCTGTCTGAGAAAACAGTGGGTTGGTTTATGGTTTCCCGCCAGCTGACATGAGAGTGACTGCAACAGTACGGATAGAGAGTTACCGGGACCAAAAACGAAAAAAGAAAAAAAAAACATGGGGTGGGGATGATGATGGGTGATGGATGGTGACCGGTGTATATCACATGTAGGATTAAAATAAAATTGAGAAAACTGAGAAATTGATTCAAATAAAAGGTTTCGGGTTGATTCGGCATGAAAGATAAAAAAATTCGATTCGAATGATAATATTATTAAATCAAATTCATTTGGTTCCATTTATGTACAGATTATATTCGAATATTTTGTCATGTAATGTTTTATAATGTTTACTGTTTAAATTAAATGTTTAAATTTTATATTTAATTAAAAAGGTTAAAAAAATTAAAAATAACATCCAAAATTACTTAAATTCCTATGAAAACTAAAATAAGACTTAAAATTACTTAGAGAAAAAACTTTGAATAACCGATTCGATCTGCGTAAATTTAAATTGAATTTAATCAGATACTTTTTTTTATTCGAAAACATAAAAAATTCATTTAATCTAGATCAAATTTTTACACAAAAAAAAAACTAATTCGGTCCAACCGCTATCACCTCTACTCACATAACACACATCCTGCCAACTGCTGAGATTTGTGTGGAATTATGTGGATTGATCATTGTTGCGGTACCATTTTGTCAGTCCAAAGAGGAAAATAAACCATGTCCATGTATTATCACCATCCTTATACAATGAATGTATGTTAAACAAATACCCAAAAACTATGACAATTGTCAGCGCTCTCTCTGTCCTTTTTTTTGTGATCATGACTCTCTGTCCTATTATTACTTGTTATCATCAACCCTATAATAAACAAATTCAAATTCAAATTCAAATTCAAATCCCAATCACATCTCCATGACATATCCCATCCCATAACATCCCAATCATTTATATCCGTAACATGTCCCATAACGGATGCCATGCCATGTCATGATTAGAAGCGTTGTAGTTAAGTTTAATTTAATGTATCTGTCTAAGAAATGCTGAAGTTGTGGATGATTGCTAAGATTTGAGGTGGTCATACTCGTATATATGAGAACAACATCATTGGTTTTTTCAGTGATATTCTCCACGTTTATCATTGCTTTTATGAATTTGAAATTTGAAATATATTCAAGATTAGTTCATATGTAGTTTGAATATATAATAATGTCAGATAATTACATAAAAAAATACCACTAAAATTGGATTAATAATGTTTTATTCTCTATCTCTGTATCGTTTGCATTAACTTTTTATAAAAAAAAAAGTCAGAAAAAATTGTAAAAATTGAGATTTGAAAAATTTTTATTATTTAAAAAATGGATAATTATTACATACACTGACAGTGGAGTTTTTTTACTCCACAAGCAGCGTTAAGATCATGACATGTGTCTTATAAAAATATTAAAATAAATAAAACAGGACATGTGTTACGATCTTAACGCTGCTTGTGGAGTAAAAAAACTCCACTGTCAGTGTATGTAATAATTATCCTTAAAAAATTGTATGAATTAATTAAATTTTCATTAGTTGAGTGAGAGCGAACTGTGGAGTGGAGGTACACTGGAATGGTGGCCTCAGCATATCTAGTCTTTGAATAAAAAAATAGTTGTATAAATTAGGTTTAATACTCAAATAAAATTTTCAGATTTTAATTAAAAAATATAAACAAATCTTTAATTTTTTTATTGTATTGAAATTAAGGTTATAAACTTTTATTTCATCGAAGAGTTATATCTTTAAATTCATAAAAATGGGTGGCTGACGTCCCATTAATCAATTTTTTAGAATATATATAATTCCCTTAAATATTTGTCATTCAATTCATCTATATGTAAATCTAAGTAAATATTTTTTACAAATTAAATCATCCCACTAAAAAATTTAACAGCAAATTGAATAATTTTATATAGTTAAGATTCTAATTATAATAAAATAAAAAATTTATAACTTTAAGTCAATTTAATAAAAAATATATTTAACAATCAAGATTTGGCCTAATAGTTATTACCTTTCATTAAAAAGGCTTAGGTACAAGGTTCGATTATCCATTTTGCCCTTATACCTTTTGTGAACCAATAATAAAAATAAAAAAAAAATATAGATTTATTTTCAATTTTAATAAAATTTTAAGAATTTATTTCAATACTATGTCACTAAATTATGTGACATGTGGGGAGGCACGTAGGCAGCTATCTTTAACGCCCATCAATTTAAATGCACAAATGTTGAACCAACTCTTTCCCCCCACTCTTATCGATAGTTATTCTTCCAATCCTAGTTATAGTAATCTTTTCTCTCATTTTTGATGTTAACCAGTTTTACAACGTCCATATACTAATTAAGTTCGAATTTAAACAATTTTAACTTTTATTTTTCAATTATAAAAAAAAAAAAAACAAAACAAAACAAAGCTATATGACACGATTATGAGTAAGGGCTTCTTGTCTATAAATTAATTATGATTTTATTTGGTATGATTGCAGGTGTATAATAGGTAACATGATTCCCAAAGTCTCAACTACACACACACACACACATATATATATATATATATATATATATATATATAAGCTATTATCGAAAACTATAAGAATAAAAATCATATGTTCATCTTTACCTTGGTGTGTTAACATCTGTAGATGTGGTAACTATAGCAAAATTCATTTGGATATCAACCTATATGAAGTAACAAATTTATATAGGGAGTGCTTCTTTTACACATTCACTATTATTCAAATTCACAAACAATAAACAAGGAATATGTCGATATAAATCGATCCTTTCCGAAGATGATGGGATGGACATTGGTTGAAGTTGTGAACGTCCTTAATTGGATTATGTAAATAGAGGAAGGTCAATGAAAATAAGAAGTATCAATCCAAAACACATTTCGACACTTAAATCAATGAAATATGTGAGAAGCATCTAGGGAATCGTCTAAAGTCTTAAGAAAGTGCAAAAAATAAGAGATACTCTGAATGTAAATAATACATAAGAGATTTACTGTGGTTTTAGAAAATGGGCCTCTCTTCCAAATTTTTTGTCACTATCTTTCTTCTTTTTTTTTTGTAACCAACTATATTTGCTGGTTGAATTGTCAAAGGTACCTATGAATTTATTTATTGTCATTTAATTATTAACGAAATGTCAGAGACAGTCCTTTGATAGTTACATTTTAATATTTTTTTATTTTATTAGGATACGGTCATTTTTTAATTTTACGTGAAAATATGTTATTATTAAAGGTTACTTGAAAAGTATTGTTTTTTTTTTTTCGGTCTAGACCATCCGGTATCCTCATACCTTTGGTATAGGACTAATCCGGATTTGAGCCGGGCAGGACCCAAAGGGCGGCAAAGCTCTCCCTCAAGAGTTTTAACACAGCTGCATACTCAGGGACTCGAACTCGAGACCTCTGGTTAAGCTAGAACAGCCCCTTGCCAGCTGATCTACGTGCTCTTGGGTTGAAAAGTATTGTTTAGCACTCATATATTTTAACTTTTTAATTTCTGTTATAGATAATCGATCTTCACGTAAAATTAAGAAAAAACGTAACTCAATAAAATTGAAAGTGCTGAAATGTGATTATATGAGTGTGTGATTAACCCTAACATTTCTTTAATTATTAATATGGTTAATATGACCCAAAATATATAAACTAAGATTTTTCATTGTCTTAAGAACAAAATATTAATTCCACCAAAAAAAAACAACAAAATATTAATGATTACATGGATGAAAAGTAAAAAGAAAAACCTTGAACAATGTCTAATCGTGAGCTAGCATAGATTAGATTCTTTTTCTGTGGAGTTTCACTCAAGTTGTGGAAAGACTTTCTTTACCTTCATTCATAACCCATTCGAAAAGGAGAGCCAATAATAACTAACTAACCAATAAAATCTTGAACCATGTTTCCAAACACCACCTCTCCCTTTCAACTCTTTTCTTCTTTTGAACATGCGCAACACGCAACGTCCACACTACATCTCTCTGCTTTCTTCCAATTCTTCTCCCATTTGCTCTGTAAGTAGTAATTTCAAGACTTCATTTTTACTCTTACCGCCCCAACATCTCGAGCTTGAACTTTGAATTGGAAATACACTGTAAAAAAAATAAAACCAATAATTAAGGTGCTTATTTTGTTTTAGAAAATGTAAAGCACAGGCTTTCAGTTTCAGGCCACACTCTCTTCCCTTCTCTTCTCTTCTCAGCTAAAACAACAATTTATACTGTCAAAACCCTTTGTTTTATTTATTTAATCTCACTTATTTTAATTATTGATGATGGATCTGCTGAGTTAACCCGGCCATGTAGATCCTCCCTAGCAACAATAATTACGAGAAAAGAAACAAAGAAAAAGTAGAAATGGATTTTGATGAACACGAAGACCAAGAGGAAGAAATGGTCGTGGCTGTTCCACCGGGTTACGACTCAGTGGGCAACTCATCTGCAGGTCGGTCGAAGATGGGACCTGCCATCTGCAGTGAAGTTGCGGTGTCAGCAGCACCAAGAAAAGTGGGGTCTATAAGGTACTGTGAATGTCTCAAGAACCATGCCGTGAGTATTGGAAGCCATGCGGTGGATGGCTGCGGCGAGTTCATGGCGGCGGGTGATGAAGGGACCCTTGACGCCTTGAGATGTGCGGTGTGTAACTGCCATAGAAACTTTCACCGTAAGGAGACTGACGGGGAAGGTAATATTTATAATCCCCACCACCACAACCAGCAGCACCACCCCCAATTCGCACCCTACTACAGGGCGCTGCCACCAGCCGGGTATCTTCAACTGACGCCACCTCCGCAACACAGGCCATTGGCCTTGCCAACAGCTTCGGGGGGTGGTGGAGGTGGTACTGCTGGTGGTTACAGCAGAGATGATGAAGATGTTTCGAATCCTAGTAGCAGTGGCCGTGGAGGTGGAGGCGGTGGAGGATTAAAGAAGAGGTTTAGAACAAAATTTACACCCGAACTGAAGGATAAGATGTTGGGTTTCGCTGAAAGGCTGGGTTGGAGGATTCAAAAGCATGATGAAGCTGCTGTGGAGCAATTTTGTGAAGAAACTGGCGTGAAAAGGCGTGTTCTTAAGGTCTGGATGCACAACAACAAGCAAACAATTGGTAAGAAACCCTAATTTTTTAACAAAAAGTGAGAAAAAAAGGCTTCAACATTGTTACTTGGGAAGAAGAAGGAGGGAAGCATCACTGGACAATGGGAAAATGAAGAAATTCGTGATGTGAATTCAGTAGGGATTGAACTTGCTAGGGTTCTCACGTTTTCTTTCTTTTTTCAATCTGATTTTTGTTTATTTTTTACTTTCTATGATTATTATCAGTGCTCAGTGTAGGATGATGATGATGATATGACCTGAAGTTTCTGATCATTACATTGTTGCTAATGGGCCATTGCTTAAGCTAAGCATCTTCTCTAACATTTTTTTTCTCTATGATTTCCGGAGTTTTTATTTTTTTAATTAAGTACTATAGAACTCTAATCTTCAATGCTTAATATTTCCATTTGTATATTCTCTGTGATCAAACTTGCATTTTCAGTTTGGAATTAGCATCCGCATCATGTGATCATGATCATGATCATATGATGGAGATTGAAGAGTAATTCCAAGTCGAATTAAAACGTGCTTGGCATGCAAAGCTGCAATATTTTCTGTGTCTGTTTACATCATGATCACATGTTTACATCATGTGATCATGATCATGATCATTCATAATCAAATGATGGAGAGTAATAAGTAATTCTAAGTCGAATTAAACGTGTTTGGCATGCAAAGCTGCAATTCTGAGCCTGTTTACATCTGTGTCGTTCTTTAAATCTCTCTACTTTCATCTATAATCGCCTAAGCTTTTCAACCTCTGGACACTTCTCCTAGCTGAACAATCCTCAAAATCACCGTGAAAAGATGTTGCCAAACAAGCTTTAGAAATGCCAAAATGAAAGGGCATTTTCAATTTTTCTTTATCTTAATTATTACAATTACCCATCTTCCATTGATAATCTCTTTTTCCCTTTTCTTGTCTGTCTCAGGTCTCATCTTGCTTTTGTCTTTAGTGGGTATTATTCGTCAAGCTTGATTATAAACAGTCTGTGTTTTGCAGCCTTGCTGTCCCTTTTTCTCTTTATCTTTTCTTTAATTTCCTTGTTATTTCTTAGGGCAACATCAATTCATCTCTTCTCCATGACTTCGCCTTGTTTTCTTGATGATCATTAAGTGCCGAAGGATTTTTCCGGTATTAAAAAGACAAAGTAGTATAACAAGTTTCGAGGGAGAGGAGAGAACAAATTAAAGTTTAGAGTGGTTATTAACATGGCAGTGAAAGCACAATTTTGTTGCAGTGTTGCAGAATAATTAAATCACACCTCTGACGCCCAAAGGACCATGGATTGGACGTTAAAACAACTTTTAAAAAATCCTCATTAATTCCCCACTAAATTTGTTAATCGCCAATTAATCTAAATAATTAAAAACTGTGGTTTAAAGTACAAATAGAAAGAGTTTGATTGTTCGAGAAATATCTATGGAGGAGAAAAAGAGAGGAGACTGTGTGGGGAAGAAACTCAACATGCATGTTTGATGTTAGGAAAAGTCAAGAAAAGAGCAGATAGCATAGCAGAGAGTTGAGCTGTCGGATATAAGAGTTTCAAAGAGCTTTGGGTCTCTCTCTGTCAAGTTACTTTTTCTTTTAAGTTGCTGCCTTTGCGATCGTCCCTGTTAAGAAATATGTGGGCTCTCGAAGAACATTAATTGCACTGACAATACAGCTATGCTGTTGTTGTCTCAGTCCTGGTAGACTAGCTTTCCTTCTGAATCTTATGTTCATGTTCGTCACCTTCATTCCAACCCCGCTGCGTTTTTTGTTCTGTTTTTCGTTTCATCCAATCCACTCATTACTAATAATCAGCTTGCCCTTGCTTTTTTCTGAATATGTAACTGCTTCCGTTTCAATGCAAAGGACCAAAATTTGCAGCTTTTAGTATTTTGTTGGTACTTGGAGAGTTCAGTACCCAATATTTATCATCTTTATTTAGCAATTTAAATAATCTCAAACACTTAAAATGAAAATTTTTTTTTTTTGGTAATAACTTAAAATGAAAACTTAACATATATATATATATATATGAATTTGTTAATTTTTAAAAAGATATTTTGTGTTTAGTAAGTTCACACAAATTTTTTTTTTGCTTACAACCCCATATGTAAGCATCAAAACATTGAGAGTTTCAAATTTAAAAAAAAAATGCCAAAACAAAATACAAGAGTATTGAAGGTAATAAGAGATAAAAATATACAAAAAAACAAATTTATAAAATAATTTTATATATGATACTATATATATAAGATTATTGTATTTTTTATAGACATAAATTTTTTTTTGAGTAGTTGTATACATAAATTTTGAATGTTTATTCCAATGATCATTTTTTTCATTTTTAAGATATGAAAATTACAAAATCTGAAATGAAACTCAATAATTGGATTTTTCCTTCTTTTAGACAAAAAAAAAAAACTCCATTGTACGAAAAAATTTTCACATGGATATATGAACATACCCTAATATTTGAAAGTAGCATTGCATAATATTTTTCAACTTGAAAATGAACAAAATATATCTTAAATTACCATGCACCATACATTACGTTACTCCCATAAGATTTATAATATATACAACAAATATCTTCATTTATTAAAAGTATCTTTATGGGGCCAATTTTACTTTATTTTTTCTATAAATTTCTTACCTGAACTTCTTTCATGTTAATATTTGTATGTACCATTACCCTACACAACTATTTGAATATTTGTTCAAAGAAAGCGTTCAAATATATATACATCTAGGATTAACAGTGTATGTTTTTATTATCATGTTACTTTAAATCTGCCTCCAAGGCCTAATAATTAACATTGATTTAAAATCTTTAATTTAAATTGGCTTTTTCTTTGTCCGTTGACACATACTTTAACCCTGAAGACTTCACCTCACTATGGTCACGGAGACATTTATTTATGACACGTAAATAAATGTGTTATAGCACTACATTTACTTGAAATTGAATATCTTAGTTTTGATTGTGGAGAATGTCTCCAAAATAAGAGCTTTACGTATAGTTTTTTTTTTTTTTTTCATAATTAAGCTTTCAACATGAAAGTGAGAAAAAATAGTCAATTTAAGATGAAGAAAATAGTTATGCTTAAGGACTGGTTGCAAGCAGAAATAATAGAGCATATTTTTCAAAGATTAATACATAATTTTTTATTCAAAAAGTATAATTCGAATCCCTTTCCTCAAATAAAAAAAATGAATGATATATACGAAATGGATGATTGAGAGAGAGAGAGTTTATAAAATTTATAAATATAAAATTTATATATTATGATACTTCATTAATTAGTAAATTGAAAAATAGTCAATTTAAAATGAAGAAAATAGTTATGCTTAAAGACTGGTTGCAAGCAGAAAAAATAGAGCATATTTTTCAATGATTAATACATAATTTTTTATTCAAAAAGTATAATTCGAATCCCTTTCCTACAATAAAAAAAATGATAAAAATGAAATGGATGATTGATAGAGAGAGAGTTTATAAAATTTATATATTATGATACTTCTTTTTTTTTTTTTGGTTCATAAGAGGTACAAGGAGAGAATGGATAATAAAACTTTGGACCTACTCCCTCCTAAAAAAGGGTAACAACCACTAGATTAAGCCTTGGTTGTTATATATTATGATACTTCATTAATTAGTAAATTGGTTTAATAGTCAAATGTACCCTCAACTTTTTGTATAAATAGATATAAGTTTTAATATTTTATTGCATAAAAATCAGTTTATAAAATTTTATTTTACTGTAAATAAATCTTCAACTTTCAAAAATTATGGAATTAAGCTCAAATATGTTAAATAATACTAAAGTATCGCACACGTGACATATCATGTGACAACCAATTAAGCTATCCATGTCAACTTCCACATAGATATAGTCTCATTTAACAAATTTGAAATTGCATGATTTTAAAAGATTGAACACTTATTTACGGTAAAATAAAAGTTTATAAATTGATTTTCATACGATAAAACGTTGAAAGTTTATATTTATTTTATGTAAAAGATTGAGGATACATTTGACTATTAAACCTAAATAATTCAATTCAACAATATCTATTTTTAATATTTTTTATTTTAAAATTTATAAATTAATGAAATGATATGTTATGATTCATTGATTATTATAAAATTTATACACAAACCATGTATAAAAAATAGATCTGTATTATCATACAACATCACAAGAATCATCTGTGGCAGAAGCAAGAGGCCAAAGGAAGAACATATATGGACGTGGGTGTGGGGGAATGGGATAGTAGTTGGAGGTTTTTAGTTCGCAAAAGAAAAAAAAATCTGGGGAGGCAAGGACCATTAAGCAGAGACCTATATCAATCTCATCTTTCTTCTTTGGGGCTGACATGCTAACACGCCTCCCTTCGTACCCTTTTCAATCCATTCACCCACTGGATTTTGAATTTTTTTTTTGTAATTAAAAAATGAAAGGCAATGTTGAAATTATTTGCGTTTAAACTTGAATTTTAGAGTATATCGAGACTCTTTGTTAACCATTAGTCAGAGGTAGTTGGCTTTTGTTTTGTTAATCAATCAATCAATTATTAGGGTGACATAAAATATCAAAATCACTGCAAATCAAGAAAGGATAATCATCTTTATTACCATTAATCTTTACAAAAAAAGTAATATCATATTGCATCAAATTTAATTAGTAAATATATAATATAATATAAGTATTTTGAAGCAAAATAAAATTATTATTATTTGTTGGAACAATGCACCCAAAATTTTCTATTCAAATGGAGTATGAAGAACTAGGTATACAAGTCGGTGGTTTTTTCATGCTTACAAAAAATGCTTCAAGTTTTTGCTTTTTGTTATTTATTTTTGTTTTTAGTTTTTTTTTTTTTACTTTTTCGCTTTTTCCTTTCTATTCATTTCTTAAAAAAAAATAAAATGACAGATAGCAAAAAATCTACTAAATGGAACCTAAACATATGAAAAAAATAATATAAGATTAAGAAGAATATAGAAGTACTTCACCATTTTCCCTTTTTTCCTGTATAATGATGAATTATATTGAATCAAATTTTCTTTGATTAAATATTGAATCAAAATTTCACAATTTCACCTTCTTTTTTTATTTATTCAATTAAAGTAAACGACAAACTGAAACTTAAATATTGCATACATTCCTAGGAAAGAGCAGCTAAAAATTGATGAACCATGGCCCCTGTCCGACGGCAATATGGCCATGACGACATGAACGTAAATCAAGTGTCATATGCCACAAAATCGGTGTGTGTTCCCTCTCTCAGGAAACAGGTTTGCCGGTTAAAGGTAAAGGAATAGTTTGGATCTGCAGTACAATTGACTCCGATAAAATTACAAAAAAAAATACTATAAATATAACTTTTTTTAATAAAATAATAAAAAAAATAAAAAAGTAAAGATGAGAGGAAAAATTACCCTTTCAAAATTTTGTCTGTTAGTTGTTGGAAGCACCGCACCAGAGGTCCGGTGACTTCCAAACTAGCCCGAAAACAGACAACCTGGTCTGCCCGAAGCATCCAGTCCTCTGTCAGCTTTTGGATCTGTCACATTTGGGCCAAGTAAACACCAACATCGAGCTTGTCAAGAAACTAGGCCCTTGGTTATAAGCACTCTTTGCAAAAATGGATGTCAATGATCATAATATTCCGAGTTTATCAAATCTTGAGCTTAGCTTAAGAAACATACCCACCAACAATTTCGTTGAGTTTAAGAAACAATGGAATACCACAATGACTCCAAACAAATGCAATGTAAAACATGTCTATGCTATCTCAACTATTACAAATCTGGCTCAATATATTTTATCCACATCAATTTAGTGATTCGAAGCACCTTTTGGGGCATCGTATTATGTATAGAGTTTGATGGGATCACATCATGAGCTGCGAGGCTGCAATGCTCCTAGAAGATTTTTAACAGCACTGTCATAGTATACAAAGCCCATGAACCAGAATTCATGGTTGTCGACTGATATGATCTGGATGTATTTCTCACTGCCCTGAGCTGATGTAATGGAATAACCAGCTACAAGTATGAGTGTCGAGAGGACACAAAATCACACTAATCTATTATATAAAAGTTGTAGAGATTCTAGCTCCCTTATTATGCCACGTTTTTTGCCACTTTTTTGCCATTTATTGCCCTTCATCTTTTGTCCTCTTCTCTTTCTTTTGTGTGTAAAACAGTTATTTCGCCTGCTGTTACTGTCTTTCACTTTAGTTATGTGTGCCTTTTTTCTCCTCCGTTCCTTCTGCTGACCCCTCTTCAAATACTCTGCAGCCATTCTCTGATTTTCGGCTTCATACCCTTTCTACTTGCTTTAGATGTTAGCATTTCTTCTTTTTCTTGCTTCAGATATCTTGAGTTTCCATTTCACTATTTTTTTTCCTTCCTATTTGTTCTTCTTCTTTCTCTTTCTGATCTTCACCAAGCTGAACCAATTGGTCCATCCTTTGAAGGTAAAACAAAACAAATCTTGATAGAGCCAACAATGGGCTTGAAGCTGGTGCCCCCTTCTTTTTTATATATAGATTACTTCCTGATGTCTGACTAGAGATCAAGAGGGAGAACCTGCTTGAGATGTTTTTTTTTTCTTTTTGCAGTGGCTTGATTATGTGCTTGGCTGTATGTTTCTCATCTTTTCATTTATTCTTTATTTTTATTTCACTTATTATTATTTGATTTATTGGGGATGTATTCTGATTTTGCTTTACCTATATTAGAAGTTAGTAATGTTTTATTTGGATGCACTTTCTAAGTTGGGTTTTTTTCTTTTTGTTGGTAATGTAGGTTTTGAAGAAAAAAAAAACTTGAGATTGATGCTGGCTGACAAAACGAGAGAAAATTACATATTCATCATTTTCGCCAAGTGTCCTCTTCAAAAATTAGTTCATCATTCTCAGGTACAAAATCGAAATTCTTATATTTCGAAGTACTCATCAAAGTTTTTATCCAAAATTAATCTCTACCCAGCTCCTGTCATCTCCAGCTTTCATGATTCCCAACGTTTTCAAAGCATTTGATCGGATAGCCTTTATACTCATTGAATGCATATTTGTGGTTGTTCAATGATAAAAATCTGAATGCAAGCATACAGATTTTTGCAAGTTGGAAAGAATTAATGTAGATACCTTGGTCTTGATTGTTGTGTAAATTTCTTTGGTGACTTGATGTATTTGGCTTAAGTTAATATAAGATTCAATTTCTATTTTTTGTGTTTAGTTTCCACTTGAATTTCATGTTTTTATTTGTTTATGGTGAATTTGAGTGATATCCATCTCTTTTAGGTATGAGCTTAATAATATTAATTTATATATAAGAACCAAATTGTTAATGGTGAGAATAAGAGGTAGAAAGATGGAGTATAGAAACACATTAAATTGAAAAAGGGTGAAGAAAAAGCCAAATCCCCCTGTTGAAAATTCAGAATAGATTAGACTTATTCTATTGGTATTTCACTGCCCAAATTATTGAAGAAAAAGAGTGAGAAGTAGTCTCCCCTCGCTCATTATCCAACAACTCCTATGACATCATCTCCGAAAAGGATTGCCTTGTGGATATCACACTGGATCCAAAACACAAGGTTTTGGAGACAGAGTGCGTAGGCACCATTTAACTCTATTGATTTCTTGCTTTCTTTTTGGTGGACTAAAATTTTTATTTCTCATAATGATGCAAACTATATAGACTTTGGCCAAGGATGAAGAAAAGGTTGTGAAGAAAGAAATAAGAGCAAAAGATAGTAAAGATAAGAATATGGATACAATTAGGGAGAACCAAGATTCATCGAATCTTGATTTGGAGAAGCCTTAGCATATAACAGTTGTGATTGTTGTAAATTTGAACAGCATAGTCAGAAGCAACAACTATCTAAAGTTGGCATCCCTATAGTGGAGAAAAAATTGGTAAAATTTTTTATTATTGTTAGCTTTAAATTGACATATGTATTTTGAAATGACAAAAACTTAAGTAAGCTTTAATGCTTTAATTCATATTGTAAATTTGCCTTATCACACATGATTTTCTCAATACATTTCAAGTGATCATATCAAACATTAAGACCATGATTTAATGATGCATACTCTTATTGGTCTTAATACTTTGTAAATGTTTTGAATATTTTAGAAAATCACTTGATGAATTTTTAGACCATGTTTCCATCTGAGAAAGTCAAGAAAAACTCCCACAAAAATGCCAAAATGTTTTGGGTTGGATTAGGATCAAAGACCACATCATTTCTAACTCAAAAAGTGCAGGAAATCACCTTCTGGAGAGAAGGGATCGATCCCCTAAGGGAAGGGATCGATCCCCTTTTGGCAGTAAGCTCCCAACAGCTAGAAAAGGTCCCTGAAGCCCAGAATCAAGATTCTGGACAAAAGGGATCGATCCCCTATGGAAAGGGATCGATCCCTTTGCTCGAAAATAGCCTATAACGGCTAGTTTTTGTGAGACAACGGTAATATCCGAGATTTGGCTCCACCCAACGGCTAGAATACATCCAAGGGACTATAAATAGAGGCCTAGAAGCTAAAGGAAGGAAGAGGAACCACTCAGCAACTTCAAATCTCATATTCCTCAAATCTACAAGCCTAAAACAACAAATCAAGAGCTACAAAGTTTCATTTTCCATCATTTTCATATTCTTTGTATAGAATAGCACAAATCTTGTATAGGTTTTTCATTGAGCTTAATTTCTGTAATCAATTGCCTACCTAGAGGCCTTTTCTTTGATTACATTATTTGTATCCCATCATTCCTTGTAAAGGGGAGGTTTCTCTTTAGCCTAAGAAAAAGAGGGAGGTTACTCTTTAGCCTAAGAAAAAGAGGGAGGTTTCTCTTGAGCCTAGAAAAAAAGGGAGTGTAATCACAAATTCAAGATAGTGGATTTGGAGAAAATCCTTGGGAGCGTCTCAAGGTAGAGGACGTAGGCAAGTTGCCGAACCTCTATAAATCGCTTGTGTAAATCTCTCTTTCCCTACTCTCTTTACTTGCAATTATATTGTGCTTATTGAATTGAATTTATATTGCATGCTTGATTAGCCTAGAGAACTTAGAGGAATCGAAAAACGAACCTAAGGTTAGTTAAAAACCGATTCACCCCCCTCTCGGTATAGCCTATAGAGCCAACAATTGGTATCAGAGCTTGGGCTCGAGATTGATTTAGACTAACCTCTATCGAGCAAAACGACCTTAAATGGCTCACTTGAATGTAGGCACACCCCTAGGAGAAGAGGGACAATCATTAGTTAGACCTACACTCTTCAATGGTGAAAATTATTCATATTGGAAAACTAGAATGGTGCTATTTGTACAATCTAATGATTATGAAGTGTGGAGAATTATAGTGAATGGTCCTAGAATTCCTATGAAGAAAGTAGATGGAAAGGATGTCCCTAAGAGTGAGGATGAGTGGGACACAAATGACATGAGAGTGGCACAATTGAATGCCAAGGCCATACACACTCTCTTTTGTGCATTAGGTCCTAATGAATATAATAGAGTCTCCTTATGTGAGAATGCCAAGCAAATATGGGACAAATTAGCCATCACACATGAAGGGACAAATCAAGTTAGAGAGACCAAAGTAGGAATGCTCACACATGATTATGAGCTATTTAAAATGAAAGAAAATGAGTCCATTAGTGAAATATTCACTAGGTTTAATGATATAATCAATGGACTTAAGGCTCTAGGCAAAGCTTATTCCAATGTTGAAATGGTAAAGAAAATTTTAAATAGCTTGCCTAAGTCATGGGAGGCAAAGGTAACCGTAATAGAAGAATCTAAGGATCCTAACACCTTGTCTCTAGATGAACTTATGGGCTCCTTACTTACATATGAAATGAAAATAAAAAGAAATAAAGAGCCTTCAAAGAAAGTAGGAGTAGCACTTAAGTCTTCCACTCATAAGGATGATAGTGATGAGAGTGGAAATGAGGAAGAAAAGGAAATGGCAATGTTTGCCAAAAGATTCAATAGGTTCATGAGAATGAACGAGAGAGAGCAAAATTGGAGACATCATAGGGGAGAATCAAGTAGAAGAGAAAAAGACTCCTTAGTATGTTATGAGTGCAATGAACCGGGTCATACTAAGTTAGATTGCCCCTTACTTAGGAAAGAAAAGGATAGGAAACCTAGGAAGAAAGCATTTGTGGCTGCATGGAGCGATAGTGATAGCTCCGATGAGGAAAATGTAGATAATGAGGTAGCCTACTCATGCTTTATGGCCATTAGTGATGATGAGGCTAGTAGTAGTTCTAGTGAAGATAATGATTATACCTTTAGTGAACTACAAAATGCCTTTGATGATTTAGCAAATGAATTTCAATGCATGAATTCTAAATATAAGAAAATCATTGCTAAATTAAAAATAGAAAATGAAGCCTTGACAAGTGCTAAGATAGAATTTGAAAAGAAACTAGAAGAGGCCAACTTAGAAATAAATGAGTTAAATAAAAAGAACACAAATTTGCATAACTCATTTTCTAGGTTTTATATGGGTCAACAAAAGCTAGATCACATGTTAGAGACCCAAAGAGCTTTCTTTGATAAAGATGGGTTAGGCTATAATGCAATACAAAAAGAAACTCATCTAAAGAATTTCCTTGTGAGCAAAAATACTATGCATGATTTATCTCTTACATGCTCACTATGCAATAGAATAGGACACTCTTCACAAGCATGCACATATAGAAAAACCACATTTAGAGGAAGAGTGGTTAGAAAAATGTGGGTGCCAAAGCATGCAATAAATAATGATGATTTGTGCTTGAAATGGATCCCAAAAGGATCAAAAATTATTTGCACTAACTTTCAAGGACCCAAGAAAATTTGGGTACCAAAGCATGCTTGAATTTGTTTGTTGTAGAAGTGTTAGAGCATGGGAATGCAATGAAACAATGGAGATTAAATGCTCAACACATCCTCATGGAGTTTGCTTGTGCCAATGAGAGAGAGAAAGAGCTTGAGGATCCACCCTTAGCAAGGTCACAACAATCCTTCAAGAAAGGCCTAAGGTGGATTCAACAATTCAAGGCAAAGCATACTCAAGCAAAGGAGTTTTGTAAGCTTATATTCTATCTTCTCAAAACTCATATGTATTAAAATTATTTGTTTGATTTAATGAGGCACTTGGTTGATGATTCTTGATGCTTTGTGAGTTGAATGATTGAGCAAAAGGCATGTTGAATGATTGTTGATTGGTTAATGGTTAGTTCTTGAGGCATTTGATGTATTAAATGAAAAGCATGATTTGTGATTTTGAAATAATTATTGAATTTCTGTAGTTTGAGCAAGTTTGATATGTTTAGATAATATATCTAGTTGCCTCAAATTGCCAAATATGTCATATATACAAAATTCCATGTCATGAGCATCAATGTAGAACTTGTATGTTGGAAATCATGTCATAATGTTCACAAGTATGATGATTTGATGTTATATGTGCTTAAAATCTATGTGAACAAGTTTGTTTTGACATATTTATGAAATTCAATGCATTGGTTTGGCCAAAATAAGCATAACTCTCAAAATGACCTCCTTTGAGGCCAAAAATGCATTTTATTGTGAAAATTCTTCCAAAATTGCAAAATCTTTTGTTAAATGGTTTTTCATTCTTGTTTTTCATTCATACAAGTCCAAAATCATGTTTCACAAATGTTTAAACCTTTACTTGAACTTAAATTACTCAAAAACGAAGTTTTGGTACCTCACAAGTCCAATTTTCTGTCAAAACAACTGCAGAATCTGCAGGAACATATGAGGGATCGATCCCCACTGTAGCAGGATCGATCCCCCCAGGCCAGAAAAGGCACCCCTGCATGTTTTCAACCGAAATTGAGAAGAACTTTTCATTGTTTTGATATTTTCTCTCTTCTCAACTCAAAATTCATTGCTTTAACTTATGAAAATTCATTTTTCATTGATATCATGGCTCAACTCCATCAATTAATATCATTTCTAACAAATGGTATCACTTTCAACAATCAATACCATTTTTCTTGAGCTCACAAGTGCAAAATCATTTTTCTTGTTGAAAACATTCATGATTTGCATAACTCTTGAAATAATCTTGAAACATACTTTCAATGAATGCTTAAACATAATTTTGAGATTTATTTCAATGATTTATGGATATATTTGAGAATTTGATGAACTAGTGCATGATGAGTGTTTTTCATATCTTTTGTTCATCTTAGTCAAGCATGCTTATAGGATTATGTTTATTAGCTTGACTCAACTACTCCACACTAGGTTTCATGATAATTATACATCTAGTGGAAGAATAATTAAAACTTGACCTTAAGGATTGATTTCAAATGTAAATTCAACAATTGGTAAAAGGTCATACTTTTCCTTGGCTTATAATTAGTGATGATAAATGAATCATAAATGTTGAGTTACATGAAAATTTATCATCCATGAAATTAATTCTTTATAGCCAAATTATTATGGAAGTTGAGCATTAATGACAACACAAACAATTGATACACATGCATAGACTCTTGATTGTCTTGATGTTGAACATGCATGTTTGCTTAAGTTGAATCAATAATCATGCCTATGAGATGAGATTAGTTGCTTTCATGATATTTTGTACTTAACCTCACTCATAGATTATGAATTTTATTGTTAAAATATACTTAAGCATGATATTGATTTCATTAGACAAATCTATTTTAGCTAAAATAGCATATACCCTTTGGAACCTTAAACGTTAAAATTAACTAGGGATATGGCTATTAAATGATTAAAATGGTAATCTTTCCTTGCTCATAATTGGTTAAGGACTTGAATTGGAAAATGAGCATAGGATTTTTGTGCTTAAAAACATGGAAGAAAATGTGTTTGCTTGAATACTTTGATTGTTTTTATTCCATACGGTATAACTTTGTGAATATGAATATGGATTAATACTTTATGATAGTGTGCTAATGTTTAATTAATCCATATGCATATTTGATGATGTATGATTGTGTTCTTACATATTTAGAATGATTATTTTCTTGACATGAACACTACACATAAATATTGGAATCATGCAAAATGTGTAAGTCAACCATTAGTAACAATTGGTATTTAGATTGAAATAACACTTAGTATCATTGGCAACCATATTTTCACTAATTGGTAAGCCAAATCTAAATTGCCAATTGATATGAGCTTTAAATTGACAATTCTTCTCATGCTCTTTAGTTTGAAATGACAAATAGAGAAGAACTCATTGAGGATATTTTTGCATGAAAACTCTTGTGTGCTAGAACTTGTAGTTAATTGCTATATGTCTTGATTCTATGCACACTCTTGCTTGAACATGATTTATGAGCTCATGCATATGATATGTCATCTAATTCAGCTCATAATCATGATGTATTGTCATGCACCTTAGTTGGACTTAGAGAACAACTGATATACTTAGGTGCTTGCTTAACTTCTTACCAATTGGAACTTTCTTGCAAAATTACTTATCAACAATTGGTATCAAAATTATTTATAAACAATTGGTATAGGATCATAAGTCATATTCATTGCATGAATATTTCATACTCTTTGCGAATATTGACTTATTAATTTGTGCTATAAGTCCCATGTACTAACATGTTTCTTGTTAGATGGAGCATTTTTATTTGTTCTCACATAGCCATGATTTTAGGGGGAGCATATTTTTTTATTATTTTTCCTTCTTTTTGCTATGACAAAAAGGGGGAGAGATAGATAAAGGGAGAGATAGATATAAGGAGAGATATTAAGGGGGAGAGATAATGGGGAAAATAGTTTGAAAATTCTTTTTCAAAACCCATACATATATTAAGGGGGAGCTTTATAAAATCCTGCTTTATTTGAGGGGAGTATTTTATCAAAGAATTTTCAAAGCAAATTTACATTAAGTTTTGTCATATCAAAAAGGGGGAGATTGTTAGCTTTAAATTGACATATGTATTTTGAAATGACAAAAACTTAAGTAAGCTTTAATGCTTTAATTCATATTGTAAATTTGCCTTATCACACATGATTTTCTCAATACATTTCAAGTGATCATATCAAACATTAAGACCGTGATTTAATGATGCATACTCTTATTGGTCTTAATACTTTGTAAATGTTTTGAATATTTTAGAAAATCACTTGATGAATTTTTAGACCATGTTTCCATCTGAGAAAGTCAAGAAAAACTCCCACAAAAATGCCAAAATGTTTTGGGTTGGATTAGGATCAAAGACCACATCATTTCTAACTCAAAAAGTGCAGGAAATCAATTTCTGGAGAGAAGGGATCGATCCCCTAAGGGAAGGGATCGATCCCCTTTTGGCAGTAAGCTCCCAACAGCTAGAAAAGGTCCCTGAAGCCCAGAATCAAGATTCTGGACAAAAGGGATCGATCCCCTATGGAAAGGGATCGATCCCTTTGCTCGAAAATAGCCTATAACGGCTAGTTTTTGTGAGACAACGGTAATATCCGAGATTTGGCTCCACCCAACGGCTAGAATACATCCAAGGGACTATAAATAGAGGCCTAGAAGCTAAAGGAAGGAAGAGGAACCACTCAGCAACTTCAAATCTCATATTCCTCAAATCTACAAGCCTAAAACAACAAATCAAGAGCTACAAAGTTTCATTTTCCATCATTTTCATATTCTTTGTATAGAATAGCACAAATCTTGTATAGGTTTTTCATTGAGCTTAATTTCTGTAATCAATTGCCTACCTAGGGGCCTTTTCTTTGATTACATTATTTGTATCCCATCATTCCTTGTAAAGGGGAGGTTTCTCTTTAGCCTAAGAAAAAGAAGGAGGTTACTCTTTAGCCTAAGAAAAAGAGGGAGGTTTCTCTTGAGCCTAGAAAAAGAGGGAGTGTAATCACAAATTCAAGATAGTGGATTTGGAGAAAATCCTTGGGAGCGTCTCAAGGTAGAGGACATAGGCAAGTTGCCGAACCTCTATAAATCGCTTGTGTAAATCTCTCTTTCCCTACTCTCTTTACTTGCAATTATATTGTGCTTATTGAATTGAATTTATATTGCATGCTTGAGTAGCCTAGAGAACTTAGAGGAATCGAAAAACGAACCTAAGGTTAGTTAAAAACCGATTCACCCCCCTCTCGGTATAGCCTATAGAGCCAACAATTATGTTTCAGCTTTAAATCAGAGCGCTGCCTGATTATTTTATTTGTTTCTTTTAACTTTCTGTTTGCTTGAATTATGATATGATTTTTACTGATTAATCTTATTCTCTTACTTAGCCACATTCTGTTTTATATAATATTCTATCATTTTTATGCATATGATTTAACTATCTTGGATTTATTTTGTAAACTGAGTATATTGCAATGAGAATATTATTCTTGACAGGTAGCTAAGCACAATTTAATAGTCCTGTAAAGTATAGTCCAATGCGGTCTCTTAGGAAGTCTCCTGTTTTCAGGACTATGAGTTTGATGGCAAGTAACCAACTACCTGGTTTGCCTTCTATCTTGCATTCTCAAGCGTCAAACTCCATGAAAGTTGCACATATATTTTGTTGTCAATTTCATTAATGCAAGCAATTTTCTATTTACTTGACTAATCTTTTCCTTTTTGTAAGATTGATTTATTTTTATTTTTAATTTCTTCATTTAATTTCAGACATACAAATGTATACCAATTCCCTCTTATTATCTCATCCAACTCAGTGAACATTTTTTTAGTGAAAAAAACTTACCAAAACAAGCATATCATACAGTAGAATTTAAAACTTCCCATTTAAGGTGCCTTAGCGTTCAATAATTTTATATGTTTGTACATTTAAACATATAAAATGATAACAAAAAAAATAAATATCATCTCGCAGCATCGCGCGGATGCCAATGCCATTCTAGTAAAGATAAATATTGATGATAGACAAGTATAATTACGAACACAAAAAAGTAGAGGTCTTGTAATAAGAAAATAGTCAGCAGACTTTCGACAAATTATGAACACATAGATCCTGATAAATCCAACAAGGGAGAACATAATATCCTAGACTTTTCATTGGCAACTTTCCAGTTTCGAGCATGCACAATGAAGCAAAACAATTATCCTACAAACATGGGGCACAGGAACTAATTTGGAAAAACCGCTTGAGTTTACATCTCATTCGAATAGCCTTAGTCAACTATCATAGGATGGATTTTGACTGAGCTTTTTGGATTCAAGTGAGGATGTCATGATATATTTACAGATATCCAGATCCATCTCAGACACAATATTCTACCCTTACAATGCCAATTAAGGCCACTAACTCCAATAATTTTCATTACCATCTTCACATTTGTAATAGGTTCAAGTAAACATAGCATCAACCGCGAAAATATTAACAAGAAACTAGCACTACAAGTAGCAAAGCATGCCAGAGAACTAATCTGAGAAGGCGGTGGGTGAAGACCTTATGAAACAAGGGGACCGTAAAATTTTAGCAAGTAAATGCAGATGCAAAAAGAATCTAGGTTATTTAAAGTAGAGCTTTTACATAATAAAGTATCCAGGATTGTCAACTTCAAGTGCATCACTAATCCACATAGAACCATCAAGAATTGAGCATATGATATTTTTGAAACAAGTAAATCAAGAAAGGGTTGAAAATGTCATGATTCATGTCTTTTAACAATATATCCAAAAAAAGAAGCTACCAATGAATGAAAAAAATAAAAGTTTTCTATCTTGGCACCAAGAAGCTGCATTAACTTCATTGTTGACCGTTAAGCATCAATCCACGCTCAACTTGAGCCTAGACCTTAACTGCAGATGCAACAATTTGAAACGCAGGAACACATAATATAAGCCAATATACCTTATAATAACTCCATTGAGTCTGATCAGCAACTTGGTATGATAAAGGATTGTCGCTACAAAAAGCAAGCTTTGCGGTTGACAGATATAAAACTCCCATAACAGGACCAGCGGAGGTGGACAGGTAACACACATACGTCTTCAGAAGCTGTTCTTCAGGATCATTCTCAAATGTTGTTTGAAAGATCTTCTCGTGACCACCTTCTGCAAGAACTTTCGTACTCTGAGCAATTCTTCCTACAGCAGCATCAGCAAAACTCGGCCCAGTTTTCACTGTTTCAATAAGAACAACTAACTTGCTTATCATGCTTCATCCTTCAGATTATCCATCCCCATTGATATTATGTATTGAGAATATCCAAAAATACGTAAAAAAAAAAATTAAAAGGGTAATTATGAAAAGAGAGAAATAATTACAGTGTTGCCATATGTTTCCAGCTATTTCTTTTGCTTTCTTAGTATCCTCCGCCGCTTTCTTTCCCCACTTTCCTAGCACATGCTTTACTCATTCCATCTTATCTGCTCGAAAAGGCTTAAATTTAAATTGAATTGAAAAGATATTCGGAATTCCAATTCAGTATAAACTGAAAACAAGTGGGGTTGTTGGAAGTGGGTTACTCTTGACATTAGATGGTTGAACCGGAGCCGGAGAAAAGTAAGGATTCGACTCAGCCGGCATGGTGGTAGCAGCGCTGCTAGAGATCGGTAAGGGGCCTGAATTGGGTTGCGATTGGAACCCATGGAAACGTGGTCCAATTCTCCGGTGCAGGAGCGACATCCTTCGGGTCTAATTTTGGGTACGGAGGGTAATCAGAAGAGACGGCTGCCGGTTGGGTTGACTTAGAGGATGTTGTTGACTGTTTGGTTTCCGACGAGGACATGATATCCGGCGGTGACCGACGCGGACCACGTGGTCGTCCGGTGGGTTGGACTTGGATCTCGGTTTTCTCCTTAGGCCCATAAAGAGAGCCCAAACACTGAACTGGAATAAGAGTGATCCATATTTGTAATGAGCCAACTAAGAAGTGACTAAGTATACAATGTTCTTGTGTTGGTCTTGAATTAAATAAGCAGTTTTTGTCGTACCACAGTCACATGATGAAAAATAATATAAATAAAAGATAAGAAAGTAATATTAATTAAAATTTGATTAAAAATATATGAATATAATAAAAATTAAAATATATATTTGATATGTCGACACATACTTTAATACGAAATTTATATATTTTATTCAATAAAAATATGATTTTATATAACACAAATGGTTAATTACTGAAGTTTTCCGTGTGGACATACCCGAGGTTGAATCATCGTCAACAAAAGACAGGAGCCGGATTTCTTATATTGACACCAATGTCTTTAGGAATAAATAATTCAATCTGGAAAAAGATTCCTCTATCGTCTACTTTTGTTTATTAGTTACTGAATAACATGATTGTCGTAGTGCTATTACTTAAGATTTTTTCCCATAAAGTGTGAGACACGTAAAGCCCAAACTATATATAAACCTTGAGTGGTTGAATGGGTTCCAATTGAACTAACCATGCCCATTTATAATCTAGACTATGTCTCACTTTGGGCATTGTCTAGTAAATTGGTCTGACAATAAGTCTATCTTGGCCTCCTTTGTTGCATGCATTATTTCAGTGTGATGTTAGTCTGTCATTATTTTTTTTTTATTTAGAGATATGAGATATTTAATCTGTTTTTCTATAATGAAGATCGAAATTTGAGAATAAAAGAAACATCGTAAATTTTAAAGGTTGAATTCATTGATAAGCAAATATCGTCTTATAGATCAAGTTTAGAATTTAAGTCTTGAGATCAGCACCCAAGAAAATTAATTTTTTTGAATGCACCAGGTCGATATGAAGGGTGCACCTTTAGGATTGTTTAGAAAAATATTAGTCTTGAGGTGTGTACAAGCTGGTTCGAAGACACCTTGACTGTAATATAAAAGAAAAAACCGTAAGTGTTAAAATTTGAATTTTAAATTTATTGAAAACTACTTCTTAAAAATAGTTGCATGAATCATTTAAATTCAAATTCTTTTAATCCGCTCTTTAAATAAAGAAATCATGCAATAATCACTAAATTAAATATTAAATTGCTATCATCATTTTCTTAATAACCAAAAAAAGTCTATTTCTTTGTGCATCTTAAAATGGGAGAATTTAACTTTCTCGTCCTATCAATCAGGCTCTAATTCCCCTAATATAGACTATCGTCAACATTTCATCCTAAACTTGTGAGAAAAATACATGGCTGAATTATTAGAAGACAACTTTGTGGAGAGATATTTTTTTGAATAGTGAACCAGAACTTTAGTTCAATCTAATTGCTGCTTGTCAACTTTTTTTGGGTTGACACAAAAGAATGATTGTTATCTTTAAAGTCAATCAGGCCAAAGCTTAGCAGATACTCGAGATGAAATAAAGCAATGGAATTATTGTTTGGGATCAAATTATCGGAACTCTAGCTTTGGCACTTCATGGAGTTTCCAATCACCTGAGTACTTTGGCTCTGCAAAATTCTATAGGACTGAAATGATTTATATCAGCTAGCTCCACTTTAATTAAACATATTAATTTTACACTACACGAAAACGATAATAAAAAAAATAAAAATTACTCGGATTAAGTTGATAGTTTTTTTATGAGTTCGATTTTACTTATCGATACAAATTATGACACGATTGCTCGTGATCAAGAAATGACACTTTCAACTTACCACATCCACACAATTAAAATATATTAACTAAGTGAAGAAGGTTTTGTCCGGAAACTTTCCTGATTTTTGGAACTTAAGACAGGAATTGTCTGTCAAACCCATTGTCTCATCGAGCATAGCTAAAAAGGCTATTTCCCAACAGGATGACTTTAGGCAAGTGCTTTTCTTTATTTGTTTCACATTTTACTCTTCCACTCTAAAATCCTGGTAGCTTATTGGATATCAGGCCACAAGCCTTACTGGAATCAAAAGTTATAAAGAAACCTTCAGAAATTTGTGGACAAATGAAAAGGCAAGGCTTTCATGCATCGAATTCCTGCTTGAAATGCATTTGTCAAGATCATTGGTCCAGTTGGGATACTTAACAAATTCATTTCAGTGTTCATATTAACGCCAGGAAGGTCCCCATGAAGGAAATTGATGGTGAAAACTCATGAATTTCCATGGCGAATGGTTGGTTTTCAAGTGCTGTAATGGACAGTTCAGGAAGTTGTCGCAACATATTTGCCGACCCTGCAGCCTAACAGTCAGTGTCCGAGTGAAATCTCTTGAACAAGAATGCAGCTGCTGGCTCCAATCAAACCCTAGATATTATGCAAACCTGTCAAAGCTTAGCTTTTCTTCAACACCTGAGGGAGGGAAACAAAACAAAACAAAACAACACAAGATCACGTCAAGATTCATATGGTCCATCAATGGCCACCTCTGAATTCGTTGGCTGAGTTTGAGTTCTCATAATATCTTAAAATTTCATCCCTTTGAATGGAATTTATGCTCACATAAATTGATGCCAACTAGAGAATCTAAATTAATGGCAGGTATAATATATGCCTTATGGTACATGAAAAATACAATTTATTGTCATTATTTTGGAGAAAAACTTTTAAAATGATTCACATTCAAAATCCTTATTTTTGACAGCAATTTATGTTTAGTTCAATTAGATTATTAATTTAATTAACAAAAAGAACTTTAACAATCGTCAGAAAAAGAGATTAAAGTCAGATATGATTAAAATATACACCTAATTGTATTACTGAACAAAATAAAAAATCTAATAAGAACATGACTTGAAGATTGGATGAATGGAAAGATTACAAACTTTTAATGGATTTACTTAACATGAAGTGGAAACCCAACTTTTAATCTTTATGTAAGTCAACTATGTTATCCTATGGGGATCAAGTCATCTGTCTTGATGCATTGAAAGGAAGGTACCTACTTATATTCCATGCTATTTGCTTTGCCTATGGTGAAATTGTTTGGTTACTTAGAAAAGAATTGGAAGTACTAAGAAAATCAAAGAAAGATTCCCCAAATTGAAAAGAGGCCATGAGAATCAACAATCTTTTCTTGTTTCCACCATTTGTTTTCTCATGTTTTTACATTGATGATTAAGAAAATTTTCAAAAATAAATTACTAGTATTTTTTCAATTATAATTTTCATTCAAAAAATGGAGTACAATAGTCATCAACCAATTAATTCCAAGATATCTAGAGCAGATCTTGAGCAGAAAGGGAATATGCAATATGACATATGTCAAAATCAAAGCTTTAGGACATTTTTGGTTTTATCATATTCATTCATGGTTTTCTGTCTTTTTATTTTTAACCTTTTTGGTAGGGCAAAGTTTTCTGTCATTTCAAAAAAAAAAGTGAACCATGCTTTGCAAGCTTGATAATTTTATTTACATGATTAATTAATGAATATAAAGATTACATCTTTAAAATGTGCAAAAAAACAATTTGGACCATTAATTCAAATGATTATATTTTCGCTAACGACTTTTTGATCAAGTGACTTAAAAAAAAATTACAATATGTTGTAAGGTTTAAATTAAAATTCAAACAATATCAATCAATCTCATCTTTCAATTATTTAAAAAAAATTATTGTTTTATTTTTAAAATGATAAAAGTAAATTTTTTACGGGTTTATTATCTGAGTTTTAATATCTATGCTAAAAAGAATAAAAAAATTGTGATGGTTTTATACAAGGAAGGATACAAATTTCTCATGTCAATTTGAGACATGAACTGCGAATATGCGGCTAAAATCACATGGGCTTTTCCCAATGTGCTTTGTGAACATTAGCAAACTGAAAGGTTAAGAGATTAAATCCAACATTAAATCACAGATTCGTTGCATCTTTTTGAAGAACAATCATTAATCCAAAACTTCAACCGGCATCACCACTAAACGCCTTAATCATTTTAGGATTCTTCATTTTTCATGTCTTAATTATGCTTAAAGTATGTAATCTATTTTCGAGTTAAAAAATACATGTATTTTCTTAACGATGTTATTCACTTTTATTACTTAAATCTTGCTCCAATTTTAATTTAGAATTTGATTTCGAACTTGCGACGATCGATATTTTTTTTAATTGTGATTTAACAACAAATAATATTTTTTAATTGTGATTTAACAACAAATAATTTTAAAAAAGAAAAAAGAAAGAAAAAACTCTTAAACAACTAAGGCAAAAGCAACTAATGCTACGTAGATCTGACAATTCGTGTTTATAATTCATTTTCGTGTCGTGTAAAATCGTGTTCGTGTCGTGTAAAATATGAAAATTTTGTGTTAAATTCGTGTCAACACGAAAAATAAAAAACTTTATTTTTAGCATTTAATCTATTCATATATTATTTTTATTTAATTTTAGCTCGTATCATCTTTTGTGTCTTTTATTCGTATAATTTTGTACCGTATCATTATGTCATGTCTAAGATCGTTAGATCTTTGTTATGCTAAAACTTTATTAAATA
Organism: Heritiera littoralis; assembly: GCA_031772115.1. Taxonomy (NCBI): domain Eukaryota; kingdom Viridiplantae; phylum Streptophyta; class Magnoliopsida; order Malvales; family Malvaceae; genus Heritiera; species Heritiera littoralis. The sequence continues at coordinate 6,150,795 of JAPDPK010000023.1, forward strand.
AATTCAATAATGATGTCTATCATGATTCATGAATGGCACTTATTTATAAATAAATGTTTAAATTTTAATTGAAATTTTTTTACTATATTGGATATGGTAAATAATAATTAGGGTAAAAGTGATAGGGTAAATATTATTTTTTTACCCAATGCCAAGCGACTCAATTCATGACACAAAGAGAGGGAAGAATGTTGCAACATTTATAGTCAGACAACTATAGCAAACCCCTTTTCTTCTTTAGGTAATTTTACAAAACCAGGAAAAAAAAAGATTTTTTAAAAAGTTTGATAATGATTAAAAATTACCTAACAAGTGAAAAAAGATAGAAAAAAAAAGGGCAATGGAGGCAAGAGATTAGATCCAAAGTATTAAGGACAAATGATGCTAACCTCAGCAAACACCCCAAAAAAATAGAGGTAAGTTTTAATTGCACCCACTCTTTTTCATTTTTTAAAATTTATTATCAAATATATTGTTAATAAAACTTTTAAATTTTATAGGTGATGTTTTGATGATAAAAAATATTTTTTGGAGATATGACAAAATTAAAAAAAAAAAGTGAGATATATGTTCTCATTTTATTTTTGTTTTTAAAGTTTAAAAATTTCATTAAAATGTATTAAATAATAATTTTTTAAATCTATTTTTATTAAGATTATTATATTTTTTTACAATAAAAAATTTTTATGTGAAAAACATCACAGACAATAAGATTTAAAATTTAAAATTTTACATTAAAAAATGAAGATATGATCAGACAATACTTAAGATCGGATTATATACTCATTAATAATATCCTTTGATTTTTTTTTAGTTCTTTTGTTTTATTTTTATTTATAAAAAATATGCTACTGCGCCACACAACAAGGGAAAGAGAAAAAGGCCAAGACTGCGGGAAGTGGATTGCCGCCAAGTGATGAACACGAGAGTTTGGTGCGCGTGGACAGGGAAAAGATATGACTCTGCCACGTAGACTCTGTCAGCCTTTGCCTCCAGCAGTTCCCCCTTGAAGCTTCGGTGCTAACAAATGTTTACCGCTTTGCAATTGGGCGGTGCATGTTACTTTCATTTGAAAAGCGTATAGAAATCATTTACAAGGGATTATTTTCAAATCGGTACTTTATTTTTTGTATACACAAAATAGCCCCATTTTTATTTAAGTTTATAATATGCAATTCGTGTTGTTAAAATAATAACCAAGCCCTTGATTTGTTGTTTTAGTCAATATATTATGTTTAAATTGGCTATAATTTCATCAATAAATATAAATATTAAAAATAGAAGTTTTAAAAAATTATATTATGTTTTTTTATCTTTTTTTTTTGGTACATATATTATGTTTTTTTATCATACATAATTTATCCTTGTTTACTAAAAAATAATGAATAATATGAATATTTATCTTTGACATAGTTTACTAAGTTTAAGTTGTCACATTGACAATATATAAATAAGGATTTTTTCCCTTCTTACTTGTGTTTTATTCATTTAATGATACATTGGTTAGAGATTATAAAATGATTTTTGTAGGACAATTATGAGATTCAAACTCAAAATTATTTGATAAAAAAGAACTAGTGATTAAAAAAAAATAATATAATGATTTTCAATCTTCTTAAAATCAAAATATTTTTAGTACATTATACAAAAAAAAACCTAATAGTTTAAAATCAAAGAAGCGCATTTCTTTTGTCATCACTCAAATACTAATAAACTTGTTATCTCAACTTGGAATAAAAGTATAAAGAAAAAGGAGTTATTCACAAATAAATGAAAGACCAAGGGTGCATGGATCAAAACCAAACAAATTTCCACACAAGTTGACAGAAGAAAAACTATACAAAGTACATACTGCTGTCTAAAACCAACAAAAAAATTTTAATTTTCTTTAAAAATAAAAATAAAGAAAGAAATAAAAAGACAAAAGCTTGTAAAAAAAAGAAAACCCAAATAATGGAGGGGAAGGGTGGTCAGCCATTGGATATTGCAGATGAAAAGAAAGAGAAAGAGAAGGAAGGAAGAGGATGGAGAATCCCAATGCTCAGAAGGAAGAGAGAAGACAAAGACAGCACTGTCTACTGTTCACTCTCTCTTCTCTCTCTGTGTGTGACCAATTAAACTAAATTACTTATCTTTGCTCTTACTTTACCTCTATTTCATTTCTTTCCCTTCCCAGTACTCTCTCCCTTTCTTGGCTATCCTACCAAAACACCCAAGGAAGAAAGCTTTAAATATAGTATTTCATTTACTCGGTTCCTTTACATTCAATCCATGATCGCATGATCTGAGAAACCCAAATCTCAATCTCATCAATCAAGAAAACCCAAACTTACAATCATAAGAGAGGAGGGAAGATCGCCCTTTAGATCTCAAAGGTCGCGCGTGTGCTACCGACTTGCCTTCTTTCTCTTCCTTTTGTTGTCTTTCATGCGACATAGCAGGGCGGAGAAAATGTCTGAGGACGACGAAAGGCAGCAATCTCCGCCGTCAGATCTTGAGTTCACTTCCAAACAGGCACGGAACTGTAACGCTACAGGGTCTGGGTCGGGCCACCCGGAGTTCCAGTCTACGTACCCGGACCAGGTTCTGGAGAACGTGTTGGAAAACGTGCTCCACTTCCTGACGTCGAGGCGGGACCGGAACGCCGCCTCATTGGTGTGCAAGTCTTGGTACCGGGTCGAGGCACTGACGCGATCCGAGCTGTTCATAGGGAACTGCTATTCGGTGGCGCCGGATCGGGCCACGGCCAGGTTCACCAGGGTGAGGGCTCTTCACCTGAAAGGAAAGCCCAGGTTCGCGGATTTTAACCTGATGCCGCCCTATTGGGGGGCCAACTTCAATCCTTGGGTGCTGGAGATGGCCAAGGCTTACCCTTGGCTGGAGAAAGTTTACCTGAAGCGCATGTCCGTGACGGACGATGATCTCGCAACGCTGGCCGAGTCGTTTTCAGGGTTTAAGGAGCTCGTTCTTGTTTGCTGTGATGGTTTTGGAACTAGTGGCCTCGCTATTTTTGTTAGCAAGTGCAGGTATGTTTTTTATTGTTATTTTTTAAAATTATTTTTGCAGATAATGATGCTACAAAATTATTAATAGCTTGCTGATTAGATCCGTCTAAGGTGTTAAGAGTAGTGGTTATTGGTTTATATGGAAAGGAATTAATAAAAGTTTGTAGCGTCACTGGGATTTTTGTTTGATCTGATGGTTGTATTTGTAGATTGAATGTTCTTAGATCTGTTATGGTTTTCCTTGATCTGGGTATGGATAGGGATGTGAAAATGTTTGATTTTAAGTAATGTGTTGTGATAATCAACGGATTAAAGGGAACAAGAGAGTTTGAGGGTGGAATTGTCTGGATAGTTGATTGATTTTATTTCTATATTGCAGACAGCTTAGGGTGCTTGATCTGATTGAATCTGAGGTTACAGATGATGAGACAGATTGGATATCCTGTTTTCCTGAGGGTGAATCTCATCTCGAGTCATTGACATTCGATTGTGTAGAATTCCCAATAAATTTTGAGGCATTGGAAAGGCTGGTGGCTAGATCTCCTTCACTTAAGAAGCTTAGGCTGAACCGGTACATTTCAATTGGGCAGCTGTATCACCTGATGATTCGAGCCCCACAGCTCACACACCTTGGGACAGGGTCGTTTAGCCCATCGGAGGTTGCAGGGCAAGGTGATCAAGAACCAGATTACAGAACCGCTTTTGCTGCCTGCAGATCCTTAGTTTGTCTCTCTGGGTTTAGGGAAATAATTCCAGATTATTTGCCTGCAATTTACCCTGTTTGTGCAAATCTGACATCTCTGAATTTCAGCTATGCCAACATCACTGCAGAACAGCTAAAGCCAATTATAAGCAACTGCCACAAGCTTCAGGTTTTCTGGGTATGTGTTCGATATTTTGTTCTATAAGCTTTATGAAGAAACTAGGGCTTTGAAGCTTACCTCTGCTTTCATTATGCAGGTCCTTGATTCTATATGTGATGAAGGACTTCAAGCAGTGGCTGCGACATGCAAGGAATTACGTGAGCTTCGGGTTTTTCCTGTTGATGCTCGGGAGGATATTGATGGCCCTGTTTCTGAAGTGGGCCTCCGAGCTATTTCTGAGGGTTGTCGGAAGTTGCAATCTATTCTGTATTTCTGCCAGCGGATGACTAATGCAGCTGTCATAGCAATGTCCGAGAACTGTCCAGATCTTGTTGTTTTCCGGCTATGCATAATGGGGCGCCACAGGCCTGATCATTTGACTGAAGAACCTATGGATGATGGTTTTGGAGCCATTGTTATGAACTGTAAGAAGCTCACTAGACTTGCTGTATCTGGTTTACTGACAGATAAAGCATTCAGCTATATTGGCAAATATGGGAAATTGGTACGCACATTGTCAGTGGCTTTTGCTGGAGATAGTGACAGCGGGCTAAAGTATGTGCTTGAGGGCTGTCCACAATTGCAGAAGCTTGAGATTAGAGATAGCCCATTTGGAGATGCAGCTCTGTGTTCTGGCTTGCATCACTATTATAACATGAGGTTCCTTTGGATGTCCTCATGTTTGGTAACTCACCAAGGTTGCCAGGAGATTGCTCATGCTATGCCTCGGTTGGTGGTTGAAGTGATTAAGCCTGCTGATAAGGAGGTGACAGATGACCGTGTTGAAACGTTATACATGTATCGGTCTCTTGCAGGGCCAAGAAAGGATGCACCGGAATTCGTAACCATCTTGTAGGAAAATCTGGTGAAAAAACTGTTTCAATTGTTCTCATGGTGGATACCAAGCAAGCTTAAACTGCTTCACAGGGAATTTTGATATGGCGGGCATCTTTTAAATAACCCGCATCAAGGTCCCAGCAGTCCCAGTCAAGCAAAGTTGAGTAAATAACTTCTGCATCAGGCCCGGGCTGTTACATTGTCACTGAAAGCAGACCCCCAGTGAGGGACAGCAGTCCATCTATGCTTTGGCTTTTTTTTTTTTTGAAAGGGAGACTAGTGCAGAAAAGGATGCCTTTGTAAGTTATCGGACCATTGGATGTTGTTCTAGCGGTACGCATTTAAATTCTATGTTTCTTTTTGGTTTTCAAATTCATTTTATCATAATCGAAGTTAGCCAGAAAAGAAGGGAGGAGGGTTTAATGAACTATATGAAGGGGCAATGATATATATGTGTTTTCGGGCCAAATTGCCTTGTCCTTTGATGAAGAGATGAGATGAGATGATTGTTGAATAATCGGAGATTTAGAGGAGATCAAGGTGGGTGGATCTGTGTTTCCATGCTTGCAGCAAAGAAGCATAAGGCAGAATCATTTATCCACTTTCTAAAAGATAGTCTGCTCATTTGGATTAAAATTGTAGTCTTAAGTTGTAGATTTGTGAGAGCTAAAATCCCAGACGTGCATATCTCTCTCTCTCTCTCTCTCTCTCTCTCTCTCTCTCAATATTTGTTATTTTCAGATGTGTTGTGGTAGCACCTGACTGTTGAATTTACTATTGTTATTGCTAGCAGTGTGAGAAGGGTAATAAATGCCAAGTATGCATATGCATGGACCATAAACTTTAGCAGGACTCTGTTCTCCTTTTGCTTTTAAAATATTTCCCCCTTCTTGTGGAAGATCAATTGACAGGAAGGCCATTAATTATCTGTGGAAAGTGTTGTATAAGTACACGTTGCAGGACCCTCTCCACCATGTGGGGTGCCCATCTTCCATGGATGGTGGATGGCCCTGATAAATTTCTCCCGTCCTTCGGAGATTGGAGTTGTTGTTGTTGTACCTCTGAGTTCATGAAAATTTAATGAAGTTGCAGGCGTTTGATGTTTGTTTGAGCTTGTGGCATTGCTGAACTAGCTTCTGCTTGTGTTGCTCTGACTTGCATTATAGATTTTCCTATATTGAGGGTAGGACCAATCATTTGATGATTTGTCACACCCCTGCGTTTGCGTTATAAAGCAGCCGAGTCCACAAAAAATGGTCTTCTCTCTCCTATAATTGGGATGGAAAATCTATCTGCGCTTCTTTGTTGGTATTCTCGGTGGCAGCATGGTAAAAGCAAACTTATCATCAAGGTGGGATCTGACTGTGCAATTGAATAAGTGATGGGAAGCAAAGCTTTGGCTTTCTTTCTTGTCTATCCATTTGTAGGAGCAGCAAGTGGACCAAACCCCAAATGTTTTCTTCCACCCACTGCTTCAAGGCCAAAAGCAAAATGGGTGCCTTTCTCCCTCTCATGACTCATGCCCTGTCTTTTGGGTCTACCCCCCGGCATTGCCTCTCGGCAGTCAGCATAGCCAAATATAAAAAGATAAGAATTGCATGTGCTCAACAGGATCAACTTTGGGTTTAGTTGGTACTTTTTTTTTTAAATCACAAGATGTTTTTATAAAACATTGGGTATAAAATTAATCTATGTTTGTATTGATTTAAGAAAATTTGATCCGGTTAGAATTCGAATATGAAAATTTTTATTATGAATCATTTTTGTGCAGAAACTCAGTGGAATCTTACATCACTAAACTAATCCTTTGGATTGATTTAATTTGTACTTAATTGGCTCATCTCATCCATTCCTTTCTGCTTATAGGGTGAACAGTACCCCGGATGACCGTAGCCAAATGGTTGCCATGCCAATGCCATGGTAGCCTTTGCTTTTATTCATGTCTTTGTTTTTGAGCAACCAGCCGCGAACCATCCTTGTCTCAAAGGAAAAGGAAAAGGGGGTGAGAGAAAAACAGTGACAATGACCCTACATTTGGGTCCAAGGATTTTGCCAAAGCCTTGGCCACTCGACTCACTTGAAATGCCCCTTTTGATGGATCTGTTTCCCCTACTTGACATTATCTTATCTAATCCATCATTTGACAGAGAGACTACTTTCATTTAATTGAATGGCTTTGATTTATTAATACTACTTCCTCCCAATTTCGGCCATGGCTGCCACATGACTGCTGCTCCTCACCACCAAACTGACAGCAACCACAGCATCAACAACGGCAACAAGGCTTAATTTCTTGGTAAAAGAAAATTCCCAATTACATGGGGTTTTTTTTTTATGATAAAAAAATGAAACTCAAAAGCTATAATAATAATAATAATAATAATAATAAATAAGAAGGTCTTCTCCTTTTCCAATCACAAAAGTTAGGCTGCTTTGAACTGATTGGCGGACACCCACCACCAGATCAATTCTCAATGTGTGGGCCACGTGTACGGGGTGGGAGGTGAGATACATTCATTAATTAAGTAAATTTATTATTATGCAACAAAAGTATGCTGAAATAAATGTGTAATATTTATATTTGCATTAAACTATATAATAATCTCGCTCTGTTTATATATATTATACAATATAAGTGGATAGGCAGAGAGAGAGCAAACGCTAACGTACAAAGAAACAAACAACTAGTTAACGAAAAAAAAATTAAACAAACAACTAAAGCAAGCAAAAACCTAGTTGGTGGGATGGCCAAAGATTTTGATTAGTCGGTGAAGATGAGAAAAAATAAAACCAAAATTAGCCTGTTAAGCTAAGCTCAATCATGGCCTAAACTAATCACCAGGTCAACCACTCGCTCTCGTGCTGCTGCACCAAGGCCAACTTCATTATTGAATAAATATCTTCCCATATCATTTGTTTTTTAATTTTTGTTTTTGTTAATTAATTTAATTTAACTTGAATGAAATTATGCATGTACTGGTCTGCAGTACACGTGCACAACACCATCTCCCCCCTTTTTCTTGCACTATTTTCAGGATTGATTGTTAACTCAACAGTAATCACTAAACAGTAAACACCCTTCCTTCTTTGCTAAAGTGGGTTCTTGTTTTTTTTTTTTATAAGCACAAAAATTTTTATTCGTTTTACTGTCTGAGATTAATTTTGTTTGAATTGAGAGTGGTAAACAATAAAATTCTCTCAATTGTGAGGACTTCAAGACTCAAACCTTATTCAAGCACATGCAAAAAAAGTCCAAAGTGGGTTCTTGTTATGCAAACCTTACATGCACACAGAACTTTTAATGCAAAGAAATCAGAGTTTTAGACGAGAAAAGAAATGCACTTGTTGAAATTCGATTCATATTTGCCGAAAACTACCTCTTAAAACTTAAAAGAACTGTATGAACCAAGGAAGTTAAATCTTGAATTTAAAAATAAACCAATTTCATAATCTCTTTTAAGTAGTAGAGTGAAGTATGTCTTTGGATAAATATCTCAAATTCAAATTTCAAAGATATACGTCTAATTCACGGATTAAGAATAGTACAAAAAATTTGGGGGTTGCTTTAACTGAAATGTTACACCTAAAAAAACAGATTTGCAACTATAGAGAACATTGCCGAAGATAGGATGGCATGAAATTCTAAGGTTATCTGTGGTTACAGCTCACCAAGTGTTTGACATGAACCTAATTTTTGACTTCAATCATCAGATATTGCAAATCGGCATACTTTCCATAAGCTGTCTTTATCAACATCCTGAATTTCTCCAAAGAAAATGTAATTTATGAGATTGTAATAACTTTGTTTCGTCTTTCTTCCGATAAGAATTGCATGTGTTTGAATTTTTTTCAAAATAATTAGAAAAAAATGATTTGAGATCTGCTTGCTCTCAAATGTCAAAGATTTTGCATATGCTTGTCTTAAATTTGCGACGAAATTTTCGCTCTAGCTATCTCTCCAGGTACTATTTGTGTTTGACAAAAGCATGCACTCAAAGCTATTTTTCCGTCTTTAAATGGATGGAAAATTTCATCTGGAATAATATACCTAATAAATTTTAAGATTTATATATGATGTACTGACAGTGTATAATTTTTATACACTATCAATACATCAGAGGTTGACACCTCATCAATAGATCCTTATATGTAAATATAAATAAATTTTTTTAATTTGCCAATAAAAACCTATTGATGAGGTGTCAACTCTGATGCATTGACAGTGTATAGAAACTATACACTGTCAATGCATCATATACAAATTCTAAATTTTATTTGTATAAGATCAAGCGATTTTTGAAAAAAATATTTTAAAAGTAAAATTTTAAATTTTATTTATATATATACTAATTATCTTGCATAAATGTATGAAATCAAAATACGTTGATGGGTCTATCAGTGGCGAGGCCCCGTCCGTACAATCAGTGATGATAGCTTGGTTGAAAACAGTGAAAAATTGAAGGCGAAGAACCGTCAAACGCTGTTTTCGAAAGCGAAAGAGCGTGGACAAGTTCGTTTGTCGAGTTGTGAACGAGAGACACATTTCAATGTGCTTGTTTTTCTAACCACTTACGGTGGCAGATGGGTCGAACCCCACTTCCACTGCTCGCTTGTTCTTCATTGGGAGGAGTGTGCTGCCTGCTACTGTTGCAGTTCACGAGCTTTAGAATTTGAATGAACAAGCATATGAAATTAGAGATATAATCGAATCAATTTGAGATAATTCAAGATTGTATTTGAGTTTTACTCAATTCAAAACATAAGGCTCGGAAAAAAGAATTCAAGTTTGATCGAATTTGATCCGATATAATACTTAAACATTTGAGTTGATCTCGATAAGCTCGAACTTAATATGTTTGATTTGTTGATTTTCAACTATATATTAAGAATAAAATGATAAATTAATAATAACATATTAAATATGTATTTATATTAAAAAGAGTTTTAGCTCATAAATTGTTTGAGTCAAATATTAAAATACTTAAATTCGAATCGATTACTTACTCTACTAGTTTGAGCTAAATTAAAAAATAAACGAATGAAACTCGAATAATCATTGAGTTGAAACTCAAATAACTCAAGAATAATTTGACTCATTTGCCCTTTTCCTGGAACCCTAATTACAACAAGTAAAATTCCTAGTCTAGAACAGAATTGGAGAGGGTGATTTCTTGTCTTTGACATGGAATGAGATGCCAAGATCAATCAGATGTTATTTCTTACACAACCTTTGATTGTTTGTATGCAGATGGTAGAAGAATAAACGCACTCATGCTTGGGAAGGAAGGAACTTTTTTTTTTTGGTTACAAGGGAAACATTAAATAACTGAAGATAGAGGCGTTTGAATTCGAATCAAGACTTGCAATATGCTACAACTCATTCTTAATCACTAAGTCAAGAGATTGTTGGCGGGAAGGAATAAACTACTTTCTATGGAACATTCCTCAACTTGGAGAGGGGGACAAATAAGGCTATTTGTTCGCAAATTGAACAGTTGGGACAACTTCCATTATTTGGTGCTCAATGTTTCCAATCAAGGCTCAATGGCCGTGGAAAAGGATTCCTTAAATCTCCGAATAAAAAATCTGGACATGATCCGCTGAATTTTGATCAAACAGAAAAAAACTCTTACCACTTGGGGCAGAATATTATTATAGTAACAGAGTCCAAATCTTTTACAAGTCGTAAGGCTTTAGATGCCGTGATTTCAGAGAAAGGCCGAGAAAGATTCGTCTGATAATTTTAAACATGATACGATAATACAATATGAAAATATTAAAATAAGACACAAAGAAAATACGTGTTAAAATTTACAAATGGGTATACAAAAAATCCTAGTCAAATACTTACGCAATATGAACCTGAAATACAGACACATTATCAAATATGAAAGGAAGACACGATTTAATCTAAAGAAAGAGAGAGGGAGCCTTCTAATCATTTATCCTTCTAAAGTAGGAGAATGGTATATAAAAAATTGGGTGTTGGATCTTGGGGTGATGAGTGTGTGAGAACAAGGGCTCATTGTGTTTGAATTTCACTAAGAACCCAAGATCCGTGATATGTCACTGATTGAGAAGGCGAAACTTAACCTTTCAAAAAAGAAAGTGGGGTAGTCACCATAGCATCAAATTGGCCTTTCAGAAAAAGTAGTGTGTCAGAATTCAGCTTAAGCTGGTCAAAAGAACCTTGAAAAGGAACCCCAGATTTTTATTTTTCATGGTGGAGCCCAAGTTGGTCAGACCGGGCATTGCCTTACCCTCCCTCAACCTAACCAAAAATTTTATTTTCGAGAAGCATCCATAAAAGAAATCTCCGAAACTCTCGTGACAAGCTTACAAATCAGAGCAATTTGAAATGAGATAAAGCAGATGGGCTTCGTCCTAAAAAAGCTGCCTAACCATTTCTTTTCCATTCTTTTCCTCTCATAAAGATAAGAAAACAGAAATGAAAATCATCAGATGCAGACTTTCCCATGGACAAATAACAAATTGCGAACTCAGACGCTCCAATTATGGGGCAGTGTCAAAACAACCATGATTACAACAAAGGGTATTCCTCAATGGCTATCAACGGTAAACACCTCAGTCTCAATCATGAAAATTGGAATATAACAAGGAAAGTTTAATACCACTAATAAAGTGACTTACCATCATAACTGTCACAAAAACTTATCGTGGTATTTAGAGCGTTGAGCCATTCGGGTCCATGTCCTTTGCACGCAACTGCTCCAAAGCCAGCAAAAGGAGTGGTTGTGTTGAATGGGAGGCCAATGAATACGATTTCTAGTCAAATGTTTACAAACAGGTATCTAGAAATTCAATGATCTCATGCTCATGAAAATTCGGAAAATATTGTTGGATATTTTGATATTTCTAAAAAGACTTTTACCATATTCATTTTTTATTTAATTATTTTTCTGTATTTAACCTTATTTGAAAAGTAGTGTTTTGGTTTATCTAAAACTTTGACAAGATTTGTGTTTCAGATTTAGTTAAATATTCTCTTAGATTTAGTCAAAATCCTATCTTGATTTTCTCCAGATTATGTGCTGATTTTATTATGATTTTATTACGATTTTATTACGATTTTCTACAGATTTTCTGTATCCAATTTTTACTATAAATAGAGGGCTATAGAATACAGCTTCTTTAACCCTCTTACAACTTTCTCTGCTTCTTTGCTCTTTCTACTTTTCCAGCTGGGTTAGAATAATATTCTTTCTTTCTTGCTGTTCCTGTTACCTGGGCAATCCCAGAAGAGCCTGTTGAATCCTGGGGGATTACACCTACGGTGAAATAATCCTTAAGGACAGTGCGATTGCAGCACGCCTCAGGCTATTTTACTTCTGTTTGTTTCTTCTGACTACAACAATCTTAAGGATTATCTTCCCAAAAACATCGTCAAAATCCCAAATCTGAAACGCCTCAGAGTTACTATCTTGTTTTGGAATCTTTTCCGAAAAATGAGTTTCAATAGAAGCAGGAGCCTGACACGTGGCAAAAGATTTTGAAGCATTGAATATGTTTTTTATCGTGATGCACCATACTCTAGGGACCGTCGCAATCATCGAGGTAAAAGGTACAAGTAATGTACATTTATGTTAGATGGCATATTGTTAAATTAAATCATTGAGAGTTGCATGATTTAATTGTAGAGTTTAAATGTCTTTGAGGATTATATATACAATGATTTAAATTGATTTATGGTATGAAGAAAATAAAAATAATACATATGATTATATTTTGTGAAAATTGGGATATAATCCCATGATCAGATAATACTTAGTATGTAATAATTTGCATAGATTTGATATGCTGAGAATTGATTATGAAATCATGGAATTTAATAAGTAATGATGGTATTGTGATGAAATGAATATGGATAAATCCATAGATTAAATAATTTAATAATCGCTTGATGTTTTGAACATTGTGAATTTACTATGAATATTTGGTGAAGTAATTTTTAAATGTTCATTGGATACTAAGAGAACCATAGTAATGGTGGGGGTCTTACTATCGGCACTTAGATGTAAATGTGATTGAAATAATATTAATATTTTGTGGAATAATTATATACAGCTAGAATTAGATAATGGTGTAGGTTGACAGCTCACATGATTGTGGCACTGGGGAAAATTATAATTACACCATTATAATGTTGTATTTTGGTTAGAATCACTCTAGGCAGACTCTATAAGGCTAGTTAGGCCTGTATCGTGTGTCAATATCATTATGCATTTCAGTAATGCTACTTTGCATCGAAATTCACTTGTGTTTTCTAATATTATTTTATGAAAGTATAAAATCCAATCTATATGTGATGTGAAAGCGATTACTCTGATAGCTTTGCTAAAGTGTTTTGGTATTATGTGACAACTGTTCAGAGTATGTTTTATGTATGCTAATGCTTTCAAACTACATGTGTTTATATGATATAAACTTTGACTATATAAACTTTGTTTTAAAGTTGTCTGTACATGGATTTTGATACTTGAGACATATGGCATTGTGTTATGCTTATGTGGCATTGTGATGTGCCTGTATGGCACTGTGATGTGCCCGTGTGGCATTGTGATGTGCCTGTGTGGCATTGTGTTGTGCCTGTGTGGCATTTCGGTGCCTGTATATGTATATATATCATTGAGTCTACCTGTATTGCAATGGATACCGATTTATACATATATAGGTCTGTTGGTTGTCCGACAACTAGTCGAGACACGTACCTCAGCTACTAGATGATCACTAGTGCTGAGATGATTAATGATCATGAGAAATTTGAGAGGTACCATGAATTATGATATATGGTGGATTTCCCATTGTATTGGAAGGATACAGTGATGTTAACTGGATTTCAAATTCAGATGAGACAAAATCCACTAATGATTATGTTTTTACTCTCGGTAGGGGTGTTGTTGCATGGAGATCAGCCGAAAAGACTATTATAGCTAAATCCATTATAGAATCAAAATTTGTAGCTATGGAATTGGTTGGTGATGAGGCTGAATGGTTGAGAAACCTCTTAGCTAATATTTTGTTGGGTTTAAAACCAACATATTTTGTGTATATGTATTGTGATAGCCATTGCAAAGAACAAAACTTTCAATGGTAAAATAAACACATTTATTTGAGACTATGTGATTAAGCAGCTGCTGAAAGATGGTATTATATCAATTGATTATGTGAAGTCAGAAGTGGATTTGGCCAATCCTCTAACTAAACCTTTGAGGAGAAAATTTTGAAACATCGAAGGGAATGAGACTTAAGCCAATTTGAGAATAATGGTGATGGTAACCCAACCTTTGTGATTGGAGATCCCATGAATAAGGTTCAATGGGTAATAACAAGTCACTGTTATTCCTGCTAGCACTAATAAATTTGTCCATTCCTATGATGTGTGTAAGTGCTAGATTGCATGAATTTGAGAGGATGAGCTAAAGCTCTTAATGTTTTTCATATCCCTTATGGGTGGTATATCATTGCAGTATACACTTGATGAAAACACCTATGTGAGTGTGGAGTGGGGCCGCTCCTATGAAATTATGGCATATTTCTAGAGCACTCATGAAATAACCAGGCACGCGCATGGCCTAATAGCGCAAAACGGCGTCGAACAGTAAAGAATTGTGAAAGTATAGTGTGATTAATAAGACCTCTATTTTACAATAATGAGTTATTGGTTCAAGAAGTTAAAACCTTCACCAATTACTCAGTAAAATAAGTTTTATTATTCTAGGTCTAGTTCAAGTCCAAAAGACACTAGATACAAAGCATTATACTTATAATTAACCCAGCAACATATTTTTTCTTTCAAAAGTCTTTTTGAAATAGGTGGGAGATTGTTGGATATTTTGATATTTTAAAAAGACTTTTACCATATTCATTTTTTATTTAATTATTTTTCTGTATTTAACCTTATTTGAAAAGTAGTGTTTTGGTTTATCTAAAACTTTGACAAGATTTGTTTCAGATTTAGTTAAATATTCTCTTAGATTTAGTCAAAATCCTATCTTGATTTTCTCCAGATTATGTGCTGATTTTATTATGATTTTATTACGATTTTATTACGATTTTCTACAGATTTTCTGTATCCAATTTTTACTATAAATAGAGGGCTATAGAATACAGCTTCTTTAACCCTCTTACAACTTTCTCTGCTTCTTTGCTCTTTCTACTTTTCCAGCTGGGTTAGAATAATATTCTTTCTTTCTTGCTGTTCCTGTTACCTGGGCAATCCCAGAAGAGCCTGTTGAATCCTGGGGGATTACACCTACGGTGAAATAATCCTTAAGGACAGTGCGATTGCAGCACGCCTCAGGCTATTTTACTTCTGTTTGTTTCTTCTGACTACAACAAATATGTTATCCGTGATAAAGCAAAAGATTAGATGGTGATCCATGACTTCATTTCGTAAGACATTGGATAGGATAAACTGTCAAATGATATGTTCATAGACTAATAATGACGTTCTACTTGTGAAGAACGCAATATCTAAGAGGATGATGGAGAGGAATTACCAAGTAAATGTTTTAAATAAGTTAAGAGCAAAAAGGCAAGGCTTTGAAGTTTGACTAAACAAGTTAAAATTTGCAAGCAACTAAAAAAGGGCAATGAAATAAATGGCCTAACAGGGAAAAAGTAACACATACAGTTGCAAACAAATCAAGTCTACACATATTAGGTAAAGCAATAGGTAAGATACTGATAAATGAAAGGCAAATTTGCCACCCTTCTGTTTCACAATCTTTGGTACATGTATGTGCCCCAGTCATGACTCCATCTTCAAGTAAGAGATCCTTTCCATGCCATGCATTCACGTCTTCTAACCACAATCAAATTTCAGATCTATTCCGTATTTAGGAGTTGAAGTTGCTAAATCTTTATTGTTTAAAATGTCACACCTCAGGATGCCATCAAGAGAGTACATCTGTTTAAGTTAGAAGGTTTGTGAAACTGGCACGCAATTGATAGATATCAACGAAACAATACCCGATCCACGGTGGGGAACTTCACGGTGAAGATCCTCAGGGGGCCAGACGAACAATTTTCCAAAATTGTTTTCCATTGATCTCTAGAGGGGAATATTCCAACCTGCCAAAATAGTATACATGTTACCAATTGGACCAACCTTCCTTTGAATTTTAAGCACAAAATTTTTAAATTCTGCTCATGGCTGTGGAATCATGTCCTTTATTTTAACCAAACATCTGTCAAGGGGGAAAGGAGATATTTTGAAGTGACTTAGACTTGCTTGACTTACTGCTTAAGGTGATTTAACATGCATAATTGGAACGTGGAAAGCATTGTCAACAGTAAGCTACTTCAAGAATTGACCCAATTATCAGTTCATCATGGAAATAGCATTTTAAAAAATATGGATCCAAACAAAATGGTTCGTATTATTAATCAGATTCTATTTGAACCGAATATAAAAAGGGTTTGAACTTGGGATAGATTTTGGATAAAATCCTATTTCCATTCAAATAGCCCAATAGCAAG
Source organism: Heritiera littoralis (assembly GCA_031772115.1). NCBI lineage: Eukaryota > Viridiplantae > Streptophyta > Magnoliopsida > Malvales > Malvaceae > Heritiera > Heritiera littoralis. Next base: position 6,167,002 of record JAPDPK010000023.1, read on the forward strand.
ACAATAGTAATCAACCTGTCATGCAAACGGGACTGCTGTCCTTGCCAAAACTCAAAACGCTCTGGTTGAAGTCTGTATCCTCCCCAGTGTTTAGGCCTTGGAATCAAACTCCTGCATGAAGAAAAACATAAGGGTTTTTTGTTCTGATTTCCTCCCATTGGAGTCTCAAGCTGTTCATAGTGCTGGTCATTTGTGATGATAAACACATTAGACGCAGATTCTAGATCATGATTGAAGATAAAAGTAAACAGAACAAGCACGTCATTTAGAAAGAGATTAATGGAAATCAAACCAATAAAAACAACCCGAAGCACCACTGCTTATAGAAGAATATTGACACAAAACAAATTATTATGGTCAAACATTAAAAATCAGAAAACTTACCCATCAGAGTATTTTTCTTCTAGTTCTTTGTATTGCTGGTGTAGTACATGCCGTTCAGGAACTATAGGACTCTGAAGCAAGAAATTGATCCTTAATTTTTTATCAAGCCCATCATGTTTTACTTCTAATGGATATTAACAGGAAAAAAAGGTCATAGACCTATCATCCTTGTTTCCAGTACATTTTAACAGAATGTTATGTCGCAGACCTGCTTGCTTACTATTGCTCCAATTTGACTTCCTCGAGGACGACTGTGAAAGTATTGCTCTGATTCCTCATCAGAAACTTTCTGCACAGTTCCTTCCACTCTTACCTGGAAGTCACAGATCATTATAGCCCGTGGATCTTCATCATGGAAACATATCAACATGCAATAAATTGTGCTATTTTAGTCAGATTCTGATTCGCATTGCAGCAAACTTGAATTTTATATTGGGAATTGAAAGTTCAATAAATCAGTTACAACTCTATATGTCCAAAACAACTTTCCACATACATCTGCAACACTGCAATTCATTAATGCAGCTGTTAGTTATTTTTTGGTTAGCATACATAATTATAAGGCACAACCAAGTACCAGCAGAATTTCATATCGTTCAACAAATTCTCACTCCCTCAGGAAGGCACCCATGCAAAAGTAGAAAGCCACTCTCATCTATTCACCATCCATCATTGGACTCTCTCCCTCTCTCTCACACATGTAAAGACACAGAGGAAGGCCTACATGCAAAAGTACAGAACCGTTTTATCTAAATTCACCATCCACCATATTATTTTGATGATTCAGCCCTCTCCACATCAATTACAACAGCCTAAAGAATCAATAGCTAGAATTCAAGTTAGTAATTGACTAAGCTAACTCAGCTAGAAATGCAGTTATTCCCTTGCTTCAATCCTACTTTACATTTGTCAGTTGTTCTACTTCTTGAACCAAAATATCAAGAGTAAACTGCAGCTGTTTGCAAATGGGGATAAAACATCCAAATTTGCAATAAAAATGGAAGTTTCAGTATTGAAAATAAGATGAAAACATATATAAAGGAGTTCAACAGTTGTTATGAACCACATTTACTCCTAATGTCCATTATGTTAAAAGGAATCTTAAAAATTTTTCGAGATCCATATGGCATGTTTCCCATCAAACAGTTCAAGGGTAGAAAGGAAATTTAGCATCAGAATCGGGTAATCTTCAATTCAATAATTTCAGTCTTAGCATGCAGATGTTAGTCATATGTTCAAATACGAACCATGCTTTTGAGAAAAATCATCTTGACAACTTATTTCTTCTATAGATAATTTCACATCAACTAAAGTTGATTTAGTTTTGACATTTTCAAAAGATAATGTCCTACCTGTCGATGAAGCCCATCCCAATAGAAAAGAAGTGATGCATGAGGATTTTCTGATAACTCACGTGCCTTCTGACTTTCATAATTGGTATACCTGCTTAAACTAAAAACGTTAGAAATATCACAAACAATATGTTACAGACTACGCAAAACCTCTGTTAACTGCACATGGTTCCAGTTCCATGACAGTAAGGGAACACTAACCAGACAAAACCATCCTTGTCCACCCCTTTTAGTAATACCATTCTCGATGAGCTGCAGCAGACAGTAAGATGGTAAAAAAGGATGAGAAAAGGTCAAACAATAAATATTTAAAATGTAAATAAATACTGAAATAATGCAATTAAAGTCTAAATGAAGCTTATGACAGTCATCATCACCATATCTATTTCATTAAGGACTTCTAAAAGTGATGGAGATATGAATTATTTGGGACAAAGCTCCACAAGGTAGTCACTGGTTTAAACCAAACATAGAATGCAGAGGTTGAATGAGGACTCAACCATGAAATTGCATGAACTAAACTCTTTTATTAAACATAAGAAAATTTAAAATTCAGGCAAACAAGAAGTAGATGGAAGAAGAAACAACGATTCACAGCCTAAAGATTATTCATATAGAATTTTCAAAGAAATAAAAGTATAATTTTGAATGAATTTTACTAAACTTACGGAAACATTGTGATATAATATTAACCAAGCAAATATTTTATAAAAACAAAATCCTCCACTTTCTTTCAACATATTTTCATATTTTGAAACATGATATAGTTTTCAGTATTAGCACTACTGAACATATCTTTTCTTACTGCATTTAGTGTCATGACTATTTGTTCCAAGTAACTCAATCAGCTAAGCTAGTGATTCTTCACAAGCTTCTTTTTTGAAGTTACTCCAACAAATATAATGACAATTGTCAATTAGTAACATTAAAACTAACTTTATTCAATATACTCATAAGTACACAACTGTCTTCGTTAATTTTTTTATTATTATTAAGATAGCTTAATTCATTTAATTAATGTGATTCTTACACAAGAGAAACTACCTGAAATCAACATTAATATTTAAAAATATGGGTTTGGGTTAATAACAATTAAAATACTAAGGATTATTTTATAATTACCTCAAATTATAAGCATGAATATCATATTTAGTAGAAGGAAAAGCAAAATTCTTCAAAAAGTTTAGGCACTTTTTAAATAGCTCTCAAATTTTCTTAAGGATCCCATTGGGAGCAGGTGCCCCCAATACCCCCATTGTTGATCCATCCCTGAAGTGGAAATGACAGTGCCTCCATTAGATAAGAGAGAGAGTCTCAAAAATATGAAATTATTTCTTCATAATATGCAGCCTTAGAATAGCAGCAGGAACCCAAACTGACACATTTTAGAGCTTCAAGAAATTAAGGTTCATGAAAAAAAAAAGGAGTATGAATAAAGTGGAATGATTGCAGCAAAACCAGAGAAGCATACGGTTTTCTATGTTTCCCTGTGGTTGACAATGCCATAGCATTTGGTTCCTTTAAGCTGGAGGCCACCGCATCATCAAACCATTTGCGAAACTGCAAGACAAGTGATGAGCTTACATGATAGAAGAAATAAATACTACAACTGATCGCCAGAAAATACAAAAAAAAAAAAGAGGCTTTTCAAATCAAGTGAAATGATGAACATCATTTTTGTCTTGAATCCATACCTGATCCATAGGATCAGCCTCTGCCTGCTCCTCAAGGAACTCTGGAGATATATAATTCTCTCTGAGAGCTGATATGTCAATTTGTGGAGGTTTTCCAATTCGAACACACATAGACGTGCCTGGAAATTGGGGAAGCTGAAGCTTATATTTTTCTGCAATAGTTGGTGGGACAAATCTACCACCTAGAAAGTGGTGAGGTCCAGAAAATTTCTTTGCACATAGTTTTGGAGCAGTCAAAGAAACCTTTGAAAATTAGAAAATTGCAGTAGTTAGAAATTTAATATAAAGGAGAGAGGTGCATAATATGTGTTTAAACCTAAAAAAATAATAATTAGTTTTCAAAGAATCTAAGGCTGCAGAAAAGACATACCAACATGTCAGGTTTAATTCCTTCACCACCAACATCACCCTCTTCGACATGCCATCCGGATGGAATATCTACAGACACAATAACAGGGGACTCTTGCTGCACTTGTTCATAATTATGTAAATCAACCAGCTTCTGGATTAGATCATCAAAAGGTGGCCGTGGTGCACCTGTAAGATTTGAAATAATGAATTTAGAGGATGCACAGAATTTCATGGTTTTTCCAGTACTTCAAACCATCATTATCCCACAAACCGTCTTCATGCTACGTCTATACATGGAGGGGAAATAAAAAGTTTTGTAGTGTACAAAAAGATCAAGATTTAAAAAGATAAGCCAGAAATAAAGGAACTAAACCTAAAGAAGAAACAATAAGTGGTTTAAAGAAACAATCTGATCACACCAGTGAATATAAGCAACAATACCAGAGCACAGAAAGGTGCGGAATATTGTACAGGTTTGCTTTTTAAAGAAAATTGAAATATGTACAGACCACTTTTGCAGTAAAGAAAATAGAAAAGTTCTGGTAGCAGTGACAAGAAATGTGATCTTAAACTAAAAGAAGACAATATTAGTGGAGAAGAATAGGAGAATCATAACAGCAAGATGTTAACTTGTTTCTAAAAAGAAGGTAATTAAAATATTGTTGCAGCATCACAAAGTATATACAGAAACATGAAGTTCAAAGAATTATAAAAAAAAAAAAAGTAGTATGAGTATTAAGCATTTGCCATGAAATGAAAAGCCAAACATAGCATCTACTAGAATGTCAAAGTCCTTTGACAAGTCTGCAGGCAGCTCATCCGCCGACAGGAAAGGGACTGACAGAGATTCCAGCTACAAAACCAGCAGATTGAATAACAACTCAGACAAACCATATTGTTTACTGTTCAATGTCATTACAACTACATCCCTTGTATCATACCTGAGTAACAAGACCAGAATAAATGGGTTTGGGAGTTCTCTTAGGATAACACACAAACAGCTTATACCCAAAGTGATGCAAATGACGAGCAGCAACCAGCCCATCACCTCCATTGTTTCCCGGACCACAAATAGCAAGAACACGGTCATAATCACTCGGTTTATAAACCTGTAACAAGAAAAGCTCTTTTTGCACACTGGAAACAAGGTATAATCTTATATAATCGCAACTTCACAACCAGAATTATAAACTGAGCAATATATATTTGACATCCTAGAAGCAGTAGACACTAGACAGTAGCAAGACAAGGTAGAGAAACCAATTCAATATCAAGTCGAAAACTTCTTATGTAAATTTTGTATTTCAAATTTGTATGTGGAAACCAGCAAAATTCAATAAACAGAAGGAAGAAAAGGTAATAGCCATTACCTCAGCAATCGATGTGGCTGCGCTTAAACCAGCCAATTCCTGACAATTCACATTCTGAAACCATTGAAGCTTTGAAACGAAAACCGATAAAAAGAAATAGACAATGAAACAAATGTCTATTTAAGAAACGAAGGTGTTGTAACTCAGGATGGTTCTCAGGAGTCAATCCCCTTACCAATTAGTGAGGAGGGGTATTTATAGAGGGGGTCCGTCCATAAGACCCGGTGGTTGGAGGACACGTGGTTCAATAAGAGATACGAGACGAGGTCATAGGTGGCTCGGGTTGTTTCCCCGCCAAAACGTTCACGCCTGCTCGGTCCCGAGGTCGTCCTAGGTCCCGAGGTGAATGATGACAATGCTGGCACCGCTGACTCAGGAAGCATTGCGAACTGATCGAGGTCAACGCTGTCGCGTTCACGCGTCCTTTGTCGTTATTGCCGGGGACAACCGAGCCGAAAGACTGAAGTGCCCCTGCTGGTATTAGACCCCACATCATTTTGTCCCCCCTCGAGTCAGTTTTGAGGCTCGGTTTTAGACGTCTCCATTAAATTGGTGCTGAGCTAATTTTGCTTAGAGACACAAAGGGGCCGAGGACACGTAGGAGCCGAGCTATTTTTAAAGATAGGTAGGTGCCGAGGACATCTCAATTAGATTGATGCCGAGCTAATTCTGGCTAGAGAAACGCAGGGGCCGAGGACAAGTAGTGACCGAGCTATTATTAAAAGCTCGGTAGTGAGCGTCGGCCGATCAAGCCGAGGTCTGAAGTTTTGTTTGGTGCTCGGGGTAAAGCTAGGCTGGCGTCGTCTGGCCAAATTTATGAGATCGGATTTTTATGGGATGTTCGTCTTTCTCTTTGATGGGGGCACTTTCATTTCGCTGCTCGAATCGTTACTTTAACGATTCTCTTCCATTCGTAGGAGTTTTGGAACTTGGCTTTGGTTGACCTTGGAGTTTAACTTTAACCCAGGAGCTCGGTTCCTGCAACCAGGAGAGAGGTTTGAAGGTTTAGTAGGTTTTCTACGAAGTGGTTGACGAGTCTTTACTTCAGTTACCCTCGATCCTTGTCCGTTGTCGTGGCTTCATCAAGACCGTTGCTCAGTGCGGTACATTGTTTTATCGACGTTGGATCAGAGGGCAGATATAGGTCCGCAGACCTAGGTGACTATTTAATAGGCTTTAAAGGACGTTTAAGCTTCCCGAGGTGGTTAGGTTCTAAGGTCTTGGCTATAAAAGGAGGTAGTGAGTGGCAATACCTCTCATTCCTGTCTCAGCCTTCCAAGTTCCTTTTTGGTTTCATCGTTGTTTTCTGCTTCCGCTTCCTCGGGCTATCCCGTCATCCGAGCTTTTAGGTAAGTCCTCTTTCCCATGTCTTCCTCTTCAGTAGAGATAGTTTCTCCCCCCTCCGAGGATAGTTCTCGCAGCCTGCGAGAGCTAGAGGCTAGATTGGGTCTCGTGAGTGGAGGTGAGCCGGCCGAACTGGCCGAGGGGTCAGAGGACTTAGCGTCTGTTGCCTCGGCCAGTCTGGCCGAGGTTCCTTTAGAGCCATTGCCTAAGGCACTGCGTTGGTTCCAACCAATGTCAGCTGATGAGAAGCAGGCTTTGGATGAAAGCCTTAGGGCCGCAGGGGTTCAGGTCGAAGACCTTGGTCAGGTTCAGTTTAGGGTGGCCTCATCCCGTAAGGCCTCTTTGGACGTGATGAGGGCCTTAAAAGGAGGTGCTCTTCCTGAGGCTTGTCCTAACCTGTTTACTAGAAAGGATTTTGCCGAGCTTCGAGACGCTCGATACATTTCTTCTGAGTTTCAAATAGATCCTCCTCGTCAGACTGATAGGGTTACTGAGGACCGTGGTAAAAATAGAATGTGGGTGTACCGAGATGCCGTGCTCTCCGGCCTGAGGTTCCCTCTCCATCCTTTTGTTGTTGAACTCTTAAATTTTTATAGGTTAGCTCCCTCTCAGCTTCTTCCCAACAGCTGGCGTCACATTATCGGGTTCATAGTTCTGTGCCAGGGTTTGAAACTTCCATTTTCTATTCCATTGTTTAAGTATTTCTTCTCAATAAAGGTCAGCCCTGTAGATAAAAGCTGGCACTATATCACAGCTCGGCCTCGTAAGAAGTTGTTCAAAAATATCCCTACTTCGAATAAAACATGGAAAGTTAATTTTTTCAGTTTGGTTAGTCCGATAGAGTGGGAGGTCAGTAATAACCGAGGTCGCATGAGGGAGGGTGCGGATGAGATGGTCGAGGTTGTTGGGGAGGACCGTGGGGCCTTTCAAGAAATAAATAGAATAAGGGATTATGGAAGGGCCCCTTTAGATGCTAAGCTCTTAACTTCACCTGAGGTCCTTAACCAGCTCGGGTCCGTCGAAAGACCTGGTAATTTGCACGGTTTTTATTTCTTTTGTTCGTTTTGTAATTTAAGTTCTTATTGAGATTGTGTTGTGATGCAGATATGGCAGGTAGGTTCAATATTTTTGATTATATTCAACCGGAAGGCCAGCCTGCTCCTGGCGCGGGGGCCTCTCAGCTTCCAGCAGCTCAGCCTCGTACTACTCGTGGTCAGTCCGGGAAAGCAAAGAGAAAGGCTCCTGCAGTGGAGATTCGCGAGCCTTCGCCAAAGAGAACTCGGGACGTGGAGCCTGTCCTAAATACCCTCGCCGAGGCCAGCCAAGAAGTGCTGTTGTCAGTGAAGTTGGCCCCGACTGAAAGCGCATTCGAAAGTTCATCTGTTGCGCGGAAGATTGCTAAGTCCACTCTCCCTCCCGCAGGTATTTCTATATTTTTTTTTGGACGGGCTCTTAACCATGCGAATTCTGGTTGATTTTAGACGAAAGCAGAGTCAATTCTCCTTGTTCAGTGAACATTAATGCGAGCCTTCACCATGCTTGGATCGCTCTGGCCCATGCGACGAAAGCTGAGGAACAAGCCAAAAAACTTCATAAGGAGTACAGCTCTTATCGCGAGAAAAGCCATTCGCTCAAGAAGAAATTTGAGCAGTCTGAGGCAAAGGTGCGTGAGGCCGAACTCCTTGCAACCGAACTGAGGTCCGAGGTCGAGAGGATAAGGGGAGAGTTGGGCCGAGCTGAGAAAAGGAGAGAGGAGTATTGCCGTGCTGCTGCGCAAGAAGCAATTTCCAAATTCCAAGATACTCCGGAGTTTGCAGCTGCTGCTAAAAAGGCCAATGCTGAGGGAGTTAGGGGGGCTTTTCAATTGGCTCTCGATGAGGTTGCCCATGTCTACCCCGACCTGGATCTATCGATGATTTCTTTGGGGAACCTTAAGACTGTCCAGTACGAGGCCGAGGTTGCTGAGGAGGCCGAGGAGGGTGATGAGGCCGATGAGGCCGATGAGGCTGATGAGGCTGATGTTAATATAGAGGCTACCACTGCTGCGACTCAGGGAGAGCCTGAAGATGGAAATCCTGAAATCGAGGATGATGCTGCTGTTTAGATTTTTTTTTTTAATGAACATTGTTGCTAAGTTATTTTGTGTACTTCAAGGTGTTCTGACGAAATGTGACTGCAATTAACTTCGGTTTTATGTATTCATATTTTGGCAAAAACTACCTCGGCCATATATTTTCATGTGCAAAAATAACCTTGGACGGTCTACATCTCGGCCATATATTCCTCGGCCATATGTGCAAATTGATCTTAATTGGTCTACAAAAGTGTGAATTCGACCGAGCTAACAAATTTCAACGCCGAGCTACTGATAATATCTTTTCAGATTGTTAGCATTCCAAGTTCGAGGGATTTGTTTTCCATTCAAGTCTTGCAGCCTGAAGGTGCCTTTCTTGACGACTTCCTTAACCACATAAGGACCTTCCCAGTTCGGGGCCAGCTTCCCTCCTTCTCTTCCTCTTCCTAAGGCTTCGACTTTTCTGAGTACTAAGTCTCCTTTCCCGATCATTTTTCTTCGGACCTTCTGGTTGAAGTATTTGCAAATCCTTCTCTGGTAGGCTGCCATTTGGATTAGGGCTTGGTCTCTTCGTTCCTCCAATGAGTCGAGATTGTTTCTTAGCCCCTCCTCGTTCCTTTCCTCGGCGTTAAAGTCCACTCTTGGGCTCGGCATGCCGATCTCTACCGGGATCACGGCTTCCGTTCCAAAGGCCAGGTTAAAAGGCGTTTCCCCAGTTGGAACCTTAGTCGTTGTCCTTAATGCCCATAGAACTCCTGGTAGTTCTTCCGCCCATGCTCCCTTGGCCTCGTTGAGTCTTTTCTTCAGTGCCTCCAGGATCAGTCTATTTGCGGATTCGGCTTGGCCATTTGCCTGAGGGTGGGCTACCGAGGTGAATCGCAAGGTTATGCCCAAATTCTCGCACCAGTTTTTGAACCTTGGATTGTCGAACTGCCTCCCGTTGTCTGTTATGATTGCTTTCGGGAGTCCATATCTGCATACTACATTTTTCCAACAAAAGTTTTCCACCTGTTTTTCTGTGGTGGTTGCTAGGGCCTCTGCCTCGATCCATTTGGTAAAGTAGTCGATGGTGACGAGGAGAAATCTTTTCTGGCCTGGGGCTGTAGGGAATGGTCCCAGTACGTCCATCCCCCATTGCATGAAAGGCCAAGGGCTGAGAACCGGGGTCAGGTCGGTGGATGGGACATGTTGTATGGGAGCGAACCTTTGGCATTTGTCACACTTCTTCACCAGTTCGGTTGCGTCTTTAATCATCGTGGGCCAATAGTATCCTTGCCTCACTATTTTGTAGGAAAGGGCCCTCGGGCCGAGGTGGTTTCCGCAGATTCCCTCGTGGACTTCTTTTAGTGCATATTCAGCCTCCATTGGATTTAGACACCTCAGGTACGGTAAACTGAATGACCTCCTGTAGAGTTTGTTGTCAATGATGGTGTACTTGGGTGCTTTTCTTTTCAGAGTCCGTGCTTCATTTTTTTCTTCTGGCACCTCTCCTGTCCTCAGATATCTGATTATGGGGCTCATCCATGTTTCTTCGTCTTCATTAATCTGAGCAACGTCTTTCTCTGCCTCTATACTTTTCTGCTCTACTTCTTCCACCAAGATTCCAGAGACTAGGTCCGAGCAGGATCCTGTTGCCAACTTTGACAAGGAATCTGCCATTGTATTATCAGCCCTCGGGATTCTTACTATATTGCATTGATGGAAGTTTTGTAGGAGCAGCTTCACCTTCTTCAGGTACTTTGTCATGGTTGCGTCTTTGGCTTCGAACTCCCCATTGATCTGATTCACGACTAACTGTGAATCACTGAACACTGACAGATTGCTGACCTTTAGTTCCTTGGCTAACTTTAGGTCGGTTATAAGAGCCTCATACTCGGCTTCGTTATTGGATGCCCTAAATTTGAATCTAAGGGCGTACTGGAATTTCTCATTTTTCGGGCTGATTAGGATGAGTCCTGCTCCACTTTTTCTGCTGTTTGAGGAGCCATCCACGTAAAGTTTCCACACGTCCTTGTGGGTTCTGGTTGCATCCATCGACTTTTCTTCGGTAGGAATCATACATTCCACCAAGAAATCGGCAATAACCTGGGACTTCAGGGCTGCTCGAGGGTTGATAACGAGATCAAATTCACTGAGTTCCACGGCCCATTTGATCAGTCTCCCGGATAGTTCAGGCTTCTGGAGGATTTGCCTTAGAGGTTGGTCGGTCAGAACGGTGATGGAATGTGCTTGGAAGTAGGGTCTAAGTTTTCTGGCCGATGTCACGAGTGCGTAGGCTAGCTTTTCTATGTTCGGATAACGCAGCTCGGCCTCTTGTAGTACTTTACTGGTAAAATACACGGGCCTCTGAATCCCGTCCTCTTCTCTGACCAGAACCGAGCTGACTGCCTGGTCAGTTATGGCCAAGTATATGTACAAAGGTTCTCCCACACGAGGTTTTGACAAGACCGATGGGGAGGACAGAAAAGCCTTGAGTTCGTCAAAGGCTCTTTCGCACTGGTCAATCCACTCCCATTGGTGGGCGTTCTTCAAAGTTTTGAAAAAGGGCAGGCACTTTTTTGCCGACCTGGACATGAATCTGCTCAGAGCTGCAATCCTTCCTGTCAGCCTTTGTACATCCTTGACTGAGGTTGGTGACTTCATTTCCATAATAGCTCGGATTTTCTCCGGGTTAGCTTCTATTCCTCTTTGACTTATCATGAAGCCCAGGAATTTTCCTGAAGTAACGCCGAAGGCGCATTTTGCCGGGTTGAGCCTCATTTTGTGCTTTCTCAAGGTTTTGAATGCCTCTTTCAGATCTTCCACGTGCTCTTCCAACGTCGGACTTCGAACTATCATATCGTCCACGTATACTTCCAAACTCCTGCCGATCTGATCTTTGAAAATTTTGTTGACCAGTCTTTGATACGTGGCTCCCGCGTTTTTCAGACCAAAAGGCATGACCTTGTAGCAATACAGGCCTTTTTCAGTTATGAAGGAGGTCTTCTCTTCGTCCTCCTCGAGCATTTTGATTTGGTTATAGCCGGAGTAGGCATCCATGAAACTGAGCAGTCCGTGCTCTGTATTTGATAATAATATATTTGTTATATTATTTTATTATTTATTACCACATTTATTGCTATATTCTTGTGTAAAATTAATTGTTTAATGTATCTTGTGAATTAATTTAGAGAAAGTGATTTGGAATTAATTTTGGAAGTTATTGAGTGAAATCAAACAATAATTTATGTAATTTGAATAAATTTTGGAAAATATATTGTTTGAAGTTATAAAGACTTTTGGACCATAGGATTAAAATAAAATAAAGGGTTGAGATTTATTGCTTGATTAAAAAGAAACCCTAGAAATTTTTAATGATGGAAAACAAATTATAAAAGGAGACGGGGAGAGCAATTGTAGAGGGGAGACAGAAAAATAACAGAAAACGGAGTAGAGAGCATCAGTTTTTGGGTCTCTGTTCTGTGTTATTTCTTTCTATTTTGCAGAGATAAAAGAGAAGAAAATCAACAAAACAAAGGGGGAAACTTAGAGAAGGGTCGGTTCTGTGTTGAAGCTGCGATACACAAGCAGTCCAATTCGTGAGCCGCTACTGCTGCTGTTCGCAAGTTTTGTGAAAGAAGCGTGAACTGCTGCTTGCGTGAGGCTGAACCAAGATTACTCGCTAGAATAAAACGTGAGTTGTTGTGGAGGAAAGCAGAGCAAACCAATTAAGCCGAACAAAAATCCTTGCAATCCTAAGTCACGCCACTTGCATTTGTGTGCTGCAAATTGTCAGGAAATCATGAGTTCATGGGCTACAATCTCAAACCTCCATTGATTACTTTACATTATATTATTTAGTTATTTACTTATTTATTTTATTCATTTGTGAATTAGTTATTTGTTTAATTTAAAGCATGACATTTATTAATTTAATATTTTGTTTTGCTAAATTAAACATGAACTAATTTATTTACTAGGAATTTGATCAAGCCTACTTGCATATTTTATGTCTTTATGATTAATTGATCAATTCTAAAATTCTAGTATCATTCATTGTGATTAATTCAATCTTTTAATTTGTGTTATTGATTGACCACCTTTAATATAAATTAATTGATTGTTTGAGACATGGTAAGGGTACACATCATATGCTAAGCCATGTATAGCTCTCTTGAATGATTGAATAAATATTTGATGCATACATCAAGCTAGAATATTTATTTGGTTCTTGTTAGATGTTCTTCTGTTCTTAATGGATTTTTAGTCATTGATTATGCTACACATCATAGGTAATTAATGATTAAAAATACTTGATTATAGCTGCCATCAAACAGAGTAATCATATATTAGGAAGAATGAACCCTAGAATTGAATTGAGATTTTTAGGATTGAAGACATAAAATTGCAGTGTATTGGTGAAATCAAATTCCTAGGCTTTTCTCTCTTGGTTAATTTCTTGATTTTATTAGGTTAATTAATTTAATTAGTTAATTTAGTAATTAATTAGACACTTAGGTAATTTCTTTGACTTTCATAATTTTAGGGCATAGGTAGTTGAATTTTAATTGAATAAATTTAGCAAATCTCTGTGGGATCGACTCTTGTACTTGCACGCTATACTATCCTGATTCGTGCACTTGCGAGAATATAACTTTTTGTTCATCAAGTTTTTGGCGCCGTTGCCGGGGATTTGTCTTAAGTTTATTCAATTTTATTTAACTACGTGTGTTTTTCTTTTATTATTTTTCTTTTTAGCTTACTAAATTTTTTCTTTCTTTCTTTAGGTAGTGGATGCAAGGTCGACGATCACTTGGTCAAGAGATAGTGCCCATCAACGATCAAATTGACAGAATCGGTAGGAAAGCTAAGGCACAAGAAAAGGAACTAGTTGAATCCAACATGGAGTTACAAGTTGGGAATCAAGCTGAAAATCAAGTTCAAAATCGAGTTGCAAATCATCCTATGAAGGAGTTTGCACGTCCTACTGTGGGGACATCACCATCATGCATTGTTCTCAATGATGCAGCCAGAAACTATGAGCTTAAGAATATTCATTTTAATATGCTTCCTTCTTTTCATGGTGCTGCTATTGAAGATCCTTTGACATTCATTCGTGACTTTTATGCAACTGTTCAAACTTTTCCTTTGCAGGGATTAACTGAGGACCAATTACGAATGAGATGTTTTCCCAACACCTTGAAGGATGCGGCAAAGACGTGGTTCATGTCTATAACACCAGCCTCACTTACCACATGGGATGCAGTGTACAATAAGTTCATAGGTAAGTTCTACTCACATGCTAAGACCACTGAATTGAGGGGTAAGATTGCAACATTCACACAAGCAGATGGTGAGGCATTCCATGAAGCTTGGGAACGCTTTAAATTGCTTTTGATACAATGTCCACATCATCGGTACCCATTAGAATTGCAAAATCAATTTTTTTATGATGGACTAACCCAAGCTTGTCAAGCTATGGTTGATAATGCTGCTGGAGGTGCCATGGGAGAAAAGACTGCACAAGAGACCTACGAGCTCTACGAGATGCTTGGAGCTAATTCACAACAAAAAAGTGTTAGAGGTAAATCTAGAGGTCTTTATGAGATTAACACTAACACTGAGTTGGCTATGCAGGTTTCAGAATTAACCAAGCAAATGAAGTCTATGTGTGCTATGATGATGGGTCAAAGAATGCCAGTGTCTAATGAGGTATGTGGAATTTGTGGGATTCATGGTCATGTTACTAATGCTTGTCCTTCTAGTGAAAAATTCCCAGATTTTGTTGAGCAAGCCAATATGATGAACTCTCACAACCCACGGGTGAGGAATGATCCTTTTTCAAATACTTACAACTCGGGTTGGAGAAATCATCCTAATTTTTCATGGAGTAACAACCAAAACCAGAATCAAGCAAGCTCTTCTTTCCAACCGCGGAGGCTAGCTTTAGAGGATACTTTGCAAAACTTCATAGAAGTTTGTCAAAGTAACCAACAGAGCAATGAACAGCGATTCCAACAACAAGAGGCTTCTTTGCGAAAATTGGAAGTCCAAGTGGGGCAAATTGCAGAGGCATTGCAAGGCCATGTTCCTGGAAAATTTCCAAGCCAGCCCGAGCAAGCCAAAGCGATTGCTATTCTAAGAAATGGTAAGGTATTTGATAATAAAATGAATGATGAATCTGATGCAAGTTTAACCTTACCTGCAGGTGAAGAGGTTGCAAAGGATAAGCAAAAAGAGAAAAGTCCAAGTGGTGGCAAAAAGAAGGATATTGAGGAGCCAAGTCAAAGTGAAGAATCCAATTCATCTTGTGAAACTCCTAAGTTACACAAGGCTCAACACCCCTATGTTCCTCCTATTCCGTTTCCAAGCAGACTTAAGAAAAGCAAATTGGATAAGTCATTTTCTGAAATATATGATATTTTGTCTAAGGTTCATGTGAACTTACCTTTGCTTGATATGATCAGGAACATGCCATCTTATGCAAAGTTTTTAAAGGAATTGAACACTCACAAGCGTAAGTATGAGCCTCATGAAAAGGTAATTGTTTCAGAAACGGTAAGTGCTGTGCTTCAAAGCAATTTGCCACCTAAATTAAAGGATCCTGGGAGCTTTAACATCAACATTACTGTGGGAGGTTCAAAGACGGAAAAGGCAATGTTAGATTTGGGTGCAAGCATTAATTTAATGCCTTATTCTGTTTATTTGCAGTTAGGGTTAGGAGAGCTAAAACCTACTACAATGTCTCTACAACTTGCTGATCGTTCAATTAGATATCCTAGAGGCATTGTGGAGGATATTTTAGTTCAAATTGATAAACTAATCATTCCTGTTGATTTTGTAGTTTTGGACATGGAGAGACAGTCAAATAATGAACATGAGTTGCCTATTTTGCTTGGACGTCCATTCATGGCTACAGCAAAGACAATCATTGATGTTCAAAATGGGAAATTAACCATGACAGTCTTAGATGAGACTGTGGAATTTTCTGTTTTTAATTCTTTAAAATTGCCTACAGATTCAAATGATTGTTTCTCAGTTGATGTTTTGGACTCAATTATTGTCTCTAATTTTGTGCAGGATGAAACAAGGGACAGATTGGAGCTAGCCCTGATTGGAGAGGATTGTGGAAAGGATGATGAAGAGGTGATGGAATTCACATTAGCATTAGACAGTGCAATGCCACAAGTCCCTACAAATATTCCTAGTGAGTCTTTAGGGCATTTTAACCCACAGCTAGCCCCTTCAATTATTTCCCCACCCAAGCTAGAATTGAAACAATTGCCACCTACTCTTAAATATGCTTTCCTTGGTGAAAATAAAACTCTTCCAGTCATTATTGCTGCTGATCTTACCACAATGGAAGAGAATAAACTGTTGAGTATTTTGAGAGAGCATAAAACAGCCATAGGATGGACATTAGCTGATATTAGAGGGATTAGCCCAACCATGTGCATGCATAGGATTTTGTTGGAGGATGATGCAAAACCTACAAGGGAGACCCAAAGAAGATTGAATCGAACATGAAAGAGGTAGTAAGGGCTGAGGTGCTTAAGTTGCTTGATGCAGGTATTATTTACCCGATATCTGATAGTAAATGGGTGAGTCCTGTCCATGTAGTGCCAAAGAAATCAGGTATTACAGTTGTCAAGAATGATGATGATGAGTTGGTGCCAACAAGGACAACAACAGGATGGAGAATGTGTATTGATTACCGCAAGCTCAATGCTGCAACTAAAAAGGACCATTTTCCTCTTCCTTTTATTGATCAAATGCTTGAACGGTTGGCTGGCCATGCTTACTATTGTTTTCTTGATGGTTTTTCAGGTTACAACCAAATCCCCATTGCACCAGAGGATCAAGAGAAGACTACATTCACTTGCCCATTTGGTACTTTTGCCTATCGTAGAATGCCATTCGGGCTTTGCAATGCCCCAGCAACTTTCCAACGATGCATGATGTCAATTTTCTCTGACATGATAGAAAGGTTTATTGAGGTATTTATGGATGATTTTTCTGTTTTTGGTGATTCATTTGATAATTGCCTTGATAATTTAACCTTAGTGCTTAAAAGATGTATGGAGACAAATTTGACATTGAGTTGGGAAAAATGCCATTTCTTAGTTAAACAAGGAATTGTTTTAGGACATGTTATTTCTAGTAGAGGTATTGAAGTAGATAAGGCAAAAATTGATATCATTGCAAAGTTACCGCTCCCTACTTCTGTCAAGGGTGTGCGGAGTTTTCTTGGTCATGCAGGTTTCTATAGGCGTTTTATTAAGGATTTTTCTAAGATTTGTAGGCCTTTATGTAACTTGTTGGCTAAAGATCATGTGTTTAATTTTGACAAATCTTGCCTTGATGCTTTTAATACTTTGAAAGAAAAACTAACATCTGCACCTATTCTTGTAGCACCTGATTGGTCTATTCCTTTTGAATTGATGTGTGATGCTTCAGATTATGCTATTGGTGCTGTCTTAGGACAAAGAATAAATAATTTGCCTCATGTTATTCATTATGCGAGTAGAACTTTAAATGATGCTCAAATGAATTATTCTACTACTGAAAAGGAATTCTTAGCAATTGTTTTTGCTTTAGAAAAGTTTCGCTCGTATTTGATTGGCTCTAAGGTGATTGTTTATTCTGACCATGCTGCTCTTAAATATTTGCTTACAAAGAAAGATGCTAAACCTAGATTGATTAGGTGGATGTTACTTTTGCAAGAATTTGACTTGACAATTAGGGATAAAAAGGGAAGTGAAAATGTAGTGGCTGATCACTTATCTCGACTTGCTGAAGTGACTGAGCTTGAAAAGTGTCATGGGGATGATGCTATTCTCATTAATGAAACTTTTCCTGATGAACAGTTATTCTCAGCGCATGGAAAAGAGCCTTGGTATGCTGATATTGTGAACTATTTGGCTTGTGGTATTTTTAATCCTGATTTAACTTCACAGGAAAAGAAAAGATTTTTGTCCACAGTGAAGCATTATTTTTGGGATGATCCATATCTATTCAAGCATTGTCCTGATCAGATCATTAGGCGTTGTGTCCCTGAAGGTGAGCAACTCAATATTTTGAACCACTGTCATACATTGAATTGTGGAGGACATTATAGTGGTAAGAAAACAGCACTTAAGGTGTTGCAATCCGGATTCTTTTGGCCAACTTTGTTCAAGGATGCAAATTCATTTTGTGCTAAGTGTGATAGATGTCAACGAACAGGTAATATAAGCAAAAGGAATGAGATGCCACTCACAGGTAACTTAGTAATTCAACTTTTTGATGTGTGGGGTATTGATTTCATGGGACCTTTTATTACATCTTTTGGATATAATTATATTCTTGTTGCTGTTGATTATGTTTCTAAGTGGATTGAGGCAATAGCTACTAGGACTAATGATGGTAAGATTGTACATAGTTTTTTGAAAGACATGATTTTTACAAGATTTGGTACCCCTAGAGCTATTATTAGTGATAGGGGAACTCACTTTTGTAATAAAATTTTTGCAGCAGTACTGAAGAAGTACAACATCACCCATCGGGTAGCTATGTCTTATCACCCGCAGACTTCAGGACAAGTTGAAGTGAGCAATAGGCACATAAAGTCAATCTTGGAAAGGATGGTGAACACAAAGAGGAATGATTGGGCAGTAAAGTTAAATGATGCTCTATGGGCTTACAGAACAGCTTACAAAACTCCAATTGGAATGAGCCCTTATCGGCTTGTTTTTGGAAAAGCATGTCACTTGCCTGTAGAATTGGAGCATCGGGCATATTGGGCGATCAAATCGTTGAATTTTGATATGGACAAAGCTGGTGAAGCTAGGAAGCTCCAATTGAATGAGTTAGATGAGATTCGGAATGAAGCCTATGAGAATGCAAAGATATACAAGGAGAGAACAAAGCTCTACCACGACAAATCCATTCTTCGAAAAGAGTTCAAACAAGGTATGAAAGTTTTACTTTATGATTCACGTTTGCGTCTCTTTCCAGGAAAGTTGC
The DNA here is from genome assembly GCA_031772115.1 of Heritiera littoralis. Taxonomy (NCBI): domain Eukaryota; kingdom Viridiplantae; phylum Streptophyta; class Magnoliopsida; order Malvales; family Malvaceae; genus Heritiera; species Heritiera littoralis. The sequence continues at coordinate 6,185,555 of JAPDPK010000023.1, forward strand.
AGTCAAGGTGGTGTGGACTATTTTTGGTGCGGAGAGTGTTTCCTTATGGTGCAGTTGAGATTGAGAACATGAGAACAGGAGTTAGTTTCAAGGTGAATGGGCATAGATTGAAGCCATACTTGGAAGGCACTCCAAAGGGCCAGATAGTGGATTTTGTTGATTTGGAGAAGCCTTAGACCAAGCATTCCGTCTTGCCTAGACGTTAAATAAAGCGCTTGTTGGGAGGCAACCCAAGTAGGTATGATTTTTCATTCTTTTTATTTTTAATTTTTTTTATTTTTTATTTATTTTTTTAGTGTGTACATTCCTACTCTTTTATTAATCTTTGTTTTTCAACTTTGAGGACAAAGTTTGATTTAGGTTTAGGGGTGTGGTTTAGTTGTGTCTATTTAGTTTATTTTTTTTAAAAAAAATAATAAAAAAAAAGTGAAAAAATTTTTTTTTAAAAAAAAAAAAAAAAAAATTTACTTGGATTTATGTTTTTTCTTTTTCACTATGATTTTTCAATAGTCTATGATGAATATGAGAGAATTTTACTATGTTAACTGATTGTGAGAAATGCATACTTAAGTAATTAAATAATTTGGTGTTAATTTTATTCACTTCATGATTGATGAACAACTGAGCACATGAGTCATACTTTTATGAATTGTTGATACTTAGTGAATGATTATGTAACTTGTGAAATTAGTGATCATGCATGACACTCTAGAACTTGTTTTATTACACTTGAGGCGAAATCATAGGCAATTGATTGACTTAGAGATGATTTAGGCATTCTTTGGAACGTTTGAGCCTTTCAAGCCTACCATGTTACATATTATTCACTAGTATACCCCATTGAGCCTTATTGAAAGAATGACATATGCAAAAGCATATGAATAGCCACCATTCGAATTTTCTTGTAACCTCATTGACCTTACCCAAATTAGCTTGAAAAACAATGAATGTACCCTTAAAGAGAGCTTTAATGCACATATCTATCATTGAGGGGATGTGATTCAAGAAATATTTTCAAGCTAATAAAAGAAGAGGTTCCCAAAAAAAAAAGTTGTTTGGATCATGCCTTGACTCCATTGTGATAAAAAAAAAAAAGAGAAGAAGGAGTTTAAAATGTGTCATGGAAATTGTCATCCACAAACAAATGCATGAAAGAGATAGGTTTGGGGGTTGTGGAGATAAATATGTGGAGTTCAAAAAAAAAACAGAAAAAGGAAGTGAAAAAAAAAAGGAAGAGAAAAAAAATTCAGTATGTGCTTTATCATTGTTAGCTCTCTTGTTTTGATTTTTACCTTCCTTTTCTTTGTTAACCAATACCTTAGCTAAACATTATAAGCTAATAAAGACCTATTGATCTAAGTTGATTTTATTGTCTACATTAGTGGAGAGATGTAAGAAGAGCAAGCCTATGGAGTGTCAGTAGAATTAAAAAAAAATTTTGAGATCACATCATTTATTCATGAGTTGCATAATTTTAATTGAGTATTGACAAGGAATTTGAGTTTGGCTAATCACACACACACATCTAATATCATGATTTGAGTTAATTAACATTTGAATTATGAGATTATTGAGTTGTGTTTTAAACAATTACTTTAATCATAGATGTGAGGTATACTTGAGGCAATATGTGAAAATCAAGTGGAATTGAATTTACATGAATTTGAATGAAACATTTTGAGTGTCCTTAAGTTTTCACTTTTGTTCTTAAAGGTCACAAACAAGTGCATTTTCTTTTAATTTTGCTCGAGGACTAGCAAAAATATAGGTTTGGGGGTATTTGATAATAATATATTTGTTATATTATTTTATTATTTATTACCACATTTATTGCTATATTCTTGTGTAAAATTAATTGTTTAATGTATCTTGTGAATTAATTTAGAGAAAGTGATTTGGAATTAATTTTGGAAGTTATTGAGTGAAATCAAACAATAATTTATGTAATTTGAATAAATTTTGGAAAATATATTGTTTGAAGTTATAAAGACTTTTGGACCATAGGATTAAAATAAAATAAAGGGTTGAGATTTATTGCTTGATTAAAAAGAAACCCTAGAAATTTTTAATGATGGAAAACAAATTATAAAAGGAGACGGGGAGAGCAATTGTAGAGGGGAGACAGAAAAATAACAGAAAACGGAGTAGAGAGCATCAGTTTTTGGGTCTCTGTTCTGTGTTGTTTCTTTCTATTTTGCAGAGATAAAAGAGAAGAAAATCAACAAAACAAAGGGGGAAACTTAGAGAAGGGTCGGTTCTGTGTTGAAGCTGCGATACACAAGCAGTCCAATTCGTGAGCCGCTACTGCTGCTGATCGCAAGTTTTGTGAAAGAAGCGTGAACTGCTGCTTGCGTGAGGCTGAACCAAGATTACTCGGTAGAATAAAACGTGAGTTGCTGTGGAGGAAAGCAGAGCAAACCAATTAAGCCGAACAAAAATCCTTGCAATCCTAAGTCACGCCACTTGCATTTGTGTGCTGCAAATTGTCAGGAAATCATGAGTTCATGGGCTACAATCTCAAACCTCCATTGATTACTTTACATTATATTATTTAGTTATTTACTTATTTATTTTATTCATTTGTGAATTAGTTATTTGTTTAATTTAAAGCATGACATTTATTAATTTAATATTTTGTTTTGCTAAATTAAACATGAACTAATTTATTTACTAGGAATTTGATCAAGCCTACTTGCATATTTTATGTCTTTATGATTAATTGATCAATTCTAAAATTCTAGTATCATTCATTGTGATTAATTCAATCTTTTAATTTGTGTTATTGATTGACCACCTTTAATATAAATTAATTGATTGTTTGAGACATGGTAAGGGTACACATCATATGCTAAGCCATGTATAGCTCTCTTGAATGATTGAATAAATATTTGATGCATACATCAAGCTAGAATATTTATTTGGTTCTTGTTAGATGTTCTTCTGTTCTTAATGGATTTTTAGTCATTGATTATGCTACACATCATAGGTAATTAATGATTAAAAATACTTGATTATAGCTGCCATCAAACAGAGTAATCATATATTAGGAAGAATGAACCCTAGAATTGAATTGAGATTTTTAGGATTGAAGACATAAAATTGCAGTGTATTGGTGAAATCAAATTCCTAGGCTTTTCTCTCTTGGTTAATTTCTTGATTTTATTAGGTTAATTAATTTAATTAGTTAATTTAGTAATTAATTAGACACTTAGGTAATTTCTTTGACTTTCATAATTTTAGGGCATAGGTAGTTGAATTTTAATTGAATAAATTTAGCAAATCTCTGTGGGATCGACTCTTGTACTTGCACGCTATACTATCCTGATTAGTGCACTTGCGAGAATATAACTTTTTGTTCATCAGCACTGTTGTCCACCAGCCTGTCAATGTTTGGTAAAGGAAAGCTATCCTTGGGGCAGGCTTTATTCAGGTCCGTAAAGTCTACGCACATTCTCCATTTTCCATTCTGCTTTTTCACCATAACCACGTTTGCTAACCAGTCCGGGTAGTAGCATTCTCTGACGAAACCGGCGTCCAGCAGTTTGGAGACTTCTTCATTAATTACATCCTGCCTTTCTGGGGTGAAGCATCTTTTCTTCTGCCGTACTGGCTTGGCATCCAGATCCACATTCAAACGATGAACCATGTCAGCAACGTCTATTCCTGGAATGTCTCTAGGCTTCCATGCAAAGAGGTCGACGTTTTCCCTGATCAATCGTATAAGCTCATCCTTTCTTTCCAAGTTTTGACTAATTCTCATGTGCTTGGAGAGGTCTTCTTCATCAAAAGGGACGTCAACAAGCTCGTCCGCTGGTTCTGGCCGGGTGGAATCGACTTCTGGCCGCTGGTCAGGTACTTCAATGGTGAAGGTCTCTTGACCTTTTCTCTTTACTTTCAATGCCGTTGAGTAACATCTTCTGGCTGTTGACTGATCTCCTCTGACTTCCCCGATCCCGTTGGGTGTTGGGAACTTTATTTTTAGGTGTAGGGCTGATCCGACTATCCTCATGGATGTCTGATTTGGTCTCCCCAATATGGCGTTGTACGCTGAAGGTATTTTGACAACCATGAATTCCACCATTGTGGTTACTGTCCTTGGCTCGGTGCCCAAAGTGACTAGGAGGCAGATGGTTCCTACTACAGGGACTTGTTCGTTTCCGAACCCCACCAATGGTGCCGAGAACGGCTTCAGCTTGTCTTCTGTTATTCCCATGCTTTTCATTGCCTCATAATAGAGCACATCGCAGGCACTTCCATTGTCAAAGTAAATTCTTTTCACCACGTGATTGTAAATGACGGCGCTGATTACTATGGCATCGTCGTGAGGAAATTCGATTCCCTCGAAATCCTCGGTTGAGAATGATACAGGCTCATCTTTCCATGACTTCGGCTTTTTGGCCGTTGAGCCCACGGTCATCACTGCAGCTCGGTCGATCTTCCTTCGGGCTGAGCTCGAAACTCCTGCCGTGATTACGTTAATTACTCCGGCGGTGGGTCGGTCGTTTACCTCGTCCCTTCTTACTTCACCATGTTGATGATCTCGGTTGGTTCCATTATTGCGCGACCGAGGAGCTATATATCTTCCTCGAGTTCGGCTGTTGTATTCGACTGTGTTTCTTTGACGGTATCTATTTCCGCCGTCTCTTGTCGGACTCATCTGCACAAAGTTTCGAAGCCGACCTCTTCTTACTAGGTCTTCAATTTCGTTCATCAGGTCGGTGCACTCCTCCATCGAGTGGCCGTGGTCGCGGTGGAATGCACACCTCTTGTTCCTTGGCCTTAGGGGATTTGGTCTCATCGGTTTAGGCCACCTTAGCTGCGGGTCCCTTTCGATTTGCATTAGTATTTTCTCCCTGGAAGTGTTTAGGGGAGTATAACAATCGTATCTTTTTTCCGGGCTTCTCCTTGTCGGGTACCCGTGCGTCTTGTTGAAATTTTTACTCCCCGTGCCTTTCTCGACCTCTCTCCCCCGTTTTCTGTAACCCCTGTGGTCATCTTTGTTCTCGTCTCTATCCAACTTTGTAGCCATGGTTTCCTCGGCGTTTATATATTTCTCGGCTCTGTGTAAGAGCTCGGGTAGAGTTTTAGGGGGTTCCAAGGAGAGGGAGAACTTGAAATGGAACTCTTCGTCCGTGAGCCCATTCATTAATCCGGCTACAGCGACGGACTGCTCTAGGTCTTTGACCTGCAGAGCTTCAGCATTAAACCTCCTCACATATTCTCTCAGCGATTCTCCTGGCCTTTGTTTAATGGACATTAAGCTGAGAGTGGTCTTCTTTGCTCGTCTGCTGCTGACGAAGTGTGTGAGGAAAGAATGTCCGAGCTCTTTGAACGAGTGGATCGACCGTGGAGTTAGGCTTGTGTACCAAGACCGCGCTGCTCCCTTTAATGTGGCCAGGAATGCTTTGCATAACAAAGGGTCGTCTGCTCCCTGTATTGACATGTTAGCTCGAAAGAGTTCTAAATGGTCTAAAGGATCAGCAGTACCGTCATACGGCTCAATGGTTGGCATTCTGAAGCCTTGGGGTGGTTGAGCTCGGTCGATCTCTTCGGTAAAAGGTGAAGTTTCGAGCAACTTCAACTCCTCCGCTAGGACTTGCTCCTTTTCCTGCATCTGTTTTTCCATCGCCTCTACTCTTGCTTCCAGCTGATTGCGTTCAGGGTCTTCTGTCACCGGTGCCGAAGAAAAGGCGTTTCTGGGCTCTTTTTGAGTTGGCTCCCGGTTAGTTCTGGGTTTGGACCTTCTAGCTGCCTCCGGGTTCGAAGAGGAACTAGCGTTGGCCTCCTCTGGTGGAGGTTGTGTCGGGGAAATGGGGGGTTCGGTGTCATTTCTAGAAGGTTGGCGTTGGACAGGAGAAGGTGTGAGGGCATGTTGGACTAATTCGGTCAGGTTTCTCAGCTGTTGGGAAAGCTGCTCGAATTGTTCCATGGTCGGTGTAGGGTGTCTGTCTGGGTGGTCATTATCAGGGGTGGTATTTGGACTTAAGGGTGCTACAGGTTCTTCTTCTTCCGTTTGTCTCCTCCTGGGAGCCATCCTAGGCCACAACACGTGAAGATGACAAATCCCCTACCTGGCGCGCCAAAAATGTTGTAACTCAGGATGGTTCTCAGGAGTCAATCCCCTTACCAATTAGTGAGGAGGGGTATTTATAGAGGGGGTCCGTCCATAAGACCCGGTGGTTGGAGGACACGTGGTTCAATAAGAGATACGAGACGAGGTCATAGGTGGCTCGGGTTGTTTCCCCGCCAAAACGTTCACGCCTGCTCGGTCCCGAGGTCGTCCTAGGTCCCGAGGTGAATGATGACAATGCTGGCACCGCTGACTCAGGAAGCATTGCGAACTGATCGAGGTCGACGCTGTCGCGTTCACGCGTCTTTTGTCGTTATTGCCGGGGACAACCGAGCCGAAAGACTGAAGTGCCCCTGCTGGTATTAGACCCCACATCAGAAGGGGGTCGAAAAACGCTAACTAACCATTAGCTGATCGACACTGAAGCCAAGAGGACCCATGAGAGTCTCATCAACCTCAGCAGCTTCTCGCTGCGTTAAGTATGAAATAGAACCCTGATTTTGCAGCGACGACGCCATTCGTCTCACTTCACCGGGTTTCGAACAAAACGCTCGGATTGCAGGGCTCGAATTTGGACCACCCTGTTAATAAAAACAGTCTTAGCTTTTGGTAGCAGAAGGATGTAAAGAGAGTGACAGAAAACAAAAAGTTTTCACCGAGGAGAAGCGCTGGGGATAGGCAGACGGTTTGGCTTTGTAAATGGAAGGAGAGCTCCTCGAATAAGCGAGAGGGTATGGTGCTTGGGTGAGAAGCCAGCATATCGTTCTTCTGTCTTAGCCTAGCACTCCCCCACACTGTTGTATCTCGTTGCATTGGAAAAGGGTTATGCTTTCCTTCTGCTAATCAAATTTCACATATGAATTGGTTAAAATTTATTTTCATGGCTGATTTTAATTTCCATTTTTTTTCCTTTGCAACAGACAACATAAAAATAAAACCCATAGTGAAAAATTGAAGAAAATTGTGAAATTAGTTTTACTATATATTTTTTAATGATCATTAGAGCATACTTTTGCCCATTTATAATGGGCATTTGAAAAACAAGAAGCTTTTTGTTTTGGCTTAGAATTAATGCCAATATGCCATCACAAGCTAATTAGCTGATGAAAATTATTCTTTTCCAATTACTTTATGCTTCTAAGGCATCCTCTTTGTAGCATAATTCCTTTTCTTGTTTCTGAGGCAACATCATCTTCTGAATCCTCTCCAGGAAGCTCAGCATTGTCTCTAAACTTTTGTCATCTGAAATTGACAAAGAAGAAACAAAAACCAAAGAGATACTATCAATCAACGAAAAATTAATGCAGATCCAACTACTCCAACTTAAACTAATGACACTCAAAAACTTAACCCCAAGTTGCAAGTAGTGATTCACATGTGCCTTTATAAAGATTTATACTTTGTTCAGATGAGCTATAAGATTATATTTCATGACATCGAAATTATTGTTTTATCATTGACCCTTAAAAATTCAATATTGTTTTGTCGTTTTGATGCGATTAACTATTCATCCGAATGAAGCTTTAACCAACAACTTTTCAAACCTAAATCACATGTCCCTCAAAAAACTAAAGACCTATATTCAAATTGCTTCTTTCTAGTGATTCACTTGTATCTTTATGTGGACTTCATTCAATTTATATATATGGATAAGGTATAACAGTTAATCCAAAGGAACAATTTCAATTTGAATATATATATATATTATATATATATTCTTTTATTGTTATAAAATTAAACTCACCGAATCTGGGAATAGTGTGGCCTTTTGGGTGATGAATAATAACAGGATCTACACAAGATTCCAAGAGCTCCAATCCATATGGTTTCAAGAAATCAGTCTCTCCTGCAATAAAAAATAGGTTTTCCTGAGTGAGAAACAATATATATATATATATATATATATATATATATATATATATATATATATATATATAAAATCTAGTACTATTTTGGCCAGGGTTGGAAAATGAGAGTTAGCTAAATAAACAAATATTGTATTCAACCCAAATGCTGGCTGATGTAACCTAATTTATTTCATTATGCAAAAAATAAATATCCTATTTGTTTTTTTCTTCATTTTTATTGTTTTTAAAGGTTCCTGTCAGGAAGGAATTATAACTCTAGCAAGAAATTTTTTATTTATTAAAGGAGAAAATAAGATCAACATCTAAATACAAACAAAACTTAATCACTAATTCATCTCATTTAGTTGGATTTTTTTTTCATATTTCTCAATAAAGATAAGCAAAATTTGGTAAAATAAAATAAATATGACCTTCAAATCCACAGTTTCAAGTACATAATTATACAAATAGAACCTAGAGAAAAAAAAATAAAAATTTTATAACTACAAATTTTAGGGATGTCTTGAACAAGAGACCTAATTAAATAACAATTTGATATTCTACTTTGAAGATTTAAAATTTTTATTTAACGTGGGAATTTTATAAAATGAAGAAGCGTACTTTGAAACTTCTGAAATGGAAAGAAAATATATATTTAAAAAAAGAAAAGAAAAAAGAGACCTAAGTTCAAAGCATTAATTAAGCAGTTTGGCAATTTTGGAAGAAGACAGTCACAGACAAAATTATACCTAAAAAGTGGAGGGATGGGCATTGTATGGGGGAAGAGTAAGCTTTCTCTGCCACTGATGCTGACTTGAACTTAGCCCCTCCAACTATTATCAAGAACCTTATTTTGGCAACTTTTGTGAGAGCCACACCCTGCGGCAATAGCCAATGAGGCAATAAGCCACCCACGTTGCATGATGCCCCTTAGCCCCTTATTTGTGGGCTTAAAAAGGGTTTAAAGATTATATAAAATAACATAAAACAATATAAAACTGAAATCGTGCAAAGCAGTTTCAACGCACCTGCGCCTGCATTCCAGGCAATCCAGCCGACAAGATGGCCCCCTGGTCGAATATTCAACAGTAAAAGCACATGTTATTTGTTGTTGTTGGTGTTTTTTTTAGCTTCAATTTGGGTTGAGTAAAGGATAACCGAAACGGAAAAGGAAAAAAATGGAACATAAGTTAAAGGATTCCTTGAATTCTCGGCAACCAAACAGAACAAACCTGTGAGAAACCCAGGAGACCATCGAACGGTCCTTGCTCGATTATAATATCTTCGATATAAGCAAGACACTCGTCAAAGTTTGTGTAACTCGTAAATTCCTGCAAACAAAGTAAACCCATGTTTTTATTCATCTGAAAAAACTCAAGCAAACAACAAAAGCTTAAGAATAAAACGTGTGACGGTTTTGTTTTGCTTACCTTGTTGAACTGAAACCACTCGTAATAGGGAGGATCAAAGATCCCTTCGACGTCGGATTTCCCCTGAGCTGGAAAAGGCGCATCAGGATAAACAAGATCAATCTTTTCCAGCACTGATGCAGGCCACTTGGTCTCTATCTGTTTCTTGAGAATCGCTCCGCTCGTTCTGAATCCATGGAGGCAAAGAAATCTTGGTTTCCTCACAATCTCAGATTCACTTCCCATCTTTAACAGAAATTGCAATGTTTCTGACTGTTCTTCCGAGGCCGTTTTCTTATTTTTGTCTTTGTCGAGGGTTCGGGTTGCTAGATTTATAGCCAGACCAAGGACGATGATAACTGAAAGAACATAGCGTGACGCGCTCGAGATGAGGGCAGCTAAGCAAAAACGACTACTCTCGAAATCGAATAAAGAAAAAGACTACTCTCCCGATGATTGGGAAGAGAGGTTTGTGAAAGTCAAGTCAAAGAAACTGACGATTGATAAAGTTGGTAGGACTGTTTTGAACGGCTATGATTTGTTGGATATTTATGATTGTAAACGGTTAGTATGTTACTTCCTCTCTCATTCCTCACGTTTTCTCTGTTCTCCGCGATGAAAGGCGCGTGTGAGCACCCGCCGATTACATACTTCCTGATTATATTTCTCCATTTTAAAGAATTTTTTTTCCACTACGGCGAATTTTTCCACCACTGTTGACTGGCAACCATCTAGATGGTCTATATTCATAAATCATCTAGATGGATTGTGTATACTGTTATCGGTCATCCGCAAAGCACACAATATTAATTCATTAACAAATAAAATTAAAAACTACGTAAATTTTTAAAATTAAATATCAAGAAAGTCCTTTAATTTATTTTAAAAAACTTGTATAGTTTTTAATTTTATTCATTAATACGAGGACATTTTATTGTTAATTGACAAGATATAATAGTTAATATTTATAGTGTATAGTAACATTGAAGAGGTCTTTGAAAGATTTTAAATTCGAATCTTATCAAATGTGATATTAAATTTAAATTAATTATTTATAAATTTAACTAATTATTTATTCATATAATATAATATGCTGATTGAAAATGTACTACTCAAAAATAAAATTTATAATATACAGATTTATATACTATTAATTCGTTAAATATAAACGTTATTTGAATATATCCTCAAACTTTAATAAAAAATGAATTAAATTAAATGTCTAACTTCTATCGCCTGTAAATAATATTTTATTTTTTTTGTAATTATACACGAACTTTTTAAATCATTTTTTTTTTAAAAACAAAGCTAACTGAAACAACTTTTAAGTTGTCTTACAACTCAAATTGCTCTGTAAAATCTGTAATTGGAAAAAAGGAAAAATTAATTATGACTTGTCACGAATTTATCAACAATGTAAGATAACAATTAAGACTTTTGGTTTTTTGATATTTCGATTAGACTTTTTTTATTGATTTTAAAAATTTTATGATTATAATTACAAACAAATAAAAGATTATAATTTAATTTATACGCAATAAAAAGTAAAAAATTTAATTTCATTTTTATAAAAATTCAAACAAATATTTGAGTACTAAACCTAAAACTGTAGCTCAAACTATTATATTTAAAAAAATTTTATAAGACAAAAGATTCTACCTGTACTTATTAGTAGCTGATGGACCAAAAACATGTGCTGCTGCTTGGCTTGTCACAATTCAAACAAAAGAAAAAAAAGCTAAAGAGTGAGAAATTCAAGGTCAATTTCAAGATTGAGGATTGGAATTGGATTTATTTTTACAAAATTTTATTTTTCTAAATTAAAAATCAATAACTATGTTTTAAAGTAGTCTTTCAATTTAGTATTCAATTTGAGTCACCAATTTTTTTATGCCAAGTGTTGCATGATGACTGGCTCTAGAAAAAAAGACCAAAACATAAAAAAAATTATCATATTTTTTTTGTTACAAAAAACTATTTATTAAAACGTTTCTTTTATTTTTTGTCAAGATATTTTTTTAGCTCTTTTTATTAGATTTTTTTAGTCCTGTTCATGTTATATTTTAATTGTCACATGTCACATGCTAATTGGTGCAACTTATTTTAAAACTGTTTAACATTTTTTATTAATTTGAGGGTGACAATAATTTTTTATACCGTAGATTTATAATGCAAAAAATTTATCAGTTATATATAAAAACAATTTAAAAGATTATTTGGCTATCTCATAGTAAGTTTTTTACTTGTCACTTGATTTTTTAAAATATTTTTCTATTAATATTTATTAATCATGATAATACATTTACAATTTCTAAAGAGATATTTTTTTTGAGATTGTTTAAACGATAAATAATAAATACTTAATAATTAAGTAATACTTACAAACAAATGTAAGTTACATATTTTTAAAAAGATCCATGTAAATTACACTTGCAAATCTGCTTTTGTGATTTATAAATGATTAAATTTCATATATTTAATTTTGATAATTAATATGACAAAGTCTACTTACGATGGACTAGGCCCAATAGCGTCAGAGTTCACCACGTGGATGAAAATCACTAGGCCATGTGGCCATCGGCGACAGAAGCCAAAATATCCGAATGAAGCCTGTCGCTGGTGACAGACTCTAGACCTATCGCCTGTAATCATAATGCGACATGTGGCATTAGGCGATAGAACTCAAAGCTACATCCCTACGCCTGTCGTTGGCGACAGACTTAAGTCTGTCGCATGCAATCATAAGGCGACACGTGGCGTATGACTCTGGTTCCCGCTGGAGTCAGGGCCCTGTCGCGACACCATATCCATCTGCGACACGTGGCACTATTTTCAGCTCCCGCTTCGTGACAGACTTCTCACGCCTCAAAGTGCCCGCAACGTGGGTCTCTCACTGGGTGCCTGCGACAGGCCTTGATTTCTCCCGGTTTTCGAGGAACTTGTGTTATATCAGAACACAAACTCTCAGCAAGAAATGGACTTATTCTCAGATAATTAACCTAAAATATTGGCCTATAAATAGGCCCCCAGGTACAATTGTACTCTCTAATTTTTGACTACTGGCTTTTACGCTTCCCAATACTGAAGAACTTTTTGCTGACTTAAGCATCGGAGTGTCTACGCAAGGAACCACCCCTGCGTCTCTCTGAATTTTCTTGTTTTACAGAAGCTTCTTGGAGACACGTGGAGACTAAGTACGAACATCGACGTCAGCATACCTTTATAATTGTTTTGTGCAACAACAATTAGCGCCGTCTGTAGGAAACGTATAAAAAGCCAATCTGAAATTTTCTAAGATGGTGAGAACAAGATCGACAAACGTAAGGACCGGAAGTGAGGAAAACTCTGTGAGCTCCCCTAAACAACAGATTCACCAGACGAACCAGCTGAATAGGCAGGAAGAAAGTGTTACTGTGTCGGCGGCAGAATTCGAGGCTCTGAGGCGACAGAGTGAAGAAACTACCCAGGCGCTGCGAGCCATGGTGGATCTGTTCCAAGGAGTTCTCCCGACATTGAATCTGCCGCCTGCCGTACAGAACTTGGTAGGAGGAACAAATAGAGGTGTCCCGTCGCAGGTGTTTGGACGACAGGAGGACACGACTGCAGCAGACCCCTATCGTCGGCGAGAGGTTCCCCCTGTGGAAGAGCATGACATTCATCAGGGTGCGGCAGGACAGGGGAGCAGAAGGCCTGTCGCAGGTAACCCACGAGAGACTGAGGAAGCGGCAGGCCTAGGCCTTGCGATAGGGGTCACGCGACAGGTGCCTGAGTGGCAGGGCATTGACCAGGCGACAGGGTCTACCGCCTACCACCATAACTTGTCAAATTTGGCTGGTACTAACTTGGAACGTGGTGTCGGAGGTGCTGGAAAGAACGGTGTTGAAGATCAGAACACTTGTGGAGCCGGGTCAGAGTTTGACCCCACTTGGTGTATGCAAATGGTACGAACAAACGCACCTCAAGCTAGGGGCAAGGAAGTAGTCAGAGACCTACCTGATTCGTCTCATGGCCGAAATCAGCTCGCTCCCCTCGTGGACATGATGAAGATTATAGAACAGGTACTGGAAGAGAAAAAGTTAGTGTCTGCAGAAGAGAGCCAGAGCAGAAGAGTACCGTTCTGCACGACCATCATGCAAAAACCTCTACCCCCAAAGTTCAAAATGCCGCAGATGATCGCATACACCAGAAAGATGGACCCCTACGACCATATGCAAAACTATGAGGCCCTAATGTTGTTATATGGATGGGAAGACGAGATAATGTGTAGGGCTTTTTCCTTAACTCTGTCCGGACATGCGATGAAATGGTTTAATAACCTGCCTGAAGGGTCCATTATCTCTTTTGACCAACTGCGAAGCGAGTTTCTCAAGGCGTTTGCGGTGAATAGTCAGAGAAGGAAGGAATCGACATATTTGCTCGCTATTAAGCAGGGAGCTAAGGAGTCATTGGAGGGTTATGTGGATCGGTTCAGAGATGCTACTTTGGAGGTGCGAGATCTACAAGTTGGTATAGCCGTGGCAGCCATGTTATAGGGGATAAAGTCTGAGAAATTGCAAGAATCTCTGTCGCTAGACCAGCCAACAACCATCTCAGACCTGCTTTCCCGCGCACATAAGTATGTAACCCAGGAGGAAGTAATGAAAATGGTGGCGATAGGAGAATCCAAGGATGGAAGGAAACGAGGAAGAGAGGTCACTGAAGCATCTTCTAGCCAACCGAGAAAGTTTGAGAAAGCTCCCGCACTGAAATACAATTCCTATACTCCACTCACCGAATCTCGAGCTTTGGTATTAGCAGCTATTTAGGGGATCTAGGCCGTGATTTAAGGTCTGTTAGCTCTTATAGGCAATACCGAGAGGGGGGGTGAATCGGTTCTTAGTTAACCTTATGCCCGTTTTTCGGTTTCTCTAAATTCTCTAGCCTATTTGAGTGTTTTCTAAGTTCTCTAAGCTAGGCAATTATACAATATAAATTCAATTCAATAAGCACAATATAATTGCAAGTAAAGAGAGTAAAGAAAGAGAGATTTACACAAGCGATTTATAGAGGTTCGGCTACCTTGCCTACGTCCTCTACCTTGAGACGCTCCCAAGGATTTTCCCAAATTCACTATACTTGAATTTGTCTTTACAATCCCTCTTTTTACAGGCTTAAGAGAAACCTCTCTCTTTTTCTAGGCTCAAGAGAAACCTCTTCTCCCTCTTTTTCTAAGGCTCAAGAGAAACCTCCCTCTTTTTCTAAGGCTAAAGAGAAACCTCCCCTTTTTACAAGGATTGAATTGGATAACAAGTTGTGTAATCAAGGAAGACCTCTAAGTAGGCAAATGATTACAGAAATTGAGCACAATGAAAAACCTATACAAAGTTTGTGCTAAGCAATATAAGAAATAGATGAATGATAGAAGATGAAGACTCTTTATCTCTTGAATTGATGTTGAGGCTTGAGGAAGATGAATAAGATGATGAAAGATGTTGCTTGGTTGTTCCTCTTCCTTCCTTTAGCTTCTAAGCCTCTATTTATAGTCCCTTGGATGGTTTGTGGACGTTGGTTGGAGCCAAAACAGAAAGTAGCCGTTGTGTCTCACAGAAAAGAGCCGTTGGGGGCTTTCTGGTGCAAAGGGATCGATCCTGCTACAGTGGGGATCGATCCCTTTTGTCCAGAATCTTAATTCTGGGCTTCAGGGACCTTGGGAAGACTTTCTGCCAAAAGGGGATCGATCCTGCTACAGTGGGGATCGATCCTTTTCTTCCAGAGGGCATTTTTCCTGCACTTTTGGGTTAGAAATGATATGACCTTTGATCCTAATTCAACCCAAACCATTTATAAGTTTTAAGGGAGTTTTTCTTGACTTTCTCAAATGAAAATATTGTCCAAACATTCATCAAGTGATTTTCTAAAATATTCAAGACATTACAAAGTATTAAGACCAATAAGAGTATGTAATTAAATCATGGTCTTAAGTTTGATATGATCACTTGAAAATGAATTGAGAAAATCATGTGTGATGAGCAAATTTACAATGTGAATTAAGACATTAAAGCTTACTTAAGTTTTTGTCATTTCAAAATATATATTGCAATTTAAAGCTAACAATCTCCCCCTTTTTGATATGACAAAACTTAATGTAAATTTGCTTTGAAAATTCTTTGAAAAGAATACTCCCCCTCAAATAAAGCAGGATTTTATAAAGCTCCCCCTTAATATAAGCATGGGTTTTGAAAATGAATTTTCCCTCATTATCTCTCCCCCTTAATATCTCTCCCTATATCTATCTCTCCCTTTATCTATCTCTCCCCCTTTTTGTCATAGCAAAAAGAATAAAAAAAATATGCTCCCCCTAAAATCGTGGCTATGTGAGAACAAATAAAAATGCTCCATCCAACAAGAAACATGTTAGTACATGGGACTCATAGCACAAACAAATAAGTCAATTGTTCATAAAGAGTATGAAATATTCATGCAAAGAACATGACTTATGATCCTATACCAATTGTTTATAAATGATTTTGATACCAATTGTTGATAAGTAATTTTCCAAGAAGGTTCCAATTGGTAAGAAGTTAAGCAAGCACCTAAGTATATCAATTGTTCTCTAAGGTCCAACTAAGGTGCATGGTAATACATCATGATTATGAGCTGAATTAGATGACATATCATATGCATGAGCTCATAAATCATGTTCAAGCAAGAGTGTGCATAGAATCAAAACATATAGCAATTAACTTCAAATTCTAGCACACAAGAGTTTCATGCAAAAATATCCTAAGAGAATTCTTCTCTATTTGTCATTTCAAACTAAAGAGCATGAGAAGAATTGTCAATTTAAAGCTCATACCAATTGGCAATTTAGATTTGGCTTACCAATTATTGAAAATATGGTTACCAATGATACTAATTGTTATTTCAATCTAAATACCAATTGTTACTAATGGTTGACTTAGGCATTTTGCATGAATCCAATATCTATGTGTAGTGTGTTCATATCAAGAAAATAATCATTCCAAATATGCAAGAACACAACACATATCATCAAATATGCATATGGATCAATTAATCATTAGCACACTATCATAAAGTATTAATCCATATTCATATTCACAAATTTATACCATATGGAAGATTTATAAAATCAAGGTATTCAAGCAAACACATTTTCTCCCATGGTTTCAAGCACCCAAATCCTATGCTCATTTTCTAATTCAAGTCCTTAACCAATTATGAGCAAGGAAAGATTCAAATAATAAATGCATGGATATCAAGTTTGTTCAAGTTTGCATTTATCTTTGAGTGTTGGTGTTGTCATTAAGACCCTAGTTCTTTAAGTACAAGGATGATAAAGTTTTATGCATTTTAACTTTTAGGATCCATTTACCATCACAAATTATAGGCCAATGACTATTACCAATTGTTGAATTTACATTTGGAATCAATCCACTAGATGTAAAATTATCATGAAACCTAGTGTGGAATAGATAAGTCAAGCTAAGAGACATAATCCTATAAGCATGCTTGACTAAGATGAACAAAAAGAATGAGACATATTTATTATGTACAAGTTCATCAAATTCTCAAATATATCCATAAATTCTTGAAATAATTCTCAAAATTATGGTTAAGCATTCATTGAAAGTATATTTCAAGGTTATTTCAAGAGTTATGCAAATCATGAATGTTTACAACAAGAAAAATGATTTTGCACTTGTGAGCTCAAGAAAAATGATAATGATTGTTGAGAGTGATACCATTTGTTGGAAATGATATTAATTGATGGAGTTGAGGCATGATATCAATGAAGAATGAGTTTTCATATATTACCGATCATCAAAAAGAAGTTAAAACAATGAATTTTAAGTTGAGAAGAGAGAAAATATCAAAACAATGAAAAGTTCTTCTCAATTTCGGTTGAAAACATGCAGGAGTGCCTTTTCTGGCCTGGGGGGATCGATCCTGCTACAGTGGGATCGATCCCTCATATGTTCCTGCAGATTCTGCAGTTGTTTTTGACAGAATTGGACTTGTGAGGTACCAAAACTTCGTTTTTGAGTGTTTTAAGTCCAAGTAAAGGTTTAAACATTTGTAAAACATGATTTTGGACTTGTATGAATGAAAAACATGAATGAAAAACCATTTAACAAAAGATTTTGCAATTTTGGAAGCATTTTCACAATAAAATGCATTTTTGGCCTCAAAGGAGGTCATTTTGAGAGTTATGCATATTTTGACCAAACCAATGCATTGAATTACATAAATATGTCAAAACAAACTTGTTCACATAGATTTTGAGCATATATAACATTAAAACATACATCTTGTGAACAACATGCCATGATTGTCAACATACAAGTTCTTCATTAATGCACATGACATAGCATTTTGCATATATGACATATTTCGCAATTTGAGGCAGGTAAATACATTATTAACACATAGAAAACTTGCTCAAACTACAGAAATCCAATAATAATCATAAATCATGCTTTTCATTCAATAATCCAATGCCTCATGAATCATCCATCAACCAATCAACAATCATTTTTCATGCCTTTTGATCAATCATTCAACTCACAAAGATTATCAACCACATTTCTCATCTATGCACAAATAATCAAATAAAAGTTTTAAGGAGTAAAGAATTAAGCTTACGAAACTCCTTTGCTTGAGTATGCTTTGCCTTGAATTGTTGAGTCCACCTTGTGCCATTCTTTTGAAGAATTGTTGTGATGGATCCTCAAGCTTTTCCTTTTTCTCATTGGCACAAGCAATCTCCATGGAGATGTGTAGAGCATTCAAACCCATTGTTCCATTGTATTCCCATGCTCTAACACTCCTACAATAAACAAATTTATGCATGCTTTGGTACCCAAATTTTCTTGGGTCCATGAGAGTTAGTGTTCACAATTTTTGATCCTTTTGGGATCCATTTCAAGCATAAATCATCATTATTTATTGCATGCTTTGGTACCCACATTTTCTTAACTACTCTTCCTCTAAATGTAGTTTTTCTATAAGTGCATGCTTGTGAAGAGTGTCCTATTCTATTGCATAGTGAGCATGTAAGAGATAAATCATGCATAGTATTTTTGCTCACTAGGAAATTCTTTAGATGAGTTTCTTTTTGTATTGCATTATATCCTAACCCATCTTTGTCAAAGAAAGCTCTTTGGGTCTCAAGCATGTGATCTAGCTTTTGTTGACCCATATAAAACCTAGTAAATGAGTTATGCAAATTTTTATTCTTTTCATTCAACTCATTTATTTCTAAGTTAGCCTCTTCTAATTTCTTTTCAAATTCTAGCTTAGTATTAGTCAAGGCTTCATTTTCTATTTTTAATTTAGCAATGATTTTCTTATATTTGGAGTTCATGCATTGAAATTCATTTGCTAAATCATCAAAGGCATTTTGGAGTTCACTAAAGGTATAATCATTATCTTCACTAGAACTACAACTACCTTCATCATCACTAATGGCCATAAAGCATGAGTAGGCTACCTCTTCATCTACATTTTCCTCATCGGAGCTATCACTATCGCTCCATGCAGCCACAAATGCTTTCTTCCTAGGCTTCCTATCCTTTTCCTTCCTAAGTAAGGGGCAATCTAACTTAGTATGACCCGGTTCATTGCACTCATAACACACTAAGGGGTCTTTTTCTCTTCTACTTGACTCTCCCCTATGATGTCTCCTATTTTGCTCTCTCTCATTCATTCTCATAAATCTATTAAATCTTTTAGCAAACATTGCCATTTCCTTTTCTTCCTCATTTCCACTCTCATTTCTATCATCTTCAATGACCTCATGAGTGGAAGACTTAAGTGCTACCCCTACTTTCTTTGAAGGCTCTTCATTTCTTTTTAATTTCATTTCATATGTAAGTAGGGAGCCCATAAGTTCATCTAGAGACAAGGTGTTAGGATCCTTAGATTCTTCTATAGCAGTCACCTTTGCCTCCCAAGATTTTGGCAAGCTATTCAAGATTTTCTTAACCATTTCTACATTGGAATAGCTTTTGCCTAATGCCTTAAGTCCATTAATTATGTTATTGAACCTAGTGTACATTTCACTCATGGACTCATTTTCTTTCATTCTAAATAGCTCATAATCATGTGTGAGCATTCCTACTTTGGTTTCCCTAACTTGATTGGTCCCTTCATGTGTGATGGCCAATTTGTCCCATATTTGCTTAGCATTTTCACATAGGGACACTCTATTATATTCATTGGGACCTAATGCACAAAAGAGAGTGTGCATGGCCTTGGCATTCAATTGTGCCACTCTCATGTCATTTGTGTCCCACTCATCCTCACTCTTAGGGACATCCTTTCCATCTACTTTCTTCATAGGAATTCTAGGACCATTCACTATAATTCTCCACACTTCATAATCATTAGATTGTACAAATAGCATCATTCTAGTTTTCCAATATGAGTAATTCTCACCATTGAAGAGTGGAGGTCTAACTAATGATTGTCCCTCTTCTCCTAGGGGTGTGCCTATATTCAAGTGAGCCATTTATGATCTTTTTGCTCGATAGAGGTTAGTCTAAATCAATCTCGAGCCCGTGCTCTGATACCAATTGTTAGCTCTTATAGGCAATACCGAGAGGGGGGGTGAATCGGTTCTTAGTTAACCTTATGCCCGTTTTTCGGTTTCTCTAAATTCTCTAGCCTATTTGAGTGTTTTCTAAGTTCTCTAAGCTAGGCAATTATACAATATAAATTCAATTCAATAAGCACAATATAATTGCAAGTAAAGAGAGTAAAGAAAGAGAGATTTACACAAGCGATTTATAGAGGTTCGGCTACCTTGCCTACGTCCTCTACCTTGAGACGCTCCCAAGGATTTTCCCAAATTCACTATACTTGAATTTGTCTTTACAATCCCTCTTTTTACAGGCTTAAGAGAAACCTCTCTCTTTTTCTAGGCTCAAGAGAAACCTCTTCTCCCTCTTTTTCTAAGGCTCAAGAGAAACCTCCCTCTTTTTCTAAGGCTAAAGAGAAACCTCCCCTTTTTACAAGGATTGAATTGGATAACAAGTTGTGTAATCAAGGAAGACCTCTAAGTAGGCAAATGATTACAGAAATTGAGCACAATGAAAAACCTATACAAAGTTTGTGCTAAGCAATATAAGAAATAGATGAATGATAGAAGATGAAGACTCTTTATCTCTTGAATTGATGTTGAGGCTTGAGGAAGATGAATAAGATGATGAAAGATGTTGCTTGGTTGTTCCTCTTCCTTCCTTTAGCTTCTAAGCCTCTATTTATAGTCCCTTGGATGGTTTGTGGACGTTGGTTGGAGCCAAAACAGAAAGTAGCCGTTGTGTCTCACAGAAAAGAGCCGTTGGGGGCTTTCTGGTGCAAAGGGATCGATCCTGCTACAGTGGGGATCGATCCCTTTTGTCCAGAATCTTAATTCTGGGCTTCAGGGACCTTGGGAAGACTTTCTGCCAAAAGGGGATCGATCCTGCTACAGTGGGGATCGATCCTTTTCTTCCAGAGGGCATTTTTCCTGCACTTTTGGGTTAGAAATGATATGACCTTTGATCCTAATTCAACCCAAACCATTCATAAGTTTTAAGGGAGTTTTTCTTGACTTTCTCAAATGAAAATATTGTCCAAACATTCATCAAGTGATTTTCTAAAATATTCAAGACATTACAAAGTATTAAGACCAATAAGAGTATGTAATTAAATCATGGTCTTAAGTTTGATATGATCACTTGAAAATGAATTGAGAAAATCATGTGTGATGAGCAAATTTACAATGTGAATTAAGACATTAAAGCTTACTTAAGTTTTTGTCATTTCAAAATATATATTGCAATTTAAAGCTAACAAGGTCGTATTGCGATTACCACTCAGCGCATGGGCACACAACCGAAAAATGTAGAGAGTTGATGAATCAGCTAGAAAAGCTAGCACGAGAGGGAAAAATAAACCGTTTCGTATGGAGAGGTGATAGAACTAATTATCCTGCGCAGAACAGAGGAAACAATTTCAGAGATAGAAGAGGTGAAAACAGAGGACCTGTTAGACAAAATGAATGTGAAAGAAGAGATAATGACAGAAGGGTAGAAAGAAGGAATCGAGAGGAAGATAATGAACCCACAGGGCCAGCTATTAACGTGATATCCGGAGGTGAGTCATTAGCTGACACTTCTTCCTCGTCTCGAAAGACCTACGCCCAACAAGCTTATCAAATTAATTCGGTGATGGAGGAAAAGCATGATGAAGAGCCCATTACTTTTACGCCAGTTGACAGAGATGATGTAATGATCCCTCATGATGACCCAATGGTGATTTCAGCAGTAATAGCAAAACACCCAGTGAGTCGCATCCTAGTTGATAATGGGAGTTCGGTAAATTTGATTTACTGGAGCTGCTTTGAGAAAATGAACATCTCGAATGATAGATTGAAGCCAGTAACCACACCACTGTATGGCTTCTTAGGAGAAAAAGTGAAGGTGGAGGGCACAGTTCAACTACCTGTGACATTGGGGGAAAGCCCGAAGTGTGTCACTCGACAAGTGTTATTTATGGTGGTGAAGTCAACGTCAGCGGCGTACAATATGATCCTCGGGCGGCCATTGTTAACTGACATGAGAGCGGTGGTGCATCCCTACTATTTGTTAATGAAATTTTCGACTCCTCGCGGTGTTGGACAAGTGAGGGGAGATCAAAGGAAAGCCAGGACATGTAATATCGCATCCACCACATGTAAAGGGATTCAGATGAAGGAAACCCTTACTATTGAAGAACCGCCTAAACCAAAACCTGATGAGGAAATGGAAACAATCCAATTGGATGATGAAGATAAAGGGAAAATAGTATACGTGGGAAGCTAGCTGCCTGAAGAAGTAAAAAGGGAGATAGTCCGATGCTTAAAAGAGAATTGTGATGTGTTTGCATGGACTCCAGCCGATATGCCTGGAATAGACCCTGAAGTTATTTGCCATCGGTTGAACATAATCTCAGGGGCAAAGCTGATAAAACAGAAGAAGAGGAATTTTGCTCCAGAGAGGTAACAGACAATAAACGAAGAAATCTCGAAGTTGTTGCAAGCAGGATTCATCAGAGAAGTTAATTATCCGGAGTGGTTCGCTAATGTTGTGATGGTGAAAAAAGCCAACGGGAAATGGAGAATGTGTGTGGACTTCACAGATCTGAATAAAGCTTGTCCTAAGGATTCGTATAGAGCTGGTTACGGGCCGGACCGGGCCGGTTCCGGACCGGTTTTCACCGGTTCCGGCCCTAACCATGAGAAAACCGGTCTGAACCGGTATCAAACCGGTCCGAACCGGTATCAAACCGGTCCGGTTCGGACCGGTTCTATTTCTTATAAGAGGCGAACCGGCCCGGTTCGCTGGACCGGTTCGCCTCAAAACCGGACCGAACCGGTTTAAACCGGTTCGGTCCTTTTTTTTTTTGCTTTTTAGACTTTTTATTTCTAAAAATTTATATTAATTTATTTTAATATATATTAATATATTTTAATAATTTAATCTAATAAATTTATTTTTATAATAAATAATGTTAATAGTTTAATTTAACAATAATTTATTATAAAGTTATATTATAATTTATTTAATTAATGTAACAATAATGTAAAAATAAACTATTATAAAATTATCTAATAAAATTATTGTTATAATAAATTAAAGTTATATTATGAATATAATATTATGATAAAATGATATTTGATTCAAAATACAAATAATGATATTATGAATACTATTATTATATTCATTTTGCATATCTTTATTTATATTCATTTATTATATTCATTTTGCATTTAAAATAATTTATTATATTTGAAATATCATTTACTTAATATTTATTCATTTATTTAATATGTTTTTAAAATATTAATTCATTTTGTATTTTAAATATTTATTTATTTTAAACATAGATAAGTATAACATTAATTAATTTGGTATGTAATAATAATAATAATAATAATAACAACAACAACAACAACAACAAAGGAGAAAAAAGCAGAGAGTAGAAGACCAAAGATTTTTTACGTGGGAAACCCCTTCAAAAGTTAGAAGGGTAAAAACCACGGGACCGTAGTCCATAAAAATATTCACTATGACTAAACTTATTTACAATTTTACATACAATTTACAAAAAAAAGATTATTCTCTACTCTTCATAATTTATACGGATTGTCTTGGAAATTTCTTCCTCCTCTTCTGAATTATTATCAGCAAATTCATTGGCCATTCCAAGTTCGACATTACGCGATTCCGCATCAAACCAATCTTTAAGGCATGTTAACATGCACAATGAATCCGGATTAAGAGTGATTCGATGGTCTCCAATAATTCTTCCACACGTCGAGAATGCGGATTCCGAAGCAACAGAAGAAACTTGCACCGCAAAAACATCTCGGGCCATAGAAGCTAAAACTGGAAATTGTTTTTGGTTTTCTTTCCACCATTGGAGAAGATCAAAGTTATCATCTACAGAAAAATCTTGACTTAAGAAAAATCCTAGCTCATTGAAGCTAGAACTTCGTCGAGTTGTTGATCCCGATCCCGATCCAGATCCGCTCGCTTTTCCTTTTAGCTTCATTCTTTTCTTTGCTGCTTCCTTAATTGCGTTTAAAATTCCTTTTCCTTTTTTGCTACTTTCGGTTTCTTCGTATGAATCTTCTTCTTCTCGATTAAAGTTGAATTGCTCCCTTTCTGTTTCATAAACATTAAACAATTCTCGAAAAAGATTGTTAATTGAGGACTTTTGATCCTCAATAGAATCAAGACCAAGAAATTCTTTATAACAATCAAAAAAAATTTCTATATTTACCTCACCTTGACTAGGATCTAGTAAAGTTGCAATACAATAAATAGGAGGAATTATTTCCCAATATTTTTTAAATTTTTCCTCCATATCATATACAAAAGAACTTAAAGTTTCATGATTCCTAAATTTTACAAATTTATCAAACATTGTGTAGATAATAGGAACAAAATACGGTGTAGTTGGATAAATTTGAGTTGAAAATCTTTCGGTTGCATCTTTAAAAGTAGATAATAAATCAACACAATATTCAATAAAATTCCAATCATCTTCAAAAAGTACTAATTGTGTGCTATTTGTATAATTGTTATAAAAAGGAGTAACAAGTTCTTTATAAGGTAAAATAGAAGAAAGCAAACGATGAAGTGAATTCCATCTTGTTTCCACGGGAAGTGGAAATGCTTTAACAGGTATATTATTTGTTATACAAATTTGCTTCCATTCACGTTTATTACTTGGTGTGCGAATCCATTTTGCTAAAATTTTAATTTTATCAATTGGACCTATGCTAGTACCAGTACCACTAGAACTAAAACCACTTTGAACACATAAATTTATAATATGACATGCACATCTTGCATGAAAAAATATGCCTTGCATAACAGGGTTTAAACTTTTAATTAAATTAGGAATAGCTGCAGTATTACTCGAAGCATTATCAAAAGTAATAGCAAAAACTTTATTATTTTCTAGTGCATATAATTTACAAACTTTAGTAATATATTTATGAATAGTATATGAATTATGTGCTTCTTCTATTACATCTAAAGATAAAATTCATTTTTGCATGGACCAATCTTCATTTATCCAATGACAAGTTATAACAAGATAACTTATACCATTAGTACGAGTCCATATATCACTAGTTAAACTAACCCTAGATGAAATATTACTAAGTTTATCAATTAAAGCTTGTCTATATTCTTTAAACATATCCATGCAATCTCTTTTTAATGTATGTCTAGAAATAGATTTATATGCGGGTTGTAAATAGTTACAAACAAATTCTAAATATCCTGATTTTTCACAAATTGTGAATGGTTGTTCAGTCCTAATTACAAATCTAACTAAACCACGTCTAGCTTGAACATTATCAAAAATAAAATTTTTTCCACCATCACGTGTATTAATTTGAGATTGTTTACCTTCTAAAATTTCATCTTCTTCGGCATCAGGATTAATTTTATGTGCAGTAATTAAATGTCTTTTATACGTACCTGTACCGCCAGCACCTCCACCGGACTTATAAGAGTAAACGCCTTGGCACAATTTACAGATAGCACAATATTTATTCGTCTCACCTTCTTTTGCTACAATATCGAAATACTCCCATACCTTGCTCGTTTTCTTCGACTAAACTTCGGCCTTGATGATGTAGCAGCAGTGGTGGCAGCTGATGATTGTGTTTGAGCATGACCTCCACGTTGACCACGACCAACCGATGGCGCCGCCAAAGGAAGCTCCTCCTCCGGATGAATATCGGGTTCGATTTCATTAAATGATTCGTCACCCAAATTAGGAATTTCAGTGGAACCAAAAGGTCGAGAAACAGAGCATGAACGACGAAAGAAATTTGACATTTTTATATTTTTTTTGAAAATAAATATATGTTAAAAATTAAAAAAATAGATGTATGATATATATAATATATTGGAATTTGAAAATTGAAACTTGAAAATTAAAAGTAAAATTTGCAAAATTATAAAATAAAAAGAAAAATGAAATTTATAAAGAAAATGATGATATTATAAATTTGGAATAAGGAATATATATAATATATTGAATTTGAAAATTAAAAGTAAAATTTGTAAAATTATAAAATAAAAAGAAAAATGAAATTTAGAAAGGAAATGATGATATTATAAATTTGGAATAAGGGAATTTAAGTGAATTTGAGAGAGTTTGAGTGAATATTGAGAGAGTATGTGAGTGAAGAGAATAAGAGTAGATGAATATAAATAGTAGATTTGAGAGAAAATATAGAAGAAATGTAAATGAAAATAGAAGATTATAAAGGTATTTATAAGAAAAAAATTAGAATAAAAAAATAAAAAAAATAAAAAAAAAGGATTGATGGGCAACGGCCGTTGCCCATCAAACACAGAGCAGAGGCAAGCCTCTGCTCTGCATATTGCAGTTGCACTGCACTACTGCAGTGCAACTGCAAGAGGCCAAGCCTCTTTTTATTTTTTTTAATTTAATTAAAATAAAAAAATAAAAAAAAAAGAAAAGAAAGATTGATGGGCAACAGGTTGGCCGTTGCCCATTAAAAAGCAGACTCGCAGAGGCAAGCCTCTGCGAGTCTGCATGCTGCAGTTGCACTGCAGTGCAACTGCAGTTTTTGTTTTTTTGTTTTTAAATCGGACCGGTTCGAACCGGTCCGATTATGAACCGGGCCCTTAACGGGCCCGGTTTTAATAAACTAAAACCGGCCCAGCCCGGTAACATACCGGGCCGGGCCGGTTCCGAACCGGTACAGTAACGGTTCGGATTTTGGGCCGGATTGACCCGATCCGGTTGCGAACCGGGTCGGGCCAACCCGGCCCAATAAGCAGGTCTAGATTCGTATCCACTACCTCGAATTGACAAGTTGATAGACGAAACTTGAGGGTATGAATTACTTAGCTTCTTGGATGCCTTCTCGGGATACCACCAAATCATGATGCATCCGGATGATGAGGAGAAGACTTCGTTCATTATCGATGTTGGGACATATTGTTACCGAGTAATGCCATTCGGTTTGAAGAATGCGGGGGCAACTTACCAACGCATGGTAAATAGGGTGTTCCAAGACTTGTTGGGCAACACTATGGAAGCTTATGTCGATGATATGATCATAAAAAGCCGACAAATAGAATCACATACCAGAAAAATGACAAAAGTATTCAATGTGCTGCGACATTACAAGATGAAGTTGAATCCTAATAAATGCTTATTCGGGGTGAGGTCTGGAAAGTTTTTGGGATTCATGATTACTAATCGCGGGATAGAGGCTAATCCCGAGAAAGTTCAAGCTATTTTAGACATGAGGCCACCCAATACTGTAAGAGAAGTTCAAAGGCTGACAGGAAGGATAACAGCCTTGAGTCGTTTTTTGTCCAAATCAGCTGAAAGAAGTCTACCCTTTTTTAAGGCAATAAAAGCAGGAAAGAACTTTAATTGGACGGAAGAGTGCAACGACACCTTTGAAAGGTTGAAAGACTACTTGAAAGAGTTGCCTCTGTTGTCCCGACCACAACCCGGAGATCACCTCCTCATGTACCTCGGTGTAGGAGAGAAAGCTATAAGTGCAATCCTATTAAGAAAAGAAGGAGATAGGGATTGCCCGATCTATTATGTGAGTAAAGTCCTGCTAGATGCTAAAACAAGGTACCCCTTAGTTGAAAGGATAGCTTTATTCTTGGTGATGGCAACCCCGAAGTTACGACCTTACTTCCAAGCTCACTAGGTGACTATCTTAACAGATCAGCCTTTGAGACAAATACTGCAGAAACCAGAGCATTCCGGTCGTCTGATCAAATGGGCAATCGAATTAAGTGAATATGACATACACTTCCAGCCTCGCCAAGCAATAAAAGGGCAGGCGTTGGCAGATTTCATTGTAGAATGCACTGGCCGAGAAGTCCGTGTAGAAATAGAGTTAGTTTGATGGAAATTATTTGTGGATGGAGCTCGTAACATGGATGGCAGTGGAGCCGGAATTGTGCTAACTTCGCCTAAAGGGAAAACCTATGAGTATTTCCTACGTTTCGACTTTCCAAGTTCGAACAATACAACTGAGTACGAAGCCTTGATAGCTGGGATGAAACTTGCTGAGAAAATGGGAGTCAGCAACTTAATGGCTCATAGCTATTCGCAATTAGTGGTAAACCAGTTCTCGGGTGAGTATGACGCACGAGAACCCGCTCTAGTCCCTTATCTGCAGAAAGTACAATTATTGGCACAGTCATTTAAGAACCTCCAATTGACTCAGATAAATCGGTCAGAGAATAACCATGCAGATGCCCTTTCAAAGTTGGCTTCTTCTAAAGGAGTCAAAGGGGGTATGGTCAAAGTGGAATCCCTCGCTAGGCCAAGTATTGAAGAAGAAGATGTCTGTGATGTCGAAATCGGAGGCGATTGGAGAAGCCCAATCAAAGACTACATACTGGGGGGCACACTCCCCACTAACAGAGACGAAGCTCGAAGGCTGAAGTTAAAAAGTGCCAGGTTTACCGTGGTGAATGGGAAACTCTATAAACGGGATTCACAATGCCCCTGTTGAAGTGTCTAGGGCCCCAACAGGCTGAGTACACCTTAGCTGAAGTTCATGAGGGAATATGCGGTGAACATTTGGGGGCTCGAGCCTCGGCATCAAAAATATTGCATACGGGGTTTTTTTGGCCTAAAGGATGCCACAGACAAAGTGAGAAGATGTGAAAAGTGTCAGAAATTGGCTCATATAACTATCACGCCTGTTTCGACTCTTCAGAACACCCTCCAACCAACTCTATTTGCATAATGGGGACTAGATATCCTGGGGCATTTTCCCCTAGGCTCAGGACAAAGGAAGTATTTGCTTGTGGCCATAGATTACTTCGCAAAATGGATAGAGGCCGAGCCTTTGGCTACAATTTTTGAGAAGAAGGTGGAAGCAATGGTGTGGAAAGACATAATTTGCCGATTTGGGATCCCCCGTGTGATAAATGCAGATCATGGGAAGCAGTTCGACTGTGGTGCTTTCCTAAATTTTTGTAGTGGCCTGAAGATTCTCCTAAGAATATCTTCTATGTCTTACCCACAGGCCAATGGGCAGACAGGGGTGAGCAATCGAACTATACTGCACTGGTTGAAGACTAGACTGGACAAGGCAAAGGGAGAATGGGTAGATGAGCTCCCAAGTGTCCTATGGGCCTACAGAACGACAAGCAAAGTGTCAACAGGTGAAACACCGTTCAATTTGGTATATGGCACTGAAGCCCTCATCCCAATAGAAGTTGGAGCTGAGTCACCCAGACTAGTCCCTTACATTGAGGAACTTAATTCTCAGGGACTAAGGGAGAATCTAGACCTGCTAGATGAGCTGAGAGATAAAGCAAAAATGAGACTGGCTGCTTACCAACAGAGGGTAGCTTCTTATTACAATGCACAGGTGAAGAACAGAGAAATGCAAGAAGGAGACCTGGTGTTGAGAAAGTCGGCAATCACAGACGCCCATAAGGAGGATGGAAAGCTCCGGGCTAATTGGGAAGGACCATACAGAGTCAGAAAGATTGTCGGAACTAACACATGTACCTTGGAAACCTTGCAAGGAAAGAAGATCTCAAAGACTTGGAATGCCAACCATCTGAATCTGTACTGGCAGTAAACATTGTACTTCTTTCTGATTGTTATTATTTTTGTCTTTACTTTTTCATCTATTGCTCCGTTACTATTGTTTTGCAATCATCTGATTTATGAATAAAGGTCAGCCTATTATTTTCTATATTCTTTAATGCAATGTGTGAGACAGATTATGTGTTACAGGAATGTAAATGAGGCAACAGCTGGCAAACTAAAGTCCCTAAGCGAAAAATGCGCGAGACGAGCAAACTAAAGTCCCTAAGTGAAAAATGTGCGAGACGGGCAAACAAAAAAGTCCCTAAGCGAAAAATGCGCGAGACGGGCAAACAAAAACGTCCATAAGCGAAAAATGCGCGAGACGGGCAAACTAAAGTATGTAAGTGAAAAATGCGCGAGACGGGCAAACTAAAGTCCCTAAGCGAAAAATGCGCGAGACGGGCAAACAAAAAGTCCCTAAGCAAAAAATGCGCGAGACGTGCAAACAAAAAAGTCCTTAAGCGAAAAAAGCGTGAGATGGGCAAACAAAAAGTCCCTAAGCGAAAAATGCGCGAGACGGACACATCTAAAAGTCCTTCAGCACGGAAATGTGCGAGACGAGCAAAGACCAGTCCTTAAACACGAAAAATGCGTGATAAAGGCAAAGCCTAGATATCTAGGTATTACGAGGTACATTGAAATTTTCAGACTAATATGTTGAAATGAGTTAGCAAATTATGGTTAACACCTTGACATTTTAGTCGTTATTCAATAAAGTCCTTAAGCGAAAAAAGCGCAAGATAGGCACAATGCTCGAGAGAAGTTCATCTTTGCACAGGAATAAGAACGCTGTCTCAAAGTAGAACTTGGGGAGCAACATGGTATAAAAGGTAAAAGTATACAAAGTATTATACTAAATTCACATAAACAGAAAAAAAGAGCTACATAATGAAACAGTACTTTTCATTCAAAAATCTGCACAAGTATTGAATTTACATAAACAGAAAGAAAAAGCTGCAAAAAGAAATGTACTTTTCATTGAATATTTACAAATAGAGGAAAATACAAAAAATTCTAATCTACACTGAGTACTAAGTCATCTGGCTGAGAAGAAGCTGCCTCGACACCGGAGCCCTCAATAACCGGGGGATCAGGAACTTAAGGAATTGAAGCACAAGGATCCTGGGGAGCCGAAGGAGCCATCCCGGATGAAGGATCATCACTTGAAGGCCCAACCACAGCTACGGAGTCTGGCATAGGATCAACGGCTGTGGAATCAGAAATCTGGAACTCATCGCTGTCCAACCCTAGAAGTGCCTCGATAGACTCAGGCTGATCGCCCGCCTCGATAGTCTCAGGGACGTCACACATTGTTGAAGGTTCAACTCGATCACGTGCGCCAGAAGACTCAGGCGACGTTGTGGCTGTCGAGGAGGCCACGGGCCCTCAAGATTGTCCAATTCGTCTCCAGCACCCTCCTCCAAATAGGCATCTGAACCTTGCAAGTCGGGCTCGTACTCGGTCCAAGGAGGAGCTGCGTAGTACTTGGCCTCCTCAGTGAAGAGCAACTCAGAAAAAGTCTCGCTAGGTCGATGCTTCTCCAGCCACGAACAAGCCAAATAGAAACCATACTTGATGAATCCCGCCGCGAACATTGCTTTCTTATCATAGCAATGTTGGGACAAGCGGTACTCACGAACGGCCTCAGCCCGAACCTCTCTCTGACGGTCCAATACGTTGTGCAGCTCTTCAATGGGTTCATCCCGTTGTCTCTCCATGGCTCCCCGGTCATTGACAGCCTTATTATAAGCTTCTTGGTACCCCTGAAGGGAAGCCACCTTCGCTTGCTCTTCTTGGAGCTTTCGCTCAAGATCAGCATTCCTTCGCTCAAGATCAGCGTTCTTTTTATTTAGCTCCTCCGTCCTTTTGGTATAGGGGCGAAGCTGGACAACCTCGTTCATAAGCTCCATTTTCTGTTCTCGAAGCTCACGAATGTCTTTATCGGCTTGCTCCCTAAGGGCCCTGTGTCGAGCAGTAACAGCCGCAATTTGCTGAGCCGTCTGACAAGACAAAAAACAAACAAAGACTCAATAAACCTGACGAAAAAGCCTAAAAAGGAAAAAGCTAATTACCAAACAAGCACAAAGCTTACCTTCATCGCGAGGTAGTCAGAATTATCCTCCGCCTCAGTCAGATTGGTGAAAAGCCTCGCCTCGTCGCGAGGAAGAATGATGCTCCAAGCCAGACGAGATGCTATCCTGGCATCCTCAATGCTGTCGTTGTCATTCACCCCGGGATAGGTCTGGAAGTCTTCTCCACCTACAACGACCCCGCTATCAACTGGATAGTGCCTCAAAGTCGGATCGACTACCTTAGGCAAAATTGGTCTTGTAGGCATTGTGGCTTCAATAATTAGCCTCTTCCTATATTTGCGCCTAGGCTGGTGAGGAACAGACCTATCCTCAGCAACACGAGATCCACCCTCTTGACCGGCTGAATCACTCCTCTGGGACTCTGAGCTCTCGTGGTCATCTGAACCATGATCAGGGACAAGAGGCCTCTTTCGTTTATTTCTCCCAACCTCTTGTGTAGGATGGCTGGATACACCAGCGGCAGGAGGAGGGGCAGTAGGAGCACGAGCTGGTACAGATGAGGGAGCACGAGCTGGTCCAGATGAGGAAGCCCCAGCTTGCGACTGAGAAGCAGGAGCCGCTCGAGCAGCATCACTGGCATCCCTCCTACACAAAAACTCCTGGAAGTTCATACCTGCACAATATAAGAAGGAATTAGCTGACCAAGTAAAACACCACACCCACGTATACAAGAAGTAAACAGGAAATTAGAAACCTAAAAAACCACCAATATCCTCTAAACTATTCAATGATGAATCCAAGGGGAAATCGACGAAGGGACTCCCAAAGGCATCGACCCGAGCCCACTCAGGATTCTCCCCTGACTGATCACTAGTACCCGCAGCCTCAGGAGTCTCATCCTTCAAGTCCGAAGAGGATTCATCTACAAGATGACCTACAGGGGCGGACGCTTCGACTACGACTACCGGAGATGGTTGACTAGGACCAGCATAAAAAACACGTGGAGTCACAGGCAAGTTAGATGGGGCAGTGGAAGTCCCAACAACGGTCCTACTTACCCCCCAGCCGGCAGCGGTGATATTCTCCGGGGTTAAAAGGGAGAATAAGTTACGCTCCCCAGTAGAACAGATTCGCCGAATAGGCTCACCAAATTGGTCTCTCAAAGTTTCTGCTTTGAATCTTTCTGAGCGCTGTGAGTGGTCGGAGGTATCAGGATTCCATCTAGAGCGAATCCGCAGGTCACTTGGAATCTCAATAACGATCCACTCGCTCTCAAAGTTGCGCAATTTATTGGGAAGATCCGAGAAAATCTTATTGTTGGGAAACTCATCGACCTTTAACCGTTGAAGGGAGAACGTTATTAACCCTTTTAACCCACGAACTCTGAAAAAGGCGCTAAAGAGAGGAACTATGGGAACAATACCCAAATTATGACACATTATGGAAAAAACCACCAGCTGGGCCCACTCATGAGGGTGGAGTTGACACGGGACGATATCCTTATACCTAAGAAACGCTTCACCAAACTTCGGGAGAGGGAAGCGAAAACCGAAAGATAAAGAAGCCTTGTGAACCGCTACACCATTTCTAACCAAGTCGGGTGTAACCTCCCCTTGAACTGGAAGTCTATAGCTATAACCCGAAGGAAGAGGGAAACGAGTCCTGATATCCTCTAAATCAGCATTTGTCAAAGAACACACGAGACCACCCGTTCTAAGTGTCTTACCCAGGTGTAGCAAAGACATGGCAAAAAGAAAAAAAAAGTAGCCGGCGATAGACTCGATAGGTGACAGACTTGTTAGGCGACAGACCTATTGGGCGACAGACCTACTAAATAAGACACTCGCGGAAAGCCTAAAAACTATACTCGAAAGACTAAACACCTGCGAGAGACTTAAATCTAGTGCGAGAGGTGGTAAATAAGGCGACAGATGTATACTTACTGTCACTAAGGTAGGCGAGAGACTCTTTGGCGAGAGAGATGAAAATGGGCGACAGACGGCTGTTCAGAGGTTTTCGTGCGCTCTCTCGTCGGGTCCCAGCGGTTTATATAGCCGCGACAGGGAATGCCAAACGTCGCGCTTGATCGTGTCTCTCGCAAGATAGAGCTTTTTCCACCTGCAAAAAATACAAAAAATAAAAGAAGAAATTACGAAAAAAAAAACAAAGAGCACTATTCACGGTAGGCTAAGGCCCAAAAACATATATTTATACTCTCTTGGTTGGAGAAATCCAACAAGAGAGTGGGGAGCAATTGATATGACAAAGTCTACTTACGATGGGCTAGGCCCAGTAGCGTCAGAGTTCACCACGTGGATGAAATTCACTGGGCCACGTGGCCATCGACAACAGAAGCCAAAATATCCCAATGAAGCCTGTCGCTGGTGATAGACTCTAGACCTATCGCCTGTAATCATAATGCGACATGTGGCATTAGGCAATAGAACTCAAAGCTACATCCCTACGCCTGTCGCCTGCAATCATAAGGTGACACGTGGCGTATGACTCCAGTTCCCTCTGGAGTCAGGGCCCTGTCGCTACACCATATCCGTCTGCGACACGTGGCACTATTTTCAGCTCCCGTTACACGACAGACTTCTCACGCCTTAATGTGCCCACAACGTGGGTCTCTCGCTGGGTGCCTGCGACAGGCCTTGATTTCTCCCGGTTTTCAAGAAACTTGTGTTATATCAGGACACAAAACTCTCAGTAAGGAATGAACTTATCCTCAGATAATTAACCTAAAATATTAGCCTATAAATAGGCCCCCAGGTACAATTTTACTCTCTAATTTTTGACTATTGGCTTTTACGCTTCATAATACTGAAGAACTTTTTGCTGACTTAAGCATCGGAGTGTCTACGCAGGGAACCACCCCTGCGTCTCTCTGACTTTTCTTGTTTTACAGAAGCTTATTGGAGACACGTGGAGACTAAGTACGAACATCGACGTCAGCATACATTTATTATTGTTTTGTGCAACAACAATAATTAATAATATATAAATATTTTTAATATTAAAAATAAAAATATATAAATAAATAATTATTTAGTAATATTTAAATTATAAAAATGTACAAACATTAATATTCATGATTTATCTTCTTTTATTACAATACTACTAATTTTACATTTCGTTGCGAAACACGTGTCTAATACTCGTAAAAAATTAAATTATTCTAACCCGTTTGATTAGTTCTTTTATCAAGTAAAAGAAAAATTAATTCTTATGTTAAATTTCGAGTTTAATTATTGTTTTCAAATTCCATATTGATTTGAAAATTTGTTACAAAAATTAAAAATAAAATCATAAATTAATATAAAAATAATAAAAATCAATTGTTAGGTTATTTGAACTCGATTTACTTGATAAATCAAACTAATCAAATTCATAAAAATTGAATTATCATGAGACATAACAAAAAAGTTTCATGCATGCCTAAAGGTATAAAATAATTAAAACTTGATTCTGTAATGATCGGATTAAATTTCATGCATGCCTAAAAAAAATACGATGATGTGGCTTGATAATAACCGTAGAAAGCATTTCCAATTGCAATAGATTTACCTATAAAAATAGAAGAGCCAAAACAAAGCCAGCAGATCTTCCCGAAAGCGTTAAAGAGTAAATAAGCTGTTGAAAACAGATTGGATTAAAAAAAAAACGGTTGAAAAAAAAAAAAACAGAAAATTCCAGCATCGCACGATTATAAACCAACGGTCGATATCTCTTTCAACGGCGTCATCGTTGAAAAAATTACATCGAGAGAAATAAAACCAGATTACGGTTTTTCAGAGTCGGGCGAGCTATCGCTTCAATTTTCTTCTTCTTTCCGTTTCAATGGCGTCTGCTTCGAACCGAAGCGCTGGTGATTATTCCTTCTACGGCGGTGCGGCTCCCTACCGATCAAGGTTTAATTGTATTCTTTTTTGTTTTCTTTTCCTTGAATCTCTTTCGATTCAATTAATTTATGATCAGAGAATTGAACGGTTTTGAATTTCTTAGCTTCCCTTTTTCGTTTGTTTCTCTGAGCTAATTTTGATTATTGTTAATGTTGAAATAGGGAGGGTTTAAGCACGAGATCGGTGGCTAGCTCCGATGAAATACAATTGCGGATTGATCCGATGCATGGTGCTGATTTGGACGATGAGATTACCGGTCTCCGTAGCCAAGTTAAACAATTGAGAAATGTCAGACTTTTTTTGAAACTTCTTTATTGATTTATTTTCTAATTTGATATTTTATAATACATTTGATCTTTTTTTTCCTTTTTATTTTGGATTGTTGGTTGAATTGCATGAATGATATTCAACTCGTAAAATTCAACTTGACTTTGCTGATAATTTGATGCCACTTTTCATCTTCGTTTGCTCGGCTTTAAGGATTCAGGCTAAATTTAGTGTAATTTATTCCTTAGATAAAATCCTGTCCTGCATTGGTGTTTCTTTCCCTTTTTAGCGGATGACATAATGATCTTACTAGTATTACTTTGGTCTATTTTCATTTCTGGAAGAAATTGGAAACGAGATTAAAATGGATAAAGATTGAAGGTCACTCTGAATTGAGATAAATCAGGCTTATAAGCATTTATCTTCCAATGGTATTTAATATGCTATGGTAGGTCACTTTAAAGTCTAAATTGAGATAAATCAAGCTTATAAGCATTTATCTTCCATGGTGTTTAACATGTGTTTCCTTTTCCTTTCGGAGCTGAATCAATTTTTCCTTTTGCGTGGATGTATATCTTGACCCTTCTTTTTAAAGTTTGGCTTGTGACTTATTTGGGGGTTGCGTTGGGGTAGGGTACATTTTTTCGTTCTATACATGTATTTAGCTAACAGGCTGAATCATGCCAATCTTAAAGGTTGTCTGAACTTGGTTCTTACTGAAAAATATTGCTGCAGGTTGCTCAAGAGATAGGATCAGAAGCAAAGTTTCAGAAGGACTTTTTAGATCAGCTGGTATTTGTTACTGATAAATGCACCCTTGCTTCACATTTGTTCTCTTTATGTTTCTTGCCTGCTATGAATCCTTGCTGTGAAATTTTTATTGCTTCCATATGAGGAATTACTACCTTAGTCTATCATATTTTTGGTTTTACTGTAAAGTTGCAACGTCTTGTATAGTGAAGTGAAATGAAGAAGGGAGGCGAGGGGGAATAGAATTTTAATCTCTTTGAAGTTTGAACTATGGAAGTGTTGCAAAATAACCTAAAAAGGAAATGCAAATTCTTACTTATCTATGCGCTATCCCTGACAATGTTATTTATCATGTGATTTCTATTTTGTAAAAGAGGCAATGAGATCTTCATCTATCACCTAAACTTGTAGAACTAATTTCCCTCTTTGTATGGGTAGGAAACGTCCTCTTTACATCTTCAGTTCATATCCTGAACCTGTATCCATTTCAACTAAATTAGTGAAATTTGATGTGCCCTGTTCTATAATTCATTCAATTATGCTTTTCCTCCATCTCTTTCTATTTTGTGGTAGACAAGCAGGCAAAGTTCTGTTAGCTATCAAGTGGTGGTGGCTAAATGCAAAAGAAAACAGGAAGCAATGGTCGTGTTTTGTGTATAGGATAAGGATAGAATAGGACAATATAAGATTATGGATAGGAAAATTTTATTATATCATCTTATCTTTTGTTTAGTGGGTACAATGATTAATAATAAGATAAGATATTTTTTTCTATCTTTCACCATTTTTGCTATGTGTAAAATTATAAGTAGTATAAATGATTTTTTTTATTACTCTTTTTTAAAGTAACATAGTTTAAATTTATAATTTTTTTTGTTATAAATACAAATAAAAAATTTAAATATCATTTATAATATTATAATTTATAGTAAAATTTATTACTCGATTTTTAATAAAAAATTACTTCTAAAAAATTTATATTACGTTTTCAAAAAATTTATTTTTTTAAAAATCAAATTTTTATAAAAAAAAATTATCATTATTTTTTCACTTTTTTCCTTTCCTTTTTGTTTTAGTTCTTTTAAATGATTTAATTTAAAATAATTTTTTATTGTAAACTAAATATATTTTTTTATAAATTGAGTTTTTCTAGGAAATAAGTTTATTTTTTAATTACATTAATTTTTTCAAAAGACAATTGTTAAATATTTTTCTTTATTTTTATTTTTATGGTTACTTTTTCTTCTTTCTTTTTTTGTCAATTAGAAGGAAATATAGACAACTAAAAAAAGGAAAAAAAAATACGAGTTAAATTCAATAATTCAAAATTTATAAAGTAAAATATATAATTTTTAATAATTTTATGGTTAATAGTTATTTTTTCTTTTTTTTTGACAGGACAAAAGGAAAAAAAATTAAGAAAGAAAAAATAAAATTTAAACATAAGAAAAAACTAGTTAAAAAATATATTTTATAATAATTTTTATGTTTGAGAATTTTTTTTCTAAAAAATGACTTAAAAATTTTAATTATTTCCGAAAAATAATTTTTTAAAAAAATGTGTTCAAGAAAAAATTAACTTATTAAAATTATAGTTTTTCTTGAATCAAAAACAAGAAAAAAAAAGAAAGAAAAAAAAGGAGGAAAAATTGGATTAATTAATTAATTAAACAAAAATGCTTATCATTTTATTAAATGTTTAAGTTAATTTTTAAATATAAAATTTAAGGATGAAATAAATAAAATATAAATATTTATTTCTAATCTCTTTGGATTAAAAATAATCCTCACATTTTAGAGAGGATTGAATCATTTATACTAGGAGGATAACTAATCTTTTTTGCAATCTGATCCTCTCCTTAATGTGTGCACCAAACATCATCATCATCATCAGAGCCTTTATTCCAATAGATTGGGGTAGGCTATATGAACCAATATCTAAAATCACGTTAGATCGTCCATATGTATTCTCTGCCTCCATAGATTCCTATTCAAGGCCATTTGCTCATCTAATTCTAAAACCTCCATGTCTTTCCAAACTACTTCCTTTCAAGTCTTTTTCGGTCTTCCTCTAGTCTTAACCCTTCTCTCAACATCCATAGCCTCTATTCTCCTAACTAGAGCATCTACAGGTCTACGTCTTACATGTCCAAACCGACGTAAACGATTTTCATACATTTTGTCTTCGATAGGTACCACTCCAATCATCTTACGAATATCATCATTTCTCATTCTATCCTTTCTTGTATATCCACATATCCACCGTAATATTCTCATTTCTGTTACACTCATCTTTTGTGTATGTAGCCTCTTAGTCGCCCAACATTCACTACCATATAACAATATTGGTCTAACAATTGTCCTATAAAACTTGCCTTTCGACCATGTAGGAATTCCTTTATCGCACAACACACTTGTAGCACTTCTCCACTTACTCCATCCAGCCTGGATCCTATAGGTCACATCACCATCAATCTCTCCATCCATCTGTATTATTGATCCCAAGTATCGAAAATGATCCCGCTTAGCTGTCGCCACCCCATCTAACTTCATTACATCATGCTCTTCCAGTCGGTTAGAACTGAATTTACACTCCATGTATTAAGTCTTCACTCTGCTTAGTTTAAATCGTTTTGATTCCAACGTTTGTCTCCATAATTTCAACTTTGTATTGATCTCCACTTTAGTTTCCGCACATAGGACAATATCATCTGCAAACATCATACACCAAGGCACCTTATCCTGGATGGATTTTGTCAGTTCGTCCATAACTACCGCAAACAAGAATGGACTCAACGCTGACCCTTGGTGTAATCTCACCGTGATAGGAAACTCACTTGTTTGCCCCCTACCTGTCCTCACATGTTCCTTGCGCCTCTATACATGTCCTTAATTAGTTTAATATATTTCAAAGGAATTCTTTTCTTCATTAAGGAGCACCAGAGTACCTCCCTAGGCACTTTATCATATGCTTTTTCCAAATCTATAAAGACCATATGAAGATCTTTACCCATTACTCGAAAGCGCTTCATAAGTTGTCTAAGCAAATATATTGCCTCCATAGTTGATCGACCCAGCATAAAACCAAATTGATTCTCCGATATCTCTACATTCTTTCTTAATCTCCGTTCTATCACTCTCTCCCATAGTTTCATTGTGTGACTCATCAATTTTATGCCTCGGTAGTTAGTGCAACTTTGAATATCTCCCTTGTTCTTATATAAAGGTACTAAGACACTCTTCCTCCATTCATCTGGCATTTTGTTAGTGTGCCAAATCTTATTAAATAGATTTGTCAACCACCTAACTCCTACATCTCCAAGGCATTTTCAAACTTCAATTGGGATGTCATCAGGTCCAACAGCTTTTCCATTCTTCATCATCTTTAGTGCCTCTTTTACCTTTGTCTCTTGGATTCTACGCATAAAGCACCGATTTAAATCCTTAAGAGGCATCGAAATATTATCCAAAACTTTATTTTATCCGTCATTAAATAATTTGTTAAAATAATCTCGTCACCTGTCCTTAATGTCATTATTTTTAACGAGAGTTCTTTGATGCTCATCCTTAATACATTTCATGACTCCTAGGTCGCGACTCCTCCTTTCTCTTGCTCGCGCCAATCTGTATATCCTTTTCTCTCCCTCCTTTGTGTTCAACTTGTCGTAAATCTCTTTCGCAACCTTCGTCTTAGCTTCGACCACAGCCTTCTTTGCCTCCTTTCTTGCTACCTTATATTCTGAAAAACTCTCTTCTGTGTTGTTCTTCTTTAAAGCCTTGTAACGCTCTCGCTTAGTCTTTATAGCATCTTTTACTACTGCAGTCCACCATGTTACGTCCTTTCCAGTCGGCACTCTTTCGTTTGATACTCCTAATGTCTCTTTGCCTACCTCTCGAATGCATTTTGCCATCTTATTCCACATTACATTTGGGTTCTCTTCTGTTGTCTAAGCCTCTTTTTGAATCCAACTATCTCTACATGTTGTATGACAATCTTCTTTTAGCTTCCACCATCGAATCCGTTCAATTCCTTTTTGTTGGTTCCTTCGATGTCGTCTATCTATCTTCATATCTAGAACTAAGAGTCTATGTTGCGCAGTAACACTCTCACATGGGATAACCTTACAATCCAAACATCTATGTCTATCCCTACTCCTAGTTAAAAAGAAATCTATCTGACTTGCTCTTGGTCCACTTCTAAAGGTTATAAGATGAGAATATCTCTTCTTAAACAATGTATTTGCTAGGATTAGGTCATAAGATAAAGCAAAATTTAAGATAGCATCTCCTCCCTCGTTTCTTACACCATAACTAAAACCCCCATGTACTCTCTCAAAACCCTCTCTACTTGTATCTACATGTCCATTAAGATCATCGCCAATAAAAAGGTTTTCTCCTATGGTTACTTCTTGTACTACCTTATCTAAATCCTCCCAAAACTGTCATTTACTAACCTCATCAAGTCCTATCTAGAGTGCATACACGCTAATGACATTCAACACCTCTTCTCCTAAAACTAGTTTAACCAAAATAATCCTATCCCCTTGTCTCTTAATCTGTACAACATCCTTATGGTACTCTTTATCTATAATGATACCTACTCCATTTCGGTCTCTATCTTTCCCTGTGTACCAAAGCTTATATTGTCAAGGTGCTATCTCTCTAGCCTTTTCCCCAACCCATTTGGTCTCTTGGAGACACAAGATGTTAACTTTCCTCCTACTCATAACCTCACAAATCTCACCTAACTTACCACTAAGCGTACCTATATTCCAAGATTCTAACCTAAGCTTATGGTTATGGACTAACTTCTTTACCCACCCCCGTCCATTGTGGTGTGGGAACCTTTGCCTATTTAACACCACATCTAGGAGTCGATGTGGCACGTCACTTCCGGGCGACGACCTAGCAACCCTTGCCCACTTTTCACTACACCCGGGCTCCGATGCAGCGCGTTGCTGTGTAGGGGACACCCCAACGATATTTTGATATTGGTTCATTTCATGAGATTAGACTAGTTTTTAAGGCTGGTTGTCCAAACCTACCGCCACCCTCCTCCTTTACCCAGGCTTGGGACCGGCTGCGTTAACTCACACAGGCGGAGTTAATGTGTGCACCAAACATAAGATAGGATAATTATCATCTTATCATTTCCATTATCCTATGCAACAAACATGACCTAAACCCTTTATTAAGCTCATTCTGCTCTTTCTTTGATTCTCCTTTTATTATAAATGCATGGACGAACATGCATGCAGAATGAGTTCTATCATTGTTTTAATTGCTGATATTTCCGCTTAAGATGGCATGGCATTACCTACATCTAGGTTGTAGTGCTTTGCTGTTTATATTTGGAAAAATGCCCTTTTCTATCTGCATTCTGAATTTGC
The DNA here is from genome assembly GCA_031772115.1 of Heritiera littoralis. Classification (NCBI taxonomy): domain Eukaryota; kingdom Viridiplantae; phylum Streptophyta; class Magnoliopsida; order Malvales; family Malvaceae; genus Heritiera; species Heritiera littoralis. The sequence goes on from JAPDPK010000023.1 coordinate 6,227,383, forward strand.
AATCTCATTTTATTACAGCAAATGACCATGATCAAAGCTCAAGCAGGGGTGAAGAACAACATTAGGAAACTGAACAAGAGCATAATCAAGCACGGTTCAAACCATATTGTTCATGTGGTTCTTTTTGCACTGCTTTGCTTCTTTGTTGTTTACATGTGGTCCAGATTATCCAGAAGATAAGTTTGGGAGGATGCTGAGATTGAATATGGCTCATAATCACTGCCAACGGTTTCGGTAGAGGTGGTTGTGTAAAGCTTTCTTCATGACTTCTATCAGTTTTTAATTGACTGATAATACCAGTTCTATCCTTACAAAAGAGGAGATATTGTTCCGTCATTAATGCGTAGTTTTGATGAACGATAATGTTGTCCATGCTAATGCTCTAGCTTAAAATTTTTAACTCGTCTTCCTAAGTTGCCCAGAATGTGAGAGCATTCTGGGAAATGAATGCTACAACTTAATTATGTTACTAACGAGTCGAAAACTGAACAGTATAAGGAGTAAAAGTGATTTGAAAGGAACTATTTACATCGATTTCTGTACAACAATTCTCTTTGGTCAATATGGTAGAACAATTATTTAATCAACACCATGGCTTAGAGGCCAAAAAGCTTTGCTGAGACATGACACCATTGTCATCGGATTAATGTTTGAGTTCATCCATAAGCATCATTTGCCGACTGAAATTGCAACCGAGGCAGGTTAATTCTAAATCCCCAGCTCAAAAAACAGTGGAGATAATCGCGTTAGTGGCGTCAGCAGGATCAAAATGCTCTACAGAGGTTGCTAGCCGTCAGGTTAGATGAGCACTGCTGCTCCATTGGACCTGTGGGACTACAAAGTCTGCTCCTCTTGGGTTCAGAAATCCTCACATGGGAAATTGCCACAGCAAGAACATCGACCATGCCATTTTCATCTTGTTCCTCTGACTTGCAGCTTGAACTGTTGGACGTTAAGACTGGCTTTGGACCTTGACGACAACCACCATCTATCCTCCTCATACTTAACTCAAATCCAGGAGAATTGAATACTTGGATAGAATGTCCTACTTGATTCTTTGATTTCGATTTAATGGATGATGTCTTTAATGAGTGCTCAGTGTAGAACAATATCCATGGATGCCCTGAAATTACACAATTCCAAATATCAGCAAGTGATGTTTAATGATTAAGCTATTACAAGAACTGTAGTGTTAGCCCCTATTCAAGTCCTAGGATAAATTTCTAATGGAAAAGAAAGCAAAAAATCATGATAAAATAGATGCACGAATTACCTTTATCATGGCTCAAGACGTTAATATATATAATTAGCTAAGTTACATGATTCATTGATGAATGCAAGGCTAATTCACAAATTTCTAGTAAATGTATGTATTATTTAGTTACACTAGTATTTTAGAAAGAGAAAGTTGGGCTTTACTTAGTACTTCATCGGCAGTTATTCTTGATGAAACATCCCTTGTCAGCATTCTCGCCAACAGATCACGTGCAAGTTTAGATACAGATTCCCATATCCCTGAGTGAAAATCCAGCTTTACATTCTTGATGGCCTCAAAAACTTCCTCCAAGGATTTTCCTTGAAATGGAAGAACACCAACCAAAAGCGCATGTAGGAGCACACCAGCACTCCATATATCAACCTTCTCAGAGTAATTTCCCAACAGAACCTCAGGCGCAACATAAGCCGGACTTCCAGCCAAACCAGACAAAGTCTGCCCTGTAGTAAATAGTAATTTGAGTCACTCAGAAGCATTAGGTTTAGGTACAGCTTAAAAAGGAGAAAGGATAATATATAAAGGCTAGATAACAACTGAGATTCTCTTCATCCTAAGCAAATGGGAAGATATGTCTTCTTGTCTCATGCAACAACTTAATTCTCTCTCTACCTCTTCCTTGATGCGTATGTGCAACTGGCTTTTGCAACCAATTTCAAAGTAAAGATGTCTTCTATTTGACAAAAACATTGGGAATATACAAGCTTAACTCTTACGCCTTCAAACATTTCAATATTGAGTTGCAAGGTAATAAACAAAGCAAAAATCTAAAAGAATCAATAAAAAGTAAAGGTCATATTCTTCAAAATAGGCGCCAGACATTCACCATTGGAAATTCTCATGGCAAGACCAAAATCTGCCAGCTTTATCTTTCCTGAAGTCGTGAGGAGATATTCTCTGGCTTAATGTCTCTATGCACAACTCCCATCTCATGACAGTACTTAATGACTAACATGACATCCTTAAAAATATTAGCAGCACGTTGCTCTGAATACTGAACCTCTGCCATTTGGTCAATCAAACGACCTCCGGAGCACAACTCCATTACGAGATGAAAGCAATCAGGCTCCTCATACACTGCCCGCAAAGTCACAACCCCGGGATGACCAGATAAATGCTGCATTATCTCTACCTCCCTGTGAACTGTCTCCTCCCCCTTACACAGGGTTTTACAAGCAAACTCTACTCCACTAGTCCTAGACCTACACAACCATACTGACCCAAATTTCCCCTGCCCAATCGTGTCACCTTTAACATAATCATCCTCGATCTTTTTCTTCCTACCAATTCGTGTAATTACCTCAATGCACCCTATCTTCCTCTTAAGACCTCTTCCCAGAGGTACCAAAGAGGATGCTCCACAGGGTGGGGCAGTAGCTACGGCAGCGAGTCTACTTTTATATGAACCTACAGGAGATTCATCCACATCTTCTTTGCACCTCTTTTTTAGCCTCGCATAATCTTCTAACGAATAATGAGACCTAATATTAGATGATATAGAACCACAAGTTGATGCAAAATTATTGGTTACCTCCGGACATGCATCAGTTTCACTTCCTTTCCTCTTCTTTCTCATCAAGTCAAGTATCAATTCAAGCAAACTTTTCTAAATCTAGACCTTTGATGCATTTAAATTTCAAATAAATTACATGAAACATCCAATTTGATATCACAAGCTATTTTGCTTTCCTTTCCTGTAAATCAACAGCAAAAAGAAATGATTATCAAAAACAATGGAAAAAACAGAAAAAAAAAGCAAATAAAAAAAACTTGATTCATTAACCCAAAAAACTTTGTGACCCCCAATTAAAGTCAAGGTATTAAAAAGCCCGTATTTGATTAAAAACGGAAATTTCATTTGAAAGAAAAAGAAAATCAAGATACTGAATCGATACTGTTTGCTTTTTTCATGGATTCTCCAGGGGACCCAACAGAACCTATACAAAAAATCTAACTTTGTTCTATCGTCACTCAAAATTTTCAATCTAATCATAAAAATTAAACAAAAAAACATAAAGTTCAGGCAAAGAACGAACCTTCTTTTTTTGGTACATAAGGAACGAACCTTTAAACACAGCCAAAAATCCCCCGATTCCACTAGGGGAGACACCGGTTGAGAATGGTTAAAAAGAAAGAAAAATTAGCGATATTTGGTAAGTAAATAATTGGGAATAATCGGAGGAGAGATCTGGGAATGAGATCGTAAAACCTAGAAACGTCCGGCTGAGAGAATTGGTGGTAATATTTTATTTTTTATATTAAAAACAGTCCAAAAGCGTTTGATCGGTTGTCTTTTTATTTTAATAAAATTTTAAAATATCTTATACAATCTCATAAAAGCCTATTAGAAAGAAAATATCCTAGATAGCTGACTTTTTTTTACATATGATGATAAATTAATTTTAATTTTTTATAAAATAATTTTGTTCAATTAATTATTAATTTTTTAAAAAATATATTTTAATCATTTTATCTATATTTAAATTAATTAAAAAATAAATATCTATAAAATTTTTTTATTACTTATTAAATAATATTAAAATGATTACATATATTTTTTAAAAATATTAAAAAAATAAAAAAATATGTTACAAATCTCATATGTAGAATTAAAATTTTTTATTAATAATGTTTTAAATAATTATCTTTATTTTTTTCGTTGTTCAACTTTATCCAATAATAAAAAATTTATATTTCCTTTTATATTTTATTTTTTTACGAAACACATCAATAAAAAAAATTTCATCTTTTTTTATTTTTATCCATTTTCTATGAACTTTGCTTCTAAAAATTCTCAAATTTTATACACATAAAAAGAATTTGATTTCTCTATAAAAAAAAAAAAGAATTTGATTCCAATTTCCAACTATATGAGTGAAAAAAAAATGTAGATTCAACGCAACCAAACATGGTCTTGAAAACACCCGATTTAAATCTCCGTATCTCAGAATTACTCTCAAAACTCGATTTTTTTTTTGGTTCATTCTCAAAACTCGACTTTGAACATTAGAAAATCAGACGCAAAGCCGAAGACAAAGGAATGGCTCACTGTATGAGGACAACTTTAAACCCTCCCAAAACCCCACTAAACTCCGCCAAAATCCGAACTCAAAGTCCCTTATTCCCATCAATCTCTTCTTTTGAAGCGAAACCCAAATCCAGAAAGTACCCCAAAATCTCCCTTTCTGTTATGTCCAGCCAAAATCAAAGCCAACAACAAAGTCCCTCTCTTGATGCTTTGCTCAACTCTGGTCGCAAAGAAGAGGTTTTTCTCACCATAAAACACTCAGTTCACAATTGTCTATCAGAGAGTAATCTTCAATTGACAGTTCCTGGTCTCAAATCCAAAACCAGAGGCAAGGTAGAAACAAAGAATTCTCTCTCTCTATTTACAAATATGCGTGAGTTAAGATTCGGAGTTTTGTGTTTTTTCTTAGAAACCAAACACAGGGTGGTGTTAAACGGATGGAAAATTTTGGCCAAAATAAAAAACGGATGGAAATTTTCTTAACTTGGATTAATTTGTGCAGGTAAGGGATATTTATGATAGTGGGGATTATCTTGTTCTGGTCACAACTGATCGTCAGAGTGCATTTGATAGGATTCTTGCCTCTGTTCCCTTCAAGGGCCAGGTTTTATTACTTGCTACTTTGTTGATGGTAAATATTAATAGTAGTAACTGTTATATAGTATCATTGTTGGAATTTCAATTTTCAGGTTCTTAATGAGACGAGTTTGTGGTGGTTCAATAGAACACAGCACATAACTCCGAATGCAGTTGTGTCGGTGCCAGATAAAAATGTTACAATTGCAAAGAAATGTTCTGTTTTTCCAGTTGAATTTGTTGGTGAGTATCTTTGTTATTCCTACCCTTCATTTTGCCACATGGAAGGTGTTTAATGGGAATCAAATTGTTTCACTATTACAAACTTGAACTCTGAACTCCCTTGGCTATATTTCATGATTAGGAGCTATTCCTAAGTTTGGATTGTGAACCAAGTTCCATGCTATCTATTAAAGCAATCAACAAGTCTTCCTTTGTTCCTTCACAGCATGTGAAATAGTGAACATGTTCTGTAGTTTTTAGTTTTATTGTATTTAGATGGGATAATTTCATAAGTTATGGAAGATAAAGACTTGTATAGTTTTGGAATAGGTAACTGAATTTCACATGGTCCATTTACAAAAATTTGCTTTTTGAATTGGTGGTCTTCTATGTAAGTTCATTGTTTTTTCCTTTTATCTTAGTTACTGTATCAAGTGGGATTTTGAAGCGCCACAAATTCAAAGTGATTTAAGTTTTCCATTTCTGTATGTCAACCTTATCATTTAGAGTTATTGCAGTCATCTGCTGTAAAATCCTCATCTGATCTGAATTTCAGTGCTATAATTGCTGTACCGATGTGCCACAAATTCAAAGTGATTTAAGTTTTCCATTTCTGTATGCCAACCTTAACATTTAGAGTTATTGTAGTCATCTGGTGTAAAATCCTCATCTGATCTGAATTTTGGTGCTATTTGCAGTTAGAGGGTTTGTAACAGGAAGTACTGATACATCACTGTGGACAGTGTACAAAAGTGGAATTCGAAATTACTGTGGCAATGTACTTCCAGATGGTGACTTTTCTGTATAGTTAATTTACTTTCTGTTTTTATCTAGAAATTGTGCTATATGATGGTGAATTAATATGTTTGTTATAGGGCTGGTAAAAAATCAAAAGTTATCAGCAAACATACTCACACCAACGACTAAGGCTGAGGATCACGATGTTCCTGTAACTCCAGAAGAGGTTGATCTTTTTTTCCTCAAATCTAAACTTTGACAGATATGCGGAAACTATAAAGAAAAGAACATGAATTTTCATCTTTCATATTGCTTTAGAGTTTTCCCCCTTCCCCCACATCCACCCCTTCAAACTTGGAAAGAGCTCCAAAAAATGGGTTCCTGTTGGCTAATCTTATCATATTGTTGATTGGTCTCTGTTTATCTTTTGGATAAGTTATTTCAAGTGGTGCATTTTCTTTGCAGATTATTGAAAGTGGATTGATGACTCAAGCCGACTTTGATGAAGCAAGGGAAAAAGCTTTAAGTTTGTTTGAGTATGGGCAGGTGATTTAGATTCTGTTCATAAGCTTCGTGTGCTTCATGATGTAATTGTTTACGATGCATGTAAGACAATATCAATAGACACGCTGAAATTCTTTGAGATGAGATGAAAGTATAAATCAGTGTGTTAAAACTTAAAATACACAAGAGAATAGAAGAAGGGGACAAACTCAATGTACAAGGCTTCCAAATTGTGGGGTCTGGGAAGTCATATGTATATAGCCTTCTTTTCGCATTAATGGAAAGATTGTTTTCGTGACTTGAACCTATGACCTCCAAGTAGAGATGCTTATTGGGCCGGGTTGGCCCAACCCGGTTCGCAACCGGATCGAGTCAATCCGGCCCAAAATCCGAACCGGTACTGTACCGGTTCGGAACCGGCCCGGCACGGCATGTTAGCGGGCTGGGCCGGTTTTAATCATCTAAAACCGGGCTCGGTAAGGGCCCGGCCCGTTAAGAACCGGGCCCGTTAAGGGCCCGGTTCGAACCGGTCCGGTAAAAAAAAAAAAAAAAGGAACTGCAGTTGCACTGCAGTGCAACTGCAGCATGCAGACTCGCAGAGGCTTGCCTCTGCGAGTCTGCGTTTGATGGGTAACGGCCAAATCAATCTTTCTTTTCTTTTTTATTTTTTATTTTTTTATTTTAATTAAATTAAAAAAAATAAAAAGAGAATAATTTTTTTTTTGTAAATTGTATGTAAAATTGTAAATAAGTTTAGTCATAGTGAATATTTTTATGGACTACGGTCCCGTGGTTTTTACCCTTCTAACTTTTGAAGGGGTTTTCCACGTAAAAAATCTTTGGTCTCCTACTCTCTCCTTTTTCTCCTTTGTTGTTGTTGTTATTATTATTATTATTATTACATACCAAATTAATTAATTTTATACTTATATATGTTTAAAATAAATAAATATTTAAAATACAAAATGAATTAATATTTTAAAAACATATTAAATAAATGAATAAATATTAAGTAAATGATATTTCAAATATAATAAATTATTTTAAATGCAAAATGAATATAAATAAAGATATGCAAAATGAATATAATAATAATATTCATAATATCATTATTTTATTTTGAATCAAATATCATTTTATCATAATATTATATTCATAATATAACTTTAATTTATTATAACAATAATTTTATTAGATAATTTTATAATAGTTTGTTTTTACATTATTGTTACATTAATTAAATAAATTATAATATAACTTATATTCTTATAATAAATTATTGTTAAATTAAACTATTAACATTATTTATTATAAAAATAAATTTACTACATTAAATTATTAAAATATATTAATATATATTAAAATAAATTAATATAATTTTTTTAAAAATAAAAATTTTAAAAAGAAAAAAAAAATGGACCGAACCGGTTTAAACCGGTTCGGTCCGGTTTTGAGGCGAACCGGTCCAACGAACCGGGCCGGTTCGCCTCTCATAATATATAGAACCGGTCCGAACCGGACCGGTTTAATACCGGTTCGGACCGGTTCTCTTATGGTTAGGGCCGGAACCGGTGAAAACCGGCCCGGTCCGGCCCGTAACCACCTCTACCTCCAAGTCACAAATGAGCAACCTTTCACCGGTGCACCAAGGCTCACTCTCAAAATACACAAGAGAATATATCCAAAAAATAAAATGAAGAAAAAATACACAAGAATAGGAAATGAAACAAATATTGAGTTGTATTTGGTGCTATTACAGCTTGTTGACTGGGACGAAAATGTTCCTTTTGGTATTTGAGAGTTGCTTTACGTTCTGCTTAACTCCCCTAGTTTTGTTAAAAATACATTTTATTTTAATCAGCATTTTGCTTGATAATCTTTACCATTTTGTATAATGCAACTGTCGGTGTGATTTCTATGATTTTGTTGAAAATACAGCATGTAGCATTGGAGCATGGCCTGATTTTGGTAGATACAAAATACGAGTTTGGAAAGGGTACTGATGGTTCAATTCTATTGATTGATGAGGTTAGATGCCATTATCACGGAAAGATTCCCCGCTCACTCTTATATACACATTACACATGCAAACATGTGCACTGACACATTCATATCTGTGTGTGCACGCACATGCAGGCATGAAAAGTCCACACAAACTAACAGTTGATGAATTTTGCATCTTGTTTTGTAATTCTAGGTGCATACACCTGATTCGAGTAGATATTGGATTGCTAATTCTTATGAACAGCGCTTTCAGAACGGTCTTGAACCTGAAAATATTGACAAGGTGTGTAGTGAATAGTTAATGCTTGTATGATTTGATGTTTAAGAACAAAAAGGTGGTCTTATTGCCAACTCACATGGGAGATCATTGATTGTTACTTTTAAGTTCCTTGGTTGCTATGTGCTGACTGCTGAGAAAGTTTTTCTGATCTTTAATTTGTAATTATTTATGGAGTTTTGTAGGAGTTCTTGAGGTTATGGTTTAGGGATAACTGCAATCCCTATGAAGATGAGGTAAGTCACATCAACAAGTTAAATTCTATGCTCTTTGATGTCAGTTCATCAGAGGATATATTGTAAGCTCTTTTGATGATGCAATTCTTAGGTCCTTCCTGATGCCCCTGAAGAACTTGTTTGTGAGCTTGCTTGGCGGTATGTTTTCCTTGTGATCATAACTTCAACTAGGGACAGAATATATGCTATTAAGAATTTAAAGAGAAATGCAAAAATGAAATCCATGTCCTATTCATGTCAAATTACCTCTCATTTTTTGTATACTTTCTATTTCATTTCTCTTTTTTCGTATCAATTGGAACACACTGTTAGTGTTTTATTACCTCCCCATGTGTGGTGTGTTGCTATGTAGCCTTTACAAAACATGGCTGGATGGACCAAATTTAGAAGCTTGTAGAAATTGATAAATAGTTATTAGTAATCTCGCAATTACACGTGTGGGCTGTCATTAATTGTATTTGTGAACGTAAGACATGTGAACGGTGAAGATAGTTGCACTGAAAGATAATTGAGAGGAGCTGAACCTATGTGTTTGAATCCATGTGCTCTTGTGTTGCTTCTTGATTTCCATTTGCAGTGGTATTAATTTTACTCTTACTGCCAGATACATCTTTTTGTACGAGACAATAACAAAATCAAGATTTGAGATGCCATTGACGGAGGTAAGACTTAGCACTATAGATGTCTTTTTGATGTTATTATGCAAAACGGTGATTTGATTTTTTTTTCTTGCAGGAGCCAATACATGATCGAATCTCGCGGAATGTTTCCTCAGCATTATTATCTTTGCAGTAAGTCAGAAAGATCGTACAAGAGGTCAGGTTTTCTGAGGATGGAGGTAGACTGAAAATAATGCATTCAGTCAGTAATAGAGTTTAAGTGTTTTTTCCTGTGACTTCCTGTGTGGAAAACAGGCTTCAGCATCCCAAGGCTTTTGGTAGATGTACTTAGGGTGGCTGTATTGTCCGTCCTGATGTAATGCCTTGTGCACTTATTTTGCTTTTAAATCCATAATTATGACCCAAATTTCAAGGAATTCAAAGAAGATTAAATTACAATATCTGGGAAATTTTCCTTCGTCTTTACCTGTGATTAAATTACAATGCATTCATCTTAGTTAAAAGCTGATTCAGCTCGAACTACTTGGGTCTTTACAAGTTAAAACTACATTTGAGAGTTCAAGTGCCTTAGCCTGTATGTTGTCCAATGATTAATCCCTTCTCAATTACATTAAGCTATAATCCACATAAAGCAATTTATCATTTTTATTTTTCCAACATTATCATTGTGTCTGATGTGTGTGCGTGTGTGTGTTTGGAGAGAGAGAGAGAGAGAGAGAGAGAGAGAGAGAGGAAGCACCATATTTACCAGAATAATGCGAAATTATAAAAAGCATTAGCAGAGCATTTCTTGTTGCATTAGTCGACTTACACATTGTGATAAATTTCAAATTTACCAGCACTGCATTCCTTTTGGTGACAACTTGAAACTGAAAGTTGCAGTTTAACCAAAATATAACCTGACATCGAAATTAAATGCCTTGTAACTGTATGGCTGCTATAGAGGTTTCAATGCAGGACAAGACCCTAGTGGCATCCATCTAGAGCAGGGAAAATTCTAAATCTACCCCTTTTTACTCTTTCTACCCCACCCCCATTTTAACCCCATCGTCATTAACTTCCTGCTGAGCCATCATCTCCATTAACCCCTACCACTACCACCATCATCGTTATCACCATCTGTGCAACTAATAATCGGTCATCATCACCATTGTCTTCACATTGAACCTTCACCATCAACTAACTTACGGCCTCAACCACTGCCTAGCCACCTTCACCAAGTCATCTTCATTCAAAAACACCCACGATCTTCTTGCTTCTCATCATCGCAGTCAGCCCATCTTCACCGAATTGTTTCAAGCCTACACCAAACCATTCCTAACCATCACTAAAACTGCTACACAAACAGCACCATCATCATCGTTTTTCTCCTCTGTATACCAGTAGCCAGCCCCTGTTTCATCATCTTCATCTCCATCACCGATCAACTTATCACCATTGCTGGTTCAATCACCAAGCCACACCATTCCCTGCTAATTCTGCCTGAACCGAGCCACACCGCACCAGCCACGGACCGCTGCTTCATCACCGGCCTGCTGCGCCTCACTGCTTGATTGTTTCTTACTCAATTGTAGCTAAGCAAGAAAGAAAAAAAGAGAACGTGGGATGCGCAAGGAGCCTTGCGCGACACCTCAGGTTCTGCGCAAGGTAGGTTGCACAAAAGTAGTGATTTTGCACAAAGCTGCTTGTGCGCAATCCCTGATTTCGTGCAAGTTGCCTTGCGCGATACTCATGATTTTGCGCAATAATATTTGCGCAGCCGGGTTGGAAGATTAAAGTGATAGGGTTAAATGATCCATAAATTGGGATAGATATTTTTCTGATTGGATGGGGTAAAAAGAGTAAAAAGAGGAGTAAAAATAGAATTTCACCTAGAGCAGCCATGCAGATCCCTGTGCACTCAATTTTCCTGTTTAAAAATACAATAGGATTTGAATATCTTCAAGAATACCTTTACTTCAAATGTAACCAGCAGGTTGAATCAAGGGATTTTTAACCAGGAACATAATTCATTTTCTTTCCTTTACAATAGAATCTCTTTCATCCCAAAAAGGGTGGAAAATAGGAGGCGTTGGCATTAATCTGGAGTGAATTTTACTTGCTTGTCGAACGCTTGAACAAGGGTAGAAATCTCATCATCCATCTCAATTTTATCCCTCTCCATCATTTCAAGGATGTCATGAGCTGGTCTCTCAGCGGAAAGGTGGATTCTAAGCAATGATTTATATATTGGTGCACTTGCAAGACCCATGCGCTGAATATCTCTGATAAAGATGGCTGCATCTTCCAAATTCCCATGGTTCTCGAAGTACTCAATAAAGGCCAGGAGAATACTTTGCGATGGTCTCCAATGGCAATCTTTCAGCATAGCGAACCCTTTCTTCATAGCATTGATAGCCTTCACCATGTCATGGCTTCTCAACCATCCCTCCATTAGAATTTCCCACGTCTTGTAATTAGGACAGCCACCTTTCTCCAATGTGCGGAGATGCAGTGACTCAGCTTTGTCCACCCATCCAATCCTCATGTATGCACCTAGGAGGACATTAGAGACTCTGATATCATACTTCCTGCAGTTGGATTCCCATTCTGTAAACACCCTCTCAGCTTGACGAAGATCACCTAGCTTAACCAAGCACGACAATATGCATATATAATTGGCACAGGTCATTCTCTCACCCACTGCTTTACTGGCTTCCCAAAGCCGAAGAACCTCAGCCTTTTTGTTCAAAGCTGCATATTGAGTCACAAGGAAGGCATATCCCAAGCGCTTACTTGCAGACAGCTTTGCTTCTGCAGTTTTGAGGGCAACAACTGCTTTCTCAACAAGACCTGCTTTGGCATAAATATTAGCTAACGTAGCTAGCGTGCTCCACCCCACTTTGACACTCTCATCCCTCAGCATTTCCGCGTAGACAGCCTCTGCTTCTGCAATCCCAGATGTTTGGGCGCAAGCATCCATCCAAAGGTTGTAGGATAGAGCAGTTCTGCGTATTCTATTTCGTGTCATTTGGTCGATAACCTGAGGTACCTTTTTATACTTGGATGTCGCCATGTAAAGCTTCATCATTTCATCAAATAGGTGGGGGCTGAGGGTCAGCCCCAAACTAGTCAGCCTACTCATGAGAGCCTCGGCTTTTTCAATGTTTCTTTCTTGTACATAACCATGAAGAAGATGGAGACAAGCCTCTCTCCGCGAAGCAGTGTTTGGTAAAATATTGAAATGTTCTTCAGCCGCTGTTAAATCACGAACCTTGACCAGTAATTCAATTTTACTAGCATGATCAGCAGCCGACATACGTAAACATTTCTGAGTTTCCTTCCATGTCAAAATCTGTTTGTTATACCAAAATCAAATTCCTAATTATATCCAAATTGTAATATAACTGGCCAAAAAAAAAACCTTTTTCCCTGAAAATTAATCTTTTCTTTTTTTGATTTTCCCAGAAAATTTCTTCCAATTAAATGCAAAATGAACCTTTTTTTTGGCTTTATATTACATCATCAACAAATTCTGAAGATGAAAAAACAAAAGAAAGGAACCTCAAGGGCCTGATTGTAGCGCCTAGATTTGAGGAGAATGTTGGAAATTAATCGGAGCTCTGAATTGTCAAACTTATGACCGGAATCCATCCAATTTTGAAGCACCGTGGTTGCACTCACCGTTGGTGATTTCAACCCTAAAATGCTCTTCTTTAGACTTCCCTTGTTACTAGCAGCAGCAGATTTTACACTTGGCTTCTCCACAGCGTAACTCGGCGGCGCAACTGAAGTTACTAACCGCCGCCACGTGGCGGTCGCAAGCTTATCGCCGCCATTGCGTCTGAGATTAGAGAAAATCAAGCGACTCGCCATGGACAATAAGCATCTGCTTCTGCTCTCACAGTTCCTTTCGCGCTTGAGAGGGAAGGCTGAGAAAGAAGTAAACTGTTTACCACGTGAATCCAATAGACAAAATGCTGCCGTTTTGTAGACTTAATAAGCCTAAAAAGCCTTAAAACCCTTCCCTTGCATAAAACCCTGAACTTTCCTGTTGGAATAATCATTGCATAAAAAACGAATTCTTTTCCTTGCGCTACACGACCCGAATTTTTTTTTTCAATTTCTTTTAAATTTGATTCGAGGATTAATATTACGCAACGTTTCAGCTCCAAAATGGGAAGACTCAGCTGGCTAAGGCAAGTAAGTGTGCTCAACCGAGATTCTTAATCTGATTTTTTTACACATATGATCCGGGAATACTGTTTGTCATGCTAAGGATCAGGGGTTGTTGAAGGTGTTGAAGTTACAATACCTGCAGGTAGATATAAAATGCTTGTATTTGATGAAACAAATTTTCAAGTTCAGAAGATTGTGGGGTAGCTGATACGTTGGCAGAGGGAGTGATGGGTTCCTGGTGGATGTTAATGGAGAGCTTGCTATTGATGACCAAGCTGTTGCAACTTCAACTTCAGTACCGGTTCATCGATCAACTAGGAACAAGAAGAGATCAACGAGACTTGAGGGATTTGTGGTTTGAAGGCTTATAATGAGTCATTCTTTTATTTATTGCTTAGTTATTTTTTTAGACTTAATATGATTGGTTGAGGTTTGTTTAGGAACTCATATAAATACTTACTCGTGGAAATACAAAAAGCATCAAGAAAACCTAAATTAAATTTCTCTCTCATCTTTTCTCAAGGAGCCACACTTGCTATAAGGTGTAAAACAGGGGTTTGTCATTTTTTTCTCAAAAGTGAACTTCTTGATACACTCTCCAGAGTGTATTATTGGTGCTTTCATTGATTTTTGCTGTTCTTCGTCTTTCAATTTTTTTCTTTTCTCATGGCTGAAGATGGTGATTCTAAACAACCAGTTCTTCACACTTTGACCCAAGTGGTTCACCAAAATCAAGAAGCGGTGGATGAGATTCGCAAGGAATTGGTGGCGCAATCTTTTCAGAATAGACAGTCTTATGCTTCGTTGGATGTTAAAAGCGATAATCAGATAATCAGATAGGTGAAGTCAAGGCTTTACTTCAGGGTATCACCGACAAATTGCAGTTGACAGGTTCTTCCTCCTCAGTACACGTGGGTTTGCTGCCAGCTCCGGTTCTCCAAACAAATCCAGTTGCTGTAGCGTCTCATTTACCCCAAACAATGACTGCTACTCCAAAACTAGGGTCTATGAAAATTGATATGCCAAAATTTGACGGTTCTAATCCTTTTGAATGGATTTTCAGGGTGGAGAGATTTTTTCGTTATCAGGGAATCAATGATGATCATCAACGTTTACAAATTGTTTCTATTGGTTTGGAAGGGGACGCCAGTGATTGGTTTCAAATGACGTGCTCTAATAGTTTACTGGGTTCTTGGACTGAATTTGTGGATCAAGTTAAGCTGAATTTTGGTCCCTCCAAGTATGAAGACTTTCAGGCGGAATTGTCTAAGTTAACACAGAGAAATTCGGTTGCTGATTATCAAGCTGAATTTGTTCAACTGCTGAATAGAGTTACTGGGATTTCACACCATTTGTTAATTTCCATGTTTATTGGGGGCTTGAAACCGTTACTAAAACAGGAACTTCTTATAAGTAGACCTGCGTCCTTATTGGAGGCCTTCACAATGGCAAAGATGCATGAGTCGCGATTATGCAGTTATTCATCTATGGTGCAGCCAGCTACACATTGGAACTCTTGGCCAAATTTTTCTCACTCGATACCTAGTACAGTGCATGAAGCCAGTAAACCTTCAACAACTTTGTCTACTGCGATGTTACCCAAGCCAACTTTTGTTGCTGCGGGTCCACTCTATCCATGCCTAAACCTTTACACTCGGCTACAACCACAACTACACCAAATTCCATCCCTTTTCGTAAGCTTTCAACAAAGGAGCAAGAGGAACGAAGGGCCAGGGGCCTATGTTTTAACTGTGACCAATTATGGTCCAGAAACCATAAATGTCCAAATCGTAGCTATATGATTTTGGCCGTGGAAGATGATGATTGTGATGATTCACAGCTTGTTGACGACACACTTGTTTTGGCTGATGTTTCAAGTTTAAATGCACTTTCGGGTCCCGGGAGTCCGCGTTCGCTTCGCTTGATGGGAACTTTGGCTGGAAAATTGGTGCATATATTAATTGACAGTGGGAGTACCCACAACTTTATTACTCCTAAGTTGGTGGAGGAGCTTTGACTGAATACATTACCTATGTCGGCTTTTCGGGTCTATATTGGTAGTGGTGACTTCCTTTTATATACGTGAAAATGTCTGGATGTTTCTCTATCTTTGCAAGAAGTGGATTTCTCAATTGATTTCTTTGTTTTACCTATCAAAGGACCGGATATAGTGTTGGGGGTTCAGTGGTTACAGGAACTTGGGACGGTAGCGCAAAATTTTTCTATACCATCTATGGAATTTATGTGGCAAGGACGCTAAGTGGTATTGCGTGGTGATGATTGTATTCCTAAGTCAATTACATTTTCTCAATTGCAGTCATTGCTTTGCCATGAGGCAGTGCATGGGTTGTTTGAAGTATTTGAAGCTACGGAGTCAGATGAGTTGGAGGGCAAGGTTATTTCTTCTACGAAACAGCCTGAGTGGCCTCCAAATCTATCGGAATCTATATTGAACGTTCTACAGAAATATGTGGAGGTCTTTGGGGTTCCTACTGGGTTACCTCCCTTTCGAAACTATGTCCATCATATTCACCTAGCCCCTAATACGTAGCCCATAAATGTCAGACCTTATCGTTATCCCTATTTCCAAAAAAGGGGATATGGAGAGGTTAGCTAACGAAATGTTGAACCAGGGCATTATCTGTCCTAGCAGGAGTCCTTTCTCATCGCCGGTCTTATTGGTGAAAAAGAAGGATGGACCGTTTCGATTCTGTGTTGATTATCGTAAGCTAAATGATGCGACAGTGAAAGATAAGTTTCCAATTCCAACTATTGATGAATTGTTTGATGAGCTCGGTGGTGCTGTTCTTTTCACGAAATTAGACTTGAGGGCACGGTATCATCAGATACGTGTTCATCCTCGAGATGTCTGTAAAACTGCTTTCAGAACTCATGAGGGACATTATGAGTTCCTGGTTATGCCTTTTGGACTCACCAATGCTCCATTAACCTTCCAGGCCGTTATGAACAAGATATTTTCTCCTTATTTTCGTAAGTTCGTTGTTGTTTTTTTTGATGACATATTAATTTATAGTCCCTCAGAAGATACTCATGCTCACCATTTGGAATTGGTTTTACAATGCCTGGCAACCAATAGTTTTTTTGTGAAACTTTGAAAATGTTCTTTTTGTCAACGTACGATCGAGTACTTGGGTCATTTGGTGGATTCTAATGGTGTTCATGCTGATCCAAAGAAAGTGGAGGCCATGGCCTGTAACAGTCCGTTACCATATTTTTCACGTATTTTTATACAACTTTTCTGGTTGGGCTGTCTGCGATGCCAGTAACATTCAACAGTGACAGTAATAAATGATAAACATTTATTTAGAATATGAAAATTCTTTTCATATTTCCTGACATCTGACATCCCCTATTATCTTTGTTTACTAAAGTAGTACTGTATACTTATGTCTGAAATGTAAAAGAGAAGAGACTGTACCTGTCACGTTTAACATAACTTGCCTCTGTGCTTTATATGCAGCTATATCCAATTAGGATATAAACCTCTAACTTCGTGTCTTTTATCTGTAGAGTTAAAACAAAGGGGTGAGCGATTCATACGCTCAGTAAAGGAAACATATGCTGCTTTATAAAACCAAAACTATATACCACAAACTATTTGTTTTTCCTAAAATCATATCGATAGAAAAACAGTGGTTATAGTAACCAACACTCTCAATACACCATTCAAATACTTTGCACAACAATTTAAAATATCATGTAATTAAACAGAAATCAATAAGTTGAGACTAGGCATCACCGTACGAATAAATCATGCTATCATCGTTCCCCCTCCCCCTTGCGAGAACGGAATCTACCGCTATTGAGGTGCACTCGTAGGCCATCGCCCCTCATGTCTATCTCTGCTAGATCTATGGCCATAATCTATAGGTGGTCCTTGGGTCTACTTGCTAAGTGACCTCGAGACCGCTGATGACTTGGCGGGTCCATCAGCCTCATAACTCATAATAATGCATGAAACTAGGGGCCTAAAGTCTCAAATCAAGTTATATCTCATGAAAAACCTTTAAGGAATTATTTCATAATTTCATCATTTTCTCAAAATAATTTTCTTTCCAAAAAGGTTTTAAAAACAGCTCGCAATCTCACTGAATTCCGTGTGAGAAAGGCACGGGTTAAATTGGCTCGCCATGGCTAGTTCGCCCATGGTCAACTTGCCCATAGTCAATTCAACTCACAAGGTTTTATATTTTCAAAAATATTAAAAATAGTTCATTTTTCATTGGAAAATTTTGGAAAAGAGAAACCTGTTCGCCATGGTCAGCTCACCCATTCGGCTCGCCCATGGTCAACTTGTCAATGCGGTGAACTAGTGTTCGCCCGCCACCCTCTGCATTTAAAACAAAAACACTGGCTCGCCCATTTCGGCTCGCCCATAATTTTCTTGCCAAAAGGGATCGCCCGCCCCCAAACATTATAAAAGGGTCACTCGCCCAAGGTATAATAAAAGGGTTCACCATCCATTAGCTCGCCCAGATTTCAATAAAACATGGTTGCTCGCCCAAAAGAATATAAAAGGGTTCTTTGCCCAAAATGATAAAAGGTTTGGCTCGCCCGCCATAACAGTTCGCCCAACATTAGAAAAACAAGGGCTTGCCCGCCCTGTACTAGTCCGCCCAATCATAACATAAGGGTCGGCTTTTAGCTCGCCCAAATCAAAACAATTATCAAAACAATGCATGTCATAAAACAAAACAAATTTCTCAATAATTTCTATGAAATTTACTCCACAGGACATGCATTCTCTTCACACACATCTCCCTTACCTGGTTTAACGAAGCCTTGCTTCCTGCTCGCCTTCCTGATCGTATTTATCGAGTCCATAATTCCCAGCTGCAAAATAATTTATAAATTCCATTAATATTTCCTTTTTCAACATTTCCAACACCTTGCAAGACTTAAAATCAAATAACTCGCCCACAAGAGGTCTTACTAGCTCGCCCTATCAAGCTCGCCATTCATCAAATGGCTTACAAGTGAGAGCTCGCCGGCCATTACTCAACACTAATACATTTGGGAGTTCGCCCAACATTCATTTCGCCAGGCCTTTATTAGCTTAAATGTAGGAGTTCGCCCATAATTCTACTCGCCCAATGCCTTTTGCATGTGAGTTCGTCATACGGCTTTCTATTCAGGGATGGGCTCGCCCATGAACTAGCCTTGGGCGACCTTGCCCACTGGGACAAGTACTTTCAACTTGGCGAGTTCATATTTCCTACTCGCCTCATTGGCGATCACTAACCTTCAACATGGGCGATCACCATAGTCGCTATTCTCCTTACTTTTACATCATTTCTATTAATTTCTATTACTTTCCTTATTCATTCTCGATTATTTTCCCATCATTCTACTACTATTTCAACCCAGTTTCATTTTATTCTTCATCTACATTCAAGATATGAATTTATTCTATTTCTATGATCTAACAAAATAAATCAAAAGCAATACTAAAATCATGCTTCTCATACTTGAAATCATAGAAATATATCACTCAGTCTCAAGAAATCATTAAATCTCACCTTAATCAACTGCACTTCCAGCATAGATCACTTTCTGTCTCATGTTGGCCTTACTTTGCTTATCCCTTAAGTTCATCAACGATGGAGGAAGGTTTTGCAAGCAGGTTTACTTGTTTAGCCAACTTAAGGGTGAAGTTTAGTAAATCAAGCATGGTGGAAATGGAAGGAACCGAATATGAATTTGCAGCAACATAGCATCGGTTTTCCATTCAATCTTCATATATATATATATAGCCATGCTTTCCAAATCAAAATCTACCACCTGTCCCTTATCATGTTTCTTCCATCATTTCACGTCTTTCATTCCTTTAATGCATGAAGAAAACTGCAGCTCAAGATGGCGTGAAAGTCTCCCTTCCACATGCCTTTTTCTGCTTCTTTTGACTTTGTTTTATTTCTTGTCCAATAAGGTTAATTCCTTTATTGACTTTAACTTTTATCTATTTATTGTCTTCAATTGTATGACTTACAAAGTCAATTTTGGCTGCAAAATGTTTTGAATCTATTTCCCATATCGTCAGCTTTTATTTCCATTTTGCTCACACAAGCTAATTCCAGTTCGCCTAGTCAACTTGGGGCTTCAGCTCGCCAACTTGATTTCAATTCGCCAAGCTTTGAGCTTGCCAACTTTATCTTGATGCCAACTTAAGATTTAGCAATTACTAGAATTTTCCTCTTCTTGGCAATCATATATAGGTTTGGCGATCATAGCTATTGCTACATTGTTGGCGATCACCAATTATTGTTTTACTCGCCACATTGCTTTAATTCATGCCACAAGTTGGCGGTCACAGTTAGTATTTTAACTTTCTCAATCCATGGGCGATCATCTAGTCCAATAATTGGCGAACTTACCTATTCGCCAATTGAATAACTCGCCATCATTCGCCATCACCATTGGCAATCATCCTCTTGCTTGCCCATCGAGCTGTCCAATTAAGGTACTCGCCCATAGAATGTTTTACCGAATTTGCTCCATTTACATCCCAAGTGAAGGAGCTTTTCACTCACGTGGAAATCAATATTCATTATTTATTTAATTTTCATTTTCAATTTTTATGAAATTAGAGTCTACAGTAGTGTAGAATCGGATCTTACATGGCCTCTTGGCCAAGACCCACAACCGTTAAGTAGCTTCATGGGTTTCTCGAATTGACAGGGTATTACTGGCGTTATGTAAAGAACTATGCCCATATTGCCACCCCTCTTACAGATTTGCTTCGAAGAGACAATTTTAATTGGTCCCCTGAGGTGGATTCGGCATTTCACAATTTGAAGAAGGCAATATCTGTTGCACTTGTACTTCGCTTACCTGATTTTGGCAAACCATTTTTAATTGAGACAAATGCGTCTTCCACTGGGGTTGGGGCGGTGTTAATGCAAGATGGCCATCTAATTGCTTTCTTTAGTAAGAAAATTAGTCCTCGTTTACAAGCTTCTTCTACTTACCAAAAGGAACTGCATGCTATTGTTGAAGCAGTCTACAAGTGGCGACAATATTTAATTGGTAGTACTTTCATTGTACGTACTGACCATAAAAGTTTGAAGGAACTATTACAGCAAGCCATTCAAAACCCGAATCAACAATATTACATACGAAAATTGTTGGGATTCGAATTTTTCCATTGAATATAAGTGTGGAAAATCAAACCTAACAGCGGATGCTTTGTCTCGACAATTTAAGGGTGATGATGTCGTGAGCTTCTTGGTTTTTTCCAGTAATCCTATACCCATGTTTTTGACTGATTTGAAAAGAGAAAATTCTACACTTCCCAAATTACAAAAACTTCATTCTCAGGTGCAAGATGGTTCGGCTCCAAGGGCATTTTCTGTTAGAGATGGTATTATTCTTTACCAAGGTCGTTATTATTTAAGAGCTACTTCAACTTTGAAAATGGTTTTTTTGAAGGAATTTCATTCTACTCCCTTGGCGGGTCACATGGGTATTAAACGGACTTTGGTCAGTTTATCCTCTCAATTCTTTTGGCATGGTATACGTAAAGACGTAGAGCAATATGTTTCCTTTTGCCTTGTCTGTCAACAAATTAAGTCTTCTACGCAAGCACCAGCGGGATATCTCCAACCATTACCAATTCCTGATCAAGTATGGAGCATGGTTACCATGGATTTTATTGTTTCTTTGCCTTTGTCGCAGGGATATACAGTTATAATGGTGGTGGTAGACCGTCTTTCAAAATTTGCTCATTTTGGTGCTTTGCCAACTTCTTTTACTACTTTTAAGGCGGCAGAGTTGTTCACCCATATTGTTATCAAGTTACATGGCTTTCCATCCAATATTGTTTCTGACCGTGATACAATTTTTTTGAGCCAATTTTGGAGGAAACTTTTTGAACTCAGCGCTACCACTCTTAGTTATAGCAGTGCCTATCATCCTCAAACGGATGGCCAATCGATGTGGTTAATCGGGGTTTGGAACAATATTTACGTTCCTTCACTAATGAGCGTCCTACAGTGTGGTATTCATATCTTCATTGGACTGAATATTGCCATAACACATCTTATAATAGTAGTATTGGCATGTCTCCATTCCAGGCTCTTTATGGATGACTTCCAAATTTGATACCTACATATTCTGCTCATTCTACTAACATTGCATCTTTGGATGATCTGTTGAATGATAAGGACTAGCTGCTACGTGATCTTAAGGCCAACTTAGAGGCGACCTAATTGCGCATGAAGCAAAAAGCAGATAAAAAACGACGCAAACTTGAATTTCATATTGGTGATCTTGTTTTGGTCAAGTTACAGCCTTATCGTCAAGTGTCAGTTGCTCGTCGTGCTTCTAATAAATTGGCGAAACGTTATTATGGACCTTTTCGTGTCTTGGAGAAAATTGGTCCGGTTGCTTATAAGTTGGAACTTCCACTGGAATCTCGTGTTCATCCGGTGTTTCACGTATCGCTTTAAAAACCATTTCATGGCAATTCCATTGTTCCTGTGTTTCCCATGCCAGCTGCAAGTATTGACAATAAACTAGTTTCTTCTCCATTAGTTATTTGCGACACCAGGTCTATTTTATGTGATGGCCAGATAGTTCCACAAGCCTTGGTGCAATGGGATGATAGTCCACCAGATGAGGCTTCCTGGGAATCCATTCCTGAATTGCAGAAAGTATATCCACAGTTGCGCCTTGAGGACAAGGCGGTGCTTGATGGGGCGGGGAATGATACGTTGGCAGAGGGAGGTGATGGGTTCTTGGTGGATGATAATGGAGAGCTTGCTATTAATGACCAAGCTGTTGCAACTACAACTTCAGTACCGGTTCGTCGATCAACTAGGAACAAGAAGAGATCAACGAGACTTGAGGGATTTGTGGTTTGAAGGCTTATAATGAGTCATTCTTTTATTTATTGCTTAGTTGTTTTTTTAGACTTAATATGATTGGTTGAGGTTTGTTTAGGAACTCATATAAATACTTATTCGTGGAAATACAAAAAGCATCAGGAAAACCTAAATTAAATTTCTTTCTCTCATCTTTTCTCAAGGAGCCACACTTGCTATAAGGTGTAAAACAGGGGTTTGTCATTTTTTTCTCAAAAGTGAACTTCTTGATACACTCTCCAGATTGTATTAGTAGCTTTGATTCTTATCATATAAGGAAAGTGGTTTGACATGAATTTCTATGATGGTTTAATATATTGCTTTAAGATAATCTCTACAACTGTTTCCTTTTTATTACAGGTTCAGATCCTATCATATTATTTCTCTATTTTTTTTCCTTCTCTTCTTTTATTTTTTTGTTCTGAGTGTTCAGTGCTTCCTAACTAATACAGTTTTTGTTAATTAACCCATCCAACTCAGTGCACAAGGCTCTCATATGGTAGGATTTGAGGAGAGTCATATGTACACAGTTTTACTTGCATTAACAGAGAGGCAAGTTGTTTCTGTTTGAACCCATGACTTCCAAGTCACAAAAGAGTCACCTTTATTTTTGCACTAAGGTTCTCCTCTTAATTAACCCATCTCTATGGCAATTAACAAGCACTACCCTTAGTTTCTGCAATTTGTATGGATCTAAGAATGTCAAACTAGTTCTGGTTTGGAGCCTTTGTTTGCATAAGTGGTCGACCTTAGTTGCACGAAGAGATGTTGCTTATCATGGTAGCACTATGTTTGTGTGACTCCTTATATTATTCTTCTTAAAAAATGGATTATGTGCGGAGACTGCAAATACAATACGTGTACCAGAAGCTGGCAATATAAGGTGACAAGAAAGTCGACCTGGTAACTTTCTTCTTTAAAATAAAGGTGAAGTTCCTTCTATTGCCTACCATCTGTACCAAATCTTACTTAAGGGCTGGTTGCTTAAGGTTGACTAGGTGCAAGTGTAGACTCATACACGCATTTAATATTTTCTGGTCATAATATTGTTGCTCACTATGATACGAATTTAGTCTGTCTCTACTTTTCATTTGAGTTGGCATACATAAGACAACTTTATTTGAAAACAGAATATGATTATTTTTAAACTTGATTTGAGAAGGCCAACTAGGCTAGTTCAAAAGTAAATAACTAGTTACTAGTTGCTGCTTTCTTTTCTAATCTAGGTTGCAGATTATCCTATCTTTGCAAGAGATGGTGCAAATGTTTATGTCAACTCTAGAGATGGCGCAGATGTGTTATCTCTTACTATTAGCAAATGCATCTCATTTGCTTTCCAAGTGTGTGCATACTTGCTCCCTTTTCGAACTAAACATTTTGTCTATCATACCTTGTCGAACAGCTTTATAGATTTGAAAACAAAATCCAAATAATTCTATCAATAATTGATGTTTGGGTTTCTTACAGGCAATTCTTGATGGTAATGTTGAGTTGCCTACACTTCCGGGGAATATTCAAGTGAATGTAATATTTTTGGTTTTATGCTACTGTAGATGGGTTCTTTTGTGATGGAGAGGAAACGTTGCAAACCAGTAGAATAGGGTGTGCCGGGAGGCAACGGAGAGGAAGACTGGAGCAGACCCTGAAGAATGAGTGCAGCGGCAGGTGGCGGTAGAAGGCTGAGCAAGGCTTTATAGAAGAAACAGTGTAGAGAGAATTTGAGAGAGTTTTTAGATTAGCTAATTTGCCAAAAGTCCCTTCAATGGTAACAAGAACCCCTATATATAGGAATAGAGAATGGGAGTTACATATCTCTGCTATTAATATCGTAATAATGAGGATTGGCGGTTACAAAGCATTAATGCATTGTCTAATGGAAGTTATACTTTGGGAGAAAGTGTATTGAAAGAAATAGGGAAGAGCACTCATACTTCAGAGAAAGGTTAAGAGAATAACTCTTAACTATTTCCATATCTGATCCACCAAGCCAAACTCTCCGGGACATCCCAATAGTGAAGTTAACTCAAGAACCCTGCCATATTCCGGAGTTATCTTCACTTCTTCTTAAAAGTGCTGTTCCATAAATGAGTTGTTCTATGAATATGTTGTTCTGTAAAGAGTTGTTCTGAGCAAAGCTGTTTTGAGAAAAGCTATTCTGCGAATGAGTTCTTTTAGGAGTAATGAGCTCTTCTGATAAAAGGTTGTTCTTGTACAGAAGCTTTTCTGAAGACGTTATTCTTGTGAAGTATTATTCTAAGAAGATGTTGTCTTTCACTTATAATATGAAGCAAATATTAGTTTTTCCAAAATCAAGTATCTACATTTTGCCCCCTGCATGGGAAATCTTAGTATAAGAAGTTCTCATGCACTAGTATTAGAAAGGATCTTTGGAAAAATGATATTCTTATTAAAACTTATTGTCTTGTATTGAAATTGTTTAAGTTAGACTCATTATTGCCCATGTATGAATTTTAATGATGAATGAAATTTTCTTAACAGAATTAAAATGAAAAAAAATTTTTTTAGCATAAAAAATTTTAACAAAATAATTTTGTCTGGCAGTATAGTTACTTGATGGAGCAATTGGTTATGTTGAGTTGCCCCTTGCATAGAAATTTCAAAAGAAAAGAAATATTCTATGCATAGATTGAGAACAAATGAGAACAATTTAGAAGTAGTGTTTCTTTAGAGTTTTTTTTTTTAAAAAATTTTTTGGAACAAGTGAGAATAACGTTTCTGTAAAATTTTGAGAATAAGAAAAGTGTTTTTTGAAAATTTTGGGAATAAGTGAGAAGCGTTTCCCTAAAATTTTGGGAACAAGTGAGTAGAGGTTTTTTTTTTTTTTTTAAATTTGAAATAAGAAATAAGTGTTTTCTTGAAATTTTGAGAATAGGTAATGAGCGTTTTTCCTAAAATTTTGAAAACAGGTAGAAGCATTTTTCTAAAATTTTGGAATAACTAGAGGCTTTTCCTGAAAATTTTGAGAACAGATAGAGAGCTTTTCCTTAAAATTTTAAGAACAGGTAAAAGTGTTTCCCTAAAATTTTGGGAACAGGTAAGAAGCTTTTCTCTAAAATTTTGGGAACAGGTGAGAAGCTTTTCCTCAAAATTTTGGAATAGCTAGAAGCTTTTCTTAACTTTTTGGAAATAGGTAAAGCGTTTTCCGAAAACTTTTGGGAACAAGTAGAAGCTTTTTTCTAAAATTTTGGGAACAGGTGAGAAGCTTTTCCCCAAAATTTTAAGAATAGGTGAGAATAGGTAGGAAGTTTTTTCCTTAAAATTTTGAGAACAGGTAAAAGCTTTTCTCTAAAATTTTGTAATAGCTAGAGGCTTTTCCCTAAAATTTTGAGAACAGATAGGAACGTTTTCCTAAAATTTTGGGAACAGATAGGGAGCTTTTTCCTTAAAATTTTGAGAACAGATAAAAGCTTTTCTCTAAAATTTTGGGAAGAGTTAGAAGCTTTTCCTTAAAATTTTTGGAATAGCTAGATGCTTTTCCCTAAAATTTTGGGAACAGGTAAGAAGTGTTTCTTTAAAATTTTGAGAACAGCTAAAAGCTTTTCTCTAAAATTTTGAGAATAGGTGAATAGAGTGTTTTTCTAAAATTTGGAGACAGATAAGAGCGTTTCTGTAAAATTTTGGAACAACTAAAAAGCTTTTCCCTAAAATTTTTGGGAGCAAGTAATGAGTGTTTCTCTAAAATTTTGAGAACAGCTAAGTAAAGTGTTTCTTAAAAATTTTGAAAATAAAAAAAATATTATTCTTTACAAATTTAGATTCATGTCTCCATCTAAATTATACAATGTAATTGAATAAGAGTTTTTTTTTTTGAAATAATAATAATATTAAAATAAATAATTATTTGTGCAACTCGCGAGAACAATCTCACGCCACAAGCCAATCTTTAATAGCTCACAGGGTTGTCCTGTGAGCTTCAATTTGTGAGAAATCGTGGGATTAAATCCCGTGAGCTTTACTTGGAGAGTTTCCAAAGCTCACTTTGGAGCTTTGGAAGCTCCTGCCGTTTGCTGAGTTATCGTTTTTATTATTGTCGTAACGTATTAAGTTTCGGGAAACCTAATAGCTAGACACAAAACTATGGAGTCGCCACCAATCATTCTAACCTAGTGTGATTGGTCACCTATTCAAACTAAGGATAAGGCCTGGTCTACGTTAAGAGTTCTAAGTTCGGGAGTACGGTTACGTGTGAGGAAGGATTAGCACCCTCACAACGCCCATCCTAAAATGGTACCAAGTGATCTAAGGTTATTTTAATTTTGCCTTTTACTTTAATTTCGATATAATTAAATATTGAAAAATCTTTTAAGTCTCCTCCATCAAGCTGGTTGGACAACTTAAAAGTTATTCTCACCTCAAGAGTATTCAAGTAGGACCAATCGCCTTTTTTGAAGAGGCTCCGTCGTCGGATTGTTTAGATGTTTTTATGCAAATCCTATTTGACTCCTATCCAATTTCTATTTATTATTTTATCTTATTTTATTCTATTGTTATTATTTTCTTATAATTATTATTTTCATATATTTTTATATCTTTAAATAAACATGTATTATTTGATATTGAAGATTTTCTTAAAGACCTTCCATCAAGCTGGTAAGACCTTAAGGTTGTGTTTGGATGAGGAATTTCAAGGAGGGAATTCATTTCAATCAAGATATTTAAAAGTCAAAAATGCAAATTTCTTGTTTGGTAAAAATTTTTGAAAAATTTGAAAATTTATGAGGGATTTAAAAAGGGAATTTGAAATGCTCAAATTCCCTTTTGAAAATCCACCTAAATAGGTGGTTTTTCAAAATTCCTTATACTCTTTCTTACTTTATTAGACATGACCCACTATTAAATATAGAGTTAAAAACAAAAGACATATTATTTTATTTAAATTTAATATATATCTTTATTTTTTATATTATTAACAATATCTATACATTTTTACAAATCTAATGATACCCATATTGCATATTTTATTTGATATTTTTCTTTTTGTAATATATAATATTATTATTTTTCTTTTATAATTATTTTTTATTTAATCAAATTTTAGTATCCAAAAAATCTTTCTAAAATTTTTTTTATCCAAACAAGTCAATTATAAATGTTAGTATTTTAAAATGATAAATTTTGAAATACCTTTATTTTAAAATGCCTCAAAATTTTGAAATTCCTCATCCAAACACAACCTAAAGAAACTTTCTCACCTTAGGAATTTTTAAAGAAATTACTCAAGCGCAATTCCCTTTAAATTCCATCCTTGGAATAATTCACATTTATTAAAATATTTAATTTAATTTAATTTCTATTTATTTTAGTTATTTTCTAATTTTAATTCTAATTTATTAATTTGATCTTTATTCTTTATTATAATAAACTTAATTTTAATTTACTATTTTTTAATCTAATTTTATTTTTATTTTTATAATTTAATTTATAAAATCTTGGAAATATCCTATAAATCTTCCATCAAGCTGGCAAGACTTAAAAGAACTCTCCTCACCTCAAGATATCTAAAAGTACTACTCAAGCGCAGTCCCTTTAGAATTCTGTCGTCGGAATATTTGTATTTTTATTATTTTACATATTAATTTCTAAATATGTTAATTTTTATAATTCTTAATTTCTAATTTGATTATTTATTCTTTTAGTTGTAATTAATCTTAACAAATTCTTATTTCAATTTTTAATAATAAATTTGAATTTTAAATATTGAAATATCTTTTTAAATCTTCCATCAAGCTGGTAAGATTTAAGAAGAATCTCCTCACCTCAAGATATCTAAAAGTACTACTCAAGCGCAGTACCTTTAAAATTCCATCGTCGGAATTACTCATATTTATTCTATTTTAAAATATTTATTATTATATTCTTCTAAGGCATTAATTTGCTAATACTCTGAAATTCTGTTCTATTATGAGTTCCTAATTCGTAGTTCTAAGATTTCCGTTCTTAATAAGTTTACTTTTAAAAATAATAATAGTAATAATAACATATGAAAGAAAAGAAAATAATGATCATATTATGTATAAATATACGCCGAATATTAATCAAATCAAATTATTTTAATTATTTCTATTAAACTTATTAAACTAATTTATTTACGAAATCAATCCCCATTAATAAAATTATTTAACAAATTAACATGACTAATATAAACCAAACATATGACCATAAAGCCCAAATCAATAAAGAATGATAAATAATACAAAAGAAATGGCTTTGGCATACAGTGGAAAGAATTCCACTTTAAAGCATAAGGTTTACCTTTTTTTTTTTTTACGTAAGACATTGCAGCTTTGTTCTTTTTTATATATAAAATATCCTTTTCTTTCTTTTCAAACCAGCCTCACTTCTTTTCCTTTGCTCCTTTCTTTTATTCTCAATTGGCGAGGTGATGGATGATAGCAGTGCTGGTGCCGTGTAGCACGGTTCGACAGCAGCTTTCGGGTTCTTTCTACGTTGTAGCCAAGGATAAGGAGGAGATGGCAGCACAACACGTAGCAGAGTGGCTGGGTGCGTGCAACAGCAAGGGGTCACGTAGCAGAGGACGATGGTGTGAATAGGGGCTGGATGTTGCGTGGAGGGGCTAGGCAGAGCTGAGTAGCGCAGGGAACGGTGGATGGCAGCAGCTCGGTTTGAAGAAAACGCAGACAGCAGTCCAAATATCTTGCACCAGGAAGCTTTATAGAAGGCAGGTGTGAGCTTCGAAAAGGCAGCGCACGGTGGCAGGAGATAAGCTGGAGCTTGACGTTTGCAATATGGGAGAGGAATAGTGCAGCAAAGGACTTTTCTGCAGAAGCCATGCAGAACGGAGAGGGCTGGTACGTTGATGGTGATGCAGGCGAAGATGGTGAATGTGCAGTGTGGTGAAGTTGGCGAAGAAAAAGTTGTTCAAGGTGTTTGGTTTGGTAGCAATGGAGGTGAAATAATGATGAGTAGTGGCTGTGCAGGAAGTTGAGTTGAAGATGGCAATCAGGGATGGTAGGGGAGCAAAATGATAATAGTGCAACAAGCTAGGTTGGAAGATGATCCTCCCTCGTGGGAGTGGCGTCCCCAGTAAAATAAGAGTCCTAGCAAAAATTCTCTAGGGTTTTTTTTAGGGTTTTTTCTAGGGTTTTTCCTTCTCCTAAGGTTCTAGGTTTTTTTTTTTAGGGTTTTTCCGTCTGTTGGTCCTCCACGTTTTTTCTCCCCTCTTTTTCTTTCTAGGTTTTTATAGCCATTTCATGGCCGTATACTTGAGGAAAGAATCAACTTTCCTCAAGTTTAGGCCCCAAATCATGGATTTCATTCAAGGGCAGATTTTATTTAATTCTTTCTCATTTTACAGATAATATATATCTTTTATTTAAGGCAATTTAATCAATTGGTCAACTCTCTTTATTTGGCACCAAATCTCATTGATTTACATGATTTAAGGTTTGACCAAAGTTGATTATTTCCTATCTTTATTTATTTATTTATTTTTATATTTTCTCTTTCCATTTTTGATTTGATTTTTGATTTTTTTGATTTTTTTATTTTAAAAGAATTATTCGGACAAAATTAGGTGTCTATAATTATTAGTTAAATCAAATGAGTTGAATATATATTTGTAAAAGGAAAGTAAATATTAAAGAAAGATTTGATTATGAATGATGGTTATTAACAACTTCAATACAGGGGTATAATAACAATATATACTTCAAATCTTACAAAAAAATAAAATTCAAAGTTCTTGGATAGATACTATTTTCAATTTTCCAAATAATTTACTTTTACTTTTTTTTTGTCAAAATTAATATTACTGCTTCAAATCTTTAAAAAGAAAGGATCATATGTAAAGATAAATTTATTTGACTCTCCTTTTAAAAGATTGTGGAAGTAAAAAAATATATAGTTATAATTAAAGAAGATTTGATTATGAATATTTGTCATTAAAATCTTGATACTCTAAGTCTTATAAATATGAAAGTTTCTCTTGAAAGTTTTCTAATATCAAAAGCTAAAGCTAAGTAGTCATAGTTTTTTTTTCATTCTTTTGGTTCTTTGAAGAAGTATGTGTTCTTCATTTTTTTTGTTTGATTTATATTTGTGTTATTCATTAAAAAAAATAAGAAGTATCTGTTCAATGAAATCAATTTTTTTTATTTACGTTGTGTTGTCTTTTTTTTATTTGTTTGATTTGTTTTTTTATCATTAAATAAAAAATATTTTTTTTAATTCACACAAAAAAAATGTGCAGGAACAGTGTTGTTACTGTGCACAGGTACTGTTCTTGTATGCAGTATTGTTACTTTGTGTAGGTACTTTTCCTACACGGGTACTGTTCCTGCACGGATACTGTTTCTGTACCATTTTACTGTGCTCAAAACACTGTACTTACGCCAATAAAATGCAAATATATATTAATTTTATTTATTTATTTATTTTAAGATGAGAACACAGTAATTTAATTTAAATTTTTTTATGGTTTATCTCATTTTATATATATATATTTTATGTGTGTGTGTGTATAGATATATCTTCATGAATATTTATACTTATCTGAGTTGTGTTGTTGATTTCTTGTAGCTATTCTCCAATGACAAAGATTCAATACGACCAACTTTCTCTTGATGCTCGAGCTCTTGTAAAGAAAAGAAAAAATAATACTTCTGAAGATTTTAATATTGAAGCTCTTGTTGACAAGAAAATGCGTCTTCATATTGGAAAGGTTGTGCGCTTCCTTCTGTTCCTGAAGATTGGTCAGATTAGATCATTAGGGAAGGAGGAGAAGATCGTTTCTGGAAAGAGGTTCGCGGTAGATGAATTGCTTCTTATCCTGATCCTCCAGTTGGCCATTCTTGGCTAAGTATTATTCCTGAAGCATCAACTTTCAGTACTTATATTCCAGGCGACTCTATTCTTCAATTTAGGTTTGAACAAGGAGAATTCCCATTGTCTTTAACTAAACTTGGTTCTAATTCTCAACCTGTTCGAGGTTGGGAAGATTAGGTGAATAAGGTAATGAAGAATCCTACTCATGTAAAGGTTCTATCTTCAGCAGGAGTACTTGATGCTATACTGGTTTCCTCAAAACTTCGTATTCATAGAGAAGGAAGAATGGATGTGTGGCGTGCTATTTTAGCCTGGTGGAGTACTTTTTCTCATACTATGATTACTGCTTGGGGAGAATTCACTTTTACTCTTGAGGATGTGCGTGTTCTTCTTGAACTTCCTTGTCTTGGGAAGCATAATGTTTGTTGTATCAAATTGTCTGAAGAAGAAGAGAAGACTCGTAGTTTCTTTTGTGATTTGCTCAAACATCAAAAAGAGAAATCTAAGGCTGCCCGTTTCTCTAATTGGATTGGATTGTTTTTTCATAAATTCAAACCTAGAAAAGGTGAAAGTAGTTCTCCTGATCTTCCAGATTCTGAGCATGAGTTAGAAGCACTATTGATAATGTGGTTAGCCAAGCATGTCTTCCCAGGATGTCCAGATGATGGTATTAGTCCAGCTCTCATTCCAATAGCTATTAAAATTGTTAAAGGTGTGCGCTTTTCTCTAGCTCCTTTCTATTTGGGTTCTCTTTATAGAAGATTGGATTTATATTCTTCCAAGACTGAAGAATCAGCTGTTCGGTATAGAATTCTTACGTACATTGATTTTTTTTCATTCAAATGTGTTTATGGGAGAGGTTTAGTACTTGTGGTCCTATACCTAATCAAAGTCCTCAACCTGTGACTTCTTCTAGACCTCTTTCTAAGAATAATTATAGAGCTTGGGCTTGGCATAATCAGAGTGCGAGGAGATGTGTTCTTGAGGTGTTGGATGTGATGAAGGAATTCACTTGGCGTCCTTACTTGCATAAGAAGAATGGGTATGGTAATCCAGATTTCTATTATGGTGTTCAGAATCAACCTCATTCTTCTTCATTAAGTAAGGAAGAGATTGAGTTTTACTTATGGACTAATCCTGTCATCTTACCCTTTATGATAGAAAGTACCTGCGCAGGCTTGGATAGAGATTCTCGTTCTGTTGAAGTATACTCAATGTGTAGAGTTGCTCGTCAATTTGGATATGATCTAATGATTCCACGTGCCCCTTTTAGTCCTTTGGATGAAGACTTCTCTTCTTGTGTTTCTGATTTCTTTTTGATGAGGTTCAGAAGAAGCGTAAGGAGATCAAACTTTGGGTTGTACCAGCTTCTGATAGGCACAGCTATTATAGTTTAGGATGGCTAGCTTATTGGGGTCAGTGTATTTCTGATTGGAAAGCTTTTTGTATACCTTTTCCTGATCTTAGAAAACGCCTTACTCTTGTTGATGTTACTCAAAGTGACATATCATTGCGTTTAATCCCTTCATGTTCAAGAAGAAAAGGAAAAGAATGTGTTGATCAGATAGATGAGGAGTCTTCTGATATCGTTGCTTCATGTACTAGACATGGAAAAGTAAGTTATTCTTGTTCTCTTTTTCTTTCTTGTTCTTCTTTACTATCTCTTTTGATGTCATTTTCTCATCTCCCCCCACTTTTTTTAGGGTAAATCAATTCGAAAGGAGCAATTTGTTAATGATGATGAGACATCTTATGATGATGATAATGAATCTGGTGACGAGCATGCTATGAATTCTTAAGAGTCTGATGATGATGCCTTTTCTAGAGCTGATGATGTTCAACTAGAGAATTCTACTTCTCTTTTTGACATAAGTGCTGATGATTTCTTTAATGGAATTGAGGAAGATATTCAGAGTGATGAAGTTGCTATCTTGGAAGATGTTCCAAATGCTCAACATGTTCCTAATATTGATCCTGTTCCAAGTGTTGAACCTGTTCAGGCTAACATAACTATTCCTGTTCCAAATGTTGATCCCGTTCCAAGTACTCAACCTGTTCCAAGTGCTCAACCTGTTCAGACTGACACTGTTATTGCTACAGCTGCTCTTGACGTTGTTTCTTCCCCTCCAGTGTTAGAAAACAAGGAAGTTATTATTACTCTTGATACTTTTGGAACATACTCTGGAAATGTAACAGCTAAGGTTGATTTTCATGGTTTCTTGTTCAGTCTCAGTATGTGAAGCATTTGGAGATCATCTATCAGAAAGGGGGTGAATTTTGGGATTCTTGTATCTTCCAAAGTGAAGATTTTATTTCCCACACACTGGATGGGTTAGGGAAAGCCTTGTTGATTGCTGATGTTCCAGTGTCTTCTATTTCTTTTGAGAAATTACAATTGATGTTGTGACTTATGGATGATGCAATAAAGGCTGATTTTAGGCTTGATTGTATTGACATTTGCATTTTCAAAGCTAAAGCCTTCCTTTCCATTGATGTTGAGAAGAAAAAGGTAGGAAAACAGTTAAAAGAAATAGAAGTGGAGATTGCCTCACTAAAGAATCATCAAGCTGAGTTGCTGCAGAAGTTAGATTTTTTTTCAGAGTTTAGCAGTAGTAATTCTTCTCTTTGGAGCTATATAGCTAATTAGATATTTGTTTTCTTTTGTTGCAATTCTGTTTCAATATTTCTTTGTTTTGGAACTTTTTTGATCTTTTGCAATAATATTGGTACTCTTATTCCTTTATTTATCAGTAGCAAATCTTGCTTTTCTTTTCTTTCGTAGAGAGAATTGTATGTTCATGTATGAGACCAAGGAGAACCGTTCTCAACTTTACATCAAGGAGAGACTATCTCTCAACTCGATATATAGGAGATTGATTTAATCCTTCTAGAAAAGCATATAGTTGCGGTCATTGTATAATAATTCTTAGCCAAGTATGAGCGATAAAGCTGCGGCTAGATTGTAAGTAATAAAATATAGCCAAAATATGAGCGATTAAGCTGCGACTATTAGTGAAATAAACTTCTCATTTATTAAACTCCATTACGGAGAGAAGTAAAAGCAATGAACTTGACTTATTATTGAATAACATAAACTTGACAAGAGAGTGGAAGTATGAGTCTCATACATGGAATTTTTTGATGTATTGAAAGTTGATGGGTGCTGTGATAGCATTGTTCCTTGGATTCATCAACTTGCAATAGCCACTGTCATTCACTTCATGTACAATATATGGACCTTCCCATTTTGGACTGAACTTAGAGGCTGGAGTTCCTCTTCTGATGTGTTCTGAAGCACGAAGTACCAAATCACCTTTTTCAAAAATTTTTTCTTTTCACTAATTTGTCATAAGCTCTACTCAATCTCTTTTGGTAAATTGATAAATTCTTTTTCGCCTTATCTCTCCTTTCTTCTAATGTTTCTAGTTCTAACATCCGCAAAGCATCGTTATCTAGTTCGGCATCCAGAGCTAACCTTGCATAAGGAACTAGTATTTCAGCTGGAATAACAGCTTCTGTTCCATACACAAGTGAAAACGGAGTTGCTTTCGTTGGCCCACGCTTTGAAGTTCTATATGCCCATAATGCCACTGGAAGAGCTTCACACCATAATTTGGTTCTTCATGAACCATTCTACTAAGTATCTTTAGTAGAGTCTTATTAGTGGCTTCAGCTTGACCATTTCCCTTTGGATAATAAAGAGAAGACTTCAAATGATCAACATCATAAAGTGCAAGCAATTCTCTCACATTAGAATTGATAAATGGAGTTCCATTATCCGAGAGAATTCTTTTGGGTATCCCAAAACGGCAAATGATATTTTCTTTAATGAAGTTTGCCACCGTTGGTCCTGTTGCATTCTTCAAGGGAAAGGCTTCCACCCACTTTGTGAAATACTTCGTTGCTGCTAATATCCATGTATAGCCTTTGGAAGGTGGACTCATAGGACCAATTAAATCAAATGCCCAAGTATGAAAAGGCCATGGAGTTGTTATGCTATGTAGTTCCACTGCTGGAGCATGTATAGCATTGCCATGAACTTAGCAAGGGTAGCACTTCTTCGCGTGATTCATAACATCTGCTTCCATAGTAGGCCAGTAGTACCCAATATCTAAGAGCTTTTGATAGAGCTTCCTGCCTCCTTCATGTTCTCCACTACTCCCACCATGTACTTCTACCAACAGAGGATTCATATTAGCTGGAGAAACACATTTCAATGGTTTTCTTGAAAATGAGACTCAGAATAGATCATCTCCATTCATAAAAAACCTTTGAATTCTTCTTTTCAACTGTCTTGCATCATGATAATTGGTTGGAAGAACTCCATTCTTCAGATAATCAATATAAGGCCTACGCTAATCACCAGCACTTCCAATAAAATTACATTCTTTGACATCTGGAGGTTCAGAACACTTACTACATGATTTCTGAATTTGCAAAGCATCCTTAGACATGGTTGGCCAAAAGTATCCAGCTCTTTGAAGTAGGCAATGTAAGGGAGGTCCTTCTTCACCACACCATTGCTCGTGATGTACTCAATCTTTCTTGAGCTTCATGCTTAGAAACACATCTTGCTAATACTCCATTAGCACTTCTATGGTATAGAACACCTTGTATTAAGAGGAAATGTTTTAGATTCGGAATGCTAGCAGAAGTAGGCTTGACCAACTGCTCAATGATACGTGAACGCCAATCTTCATCTTCTTCATACTCAAGAGATTGAAATAACTCACTAGTTGTACATGGTAAAGTTCTTCTAACAACAGACATAGTGATACTTTCATTCTCTTCTGGAATCTGAATTTTGGAAGCTAAGGTAGCAAGTGCATCTGCATACCGATTTGTAGATCTTGGGCTATGTTCACATCTTACATTCTGAAACTTCTTCCACAAAGATTGAACAAGTGTTCTGTAAGAAACTAACATCTGTTCTTTCAAAGCAAATTCACCATTAGCTTGCTTAATTATAAGATTAGAATCTCCATGAATACAAAGATTTTTAACTCCAATGGAGTCAGCTATGAACAAACCCAGAATAAGTGCTTCATACTCAACTTGATTATTGGTACATGGAAAATCCAATTTGAAGGCAAAGGAGATAGGTTCTTTACTTGATTCTAGGGAGTTTAACTCTAAACCAGGAATCAAGGAGTATCCTTCTCTTCTTGACTCTTCACCCAAGGAGATGTTGTTTCTACTCAAATGAGAGGAGGTTAACTCTAAACTCTCTATCGAGGAATCAACTTCTCTACTTGGTGGAATCAAAACTATGCCAACACCTCCTCCAGAAGTTGTGGAAGAACCATCAAAATATAAATTCCATTCCCCTTCTTCTATATTCATAGAACAAACTTCTTCATGAAATTCATTTAGAATAGAATAATGTATTTCTTCTTCATGTTGGGATGGAAAGTGTGCTAACAAAGCTGAAAGTGCTTGAGACTTGATGGCCTTTGGTTGAACAACTGATATATCAAACTCTCCAAGCAAAAGAAGCCACTTTGCTATTCTCCTAGATAAAGCTGGTCTAGAGAGCAAATATTTGATAGGATCTGACTTAGTCACCACCACAAGTTTATGAGCCAAAAAGTAGTGACGCAACTTCTGAGTAGTAAAGACCAATGCGAGACAATGTTTCTCCATCGGTGAATAATTTAACTCACTCCCATGTAAACATCTACTCAAGTAATACACAGGTCGTTCTTGCTCTTCCACTTCTTGTACTAGCAAAGCACCAATAGAATGTGGACTAGAAGTGAGATATAGTATCATTGGTTGGTCCTTCAATGGCATAGTCATGGTTGCTGGAGAAGTCAAGATTCTTTTTATCGTGTCAAATGCTTCCTGTTGCCGTTCGCCCCATTCAAACGACACTCCTTTCTTCAACAAAGCTTGAAAAGGAACTATTATTTCTCCCAAGGCTGGAATGAATCTCCTGATATATGAAACTTTTCCCAACAAGCTCTTAAGTTGTTTCTGATTCACTGGAGGTGGCATAGACTGAATAGCACTTATCTTTGTAGGATCAACGTCAATGCCTTTTCTGTGAACCACAATACCTAAGAACTTTCCAAGTGAAATACCAAATGCACATTTTAGAGGATTCATTCTCAACCTATACTTTCTGCACCGTTCAAACACTCTTCTCAAATCTTGAAAATGATCTGAGGCCTTTTTGGATTTCACAACTATATCATCTACATAATCTTTCATACAATCATACATCATGTCATGGGAAATAGCTGTCATGGCACGCTGATAAGTTGCACCCGAACTTTTCAATCCAAAGGGCATAACAGTATAATAGAAGTTTCCAAATGGAGTTCTAAAAGCTGTCTTTTCTGCATCACTTGGAGCCATCTTAATCTGATTATAGCCACTAAATCCATCCATAAAAGAAAACATTTCATGACCAGCTGTAGCGTCAACCAGAGTATCAATATTTGGAAGAGCAAAATCATCTTTGGGACATGCTTTATTCAAATCTCTAAAATCTACACACACCCTAATTGTACCATTCTTCTTCTTCACTGGAACAATTTTGGCTAACCAAGTAGGATGGTGTATTGGCTTGATAAACCTAACTTCGAGAAGCTTATTGATTTCCTCCTTGATTTGGTTTTCAATATCATGACGAAACATACAAGCATGTTGCTTCACTGGTTTACTTCCAGGGGCAATATGCAATTCATGTGTAACCAAATTCTCATCTAGCCCAGGCATCTGTTCATAAGTCCAAGCAAAAACATCTTGAAATTTTTTCAAGAGTTAAATCAATATGATTCTTTGTTCACTTCAAAGGTTTTTGCTAATGAAAACTGGCTTTGCTGTTTCTCCTTCTTCCTTGGCTATATTAATCTCCTCTAACTTATCACCTTATGGCTTAGGCTGCTCTTGAAGTTGTTCTGGTGCAGGCTCAATCTCTTCTTTCTCCTCTTCCTGCACCTCTACTTGAGAACAAGTTAATTGCTCATCAGGAGGTTTCCATTGTATGGGGTCAGGAGAAGGTTTTTCTCCAGACCCCTCATCCCATCATAAGCAATAAACAGTTTTTCCATCCTCACGAGTATAAGAACTCACTGTAGTATTATGTCTTTCTTCTTTTTCATCTCTGTTCTCAAAAATATTTCCACGTCTTCTTTTTTCGCCTCGACGTTTCTTCTTCTTCTCACCAGTATTATTTTCTTTTGCAAATAGGTCTTCCCATCTTGGAAGTGGAACACCTATAGGTCTTACAATAGATACTTCTCCATCCTCTGCTGAATCTTCAAAGAAAGATGCCTCTGCATAGTTCACTTCATTCTGCTCAAATAGAGTCTTTGTAGCTGGAATGAAAATTTTCTTCCCCTTCCAATTACCCTTAATGCACTGATGGTGAGAAGATGGGATGATGTTGTGAGTATGCAAGAATTTTCTTCCTATGAGAACATGGTAAGCTACATCAGCATCAATCACTTGAAAGCAAGTCTGATCTTGAATTGGTCCCATCTTGAAATTCACTGTCACTTGTCCCAAAGTTGAAATCTCTGTACTGTTAAAGGAAGAGATTGTTATGGGACGTCGTAAACTCTTCAAATCAATATTGACTGCCTTCAGAGTAGACAAAGGCATGAGATTCACAGAAGATCCGTCATCTATGAATGTTCTTCTGATAGGATATCCATTAATAACACTCTCCACATAAAGTGGCTTATTGTGATAAGGATGAGAAGTACACATATCTGCCTCTGTAAAAACTTTGGCATTCTCATATCCACTTGCCATTTTTTCAATAGGGCGGCCTACCATGTTACATTCTCCGTATTGTTGCCCTCCTATTCTTACTAAAGCAATAGCAGCTACTTTTTTCGATGCTTCTGAAAGCCCAAGTAGATCAAAGAAATGCCTGAAATTTGAAGTTTTCATAAGTGAATTTGCAATGGAAGAAGTCACCATACTATCTGCTTGTGCTTCTTCGAATTGAGTAGTTGAAGGAGAAGGAAAAGGATCATCATGATGAATAATAGTATTCACATGTCCTCTAGGATTTTGATGAGCTGGAAGTGGATTATTCTGAACTCCATTGTTACCGATCAACACTTCTCTTGCTTGCACTCTCCTATGAAATAATCTCCTCATATTCCTACATTCTGAGAGTGGATGGCCAACTGTTCGGTGATAGTCACAATATCTTGGGTTGGACCTCTCTTCTGCTGTTGGTGGACGTGGAATATAAGGCAAGTTGATATTTCCATCTCTGACCCATTCTTGAAGAAGTGCTTTCACTCTATCCAAAGGAACTGAGAATGGCGGAGATTCAGCATCATCATCTTGTCTTCCTCTTGGATCATCTCTTCTAGGGCGCATATTAGGACGAGGAGGGCCTCTTCTTTCTCTTCCTCTTCTTTGAATAGCATTCACTGTAGGAGTATTTCTTCTAGTGAAACGATTAACTCCCTTTTGCCTAAGAACAGTGTTGTTGGTTCTTCTTGCAGCTTCAACTAAAGTAGCAAAAGTTAGGAGTGGTAAATTCTCCAAATGCACCCTATATTCATCAAACATCTCCTGAATACAGACTTTAACTAACTCTTTCTCATCATGAGAGTCTTGAATATCTAACACTCTTTCTCTGAAGCGTTGAATATACTCCATGAGATCTTCACGTGACTTTTGATACTCTCTTCTCAGATCAATAAGAGTAACCTTCTCCTGAGTAGAGAAGAACTTTTCTCCAAACATTCTGCACATTTAACTCCAGGATTCTACAGAACCAGGAGTAAGATTGACATACCAGGTGTATGCCTTTTCAGTGAGAGACTTGGAAAACTCTTTCAACTTTAAATCATCATCCAATCTTGCTACACCAAGAGTCTCCACGAACTTCATAACATGCTCACAAGCATCACCAGTCTTACTATTAAATTGTTTAAACTTAGGACCAGTGTAGTCCTTGGGGTAGCAGGGTAAGGCAACTTGAGATCAAATTCGGAAAAACTCAGACTCTTGTTCTTTTCTTCCAGAAACCTTTGAAGTTCTTCTTTTGTCACAAAGCCTTGAGCTGTGGCTAAAGGAAGAGTCACAATAGAAGTTCCAGCAGTAGTGGTGTTATTTGCACCAATGTTTTCAACACCTCAAGGAGCAGGTGCATCGGTTGAGTTTCCCCTGTTGCCAGTAGAAGTGTTCTCATTCCCGGCAGTAGCAGGAGTGACAGATTGAACTTGAGAAGTCGTGGGATTGGAAGATGTGAGTTGAGATATAATGTCTTCGAACTTTTGCATTCTTTCTTGAGAAGCTTGGATCATCTTCATTAATTCTTGAATGTAGGCAGGGGCTTGAGCATCTTGATTTCCAGTAGAGCTCTCCATGTTTTTCGGTAAAGTTAAAGTTGAAGATGTTCTACTCAATGCAATCACTCCTTCCCCAGTGGAGTCGCCAAAATGTAGATGGGTTCTTTTGTGATGGAGAGGAAACGTTGCAGACAAGTAGAATAGGGTGTGTCGGGAGGCGACAGAGAGGAAGACTGGAGCAGACCCTGAAGAATGAGTGCAGCGGCAGGTGGCGGTAGAAGGCTGAGCAAGGCTGTATAGAAGAAACAGTGTAGAGAGAATTTGAGAGAGTTTTTAGATTAGCTAATTTTCCAAAAGTCCCTTCAATGGTAACAAGAACCCCTATATATAGGAATAGAGAATGGGAGTTACATATCTCTACTATTAATATCGTAATAATGAGGATTGGCGGTTACAAAGCATTAATGCATTGTCTAATGGAACTTATACTTTGGGAGAAAGTGTATTGAAAGAAATAGGGAAGATCACTCATATTTCAGAGAAAGGTTAAGAGAAGAACTCTTAACTATTTCCATATCTGATCCACTAAGCCAAACTCTCTAGGATATCCCAATAGTGAAGTTAACTCAAGAACCCTGCCATATTCCGGAGTTATCTTCACTTCTTCTTAAAAGTGCTGTTCCATAAATGAGTTGTTCTGTGAATATGTTGTTCTGTAAAGAGTTGTTCCGAGCAAAGCTGTTTTGAGAAGAGCTATTCTGCGAATGAGTTCTTTTAGGAGTAATGAGCTCTTCTGATAAAATGTTGTTCTTGTATAAAAGCTTTTCTGAAGAAGTTATTCTTGTGAAGTATTATTCTAAGAAGAGGTTGTCTTTCACTTATAATATGAAGCAAATATTAGTTTTTCCAAAATCAAGTATCTAGTGCAGCGGCAGGTGGTGGTAGAAGGCTGAGAACAAGGCTGAAGAGAGGATTTGAGAGAGTTTCTGGATTAGTTGATTTGCCAAAAAGTCCCTTCAATGGTAACAAGAACCCTTATATATAGGAATAGAGAATGGGAGTTACATATCTCTGCTATTAATATCGTAATAATGAGGATTGGTAGTTACAAAGCATTAATGCATTGTCTAATGGAAGTTATACTTTGGGAGAAAGTGTATTGAAAGAAATAGGGAAGAGCACTCATACTTCAGAGAAAGGTTAAGAGAAGAACTCTTAACTATTTCCATATTTGATCTACCAAGCCAAACTCTCCAAGACATCCCAATAGTGAAGTTAACTCAAGAACCCTGCCATATTCCGGAGTTATCTTCACTTCTTCTTAAAAGTGCTGTTCCATAAATGAGTTGTTCTGTGAATATGTTGTTCTGTAAAGAGTTGTTCCGAGCAAAACTGTTCTGAGAAGAGCTATTCTGCGAATGAGTTCTTTTAGGAGTAATGAGCTCTTCTGATAAAAGGTTGTTCTTGTACAGAAGCTTTTCTGAAGAAGTTATTCTTGTGAAATATTATTCTAAAAAGAGGTTGTCTTTTACTTATAATATGAAGCAAATATTAGTTTTTCCAAAATCAAGTATCTATTTATTTATTTGATACAGTTTCATAAGAGTTACTAAAGGCGTAAGAAAATACGTGTTTAAATTTCTGGTATTAGAGGAGGTACTTCAGTTGTCCAAAACTAAGTACAGAATCTTTAAAGATCATTGGGCATGAACCTCAGTCTTACCATAATTTGAACCGGGTATTGTTTGAAACCTGCATGAATTTCTCATGTAGATTTAGATACCTTATCATTTAAAGTTCATGCTATATTATGTCATAGAATTTTGGGGCCGACTGTCTAGAGCCCCATTATTGTTATTAATTTTTATCAATTGACATGCATCAATGTTTCGACATTAACCATTTTGTGCTTTGCAATTATGGTGTCCTCAAATACTGAAAGGATGTCAACATGGACAACTTCTGGTACTAAGAGGCAAAGGTATTTTTAATCATTTCCCCCTAACGCCACACCTTCTCTTCTTTTTTCTTGTTGCTGGTTGAATTCACTCTCTTGTCCAATTTGCTACCATAAATGTGCTTTGTTTATGAGTTCCTGCAGGATTACCAAGGCATGGTTTTCTAGTACATCGTGGAGATCAATATGTCCGTTTCCGTTTTGACTTGCCCATGTAAGCTTCCTTGTGCTTTGATTTACACTATTGGTTGGGTTATCCTTACATTTATGACTGATGATATGAAGATACTGGATCAGTTTGGAGAGCATAGCACCAAAGATTTTCACTTTTTGAAGTATGTTTTTTTGTCTACCTGTTTCTATTTTGGCTTAGTTGAGTATATTATGCTTCTGGCCATTAGAAAAAT
This sequence comes from Heritiera littoralis, assembly GCA_031772115.1. Lineage (NCBI taxonomy): Eukaryota > Viridiplantae > Streptophyta > Magnoliopsida > Malvales > Malvaceae > Heritiera > Heritiera littoralis. The sequence continues at coordinate 6,270,336 of JAPDPK010000023.1, forward strand.
TATCGTGATGCTTATTAAGATAGGGTCTTTCTCAAATTTGTGTCCTGCTGAAACTACTTAGAAATCTATTTCTTTTTTCTTTCCTTTCCTTTAATGTGGAGTGAAATGCATAATCTGCGAAGAATTTTTTTAATTCAATATAGCTCATCAAAAGATAAACTGAAAGCTATGCATTCTATACTGTTCAAAGTGGATTCGAGGGAATCGTACTGCCTTGAAAATGCTCGACCTTATTGATTTTCAACTCTGTTGATATCAGGCATTTCTGCCTTGTGGAAATGGTAACTTTCATCATGGTTGTCAAGTATAATTACTCATTTTCATGATCACCTGTTACTTTAGTGATTATAAGATGCTTTTACCGTCACCCAACAAGTCATAGATGGAAAGTTTTTTCAATTAAAAAGTTAAGTGATCCTAAATGGTGTAGATATTCGAGTGCTTGCTATAGCCAAGTATCAGACTTTATGAGCCTGAAGAAACCGAAGTTTGAATTAAGGAAGCCCTTTACCTCATTTGGGTCATTAATTACTTGTAGTCTTTGGCCTCTGTTGACTAGGGTTGTGCGAACGGTAGGTTCGATTTTGGAGAAAATAGAATTATCCGACCTAGTTTACACAGGAAACTAAACTGACCGACTTCTGTGATGAAAACCGAAATAATTGAACCAACCTAGTGAATTGCGGTTGATAATTTAATAACACCTATCATTCATGTCTTTTTTTTTAAAAAAATTTTTTAGCCAAACTGATTTAGCCGGGAATCGATTTGGCTCGAACCGAGACCAATCGATCTCGGTCCTTATTTGGCCGGACCCTTACTAGGCCCAGTTTTGTTTGCTTTGAACCGGCCCAGCTCGTTAGTATACCAAGCTGGGCCGGTTTCAAAATTGGTTATATCGATTCTGGTTATCAGGCTGGATCGACCCAGTTCGGTTCCAAAGTAGATCGGGTCAACCCGGCTCGATAACTAGCTCTACTTGTTCACGGCAAAATACAATTGTTTCCATGATCATAGCTGTTCATGAAATATCAAATAGCTGTATGGCATCAACAAGTAACAAAGGTGATATCTGATCTAGTGATTGGGAATGCCATCATGTTTCTGAGTTGCATAGTTTATCTTACCTTCTGAGTAGCTTTTAGAATAGCTTTGATTCATACTCAGAGCAGTTGGTTTGAATTATAAATTTTTAGTTTAATAGTTTCTCAAAAACTCTTTTTGGAAACATTAGCAAAGAAATGTAAAACAATAATAGCATACACATAAATGTCTGTACATATACATAAGAAAACATAAGACATGCATGATATATATAAAACATTTGAACATTTTAATGGGAACTTAATGTATTTCCTTGTGTCAATTGACCAATTCCCTATTACCCAAGCGAACTTGGATTTGCTGCGATCACCAACACCAATATTTAAACGCTTTCGAGACGATTGCCAACTGATGGCATTTCCATTTCAGGAGCTTTGCCTGCTCGTTTCTTTTTCTTGGTTTGCTTCATCTCACCGTACAAGTATGAAATGAAGCCCCAAAGTGAGAGTGCAAGAGCCACACCCTTCTCTGCTTTAAAGCTTTCTTTATAGAAAATTACTGCTAAAATCTCTGTTACTGGCAATAGAACTGCAATTACAATACCTGATAGCAAAGATGAGGAACAAAAGATTATTCCTACCACGCCCAAGAAGAAACACTGCCATACTATTGCAGTGCAAATCGCCGCAACGTAATACTTTGTTTGTCCAAGCTCGAATTCCCTTGCTTCCCTTGGAATTACCTGCAAAATGTAACATTTCAATGTAATTCTTGTTGAAAATGACTTTGAATTGTAAATCTACGGTCAGTCATCATCAGATGGAGAGATAAGACAGAAAGAAACCTTGAAATCGTTGTTAATCAGCATTCCAACGGTGCAAAATACAGTAGAAAACAAACACATCACTAACTGAATCTCCATCACAAGGGCGTAGCTGATTTCTTGCTTTGCCTTCTTCAACATTAACTCCACCAAAGGCAAGATAAACCCATAGAAAGCAGCTGCAATCACGGAAATTATGAACCCTAAAATATAGTCCCTGTTTGATTCATGCTCAGGCCGGTCACTACCGGTATTCAAAGCTAAAACACCTGCTCCCATAGTCAACAAAAACACAGCGTTTATGGAATAAGAAGTGAACTTTTGCTTCACTAAAACGAAAGCAAATAATGCTGTGAAACCCAACTGCGAGGCAATGATTAAGGCAGCAGTTGAAACGGGAAGACGGGCCATGCCATAGGCGTAGAGGTAGTCATCAAGGCCTGTGATTGTTCCGATGAAGGCGGCGGCGATGAACAAGGGAGGTTTCATGTAGAAAAGCTTGTTTTCCAAAGTAGGTTGGATCCTGGAACGGTGTATGTAAGCACAGGCGATAGGGAAGAGGATGATGGGCCAACCACCAGTCTCGAGCCAGCTCGAGAACCAGACTCGTTTCCCACCATGGATGAAGTAGAAGCGCATCAGAAGTGGACCGCCGCAGTGGCCTATAGAAAAGACGAAGCAGTTTATTACTAGGAGACCTTTTCTCATGGTGGTGTCTTGTTTAGGTTCCTTGACGACTTCCATGGTTAATTAGTTGCAGAGAAAAATGGACTGTCTTTTGTGTGTATGGACACGGTAGAATTTGGGCATACTATCTTGTGGTTGTGCTTTACACACTGGTTTTTATCCACAATGATTAGACACAAAATCTAATCAGTCTCACTGTTCATTCTCATAAGCTGTGATAAATCGCTTGCTCACATTTAAGCGCAAAGCATTAGTTTACCCTTAAAATTTTGGACTGGAAACGTGTGAGGATTAGCATCTAAAATACCTTCTCATATGGTATCAAATAATTTAAAGTTATCATAATTATCTTTTATTTTATTTAATGTTGATAGGATTATATATTAGAATAATATTATAAGTATCTTTCATCAAGTTAATTGAACAATTAAAATTTTTTTTTTCACATCAAAAGTATTCAAACATAATTTACCGTCTTTTTTAAGAAGGTTCCAATGTTAAATTTTTTAATTACATTATGAAATTTTTTAATTTGACTTTCTATCCGTCATATCTTTTCATTTAAATTTTTTTATATCTTTTATTCCGGTGAGATTGGTTTGATAAAACTAAAAATAGCACTGATAAGATTAGTTTGTGACAGTGAAATTAATTAGTACCCAAGGGTTGTGGTTCAGTTGACAATACAGACTGAGTTTGTGGAAAGAGCTCTCGGGTTCGACTCCCACTAAATACATCTTTGGAGAGGGGTGAAGAGCTTTAACTGTGACTAAACCCCGAATAGAATTAATCTCATATCGTTAAAACGGATAAGAATACCTGTGATCTAAAAAAAGTAAAATTAATTAGCGTAACACTGAAATGGAATAGCAAAATAGCAATACTTCCCTTGTTACAAGCAGCAACAGATTTTACACGTGGTTTTCTACCGCGTAACTCGGGAACGCACCTGAAGTTATTAGCCACCGCCACATGGCGCTCGTAAGCTTTTCGCCACCATTGCGTCTGAGATTAGAGAAAATCAAGCGACTCGCCATGGACGCTAAACATCTGCTTCTGCTCTTACAGTTCCTTTCGCGCTTGAGAGAGAAGGCTGAGAAAGAAGTAAACTGTTTACAACGTGAAGCCAATAGACAAAACGCTGTCGTTTTATGGAATAATTGACCCATTATTTTTTTTAGTTTTTATCAATCGACATGCATCAATGTATTCGACATTAACCATTTTGTGCTTTGCCATCATGGTGTCCTCAGAAACCGAAAGGATGTCAGCATGGGCAACTTCTGGTAGTAAGAGGCAAAGGTACTTTCAATCATTTCCCCCTACCTCCCCACCTCCTCTTCTTTCTTCTTGATGCTTCTTGAATTTACTCTCTTGTGCAATTTCCTAGCATAAATGTGCTTTCTTTGTGAGTTCCTACAGGACTACCAAGGCATGGTTTTCTGGTTCGTCATGGAGATCAATATGTCTATTTCCGTGTTAACTTCCCCATGTAAACATTTAGCATTGATTTATGCTATTGGTTGGGTTGTCTCTACATTTATGACTGATGGTACAAAGACATTAGATCAGTTTGCAGAGCATATCACCAAAGATTTTTTATTTTTGAAGCATGCTTATTTGTCTACCTGTTTCAAGTTTGGCTTAGTTGAGCATATTATGCTACTACTGGCCATTAGAAAAATTATAGTGATGCTTATTAAGATAGGGTCTTCCTCAAATTTGTGTCCTGCTCAAACTACTTAGAAATTTACATTTTTCTTTCCTCTCCTTTAACGTGGAGTGAAGTTGGATAATCTTCTAAGAATTTTTTAATTCAATATTAGCTCATGAAAGCTGAGCATACTATACCGTTCAAAGTGGATTCGAGGGAATCGTATTGCCTTGAAAATGCTCAATCTTATTGATTTTTAACTCTGCTGATATCAGACATTTCTGCCTTATGGAAATGGTAACTTTCATCATGGTTGTCAAGTATAATTTAGTCATTTTCCAGATCACCTGTTTCTTTAGTGATTAAAGATGCTTTTACTGTCAACTAACAAGTCATAGATATCACGTTTTTTTAATAAAAAGTTAAGGGATCCTTTAATGGTGTACATATTTGAGTGCTTCCTACAGCCAAGTATCGGACTTTATGAGATGGAAGAAACCGAAGTTTGAACTATGGCAGCCCTTTTCCACGTCTGGGTCATTTATACTTGTGTACTTTGACATCTGTTCTAACCCCTGTCTGAATTGTGGTTGATAATTTGGTAACACCTATCATTCATGTCTTGTCAATCCAATGATATTACAGCATTCTGTTATATGGGTTATTGTTGTTTTAAAATGTAAGTGTTCATCACTTGAGCTCATTGTTGATACTATATGAAAACTAGAAGATTTACTTTTACAGAGTGACCTGTTTGCCAAAACTGAGGTTATCTTTTCTGTAGCTAACACAAATGTACTAATGTGAAATTGTTGGAATGAATTAATACGATTATTCCTTTTGAAGCCTGAGTTCCATGCAATATTGATTCTCTGAAAAACAGATTTCCTAATTTTTATTCTGTCATTATTCTTCTTCCTCCCTACCCCCTCTTCGGTCTGATGTGACAAACGATCGACAATGTGCTATATTAGAAGAATTTGCAAAAAAGGAAATTAATAGTGAAAATGACAACACTACTGAAGGCAACTGGTAAGTGTACATCATCAATAACGCTTATCTGATAAAACCAGTTCTTTTGAAACTCACTTACATCATTAATTTGATGAGGTCAGATATTCACACATTTGTTCATTGCATATTAAAATTGTTTCCATGTCCTTATCTGTTAATGAAATATCAAATACTTGTATGGCATCAACAAGTAACAAAGGTGATATCTGATCCAGTGATTGGTAATGTCATCATGTTCCTGAGTTGCATTTTTTTAGAATATAGTTTATCTTATCTTCTAAGTAACTTTTAGATTAGCTTTGATTCATACTTCAGAGCAGTTGGTTTGAATTATAAATTTGGAATTTATCTAGCATTCATCAGTTGCCTGAATTTTCACGTTGGGTTCTTCAATAATTATTTTGGATGTAACAAAGACCCTAAAATGGACAACAGGCTTTATCAGCAGCTATCTATTGGTTGAACTTACAGGTGGGCGACAATTCTTAAGCATGTGACAGGTCCTAAGTTTATGATCGAGTTTTCACTGCTCTTGCTGATCCTGCTCTTCCTAAAAAAGACAATGGACTAAACTGACTCCAGACAATGAACATATGCATGCCAATTCAGGATATAGGAAATGAGCTCCCCTTTTTTGGGGGACTTGTTCTCTTTTTAAAGGTTCAATTCTCTTACCAATAGTTTCATGATATATGTTTACCAATAAGAGGAGCATCAAAAGAATGCATCATTTTTCTCACATTTGGTCTTGTTAGCTTTAAATTGATATATATATATATATATATATATATATATATATATATTGAAATGACAAAACTTAAGTGATCTTTTATGTTTTGATTTATATTGTAAACTTGCTTTATCACACAGATTTTCTCAAACCATTTTAAGTCTAAGATCATGATTTAATGATATATTCTTATTGGTCTTAATACTTTATAAAATGGATTTGAATATTTTCATTAAGTAATGTTTTCAAGAATATATTTGAACACAAACTTAGAAAATTACTTAATGAGTTTTTGGACCATGTTTTCAATTGAGAAAGTCAAGGAAAAACTCCCATAAAATTCTAGAATGTTTTGGGATAAATTAAAATCAAAGTCTACATCATTTCTAACTCAAAATGGTCTAGAAAAGTGCAGGAAATGCTAGGAAATCAGTATCTTTATCATTTAGAATTTACTACAATACAAGTATTGTAAATACTTTATTTTGTCTGGAGTCTTAATTTATAAAAATAATTAATTGGATTCGGTGCCATTGTATTTTAATTTAACAATTTAGAATTAGGCTAGAATTAAATGAGAATTTTTTTAGATTTTAGGATTAACATTAATTAGGAAATTAAAATTAAAATAGGATTTAGGAATGATAATAAAAAAAAAGGAAGAGATAAGAAAAGAAAATAAAATTAATTTTAGGATAGGATAATTAGATTTTTTAGGATAATTATTTAGATTATTATTAAAGTTGATAGAGTTAGATTAGGATTAACATAAAAATTAAATAGATAAATTATTTAAAATAAGAGATAATTAATAGAATAGGTTAAGTTGTATTAGGACTCTAACAAATTTATGACTATAAAAAGGGGTTAAACCCCATAAAAAAAAGAAGATATACAGAGTAGAGAAAAGCAGTAGCACCACAAGAGCTCTTTTTGAGTCTCTTCACGAAGTACGATTTTAGCCGGCAAAGCAACATCCACGACGAAATCTAGGAATCAACTAAAACAAGCGACGGGTAGTGGAAAGGAAGAGTCTAAGATCGGGCGATAGCGTTCACGACTGCAATTAATTTTAGCCCATTTATTGGATCCACATCCATTGCTTTGAAAACCAAAGGTTTTTGCAAAATCGTGTACCAATTATCAAGGTAAAAATTATTGCTTTACTTTTACATTCTGTTTCCATTTGGTTGTTTTATGGTTGACATTTTAGTTTGTTTTTTTTTATTTTAGAATAAAAGTAATAATTAAAGGAGGAGCAGCGTATTAGACGTAGGAAATAAATAAATATTAAGTAACTAAAAATAATAGATGATAGAATGAGTAAAAAATAAAAATAAAAATGATTAAAAAGATAAATAAAATAAATTTACATTACAATAGATATTTAATTAATAAATCATGCTTTAATAAATTTTGAGAATAAGCTAGACCATTCCGATGATGGAATCTTCGAGGTGATTACGAATGAGTAACACTTGATGAATTTCTATGTGAGAGGATCCTTTTGAGTTTATCCAGAATGATGGAAGATTTAAAAGGTATTTTCAAAAATAAAGGTTGACATTTTATTCTTCAAATAATAAAAAATAAAATAAAAAATGAAGATAATAATAATAAAAGTTATGCTCTAAGATAAAAATAAATTATTAATTAATTCCGATGATGGAATCCTTGAGGTGATTGCGAACGAGTAACACTCGAGAAATTCTTAAGTGAAAATCCTTTTAAGTTTATCCAAAACGATGGAAGATTTAGAAGGCATTTTCAAAAATAAATAAATAAATAATAAAAACATAACAATAATAATAACATTTATATTCTAATAAAGATAAAATAATAAATAATAAATAAAATTAATAAATAATAAAATAATAATTCCGATGATGGAATCCTCAAGGTGATTGCGATTGAGTAACACTTGAAGAATTCCTAGGTGTGGGGGTTCTCCTAAGTTTATCCAGAATGATAGAAAATTTAGGAGATATTCTCAATATTAAATACCAAAATCCTAAATATAATAAAAAAATAATATATAAAAAAATATTTAAAATAAATAAATAAAAATAATAAATTAGGGAATAATAAAATTTTAAAATACTTCCGACGACGGAGCCTCTTCAGGGGAGTCGAATGGTACCCCTTGAGTACTCTTGAGGTGAGAAGATTTTTTAAGAGTTCATCCAGAATGATGGAGGATTCTTAAAAGAATTTTCAATATTTAAACAATAAAATATAAAGGCCACATAACAAAGACTAAGTTAAAATAATACAAGATTAAAATGGTACCAATTTTAGGCGTTGTAGGGGTGCTAAAACCTTCCTTATACGTAAATGAACTCCCGAATCCAAAACTTAAATGCAGACCAGTCCTTAGAGTCATTTAGGTACCCAATTACACCTAAGTTAAAAAATGATTGGTGGCAATTCTATTTATTTAATGTCTAGCGTCTTAGCCTTAGAAAACGTTATGACAAGTATGACAGGGAAGCTTCACAGATTGTAACATAAAGTAAAAGTACTGATATACATATATTCTGGTTTCTATATGTCAAGGTGCACTGATCCCCAGCTTCAATGCTAGCTATAGCTAGCATAAGGTCAAGGAGCACGTTTTTCAAACAATTAATTAATCAAATGAATTAATTATATAAACTTAATAAAATGCATGAAAACCAACAAACAATAATGAAGTACCACATCTGAGCAAAAAAAAAAAAAGAAGGAAATACCACAGACAAAAAGTAGCTAAGGGCTACATGTAGCAATTTCATTATTATTATAATTATAATCTTCGACGACGGATGAATTTAATAATCTTGATGATGAGAAGAACCAACAGCACCGAGCCCTGGTTCACAATGAGGGCTACCCGATGCCCCATCATATGAACTGGCACCTGTGGCTTGGGGGTAAATATGAGGGTCATGCTGATCAATTGGTACTGCCACTAATTGTTCTGCTTATGGGTTAGTTGGGGTTGTCTCGCAGGTTTGTTCACAGCAAGGTGCTGCCGCTGCAAGAACCATTAATGGCTTCTTTTTCCTTTTTGCTAAACAAATGAGACCAACCAAAAGGATTGCAAGGAGAAAGACAACACCGAGCGAAACGCACACGGCGATAATAGTTGTGTGGTTGCCTCCTGCTGGTGGTGGTGGTGCTATTACGTCTGATGATGGTGGCTCAGAACTAGAAGGTGGGAGTGCCCCATAAAGAGTTGGCGCTGGTGAAGGAGAGAAACTACCAGGCGTTGTTTTTGGTGTTGGCGCATAACTAGATTGTGGTAAGTATGGAGGTGATGAAGATTTCAGTGGGTTAGCTGGTGGTGATCCATTGTACGGAGTAAGAGGATATGGGCTTGGTGCAGCTGCTGGTGGTGGTGATCCATTGGTGGCTTTACGAGTATATGGGCTTGGTGCAGCTGCTGGTGGTGGAGTTGGACCTTTACCAGGGCTTGGTGGATGTGAGGATTTCGGGGGTGATGCCTTACTTGGAGGAGTTGGGCTTGCAGAATGTGGCGAGGGCACTGGAGCTGGACTAGAAGGGGTACCTGGAGTTGGTTTAGGCTGCGCATTGTAATGTGATGGTGATGGTGCATTTGGCGTTGATTTTGGAGGTGATACAGGGACTTTTGTCGGGGATGGTGGAGGCACTAGATAAGGTGGTGGAGGAGGTGGCGGAGGCTTATGGTGGCCATGATGATGATGATGTGGTGGCGATGGCTTGTTGTGGTGGTGGTGGTGTGGGTGGAGGTGGTGCCATGACATGGTTGCATGGAAGAGGAGGAGGAGATGGTGATTGTGGCGGTGGGGGAGAAAGGTAAGGATAGGCCATTTTTTTAGGAAATGAGATGTTCCTATCTCTCCCAACGCAGTACTTACAATTGCTAGAAGAGAATGGGATGGATACTTCAGCTGTGGAAGGCCGAGAAAGGATTGTATGAAACAGTTACGCCACGTCAGCATTTATCCCTTCCATTCAAATCATGCCACGTAATCACTTTATTGAAAAAAGTCATTCATTTATTACATATCACATGTGATAATTATATTGTAAATATTTATTTTAAGAGACTCATTAATGATTCTGGTAATAAATGAATGACTTTCCTTGCATTTAAAACTTGGATGTCTTCTGCTAAACGGCTAAATTAAGTTTTGAGTAGCATTGGGTCAAAAAAAAAGTTTTGAGTATCATAATATATTGATTAAGTTCCCATTAAGTTACCCTCTATATCCATTACTGTAGGCAGGGATTAACTATAAAATTTGTTAATAAGAAGGTATAAAAAAAGATAGAAGAATTTTTTACTTAATCAAAGACAAAAAATAACACGGTTCAGTCAATTTTTTATTTTTTTAAACCAATTTGATTAATAAGATAATCCAAAGAAACATCGTTGACGAGTACAAATTAGTGAAGCACTCAAAAATTTTAAAAAATACAGAGAAAAACAACACCCTATCATCCTGAAAATTACGCTTAAAAAATGAAAGAAAGCGCAAAAAACCGAAAAAGCACTCATTTAATTTCGAATGTCATAATATAGAGACAAATTAACATTCCGTCCTACAAAAAAGAGAACGAGAAACATCATCCAAGTTTTGCACTCCATAAGTAAAAGAAACCATTGAACTAAGAACACCGCAAAGAAAAACCTTCATTGTTGGATTAATTTTAGAATTAATATATGCATAAACATACCAAGATGAAATTATTAAAAACTTTAATTTGGGAATTTAATCAATAAGATAATTAGATTCCTCAATCATAAGCTCAAAAAATCAGAATATGACACGTATTTAGAAATTATCACATAACCCTTAATAATAAAAATATTATGACATAATAAGAAAGAAATTAATTAATTAATTTTTTTATCAGAAATGTTGTCTGTATTATTTAGTTAATAATGGGAAGATTACAATATAGTTGATCCTGGTGGATAGCAGATTCCACAAATTGTGGAAATTCTTCCATCCAAACCAAATCGTTTACAATGCCTTTTGCATGCTTAGCTAAGCAGTGTGCTACAACATTACCACTACGTTTAACATGAGTGATAGAGCAGTATCTAAAATGAGGCAGTAATGTTTTCACAGCTTCAATCACAGGACCGGCCACTGAATGATCTTCTGTAAATTTTGAGACAGCTGAGATTGTTGTTGTAGAGTCACCTTCTAGTTCCACACTAAAAAAACCAATTGACAAAGCAAAAGAAAGGGCTTCATGAAGTGCCATTCATTCAGCAGTGAATGGATCAACCAAACGTATTTTCTTGGAAGACAAGGGAGCCAATACTTCTCCTTTACTATTGCGAGCAGCCACTCCAATTCCAATACCCCCAATGTCAGTGAAAAGAGCAGCATAAGTGTTAACTTTGATGATATCCTGTGATTTAGGAGGTATCCATCGAGCCTTCGATTGAGATTGTGGGTGAATAGACTTAAGAGAATAGGTAGCTGTTGCAAATCTTCCCAGTAAGACAACTTTGATTGCAGTATACTATCAGGATTTGGGAACTTACCCTTGTGGACAAAGCAATTCCTTCCATACCAAAGGAACCATATTATCATAGCAAAAAGCTCAAATTGGTATACTTGTTCACTTTGCATTACCTGCACTAGCCAATCTGGAAATGACGAAGACAGAGACCAATCTTTGAAGTTGTGGAACACTGAGGCCGACCACACTTTTGATGCTAAAGAGCAGTCCCGGAATATATGGATTGTTGACTCTGGATATTGGCTGCACAAAGGAAAAATGGGATGAGGAGCAATATTCCTTTGGTGAAGATGGAACTTTGTGGGTATTATCGAACTACAGCATCTCCACAATAGCATTCGGATCTTATTTGGAACTGCCAACTTCCAAATATTCTTCCAAAGTGATGCCGCAGTGGTATTACTTGAATTTTCACCTGTATGTTGTCCTAAGTGGTTGGTATGAGATCCCATACTCCTATCATATTGCAACAATGTCAAGTAACCAGATTTCACACTGTACTTACCACATGGAGAGTGATGCCAGATCAGTAAATCTGCAGTGTTTAGGTCGACTAATGGAATCTTAATTATTTCTTCCACATCCAAATCAGAGAAACACTGATGAAGCCGATCTCTATCCCAAGTACCCGAAATCCAATCAATAAATGTAGAGACTAGCAATTCGGGCATATTAGCAGAAGAAGAAATAGGCAGAAATTTCCAAGGTCTTGGAATCCAAGGGTCTTTCCACACCAGAACAGAGTTGCCATCTCCAATGCGCCATCTAAGTCCCAACCTCAACACCGAACGGCCTTCACAAATACTTTTCCAAGTAAAGGAGGAATCATTGTTCATGCGTGCATCCATAAAGGAACATGACCTGAAATATCTTGCCTTCAATACTCGAGCACAAAGTGAATTTGGGTTTTTTAGCAACCGCCACCCCTGTTTTGCTAAAAGTGATAGATTGAAAGTGTGAAGAGATTTAAAACCCAAACCTCCAGTTGATTTAGGTAAACACAGCTTTTCCCAACTTAACCAATGTAAACCATGTGAGCTATCACCATGCTGCCACCAAAACCGACAGATTAACTTGTTTAGATCAATGTAAAAAGAGTATGGAAGTTTGAAAACTGACATCATATAAGTTGGAATAGCCTGAGCAATGGCTTTAATCAAGATTTCTTTTCCAGCTTGAGAGAGAAATCAATTAAATTTGATATCACGACTTACAGGACATCAATTCTGTTAAAAAAATTAATTGTTATGGTATTAAATTTATTTTGCTCCACATGCATTTAATCATTTAATATATTTTACGGCTTTCTTGAAGAACTTTAAATTTTATTATCCATGTGAAAAAATCTTCCTAATGAAACTCAATGGGAGAAATGCAAGAGTAATTAATTGGTTTTATGGTGAGAGAAGCACAACCCCGGGCGGTTCATCCGGCGACAAGCAGGGCGGGCTAACCATTACTAGCGTCGATTAGTTTCTCAAGTTTCATTTGATTAAAACTCAAGCCACCCAAACATGGTCTTAGTTTTATTTGCACGGTTCAATGACTGAGTCTATAACTCCATTGTTTTATATTCAAGACTCATGTAAAGTGATTATAAATTTTTAATTGAGTAGCTAAAGAAGAATTATGACATGTTGTCTTCAATCTTATTTTCAATGTACTGTTTGAAAAGTCTTAGCCATTTTAGCCAAGAAGTTCAAAGATCATTCTGTTGGGGAATTCTTTAAGTGGGTGTACATATATCAATTAATTGTAATTACAGACTATTTAATTTGTTTAATTCATTTAAAAGTGATCAAATAAAGTTTAAATTATTGGACTTTAGGGTATCTCAATTAGTATAAGTTTTGCAATGTGTAAATATCCAATATTTTATTTTATTTTCACGATGGACCAAAATAAAATAAAATATACTTCAAGTATGAATAGGTTATAGTCTCCAGTCTAAACATAATGTAATTCTCATTCTCAAATCCCATCATAGAGTGCTATACAGATTCTCCCAAAAGGTTTAGATGTGGAAAACTCTAACACTAAGAAATCAATTCAAATGGATTCAGGTATGCTTCCGTATTACTTTTTTCTTGATGATTGAACATGAGATCCTGTGTGTTTATTTGTATGAATTTTCAACAAGTGGTATCAAGAGCGTGTTCATGTTTGATCATTGAGAATTAAAATTTTTTCTTTGAAACCTTAGGGCTTTTATTCCCTATAAAATAAAGATTAAAATCATATAAAAATTTTATGAATTTTGTTGCATGATTCAAGTAATTTATTCTTTAAATTTTTTGAATCTCGAATTAAATATTTAACCAAAACAATTATGTTTTGCATGTTTTAATTCAAATTGATTAATGATAATTGTTTCTTGTGACTTCTATGGTTGAATCAAAGACACAATTTTGGTAAATTTTTTTGTTTTGGTTGAAAGAAAGTAAGAAAAGGGATAAGGGTTCTTTCATGGAGTTTTCTTAAAATTTCTTGATCAAATTTGTCATCAAATTTGTTGTTTTGATCCCGGTTTTTGCATGGATTTTGTAAAACAAGATGTTAATTCCACGATTGTATGTTCAATTTGGCAAAAATCACTAAAAAAAAAGGGTTAAAAATTGATGAAGAACACAAACAGACACGTTCGGATCTGTTCAAGTGTTAGCAGAGTCGGTTGACCTAGCTGAAGGTAGAAGAAAACCAGTTGGCGCGTTAGGTGTCTTCCCCTCACACACAGTGAGGCGCGTGGAGTCCACGCACCACCCTCTGGTGGCCATTCGGCCACTGATTTCTCCAGTCCAGGCTATTTTTTTTATATTAAAATTTTTTGTGATTTTTTTGAAATTTTTGAAATTGTTAAGTATTTATTATTTAATATTTATGATAATTTAAGTGCTTTGATATATTAAGCACATATTTTCTGGCATTTATTTCATGATAACATATTTTATGATATTTTGAAATGATTAGTAGTACTCACTTTCCTTATTGATGTAAATAAATTTATGTACTCTTAATATTTTTATATGTGCATAATGTGTTAAAAAAATAAAGTTCAAAATAAATTAAATTAATATAAAATGCCACAAAAGTGACCTCTTTTATGTTAATTTATTTATTTTGAAAATTAAGGTTTTCATTTAAAATTTTAAATGACTATGATTTTAATCTCTGCAAAAATAATCAGCCCGAAGAAAGGTTATTTTTTGGCCGGATTACAAACATAATAAGGTAGTAAATATGTGATAAAATTATTTTACCATGCATGCAATATGTTGGCCTAAAGGAAGGCATGTTGTTGGTAGGATTTGGTTATCAATATTTACTAATAAAGTTTAAGAGTATTGCTTACAAATTGAAATTTCTGTCCAAAGACTAAATTTCAATATTATGCTTGGTATCTTATATGGCTCAAAATTATTATTTGTTAATTGTGAGCTTATTATTGTTGTTTTTTTATTTACAGTAAATGTTTCTTCTATATCTGCTAATTTGAACAATATTCTAGTGCTTAGCAGCACTTTGAGAAATGGAAGGAACACGTTACCATTGTGCTTGGTGTATGGATCTAGACTATGCGATCAGGTCTGACAAACCTCTCACCCCTGTTGATAATAGTATAGCTACGGAAAGGACACTTTATGAAAAATGGGAGTGTTCAAGCCGCATGAGTCTGATGATCATGAAACACTCAATTCCAGATACCATCAGGGGCGCAATGCTTGAAAAGGTTGAAACAAGCACTATTTTGTCTAAGCTTGTTTCAAAACGGTATAATGGCAAAGGGAACATAAAGAGTACATCTTGGAAATGTCTAATCTTGTTACAAGACTAAAGACACTAAAGTTAGAATTGTTTGAGGACATTCTCGTGCACTTGGTCTTAATATCTCTTCCTGCACAATTCAATCCTTTTAAAATAAGTTATAACACTTAAAAAGAGAAATGGACTCTTAATGAGCTCATTGCTGAGTGTGTGCAAGAGGAAGAGAGGTTGAAACAAGAGATGATAGAAAGTACTCACTTAGCATCTTCTTCCAATGACAATGCTGCCAACAGAAAGAGAAAAAGGAATAATACAGGAAAAGGCACTGCAAATACTGAAACTTTACAGCTTAAAGGGCAACAGAAGCAAGATAATGTGATCACTTATTTCTTTTGTCGTAAAGGTGGTCATCATGAAGAAGGATTCTTCCAAGTATGCTAAATGAGTTGCCAAAAAGGATAAACTTCTCAACTTTGTTTGTTCTGAAGTTAATCTGACTTTAGTATCCAATCACACTTGGTGGATAGATACGGGTGCAACTACTCATATAAGTGTGACTATGCAAGGTTGTTTACGGAGCAGAAAGACAACTAATGCTGAAAGATTCATCTATATAAGAAATGGCGAAAGAGCTCCTGTTGAGGCCATTTATCTATTTAGATTAAAGTTAGGATCTAGTTGCTACTTAGATTTGAATGAGACTTTTTATATACCATCATTTAGACGGAATTTGATTTCTGTTTCTTATTGGACAAATCAGGATATTCTTGTTCATTTGAAAATGGAAAATTTAGTCTTTTTTAGTATTCAAATCTTATTGGCACACGTTCTTTAATTGATAATCTATATAAATTGGACCTTCATGTCTCACACATTAGTGAATCCTTGCGTGTAAATAATTATGGTACAACGTGAAAATTAATTAATGAGAATTCTTCTATGTTATAGCACAGGCATTTAGCACATATTTCTGAATAAAGAATAAAGAGGCTTGTGTCAGAAGGAATTCTTGATTCCCTTGATTTCTCAAATTTCAAAATCTGTGTTAAGTGTATTAAGGAAAAACAAACAAATATCAAGAAAACTGGTGCTAACAGGAGTTTAAACGTCTTGGATTTAATTCATACTGATATTTGTGGTCTATTCCCTACAGCCTCTTGGAATGATCAACAGTATTTTATTACTTTCATAAACGATTATTCTCGTTATGGGTACCTATTCTTGATTCATGAGACGTTTCAGGCATTGGACTTTTTCAAAACCTATAAAGCTGAAGTTGAAAATCAGCTTTGTAGGAAAATTAAAGCCGTTAAATCTGACCATGACAGTGAATATTACGGTAGATATGAAGGATCAGGTGAACAACGTCCAGGCCCTTTTTGCAAAGTGTTTAGCAGAATGTGGCATTGTTCCTCAATACATTATGCTAGGGACTTCAAGTCAAAATGGTGTAGCTGAGAGATGAAATCGGACCCTAAAAGATATGGTTAGAAGTAGAGATGGTAAAAATTAATCCGACCCAAAAACCAACCCGATCAACCCAAAATCAAATCTGACCGATCCGATTTGACGAAAAAAGTCAACAACCCAAATCCGATCCGATCCAAAACCGAATTGATCCAAAACCAAATTGATCCAAATTCATATTGATCCGAACCTGACTTGATTCGAACCCAAATTCATCCGAATTTATATTAACCCGAACCTGACCTAATCCAAACCCGAATTAATCCAAACCCAAATTAATCCGAAATTAAATTGACCCGAACCCGACTTGATCCAAATCTGAATTAATCCGAATCTAAATTAACTTGAACTTGGCTTTAAATGTAGAACTAACAATAAATGTTTACTATATCAATTGTATTAAACTATTTTACCAACAATTAAAATTTGTATTCATCATTTGATTTTTTGGCTATGGCTTTATAGTTTATTCTTTGCAAGTATTAATTCTTTATTCATGTGTCATTCTTATACATACATAAATACAGAATTGTTAGAAATGTGTAGATGGTGAGGCAACTTCATTACTTAATTCATAAAGTACTAAAACAACCACAATATTCATCATTGTTATTATCAATGAAAGCCAAGAAAAGTAAAAAAAAAAAAACAACTTCAATCCGTTAACAAAAAAGTACCCATCAAACAAGCTTCTAAAGAAATTAGACTACTTAGATCTTTGCCTCATCTTTCTATTCTTCCTCTTCAACCTCTTTATACACTTCTTCAATCCCCAATATTTGAATCTTCTTCTGATGCCATCAACAAAGCCCTCATGTAGCTAGTAAGATCTATCTCTTCTCCCATAATCTCCAAGTTGTTCTCATGATTTTCAAAAGCTAATAAATAAACAAAAAAAACATTATGATTGAGTATAATTATTAGTTATAAAAAATTCTATAACAATTTTAATATGTATATGTTATCCTCATATTCGTACAATCAATTACGAGTAGTTATCAACATTTGAGCATTTGTCCATGAGAGAGAACTTCTCCACTTGTTCAAAACCCTTCCACCAATACTAAATGTCGATTTTGAAGCAACAGTGGTGATGGGCACGCTCAATATATCTCTTGCCATCGTTGCAAGCTCAGGATATCGAAAATAATTATCTTTCCAATAAGTAAGAACATCAAACAAAGACTTGTTGAGCTCAACTCTAGGCTTATTCAAATAGAGCTCCAATTGTGTCTTACCTGAATTTGAAATAGATCCATCACTATCAGAGTCATAAAATTCAAATTCCTAAAACAAAAAAAAAACCACAAAAAAGTGAATATTCAAACACAAACTTTATTTAAAACTAAATTAAACATCAAATAAACTTTACATCACGCAAAAAAAACAATGAAATGAATATAAAAAAAAACTTACCATAAGATTTTCATCAAGTTCTTTTGCACCATCTTGATCATTCCCTCTACCCATGCTTGGATTTCTACATTTAACCTTCTCATACTCTTTAAAGAATTTTTTGAGCTGGTCAAGAATATTTCTAGACTTGTTCTCATAATCCACATCAAACTTTTTCAAAGAAAATTTTATGAATTTCATCTTGAAGGGCGGATCAAGTATGACAGCAAAAGCCAACACAGTACAATGTTCATCCCAATATTTATTAAATTTTCCTTGCATTGATCAAGCCATTTCTTTCAAATTGCTATCTAAACTTTGTATTTCCCTGATAATATTAGAATGAATCTTGCACACATTGTCAAAATATAAGTTGGCAGTAGGATAATTTGTTCCAGAAAACAAAGTAGTAATGTCATAAAAAGGCTTCAAAAACTTGCAAATTTGTTGAAACCTGTGCAGCTCTTCTTCTGTTAGGAGATCTTTAAGTCGAAAGTTTGCATCTTCTGTGGGCAAAATTTTAAAAGCACTATAATAAAAGAGGTATCTCTCAAGCATTAAATAAGTTGAATTCCATCTAGTGGGTACATCCAACCACAATCCCTTTGTATGCTCTAGATTAACCTGCCTTGCACATTCTTTAAACTTCATCACTCTTGATTCTGACCCCACAACATACTTTACATTATTCCTAACTTTATCCAAAGCTTTAACAAGCACTTTCAAACCCTCTTGGACAATGAGATTTAAAATATGAGCACAACAACGAATATGAAAAAATGCACCATGAGACAGCAAAGCATCCTATTGAACAAGTTTGTTACGCAACAAATCTTGCATGTTATCCATATTATGTGCATTGTCCAAAGTAATGCTAAAAATTTTCTTCTCAATTCCCCAATCTCTCAATAAAGTGTGGACAGTACTACACAAAGCATTTGCCTTATATAAAGGTGGAACATGACAAAAATTCAAAATTTTACTTTGCAACGTCCAATTTTCATGCACAAAGTGTGCAGTAAGACAAAGATACCCTCTATTCGTGCATGATGTCCACATGTCACTAGTCAAAGAAATTCTACCAGAAATCTTTCCCAACTAAGACTTAAGATTTTCTTTCAATTTTTTATGCAATTTCAAACAATCAGCTTTGATAGTATTCCTACTAATAGTTTGAACAGTATTATTAAGAAAAACATGAATTTCCCTATTTGCTTCATGTTCAGCACATGTGAATGTATACCTATGTTTTATAATAGCCTTAGCAACCAATTCACGATAAACTTGTTGATCTACATTCATATTACTAGTAGTTTCCTCCTTAGGTCGCTTAAGACAAGTTTGCACATGACGTTTAAGGTTAGAAGTACCACTTACAGATGTTGCACCATAGGATTTACCACAATGCTTGCATTTGGCTTTTGGCTTTTTAGATGGAGATTGCCTTCAATAATGTCAAAGTCATTTCAAACCTTGCTAAATCTCCTTGAAGAAGTAGAAGAAACTTTACTTTAGCTCTGGACTTCTTGCTCATCATTATTGTAATTAACACTCATTTATTGATTTAATTCCATATCCATAACTCCTACCAATAGCAAAAAAAAAATTAAAAGTTTAGATTATTTACTGTTTAGGAGATATGAATAAAGTTATTAAGAGATAATTGACAAATAAATATAATCAAGGCCAAAAGATAATAATAGAAAAAATACTATATTGGACACCAAGTAAGAAGTCATCAGTGATTTGTTATAATTTTGTACGAGACCCTGTGTATAGTTTATTATAATTTTGTAGAAGACTATAACAGATCACATGCGTTATTTATTATAATTTTATAAAAAAAAATCACGTGTAGTTTAGTATACCTGTATCCTGAGTACACGTTATTTATTCTGTGTTTTTTTTTCTTTTTTTATTCTGTGTATTCTTATTGAATACAATATACCTGTATACAGTAGTTTAGTATACTTGTATCCTGAGTACACATTATTTATTCTGTGTATCCTGAGTATACAAGTATACTAAACTACACGTGATTTTTTCTTTTTTTTTATTCTGTGTAGTCTTATTGATTTCCAAGTATACTGTAGTTTAGTATACCTGTATTCTTTTTTTATTCTGTGTAGTCTTATTGAATTCAATAAGACTACACAGATTAGTATACTTATCTTTCCAATAAGACTACACGTTATTTATTCTGTGTTTTTTTTTCTTTTTTTCTCTGTCACATGAAGGACAATAACAATGGGTAGGTTGGATCAACTACTGTACATAAACAAATAAAATAAAAAATTACTTTGGACTTGTTTGATGCAGGCGACCAGGCGTACAACTAATAGAAATAAAACATTAACCATAACATCACACGTACAACTAATAAAAACAAATTGGCTAATGCAATCAATACTTCTCTGATGAAGCACATGAAAATAGTAAAAAATCTTAAAAAATACGTCAAAGCACATGAACAACTTGGCTAATGCAATCAATACTTCTCTGATAAAGCACATAAAAATAGTAAAAAATCATAAAAAAAATATCAAAGCACATGAAATAATCATGATAATAAATATTATATCTACCTCACTTCACTTGAATTTCCAACCACTTTTCGTTCTTCAATCAGAATGAGCTCCACGGCTTCACCCAACCTTCCTCCTTTCTCCTAGACCGAGCACTTCCTTTGCAAAGCTTCTTCTCCTTTAAACCACTGGCGTCGCTGGCCACAGTCTCTTGATTTCCTCAATTAAGGGTGAGAGGTGCGAACAACAATAGCTCCATTTTGTTGCTTCTTGTGGGTATTTTGGGTTTGAATTAATTTGTAGCCTTTGGGTAAGTCTCAGGGGAGTAGTTTCAAAAGGTGTTCAGGTTTTAGGTAAATGGTATGGGTCTCACTTGTGGGCTGTTCGGTGTGTTTGGTTTTTGGGTGTTGTCGGTATGCAGGGGCTTTGGGGTGTTGGTGAAGGTGAGGATGGGTGATGTCAACGGTGGAAAGCTTTGATGATGATGCTCTTGGATCCTTGGTGAGATTGAAAGGCAGCGATGAATGGTCACCGATGCAAGGTTGGGCTCCAAGAATATTTCTGTTTTAGAGGAATTAGTTTGAGTTCTAATCTCATTAGAATCACGATCAATTTGTATTATCCAGCTTTCATTTTTCAGTCTAAGGGATATTAGCAATCAAATTTAGTCACTAAGGTGATTGCTATGGGGATGAGAGATGGCTGTCATAGGGATGAAGGAGTTGCAGACTGTTTGGGTGGCTGATGGACAGAAGTTGTGCTTGGAAGAGGGGCTGTGAGAGGCGACGCGCCACCAGCTCTTTCCATTTTGTTTTTTTTTCTTTTTTTTACCTTTTTTAATTTAATATTAATTAAATCTATTAAAATAACAAACTATATTTTAAGTCTCAATTTCAATATTTATATTTATAATACATAATAGTTAGTTAAATTTTACTCCAATGATGAATTAATTTTAATATGTTGGTGTCAAATTTTAATCTAATTGAATTTTAAACTTGAAGAGATAATTAGACATTTCACATTTACATGAAAGACCTCTAGGCTTTAGCTCTTGAGGATGATTAATAAATTTGTAAGACACAATGCACATTAGTCATTTTACATAAACCATTTGATTTTAAGATGCATGTAGCATGCTATTAAACTTTTACCTTTAATGTAAAATGTTTTTTGTTTCAATCTATTATCAATTATCATATTCATGGATTAAAGAATAACATTGTTTTTAATTTCAAACATTCAACTTCTTATAATATATTCATGTAATAAAAATTAGCTTGATCAATGATCATATTATTAGATCATTTAATTTAATTTTGGATATATATTTGTTAAGATTCACGTGATACTAAAGTTAAAGTATCATATATGTAAATGTGTTTAGAATTGTTCTTAATATATTATGAAATGGTTATTAATTTAATTTAGTACCTTATATTTAAAATTTAAAACTCTTATTATATTAATTTATAATTAATTTTATTTTTATGTTTCATTGTTTTTGCCGGTAACGTTTCATTAAATTTGATAATTAATCTTTAAAATACAACTTGTTTTAACATAAATATATTTTGATAAAAATTAATAGATATTTTGAGGTTGGTTCACTTGGTAAATCAATTAGCAATGGACATTATTTTCTTCTAAAGTTCAAATCTCTTTACAAGCAAAAAATTTTGCTGTTGTCCAAACAATAATTTCTTATTGTTACATGTTATTTAGTATAGATGTGTTGTTTTTAATTTCAAATCAAAAGTATAATATCCAACTTTTATGATTTGAATTAGAATTAAGTACATGAAATACATATATTTCTATACAAATGCTACTACTGCCGGTACCGTACAAGTTACAAGTTACAACTATTATATTATGACTATTTTTTTCTCTAATAAAGAATATAAAATTTTATAATTAGTTTATGTATAATACATGAAATAATTTTATAAAACATATGATGTGTGTTAACATAAAAGAAGTACTATTATATACACGAGCTAAAATTTTCTTTTTTAATTATTTCACCCATGACATGATACATTATATAAATATTGTCTTATTTGTAATTATATATCTTATTCTTAGTTCTCAATTCCCAACCCAAAGCCAAGTGGAAATCTAGATCTAGTGGATGTAATTTTAAAACAAACTTTTAATTGTAGGTATGGAGAAGGATCCGAAAATATTTAAAATTCCCTCCAAATATTTTTACGCTTCGATCTTCCTTTCTCCCTATCGTTTTAGTTTGGAAAAGTTAAATTATTTTTACTTAATATAATTTCATATTATTAACAAATTACTTTTAAATATTTAATATTTTATTTTTATATAATTTAATTATATTATTTTTGAAGTTAACAAATTGAAAATGATTAATATCATAACATGAAATAAGTGTAAATCCCAATGATGGAAGAATCAAACAAAAATTATCTAAATCCAAATTAATTTGAATTCGAATAAGCCTAACTCAAAATACTATGAACTTAAATGGCTTGATTTTTATTCAATTTGAACTTGATTTGACTTGAAATCAAAATGATTTAAATTTGAAATGATCCAATCTTTCTTTCATCGAACTTGATTAACTCGAAATCGAAATAATCCGAATCCGAAATGACCCGATTTTCTTTTGACCCGAACTCGACTTGACCCGAAACCAAAATGATCCGAATATGAAATGATTTGAATTTTTCTCGACCGAACCAGAATTGACTTGAATCCGAATTTGCCTGAATTTGAAATTACTCATTTTTCCATTACCCGAACCCGACCTGATTCGAACCCGAAATGATCCGAACCCAAATTGAACTGATTTTTCATTAATCCAAAATGATTTGATCCGAAATAATAGAACTTAAACCCGATCCGACCCACCCATTTGCCACCTCTAGTTAGAGGTATGATTTCTTCTTTGCCATAGTCACTTTGAGGAGAAGCCTTAAAGACTGCAATATACATTCTTAATCGAGTTTCAAACAAAGTAGTAGCTAAAACTCCATATTAATTATGGACAGGAAAGAAGCCTAGTATTAAGCATTTACATATTTGGGGTTGTCCAGCTGAGGCTAGGCCATACAAGCCTAATGAAAGAAAATTGGACTCAAGAACAATTAGCTACTACTTTGTTGGATACTCAGAAAGATCGAGGGTTTCAAGTTTTATGATCCCTCAAATAGATCCCTTTTCGAAATAGGGAATGCTAAGTTTTATTGAGGATGTTAAATATGATGAGGGTGCCAAACTCAGGAACTTTGTCTTTGAGGAAGAACATGTTACAGTTCCTACAGTTGCAAATGAGAATGATCGACAATTATGTCTGACATTGTTCAAGATGCAAATTCGAATTATCAAGACACTCTTGGGTTACCTCCTACTCATATTGAAGAGCAACAACAACCTCAATTGGAAGTGCCTTTAAGGAGATCCTCGAGAGAGAGGAGATCGACGATTTCAGATGATTATATCATAAATCTCCAAGAACATGAGTTTGATATATGACTAGAAGATGATCCAAAATCTTTTAGTGAAGCCAAACAAAGTGTTCACTCTCATAAATGGATTGAGGTCAGCAAAGATGAGATGAAATCAATGGAGGAAAATGACATTTAGGATCTTGTCGAATTGCCTAAAGGAGCAAGACCAATTGGTTGTAAATAGATTTTCAAAACCAAGTGGATTCGAAAGACAATATCGAAAGATATAAAACACATCTAGTTGTCAAAGGTTTCACTCAAAAGGAACACATTGATTATAAAGAGACTTTCTTTCCGGTTTCATCGACTCTTTTAGAATCATTATGACGCTTGTAGGTCGTTATAATTTGGAGCTACATCAGATGGATGTAAAGACAACGTTTCTCAATGGTGACATTGAAGAAACAATTTATATGGTGTAACAAAAAAAATTTGTGTTGAATGAATTAAAACATCTAGTGTGCAAATTAAAAAAATGCATCTATGGTTTAAGCAAGCATCTTGTTAATGGTATCGAAAATTTGATCAAGTGATCACCTCTTTTGGTTTTAAGGAGAACACTGTTGATCAATGTATTTATCATAAGATCAGTGGGAGCAAGTTTATTCTTCTAGTGTTATATGTCAATGACATCTTGCTGGCAAGCAACAATATAGGCCTATTACATGAGACCAAGAGATTTCTTTCAAATAAATTTTAGATGAAAGATCTTAGGAATGTATCTTTTGTGTTGGGCATTGTAAGACTTGATTCTACACTACTGTAGACCCTAATTTCATAAAATTGATAATGTAAATGAAATAAATAACGAATATTGGTTTTCACTTCGGTGAAAAGCTCCTTAATGAAAAATGTGAATGGAGCCATTTCTGTGAAATATACTATGGGCGAGTACTATAATGGTACAGCTCGCCAATGGGCAAACAAAATCATTATGATGATTGTCAATGGGCAAGGAAATCGCCAATGGATGATGGCGAAGGTGAATAGATAAGTTCGCCAAGTGAATTAGGTAAGATGAACGCACGAAGGAGGCGAGGGAAGTGATCGCCCGAATGAATCTATTTATGATCGCCAAAGAGTGAGTATGGCGAGTAGAGCAATAACCTGTGATCGCCAACAAGGTAATTATGGCAGTGATTGCCAAATCTCATGGTGATTGCCTAAGGCAAGGAAGTCAGCTTGTAAACGTCAAATCTTAAGTTAGAATCAAGACAAAGTGGCGATGAGCACAGGCAAGCTTGAGAATGTTGGCGAACTGAAATTGAGTGTCTCAAGATGAAGAGGCGAACTGGAATCAACATGTGTAGACAAAATGAAAATAGATTCAAACCATTTTGCAGCCAAAATTGACTTTGTAAGTCATACAGTTGAAGACAATAAATAGAGAAAAGTTAAAGTCAATAAAGGAATTAACCTTATTGGACAAGGAATAAGACAAAGGTGCAATAAGTCAAGAAAAGAGGCTATGGACTTCACGCCATTTGCTTCTTCTGTACGAATTGGTTTAGACAATTAATAGCAAAGTGAAGTAAGTCAAAACGTGCAGAAAATAGTTTCCATAGCCGTCCCTTTTTGCTGCAGTCTTCTTTGGTTTTAATGCATGATAAGACGTGAAATGATGAAAGAAACGGAATAAAGGTCAAGTGATGGGTTTTGATTGGATTGGCATGGCTATATAAGAAGAAACACTTGAGGAAAACCGATTTAGCAAAATTCCACCCTCTTCACAAAAACTATGCAACTGCAAGTTTATGTTCTGATTCCTTCCATTCCTACCATGCTTGATTTACTAAACTTCCTCCTTAAGTTAGCTAAATAAGAAAATCTACTTGCAAAACCTTTCCTTCATCGTTGATGAGCTAAAGGAATAAGCAAAGTAAGGCCAACAGTGATCTGTTCTGGAAGTGCAGTTGGTTAAGGTGAGTTTCCTATTTCTATGGTATTTAATGGTAGATTTCTATGTTTTACAAGGTAATAAACATAGATGCAGCCTTGTTTTTAGTTAAATCCTTAGAGAATATGAAAACTAGAAACAAGATATGGTCTTGGAAATAAACAAAAATAAGGAAAATATTGGAAAAGTGATGAGAATGGCGACTATTGTGATCGCCCATGTTGAATTTTAGTGATCGCCAATGAGGTGAGTAGGAAATAAAGAACTCGCCAAGTTAAAAGTTTTGATTCAGATGGGCGAGGTCGCTCAATGCTAGTTTAATTCATGAGCGAGCCCATTTCTGAATAGAAAGACGTGTCAGGCAAACTCACATGCATAGGCATTGGGCGAGTTGAATTGTGGGCGAACTCCCACATTTAAGCCAATGTAAGCATGACGTATTGATTGTGGGCGAGCTTCCACTAATTAGCCAAAATATGAATGGCAAGAATGTAAGGTGAGCTCAACAATTAAGGACGAACTAAATCACATGGAGTGGTAAGTGGCGAGGTCGCCACATGTTAGTTAAGTCATAGGCGAGCTCCCTTGTGTAAGCTAACTTGGAGAGATGAGTTGTGGGCAATCTTCCACGTGTAAGCCATTTAATGAATGACGAGCTCTTTTTAGCGAGCTACTAAGAGCTCTATTGGGCGAGCTAGTAGGATGTCTGTGGGCGAGCTGGTTGATTTATCTCAAGTCTCACCCAAGTGATGGAAAGATATATAAAGAAAATATTAATAGAATTTATAAATTATTTTGCAACCGAGAATTATGGACTCGGTAGATGCGATCAGGAAGGCGAGCAGGAAGCAAGGCTTCGTTGAACCAGGTAAGCGAGATGTGTGTGAAGTGAATGCATGTCCTGTGGAGTAAATATTATGAAAATATTGAGAAATTGTTTTGTTTTATGACATGCATTGGTTTGATAAATTATATTCTGATTTGGGCGAGCTAAAAGCCGACCCCTATGTTCTGATTGGGTGAACTGGAACAGGGCGGGCGAGCCCTCCTCTTTCTGATGTTTGGGCGAACAACCTCTTTTACGTTGTTTTGGGGCGGGTGGCCCTTGTTTTAATAAAATCCTGGTGAGCCAATGTGGGCGAACCCTTTTATATTGTTTGGGCGGCGACCATTGTTTTAGCATATTTTTGGGCGAGCCAAAGAAAATACCCATATTTTTGATAAAAGTGGGCGAGTTGACCATGGAATTGCCTCAGTGGGCGAGTTGACCATAGAAGGGCCATATTGGGCGAGCTGACCATGGCAATGCCATAATGGGCGAACTGGTCATGGGCGAGCCACTAAGGGCGAGCCAGTTTTACTTGTTGTTTTTAAAAAGCAAAGGTTGGCGGGCGAACACTTGTTCACCCCACTTTTGAGTTGACCATGGGCGAGCCATGATGGGCGAGCTGACCATGGCGAACAGGTTTCAATTTGCATTTTCTCATCGAAAAATGAGCTATTTTAATATCTTTGAAACTAGAAAATATGAAACTTTTTCGGGGCGAGTTGAAATGGGCGAGTGACCATGGGCGAGCTGACCATGGCGAACTGAGTTACTTGGTATTTTTCTTATACGAAAAATGGGCTGTTTTAATTGTCATTTGTAAACAGAAAGTCTAAAAACCTTGTGGAAATCAAATCATTTTGAGAAAATGATAATATGGGTGAAATAATTCCATAAAGGTTTTTATGAGATATAAAAGTGATTTTGAGACTTTAGGCCCTGAGTTCATGCATTATTATTCATGTAATTGCGTGACTCACCTGGGGCGGTGGCTCGGGTCAATGGACCAACGGGTGCACCTCAGGGCGTCACAGGCTGATGGACCCGCCAAGTCATCAGCGGTCTCGAGGTCACTTGGCAAGTGGACCGAGGACCACCTATAGATTATGACCATAGATCTAGCAAAGATAGCCGTGAGGGGCGATGGCCTATGGGTGCACCCCAAAAGCAGACGATTTGTGTTCCCAGAAAGGGGTAGGGAATGATGAGAGCATGATTTATTCGTAGGGTGATGCCTAGTCTCAACTTGTTGATTTCTGTTTACTGAGAGGATTTATTGAATCCTAATTTCTTTTTACTGTAAACTGTTGAGCCAATGATTTGAATGGTGTATTGAGAGTACTGTATACTATAACCACTGTTTTCCTATTTGATATGATTTTAGGAAAAATAAATACTTGGTGGTATATAGTTTTGGTTTTATAAAACAGCATATGTCTCCTTTACTGAGTGCGTAGTTTGCTCACCCGTTTGTTTTAACTCCACAGATAAAAGACACGGAGTTAGAGAGTTAGCTCCCAAATGGATATAGCTACATATAAAGCGTCGAGGCAAATTATGTTAAACGTGACAGGTACAGTCTCTTCTCTTTTACATTTCAGACATAAGTATACAGTACTACTTTAGTGAAACAAAGATAATAGGGGATGTCAGATGTAAGGAATAATGAAAAGAATTTCATATTCTGTATTTGTTAAATAAATGTTTATCATTTATTACAGTCACTGTTGAATGTTAATGGCATCACAGATAGCCTAACCGGAAAAGTTGTATAGAAATACGTGAAAAATGTGTAACGGGATGTTACAAGCATACAGATCCATCAAGATCATTCTCGAGGAATACTTGGTTTATCACAAAAGGCTTATATTGATAAGGTACTTAATGGATTTGACATGAAAAATTGTGCATCAGGAAACACACCCATTGCTAAGGGTGATAAATTCAGTTTGCTTCAATGCCTAAGAAATAATATTGAAAAAGAAGATATGCAGAAGATTCCTTATGCTTCAGCAGTAGGGAGTCTCATGTATGCTCAAGTTTGTATGCATCCGGATATTACGTACATAGTTGGAATGTTTGGCATATATTTAAGTAACCCTAGAATGGATCATTGGAAAGCAGTAAAGAAGGTGATGCGGTATCTACAAAGAACTAAAGATTACATGCTCACATATCGGAGATTAGATCATTTAGAGATTGTTGGGTATTCGGACTCCGATTTTGCTAGTTGCCTTGATAGCAGAAGATCCACTTCTGGTCATGTTTTCGTGTTAGTTGGAGGAGCTGTGTCTTAGAAGAGTGGAAAGCAGTCACTCATAGCTTTTTACACCATAGAAGTAGAGTTTATAGCTTACTATAAGGCATTGAACCAGGCAATATGATTGCGAAATTTTATCACCGGGCTATGCGTTGTCGATGGTATTGAGAGGCCATTGAAAATTTATTGTGATAGTAAAGCCGTAGAATTATACTCTAAGAACAACAGAAGCTCGTCAAAGTCAAAGCATATTGACATTAAGTTTCTTGTTGTTAAGGAGAGAGTTCAGAGTCTTCAGATATCTATTGAATATATCAATACAAACTCCATTATTGCGGATTCGCTTACTAAGGGTGTACTACCGAAAGTGTTTCTTCGCTAATTGTATCTCCACTTTCCAATGCCTTTGAAGTAGCTGCCTAATATCTCCAATAATGCTACCTAAATGATGCGTTTCTCTCTCAGCTATAAAGATAGAAATGCTGGTCTAATGCCCCATATGGGGGGTTGTGGAGTACGTCCATTGGACATGCCATTTAGAGCAGTCTTGCCTCAAGCTCCTTCGACTACAATGGATGAAAAAGACGATGGCCCAACCTCCAGCCTTGAGCCAGCCCAAGAACCAGACTCATTTTCAAGATCACCTGTTACTTTAGTGATTAAAGATGCTTTTATTGTCAACGAACAAGTTATAGATGGCATGTTTTTTCAATAAAAAGTTAAGGGATCATTTAATGGTGTACATATTTGAGTGCTTGCTATAGCCAAGTATCGAACTTTATGAGTTTGAAGAAACTGAAGTTTGAATTATGGCAACCCTTTTCCACGTCTGGGCCATTTATACTCGTATACTTTGACATCTGTTCTAGCCCCTATCTAGATTGTGGCTGATAATTTGGTAACACCTATCATTCGTGTCTTGTCAATCCAATGATATTACAGCATTCTGTTATATGGGTTGTTATTGTTGTTTTAAAATGTGAGTGTTCATCACTTGAGCTCATTGTTATACTGTATGAAAACTAGAAGATTTACTTTTACAGAGTGACCTGTTTGCCAAAACTGAGGTTATCTTTTCTATATCTAACACAAATGTACTAACGTGAATTTGTTGGAATGAATTAATATGATTCTTCCTTTTGAAGCCTGAGTTCCATGCAATATCGATTCTCTAAAAAACACATTCCTAATTTTTATTCTGTCATTATTCCTCTTCCTCCCTACCTCCTCTTCGGTGTGATGTGATAAATGATTGACAATGTGCTGCATTAGAAGAACTTGCAAAAAAGGAAATTAATAATGAAAATGACAGCACTACTGAGGCCAACTGGTAAGTGTACATCATCAATAACACTTGATTATCTGATAAAACCAGTTCTTTTGAAACTCACATCATTAATTTGCTGAGGTCAGATATTTCACATTTGTTCATGGCATATTAAAATTGTTTCCATGTCCTTATCTGTTAATGAAATATCAAATAGCTGTATAGCATCAACAAGTAACAAAGGTGATATCTGATCTAGTGATTGGTAATGTCATCATGTTCATGAGTTGCATTTTTTTTAGAGTATAGTTTATCTTATCTTCTGAGTAACTTTTAGATTAGCTTTGATTCATACTTTAGAGCAGTTGGTTTGAATTATAAATCTGGAATTTATCTAGCATTCATTAGTTGCCTGAATTTTCACGTTGGGTCCTTCGATAATTATTTTGGATGTAACAAAGACCCTGAAATGGACAACAGGCTTTATCAGCAGCTATTACTGGTTGAACTTATAGGTGGGCGACAATTCTTGAGCATGTGACAGGTCCTAAGTTTATGATTGAGTTTTCTCTGCTCTTGCTGATCCTGCTCTTCCTGAAAAAGACAATGGACTAAATTGACTCCAGACAATGAACATATGCATGCCAATTCAGGATATAGGAAATGAGCTCCCCTTTTTTAGGGGCTTTTTCTTTTTTTAAAGGTTCAATTCTCTTACCAATAGTTTCATGATTAACTGTTTACCAATTAGAGGAGCATCAAAAGAATGCATCATTTTTCTCACATTTGGCCTGATTATAGTGCTATAGCTATTTGTACATAGTATTTTATTGTATAGCACTTGCTTTACAACTATACAATAAATGAAAAGGTACATTCATTTTACTTCCTAAATCCTTGTTCTTTTTCCTTGATTTCTTCCGGACATTAGTTTACTGAAAATAAGTATTTGGTAATGTGTTGTATACCATACACATTGTTTAATTTATTTTAGACTTTGAGGGTAGTCTAAGTCTTGTTTCGTATTATTACATTATTGTTAGTTTAATAGTCTCTCAGAAACTGTGTTCGTAAACATTAGCAAAGAAATGTAAAACAATAATAGTATTGACATAGATGTATGTATATATACATGAAAACATAAGACATGGATGATGTATATACATTGGCATATTTAATGTTCAACTTGAGATTGGAAAAGGAACTTTGAGAACTTAATGTACTAATAGTTCTAGGGTTTCAAACCTTAAATCATAGAAATCGTATCCTAACAAGAACTTTCTTATCTAACTAACTAGTATAAATTTCTTTCTTTTGTAAATGTGTCGATTGAGCAATTTACTATTAGCCAAGGGAAATTGGAACTTGGAACTTGGATTTGCTGGTATCACCAATATTTTAAACACTTTCAAGATGATCGCAAACGGACGGTATTTCCATCTCAGGAGCTTTGCTTGATTGTCTATTTTTCTTGGTTTGCTTCATCTCACCGTAGAAGTATGAAATGAAGCCCCAAAGGAAAGTGCAAGAGCCACGCCCTTCTTTGCTTTAAAGCTTTCTTTATAGAAAATTATTGCCAGAATCTCTATTATTGGCAATAGAACTGCAATTATAATACTTGATAGCAAAGATGAGGCACAAAAGATTACTCCTACCACAACCAAGAAGAAACACTGCCATGTTATTGCGATGAAAACGGTCACAATGTAATACTTTGTTTGTCTAACCTCAAATTCCCTTGCTTCCCTTAGAATTGCCTGCAAAAATGCAACATTTCAATGTAATTGTCGATGAAAATGGCTATGAACTGTAAGATTTCATTCCTCATTAGATAGAAAGATCAGACAGAAAAGAAACCTTGAAATCATGGTTAATTAATTATAGAGAAAATGGATTCTCTTTTGCATACATGGGGAATGTAGAGTGTGGACATTTATTATCTTGCATTCTTGGATAATAATCCTATATTCGGATATATATAATATATATATATATATATATATATATATATATATATATAAACATGTTTTTTAATTTCACAAACAAAATTAAAAAAATTATAAAATAATCCACTTTTGTTAATTAGTTTTTTTTTATTTTTTTAATATTTCTTAAATGATATGTGTCATTCTTTTAACCTTATTTGTAGAATTAAAAAACTTAACTTTCAGTTTATAGGATAATAATCCATGTGTACATATATTAGATTATACAAAAAAATTTCATATTATTAATTATTAATATCAAAATCATTAATAACTTTATTAAAATAAATATTTATCATTTATTTACATATGATATATAAGAAATAGTTAGGCCAGAATTAGATTAGATTTGTTGACTAAACTAAAATTAGATTAGATTAGGGCCATTGATGTTAAGTTAATTGACAGATTAATTGTTAGTAGGATTAAAATCATACCTGGATTGAATTTATTTAAGTTAGGATTAGTTGATATAGATTAGAATTGCTTCGGCTAGGATAATCTAAAATAAATAAATTAATTTTTATTGGAAGTATTTGGATTAGGATAGGATAAATTAAAAAAATCTATACTATTAAAATCCGTGGGATTTTAGTCTTCTGATTGGGCCACATTTCTATCTTCTTTAGTTACCAGCTCAGTGATTTGACAATGTGACCAGTGCTTCTTTCCCTCCCGTTCCTACTTGCCTGTGTTGCTGCGTGTCTTTGCTTCAGCTCTCCCGGCTTTCCTATCCAACGCGTTTTATTTCTCTGTTATGCCGCGTGTCCTTCTCTTTCATCATGAAATGGCAGAAGAAATATCACGGCAGCAGAGAAGTAATAAAAGAAAGAGTAAAAGCTCTGCACCAAAAAGAAAAAACAAGAAAGAGTAAAGGCAATGTCTTTTCCCTAATTTATTTCTTCTATATCTTTCTTTTGTGTTCCTAGTAACATTTTTTCGTGGTTTAACAGCCAAAACCCAAACTCAGATCTAATGTATAGAATGATCGCGATAGGGAGGAAGGTGGGGTAAAAAAAGCACAGTCCCCGCTCAAGCTGATGGAAGAATAGGAATGCCTGCTCGCCGTATGGAGCAAAGAAGCTTCCTTTCCCCATGCTAGCCAAACGACAGAGCGATCGACAAGAGCGGTCAAGTAACCGGTTGTCCTGTCGGGTCCGTCGCTCCTTTTTCTGATCAGCTGCTTTCTTTCGTGCTTACAAACCGATGCTCTAGGCTCACATTTTTTTCTCTGAATGGTGGTGACGAAGGCTGAATCCGGTCTGTTTCAGGCCAGCTCTGGGCAGAGTGGCTTTCCAATTGGCTCCACGAATGGCACATGCGATGGTTCAAACGAAGAAACAACAGCAAAAACGGAAGAAATCGATGAGTTGGGTATTTGGGTTTCTCTTTCTTTTCTTTTCATTTCTCTTTTAAAAATTAAATTTTGTATATTAAACTTTTTCTTTTTGGACTTTGCAGTATGTTTAATATGGGTCGAGTTTTCAGCTTTTCGGGATTGGAATTAAGTTAGAGTAATCGATTTGAAGGTGGCGAGAATGTCCTGGAAATGAAGAGGAATTTTTCCCTTCAACTTCAAGCTCTTGCAATTTTCTACAAAGATGTATGATACGTTTTGCGTCTATATACTTGAGCATGATTCTTTTCTATGATGTAAACAGGGTGAGATCGGAGATGGGCAAGATATTCTTGTGAGGGTTCAGTCAGAATGCCTCACAGGAGACATATTTGGATATGCTAGATGTGATTGTGGGAATCAGCTTAGCCTTGCAATGAAACAGATTGAGGCTGCTGGCAGGGGTGTTTTGGTATACCTTCGTGGGCATGAAGGTAGGGG
This sequence comes from Heritiera littoralis, assembly GCA_031772115.1. Taxonomy (NCBI): domain Eukaryota; kingdom Viridiplantae; phylum Streptophyta; class Magnoliopsida; order Malvales; family Malvaceae; genus Heritiera; species Heritiera littoralis. The sequence continues at coordinate 6,304,493 of JAPDPK010000023.1, forward strand.
CATTGGTTTGGGCCACAAACTTCGTGCTTATAATCTGCAAGATGCTGGTTGTGATACAGTAGAAGCAAATGTGGAGATTGGGTTGCCTATTGATTCCAGAGAATATGGCATTGGCGCACAGTATTCCTCTTCAAAATCAAACTAAATTAATATATCTAGCATAATTCAGTTGCATTCGAAAGGTTCATCTGGTTTTATCCTCTCCCACATTTTTTCTGATATAAATACTTCCTGATGCTACTGTACTACAACTGAGTCGCACCAATTGCCATCTTGAGTTTCAAAATGAACATAATTTTCTAATTCTGCTATGCACCCTTAGTATATTAGTTTTGTCCTGTGATGAAATTTGGCCCAAAGGGTTTGTCCTATTATGTTAATCAATTGTAAAACAAAGAAAATTTTGGAATTAAAAAACTGTAAATATATGTTGATTTGATCACTGAATTTTTTTTTGTTTCAGATTCTTACTAAAAATAACATGGAGCCTCTGTAAATTTCAGTGGTTAAAAATACTTATGATCTTAAGATGGAACCTTCATGTGTTGTATATCTATTTAGAATGGAGAAAATAGTAGAATTATTGGAGGTTGGAACTCGGCAGAGTAACAATACTCCAAGCTCCAAGCTGAAATAGGCCGAAGGGTAGAAACAGGCCGGCTCTGGCCAGCGTGGCTTTCCAACTGTCTCCATGAATGGCACGCGCGATAGTTCAAACAAATAAACAACAGCAAAAACAGAAGAAATCAATGAGTTGGGTATTTGGGTATCTCTTTCTTTTCTTTTCATTTCTCTTTTAAAAAATAAATTTTGTATGTTAAACTTTTTCTTTTTGGACTTTGCAGTATGTGTAATATGGATTGAGTTTCAACTTTTTGGGATTGGAATTAAGTTGGAGTAATCGATTTGAAGGCAGCGAGAATGTCCTGGAAATGAAGAGGAATTTTTGACTTCAACTTCAAGCTCTTGCGATTTTCTACAAAGATGTATGTGTTGACTGAGAAAATATAGAAAAAAGACAGTAGAATTTTGATGTTTAAACTTTTTTTTTGTTTTTTAATTGTTTGTGATGTTAATGGGGAAAGTTTTGATTGGGGCAAATTCAACCAGTGTACGTATTTTAAGGGATTTTTTTAATGCCAAGCTAAGGTTTATTTTGTGTTCATATTCCTTTTCTTTTCTACTGAAAAAAGTATAAGTAGATAAATTGGGTTGTTTTCAAGGGATATAGTGGTGGAAAAAGTGCATATTGTTTATGGAAGCATGATATATTATTATAGGATGGTTTGAGGGGGCTTTAGAAATTAGTTGGTGGCTATAGAATAATGGGCAGCAGCGAGATGGATAAAACAGCAAAAGAAAAGGAGCCAAAGACACTGCCTGCTGTTGCTACTAGACAGGTCTACTTTTGTGTCATTGTTGGAAAATTTTGTAGTTTATGGTGTTCTAAAGTTGTTCTTACAAAGGTTTCTGTCCTGATCTGTTTAATGCCTTTTTTGTTGCTCAGGAGCAGTCTTCCACCACTAACTCGGGTACAGTAAATGGGGATTGGTCAGGATTTCAGGTTTGTTAGATAAACATCTTTAGTTTCTATACTTTGCGTTTAGGTTTCATGTGGAATTTGAACTATTATATGTGTATTATGTTTGCTAACAGGCATATTCTCCCATTCCACATGGGTTCTTGGCATCAAGTCCTCAAGCTTCCCTATATATGTGGGGGGTTCAGGTATTATGGTTTTACATTGGTGTTGTCGGAGGTTGCATTATAATGATTGTTAAACTTTTTGTATTTGATTTGTTAGAGCTTTAAAATTTGGTGGCAAGGTTAGCTATTGAGGTTTAATGATTTCATTTTTTTTTAATAAAACTTTAATGTATTCTGTCTTTGTTGCAGCCTATTATGCCTCCAAATGGTACCCCACCACATCCTTATGTTGCAATGTATCCTCATGGTGGAATATATGCACATCCATCCATTCCTCCAGTATGTTCTTTTCCACCATTCTTAGTTTTTGTTTCTAGATAGCTTTATATTTGGAGCTATCTTTATGACATGACCTAATCTTGGACAGGGATCTTATCCTTTTAATCCTTTTGCCATGCCTTCTCCTAATGGCATTATGGAGGCTTCTGTGAGCATTTCATCTTACTTTATCTTATATTTTTTTCCTGAAAGACGTGTTTTTTATGTCCATGCTTCTAAAGGACTGACTCTTGAGATTTCATGTAAGGAAATACTCCTGGAAGCATGGAAGATGGTAAGCCCTATGATGTGAAGGAAAAATTGCCAATTAAAAGATCAAAAGGGCGTTTAGGCAGTTTAAACATGATTACTAGAAAGAATAATAATCTTGGTTAAACATCAGGAGCTTCTGCTAATGGAGTTTATTCTAAAAGGTATGGCAGAAAAGAAATTTTCTTTGCAGTTATTGTATGGTTTATTTACTTGTGGTTGCCATCAAAATGATCTTTCTAGGTAATTTAGCTTACTATGTAATAATTGTGTTTGTGCAGTGCCGAGAGTGGAAGTGAAGGTACAAGTGAAGAGAGTGATGCAAACTCCCAGAATGTGAGTGCTATGCCTCTCGGTTTCTCCTTTTTTAGTTTATCATTTTTAATTTGCTTTTGTATTTCATCTATCTTGGAGGGCGTTCACACCCTCCACCAATATGGCTGATTCTAGGACAGGAACTTGCAGTTTCATGAATTTATGCCCCCATCTTAATTCTTAACTATCATTTTGCTCTACACTCTGGATATGAATAGTTGGAGTTTGGAATCATTCTTTTATTTATTATAAATAGCATATGGCTTAATTGTGTGATTGCCTGGAAAGGCTAATCTTCTACATAAGTTGTTTTGGTTGAAACTATATCTTGTATTTTATATTGTATTTGTGCTTACTCTGCAAGTGAGCATTTTCCATGGACCTATTGTACAAAAAATTCTTTCTTTGAGCTGTTACTGGTGTGGCCATGGGACTAGGGTCTCTAAAACTCAAAGGTAATGGCTTTGCTCAGTCACATGTTCCTCTTCTCCCTTATATTTTATTGTTTCAATGTCATCTCTTAAATTCTGGGGCCACCTAATTCTATTCTTCATGATGTTTTTGATTTATTAATTTTAGACATTCCATGTGCGTTAGCTTTAAGCACTCAAAGATGTGTTAATGAAGCTATAGAGTCACAATCGTTTTCTAAATCATATTGTTCCTTTTCCATGTATTTCTATCTCTATGTTGTTCATAGATTGAGCCAAAGACTTCTTCAGGATCTGGAGGAAGGCAAGATTCAGGAGAATGTTAGACACTGATAATGTTATAACATAATCTTTTTTTTTATTTAATTTTTATTTGTGTGTCAGGAATGTCTACAATGCCTCTATTACAGGTGAAGCATCTCTAAATGGAAGCACAGCATATGGTCCTCAGAATGGAGGCCCAAATGCGCCTCATGCAATGGTGAATGCAGCTATGCCGATTGTACCTATATCAACTGCTGGGGCTGCCACAAGTGTTCTTGGTCCCACAAGTACAGGTTAGAGCCTTTCAAAGTTTGGTGGTAGAATCTTTGTTATGCTTCTTTCTTAATTCCATACCTGTCTTCGGTCTCTGTTCCAATATGGCCTCATGTTTGTCCCACTGCGGTTCTTTGATATGTTTCAGTTTGGGATCTGTTTTGCTTCTATTTGGAGTCCTTTTCCTGCTTTGTTTAGCAAAAATTTTTTTTCTTAACATATATTGAAATTTAGGCTTACATCTTCAAAGTGCATGTTACACATGGCTTTAATAGTTAGATTTTTTTCTTCCATGAATCTAGCTTGCTGATATGATCAGTGAAATTTAGATTTTTTTTTATTTGTATTGTTGTGTCAAGACATGAATATATAATATAAAACTGAGTTATAACTTCATTATGCATAAATACTTTAGCAGATGTGGTGGACATTTATATATTTGTAATTACTGTTCTTGCTAATTTTCATAAATAGATTTCTTTTCTACGGAGTAACATTTGGATATTGTTTTGGAAAGTATATCAGCGGCTATCCATTGTTTCTTTTAATATAAATTGTATTATTGTCTCTGCAGAATTCAATTACCTGTTTTTATTACCATTTTTAATTGGTGTTTGAGTTTATTAGTTGTGTAATTCTCACAACTTGAAAATGGAAATTGTAACAAGTAAATTTTCCCTTCAGCTAACAATTTTCTCCTTTTTTTTATTCGATTTATTGTTAAATATTTAGATGTCTTTTACCATTTTGAGTTCTAAATATTATATTTGTTTTCAGTTTTTTATTAAATGCTTTGAAATGTTTTGATTTTGTGAATTGTTTCACATACATTCAAGTGATATCATATATTTGAATTTTTTTATCATTTTCTTCACTTATTTATAATGTCTCTATATTATTATTATGAGATGTAAAGTTGTTCTTTGTTTATTTTTATCTTTAATGCAAGTCATATTATGAACTAATTTGTCCTTTATGTCTCCTTGTATTAATAAAAAAACGTTAGGTACTATTACTAATAACAGGATCCAACTGATAAAGAATGCAAATATTAATGAATATGCAACTCTTACTTCCCAAATTACTCAATCAAATGAAATGTTTATTCATCCTCTGAAATTGGTACATCTATCTCAACGCTAGAAAATATATGAGGATAGAAAAAGAAATATACTATGAATAACTTGAAGGACTATGAGAGAATAACTGCATAAGAATAGCATGTCTGCTTTCTCCAACTACATTCTTGCACTTTCTTTACTATTGCTGCTGCAAATGTTAAACAATTATTTTTGACAAATGTTTCTCAAACGACTAGGATATAGGAATAGGATTTCACTTCCTTTCATTTGATAGTAATGATATCAAAATCTCTCTTCTATGACTCATGTTTCCTCTAGATACCATCTTATTTACAATGATCCCTGGTTTTCAGCGTGTGAATATTTAGATAACATTTAGCCAACTTTTAGGATGGCTTGATCATTTCTTCACTCTCTTATCAGGTTGTATGTGTCCCAGGTTGTTTTAAAATTGGTATTGTTGAAAAAGACTGGTCTTTCTTCATTGATTGTTCTTTTCCTAAAATTTCTAGATTTTGTTCTCCTTCGATTTTCAGTCTTGTCTCTATTTTCACTTCTGGTATTTGTGTGCGATCAATATTTTACAGCCTTTTGTCTATTCATCTGGAAATAAATCTATAAATGCTATAGAAAGGATAAGAGACAAGTTACCATGGCTTGTGGCAAACAAAAAACAGGCTGTTTTATATGCAGGAATCTAGGGTGAGCGTTTATAACTCAAACAGTTTATCTTGCAAACGCTGTATAGTCTAAGCTTCCATTCTTTTTCTGTTTTTGAGCTTTTTGTATGCATTTGGTTTAATCAATTGTATTTAAATGATGTTCATTCCATTGACTCTTAGCAAAACAAGTTCTTTGGGCTTACTTCTTTAAGTAGTTTCTATAACTTTTAAAGGATGTGGCAGTATGTCGATCTTCAAACTTACCTTTGCTATAACTTTCATTTGATGCCTAAACAGCTATTCGTATACTTAAGCTAAAGAAACAAGTTGGAAAAATTCTCTTTAAAAATTATGTGATTTGATGAGACTGTGTATGTGTAAGTGTTTTGAGTTTTATAGAACTATAGTTTACAACTTTGTGAAATTTTAAAATGCGTAAAAGGTTATGCTGCTATATTTTCTATACTCACTTCATTTAACATCATAATGTTTTAATCATATGATTACCTAAGTTCTTTTTAGCTATAAAGTTTCTTTTTCTTTCAAAAGTTTTGAAATGCTGTTCATTTTTTGTTTTTTGATTTGGTTTGGTTGTTTATAGGCACTGGGTGAAATAAAGGATGCAATAGTGAAGATCCAAAAATTGATGAGAGATAGAAATATGAAAAAGAACCTAAGGGGAGCTAGATAGAGGTAATGAATATACACACACATATCAAAAGAAGTGCTAACCGTCAATTTAACCATTAGCAAACTTTTTCTTGCAAAGATTTGAAATGTTGTTCATCAATAATGAGGATGATGAAGATTGGACCCAAGAAAAGTTTGAGAGCCATGTGGTAAAAGAGCATGAAGGGAAAAGAACTTTGGAGGGGCTTATATATGGGATTTATGAGGCATCCTATTCTAATCGCATGAAACTCGAGCCCACAGCTTTTGGTGGGGCTTTCACTGCTCAGGCACCATTACATTATAGCCCTCTTCCTTCAATTACAACTCTTTTTCTTTCTGTAAGAGATTTTTGCCCCAAGGACTTCCGTTTCAAGTGTACGTGTGTGTTGACATATATCTTGGACATGAAATAAATGGAAGACAATGAATTGGTTGATGAAAATGTAAACATTTACTACCTCTTTTTCTTTGGTATTCATCAGTAAGATTACAAACAGAAGATTGCCAATTAAAATACCAAAAATTCTGTTCCTCTAGGCTAGGATTAGCCAAGGAGTTATTGACAGTGTTCTTTAAAGTAGTTGCTAATTGATACCTTATTCAATGAAATGTTAATAATGGAAATTGTAACACTGAATCAGGTTAGAATATATTTCAACATTGAATTAGGTATTAATTAGCAGCGGCATTGATTGTTTTCCTCTGGTAAAGAGCATCTTCAAGGTGGCAATAAAGGAAAATTAAAGAACAAAAAGCTAGAAGTTTGGTGCTCATAGTTTGCTTTCATATTTTAGCATTAATGAAATCTAGAATTTTTTTTTTATTTGTGCACATTGTCATTCAGATCCTGCACATTTTCAACTTTGATTGCTGGAGCATAATAGATTTAAGCCCAACATATTTATTTACTATCTTCTATATACAAGTTCCTATTTTAATTGTGCATCGAATTCAAATCCTACACATTTTCGTTTCCTGTTGCTTTGTTAACATCATATAAACTTTTCCAACCAGTTACAGTTCATTCAACTGCATTGCCTGCCTACTCCCAATCAAGGGCAGTGGCTTGAATCCTTAAACACCTTGAAAATAGGGAAGCTCATAATAGAACAAGGGAAGCCCCTTTTAGACATAGCAGCATATGCTAGGTTATGCCAATATCAGTACTCGAATTGATCATGTTTTATCTCATGAAAGGAATGAGCAAATTGCATATGGAGAGTTAGCATTAAGAATACCTTATGATGTGTTTAACAACACTGATGATTCTCTGTTGTCTGCTTCTTTGAGGTTTAGGAATCTCTCTATTTTGTTCCTTTTTGCTCTCTTTCTTTGTAGGAACTGGGTATTTGACCTCTAACATGGCAAGTCAAGTATGTTCATTCAAAGAAGAACAGGTTATTCTCTGGTGGATGGAGAAAATTTGTGACGTTTTATAAGTTAATGGGTTTAGTCAGGTTGTGTGGTAGTTAATATTGCCCTGTTATAAAGTTAAATATTATTTTTTTTTCTTGACAAGTATGTTTGGAGCCTTTTACTCTGTAGCCAACTATGCACGACTTTATATGATATTTTTATTTTTAACTTCCCATTTTCCCCAAGGTTTGATTCATGCTTTATTTGATTTTTTGATTTCTTTTCCTTTCTCGTTGTTAGGGTAGCTTTGTTTTACGTAGTTATTTGATGGTGGCGGATTTGTTGCCTGAGTTAGAACAGCATTAAAATTTAATTTAATTAATTGAATTCCAAGACAGAACCTTGACAATCAAAGGCATTAAAATTTAAAGTTACAAGGGAAATCCTTAGATGTTTGATACTTCCTTTTTGCTGATAGAAATGGTACTTTTGATTTTTAATAGTTTTAGGAATGAAATTTCTTTGGAATTAATCGTTTCATGGTTTATTTTTTTTATCTAATTTTTGGTTTTTATGCAGTTTCATGTTGTTTTTAAATTAATTGAAGTTCTTTTTATTTGACACTGGTTCTTTTCTATGCAGTTTCATGTTGTTTTTAAATTAATTGAAGTTCTTTTTATTTGACACTGGTTCTTTTCTATGCAGTTTCATGGTTTATTTTCTATGCATGTGTCGAGCATCGAGAAGGAAAACATGCAAGGTAGTCGTGCCAACCGAGAACCAAGGCCAAAACGGGAAGAAGAAAGTGGCACTGCTCGCGTAGTCACATCAATGCATTATCAAGCAATAGAGATGGAATCGTGGCCCAATCACATGCCTTATTGGGCCACGATATCTGTTAGTTGCTTGACACGTGTTTGATGTGACTGTGTGACCAGTGTCAATTTTTTCCCCATTTTTGCTCCCTTCTCTCTTGACCCTAACCCTCTCAGCAAACCAAGATTTTGCTTTCTTTGTTCGACACATTGTGCGCTTCTCTACTCACCACATGTACTGGTTTTGCACTGTTTTTTTGACTCTAGGAGCTTCTGTATTCTCTTTCTCTCTCATGTTTTTGCTTGCATGCACATTTTTTCTCAGTTTTTGCTTCCTGAGTTGATGTTTGATGGGCCCTTTTTTCTTGGTTTATGGGTGCTTAAATTGCTCTCCTTTTCCTTTTTCGTTTTCCTTTCTTTCCTGTGCCTTTTCTTTTGGGGCATTCCTTTTTTCTTGCTCCCTTTTGCTGCCATAGCTTTTTTCACTGACAACCATGCCGTTGAGAATAATGAATATCCTTAATATTAAAACCTGTGAGATTCTAGCCTTGTGATTGGGCCACTATTCCACCTCCATTTGTTGACACCGCACTGATGGGACAATGTGACCAGTGCCATTTTCTTATCTCCGTTTTGGCCTTGGTTCTTGGTTGGTGTGATTGCTCTGCTTGTTTTGCTTCTCAATGCTTTTGCATTTAATGTATGTACCTGACTTTTGCAAGTCTTGAAAAACTAAAAAATCTGGAAAAACTAAAAAATCTGGAAAAAAAAATATGATGAAGAAATGTAGGAGAGATGCAAGAGCGGTAGAAGAGAAAAGGAAAAATAAAAATTTCTGATGGAAGAGATGGAAGCGAGAGAGAAATGAGGGAAAAAAAAGAAAAAAAAATTTTGATAAAAAATTCTGATGGAAATGAGAGAGAAATAAGAAAAAAAAGGTAAAAAATTTTCGACAGAGATGAAGAAGGGATGAGTCGGTAGAAAGGAAGGAGAAACGATGAAAAACAGAAGAGCAGAGAAGAAGTTCTTGCTGCCATTTTTCCAGCCATTGTTTGTAATCATGGTTTTGTATCCTCTTTATACTTTTCTTTCAGCTTGGCATCTAAGAGCTTACCAACTATTTTCTTTTCTCTTTATTTTTTTCCTTTTTGTTGTCTTGTGGCTTTCTCAACTTGCTGTGCTTAATATTCTGGCTGTTTTGTTCTGTCTTGGGCTTCTATTCTTTGCTTGCTTCTTTTTACTGGGGTTGTTTGCTTCTTGTTGTCATTCGTTCTCCTAGGGTGATACGTGTGTGAGGTTCAGCCCATTCAATTTCGCATCTTTCTATCCCAAACCCAGCTTTTGATTTATCGGAAGTCCTAAAATCAAAAGACACCCAAGACAAGACTAAAACACAATAATGCAGAAACACAAGATCAAACAGCAAAATTATGTCCAAGGTACGGAGTGGTTTGGGTGACCACTCTTTTGGTAATGCTAGGACCAAATTAGGGGCAATAGGACTTTGCTGTTGCAGAATAAGGAAGTGAAAGAGTTTCAAGATCTAGAGATTTTCGGCTCGTGGAAAAGGCTTTTGGTTCTCGAGTTTTCAAATCGAAAAGAGAAGCAGATGGGTGGAAAAAGAGGGTTGCCAAAGGGCTAGTGGCCAATGATGGCTTGAACCGAGGTTGGGCTGACAATGTTAGGAGCATCCAACACTTATTTCAACTTGGAGAGGGAGCTAATCTTGGTTTGACAAAGTTTAAAAGAATGAGAGAAGAAAAATGGAGAGTAAGGGTCAAAAAATGACATCGATGGAGCATTTGGTTCTTGATTTGAGTAACCTTGATCATCAAGAAATCACTTTTCTCAAACTATCCAAGGTAACTTAATCAACAAATTTTTATCTTTTATAATATTTAGGTAAAGGATAGTTCCTTTCGTTATCTCTTTTATATGTTTGATAAAATAGGTTTTTAAATAAAATAGAGATTTTGGGGAAGTTTAATTTTAAATTTTATCTATTCTTAGTTGTCAAAGAAACATATAGAAACTATGTGCAAAGGTGCCATTTTTTATGTTTATGTTACTTCTAAATGATATTATAATGATATAGAAATATTTTAGGAATGGAAACAACACCATATCTAGGCTGAAAGGTAGAAACTAATTCTTCTAAATATTTTTTTTTATATTCGGGTTTATAAATGGTTGTTTCCTGAAAGGGAATGAAATTCATAAAAATGGGTAAGATACCAGCTCTTAAAGCCATAATAGATTGCAGTAAGTTACCTTCATATAAACCCTTTTTGCATTACTGTTGGAATATTTGAGTTGCTAATAATCAAGCCAATTGTGTTAACTTTTCCTCTTCTTGACCAACTTAACAAGTCTGCTTGCATTGCATGGCACCTGCATATATTTTAAGCAGAACTATTTCTTAAACTAAATTTTGTAAAATGAGTGCCGTTATAGACATCTTTGGACAGTGATTATGTAGTTGAATAGTGACATAGTAGAAGATGTTATCATTATTATTAAAACAGATGCAAGACGAACTCACCTGATGTGTAAGATTGTTATCTAGGTGATTGACTAGGAAAAAATACTCCACAAACTCACTAATAGATTCATCTGAATTTGGTGCTACATTCCTATCAGCCTACAACAATCAATTCTCGTTTATAAGCATTTTAGCAAAAAAATCTCAACCAATAATATTGCATAATGTTCTTTATCATTTGAATCCTTAGGTATGCATTTATTGTGACTTTTTATTGGTTTGTAAATATGAATTATAAATAGTAACATGTTGTCAATGTTTGTTTTTTGTATCTATTCCATGCACCCTAGGATGAGAAAAATCTTGCAGCTCGTGTTTGAGAGGTAGCTTATAAGATCTTTTATAAGGTTATGAGGAATTGGTTACGAGATTCTGTTTTTCACTTTTCCCTATGACTGTAAAATATAGTTTGCGATTGAACAGACTCTTGATCCTAGTCTTGACTACTATATTTAAATTTTTTTTGTTATTTTTCTTATCTTATTTTTAAGGCATTATTTTCAATCGTTGCTTGCTGGCCTCAGGGCATTGAAAACGCAGGGAAACACACCTAAGTATAGTCTAATGTTCCATTCATCTTTTGTCCATAGGCTCAAATGGCATGCAGTCTTCCAAAAAACAAATAAATTCTTTTCAGAAGGTGTGCTGCATGTATAGGGTCTTGCAAATTATGTACCTAGGTTTTTAATTATATTATCACTATTATTGTTGTTAACATTATGAAATTAATTAAATTATTTGTATTTATTTTCATGTTTTTTTTCTTATATAGCCAATTATGCAATGATAGGCAATGATGAGCTCTTTGTAACAGTTTAGATGATATTGAAAAAATCAGGTAATTGATCACTTACTCGAGTTTTTTTTTATGATATTGAATTAATTTGCATTGATCATTGATAATGATGTGAAACAAAGAGACAGATGTTAATTTGCATTGATCAAAATCTGGCATCTATCGACATATGTAGAATCTTTTCTTTGCTATGTAACCACTAGCACCAATCTACCTGCGCAACGCGCGGGTGTTACCTAGTAAAATATAAAAAATGGAATAAAGATTCAATAATTTTCTTTAGGTTCAACCGCACACAATTCAACTCGCAATAAAATAAACGAAAATTCAAAAGAGAAAAAAAAAAAAGAAGCACATTTTAAATCTAAAAAATAAAAAGAGCTTTTAGTTACAATCAATAAAAAATTCTTCACAGCTTATTTACTAAAACAACTTATATCGTGAATCTAAAAATTAAAACTACTCATCACAACCTACAAAACATAATTTTTTTCCTGTTCTCTCCCTCCTCTCCTAACCACTAACTTTTATCTCTTAAACCCTAAATATAATCAATCTAAATTCTCACAATTTCTCATAATAATCTCTTCATTTTTTTAAAGAAATTTAAAGTAAATTCTTCATTTAAGCAACAAATTTGCGTTAATTTATTAGATTTAAGTTTGGGTTTTGTCTTTTTTATTCTAAATTCATTAGAAACCTAATTTCTGTTCCCACGATTTATTTCGATTATGGCGAATGCCTGGAGGCATGAAAGCTTGGTGGTAGTGTTCTTTCTCCAAGCATGATGAAAACTTGGCTGGGATGGATCTTTTCGGCCAAAATTGATTTAAATGGCAAAAAATGGTTTTAGATATCATTTTTTTTTGGTTACATGAGAAATCAATAAGCAACATATAAATGCTTTGGGATATGCAACTGCCCAGCTATCTGCAAGCAGCAACTCCCTCAACTCAGCAGGAGGTTCTTGAATTAGCTCAAAATCAATCTCCATTTCACAAGCTTTCACCGCCAGAAAATCTGCACAAGAGTTCCCTTCCCTTAGAATTTGCTGTATCTCCACTTTCCAATGCCTTTGAAGTAGCTGTCTAATATCTCCAATAATGCTACCTAAAGGATGCGTTTCTATCTCAGCTGTACAGATTAAATCAATCACAGCCAACGGATCTAACTCGCTTAACACTCTCTTAAAACCACCCTCCCATGCTAGCAACAGGCCATGACGAACTGCTTGTAACTTTGCCATTGTATTAGAACATTCCCCTTCCGCAAGGTGAGCTTGAAACCCCAGAAATCCAAACACCCGTGGCGGATCTCGATTTGTTAATAGGGTTATGCTGGGATGGATGGGCTTTGTGCCCATGCTGGTCCAATGCCGCATTAGGAGGGCTGTGGAGTAGGTCCATTGGACATGCCATTTGGAGCTGTCTTGCCACAAGCTCCTTCGACTACAATGGATGAAAAGGATGGTGGCCCAACCGCCAGCCTTGAGCCAGCGCAAGAACCAGACTCGTTGAAAGGAAGATGCAGTTTATTACTGGGAAAGCTTTTCTCGTGGTCTTGACGACCTACATATTTAATTACACAGAAAAATGGAGTGTCTCTTTTCTTTTGAGTGTGACAAAAAGGCATGGGTCATTTATATGTATGAAGAAATGGAGAAAGAGTCAAAACTGAGGGTGAGAGTGAGATAATTAATCATAGTAGTAGTTCTTGTTAATCACTCTTATTACTTCCAGCTGGTTAACACAATTGCTCAAAATTAGTGTAGCTGAACTTGATAATCTTGACTATATTTCTTTTAGGATATAATCTATTTATATTTTTTTATGCAAGGTTCATGTAATATGGTTAAGCAAACATTTCTTAAATTTAAAAGGCTTCCATTATATATGAACATAATCAATTCAAAGAAAATATGATGATCATATATAATAATCTTAAATTCTTAATAATCAAAACTAGAAGCATGAGTTTATTGTCCAAGGTATTCTTCCGAAAAAAAAAATTTAATTGGAAAGTAAGTATTGAGATTATTTGAATTCAAATTTAAATTTTACTATATATCAAAAAAAAATTTTAGCCACTCAATCAGAAAACAAAAAATAAACAATGAAAATTTTTAATTTCATAAAACAAAAAGGTGGTTTTTGACATAGGTGAATAAGATTAAGACTTAAATGCTGAAATTCAAAGTCCAATATAATCCTCTCAAATGATATTAATTGGGCTAAGTCCGAGACAAGAGTGTATTTCATTTTTTTTACCTATCAATTTTAATTTCACATTAGAAAGTGAAATTATTAAAAAAAAAAAGTGAAATTGTAATGAAATCTTGAAATGATATGTTAGTTTCACCAAAATTTAGACATAATAAGTTAATCTATCATGGTGTTTATGATTAAGATGAACTCCATAAAGTTTTTGTTGAATTTATGTATTAGTTCTAAACACTCATGCGTTTTTTTTCCAAGCTAGGATCATTTATATTATAATAGAGTCATGAAGACTCGATAGCCACAATGGCTCACAAGTAACAGTCCTAAGAAAAAAAGTTTTGAATTTACTAATATCAAGATTTTCAACAGCATTTCATAATTTACAAAAGAATTGAATTTCATTTCCATTTCTTTCATACTCTAAGTGAAACCGAAATCTTTTTATTAAGAAAGAAGAAAGTGGAGGAAATCATTATCTTTATCACTTAGAATTTACTACAATACAAGTTTGACAGGGAAGCTTCACAGTTTGTAACATAAAGTAAAAGTACTGATATACATATATTTTGGTTTCTATGCGTCAAGGTGCTCCAATCCCCAGCTTCAATGCTAACTATAGCTAAAATAAGGTCAAGGAGCCGTTTTTCAAACAATTAATTAATCGAATGAATTAATTAAGCTTATTAAAATGCATGAAAACCAACAAACAATAATGAAGTACCACAAAGACAAAAGGTAGCTAAGGGCTACATGCAAGTAGCAATTTCATTATTATTATTATTATTATAAACTTCAACGACGGATGAATTTAATAATCTCGATGATGAGAAGAACCAGCGGCACCGAGCCCTGGTTCACAATGAGGGCTACCCGATGCCCCATCATGTGAACTGGCACCTATGGCATGCGGGTAAATATGAGCGTCGTGCTGATCAATTGGTACTGCCACTGATTGTTCTGCATATGGGTTTGTTGGGGTTGTCTCGCAGGTTTGTTCACAGCAAGGTGTTGCCGCTGCAGGAACCATTAATGGCTTCTTTTTCTTTTTTGCTAGACAAATGAGACCAACCAAAAGGAATGCAAGTAGAAAGACACCACCGAGCGAAACGCACACAGCGATAATAGTTGTGTGGTTGCCTCCTGCTGCTGGTGGTGGTGCTATTACGTCTGATGATGGTGGCACAGAACTAAAAGGTGAGGGTGCCCCATAAAGAGTTGGCGTTGGTGAGGGAGAGAAGCTACCGGGCGTTGGTTTTGGTGGTGGCGCATAAGGAGGAGGTGGTAAGTATGGAGGTGATGAAGATTTTGGTGGTTTTGCAGGTGGTGATCCATTGTTGGGAGTAGGAGGTGCTTTACGAGTATATGGGCCTGGTGCAGCTGCTGATGGTGCAGTTGGACCTTTACCAGTGCTTGGTGGATGTGAGGATTTAGGGGGTGATGCCTTACTTGGAGGAGCCGGGCTTGCAAAATGCGGCGAGGGCACTGGAGCTGGACTAGAAGGGGCACCTGGAGTTGGTTTTGGCGGCGCATAGTAATTTGATGGTGATGGTGCATTTGGAGTTGATTTTGGAGGTGATACAGCGACTTTTGTCGGGGTTGGTGGAGGCACTGGATAAGGTGGAGGAGGCTTATGGTGGCCATGATGATGATGTGGTGGCGATGGCTTGTTGTGGTGGTGGTGGTGTTTTGGTGGAGGTGGTGCCATGACATGGTTGCATGGAAGAGGAGGAGGAGATGGTGATTGTGGCGGTGGGGGAGAAAGGTAAGGATAGGCCATTTTTTTAGGAAATGAGATGTTTCTATCTCTCCCAATGCAGTACTTACAATAGCTAGAAGAGAATGGGATGGATACTTCGGCTGTGGAAGGCCTCTATTTGTACTAGTTGTCGGCTTTGTAGGTATTCAAGTTTTTTAAAACATATTGTGCACATTTTTTAGCTGTCCTTGCATTTAAAACTTGGATATCTTCTGCTAAACGGCTAAATTAAGTTTTGAGTATCATAATATATTGATTAAGTTCCCATTAAGTTACCCTCTATATCCATTACTATAGGCAGGGATTAACTATAAAATTTGTTCATAAGGAGGTATAAAAAAAGAGAGTAGAATTTTTGACCTAATCAAAGAGAAATAATACAGTTAAGTCAATTTTTTATTTTCTTTAAATCAATTTGATTAATAAGATAATCCAGAAAAACATCATTGATGAGTAAAAATTGGTGAAGCACTCAAATTTTTTAAAAATACAAATAAAGAATACACTATCATCCTAAAAATTACGCTCAAAAGATGAAAAAGTGCACAAAAAAACCAAAAAAGCACTTACTTGAATCCCAATGTCATGATAGAGAGACACAAATTAACATCCCGTCTTACAAAAAAGAGAATGAGAAACACCATCCAAGTTTTGCACTCCATAAGTAAAAGAAACCATTGAACCAAGAACCCCACAAAGAAAAACCTTCATTGTTGGATTAATTATAGAATTAATATATGCATAAACACACAAAGATCAAATTATTAAAAACTTTAATTTGGAATCTAATCAATAAGATAATTAGATTCCTCAATCGTAAGCTCAAAAAATCAGAATATGACACATATTTAGAAATTATCACATAACGCTTAATAATAAAATTATTATGACATAATAAGAAAGAAATTAATTAAATTTGATATCACGACTTACATGACATCAATTTCGTTAAAAAATTAATTGTTATGGTATTAAATTTATTTTGCTCCACATGCATTTAATCATTTAAAAATATTTTACGGCTTTCTTGAAGAACTTTCAATTTTATGATCCATGTGAAAAAATCTTCCTAATGAAATTCAATGGGAGAAATGCAAGAGTAATTAATTGATTTTATGGTGAGAGAAAGCACAACCCCCGACGGTTCATCCGGCAACAAGCAGGGCGGGCTAACCATTACTGGCGTCAATTAGTTTCTCAAGTTTCAGTTGATTAAAAATCAAGCCACCCAAACATGGTCTTAACTAGTTTTATACGCACGGTTCAATGACTGTAAGTATATAACTCCATTGTTTTATATTCAAGAGTCAAGAGTCATGTAAAGTGATTATAAATTTTTAATTAAGTAGCTAAAGAAGAATTATGACATGTTGTATTCAATCTTACTCTCAATATACTGTTTGAAAAGTCTTAGCCATTTTAGTCAAGAAGTTCAATGATCATTCTTATTGTTAACAATGTTTGAAGGAATAATTAAACTAATTAATTTCACTAACTAATATGAATGATCTGTACAAATATTGCAATTCAACTCGCATTTCACATGCTTAACTATCTCTTTCTCACGCAAACTTAAATTCATCAATTTAATATTAAGAGGAAATTACAAACATTTACTTACTCTTTGTTTCTAATGCCAACCTGGAATTTGCATTGACCACGCAATCAGTTGAAAATTAGAAGCTTAGTTGAAGGTTAATCTCAAAATAGAATAGAGGAGTATATGTTTTATAAAGTGTTAATATGTGGAAAATTTTAATGTAATCACATTTACTTGCAAGTGAACTAATATATATATATATATATATATATATATATATATTAAGAGTAAATACATTCGTGAGCTTAATTTTTGAATTCTTTATCATTTTGATTTTTATATTTTCAAACGTCATTAATTGATCTCTAAATTTAAAATTATAGTGTTTTAATATTTTTGTAAATCTAATTGTTAATTCTAATGTTTATACAAACATTGGGCTTGTAGGTAAGAAACTTAAAGCCCAACCTAGGGATGTCCAAATTTTGATTTGTTTGACTTGCAAGCGTTCGAATTATAAAAGAGTATGTGGCCTTGCTGGGTTGCCTTATTGTGGTGTTAAAAAAATATGACATCTGTTCATGTTTTTAAATATTAAAAAAATATGACATGACGATGACATGTCAAAAAATATTATATATTGAAAAATAAGTTTTTAAGTACAATATTTTGGAAAATAAAATTTTAAAATATAATAGATAGGTAAAAAACTCGTTTAAAAGAATTGATTTCATTGTATAATTAATTCTACAAATACACAATCCAAAAACTATAATTAGTTCGTTGCATTTCAAAATCAATGAAAATTAACTATTGGAAACATAAAGGTTAGCCTCTTTGACATCAACTCGTTACTGCAAATATAAAATATGATTAATTTTTCTCAAGTTGTTAACCACTAAGCCAAAGTTTAAATTTAAGACAGAAATGTTCCTCATAATGTTCCAAGATGCATATTTTATCCTTTCATTGGGCTTGAAAGGCCCTTCCAAATTTCAGACGCACAATCATATAGTTTGCAAATTAATGAGAAGGCTAATGCATGGGATTAGGATGAACTAATAAATTTTTTTCTAATATTAAAATGGTCAACTGTTATCATCTAGAATTCCTATTGCAGGACTTTTATGTAACCATTTATAATATATAGGCTTTGCAAATAGCAAACAATAAATTTATGAGAATAATGATCAAAAAAAATTTATGAGACCAGAAAATTAACCACTTGAACTTAGCTTAAGTGGTTTAGTGTGATGTTTCAACTATGGAATGGAACCAATCCATAAAAACTAGGAGGCTATGGATAAGGGCAGGCATATGGCACATTTCACTGCGTTTTTTATTCATTATGCAATATTTGTTTCATTTTCCCTCTCCTCCCTCTTTCTTGTTCTTAGTGCTAGCAATATAAACCAAATTGAAAAGGCACAAATGCTCCAACGAGAAACATGCATCTTTGTTTGTTTACATGTAGACTTGAATTTCACTCTATTTCTGATTAAGGGCCCGTTTGGTTGCCCAGTGGGCACCAGTGTGGCTCAATTGGAGCAAAAAATAACAAAATACAGGAGGGTAAAATTATCCTCATGCCCCTGCCCCTACTTTAATATTTCTTTTTATTATTTTGTTAAAAAGATATATCTTTAAGCGTCTTTTCATTATTTTCAATATCACCAGAGCCAATCTCATTGCTCATCCAAACTAGCCATAAAGCAGTCTAACACTAGTTATGTTGAGATACAATGCATTTCGTATAATCCAATGCAGACATATGAAAGGTGATGGCTTAATTATATTTTATATTTTTGTTCAAACTCGATCAAATATCAAACTAACCTTCAAATTTGGGTGGATAGCGTCTTTGTCTGTTTATATGTAGACTTGAATTTCACTCTATTTCTGATTAAAGCAATCTAACACTAGTTATGTGGAGATATAATGCATTTCATATAATCCAATGCAGACATATGAAAGGTGATGGTTTAATTGTATTTGATATTTTTGTTCAAATTTGATCAAATATCGGACCAACTTTAAAATTGAGCGGATAGCTCGACTATTGAGTAGGTCTAGGATAACTTATTGCCATTTGGATTTCAGTACAATTATGTATTTTTTAATGCAAATCATATTGAACTATTTGTTTGAGTTACAAAGTTAAAGTACAATTAGACCAAAAAGTTCACATTGCAAATTAGAATCAGATCGTAAGTAAGGAGTTCAATGGGCGAGAGTGAAAAATCTCGTCGTATTTTTTCAAAATTGACATTGCTTTGATAATTTTTTTTTAATTTTTTATTCTTTTAAATTAAAAGTAATATTAATTAAATTTTACATGTAAATACAAATCTCAACTTTAATGTTACTGTATCTGATCTCTCTTTTAGAATAATTAATTTTACAATTATTATTATTATTTTTAATTTATAGTCCATCCAAATGAACCCGGAAGAACTTTAATAAAAGCACTTCCAGTGGCATGTGATTCTTAACCAAGGAAACAATGACCGCGGTTGGATTACCTGATGGTGGGGCGGCGGAGCCCAGAGTGGCGGCGCATAGAATCACACGACGAACAGAAGATTTGTGGCGTTATATTTATAAGGTTGCTTTGATCATTGGCTTCTTGTCTTTCAGAATTCCTAACACAATTCTTAGCTTTTTCCGATGCCCCGTTTTTAGCTATTTCAATTTCTTTTCATCTTAATTCCTGTGATCACATTACAGAATACTCTTGCTCCTTTAAACATCTAAAACACGTTTGCAATCGAACAGAAAAAGTTATTTTCCGTAAATTCTACTTGGGACGAATTATTATGAAATGATCGACATAGATAGGATAAGATCATGTGGAAAGACGAAGTTGGTCCAAGCAGGATTTACCGTTGAGAGCTTTACTTTGTTGAAGCTCCAAGTACTCCCGATATTTGATTCCCAGATATGCTTGGCCGATGCGATCCGTCACCAGCTCCGGTGCGGGGCTGACTACTGTGTCAAGTGGAGGTCCGTGCGCAGTCCCTATGGATATCCTTGTTGCTTTGTCATTCACCACAGCTCTATGCACCACGCTTTTATACTTGCCGTTGGTCAGAATCTGAAATTCACAGCAAATACTCCATTGTTAAACAAAATAATAACTCCGAAGTTTCTCAGGCAAGGGGCAACGATGTATAGGAACACATGTACAATATACCTCCATATGATCTCCGATATTGACAAAAATAGAGTTGGGAAGGGGATTGATGGGAACCCACTTCCCATTGTGCATGACTTGAAGGCCTACAAGGTCGTTTTGCATAAGGATGGTGAGGAGTCCATGGTCCGAGTGTGGGGGTAGACCCATGGAAAGCTTTGGCTGTGGACAAGGTGGGTACAGATTTGCAACAAGCAGCTGATGGGAGTCTGAAGATTCCACTCTCATTTTCTCAGTTATGTAGCTTTCTTCCAACCCTAGGCTTTCAGAGATCCCTTTGAGCAGCTTACAGGCCACTTCTCGAGTCTTTTTGCAGTACTCATGTAGGACCTTGCTGTTGAAATCAAGGCAAAAACAATCGAGAAATTTTAGAAAAGTTCGAAACAGTTCCTTTCCCAAGTGACAGAAAACAATTAACAGTGAAAGTTGATGGTTGTAAGTCAACATCCAGAGTCCATTTTCTTATCGACAAGCCAATAAGAGAATAGCCCACTGTACGCCCAGTGGGACCGACCGAAACCGAATCTGACAACATAGGGTGGGTTTCGATTCAGCGACGTATTTTTTTTTTGTGGTTCAATCGCTCAATGAATTGATTTCTGACCTAACACCGGTGTGGACACTCCCCATCGGTCTGTGTCACTGGTCCTTTTAGCTTCAGTGCAACTTTAATTCTTTTTTTTCAGAGAAGGAACACACCACTAACACCAAAACGCGTTGATTTGGGTTAGCGTGGAATTCTTTATAAACACACACACACACCACACAGCAAGCGATGTGGGACGGTGAAAACCCACACACACATATGCTTTTTACACACACGCATGCAGTCAAGCAAAGCTTAGTCACACAACACACACACATCGCACACACAATGTGGGACGGTGCAACTTTAATTCTACACGGAAATTTTTCATAATTATTATTATTCTGAAATTCTTCATATCTCATATTCAACTTTAATGTTTTAAGTTATTACCAAAAAAAAAAACTTTAATGTTTTAAGTCAACAGAATTAATCTCACCGTTCAGATCAAAAAAAGAATTAATCTCACCGCACTTGCCGCAGGTAGACTCCACAAAGGTACACCATATAAAGGGCGGTAGGGTGGGCCTACAGTTGTCAGAATTCTAACAGTGAACTACTAGGATTTCCATGGGTTTTGACTTTTGACACTGATCAATGATTGTGGATACCAGTTTATGATCTAAATATAAGGCTTATATTTATGGAAAATCTTACTATAATTTGTCACTTTGCAGAAATTTAGTCCTTAACCATCTATTTTGATTAAATATATGTAACTTCTAAGATATCATATGACCATGCTTTCTTTCCACCACCGTATCGAAAATTTCAAATGAAAAGTTAGCTATAGCCAAAAATATGGAAAGATAGCGGGCTCCAAACATGCAAGACATGAGAGCTTCGCAAGACACAAAAACAATACAATCGAAAGGCACAAATGTGAAGTAGCTAACTTATATTTAATATGTTAGACACAAAATTTTTGTGTTTTACGTCATAAAAATATGATTTTTCATTATATGAATATAAATTTTATACATAAATTAATAGATCTAAATAAGATTTATACCTGAAGCCAGAAGGTTTGTTAGGAGCATTGAAATGGGGATGAACGTGAACCTTGAGGAAATCCCTCCAAAGAAGTTGCTTGTCCACCTTCGAATTGAAGCTCGTTCCACACCTTATTGGATCAAACAGTTTCTTCCCGCTGTACTGCTGCTTTTCCTCCTCTGGTAAATAGAAGAAACTTTCAGTTTCCCTTAACATTTCATCTCTCAATGCCTCTGTCACCCCATGATTGATTACCTGCAACATTAGGATATTCTCCTCAATATATAAGGAAAAAAAAAAAGATAATTAGCAAATGATACATAGTTACAACTGATCATATCAGTTTACCATAAAGAATCCCCATTGCAGGCATGCATTGCCGAGTTCAGTAACGACTTTGGACCGTTGATCGGGATTACTAGATGTCAGCAGGGCGAAGTCTATGATGGGGAGTGTTTCTGATTCTGTGACCACGACATCATCAAAATATTCTGTGTTTTTGAAGATATAATTGGAAGGAACAGAAGTGAGGCGACCTGATTCAACTAGATCCTTGACAGAGAACATCCTTTTGGGATTCTAAGTTAGTATACAGAAACCTGAAGTTTAAAAAGCTTTGAGTTATTTGCTCTCCGTGCTTGCTATTGTCCACTGGCCTTCTTATATAGAGGAAGTTGTTGGCCTGTCAGATATTGGGAAGAGGACGAGGGAGGGTGGGTAAGAGCTGGGAAAGTAAAGATAACGATGTGATGCCAAAAGAGTATCTCAGAAAAGGAAATTGATATCGTGGCTACATCTAAGCAATGAGTTCAGTTTACTTTTTTTTTTACACAGATTTCTTTATCCGTTTTAGCATATGAGATTAATTTTATTCGTGTCAAAAATAATAAACAGTAAATTCCTCTCAACAGTAAGACTTCAGGACTCAAATCCTGTCTAAGTAACTAAGAAAGAAATCTACTTTCATTTTTTCCAACTACTTATTAATAGTTCAATTTACTTTAACTTTTTTATTGTTTCACGTTAACATATATCTTTTAATTTAAATAGTATCACATAATTATATTATTAAAAAATTGAATATTTATTATCCATAAGATGATAGTAAATCATTTATATGAACATTTAATAAAGTATTATTTAAATTTTGAATTTCAAAATTAGGATTTATTCTTTGCAACTTCAAATAGTAAAAAGAATAAGAGAAATGAATCTTAATACCAAAAAAAAATGAATCTTAATAACTCTACTAGGTTATACAGCAGTTTCTACTAAAAAACAGGTATATAGCAATTTAAATGTACATGCACATAAATACCATTTTTCTTTAAAAGAAAAAATATTCAGTCAAGTTTTTTTTTTATTCTAATCTATCTCAGTAATCATGGTGTCATGACCTTGAATAATGTCCGGATGACCATATTCTCATTTTAAAAATATAATAATTTCGTAAGATTTATGTTAGGTACTCAAGCCCAAAGAGAAAGTTTAGTCCAAAAAATCGGTCTAGTAGGTAGGAGAACCCCTTAAGCTTAAATACCTCTCCACAATTACTTGTGGAGTCGATGTGGGATCGTAACATTGCCCACCCCTTGAGAAGCCGACGTCCACGACGGCCCACTCTAAATTGCTTTCATTTCGGACTCTTCTTGGCACCAGGTAGCCTTTTTCTAAGCCGCCCCTTCCGCTCCACGGTGGCCCACTCTAGATGGCTTTACTTCGGACCTTATCAAGCACCAGGTAACCCTTCTCTAGATCGCCCCCTCCGCTACATCGACTCTCAATGAAAGCACCAATGTTAGGTACTGAAGCCCAAAAAGAGAGTGTAACATCCCAAATCTACTATATAACATAATATTTACTTATAAACTCCTCTTACTTACCGGTTGGGCTGTCTGTGATGCTTAACACTATTAACCAGTTAAATAAAAATTAGAACTCTTATTACTTGTACTAAGATGCATATACATTCCCTTCTATTTAAAGTAGTACTGTACAATTTTTCTGAATATATAAAATGAATAATATACCTTCGATATCGAATCTTTGCTAGCTGTCGATAATCTCTGGAAGGTAATTCTCTTAACCCAAGATCAACAATCTGTGGAGTGGAAAATAAGGGGTGAGCGATAACGTGCTCAGTAAGGACGTGTATTTTGCATTATACCAGTAAAACCATATTCTTTATTTAATTTATTTCTCCCCAACAATAAACCCATTAGGGAAAAACAATGGATATTGTAATACAATTTGTGATAGTCAAATCATTTGCTAAACAGTTACAATATCATATAATAAACAATGAAAAAGGATTCAACAAATCCTCTCACAAATCATCAAGTCGAGACTAGGCATCACCCTATAAACAAATCATGCTATCATCGTTCCCCCTCCCCTTTGCGAGAACGGAATAATTATCCCAATAGGGATACAGTAGATCTATGGCCACAATCTATGGGTGGTCCTCGGGTCCACTTGCCAAGTGACCTCGAGACCACTGATGACTTGGCGGGTCCATCAGCCTCATAACTCATGAGAATGCATGAAAACTAGGGGCCTAAGTCTCAAAATCATATTTATAACTCAAACTACCTTTAAGGATACACATTTATGAACTTAAATCATTTAAATAAACAATAATTCCAAAAAGGTATTATTCTCATTTTCATAGAAAATGTAAATTGAAATCTGTTCGCCCATGGTCAGCTCTTCCAGTCTGGCTCGCCCATGGTCAACTCTTCCAGTGCGGTGAACTTGTGTTTGCCCGCCAACCTTTGATATTAAAAACAAGTAAAACTAGCTCGCCCTCAATGGCTTGCCCATGTCAGTTTGCTTATCTGGCTTTGCCCATGGTCAACTCGCCCAAGGCGGAATTGCCATGGTCAACTCGCCCATTTCATGAAAACCTGGGTTGCCCGCCCCAAAACAACATTAAAAAGGGTCCGCCCATAATGGCTCGCCCAGATTTTCTATTTAAAACAGGATCACTCGCCCAAAAATCATAAAAATTTGGTTCGCCCGCCTAACAGTTCGCCCAAAATAACATAAAAAGGGCTCGCCCACATTGGTTCGCCCAGATTTATTTAAAACCAGGTCACTCGCCCGCCAAAACATCACAGGAGGGGTTCTTCACCCAAAACATAACAAAAGGATTAGTTCGCCCGCCCTTAATAGTTCGCCTCAACAAACAGTATTGGGTAGGCTTTTAGTTCGCCCACAACAAAGCAATTTATCAAAATAATATGCATGTCATAAACCAAAAACAATTCTCAGTAATTTCATAAATTTAACTCCACAGGACATGCATTCTTTTCACACACAACTCCCTTACCTCGTCTGATAAAACCTTGCTTCTCGCTCGCCTTTCTCAATTTCCGTCTGCAAAAATTTATTAAAACTATTAATGTTCCTTTTTCGAATATTTTCTAAGTTATTTATATTTTCCTAGTATTTGGGACACTTTGGCGAGATTAAGTTCGCCATTCGCCCATAGAGCTCGCCCTTCTATAATCGATCTACTCTTGGGAGCTCGCCCAATCATTCTCGCCATTCATATGACTTATTTGTAGGAGTTCGCCCAACATGGCTAATGTGTGAGTTCGCCCACACATCAACTCAACTCGCCCTACATCGCTTTTATTCAGAGGTGGGCTCGCCAATGAATTTGACTAGTGTGTGGTGACCTCGCCCACTTCCACATTCCAGATTTTAGCTCGCCCATGCCAACTGAGCTCGCCCACCACACCGTCATTTTCAGTGTTTTCATTTTTCATTCACCATTAGTTTCCAAACTACATCTGATTCTAGTTTTCCTATATATTCTAACAAGATTTACTTAAAACTAAGCTATATCTATGTTCATTACGTTATAAACATAGAAATATCCATCAATTTATCAAGATAACCATAGTAATATTGGAGCTCACCTCAACTGAGTTCTACTTCCTGGAGCAGAGTGCTTTTCTGCCTCACTTAGCTTTACTTTGTTTGTTCCTTAGTTTTTCAACAATGGAGGAAAGGTTTGGCTAACTAAAAATGAAGTTTTCATGATTCATAGATGAGAAAAATGGAAGAACTAATTGTGAGCCTGTGGTGAAAACAGAATGGCGAGAAGGATTTTGAGGAAGATGAAGTTGGCTAAGTTGGTTTTCTTCAGTTATATTCTTCTTATATACTCACTCAAATCCACTCAAATTCTACCACCTGTTTTCTTATCTCGTTCTCTTCATCATTACCTTGTCTTTCATGCATTAAAACTTGTGGAAAAAAACTGCAACAAATGGAACGGCGGTAAGAAGAAGTTTCTGCATGTTTTGACAATTTTCTTTCCTTTTTTCCTCTTCTTCTTCAGTCCACGCCACTGCCAGCCACTCTTATTGACTTGCTCCTCTTGCCATTTAATGTCTCACCCGATTTGTGAAGGAAGCAAAGTGGCGTGTAGTCCACTTATAATTTCTTACATTGACTTTTCTCTCTTCCTTTAATGTTTTCATACCATAGACATTATCTTAACTTTCTTATCAATATTTATTTCCATAACTTAAAATTAAAGTGGAAATTCACCTTTAATGTTTCCTTTAATTTTACTAAAAGAATTTATTTTCACTATAAATCATGTACAAATATGGTACATAGTATAGTAAAATTTCAGGTCTTACAGAGAGCCTAGCCCAAAAAATCGGTCTAGTAGATAGGAAAACTCCTCGAGCTTAAATACCTCTCCACAACTGCTTGTGGAGTCGATGTGGAATCGTAACAATTTAAGTCTCAAATCTTAATACTTAAATTTTCTTCTTCTAAATCAAATACCTCAATTAAATAAAAAATGGTGTTATACTCATTCTCTCTTCATTTTTTTTTAAATTTTTTTGAAGGATAAAAATAAAAGATTGTATACTCGATTACAACAGTAAGATGTGTGATGTTGTTTGCCTTTACGAATGAATTAGCTTTTTTTTTTTTTTAATATTTCCCTTTATAACCAAAAAAAATCAAGAACAAAAGGCTAAAAATTAACCAAAAGAAAAGAAAAATCAATCTGAGAGCAGTTTTCGACAACACATTGGTCCAAAAGAAGACAAGATAAGGCACAAGTTAAAATTCCCACCAATTATTGCAAGAGACAGGGATGAAAAGGAAACATATCAACAATTTGGTCATGTGAGGGAATTTATTTCAGGCTTTGACATCAGCATGGTTTTTGTGATCGGCAATCACTCAAACCTTATTATTCCACATGTTTCATGCACGCAGTTAAAATTGAATTTGATTTTGTCTAAATACTGAATTTAAGATTTAATTTTTAGGTCATTTTATAATTAAAGATACAATTTTTTTATTTGACTCAATTAAAAAGACTATAAGACTGGAAAATGTGTTATCTCTTACTTTTATATTTTGTCTTTTAAATATGTCTTCTGTCTAAACAAGCTTGTTAATGTTTATTTTGTGTTTTAGGTAGCAAATGGAGGCATGGGAACAATTTGAGCTTTAAATTGCAGTTGAGTATTTTTGCCTCTGAAAGATAATATGATAATTTCATGTCCTTGGAGTTGCTAGACCAACATTTAATTGATTTCCTAAAAAGCAGGAGTTCTAGAACAAGTAAAACTCGAAATTTTAAAAGAACTTTAAGCTGTGACAAGATAAAGGAGGAAGAAGTTCTGATCAAAAAAGAAAAAAAAGAAGGAAGAAGTTAAGTGGAACAATGACTCTTAAACGTTGGTTTTATAGATGAGATTTAAGAGGATAAAACGAAAATAAATACAAGGCAAGGTGCTACTACACGAGTTTTAATAGGAGAGGAGTTTCAATCCAAGAGGGAGACATGGGCGGCCAAAGAAGTTCTATCTCAAACACAATTCTTGTATTTTTAAGCTTAAAATAGACTTATTAAGGGTTGAAAAAGGCACTAGGTAGAACACTTTCTTTTTTATATTTTATATTTGGATTGGTTTTGAAAGCATGTCTTGCTAGTTTTCTTTATTTTCGATTAAAAGAGTTTTTTTTTTTGCTAAGCAATTAGTTTATTAATATATATATACAGATAATCTGATCACTACAACAAAAATAGGTTTTTGCGGCACTTATTTAGCGGCGTTTTCTATAGAAACGCCGCTAAATGCCGTGTTTTTATTTAGTTACGGCGTTTTTTAGTTAAAACGCCGTAAATTTTAGCAAATAGAGGCGTTTATATGGATAAACGCCGTTAAGTTAATCAAATTGCGGCGTTTCTAAGAAAGAAACGCCGCAATGTTTTAAAATAAAAAAATAAAAATATTTATGCTAAATTTTTTGAGCTACAGCAACTACGTTTCTAAACCTTTTCTGTTTACGAAATACATTTATAAACCTTTGTTTTCTTTACTGCTTTAGCTTTACTGCTTTTCTTTTCTTTACGGCAAAAATACATTTCTAAACCTCTGTTTCTAAACCTAAAATCCCAATCCCATTTCCATTTTCACACCTGAAATTTATATTTTCTCACCTGAGATTTCCATTTTCATTAGGTTTTGAAGCTTTCGTGACACCTGAGATATCCACCCCAAAGCTTTGATTTCGCTTGATTCAACTAAATCTCAGTAAGCATTTGAAGCTTTCGTGACAACTGAAGCTCGATTCAACTAAATCTCAGTAAGCATTTTAATTCCTCACCTTTTTTTTACCAGTGATCATTCTCTGATTATTCCGATCCTTTTCTTCTCTTATTTTTCTTTTTATTTTATTTTTTGCAGTTCAAATTTTGCCTCTTGTATCGGTCAACTTGATTGCTAGCCGATTTGCAGTTTTTCTTTGATGTTCACTAGTGTCACTCATGTTTATTCTTGTTACTTGGCACATATGTTGAATATGGTGCTGTTTTTTTCGTATTGTGGATGAATATATAGAGGTTTGCTTGCCCTTCTCTTTCATCCGATAGTGATAACTGGATGGATGGGTGGAGGAAGACATTGTGTGTGTGTTTTTGTTATATGATGCCTTATGAGTGTAAGATGATGCCAATAGTCTGTGGGTCATATCATCACATTGTTATGCATCTTTTTTTTCATTATTCTTTGCTTTGATGTTGTGAAATTTATGTGTTTGTTTGATAAATTTCAAATGATAATGTTCGGCAGGTGCTAGATGAATATCAGAAAAATTTTGGGGATGCATGGAGAAATGTCCAAGCTGATAGCACTCAACCTTGGCCCTATTTGAATGAAGCTTTGACCAAATTTCAGGTATCTATTTTCTTTGTCATACATGTTTGCTGTAGTTTTAATGCAGAATGTGGAATTATACTTTTGAAATTCATCTCAGAATCTTTAAAGGATATTGTTGGAGCTTTAGAGAACTTATATTTGAAAATCCTTTTCTAACTTCTTTCCATCTTCAGGACCCTGCAGAGGCTGATAAATTATTGAAAATTCAGAGGGAGTTGGATGAAACGAAAATCATCCTTGTAAGTATTTAGATGTTGTTGTTGCATAGATCTGGTGATTTTGTGTGCTTTCCTTTCGGCTTTCAGCTATCATATCATGCAAGGCAGCTTGGTCAATCTGGTAAATCTAGAAACTGTTTGTTATTGATACAAGGCAGCTTGGACATAAACCAATGAACTCATTATTTCTAATCCCTAAAGAAAATGACAAAACCCATTGAAGCTTTTCACATAAAGAAACTGTTGTTTGCAGATGTATTTTCCTATCTTTTTTTTTTAATATCATCAATTGCAGCCTCTCTAAATGATATGTAAAACACCAATAATGTCATATCTGACTGATAAAATCTCTACCCAAATTGGACATATCCTCCATAAAACTATTGAAATTAATCATTTCATTCTTTTTCTAATGTTCTGTCATTATTTTTAAAGTTACAAAATCACAGCTATGGTTATTAGACCTCCTTGCTCGTGACTTCCTTTATTTCTAATCAAATCTTTTCAAAAAAGCCTATTTTTTCCTCAACATTAACAGTAAGGGACTTGCTAGGAAGGATCAGAATATTGTATGTGAACGCAATCACTTTGGTTCTTGTTCACACCTGGGATTAGGCTTATAAAGTCCTTTATTAAAGTGACCCAGAGAAAGATAACCATACTTTTTGGACTGCCCCCTCCAATAATTCATCTACTTTAACCCCTTTTTTTTGGCCTGTACTATTTAGTATTAAGTACTTGTGAGTACTTGGACTCAGTTTTGATTAGTTCAAAAGAAGTTTATTTCAGTTGACATATAAGTTTTGTTATGTTAATCAGATTCTCATGGAAATTTCTATCAATTACATATGTTAATTGAGGGAGTATGCAGTTCTGGATTGAATGTGAGTAATTTATAGGCTGAAACTTGGTTACTTTACTTTCTAGCTAGTGTGCTTTCCGAGAACAGCCCTTATACTTGTCTGGAAAGTTGCTGTTCTGTCCAGTGTTTCCAACAACAGATAAACCAAAATGATGATTAATGTTTGCTTAACATTTCTTTAAGTTTACAAACACTTACATGGTGTTTGAATAATATAAAATCCATGCATCATTTTCTAATCATTGCCTTTAACAGAAAGCATTTTAAATAGAAACTGTTTGAAAAACAAATTCAATCCTTGAGAAGTATCATGTAGGATAGTCTTCTTATGTTTTGCTTTCTAGATGATTATCAAGAAAGGCCCACTAGGCTTGCCTTGCTTCCAGCCCAAACTATAAGGCAAGTAGACCAAGCCCATATAATAAGACTAGCCCATCGGGCTTAGGCAGAAAGCACTTAACAGCAGCCCAAATTGTTCTCAGTCACAACATAGAATGGCAAAACTGGTAATGCAAGAATTTGGGCTCACCGATGCTGCAATCAACTTGTTCCCCTGGACTGGCTTTCGCATATGCATCTAACAGTACTTTTCAAGGCCTCTGCTTCTTTCCTGTTTATCTTGGTTAGTAATAGTTGGCCATTCCAGTGTTACTTTTTCTGTCCCCTCTGTTCTGTTTTATGTGCTTTTAGAGCTTTTTGTTGTCTTCAATACTCAGTAAATAGATATCATTTTCATGGAGTTTAAAGTCATATTATAGTGTTAGTTAAAACTACTTGATTAATTCCAAATATTGTATTAGGAAATGGGCTAGTCTTTGCTCTTTCACTGCCTCTATATATACAACTTGACATTACAACGTTTAGAATTGAATTACTGATTGTATTACTTTGCCTTTGATTTTTAGAGGAGATTGTAAGTGGAAGACAATAGAATTATGCAGCAAGCTAAATTTCGACAAATGCAAGAGCAATTTTACCATATGATGAACCTTATGCAACAACAAGTTCCAGAAACTTCATCAAATCAGCCACTGCAGGTATCAATACTCTAGAGCAGTTGGGGGAAAAGAACAGTTGTAGTCTTTAATCTCTGTTTTGATGTTGAAAATTGAGTTTAGCTCTATCTTATTCTTGCATGTCTTGCTTTACAATTTGCAAGGAGAATTGTTTTTTCTTTGATTGAACAAGGAGAATGCTAAACAGACAGCTTTAGTTTCGCATTAATGGTATGAATGTGTTATAGTAGAAAATTTGTCACAATGTTCTTGGATTAGGAAGTAGAACATCTTCATGTTTTTAGCTAGGTAATTCTGCGATGATATCAGCACAATATTAATGGCCTTGTAAATAGCTAGATTCTTAAATTATCTTCAATTGATCCTGACTGTGACATATATCACAAATGTCTGACTGGCTGATAGTGATTTCATTTTCTTTTTTCAGTTATTCCAAACTTTATTTTTATCATGCCTTGCATTGCTCGAATTATTTTCTGTGCTTCTGCTTGTATGCAACAATGTTAAAAGAGAAATATGTTACTAAGTTCTTCTGTCATTTGTATTTCATTTGATGATTTGAATGCAGTGGCTGATTTGATGAAATACTCTAGACCTTTCATTTGTATTTCTGTCATTTGTATTTCATTTGTATATTATTTTCATTTGATGAAAATAATATACTGTGATTTGCCACACACATAACAAGATTGAATGCAGTGGCTGATTTGATGAAATACTCTAGACCTTTCATTTGTATTTCTGTCATTTGTATTTCATTTGTATATTATTTTCATTTGATGAAAATAATATACTGTGATTTGTGTCTTGGTATGTATCTATGATTCATATATTCTGATATGTGTCTTGGTGCCCTTGACTTTTTGATTAATTATGAGCATGCTGATAAATTTACCAGAAACATAGGCTCTAATCATGAGTTTTTTTGCATGAAACTTTTCTTTCGTATGTCTTCTTTTCCTCTTTTTAATTAAATATATATTCATATATATTTTTTATTAATTTTGGTTTTTGTAGATTTGAGATGTGACCCCAAGGATGTAGAAAAGATGGTGACTATTTTGTAGTGCAGATATGTTACTAAATCCTTGTCCTTACATATATAAAATTGTCCTTACACATAATGCTAATTCTAATAATTGTGCTTTCTTTACTGTTTTGTGGTTGCAGACTAAATGATGTGGTCTTTGTTATAGGAGAACTTGTTAAAGAAAGGGCTACTTTTGGATTTAAAAGCTTAAGTATTCTGTAACCTTAATCTGTGTTTTTTTTTCTTTTTTCTTATATATGTTTTTTTTATTTAGATGTTAAAACTCAAATGTTTAGAGGACAGATTTATTTTTATATAAAAGAGGAGACATATTTTATATATAAATATATTTTTACATTACACTTATTTTGACAACTCTTAATATTGAAGGCAAAAGCTCATAGTTTCATCATTTCCTATTAATATTGTTTGTACAATTTTTTTCTACTAATGTCTATTAATGGCTGTGTGTTGAAGATAATGGAGGCCTACTTTGTGCCTCTGCAAAATGGAGGCCTACTTTGTGTGTTGAAGATAATGGAGGAAAAGCGTTTTGTTAATAATTTATGAACTGGCGGGAAAGGCATGTAATATTTATGAAAAGCTATAAAAAAGTAAAAGCAAAAAAGGAAACGGAAATGCACACAAGAAAAAAAATGGCGGGAAAAATTTAATATAAAAGGAAATTGAACGCAAACAAGAAAAGCGGGAAAAATTTAATATAAAAGGAAACGGAACGCAGACAAGAAAAGCTAAATGGCGGGGGATTGAAATTTTAACTTAGCGGCGTTTTGTATAAAAAACGCCGCTAAATTAGTGGCATTTTTCGAGAAAACGCCATTAACTTACGCCAAATATAAATGCCGCAAAGAGGTGTAAAATTGCCACAAAGTTAGCGGCGTTTCTTATAGAAAACGCCGCTATTTTTCCCGACGCTTACAAAGCCGGCGCATTTTGCAGCGTTTTTTGGTAGTGCCGCAACAGTTTGGTGGCATTTATAAACGCCGCTAAATAACAAAAAAAACGCCGTTAAAAGTACATTTTGCTGTAGTGGATGTTATGGATACAAATCTTCGTAAAAAACTCTATACTCAACACCAAAAAACAGAAATAACATAATATAGAGAGCACACGATAAAGGCCAGAAAAACATCCCATGACACTAATCAAGTCACTTTAAAGGCACCCAATAGACTTGCTGCACCCATGCCCTCCATGCAACGACCCATCCATGCATTACATCCCAGCTAACAACCATGTTCGACCTCCCTTACACGTCCTGCTTCAGTCTTTCATCTACTTCCTAGCCTTGAAGCTACGGTTTACACTCCCACCCATAAAACTACAATGCACCTTAGCGAACTCTTTCACTTCAGCAAGCTTCAACTACTTCCTAACCTTGCAGCTCTATTACCAGTAACGAAGATTCTGGCAATTGTTTTCTATAAAGAAAACTTAAAACAGAGAAGGTTGTGGCTTTTGTACTCTCACTCTAACTCTGGGGCTGTAGTTCATACTTCAACAGTGAGATCAAGCAAACCAAGAAAAGGAAACAAGCAAGCAACGCTCGTGGACAAGTTAACAACGAAACAGACAAATTGATCTCCATGATATACAAGAACACCATCCTTTGCTAATCCTTTGCTCTTATCAGAAGTTGTCCATGTTGACACCGATATGGTATTGGAGAACTGTTGGGAAAGAAATCCCTCAATCTAAACATTCACAAAAACTTAAACTTAAGAAAGTAAAAACAAACACAATAAATTTTAATGTAGTTTAGCCCAATCAAATTAGCCTATAACCATCCAACCAATCTATTAGTCAATCAAACACTTACAACTGTACAATTTTTAGAAGAAAAAAATTACAAACTCTTTACAAAGCCCAAAGTCCAACTATATCCTTTATAATAGCTTAAATCCTACCTATTCTATTAGTGTTTACAACTCTTTGAGATTCTTTATAAACCAAGCCTGACACGTCATTTATAAGAAAAATAAAAACCCTTATAATTTTTTTTATACTCTCAATATGGGATTTAAAGCAAACTTCAATAAATCCTCTCTTGAATCCCCAAATTTTACAAATTGCTTCAATAACCACGCAAACTCTCCTCAATCCAATGAATAACTCCACCATCATCATCATCATCTTCCTCTAATACTCCATCAACTTATCATCATCAATCTCACAATCATCTTCCTCTAAAGCATTATGGTCCTCATTACCGTCATCATCATCTTCATCCACTTTAGACATAGCTTTTTTTCTCTCGCAAAATCACGAATCTCTACCTCTGATACCATTTGTTGAGACAAAATATCCCTCAAACCAAACACTCACATAATTGAAGAAAGCAAATAATGAACACAACAAATTTTAATATGGTTTGGCCTAATCAAATTGGCCTATAACCACCCAACCAATCTAATAATCAATCAAACAATTACAACTGTGCAATTTTTAGAAGAGAAAAATTGCAAACTCTTTACAAAGCTCAACTACACCCTTTATAATAGCCAAACCCTAGCTATTCTGTTGGTGTTTACAACTCTTTGAGATATTTTACAAATCAAGCTTGACATATCGTTTATAAGAGAAAAATCCTTATAATTTTTCTTATACTTTCAATGTGAGATTCAAGACAAACCTCAACAAGAACAACATGAAAAGTAACAAAGAGGGAAGCACCCAACGAAAACTACAAGAACAATATCATCAACTAGAGAACATCAGTTGGGAATCATAGCAACTACATTCATAGAAAGGAAAAACGAAAGAAATGGATGCTTCAAAAGCCAATCTACCACCAAGCAATGAAGAAGGAATTTCTTGAAACACCAGCTTTGGCGAGAAGGTTAGCCATGCCATCGGCTTCCCTGAAAATGTTGGAAGAAGAACCACCCCAATGGATTTTATAAGACCATCAATTTCAAAAAAAAATTTACCATAACCTCCATGGACATTTACTTTCATTTTTACACCAGCAAATAGTAATAGTAATCCAGATAGACCCACGGATGCAGAAAATAGCCTCCATAATTTTCATCACGCCAAAAATTCAAGATGTGATGATCAGAAATCACCTCTATTTTAGTTTCTTGCTAAAGCAACATATCAACATTGTGGACAGCTAATACCCGTTTAAGAACTCTCAATTTAGCCACACTTCCCAAACAACTATGAATTTGCATGATCAATAAAAGAACAAATGACAATCATTAGTATCTGTTTTCCAGTTCTATCAGTCTATTTATAGTATGTTCCTCATCAAAATTAGTTTGAAATCCCATCAACTTACAAATTTCCCATCTATCTCCAGCATCAAAACTTTTTGCATGTTTCTGAAATCCCCATCTAAGAGGGATTCATTAGCAGCCTTTGCTTTCTTCCCTTGGCTACTTTTAAACTATTTTTTCTTTAGCTTCTTGTCTTTTTTCTCTCCTTAATTTTCTTTTAATTGATAAAGCATAGTCTATTTCCTCCAAATATATTTGAACTTACGTGCATTGGGAATGTCTGTCCAAACTAGGTTCAGTTCAATAGCCTCATCATTGTCATTTCTTGTATACTCAGGCCCAATACCAACCTGCTTTGGAAGAGAGACTTTATTCCATTCACAGAGATCTAGCCAATAATTGTCTGAATTCAAATTAAAATTATTGGAACGGTCAACATTTGAAGCCGCACCAGCAATTAAAATAGGATAGGGGGTGAGCATTAATATCAGAAGAAGATTCCCTATTTGATCTATCACTAATGTTCGTAAAACCTTCCTCTGTGTTAGGGATAATTAATGTCAACACTGTCAGAGCCATGTCGAGGCTTAACTATCGTTCCTTCCTCCATCTGAAAAGAAATTTCGATTGATTTCAAGAATGTTTTAGAGCTCATCATAATTCGATCAATATAATCAAGGGTGATAATAATTGGGTAGTGAGTAAAATTAAAAATTTCATAATTGATAAAAAATTCGACGATGGAATTTCTTCAAGAAAGACAATCCATCCTATTTGAATGCTTTTGAGGTAAGGAAAGAATTTTAAGTTGTTTGAAACTTGATAGAGAATACTTTGAAAAGTTTCCCAATATTTTTTTTAGTAGTACATTTCATTACAAGTTACGATCATAATTAGCATATTACATTTTTTGAACTGTTAATTATGAAAATTACTTTACTCAAATTAAGTAAACTAGTAAATAACAAGAACTAAAATAAGTAAACTACTATATAACTAGAAACTAAACTAGTAAATAATTAAACTAAACTAAAATTTACATATGATGAAACTCAAACCTAACCCACGGCTTTTTCATTGCCACTAAGCCAAGATGTCATTATCAAACTTAGAAATTGAAATTTATTAACAATTTTAAGCAAACTTAGGATGACTTAATACTAAGTCGGTAACATTTTAGCATGAGCGAAAATGCCTAACACTTTTCTTGCACGTAACTATACAACTAGAGCCTAAAACTTTGAGCATAGATCAATGCATTGTCCTATATTAGATTTATGTCTAGCAATTAGATTATGACCTATATAGGTCCTATACTTTATGATAATAATTTGACCTAATATTTAATAGGATATAAGCATTATAAAATTATTACACATTTACAATATGGAAATTGCCGCACATTTAGATGTCATTCTCATTTTCCGACATTGTAGTACAATCATTTTCTTTGACCTTAAAAGAATTGTCTTGCAAAGACGGAAATTTCAATCCGTAAAGTAGCTTTCAATAGGGACGGATAGGAAAGTGTGGTTTACTATAAACCATAGAGAAACTTTCCATCGGGATATTAATCTCATTCGTGTTTTCATGATCTCGTTGCAATATATCAACGTGGAAATTGAGGAAAAATACATACTCGATTTCCAGGGGTTGTTATAAAGTCTCCATCAACAAATTAGTCGTACATAAAAATATTTTTCTTTGAAATAATAATAATAATAATAATAGTCAGGTATTACATTTATTAATTAAATAAATCTAACATATATTTAGATTAAACTCACATATGATAAAACTCAAATCAAATATCTTAAGATTTCAAGCCCACTTTCTCTTACCTCTAAGTTAAGCAATATTAATTTTGGCTATATATATTCATAAAAAATATCAGGATGGTTTTTGAGAAGATGAAATTTAAGATAAGTTAATTTCTCCGGTCAATGATGGGGAAGGGAAGATGAAAAGAAAAAAATCCAACATTCACATGCCATGTATGTCTAATGTTCATTAATCGAACCGGATTTAATTGATACTTCAGCTGCTTGTTGAAAGTCTTATTCGGCTCGTCTATTGCAGTTCATCTAAACCCATTTAATTAAATTTATCATTAAAATGTAATATTAATATTTTTGCATTTATTTTTAAATTAAAAGTAAAAAATTATTTAATAGTAAAATATATTTACTGTTTCAAGTAGACTAATTTTAAAAGTTCATGTCCAAACGCTGACCAATAATTTAGTCCGTGAATAATTGTACTCACCACTCAAAATCATGTAGTACAAAACATATTTTATCAGGAAGACAATTTCACGAATTATGTGGTCATAACTAAAAGATTTCCTAAGAACTATTTGATGTGTTTGCCGTGCGTATATAAACTCAAGAGTAATATATATGAAAAAGAAATCAAACATACACACACATATATAAAATAATTGCAAGAAAAGATTGAGTAAACCTCTGAAATTCAAAATTATTGACGGAGAAATTCTATTTCTAACCTAAGATTTATTCTTAAAATTTTATTTTATAATTTTATAACAAAAATATCTTTTAAGAAAATGACTTTATTTACTTTATAAAAATACGGTATTATCCTTAAAATTAACATTTTTCAAAAAAAAAACTTTTACCCGTATATTATTTCCAAAAATGAATTTCCGAAAATCACTTGGATATCTGAAAGTCTGCTTCCCGATATCCGCTGTTGTTTTACTTTAAGCATGAACAACATCCAAACTATCGTTTTTGTTCTTTTTTTCAGTTTTTCTTTTAAATGGCAATAGAAAATATGTTTGTTAATGTATATTTTTAGAATGAAAACGACAACAAAAATCTTCAAAAATATTAAAAGCAAAATTTTTTATTTCCATTTTTTCAGGAACATGTTTTTATTTTTCATACTGTTTTGTCATAAGTGAATGGTATCTATATATTAATATAATTAATATATTTCATCATAAAAAATAAAATAAAATAATTTAATTTTTAAAAATAATATTAATTTTAATATAAATATTTTTTAATAAAAATAAATATTTTAGAATTAGTATATTTATTTTAATATAGAAAAGTTGAAAAATGTTAAAAGCAAATAAATTCAAATTATATTAAACTATTATTTAAATTTTTATAATAATTTATTGAATATTTTATGTATTTTTATTTAATATTATTTATTATAATTTTTATAAGTTAGTTAGTAATATTATTTCTAGGTAGGTAGTATTATCTAATATAATTAATTATTATTTTACTAAACAATATTATTATTAAAATATATCACTACTACTATTAAATAATTTAATATTATTAAATAAGTGAATACTTAACATTAAATAATATTATTTATATTAAATATATATTTTTTAATAATTATATAATTTATTATAAATTAACTAGTTGAATATATATTATTCAAAAATATAATATTATTAGAATTAAATTATATATAATTTATAATTTATTAATTCATATTAGTATTGAATATATAAAAATTTTATTAGTCTCAATTATTATCTAACAAAAATTAATATATTAAAATTTTTAATTGAATTATTTTTATTTAGTTTTTAATATAATTTTATTTTTAATTATAATATTATATGATTAAGTGAAGAAATTTAATATTAGCTATAAATAGTATAAAATAATATTATTTAATATTGTATACATAATAATATATTAATAAATTTATTATTATTTTTATTTAATTTAAAAAAAATTATTTTATAATTCAATTGCTATATCTAAGTCAATTTAAATTTTTTTATACATAATAATATTAACGAAACATGTTTTTTGTTTTCAAATTTTGAAAATAAAAAAATTAAAATTTTTAAAAACAAAAAAAGGATTTCAAACAACCCCTAAACATTTACAAATATTTTCTGCCTCATTTGATGGCCAGTGATTAGTCAATATAGTTTTTCTTTGACCCTTTTGGTGGAGGTTGCCTTTTGTTACACCCTTTGTGATCGAGAGGTTCGCCAATGCACAAGCTGATGCGAGCAGAGACTAGTCATGCCTAAGCAGGAGGACATGGATAGCTTTCATTGGCTGCGGAAGCAAGCATGTTGGGCGGCATGCAAAGATGGCACATAACGTGAACACTGGCGAGTGAGCATATGCAGACAGTGCATGGACACTAGGCGGTGCTAGGCTTGGCATCAAGATGCATGGTTTTCGTGGGCAAGTGTCACGTGTCGGGGGCTTTAGCCCAGCAACCCTGCGGCCTTAGGTGAGAAACTCGCGTCCCATGTCCCTAAGTCAGCCTACTCTGCCCAAGATGCTCTAACACCTACGAAAAACACAAGCACACAGCAGCACACGCCAAGCACACAAGCCAACAAGCCAAGCAAACACACGCACACGCAGCACACAGATGTGGGGAACTGTACACTTGTATTTCATTCTAACTCAACAATGTACAGGAGCTTACAATAAGGAGGCAGCCAACCTTGGGCACTAGACTAAGTCGACACACCAAGCCTTGCCTAGGAGACTCTACAAGGGCTCACTCACTAAGAGGAACGAAGTGCCTCAACCTATCTCTCAGCTCACGCCTCACCCACAAATAAAGACTCTCACTCAGCTCTCTTCTATATACAAGTGCGGGGGAAGGCACTCCTTTATATACACAAGCCCTCACTAAGCTGTGTGGTGGTGGTTAGGCCAAGTGTGTGGATAGCAGACTGCTTTGGGAACCTCCCTTGCTTCTCTGGCAGGCACTAGGCACAACTGGAAGCCACTGGAGCCGAACTAGATGTCGTAACGGCTTCGCGCTCGACGAATTTGGAAAAACGTTTAAAAAAACAAATGGGAGTCGCCACCAATCTTTTTTATTAGGTGTGATTGGCCACCTAAAAAATGTTTATCTTTTTAACAAAATCTCAAAATTAATTAAGTTTTATTAAAAAGACAAATTTTTGGTCTGCGAAAACAAAAATCGGGTTCGGGGGTACGGTTACGTGTGGGGAAGGATTAGCACCCCCACGACGCCCGTTAAAAACGGTACCATAATAATCATGTGTTATCCTTTGGTTTTAATAAAATGGTCTTATCTTAATATTTAAAAATAATTCCTTTTTATTTCAATCTTTTTATTAAAAATCATTTTTTTAACTTTATTTTACTTTATTTTTCGAAAGTAAATGTGAACCTTTTTGTATTGAATAATTAAATCAAATACTCCAATACTTTTGGCAGCATTTGAAATAATTTTCCTCACCTAGAGATTTCTTAAGAATCACTACTTGTGACTTCTACAGAATCTCATCCTCGGAAAATTCACACTTGCTTCGAAATTAAATGGATGCATATGATGCAAACAAATAATATATGATGCAAATGAATTTTTAATTTCAAATTTTCTTATTTATTTGTTGATTTATTTATATTTCTTTATTTTTAACAAAACTTATTCATTTTCATTTTTAGTAAAAATTTAAATTATCGAAAAACCGTACTAAATATTCGAATACTTTTGGCAATAATTAGTACGATTCTTCTCACCTAGGGATCAGTTAAGGAATCACTACTTGTGACTTCCGTAACATCCCATCATCGGAATTCATTTAATTTAATTTAAATTTTATTATTTTTTCTTTTTTCTTTTTTCTTTTTTAAAAAAAATTATTTATTTTTATGATGATTTTTTTTAATTTTTAATTTTTTTGATACATTTTCTAATCAATAATAATAATTAATGAAAATACAAGTAAAAGAAAATTTTTCAATTTCTTATTTTACAACATTAATAATAATAATAATAATAATAATAATAATAATAATAATAATAATAATAATAATAATAATAATAATAATAAAACACAAATAATAATAATAATAATAATAATAGTAATTCTTCTTCTTCTTCTTCTTCTTTTTTTTTTTTAAATTTTTAACTTTTTTTTTATTTTTAATTTTTAATTTTAATTTTCAATTTTCTAATTAATCAAAATACATTTTTTCTGACAAAACAAATAATTACTAAATAAATAAGTAAATGTACAAAAGAAATACCTAAATGGATTTGGGCTTGGAACCCAAGAAAACCTTCAAAAGAGCCCAAATGGCCAGGCCCAAACTATTGGGCCGGATACGGGTCGGATCGGGTCGGGCAGTGGGTCGCGCGCGGATCTCCCTCTCTCCTTTTGGCGGGTCGGGTCAGGCGTCACGGGTCGCGCGCGGATCTTCCTATCTCCAAGCCGGGCGCGCGGATCCCGGGTCGGATCCGGGTCGCGCGCGGATCTTCCGTTTTTTTTTTTATAAAAGCTTTGGTTTTTTTTTATTCTTTCATATTTCCATTTCCTAAAAAAAAATCCAGAGCCTTTAGGCTCTCTGCCGGGGCGATTCCCGGCCGCCGCTGGGGTCGCTTCCGGCCGTCGCCGGCCGCCTTCGGCCACCGTCTAGCTCGCCGCCGGCCACCGTCGCCGGTGGCTAAAATTAAAAAGGCGACCCTTTTCCGAAAGCTTTCAACCTCCTAAGTCTAAATCCGGCCACCGTTTCACCAAAAAATCACCCTAGCCTTGCGAATCTGAAGTTGAAACCCTCGGCTTCCCCCCCTTTTTTTTTTTCTCTCAGATGTGGTGTTGGTAGCCTTCGGGCTTCATGTTTTTGTTGTTGTTGTTGGTTTCTTTTTTTGGTTTTGTGCTTTTTTGCAGGTTTGAGATCTAGGGTTTTGGGGGTCTCGGTTTCGAGATCTGGGGTTTTGGGTTCTGGGTTTGTGTTTCGGTTGTGGTGTTGGGGGTTGAACGGGAGGGATGGTGATGGTCGAACGGATCTGGGGTCTCGGTTATGGTGGGTTTTTGGTCAGTGGGGGGATGGGATTTTTTAGGACTCTGTTTTTTGAGTGACCGAGGATGATGAAGCTTCGGGGGAAAGGGGCTCCTCCTTCTTGGAGAGGGTCGAGGTGGTGAGGGTAAGGGGGTTTTTAGAGGGAGTCTGGTATGGACTGGGGTTGGTGGAGAAGCAGTTGGGGGAGGCAGAGATGGGTGACAAGAATTGGTGCCGTGCACGGCACCAGTTCTTTCTCCCTCTTTTCCCTTTTTTTTTAATTTTAATTGAATATTAATTAAATTTATAAAAATCAAACTAAAAATAAATAAAGAAATAAAAAGATAAAAATAATAAAAAATAAAAATATTTAAACTTTCAAAATGTTTAAATCCGGACAAAATTGGGTGTCTACACTAGACCTGGCCCCGTTGGTGCGAGCACTGGGCCGGGCGGGTTCCAAGCCTTTCCGCTCAAGGCCCGCATTTGGACGGGCACTTGGGGCCTCCGGGGTCACCCTCAAGCTTGCCATCTCCTTCCAGCACTATTCCACCTGGGAGCCTACCTCAGCTGCACGCCTACCTGCCTGGTGCGTACGCCTTCACCTCTGCCTGCATTTGGGAGCTCGACCACTCGACTAGCTCGCCTGGCTAGCATATGTCTCGCCCACCTGGTGTTTGGGAGCTCGTCATCGCACACCCGACTAGCTCAACTAGTTGGCTTTGGTCTCGCGCACCTGTGTGCCTGTCTCCGTGCACCTTGTCTGGCCTGCACCATCATCACGCCCACCACCCTGTGCTACCTTGGTTTGGCCCTCCAACCTCTCATCACCTCAATTGGGCCCTGGTTTGGCCTGTACTTGTCCATCAGGCCTTCGACTTGCGCGCGGGACGTGATACAAGGATCATGTGCACTAGTAATTGGGCTTTGGATGGCTTAGCGTTGGTGCGAAACAGATTGTGGCCTTGGATGCAAGATTAGACGGTATGTGGCTGTGGGCTAGCACAAGTGGTGTGAGGCTTAGACATGGGCTAGGTGTGTGGGCCTGGGCATGACGCAATCAAGCACGCACGAGCACAGCTTGGCGGGTTTGGGCCTAAGCAACCCTTTCGGTCAATCCAGAGTGGTGCGCACTCATTCGGATGGTTTCCTAATCCAAGTGGGAGTTGACTTCCATGGGTGGTGCGGTCAAAATTGAAGATTTGCTTAGTCTGCACGAAAGACAACCGGGAGTCTCTGATTGGTGCACACAAGCTGGCTTTCCTAAAATAGCTCGGACAGAATCCAGGTTAGAGTCGGAATCCCTTGATTTGTGGGATTTGTCCTGATAGTATTTGCTAGGGAATTTAATTCTTGATTTGCTTAGGTGACTCAGGATGTCGCCTATATAAAGTTAAGTCGTGTACAGCAATGGACATCTCATCGAGAATTCAGATTTTGTAAAAGAGTCCATGCAGCAGACTTGAAATTCCTTTCTAGTGTGAATAAAAAGGTTAGGGATGGGGGAGTTCCTGTAAACGTGTGCTTGTTCATGTGTGTGTGCTTATCTCTGTTATTGTGTTAGTCTGCGTACTTGGGTGATGGTGCTCGTGCTATTATACAACAGTGTTCCATTCATGTGCGTGTGGGCTACACATATCGGTTGGCTGAACTAGGTGCGTGTCCTAGAGCCATCACGGGCGAAAAAATTTCAAGGTGAAATCCTGACCCCATGACACCTTCCATGGTTGCCAGCTCAATGTGGCAACTTGATTAATAGAATTTTTTTATGTCAATCAAAATGCAAGGCATGTCTCTTGTTAGGGATGTAAATTGGTACCCTATAAACAGGTACCTGACACTATTCGATCCGATTAAGTAGGGTTTATATAGGGTTCGGGTAGTAATTTTACTATTCGTCACGAGTTCGGATAGTGATCTTAGAGTACTCTACTACCCGAACCCGATTACAAATAATAATTTTTAAATATTATTATTATATATTTTTATTTATAAAATATTTATTATTAATATAATATTTAATTAAATTAATTCATTAAGTATTTTAATTATGATTTTTAACATTAATTTATTTTTATGAGCTAATTTAAATGTATTAATTTAATTTTTCTTTAAATTAATTTTAAATTTAAAATTAGAAGTCAAATTTTGACTTAATAAACGGGTATTTAGCGGGTTCGGATAGTTAAACGAGTAGTTGTTATATTAAATGAGTAAGGTTCGGATAGTAAAAATCAAAATAATCAAGTATTTAATCGGGTTCGAGTATTTTAAAATATAATCGGATTCGAATATTTCAAATTTTACGGATATTTACTCCGTTTACATCCCTATTCATGGATGTCTTGTTCATGCATTTCCGTAAGCCCACTTCAGGACATCCATGTGATTTTCGGACATTCATTTTCGAAAATATGTTAAATA
The DNA here is from genome assembly GCA_031772115.1 of Heritiera littoralis. Taxonomy (NCBI): domain Eukaryota; kingdom Viridiplantae; phylum Streptophyta; class Magnoliopsida; order Malvales; family Malvaceae; genus Heritiera; species Heritiera littoralis. Next base: position 6,349,002 of record JAPDPK010000023.1, read on the forward strand.
GAAAATTTTTTTTAGAAAATTTAGTTTTGGAGATAATAATGTAACTTTCATGAGATCATTTTGAAAAAATATTTTTATTATAAAACAAAAAAAAAAGGTTGTGAAGAACAAATCTTGAATTGCAAATTGAATTTCTCTTATTGATAACATTTGATTTAACATTCTCCCAAGAAAAGTAAGTGTTGAGTTTTAATTTTCAAATTTATAAAATTTTCATATTTTAAAAATGAAGACATGAACCAATACTCAAAATTAACGTAAATAAATATTTTTATTTAAGCTATATATATTAGAACTCATGAAAATTACCATTAATTAATTAATTAATTAATTAATTAATCCTCTAGCTAATAATATTTGACCCTCGATGCCAATTAACTTTAATTAGTCTGTGTTAAGTAGACCCACACTTCCTGATCTTCATCAACCATATTGGATATACCATTATCACAAGTTTAATTAATAACATCCACATAAACGTTGCAGGCAGTGGAACTTAAATTCAATTGATAAACCTACATTACACACATGAAACATGAAAAGTGTGCTTTATTAATTTTCTGGATTAATTTAATTGGGGCAATCGGTTTAATGATCACGAATTTGAACATGACTTTGAATTTAATGCTGTTATTTGCTCGTGATCAATACTGTAAACGAGTACACTTAAATTGGACAATTCTTATCTATTATTATGGGTTTAGTCTATAAGATTAATCATTAATTGTCAGTACTCTTGCAATTCTTAACTAATTGTCGTAACGGCTTCGCGCTCGACGATTTTGAAAAAACGTTTAGAAAACAAAAGTGGGAGTCGCCACCAATCTTTTTTGTCTAGGTGTGATTGGCCACCTGAAATACTTATCTTTTTAACAAAATCTCAAAATTAATTAAGTTTCATTAAAAAGACAATTTTGGTCTGCGAAAACAAAAATCGGGTTCGGGGGTACGGTTACGTGCGAGGAAGGATTAGCACCCTCATAACGCCCGTTAGAAAACGGTACCATCCTAACTACGTGGTATCTTTTGATTTTGATAAAAGAATCTTGGTTTAACACTAATCTGCTTATTTAGAAAACTCGTATATTGGCTTAAAAATTATTATTACGTGTATGTTTAAAACTTCCTTTGAAAATTAACATGGACCCCATTTATTGAAAAATTAAACCAAATATCCCAATACTTTTGGCGACATTTGAAATAATTCTCTTCACCTAGAGATTTCTAAAGAATCACTACTTGTGACTTCTATAGAATCTCATCCTCGGAGGATTCACATTTTTTGTGTAATTGAATAAAAAGTTATTATATATTTTAAAATAAGTTTTATTTTAAAAGTACCATGAATCCCTTTTATTGAAAAATTAAATCGAATATCCCAATACTTTTGGCGACGTCCGAAATAATTCTCCTCACCTAGAGATTTCTAAAGAATCACTACTTGTGACTTCTATAGAATCTCATCATCGGTGGGACCCACATTATTTAATTCACGTGAATGTATGCGATGTAAACAGATAATGATGCGCATGCATGTCCATTTAATTTGTTTATTATTTCTTTACTCTTTATATTATTTGTTTTTTTAGTTTTTTTTTTTTAAAAAATGAAAATCCGTGTATTGAAAAATCACACTAAATATTCCAATACTTTTGGCAACATTTAGCAGACTATTCTTACCAAGGGATCGACTAGGAATCACTACTTGTGACTTCCGTAGCATCCCATCATCGGACGAATTCCACTCTTTAATATTAACATTGAAGCATATGATGCCAACATACAATATATAATGCATATAGGTGTTTTACTATCTTATTTAACATATTTTGTTATTTTATTTATTTTGTTATTTTTGTTGATCCTATTTTATTTTATTTTTATATTTATTATTAAATATTTTTAAGATAAAAGCTTATGTATTGAAAAACTTATCTAAATATTCCAATACTTTTGGCAACATTTAGTGAAATTTCTCTTACCTAGGGATCAGTTAGGAATCACTACTTGTGACTTCCGTAACATCCCATCATCGGGCATTAGCTTTTACCTCTTATAAATTTTTTTTTTTTATCTCCATTACTTCTTGTCTTTATTTATTTAGATTTATTAACTTAATTCCTTTTGTTATCATTTTTTATCAAAATCCTATTACCATTGATTTGATCAATTTAATCATTTTTGAAATTTTATTATTATTATTTTTATTGGTTTAATTATTTTGTATTCATAAATCTCTAAAATCCCTTTTATCTTTTATTAATTTTTCCTATCTATCTCCATTACCTCTTTTGTATTTATTAATTTCCGTTTAATTAGTTTTTTTTTTCTAGATAATCCTTATTACAAAACATATTATTATATATTTTTAAAATAAGCATGAATTTGTATATTGAAAAATTAAATCGAATATCCCAATACTTTTGGCGACATTCGATAAATTCCTCTCACCTAGAGATATTCGAAGAATCACTACTTGTGACTTCTACGATATCTCATCGTCGGAATTCATGCTTACTTTATTTATTTATTTTACTTTTGTATTTTTATTTTATTTTTAACTTCTTAAAATATTTTTTTTATGGTAAATTGTTTAATAATAAAAGAGAAAAAAAGAGAAAAGAAAAAAAAATTAAATATTTTATTTATTTACATCTTTTACATATCCTATGTACATTTAAAATTATGTAAATTTCCTAACTCCCTAAAAAGATTTTTTTTTTATATTACATTAAAAAATATTTATTATACACAAATGACTATATGGTTATATGTAATTTATATACCTATTTTAAGTATTTTTATTTATATTTCTACATATGTATTATATTTCTATATCTATTTTACACACTTTATATATTTGTTTTACATTTGAACAATATTTATTACTATATGCCTTTTATGTACATAAAAATTATATATTTTCTTTTGAAACTATATGTGTATTTTATTTTTATATATTGTATCACTTCCTTATTTATTATTAATTTATTATTTTTTTCTTAATAATTCATTTAAAAACACATAAAACAAATTAATTTATAAAACAAATAAATAAAATGGAAAAGAAATATACCCAACAGCCCAAAAATGGGCCTAAAATCGAGCCCAAACGGCAGGGCCCAAGCCTGCCAAGGTGAACGGGCCGGAGCGGGTCGGATCGCGGATCCCGGGTCGCAGGCGGTAGTGGAATCGGGTCGGCTCGCGGGTGGCAGAAGCGGGTCGCGCGGATCTCGGGTCGGGTCGGGGCTACGCGCGGATCTCCTGGGCTCCGAAACGCTGCGTTTTGATTTCTATAAAAGGCCCCAAATTTTTTTATTCTTTCATTTCCACCGGCGTTTTCCAAAAAAAAATTTTTCAACTCCCAAATCCTCTCGTCTCTCTCCCTCTCCCAGCGATTTCCGGCCACCGTGCGCCGCCGTGCGCCGGTCGCCGGTGATACTCCCGATGGCCTAAAAACACTTCCTTCGGCTCCCTCTCCTCAGATCTGAGCTCCGTTACTCTCGAAAATCCTTCTAACCTCACAGATCTGAAAACCGAAACCCCCCTTTTTTTTTGAGGTTTTTTTTTTTTTGAGTTTTTAAATCTGGTTGCGATTTTGGTTTTTGTGGTTTGTTGGTACGTGTGTGTGTGTGTGTGTTTGCAGGAACCGGTCCGGGTGGTAGGGCTCTAGGTTATTTTGAGGGTTTCGGATCTAAGGTTTTCTAGATCTGGGCTAGGGGTTTTCCAGATCTGGGATAGGGGTTTGTTTTGGCTTGGGTGGTGGTGTTTGGGGGTTTCGGTGGTGACGATGGTGGTTGTGGGAGTTTTTTTTTTCTTTGGCTTTCGGTTGCTTTTTTTCTCTGAAGAAGAAAAACCCCAGATCCTTGCTTAGGGTCTTCTTAAACGATGTTGAAGCTCCCCCCTAGCCTTTCAGAATCACCGAATCGGTAGGCTTCTGTTGGAACGGGATTTACGGCGCGGTGTTTCTGGATCTGGGTTGGAGGATGAGGAGCCGGCGGCTGGGCAGTGACTCTGGCCGGTGGATTTGGTAGATCCGAAGCATTTAATGCTTCTGTGCACACGTGAACTGATGATGATGATGAGGATAATAATAATAATAATAATAATAATAATAATAAAAAATAATAATAATAATAACAATAATAATAATAATAATAATAATAATAATAATAAAAAAGAAACATTAATATTAGGAAAGATAATAATAATAAGGTTAATAATAATAGGGATACGGATAATAACATAACAAAATAAGAAAATGGAAATAAGGAAAATAATAATAAATAATAAAATAATAAAATTTGTCAAAATAATTTGTAAAACTTGGACAAAATTAGGTGTCTACAGCTGCCCCTCTTTACTTATTGCTGAGAATCAGGAATAAAGTAAAGATAATAGACAATAATTTTGTCCAACTCAAGACCCAATCCTCTTCTCTTTTTTTTTTCTTTTTTTTTTTTGAAAATGGGCTCCTCTTGCAGCAGAGGCGATGAAACTTTAAATTCCTTTTTTGAAAATGTGCTCCTCTTGCAGCAGAGGCGATGAAACTTTAAAATTCCTTTTCTGAAAATGTGCTCCTCTTTCAACAGAGGCGATGAAACTTTAAAATTTTTTCTGAAAATGTGCTCCTCTTTCAGCAGAGGCGATGAAACTTTAAATTCCTTTTTTGAAAATGTGCTCCTCTTTCAGCAGAGGCGATGAAACTTTAAAATTTTTTTCTGAAAATGTGCTCCTCTTGCAGCAGAGGTGATGAAACTTTAAAATTCCTTTTCTGAAAATGTGCTCCTCTTTCAGCAGAGGCGATGAAACTTTAAAATTCCTTCTGAAAATGTGCTCCTCTTGCAGCAGAGGCGATGAAACTTTAAAATTCCTTCTGAAAATGTGCTCGTCTTGCAGCAGAGGCGATGAAACTTTAAATTCCTTTTTTGAAAATGGGCTCCTCTTGCAGCAGAGGCGATGAAACTTTAAATTCCTTTTTTGAAAATGGGCTCCTCTTGCAGCAGAGGCGATGAAACTTTAAAATTCCTTCTGAAAATGTACTCCTCTTGCAGCAGAGGCGATGAAACTTTAAAATTCCTTCTTTTGTTTGTTCTTTTGTCTTTCTCCTCTTTCCTTTCTTTCTTTCTTTTCCTTCTCCTTCTTCTTTCTTCCTTTCTTTTCATTTTTTCATCATTTCATTCATTCATCATTTTCATTTTTTTTTATCCAAAATCTCTTATATTCACATTTTTCAATGTTTGGCTGATGCGATGATCACTGATGCGAATGCAAATGTAATATCAACAATGCCAATGCACGTTCCTTTATCAATGATGATGATTTTTGAACTTTTTTTTTTGTTTTGGTGCTTGAATTCTTATAATGTGGATGAAATGCAAATGCATGTATTGACAAAGTCATGCAATTCCTATTGTGGTAATCAAATTCTCAGAACTGTCCTTTTTTGTGTCTTTTGATTCTTTTGCCCGTGCTTCATAGAATAGTTGTCACCGACTTCGAATCGGAGCTGGTTCACAACATGTACTTGTCACAATTTTTCAATCTCTTTTGTTTCATTCCTTTATTTCTCTTTTCCTTTTCTTACTTTCTTCTTTTTCTTTCTTCTCCTTTTTGTTTTTCTTTAGTAATGTTAGCAAGTAGATCCTTATTTTAATCATCATCTTCATTTCATTTTATTAACAAGAGCAATGCATTCTTGCACTTTATCGGTTGGTTATGGAATGACCAAAAGAACAACCAAATTTAGAAGAAAAGCATTTGTTACTGAGCTGTCAGGAGACAACGACAATAAGAGTACAATTGGGTAGCGAATGCCACAAGGGTCAAGTGGTGAATTTCAAAATAAATAATGAATGTCTAGATGACCCTTCACGAACCAGACCGGTGCTTTCTTTGGAAAAAGCTAATCTGTTGATGCCCCCTGTCACGCTGAGTTCATCCGACTGATGCCATGCTCCGTACAACTTCGATCCAGGTGTTGATCTTTTCTGCATCCAAGCCGCCTTTTCAGGTTTTCAACTTAGATATCCCCCTTTTATTCAACTGCCCTTTTTGGGTTTTCAGTTTGAATTCTCCTTTCATTTTCCTCTCTTTTTTTTGTTTTTGTTTTGTGTTTTTTTTTTTTGCTTTTTCTTTTCTTCTTTTCTTTTTTTGTTTGTTTTCTTGCTCTTTTTTTTTTTTAGGTATAGTATTTCTTCACAGCATCGGAATTTATCGGATTAGGCAGATCATTCCCATCCATCTCTGTCAAGATCAACGCTCCACCTGAGAACGCTCTTTTCACTACATAAGGTCCTTCCCAATTTGGTGTCCATTTGCCTCGATTATCGTGATGATTTGGGAGGATCTTTTTCAACACCAATTCCCCTTCACGGAAATGCCTAGGTCGAACCTTTTTATCATGGGCTCGCATCATTCTCTTCTGGTACATCTGACCATGACATAGTGCTGTAAGCCTTTTCTCTTCTATAAGATTCAATTGTTCGCAGCGACTTCGAACCCATTCAGCTTCGTCCAGGTTTAGCTCCATTAAAACTCTTAGGGAGGGGATCTCTACCTCAACAGGCAGCACTGCTTCCATACCGTAAACCAAAGAAAAAGGAGTTGCCCCAGTAGAAGTGCGCACTGACGTTCTATAAGCATGCAGAGCGAATGGTAGCTTCTCGTGCCAGTCTTTGTATGTGCTGGTCATCTTCCCCACAATCCTCTTAATATTTTTGTTGGCGGCCTCAACGGCTCCATTCATCTTCGGGCGATACGGGGCTGAGTTGTGATGCTTGATTTTGAACTGTGCACATACATCCTTCATCATGTCATTGTTCAAGTTGAGGGCATTGTCTGATATGATCCTTTCCGGGAGCCCGTACCGACATATTATCTCCTTCTTTAGAAACTTACAAACAGTAGACTTAGTCACGTTCGTATAAGAGGCAGCTTCGACCCATTTTGTAAAGTAGTCTATCATCACGAAAATGAATCTGTGCCCATTTGATGCCTTGGGAGAGATGGGTCCAATCACATCCATTCCCCACATAGAGAAAGGCCACGGTGGTGCCATGACGTTTAGTGAAGTTGGGGGAACTTGAATCTTGTCAGCATAGATTTGACACTTGTGGCATTTTCTAGCATAATCTATGCAATCTCTTTCTAGTGTAGTCCAATAATAGCCTGCCCTCATAATTTGTCTAGCCATGAAATGACCATTTGGATGTGCCCCACAAGTTCCATCGTGTACCTCCTCCAGAATCCTTTTGGCTTCAAACGCTTTTACACATCTCAATAACATCTGATCTCTACCTCTTTTATACAAAACGTCTCCATCAACGAGGAATCCCATTGCCAATCTTCTAAGGATTTTTTTTATCATTCTCCGATGCATGCTCTGGGTATTGTTGACTCTTAAGGTATTGTATGATGTCATAATACCAAGGTTGTCCATCCGCTTCCTCTTCAATACTGGAACAGTGGACTGGAGAATCTCTCATGCGCAGTTTGATTGGTGAAACATTTGCTTCCGTCTCCATTTTAAACATTGCAGCTAGTGTTGCCAAGGCATCGGCAACCTGGTTTTCTTCTCGAGATAAATGCTGGAAGACGATATCGTCAAATTGTCGTACAAGGTCAGCTATGTACTTCTGGTACTGAACTAGCTTCTGATCCCTTGTTTCCCATTCACCTCGTAACTGATAAATAACCAGTGCTGAATCTCCGTAAACTTGCAAGTTCTTGATTCCCCTCTCGATTGCCGCTTCTAAACCCATTGCACAAGCTTCGTATTCAGCCATATTGTTGGTACAGTTGAAATTTAATCTGGCTGTGGACGGGTAATATTTTCCATTTGGAGATATTAAAATTGCTCCTATCCCATGCCCTAAGGCGTTGGACGCGCCGTCAAAGAACATTCTCCACAGTCTGTTATCGGGTTCTTCTTTCTTTACTTGAAAGGCAGACATTATATCTTCATCTGGAAAATCTAACCTGATAGGCTCATACTCGTCAGTAGCACGATCCGCCAGGAAGTCGGCTATTGCCCCACCTTTGATTGCCTTTTGAGACACGTACACGATGTCATATTCAGAAAGCATAACTTGCCATCTAGCTAGTCTGCCTGATAACGATGGTTTCTCAAAGATGTACTTGAGGGGATCCAATCTAGCTATCAACCAAGTCGAATGATACAACATATACTGCCTCAATCTACGAGCGACCCAAGCCAGCGCGCAACATATTTTTTCTATTGTAGTGTACTTGGCCTCGTAATCAGTGAACTTCTTGCTCAAGTAGTAGATAGCCCGTTCTTTCTTGCCCGTATCATCATGTTGGCCCAGTACGCATCCCAAAGAGCGTTCATTGACAGTCACGTATAACAACAAAGGTCTTCCTGCAACCGGCGGTACTAGAACAGGTGGATTTGACAAGTACCTTTTCACCTTTTCAAAAGCCTCTTGGCATGCCTCGTTCCATTCACCCGGATCTTGTTTCCGAAGCAACTTAAAAATGGGATCGCATTTAAGCGTAAGTTGCGAGATGAAGCGGGAAATATAGTTCAATCTTCCCAAAAAACCTCTTACTTCCCTCTGTGTGCGTGGAGGCGACAGATTTTGTATAGCACTAATTTTGTCCGGGTCCACTTCAATTCCCTTTTCGCTAACTACAAACCCCAACAACTTTCCCGATTTAACGCCAAAAGTGCATTTGGCGGGGTTCAACTTGAGCTGAAACTTCCGTAGCCTTTCGAACAGCTTTCGAAGGTTGGCTACATGATCCTCTTCTCCTCGGGACTTGGCAATCATGTCATCTACATACACCTCTATCTCTTTATGCATCATGTCATGAAAGAGAGTTACCATTGCCCTTTGGTAGGTGGCCCCGGCATTCTTTAGACCAAAAGGCATAACTTTGTAGCAAAATGTGCCCCATACTGTCACAAAAGTGGTTTTCTCCATGTCATCCTCAGCCATTTTAATCTGATTGTAGCCCGAAAAACCATCCATGAACGAAAACATGTAGTGTTGGGCTGTATTATCCACCAGGGTATCAATATGTGGCAATGGAAAATTATCCTTGGGACTAGCTCTGTTTAAGTCCCGATAATCTACACACATCCTTACTTTCCCATCCTTTTTTGGTACCGGGACTATATTAGCCACCCATTCCGGATACTTGGCTACTTTTAAAAACCCCGCATCGAATTGCCTTTTTACTTCTTCCTTCACCTTCAACAACATCTCCGACTTCATGCGCCTAAGCTTCTGTTGTACTGGCTTACATTCCATTTTCAAGGGCAGATGGTGCTCCACGACATCAGTGTTTAACCCCGGCATGTCTTGATAAGACCAAGCAAACACATCAACGTATTCACGAAGTAATTCCTCTAGTCTTTGCCTCTCAACCAATGGAAGTGCTGTGCCCACTTTGATTTCTTTGACGTTCTCATCATCCCCTAGGTTGACTATATCGATTACCTCTTTGTGGGGTTCAATTGGCTTTTCTCTTGCTCAATCATTTTCAATAGATCTGGTGACAAAGCATCATCGTCTGAATCTTCATTGTTATTGAGTTCACCAACGTGCATAGGATTTTCAAAATCAAACCCCGGATAGTCGCTAAGATTATCTTCACATTCATTATTCATTTTCCTGAAAAAGTAAAGATTTGGCAGATATGGTTGGTTGTTCTTACCAATTGTAGTGAAGGAAAAGAAAAAAAACAGTTATATATACGGTGAGGGATGAGAAGAAAGTGCTCAAAATGCATTGAATTTGTTAATTTATTGAAATGATGATGAAGATCAAGTTTACAAAAAATCTTCTAGAGCTCTCTGGACCGAGATGTTGATAATCTACCTCACTACATTACAAAAGAAAAACAAAAGATAGAAGGTATCCTTTCAACAATTCAGTCTTTCAGCTCTGTGCCCCATCAACACAATCATTTCTATAACAAAAGTTGTCATTTACCCACGAACCCATGCGAGGATCATTTCATGGGTCTCGCTTCCACTGTTCTAACGAATCGGGGTGGTAACATCCGCCAAAGCGGAAAAGTGTCATAGAGGTACGGGATCACCATCTTCTCTGATTCTTCTTTGTAGCATTGGAGGCGGGCTATTCTTTTCTTTTTTCTCTCTTCTAGAATCCTCTTTCTTTCCGAACTAGTGGCCTTGTATCCGAGGCCGAACCTATCCTTATTCTCCTCAATCTTCACAAGCTTCTTTTGTCCTTGGAGATTTTTCCCTAAGCCTCTTCCGACACGCCAGCCCTTTTGCAGTGTCTGTTTAATGATCATCTTAGCAGTGGTTGACAACCGAGGGGTGGGTATTCTTGATCCTTCTCCCACATATGTTGCATTCACTATCTCAAAAGCCCTGAAAGAACACTCTAACGCTTCCTCGGCTGCCTCAATGTAGGGCACAGATAAGGGCTTGGTGATCAAAAGATCTTCTTCTCCAGAGACAGAAATTTGCTTATCACCAACAACAAACTTCACTTTCTGATGCAATGATGAAGGGACAGCACCCGCCGTGTGGATCCATGGCCTCCCCAGTAGGAAACTGTACGATGGCGAAATATCCATTACTTGAAATTGGATATTGAAAGTGACAGGCCCGATGTCAATAGGGATTTCAATATCACCTATGACGTCCCTTCTAGAGCCATCAAACGCCCTTACAACCATGTGGCTTGGTTGTATGCAAGAAATGTCAATGGGCATCTTTGCCAGCGTGGCCATAGGTAGAACATTTATCGACGATCCATTGTCGATCAAAACTTTGGCGATCGTATGGCCCTTGCAACTGGTAGTGATGTTCAAGGCTTTAATACTCCCTCGCCCTTCCGACGGAATTTCATCATCACTGAAAGATATGAAATTTGCCGCTGTGATATTTCCCGCCAGCTGGTCCATACTGTCGACCGGAATATCATGAGGCACATAGGCTTGATTCAATACCTTCATCAAAGCGTTCCGGTGAGATTCTGAATTTAATAACAAAGATAATAGTGAAATTCGAGCAGGCATCTTATTTAATTGCTCGACTACACTATATTCGCTGTGCTTGATCATCTTGAAAAACTCCCTTGCGTCCTCCTCCGACACCGGCTTTTGCAGCTTTTCCTCTCGATTCTTGGAGAACAAGGCTCGTTCCTCTTCTTCTTCCGCTTGATTGTCTTCTTCACCCTCTTTTGCTTTCCCTTTTCTGGCCCTATCTAACATCTCCGGTGTGTAGCACCTCCCACTTCGTGTAATCCCACTTACTCCACTTATGTTTGCACTACCCGGTACGGTCAACTTATCTGAGCTCATGTCGCCAGACCCTTCAATCACTGCTTTGAACTCATATTTCCAAGGGACAGCCTTATTGCTCTTGTAAGGGAAAGAGCTCGGAACTTTAATTGTCATGGTCGGAGGAGTGACAAAACTAGATTCTTCCACCTTGGGACTGGGTTTTTCTTTGTAAAATACTGTCATTGGCTTTCCCCATGGATAATCGTCTTCTGAAGATTCCTTTGAAGCCGTACTCACTAGATCCTCCTCCTCTTCCGTATGGAACTCGATCAAAAATGAATCCATCAATGATTGGACTTCACGTCGAAACTGTGGGCAATTTTGGACTGAGTGGCCAACAGATCCCATATGGTACTCGCAAGTCTGGCTTACGCTGAATTCATCTTGACAAACACTCGAGCTTAATGGTAGAGGCTGAATCATCTTGGCTTTGACTAAAGCGTCAAATACTAGACTCATGGGAGTCTTAACCTCCTCCACGTGTTTCTTTGCGAGAGACTTTCCCCGAGCTTCAACTACACTAACTGATCCTCCACTATGGCTGGGCAGTGGGTTAGCATTGATACTTGGCTCCACTTCTTTCGAAAAAGTTAACCTTCCTGACTTGACCAAGTCTTGCACCTTATATTTCAAAGCTGTGCAATTTTCCGTAGAATGACCCGGGTTTCCACCATGATAGTCACATCGAGCGCTGGGGTCATACCATCTTGGAAAAGGTGGTTTCATTGGCTCTATGTAAAGAGGTGCGATCATGTGACCCTTCACCAATTGTGGGAATAGGTCTGTGTATGACATAGGGATAGGATCAATAGGAGGCTTTTCAATAATTCTTCGAGGAGGCCTTTGGTTAGCAGCTGGGTTACTATTTGGTTGGTAAGGCGGGGCAGTAGGTGTCGGTGTATAGTACGGTGCTGGAGGACGAAAATTTGGCCGAAAAGTTGGTGGTTGTAATGGGCTTTGGTAGGGAGCAGGAGAGACATTGTTTGAGGCCGGGAAATAAGGTTGGTAATATGGGTAAGGCTGAGGCTGTGGTCGAAATCGAGGTGGGTAGGGTGCATATCCCCTATACCGAGGTGTTGTATGGGTGACTGCTTGGGTTTCAACCTCTTTCTTCTTGGATAACCCACCTTTCTTTGAATCACTGCCTTCCAACTTCCCGTTCTTAATTGCGTTCTCGATTATTTCACCAGTGATGACCATGTCAGCGAAATTCTTTGTTGCGTTCCCTATCATACGTTCATAATAGGGGGCCTTCAGAGTATTAACAAATAGCACTGTAATCTCCTTCTCAGTCAGAGGTGGCTGGACTTGTGCTGCCGAGTCTCTCCAACGCTGAGCATACTCCTTGAAGCTTTCATTAGCCTTCTTCTCAATGTTCTGCAAGGAAAATCTGTCTGGGGCCATGTCCGTGACATGCTTGTACTGAGCAATAAATGCCCTAGCCAAGTCGCTCCAACTATGAATACGCGTCCCATCTAGCTGCACATACCATCTAGCAGCGGACCCCGTAAGGCTATCTTGAAACACATGTATCAACAGCTTGTCATCATGGTTATAAGCGGCCATCTTGCGACAATACATTGTCACATGAGTGATGGGGCACTTGGTCCCATCGTACTTCTCGAACTCAGGAGTCTTAAACTTAGGAGGGATCACCACATCTGGAACTAAGCATAATCCCATTGCATCCACTGACCCATAGAAATCACTGCCCTCGATGGCCCGCAGCCTTTCCTCTATAATGCTGAATTTTTTAGAGTCGGAATCGCCTTTTACCTCCGACACGCTACCCTTCAATTTCTCTTGCTCTCTTGGATCATCTAAGTCAGGGACTTGAATTGGATCCACAGGTCTTGTCCCTTGAGTGAGAGGTATAGGCACTGTGATATGAGGCTGTGCTGAGGTGCTCGGTGCTCCCGGGTACACATAAGCGTAGCTGCCCATAGGCTGTGGAGCAGGTGGAGGTGGAGGTATGCCTTGTGAGGTTTGGACATAAGGTGGAGGTGGAGGTATGCCTTGTGAGGATTGGGCGTGAAATGGGGTAAACCCTGGAGGGTATTGGGGGTCATCATCTTCTCGGGGCTGATCTGTCCCTGGGTTAGGTGTTTCTCTAGCCACTTCCTTCTCTCGGTTCATCCTTGTCATCATTTCCATTAAAGTGGCTAACTGCCCTCGGATATCTTCTTGCGCTTTCTCCATCCTATCCATCCTGTTACCATGTTCTTCCTCCATTGCTCTTGAGCGTGACCGGGTATTGTATGAGTGTTTGGGAATTTGGGCTGGAATCTTGAATGTTGAAGTTACCCTTGAATCTTGATTACCACAATAAGAAACTAATTACTACATGATGCAATATTTTATTTAAACTATATGAAGGAATGAATGAATGTGATGTTAGATGAATGAATGTGATGTTAAGTAAATGATACTCTAGGGGATATTTAAGCCATAACAATTTCAACAAAAAAGAACTTTCATTCATTCAAAAAGTCACTTGTTACATTCCGATCATATTTTGATTAAAGCCATAAAAACGACTAACTTGCTGATATTGATCCCTAGCCTCGTCTAAAAAGTTCAGCAGCCTTTGCCCATATTTTTTTGTCGGAAGGATTTCTGGTCTCAGAGCTTCAGCTTTATCAACCATTTCCCTTGCCTTTGTCACGGCCTTGCAAATTTGAGTGGCCATATGCTCAATATATTGCTGTCTCCCCAGATTTTCTACTCTCCATGTCATGCTTGCATCTTGTGCCATGTCATATCCATAATTCCAGTTGTTTTCACTTTGTTCCCAATCTTCTATTATCACTTTGATGTGGTTCTTATGTTCTTGTAGCTGTTCCTCTAACATCTGAACCTTTTGTTGCAATGTAGCTTTTTCATCATCTACTTCCACTTGCTTTCCTTTTTTCAATTTCTCTTTTAGTTCCTCATTCTCCTTTTGGTATTGATTCAACTTTGTTGCACTTGCTGAATACATGCTTTCCCATTTTTGCCGCTCCCGAGACAGATAGGCAACTTCTTCTTCACTTTTCTTTGCTTTGTGTGCCCAATGTTCGGCTCTTTTGTGCAAGTCTTCTAATTCCCTTTTCCTTTCATTTGAAGTTTGCATAATCCCTCCAACCCTCATTTCAGATCTCAACTTCTTGTTCTCTAGGTGCAGACTTCTGAGGTCCTTGCTGGTGACATTGTGTTCTTGTTGGACTTTCTTGAGCTTGGCTTCTCGCATTTCCGCATCATACCTGAGCTGTTCCATCTCTTTTCGAAGCCTCAAATTCTCTTGTCTCCACCTTTCCTCCTCTATCTTGTATTGCTACCTAGCAATCTCAACCTCAGATATTTCTAGTTCCGGTTCAAGAGGCATGTTGCATTCTCTTGGGAGAAAGACTACCTCCCTCACTTGCTTTGTCCTCCACACCAAGTATTCTGGGGTAGCCTTATCAGAGAGGGGTCCAAGATTGACTCTTCGGGTTTGTTTCCACGATCGAACAGCTTGCTCGACTTTCTTCATTGCCTTTGATTCACCATAGGAAAATTCCACGTCATTGAGTCCATGTGTCGGAGGAATGAATTGTTTTGCTCCGAATTGTCGTAGTACCATAAGCGGTGCGTAGCTCACAATTCCCCATGGTCCCAAAAGTTGTACCCACGACTCTTCTCCGCATCGATATAAGACAGGTACATGAGGCATCCATGGTGCCATCCACACTATTTGATTTTCCCTGAGTCTTTGCAGAAAATCGACCCATTCTTCTTTGTTCTTCGGTGTCGGCCACTTGCTGTTGCAAAACTCTTTGACCGGGGCACGGTGATGGATGAATGTTCTCTTGAACGCTTTTCCCTCGCACTTGAAATGGCTCTTCACCCAAACATGAAGTAACTGTATACACCTCACAAACCGACCTTCTTCATTTCGCCTACAATGATTCAGAGATCTAAAAGTTTCAGCTAGAATAACAGGCGATGGATTTCCATTATTCTCGATTTGCTCAAAAAGATCTATTACTGCTATTTCAATATGTCCTAGTACCTTCGGGAAGATAACCAAACCATAGACTGCCAAAGCAAAAACTGTCAACCCTTGCTCATCATTAATATGCCCCTTGATGAATTCATGAAGAAAATCCCACGGCACACAGATGTTGGACCCTTTATGCTTCACATGGAGATCTACATCCTCCGGTCTGACTCCCAAAAGCTTAGCTAGCTTCTTACGAAATCCGGACTTTGGCTTCCGAACGTATATCTTATCCGGACTTTTCAAATCTATTCCCAACAAAACGGAGTATTCCTCGACCGTAGGTGTTAAGTCTAACCCATTGAAAGAAAAGCACTTGTGAGAAGGATCCCAAAACTGTATGGCTGCTCTAATCATAGGTTCTTCAACTTTCACAGCAATCAAGGATTCTATTTGGCCATATTTCTCTCGAAAATCCTTCTTCCCCTCCTCACTGATTTGATTCCATAAATTGGCTAAGTCTATTAGGTTGTTTTGTTTCAAATTCAAATTCACCTCTTGCGGTAGTGGGGACACAAAATCTCCAGTCAAACAATCTCCTTTCACTTGCTGAACTTTTTCGGACCACATTTGCACTTCTCTATAGGAATCACACGGAACATTCACGGATGATGAACAGGCCAACCTTTCTATGGATTCTGTGAAAAATTCCTCGTTGAAGAGAGCCATGACTAAAAACACCCCTTATGTGACTATGTGATGCAAGGTGATTGTATGCAAAAGAAAACAGGAAAACAAATACGAATCAGTATGTGTATAAAACATATAAACAAAAGAAATAAAAGCAGATAAAAAAAATGAAATGCTTATTTATGCCCTATCAAAGGTCACTCTCAAAGAGGTGGAAATGGCTCTATCCTAGGTTGGTCTCCTCGCAACACACTATATGCTTGTTTGAGGTATCACCCATCTAACAGGTTCCCAAACCATTCTCTACTGTCGTCCACACTGGACTAGTAAGGAACAGATTTGAGTGGGAGTATTTCGCTTGCCATTGCGGAGGTGATTACCTCACGAGAGCATAGGTACTTTACTCCCTCCTAAGGAGGACAAAGCCCGGGTATAGAGCTCATGTTATGCCAATGCATTTATGTATGAATGAGCATATATTGTACTTTATTTACAATACCTTCACACACAAAGAATGTAATGAATCAAGAGTTCAAAAAAAAAATGGATGAAAGGATTATTATTTTTGGTTTTAAAGAAATTTGTTTCAAAATGAAAAATTAGCCTTAAGTGTTAACCAAGACTATCAGATTAAAATTTAAGACACCACATAGTTAATTAATGGCTTGACCCTCTTTGCGATCCCCAGTGGAGTCGCCAAGCTGTCGTAACGGCTTTGCGCTCGACGATTTTGAAAAAACGTTTAGAAAACAAAAGTGGGAGTCGCCACCAATCTTTTTTGTCTAGGTGTGATTGGCCACCTGAAATACTTATCTTTTTAACAAAATCTCAAAATTAATTAAGTTTCATTAAAAAGACAATTTTGGTCTACGAAAACAAAAATCGGGTTCGGGGGTACGGTTACGTGCGAGGAAGGATTAGCACCCTCATAACGCCCGTTAGAAAACGGTACCATCCTAACTACGTGGTATCTTTTGATTTTGATAAAAGAATCTTGGTTTAACACTAATCTGCTTATTTAGAAAACTCGTATATTGGCTTAAAAATTATTATTACGTGTATGTTTAAAACTTCCTTTGAAAATTAACATGGACCCCATTTATTGAAAAATTAAACCAAATATCCCAATACTTTTGGCGACATTTGAAATAATTCTCTTCACCTAGAGATTTCTAAAGAATCACTACTCGTGACTTCTATAGAATCTCATCCTCGGAGGATTCACATTTTTTGTGTAATTGAATAAAAAGTTATTATATATTTTAAAATAAGTTTTATTTTAAAAGTACCATGAATCCCTTTTATTGAAAAATTAAATCGAATATCCCAATATTTTTGGCGACGTCCGAAATAATTCTCCTCACCTAGAGATTTCTAAAGAATCACTACTTGTGACTTCTATAGAATCTCATCATCGGTGGGACCCACATTATTTAATTCACGTGAATGTATGCGATGTAAACAGATAATGATGCGCATGCATGTCCATTTAATTCGTTTATTATTTCTTTACTCTTTATATTATTTGTTTTTTTAGTTTTTTTTTTTAAAAATGAAAATCCGTGTATTGAAAAATCACACTAAATATTCCAATACTTTTGGCAACATTTAGCAGACTATTCTTACCTAGGGATCGACTAGGAATCACTACTTGTGACTTCCGTAGCATCCCATCATCGGACGAATTCCACTCTTTAATATTAACATTGAAGCATATGATGCCAACATACAATATATAATGCATATAGGTGTTTTACTATCTTATTTAACATATTTTGTTATTTTATTTATTTTGTTATTTTTGTTGATCCTATTTTATTTTATTTTTATATTTATTATTAAATATTTTTAAGATAAAAGCTTATGTATTGAAAAACTTCTCTAAATATTCCAATACTTTTGGCAACATTTAGTGAAATTTCTCTTACCTAGGGATCAGTTAGGAATCACTACTTGTGACTTCCGTAACATCCCATCATCGGGCATTAGCTTTTACCTCTTATGAATGAATTTTTTTTTTATCTCCATTACTTCTTGTCTTTATTTATTTAGATTTATTAACTTAATTCCTTTTGTTATCATTTTTTATCAAAATCCTATTACCATTGATTTGATCAATTTAATCATTTTTGAAATTTTATTATTATTATTTTTATTGGTTTAATTATTTTGTATTCATAAATCTCTAAAATCCCTTTTATCTTTTATTAATTTTTCCTATCTATCTCCATTACCTCTTTTGTATTTATTAATTTCCGTTTAATTAGTATTTTTTTTTCTAGATAATCCTTATTACAAAACATATTATTATATATTTTTAAAATAAGCATGAATTTGTATATTGAAAAATTAAATCGAATATCCCAATACTTTTGGCGACATTCGATAAATTCCTCTCACCTAGAGATATTCGAAGAATCACTACTTGTGACTTCTACGATATCTCATCGTCGGAATTCATGCTTACTTTATTTATTTATTTTACTTTTGTATTTTTATTTTATTTTTAACTTCTTAAAATATTTTTTTTATGGTAAATTGTTTAATAATAAAAGAGAAAAAAAGAGAAAAGAAAAAAAAATTAAATATTTTATTTATTTACATCTTTTACATATCCTATGTACATCTTAAAATTATGTAAATTTCCTAACTCCCTAAAAAGATTTTTTTTTATATTACATTAAAAAATATTTATTATACACAAATGACTATATGGTTATATGTAATTTATATACCTATTTTAAGTATTTTTATTTATATTTCTACATATGTATTATATTTCTATATCTATTTTACACACTTTATATATTTGTTTTACATTTTGAACAATATTTATTACTATATGCCTTTTATGTACATAAAAATTATATATTTTCTTTTGAAACTATATGTGTATTTTATTTTTATATATTGTATCACTTCCTTATTTATTATTAATTTATTATTTTTTTCTTAATAATTCATTTAAAAACACATAAAACAAATTAATTTATAAAACAAATAAATAAAATGGAAAAGAAATATACCCAACAGCCCAAAAATGGGCCTAAAATCGAGCCCAAACGGCAGGGCCCAAGCCTGCCAAGGTGAACGGGCCGGAGCGGGTCGGATCGCGGATCCCGGGTCGCAGGCGGTAGTGGAATCGGGTCGGCTCGCGGGTGGCAGAAGCGGGTCGCGCTGATCTCGGGTCGGGTCGGGGCTACGCGCGGATCTCCTGGGCTCCGAAACGCTGCGTTTTGATTTCTATAAAAGGCCCCAAATTTTTTTATTCTTTCATTTCCACCGGCGTTTTCCAAAAAAAATTTTTTCAACTCCCAAATCCTCTCGTCTCTCTCCCTCTCCCAGCGATTTCTGGCCACCGTGCGCCGCCGTGCGCCGGTCGCCGGTGATACTCCCGATGGCCTAAAAACACTTCCTTCGGCTCCCTCTCCTTAGATCTGAGCTCCGTTACTCTCGAAAATCCTTCTAACCTCACAGATCTGAAAACCGAAACCCCCTTTTTTTTTTGAGGTTTTTTTTTTTTTGAGTTTTTAAATCTGGTTGCGATTTTGGTTTTTGTGGTTTGTTGGTACGTGTGTGTGTGTGTGTGTTTGCAGGAACCGGTCCGGGTGGTAGGGCTCTAGGTTATTTTGAGGGTTTCGGATCTAAGGTTTTCTAGATCTGGGCTAGGGGTTTTCCAGATCTGGGATAGGGGTTTGTTTTGGCTTGGGTGGTGGTGTTTGGGGGTTTCGGTGGTGACGATGGTGGTTGTGGGAGTTTTTTTTTTCTTTGGCTTTCGGTTGCTTTTTTTCTCTGAAGAAGAAAAACCCCAGATCCTTGCTTAGGGTCTTCTTAAACGATGTTGAAGCTCCCCCCTAGCCTTTCAGAATCACCGAATCGGTAGGCTTCTGTTGGAACGGGATTTACGGCGCGGTGTTTCTGGATCTGGGTTGGAGGATGAGGAGCCGGCGGCTGGGCAGTGACTCTGGCCGGTGGATTTGGTAGATCCGAAGCATTTAATGCTTCTGTGCACACGTGAACTGATGATGATGATGAGGATAATAATAATAATAATAATAATAATAATAATAATAATAATAATAAATAATAATAATAATAACAATAATAATAATAATAATAATAATAATAATAAAAAAGAAACATTAATATTAGGAAAGATAATAATAATAAGGTTAATAATAATAGGGATACGGATAATAACATAACAAAATAAGAAAATGGAAATAAGGAAAATAATAATAAATAATAAAATAATAAAATTTGTCAAAATAATTTGTAAAACTTGGACAAAATTAGGTGTCTACACTAATTATATCCAAACTTTATATATAAGTTAATCAGTTAAATTAACCAACTAGTGTTAGCCCGAAAAGATGCACCAATAATGGGTTCACAAATTAAGTGTTGGAATAATTTATTGGATCAATAAAAGATATAAAACAAAAAAATAAATAACTTTGAGGTGTGAATTAAAAATCACTTTTTTAAAGATCCAAAAATGCGTCAGGATACAAGAGAATTTTTCAAACTTTCTCAAACACAGGTATGAAACATCAAACAAAAATTAAAAACATAGCTCTGGAGAGTGGATTTTTATAATGAATGATAAATACTTTAAAGGGACAAGTAACTAATTTGAAATGGTTTGCAAGTAGCAAAGTGTGATGATGCTGAAAATCATAATTTCGTTAAATTAATGTAACTGAATAATTCACAGATATATAGAAACTGACCATAGGATCGCTGTAATACATTATAAGCTGCGGCCATACCTCAATTCACACATCAAGTAATTATAAAAAAGACAAACCAATATCAAACAGTAACTTTTTATCTATTTAATTTTTTATTTTATGCATAAAATAATTTTATTGATTTATAAAATTTTTAAGAAAAGGATAATATTAAAAAATAATTGAATAAATTAAATAAAAATAATTATTTGGAAAATAAAACACCATAACTTTTTAAATAATTGAATAATATTAAAAAAATTTATTAAATAAATTTTAATTTCAAAATAATTGAAACCATTGAGGAAATGTAGATATGTTATTTATTAATATTAATTTATTTAAAAAATTAAATCCACATTCTCATACTGAATTAAATAATAACTTTTTTATGAAAATAAACTTTTTTTTATCTGGAAAGGTGCTTTAAAACTACAACAAAAAATTACAATCTAATGTCTCTGGGAAAAACAACTCCCATGATATCAGTGACAAGATACAACTTTAAGCTTTCAGGAGGGGAATCGAAAATACAAAAATCTTCCTCCATCTGTGCCCCCAGCTTTGCCAAGACATCAGCACAATTATTTGCTTCCCGAAACACATGGACTATCTTCACGCTGTCCAGTTTCTACATCAACAACCTACAATCCACCACAAGAGTCCAATAAGTATGTGATTTGGGAACATGTTCAGAGACATACCTGATTACTATTTGTGAATCAACTTCTATTTGCAAATTTCTTATGCCATGTTGGGTGTTGCGTCTAAAACCTATACCGCAAGTTCACGGGTCGCGACAAGTAATAGAGAGTGAGTAGAATATCGTTCCCACGAGGATTAGTTAGAATTGCTATAGCTAAGTACTAAAATTGATCATCCTAAGTTTATTCAAGCTAACTAAACCTTCTTAAATAGAATAAAATAAGATAAAATAAAATAAAACTAATTTGCAAATAATTAAAAAGCATGTAAATTAAAATGCAAATATTTAATTAGCAAAGAAACTAAAAATCATAAACTTGTTAATAAAAAAAATTAAAATGCATAAAAATAAAATAAAATAAAATAAATGCAAAATTAAATTGATGGTATGAATTAAGTTATCCAAGCATAAAAAAAAAAAACCTACAGCTAATTCTACTTAAACTACAAAAAAAAAACTAATAAATTAATGGACTAATAAACTAATTAATATCTAAACTATTATAACAAAAAAAAAATGCATTTAAACTATTAAATTAATAAAATAGTTAACACTTAAACTGATGAAACAGTAGCAGTAGCAAAAACCGTGGTCTTCAGCATGCAATTTCCTTTTCCTTACAGCCACGCACATGCCACGTCCTGCTGCAACTCTGCTCATGCCATGCACGTCTGACCTCTGCACACACGCCAGCTCCTGCTTTGACCACGTCCCTTGCTTCAGCACGCTTCAGCTTGGCAACCAGCCCCTGTTTCGCACCGCTCCAGCCACTTCGCTCGTCTGGTACAGTCCCAACGACAGTAGCTACTCTCAACCAGAACAGAGCAGTTCATGCCACTGCTAACCACACCAGGCAGCAGCTGCTTCACGCGAGCAGCCTCTCAACAACCACGTCCAGTCACGAAGAACGCAGCAGACAAGCAACAAGGATAGCCAAAGCAGACCATTGCAAAGAAGAAAGTAATGTGCAGAAATAAAATTTAAAACAGAGTAGAAACGTAACCAAAAAAAAAGAACAAAAGAAAACAGGGGAGAAGCTGACGAGCAAAAACCGTGGAGAACAATATTGTAGAAACCAGTAATGTTTTATGAACTCTAACCTAAATTAATTACTTTAAATCTAAGCTAAACAAGGTGCATAAGAGTGATTAAAAAAAACAGTGAAAGAAATCATGGAACATTAAGAAATTTAGAAGCAGAAATGAAACTCAACAAGATTAAACTTTCGGTAAACTCATTCTGTCAAACAAAATTTACTGAAAAGCTTGCTAAAACAATGTAAGCTATCTATAAATCCATCTAAAAAAAATTAAAAGGAAGTGCTTAACACAAGATTTAAACTTAAACAATAACAGAAACTACAGAACACTAAACTAAAAATAAAAAGTGCACAAGTCGTGGGAGATGGCCACTGTCACCAACCTCTTCCCTTCTTCAAGCTAGTTTACGGCTATAAAACCTACTGCCAAAGCTAAGAAAACAGTAAAAAAAAAAATTACAGCAACCATCCGAAAAAAAGAAGGGCAAAACAGTAATGAAAACCAAATGCCATAAAAAGAGGAAGACGAGCTCCTGTCACCAGCTATCTCCCTTCTTCTCTTCTCTTGCGGCGGCTCCTCTTTTAATTAGGGTTGCTTCAAGGGCTTTTTGCCACTAACATCCACGGGCTGCCCCATCCATCCTCTTTGGCCAAGAATTCAAGTAACAATGCCGGTTTGGGTTTGGGTTTGACATGTAGTCCAATGAGCTTTGGGTGTAGGAGGTTTTTGGTAGCAAGTATAAGGTTAAAAAGGTTAAAAATAAAGGTTTTTTTTTTTTTTTGTATGAAAGGCTTAAATGGTGTAGGGTTTTAAAGATGGGTTTAGGGGTATAATAATAATTATTTTTTATATTTTTAGGATTTAAAAAGACTAAGGCTTAGAGTTTGAAAGATGGATAAGTTTAGGGATTTAAGGTTATGGTTCGGGTTTAGGGCTCAAACACCAATTACGGGCATTCTTCCTTGATTTTCTTGCCATTTTCTTGATTTTCTCATTATTCTCGAATTTCCTGCACATGAAGACAATTTAATTAAATTGGGAAGAAAATATATTAAAATTCCAAAAGTTAAGCAAAATTGATGCAATAAAATACTCTAAAACATGAATATTTTAGAGACTTATCATTGGGTAGCAAGGAGAAGGCCATCGCGTATCCCCCATAGTTCAGCGCAAAGACTTGTACAGATCCCAAGATAATGGGAATAACCACCCACCCAATTGCCGAAATAGTCTCTAAGTAAGCCTCCCGAACCAGCTCTTCCTGTGTTTCCTTTAGAGGAACCATCCGAATTAAGCTTTATGAAGTTATGGACAGGAGGTTTCCATCTAACTTGAATTTGAATATTCTGTTTCGCCCTTTTTTCAGGCCCCATGATTAGAGGTGGTTACGGGCCGGTTCCGGGCCAGTTTTCACCGGTTCCGGCCCTAACCTAAATGAAACCGGTTCGAATCGGTATAAAACCGGTCCGGTTCGGACCGGTTCTATTATCTATAAGAGGCGAACCGGCCCGGTTCGTTGGACCGGTTCGGTCCATTTTTTCTTTCTTTTTAAATTTTTATTTTTAAAAAATTTATATTAATTTATTTTAATATATATTAATATATTTTAATAATTTAATGTAGTAAATTTATTTTTATAATAAATAATGTTAATAGTTTAATTTAACAATAATTTATTATAAAGTTATATTATAATTTATTTAATTAATGTAACAATAATGTAAAAATAAACTATTATAAAATTATCTAATAAAATTATTGTTATAATAAATTAAAGTTATATTATGAATATAATATTATGATAAAATGATATTTGATTCAAAATACAAAGAATGATATTATGAATATTATTTTATATTCATTTTGCATATCTTTATTTATATTCATTTATTATATTCATTTTGCATTTAAAATAATTTATTATATTTGAAATATCATTTACTTAATATTTATTCATTTATTTATTTATTCATTTATTTAATATGTTTTTAAAATATTAATTCATTTTGTATTTTAAATATTTATTTATTTTAAACAAATATAAGTATAACATTAATTAATTTGGTATGTAATAATAATAATAATAATAATAATAATAATAATAACAACAACAACAACAACAACAACAACAACAACAACAACAACAACAACAACAACAACAAAGGAGAAAAAGGAGAGAGTAGGAGACCAAAGATTTTTTACGTGGAAAACCCCTTCAAAAGTTAGAAGGGTAAAAACCACGAGACCGTAGTCCATAAAAATATTCACTATGGCTAAACTTATTTACAATTTTACATACAATTTACAAAAAAAAGATTATTTTCTACTCTTAATAATTTATACGGATTGCCTTGGAAATTTCTTCCTCCTCTTCTGAATTATTATCAGCAAATTCATTGGCCATTCCAAGTTCGACATTGCGCGATTCCGCATTAAACCAATCTTTAAGGCATGTTAACATGCACAATGAATCCGGATTAAGAGTGGTTCGATGGTCTCCAATAATTCTTCCACACGTCGAGAATGCGGATTCTGAAGCAACAGAAGAAACTTGCACCGTAAAAACATCTCGGGCCATGGAAGCTAAAACTGGAAATTGTTTTTGATTTTCTTTCCACCATTGGAGAAGATCAAAGTTATCATCTACAGAAAAATCTTGACTTAAGAAAAATCCTAGCTCATTGAAGCTAGAACTTCGTCGAGTTGTTGATCCCGATCCCGATCCGCTCGCTTTTCCTTTTAGCTTCATTCTCTTCTTTGCTGCTTCCTTAATTGCGTTTAAAATTCCTTTTCCTTTTTTGCTACTTTCGGTTTCTTCGTATGAATCTTCTTCTTCTCGATTAAAGTTGAATTGCTCCCTTTTTGTTTCATAAACATTAAACAATTCTCGAAAAAGATTGTTAATTGAGGACTTTTGATCCTCAATAGAATCAAGACCAAGAAATTCTTTATAACAATCAAAAAAAATTTCTATATTTACCTCACCTTGACTATGATCTAGTAAAGTTGCAATACAATAAATAGAAGGAATTATTTCCCAATATTTTTTAAATTTTTCCTCCATATCATATACAAAAGAACTTAAAGTTTCATGATTCCTAAATTTTACAAATTTGTCAAACATTGTGTAGATAATAGGAACAAAATACGGTGTAGTTGGATAAAATTGAGTTGAAAATCTTTCGGTTGCATCTTTAAAAGTAGATAATAAATCAACACAATATTCAATAAAAGTCCAATCTTCTTCAAAAAGGACTAAATGTGTGCTACTTGTATAATTGTTATAAAAAGGAGTAACAAGTTCTTTATAAGGTAAAATAGAAGAAAGCAAACGATGAAGTGAATTCCATCTTGTTTCCACGGGAAGTGGAAATGCTTTAACAGGTATATTATTTGCTATACAAATTTGCTTCCATTCATGTTTATTACTTGGTGTGCGTATCCATTTTGCTAAAATTTTAATTTTATCAATTGGACCTATGCCAGTACCAGTACCACTAGAACTAAAACCACTTTGAACACATAAATTTATAATATGACATGCACATCTTGCATGAAAAAATATGCCTTGCATAACAGGGTTTAAACTTTTAATTAAATAAGGAATAGCTGCAGTATTACTTGAAGCATTATCAAAAGTAATAGCAAAAACTTTATTATTTTCTAGTCCATATAATTTACAAACTTTAGTAATATATTTATGAATAGTATATGAATTATGTGCTTCTTCTATTACATCTAAAGATAAAATTCGTTTTTGCATAGACCAATCTTCATCTATCCAATGACAAGTTATAACAAGATAACTTATACCATAGTACTAGTCCATATATCACTAGTTAAACTAACCCTAGATGAAATATTACTAAGTTTATCAATTAAAGCTTGTCTATATTCTTTAAACATATCCATGCAATCTCTTTTTAATGTATGTCTAGAAACAGATTTATATGCGGGTTGTAAATATTTACAAACAAATTCTAAATATCCTGTTTTTTCACAAATTGTGAATGGTTGTTCAGTCCTAACTACAAATCTAACTAAACCACGTCTAGCTTGAACATTATCAAAATTAAAATTTTTTCCACCATCATGCGTATTAATTTGAGATTGTTTACCTTCTAAAATTTCATTTTCTTCGGCATCAGGATTAATTTTATGTATAGTAATTAAATGCCTTTTATACGTACCTGTACCACCTCCACCTCCACCGGAGTTATAAGAGTAAACGCCTTTGTACAATTTACAGATGGCACAATATTTATTCGTCTCACCTTCTTTTGCTACAATGTCGAAATACTCCCATACCTTGCTTGTTTTTTTTCGACTAAACTTCGGTCTTGATGATGTAGCAGCAGTGGTGGCAGCTGATGATTGTGTTTGAGCATGACTTCCTCCACGACCACGACCACGACCAAACGATGGTGCCAAAGGAAGCTCCTCCTCCGGATGAATATCGGGTTCGATTTCATTAAATGATTCGTCACCCAAATTAGGAATTTCAGTAGAACCAAAAGGTCGAGAAACAGAGCATGAACGACGAAAGAAATTTGACATTTTTATATTTTTTTGAAAATAAATATATGTTAAAAATTAAAAAAATAGATGTATGATATATATAATATATTGGAATTTGAAAATTGAAACTTGAAAATTAAAAGTAAAATTTGCAAAATTATAAAATAAAAAGAAAAATGAAATTTATAAAGAAATGATGATATTATAATAAATTGGAATAAGGAATATATATAATATATTAGAATTTGAAAATTAAAAGTAAAATTTTTAAAATTATAAAATAAAAAGAAAAATGAAATTTAGAAAGGAAATGATGATATTATAAATTTGGAATAAGGGAATTTAAGTGAATTTGAGAGAGGTTGAGTGAATATTGAGAGAGTATGTGAGTGAAGAGAATAAGAGTAGATGAATATAGAAGAAATGTAAATGAAAATAGAAGATTATAGAGGTATTTATAGAAAAAAAATTAGAATAAAAAAATAAAAAAAATTAAAAAAAAGATTGATGGGCAACGGCCAAATCAAAGTTTAAACAGAGCAGAGGCTTGCCTCTGCTCTGCACGCACAGACGCACTGCAGTTGCACTGCAGTGCAGCCTAGGCTGTGCAGTGGCAGCAAAAGTTTTCATTTTTTTTAATTTAATTAAAAAAATAAAAAAAATAAAGTTGGGCAACGGCATTTCCATCACAATGTATGACTGCAATTGCACTGCAGTGCAACAGTGCAACTGCAGTCAAAAATTTTATTGTTTTTATTTTTTTTAACCGGACCGGTTCGAACCGGTCCGGTTTGGGCCGGGCTCTTACCGGGCCCGGTTTTTATTTTTTAAAACCGGCCTAGCCCAGTAACATACCGGGCCGGGCCGATTCCGAACCGGTACAGTACCGGTTCGAATTTTGGGCCGAATTGACCCGATCCGGTTGCGAACCGGGTCGAGCCAACCCGGCCCAATAATCACCTCTACCCATGATCGCCCAAAATTCCTTTGCCCTCTGAATTAATTTGGACTTCCAACAGTTCACAGACTCAGTATAATTGTTAAAAACAAGTTGATTTCTATTTAGCCAAATGTGCCAAAGAGAGAAGGGGAATAGCACATTCCAAGGAATTTTAAACCTTTCAGATAAGTCTTTTCCAGAACATTTAAGCTCAATTAATTTATCCAATTCAAGATAAAAAGATTGAAAGAAATCTATTGGAGGGTCTAAGGCATTCTAAAGATCAATTGCCCCTGAACAGTCCCTCAAACAGTGGGCAGTGGTCTCCTCTGCATTTCCACATCTTGGACAAGAAGGAGATATTTGAATTCCCCTCCGCTGTAAGTTGAAACAGGTTGGTATCTTTTGGTGAGCACAACTCCACATGAAGTGTTGAATTTTTGGAGATGTATTGGCTTTCTGAATATATTTCCATTTACCAACTTGTTTGATTTCAATCTCTTTAGCATAATTATATGCTGAGCTAGTAGTAAATTCTCCTTTTTTATTTGCATTCCAACTAATACAATCAGGATTATTCCCTTCCATTTGGATGGGAATTGCCATGATCTGCTTCTTGAGTTCCCATGGAAGATCATATTTCAAGCTGTTAAAATTCTAACATCCATGTTCCGCCAAAACATCTTTAACTGTCAATTTGTCATCTTACGGCAACCAAGGACCTTGAACCAACTTACTTAAGGGGCCAACTCCTGTCCAGTTGTCAGACCAAAATAGGGCTTGATTCCCATGTTGACACCTAATTTTGTCTCATTTTTGTTATTATTATTATTAATTAATTATCTGTTTATTTTTATTTTTTGTTTTATTATTATAACTATTATTATTATTATTATTATTATTATTATTATTATCAGTTATTATTATTATTATTATTATTATTTTTGTCTATCAATGCATTTAATGGGGTTTCCTTCCCCATAACTGCCGGCCACCCTAAATGTTTCCTTTAATTTTACTAAAAGAATTTATTTTCACTATAAATCATGTACAAATATGGTACATAGTATAGTAAAATTTCATGTCTTACAGAGAGCCTAGCCCAAAAGATCGGTCTAGTAGATAGGAAAACTCCTCGAGCTTAAATACCTCTCCACAACTGCTTGTGGAGTCGATGTGGAATCGTAACAATTTAAGTCTCAAATCTTAATACTTAAATTTTCTTCTTCTAAATCAAATACCTCAATTAAATAAAAAATGGTGTTATACTCATTCTCTCTTCATTTTTTTAAAATTTTTTTGAAGGATAAAAATAAAAGATTGTATACTCGATTACAATAGTAAGATGTGTGATGTTGTTTGCCTTTACGAATGAATTAGCTTTTTTTTTTTAATATTTCCCTTTATAACCAAAAAAAATCAAGAACAAAAGGCTAAAAATTAACCAAAAGAAAAGAAAAATCAATCTGAGAGCAGTTTTCGACAACACATTGGTCCAAAAGAAGACAAGATAAGGCACAAGTTAAAATTCCCACCAATTATTGCAAGAGACAGGGATGAAAAGGAAACATATCAACAATTTGGTCATGTGAGGGAATTTATTTCAGGCTTTGACATCAGCATGGTTTTTGTGATCGGCAATCACTCAAACCTTATTATTCCACATGTTTCATGCACGCAGTTAAAATTGAATTTGATTTTGTCTAAATACTGAATTCAAGATTTAATTTTTAGGTCATTTTATAATTAAAGATACAATTTTTTTATTTGACTCGATTAAAAAGACTATAAGACTGGAAAATGTGTTATCTCTTACTTTTATATTTAGTTTTTTAAATATGTTTTCTGTCTAAACAAGCTTGTTAATGTTTATTTTGTGTTTTAGGTAGCAAATGGAGGCATGGGAACAAAGCTTTAAATTGCAGTTGAGTATTTTTGCCTCTGAAAGATAATATGATAATTTCATGTCCTTGGAGTTGCTAGACCAACATTTAATTGATTTCCTAAAAAGCAGGAGTTCTAGAACAAGTAAAACTCGAAATTTTAAAAGAACTTTAAGCTGTGACAAGATAAAGGAGGAAGAAGTTCTGATCAAAAAAGAAAAAAAAGAAGGAAGAAGTTAAGTGGAACAATGACTCTTAAACGTTGGTTTTATAGATGAGATTTAAGAGGATAAAACGAAAATAAATACAAGGCAAGGTGCTACTACACGAGTTTTAATAGGAGAGGAGTTTCAATCCAAGAGGGAGACATGGGCGGCCAAAGAAGTTCTATCTCAAACACAATTCTTGTATTTTTAAGCTTATAATAGACTTATTAAGGGTTGAAAAAGGCACTAGGTAGAACACTTTCTTTTTTATATTTTATATTTGGATTGGTTTTGAAAGCATGTCTTGCTAGTTTTCTTTATTTTCGATTAAAAGAGGTTTTTTTTTTTTTGGCTAAGCAATTAGTTTATTAATATATATACAGATAATCTGATGTTATGGATACAAATCTTCGTAAAAAACTCTATACTCAACACCAAAAAACAGAAATAACATAATATAGAGAGCACACGATAAAGGCCAGAAAAACATCCCATGACACTAATCAAGTCACTTTAAAGGCACCCAATAGACTTGCTGCACCCATGCCCTCCATGCAACGACCCATCCATGCATTACATCCCAGCTAACAACCATGTTCGACCTCCCTTACACGTCCTGCTTCAGTCTTTCATCTACTTCCTAGCCTTGAAGCTACGGTTTACACTCCCAGTCCCACCCATAAAACTACAATGCACCTTAGCGAACTCTTTCACTTCAGCAAGCTTCAACTACTTCCTAACCTTGCAGCTCTATTACCAGTAACGAAGATTCTGGCAATTGTTTTCTATAAAGAAAACTTAAAACAGAGAAGGTTGTGGCTTTTGTACTCTCACTCTAACTCTGGGGCTGTAGTTCATACTTCAACAGTGAGATCAAGCAAACCAAGAAAAGGAAACAAGCAAGCAACGCTCGTGGACAAGTTAACAACGAAACAGACAAATTGATCTCCATGATATACAAGAAAACCATCCTTTGCTAATCCTTTGCTCTTATCAGAAGTTGTCCATGTTGACACCGATATGGTATTGGAGAACTGTTGGGAAAGAAATCCCTCAATCTAAACATTCACAAAAACTTAAACTTAAGAAAGTAAAAACAAACACAATAAATTTTAATGTAGTTTAGTCCAATCAAATTAGCCTATAACCATCCAACCAATCTATTAGTCAATCAAACACTTACAACTGTACAATTTTTAGAAGAAAAAAATTGCAAACTCTTTACAAAGCCCAAAGTCCAACTATATCCTTTATAATAGCTTAAATCCTACCTATTCTATTAGTGTTTACAACTCTTTGAGATTCTTTATAAACCAAGCCTGACACGTCATTTATAAGAAAAATAAAAACCCTTATAATTTTTTTTATACTCTCAATATGGGATTTAAAGCAAACTTCAATAAATCCTCTCTTGAATCCCCAAATTTTACAAATTGCTTCAATAACCACGCAAACTCTCCTCAATCCAATGAATAACTCCACCATCATCATCATCATCTTCCTCTAATACTCCATCAACTTATCATCATCAATCTCACAATCATCTTCCTCTAAAGCATTATGGTCCTCATTACCGTCATCATCATCTTCATCCACTTTAGACATAGCTTTTTTTCTCTCGCAAAATCACGAATCTCTACCTCTGATACCATTTGTTGAGACAAAATATCCCTCAAACCAAACACTCACATAATTGAAGAAAGCAAATAATGAACACAACAAATTTTAATATGGTTTGGCCTAATCAAATTGGCCTATAACCACCCAACCAATCTAATAATCAATCGAACAATTACAACTGTGCAATTTTTAGAAGAGAAAAATTGCAAACTCTTTACAAAGCTCAACTACCCTTTATAATAGCCAAACCCTAGCTATTCTGTTGGTGTCTACAACTCTTTGAGATATTTTACAAATCAAGCTTGACATATCGTTTATAAGAGAAAAATCCTTATAATTTTTCTTATACTTTCAATGTGAGATTCAAGACAAA
The DNA here is from genome assembly GCA_031772115.1 of Heritiera littoralis. Taxonomy (NCBI): domain Eukaryota; kingdom Viridiplantae; phylum Streptophyta; class Magnoliopsida; order Malvales; family Malvaceae; genus Heritiera; species Heritiera littoralis. Next base: position 6,380,958 of record JAPDPK010000023.1, read on the forward strand.
CCTCAACAAGAACAACATGAAAAGTAACAAAGAGGAAGCACCCAACGAAAACTACAAGAACAATATCATCAACTAGAGAACATCAGTTGGGAATCATAGCAACTACATTCATAGAAAGGAAAAACGAAAGAAATGGATGCTTCAAAAGCCAATCTACCACCAAGCAATGAAGAAGGAATTTCTTGAAACACCAGCTTTGGCGAGAAGGTTAGCCATGCCATCGGCTTCCCTGAAAATGTTGGAAGAAGAACCACCCCAATGGATTTTATAAGACCATCAATTTCAAAAAAAAATTTACCATAACCTCCATGGACATTTACTTTCATTTTTACACCAGCAAATAGTAATAGTAATCCAGATAGACCCACGGATGCAGAAAATAGCCTCCATAATTTTCATCACGCCAAAAATTCAAGATGTGATGATCAGAAATCACCTCTATTTTAGTTTCTTGCTAAAGCAACATATCAACATTGTGGACAGCTAATACCCGTTTAAGAACTCTCAATTTAGCCACACTTCCCAAACAACTATGAATTTGCATGATCAATAAAAGAACAAATGACAATCATTAGTATCTGTTTTCCAGTTCTATCAGTCTATTTATAGTATGTTCCTCATCAAAATTAGTTTGAAATCCCATCAACTTACAAATTTCCCATCTATCTCCAGCATCAAAACTTTTTGCATGTTTCTGAAATCCCCATCTAAGAGGGATTCATTAGCAGCCTTTGCTTTCTTCCCTTGGCTACTTTTAAACTATTTTTTCTTTAGCTTCTTGTTTTTTTCTCTCCTTAATTTTCTTTTAATTGATAAAGCATAGTCTATTTCCTCCAAATATATTTGAACTTACGTGCATTGGGAATGTCTGTCCAAACTAGGTTCAGTTCAATAGCCTCATCATTGTCATTTCTTGTATACTCAGGCCCAATACCAACCTGCTTTGGAAGAGAGACTTTATTCCATTCACAGAGATCTAGCCAATAATTGTCTGAATTCAAATTAAAATTATTGGAACGGTCAACATTTGAAGCCGCACCAGCAATTAAAATAGGATAGGGGGTGAGCATTAATATCAGAAGAAGATTCCCTATTTGATCTATCACTAATGTTCGTAAAACCTTCCTCTGTGTTAGGGATAATTAATGTCAACACTGTCAGAGCCATGTCGAGGCTTAACTATCGTTCCTTCCTCCATCTGAAAAGAAATTTCGATTGATTTCAAGAATGTTTTAGAGCTCATCATAATTCGATCAATATAATCAAGGGTGATAATAATTGGGTAGTGAGTAAAATTAAAAATTTCATAATTGATAAAAAATTCGACGATGGAATTTCTTCAAGAAAGACAATCCATCCTATTTGAATGCTTTTGAGGTAAGGAAAGAATTTTAAGTTGTTTGAAACTTGATAGAGAATACTTTGAAAAGTTTCCCAATATTTTTTTTAGTAGTACATTTCATTACAAGTTACGATCATAATTAGCATATTACATTTTTTGAACTGTTAATTATGAAAATTACTTTACTCAAATTAAGTAAACTAGTAAATAACAAGAACTAAAATAAGTAAACTACTATATAACTAGAAACTAAACTAGTAAATAATTAAACTAAACTAAAATTTACATATGATGAAACTCAAACCTAACCCACGGCTTTTTCATTGCCACTAAGCCAAGATGTCATTATCAAACTTAGAAATTGAAATTTATTAACAATTTTAAGCAAACTTAGGATGACTTAATACTAAGTCGGTAACATTTTAGCATGAGCGAAAATGCCTAACACTTTTCTTGCACGTAACTATACAACTAGAGCCTAAAACTTTGAGCATAGATCAATGCATTGTCCTATATTAGATTTATGTCTAGCAATTAGATTATGACCTATATAGGTCCTATACTTTATGATAATAATTTGACCTAATATTTAATAGGATATAAGCATTATAAAATTATTACACATTTACAATATGGAAATTGCCGCACATTTAGATGTCATTCTCATTTTCCGACATTGTAGTACAATCATTTTCTTTGACCTTAAAAGAATTGTCTTGCAAAGACGGAAATTTCAATCCGTAAAGTAGCTTTCAATAGGGACGGATAGGAAAGTGTGGTTTACTATAAACCATAGAGAAACTTTCCATCGGGATATTAATCTCATTCGTGTTTTCATGATCTCGTTGCAATATATCAACGTGGAAATTGAGGAAAAATACATACTCGATTTCCAGGGGTTGTTATAAAGTCTCCATCAACAAATTAGTCGTACATAAAAATATTTTTCTTTGAAATAATAATAATAATAATAATAGTCAGGTATTACATTTATTAATTAAATAAATCTAACATATATTTAGATTAAACTCACATATGATAAAACTCAAATCAAATATCTTAAGATTTCAAGCCCACTTTCTCTTACCTCTAAGTTAAGCAATATTAATTTTGGCTATATATATTCATAAAAAATATCAGGATGGTTTTTGAGAAGATGAAATTTAAGATAAGTTAATTTCTCCGGTCAATGATGGGGAAGGGAAGATGAAAAGAAAAAAATCCAACATTCACATGCCATGTATGTCTAATGTTCATTAATCGAACCGGATTTAATTGATACTTCAGCTGCTTGTTGAAAGTCTTATTCGGCTCGTCTATTGCAGTTCATCTAAACCCATTTAATTAAATTTATCATTAAAATGTAATATTAATATTTTTGCATTTATTTTTAAATTAAAAGTAAAAAATTATTTAATAGTAAAATATATTTACTGTTTCAAGTAGACTAATTTTAAAAGTTCATGTCCAAACGCTGACCAATAATTTAGTCCGTGAATAATTGTACTCACCACTCAAAATCATGTAGTACAAAACATATTTTATCAGGAAGACAATTTCACGAATTATGTGGTCATAACTAAAAGATTTCCTAAGAACTATTTGATGTGTTTGCCGTGCGTATATAAACTCAAGAGTAATATATATGAAAAAGAAATCAAACATACACACACACATATATAAAATAATTGCAAGAAAAGATTGAGTAAACCTCTGAAATTCAAAATTATTGACGGAGAAATTCTATTTCTAACCTAAGATTTATTCTTAAAATTTTATTTTATAATTTTATAACACAAATATCTTTTAAGAAAATGACTTTATTTACTTTATAAAAATACGGTATTATCCTTAAAATTAACATTTTTCAAAAAAAAACTTTTACCCGTATATTATTTCCAAAAATGAATTTCCGAAAATCACATGGATATCTGAAAGTCTGCTTCCCGATATCCGCTGTTGTTTTACTTTAAGCATGAACAACATCCAAACTTTCGTTTTTGTTCTTTTTTTCAGTTTTTCTTTTAAATGGCAATAGAAAATATGTTTGTTAATGTATATTTTTAGAATGAAAACGACAACAAAAATCTTCAAAAATATTAAAAGCAAAATTTTTTATTTCCATTTTTTCAGGAACATGTTTTTATTTTTCATACTGTTTTGTTCATAAGTGAATGGTATCTATATATTAATATAATTAATATATTTCATAATAAAAAATAAAATAATTTAATTTTTAAAAATAATATTAATTTTAATATAAATATTTTTTAATAAAAATAAATATTTTAGAATTAGTATATTTTATTAATATAGAAAAGTTGAAAAATGTTAAAAGCAAATAAATTCAAATTATATTAAACTATTATTTAAATTTTTATAATAATTTATTGAATATTTTATGTATTTTTATTTAATATTATTTATTATAATTTTTATAAGTTAGTTAGTAATATTATTTCTAGGTAGGTCGTATTATCTAATATAATTAATTATTATTTTACTAAACAATATTATTATTAAAATATATCACTACTACTATTAAATAATTTAATATTATTAAATAAGTGAATACTTAACATTAAATAATATTATTTATATTAAATATATATATTTTAATAATTATATAATTTATTATAAATTAACTAGTTGAATATATATTCTTCAAAAATATAATATTATTAGAATTAAATTATATATAATTTATAATTTATTAATTCATATTAGTATTGAATATATAAAAATTTTATTAGTCTCAATTATTATCTAACAAAAATTAATATATTAAAATTTTTAATTGAATTATTTTTATTTATTTTTTAATATAATTTTATTTTTAATTATAATATTATATGATTAAGTGAAGAAATTTAATATTAGCTATAAATAGTATAAAATAATATTATTTAATATTGTATACATAATAATATATTAATAAATATATTATTATTTTTATTTAATTTTAAAAAAATTATTTTATGAATTCAATTGCTATATCTAAGTCAATTGAAATTTTTTTATACATAATAATATTAACGAAACATGTTTTTTGTTTTCAAATTTTGAAAATAAAAAAATTAAAATTTTTAAAAACAAAAAAAAGATTTCAAACAACCCCTAAACATTTACAAATATTTTCTGCCTCATTTGATGGCCAGTGATTAGTCAATATAGTTTTTCTTTGACCCTTTTGGTGGAGGTTGCCTTTTGTTACACCCTTTGTGATCGAGAGGTTCGCCAATGCACAAGCTGATGTGAGCAGAGACTAGCCATGCCTAAGCAGGGGGACATGGATAGCTTTCATTGGCTGCGAAAGGAAGCATGTTGGGCGGCATGCAAAGATGGCACATAACGTGAACACTGGCGGGTGAGCATATGCAGACAGTGCGTGGACACTAGGCGGTGCTAGGCTTGGCATCAACATGCATGGTTTTCGTGGGCAAGTGTCACGTGTCGGGGGCTTTAGCCCAGCAACCCTGCGGCCTTAGGCGAGAAACTCGCGTCCCACGTCCCTAAGTCAGCCTACTCTGCCCAAGATGCTCTAACAACTACGAAAAACACAAGCACACAGCAGCACACGCCAAGCACACAAGCCAACAAGCCAAGCAAACACATGCACACGCAGCACACAGATGTGGGGAACTGTACACTTGTATTTCACTCTAACTCAACAATGTACAGGAGCTTACAATAAGGAGGCAGCCAACCTTGGGCACTACACTAAGTTGGAACACCAAGCCTTGCCAGGAGACTCTACAAGGGCTCACTCACTAAGAGGAACGAAGTGCCTCAACCTATCTCTCAACTCACGCCTCACCCACAAATAAAGACTCTCACTCAGCTCTCTTCTATATACAAGTGCGGGGGAAGGCACTCCTTTATATACACAAGCCCTCACTAAGCTGTGTGGTGGTGGTTAGGCCAAGTGTGTGGCTAGCAGACTGCTTTGGGAACCTCCCTTGCTTCTCTGGCAGGCACTGGGCACAGCTGGAAGCCACTGGAGCCGAACAAGACCTGGCCCCGCTGGTGCGAGCACTGGGTCGAGCGGGTTCCAAGCCTTTCCGCTCAAGGCCCGCATTTGGACGGGCACTTGAGGCCTCCGGGGTCACCCTCAAGCTTGCCATCTCCTTCCAGCAGTATTCCACCTGGGAGCCTACCTCAGCTGGGTGCGTACGTCTTCACCTCTGCCTGCATCTGGGAGCTCGACCACTCGACTAGCTCGCCTGGCTAGCATCTATCTCGCCCACCTAGTGTTTGGGAGCTCGCCACTGCACACCCGACTAGCTCAACTAGCTGGCTTTGGTCTCGCGCACCTGTGTGCCTGTCTCCGCGCACCTGTGTGCCTGTCTCCGCACACCTTGTCTGGCCTGCGCCATCATCACGCCCACCACCCTGTGCTGCCTTGGTTTGGCCCTCCAACCTCTCATAACCTCGGTTGGGCCCTGGTTTGGCCTACACTCGTCCATCAAGCCTTCGACTTACGCGCAGGATGTGACACAAGGATCATGTGCACTAGTAATTGGGCTTTGGATGGCTGAGCGTTGGTGCAAAACAGATTGTGGCCTTGGATGCAAGATTAGACGGTATGTGGCTGTGGGCTAGCACAAGTGGTGTGAGGCTTAGGCATGGGCTAGATGTGTGGGCCTGGGCATGACGCAATCGAGCACGCACGAGCACAGCTTGGAGGGTTTGGGCCTAAGCAACCCTTTCAGTCAATCCAGAGTGGTGCACACTCATTCGGATGGTTTCCTAATCCAAGTGGGAGTTGACTTCCATGGGTGGTGCGGTCAAAATCGAAGATTTGCTTAGTCTGCACGAAAGACAAACGGGAGTCTCTGATTGGTGCACACAAGCTGGCTTTCCTAAAATTGCGCGGACAGAATCCAGGTTAGGGTCGGAATCCCTTCATTTGTGGGATTTATCGTGATAGTATTTGCTAGGGAATTTAATTCTTGATTTGATTAGGTGACTCAGGATGTCGCCTATATAAAGTTAAGTCGTGTACAACAATGGACATCTCATCGAGAACTCAGACTTTGTAAGAGAGTCCATGCAGCAGACTTGAAATTCCTTTCTAGTGTGAATAAAAAGGTTAGGGATGGGGGAGTTCCTGTAAACGTGTGCTTGTTCATGTGTGTGTGCTTATCTCTGTTATTGTGTTAGTCTGCGTACTTGGGTGATGGTGCTCGTGCTATTATACAACAGTGTTCCATTCATGTGCGTGTGGGCTACACATATCGGTTGGCTGAACTAGGTGCGTGTCCTAAAGCCATCACGGGCGAAAAAATTTCAAGGTGAAATCCTGACCCCATGACACCTTCCATGGTTGCCAGCTCAATGTGGCAACTTGATTAATAGAATTTTTTTATGTCAATCAAAATGCAAGGCATCTCTCTTGTTAGGGATGTAAATTGGTACCCTATAAACAGGTACCCGACACTACCCGATCCGATTAAGTAGGGTTTATATAGGGTTTGAGTAGTAATTTTACTACCCGTCACGGGTTCGGATAGTGATCTTAGAGTACTCTACTACCCGAACCCAATTACAAATAATAATTTTTAAATATTATTATATATATTTTTATTTATAAAATATTTATTATTAATATAATATTTAATTAAATTAATTCATTAAGTATTTTAATTATGATTTTTAACATTAATTTATTTTTATGAGCTAATTTAAATGTATTAATTTAATTTTTCTTTAAATTAATTTTAAATTTAAAATTAAAAGTCAAATTTTGACTTAATAAACGGGTATTTAGCGGGTTCGAATAGTTAAACGAGTAGTTGTTATATTAAATGAGTAAGGTTCAGGTAGTAAAAATCAAAATAATCAAGTATTTAATCGGGTTCGAGTATTTTAAAATATAATCGGATTCGGATATTTCAAATTTTACGGATATCTGCTCCGTTTACATCCCTATTCATGGATGTCTTGTTCATGCATTTCCATAAGCCCACTTCAGGACATCCATGTGATTTTCGGACATTCATTTTCGAAAATATGTTAAATAGAAAATTTTTTTTTAGAAAATTTAGTTTTGGAGATAATAATGTAACTTTCATGAGATCATTTTGAAAAAATATTTTTATTATAAAACAAAAAAAAATGGTTGTGAAGAACAAATCTTGAATTGCAAATTGAATTTCTCTTATTGATAACATTTGATTTAACATTCTCCCAAGAAAAGTAAGTGTTGAGTTTTAATTTTCAAATTTATAAAATTTTCATATTTTAAAAATGAAGACATGAACCAGTACTCAAAATTAACGTAAATAAATATTTTTATTTAAGCTATATATATTAGAACTCATGAAAATTACCATTAATTAATTAATTAATTAATTAATTAATTATTAATCCTCTAGCTAATAATATTTGACCCTCGATGCCAATTAACTTTAATTAGTCAGTGTTAAGTAGACCCACACTTCCTGATCTTCATCAACCATATTGGATATACCATTATCACAAGTTTAATTAATAACATCCACATAAACGTTGCGGGCAGTAGAACTTAAATTCAATTAATAAACCTACATTACACACATGAAACATGAAAAGTGTGCTTTATTAATTTTCTGGATTAATTTAATTGGGGCAATCGGTTTAATGATCACGAATTTGAACATGACTTTGAATTTAATGCTGTTATTTGCTTGTGATCAATACTGTAAACGAGTACACTTAAATTGGACAATTCTTATCTATTATTATGGGTTTAGTCTATAAGATTAATCATTAATTGTCAGTACTCTTGCAATTCTTAACTAATTATATCCAAACTTTATATATAAGTTAATCAGTTAAATTAACCAACTAGTGTTAGCCCGAAAAGATGCACCAATAATGGGTTCACAAATTAAGTGTTGGAATAATTTATTGGATCAATAAAAGATATAAAACAAAAAAAAAATAACTTTGAGGTGTGAATTAAAAATCACTTTTTTAAAGATCCAAAAATGCGTCAGAATACAAGAGAATTTTTCAAACTTTCTCAAACACAGGTATGAAACATCAAACAAAAATTAAAAACATAGCTCTGGAGAGTGGATTTTTATAATGAATGATAAATACTTTAAAGGGACAAGTAACTAATTTGAAATGGTTTGCAAGTAGCAAAGTGTGATGATGCTGAAAATCATAATTTCGTTAAATTAATGTAACTGAATAATTCACAGATATATAGAAACTGACCATAGGATCGCTGTAATACATTATAAGCTGCAGCCATACCTCAATTCACACATCAAGTAATTATAAAAAAGACAAACCAATATCAAACAGTAACTTTTTATCTATTTAATTTTTTATTTTATGCATAAAATAATTTTATTGATTTATAAAATTTTTAAGAAAAGGATAATATTAAAAAATAATTGAATAAATTAAATAAAAATAATTATTTGGAAAATAAAACACCATAACTTTTTAAATAATTGAACAATATTAAAAAAATTTATTAAATAAATTTTAATTTCAAAATAATTGAAACCATTGAGGAAATGTAGATATGTTATTTATTAATATTATTTTTATTTAAAAAATTAAATCCACATTCTCATACTGAATTAAATAATAACTTTTTTTATGAAAATAAACATTTTTTTATCTGGAAAGGTGCTTTAAAACTACAACAAAAAATTACAGTCTAATGTCTCTGGGAAAAACAACTCCCATGATATCAGTGACAAGATACAACTTTAAGCTTTCAGGAGGAGAATCGAAAATACAAAAATCTTCCTCCATCTGCGCCCCCAGCTTTGCCAAGACATCAGCACAATTATTTGCTTCCCGGAACACATGGACTATCTTCACGCTGTCCAGTTTCTACATCAACAACCTACAATCCACCACAAGAGTCCAATAAGTATGTGATTTGGGAACATGTTCAGAGACATACCTGATTACTATTTGTGAATCAACTTCTATCTGCAAATTTCTTATGCCATGTTGGGTAGCAAGGAGAAAAGGCCATCGCGTATCCCCCATAGTTCAGCGCAAAGACTTGTACAGATCCCAAGATTATGGGAATAACCACCCACCCAATTGCCGAAATAGTCTCTAAGTAAGCCTCTCGAACCAGCTCTTCCTGGGTTTCCTTTAGAGGAACCATCCGAATTAAGCTTTATGAAGTTATGGACAAGAGGTTTCCATCTAACTTGAATTTGAATATTCTGTTTCACCCTTTTTTCAGGCCCCATGATCGCCCAAAATTCCTTTGCCCTCTGAATTAATTTGGACTTCCAACAGTTCACAAACTCAGTATAATTGTTAAAAACAAGTTGATTTCTATTTAGCCAAATGTGCCAAAGAGAGAAGGGGAATAGCACATTCCAAGGAATTTTAAACCTTTCAGAGAAGTCTTTTCCAGAACATTTAAGCTCAATTAATTTATCCAATTCAAGATAAAAAGATTGAAAGAAATCTATTGGAGGGTCTAAGGCATTCCAGAGATCAATTGCCCCTGAACAGTCCCTCAAACAGTAGGCAGTGGTCTCCTCTGCATTTCCACATCTTGGACAAGAAGGAGATATTTGAGTTCCCCTCCGCTGTAAGTTGAAACGGGTTGGTATCTTTTGGTGAGCACAACTCCACATGAAGTGTTGAATTTTTGGAGATGTATTGGCTTTCCGAATATATTTCCATTTACCAACTTGTTTGATTTCAATCTCTTTAGCATAATTATATGTTGAGCTAGTAGTAAATTCTCCTTTTTTATTTGCATTCCAACTAATATAATCAGGATTATTCCCTTCCATTTGGGTGGGAATTGCCATGATCTGCTTCTTGAGTTCCCATGGAAGATCATATTTCAAGCTGTTAAAATTCCAACATCCATGTTCCGCCAAAACATCTTTAACTGTCAATTTGTCATCTTACGGCAACCAAGGACCTTGAACCATCTTACTTAAGGGGCCAACTCCTGTCCAGTTGTCAGACCAAAATAAGGCTTGATTCCCATGTTGACACCTAATTTTGTCTCATTTTTGTTATTATTATTATTAATTAATTATCTGTTTATTTTTATTATTTGTTTTATTATTATTATTACTATTATTATTATTATTATTATTATTATTATTATTATTATTATTGTTATTAGTATATGTTATTATTATTATTATTTTTTTTTGTTTATTGTTTATTTTATTATTTTTGTCTATCAATGCATTTAATGGGGTTTCCTTCCCAATAACCGCTGGCCACCCTTCCTGCCAGCCATCCCATCTCCGCCGGCCACCTTTTCACTGCCTTCCAGAAATCAATCCTAAACCCGAGACATACAAACTCCACAAATATCTTCAACACTACCCGCAACGGGGAGCCCCATTTTTTTGCTCACCATTTTCGACAGAACCGAGACCTTCCATCCTCACCAAACCACCCTCACAGCAAACATCATCTAAACTACCCGAGACCCCTGCGAACCAAAACCCAAGCTTCAAGCTCCCACTGCTCAACCCACAACCAAGCTACCCGAGACCCACTTCACCCAAAACCACCATCGTCGCCTCTTATCCCGAAACAAGAACCAACCACTCCCTCATCACCACCCTCACCCGAACCCCCAACAGCACCACAACCATCACAGAAAAAACCCCAACGCCACCGTCCCAAAATCGAGAGCCTCAAGACTTAGATTTGAGATCTAAGCACACCTGCAAAAAAGGAAAACCACAGCCACAACCAAACACCAACCAGATCTAAACAAAAAAAAAAAAACAAAAAACCGGGGAAAAGGCTTTCGATTTCTAGCAGATCTACGGGGTTAGGAAGGGTTTTTGGTAAAACAGAGGCTAGATTCGGGTAGAAGAGGTAAAAAAGCTTAGGAAAGGGGGAACCTTTTTGGTTTCTGTCGCCGGCGGCGGCGAAGGGTGGTCCGGCGGTTGCCGAAAATCGCCTGGCCGGCAGAGAGTTTTGAGAGCTCTGACATTTTTTTAGGAAAAGAGGGGCTTTTCTAGCAAAAAAAAAAAGAAACTGACCCGACCTGTGCCGCGTCCGACCCAGTCCAACCTGCTTGGCCCAGTAGAATCCGGCCCAATCTATCTTGTATTTGGGCTTCATTTTGGGCTGCCTTTTGGGCTGTTTTGAAGGGCTCTTTTTGGGGTTTTAACCCAAATTATTTGGTACAATTTTATCCTTTTTCTATTTATTTCATTATGTTACTCATTTATTTAATTATTTTGTTTTCATTTTTTTTAAAAAAAAATTATTATTGTTAATTAATATGTTTTAATAATTTGTTTGAAAAAAGGGAAATTAAATATTAGTTAATATAATTTGAAAATATGAAAGCATGTGATCTATTTTATTGTTGAAAAAATAATAATAAATATATATACATAAAAAAATAATAATAATAAAATATATAATAATAAATTTAAATTCAGTTAATTGTCCGATGATGGGACGTTATGGAAGTCACAAGTAATGATTCCTTAACTGATCCCTAGGTGAGAAGAGTCTACTAAATGTTGTCAAAAGTATTGAGGTATTAAGTATGATTTTTCAATAATTTAAATTTTTGAAAGTAAAACTGAATTTTTAAAATTAATAATAAAATTAAAATTAATTGAATAAAATGTCCAATGATGGGACGTTATGGAAGTCACAAGTAGTGATTCCTTAACTGATCCCTAGGTGAGAAGAGTCATACTAAATATTGTCAAAAGTATTGAAGTATTTAGTATGATTTTTCAATAATTTAAATTTTTGAAAATAAAATTGAATTTTTAAAATTAATAATAAAATTTAAATTTAAATAAACAATTGTCCGATGATGGGATGTTATAGAAGTCACAAGTAGTGATTCCTAACTGATCCTTAGGTGAGAAGAGTCGTACTAAATGTTGCCAAAAGTATTGGAATATTTAGTATGATTTTTCAATAATTTAATTTTTTTGTTAAAAATAAAAGTAATTAATTTTTTAAAAAAATAAAAAAGGAAATTAATAATAAAGTTTAAATTTAATTAAATATTTTCCAATGATGGGATGTTACAAAAGTCACAAGTAGTGATTCCTAACTGATCCTTAGGTGAGAAGGATCGTTCTAGATGTTGCCAAAAGTATTAGAATATTTAGTATGGTTTTTCAATAATTTAAATTCATGTTAAGGATGAAAATGAATAAGTTTTTTTTGTTAAAAACAAAGAAATATAAATAAATAAACAAATAAATAATGAAATTTAAAATAAAAAAACTCATTTGCATCATATATTATTTATTTGCATCATATGCATTCATTTAATTTCCAAATAAACGTAAATCTTCCGAGGATGAGATTCTATAGAAGTCACAAGTAGTGATTCTTAAGAAATCTTTAGGTGAGAAAAATTATTTCGAATGCTGCCAAAAGTATTGGAGTATTCGATTGAATTATTCAATACAAAAGGGTTCACACTCACTTTCGATAAACAAAATCTAACCCTTTTTTTAAAAATAAAAAAATAATTTTGATAAATAAATAAAATGCTTCAAAAATGGAATAAAAGGGAATTAATTTTAAATATTAAATTAAGACCATTTTTATTAGAACAAAAAGATGACACATGATTATGATGGTACCCTTTTTTAACGGGTGTCGTGGGGGTGCTAATCCTTCCCCACGCGTAACCGTACTCCAGACCCGATTTTATTTTCGCAGACCAAAAATTATCTTTTTAATAAAACTTAATTAATTTTGAGATTTTGTTAAAAAGATAAACATTTTAAGGTGACCAATCACACATAGTCAAAAAAGATTGGTGGCGACTCCCTTTTGTTTTTAAATGTTTTTCAAAATCGTCTAGCGCGAAGCCGTTATGACAGCTTGGCGACTCCACTGGGGACGCTTTTTGAGGGTCAAGTCATTCATTAATCATGTGTTATCCAAAGTTTAAATTTAATAGTCTTGATTGATATTTAAACTTAATTCATTTGGATTTCGAAAATAAGTTTGTTTGCATCTGCTTTTTATGTTATTTATTTTATGTTTTATATTTGTATATACTTGTTGTTAATAAATTGTTGAGGCATTTAGGATAGAGATAATAATTTAATTTGAGTCTGACATGTTCCCTCATGCACACACTTGCACTTGCATTTGAATCACATGAGCTCTATATCCGAGTTCCGTCCTTCTTAGGAGGGAGTAGAGTACCTTTGCTCTCGTGAGGTAATCACCTCCGCAATGGCAAGCGAAATACTCTCACTCAAATTAAATCTTACTAATCCAGTGTAGATGACAGTAAGGTATAATTTGGGAACCTTTTGATCTTTTAGAGACTTAAACCAGCATGTAAAAGGCTCTAAGAAGCCAATCCTAGCTAGAGCCATGTCCGATTTTTGTAGAAATTATCCTGAAATTAGGACACATGAGGGAACATTTTACTACCTTTTTTTCATATCATAACTCTATTGATTTTTCAAATTCATGCTCTCATAAAATCAAAAGATATTTGTTTTCAAATAAAATTTCACATTTTTACAATTTTATAGAATAAAACAAAGACTTATTCGGTTTCTCTCCTTTGTCAAAAATAACATGAAAACATCCATTCATTCTTCAATAATATTTGAAAAATAACAATAATGTTTTTTATTTTTTTTTAAATTAATGCATAGACATTAAAAAGAAAGAGGAATTTTGATGAGAAAATACAAGGTAAGTACATTGTCACGTTACTTTAAAAATAGATTAAATAAAAAAGGAAATTAAAGAAAATAAATTGTGGTGTGAAAATAAGATTTTTTTTTTAAAAAGAGAGAAAAAAAAGAAAATTTATTCTTTTTTAAAAAAAAAGGAGGAGAAATCATCAAATTCTAAAATGAAAAAAAGAAAGAAAGAAAGAATTCATTGAATTTAAATGAGAAAAAATTTTGATTCTTTTATTCTTAAATTTTAGTATAACATATCTCATTACATTAATGCATTCACATAACATAATAAGGAAGATATTTGTCTTTTTGGGTTAAAGGAGGTCAAAAAACATGGGAGATCAATTAGAAGCTAGACTATTTTGGAGAATAATCGAGAGGAGTTTGGACATGATATACGGGAGATGAAGGGGAAGCTAGCTAAGATAATGGAGGCCTAAGAGTTTGAGAGCGACTACATTGGTTCATTCTCAAGGGTCGCTGTTGTTTCTAGAGCAACTACATGTTGAATTATCAGTAAATGGAGACCAATCGACTTTTCATATAAGGTGAAAGGACTGATTGATGCAAAATCGCTTGATATAAGGGTGATGGTTAATCAAGGAACCACAATGCTTGATTAGAGTTTAGAGAGTGAAAAGGACAGTCGCTGTGGTGAAATTTCTTTTTGTAAGACTTTGAATGTTAGGGGCACTAGAATAGTAGAGAGTTAGTAAGGAATTTTGGAATCTTGTAAATAATTCGTATATGAATATGAAAGTTACAAGATTTGACATAAGTTTGCATTCACTTCATTCATATGTGCATAATACGATTTTGACAGAAGAATAATAAGGCTAACAATAACTGTTTCAAAAACAAAACAAAAACAAAACAAAACAACAAATGATCAAAAAAATTTCAGTTTATAATTTTTTCCTTTCTTTTGGTGGGTGATTTGTGATATTGTAAAATAATAACAAGATTGAAAATTCTTTTACATGTAGATATACAATTTCAATACAATAAAAGCTTCATATTAACATGGCAAGCATGACATCTAATTTTGGAGTATAACAAATTTGGTGTAGATATAGCTTGATCATTGAAAAGGTTAAAGCTTCATATTAACATGGCAAGCATGACATCTAATTTTGGAGTTATGACAAATTTGGTGTAGATATAGCTTGATCATTGAAAAGCTTCGGAGGTAGTTTTGGACCATGGAAGAAATAGAAATGATTCGAATGGAAAGGATGGAAAGAGCTTAACAAGAGATGAAAGAGCAATTATCACATATGGCAGGTTTGTTGGAGAAGCTAAGCAATGAAAAAATGGGACAATTAGCTACTCAAGAGGGGCATCGGTTACGAAACGTTGAAGATTCTTTTTGTCCAGTTAACATTGGCTCACGAGAAACCCAATCATCTCAAGAGCCACAAGCAATGCCCACCAAGGGTTATGTGTGCCCTAATATGCCGTCTGCAGTCGACCCTAATCAGTGTCAAGGGCATGCAACTCCCACCGTGAACCCCCTCGAACCAATTCATGTTGCTAATTTGGATAGTCACAAAGAGCAAGGGATGCCACAAGTGAAAGAAGGCTCAAGTTCTCGACAAAAGATAGAGCTTATAGAAGAAAGGCTTCGGATTGTTGAAGGAATGGATTTTCATGGATCTTTAGATGCAGCCAAATTATCTCTAGTGCCTGGTGTGGTCATTCTTTCAAAGTTTAAAGCTCCAGAATTTGAGAAATATGATGGGACCACTTGTCCAAAGGCCCATATCACTATGTACTGTAGAAAAATGGCAGCGCATGTGCATGATGACAAGCTGTTGATCCATGTTTCCAAGACAGCCTTAAAGGATCTGCTGCTAGGTGGTATACACAATTGAGCAGGGGTGATGTTCACTCATGGGAAGATTTGGCAAGGGCATTTGTCGCCCAATATAAGCATATTGTGGACTTGGCCCTAGATCGTTTATCTTTGCAAACTATACTGCTGTGGCTGAGGAAGATGCATAAGAACTAGGAATAAATCCTGCCTCCCACACTCGCATGGTTAGATAGTAAGGGCCAACAAACCATGGCCCTCCATGCAAGACCTTATGGAAGTCTTCCAAGTATTTAAAACGAAAGAGGAAAAAATCATGTCTAAGATCCACACAGTCCATTGCCCCCATCAGTTTCCATTGAGCTTTCAATCGAGGATACAAAAAATTGTAGCCCATCGTTTTCCCAAATGTCTTGACAATGACTACGTTTTTCCACGGCTGTCTTATTCTATTTTTTTCCTCTTTAGAAAGCAGAATGGTGGGAATGTCATCTGTTTCATCGGTTTCAATGTCAGATTCTTCATCCATGAAGGACGGCGAATTAATGAAAGAAAAGTTTGATTTCTCTTGACTAGCCATCAGCGTATCCTTATATGAGGAACTACTGCTTGATTTATCTTGTATTTCCTGATCTGATTGCTTGAAATCACCATTTTTTGTCCTCTTCACACTTCGCTTCATAAGATCTTCTTCTTCTGGGCATTTTTGAACATTAGAGTTTTCCATCTTCTTCATAGCTCCAATACAGCATCTAACCATTCATGCCTAGATAAAAGCATGTAATCTATACTTGAAAATAAACATTTAAATAATATATATTTTAAAATAAAAAATCCCTCGCCAGGGACGCACTACTTTTTTTTTTGTTTTAAGTTAGGATATCTTCAAACCAGTCTACACGCAGCTTGAGACTATTTCTCTCGGACAATCTTAAAGATGCATCATTCACATCAACTTACACCAAAAAAAAAAAAATCATTCACATCAACCTGGTATATTTAAGAAAATTAATTTTCTTAAGTATTAACCCCAAAACTTGAAGGTGACTTACAAGACACTACTACTACAACTAATAATAATAAGAACAAATGGGAAGGCATGCTTGCTTTCTTTTATGAACCGAAGTGATTGGTGAATGTAATTCGGTATCAATGTGGCCCATACATTGAGAACAGATCGAGCTGACCAGTCCGATAAGTTAGTTTGGCTCGGGCTTAAACATGTAGACGGGAGTTTTCAGGTTTCAATAGCTTTTTTACTCCCTGCAAAAATATATATTTCATTTGAGTTCGTGATAGATGTATGCATTGATTGGAAAAAAATTTTAAATTTATAAAGAAAATTAACAGTCATATGTTATATCTTTTAATTAATTTTAATTTTATTATATTCTAAAAATATGTATTGTTGTATTAGTCTTATAAATGTTATTCAAAATTTTCGATAATAGTTTATGAGATAATGTTTTTATTTTATTTTATTTATTCATAGAAAGAATTGCATAGTTTTGAAACTAAAAGATATGATGCATTAATAAAATAAAAAATTAATGTTGTCAAAAGCCTATATATCATACATCTATCTAAGGATAATAAAATCATTACATTTTAACAATTAAATTAAAAAAATTATAAATATTATATTTTTCTTAAAAGCCTAATAGGCAAAGTCCAAAGAGAAGCTTTGAAGCTAATAAATTACTACTAGAGAGGTTACTTTACACCCAACTGTTTTCTTTTTATTTGTTTTTTAATTATTTTCCCACGGTTTCCGTTAATAAACTTAAATCCAGATTTAATTTATAAAAAAATAGAAAAAATGAAAAATAAACTTCTGTACATTTAAACTCAGTAGGTCAAACTTCAAAACCAAAAACCAAAAGAACCAGTGAACCGCCAACTACTAAACTTGACTCTCAGGCCGGAGCCGTTCAGATGATTGTTCACCTGGGTTTTCCTCCCTCCCAATAAAGAAACGATCAAATGGCGATCTAATGGATTTGAACAAACCCTTCGGCGGAGTTTCCAACCCCTCATCACCACCACCACCGACAACCACCGGTTTTGGTGATCGAACCGAACCGGTCCTAGAAAAAAATGGAGAAGTCATAGTGAACCCCCACCGATCGAATCTGTCGTAGTTAAAATAATTCCTCCCTAAACTCCTACTCCTATAACCCCTCCTCGAACTCCTCGCTCTGGGGAACGCCGCGCAACTCTTAGAAGGGCTCAAACTCGAGCTCATCAGCTGGCTTCGTATATCCTCCGGTAACCTGAGCGTAAACCGCTCACGATTCTCACCCGACTGTACCAGCAAGTGACCCGTCGAGTGAGACCGCGGAAACAACGGGGTCAAACTCCAACCCGTCGACCGTGACCTCGGCAGCCTTGTGTTTGAATTTATCAAATTCACATCCGGTGATTCTCTGTCCCTTCTCTGATTGACAAACTCGATAGCACTCGTTTCATCGCTCATATTATTGTTGTCGGGTCGGTTTATAGGCTCTGAGTCCGAATCATTCACTTGCACTGTAGAGCAGGTAATGGTTTCACCGGGCTTGGGAGCTAAATTCGCTCGACAAACGGGACACGTGGAATGAGAAAAGAGCCAAGCATCGATGCAATCAGGATGGAACACGTGGCTGCAATTAGGAATCAAACGCAGCGTTTCATCGTCTTCGAACTCGTTCAAGCAAACGGCGCACTCAAGCGTGCCTGTTCCGATCTTGAGTCCTTTGATGGTCGAGTAAAGAAACGTCGGGAATGACTTAATCACCGACGCGTCGAGTCCACGGGTCAATCTTCTCGACCGCCTCCCGAAATTCACGGAGGCATCCCAATTCTCGTCACGCACCCTCCGTGCCACACAGTGCCTGATATAAACGGAAAAAAACCACATGGAGAAAAACGCCGTCACTAAAACCACTATGACGATCGCCATTGATGGGTTGAATAAGGGTCCAGACGGCCCGTAGGGATTGGGCGGCGTCGGTAAAGCTGGAGTCGTTTGGGTTTGCACGGTTGACAACGAGACGAGGAAATAAAGAAAGAAAATAAGTGAGTTTGCCTTTGCCATGCATGGAAGTGCATGGTTCTGCCTGAAAAGTCGAAGGAACGGAGGGCTACGATCCTTTTGATTCATCGAGCTTTGAATTGAAGGAGACCGCATCGGGCGGAGTGTTGTTTTTTGCTGCTGCGGAGTGCTGAGGACGCTGCTTATGAGTTGTATGAAGAAAGCAGAACTGTTAATCCAAACATTAAAGGGAAATTAAAAAAATAAGGCCACTCCTCCAATACAGAGGAAAGGGGAGTAAAGGAAAAGTCCGGAATCTTACGTGGCGGACCGGCAGGTGTTTAGAGATATAAAAGAGCAAAGAAACCTATATCCTTACGCGCTTATAATTGTGCGTGGGGTTGGAACTCAAAGGATATCCTGGGTTTTGACTTCGAGGAAGGATAGGGAGGCCCACACTAGGGAACCACAATTCTGCGGTAATGAAGAGGGCCGGTGATAATGTAAGCAAATAGGATGCATTTCAAAAGGTTGGTGCTGGTCGATAGGTGAACGTTAAGGTAGGAAGAAGGAAATTTACTAATTTTTGTCCATTTGTTGCAAGTGCAGATGTACGCGATTGCATCAAGAAGTTCAACTTCTCTGCTTGCTAAGTGGAATTTGGCCAATTTCTTTTGGGAATTGCCACTGTTTTTCCTAATTCCGGCATACATGGCTGAATTCACATTTTACACGATTAATGTTAGCGTTTGGAATCAAATATTTTGTTGTTTGACTGTTTGTACGGATTGACATTTCATTTACAAGTTCATGGTACAACACGTTGACAGCTTGGGGTTCGCGTGAGTTACGAGCTACCTCTTTAATTCTGACAGAAGTTTTTAAATTGTGATTTAAAATGTTATGAACTGTGGTGGATAATAATCTCTTTGTTTTTTTAGTAGTTAGTTGCTAATTTATTGATTGAATGATTGAAGAGTTAGTTAATGCATATTATAAAATCTAGAGTCAAATTTAAATAATTTTAATCCTCACTCATTAATTATAAAAAATAAAAAATTTCAAATCACTTAATTTTCTTTGCTTTTGTGGAACTTGGAGGGATCGTTGGGAACTACGACTACTTTGCTAAGCAATTTGAAGTAAGCAGAAGATTCAAGAGTGCAAGCAAAGAAAAATAGGCTGATCAAAGGCGGCAAGGAAATGAGCTTCGAGGGAAGCAAGTCTAAGCCCCCCAATTCAGGAAAAGTTGGAGCCTTTAAAAGGCAGTCACTTTCGGTCTCTTGTCAGTTGTCTGTTCCAAGCAAATTCAATGGCAAATGAATTCACAAGCAACAGAATATTAATTACTACGGCTTCAAATTGTAATTTGTTCCAGTCAAACTAAGAAATTGTGTGACCTTCCAGGAAGTTTCCATGAAAGTAAATTCACACCAGGAATTGGTTTTTGCCTCAAAAAGTTCCAACCAAAAGCATAATGCCACATAAAAACAAATGATTTTAATGTATGCAGGGATTGGAGATGTCTGTTTGTTTCAGCTACTTGGAGAATTTGGACTAATCGATGTGCTGCTGTTATTCCTTCTTCAACCAACAATTTTAAGGTTTCATTTAGTTTCTAAGGATTAAATTGTTAT
Organism: Heritiera littoralis; assembly: GCA_031772115.1. Taxonomy (NCBI): domain Eukaryota; kingdom Viridiplantae; phylum Streptophyta; class Magnoliopsida; order Malvales; family Malvaceae; genus Heritiera; species Heritiera littoralis. The sequence goes on from JAPDPK010000023.1 coordinate 6,401,413, forward strand.
ACAAAAATATCAAATCTTTTAGTGTCATTAGGATTCTCTACATAAAAAAAAAGAAAAAAAATTGTAAAATAGAATAATGAATATTGAATTATTATTTTTACTACCAAAATAAAAAGTATTTAAAAAAATGAATTTTTAAAATTATAAGAATGAAATGAAAGTACAATTTTACTTATAACTTTAAAAATTCACCTTAAAATTGGTTAAAAAATGACACTTTAGTTTAATTATAAAATTTTATTTTCTTGTTAATAATTAGATTTTCGTATAATAAAACAATAATAATTTTGGATTTATTATCCTAATTTTATTTTTTATTCTTATTTATCAAATTTTATTTCAAATATATTTATAATTTTTTTATGAAAATATATAAAATTAAATCTTATTAAAAGTAAAGCTAGGTTTTAAAAAAAATGAAAATGAATCATAACCAAATAATTTTTAACAGTTAAACAAACAAAAGTAAATATTAATTAATAATTCAATAAATTACTTTCTATAAATTATTACCAATATAATTTGTATATACATCAAGTATATACTAAATCCCGAACAGGATTAGTCTCAGACCGTTAAAAAGAATGAAAATATCTATGGTTAACACAAAAAAAATATATATAAAATACATTATTAGTTTATCAAATATAAACTCGCATGTAAATACTTATCTTAGCATGTATCGTTTTATAAATCCCATCAATAAATTCTTAAAATATTTATTTATGAATTAAAAAAATTATGTCTATAAAAAAATTATTAATACACAGTTAATTAGGAAGCATTGAAAGTTGTGCCCATATTTAGCCAAGCTAATTACGGCCTAAAACATGGTAGCCCAGAAGAAAATTCAGCCCGTATGAACACTCAGTTAGGCCCACTATTTATATGCACTTTCTTTGATTTTGGGGATTGGACTTGGATCAGTTATTGTGGTTCTGATTCTTCTGAAACTGAAACCTATTGGAACAAACTTGCGTCGTATCAAATTCCTGTACCTGTTAATCTCCGGTTGCCAGCTGCTATGGCTTACATGGTTGCCAAGAGAAGATTTTGTTTTGTTTATAATTGAGCAATGGAGTTGAAGTTATTTAGGTTGGAATTCAAGTTTTATAGCATCTCAAATTTTTTTTATTTTTATATGTAAATTATAAGATGTTTTCATATTAATTTTTATTAAAATTAATTTCTATTTGCATTATGTAATTAATATTTATAAAAAAATTTAACTTGATATACAAAACTTTAAAATTATTATTTCTTTCTATCAAAAGATTGTCACAATTTATTTTATTGTTCTGACAAAATATTATTGTATATAATAATATTATAACGTTGTGAGACTTACCATGTCCCACCTAATTCTGAATTAGCCTTTTATCGTTGTCAGTTGTCACGTTTTAAGTCGTACACATACAATTATATGCCCTTATAACTGGAGAATAGGTAGAGGATAATAAAACAAAGAGAAAAGACGATAAGATTGCAAGAACTTGTACCATCCATCAATCGACTTATGACTTAATCTCTATTAGAATTTGGGAATAGCTAAAACCAATTTTTGGGGTCTAAATTTTGTAAAAAAATCAAATTTTAGGAAATCATGTTCTATATTTTCGGATTCAGGGACCTGTTGTTTGTAGATTCTTTCATAGCTAAGAAAATTTGCAGAACTAAAGTGAGTTACACGAGCCGTTGCTCCAATTTGAAAAACAGTTTTTTAAGGGCTAAATGCTTAATGTGACACTAATATTTGCATGGTTGATTAAATCAGAATCTAATCTTTTAATTTTAATGAATAAAGACTTTGGTTTCTGGAAATGTAAACATAAACATATTTTTGAATGAATATTAAGAAGTATATTACATGTGTTGTTAAGAGACTTAACTGTGATAAGTGACTATTAAAATATGTCAACTAAGATTATATTTATAAAAAAATTATTAAAAACAAGTAAAATGTATAAAATTTAAATTTAATTGAAAAACTTAAAATTTTTTCCATTGGACTAAGTTTGTGTTGTTTCAAATCAAATTTCAAATCCAAATTATTCAATAGATATTCGACAGATTTCGGTTGGTATTCAAAAAATTGGCATTAGGGCACATTCAAAAAATGAGTTACTTAACTGGTTCTTCAAAGTATTGAGTTGTTACCCATGGGTTATGGCTCAGTTGACAATGCAGACTGAGTTTGTGGAAAGAACTCTCGGGTTCTACTCCCACTAAACACACCTTTGAGGAGGGGTGAAGAGTTTTAACTATGACGAAATCCCGAATAGGATTAGTCTCAGACCGTTAAAATGAATGAGAATACTTGTGTTTTACTTCAAAAAAAAAATTATTTGAGTTGTTATTTTATGGTTTGTTTTTTCAAGTTTCATCCAAACCATTAAAATGTCTTCATTGAATTTGGTATTTTTGAATTTTCTTGATTTAGTTGTGGAAATAAAGATGGGCATGTTAGTTTGGCAAGAGAGTTTATGGGAAAACAAAATGCCCAAATCGCAAAAAATCCTAAACCCAAATTGTAAAATGAATGAAGAGAATGTTGAATTATCTTTATTAAATGGACTAGTTAAGTATAATTAACATCATATAAATTTACATTAGTAGTATATTTTGTATAAAGTGTGACCATATATATGTAATATATATTTATATTATACATGTATTTTTTTTTAAGTTAAAAAAAACCTTTATTGCTAGGAAATGTTGGCATCGTACATAATAAGGTCTGAAATGAAGTCTGGATGCTCCTCTACCCATATTAATTCCCCAGTAATGATTAGCCCCTGCTTTGCCAGTTTGTGAGCTACATTATTACACTCTTTTGGCGTATGTTCAAGATTGCATTTGGAGAAGAGTCTCATCTTGGCTTGAATCTCTTCGATCAAAGGTCCAGTCGGAGAGAGATCCATGGCTTGGGATTTGCTTTTCTTTATAATTGTCAAGGAATCTCCTTCTAGAATTACTTCCTTGAAGCCCATATTTAGAGCAAAATCCATCGCCGTGACAGCTACAAATGCTTCTGCAATAAAAGGGTTTGATACCCAGTTGATATTCATGCAAATTGCTCCCATTACCAGTCCTTGCGAGTTCTTTATCACTGCTCCAGCTCCTGCCTTTTTTCCTTGCATATCCACTGCTCCATCAAAATTCACTTTATAAATGTCAGAAGGTGGTAGGCACCATTTAGCTTCCTGTATTGTAGAGGGTGGGTTGCTTCTCTTATTTGCCTCATTATACTCATCCTGATAGGAAGTTGCAAAAAGAGCCGATTTTGATGCCTCCCTGCGTGCCTCTCCATGAAATTCATTATTCCTGTCATTCCAAATTGTCCAAGCCACTATAGAAAATAGTTGCAGACTACGGTCATGGTTACTTCCACATAAGTTCTGTTGTAGCCAATCCCTCAATTCCTCATCACTATCTCCTCTAGTAGTCTAGTTCCAGCCAGCATTTTGCCATACTTTATTTGCCCACTAACAGTTTTTAATTGCATAGCACACGTTCTTGTCCCTTTCGCCACATCTCTTACACGTGGTCTCCACTGCTATATGTCTTTTTGCCAAATTAGTTACAACTGGAAGGATGTTATGAAGAACACGCCACATGAAAATTTTTATTTTGCTAGGTACTTCCACTGTCCAAAGCTTCCTCCATACTCCTGCATCGAAATTCCTTTATGAAGATTGAGTCGTCAGTTCCTCCTCCCTCTCTTATACTCTAGATAGCATTTTGTACCCGCTCCTGACTGTGTAATACCCTGTGTTGTCATAGTGCCATATTAACCTGTCTGGGCTGTTCAACTTACTAAGTGGAATTCTTCTTATTTCCTCAGCTTCCTCTTTTGTGAAAATAGCTTGTAAGGTATCCCAATTCCACCTGCTTGTGCTGCTGTTAATAAGTTCAGCTACGATCACATGTTGTTGCTCTAATCTCCTTGGTGAGGATGGCTGAAAGTTTTCTGAGAAAGGTAGCCACTTGTCTTCCCATATCCGTACCGACTTACCATCTCCTATCCTCCATCTTAGTCCCTAGTTTAGCACACCCTTTGTGACCCAAATGCTCCTCCATGTTAGAGACGGGTTTGCTCCTAAAGTAGACTCTTAAAAAGACCCTTGGGGGAAGTATTTGTTCTTTAAGACCCGATACACTAACGATTCAGTGTTTGTTATAAGCCGCCACCCCTGTTTGGCCAGCATTGCCTTGTTGAAATTATTCATCTCTCTGAAACCCAGGCCACCAAGCTGTTTCTGTCTACACATTTTTTTCCAGCTTAACCAATGAACTCCTGTTTTACCTCCACTAGATCTCCACCAGTAATTACTTAGCTGACTGTTCAGTCTATCACAAATAGATTTAGGCAAGAGGAAACATCCCATGACATAAGTCGGGATTGCTTGTAGAATAGACTTGATGTAAACTTCCTTCCCACCTTGGGATAAGACTCTCAATCCCCAACCCTCTGTTCTCAGGTTTAATTTGGCATTAAGATCCTTAAAAACACTTGATCTGTCTCGACCCACCTTGATTGGCATGCCCAAATACTTTTCAATATTTGAAGTGGCTTGGATGTTGAAAAAAATTTTAATAGCATTTCTAGTTTCATCGTCCAGATTACTGCTGAAAAACAGAGTTGACTTTTCAAAATTTATCATTTGCCCTGAACACTCCTCATATAACTTTAGCACGTCCATCACCTGTTGGCATTCGCCTCTGTTTGCTTTACCAAATAACAGGCTATCATCTGCAAAAAACAGGTGACTTATTCAAGGACCAAGTCGACTTGCTTGAACCCCATGTAGTAAGCCTTGTCTTTGCTTATCTTTGAGTAAGGCCGATAAGCCTTCTGTGCAAATCAGATATAGGCAAGGGGATAGAGGATCACCTTGACGTAGTCCTCTACCTGGCTTAAAATTGTTAGAAATATCACCATTAATAATAATAGAGTAAGAGACAGATGATACATAGCTCATAATAATCGAGATCCAATTAGAATGAAAGCCAAGTTTTTGCATCATAGCCTCCAAAAACTTCCACTCTACCCTATCATAGGCTTTGCTCATATCCAGTTTTAAAGCAAAAAAACCCCTTTTTCCCTGTCCTTTTGGTTTTCATCGTGTGCAGCAGTTCATAGGCTACCAAAATGTTATTTGTGATTAATCTCCCAGGTATGAAGGCACTTTGTGAATCACTAATGATATCCGGGAGAAAAGTCTTGAGTCTATTCACTAGTACTTTGGATATAATCTTGTATACAACGTTACAAAGGCTTATAGGTCTGAACTGTCTAATGTTGGATGGGTCTTTCCTTTTGGGAATTAGGAATATATTGGTATGATTGATGTCTTCTAAATTTTTTTCCCCTCTTAAGCATGAAAGACAAAAATTAGTCACATCATTACCAATTGTAGACCAATATTTTTGAAAGAAAAGGGCTGGCATACCGTCAGGTTCGGGTGCTTTGGTGGGGTGCATTTGTTTTAGAGCAGCGTGAATCTCTTCAAGCGTGAACTCTGCAATGAGCCTTTGGTTCATCTCATTCGTAATACAAGGTTGGACTTTCTCAACAAGATCTGCAAATTTTGAAATGTCATTAGAGTGGAAAAGTTCTTTAAAATAGTCTGTGGCAATCCCCTATATCGCAGACTCCTCCACCCTCACTATCCCATTTTCATCCTCTAGGCCCTTTATAGTATTTTTTTCCTCCTTATTGACGCTTGAGAATGAAAAAAGGCTGTATTTTTATCTCCCTTCCTGAGCCAGCTGACGCGTGACCTCTGTTTCCAGTATAATTCCTCCTTTTCCAACCAGCAATCTAGCTCTTTTTTTAATCTTTGTTGTTCCCTTAGCCTATTGTCAGTGGGTGCCATGTGCTTAAGTTTTTCCAATTCCCTACGGATACTGCCTATTTGGACTTTGAAATTTTGATGTTGACTCTGACCCCATTCCATTAGTTTTGCCTTAGTGCCTTCCAATTTTTCAGAGAGTGAAGCTGTTGTTGTATCTTGCCACACTAGCTTAACCTGTTCTTCACATTCTGTTTCTTTGGCCCACTGTTCTTCAAATCGGAACATGTCCCTCTTTTGCTTTCTTTCATTTCTCTGTTCTCCCCATTCCGTATGTACCATTATTGGCTGGTGATCAGAATATGCATTAGTGAGATGCAAAACTAAATAGTTTGGGAATCGAGACCACCAATTATTATTGCCAAGACCACGATCAAGTCGTTCCCTTATGCATGTAGCTTCGGTTCGTCCTCTTTCCCATGTGTACCAGCATCCTCTGTAACCCAAATCCTTTAACCCACAGTCTTCCAGTGTATCTCTGAATGCTTGCATTTGGCTCTCCTTCCTTCTAGCTTGCCCGTGTTTTTCATGTTGCCAGAGTATTTCATTGAAATCTCCAACACAAAGCCACTCCATGCTATTGTTTTCTACCAATTCCCTTACTAAAGCCCAAGACTCACCTCTTTTTCTTGTGTCAGGATCACCATAAAAGCCTGTCAATCTCCAGGCTTGTCCTTCTTGTCCGTCGTTGACCTCCATGTCAATATGCCTCCTTGAAAAACTCCTCAGTTTTAGTTGTATATCATTTCCCCATAACATTGCCAATCCACCACTGTTGCCATCTGGATTTACACTAAAACATGCCTGCATGCCACAACTTATTTTTATTTTTTCCATTTTCCTTTCATGTAGCTTTGTTTCAATGAGAAAGACTACATGGGGAGCTTCTTTATTCACTAGCTCACGTAGAGCATGAACTGCTCGTGGGTTCCCAAGCCCACGACAGTTCCAACTTAGGCATCTCATTGGTGATGGCGGGACTGACTAACAGTCTCCGTCGATATTTTAGTTAAATCCACCTCTTCTTCCTCCCTTCGCTTCTTTCCAACCTGATCAATTTCCATAAATTTCGAAGCTTGTATCTCTGACTTACGCTTCCCTACTTCCTGTATACTCATATTTGGTTCCCCAGATGATTCTCTGGCCCGTCTTTTCCAAGTTTGTCTTCCTTTCAAGCTACTAGGACCACCTCCTTGGCGTAGTCCATTTTCCACATGTTGAGAAGATAAATTATTCCATGCAGATTGCGTTCCACCGTGGCTTGGGATCTCATGCAGATTTGTTTTTTGACTTTGTGCGTGCCATAAATTCCCCTGCACAATATCTCCCTCGGTTATGTGATTTGCCTCATTGATTTCTTGGTTTTTTATTGCATTAAGAACACCTTCCTTGTTTATTGTCCCTTTTTCCATCGTATCCCTATAATTTCTCACGTCTCCAATAGCCTCAATTGTTCCATGATCTTTGCTCATAATTGCTTGATTGTTGCCCGAGAGATCGTGTACTTCTAAAACTGGTGTTGTCCTCGAGTTCGTCTGCCTCGTCTCCGTCACTTGGTCTCCGATCTCCTTGTTGGGTTTTCCTTCCCTTCGTACGCCCTTCTACGTTTCTGGATTGTTGGCTGGCTGTGGTTCTGCTTCCTTCTCCTCCAAATTAATTATTTTGCTGTCCCTTCACAGTATGCCATAGCTTCTCTTCATTGGCTCAGCTCGAAGCCAGTTCCCGTATTGTGACACACCCTTCTTTTTCTCCTCTGCTGGATCCTGCTCACATTCAAGATCAACATGCCCCAATAATCCACACGTGTAGCAGAAATTTGGCAACCTCTCATACTTCAGTTGCCCTATTATGTCGTTTTTTCCTTTCTTGTCTTTGATAACAATGAAACGCCAAATGGGTTTGGTGATGTCGATTTCAACCCATAACCGCAAGCATACTCCCCCTGCTCCATTTGAGTTTGACAAGTCCAAACCTTTGAGAGAACCAAGTTTCCTCCCTATCGTTTCTGCCATCTCCCTTTGAAGCATCTTTAGAGGTAACCCATACACCTGGATCCAGAATAAAGCTTTGTCGAAAGAGTAATCTGTTGAGCACAATTCTCCATCATAGGTCGTCAACGCTAGCAGATTCTTATCAAAGGACCAGGGAGATCCATCCACTACTCGCTTTTTGTCACTCCCAGAGGCAAACTTAAAGAGGAAAAGGTTTTCGTCTAAGATATCTGCTTGCAGTTCTCGGGATAACCTCCAAATAACTTTCATTATACCCACCATTGCATCTTTATTGAAAGACCTTGTAGTTAACAATTTACCAACCAACCAGTATTTCGCTGCTAACAGATCTGAATCTTCCTTTGAATCGTCCACTTCCACCGATCTTTCTCTTCTTCTGTAAGTTTCAGCTTCCCCCATAATTCTTCTAATGTATCGTCCATTTCAACTGCCTCTTCCTTGAGTAAAGCCTTTACCTATACCCTACCTATTGCCACTGACTATTAACTAAAGAACCGACCAAAGCTCTAAAGACTATCTCAAATAATCTCAGAGAAAGAACACTTGTATAGAACAAGACTACCAAAAAACTCTTACAGAGCGTCGCTCCAAAGAGACTCAGTCATATTATACATGTATTAATCCATAATAGAATGAATGTAATATATGAGAAGTCCCTACTCTTAGCACCAATATATAAATAGTGGCTCATTAACTATTTATGAATGAGGGAGAGTGCACAAGAGTAGTCTCTCCTTTCTTCTCCCATGGTTTTGTCTTCTTTACTAACCTCTTGTTCTTTTTCACAAAAAACTCCATGGGATAGTAGCATGGCGCATGTGGACCTACGGGCGATACAGTGGATTTTGGCTCTACTCACCCAAGGTTAGTTTTATTTTTGGTTTTGATTCATGTAAGTGACTTTGGTGAATCTTAAAAGTTCCAATAATTGACATCAAAGCCTCCTCATTTGAAGTTATTGACTGATTCAAAATAAAATAGCCATGAATGAAGCTTAAAATACTTGAAAAATTTTTTTGGTATTTTCGGTTTATATGAACCCATGCATTTTTCATGAATATTTTGACCCAAATTTGGTGTTCTACTATTGCTAGCTACTTGGGCATAAAAAATATGGGTTTTTTTTTTTTAGCTTAAAATGGCTGAAATGGAGGGAAATCAAGTCGAGTCGGGTCAAAAGACTTGGATTTTTGGAAAACCCGTTTGTAGTGAAACAGGTGAAGGAAAAGGTCGAGTGCGTCCCTTGGTAAGGAGCGTGACGCGCCAGAAAGAAATAATAAAAAATTTTAGCCACTTTTGGGCCATACGTTTGGGCCATTATTTTTTAATTTTTGGGCTGTCTTTGTTTTAATTTTTGGGCCAATTTTTTGGTTGGGCTGCTTTTTCTAAAATTGAGCCATTTTTTATTTTTTATTGTATTAGGCCACCATTTTTTGGGTTATTTTGTTTGGGCCATCCTTTTTGGTGATTTGGGTTTTTAATGGTTTTAGGCCATTTCCATTAAATTGAATTGGGCCATTAATTTAGTTGTTAATTTAGTAGGCCATTATGAATATTATATGTTTATTGATTGGGCTAATTTTGAATTATTGTTTTAAGGTCATTGTTGTTAATATATTTTGAGCTTTTAATTTTAAAAATTAAAATGTCATTTTGTTTTATTTTAATTACACGTTAAGATTTCAATTAATTTAGGTCAAAAATAATTTTGTTACATTATGGGCATTTATATATTTAATTATTTTAATTGGCCATTTAGTTTTAAATTAATTTTAAGCAATTAAAAATTAATTAATTTTAGGGCCATTTTGCTTAATAAATTTAGAGGCCATATTGATTAATTAATTTTATTTGGCTATTAAATTTGGATTAATTATTAGCTATTTTGCATAATTAATTAAAAGGTCATTTTGGATTATGATTTTAAGGGCCATTTTGATTAATTAATTATGTGCCATTTGGTTAATTATTTTTTGGACAATTTTGGTTATAACCAAATTTATTTAATAGCCATAATTAATTGTTAAGCCCAAAATTAAAGAGGTATAAGTGAATTTTTTCGAGGAATTAATTTTGAGGTAATTTTTGAAAATTCAATTACCCATTTAATTCATAATTCACTTAATTTTGAAATTTATATACCCATGCCCATAAATTACTAATAGATTATTTGGGTTTTTTTTCGAGTAGTTATCTGGATTTTGATCTACCCATTCGATTAATTACTAATAATTGGCCTAATTAAACAAGTTTAAATAAATTATTTGGGTTTTTTTTTCGACTAGTTATCTAGATTTTGATCTACCCATTCCATTAATAATTTATTTAAACAAATAAACTCTCTAAAAAAAAATTGTTTTATTATTTGAATATTCACATTCATATGGAATTAATTAATTAGTATTGGACCTAAAATTACTACATATGCTTCAGGAATTACATATTTTGAGAGTAGTTAACTTTGGTCACTTAATTATGTAAATATTCTTAAAGTTATAAATCATTAATTAGATTTACTAGTACTTGCCTGTCGCAAGAATGGTTATTAAGATTTTTTATGATTATTTTGATAACTTTAAAGAGAGAATAATAAGGTAATATTTAGTGATAGTTGGAAATTTGTCAAGATCTCTAGAAGTGACAATTCTATCCATGTTAGATTGCTTGTTGCTTCGAAAGATGCTTGGGTAAGAGAGGATTTTGTTTCAAATTTGTCAAGATCTCTAGAAATGACAATTCTATCCATGTTGGATTGCTTGTTGCTTCGAAAGATGCTTAGGTAAGAGAGGATTTTGTTTTGGATATACATGATTTTCCTACCTTGTCGGTGTGTGATCATTTAGGCTTATATTCAACTAGTTTTGTTTTATTCTTTGTAACGTATGTAAGGCCCCAGTCCACACAGCAAGGTCAACTTACAATTATGAGGTGGCAATCACCCACACTTACTCAATATATTGTTCGCTTTGAGCGGTCGCCCCCCTCACGGCTTTATTCCCCACTGGGATGCGTCCATTCATGTTCGAACCTAAGACCCCTCAAGTAAATGGGTTCTACAAAAATCATACCATTTGAACAAGTTGTCCAAATGGTATGATGTTTGTAGAACCCATTTACTTGAGGGATCTTGGGTTCGAACGTGAATCGATGCGTCTCAGTGGGGAATAAAGCCTTGAGGGGGGTGACCGCCCAAAGCGGACAATACGTGAGTGAGTGTAGGCGATTGCCACCTCACGATTGTAAGGTGACCCCGCTATATGACTGGGGCCTTACATAAAAATGCGCGTTTTTATGTAAGGCCCCAGTCACACAGCAAGGTCACCTTACAATCGTGAGGTGGCGATCGCCCACACTCACTCATGTATTGTCCGCTTTGGGCGGTTACCCCCTTCATGGCTTTATTCCTCACTGGGAATCATCCATTCTCGTGTGAACCCATGACCCCTCAAGTACATGGGTTCTATAAACATCATACAATTTGGACATCATCTAGGAGGAGGAGATCTTCTGGATTAACAAATCTCATTCGAATCTCATGATGACATATGCCAATATTATTGCCAGAAGAAATATTATTAAAAGATCTTAATAAAAGGCTGTCGTAATGTATTAAGTTTTAGAAAGAAAACCTAATAGCTAGACACAAAATCTATGGAGTCGCCACCAACCATTCTACCTAGGTGTGATTGGTCACCTATTTAAACTATTGATAAGGATTGGTCTACATCTCAAATTTAGGGTTCGGGAGTACGGTTACATGTGAGGAAGGATTAGCACCCTCACAACGCCCATTCTAAAATGGCACCAACTAATTTTAGGTTATCTCAAATTTGCCTTAGTTAATCTTAAGTTCAATAATTTAATATTGGAAAATATTTCTAAGCATCCTCCATTAAGCTGGTGAGATAGCTTAAAAAATTCTCCTCACCTCAAGAGTATTCAAGTAGTACTATACGACTTGCTTGAAGAGGTTCCGTCGTCAGATTCATTTTAATGTTTTATGAAAACTTCTAATTTTGACTCCTATCTAATTCATTCTCGCTATCTTATCATTTTTACTACTTTTATTTTTTTTATTATTTTATTAATGTTTAATTTTATTAATTTATTTTATTAGAGAAAGAATATGAACTATTTTTCTCAAAAATTCTTTTTAGACCTTCCATTTAAGATCTTGAAAGAAATTGCTTGACCTAAAGACTTCCAAACTATTACTTAAGCGTAATCTCTTTTGGAATCTTATTATCGGAGTAATCAATACTCAATCTCAATAATTATTATTAACTATTATAATCCTATTTTATCATTTATTATCATTATTATTTATTATTGTTGTTATTATTATTATTATTATTATTATTATTATTATTATTATTATTATTATTATTATTATTATTATTATTGTTGTTTCTTTATACTTTAGCTTTGTAACTAATTATTTTAATTTTAATACGTCTTATTTTACTTTTAGACTAAATATAAGCTATTAGTTATTGAAAACCCTCTTTAGACCATCTATTAAGCTGGTGAGGTCTTTGAGAGAAACTTTCTAACCTAGAAATGTTCAAGAAAATCACTTAAGCGTAATTCTCTTGATATTTCATCATTGGAGTAATTCATATTCATTATTATTTTAATATCTAATTCTGGTTATTTTATTTATTTCTTCCCTTATTTTGTTACGAACCATTAATATCTTTTCTAATTTTGTGACTAATTATTTTTATTGTTATTTTATAATAAACTTAATTTATTTTATATTTATATTTTAAAAATGAATATGAATTATTTGTTATCAAAAATCCTATTTAGACCCTCCATTAAGCTGGTGAGGCCTTGGATAGAATTTTTTTACCTTAAGATCTCTAAAAGTACCACTTGAGCGCAGTCCCTTAAGAGTTCCATCGTCGAAATAATTCATCTTTTTATTTATCCCTTATTGTAATTTTGTAACTTAAAGATTTAATTATTTTTTTCTAAAGGATCTTATTTCCTAAAAAAACCTATCATATAAATTATACAATCACATTATTTAATTAAATCCTAATGCAAATGTATAATAATATCATCATGTAAATAAATCATCTTACACCAATCAAATACAAAATTAATAAACTCTAGCTCAAATTAATTATCTTACAAGTTTTCATTAATTAATTTTTAACTCCAATCAGCATGCATATTATTGCTCATATCAATCTAAAATATGGATCATTATACAAACTTAAATATACCACATCATTATTATCAACGTATGAATTATCAAATTAACTATTAAAGTCATCGTTTAATTAATTAATAAAATAAGCAAAGAAGGAAAGAAAAGAACCTGGAAACGAATCTGCCTACCTTGTTTCCTTGATATTGACTTACACTTTCCACTTTCCTTTAATCTGATGACGTACTACAAGAACAGTGGTGCAGATTGGAAAACACTGCAGCAAAGAGGGGCCAAAACCGCCGCAAATAGCTGTATTAGTTAGGCAATGCGTAGGTAGCAGGAAAACCCGTAAAGGAGCTTGCGACACTACGACAGGTCGACACTAGTAGCAGCAACTAGGCTGGCGTGGGGCTGTTCAAGACTAGCGGCTCTGTTCTTTACTGTTATGGGCACCCGGGAGAGCCACCGGCAGCGGATGTGGCTGCTTAGCGTGGTGGCTTCACAACAAGCTTGAAAGTGATCGAGGCAGCAGGAGACGGCTCCAAAGCAACAAGTTAGCAGGCAGGCTAAGACATTCACGCAACAGTGAGAAGCCGATTCAATGGGTTGGTGCATGAGTGCTCGGATCGGGACAGAGTAGAAAGAAACAATGTTGACTCCAAGCAGAGTCAGTGTAGAGTGCGATAGAAACAAGCCTAGGACGATGGTGGCAATAAACTAAGGGCAGAAAAGCGCTGTTTCCAGCAGTAAGGATGGCAGGGATGCAACAGTAGAAGAGTGGTGTGGCGTAGAGCAATAAAAAAAATGAGAAAAGGTTGTGTCGGGGTTAGAAGCAGGAGCAGTCAGTAACAGAGACGTGAACGTGCAATAAACTGTGGCGATGGCGAGGTGTGGTTGTCCTTAGTAAGGTGGAAACTTAGCAGTGATGATGATGGATGGTGAATCTAGGTTTAAAGAGGTTGGGACAACAAAGAGAAGGCTGCTCTGTCATGTAGACACTGAAATGTGCAGGAAGCTGAGTTGAAGATGATGAACTGTAGCTTTTTGGTGAAGACGCAGTGAAGATGATGGATAGTGAGCAGTGAGGAGACGGTGATCGTGAGGCAAGGTTTGGGTGTTTAGATGATAAAAATAGTGAAAGAGGCTCTCCGCTTAGGTTTTTTTTCTCTCCCCTGTATCTTCTTTTCCCCCCTCTTCCTCATTCTCTCTATATCTCTTGGCTTTATAACCAATCAACTTCAAAAAGGAAATTTGAATAAGGAAATTATTAAAATCCCTTAATGGTGCCTACCATCATGGGATTTTTATTGACAGCCCATGATTCCGTCTTATTTAATTTTACTGCTAATTTTTATTCATGGTAACAAGATCAACTTTGGTCAGCCCTTAATTTGCATGTGATTTATTTTGGGTTTTCTTGAAATAAGGTTTAAATGGGTGTTAGGGTTATAAGATATTAAGATCTGCATTGAGATTTAAGGTTTGACCAAAGTTGATTATTTCCATTTTTTATTTTTATATTTTTTACCTTTTTATTTTTATTTTTTTTATTTTTTATTTTTATTAAAAGAGAATCGTTCGGACAAAATTAGGTGTCTACAAAGGTCATTTTAGAAGAAGAAATTTGCCAAAATCTACTTCCTATTCTAGTTCCACCAACACCTCTAAATATCAATGTGTGCCACTTTTGTTATAAACTTAGGCACAAAAGGGTAGTTTGTAAGAGTCCTTCTAGATTGGGATGTGTGTAAAAAAGGCATTCTGTTAGCCTTTGTTTCGGCTCCAATCTAGGAGATATGCTCTCGAATTATTAGTGGTTGGATATTTGTGCTATTATTAATAAAGCCATAAACAATTGAAGACCAAATAATGGAAAATTGTTATGAATTGGGGCTATAGAGCTAAAATCTATGCCGAAAACATAAAGATCAGCCAAATTGTTGTTACATTTTGTAGACAGTTTTGGAATTATTGTCAATTTATACTTTTCATTCTGATAACTAAAAAGTATTTCTAATTAGTAACAACAAGTGTACTAATTTTGGTATTCTATGTAATGGATTATATATAGTAGACTTGTACCTCAATATTAGGCGAATTTTCTTCAATTGTGAATGATGTGACTGTCAATTTTGATTGTGATAGAATAGTTAATAAAGTTGTGGCATGAGTTAAGGACATTTTGAGGCATATGTAGAGATTGCATTTAGAAAAATTTTGCTGCTAATGTTAAGGATATGATTAGCAGATATGGAGATGATTAGGAACTTATATATACCGACATTTGTAGATCATTTCCACATACTGTATTTAGTAGATATAAGCACTTCATCAATTTAACTAAAGATCATTCTGATGTAAGTCATATTGAGTAAAAGATCTAATCTTATAGAAGCCTTAAGCATTCTGATTGATTCCGTTGTGTAGCTTACAATAGGTAAGCTGCTTAAGGAAATGGTCAGACAGAGGTGATCAATATTGTGCTTAGTATAATAAAGCTAGGCGAAATCATATACCGGATTTGGATTAAGTGCATTGTAGGATTATGTATTGACGTCTAGTATGCTGTGCTTGGAATACTGGAACAGAGTGAGATTGCAATAATAGTTATTCGTACATTTTGATTTAGTACAATTTAGGTTGATCACTCCAAATTTCAAAATTCAGGTATAGTGAAGTTATGAAAATTGTAACTCTCATTCAAAGTTAATCTCCACGCAAAATCAATTCCCAAAATTCATCTTAAGTTGTAGTCAAATAAGAAGCCGAGTTTATGTCGCTTTCTATTTTTAGGGTTATAAAGTAAGGCAAAAGCCTATAACCCGCAGTCAAGAAAACTTGACAAGCAAACTGTTAGCGGCAATTCTGTTGGTTATTGCATCAGTTATAAAGATTCTAGATTTTGGTTTCTCATCATATGACATTGGAATTATTGAGTCTGACAATGCAATCTATTTAAAGGATGCTTAAATAGTGGGAGTTATGAACTCTACAAAGTCGTTAATGAAGTACATATTGTTGTGCCAGTCCCATACATGCGTTACATATTGATGGTAAAAGACCATAACCAAAAGAATCAATAGTTGATCTCAATACCGTATTTCTGAACCTATACCTGAACTTACAGAGGAACATGAATGTGAGATTCATGTGTCTTCTGATTCTAATGTTTGTTAGGAGCCTATACTAATCTGAACTCTTAGAGCTGGATATTTACCGCGCAGGATGAGTAAGCATCTATGTTGTATAAAGATGTATGAGATCTATTTGAGTTGTCATATCATTGTAGAGCAAAACAGACTCTAAAGATTGGGTAGAAGATTTAAAGCCAAATTTGGTCAAAGTTTTAAATAAAGAGAATGAATCAGTTTTATGAATAACTTCTTTCCTATTTCTACGTAAGATTCTTTCAAAATCATGATGGTAATTGGTAGCTCATTTTGATTAGGAGGTACATTTTGGATATTAAAATGTCTAAATGAGCAACCTAAAATTTTGTAGTTCCTAAAATGGAACATATAGTTTGTGAAGTCAAGGAGTTCATTTGCGAACATTAAAAGGTATCCAGACTGTAATATGTAAAGTTTAATGAGATTGTCACTTTAAGGAGAACACATTTGATAACTGGATCCATTGTAAGGTTAGTGGGAGTAATTATATGCTTATTGTGCTCTCAATTGATGATATCAAATAGCAGCTAATAACACTGACCTGTTGTATGAAACAAAGTTCATGTCATCATGTCACTTCAGGATGAAGAATCTAAGTGAGGCTTTATTTTATTTTATTTTAGGGATTGAGATTCTCGTGACATATCTATAGGCATACTCTGTTGGTCCCATAAAACTTACATTATGTGTGTTAAGTAGGTTTGATGAATATTGTTCTCCTATCTGAGGCGCCCTTTAGTGAAAAGTAACATCTTGTGAAAATCTCAAAGTCTTCAAAATAATAATGAAAGAGCTCATATTGAGTGTTATGTATGCCTTATTGTGGGTAATTACTGTATGCTCAAGACATTTTGATGCTATGCATGTTATAGGTATATTTCAGAAATACTTAAGCGTTCTTGAAATAAAAAGCTAGAAGCTGCAAAGAGAGTATTTGGATATTTACAAGTTTGACATTTTGGGTTTGGTTAGATATTTTAATGTTAATTTTGCATGCTATCCAGATGGTGGAAATTATTTTGGTTATAATTTTGTATTACATAAAGGAGCTATTTTTGGGAAAGTGTATTTGTTTTGCATGCTATCCAAATCAGGTTTAGTTTTTTTGTATTTGTTTTTATATTTTTTTGGTTTTTTACTATTTAGATGGAATTTTATCAAATTTTATTTTTTAAAATTTTTATTGTTCACTTTGATCAAAATGTCTCACGTTTTGTCCCATAAAAGGCATCTAACAAGTATGGGTTCATGTATCTACATATTAGCATTGCAGAGTCTCACAAACTCTTGATGTGGGATTAGGGTGTCAAGATCACATTAGGTGCTGAAAATCTAGAGGTGGCTCCAACCGTGTAGCACTTAGTTCCCTGTAGGAATCTAGAAGTGGCTCACATGATGTAACACTTAGGTCCCGTGTTCCGGTTGGTAGATCACCTCTAATATCATTTACAAATACCCGCACCCAACTTGGGGTATTATCCGCTTTGATCTGAAAGTCTCACAATCTTGTCTCACAAAAAGTGCCTCGCAAGTATGTGTTCAAGTCTATACAGAAAGAATATTGCAGAGTCTCACAAACTTACGACATAAGATTAGGGTGTTACAACTCCCTTCTACATGCTTTGATTTTTAATTTTGAAAAAACTCGTAACGTTCGTCTAATCTTTTATTTTTTGGTGCTAATAACGTTCGTCTGATCTCACTTCAGCTCTTGTCACAAAATTTCTTGGCTGGAGAAAAATTTCAAACGCTGGGTCCCTAATCAATTAGTAGATATAAAACATGAGATCCTAATTTTGATTTTATGCGAAGATTACATACCAGTAGATGATGTTAGCCATTAGGGAATTGAACTCTACAAAACTTATAAAATGAAATGTTCGTATTTAATAAATTAATTGATAAATTTTAATTTCACAAACTAGAGTAAAATTTTGTCACATGTTTTAATTTTTTAATATTTTTTATTTTTTAATATATTTTAAATATGCATTTTTTATAAATATATGTATTACTTTGTTAGTTTTATTTGTAAAATTTTTATCAAATAATTTTTCATAAAATATGATTGTAAAAAGAAAAAAATTTCTAGCAAGAATTTATAAAGAGAATAAATATTCAGACTGCTCTATAGTACTCCTATTTATGTTTCTGCTCTTCTTTAAATCAGGCAAGGGAACCTAGTACTTCACATCGTAATTATCGGTAATCTCTCAGTCAAAAATAACATGATTTCATTAGCACAAATATTGACGACAGTTATTGGACCAAAAAAAAAATTGACAACAGTTAAAAAAAAAAAACATACTTTTTGTATTCTTTTTCCTGTAAGAAGCTGGAAACTGCTACAGAGGCCCCTGGCTTTTGGCTGGGGCCGCGGTTTCGCTGCGCTGCAGCAAAGGCCCTGACAAGAATCAAGTGGATGGTCTCCACATGACGTGTGTGGCTCCCATTAACCCAACTTGTTCCTTGTTCCAATCGTATCAGACGAATCAGAATTTCATCATCCTCTTTTCGCATCTTTTTTTTTTTTTTCTGTTTTGTACTACAAAACTGAACATTTCCACGTAATGGCTCAGTGATTCTTTGGTGATAATCTTTTTTTCTGTTTGTTTTGTGGCAAAGACTAAGAAAACTCTCAATCCTACTATCCTCCGAACACAAAACTCTAATTAAAGAGATTAGTGGGTCATTTAATTAGGACAACTGCAAACAAATTAAGATTAAAAAGATAATTTTCAATCAATTTAGGTTTTTATTAATAACATTAAATTTACTCTTAATCGTAGTGTTTATATTAATTTTACAATAAAATAAAAAATTTCTATTTTGCCAAAAAAAAAACTTGTAGTTTCTAAGAGAGATTTTTCATCACAATAAATTGTCAAAACAACATTTGGACATACTTCTATAAAAACTTTTAATTTGTGATGTCATGCATGAAAAAAACATAAATTGCCATATTTTTTATTTTTAAAATTAAGAATTTTGTAAGTTAGAAGCCCGAACTTCAACATTTGTATTTTTTTTATTTTTTTTTCAAATAAAAAATTCTCTAAAGTAAGTTAAAAAAAAAGTGATAGCAAAATGTTTGCCCAAATTGTAATTTTAATATTCTACATTCTACTGTCCCTAACTCTCGTGCGAATTAATTAATTTCTAATGCTAAAGCATTTATAC
Source organism: Heritiera littoralis (assembly GCA_031772115.1). NCBI lineage: Eukaryota > Viridiplantae > Streptophyta > Magnoliopsida > Malvales > Malvaceae > Heritiera > Heritiera littoralis. Next base: position 6,420,791 of record JAPDPK010000023.1, read on the forward strand.
CTTAATAAACCAAGAAACAAATTTATTTATACCTTAATAAACCAAGAAAAAAATTTATATTGTACTCTTCATTATTTGTTGAATAAAACAAATGGGGAGACGCTTTAGATTGTGACAATTTTAATTGAGTATAATTCGACATAAAACAGAAAAAAATTGACTTTAATTTTCCGCCAATATTGTCTCTGCTCGGCCTTGTTTGCCAGAAAGGTTTTTTATTTTTTGGTTACAGTTTGCCAGAAAGGTTCGTCTCAATTATAATTGGCCTTTCTTTTTTTTATTTCTTTTCATGATTGTACGAACAAACTTATATTGAGAAACGAGAAAGGAACTCGATGAATTCAAAGATTAGCAACTTGAGTGTGTTAAGGATGAAAATTTTAATGAGGTTGGGTTGATGAAAGCCTTGTTTCATCTTTAAGCATTATTTGGTAAGAAAAATGGGAAGGGAAAAGGATTAAAAATTTGTTAATTTAATAATAATTTTTTATAATTATTTTCTTAATTTGTAATATAATTAATATTTTTTTTATCTATTTCATAACAAAATTTTAAAGAGGAGACAAGCTTTGGGTATGTAAAATGCCAAGGTATGTGAATTTGGATTAATTTTATATTGAATTAATTTATGCAATTATATGTTAATTTGTAAGTCTTTTAATTAATTTATTTGGTATGTTTATGGGCTTTTACAGAATGTAGTAGTTACTAATTTTTTATATATTCATATATATTAGGAGTTGTTATATTTTTTTTTACATGTAATAATCTCATAAATAATTAAAAGAAAAAAAATATAAATGGGCCTGAAAACGTCAAATTACATTTTCAATTATTAGAAGCTCTTAACTATAACACACTAAACAACAAATTATACGTAATCAATCTTAACAAGTTGTTCTCAAGAATCTCAACTAACAAACTAACTAAAGGGATATATATATATATATATATATATATATATATATATATATATATATATATATATATATCTTGAAAATGTTAGAATTAAAACATCCACCAAAGCCCATTAGTACAATGAATTTGGAAGCAACACTAACCTTTTGTGGGTAAGCAAAATACCCACCATAACCAATGCCAATGCCACTGTTGGAGGAAGGAGGAGATCGTCGGAGGTCCGTCGAAGCTCCATCACGCCAGCTACTGTCCATTATGGCCATCTGTTGAGAGAAAATGAGAGGATGATGGTGAGGGAAAATGGAGAACAAGAGAAGAGAGGGAGAGTGCTACTGCTGTGCACTTCTCCAGCTAATTACAAATGAATAATGGGCCTTCACTTATATAGTGGTGCCAGCAGTAGGGACCTCCCATATTTTTAAAACATGTATTATATCCGTCCCATTCAGGATAAATACATATATAATATAGATATATTACGTATATATATGGTCACACTATAGACAGAATATGCTACCAATTAATTTATATGATATTAATTACACTTAATTAATCCACATTATTGAGATAATTCAACATTCTCCCACTTGGACAATTAAGTTAATTAACAAAATATATCATATAATCTCAATATGTATTCGTAAGCCCTCTAAATACATTGTACCGAAAGGGTACAAATGTGTAGACTCATACATACTTTAACGACAACAAGTCTTTTATAAGCTTCAAAATGCATCTACAGACAGGGTACAAATGCGTAAACTTATAAAGACTGCAACAAAAATAGTAGTATTGGTGTGAAATGGAAATGATATGAAAACAGAAACAATATCCATTTCCATTAGGTCCATGCATCTAAACCGAATGATGCCTTGCTTCAACGGAAACCTATGAGACCAATATGGAATGTCTCATCCAACAGAATGCCATATTCATCAAAATGCGCTCAAACAAAAGATATGCATATATGGCAAGTGGGAATCCATTAATACAGTTATAACTGATTTCATTGCAGAGCTCCCACTAACTTAATACAGCAAATGGCTCCACATGCCTCATAAAAGTGCTATGTCGTCAAAGCACTTTAGCAGCCAAACTTTTAGTTAGATAGAATGAGCTCTTTAAAAACATATGCTCTATAATCCAATCAAGTAATGGATTCCATTGTTTCTCTCTAACAAAATCGAATGATGATATCTAAATATTTAGAGTGTGAGGAACTCCTGGTATTTTAAGAGAGAAAATACTTGCTGCAACATTACCACAGTTCATCTCCTGGACTTCGAAATGGCAACCACAGAAAACCAGCCCTGAGATGAAATTCTACAGCCTAAATGGCCCATCATGTAGCTTTACAACATACTACATATTTAGCCTCCACAATCAAGGATGCTGTAAGTGTTTACCTTATACTTTCCAAAATACAGCTCCTTTATGTCACAAATATATATAACTAAAATAATTTTCAATATCTGGATAGCTTGCAAAATTAACATCAAAATATCTGACCAAACTCAAAATGTCAGATTTATCAATATCCGAATACTCTCTTTATAGCTTCCAGTTCTCTATTGCAGGATCGCTCAAGTATCTCCGAAATACACCTATAACATACACAATATCCAAATGTGTATAAACTTGAGCATACACAGATTATCCACAATAAGGCATACATCACACTCGATATGAGCTCTTTCATTATCATCTTGGGGACTTTGAGATTTTCACAATATGTGACTTTTCACTAAATTACATCTTATTAGGAGAACAATATACAATAAACCTACTCAACACTCAATATAGGTTTTATGAGACCAATAATGTATGCCTATTGATATGTCACGAAGAATCTCAATCCTTAAAAAAAATAGAGCTTCACTTAGATTCTTCGTCCTGAAGTGACATGACGACATGGAATGTCTCATACAATGGGTCAGTGCTATAGGCTGCTATTTGATATCATCAATTTAGAGCACAATAAGTACATAACTCCCACTGACATCGCAATGGATCCAATTATCAAACGATAATGTTCTCCTCAAAATGACAATCTCATTAAACTTTATATGTTACAATCTGGATGCCTTTTAATGTTCATAAATGAACTCCTTGAGTTCGCAAACTGTATGTTCCACCTTAGGAACTACAAACTTTTAGGTTGCTTTATTTGAAGCCTTGGCCGAATTTGACTTTAAATCATTTACTTAATCTCTAGAGTCTCCCTTTTGGTCTACAATGATGTAACAACAGAAATAGATCCCATGCATCTTTGTGCAACATAGATGCTTACTCATCATGCATGACTAATATTCAACTCTTAGAGTTCGGATTAGGATAGTCTCCTGACAAACATCAGAATTAGAAGACACATGAATCTTACATTCATGTTCTTCTGTAAAGTCAGGTGCAGGTTCGAAATATGGTATTGGGATCAATCATTGATTCTTTTGGTTGTGGCTTTTCATTAGTAAAAGATGATGCATATATGGGAATGGCACAACAAATGTATCTTAATAATGACTTTGTGGGGTTCACAACTCTCACTCTTTAAGTCATCCACTAAATAGATTGCATTGTCAGACTCAATAATTCTAGTTTCACATAATCAGAAAATAAAATCTAGAATTTTTCTAGCCGATATAAAAGCTAACAGAATTGCCGCTGATAATTTTCTCGTCAAGTTTTCTTGACTATGGGCTATAGCTCTTTTGCCTTACCTTATAACCCTAAACATAAGAAACGACATAAAATCGACTTAATGTCTGACTATAACTTGGGATGCATTTAGGAACTGGTCTTGCTTGGAGATCAACTTTGAATGTGAATTGCAGTTTTAATTTCACTCCACCTAAATTCCGGATATTTGAAGTGATTAACATGAATCGTACTATATCAAAATGTACGAATGATTATTACTGCAATCTCATCCTTGTCGGTATTCCAAGCATGCATACTAGGCGTCAATACATAATCCTATAGTGCACTTAACCGAAAACCGGTATATGATTTCGCCTAGCTTCATTATACCGAACATGATATTCATCACTACTATCTGATCATTGCCTTAAGCAGCGCAGCGGAATTAATCAGAATGCATAAGGCCTCTACAAGATCAGATCTTTCACTCTATATGACCTATATCAAAATGGTCTTTAGTGAAGGTGATGAAACACTTATATCCACTGAATACAATATGTGAAAATGATCTACAAATGTCAGTATACATAAGTTCCTAATTATTTCAATATCTACTAATCATGTCCTTAATATTAGTAGTAAGATCTCCCTTAATACAATCTCTTCATGTGCCTCGAAATGTCCCTAACTCTTACGCCACTATTTAATCGATTTCTTATCTATCCTATCATAATCAAAATCTACAGTCACATCATTCACCATTGAAGAAAATTTGTTCAATATTGGGGTACAAATCTACTGTGTACAATCCATCACGTAGAATGCCAGAATTAGTACACATGTTGTTACTAATTAGAAATACTTTTCTGTTATCGAAATGAAAAGTATAAACTGACAGTAGTTCAAAAAATTGTCTTCAAAATGTAACAACAATCTGGCTATATTTTCAATATGGATTCTAACTCTATAACCCCAATTCACCACAATTTTCCCTTATTCTATCTCCGGTTGCTTATGGCTTTATCAATAATAGCACTGATATCCAAACACCAATAATTAGAGGGCATATCTCTTAGATTGGATTCAAAATAAAAGCTAACAAAATGCCTTTTGCACATCTCAATCTAGAGGACTCTTGCAATCTACCTCTTGTGCCCAGGATTATTACAGAAGTGGCACACATTGATATTTAGAGATGTTGGTAAAATCAGAATGGGAAGCAAACTTGGCAAAAATCTTCTTCTAAAATGACCTTTTATTGAGACCTCTTAATAATATTTTCTTTTAGCAGTAATATTTGGCATGTATCATTATTATGGCAGAATGAGATCTGTTAACCCAAAAGATCTCCCATTCTTGAATGACAATATGAATTTTGATATTAAAATGTCATACTTCCTTCTGCATTAAATGAGATCTGCAAATTTAGAAGATCTCCCACTCTTTACCCCAAAAGGAAGTAGTACTGAATCTGGCAAAATCCTATAGCAACCTTTATCCATCTTATGCGAACTACTTTCTAATGGCATCCATAAATACTTTTTGGTTTTCATTAATTGGAACACTTTCTCTGATGTGCTCATTAATGACATGTCCTTATAATCAGATGATTCTTACTTGAGTGTTCCTAAATTTCAAATATTTTGTCCTCAAAGAGCTCACGTTTTGGGTATAGAAGATAAATCGATTCTCGGGACTACTTCCTAGTTTAATATATATCCCTAACCGTAGAGAATAATTCATACTATCTATCTAATTTGATCCTGCTAGAAATTCGATATGTGATAGTTGCACAATATGGAGGCTAGTGGAATAACTCAATAAATTCCACAATACACTATCGAGGATAAAACAAAACTAGTTGAATACAACCTGAATGATCACCCACCGACAGGGTAGGAAGACCGTGTCATATCCCAACCAGAATCCTCTCAATCCCAAGCATCTCTAAAAGCAACTAACAATCCGACAGGGAGAGACTAGCCACTTCTAGATACCTCAGTAAATTTATGCAACTGCAACTGCAACTATCACTATGCATTGCCTTATTATTATATCCTTAAAATTATCAGAATAAATCGTCAAAAAATCTTCATTACTATTCCTACGACAGGCAAGTACTAGTCACTCCAATTAATGATTTATAATTTTAAGAATTTTCATATAATTAATTGACTAAAATTGACCACATCTAAAATATGCAATTCTTGAAGCATATGTAGTAATTTTAGATCAAATATCAATTAATTAAATTAATTCAACATAAATGTGAATATTCAAATAATAAGACAATTTTCATTCCTAGAGAGTTTATTTATTTAAATAAATTATTAATGAAATGGGTAAAACATAATCCAAAATGGCTCAACAAAATACCCAAATAATTTATTTAAACTTATTTAATTAGGCTAAATATTAGTAATTTATGGGCATGAATATATATTTCAAAATTAAGTGAATTATGAATTAAATAAGTAATTGAATTCCCAAAAAATTACCTCAAAATAATTCCTCCAAAAATTCACTTATACACCTTTAATTTTGGGCTTAACAAATAATTATGGCTATTAAATATCCAAAATTGTCCAAAAATTAATTAATCAAATGGCTCATAATTAATTAATCAAAATAGCCCTTAAAATCATAATCCAAAATAGCCATTAATTAATTATGCAAAATAGCCACAAATTAATCTAAATTTAATAGCAAAATAAAATTAATTAATCAATATGGCCCCTAAATTAATTAGGCAAAATGGCCCTAAAATTAACTAATTTAATTACCCAAAATTAAATTAATACTAAATGGCCAATTAATAAAATTAAATAAATCATGCCCATAATACAACAAAATTAATTTGACCTAAATAAATTATATGTTAAGGCCTAATTAACATAAATAAATAACCTTTTATTTTATTTCATTTATTTTAATAATGATTGGCCCATTAAAATACAAGACAAATATTGGCCCAATTTAAAATTTTGCCAACAAATAATTTTGGCCCCAAAATAAAACAAAACATCCCAAAAAATTGGCCCAAGACTTAAAATTTACCCAAAATCGGGCCCAAAAGAATGGCCCTAAAACGAGTGGGCCCCTACAAAATAATTAGCCGTTTTTTTTAATTTTAATTCCAGAAGCGGGCGCGTGTGTGACACGCGCTCGCATAACCGAAAATTGGGGCCTTAAAGGGGCTGTGTCGCCCGAAAACGGACAAAAAATTGCAGAAACCAGTTTCATACCCGACCTGGTTATAATTTCACCATTTCAGTCTCGTTTTTGACCCATTTCAATTCATTTTCATGGCATTTTCATCAAAAATTCATCCTCAATCAATATATGGCATTATTTTGGCTCAAAAAAGCATAAATCTTTTGGGTATTGAATAAATCCGAAAAATACCCAAAAATTAAAAAATGCATAAATCTCATTTCTTCTTCGAAAATGGCTAATGGCTTTAAGGTGAGGATGCTCTGATACCAATTGTTATAATTAAAACATCTACCAAAGCCCATTAGCACAATGAATTAGGAAGAAACACTAACCTTTTGTGGGTAAGCAAAATACCCATCATAACCAACGCCAATGCCACTGTTGGAGGAAGGAGGAGATCGCCGGAGGTCCGTCGAAGCCCCATCACGCCAGCTGCTGTCCATTATGGCCATCTGTTGAGAGAAAATGAGAGGATGATGGTGAGGGAAAATGGAGAACGAAAGAAGAGAGGGAGAGTGCTACTGCTGTGCACTTCTCCAGTTAATTACAAGTGAATAATGGGCCTTCACTTATATAGTGGTGCCAGCAGTAGGGACCTCCCATATTTTTAGAACATGTATTATATCCGTCCCATTAAAGATAAATACATATATAATATAGATATATTACGTATATATATTGTCACACTATAGACAGAATATGCTACCAATTAATTTATATGATATTAATTACACTTAATTAATCCACATTATTGAGATAATTCAACAGAAAATGGGTATCGATTTAATAATTTTGTAATTAGAATTTGACATTAGAATTAAATTTGACGATTCCTAACAAAATTTTCTGCTCAAAAACACAGTTTAAAGCAGAAGTGTCTTGGAATCATATCCAAAAAAAGTTCCACTTTTAGACGACAGGATGGTCCCATTCGAGAAATTATCTTCGAGCAAAAGGAAAATTGAGCTTTCTGCATCAACGAAGTGCTTATTAATGTTTGATGTGTGTCAGTTAAGTTACGTAGTAATAATTTTTCTTCATCCATGGAAAAGATTTGTTAAAAAGGCTATATTTCATTTGCACGTGATTACCATATATCTACAGCAACGACAGCCAACTTTTTAAGGTTTCAAAATCTGTTTTCTTCTGTTTGCCTTCTTTGTGGCAACGCTCTATTATCTTTGTTCTGTCTTAATAATTGGTCTGTGTGTGTTTTTTCAGGTTCACTGCAGTTCATTGCGATCTGTAAGATCTATTGAATCATAGAGCGAAAATATGACGTTTTCTGCCGTGGCATTTTCTATGGGAATATGATGATGGGAATTATTTTAATCTCTCTCAATTTCACAGCACAGGCAGACATTATTCACTTCTTCATTTTTATCATGCTCAGCCCAGGTATGGCACATGGGATATCAAGACTTTAAATTCGAAGTTTCTGTAGTTATTAGAGATAGGGTAGATGCATTGTGTTATAGCCCATAATCCAAAAGCCCAAATAAAGGGCTCAAGCACAGCCGACGCATTGAGTCCAGGTTGAAAACTAAGTAACAAGCCCAAGAACCAGCCCAGGCCTGATCGCCTACTTGGCAAGCCACTTGTGACATGACGTTTGACAGTCGCCTGACAGCTGTCTAAGCCCCTTGGTTATTCATAGTCGTGTGAGCCACCTAACCCACGCATAGCAAAGAGCCCCGTGAAAAGGGACATCTATGACAGGACTTCACGCACCCATTAGCTATATAAGGGCAAGAGCCCGTAAGTGAAAGCAAAATTTGAACACTCTTTCCATTACAGGCATATTCATCATTCTATTCTTTTCCTACGTTTCTCTTGCCCTTTTCTCCCTTCTTTTCTTAGGCTCTTTACTTGCGTATTGGAGCAGAGCTAAAACTTCAACTCCCTTCCTCACGATTCTTATCATTCAGGATCAACCATACCAGCTAAAGGCAATAGAAAGCTCGAGTGATCCAGTATCACTATTGTTGAAGACATCAACGATTCGCGCTGTTTGTGAAAACAATAAAAAAGATACGTCTCTCCGGACAATTACAGCTCTCATGATTACTTTGACCGCCAGTCAAAAAATATACTCCCTTACAAGTTAAACACCCCTTCCACTTGTATCGGTCATCTCACTTCCCAACGCCCTTTAGATGTGCCAATACAGCTGGCTTATGAATACAATTCCTCCCACATATAAATATAATGGGCATCATCCTCCGTCCAATGGGGCATGAACCGACATACCTATTTCCAAAACCTCATGAGTGCACTCGCCTCAATTTTCTCTTCCTCACCGGTTGTGAACAACATTACACTGCCCCAACCTAACCACTACAATATCACTGCCACTGTGGCATTTCTCAACCCAACTGTAATACAACAAATCCCTCGCACCACTTCGAGAATCCCATCAATAATAACATCGATGCCCGCTCGGCTCCTTACATAAACGCACAGCCACCTATAGTTCACCTGTGACAACAACACTACCTACAACTGCCACAATTAATGTAGCAATGCCACCCGTTACCATCTCGTAACAAGCCATACAGCAACAAACTACCGTACCAATTTTTCAGACACTACAAACAACTTATTGCCCAAAACTAGCAATTACAAGCTTAGGTTGCTGCGCAGCAAAAGGCACTATAGATTCTCCCTTAAAGTCATCATTCTTAATAAGTTTTTTATCATATTCTCTAGATCTAATTTTCATAAATCTATCAAATCTTCTTACAAACATTGTTATCTTTAGATCTTCACTTAGTATTTTCTTCCTTCCCTATCCTAGAGTTCTCATGGGAGAAGGACTTGAGTCTTACTCCTACATTCCTTGGAAGTTCTCCACTTCTCTTCAACTTTATTTCATAGGTCAATAGTGACCTCATAAGCTCGTCTACCAAAAGTTTATGAGAATATTTCAATTCCTCAATTGCGGTCAATCTGGCCTCCTAACTCTTAGTAAGACCATTCAAAAAAGTAGGTTTTTCCTAAACCTTTAAGGCCATTAACAATGTCTATGAACCTATTAGCTATGTTGGCTATAAACTCCTCCGGTTTCTTTTTAAAAAGCACATAATTTTGTGAGAGCGTTTCTATTTTGTAAAAAAGTAGGTTTTTCCTAAACCTTTAAGGCCATTAACAATGTCTATGAACCGATTGGCTATGTTGGCTACAAACTCCTCCAATCTCATTTTAAAAAGCTCATAATTTTGTGTGAGCGTTTTTATTTTATTTTTCTTGACTTAATTTGTTCTCTCATGGGTGCATTTGGTTCACAGAATTTAAGATTACCTCTAGGAATTTTATTTTTCGTAATTGTTTAACCTCGTTTGGTTGGATAATTTTTCCCCTCATCAGGAATCTTATTTTGTGTTTGGTTCATGAAAATATAGCAATTTTCTATTTTCATTTTCATAGAAAACAGAAAACACAAGAGAAAATATGTTTGGTTGTAACAATGGAAAACAAAATTTTGGAAAATGAAAATGAAAATAGACCAAATTTAGAAAACAAAGAAAACATGTTTTCAATGATTTCAAGGAAAACAATTTGGAAAAATGGAGAATGGAAAAACGCGGGTCTCTTAATTTTTTTTTAAATATATGTTAATGTACAATAAGTCTCAAGTTCGAACTACTATAAAAGCAAAATTATCTCTTTTATATTTTTTTTTAGTTTAAGTTGATATATAAAGGATCCTCTTTATTTTTTTTCCAACCATCCATCATCACGTCTAATTCCTACTCTTTTCTTAGTCAGTATCATTCATCAAACCAGTTCTTTTTTTGCTACCTTTTTTGTCTCGATTTTTGTTTGTTTTATTATAAATTATATATGATCAAACAGGTTATTTATGTTATTTTGTTTTTATATTTTTATTGCTTTTTTCCTTTGACCTCAACACCTTGGCTTCATCTTCTTCTATATTTAAAAAAATTGAATTAGCTCTTTAAATAAAAAAGTTGAATTTATACTGAATTTATTTTTTTTACTCACCTGTTATTATTACTAACATAAAATATATATTTCATAAGCTTTTTTTATTTCATTGGTGTATATTATTTGCATAAATGTTTTGTGTTAATAATTTGTCAGTTGATTTGTTTGTATAATTCATGAATACTTTCTTACACAATTGTAATATTTGTGATTATGATTGTAGCATTTTCTTATTGGTTGTCAAAAAATTTGAATTGTAATAATACTTGTGATTACTTTTTTTGGTTAAAAGTTGTAACTTAATTTAATTTTTAGTTGTATTTTTATATTTTAAGTTTTGAAAATATAGATATCAAATGCATTTTCATGATTTTTATTTTCAAAAACAAATTTTCATTTTCATGTACCAAACACATTTTCCAAAATTTAGAAAACAAAAAATGAAAATTGTTTTCAGAAAATGAAAATACAAAATTAAAATAGAAAATATTTTCATGAATCAAAAGGAGCCTTCGATTCCCAACAGTGTCAAAAGGGGGAAAATAGGGGGGAAAACAATACTCTCCCCCCTTGAGGTATTTTTTTTCCCTTGAGAATTCTTTTTTTGTTCCAGTTTTATCCTTAACATCTTTTCATTTATGTCAACTTTACCCTTTACTATCAAAGGTATTACGTCCTAAATAATTATTTATATATTAAAATAAATAAATAAACACCTTAAATACTTAAATAAGTAATTTAAATGTAATTATACCATTGGATTTGTTAAAAATTACAACCCTAAATAAAACACTTATTAAAAACCCTTTTTTTTAGGCCATTAAAAACTCTTTCTTAATTACAACATAATCATTAATTTTATTAAATCTAAATATAGTTTACAAGCTTGCATGTATCAAAATAACATTTCTTAACTAAATTGGTATCAATAAATGTAGTGTTCACTTAAATTTAAAGTGTCATTGTTTCTTTCTTATTTTGATGAATTGACATTTAAGAGAAAAATGAATTTAAAATCAAATGGACCAATAATAAGATGGATCCTATGATTTTTGATTAATCAAAATCAATTTAATATAGTAATAGTTTCTTAAATCAAAATAATTTACATAACAAAAACCTTATAAAAAAAAGGGGACCGAATAAATAAATGAGTATCTTAAATAAATAAATAAGTAATTAATTTAAATCTAATCTATATCAAGTGTTATCACCCTACATCAACTAATAATACGGAGGGTATTATAGTAAAATAAGTAATTAAGTAATCTTACTTCCCTTAAACCAAACACAGAAATCTTATATTCCCACAATTACAACCAAACACAAGAATCTAATATTCCCAGGAATCCGTCAAGTAAAATGATTTTTCGTTAAATGATTCTCAAAGGGAATCCTAAATTCCGCGAATCAAACGACCCCCATGTGTAATGGTTAATTTATCCCAAAGTTCATAGGCATAAGCACATCGAGAGACTTTATTATATTCACTATGTCCTAAGGCACAAAATATGGCGTGCATTGCTTTAAAATTCAATCTACCATCTTTATGTCTTTGTCATCCCATTCATCTTCACTCTTAATAAATAGAATTTCAAACCCAAATTAAAAGCCCATAAAGAAGGGATAAAAGAAAATAAAGAACCAAAAGTTGAGTAATAGCAGTTGGAATTTGAGTTGAAGTTCTTTGAATTAGATCATTTTAGTCAAGTTATTTTATATAGTAAAAATGTATAAATTTCACCAAGATCTTTAAGGTTTTACAATAATTCAACTTTAGTCCATTAGTTTGATAAATGAACATTTTGGTCCAAAATTATTAATTTGATGTATTAAAAAATCTATTAACCTAAACATTTGTTACTGATGAAATATCAATATTTTTTTTGGTATTAAAAAATAAAAATCTAACATGAATAATTTTATAAAAAATAACTTAAAAATAATAAATAGTAATAAAAATCATTGTTGATTCTTGGGAATGTGAATTATTAATTCAAGTTTAATAATTGACTAATATATGTTAAAATCATTTATGATTTTGGACTAAAATGTTCATTTTTAAAACTAATTACTAAAATTGAATTATAGTAAAATTTTGAAAACTTTAGCGAAATTTACCAAAAATATTTATGTAGTTTTGAGTATGGATGATTTAACATTCGAATTATTTTAAGTTTTGATCATTTCAAGTTCGATTTTTAGTTTTTACACTCAAATTATTTGAGTTTGAGTTTGTCGTAACAGCTTCGCGCTCGACGATTTTGAAAAATGTTTAAAAACAAATGGAGTCGCCACCAATCTTTTTTGACTAGATGTGATTGGCCACCTAAAATACTTATCTTTTTAACAAAATTTCAAAATTAATTAAGTTTTATTAAAAAGACAATTTTGGTCTACGAAAACAAAAATCGGGTTCGAGAGTACGGTTACACGTGGGGAAGGATTAGCACCCCCACGACGCCCGTTAAAAAACGATACCACAATAATCATGTGTTATCCTTCGGTTTTAATAAAATGGTCTTAATTTAATATTTAAAATTAATTCCTTTTTATTCCATTTTTGAAACATTTTATTATTTATCAAAATTGTTTTTTCATTTTTAAAAAAAGGTTAGATTTTGTTTATCGAAAGTGAGTGTGAACCCTTTTGTATTGAATAATTAAATCAAATACTCCAATACTTTTGGCAGCATTTGAAATAATTTTCCCCACCTAGAGATTTCTTAAGAATCACTACTTGTGACTTCTATAGAATCTCATCCTCGGAAAATTCACACTTGCTTTGAAAATTATTATGAATGCACATGATGCAAACAAATAAAAATGATGCAAATGAATTTTTAATTTTGAATTTCATTATTTATTTGTTGATTTATTTATTTCTTTTTTTTAGCTTATTCATTTTCATTTTTATAAAAATTTAAATTATTGAAAAATTGTATTAAATATTCCAATACTTTTGGCAACATTTAATACGACTTTTCTCACCTAAGGATCAGCTATGAATCACTACTTGTGACTTCCGTAGCATCCCATCATCGGACATTCATTTAATTGAATTTCATTATTTATTTAATTTTCTTTTTTTAAAAAAAAAAACTTATTTGTTTTTATTTTTAATAAAAATTTAAATTATTGAAAAATCATACTAAATATTCCAATACATTTGGCAACATTTAGTAGGATTTCTCTTACCTAGGGAGTCAAGTTTAGGAATCACTACTCGTGACTTCCGTAACATCCCATCATCGAAAATTCGTTTAATTGAATTTAAATTTCATTATTTATTTATTTAATTTTCTTTTAAAAACTTATTTTTATTTTTTTAACAAAAGAATTAAATTATTGAAAAATCATACTAAATATTCCAATACTTTTCGCAATATTTAGTACAACTCCTCTCACCTAGGGATCAGCTATGAATCACTACTTGTGACTTCCGTAACATCTCATCATCGGACATTCATTTAATTGAATTTCATTATTTATTTAATTTTCTTTGTTTTTTTAAAAAAAACTTATGTGTTTTTATTTTTAATAAAAATTTAAATTATTAAAAAATCATACTAAATATTCCAATACTTTTGGCAACATTTAGTAAGATTTCTCTCACCTAGGGATCAGTTAGGAATTACTTCTCGTGACTTCCGTAACATTCCATCATTGGAAATTCGTTTAATTGAATTTAAATTTCATTATTTATTTATTTAATTTTCTTTTAAAAACTTATTTTTATTTTTTTAACAAAAGAATTAAATTATTGAAAAATCATACTAAATATTCCAATATTTTTCGCAACATTTAGTACGACTCCTCTCACCTAAGGATCAGCTAGGAATCACTACTTGTGACTTCCGTAACATCTCATCATCGGATATTCATTTAATTGAATTTCATTATTTATTTAATTTTCTTTGTTTTTTTAAAAAAAAACTTATGTGTTTTTATTTTTAATAAAAATTTAAATTATTAAAAAATCATACTAAATATTCCAATACTTTTGGCAACATTTAGTAAGATTTCTCTCACCTAGGGATCAGTTAGGAATTACTTCTCGTGACTTCCGTAACATTCCATCATTGGAAATTCGTTTAATTGAATTTAAATTTCATTATTTATTTATTTAATTTTCTTTTAAAAACTTATTTTTATTTTTTTAACAAAAGAATTAAATTATTGAAAAATCATACTAAATATTCCAATACTTGTGGCAATATTTAGTACTACTCCTCTCACCTAGAGATCAGCTAGAATCACTACTTGTAACTTCCGTAACATCCCATCATCGGACATTCATTTAATTGAATTTAAATTTCATCATTTATTTTTTCTTTGTTTTTGATTTCTTGTTCTTTTGTTTTTATATTTTTTTTACACATTTTCTAATCAATAATAATTAATGAAAATACAAGTAAAAGGAAAATTTTCAAAACTTTTATTTTGTATCATGCATTAATAATAATAATAATAATAATAATAATAATAATAATAATAATAACAACAACAACAACAACACAACAACAACAATAACAACAACAACAACAACAATAATAATAATAATAATAATAATAATAATAATACTAATAATAATAATAATAATAATAATAATAAAAATAAAAACCAAATAATAATAATTATTATAATAATAACAACAACAACTATAACAACACAACAACAACAACAACAACAATAATAACAATAATAATAATAAACACAAATGATGATTAATAATTATAATATTATAATTTAAATTTTTTAAGTTTTTATTTTTAATTTTTTTTAATTTTTAATTTTTAATTTTCTAATTAAAATTTTCTCCTTCTTTTTTTTAAATAAATAAACACTAAATAAATAAATAAATAAACAAACAAAAAAACAATTACCAAAATGAATTTGGGCTAAGAGCCCAAAGAAAACCCCTTTCAAATGGCCCAAAAGATAGCCCAAACGATAGGGCCCAAAAGAAGCTGGAGTGGGCCGAATCGCTAGGCCCAGAAACGGAATGGGCTGGCACAGATGCGGGTAGCGGATCGGGTCGCACGGATCAGGTCGGGTTGACTGGCTGGTACGCGGGTCGACTGGTCGTTACGGGTCGGGCGCGCAGATAGGGTCGGGTCAGTGGGTCGTGCACGGATCTTCTCTCCTTTGGCCGGTTGGGGGCACGGATCCTGGGTCGAATCCGGGTCGCGCGCGGGTCACCAATTTTTTCTATAAATGCTACCTTTTTTTTTTTACTTCATTTTCAACATTTTTTCTCAAAAAAAATTTCAGAGCTTCCCAAAGCTCTCGCCCGGGGCGATTTTCGACCGCCGCCTACACCACCGCCGGCCGCCGTCGACCGCTGTCTCCGATGGCCAAAAATAAAAAACTTTCCCTTTTCCGATTCCTCCCCACCTCCTATTTTTGTTTCCGGCCTCCTTTTCCTTCAAAAACGCCTCTAACCCAACAGATCTTACTTCTCCGAAGTCATTTTTGCTTTCTTTTTCTCTTTTTTTTTTTGGTTTATTTTTTGGTTGATGGTTTGATTGTGGCTTTTGGTTGCTGGTTTTGTGTTTTGCAGGTGTTAGGGGTGCTTAGATCTCATATCTGAGTTTTAGGGCTCTCGGTTTTGGGACGATGGCGTTGGAGTTTTTTATTGTGATGGTTGTGGTGCTGTTGGGGTTAGGGTGAGGGTGGTAATGAGTGAGTCAGCCTCCGTTGAGGCTTTTGGGTTTTGGGTTCTGTGGATTGGTCAAGGGGGATCGGTTGGTTTCGGTGGTGGTGAGGGTTTCTTTTTTTTTTTGTGTTTTCGACAGAGGCAGAGGAAGTGTTTTTAGCTTCCGTGATGGTGGTTTGGTGATGGTTTTCTTCAATGGGGGGTCTCGGTTCTGTCGAAAATGGTGAGCAAAAAATGGGGCTCCGGGATGGTTTTTGGTAGTGAGGATGATGCTCCAGAGGGATCCCTTGATTGGGATGCCAATGGGGTTTTTAGAGGGAGTAAGCTGGGCATAGATGGGATGGGTAGACAGGAGAGGTGGCTAGCCAGCGGAGATGGGACGGCCTGGGGAGATGGGTTGGCAGGGGTGGCTGGCGGCAGATTGGATGGTTGATGGGAGACAAGACCAATAATAATAATAATAAATAATAATAATAATAATATAATAATAATAATAATAATAATAATAATAAATAATAATAATAATAAAAAAAAAAAAAAGATAATAATAAAACAAATAATAAAATTAAAAATAAAAATAAAAAATAAATACAAATATAATAATAATAATAATAACAGATAATAATAATAATAACAATAATAATATAAACAAAACAAATAATAAAAATAAATATATATAAAAATAATAATTATTATAATATTAGGACAAAATTAGGTGTCAACAGCTGCCCCTCTTTGCTCATTGCTGAGAATCAGGAATAGAGCAAAGATAAAAGACAGCAATTTTGTCCGGCTTATGTCACACTTCTCTCCTTTTTTTTCTCTCTTCTCTCTCTTTTTGTTGTTTTTTTCTTTTTGTGCTCCTCTTGCAGCAGAGGCGATGAAACTTCAAATTCCTTTTTTGTTTTGGTTTTTTTTTTTCTTTTTTTTTTTGAGAAAGCTCCTCTTGCAGCAGAGGCGATGAAACTTTAGAGATTTTTTTGAAGGTGCTCCTCTTGCAGTAGAGGTCATGAAACTTTAAATTCTTTCCCTCTTTTTTTTGTTTTGTTTTTTTTTTTCAATGTGCTCCTCTTGCAGTAGAGGCGATGAAACTTTAAATTCTTTCCTTGAAAAGTGCTCCTCTTGCAGCAGAGGCAATGAAACTTTAAATTGAAAGATTTCACATTCAAAGATCTAAGATTCGGAGATTCACATCCGAAATTTTGATTTGGAGATTGACATTCAAAGATTTGATTCGGAGATTCACATATGAAGATTTGACTTGGAGATTCACATCTGAAATTTTAAGTTGGAGATTCACATCCAAAAATTTTAACTTGGATATTCACATCCAATAATTTAACTTGGAGATTCACATCCAAAGATTTGACTTTGATTTGGATATTCACATTCGAAGATTTGATTCGGAGATTCACACCCGAAATTTTAACTTGGAGATTCACATCCAAAAATTTGACTTAGGGATTCACACCCAAACGTCCAAGAATTTTCATCTGGATAATTTGTTTCGGGGATTCACATCTGAAATTTTAACTTGGAGATTCACATCCAAAAATTTGACTTGGGGATTCACACCCAAAATTTTAACTTGGAGATTCACATCCGAAAATTTTGACTTGGAGATTCACATCCAAAAATTTGATTCGGAGATTCATATCTGAAATTTTAACTTGGAGATTCGCATCCAAAAATTTGACTTGGGGATTCAGACCCAAAATTTTTACTCGGAGATTCACATCCGAAAATTTTGACTTGGAGATTCACATCCGAAAATTTGATTCGGAGATTCACATCCGAAATTTTAACTTGGAGATTCGCATCCAAAAATTTGACTTGGGGATTCACACCCAAAATTTCAACTTCTTGCTTAAAATTTTCTGAATTGGAGATTCACATCCAAAATTTAGTTTCTTAATGCATCATCCTTTTAAAACTCTTTACTTTAAAAATCTTATCATCTTATCCTAAAATTTTTAGAATCTCGCTTCCTTCCTTTGTCTTTTGTTTTGCCCCTTCTTTGATCGAAAATGTACAAATCTTGTTCTTTAAAGGTGAAATTTTCATTCATTTTTTTTTTTTAATGTATGTGATGGATGCAATGCAAATGTCGAGAAATAAGAAAAAAGAAAAGGAAAAGAGAAAGAAAAAGATAAGAAA
This sequence comes from Heritiera littoralis, assembly GCA_031772115.1. Classification (NCBI taxonomy): domain Eukaryota; kingdom Viridiplantae; phylum Streptophyta; class Magnoliopsida; order Malvales; family Malvaceae; genus Heritiera; species Heritiera littoralis. The sequence goes on from JAPDPK010000023.1 coordinate 6,439,326, forward strand.
AAAAATCAAAAGTTGCAGTAACAAGGTTCACAAGACCACCATCCTCACCTTTTTTGAATCTTTTCAAAACATAAGCTTCCGTACATCTACTAATTCCACGAAACACCATTAATTCTTGTTCATTTTTCACCATTTGATCACACATTCATATTTCTTCGGTACACTTACAAGCCTTCCCACGGTTTTCATCTTTTCCTTCTTTGCCCCATATCATTTTCGACTTTCCTCTTTTGTAATGTATCGGGCTTTCACAAATATTGTCAATTATTTATTTAGCGTCATTTCAATTTCATAATGGATGCAATGCCATCACATTTCTTTCAATAATCATGAGTATGCAGATCGGTTAAAAGTTGAAGGAAAGACATTTATGATGAAGTAAACAAGAACAAACTTAACTAAGAAAAATAGGCAATTTCCAGAGGCCGAGGAAAGGTTCTGATATCTAAACAATGAATATTCAATCAATCTTAATAAACTAATCTAAAATTTTGCCAAAATTCTATTTGATTGACATTCTAATCATTTTGGTTCCATCAATGCTTTGCCTCCCACTTCATGAAATTTTCAAACAATACTGGTTTCCCTTATGAAAGGCTATCTTCCCGAGATTTAGCTAAATCTCTCATTCTTCTTTTGACTCAAACTGCCCTTTCGGGTTTTCAACTTGAGCCCGTTCTTATTCTCCTTCTTCTTTTCTTTTCTTTTTTTTTTTAGTTTTTTCTCTTTTTTTTTCCTTCTTTCCTTCTTTCCTTTTTTATTATTTTTTTCATCATTTTTCTTTTTACATTTTCATTCTTCTTCAAAGACCATACTTATTCATAATCAAGACACTTATCGAGCTCCGAATCATGAACTTGTAACACGTCTAGGCTCAATATATGATTCCTTAACTCAAGCATTCAAGTTCGATCAAAATGGACTTTTAAGGTACGTAATGTAGGCCAGGTTTTGAGGTTCTGAAAGAATGGATAATAAGGCCCAAAATACGTGTTTCAGAGGGTTTCAAGCCATAGGATCATTTTTCATCATATTGAGAATTTTAGCATTCTACCCCATTCGTCGTTTATTCTTCTTTGGTTTCTCGTTTCTCTTCCCATTCTTTTCGTTCACTACCTTTTTTCTTTTGATTCTCTCTTTTCCTCATTTTCATCATCATTCATTTCATTTTTTCAATTTCATTTTTTTTTAGGAATTCAAGCGTAAAGATATCTTTTTCTCTATCTCGCCCCTTAGATTTCTAATGACTTGAAAATTTTTCGTGGGCAAATCTCACTTCATTTTTCAATTTTGCCCTCCAATGTGGAGGGTGATCCTTGGCGGGTTTCTTTTAAAAAAAACATATATAACTATAAGGCTCAAAAGGGGTAACGATGGATAATTTTTCTCATGTGAAAAGGATGATGAAAGATGGCCATTTCTCATTTCAAACGTAAATACTCTTATCAAAGAATTATTTACTGAGCCAACACAATCTTGTGAAAAATCTACTATTAAATTGCACATCAATTCTGACTTTCCTTATGTACACTCCATATATTGACTTCAACATTCCCATCGATCATGGGAGACAAAATTATCAATACAAATAGAATTTTAAAGTTTTATCCCAGATTATTATCAAAATCGATATAATATTCATCATTTAACAACAAAATTGGGCAGAGAATGGAAGTTAATCAAAAAAGCGTAAAATATAAGCAAATGCACAAAAAACATAAGATTTCGAAAAGGAGAGAAAAATGTAATGAAAATGCATCAGTTACTCCGCTGAAATGACAAAAAATAAATGAAAGTCAATACACAAAAAGCGTTTTTCAGTTTATGAGCACTACAAAAAGAAACAGCTTTCTACCATCATGAATGACCAACCAAAAAGTCTCCTTTTGCAATCATACGGCAGCATAGTTAACCCGTTCCTTCTTTTGTCCCAAAATCCAACAAACCAGATCTAATCAAACTTTGCACCTTGTGCTTGAAAGCAGGGCAACTTTCTATCGAATGACCCATATTTCCACTATGATAGTCACACCGAGCATTTGGGTCATACCATTCTGGATATGGAGGTTCCAAAGACTTTAATTGGATTGGGGTAACAAGTTGGTTCTCGAGAAGGTATTGAAATACTTCAGTGTAGGACCAAGGAATCGGATCAATGTCGATCCTCCTTCGTTTGTTTCGAGGTCCTCTTTGGTTACTTCGGGTAGGCATAGGTGTTTGGAGACCTATTTGCCAACCAGATTTGGGGATTGGCTGACGGGTATTCAGGCTCGGAGAGATATTATTTATGGTGGGGTAATGGGTGTGGTACAGTGGATAAGAATGGTATGGAGCAAAGTCTCCCACCTGTTGCCCCTCATAATTCATAGCATAAACATCTTCTTCATTCCCCGATGTATCGCCTCTTCTTGTATTCATGGCATCATCTTCTACAAGCTTGCCACTATTGATTGCATTCTCTATTATTTCGCCAGAAATTACCATATCTGCAAAATTCTTGGTGGCATTACCGACCATCATTTCATAAAACGGGGCTGGGAGTGTGGTGACAAATAAGATGGTGGTTTCTTTCTCTGTGAGAGACGGTTGGACCTGGGTAGCTACATCCCTCCATCTTCAAGCATATTCTTTAAAGCTCTCTTCATGTTTCTTCCTCATGCCTTGTAAGGACAGACAGTCTGGTACCAAATCTTCAATGTGCTTGTATTGAGCAATGAATGCCCGAGCCAATTCTTTCCATGAGCGGATATGGGCTCGATCTAGTTGGGTGTACCACCTTGTAGCTGATCCGGTAAGACTATCTTGAAAAATATGCACCAATAATTCATCATTTTGAGCATAGGCAACCATTTTCTGACAGTACATCTTGATATGAGTTATCGGGCATTTGGTCCCATCATACTTTTCAAATTCTGGAACCTTGAACTTTGGTGGGATAACTACACCCGGTACCAAACAGAGCTCACTTGCATCCAAAGAGCCATATAAATTCATCCCTTCAATAGCTCGTAGCCTTTATTCAAGGAGATCTAACTTTGTTTGAGGCTCTAAATTCTCTTTCATTGTTAATGCACTCATCTTCAGTTTCTCTTGTTCTTTAGGATCATCTGAATCATGGACATGGATTGGGTCTGATGGCTTCCTCATGGGGTTTGGAAAGTCGTGCCTCGAAAATGGCATATGCTGTGAAGTATGGACTTGGGGTGGAATGAGACTATGTGGATATGAACGTTCACCTTCATGTGACCACCTTGCTTGAGTAGTTACTTCCTGTGCTGGTTCTTTTCCTTTATTCATTTTGGTCATCATCTCCATCATTGCAGCCAACTGCCCCTTCATCTCTGTTTGTGCCTTTTCTATTTTCTCCATTCGGCTAGCCTGTCCTTTTTCCATGGTTTAAGCTTGTGAGAGTCCTGAATTGCTTTGTAATCTTTGGTGGTCGAGAAGTCTTCAACCTTATTACCACAATCTTCTAATTAGAAAAACCTTATCTTATTTCTTTCAAAAACTTTTTTTTTGAAACAAACAAATTTTTTTCTTCTTTTTTTCTCGAAAAATGAAGAGTATTGGCATATTTACTGAAGTATAACAAGTGTGTGATGTGAATTTTATGAAAATCATGTTATTTGTATGTGTATGCAAGTGATATATATGACAAAATCTATGAAATAGAACAATTTTTCTTCTTTTTCTTTTTTTTTTATTTTTCTCTCTTTCTTTTTTTCTTCTTTTTTTTTTTATTTTGTTAGTTTGCATAACTTTCTTGATTTTACATATTAAGTATTTAGGTCTTCACTTTAACCAAATCTTAGGGAGAAATAATTTCAATGAAAATAATCAATCAATAGCACATGTACACAAATTTGATAAAAAGAAAATTGAAAGAATAAACAAATTCAAAATTGTAAAAGACTTGTCTAGTTTCTCAAAGACTTATCTACGAAATGTGATGCAACAATGCAAAATGCATACCAAAGTTCAAACTGAAATTTGCCCCTTAGTTATCATATTCACTTATTAACTTAAGAGGTTAAGTCCGAAACAAGTAAGAGAAGTTGAAGAGTAATCTTAAACCATATCAAAATTGTTTCAAAAACTCTCACTCTTCTTTTTGTTTTTTAATTTTTGGTGAGAAGAAACATTATTAATCATGAAATGCTATGTAAAATGTTCAAGACATGACACAATAACAAGCCATTGTTGAAAGACATGTTCAAACAAAATGCAATTTATGCAAAATGCAATTACAATGAAGATCAAATTCTATTTTATTTCACCTAACCTTCATGATTCTAAAATGCACATGACATAATTATCAATATATGTATACACAATGATGATGAAATGAATTAAAATGATATATGTCCCTAACATGTTTGAGAAAAACGAATATTTGTATTCACAATACCTAGACACTAATCTTATTATTCCTTAATCCAATCACGCAAGAAAGATGGAATTCCTAACTAAACCTGGGCAATCTTCTTCATTTTTCTAGAAATCATTTTTCTCTGATCACCAAACAAAATTTTTTTTATTTTCTATTTTTTTCTAAAAAATAAAATTCACATTCCCTATTCTATTCTTTTTTTCAAAAATTGATTTTATTTCATTTTTATTCCAAATCAAATTTTTTCTTTTATCACTAAAATTTTCTTTTTATTTTTTATTTTTCCTAAAATTCACATCCCCTATCGATTCTTTTTTCAAAAATTAACTTTATTTCATTTTTATTCCAAATCAAACTATTTTTTTTAATTCTTTTCCACACAAATTCAAGGACAATTTTTTGTTGACATCTTTTTGTTCAAAATTTTTTTTATGAGATAATCAAGAAAGGAAAAATTTTTTTTTCTGTTTTTATATTTTCATTAAAACTCCTATACAACCCAAAAATAAAAAATATTTTTCTTTATTTTTTTGTCAACTTATTCTTTAAATTATTCAAAAAAGGAAAAAAGAAAAATCAATGAAAGATTTTGTTAACTCTATTTTACCTTTATTTAGAAAAAACGTCAACTCTCTTCGTATTTTTCCATTTATTCCCATTTTTATGTCCATATTTTTGAAAGAAATCCCTCTTCTCTTTTTTTTTTTAAGAAAAATTATTCCCATTATTTTGAAAGAAAAGTTTGTTTTATTATTTTTCTCACACTTTCTTTTTTTATTAAAACTTAGATTTCTTTCTTTTTATTCTACAAAATCTCTTTCCACAATTTTATTATTTTTTTTTTTGAAAAATCCTTTTTGAAAAACAAGAAAAATTTCTAAGACTTTAATTATGGACAATTCAAACCAAAATCCATAGTACCTTTATTATTGATACGAGAAATGGGGTCAAACAATGTTCCCTCTTGCGTCCTGATATCGGGATAATTTCTACAAAAATTGGACATGGCTCTACCTAAGGCTGGCCTCTTAGGTTTTTCTATATGCTGAGCTGGGATATAAAGATCTAAAGGTTCCCAAATTATACCTCACTGTCGTCCACACTGGACTAGTAAGATTTAATTTGAGTGGGAGTATTTCGCTTGCCATTGCGGAGGTGATTACCTCACGAGAGCAAAGGTACTCTACTCCCTCCTAAGAAGGACGAAACCCGGGTATAGAGCTCATGTGATGCAAATGCAAATGCAAGTGCAAGTGTGTGCATGAGGGAACATGTCAGACTCAAATTAAATTATTATCTCTATCCTAAATGCCTCGACAATTTATTAACAACAAGTATATACAAATATAAAACATAAAATAAATAACATAAAAATGCAAATGCAAACAAAATCATTTTCAAAATCCAAGTGAATTAAGTTTAAATATCATTCAAGACTATTAAATTAAAATTTTGGATAACACAAGATTAATGAATGGCTTGACCCTCAAAAAGCATCCCCAGTGGAGTCGCCAAGCTGTCGTAACAGCTTCGCACTCGACGATTTTGAAAAACGTTTAAAAACAAAGGGAGTCGCCACCAATCTTTTTTGACTAGGTGTGATTAGCCACCTAAAATACTTATCTTTTTAACAAAATCTCAAAATTAATTAAGTTTTATTAAAAAGACAATTTTGGTCTACGAAAACAAAAATCGGTTTCGGGAGTACGGTTACGCGTGGGGAAGGATTAGCACCCCCACAACGCCCATTAAAAAACGGTACCACAATAATCATGTGTTATCCTTTGGTTTCAATAAAATGGTCTTAATTTAATATTTAAAATTAATTCCTTTTTATTCCATTTTTGAAGCATTTTATTATTTATCAAAATTGTTTTTTCATTTTTAAAAAAAGGTTAGATTTTGTTTATCGAAAGTGAGTGTGAACCCTTTTGTATTGAATAATTAAATCAAATACTCCAATACTTTTGGCAGCATTTGAAATAATTTTTCTCACCTAGAGATTTCTTAAGAATCACTACTTGTGACTTCTATAGAATCTCATCCTCGGAAAATTCACACTTGCTTTGAAAATTATTATGAATGCACATGATGCAAACAAATAAAAATGATGCAAATGAATTTTTAATTTTGAATTTCATTATTTATTTGTTGATTTATTTATTTCTTTTTTTTTAGCTTATTCATTTTCATTTTTATAAAAATTTAAATTATTGAAAAATTGTATTAAATATTCCAATACTTTTGGCAACATTTAATACGACTTTTCTCACCTAAGGATCAGCTATGAATCACTACTTGTGACTTCCGTAGCATCCCATCATCGGACATTCATTTAATTGAATTTCATTATTTATTTAATTTTCTTTTTTTAAAAAAAAAACTTATTTGTTTTTATTTTTAATAAAAATTTAAATTATTGAAAAATCATACTAAATATTCCAATACATTTGGCAACATTTAGTAGGATTTCTCTCACCTAGGGATCAGTTAGGAATCACTACTCGTGACTTCCGTAACATCCCATCATCGGAAATTCGTTTAATTGAATTTAAATTTCATTATTTATTTATTTAATTTTCTTTTAAAAACTTATTTTTATTTTTTTAACAAAAGAATTAAATTATTGAAAAATCATACTAAATATTTCAATACTTTTGGCAACATTTAGTACGACTCCTCTCACCTAGGGATCAGCTAGGAATCACTACTTGTGACTTCCGTAACATCCCATCATTGGACATTCATTTAATTGAATTTCATTATTTATTTAATTTTCTTTGTTTTTTTAAAAAAACTTATTTGTTTTTATTTTTAATAAAAATTTAAATTATTGAAAAATCATACTAAATATTCCAATACTTTTGGCAACATTTAGTAGGATTTCTCTCACCTAAGGATCAGTTAGGAATCACTACTCGTGACTTTCGTAACATCCCATCATCGGAAATTCGTTTAATTGAATTTAAATTTCATTATTTATTTATTTATTTTTCTTTTAAAAACTTATTTTTATTTTTTTAACAAAAGAATTAAATTATTAAAAAACCATACTAAATATTCCAATACTTGTGGCAACATTTAGTACGACTCCTCTCACCTAGGGATCAGCTATGAATCACTACTTGTGACTTCCGTAACATCCCATCGTTGGACATTCATTTAATTGAATTTAAATTTCATCATTTATTTTTTCTTTGTTTTTGATTTCTTGTTCTTTTGTTTTTATATTTTTTTTTACACATTTCTAATCAATAATAATTAATGAAAATACAAGTAAAAGGAAATTTTTCAAAACTTTTATTTTGTAGCATGCATTAATAATAATAATAAATAATAATAATAATAATAATAATAATAATAATAATAATAATAACAACAACAACAACAACAACAACAACAACAACAACAACAACAACACAACAACAACAACAACAACAACAACAACAACAACAATAATAATAATAATAATAATAATAGTAATAAAACAAAAATAATAATAATAATAACAACAATAATACAACACAAATAATAATAATAATAATAATAATAATAATAATAATAATAATAATAATAATAATAATAATAATAATAACAATAACAACAACAACAACAACAACAATAATAATAATAATAATAATAATAATAATAATCACAATAATAGTAATAATAATAATAATAATAACAACAATAATACAACACAAATAATAATAATAATAATAATAATAATAATAATAATAATAATAATAATAATAATAATAATAATAATAAAACACAAATGATGATAATAACTATAATATTATAATTTAAATTTTTTAAGTTTTTATTTTTAATTTTTTTTAATTTTTAATTTTCTAATTAAAATTTTCTCCTCCTTTTTTTAAATAAATAAACACTAAATAACTAAATAAATAAAAAAAAAAAAAAACAATTACCAAAATGAATTTGGGCTAAGAGCTCAAAGAAAACCCCCTTCAAATGGCCCAAAAGATAGCCCAAACGATAGGGCCCAAAAAAAGCTGGAGTGGGCCGAACCGCTGGGCCCAGAAACGGAATGGGCTGGCACAGATGAGGGTAGCGGACCGGGTCGCACGGATCGGGTCGGGTTGACTGGCTGGTACGCGGGTCGACTGGTCGTTGCGGGTCGGGCGTGCAGATCGGGTCGGGTCGGTGGGTCGCGCGCTGATCTTCCCTCCTTTGGCCGGCCGGGGGCACGGATCCCGGGTCGCGCGCGGGTCACCAATTTTTTCTATAAATGCTACCTTTTTTTTTACTTCATTTTCAACATTTTTTCTCAAAAAAAATTTCAGAGCTTCCCAAAGCTCTCGGCCAGGGTGATTTTCGACCGCTGCCTACACCACCGCCTGCCGCCGTCGACCGCCGTCTCCGATGGCCAAAAATAAAAAACTTTCCCTTTTCCGATTCCTCTCCACCTCCTGTTTTTGTTTCCGGCCTCCTTTTCCTTCAAAAATGCCTCTAACCCAACAGATCTGACTTCTCCGAAGTCATTTTCGCTTTCTTTTTCTCCTTTTTTTTTGGTTTATTTTTTGGTTGATGGTTTGATTGTGGCTTTTGGTTTCTGGTTTTGTGTTTTGCAGGTGTTAGGGGTGCTTAGATCTCATATCTGAGTTTTGGGGCTCTCGATTTTGGGACGATGGCGTTGGAGTTTTTTTTTTGTGATGGTTGTGATGCTGTTGGGGGTTAGGGTGAGGGTGGTAATGAGTGAGTCAGCCTCCGGTTGAGGCTTTTGGGTTTTGGGTTCTGTGGATTGGTCAAGGGGGATCGGTTGGTTTCGGTGGTGGTGATGGTTTCTTTTGTTTTTTTTTTTTGTGTTTTCGACAGAGGCAGAGGGAGTGTTTTTAGCTTCCGTGATTGTGGTTTGGTGATGGTTTTCTTCAATGGGGGGTCTCGGTTCTGTCGAAAATGGTGAGCAAAAAATGGGGCTCCGGGATGGTTTTTGGTAGTGAGGATGATGCTCCAGAGGGATCCCTTGATTGGGCTGCCAATGGAGTTTTTAGAGGGAGTAAGCTAGGCATAGATGGGATGGGTAGACAGGAGAGGTGGCTAGCCGGCGGAGATGGGACGGCCTGGGGAGATGGGTTGGCAGGGGTGGCTGGCGGCAGATTGGATGGTTGATGGGAGACAAGACCAATAATAATAATAATAATAATAATAATAATAATAAAAAAACAAATAAAAATTAAAATTAAAATACAAAATAAATACAAATATAATAATAATAATAACATATAATAATAATAATAATAACAATAATAATATAAACAAAACAAATAATAAAAATAAATATATATAAAAATAATAATTATTATAATATTAGGACAAAATTAGGTGTCAACAGAGTTAGTAGGAATCGTTTTCGAATTCAAATTGTTAAAATTTAAAATAAAATCAATTTAATTTTGAATTAATTTTTTGAATAGTTCATGTTTAATTTGAATCATTTTGATTTCATATTGTTAATTTCTTACAAATCGGGTCAAGTTCGGATTAGACACCTTTTTGAGTTTTAATCAACCTTAACAGCCCTCTCACATGGAGAAAATTAATTGGCGAGAACAGGTCTCATTGCTAGGGTTGTAACGGGAGCAAAACCCATCAGGGGACAGAATCTAATTGCCCGTAGCAGCAAATCACGACAGTACGCTGGTTCCCAGAATGTAAGGTCCGTGGTTCCTTGAACAAGTCAATAAACACTATAATTAAGGCAGTTGGTTTAATGTTGGAGGCTAGGGTCATCACTCATCAGTTTACGCAATATTGCCCACACATGCGTTCATGATTAGAATTTTTGGGAGCGGGCTTTGCGCTTGGAACACATGCAAATGATGAAAAACAAGAAAAAAAGAAAAAAAAACACAAGTTAATTAACGAAGCTCAATCTATATTAATGTTGGTGTTTTGTTAGGTAATGAGTTGTAATAACGAGGATCCTTGTACGGTTTGATTAGATTAGTTGCTAAGCCTAGAGCCTAACAGGGGATTGTTTACTGCTCATATTGTTGATGGGAATTGGGTAATAAACTCTCTGGTATAGATGTTGCAACTTGCAACACGTTATTCTTGGCTTGTTTTTTTCGTTGTTTCGTTGCGTTAAGGAAATGGAATATATAAAAAAAAGAATGGTTTTGGTATTGTACGATCAAATATTCACCTCGCATTTGCTTCCTGATGGAACTCACGAGTCAAAACAATAATATCATAAAACAAGAAATGCTCGGTGGAACCTATCAACAATCACCAGAAGAAAACAAAAAGCCAGTGGTACGTTTAAATGTTAGAAACCTAACAAAGTTAGGTCAATTAAGCTATTCATTCGGTTAATTCAAATTGACTAAAATCGAATTTATAATTAAATTAGTTTATTTTTTTTCGTTAATTGAATTGTAATTTTTAATTTCAAAATTACTCAGACGCAATTAAATTTGGTTAAATAGCCAAATTAACTGAAATAATAAATTACTTTAAGTTGAATTTTAATTTTAATTTTTAGTTTCTCATATTTGAACAAATTAAATAATACCATGCAAAAATATATTCAAATACCAAATTATTAAACTAAAAACTCCAACAATATTAAACTTAAAACATTATATAAATTTCAAATATTAAATATATCTTTACGTTTCACATATTTTTAGTTTTATTTTTAGATTTTTTTATATTTCGATTAAAATTTTGGTTACTTCAGTTAATTCGGTTTACTTAATTGATTAATCAAAAACCAAAATTTCCATTGCTTCCACTCATCGGCTTATTTTCCTCAATCATTTTCGGCTCTCCTCTCAACCTGAAACCTTTGGCTAAAAAAAATTATCGACAATACAAGTTAATATATATGAAAAAAAATTTTAAACTAAGATCAAATGATAAAGGTAACATGACACTTCAATTAATATTTTAAATGTGAACTATAGTGTTTTTCTTATATAAAATTTTATCTCCTCACAAATGCTGAACATATTAAATAAAGACTGACTAGACTAGTTGTTTTTTAAGATCTACTAAAAATATATTTGCATTTTATCTGTAAATTACTTTTTTTTTTACTGGTCTACTAGTCTCTGTACCTATAAGCCAATGACTTTAATTTCAGAAGCACTTTAACAACATTCTTTTTAATATATTTTCAATAAAAATTATGCTTATAATCAGTATATTACATTATTTAAATTCGTAATTATGAAAATTTTTTTACTTAAATTATTTTACTCAATTCACATAAGGTCACACTAAAACTTGACACTAAAAAAAAAAAGCATCAGAGACAGAATTTGCAATGAAATTTACGTTGCAAATTTTCTGTTCTTGTCTCTGATGCCTTTTAGCAATAGATTTACATCGGATTTTTTTGTCTCAAAATTTGAGATAGCTAATATTAAATCCTTCAAAATTTCTTTTTCACTTGCGCAAAATCTGTAGCAAATTTGCGTTGGATTTCTGACTATTCATCTTCAAAGCTAATTTTTTGTCGCAAAAATAATTTTTTAAAAACAAAAAATTGATTTTAATATTTTTCCTTTTACGAGAGAAATTCCTTCTTTAAAGTCAATTTTAAAATTTTTGTCACAAAATTAATTTAAAAAGAGCTAAAATTTATTTTAATGTTTTAAATTATTTTCCACGTTACACGATGAAATTTGTGTAGCAAATTTGACAAATTTTCTGTTGCAAATTCATCACAAATTTGTTGCAACGTAAATTCCATCATAAATTTGCAAAAAAAAAAATGTCACTAAAAGAGGATTTTCTGTCACAGAACTATTTTAAAAGTAATAATTTTTTGATGAATTTTGTCGCAAATTCGTTTTTAGCAATGAAAATTCCGTTGCTGATTTGATAAACCCATTAGCAAACTCAATAAATCTCATTGCTAATGAGATGAATTTGTTGCTAAATTGTTGAATTTCATTGCAGAAACAATGAATATTGAAAATTTTCTGAAATTTTACTCACACAACTAAAAATCTAATTTCATATAGGTATACAACTAAAACATAATGAAATTAATTTACAGATCGTTAAAATGGATGAAGATACCTGTAATTTACACAAAAAAAAACAAATTAATTTACATTATGATTTAACAAAAATCCGTTCATTTAATATACATTATCAAATAAAATTTGTAAATATCAATAAAATTCTTAAAACATCTATAAAGATCCACAAATATCATGTTGAGTCCACAAATATATATCACGTTCAAATAAGATAAAAAAGAAAATTAAAATCTTACTCAATAGTGCTTTATGAAGACCATCCAGTTGAAGTATTTGAAGGTCTAGCTTTGGGATGTGATGAATGTTGCATCTGAATCATCTGACTCAATTTAACCAAAACATCTTTTATTTCATTTTAGAATTGGATGAATCGGTCTAAGCCTTCTATCAAGGTATCGATTCGAGCTTCCATGCCATCCATCTGTGTACTTAATGCAAATGACACACAAGATGAGAATGGACTTGGTCAAGAGATTGATGATGAGTCAAATAAATCCCTAACAAGTGGCCTTGTTCCAAATCCGTAAACACTGCGAGTAGTGACGGATCTTGACATTTGATTTTAGAGAGCTAATTAAAAATTTAAAATTATATTTTTAATATTAAATAAATACTAATAAAAAATAAAAAGCTTATAAAATTATAAATTTTAATAATTCATAATGAAAAAGTATAAAGAAATAAAATATATCAAATAAATAATTTTATCTAAAATTGTAACATTCTTTTAAAGAAATGAAATCTTTAAGAATTAAAGTTTGACTAAATGTCTCAATAATCTCTTTTTCGATACTGACATGACAATCAAGTTATTCCAAAATTATGTAACAAAAATTAAGAAAAAAAATTATCCCAAAATTTTGACTAAATATTTATATAAAATTTTTAATATTACTCATGTTATTTAATGAACTTAATATAACAAGTAAATTTTGAAATACATTACCTGTTTTTTAGACAAGTAAGCTGTAATCTATGCTCTAGATCATTTGGAGTTGGAAGTCCTTGATTTGGACCTATTGTTTGCGTATTCTTTTTTATTTTTTATTCGAATCTGTGACAAAAAAATCCATCTCAAACTCTTCCTTTTTTCAATTTTCAAGATTTTCTTTTTTATTTTCAATTGTTTTTTCATTTTTAAAATTTATTTTTGGGATTTGCAATGAAAATTTTGTGATAGATTTCGTCACTAAATTTAGAAGCAAGCTATATTTATTTGCACCATTTTTTTAATGAAAATTTGCGACAAAAATTGCTTAGTTACGAATTTGGTACAAAATTTTGTTGCTAATCCATTGCTAAATTAGTTTAAAAAAATTTTGGTTATTTTGTCACAAATCTGTGAATATTAGCAATAAAAAATTCAATAACAAAAAATGCGATACTAAAAATCTATTTTCTTGCAGCATGAGACCTCAAAGTCTCAAAACCTTCTTCTAACTACTAGGGGTCGGGGGTCTCTTATGATCCAATAATGTCATGTGGTTGTCGGGTTTCAAGCTTTCCTTGGGGTATGCTCAAACATTGTTGCTGAGTTGCAAGCTCTCAAATTGGGACTCATGCTTGCATGGTCGAAAGGTTATAAATTCCTCATTTGTGAGCTGGATGCCTAGGTTGCTTTAGATTTTGCCAAGAATGTTGATGTGAAGACTCACCCTTTTGTTAGAAAATTTCAAAATATAAAGTGGAAAGATTGATTAAAATATTGTTTAATCAATGTACAAGTAAAACCAGTGTTTGGTATGACTCCGGGTGGAGTAAAATCATGTTAAAATGATTTTTACTTAATTTATAGGGCAGACAACTGCCCTTGCACAGTAAACATTCTGTCCGAAAAATGCACTTAGGTAGTTGGATGCCCTAGAAGGGCGGTCGGATGCCCCGGGATGGCAGTCAACTGCCCATATAGGACAGTCAACTGCCTATACAAAGTGAAAACTTGGATTTAAAGCTACTTTAAGGCAGTCGATTGCCATATGAAGGCAGTCGACTGCCCTTCCTGAAGTTACATACTGTTCCAAAAATACACTAGGGCATTCGGATGTTATTTTCGGGCATCCGACTTCCTAGCCTGAAAATTCAAGGGTAGTCAACTGCCCTTTATGGCAGCCGACTGCTCTAGTGTAAAATGCATTATAATGACTAGTTTTCTTTGAATAATAGGTGCAACCTCATTCAAAGGGTAATCTTTCACTACTAAATGGTTAAAGGTCATAACCATTGAATTTGAGAGGTAGTAATCAATTTGAAAGATTTGTTTAAATGAAACAACACTATTGAAAGATTGTGACATTCAAATCAAAGGTTACATCTCTTGAAATTAGCTCTATAAAAGAGATGACAATCTTCATTCAAGATGACTGAAAGAAAATATTATGAATTCTTCATCCTCTTTCAATCTCAAAATAGAAAACAAATCTCTTAGACATTGTTTGCTACAGAAAACTTTGGCTAAGACATAATACTTTTGCATTTGTCTAAAGTGTTTAGTGGTTTAATATTTCAAATGCAAGGTAATATTAAACAAGTTGACTTCATTGTATCCTGAGGTTATTTCTATAATCCTTGTAGCATACCATAACTGGTGGGAGTGAAATAAGTCTTAAGAAAAGTGGCGTTATAGCAGCACGCCTTGAAGTCTATCTCTGCATTTAGTTCATGACTGTTCGTGATCAAAGAAGTTCAATTCCAGAAGTTGAAGTCCAAGTAGAAGTTCAAGTTTTTCATCTTCGTAGTACCCCAAGTGGACAAGCTTCTTAATCACATTGTACAACAATCTTAAGACTTATTTTCAGAAACCATGAAGATGGAAACGTTGAAAGAATTGGCATTCAACTTCCAAAAGTTGGAGAGGTTCGATGGAGGGAACTTCCTAAGGTGGAAACAGAAGATGAAAATTTTACTTACATCCCTCAATGTGGTCTATGTACTCACAACACCAAGACCAAAAGAAAAAGAAGATGATACAAATGAGGAAGTGCATCAAAGACAAAAGTGGGACAACGATGACTACACTTGTAGAAGATGCATCCTAAATGGTATGTCTGATTCTTTATTTGATACTTACATTATAATCAACACATCAAAAGAGTTATAGGAAAAGCTGGATGTAAGATACATGAAGGAAGACACAATTAGCAAAAAGTTCCTGGTAACGAGTTAGAACATTTATAGAATGAATGATTCCAGACCTATTATGGAATAGTTTGCTGAGATTGAAGTCATCCTTAACAAGTTTAAGCAGTATTCAATGAACATGGATGAGTCAATTATAGTGTCCTCTATAATGGACAAACTTCCAGCATCATTGAAGGATATAAAGAGAATCTTGAAACACAAAAAGGAAGAAATCACTCTTGATTACCTTGCAAACTATCTTCGGACTGAAAAGCAATATCGCAAGGAGAATGACAAAGAAAGAGAGAAGGAAACTAACATCTCCAAAGTCATGTGGTGGATGATACTGTTTCCAACAAAAAATCCACAAAGAAGAAGAAAAAACTTTCCACTAAAGGCAAGAAATTCAAGAAGAAAGGTGCATGTTTCCACTGTGGAAAACAAGGGCACTTCAAAAGGGATTGCTATGTCTTTAAAAAGAAGAAAGAAGCATCTAGTGCAACCAAGGACAACTTTGTTGCTGTGATTTCTGAAATCAATGTCATTGAAGACAAAAAAGCATGGTGGATAGATTCTGGTGCTACAAAACATGTGTGCACAAACAAGGCTATGTTCAAAACTTTCAAAGAGGAAGTAGATGACAATGTGCTCTACATGGGAAATTCTTCTTCAACTGAAATCAAAGGCAAGGGGACCATAGATTTAAACTTCAATTTTGGAAAAACATTGACTTTAACTAATGTTTTGTATGTTCCAGAAGTTAGGAAGAATCTAATGTCTGTTAGTTCACTCAATAAGTTTGGGTTCAAAGTTGTCTTTAAAGGGGATAAGTGCATACTATCTAAGAGTGGAACTTTTGTGGGAAAGGGATATGCCAATGAAGGCATGTTTAAACTTAATGTATCTCATTTCAATATCAATAATAAGAAGAAAGATTCAGCTTATATTGTGGATTCTTTTGATTTATGGCATAGTAGATTAGGACATATAAACTATGACAAAGTAATCATGATGTCTAAATCTAATCTGGTTCCATATGTAGTTAGAAGTGATGAAAAATGTAGAACTTGCATGCTAACTAAAATAACAAAGAAACAAAGTTGTATTTTTTATTCTACTATGGCTTTAGAATTATGGCCTAAACCAATGTCACCTATATCAATACATTATGATAGTGAAGCTACACTATCAAAGGCTTATAGCCAAGTATATAATGGGAAATCTAGACATATTGGTCTAAGGCATAGCTATGTTAGACAATTGTTTAAAGATGGGGTGATCACCATTAATTTTGTCAAGTCAAGTGAAAACTTGGAGGATCCATTGATAAAAGGTCTCACAAGAGAGATAATGTCTAGAACTTCCAAGGGGATGGGACTAAAACCGATTTAAATTAGTCACACATAATAGAAACTCAACTCAACGCTTAATTGGACATTAAGTCTTGAGTTCAATGAGATCAAGTACATTATCTAAATGTGGCTGCAAGTATTGTGCTGTTATACATCCCGAAGGTTATGAATACTTGAAATCATATGAAAATAAAGAGGTTGAGTTGTTACTCTTAATGAACCTATAACACGTAAGTATAAGTGTTGGAATGCTTATATGATTGCATTTTTGATGAGTTCACCTATATGAGTGGAAGTGGTGCCGCTTTTAGGAGCTTAGGGTTTAACTCTTAAGCATTCATGAAATGATACAAGACACATGGCCAGTATAAGTGTCGAAGTTCTACTAAATGACTTTGGACAAATTTTGAAATCTCATGTGAGATTCAGTCATTAGTTAATCATCATAGAACTGTTGGTTCAAGACTTAGTCCACCATACCATTCAGATTAACTGAAAGTACTTTTTCTCTAAGGTGATGGTTCAAGACCTAGTTCACCATCATTTTATGCATGAGGATTCCTCAAGTATTAGACTTGATCTATTTTGAAATTGGTGGGGTATTGTTAGAAAATTTCAAAATATGAAGTGGAAAGATTGATTAAAATGTTGTTTAATCAATGTACAAGTAAAACTAGTGTTTGGTATGACTCCGGGTGAATTAAAATCATGTTAAAATTATTTTTACTTAATTTATAGGGTAGTCAACTGCCCATATAAAGCAGTCAACTGCCTTGCACAGTAAACATTCTGTCCAAAAAATGCACTTAGGCAGTTGGATGCCCTAGAAGGGCAGTCAAATGCCCCAGGATGGCAGTCAACTGCCTATACAAAGTGAAAACTCGGATTTAAAGCTACTTTAAGGCAGTCGACTGGCCTTCTGAAGTTACATACTGTTCCAAAAATACACTAGGGCATTCGGATGTTATTTTCTTGCATCCGACTTCTTTGCCTGAAAATTCAAAGGCAGTCAACTGCCCTTTATGGCAGCCGACTGCTCTAGTGTAAAATGCATTATAATGACTAGTTTTCTTTGAATAGGTGCAACCTCATTCAAAGGGTAATCTTTCACTACTAAATGGTTAAAGGTCATAACCATTGAATTTGAGAGGTTGTAATCAATCTGAAAGATTTGTTTAAATGAAACAACACTATTGAAAGGTTATGACATTCAAATCAAAGGTTACATCTCTTGAAATTATCTCTATAAAAGAGATGACAATCTTCATTCAAGACGACTGAAAGAAAATATTATGAATTCTTCATCCTCTCTCAATCTCAAAATAGAAAACAAATCTCTTAGACATTGTTTGCTGCAGAAAACTTTGGCTAAGACATAATACTTTTGTATTTGTCTAAAGTGTTTAGTGGTTTAATATTACAAGTGCAAGGTAATATTAAACAAGTTGACTTCATTGTATCATGAGGCTATTTTTATAATCCCTGTTGCATACCATAACTGGTAGGGGTGAAATAAGTCTTAAGAAAAGTGGCATTATAGCAGCACGCCTTAAAGTCTATCTCTGCATTTTGTTCGTGACTGTTCGTGATCAAAGAAGTTCAATTCCAGAAGTTGAAGTCCAAGTAAAAGTTCAAGCTTTTCATCTTCGTAGTACCCCAAGTGGACAAGTTTTGTAATCCCAATTTGTTCTACACCTTTGAGATGCATTATTAGCAATATTCGGGAGGTGCTCAATAGATCATGGAAAGTGGTTCATCGTCATTGCTATAGGGAAAGCAATTGCCATGCTGATAAAGTAGCAAAGATGGCATGTAAGACTGATGTGGATTATGAGAGATTAGAAGTGACTCGAACCTGATTAGAAAATTTGTGATGTAGTTTTTATATATTTTCCATGTAACAAAAAAAAGAAGAAAAACCCTCATTGGCAACAATTATTTTTTATATTTCACATATAACATAACAATGTATAATTAATTTTCTCTTATATTTTTGTATATATGTTTATCATAATTATTAACTAGTTTGTAAATTATGCGATGGACGAATTAATTTTCCTATTTATATATGTATTTAAACAAATATACTTGTAAATTTTTATATTTTACAAATGAATCTTATTTATTTATAAAAATATTAATTTTAAATATTTAAAAAATATGATAGCTTATTTTTAAACTTTTCAGTTTATTTAATAAAATATTTTTGAAATAAATAAAAATTGATATTTTTATTCTATATCATATATATCAATTAATATTTTATTTAGTTTTCTAAATATATAATATTAAAATAATATTTTTTTAAAAGTATTTTTGGACTAGATAGTATTTGAAATTATTTCAAGATAATTTTTTAGAAGGATTGAGAAATTTTACGAATGTGAAGAGGTGATATTTACATTAGTTTTGACGTAGGTGGATATGATAAACGTAATTGTTTTTAAATTTAAATAATATTAAATATTTTAAAATGGATTTGATAAAAATTAATACTTTAGGTAGTTTTCAAAAATTAATATAAAGTATTATTATCTATTCACTGTCAATAGAGTTTTTTAACTCACAAGCGGAGTTAAGATGAAGAAATGTGTCCTATTTTATTTATTTTTTATTTTCTTAATATTTTTAAAATATACATGTCATCGTCTTAATCTCGCTTGTGGAATTAAAAAACTCTACTGACAGTGGATAGAATAATAAACCTAATATATATTTTAAAATATTTTTGGATTAGATGACATTGGTAGATAGTTATAACAATGATTTGAAAAATAAAGAAAATTTAGGAAAGGGAAAAGTGGGGAAGTTAGATTATATTAAATATTTTTATATTTTATTTAATGAATTAGATAATAATTAATAACGTATATAATTTTGAAAATAGATAATATTAAAATTATATATTTTAAATATGCTTGGATTGATTACGTTAATTCTAACAGTCAAGTGTTAAAAATTATTTCAATAATAGAGAAATTTTAAGAAAATGAAAAAGTGAAAAAGTTAGTATCATTTAAAAAAAATACATGTAAGCATCTACGTAAATATCTTTACCGAATCTGCTATGTATCTTGTAATATAAATATATATATATATATGATTTCTAAACGAATAATTATCCAATATACCTGCAGTAAAGTTTTTTAACTCCAGAACAGGGTTGGGATGATGACATATATTCTATTTTATTTATTTTTTATTTTCTTAATATTTATAAAGGACATATGTTATTAACCCAAAAGGTTAGATTAGTAGTATAAGGCTCCACTGAGTTTCTCAGTGAGCAAGAACCATAGCGAGAGGTTACGTATTCAAATCTTCACCAGATTAAATTTGTTGATGCAAAAAGGTTGTTGGGCTTGTTGATGATGAATCAACTCTTTCCTTCTTGGATCAACCTGCAAAACAGAAGGTCCACCGGGGTTGTTCCTAGTGAAACTTTCTCCGATGATTAAGTCAGTAGAGAATTCAAGAAAGAATATCAAAGTTGAAGAGAGTGAAAGTGTGTTCATACCTACTTCTTGTGTCTCTACACCTTTATATAGGTGTTTAAGTGAGCGGTTACTCTCATTAAATGGTCGGTTACGTAATATAATTAAGAGAGCAGTTACGGCGAGCAGTAGTTATGGTGCAGTTACAGCGAGCAACAGTTACGGTGGTTACTTTGTGTGTAATTAAGTAGGCCACGTGTAATCAAACTCGGTGAAGTGGGACTATTGGGCCTTTTGACAATGAGACTACTATTATGCCCCCTGGAGAATGGTGATTACAAAGTGATCGGTATTCGCCATAAACCTTTTACTTCTTTTATATTCTTGAATTTTGTATCCTCTGTCAAAGGGTTTAATCAAGGTAGCGTAAAGGTCGTGACTGCATATGAGCTTTTAAATTCTGGAGCTTAAGGCGATGAGAATCCAAAATCATGGGCGATCACATCCCAGAAGACTGGCGCTCAGGCCAAGAGTGAATGGAAGCTAGAGAAACTGGCACTTAAGCCCTGGCGAGCAAGCGTCCTAAGATACTGGCGTTTAAAGCCATGGGTGATCAATGGAGATATTGGCGCGAAGACCATGGACGAGTAAAGTGTCAAAAAATGCTAGCGCTAAGGCTACGGGCGATTAAGAGTCGAGAACTGGCACTAAGGCCTTGGCGATCACACGATCAGGATACTGACACTAAGGCTATTAGCGAACAAAGGACTGGTGCTAAGGCCATGGCGAGCAGGTAACTGGGTTGAGGCCCGAGGTAAGCAAGTGCCTAAGATACTGGCGCTATTGCCCGGGGCGATCAAATGCCCAAGATACTGGTGCTATGCTGAGGCAAGCTAATGTTCAAGATACTGGCGCTATGACCGAGACGAGCTAATGCTCAAGATACTAGCGCTAGGGCCCGGGGCAAGCTAGTGCCCAAGATGCTGGCGTTAAGGGCCGGGGAGAGCAGTTGCCTAAAACACTGGCGCTGAGGCCATGGCGAACATGTGACTGGCACTGAGGCAATGGAGAACATGTGACTGGCACTGAGGCCCAGGGCTAGGGCCCGGAGTGAGCTGGTGCCCAAGATGCTGGCGTTAAGGGTCGGGGCAAGTTGGTGCCCAAGATGCTGGCGTTGAGGGCCGGGGAGCAGCTGCCTAAAACACTGGCTCTGAGGCCATGGCGAACATATGACTGGCGCTGAGGTAATGGTGAACATGTGACTGGCACTGAGGCCCAGGGCGATTAAGTGCCCAAATTACTGGCGCTGAGGCCCGGGCAAACTAGTGCCCAAAATATTGTTAGTGAACAACAGGAGTTGTTGGTTGTACCTTAGATGTAAATGGGCGAGCATCAAGCGCGACTGAACGATCTGCAGTTACATTACGGCGAGCACTCAAAGATTCCACTATCTGGACATAGTGGGCTATCTTAGCTTCTAAAACTTTGTTTTGGGCAAGCAATTGATTGTACTGGTCCATGGATATTGTTTGTGGTGTTGGTTTGCTTGGGAGCTCGACATAGCTTCTTCTTTGAGTTCCCACAAACGGCGCCAAAATGTTGATGCCAAAAAGGTTGCTGGGCATGTTAATGATGGATCAACTCTTTCCTCCTTGGATCAACCTGCAAAATAGAAGGTCCACCGGGGTTGTTCCCATGGGACTTTCTCCGATGCTTAAGTCAGTAGAGAATCCAAGAAAGAATATCAAAGTTGAAGAGAGTGAAAGTGTGTTCATACCTACTTCCTGTGTCTCTACACCTTTATATAGGTGTTTAAGTGGGCGGTTATTCTAATTAAATGAGCGGTTATGTAATATAATTAAGAGAGCAGTTACAGCAAGCAGTAGTTACGGCGCAGTTACGACGGTTACTTTGTGTGTAATTAAGTGGGCCACGTGTAATCAAGCTCGGTGAAGTGGGCCTATTGGGCCTTCTGATAATGATACTAACAAAATTCTCTTGATCTAGTGCCAGCCACGCAGTACGAGCAAGAATTAGTCTCATTTTAAAAGAAAAAAAATATGTATTATTATCTTAACCTTACTTGTGGAGTAAAAAAACTTCACTAACAATGTATTGGATATTAACCCTTTTTAAACTAGATCTTTTTGTTTTTTTCCTTCTTACCTACCTCAAACTATATTTTTTCAAAGGAAAACGCCATTTTCAAATCTTTTTTTCTTCCCATATCATTCTCGTTCAACCTTTTTTTTTATTTTAAAAATCCAAAGTAAAGTTTATGTATATTAATATAACTATAAATTGAGATGAGTTAAGGCATTCAACACCGGCCGCTACCCTATTTTTAGGTAACTAACTATTAATATTATTTTCCATAAACGCGTTTTCCTTCATCTATTCCAATCATAGATTTTTCCTCGCATAAAAACAAAATTTAGCATATATTAATAATTGAGACTATCCACTTAAAAATATAAACTGACTGTGCAATGAATTATTAAATCACATTACCGTCAATTTCTACAACTTAAAATATTACATAAAAAATGGAAACCAAAACTAGGAAATCGGCTGTAAAACATGCCTTGCTTGCGCGTAGATTTGTTTAAGGGTTGAGTGCAAGTTCGATGGGACTTAATCAATGCAATAAAAGATTGTAGGTGAGTTTGAATCCGGTTCAGTTCGATTTTTCAAATCTAATTTTCTGTTCAAGTTCTATATATATATATATATATATATATATATATATATATATATATATATATATATATATGCAAAGGGGAAAGTGAAATTGGTTTAAATTTGCCCAAACACTGGCATTTTTTTTAAAAGTTTAAAACAAAATTTAAAACATAAAAAATATAAAATTAATATATATAACAAAATAGAATCACAATTTTTTTACAAAAAAAATACAAGAACATAAAAATCTAAATCAAAGTTAAAAAAGAAAAAACAACACAAGCTCAAATTAAATTATAAAAAAAAGTCCAAAATAATTGAAGAATGCATTAACATCTTTTTCAAAAGTTTTCTTGCTTGACATATTAATATTTTTTAAAACATATAAAATAAAACATAATATTTTAATAAAATATCAAATTAACTAAATTATAAAAGAGAATTGTGAAAAATTGTAATTATCGAGAAGGAAAGCTTAGGCTTTCAAGGACAAACTTAAGGTCTCGTTTGATTTCTTATGAGTCTCATGAGCTAATTCAAGCCAATCTAATTCGTTAGTAAACCGTCCATTAGAGAGATCTACTTGCCTGTTAGGAAGGTTAAAAATAGTTAAATGATAGCAACTTTTTTTTCCTTATTAACAATTTGCATTTAAATTTACTTGGATTATTGTTTCCAAAGAGAGGATCTCGAAATCTAATAACCCCCCGGATAATAAGGAAATAACAACTACACAAGTTGCATTTTCTTAATTACCCTATTGGTCAAGGAATCTCATTAACAACAATTTTTCATGATACATTAGAAAAAAAATGCCAGTTGGGTTTTTTTTTAATTTATATTGTCCTCTCTTTTTTAAAGTACGGATTTCATCGGGAATGCTTGAAAGAAGTTAAAAAAAATTACTTAAATTTCAACATTAGAAGAATAGATTGTTGATATGGTGTTAACAATATTCTCTGGTGCCCAATGAAAGGAGGGGAAGGAACCCCTAGAGAATTAATGTCGTTTATTGAAATCGATGGGATCAGTTTAGTTAATTTTAGAATTGTAATTTCTAGAAAAATACAATGAAATAATTTTAAAATGATATAAAAAATAAAAAAATGACATTAATAAAAATTTAGTAAAAATTAATTTTTTTTTTATATTCGTTGCGTTTGTAATAATTGTAACATGATAATTTTTATATTTTACATGATTTGATTTGTAATATATATGAATGAATTGCCTGATCAAACTAGTTTTACATTGTTATTAATTAAAGTTTTAACACAATATTTAGATTTTTTGGTAAAATAAAACCATAAATACTAATAAAGAAACAAAGAGTAAAGAATTTTTGGGAAACAGAGAGGGTGGGGTGATAGACACACAAGTCTTGGTTGTAGATGATTACAGACGTGGGCTCTTTGTATGGTCACATGGATTCCTCTGGACATTTTACCAGACACCTGAAAAAAACTAAGCTGTTTTTCCTGTTCTTTCTCAGCTTTTCTCTCCTTTTCTTTTTTTCTTTCGTGATAGATCTTCGTCAGAATATCTGGTTTCTTATCAGCTTTTCGTAACCTTTATCAACCCAACGTCCAAGTGTCCGACCACATTATTACCTAATGAAAACCATAATCGCTTCAAATTAGGCGCCTCTGTTCCGTTTGGACGATTAGAAAATACTTGGTCCAAAGAGAAAAAAAAATGGTTTCCCATTTCACGAAATTAGATACGCCCTTAATTTAGAAATTGGACCAATTAATTTCCCTTTAGTTTTTCTATGTTATGTTCCAGTGTTGATCTCTCTCTCTCTCTCTCTCTCTCTCTCTCTCTCTCCAAGTGCCATAGAGAATCTTTCTCTCTCTCTCTCTCTCTCTCTGGTCTGCAATGTAATCTCACGTGCAGCATGCTGTAGCTTTTGGCTTTTTTAGGATTAAACATCTTTAAAAAGTCGATCAACTTTCTTTCATGGGGGAGAGGATGATAAAAGGGGGTGTTTGTTTGGTCTTTTGGATGTGTAGCGACTTGGGTTTATTCCATTTTTCCTTTTGCTTTGATTGAGTTGGGTTTCTTTGTAGGCAACAACAGTTCGATCTCTCAACTCTCAGCTTTCAATTCTTCTCTTCCACTGAGTCTGAGGCTCTTAAGAGAATCACTTTTACTCTTGTGGGTCTATCTATGCCCTAGCAGGCTAACATCTTCCCCCTAGCTTTTGTGTTTTATCGCTACATCTTTGTCTTTCCCTTTGGAAAAGAGAGAATAGACAGCACAAACGTGTGAGAAACAAGGACAGCAGAAAAAGAGTGCAATAACGATCTGAATTGTGATAAACATGGCATTAGAGGCAGTGGTTTACCCTCAAGACCCATTTGCTTATGCTTGCAAGGACTTCTACCCTGTTGGAGGGGCTTGGGGCGGCTATGATTTCTGCTTCCAAGAAGAAGATAAAGCTCTTCTTGGAATTCTTAACCACAACATAGAACAACAAGGGAGTGCTTATCTCCATGCAAATTGGGACTCCTCGTCTACTTCAGTCATGCAACATGCAAAAGAATGGGATCCTTATTCTTCGCCTGAAGCTTGCACTGTTGATCAGTCTCTCTCTGCAGCCGGATTCCCAGCTCCAATGGAACCTCCTGCAGCTGCCATAGCTACAGCAACAACTAGGACGCCCCCGCCGACGAACAATAGACGGAAACGTCGACGAACCAAGAGCAGCAAGAACAAAGAAGAGCTGGAGAACCAGAGATTGACTCATATTACTGTTGAACGCAATCGCCGGAAACAAATGAATGAGTACCTCGCTGTACTCAGATCTTTGATGCCATCTTCTTATGTTCAGAGGGTCAGTTTCTATCTCTTTCTTCCGGTACTACACTTGTGTATGTTTAATCATTTAATTAGGAGACTCATAAAGTAATAATTGTCCTTTAGAACAATCTTAACAGTTTTTCTACAACGCTAATGAATCCTTTTGCTTATTATAAGTTTATAACTTTTTTTTTTGGATTTTGAAATGGTTCAAGAATCGTAAAAGGCATTGGCCTGAAAAAGTTTAGAGATTCCTGACTTTCATGAAGCCATTTTAGACTTATAGGTTAGCTCAGTTGTCTATAGAACTTTTAATTTTCTTCGCATGTCAAATTTCTTGGTCTGACAACTAAATATAATATATGCACATAAACCTTTTCAGGGTGATCAAGCATCGATAATTGGTGGAGCGATTAATTTTGTTAAGGAATTAGAGCAGCTCTTGCAGTCCATGGAGGCTCAGAAAAGAACTCAGCAGCCAGAACATAATGCCTACTCTTCACCCTTTGCTGAGTTTTTCACCTTTCCGCAATTCTCAACTCGTGCGACTCAGTGCAAGAATTCACAGTCGTCCATGGCAGCAGCAGAGCCCATGGCCGCCGCCGAAAGCGTGGCGGACATAGAAGTGACCATGGTGGAGACCCATGCCAACCTCAAGATATTGTCAAAGAAACGACCCAGACAGCTGCTGAAACTGGTTGCTGGATTGCAAAGCCTAAGGCTCACCGTGCTCCACCTCAATGTCACAACTGTTGATGAAACGGCCCTGTATTCGATTAGCGTCAAGGTAGTAAGCACAAAATAAGCCAATCATTTAACAAATCCTTCTCCAATTTCAATTTATCTTTCTTTGGTAATATCATTTAAAATAGTGTTTGCTTTTTGGGATACTACTTGGGACAGGTTGAGGAAGGATGCCATCTGAACACAGTGGATGAAATTGCAGCATCTGTTAATCAAATGCTGCACGGAATCGAAGAAGAAGCTGCTTTTAGCTAGACAAATGTAAAGCCCCTGACCCTGATTATGTTTTTTGTCCCGCTGTAATTGAGGTTAAGATTAGGGATTCCCCATTGTTCTTTGCTATCTGATTTCTTGCAAGCTGCAGCCATTTTTCCTTCTTGTGTTGTTGAGATATACAATGTAGTGTGGACAATGTTTTTCCTAATTTTAGGCATATTTGCCTTGCCTGGTAATGGAGGCATTGACAAATCAAATTATATGCCTCATTATTGAAAAAGAAAAGAATTGCCATTAAACAGTGCTCCACACAGCCACAGTACAGAAAAATGATTCCCATACCTTTTGCAATTGCCTCTTTCTTAAACTTTTACGATCAAATAAGACACTTAAGACAGGGATGCCCAGATCTTCCGGCTTGCTTAACTTATTTTGTGGCTAACCACCAAATGAAATGGTTATCCTTTTCCTGACTAATTGCTAAATGCCTTAGAATTGTACAAAGAGCAATGGGGACTCTTCAATATTCTAGGATGATCACCACAGCTAGCATTGCCCTGCTGCTTCCAGGAAAAAAACAGAAAGAATAAAATGCTTCCTTTTCCAATAGTTATATCTTGATGTTTCCTTGACAAGCCCATTCCAATTCCACTTTATATAATCAGACGACCTACCTCTTCAATACTCATTCTGGATTTAAACTAGCTTCACAAACTAATTATTTGTGGGTGCCACACATTCCTCATCAAACAGTGAACTCCAGATTTGATGGTCTTACTTTTTTG
Source organism: Heritiera littoralis (assembly GCA_031772115.1). Lineage (NCBI taxonomy): Eukaryota > Viridiplantae > Streptophyta > Magnoliopsida > Malvales > Malvaceae > Heritiera > Heritiera littoralis. The sequence continues at coordinate 6,466,869 of JAPDPK010000023.1, forward strand.
AATCTTTAGTCTTTGATGATTATCTATTCGACCACCATGTTTTAACATTGATTATAAAATTTCTTGATTCCTGTTATTAATAATAAAATCATATTATAATTTTGGAATTCAAATCTCACTATCTGTATATTTTCTTTTTTGTTATCCCTATCCCCTTGTCTCTTGCTTTATAGTTACATATTGTAAAAAACTATGATTCTTTTGTGGAGTGGAAAATAAGTGAAGGGATTGCTGTTTGCTGCCCATAGGATGTTGCAAATTGTGCTTTTTTTTTTCTAAAGTAGATTTATGGAATTTGTCTGTTTTTCTGATAATAACACCCAATAAACATTTTAATCCTTATAAATTATGATCTGGCCATGCATAAATTCCATTCAATTGGAAGAACGTGGAACTTGATTTCTAAAACTTGCACGATGGAAACAAAGTGATAATCTTAAATTAAAAAACCACATCCTTGTTACAAAGATCTATCAGATTTTTGTTGTCACTTTAGTGGAAAAGAAAAGCTACAAAAGCAATGTAGGGAAAGAGAAAGGGGGGCCTCGATGTAGCTAGCCATGAGCAACTTTAGAGAGCGCCAATGTTATAACTATCATTTGATTGATGATAAATTTTCGGATTTGAAATATGCTTTGGCCCACCTTTTTTTGGCTTTTTAACTTTTAAAAGTGATGATAAGAGCTCTACAAAGCATAGTAATTTGACAGCAATTCAAGATTTTCCCCCAGTTAAGCATGTCAAGAAAGAAGGGATCCAGCAATTCCCCATTTTTTGAATCAATAATACATACACTAATTCACAATTAGTTGATATGAACTTGAACAATAAATCATTATCATTATCATTAGAACTTTTATTTTAATATTTAGATAGATAACTTAAAAGGTAAATAATGATTTTATATATCTGATGAGTTATTTTTTATTCAAAAAATAATTGAAAATATCATCTTAAATAATATATATTTATATAAAATCGAAAATAAGAATACACTACCTATCCAACAGTCCCATTAGACAGCCCAATGCTTCATTGCCTTTGCATGTTTTCATGCCTAGTTTGACAGAAGAAGACAAAGGCAGATTCATGGAAAAAGGGTATGTCAAAGTTGGAAAGACGGGAGATACTTTCACCTGTAAAAGTGAGAGCTTCAGGTAGGATTGAAGAAGTTTCTTCAAATAAATGATTGTGATTTTGAAGTCGGTAATAACAGCTTCAAGGTACCTTATATATTCCCCACATATGTTCATTCCAATGCATATAATAATTAAGAATAGTACTAAAATGGTGGCAGATGAGATGATTAGCATCGAGCTATTCCACCTGAAGATGACAATTACAGTGACTAATTCGCCCACTCAATCAAACCTATCAATCACTTACTTTTTCTTGACAAGAAATTAAAAATTAAATATATAAAGTAACTTGATTTTTACATTGTTTGTTGTTGTTTTTTTTTTTTGGAATTTTAGTTTTATTGTATTAAAACAACATGAATTAAGTTTTTTATAAATGCACTTTTTGAATGGTATTCGAATCACTTTATACAATAGTGATTTAATCACATTATTCAAAAATTTTAAAATAATTATAATATAAAAATTTTAAGTTATTATAAGATGATGTGATTTAAACTTTATTGATACCTTTTTGTTGTGGTTGAGTTGAGGCAAATTGTAATGAAGGTTGGATCTATTTTGATCTATAAGAAAAGAAAACAAGATCAAAAAGTATCAGAGTTCGGATTTTGAAATGTTTTCAATGCTCATGTTAGTGTTTGTGAAGGAAGGAGAAAGCTCAAATGAGGGAAAAGAGAAGGCCGAAGAAGCTTGAGAAAGAAAGTATTTAGGTGTTTGCGAAAGAAATTAAGAATGATATTACGTGTCTTTTTTCTCATTAAGACTCCCCATTGTTATACTTGTATCATAAGAGCAACCAATAACATCGCATCTTATTTTAAAAATGTCACGAGACTCAATCATCTATATTCTAAAAGTTTTGTTATCAGGATCTTTTGTTGAATTTATTGATCTTAACAATAATGGTTAATCATAACATTTTGGATTTTCCGTGAGCTTAACCCGTTAATTAAATTATTTTGTGATGTGGGTCAGGTTAAAGATTACTGGGCTCTTCTATAAATCAAATTGAAGATCATTGAGCTAAATGATAATCTAAGCCCAAGAGGAAAGAGGACTCAGAAGGCCCATAAATGATCCACTGGGTTATTATTTAAGCTGTGGGGCTTAAAGGTAATTACGCGCAAAATAACTCCTATAAATAGGTCACAGGTATCATTCTTAAACCCTAAGCTCTATTTGCCTACTGGAACCCTATCTGACTTAAGCATCGGAGTGCGCGCGCAGGGGAGAACCCCTGCGCCCCTCTAACTTTTCCTATTTCGCAGATTCGTTAGAGACAGATTAATGCGAAGATCGAGGATCTGACGTCAGCAAACATTTATTGTTGTTTTGGGCAACAACAATTGGCGCCGTTTGTGGAAAATGAGCAAAAAGCCAAAGATAAAAGTCTGCGAAAAGGTGCGGAAGACGGGCTGCTAGTTTCGCGAGAGATAAAATTTCGGCAAGAAGTCGATAGAAACGCGGCAAAAATATATATACAAGCGACAGAACAGTATGTCGCACACCAAGCCTGTCGCACAAGGTTTTACAGTCAAATAAAACGATTCTGTCGCTCATAAAAAATATATATAATTATTTAAAAAAAAATTTCTCACACGCGACAGAACAGTCTGTCGCACACAAGATTTCACGCCCAGAGACATGCAACAGACACTCTGTCACAAGCTGACACGAGGCTCACGCGAAAGAGCAATTTGAGCAACCATTGACACGCGCGACAGACCTTTTGAATGAGAGAATGGTTCTCGGGACAGACTTTGGGCGACAGGCTTGACGAGAGAGATAGCATTGGGCGAGAGACTAGATCTCGCCACGACAGGTATTTGCGATAGAGTGCATGCAACTAGCGACAGCTCTTCCGTATGAAAGGTTATGGGCGAGAGAGTGGCTCTCGGGATAGACCTTGGGCGACAGGCTTGACGAGAGAGATACACTACGGGCGAAAGAGTGGTTATCGCATTCCAACGGGCGAGAGAATGGCTCTCGCACCAAACGAGCTAGGCGAGAGAGAGTTTTTGGTCCACCTAGGACAATTCCGTTTCTTTGCTATTGGCTAGCTCCGGTTCTTTCAACAAGCAGCCGAGAGGGCTACCGCATGTCATCCATTCTGCTTCAACAGTCATACCTATCCCTTGCTAGATCATCTGTCCTGTCTCGTGGCCATGAGAAAATTGCAATAAGAGATTTGCAATTATTTTTTTTTAATGAAGCAACTAGAACCTGGTAGATGCGTGTCAAGGGACTCCCTCCTGGTCTCTGGCGTCTGTACAGCCTAGAACTTGAAAAGAAACTTGCAACAGCAATCGCTATAGCTGAGCTGGAAGGCCAAATCCCTCAGCCCATCCTACGTTGGCTTGTATCCAGACAAGGACAGAAGCAGCAACAAGGGCACCAATGTTAATTGAAAAATAGAACCAATTCAAGAAAGAGCTCTTCTTTCTCTTTCCTGCCTCATCAAAGTCATCGAACTGATCTGCACCAAAGAATGAAACACAAGGTTTAATCCCTCTGATGCCCAGGGCTATCAAGTATAGTCCCAGGTAGAACGCTCCAGTTTGCAATCCTGTTGGATGGCAAACATTGTTTTCATCACAAGCTGGTTTTAGACCATGAACAGATGCTGACATTGTTAGTATTGTCATGCCCTGCAATTGAGTTACAAACATTAATTTGGTCTTAAAATCGCATTTCAATGGACAAAAACATGAAAATAGCTGAATCTCAAAAGCTTGTGATGCAACTTAATGCAATTGGTTTTTTCTTTCGTTGTTGCATGGATACAACCATATTTTAACCAATTTATTTCATGTCAACATTAAAAACGATCAACATACCCTTGATAATAAAGTCTTGTTTAGATGATGCTTACGATCGGTTATTGGACAATTTATTTTATTAGTCAAATAACGCACGTGTTGTTCGCCAAATGGTAATCTTTTATACATTTTAATATTACTTAACAAAAGATAGCGCATGCATGTAGGAATAGTTGAGATATATAAAGATTCGAGATGAAAATTAATGCTGAACAGGCGAGAGACTGTTCTATAATATTAAATCTCAGAATGGCTCTCGCGCCCGATAGGCTTGGGCGAGAGAGAGGCTATTGCGAGCGATAGAGCAATTCACGCAACAGGCCACGCGTTAGGCCACTCGACCATAGTAATGCAATAGGATGTGTGCGCGACAGGCATAAAAGCAGGCGTAGAAAAACACATTGTCGCATGGTAAAGCAATATTGGCGATAACGATTGCCGCACACAAGGTTCGCTCAATTCAGGTGGACATAGGTCCCGTGCAGGCCACTCTGGCGACACCGTGCTCAACTGCGTGACAGTTAAAGCAAGCGAGCAATAATTCTCGTATGCGACATCTCCCCTGGGCGAGAAGAGTCTCCCACACGCAAAATTACGAGAGAAGGGCTCCCACACATCAACGGCGAGAGGGTCTCCCGCGCACTGATAGCGAGAGAAGGGCTTCCACTCCCGGCATCCTCGTTTGTCGAGAGAGTGGCACGCGCGTCAGGTGCCCTGGTAGAACAACGCATGTGTGCAAACAAACCCTAACAAGAAATGCTTGTTTGGCAATGGGGAACAAAGGACTATTACATGGGCTCACGCCAAGAGCGGAATATGGGCGAGCAGGACCATGCAACAGGACCCTTTGGCGAGAGATAGCAACTCACGCATGCAAAGGAGGTAGGGCCCAGCTCGAAGAGCACACACAGGCATGAATGTGGCGAGCATGTTGCATCACAGGCCTTTGATGAGAGATTGTAGCTCGCCTATCGACAGCCAGAACATGCAAGCACAGTTAAACACGACACGAGTTTTGGCAAAAGAGTAAGCCACAATGGCGAGCACCCCACATACACGACAGTCTTGGGCAGTAAAGAGACGATGGCAAGCACAGCCTATAGAGTAAAAGATCAAAAAAACAGCTAACATACGGAAGGCACCGCCGCAACAAAAGGGCTCCTGCCACAACAGGTCAATTCACCGTACGCAAGACGGTAATGCAAATACACGAGCGCTAATCCCAAGCTGCATGCTTGCCCAATAGGTAAAAGATAATGGTGAGCACATTCGATAGGATATATTGCAATAAAGCGGCTCGTCCTACACAACAGCCATGCGGGCAAGAAAAAGTCACACAACAGGCATTCTAGGCGAGCGAACGGCTCCCGTGAGCCCAGCGTCCCGCACACAAGGCGTGAAACAATGCTGACGAGTGCAGTGTCATGTGGCAAGCACAAGACCACCGCAGTAGGCACTTTCGACTATCGAGAGGCATGTGGCGATTGCATGACCAATGCCACAGCCCAGCCTCCGCAACAAGGCTCTCTTGGTAAAACACGTGCCAAGGCGCGAGGAACGATCTAGATGGGCAAGCACGAAACAAGTTGAAGGATTTAACTGAGGTGCGCCCACGATGTTAGATGAGCTCGCCCATAAAAAGAAAGAGCTAGACGAAGAGCTCAAAACAAGCGAGCGTAAGTCCAGGAGAGCTCTATTGGACGAGTCCCAAACAAGGACCTCGGGGAACACGCCAAAACTTCAAATGCCAGCTCGTGCTCACTCGGGTGAGTAAAAACATAGACAAACGGCTGAAATCGGACAAGGCACAAAAGGTCAGACGAGCTAACGGCCGCCACGCAAGTGTGGTTGTGGATGGCGAGCAAGAATACGACCATCCTAAGACCTAGGTGAGCAAGCCCTTATCTACCGAGACAGGAACTCACCTAGGAAAGAGAACTCTATGGGCGAGCCATTCAGAGTGACCAAAGCGAGAAAGGATTAGGCGACTCTGTACATCATCAGGTGCACGCCCATGTAACGAATGACCGAGCGAGGATGCGCTCTCTCAGACAATGAGAACCCTGGTTTGCAAGCGAGACTTTGGTAAGCCCAGCAGCAAAAGCTCTCCATGAATACGGCAGAGCTCTATTGGTGATCTGGCTGAATGCCCAGCAAAGAAGAAATCAGGTTGACAGCCTTTGTCCAAATTAATGGCCCTTGTGATGTCACGAAAGTGCACACGGGTGCATCAAGAAGAGACAGTGAAGGGGTGATGGTCCATATAAGACGCCCTATTAGTATTGACATTAATAGAAAGAAATGAGAGCTATTTGCTGATGAGTCAGAAAAAAGCACGCGACCAATTGCTTGGATGCAAGGTCAACGAAGTCCCTTGCACATTATTATAGTCTTCACCGACCAAGCAAGGGACATGCGGGTGGTAGCAGATTTGAGGTACCCTCATATTATGCTTTCGATTTTCTTGTCCATTCTAACAGTTGTGATCGTATTAGGCAGGTGTCCAAGGCAGGCACTAGCCACTGTCGTGTAAGGCAGCAAGCAAGGGAGAGCTTGGTTCAATCGAAAAGAACTTGTGATAAGTTCGTGAAGGTAGATTGCTAGTACTGAAGCACGACTTAGTGCTCAGTCCATGGTTGACAGCAGAACATCCAAGCACTCGTACTTTATAGATTTTTCAAAGACAAAGACTTGGAATGGTACTGGTGGTAAACATTTGCTATTGTTGTTTTAACATTTGCGGTAATTATATTGTTACTTACTCCATTTAATTGAAAATACTACATTATGAAACGAAAGGCCAGTTATTTTTATATGTACTATGACAATCCTCCATGTTTGATAGACATGTTGCAGGAATAGAAGAAGAAAAAACAGAAGCTGGTCGAAGAAGCGAGACAGGCACAAATAAGTCCCTAAGCGAAAAATGCGCAAGACGGGCAAAAATAAGACCCTAAGCGAGAAGAAGACGCGAGACGGGCACAAATAAGTCCCTAAGCGAAAAATGCGCGAGACGGGCAAAAATAAGACCCGAAGTGAGAAGAAGACGCGAGACGGGCACAATAAGTCCCTAAACGAAAAATGCGCAAGACAGGCAAAAATAAGACCTTAAGCGTGAAGAAGACGCGAGACGGGCACAAATAAGTCTTTAAGCACAAAAGGGTGCGAGACGGGCACAAATAAGTCCCTAAACGAGAAAGTGCACAAGACAAGCACAAATAAGTCCCTAAGCAAAAAATGAGCGAGACGGGCCAAACAAAAAAGTCCCTAAGCAAAAAATGCGTGAGACGGGCAAACAAAAAAGTCCCTAAGCCAAAAATGCGCTAGACGAGGAAAAAAAAAGTCGCTAAGCGAAAAATGTGCGAGACGAGCAAATCAAAAGTCCCCAAGCACAGGAGGTGCGAGACGGGCAAAACAAAAAGTCCCTAAGCACAAAAGGGTGCGAGACGGGCAAAAATATCTCTAAATGAGGTACGTGACTTTTTTATCATATTACATTTAACGTATTATGTTGGCATCTCGGATATAAACGATATTATATTCTAACAAGTCCTTAAGCAGATAGTACGCAAGACATGACCAATACTCCAGTAAAAGTTCTTTTTTGGACACAAAAAGTCGCAAATAAAAACTTGGGGAACACACAGTATGCAGGCTGTGAGGTATGGTACGAGGTACGTTACAATTTTATCAGATGGATATGTGCTAAAATTGATTGACAAAGTACATTTAACGTTTTATATTGACATTCCGGATATAAAAACGATGTTATATTCTTATCAATTCTATAAAGTCTATAAGAACAAAACAGTGCGAGACGGGCAAATGAAAAGTCCCTAAGCACAAAAGGGTGCGAGACGGGCAAACCAAAAGCCTAAAGCAAAAAATGCGCAATGTAGGCTACGCATGTACTTGAAGCGAAAAAATGCGCGATGTTAGTCATGCATAAAGTATAAGGGCTTGAAGCGAAAAATGCGCGAAGTAAGCCACGTACTCAGAGAAAAAAGCCTGAAGCGAAAAATGCGCGATGTAGGCTACGCATGCACTTAAAACGAAAAGTGCGTGATGTAAGTCATGCATGAAGTGCTTGTGATTGACGCAATAATTGAGCGGCATAAGCCACATATGTAAAAGAACTTGAAGCAAAAAGTGTACGAGGAAAGTCTGATTACTACGTAAAATTAATACAAGGTAAATGTGTAGTTGCCTCTATAGATGAGTTTAAAAATGTGTTGATCAGTTTGTAAAAGACTAAACTCTTTCACAAAAAACTGGGGAGCACTCTAGATTAACTCCTGCCTCAAAAGGAGCATCGATACTAACAGACACCTAAGCATGTATGTCCTGAGGCGCTATAATTATCCAAATCATCTTCGTCCAAGCCTGTGAGAACCCCGACCATCTCGAGTCAACGAAAAGGCTTTTAAGGGCTGGTAAGATCAAATAGATCTTTATAAATGCCTATTCTCAGAAAAGGTTCCAAATCCTCAGCGTCTGGATCAAGCTTCAACCAATCAGGACCATGCCAAGCACAAATCGCATCTGATGAAACCAATTAAGAACATATGCACCCTCTTGTGGCATTTCTTGACGATGCGACCCCATGGCCTTAACCCAGATTTGGCTTTCTTCCTCTTGGCTAATAGAAGGCTTTGGTGGCTCTGCAATCTTGTAATTTCTCCTTATAACTCTTGGTTTCGGTCAGCTAAGACCTTGAATTTGAAAAGAAGGGTGGTATATTCCACTGGAGAAGCATTTAGCTCAGAGGAGAAAAACGTATCCCGGTAGCATTTTGAAAAAACACTTGACAAAAGAAATGATGACACGACGTCGTTTCTGTTACAAATAATAATGAAGTTCACTAGTCGAGCCCTCATGTGAAGATGAAAAGACTCTTGCGATATTATCAGAAAGAGGACAGCAAAAGAATTTGAAAAGTCCATTCTTTATATACTCTTTCACAGGGTAAACCCTGCAAAAGAGTGGGGAGCAATTGATGTGGGTTAGGTTAAAGACTACTGAGCTTTTCTATAAATCAAGTTGAAGACCATTGAGCTAAATTATAATCTAAGCCCAAGAGGAAAGAGGATTCAGAAGGCCCATAAATGATCCACTAGGTTATTATTTAAGCTGTGGGGCTTAAAGGTAATTACGCGCAAAATAACTCCTATAATAGGTCACGGGTATCATTCTTAAACCCTAAGCTCTATTTGCCTACTGGAACCCTGTTTGACTTAAGCATCGGAGTGCGCGCGCAGGGGAGACCCTTGCGCCCCTCTGACTTTTCCTATTTCGCAGATTCGTTGGAGACAGATTAACGCGAAGATCGAGGATCCGACGTCAGCAAACATTTATTGTTGTTTTGGGCAACAACACTTTGAATTTTTAAGAATATCACCTTGTCTCATACTCTCACATTAAAAAAGTGACACACTAGTAGAATGCAATTGGGAGCGATCTATGATCTCCACAGCATTACATTCATACTTTTCGATCCAAGGGCAGTAGGGCACTTACTTGACTGTACGGATGTGCCAAACAACACCTTAATTATTAACTTGATCAGTTGGCCACTTGAACATACGAATGCACTTGCATTTGAATATTGAGCTAATTCAAAGGAATACAAACAATTATGTAAACTTAAAAGATCTAAAAAAATCTTTTCTTCCAGTCAGGGAAGAGAATCAAAATAGCTGTGGAACAAACAATCTAATCTACTAAAAAAAATCTAATGAAATTTCTGTTGGGGTTTGCCTTGAATCCCACATCGAAAGTATAGGAGAAGTTATAAGGGCTCTCCCCTTATAAATAATGTGTTAGGCTTGGTTTGTAAAGTGTTCCAAAGAGTTGTAGACGCCGAAAGAATAGCTAGGGTTTGGGCTATTAAAGGGTGTAGTTGGGCTTTGGGATCTTTGTTAGGAGTTTGCAATTTTTCTCTCTAAAAATTGCATGGTTAGGTTGGGCTTGTAAGGAGTTTGTAATTTTTCTCTTCTAAAAATTGCACAGTTGTAATTGTTTGATTGATTGTTAGTTTGGTTAGATTGGTTGGGTGGTTATAGGCCAAATTTGGTTGGGCCAAACCACATTAAAAATTATTGTATTTGTTTTTGCTTTCCTCTATTTTTGTGAGTGTTTGGTCTGAGGGATATTTTTTCCCAACAAGTGTTATCAAGAGCTGAAGGTTCGTGATCCTGTGGGAGGAGAAAAGCTATGAAGATAAAGATGAAAGTTATAAAGATGAAAGCTATGAAGATAAAGATGAAAGTTATGAAGATGAAGATGAAGATGAAAGCTATGTTTGAAGAAGATGAAGATGAAGATAAAGATGAAGATGATGATGATAATGATGATTTGGAACAAGATGACCATGATGAGTTTGATGATGATGATTGGAAGAAGATGACGAGCATGATAGCGATGACAATGGTGGAGTTACTCTTCAGTTTGAGGATGGTTTACATGTTGTCGAACAGTTTGTGGAGTTTGGAGATTCAAGTCAATGGAGGATTTGTTAGGGATTGCCTTGAATCCCACATCGAAAGTATAGGAGAAGTTATAAGGTTTCTCTCCTTATAAATAATGTGTTAGGCTTGGTTTGTAAAGTGTCACAAAGAGTTGTAGACACCGATAGAATAGCTAGGGTTTGGGCAATTAAAGGGTGTAGTTGGGCTTTGGGATCTTTGTTAGGAGTTTGCAATTTTTCTCTCTAAAAATTGAATGGGTGGGTTTTGTTAGGAGTTTGCAATTTTTCTCTCTAAAAATTGCATGGTTAGGTTGGGCTTGTAAGGAGTTTGCAATTTTTCTCTTCTAAAAATTGCACGGTTGTAATTGTTTGATTGATTGTTAGTTTGGTTAGATTGGTTGTGTGGTTATAGGCTAAATTTGGTTGGGCCAAACCACATTAAAAATTATTGTGTTTGTTTTTGCTTTTTTCTATTTTTGTGAGTGTTTGGTTTGAGAGATATTTTTTCCCAACAAATTCATGGTTGTTGCTGAGAATATAATAATAATAATCTCGAACATACACGAATGCAGGTACAATTATCCTGAGAAGTCAAGAAGAGGCAGGCAATAAGAACACCATGAATCGCGAGTCGATTTGTTTATGAAGTTTTATTAACGCCTCCGCAAAGGTGGGTGGGAAAATGTTTTCAGTATAATAAACAGAAGTGTTGTCCTTTCTGTTGCACTTGTTAGGATTGAGTTTGCCCATGGTTGTCGCTCTCTCAATTGGCATTGGTTTTGTTAATGGCAGTTCTGTCGAGGCGTAGAGCACCATCTGGCATAGAATAGTGGGATCAGATGGGCTTGGTTCGAGGAAGTTCGAACTTAGATTACTCCCATTGGTCCTTTAAGAAAACCTATCAATCGCCCAACTTGAGCCTGAGCTGCTCTCTTTGGGCCCAAAGATGTAGGTTGGTGACACTGAGCCTCAAACGGATTCAATTCTATTCACAAATAAAGTCCATAAACAACGTATGAATCTGGGAAAATTCGATTTGGTTGGCTCAGTTTGTACTAGTACTTCTAAAGATTAGGCTTTAGGCAAGGCTGCAAACAAATTTACAGGACTTTCGATCAGTTCATGGTTGGAGGAGCGACCATTCAGATTAGTTAAGACATGAAATCGTGTTGATAAGAACCATGCAATATTGTTAGACATGCACAACCAGAGAAGGTATGAGCTTAGATCATCATCTTTAGAGTAAAGAGATGGCGATTAGGCCATGATCATGGGAAAATTACAAAGGGAAGAAAACCCAAGTCACCAGAATTAGGCAAGGTTTGACTGCAGAGGAAGTTGACAGGGTTTGGTAGGCTATAGTGGTAACCAAAGAAAGTGGCTATACCAGTTTCAAGCAACCTTTAAATTATGATTTCTTCTTGTTCTTAACTTGAAAAAAATTAAAAAAAAAAAAGAGCAAGAAGGCTGCTTGATTCCTTCCATTTCTTCACAGGTTTCTAAACAGTATTACTATCAAAATATAAAACTCTAACTAATGGTTCGGTTAATAGAGCTTTCAAAAATAAAAAATAGGCTTGATTTAGGTAGCACAACAACCTTCACATACTTTAAAATTCCCCAGTCTTCAAGTGTTGCCAGTTTCTCTGAAGAATTCAACAAAGTTCGCTTTCAGAAGCGCATAGTTATTCATGGTCCCATACATACCTAACTATAGAGAAAGGACGTGAAAGATTTGATTTAAACTTTTATCACATTTAAACATTATTGTGACAATTAGACTGTTACTCGTTGAATGTATTTTTATTTTTATTACCATAATGATCAATGATGAAAGTTCCCCATTCAAATAGCAAAAGCGAATCAATGCTGAAATCAATCGGCTTATCTCTGCAGAAACATTTTCTTTTCTTTTTCTCTTTTCTCTTGCAATCACTAATGCACTATCTCTTTACTGAATAACAACATAAACTTGATAAGTTGAAGCTTCAATCAAGTTCCACTCTAGGGCTTGAAACCAAGGCAAATACAAAAAGGTTATTCTTCTGAAGAGAACTTTCTCGTTAAAATTCCTCTCTTACGGTCGTAGCTCAGCGTCACAAAGGCTTGAGCTTTCATGCTTGTGGGAGAAGCATGAAAAAGCAACCCCCAACCTATAGATGGTGCATACTGCATACAATTTCTCTGTTTAACAATTATCGCACTCATAAATCCAAAACTATATCTAAAAGAGTAAAAAACTTTACAGGGGAAGAACTGAATTCATGCTTCGGAACCGTTTGGATGAGAAAAACCTTCCACCACAGGAGAATGATCTTTTCATGGGAACAGTGCTTAAATGAAGATGCTGAGCAATGGAAGAATTACCCATTAGCCTAAACTCGCTTGAGTTTGCTTCTTCTTGTTTTGGAATGATGCTTGAACGTGCGTTCTGAACATCCTCTTGAGGATCAAAAGAACTTCCTCCGGATTCAAGAGGACAGAAATTTGCCAAACCAAGAAACAAACTTGTTGCAGCTGAAGAAGAATCCATGGAAACGCACCTTTTGATTTGTTGTATCTCTTTAGCCACAACCTGGCTACTGTCGGTGCAATCACTGCCTACCAAAGCACCATTTTCATCAGAACAGACACTTTCCTTCACAATTCTTTGGTCATTAGCCTCTGGTAATTCACTTAAAGCGTCTGCTCTAGCCCTGTTTAAGCGAAGCTCACTGTTTCTTCCCTGATCCTGACTACTCAGTTCATCTCCATTCTCAGAATTTTCTATCTGGTTATCGACAACTACATCCATGTTATCAGAAATTCGAGCCGCTGAAGCTGGAGGAGTACAAGCAGCATCAAAAACAATACGTGCTCGACACAAGGGACAATTTGTGTGAGCCCTTAGCCAAGTATCAATGCAGGAAATATGAAAAGCATGGTTGCATTTAGGCAATAACCTGACTGTCTCCTCTTCTTGAAACTCATTCAAGCACACTGAACATTCTGTCCCTTCAATCAGCCCCTCACCCTTCTTGTACTTACAAACCGTAATCGAATTTATGATTGATTGTTGCAAACCAACGGTGGTGATGAACCAAATAGGATTATCAAGTCGATTCTCATCAAGAAACTCCTCATCTGAAACATCAGTTCGAGCTTGTGGTTGCCTGTTATTCCTTGAGCAGCACCAACCGTAACATGACTTGACTATAATGACATAGTAGCCAACAAGAAGGACGAAACTGGCTAGTACAGAAACTAAGATGATAACATAAGGTGAGATGTAATGGTTTTGGCCTGATATGCGAGGAGGTGGCGGCGGCAGCGGCGGCGGCTGAGATGGATAATAATAGTCAGGATAAGGGTAGCAGTTGGAAGAGCAGGCAGGGTCACACAAGTCAGGGCAGTCTGTAGTTTGGTTCGTTTCTGAAGGAGCCGGAAAAAGCTTTCTGTTTTTCATTGCTATGAAGGGAGCTAGAATTGAAAAAGAGTTGGAAGAAAGAAACTCTTATGAGCTGTAAACTCAAACTTTCTTTTAAATTGAAAGAGAAGAAATTAAGAAAATTAAGGAATATGTCTCTTTCAGGGTTTAGTAAAGAATAAAGACTGATGTGTAGGTAGTATGTGTTTGGTTGTGTTTACAAGTTGGTATTACGATAAGAAACTTCAGAACTCAGTTGAGTTAGTCTTTGCAAAGATTCCATAGCCAATTACCTCATCCTCTAAAGTCTAAATAATTTCTCGCCTTCATTTTATTCTGTGTTTGCTAGCTCATGATTTGTGATCAGAACCTTAACTACTGCCTTCTAATTGTTATATATGATTTTTCCGAAGTGTTTTTCGGAGACATTAATTAAGGTTTATTTTAATACGTTGGGAAAGCTTAGACTTACAGTCTCTTGAGTCATCTTCTAGCCACATATTTCAAGGACATTTATACAAGATATTGACACAAGGTGTCACCCCAAGCTATGACTTCGGACTTTTTATATAATTCAGTCATTATAGATCAAATTTTCCAGAGTCCTGCAATTATTTGGTAGCTGGTCCTAATCATGATAACAATATTATATCTTAGATTAAGTGGATTTAACTATAGCTCTACTCAGGTTGCCGTGGGGTCATAGTTAGGGGATATTGTGTAATTGTCAAGTGAAATATACCACATATCTGCTATTACTATTCTTTATCTTATGTCTTGTTTCTTAATTATTCCTATTAACTTCAATATGATGAAATAGAGTGCCTTCTTAGTGTTTTTGTATGCAAGATTTAAACATGAGGATCTTGGGATTATGGCATTGAAATCTAGTTGAAATAATCTAACTGAAACTCTTTATATCCGTTAAAAATCACGTAATCAATCCTGACAATCTATGTATTAAAAGAACTCTTGCCGGTGAAATTTCTAAATTCATTGACAAGATCACTTTTTATTTCTTGAAGCAGATAACCTTCAACAAACTAAAACCCCAAACAATTTCAGAATCTAGTTCAATGAAGTGATAATAACCGGGACTTCCTTCTGAAAACTTAGGGCCCGTTGCACATAAATCCGGCCAGTCTCTCAACTCTCTTTCATGAATTTTCTCCCAATGAATGTATGAAAACATACTACAAGCTTCCGGAGAAAAACAATTTGGTTTTTGTTTGTCCCCGATTACACTTGGCCCTAAAATGGACAACTCGAGTTAGCCCAATAAGGGAAAACAGATCGATGGAAATTGTTTGGGCTTGAAAGAATAGACTAGGTCATTTACAAGGACAAAAGCGTTTGGACCCATGATTTACTTTCTAATAACTGGGCCTGCCTTTTAAGAACAATTGTTGAAAGATTTTATAAGCAAGAACAATTGTTGAAAGATTTTATAAGCAAACAAAGCAGGGATCAAATATTTTTTTTATTAGAAATGGAGGCCATTTAAATCAACCAAAAAAATCAGCATATCATCCAACGTATAACTCACACAAGGTGAAACATGAACTTGAGATGTCATTATCTAGTTAAAGTTTCAAAACTTCCTTTTTGCTGCTAAATTAAAGCCTTTAATTTGTTTGATTACCAGATTTCACAACTTATTTCAAACCAGTTAATGAAAAACAGCTGATCATGAATTAGATGGAGTGTGGAACTAAATAACAAGAAACTATCATATAAATGTATTCAACTTGAACCGTAGCTTATCCAAAAAAGGAACAATTTGAACTACTAAAAAATACCTCAAAGTCATTACGAGGAAATATCTAAGAACTTTGAAGAATATGATAAAATTCAACATATGGAAAACGCGGATTAGGATTCATTGACTTCAAGAAATTTGTAATATTTTTCTTCCTAAACTGCCATGTCTATAAAACATTTGCTTTCCCAGTTCCCACCGTTTCTTTCCCGCCAGTCATCTAATAATTTCTTTAAGAAAGCCTCGATTTCACAACCTCTTTCAAATCTTTTTCTTGATTGTGAATTTTCTCGTTCTTCTGTAGTTGCATAAGCTTAAAGAATTTCACATACGTTAAGGAAGCTGTACTATTACAAGTTATGTCGACTGCAGGATCCATGCTTCCATGCAGAGTTCGAATGGAGTCCTGCAAATTTCAGACACCTACCATTCTCGGTTTTAGTCAGCTCACTGTGATATCAAAACTCAAGGGAAAACATCAGATTCTAAGAAACCAGAAGTTGCAATCGCCGAGCACCGGTCTAATTAGAGTGCAAAATACTGACAGATACAAGAACATGGTCGTCTGCTGCAGCGTTGGTCCAGGATCTCCAATCCCTTCCGATCCAACTCCTGGTCCTGGTTCCTGGTTAGTCTTTTAACATTCTGCATTTTTACCATTAAAAACGAAAGAAAATCCTCCAAGTTTGTCAGTCAATTCTTTTATCAGGATACCTTGGATTCTGGGAATTCTACTGAGCATAATCCTACCCTTCTCGAGGGGCAAATGGGGGCCATTACTAAAGCTGAAAGGTGAGGACAAGAAACCCTAAACCCATCTGCTTCATTAACATCTAATTACTGTTTTATCATTCCTTGAGCCTAACTTTATAAATATGTTATATTGCTATATTTAGAGGAAGCAGAAACTGCAATGGACACAGTCGAAGCCGTGGCAGACGCTGTAGAAAAAGTGGCAGAGCAGGTGGAGAAAGTAGCCGATGATATTGGTGACCATCTAGCGGAAGGCAGACTTAAGGATACCGTTGAATTTGTGGAGGATATGGCTGAAGACACAGCTGACGGTGCACGCTTAACTGGAGAATTCATTGACAAGGTTTTTCTTTTCTTGCTATTTACCTAATCTCTTGTTTTTTAGCATTTTTAATTAATTATTAACAATAAGAGTAGATAGTTACGTATTTTATAACTATATCCTATGTAGCTTTAGGCCCTTAGCACGTGTTTGTTAATTCTGTTTTCCAGTCAAAATCCAATTTATTAAAGATTTGAAGTGTTTGCAATGACAACCAATCATATGCCTTGGTCTTCATTTAACAATCTAATCGGAAGAATTGTTTTAATATCCCTTTGACAATAATATCAGTTGACATTTTAGTTATCTAGTTGCGTATGTTAGATGTTTTAGGTGTTTTAGACGTCTAACTTAGAATTAATTGATAATAAATGAGGAATTCAATTTAAATAAAGATTTAAAAAAAAGTAAAATTAAATAAATATTAGATAATAACATTTTTATAAATTTCATCATCTATAAACATAATTGAGGTGCTGTGTTTTTTCGTTGGCAAAAAAAAAACATAATTATCAGCTGACAAATTCATAAAAAGTATAAAGCAAGAGTTACACAAAAAAAGAAAACTTAAAATTGGATATCATGTTAATCATTCAATTGAAAGTTAATTGATAATAAAAAAAGATATTCAATTTGAATATAAGACTTTAAAAGTAAAATGACACTCTTTAAACATTTCTAATTTATTATATTCTTTTCCTAGTTTAGGTTACTAATTCATATACATAAATATATATGTATGTATGTATGTATGTATATATATGTATGTATACATATGTGTGCATACATGCAGGTAGAAGATATGGTAGAGGAAGTGGAAGAAAAGGTGGAATCTTTCATGGAACCAAACAGTACCGATGAACAAGCCAAAAAAACACTAGATGAAGAAGCCAAGGGTCATGCTTAGGCAACACATGCAGCTCTTTTTTTTTAGACTCAGATATGTTGAAATTAGTATTTATTTTTGCCAATACAATTACTTGTCTCTTAATTTAATTACATGTCTATTAAAATATTTCTTCTAATTATTTCACCTTTAACATGCTGTAGTACTTGAATACAAAAACCAAAACAGATTTGGTTACAATGTCTAATACCATTTCCATCACTTTTTAATATATAAAATTTTGTGAAAAAAAAAAAAGAAAGATGTTTACTCTAAATTTTTTTGGGAATTTTTTAATACATAAAATTGATTATCCTTGAAATTCCTATTAAAAAACGATTTCCTATGATTGCGCAAATAATTATGTTATTGTATATCAAATATATAAATTTGGTGGGATTTCTTCTTCCTATAGGAAGCCACGTCTCCAGTTCACTTTTTGTCATCACCTGCCCTTCCGTGCTTTCTTCAGTGTATGCTTTTGTTAGGGTAAATTGGGTACTATATACTTTTTTGTTTCACCCTCTCACAGCTCACCTGCCCTTCAGCCCACCTTCTATAGCCAAGCCTATGTGTTAACAGTTCTTCACTATACTTCTTTTGCTTTTCTGATATCTCCTTTTTTTTTTTTGGGTTACACCTACCCCTCTTTCTCATCATTTGTCTTTAGTATTTTTTACAAGCTACGTACTCCTTTGATTTGTTGCCTCTCTGCCATACCCAAGCTTTAATTCTCAACCCTCCTCTCCTTTGAACCTACACCTATTTTTCCCTGTACTATCACGTCACCTCCGATATCTTTTACTTCCTCATGCCCCCTTCTCAATTCATATTATTTTACTTCAAATTTTTTACCTATGTTTTTTTCTGATAATTTGCGTCTTGCCTTTTTTTTTTCCTTTTTATTTGCTTGCTTTGAGAAGAAAAACCCCATGCATCACAAGTGTCTCCATTTTTTCTGTCTCCCCAAAAATCCAATTTTGAAACTCATATTTTTAAAATTTGTTTCCCTAGAAAGAAAACCAATTGCAAAGTAACAATTATGCTTGATCACATTGTAAACTTTCGTTAATCAACCATTACGAATAAATACTCTAATTAATAATAAGATTGACCAAATAGTCATTTGTAATTAAAAACAGGTGTTTATTTGTTTTTTCTTCTTTTTCAACTCTTAAAATTTCAAAAGATTGTCAAACAGTATTTCAAGACCCGCAGCAAAGCGCGGGCACACATTCTAGTTTTTTATTAATTTGTTGGTGTATAGCATAGTACTATCTATTTATATAACTATTGCAAAGAAGATAATTAGTTCAATATTTTAATGGGTAATATAATTTATTATTTTTAAATTACAATTTTGTTAATAATATTCTAATGGCTGACACTGTTGTTGGTAGCCAAAATCCTGAAAATAAGTGCTAGTTGATTGGTAATACGGAATAAAAAGAAGAAAGAGTTGAGTTAGAGGGGAAAGAGAAAATTTTAAAAAAATAATATTTTTGAGTTTAATAGCTTAAATTATATAAGTAGACAATGCATTACTTTAAATTTTGAAATTCAATCACAATATCTAATTTAAAGGAATTTAATCATTTTACTATTTTATTTTTTTTATTTCCATTTTACTATTTTATTTTGATAATATAAATTCAACCAAAATATATGAAAAAATGTTACCAAGATTATCGCTTGCACTAAAATTTTTAATTCATAAACACTAGAGAGACTAGAATGGATTAATCCTATCCAAATGTTCAATGAAATAAACAACCGACATATGTAGCCTATAAATTGATTGCCTTTCTCCAAGCTTTTACATTCTCCTGTGGAATTTAAACACTTATTTTCCGATTCTCTCCCGCCCAACGGATCAATCTCCGAAGTTCTTTATCGTAACCCCCAAGAAATCTTAAGAAACCCTAAGATTTCAATAATGGCTTTGGTGTATTACAAGTTCAAGAGTTCCAAAGATTTTTATTCCATTCCCATTGATGGTCCGTTTATTTCAGTTTCTGATTTCAAAGCTGAAATCTTTGCTTCCAAACGCTATGGTAACGGCAACGATTTTGATTTGGTAATCAGCAATGCTCATACCGGTCAAGAATATGCTGATGGCTCCGTCTTAATCCCCGCGAACTCTTCGCTTTTGATTCGTCGCGTTTCTGGAATGCGTCCACTCCCTATTGTTATCGGCGAAGAAAAACCCAAGATTGAAAAGAATCCATCTGTTGTGAAAGACCCACAAGAAGACGACGAAGGAGGAGGCTTTGATTCTCATGATTTCGGACCTGATTTTAACTCCATTCCCAAAATCTCAACGGTGAATCCAAGCAATACCCATTCTAAAGAAGAGAAAATTAACAATGGGTTTAAACTTTTACCTGTCCAAAGGTTTGGAAAAGGCCAAATTCCACCACAAGGCTATGTTTGCCATCGGTGTCAGGTGGCTGGACATTATATTCATCATTGTCCTACTAATGGTGATCCCAGATTCGATCTTAAAAAGGGTAAGCCTACAACTTCTGCTTCAACTTCAACTTCATGTTGCTCTGTTGGTGATAATATACCACTTGAACTTCACTGCCCATTGTGTAAGAAAGTAATGAAAGATGCTGCTTTGACAAAGTGCTGTTTTGCTAGTTTCTGTGATAAGTGCATAAGGGATCATGTTGTTTCCATGTCAATGTGTGTGTGCCAAAGCAAAATATTGACTGATTATATTCTGCCTAACAAGACTCTCAGAGATACTATTAGTCGGTTTCTGAATCAATCTGGAGATACAAGTTCTTCCAATGAAGGAGCCAACATCGAAAGTAAGGACCTGCTTGCAGAGAAAGAAATACAACAAAAGAAGGTAGATTCGGGTGAGGCAGAACAGAAAAGGAAGAGGAAAGCCTATATCATCTCCCAAGCTGTTGGAGTAGATGGCTATGTGACTTGTAATCCTGGGTTTATGTCGTCAGAGAGGAATCTTTCTAAGTTTGGAATGCATGCAAGTTTTGCCCGACTCCAGAAGAAATTAAGGGTATAGATTCATGTAAAGTTTGGCCTGCGTTGAGAGCTTTGCAATAGGTAGCTATGATTACGGGTTCAAATACAATATAGCTGTTTTATTGAGAAAGATTTTATAATTGTAGTTCTTTATTATTTTCAGCAATAAAAAGTATTCATTTTTATATTATTATTTTGCAATTTCCTTTTTAAATGTTTATAAATTAGATTTTATCGAAGGGCATATATTTTAAGTACATTTATACAAGATATTGACCCAAGGTGTTACTGCAAGCTATGACTTCAGACTTCTTATTATATTTCAGTCATGATCAACCAAACTTTCCATTCTTGCAATTTTTGGTAGCTGGTCCTAATCATGATTATAGTCTATTATATCTTAGATTAAGTGGATTTAACCATAGCTCTGCTCAGGTTGCCTTGGGGTCATAGTTAGGGGATATTGAGTAATTGTCAAGTGAAATATACCTCATATCTGCTGTTACTATTCTTAATCTTATGCTTTGTTCTTAATTATTCTTATTGACCCTCAAACCTGAACATCAATGATGAAACAGAGTGCCTTCTGCTTAGGTTTTTCGATGGAAAACTTAAATATGAGAGGGGTAAATGATGCCAAGCTGTAAGTTAGCTGCGAAAGAATCCAAACCATCTGCTTGGGATTCTGGCACTGAATTCTGGCATTGATAGCATGTTGTACTTTTAGTTTCAGTGATCAGGGTTTAATCCTGATAATCTATCTACTAAAAAAACTCCTGTCAGTGGAATTTCTAAATTCATTGATAAGATCATCATTTCTAATTTTTTCAGCTGATAACCGTTAACCTACTAAAATCCCAAATAATTTGAGAATCTAGTTCAACGAAGTGATGATAACTAGGGCCTCCTGAATACTCAGGCCTCGTTGCACATAAATCCGCCTAGTCTCTTTCATGATTTTTGCACCTACGAGCTTGCAGAGAAAAACATTTTGCATTTTGTTTATCCCGATTAGACTTGGCCCCCAAAAAGGAAACTTGACTTAGCCCAATAAGGGAACATATATAGATGGAAATTGTTTGGGTTTGAAAGGATATAAAAGGTTGATCATTAACAAAGACAAAAGTGTTTAGACACATGATTTGGTGCCTAATAACCAACTTGCGGCCTGCCTTTTAAGAACAATTGTTGATGTAGAAATATTTTATAAGCAAGCAAAGCAGTGATCAAATATTTTATCAGAAATGGAGACCATTTAAATCAATTAAATAAATCAGTATATAATTAAATGTACAATTCATACATGATAAAATTTAAATATGAGACCTCATTATTTGGTTAAGTTTTTGAAACTTTATCTTTGTTACTAAATCAAAGCCTTCGATATATGTAACCAATATATATACACATAAATTATCAAGGAATCGAGCTTTTAGCATCTTGAAATAGTGGAAATCAGAAATGAAACTTTATTTTTCAAAAAAAAAAAAAGAATTGATTTCATTTTTGTTTTTAACATCTAAACACAACAAAATCGCAAAAATTAATCATAACCAACAAAACACAATCAATGAAAAAAATTAAATGCAGCCTGATGGCAACCTTCAACAGATTTGATGCCAACCTTCAATAGATTTTTTTTTTTTCTAAAGGTGTTTGGGTTTGGTTAGGGAAAATAAAGAACAAAATAAGGTGTATTTTTGTGAATCCACGAAGAATTTAGAGATTTTTTGGGTTTAAGGGTTATGAATCATGATTTTTAGCAAGGAAATGAGGAAGAAATTTGGAGTTTTTGTGGATTGCGTTAGGGATTTTTAGGGGGAATTAAATCCGGGATTTTAAGAAATTTTCAGAGGAAATTGAATCAATTTTCTTTGGTTTAATAAAAAATTCATAAAATTTATTTTATTTATTTTACATGTGGCATTGACGTGGACAAAATGCCACATTGGCCAACCTTTTTTGGGCCCAAATATCATGTCATCAATCAAAACCATGTCATTGACAATCAATGCCACATCATCAAAATTTACAGAATCTGTCACCGCGGTTATCAATTGAATTATAATTTTCAATTAATACTAGTTAAAGGATTTGATTTTAATGAATTATTGTGATGGGACTAAACTTTTATTGTATAGGGCTTATTGACGTACTTTGACCTAAAATATTCACAAATACAATTAACTAAGTTACATTAGAGAGGTCTTGTCAAAAAAAAGGTACATAAAGGAGGTTAAAGTATGTCTATCTCTCCGTAAACCTACTACAATTACGTACAAACATAATCTCCAGTCTTTTGCCTTTATTATCTTTAAGTATTTTGCTGATTTGAATATGCGAACGCTCCCAAAATACCAACTTTGACACCCTCCCTTTTTTCCTTGCTGTTTTCTATATTAGCAGGCCTTGATTTTGTTTGGTCTTGTAAAAAAAAAAGTCTTAAAAGGGAGGTTAAAGTGTTTTGCCTTGAAGTGATCAGTCAATTCCGAAATAATTATCACCAAACCAAATCAAATTAATTCAAAAATTGAACTTATTGATAAAATTAAAAATCCAATAACATCAATAAATCACACAATTATCGATGTATGTTGAATATTTACAATAACGAAAATTATCCATCATTTCTATTGAAAAAAAAAAAAGTGGACTACATCATTATCGATGTATCGTTACATGCGATCAAAGCATATAATATATATATATATATATATGGTTTGCTTCGATAGATTAATAATTAAACTGTATCAAGAAAGATTTTGTTTCATGTCCTCATATCACTCATTGTTCTTCATGTTCATATTCCGATTTCAAAATAATATAATTCAAAGTAACATAAATGCACATGCACATGACACATTTGCATAATCATTTCAATACTTTATCTTTGTTTGGTGAAAAAAAATACATATTCAATTAACAGTATATAATATATAACACACATACATATGAGCACTCATTTGTTAACCAAAGAGATAAGAGATCACAAGAATCTTCTTCTTGATTAAATTTTTTTTAGCTAGCAGCTGGCTTCAAAGGTTTCATAGCAGAAAATGTCAACGACCGGGTCAACAATTCTTCCTTGCAAAGTTAACTGCCATCATCAGTCCTTGTGCAGATTTCAATCTGCTGCCATACTTCAAACCGGTCTTTCTTTGGCCATCTTAAAGCAAAAGAATGAACAGCATTATCAGAGAAATCAAACCAGCTTGCCATTTCTCAGCATTGGCGGCCTTGGATTGCAGGGTTACAGAAACAGGAAGATGTAATCTTGCTTTTCTTTTCTGACTTCGAATCACGATATGCTAGCCATTTTTCTTGCTTCCCTAATAGATCATATGCAGGAACATTACGGTCGTCTGCTGCGGTTTGGAATCGGGGGCTCCACCATTTCCTTTTAATCTTTTTCCTGGCTCCAACAACTGGTTAGTCAAATACAGAAATCTCGCAAAGTTGCAGTAATTAAGGTGTTCATTGTTATATAAGCGTCATCTGCAGGCAACTCTGGGCTCTGGGAACTGTAGCATCAGTATTGTTATCCTTTACGACGAGCAAATGGGGGCCATTACTAAAACTCAAAAGTAAGGATCTTCTTCTTCTTAAAGCAATTATCAGGCATTTGATTAGTTTATCTTTATCCGTGCATATGTGCTTATGTATATGTAGATGAGGCTGACAGCATACTGGAGGCAGCTGAACATGTTTCGAATGTGGTGGAAGAAGTGGCAGAGAAAGTGGAGAAGATTGCAGATGAGATCGGTGATCAGCTGCCGGTTGGTGGAAAACTTAAAGCTACTCTTGATTTGGTTGAAGATTTAGCCGAAGAAACAGCCAAGAACGCTCGTCTTGCCGGAGATCTCATTGACAAGGTTAATTAATTTTTCACCTAATTATCAAAAATCTTTCTTTAACATATAATAAATTTAACCTCGTTTAAGCAATAAAACTAATAAACTAACATGTGTGCTAACATGCGCAAGATGTATAAGATTCAAATTAATCCAAGTAGATCAGTTGGTCTTTCCTAGATAATTAATAAATTAATTTAACTTCTCAACACACCACATATTGAATTTGCAACTTTTAGTTCGTAACACAATTTTGTATGCCATCATCTTGATTATGAAAAAATTATTGAGTTGAAGGGTGTGTGTACCACGAGGTTTATTTTTAATTCTTATTCTTTAATGATGTAAAATTAATTATTGGCACGAGTGAGAGATGCTAGAAAGAGACCCTACTTTTTTCGAGCAAGAGATTTTTTTTATTTCATTCTGTAATTTTTTTTAGTTTGGTCTAATTCATAAATTTATGTAATCGAATTTAATGAATTTATAAAAATTTATTTTCTTACAGTCTTCTAAGAGATTCAGACTCGAAACAATCGAAAATAACAAGTTTTATTATCCCTTGTACCAATACCCGTTGACCATTATCATATATCTATATATAAAAATTAATATAAGTTTAAACCCCAAATTCGTATATGGGCAACATAAGTAAACGGAGTAAATAAATCTAACTTATCTCATTAGTCAAATTGGACACAAGTGTATTTAATTATATATTTTCTATACTTTTTATCATTAAAAAAAGATTTAAACCCAACAATTTAAAATTTAAATTCATGTACATACTCATTACTATTGATGTTTACAATTATTTTCAACTAAAATTCAGGTTCAAGAAATGGAAGACAAGATGGAATCGTTCATGGAATCAGTCGATGCTAAACACGAGGAGAAATCCAAGGACGCCTAGGAGCAACGTTAGGAGAGAAATAATTCTTCTTTTAGTATGTTGAATTTTCTTGCCTCTTTGCATTTTTCCTCCTTAAATTCGTATAAACTATAAACGCTGTGGGTTAAAATATCAAGAAATGTACGTATGATTTGAGTTCTTACTTTAAAGAGTTGAAGATAAAAATCTTTTTATACGTATGTAATTATAATGATAAGTAATAAAAATGAGGTTTTGATAAAGTTATATATAGATTTAGTAAAAATAAAAAAAATATATTTTGATATTTAATGTATATTCGAATTATGATATATAATTTTCGTATTTTATATGATTTGACACAAAACAAATACAATTTAAGTATACGGATTATTAGATCTTAATAATTTTCTTCTATCAACCTCATTTTCAAGATAAAGTTGTTGCTCTATCGATCAGTTCTGAAAGAAAAATCTAAATTTTTTTTTGTACGAGTATTAAACATTAGGATGAATGACAAGTATACATATTCTCTGACCAAATGTAACCCAAAAAAAAATATATTTTGTCTGACCAAATGACCCGATTAAGTACATTCTTTGCAATTTATTGGGCTAATAAAACACCAAAAAAATTAAAACCGGCCCAAACACCAACAAGTAAAAAAAAATGGTTAAATGCTAAAATGAGTATTTAACGTTTTCGGAAATTTTCAATTCAGGATCTAAAATTTTATTTTACTGAATTCAGGATAAAACGTTTTCGATTTTATTCAAATAAAGACTTTTTAACCCTTCGTGAGTTACACGCACCATTAAAAAGAGTGGGTGACGATGAAAGGACAATTATTGCCACGTGTCACACCCACATGCCGCTATGTATCCACGTATTTTTTACCTATTAAAAGAAAATAATTATAAAATCACTACCACATGTCTCACTCACAGATTGCCATGTGTCCACTTATGCAACGTGTCCCACTAATACGCTGCCACGTGTCCACGTATTTTTTTACTTTTTTTCTTTCTTTTTTTTATTCAAGAAAAACTACATATTTTGATAAAATAATATTTTCTTGAATAAATTTTTTAAAATTATTTTTTGAAATAATTAAAATTTTTAAATTTTTTTTAGAAGATAAATTCTCAAACATAAAAATTATTATAAAATTTTTTTAACTAGTATAATTTTTATTTTTTCTTTCTTAATTTTTTTTTACCATCAAAAAAGGAAAAAAATATTAGCCATAAAATTATTAGAAATTATATATTTTTTAAAGAAAAAAATTTAAATTACTAAATTTAATTTGTATTTTTCTTCTCTTTTTGTTTTCTATATTTTCTTCTAATTGACAAAAAAGAAAGAAATATAAAGAAACCATAAAAATAAAGAAAAATATGTAAGAATTGTCTTTTTAGAAAAATTAATGTAATTAAAAAAATAAACTTATTTCTTAGAAAAACTCAATTTTTTAAAAATAAATATATTTAATTTACAATAAAAAATTATTTTAAATTTAAATCATATAAAAAATAAAAACAAAAAGGAATGAAAAGAAAAACAAAGTGAAAAAGTACATAAATATTTTTTTATAAAAATTTATTTTTTAACAAAATATTTTTTTTGAAAATATAATATAAATTTTTAAAAGTTATTTTTTATTAAAAAATCAACTAACAAATTTAACTATTAATTATAATATTATAAATAATATTTAAATTTTTATTTTTTAATTTTTAATTTTTTAATTTTTTATTAATATTTATAACAAAAAAATTTTTAGCTATTAAAAGAAAAATAATTATAAGTTATTGCCACGTGTCTCATTCACACGCTGTCACGTGTCCACTTTGCCACGTGTCCATGTATTTTTACCTATTAAAAGAAAAATAATTATATGTCACTGCCACGTGTCCTACTCACACACTGCACATGTCCACTCATGCCACGTGTTCCACTCACACGCTGCCACGTGTCCACTCCTGCCACTTGTCCCATTAATACGCTGCCGAGTGTTCATGTATTTTTACCTATTAAAAGAAAATTAATCTTAAGTCACTACCACGTGTCTCACTCTTATGCTATCATGTGTCACCCTCACATACTGCCATGTGTATTTTATAAACACCGCTATTATTTTAATGACGCGTGCAACTCACACATGTTAAAAAGTTCTTATTTGAGTAAAATCGAAAACGTTTTATCCTGAATTTAACAATATAAAAGTTTAGATCTTGAACTGAATATTTTCCAAAACGTTATATCCTTATTTGAGCATTCAGCCCAAAAAAAAGTCATTGTAACCAATTAAAAATTGCCAGGTCAGCAAGTGGGACCATTTTTATTCGAGCTTTGAAACCGCACTCTAACGGCTACTCACAGCGCACAGTCTTTTCTTTCCATATGAAGCCCCAAAACCAGAAGAAACCCAGCAAAAGAAGAAAAAACAATCAAAGTGAAAGACGAAAGAGCGAGAAAAGAAAATCCCTTTCCAAAACTTCCCAGAAATCTCTCGTTTTTTTGTCTTTCCTCTCAAATCCCTAATTTTAGTATCTCTAATTTCCCCACCATTTAAAAGTTTTCTTCAAAAGAAATTTTTTTTTGTTTTTAAGTTTTTGCAAGATCTAGGGTTCTTCGAGAATCAACTGTTTTGAGTGATTGAAGACATGGACATTCCTCGAGAAGTCGACGATTACATAAAAGAGACAATCGAAGATTCCGTAGGTCTTCAAATCTCCACCCAGTCTTTGCAATTGAAACTCCGCTCCGCCGAAGAAGCCCAGCGTCGCCTCCGTGACCAGTGCCTGTTTCTCCTCTCAAAATTGAAAGAGAAAGATCGAATTATTGAGCGATCAAAGGTCAGTTAACTCAAAACTATAAAAAAATGGTAATAATTTGAATATATTTATATTGAGAATGTGACATGCCGACATTTTTATTGATTTTTTTTTAAGGCGGAAGCGAATATGAATGCGGTGGCGTTGAAGAGATTCGTGGAAGAGAATCAGAAGCTTGCAGCGGAGTGTACGAGTTTGTTGAATCAGTGTAAAAAATGGGAGAGAGAGTGTTCGCTTTATGATCATGATAGGGAAGCGTTGATGGATTTTGGGAATGAGGCTGATGAGAGGGCAAAGGAAGCTGAGATTAGGGTTCATGATTTGGAAGATGAGTTGGGGAAGTTAACTGAAGAATTAAGGTTCTACAAACACCGTTATGAGAGCGAAGGGGTAAATTAAATATTTTTCCTTCCAACTTTTTGTTACTTTCTTTTGAATTCTTGGTCTTTTGGGGCAGCTTTGTTTGCATAATTTACGTTATCTATTCTGGTAGTAAACATTGCGATTTTGTTGGATTTAATTGCTGACTCGTGGATCCTTAGCTAAGAAAGTATGGGTTAAACATTTACGCTTAGTTGAGCTTGTATGATATAATTTTTCTTCTTTGTTACTGATAGTGATAGAGATTACATAAGTTGAACACAATGAATCTGCTTAAAGGAGATTAGTTTCAGTTTTTGATTGTCTATTACTGATTAGAAAACCTCTAATCACATATAGCTTTGTCTGCTGTCTAGTACTGTGATATCTACTGACTGATAAGAATACACTTTCCTTGAAGATGGATTCATCTTCTGAGGGCACTACTTTAGAAGAGAATTTGCTTGAGTCGGTTCTAGCAACATTGATTAAAGATGAAGTTATGTCTGGACGTGCATTCTTGGAGGCAAATAGTTCACTTGAATCATGTCAAAGGTTGCTTAAAATGTGGAACAGGTGAGGGTTTTCTTCTCTTACTTCTATGCTGCCTTATCTTTGTTGGTTAATGGCAATGTTTGGGGCATTCAAATTAAAGAGGCATTATCATTTCTTCACTGCAAAGGACTACTCCATTATTTCTGAATCAGTTATTATGGTCTGTTGTGCTTTGCAGGTTGAGGCCTTCCACTCAAAAAGTTTTATCACTAGCTGCTGAGGTAAAGACTCTTGAGAAAGACAAGGAACATCTAAGGATGAACCTTAGTAAAGCTGAAGAGGAGGTGAGAACTAAGAACTTTGGACACTTGTTGCTTGTTGAAATTTGTGTTTCCCTTGTCAAAAGATATTTTGTCTATGTAGGTCAAAGTTCTGTTTGAAGAAAACAACATATTGGACGAGGAGAACAAAAGATTATTGAGGCAATACCACAAAGAAAAGAACCTCTATGGTTCTGGTGGGAAGCATACCGGTAGTGCATCTGCAAAGGTGAGGAAGGAATATGTTTGATTCTCTATATTTGTTGCCTTGTTGGTCCACATATGAGTGCTTGTTTTCACAACTAAAAGCAAGTGCACTTCCTGCATGTATCTGATCAGTAGTCAGTTCATTGATTTAATGCTATTATTGGCTTGACTCGCTAACGGACAATCAAGCGAAAATCAAGTCCCAAGTTCATTGATTTAATGCTATTATTGGCTTGACTCTCTAACAGACAAACAAGCGAAAATCAAGTCCCAAGATCTGCAGCCCGATTGAGAAGAAGATTGACTTTACTGATCTAGATTCAGCAAGGAAACCTCTGTCACCCTTGCGATATAACTCCCCTGACTCGATAATGCACAAGTGAAGATATGATCTCATGCATGATTGGATCTAACTTCTTGTCCATTGGTTATTCTTTGTATCAATGATGGTGTTAGAAATGGATTTACAGATAGCTTTTCTGAAGCTACGTGTGTAGTTAGTTTGTGAGTAATATCTTAGTTTCAATCACCGGAAGGAAAATCCCATTTTTAAAAAAATAATAATTTTCACGTTTTCCTTTTCTTCAGCATTGTCCTAACTAATCTGATGTAACGCGAAATTCTAGCAATTTTAAAGTTGATTGTTAGTTCATATCTTTGCAATCTTTTACTATGTGTTTCAACAACTTTTAAGTTTCTCCTCATATTTGGAGGCTCATATGTCATCTAAAATTTAGAAAAATACGAAGAGTATCATAGATAATTGTTGTCTCTTTGCTCAGTCTCATTTTACGTCCCATTGAAAGTATTGAGAGAATGTTAGCGGTGTTCAATGACACCGAATAAGATGATATTTAAAAGAAAAATTATAATTAATGCATTTTTTTTTATTAACTGTTATAAAAAAGTCACGCATTAAATGTAGAAATCTCTCTTAAAATTTCAATATTTCCTAATAATTGTAAATTCAGTAATTCTAATTCATTTTAGATAAGAGCACATTGTTTTGTTGTCTATATTATATTCCAGCCTTAAACCACCTCGTTTTGTTCCCATGCATGTGAATGTGATATATATATATATATATATATATATATATATATATATATATATATATTTTTGTGTAATCATAGGTATCATTATTCGTTTTATGATCTAAAAATTTTGTTTGGATCTAGAGTAATAAATCATAAAGCTCTCTCAACAATTACAATTTCAAAATTCGAATTATGTCTAAATACTTTTAAAAAAAATCTATTTTTATTTTTTCCAACCACTTAAATCTAATGGTTATCAATAAATTTATGATATTTCCTTGAATACTAATTTTAACATGTGCTTTTGAGGCACTCTTTAGCAAAACCCTATATGGATTCAGCGTGCCCTTAAGCTACTTTCCTCGGGCTAAGTAATAATTGAGAATACACTTAGTGCATGTTTGGTACATTGGATAAAGATAGGATATGATAAAATTATATTGTGGATAGGATAAGATTAGATGATAACATCTTATCTTATGTTTGGTGTGCAAAAGGATTAAGCATAAGATAGGATGCTTTTTTATCTTTTACCATGTTTGTTATGTACAAGATTAAAATTAGGATATGATGATATTTTTTTATTGGACAAAATTTAAGGATAAAATAGGAAATTCATTAATAAAAAAATTTTGAAACATATCCTATCCTATGGATTAAAAATAATCCTCCACTTTTATGAAGGATTAAGTTATCCTCTAACTTATCCTCTCACTAATCATATCCTTTTGCTTAAATGAATAACAAACATGAGGTAAGATGATAATCATCCTATCCTTTAAATAATCTCATATGCCAAACATGAACTTAAGACATAATTCTAAGAAACTTTTGTTAATTATCTTAGTTATTTTTGTAGAAAATTGATTTTTTGCCATCTTTTTAAACTGATATAGGAATTAGACGGTCGTATTTTAAGACTCGATTATACTAAATCTAAGAAAAAGAAACCTGCTACACCTGAGAAGCCCAAGCCAGTGCCAGCATTCAACTTATTTGTGGCAAATCTCTCATGTGAAGCAAGAGTTAAAGACTTTTTCTGTTCTGAGGGAGCTCTGCTGAAGTTATATTTCCTGATAATCCAAGAAAGACATCGGGGTATGGCTTTGTCTCATACTCTCATTTAAATCAAAGAAAGAAGCTGACGCAACTATGTCTGGCTTCCAAGGGAAGGTAGTTCATGATTCAGTAATTTTTCTATGTTCTTTAAGTTCTGACTTTTTGAATTAGGTGTGGCAATGTTGATAGCAATTTTTTTAATCAATAGACACAGTTGTTTTTCTGCAGATGTTTGTGGGTAGACGAATTAGGTTCAACGAAGTGGACAATTTGTGAAAGTTCCATCAGAAGACAGTTCACAGTCTGATGATAAATCAACTGAGCTGAACTCTAATTTGGAACAAGCAATAAAATTTTACTGTTTGTTATTATGTAAGGTTCTTAAATTCAGTGATGAAAAAAGGACTATAGCTGTATATTTGTACATGAATGTTTCAGTCATTTGAGCTCTGTATTATTTTTTGCAGTTCTTTGAGTAAATGGAGTATTCCTTGGCAGTATAAATGCTGCTGTTCAATCAAAACAAGTCTTCGCAAATCCCAGCATACCCCTTGTCGGAATGGGTACTAGTTGGTGATTGGCTCTTTTATAGGCTCAATTCTAATCCTTCCTATTCTCGTATAACAACTGATGTTATATAAATTCTGAATGACTGCTTTTTGGCCTTGTAACAAATCTTTGGATTTAGCAATGGACTCAAAAAATGCGGTGAAAGTGCAAGGGCTGTCCAGGCCTTCTAAGAAATCTTTCCCCTAGCATGCCTTACGAACTTTGGGTGAACCATGCACTTGCAACTGCTGCATTGTTGTGTTTATATTGTAAAGGAAACAGTAACACAGCCTGTCAAGACTGATATCGCTTCTTACTGATTACAAGTTTAGCACTCATGGCAAGGCTGCAATCATGTAAGTAAATTGTTGACTTTGTATGTATTTGCACCAATGAGAAATTAATTGAGACGAGAATGATATGCTTTAAGCCCAAGACTAGTTTTCTGTCATTTTACATATTTCAGGCAATATAATCTGTGTTCCTCATTTTTTTCTGCATACTTGTCAGCAGCATTGATTCAAAGGTATGTAAAAACTCAATAGATGTTTAAGTTGGAAATCATTTCTAACTCCCTAGAAGTGGACAAACAGCAAAGTGTTGCTGAGGTCTTTTTGCCTTTTGCTTCTCAATGTAGAGAGGGAGAGAATGTAAAAACCTTGGGGAGTGGTGTGGGAGTGGGAGGCAGAATTCAGCTCTGTTGTAGTTTGTGCATACTTGAGTATGAAAAGATGGAGGCAAATCAGAAAAGGAACCTACTTTCTCTGGATAAATTTTCCCCAAGATGATTGATTATGTTCTGGAATGTCATCATCTTCATCTTCAAATTTTGTCTCTTAGGACTCTCTTCATGCATAGAAACATCTTTGTTTGAAATCCAATAGTTTGCATGCTGGTAAAATTTTGGAGTTTAGCCATGAGAGTAAGAAAATTATTTGTGGTAATGAAAGTTTTCTGTTCCAAACAATTACAGTATTGTGTAGAAAAAAGGGAACTGTCAGCCGGGAATATGTGGGGGTTGAAGCAGTTGGCTGTTGGGTTGTCTCATGATTCATGAATTTACACCTATTGCTTAGAAAGAACTGGATTAGCTTTATCACATCAATTGAGAATGAAAGCTCTAAGATCTAAAATCAGAGAACAAGAGGAATATAGCAGAAGGAAATCCAATTGATTTTGAAAGTCCACCATGTTATTAGGTAGAAGATAGCATTGTTTATTTATTTATTTTTCATCATAGCATGCAGCATGTAAATCTTGGTCAGCTTTATCAATCCTATATTGGACTGCAGGAAAAGTTACCTAACCAGGAAAATATAGCTTCTAGACCTTGTTAAAATTTTAGTGGCTAGGTTTAGAACAGATTCATATTGATTTTATGAATAACTCATCCACTCTTCAATGCATTCTTCTTTTTCACCAATTCATGATTTTCAGTTTGTTTGTTTTAAAGAATTAGAGTATTGATTTATTGTAAACAAACCATTACCTCATTATTACATGTTGCATGCGTAAAATTCTTTTGCAGTTTCTTGCTTGGTGGCGGTGGTTGGCCGCCTTGGTGAGGCTGAGGTCCCATTAGCCTAAAGGGGGGAAGACAAGAAGATTGCGCCCAACTCAGGTGAAGAGCAAAGGGATATTAGCTTATGATGAAAGTTGGAATGGGGGATCCACGAAAGGGTGCAGTTGGTGAGATGGGTGATAACTGATAATTCACATAACCAGGGTAGGCTAGCTAGAGTCGGATCCAAAGGGCAGTTGGCCTAAACCAGATGGACCCCAACGGCTCAAACTCAATCAACCAAACCACATTAACCGAACTCACCTCAAATTAGTTGCCTTTTGGGTGATTTTGGCTACTTCTTTACTTTGGGTAAACAGGGGAATCACCTTTCTTTCATCAGTTTGAGTTAAATCATGCCCATGATGACTTTTAGTCTCAGGTTAGGTGGAAGGCTTGGATCAAAATCTGGACGCTACATCATTCTCCTTGTTGGATGACAAAATCAAAGCAAAGCCATTCGTAAGCAAAGTATGAGGTGATACGAACGTTGTAATTTGTGAAACTCAAAAGGCACTTTTTTTTTTTTAACCACAAGTGTTTTCATATTATATTAAATATAAGACTAATTTTTATTTGCGCTTCAAGACTGACATTGATCTAAAAGAATTTGATATGACGAGGATTCGAATATTAAATTTTTCTTTATAACTCGTCCTTACTAAGTAACTCAAAAACACACTCGTGGTCTTGCTCCTATCCTTTTAAGGACTTGCACATGCATTGTAATGACATGTTTAATTCATGTGTCAATTCAACATTACTTAATCTCTACATTGTTACATAATGCACATAATTCTTTCTCTGTTTACTAACAAGCTAACTCTGATGACAATTTAAAACTATTAAGCCTGGTGAGAAGGAAAACTGAGAAATTTTTCTTCCTCTTCTTTGGTTTTTCCTTCCACTTTTTTTCTCAGCTTCTTGTTGGTTGGAAGTCCAAGATATCATATCTTCCTTTTGCACGTACGCAATGAAAATTGTCCATTTAGGGGGTTGTTGGATGACAGACTTGTGATTTCAAAGAAAAGGTAGTCTCCTTAATATCGATCACAATTTATTTGAGTAGGCTTCAAGCATGTTATCACCTGTTCCGCCCTATTTGCATTGATGGTGATTATGACCTTCATCTGTTTCACTGTAATCTCTCACAAACACCAATGTGGCAACACCACAAGATGACGACAACTAACCTGTTTGCAAAAATCAGAAGGGAAAATGAGAATTTTCTTCATGCTTTGCTTCATTCACAATCCATCATTAAAAAGGGTAAAAATCACTTAAATTGCATTAAAAATTTGTCAGTGGAGCTCCTTTATGTTGAATGAATAATTGATGTCTTTTGACCTGGCTTTTTTGCAAAAACATCACAACCACCATTAGATAACCCTACTTAACAACCATTATTCAAGTGAATGGCAATAAAAGAGAAAGATAGGATTAGGGACCACATTCTTTGCATTAGGTGTAGGATCTGCCATCTGCCCCCAAATCATCCTTTGGGAAAGAATTCCTTTTCACAAATTGGTTTGTATGGAATTAAGCGGACCAAAGTCTACTCCTTCCATCCCCACTTTCATGGCATTATATAAGGAACTCCATTTCAGAACATTGTTATCAAAAAAGCTCCTCCCTTTGTTTATCTCTCTGTTTTACAGTGTTACTCTGTATGGGTTTCCGAAAAATGGCAAGCTCAAGCCTGGGAATGGCCTGTCTTCTGCTTGTCCTGTGCATGGTTGTGCCAAGCTTGGCCACAGTTTACACTGTTGGTGACACCTCTGGCTGGACAACTGGTGTTGATTATAGCACATGGACTAAAGCCAAGACCTTCAAAGTTGGCGATAGCCTTGGTAAGTTCTTAAACCTAAACCTACCTTTGATCTTTCATATTCATGCATTTTCTAGTCAAATAACGTTTGATCCATCAACTAACATTTTG
This sequence comes from Heritiera littoralis, assembly GCA_031772115.1. Lineage (NCBI taxonomy): Eukaryota > Viridiplantae > Streptophyta > Magnoliopsida > Malvales > Malvaceae > Heritiera > Heritiera littoralis. The sequence continues at coordinate 6,502,502 of JAPDPK010000023.1, forward strand.
AATTTTGGATTCCCTAGTTTTCAATTACCCAACCAGTCATACAGTGGATGAAGTAAGTTCCAGTGACTACAGCACATGCACTGTGGGAAATGCAATCACAACAGATAATAGTGGAGCCACCACCATTACTCTCAAGACTGCCGGAAGTCATTACTTCATTTGTGGTGTGATTGGCCATTGCGGGAATGGCATGAAGCTTGCTGTCAAAGTAGAGTCAGGCTCATCCCCAGCACCAGCGCCATCCAAATCATCTACCAAGTCCTCGCCGCCCTCTAGTGATAAACCATCAACCACCTCACCATCTACAACTACAACAGCAACCACAACAACAACCCCGGCTTCCTCATCTTCATGGAGTCTCTCACCATTTGTGGCTTTTGTCACAACTTGGGTTGCATTATTTGTGATGGTGGTTGTTTCATAAGCTTCTGGCAAGAGTGTCGATCTTGGTCAGGGTAGAGGCAGTGCGGATCTCCTTCTTTTCCCTTTTATCTTGTTTGTATTGAGGATCATTGGTTATCCTCGTGAATGAGCAGGTTACTTTTTCATGGCGTTAGGTACACCATATATGTAAGTTATTGTTCATTGTTGCTTCATGTTCTATGTGGACATTGGTTGAAATTTTTAATAATCCATTAATCCTGTTACCTTTTGATAACACCGGTAACTTAGAGGAAAAGAATTTATGATTAATGGCAACCTATTTTCCAGGGATGAAATTGTTTAAAGCTGCCAAAAGAAAAAGTTTTAATTTGATCACAACCAAACTGCATCTGCAAGCTTTAAATTATCAGTTAATTTTATTAAATCTTAAAATTATTAATTAATAGCATTTTACTTTTGTCTGATGGGCTTAATATCTTTGGACGGAAGGTCCCAAGGGACTATTGAAATGCCTCCCACAAAGATCAAACCTAATTGACTAGAAAGTAGATTTAATAATCTTAGACACAATACAATATGATCATACGATATGAAAATGACACGAATAAAAGATACGAAGATGATACAATTTACAAGTTAAAATTAACTAAAAATTGTATTTAAATATGGTAAAAGATAAAAATAAAGTTTCATGTTTTTTTATTGATACAAATTATAATACGAAATTTTTGTATTTTACATGACATAAATATAGATTATAAAAATTAATTGTGAGATCTACCGAAAAGTAGAAGGGGTTTATCAGATTAGACAGATGCTCATGTCTTTGAGGAGTAGTTTCCAATTTTGGTGCCCTCTCGAGGATCAACGGTTGAAGAAAAGACAACGGGGATAGCCCTCTTCCTTTCCACAATCCCTCGATGAGGTAGGAAATGAACTTGAAATCTGATCGAAATACTGATGCAACAAATAAAGACTAGCAACGGCAACTAATCTAATCGACTATTCCACAATCTTTGAGGATTAGTTTAAATATTCTATCATAAGATTTTGGAATTTCTTGGAAAATTATGACAACGTCATGGCATTAATCTCAAAATCTTAACGGTTTAATATTCAACCCCAAAAGGCTTGATTATATTTGGATGACCGGCGGAGATTCCGTTCAAATTAGATTGTACAATAAAAAATATAGTTAACGTAATATTATAAGAGTTTGTATACGATGCACTGACAATGTACAGTTTCTATACACTGTCAATGCATTAGAGATTGACACATCATCAATAGACCCTTATGGGCAATTAAAAAAATTTATTTATATTTGCATATAATGGCCTATTGATGAGGTGTCAACTTCTTGTGCATTGACAGTGTATAGAAATTATACACTATCAGTGCATCATATATAAATCTTTATTATAATTAATTATAATATTACAATTAATATTAATATTATAATTAACTTAAACTAACTGATTTCGATTGATCATAGAGTTGATTTTGATTTTATTTCCTGATTACGATTGTATTAATTGTAATTTTGTTTCTTTTATTAGATTAGTCTATTACTTTATTTTCTATTTAAGTAATGTTATTTCTACCCATGGATTGTGAATTAATTGGCAACGCAGGTTGAGTTTGTAAAAAGAGTTCTCAGGTTCAGCCCTCACTAAACATATCTTTGAAGAGGGATGAGGAATCTTAACTGTGACGAAATCCCTAACAAAATTAGTTTCGGACCATTAAAATGGATGAAGATAATTATAATTTACACCAAAAAGTAATATAATCTCATACATGTTAAGTATATAATTTCTCGTGATTTTATATTCAAGTTTTATCCCTTTTCTTATTATCAATCGGTTTTAGGTATGATGTCTAAGCATTATAATTTAGGAATATTCAGAACAATAGATTTTTACGGCAATAAGTGGACCAAAGTTTGATTCACCCCACCCCACTTTAATTAGCATTAATCTTATATATAAAGAAGAGAACCCGTCTACTTCAGAAACTGTTGTCAGAACAAAAAGGCTGGTCTCTCAAAAAAAAAAAAAGGCTGGTTTTTCTTTGCCATTTTATCTTCTCTGTTTTATTCTGTCTAGTTTAATCACAAAATGGCAAACCCCTTAGGATCAGGGATGGCAGTGGCTTGTCTGGTGCTAGTGATCTTGTGTATTGTCGGGCCGACCCAGCAGCATGCAGTTTTCACCGTTGGTGAGGATAGAGGCTGGATTCCTGGCCTTGATTATAAGGCATGGGCTAAAACCAAGAACATCAAAGTTGGTGATCAACTTGGTCAGTCAAGTCTTCTCACCAATTCCTTTTTTATTATTTTATATAATATTGAAATAAAAAGTTTCATTTTTATAATCAATATGTAGGACTTTGGATAAAAGGGAATTTTGGTATAATGGTAGAAATTATTTTTTTCTTGCCTAAAGATCATATAAAGAGAAGATTGCGCATATATACTCTTTCTCATTTCTCAAATACTGAGATACGGTTTCATGTATATGATAGATGTACTTACATGATAAAAAATTGTTTCTCAGTGTTCGATTATCCTAGTGGGATTTCTGTGGAAGAAGTATTTGAAAATGACTACAACACATGCACTACGGACCATCCAATCTCCTCCGACAACAGTGGCTCTACCACCATTCCTGTCCTCACTGCTGGCCCTCATTACTTCATCTGCGGTGTGGCTGCCCTTTGTTCCCAAGGCATGAAGCTTCTTGTCAATGTTATGGCTGAACCAACCCGACTGTCATCCGCCCAGACAGCATCTCCTTCCACCAAAGCTGCTTCCTCCTCGCCTCCTGAGAGTAATTGAACCACACACCTTGGCCTTCCATGGCTAAGGGGCTCTCCGATTTCAATATGATTTATTTGTTGGTTACTTCATAAGCTTTGGCAAGACTGCCTATTGTTATGAATGACGAGAGAAGGTTATGTTTCATACATCTTTGCTGATGCAAAACCACAATCAGTCTTGTTGAGAATACCAGCAAATTTGAGCACAAGGAATTACTGGTTAACCTACATAACTAGAGCAAAACCAACAACTCATTCTTTAATTACGCTTATCAATCACATAAAATCTTCTTGTAAATGACAAGTCATTAGATTAAACTTGGACCGTTTTCAAATTCTGAATTTCTATGTTTTCGACCCCAACAGCTACAACTTTAAAATTCTAACTCAAACTCACATCACCATCCCTCTTGGGCCCAATAATCTGGCATCAATGTCATGTCTTGCGTTTTGAGTTGTCCACATGACTGGCGGTTCAATTCAAGAGTCAGCTCTGTCTCCAGAACATTCTCCAGTTTCCCAGTAGATGTTTTTCCATCCTAGACTTGCGGCCTTTGCCTTTAGCCTTTATCTACTTTTGCGTTGTATTTTGTACGGTTTAGAAATTATACGGCAATATAGCATTTGATAATAGGTTCACCTCTTTTCAGGTTACAGTCTTTCTCTAAAGTGAAAAAGTGGGCTTCTCTTTTCCAATTGTTCATAAAATAAAATAAAAAAAAAAGAAAAGAAAAAGTTGGTTAAATGCATCTAGGCTGGCTGTCAAACTTGTTCATCACGGACAATTACTCAAGCTTATTAACCAAAAATATTTTCTCCATAAAAAAATAAATTGCAAATGTACTATTTCCTTTATTTTGTAACCCTAAAAATGTAACAAATCAAAATAATACAATGTTTTGCCTAAATCATATTCTAATCTTGAAAACTATCAAACAAAAACCTTTTTTTTCCTTAAATTTATATGTAATATTTACTAAATTTTAAAAAATTACATTAAACATGTCATTATTGCTACCTCTTCCTTTCAAATGAATTACATTACAACTTCAAGATCTTGTTTTCGATCACAAACATGGAACATGCTTTAATGTGGTATAGCGTGTGTATGATGATGTATGTAAAGATGAAAACATGCACATGCAGTCTGTCACATGTTGTCCAATGTCCAATAATAATAGCTGTGACCACGTGATATTTGTTCATCACCAACCCCAGCCTCCCCCCGCACCGCCACTAGCTAACTTAACACCATTAGCCAAACAAATACTAGAAAAGATAAAAAGATATACACTTATCTCCCTCTCGGCCTTTCCAGCTGTCGCTGCATCTCCACATCTTAACACGTAATCTATCAGATAAAGACATGACAGGACATCGCTCCACTCTCCGTGTTCCCACCCGCGCAGTAACGCGCACGTTCGCTCTCACCAATCATCACTCATATTTGTCTTCCAAATTTCTTGATCCTTCTTTAGTGACTATCAAACGAAACTAAATCAACTTAAAAGAGACTTTAAACTGAAACAAACATAAAAATAAATAAATTATAATAATAATAATAACTGTGTAAGAAATCAAATCTCATCCATCAAAATAGCAACAAGCATCACCACCGTGAAAATATAAATAAAAAGAAAAAAAGAACAAACAAAGAAAAAGAAATACGCTACTAAAATTCCTACTAAAAATAAGAATTTAACAATGGCCTAAAATAAAAATCATCAATCGAAAGCCCTCCCACAGGTCAGATCTACATCAACAGGGCAGCAGCTGCCAAAACGACTGTAACGGCAGATCCCGCCACGGTGACTCTATTCAAAGCAGCAGCGTTAGGAGAAGAAGTTGGAGACGATCCTGGCGGCGCGCTGATGGAGGGAGTAACAGCGCCGGGAGGGGACGCGCCAGGAGCACCAGCAGGACCGGCAGGAGACACAGGAGGAGCCGGAGGAGAGCTAGTTGGAGAAGATTCAGGGGCTGATGAAGATGGAGGAGTAGTGGTTGATGGCGGAGAAGCAGTTGGTGAAGCGGTGGGAGCGATAGTTGGAGTGGTTTTGGGTGCAGGAGTTGGAGTGGAAGATGGTGGCGACTTGGTTGGTGCAGAGCTGGGAGATTGGCCGAGAGCACAGCTGGCCATGAGAGCTAAGAGAACGAAGCAAGCGAAAGATTTGGCCATTGTGAAATCCTAAAAGAGATGGCAAAAGAGAAATCACAGAGCCTGGCAGCAGCAGCGGCAGCAGCAGTAGGGCAAAAGTCCAAGAGAGAGGAAGGGAGATATATATAGAGAAGGTTTGGGCTTTGGGGGGTTTTCACGTAAATTTATTTATTTCTTTGCTTCCTTCTACGTCTTCCAGAATTTTGGAGTTTTCTGATATTTCTGTTAAGGCCGCAATACTTCCTGCTTAACGCAATTTAGTCCAGAGCACAAAATTCACTTTTAGGAATCAGACCACATTTTTATTTTATTTAAATAATGAAAATATACATCTTAGTTGACTTAGAAAATAAAAAAAACTTATTGTTATTAAAGCTAAATTGCAAGCGAAAAGAAGTTGTGGGGGGCATTACAAAATTTATAAGAAGTGTAGGAAAACAAGTGAAATCAATCTCCAGGATCAGAGTCCGGTTTGTACTCTACAAGATAAAAGCCAAAACCATACGTGTCCCTGATGATCCCAATCAGAGAATCTCAACCGTCCAACGTCTGCTTTTGACGTCTCCAAAACGCGTTTTTCTTAAGCATTCCAGATGAACGGCCAGTGATCGCTAGTGAGCACTTTTCCTTAAAATATCTTGATTTCTGAAAAAGAAAAATACAGAAAATTCTCTTAGACCAAACAATTCTTAATTTAATTATGAACAAAAATTCTGCTTGACTTTATGATTGGCACGTTGTTGATCCAATTTTTTATTCATGGGGACTATCCTTTTCAAATCTATCAGACGCGAGTCATAGCTTAATTTGTATAAAATAATTAATGGAGAAAATTATTTTCTTTACCAATTATTTTAAAATTTATATTTTATATACTATCAATGTATAAATTTTATATATTCTCGGTAAATAATAAAAATATCACATCAATAAGTAACAGATTTTAAAATTTTTTTAAATAAATATTCTTAAATTTATTAATTTATGAAATGTCACAATTTGATTCAATGATAATATATAATATTTATATACTACAAGATATCAAATATATACTTATTAATTTTATTAAGAATTTATATTTGATATATTATCGATGTATAAATTTTATATATTGTCAATAAAATTATAACATATCATCTCATTAATACATAAATTTTAAATTGAAACTTTTAAAAAAATAAATATTCTTAAATTTATTAATTAATGAGATGTCTTAATAAAATAATAAAATATGTAACATTTATATATTAACAATATATCAAATATAAATTCTTTTAATATTGTCATATTCTTCCATTTGAATCGAGCTAAGAATTAAAAAAAATAAAGACTTTGAGCTCTTTTTCTAAATAAAATAAAATTTGATTGTACTACTTTACCAACTTGGAGACCATAGATGTAACCAAAAAAAAAAACTTGGAGACCATAGAACTCAAATAGGATTGGAAAATATACAAAGAAAGCACAAACTAATAATAAAAAAAGACTACACAGGATTAAAGTCCGTAATATACTGGGTTGTTGAAGTTTGAGGTTTTGATTCTTGAATTATAGTTTTCGTGTAGCGTTGACGTAGCCAATAACCCTTAGCCTAGTGCTCAAAGATGAGTTGTGACATATTATAAGTCTTGAGTTCGAATTCAAATACCTTCATCTCTAATTATTTAATTTTTTTTGTAAAAAAAAAATGTAACGTTGACTTGGAAAAACTAAAAGATCCAACTATATAAATATATATATATAAATATATGAGTAACATTTAATGCATTGAAGGTACAATGTATATATACTGTTAGACAATTGTAGAGTATTATATTATTAATAAGTTAAAAAATATATATAAGTTCTTAAAATAAATAATTGTTAAAGATATTTGAATTTTAAAACTTTTTTTCATTTATAAGATGATACTATGTGATTGACTATTTGATTGATAGTATTTAATTTCTATACACTATAAACGTATCAAATATACACTAAAAATAAAAAAAATTTAACTTCACAAACAAGGTTTAAAAATGCCACATAATCTACTTATTTTTAATTATTTTTTTATTTTTTATTATATATATGGGTTTAATAGCCAAATATACCCTTAATGTTTTATACAAAATGAAAATAAGCCTTCAGCCTTTAATTTTACTGTATAAACCCATAAACTTTCAAAATAATGAAATTAAGTCCAAAATAATTATAAAGTTTTACAATAAAATAAAAAAATTGAGGGTTAATAAGGTGTTAACCTCTTATTTATTTTACTTAATTGCATTATTTTGAAAGGTTGAGAACTATAAAAATAAAAATTCATAAACTTTGACAATAAAATTAAATGTTAAGCGCCTAAATCCATTTCATACAAAAGATTAAAAGTATATTTAGCTATTAACCCATATATATACACTAAGAAGTATGTGTCACAATTTTAATCTCATTTGCAAAACTTAAAAAGTCCACTTCTAGTGTATGATAAAAATGCTCGTGTGTGTGTATATGTATATATAAATTTCGTGTGTAATTATTAAAAAAACACATTTAGTAATTGACTTTTTTTTGTTAGAAAATGAAATTATACTTTTTCTATCCCTTTTTATTAAGAATAATTATTTCATACACTGCCGATAGAATTTTTTAATATTTTTATAAGACGTGTATCATGATCCTGACACTGCTTGTGGAGTAAAAAAACTCTACTAGCGTATATGGAATAATTATCATTATATTATTGGATATAAATTACATCAAATTAAATACTTTTAAATTGGGTTTAAATAGTTTGAAATTTGAAAATAAAAAATTGATAGTTTATCTAAATAATAGTATAAATTAAAAAAAAAACTCACAAGTGTAAGACTGTAAGTCCTATACAAAAATTATTTTTCTTTAAGATTCCATTTTTGTAAAATATATGAAAAAAATAAAATTCATAATTGCATGTATTAAATCAAAATTAAAAAATATATATTCTTAAGATTGTTGGAAAATATTTTTCTTTAAAATCTATAAATCTTTAATTATATTATCCAGAAAATAAGTGATATATTATCCAGACTATTGAGATCACTATATTCTGGGAGAGTTTATCATTCCCTCTCTAATTTATGTACTACTAAAAACAAATACTCACGCAAAGAAAACAGGATACATCTTATCTAAAAAACCGTTTCATCTGTCTCCAAATTCATCAAAAATGTGAAATTTAATTTGTAGAATTTAAGATATTTTGGGGTGATGATTGATTGAAAAGAAAGGAATAGTGTGAGCATGGTCAACATTAGGGAATGTGAAATACAATCCAAGAGCATTGAAAGAGGATGAATATGAGTGGGTTAAGAAACGTGGGTCTCCATCTACCTGTCATTGCTCAAAAGATATCTCCGACAACCCAACACATGATATGATGATAAGGACCCTCAAGCCTCCCCCCCTCCCCCTTCTCACCTAATTTTTGGTTTCTTCTAAACTTTTCAACTATAATCCACCTTCCTTATTTACTTAAATTATTATTAATCAAATCTCTGACTATAACTATTATTTAATGTAATCTTTTAATTTTACTGTTCATTTAGTTTTCAATTTTGTACTAAATGTTGGATAATTATTGGCTCTAGAAAATATGGGCAAATCATTAAAAAAAAGTTTTTTTTTTCTTTTCAAAACCTTGAATTATTTTAGCTTTTAAATTTTTCAATTATATTCTTTTAGAGATGGCAAACAATCCGGTTCGGGAGAGTTCAATTCGGGTTGTCTTTGGATTTGAGTTATTTTGGATTCGAGGTTTTTTAAGTTGGGATTTTTTCAGATTTAGGTTTTTCGGGTTCGAGCTTTTTCGGTTTCAAGTAGCGGATTTAGTTCAAATTATTTTAAAATTTCATAAGTTATAAATATTTAATAATTTTGAATGTAATACTTAATTTAAATTTTTTTATATAATTAAATAAATATATAATAAAAATGCTAAACAAAAGTTAAAATTTAATAAATATTTATATAAATATAAATTTTTATATTTTAATGTTGTTATTACTTGACAATGATTATTTATTATTTTAAATTTCCTACGATGTTCGTTACAAAATATATAATTATATAAAAATTTATTTTTTAAGTGAGTCAATAAAATATATATAAAGCAAAACTAAAAGAAAGTGAAAATTCAAAAGTATTAGCAACCTACAATACATAAAAAACGAAATTATTTTAAATAAATAACTAACAAATTAATTATAAATAAATTTCACTAAACAATTAAATATTTATATAAATAGTTTTATTCTCTTAACTAAATTAAACTAAAAACTTATGGGGTTTTTTTTTCTTTACCAAAGTTGGGCCAACGAAATTTGAACACTCTTAATCCAATGATTTTTTTTTTAATTTTTTCTTTGTTTTATTAGCTTTTTTAATAATTATATTATATTCTTAATAAAATTTAATTTTTTAAAAAAATTGTTCTTACATTTATTTTTTTAAATACTATACATTAAATATAACTACATAACTAGTTAACTAATTGTTCAATTATAATATTGAATAGTTGAGCTCTATGTTCTTCAATTAGAACCATTCAAAATCTCCAATTTTGCAACATGTCACTTGCTTATTGATGCAATTTTTTTAAGATAAACAATTTTTTAATTCTTTAACTTTTTTTAGTTGAGTGTGATAATAAATTTTTTATATTATCGATTTATTTTAGATTTAGATCTATTATTCTTACAATTCGGTAATCTAAGAAATTTATCAGATATATATAAAAACAATCTCAAAGAATTATTTAGCTATCATGTAGTAAGTTTTTACTTGCCAACAAATTTTAAAAATATCAAAGAGATTGTTTAATTGAATAGTGAATATTTAATAATTATGTAATACTTGCAAATACATGTAAATTACATGTTTTTCAAAAAAATCCATATAAACACATTGCAAATTGCTTTTATGTAATTTGTACATGATTAAATTTTATTTATTTAATTTTGATAAATAATAAAATATAAATATTCTTAATATTATATATTTAAAAAGGAAATTTTTAAAAAGTTTAAGTAAGTAATCATTTACTATTATTTATATAATATTATAAAAAATGTACAAACATTGATATTCCAATATGCAGTTATATCTACTGATATTTCTATATGTAAATTTATATATTATGATATATATATATATTTATATATTGTTTCCGTGTTACCATTACTTTTACATACCCGCAACGGAGTGCAGGCCAATACTTGTATACTTCTTAAAACATATTAAAAATAAATAAAACTTGTGACAAATCAAAAGCAAACTTAAATAAAATTTTATTATTATTGATGGTGCTAAGTCACAGCAAGATTCAACAGTTTTACGAGATCTCAAGTTCAAACCTCACAAAATATATTAATATTATTTGTTTAATTTGTTATTATTATTTGTATTTATCAATTTGTTGAGCTATCAATTTATAAAATATAATATACTAATTGCAATTATAACTTTCAATAAAAATGTATTATTAAAAAACAGTTCCATTCTTTATTAAAATGTGACTAAAATCATAAAAAGAATCTTTTATATAAAAATAGAGGGTCAAAAAGATCTTTTTTAGTATAATTTAAAGGTCAAAAAAATTATTATGTCGATATTTTTTTTCTTTTTGATTGATTAGGCACCTTCAACAACAGCTCAACATTCTTAAAATTGGAGGTAGGTTTATATCTTTATTAACTTATAGCACCTTTAGGTTTTAGCACATGATTACGATTATTTTCAATAACGCCAATAATCTTTTAACATAGTGATTAAGGATAAATTATGGCATATTGTAAGTGTTGATTTCGAACCCAAACACTTTTATCTCTAATTATTTAATATTTTTTTGTAAAAAAAAAATTATTTCCAATAACTGAATCATTAAATGAGATGACAACAAATATTGATGTTTTTGGGATTAAAAGATGATAGATTGTTACTGGAAAAGTTAAAAAAAAAAGAAAAAAAAAGAAACGTGTTTTAGTAGTAAAAGCAGTTGCGAAAGAGAGGGAAATTGCCATCGCCACCGATCATCCTGATAAACTGATAAGTTTGGGAAGAAATTGGCATCAATCATCAGCGAATCCGCATATTAACACATTACTCAGCTACTTTTTTTCTCTTTTTTTATGTTTAAATCAAGGTATCTTTATCCGTTTTAACCGTATGAAATTAATCTTGCAAAAAGTTGTCACAGTTAAAGCTCTTCACTCGTAAAAGAATTTATATATGATACGCTAATAGTGTATAATCTTTATACTCTATCAATGCACAAGATATTGATATTTCATCAATAAATCTTTATGAGCAAATTAAAAAAAATTATTTGTATATATATATATATTTTATGCAGAGAAGGGGGGAACCCCAAAGAAAAGAACAACTAACTATTTAACACAGTAACCAACCTAGGTAAAGATATGCCTATACTATTCTCAAAAACCATTCTAGCAATTAGAAGAGGAGGGGCATCCCATACGACAAGGCCCCGATTATGCAATATAGCCTTAGAGGCAAGACCATCTGCCACCCTGTTACATTCTCGGTACGCATGAACTGTCTGAACTCTCCAGTCCCTTTTGAGCTCTTGCCTACAAAGGGCAAGCAGATTCGAAGCCACCCCAGCAAAAGAAGACCTGCTATTAAGCCACTGAACCACCACTAAAGCATCAACTTCAAGAACAATCTGTCTAAATCCCTTCTTCCATGCAAGTTTCAGCCCCTGTAACACTGCCCAAAGTTCCGCTTCAATACTAGAACAGGACCCGATATTATAAGTGAAACCACACAACCAAATACCCGCATTATTCCTTATAACACCTCCACAACCAGCCTGGATTGGAGATCCCCTACAACATCCATCAGTATTGAGTTTAACCCTACCATAAAGCGATGGTTTCCAACCAAAAAGTCGAGTTACTGGCACGCTTGCAATATTAGCATATATTGCTGACCTAGAAAAAGCACGATTAATTTCCTGAACTTGACTCTTAATCCATAAAATTTTGGACTGGAGAGACTGACTGGAATTGGAAAAAATGAGCTCATTCCTCCACTTCCATAACCCACCACATTGTGGTAGCAAATACAACCCCCCAATTATCAAAATCGGAGTCTAAACTCCCCTTAATATTCACCAACATCCAATCATCAAATGATAAATCCCTAAGTTCATGGGGAACATGCATAGGAAGTAGTTTTTTCCAAACCTCCAGAGAGTTGTCACAACATCGAAAAAGGTGATCAAGAGTTTCCATCTTACCCGGACACAGGGCACCACAAAAACCTCTCCACATTGCTCATCACTCGTCCATGTTGTATAAGCCAAAGGAAAGCTCTTTGACGATTAAGGACTCGTAACTTCCAAGTTAATTTCCAAATCCCATTATCATTCTCATCCTCAATATTCATAGCCAAATCATATGCTGAACAGACAGAAAACTTGCCATCTTTCTCCATCCCCCAACAACTATCATCAACAACATCACTTTCTTCCATCAGAATGAAAGAGGCTAATTTATTAAGCACACAAGAAGGAAGCAAACTGTCCAGTACATCCCAATTCCAACCCGCACCATGAATCCAGTACTCAAAAACCGTTTTATGCAACTCAACTAGATCAATTTCATGCAGCAAGTAGTGGCTTAAGGGAACGGAATCAAGCCAAATATCAGTCCAAAAATCAGTATCTTTCCCATTTCTCACCCTCTTCCTCATACCTTTAAGAAGTATAGGAGCAGCTTTTGTAATACTCTGCCAAATATGAGAAGACCCCGCCTTAGGAGAGAACTTTCAACATCCGCTTCATAACGACAATATTTGCCACATAAAACCTGCACCCAAAGGCTATTTTTCTCATGCAAATACCGCCAGCCAAGTTTAGCCAAAAGGGAAATATTCATTCCATGAATGGATCGCAATCCAAGGCCTCTATGAGTTACTTTTTTAGTAACTATATCCCATTTCACAAGATGGCACCGCCTTTCTCCATTACTACCCCCCCCCCCCCACAAAAAAGATCTAATCAGCTTTTCAATATGTGAGCAGACCCCTTGCGGAAGTAGAGATGTCTGCATAGGATACAAAGGGATTGAACTCAAAACAGACTTGGCAAGTACTTGCTTTCCTGCAAAGGCGAGCATCTTTAACCTCCACCTTTCTAACCTTGAAACAACCCTATCAATAACTGAGGTAGACATGCTCTTTGTCACCCTACCATGAATCGATGGAACACCAAGATATTTCCCAAAATCTTCAGTCAAAGACATACCTGAGACTACAGTTAGGGATGCAGCTAACGAATTCTCAACATTAGCAGAAACAAGAATTTTTTACTTTTGATAATTCACTCTCTGGCCTGAACTCTTACAAAAAAGATCCAGACACTTCATAACCACTCGCACTTGCTCAACAGATGCTTCCGCAAAAAGGACCAAGTCATCAACAAAAAATAAATGCAAAAGTAATGGGCTATGTCTAGACAGACAAATAGGCTGCCACTCACCATCACTAATTGACTGACAAATAATATGGCTCAACCTTTCAACACACAACACGAAAATGTAAGGAGAAATAAGGTCTCCTTGTCGAACACCCATCGAAGGTCTAAACCAATCCAATTGGTCCCCATTCCATAGGATAGCCAATCATTATTAAGTCCAACTTCAATGAGTGTGTCACATATAAATCCCAAGAAAACCGATCATAAGCTTTTTCAAGATCAATTTTAAGAACCATAAAGCCCGTATTTCCCTGCTTCTTTCTCATAAAATGTAAAACCTCCTGATATACCACAATATTATCAGAAATCTCTCCTTGGAACGAAGCTAGACTGATGGGGGCCAAAAAGATCTGGAATAAACCTTTTGAGCCTGGTAGTCATAGCTTTAGTAATAATTTTATATCCTACATTGCACAAGCTAATCGGTCGTTTCTGACTAACAACTTCAGGATGCTGAACTTTGGGAATTAATGCCACAAATGTATCATTTAACCCCTCAGGTAAAACCCCAGTTGCAAAAAAGGAAGAAACAAAATCAATTATCGACTTACCAACCACTTGCCACGTGCGCTGAAAAAAACCAACATGTAATCCATCCGGACCTGGCGCTTTAAAGGGCTTCATATCAAAAAGAGCCTATTTAATCTCTTCATGGGAGAAAGGCGAATGAAGTTGCTCCATCACATTAACAGGAAGCTGTGGGAACCGTCCATGTGCCACCAAACCTAAATCGCATGTAGTATCTTCACTAAACAGTTGGAGAAAATGATTTCTCACCAAACTACTAAGCCCATCACCCTCCTATACCCAATCACCATCATTATTTTTAAGAGCGCCAATTTTATTCCTAGCCCTTCTCACCGTTGTTGCAACATGATAGTAACGAGTGTTCCTCTCTCCTGACTTAATCCACTCCTCCCTAGATTTCTAGAACCACAAAACCTCCTTTTCATAAAGAACCTGATCAAGTTCTTTTCTAAGCTTCATGTCTAGCTTAATTAAGCTAATTTGATATCTACGAGCAAGGCACCTTTGTACACCTTCAATACGGGCTATAATTCTTCTTTTTTTTTTCTATAAATATTATCGAAAGTATTTTTATTCCATTCTCCCAAAGACACTGCTATATTTTTCTTATTTGTAATAAAATCATCATTTGGCCTCCATTCCTTCCTCACGAAATCCTGGAATCTAGGATGTAAAAGCCATGTTGCCTGAAATCTGAACGGGTACCGATGCCTAGGAGCTAAATTACCCCTTAACCCAACTAAGAGAGGACAATGATCAGACCTGACTTTCAGCAAATGCTGGACACTAGCATCAGAAAACAATTCATTCCATTCAACATTACATAAAGCACGGTCAAGCCTAGCCCATTTGAAAGTGGAAGATTGAACACCCCTCATCCAAGTAAATCGAGGTCCAATAAAATTCATATCAATAAAGCCATGTTCAAAAATCCAATCTTGAAAATCAACACACCTTTGTTGTGAAAAATTGTCTGGATTGCCGACTTCCTAAACCGAAATAACCACATTGTAATCACCAATTGAAAGCCAAGGACCATCAATTCCCATAGATTGAAGTGACAAATCTGACCAAAGTTTCTTACGTAAGGCATGGGTGGGGCTTCCGTATACAACCGACAAGAAACAAGGCACATGATTTTCTTCCTGGACTTTAAGCAAAATAAATTGTGGATGAGTAAGCAAAACATCAATAGCAAAATCAGTTCTCCAAAAAACCCAAATCCCTCCACTAAAGCCAATTGCTTCCACTCTAATCCAATTATCAAAACCCAGTTTGATACAAATATCATCTGCATGAACCCCTGACACACGAGTCTCCAACAATCCAAGGATATCTGGCTTATAATTACCAATCAAATCTTTCAAAACTCGAAGGAACTCTTTACTCGCAGCTCCTTGGCAATTCCATACCAAAACACTCATAAATAAAAAATTTAAGGAAAGAATTGAGGAAGGACAACCCTCATTCAGTGATGCGTAACACATCCCTGCCATCACTATCATCACCCAAAGAGTGAATCGACTCAATATTCATATGTTCACCAATTTTCCCTCCAAACCCGATAATAGGTGGGTCTTGATGATGTTCTACAATATTCAACTCAATAGAATGTGCTGGACCTTCATTTAAAGAATTATCCCCTCCATTACATACTGTCTCTCTAACAATATTTGTTCCTCCCTTATACCCCCGCACAACCAAGTGCTCATTTTCTGCAGCTGCTTGCCTAGAAGTACGAACTGAACCCACCATAGCCACACCATCCATCTCAGAATTCCCACGAACACTAGGTCCCGAACGCATAGATTCCTTTCTAGCAACCTTAGAGGTGGCATTATTAATTTGCTTCTCAGACACTTGAACATTGGGCCGTCTCTCTCTACACTGTAGTTTCGGGCTTAAGCATTGGGCTTCTTCACTAACATTCTCATCCACATTAAAATCACGTCCCAATGTTTCTATTTGATTATCACCCAGTATCGCAAAACGGGATGAGATATTCCTCACCCGAGAGTCATGCAAAATTTCCTTATCACCACCACCTTTATTTCCATGCAAAACAACCGTTCCCTTACATCCCCCCTCCTTTTTCTCCACTTTCCTAGGCTTGCGGGTAACGAGCATCCACGGCCCAAAATTCTCCAAAACTTCCGGGTTAGCCACAATATCCTTCTCTAAGTCAACTACCGAACTTTTCCATTTTTTTCTCCAATAATCACGCTATCAGGATTCTCCTTTTTAGTAACACCATTAGCACCAGGATTAGAGAATGTTGTGTAGTTCCCTTGATGATGCCCGTAGATTCCGCAATTGAAGCAAACAAGGTGGATACCCTCATATTCGATTTTACGAACTCGTCTTCTCGGGTTTGAACTGACAAAAGGGGTCTTTTGATGTCCACTTCCACATATATTCTTGCGAATTTACCTCAAGATGTTACACTTGTGGCTGTATCAATACGGACTGGTCTTCCAATTAAAGCACCAACTTTCATAAGAAAAGTCCTGTCATAATATTCACTTGGAAGAGTGGGAAAACGAACCCACACCAAGACCTTCTCGATAGAATCAGTTAAAGGATCGAAATTCGAGTATCATTCCTTCACAATTAGATAATGATCTAACACCATCCATGGTCCTTCATATCTAGCAAAATTATAATCATCCCAGGAAGCAAACTTTATTAAAAAATATCCATTTTCTAACGCAACCATCTCTATCAAGCCTTTAGGTTTCCACATAGTCTTGATTCTTCTGAGAAGATAGGCATACCCAACGGATCTCCCCATAACCCTAATGATAAGAGTCTGTCTCCAAGGTTTACGTAATCTTGCTTTCTCATCTTTGGACAGGAAAACTGTGGGGCAATCTGGATCCTCTTCGTCAGCACAAGGGATCACATCATCATATATATACTCTAAATCATCCAAATCGATGTTTCCATGTTGTTCACGCACACCCATAAGCGTGTCCTTGAAACTCGGCTTAGGAACATCACCAGCCGCCTCCACACCCTCTGTTTTATTAGCCCCCATATCCTCCAGAGCCGTCTCCATAACTATCTCTACCGAGTCAACATCGAGATTTTCATCAACTGATTTTGTCTTCTTCGTACTTTTTCAGATCGCAGATTCGACATCGAAGAGAACCAACTTTGTATATATTTTTAAGGGCTTGTATCATTTTAATTTACATATATGATGAGATGTTAACCTCTGATGCATTGATAATATATAAAGATTATATAATGTCAATACATGATATATAAACTGTTAATAAAAATTTTTATTCAACTCTCAATATAGTTAGTATCAGCAGTTACATGTTGTGTTAAATTATTTAACTCTGATTATTTTATGTTCATACTGTGTTAAATTATATTCATATAATATAAAATACAAAAATTTTGTATTAAAATTTGTATCGATATGTCACATACAAAATATTTTTTAAAATTTTTATTAAATTCATATATAAATTTTATCAAAATTCAGTAAGACTTGAACTTAATCAACGCGCGAAAAATTAGCAGGACAAAATGCATACCCCTTTCTCCAAAAAGGTGCGATGTCATGTAATTCATCACTTCAAACAAACATTGCGGTGGGGTTTCTCTTCTACATACAGTACAAGAATTAGCGTACAATTTTGAATTAAAAATTCTATGTAACTTAAGCAGAAACCTACAACCGTTTACACTTTGAAAAAAAATCAGTCTTGTTTTCCTGCTCATGTATCATGTAAAATTGAGTTTCAACCTACTCTTGCAACCAATAGGCAACAAGGAAATGGTTATTTTTCACTTCAGTAATCAACCTACGAATCACAAACAAGTATTCCCTTTTCGTTCAGAAGACACGCTATAACCCACAGCAATCCAGAAGCAGTCTTCAAGCAATGTAAGAGCATCTGCATTTATGCCAGTAAGGATAATCAGCATTGGATCTCACTTATTGATGTATAAAGAGACACCAAGGGGCCTAGGTTCATGGTTGTTTTATAATCTGATATTCTTGAGGAAAATTGTATAAAGAAAAGATTCCTAAGCTTCACACCTAGGGTTCTTTTACCTTAGGATTCATTCCTAAGGTTGATTGCATTGAGAGTTGACAATAGCAATAATGCTAAAATCTCTCTCATAATATTCTGTATCTCAAATCTCAATAAAAAGAGTATATTGATTTATATAGAAACCAAAACCTTATCCTAAAAAGAGTTATATACTCAAAACAATAAAAATAATAACTAAAAAATATAAAAGGTTTAATTATGGTTTTGGCACCTGGACTTTGAGTAAATGTACAAAATAGCACTTGAACTTCCTAACTTCGTAATATTTTTATCCATCAACTAACTGGGTATTCATGGTAACCGATGACACAAAATAATTGGAAAGATACCTAGAAATTTATTTAACCAATGAAAAAAAAAAGGAACCATATTATCAGAAAATCTTGATATTTACCTTTGACGTGACTGCTAGCTCAAATCCATTGAATGACTTCAAAGATGAAGCAGATGAACCAGATAACCAAAATAATGCAGTATGAAGGACACAATAGCTCCCATTCATCAGTATCCGGACAAATATTCTATCCACATTTCTTTTATTTATAAGACCTATTTAATTGCAAAAGATGTAGAGGCTGATGCTGCCTCAGCTATCAAGGAAATTGGCTGGCGAGCCTGTAGGCAAGCAGCTATATCGAAGGGATGCAACTCAGAACCGTCAAAAAGAAGGTTAACACCAGGAAGGATTATTTCTTTACTGTCAGTTTCATCAGCATCAACTTTTGTAGCAGTTACTGGGGCTGAATCTTCAACAGGTTTTGTGGTAGCTTCATGTATAGGAGCTAGGGCATATGATCTGCAAATATCATTCAACACTAAGAATAAATAAAACACAAACAAACACTGCAATGAGAATACAACATTAGAAGGAAGAAAAAAGTAAGTAGACTGGTTTGACAGACCTAAGAATGCTACCATCAAAGCTCAAAACTTCCGTTGGACAACGCTGTCGACTGGCAAGTTTTAATCTTTGATACTCACTAGATGCTCCAGAAATGGGAGAAGAAGGGTCTAGCAGTGGATTCCACCTTCCACTAGCATAGTTCATGAGTTGCTTTGGTCGCTTTAACTCCTTTGAATGATCCTTTTGGTAAAGAAGTTTTGCTGCAGGACCATTTGCTTGATACTCTGCACAAACATCACGCAACCTTCTACGTATGCTTTGCATTGAATCATGATGCTTGTTTAGTGAATCTGATTGAAGTAACTGTGACGAGACAATCCTTTCACATATATTATCGCATAATTTAGGGCTGAAAAGCGGAATCCCAAATTCAACACTTAGTGGAACCCATTCATATTTCTCCTCATCAGGACCAAAACGATCTGATTCTCTTTCTTTAAAAAGTTTTAATAAACGAATGTAACCAACCGTCCATAACTCTATCTTGTGAGCCAAACCAGATAATAGATCATTCAATTTCGAACATTCCTCTGCAGATAGTCCTAACTTGTCCCCTACTTGAGCAACTAAACCATCAGAGTTCTTAAGGGGTAAGGGTATGTCAAGTGTAACAACTTTTCCAGAACCATCAAGGTCATATCTGCTGAAGGGCTGCACTATAACAGCAGAGAATTTGAGAAGCGAATTTAAACAGTGCAAAAGTACACTTCCCTTAACTAAATTTCCTTCAAACTTTCCGCCTAAGCCTCCTATTGTTGAACCATCCCAAGACCATATAAGGGCCTTCTCACAACCAGCTAATGGTGCAGGCAACATGCGTAGACATTGTCCTTTCATCAGAACAACAGATAAAGGCCCACTAGCCACCGTTGAATATAGCACCAATTTCATCCATGGTGTCATCGATGAGTGAGAGGGAGGACCAAAATGAATGGGACCTGTTGCCCCAGGAAGAACAGAAGAATGTGGAAGAGGAACCATGGACACAATGATATCATAGTCACGAAGAAATAATCGATCTAAGGTTGCCTTTGGCAGAGCAGCCAAGCTTTCACAGCGGAGCATATCCACTCGATATTTCTTTATCCTCCTTGAAGTTACTTTTCCTATGTCAGGCCCTTCAACCTGTATCACTTTCTCGTCATTCTGGACATTCAAATCTGACTTGAAAACCTCACTTGAGAGCTTACCATCTTTTGATAAGGTAGCAGATCTGTCATCACCAGTGGTTTCATCCACAACAGAACCTTCTTGTGATGTTTCTAAATTATTGGTATCATTAATGTTTTTTTCGGTTTCATATTGTTCTGATACATCAGCCAATGAGGTGTCAGCTATCAGAGTATACTCATCATTGCCTGAAGCTGACACTCCCATTCTATCAGCAATTTCCATGGTTCTGGTATCAGTGGCAACTCCACCTGATAGTAGACATTCCAAGACACAGCGGAGACTAAATGCATGATTTGCAAATTCCTGCAACTCTCCCTCAAATTTTGTTCCCTCCAATGTGCTCAGGTCTTTGCACAGATCTGCAATGCTAGCATGGCCTAATTTCCCAGCTTCATATAATGTCACAGCATGAGATTTCAATCCTGCAAAGTCCCAGTAAGAGGACATATAGATTATGTCGAGAAAATGAAACAGTAAGTACATGTACATGTAGATGATGTCTAATCATCATCACATGCAAACTAGAATTACTGGAATATGTCTATGTTCCTCCCACCTAACCATGGAATAATAAGTTAGTTCCTCTTAGCTTTGCACTAATGGTTATGATGTTCGACAGAAAAAACAATATCTTGGACTGGCACTTATAAACTAGACATTCAAAAGGGT
Source organism: Heritiera littoralis (assembly GCA_031772115.1). Taxonomy (NCBI): domain Eukaryota; kingdom Viridiplantae; phylum Streptophyta; class Magnoliopsida; order Malvales; family Malvaceae; genus Heritiera; species Heritiera littoralis. The sequence goes on from JAPDPK010000023.1 coordinate 6,523,726, forward strand.
AAAGTGAAAAGGTAACTAACCCGGTGAAACAGAGCCCATCATAAGATAAGATGTTATATTAGCATCAACAACAAAAGCAACCCGAGCATCGCCAGAACGAGGTTCATAGTTTTCTGTCCCCCAAAAATCTCCTTGTTGAGCAGCCTCACCATCAGTGGACATATTTGCTGAGGTTGAACTAGGGTGGACGCATCTTCTTCATCTGTAAGGCTGACACCATGAGGAGGTACGCTTGTGTTTTCTTGAAGCACAGATGCTGGGTCAATCACTTTTACTGCCCATCCCAAGCGACAAACAAAAGATGCAGCAGCCTGCAGTTGACTAAGATCAGCTTGTAAGGTTGATGCCAGCTCAGAAACAGTAGCATTCTCACTTGAAACAACAAAAACTGCATAAAGCAACCTGAATAGCCCAGTCACTAGCATTAAAATCCAAGTTACACAGCTACTAAACAACATTGAAATGACCAAAAGATCAAAGAACAACTTACTCCTCAATAGGATCCTCATAAGACTGCTCCTTGTTTGAAATGAACCCTTCAAGCTTAGAAACTGAACTATAATAGTATTAATAACTCGATTCACAAACCCAAAAAAGAATTGAACAGAGTTGGTCAGGTAACTTGCCATTCCATCCCCCAATTCAACACACATTTAAGCAGCAAGAAGATCCATAAAAGTAAATGATAGAGAAATTGCAATAAATAAACAGTTATACAGAAAGCATCCTAAAGAAAAAGATCTAAAAAAAAAAGCAAAGGTAATTAGTATCTTTTCAATTTCATAATTTTTAGGCCCCTAAGAAGAATATTTGGCTCATAAATAATTCACTTTGATACTACGTTTGGATAGACATTAGTAATGGAAAAGAGAGTGTTAAAATTAATAAAGGGAAAAAAAAATAAAAGAATCCTAACAATCATTGTTTAGTTAAAGAGTGGAAAGGAAAAGAAGGGATTCATTACAATATTTTTTCCAAATATAACATTCTTTTATAAAATAACATATAATAATTTATATTGGCTATTTATTTGATTAAAAATAAATTTCTGGTATATACTAAGGTATTTGATTTTTTATTGGAAAAAATATTTTATTTTTTATTTTCAACTTGCTTCTAGTGATAATTATTATATTAGGTCAATGTAGTAATGTACTTACAGAGCATTTAAGCAACAATGCTCGAAAATGATAAAATAAAATAAAACTCAGATTTTTGAAATAATAATAAAATGATAAAATCAATGTAAGGTATAAATGTTATTTTACAATTAATTTTTTTTACTCATTTCTTTTCCTTTCCCCCAAATTGGGTAAATGAAAAATGGGACATTTGAGGGAAAGGGAGGGATTCTCAACCCCTCCCTTTCCCTTATTATTTTTTAAATCCTACCCAAACAAGGGAAAGCAAGGGTTCCCTCCTTCCCTTCCCTTCCCTTACCCTACCCCTAATCCAAACATAGCATAAGGTTTTCGACCCCCTCAGTCTCTACAAACATCCCTTATCAATGCAATGAGATGTGTCTTTTTATCTATCCCTTGACTCAAAATGAGAGCAGATTTGAAAAGGATTTTCAAGTGTAGAGTTCACCAAGCGAGTCTCCTAACACCATGTTCTTTCTTCTTTCTTTTCCATAGGGGTATTTCTTAACTCACAAATACTTGCCATGGTAAGGATTAAGAAAGAAGGGGGAAAAAGCACGCTTGGAGAGCGCAGTACAACGGAGAGTTGTATGCTGCGTTCGGGAAGGATGAATCGCTCCCGAAAAGGAATCTATTGATTCTCTCCCAATTGGTTGGACCGTAGGTGCGATGATTTACTTCACGGGCGAGGTCTCTGGTTCAAGTCATGTAAAAAAAAAAAGGGAAAAACTGCAGAGTTTCTTAATCATCATCATCAGTCTTTATCCCAAGAGATTAGGGTAGACTATATGAACCAATATCTGAACTCACATTAGATCGTCCATATGTATTCTTTTCCTCCACACATTCCTATCCAAGGCCATTTGCTCATCCAACTCTAATACCTCCATATCTTGCCAAATTACTTCCTTCCAAGTCTTTTTCAGTCTTTCTCTAATCTTATCACTTCTCTCAACATACATAGCCTCTATTCTCCTAATTGCAGAGTTTCTTAATATGAAAGTTAATTAGGAATTTACTTTTCAATAAGGTAAATTACTTAAAACAAAGTCAGAACACCAAGTATACTTCAGTTTTTCTAGCGCAAAAAAAATTCTTATAGTTTTCAAATTAGTTACACCAGCTAAAACTGCCAAAGATACCACTATGAAAACCAAACATGAAGGGCTTTTAATGTCAAAGGTAAATTTGTAGAACAAAAATGGAAAATGGAGTAGTCAAAGCAATCACAAACTATAAAGATAAGGAGTAACAACATTAAGTCCATTTTCCTTAATCAAGTGCAGTTTCAAAGAAGAGAAGATGTTTTTTTTTTTACAGAGGAAAAAGAAGTATTGAGGGTATTTTGACATCAATTGTATGACTGTAATAAAAAAGTCTACTTTAATATGTCACTCAACAAAGCTACACTCTCATTCAGTTCCAAACAGTCAAGGAGAGTCATCTTTTAGCAAAACCAAAAGATCCAGGTACTCCACGCTTCAGAGTGTATTAATACACAAAGAAAATACTCATCTATGTACCTAATGTAGATGAATAAAAAATAAATTTTGAGTAATTAGCAAAAGAGTAAGCCTATTTCTAGCCCTCCTACCTAAAGCATTTGAAAATGCATTATTTAAATGAAGAAGTAAATACCGATAAATGTAGATATCCTACTTTGGCAGAACTTCTAAAAGCAAACAACTTACCTTTAAACCGGTCATCTGGATATACAGGGACATCAAAATACACCAATCCCCGTCGATAAAGACCTTTTACAATGTCAGGATCAAACAGGATAAATGCATTGGCTTCTTCCTTGCAGATTTTATCTATTGTTGCCATTTCTTCTTCTGAAAGTTTCTTTTAAAAAAAAAAAACCAAATGTGAAGATGAAGATTAGACCAACAAGGACAAGTACATGTACCTGAACAGGGTATAATATCAAGCAAATCTTTTAGATAATAAGAAAAAGGACCATCAGAAACCCCACCTTAAACTCCTCTAGGGTAAAGTTAACAAGACAAATTCCCCACCAAGGTTCAATTGGAAAGTCGACAGGCTGGGTAGGCAACAACTCTTTTGCAATCGACTTGTTCAGCTTCCACATAATTTTCTGGATAGCTCCAGATAAATAAGAAATAGGTAAGATGATAACAGAGGTACTATATTGGATTTACAAATATAATCTGGTTCGCATACTGTAGGACAAATGATGCAATCACAAGTTTATAGGGTATACACAAGCAACTTAAATTATTTTGTCTATTAGAATGGTTTCACTGGACATGACCAAAATAATGAAATGTTTATTAAACAAATCTATACCCAATGGTTGTAGAGGGAAGTATTAGGGGTTAGCCAATTTGTAAAACAAACTGTACTACATCAGGCGGAAAGTCAATGCTTAAAATAATAATATTGCCTCCGTTGTTCTCAAGAAAAGAGTAACGAACATAATTGTCAAAATACAAAGTTCAAATTCTGTTCTCCAATCTACTATTGCTTTAACCATCAAGGCAATGAGGCAATGCAGCTCAATTTTATATTTTTTTGCAAATCTGCCAGTTAGGCAACAAAAAGAAGGATAAAAGAATGATTTCAAGTTACAGATACCACATTACCAAGCATGATGATGAGTCTTAATCAGTGTATGAGTGCATGCATTTGACTTGGATCACTTGTGCAGGCATATGATAAAGGAGCAAGGACAAGTGCAAGCAACCACAATCGTGCTCACCAGCACATAGTTACACACATGAACTTGTAAGCAAAAATCTGATCCAGTACCTTAGACCTGCACTTGTTCATGATATCAATGAATTCATTTCTCCCAATTCCTGTAAGTCTCAAGGCATCAGCAGCACTGAAATTTGGGATGCTGTCATAAGGTTGCTCTGTCAACAACAAGAAATGCGTGGGAATGGTCAATATCTATCTACAGATGAAGCCAAAACTGATTGATAAAGAAGTAAGCACTGGTGAAAGGTGAATGCTGCATTAAATTTGCATAAATGCAAATGTATTTGTGTACAAAACAAAATGTAGCAAAAATGCACACATATTTGTTTACAAAACAAAATGTAAATATTCAAGACTATAGGGTTGATCAACCAACCAATCCAATAAAAACCTCAATAAGAACAAGTCAAATGTATATTACAAATTGTAAATCCAAACACAAGATAAATCAAGATTGAGACGTTAGAGACGGATTTAATAATATCTAATATGACATAAAAAACATATATAGACAGAATGCGTAGATCTACATTGCAAACTGTCATTATTAAGATGTTCATAAGGCAACGAGCATATGGGACTAGAAGCACCTGAATACACATCCTATATCAAAGTGGATTACAGGTTTAAGAAGGCAAATGAGAACCAGGAGTATGTTTACTGGATATATGAAATTCTCAGTCCAAACAAACAACGATGTTGAAGATGCCTTCTCTGAGATTACCAGTAATTTTTCAAGAGCCCTCAAAACCATTTGCTCAAATTCATAGCCACCATTCTGAATTGATGCTACTTTCTGCCAGGACAAGAATTGGCACATCCTATATCAAAGTGGATTACAGGTTTAAGAAGGCAAATGAGAACCAGGAGTATGTTTACTGGATATATGAAATTCTCAGTCCAAACAAACAACGATGTTGAAGATGCCTTCTCTGAGATTACCAGTAATTTTTCAAGAGCCCTCAAAACCATTTGCTCAAATTCATAGCCACCATTCTGAATTGATGCTACTTTCTGCCAGGACAAGAATTGGAAGCGGAAAAGAGAAAATAACATTTGTAATGTATTTAAAGATAACCTTATCATCTCTAGCTGCTCAATTCTTCAAGAAATCATTTCATGATGAGTTCTGCTTTTGCATAGCAATTGATTCATGTCTAGATTTCAGGTTACTGTTTCTATCAGCATACAATTTTAAGTTTCAATCGCCCAACAAATCTCCACCAAACAATTCATGCTATATGTTAATTTTCATCTACTTAGTGAATAACGGTCAATCACACCACCATATGGGATGGTTTTACTCTTGCATCTTCTTGTGTCTTGCCTCAGCACCCTGGCCACCAATCTTTCGGCACAAAATTCACACTTCTATGCTGATAGAAATTAATACATTCAAGTCCTTATGTACACCTAAAAACACTTAATCACCAACCCTGGCCGATCAAAAATAATTTATTTATTTTTGGATAAGTAGAAATTTATTCAACTTTAAACTAGAACAATCTAGAGGAATTTAAGAATTAGCAATTCCATAATGGGATTCAATAATTCAATGATACACTTAATATCAAGGCAAATCTTTGAAATACAAAAGGTTAAAATATTCATAGATCTAACAAGATGCAATATATGAGATTTCTCAACAGATCAATGCAAGATTTATCTTCAGCCAAAACTTTTCCCATCATCAGTAATATCATAAAATAAAAAGGAAGTTACAGAGTAAAACCAAATAGGAGAGAGCAATTACCATTTTTCATAACCTCGAATATCATATCACAGTAATATCGGAAAGGAGACACCCTCATGACACGGCAAACATACTCCGCAAGGTGGTAAGGGAATAACTGCAATTGAGAAATTTAATAAGTGAGCTGCAAAGAACCACTAGAAATGTATCAGGAGGAATAAAAAAAAAGGAAGGGAAGAGTCATTCAATACAAACTGCAACTGATGGGAATAGTTTTTATAATGTACTCAAGCAGTGAAGCTAAGAAAACCATTCTACAAGAACAGAAAAGTAGCTGGTATTGCACTAATGCACTTAAATGCGGTTTCCTACCATAATATTTCTGTTTTTACTTCAAAAGGAACAAAAAAAATCAACAACAACATAATTTTATTCAAGTTCCAAACTGAGAGTTGAAAATTTCCTTTATCATTGTGAAACTAACATTGATCATGTGAGAACAAACGTTTTTCTAAAAACATATTATAGATGAAAGCATACTAAGGAAAAAAAAAAAGAAAGTTATAAGAACTTTCTTTAACACGCACCGCTAGATTCTTTCGCAAGTATCGCATCATCTCCTCATAGTATTCACTTTCTTTGCATACTTTACGTGCGAAACAAATGTTCCATTGGAGCCTTTTCTTGATACAATGGTCAATAATCCTATATGGAGTTACCAAAAGAAAAAGAACGGGTAAGATCAAATAATAGAGAACTAATCCCAAGAATGCACAAAGAGATGAGCATTTAATTCCAATGATTAATCAGGATAAATAAGAATGCACTCCAGCTTCATTCTGGGACCAAAACTAAGAATGTATTTAGAAACAATCTAAAACCATGATGTGCATGTTTAACAGGAAAAAATGAAATGTAATTTGCAACAGTGAGTGAAAACTGAAAAAACCATTGTATTCAATAGTCTGTAAATCTACCGTCATGAAATAGTTTCAAAATTATTAGCATCTCAAACCATTTTATTTTTATTCTAAGAAATATTAGAAAGAAGCCTTTGACAAAACCTAAGAAGCATATATTGCTCCAGGATAAAGGGCCAAACAACAGAAGCATGCCAGCTTACAGATGACTATAACAAAAACAAGTTCTCTAACACCTGAATGCTGGTTGATCCATCAAATATTTTAACCAAATCATCCATGCACAAATTCTTATTCGGGAAGACAAAGCTAAATACCTAATACTAATAGTAGCATCTGAATGTCCAATCTCTGTAAGTCGCAAACTCTTTCTTGCAATGATTAAATTTCCAATTAATTTCACGGATCTATTTCAGAGAACTCCCGTGCGATAACATTAACTACTCCATCAATCATATATTAAGCATGAAGTACGTATTTCATCTTCAAAAGAGAAAACTAATAGTTACAATCTACTCTGTTTGGCAAATTGATCCCAATTTACTCTCTAAAACAGAATAATTAAGTTCTTCAAAGCTACAAATTAAACGATCCTTATAGCTGCAGTTAAAAAGTAAGCAGCAGAATCCAAACCAACCTTCTGTGCCATTCTTCTTTAGAATTAAGAGTGGCTTGAAGCCGTTTGGGCAAATTCTCCCAATGGGATTCTTCCCTAACCGCTTTCAAAAACAACTGTTCCTCGATAGTCGCCGGAACGTGCTGCATCGTAATAGATCACTCAATCTCCTCCCCCTCTATACACAAATCAATTAATCAGCTAAACTAATAAATCATTGGCAATAGAAATTTCGGTCAACAAATGCTGGATCGAACCCGAAAGAGAGAGAATAAGAGGGAACTTTGATCGCTGTGGCGATGGCGAATCGAGTTAGGGTTTTAAAAATCGCGGTAAACAGAGATCTATAAATTATAATCTAAGGTTTGCCTTTGGTACATTGCAGGTAACATTGCAGGTAAAGCCTATGTTTGGATTGAGGGTGGAAAAGGGAAAGGAAAGGGAAGGAAAGTAAAACAAAGAAAGGTTGTAAATTTTTTCTTTGTTTGGGAAGATTTTTTAGCGAGAGAAAGGAAAGAGAGGGGGAGTGAGCACCCCTTGCTTTCCCTTGAGTTACTTAGTTTTTTTAAAACCCCAATTTGGGGTAAAGGGAAAGGAAAGGAAACTTGAAAAAAATTTTAACATGTAGAATATCAAATTTAACCTTATTATCTTATAAAATTTAAAACAAAAAGGGTTATAATTGGAAAAAGAATATTACAATAAATCATTTCTTTTCCTTTCCATTGTTTAACCAAACAAGGATTGTTAGGATTACTTTCCTTTCCTTTCCTTTATTAATTTTAGTTATCCAAACAAGGGGTACATGTACCCTTTCCTTTCCTCTCCTTTCTTCTGGTTTACATTCCTTTCCTTTCCATTCCTTTCCTTTACTAATGTTTATCCAAACATAGTGAAAGTGATTATACGACGAAGTGATTGCTAAAAAAATAATATTATAATATTTGATATATAGTGTAAAATTTTGTTTAAATTACAAGAAAAATAATATTGCAGCGTTTGATATACAATTATTTTACTGGTAATATAATTACAAATTTCAAAAATATATTTAAGTATAAAAAAAATTGTACATTGGAATTAATAACAAATGTAATTATTTTGTTAAAATGTAAATAATATAAAATTATAATTGTTGACATTGATTATCATTTGTAATAACAAATTTATATACATTATTATTAATTTGTATAATTATCTGTATAAATTTATATTCATTTTATTCGTTTTGGATTGCAAATAAATGAATTTGCCTTCAGCTCAAAGAATCAAAAAACAAAACTATTAAATCACAGGTGATAATAAAACCATATTATAAGTCCAAAATAAGTCATACATGATATTTAGCTAAAACATCCATGAAAATAATAATAAAACCACCTCAATAATTTACCTAGATATCCAACAAGCCATAAAAATAATTCTTAATCATTATAATAAAACAATTCATATCTAGTATCAAGGTAACTCATAACTGATGGACTTGCTGAAGATACTTCTTGACATAGACCTTTCTCTTTTCAAAGAAGCATGAGAAAAAAACGTCAACCTTGGTCTGACAACTCAAAATGATTTCTATAATCTCAACTATTTCTTCATCTGTCACGTCTTCTACATCATCCTTCAGCTTATCTATTAATTCCATTACCTTGGCCCTTCTAGCAACATCATCAGACAAATATTAAAAGCAATCAGCCAACTTACCAATCTGTTGAGTTGCTCTCTCACATAAGTTATGAAAGCTACTCATTGTATTAATTAGTGCTCCCGTAAGTTCCTCCACATTAGAATCTACAGCCCTCATTTTCTTGTTTTTATTTGTGCGAGTGGTATTAACATCAATGTTGAAAGGAGGCAGTTGAGTGCCAATAGACGAAGAACTACGTGGAAAGAAGTCATTGTTTTCATCCATCTCAACTTCAACATTCATATCCTCAAGTCCTCCACCATTTGCATTTTCAATTTCGATGTTTTCAACAGCATTTGCAGAACTTTTTGCTGCTAAGCCAGTTGCTCTATCCTTCCCAAAAATCAGGGCTAACTTACCAAAGTGCGGAAAAGGCTTATTTTGCAGTCCAACAGCTCCAGGATGGCTCTACATTCCATGTAAGAAATCATGCAGAATAGTTAATTACCCATGATACATTTGAAAACATATAGAATTTAAGTTAGGAATTATAGTACATTTACCCAAGCAACTGAAGGAGACCGAAACAAACACGCAGCGATAAGAAAACATTCGGCCTCCAACAGGATCGATTCGGAGGGTTGCCTGATTAGGGTTTCGAGATTTTACCTAACGTTTTTCTCTGCTTTTTCTGTCTTTGGTCGAATCACAAGCAGCAACTTTTCGTTCCTGCCTCTATGGTATCCACACGAACGGATCTCACGACTCTTGAACGTCTCACGATCAGATGCCTTAAGGAGCGTTTTTGATTCTTTTAACCGAACTGCTAACTTCGATTAAAAGAATACTTTTCTTTTTTCTAATTGTTGTACAGCTATGTTTCAGAAAACATCCTTTTATAGGTAGTAAATTTTACCCTAAAATTTACTGCCAAACAGAACTCTAATCCTACTTAGAATAGGATTAACTATATCCTTAATCCAAGTCAGAATAGGATTAGACATATCCTTAATCCAATTCAGAATAGGATTAATTAAGCTCCTCATTGATCCGTTCTAAGTGTGCGACCCAATAGGTTCTCAAAGCAATGGCAATGACAAAATTGTCACAGGCAATGAGCGGTATCTAGCAACACATCATTGCTACCCATGTAACGAGAATGTCAATGACTCGACATAACCTTACTTGTGATAGATGTTACCGTGTAGTCTAATCCCTTTATCCTTTGATGTCTTGATTAGACACAAGTCATGGAATGTGTCACACTTGTATAGTCTAATCAGCGTTTCTTGATTCCTGAGTAGACTAATTAAACAAATAAAATCAATATCTCATATTGACTTATTCGAGCACGGCCATGCATTTCTTAGTCTCACTCTATCAAAGGGCCCAAGACATCACTCTTGTTATATAAGAGGGATAAATTCTATCTTGATCACTCAACATCCCTCTACATAGATCAAGGCATACCCAATTACTACCTTTATAGTCCATCCTGTTACGAATGACATCTAGCAGCATTAAAGTATGCAATTCTCTATGTTGGGATCTCTGATGATCTCAAGTCAAAGGATCACATACACCATCATCACTATGAGAATCGCTTATGACACTCATATAACAATCCATGTAGCGTTCTCATGGAGGGTCGATCCAGTACATAGTTCTCTAACATGTACCTATGTGATGACTTGATATCCTATATCCATGACAATGGTCATCAGTCAACCACATACTAGTCTTATCGTATCATTGTTATCCTTGTTCACAATAATACTTGACTAGGGATATTTTAAGAATAGTGTGTTATTACTATTCTAAGGACATTATCATATAAGATTATATTACGCAGTTATAAGACAAATATAATAATGAACTATAAATAAAAATGTCATGATACATAAAAATGCCAAAGTCAATCATCTAATGAATGGTTCTAAGGGCATAATCCAACAACACATCAAGCTTGCATGTTACACGTTTCTTTTCATCATCCCACCCAAATCCAGAAGCAGCATTGCTTAACATATCTACCACCTCTCTATATTGAGACTTGAGTGTGCTCATCTTAGAGTTGATGTGAGGAACTCCTTTGATGGTGCAATTTAGGATTTTTTTGGCCATCCATTTTTTAAGCTGTGTTAGGTATCCAGTTTTAAACGTGGTTTTCATCAAGGTGGTTGTCTTCCATCGCTAAAATTTAGTCACTCTTGAATTAATTACAGAACATCAGTTATAAAGAAGCTGACGTTTAAGAAACATAATATGTCCCAAATAGGTGCAATAATCGCAGAAAGTATAGAAGTTTTGAATTATTTCAACTCCTACTGTTTATTGCATACTATGAGGAAAGGAAATAATGCAGCACACAGCTTAGCAAAGCTTGGGCTAGATTGCGAAGAAGACTTAATCTAGATAGAAGATTGTCTTGATGTAATAACCGATGTAAGTGCTACTGTGGCAGACAATATTTCTGAATGAATGAAATTACGATTTCTGTTTCAAAAAAAAAATTACAGAACAATCGGACTTAGCACAAACAATAGTAGCAGAAACATTACACATAGTTAACATAGCCTAGGCAAGTCTACACGAATGACAGTAGTAGAAAAGCACAAACAACAGTAGCAGAAAAGCAAAGCAAAGCGTGGGCAAGTCTACACAAATGACAGTAGTAGAGGGCACACTACATTGTCACTGGAATGGAAGCATAAGTGGGCATGTCTACAGAAACCCTATTTGCCCCAATTCACGAAACCCTAGCACTCAGCAGCCCCAATTTCAAACCCTAGCGAAACCAAATCAAGCACATGAAACAATTCAAACACCAATTTAAGAAAACGGAAGCAAGGATTTTGGGAAAAATCTCACCTATGCGAGATGAGAGATGGTGTGACAGTGGCAAGCTCGAGACCAACGAGACCAGCGACAGGGAAATGCAAACAGAGGTGAAAGGGAAATGCAGACAGAGGCAAGAGACAGGCAAGCTCCAAATGGGAAATGAAGAGGAAACAATCGCGAGACAGAGGCGAGGGTATTTCCGGGTGAAGAGCTTTGCAGCGTTAGCTGTAAAATAATTTGCATCCACTTTTGGCTGCAATCACTTTGTAGCCATTAGCTGCGAAGTGATTGCGTCAGTAAAGCACTTTGCAGCCTGTTTTGCCATACCAAACATTGTAAAGACTTTGCGCTCAGCGTAAAGTCTTTACTTTTAGCATACCAAACGAGACCTAAAGGAGTAGAAAATTCAGAAATGAGAAATGGTGGGATTGCAGCTACTACTACATGCATGCTTGTACCATGACAGGATGGGTTGGTGGGGCCCTTTGCGTGGATTTGGATTTACCGAGCACCTACTATAAATGTCCTTGGAGTAAAAGTAGAAATATATAGTACCAGTAAAATTTCTTAGTGATCCTCTTCTAAACTGGTTGAGGTTAAGGTGCTAACTAGTAGACCTACTCAAGGGTCGAGCTACCCATCTAAATTCAAAGATCAGCTCGATATTTGGTCGAGTTTGAAAAAAAATATCTGATGCAATAACCGAGCTTGGGCAAAATTTTTAGGTCCGTTTAAAAATCGGGCTAGGCTTCAAGCTTGACCTTTTAAAGCCCAAGCCCAGCTCAAATTTATATTTTTTTATTTTTTATATTTCTTTTTTAATATTAATTAAATTTTTTATATATTTAATAAGTACAATATAATTATATGTATATAAAACATTATTGATTAATAAACATGATTATAAATTTTTAATATGAAAATTGATATACAAATTTTGACAAATTAAATTAAATTTTAAAGAGTATAAAATAATAAAAAACAAATAAATACAAAAATTAAAATATAAAAAAATTATTTTCGAGCCTGACTAAACCGAACTCAGGCTTGTAGTATAAAAATGAAAACGGGCTTGAACAAAAGTCAGGCCCAAATTTTCGGGCCAGACCCAGCTTGGGCACACAAATTACACATTAATATATGTTCATGGGCCCAGCCCGACCTATGACCAAGTCTACTAACTAGGCACTTGTATTAATAAATTATTTGAATTTGATTCAAATATGATTCAAATTTGATTTAATTATTGTCTAACTGTATTCGAATTAGAATAAATTAAGTTTGTCGAGTGAACTATTCTATAGTCTTAATAATTTATTTGAGTAACTTACAAACATAATCAAGTTTTTGTTTTTTTTATTCATAAAAGGTACAAAATGAGAGTAGAGAATCGAATCTTAGACTTAAACTTTCATAAGGAGGGATAACAACTATTAGGTTAAATTTTGATAGTTAACATAATCAAAGTTTTGTACTTTAACATACATTAGTAAAAAGTTGGGAGCGTTGCCGTGGATTTATAAAAGTATCGTAAAAATACATTTTTTTTGGAAAAAAATAAAAAAAAATTTATACAGATAAAATGTTTCTGCAAAATATTAAAAATAAAAATAAGTAAAAGTCATGTGTCACGTGATACCGACTTTCCAATTGGTTTTTTTTTTAGCAAACTTTATACATAAAATTTATGAAGAAAGAACATCTCGGATTTTTATATCTCATTTCTTACAAAATATGTATTCTTTTATATTTGAGTTAAATTTTGGATTATTTAGTGAAACCCAAATTTATTGAGAACCAAAATTCTTCGAATTATCTTTCATAACCAATCAAACTTACTTGTGTCCCATTGATTAGTCAAATTAAATTAGTCGGATTCGATTAAAACCAAAAATATAAACACTAATACCAATTTAAAAAAAATATTTCATGTTTTTTTAGTCTTTCGTAAAAAATTATTTAGGCTTATTGTGTTATATATTTTAATTAATATGTGTATTTGGGTTTCATGTATTTAAATATATGTATTTGGGTTAGTTTTGTTCTCAAGATTTTTATATTTGATTAAAATTTCAATTAATTCAGTTTTTGAATCAAAATAATTGGAAAACCAAAATTTTTCAAAATCATTTTCGATAATCAACCAAAATTTATTCAATCTCTGACTAATTAAAAGTATTAAAGTATTAAATTGGTTTGATCAGCTAATTCAGTTAAAATCAAAACATGAATATCCTTAGTCATCAAATAAAAAATAAAAGTAAAAAAATGGGAAAAAAAAAAGGCGGAATAGTAAAATTTTGGTTAAATAAGTGAAACCCAAATTAATTGAAAACTAAAATTCTTCAAAATCATTTCTTATAACCGACTACATTAATTCAGTGATTGACTAATAAAACAAATTAAATCAGTTTGTTCATTTAATTCAATTAAAATCAATATATGAACACTCCTACTTATTAAAAAAAAATGAAAAATGCACCTACCTATTAAATAAAAAACTAACATTAAAAAATAGAATAAATTGATTAAAAAATATTGTCCAAAAGGAAGAGCAAGAGGTACCACATGGACACCCCCATGATTTCCTTTCTGGATAATATTAATAGTATTGTTTTTTTTTATCATTTTAATTAAATTTTAATTTATGACTTTATCTTTAATGTTGTAATATATTTATAAAAATCTAACTCGAGCACAAATAATAAAGTTTAAAGTCAAGTATGAGAAACAATCTTGTTTTTTGCTTGATAAACAAAATTAGTCAAATGAATTTATATAACTCTATCCCGAATCAAATTAATATTGAAAAAATAATTCAATTAATCTTGAACTGAATTTTAAATCTCAAATATCAAATCAAAAACAAACTAAAAATTTTCATTGTATGAATTCGGCCCAAGACGAAATAAGATCATAGCATTAGTTCAGATGTGAGTATTGGGTTAGCTTACCCTCCTCTCCACAATCCATTTTAACTGAAACGTAAGTTATTACTATTAATATAATTTTAATGTCAATGTTTTAAGTGTTTTGCCTTTTTCACTTCAAAGAAAATCATAGAAATAAACTGTGTTTCAAGTTTTGGACCTTAACTCACAAATAATGTTGCTCTAGTTCATTTTTTTTCTTTTTGGTATAGGAAAATTAAAAAATTTTCTCATCCGCCTTGCTTATGAATTTTGGAGTTACACACAACTAGGCATTGCTTATAATCGCAATTCCATTGTCATCCTGTCAAGTCCAAACGTTGAGCTCACAATCGGATGGCCCGTTTTCATGTGTGGGCTTTGAGACAGTGTAAATAAGGCTCAATTGAGTCAATGATTCGATTGGATTCAATTTCAAACAAAATCACAATAGAATCAGGTTGTGATTAAAGCATTATTTAGTTCAATCTTACCGTGATCTTTGACAATTGCAGGGGAGGTTTCCTCAATATGTTTTCCTCTTGCTTTGTGCATTTTTTTTTCTCATCTCTTTCCCCTTGTGCTCGAAGCTAACTTAATGTTCTTAATCTTTTTTTTTAGGTTTGCATGCAACTTTTTGCAGAAAATGGAATTTGCATCTCTCTTTCTGTCACTGATTTTACTGAAATATTAAGAGTTTTCCAGTTGTGCTTCACATCCTCCATCTTGCAACTTTGTCTAGTTGTGTAATCTATTTCATTCTTCCGAAACATTAGTGCTTAATTAAATACTTCATTACCCAGCAGCAGGATAAAAAGGAATTTGTTTATCAATCTTTTCATACAGTTATGCTATTGAAATTTCAATGATTAGCTGCACAAACTTTTCCAACATATTTTACAGAGAGAAGAATAGATTAATTTGATATTCCATCCAGTGGTCATTGTTAAAGCATTTAGGAGGTTGCCGGAATCCATACCTTCTCCTGCTGGGCTCCTTTTCCTTCAGCATGAGATAAGATTTGCAATTTTCTCTACGATATAATGTATTAAAGCAATCAATAAAGAACTACGGCTAGTTTCAAATTTCGTTCTTAGTCTCTTTCACACATCCTTTCTTTCGCACCAAAGATTCAAAGTTAATTCACTAGGCCGGTGGCACGTTGTGTTCCTTACCATCCTTGGTTGGTTGGGTTGGCTTCCCCTCACAATTTCAATCACTTTGTCTCGAAAAGAAGAGTGATGAAAACTGCAAAGTGGAAAGTGATTTGTTTGTTTTTCCACCAAAAAAAAAAGAAAGTGATTTGTTTGCTGATTGACTGAAAAGGAGAGAAAAGGTGAATATAGAGGGAAATTGAGGTAATTTGCTGATTGGTCGTTGTAGCTTTCACTCTCTGCTCCGCTTTCTTTTTCTGGCACCGAAACTATCTCTGCTTCTTTTCAGGGTTCATAACTTTAATGGTTTTGCTTCCTACTTGCCAACTACTTTAGCCATACGAACTCTGCGAGGGAGAGGCGTGTGTGAGTATCTCAACTCCCATTCTTTCAATTAACGTACGAATAAGAGTTGAAAATTGTGGTGTTTTGGCTAACTATCTTGTTTGGCATTTGCAGTTGATGTTTATTATAATGCCCAATAATGCAGCTAGGTTTTCTTGATGTGAAAGGCTGTCATGGGTAAGAGGAGTGCTTTAAACCCATATTCATAGGAAAAGAAAAATCGCTGCACACTTAAATGAATGGGTTTTGCGGAGAGAGGATAATGTCAACCGTTAACTATCGATTTATACCGAACACCTGACAGAATAGGCAAGGTGAGTTAAGTCCATCATGCAAGGTAAGTTAGCAGTGACAAGGACATCATGAGATTAGATGGAAAAAAAAATCTTGTCACACCCTTAAAAATATAATCGATGTTTTAATCTCACGTTAAACACGAAAAAAATCATTATTGTACTAACATGAATGTTACACACCCTATTAACTAATTTTGCAGAGAGAAAGTAATGATCATATAGCGTTTATTTGAAGCTAGATAAGCTTATCTTGAGTAATTAAACCCACGAAAATGATGGCGCTCAATTTACTCTTTCCACTTCTCTCATCCTCACTATCGAATGGATGGTTTGCTTGCCAGTGCAGAAACTGAAAATGTAGGATATTGTCAAATAATAAGGTAATAAAACAGAACAAATACAGTAACCCTATATTGCTTTTTGACGTTTAATTGGGACAGATTGAGCAAAATATGCTGAGCTGAGCTGATCTAAGCTTCATTATCCTTTCTTGAAATGCACATTGCTGATAAGCCAGCAGGGTGAAAAAGAATCTAGAATACATATGGCATTTCAGACACAACAGAAAAATACCACAGGGAAACCTTTTCCAGTTGTAAAGCAGAGTCCTTGAGAAAAATGTCATAGTAGTTTTCATTCAGACATTTGAAAGAAATGCACTTGACAAAAAGTGTGAACTCTGCCATGTTCACAACACTTTTCCACGCAATTATGCACGTCGCTTTGAAATCCTTGAGCCAATTTATGTCTCAATCCTCAAAAACACCTCCCTATACGATTAGATTGGAGGGCACAAAGTGAAGCAAGATTCTGTTTCACTTCCTCCCCTATTCTATCCCCTTGGACATCTCTATGAAATAAGAAATAAAACATAAAGTAAAAGCTGCTCTCCCTCTCCCTGTAGGGTTCCCAAGTCATTGTCCTAAGCCTCTCTCTTTTCTACTTGCCTAATGCCTATTGTACAATGGCACTACCCAGGTAAGGCACTAACCCTACCTACCAATATCCTTTTTTTCAAATCCTTATCCTTATTTACCCTTTTAATTACTACTTCATCTTATCTATTCCTTCTAGAATTAGAAATCATAGATGTTAAGTGCCAAGGATGTTTTTCAGCCATCACTTTTGAGACATTCAACCCAATAGCTCATGCTCAGCAAGCTAAAGCCCTATTTTCAAATAGCGATAATTAATAAGTACGAAAAAAAATTGAAACACACGGATTTATAGAGATTCGCTTTTAATATGTGAGGTATGTCTATTTACCACCATTGCAAATTTTTCACTATTCAAAAAAGAATTGTAAAGCTTGATAACGCATCTTAAATCGACATCTAAATATAAGCATAATTAGAGCAACAAATTTACACATGCAAAAAAAACTTAAATCCCATGTTGAATTAGAGCAACAAATTTACACATGCAAAAAAAAGAAACTTAAATTTACACATTCAAAAAGAGAATATATGGTTGATCCGCATGTTAGTTTCAAGTTGCACGTAAATTGACCAGAAATTTTTTTAACAGTAAAACAAATATATATATATATACACACACACGCATACTGGTAAACGAACAAGTTCCTTTAAATGCCATGTGAACATACTTCTTAAACTGATGTTGGGTGATCTTCAATTGAGATTTGAGCTCAACTGCTAAGATCTTGGCATTGCCATGATCCTCTTGAAGCTAAAATAAAGTGACATGTTTGCACAAAAAGTTCTTTATCCCATAGTTTCTTTTTGGCTTATAATTGGATACTCAGAATCAATCAGATCGTGAGAAATATCTCCACCAATCGCTGTCTTTATCTAAATTGTTCAGCTTTGTAAGACCGACAGGAGTGGTGGTGATGGGTGAGAGGCATTGGTGGCTGGACTACCGACCAATTATAGACTCGACAGATGCCAAATTCTCAATAAGCTGCTGTTTACTTCTACAGAGAAGTCGGTGCCAAAAGTGCATTGCATTGCCATCATCATTTTCTTTTGCTCATGTTTGAATAGTTTCAAACCAGATCATTAGTATATTAGCTTCTTTTGTTATCTTCTTTCCCCAGCCTAAAGTGCTTTATGTACTTTTTTGAGCTGAATTTAATTAAGTCAACTGATATAAAATCAGTGTTGCAGAGATAGAGAATAAAGAGCCTGAATTTCGGCTATGGGATTGTTCTGCTTAATGAAACCTATAGTTCAATGTATGTTAATTAGCAATCTAAAGTTAAAATCTCCCAAATAGTACTTTATCAGAGTTTATGAGCCGCTAACAGGATGACACAAGTTGTTTAGAATCAGGAATTGTGGTAGAACACGACTGTTCCCAATGGAAAGTTCTTTCTTACAAGCTAATGAAAGAAAAAATTATGACCTCCCCCTTAAAGTAAGACTTGCTTAAAAGAAGATATTTTTCTTTAATCAAGAAAGACAACAATCGTAAAATGATTGTAGGCATCATTAAAATCTTGTTGAAAACATGGTTTGAACAGAGCAGTGTAGGGACCTGCAAGCATGTTCTTTTGAAGAGACGGGAAGCTAGGACTCCTTTTTAATGAAAAAGAAGCAAAAGAAGCCATGGAAATTAGTGCAGTATTCCGTACATCACATTGAAAGTCACCAGCCAAATTATTACTAATAGATAAGAATGGTTGGTTTCTCTGTTTCCTCTTCTTTTTTGAAATAAATGTGCTTCTATTTAGATCCCAGTTATCACCACCGGTTCATCCCTTCTAGATGATTTGTTATAAGATTATATCACGTCTTGGAAAAAGTCATGCAAAACCCTTGGATATTAGACAGGACACAGACAGCCTGAAGGGTTGGATCTATTGCTATGTAAGTGTCGTTTGTAGGTTAGGTTCAAGTTCAGTTTTGGATCGGTACTTAAGGAAATTAATTTCCTCAAATGTATCACGACGATGTGGAGGCTGCACTCTTAAAATTGTTCGAAAAAAGATTAATTTAAATGTGCACGTAAATTTATCGTAAGACCAAAAAAAAGGCAGAACACAAATTTTCTGATAAAATCTGGAATCCTTCATTCAACAACTTAAATTAAAACCTTCCACCATTTTCTCCTAAAGTTGGCTAATCTGTCATACAGGCCAAGTTTGATTACTGAAGAGTTGCAATACTCTGGTGTAACCCTTGACCCTGAATCATGAGACAAGGGCAGCTTGCAACTAAAGGGATTGTAATCCAATATAGGAATGTTAGAAGCTGTTGCCTCCATTTTTTGGGACTTGGCAGTTTCATACCAAACTATTTGTTTTGTTCCAACCTTATAGTCACAAGCTAATTCAATGCATTTTACAGCAAACACATGTAGTCTAGAAGGATCATGAAATAACCACTCCACCATATGATTTGATCCATTTTCCATGTAGGATGTGGCAAAATGACAACCTTACATAAATGTAAATTGCTTGCTCACAATGGTAAGCTCTTAAATTCTAAAGAAAAGGAAGGCTCAAGCTTTTAGTTTGATTGGTTGATATTCACTCCCAGAGACACCCTTTTTGCTCGAAGTTCAATAGATGAATTTGTATCATATTTACTCTAAGTAATGATACGTACTTTTTTGGTACATATGTATGTATTTTTATATATATATATATATATTAGTATATGATTTAGTTTTATTTCAGAAAAAAAAAAAGACGAAAGATCAAATAGAAACCAAAGTTGATAATTCGGCTTGATTTTCAAACTTTAAATCGGATTGAAATCTCTGAATTTAGAACTTTCTTTTTGTTAATCTCATTTGTTTGCTATGAATTATTTTTGCCAAGGAAGAGTTAAAATATGCTTGTGATAACTCACCAAGTTCAATTAATTAATTACTATTTATAATATCTTAATTTAATTGTTCATCAACTAAGTTCACATCCAATTCTAGATAAGATGGACCATAAAAAACAATTAAAGCTGACAAATTTTTAAAGAAAAAAGTTGAAAAATTTGCAGCTAAATGTCAACTTTCAAATCACTTCACAAGTTCACATCAGTTAAAGGCCTAAAGCCTTTATATAACAGCTCCCAGTGAAGCAGGTTCCTTTCAGAGGTCTCTCTCTGTCTCTTAACACTCTAGTTAACTTTGATTAAGAAAGAGTTTTTCTTTTATTTTGAAACTTGTTTCTATAATTCTGTACTTCTTGGCAGACCAATCACTTTGCTTCATTCTTAATTTCTTCCAAGTACTTGAAGCTGAGGACTGAAGAGCATTAAAAGAAAGAAACCTCTCCCTCTCTCTCTCTTTTTCTTGAACAAACATTTTTTTCATTCTTGTCAGCTTTCAGTGGCACAATATGTAGAATTCTTTGTAATTATGGCATCTTCAAACTAAAGAGAGGAAAGCAGCAAACCTGCTTGAAAGTTTGAACCCAAATTCAACAACAGAGAACGGTACCTTTAAAAACATCAGCTTAGGTTCTTGCTTTTGGTTAAATCATGAAGCGGCTCAGTTCCTCAGGTTCCCTGGATGCTTTGATCTCCATCTGTCCACCTAAAGGTACAGAAATTCAATTATCACTCTACATCATAATTCAGAAACATCTCTTTCTTCCTTTTACTTCAGACCCCGTTGTTGTTGGTGGGTTAGACTTGAAAATTCTATATTGATTTTCATTTTCTCAATATTCCTTGATTTTCCCAGCATTACATTTCTGTAGCCCATGTTAATGAGTTGAATTTGTTGATGATCTAGAGGAGAAGAATTCAAAGAACAAGCAAGTTTACAGCAGGGAATTCCAGGCGATGTTAGATGGTTTAGAGGAGGAAGACAGCTTAGAAGAAGCAGGCCAAGCTACTGAGAAGAAAAGGCGGTTAACTATCGATCAGGTTAAGGCCTTGGAGAAGAATTTCGAGGTGGAAAACAAGTTGGAACCAGAGAGAAAGGTGAAATTAGCAGAAGAATTAGGCCTGCAGCCCAGGCAAGTAGCTATTTGGTTCCAAAACCGCCGTGCCCGTTGGAAGACTAAGCAGTTAGAGAAAGATTATGCTATCCTTAAAGCCAATTATGATTCTCTTAAGCTTGATTATAGCAATCTTGAACAAGAAAAAGAAGCTTTAACTGTAGAGGTATAGTTTTTTTGTTAAAATCTCATTTTGATCGAAGAATTAGAAGTTAAAATTCTTGAAGGTTAATATGATTTTGGATGCTAAATTGCAGTTGAGAGAGTTGAAAGCAAAGCTCAAAGAAGAGAACTCGGAGAGCAGCCACTCTCTTAGAGAAGATTCTCCAAATTTTTCACAGCAGATCAAAGACCATGATTTCTGTGACAATGATGATGACACCAATGGAGTTGTTAAAGAAGAAAGCAATGCCACTGCTCAGTTATTGATATCACCAGCTTCTTCTTCTTCTTTTCAGTTTAATGGATCTTCTTCATCTTCAGATTCATCAAATCATCCCTGGTTTCAACTCTTTGACTCAAGATCGATTCTCGGTAATTTGTATCACCCCCAGGCCCAGTTAGTGAAAGTGGAAGAGCAATGCATGTTTACTGCAGAGGAATCTTGCAATTTCTTCTCAGTTGATCAAGCTCCAACTCTTCAATGGTACTTCACAGGGCAGTGAAAACAATGAAGCCCCAAAACCATAAAGCTTTTAAAATGCTTAGCAGAAGGAATAAAATAGCCTTAAAAGTTTTGTAATTTAGGACTTACTAAGTTCTGTTCCAAGTATAAATGTCGAAGAAATTATTGTTCCAAGTAGTAGTTAATTGACTAGAGTGAAACTGCAGGATTTCACATCAAGAAGATGTCTTTTCACAATTGCATGTGCCTCAGCAATTAGCATGCCTCTTTTACTTGAGAGAAATTCAATGTCCATATTGGATGCTGATTGTTACATTCCTCCTAATCATACCACACAGTTCCTTTCTTTTCCTTTGCGATACCCACTGGTTTTGACTTCAAACCGGAAGTGCTTGAATGTATTAACAAAAGAAATCTCTCCCTTCTTCAAAATTGCGGGCTTTTAAAACAGTTTTGAAGCTGGCATTACTAAATGTGCTAAATATGACTGGCCAAAGCTGTTTTCCATTCAAGGGAGCTAAGCTAATATCCCCCATAGGCCATAGGTATAGACAAAAGAGATCCTCTATGGTCCAATCTTTCACTTCTTTTTCCCGTTTCTGATGGGCGCCCATTCGCCCATGTGGTTGGTAAAGAAAGCAGACACTGACCCCTAGCTAACAAAATTAAATGGCAAAAGAATAACAAGAGAGTTCTTTTGCATTCGCCCATGTGGTTGGTAAAGAAAGCAGACACTGACCTCTAGCTAACAAAATTAAATGGCAAAAGAATAACAAGAGAGTTCTTTTGCATTCGAAAATAAAATTCGAGTTTGTGTCATATAAAATTGTATTTATATTTAAAATTTAAAGTTAAAATTTATGTCAACACGTCAAATATAATGATTTGTTTATGATTCAAAGTTAAACCAGACACACTCACCACCCAAGGGGGGCATTTCTCTGATCTGTCAAGTTTCAACCATAAAATACCAAAATATGGAAGCCCCAACTCATCCTTGATCGTCTAAAGCCACAAATGCAGCGGTGGACCTGCTTAGCTCCTTGTAAAAAAATCATCACATCTTTAGTCTGGTGCAAATCTTTGATTGCAATTGATGATAATGAACATATTAAAAGGGCTAAACGGTTTCCCGAGCTGTACTGGAATGGAACCTCTCTGGCATGTTTACCCTTGAGCCTGGAACATGTGGAGAAGGAGATAATGCTTGTCCCTTTCCACTTCTCTAGTTTGGGTGGGAAAGAGACAGACCAAAAAGCTGCTGCGACTCTTGGCTCCTCTCCAAGTCTCTCTCATGTCAGAAATGGGTCCCAATTGTCATCTACGTTTGACTGTTATTGCCCTATGGAATCTAGCTAAAGCTTTTCCATGAAGCTGTGGCGAATGGCGATCCCCAGAACCCACCAAATCTTTCGCCCTCCAATCCTCCCTGCATCGTCAACATCTGCCCAAGCCCACAGTCCTAAACCAATCTTACTATGAATGGCACTCAATTCCTGATAAGCCTATTGCTTGTATAGCTTGCACTTATGCTATTCTTATCGTGTCAAATTTTCATTTTTGTGTTGTTTTCGATTTTTCTATTGTATCATAGCATCTAAAATTACCTAATCTAAAAAAATACAGTCTATCTTTGATGAATTGGACAGTGAAGCAAGAAAAAAAGGAAGTTAATTAATTGGAAAGCGACTGAACGCTGTTTGTCTATACGCAAGAGAATCAAATAACAAGATATGGGCAAGCAAATGCATGTAAAGTTGCAGAGGATCCATCCATTATCCATTTATCCGTATGCAATGTCTTTAGCTTAGTTTTTGATGGAAGGGTTCATTTGACAGTATCTTGGCCATCCCCATAGCTAAAAACCTCCTGCATAGTCAGATATTTTGAGCTTTTTTCTATGGAGATAGGTAGAAAATGATAATAGAAAGTTTGCAAAAGAACTCTGTTGTCAGATCTTTGGTTTCTGATCTGAGCAAATGCCATTGCTACAAGCTTGGACAAGATTGTCTGATGTTATTCAGTTGTTGCTTGCTCGTGCTTTGAGGTACACGAGAGCTAAGACGGATTTGACACGAGAAAAGCAGGAAGATTGCGACAGACTTAATTTTCTAGTACATTGTTGTCCCCGAACCACCTTTTTGATTAGTCGATCTACATCTATATGTATCTAACCGTGTTCATCTTTTTTTTTTTTGGTCATTTAACCGTGTTCATCTTTAGGCCCAAAACAATGAATCGATTCGGACGGGATTGGGTAAGCGATTAAAGTTTAATTTTTAAGTGCAAAATACTTAAATTTGAATTTTTATTTTTTGTTAGCAGTGATTTGTAAATTTTGAAAGATTCATGAACAAAAAGCTTATTAATAGATGAACAGAAAAAATCTTATTAATAGATAAATTTCAATTAATTCGTAAATTTTAAATAATTAAATCTTCATGTATTCTTTAACATGCAAGATTAAAACTTTCTAATATTTTTTTTATGAAAAATGATTTAATGCATTGTTATTGAAATTTAAAATTATACCCATAGAATTAGAGGCTGTCGGTATATTTTAAGTTAAAGGTGTAAAATGGGCCGTGTTGGGTAAGCACGGTCCATTTAAATATTAGCTCATGTGTTAATGGATCCGTACTGGCATGACACTTTTTTAATGGGCCATGCTAGCACGATCCATGAAATTTAAGGACATGGCCTATAACATTAATGGGTCATGTTGGATCAAGCCCAACATTATTTTTTGTGCTTTATTGTGCCAAGCACGACCCATTAATAAATTTTTACATTTTTATTATTTTTAAAGTTTTTTATTTATTAATTTAAATAACATGCAAGATAAATAAAAATAAAATAAAAAGACACATAACTCACTTAGGCAAAATATCTATATCCACAAGAAAACATAATAATATATATGAAATAAAGATATTGAAATTTACAATCCTAAAAGGCAAAATACCTATCTCTATGAGAAAACATAATAAAATCTACTTAATAAAGATATCAAAATTTACAATCCTAAAAAAAAAGAGGAACACGATAAAAAAAAGCTCCACTTTGTGGGGTCTGGGGAGGGTCATTATACACAACCAAAAGGCTTCCACTTTGTAAGGTCTAGGCAGGGTCATTGTCTATAGCCTTCCCTCAGCATTAAGAGAGAGTATTTTGCCTTGTACACATTATCTCCAAGTCACAAAAGAACAATATTTACTATTGCACCAATGTTCTCTTTCGAAATTTACAATCATAATATTTAAAAACACAGACATACACACATACACACATACACAAATACAAGACTATAAAACACAAAATATTATTATTTTATTTTTCATTCTCTTCACCTGATTATTCACTTATATAATATGGTTTATCTAGTACTCCTACTTCTACATTTAACCAACCTTTAAATAAAATAATCTTAAATAATTTATTTTTTGATTAGTTTTTATTAAAAGTGTATTTAATAAAAAGTTATATATAAAATATGTGACATATCATACATTTTATATTCAAAATGAAAATATAATAAATTTATATATCAATAATTGAAATACTTTATAATTAGATTTATTAAATATAATTTTATTGATATAAAATGGCCAAAATGGCATGGCACATGGGCTTACATGCCGTGCCGTGCCATGCTAACTCACGTGCTACGTGCTAGCACTAGCCTTTCACGGGCTTTGCCATACCAATCCATGTGCCTAAAAACCGTTAGCCCAGCACGACACACATGTATATCATGCTTGGACCAACTTGCCCATTTAACTATGGGTTCTACCAAACACGATTCACATCGTGCCGAATCGTGTTGTATCATAAGCCATCCAACCCGTTGACACATTTATTTTAAGTATATTGATAAATTAAAATAAAACCTGATCAAAGAAAAAAAGAGATATCTAATAATACTATAAAAGCTTCATAATTAGGATGAAATAATAATTTTCATTTTGAAAATTTACCAATTAATTAATTAGTGAGTCAAGAGAATTTGGGCTTGTTAAGTTCCAAGCCTAACTTTCTTTAAGCCCAATTATTTAGGATCAAATTTTCGTGGGTCTACCGGATCATCGTCGTTCCTATTTATTAAGAAAAAAAATCTAAGAAAACCCATAGACCCTGCCTCATTATTTCTGCTTCTTTGATCTGCGAAAACCCTCGAACCAGTAAGTTTCCTTCTACTAGTGCCAATAATGGTTGATGAATTAGTTTACTTATCTAAATATGACGGTTTAGTCGTACTTTTCAGGGTATAAGAATTTGATTAAAACGAGGAAAAAATGCCGCTGGGGCTGATATTAGGGATAGGAAGGGCGTTTCGAAGGAAGCGTACTTCATCGCTCGATATTCTCTCGTCGAAACGAGCCCCGCGAGATTACTACAAGGGAAAGAATTGCAAGTCTACTGGTTTCCACACTCGCAAAGGTTCCATTCACTTCTCTCTCGCTTGCGGGTTTTGAGTGATGTAGTGATTATCGTCAAGTTTGAAGGAGCATAAGAATCGTTTTCATAACAATGATTTAATTGAAATGGGTTGATCTTTGATTGATTTAATAATAGGGTTGGTTGATTAAAGGCATGGTTTTTTACTCATTTGGCTCTGTTCATTAGTTCGGGGTTTAGTGTGTTGAAAGCAAGCGAAATGGATTTTGAAAATTCTTCATTTTGTTTTCTTGATGATCCGGATTCTGTCATCATGGTTGGTAGTGCTTTTGGTGAATCGCCATTTAGAGTTTTCCTTGTAAACTATCAAATTGTCTCAAACTGAATATTGCATGTTACACTCCAATATCTTAACGACTCTGCTTGTGCTTTTTCAGTTCCTAAGTTTCAATAAAACCATGTTATAATAAAAGTTAAGAAACATAATCCAAGGTGGTGGCTTGTGTGAGAGTGGCCTAAAATCCTCCCAATACTCGAATGAAAAATGCCATTGCTAATTTGGAATATGTGAAGCAGCTCAAGTTATTACGTCCTAAGATTATGGTTTCAAGTTTAAAAAATCTAAACCTAACAATCTTAGACATGATACGAATAAAAGATACGAAAATGATACAATTAAAATTTGATAAAATTATATATGAATATGATAAAAGCTAAAAATAAGAGTTGTGTTTGGCATGTCAACACAAAATTTTCGTGTTTGCATGACACAAACACGAATTTGCATGATATGAACACATTATATACGTGAATTGTTAGGTCTAAAAAATCCAGTAGCTTGTATGGCTGCTAGGTTACTATCAATATTAAAGCCATGTGATGAAAAATTACAAAAAAAGTTCCGTATTAACTTCCTAGAGTTTGAATCATATTCCACTGATTTTTGACTGTTGAATGAGATGTTGTAATTCTAATTGCTTTAACTGTGTATGTATCTGCTTTTTTTTGTTTGGAGTGTGCTGAAAATATGCTGCAGGTGGATATGTTCTGATGCAGGAGAAGTTGCCAAACTATGTGGTTCCTGATTTGACTGATTTCAAGGTAATTTTATTCCTTACTTGCATTTTTTAATTCCATTTCTCTATTTGTGGATGGAGCATCCTATATGAGGTGCATATCACTGCATGTCCAGGAAACTTATTATTCTCCCCTTTCCAAACTTCGAAGGGAAGTTTTGATTTCTCTATTTGTGGATATAGCTTTCTATGTCAGGTGCAAGTCACTGCTTGTCCAGGAAACTTATTAGTCTCCATTTTCCAAACTTAATAGTGAAGTTTCAGGGAATGATTATGTTTTCTGATGCTTTAGTAAATATGGAGGTATCATGGCCCTAGAATTCTGAATTTTTGAGCTCGGGCTTTTATGTAGGGAGGCTTGTAGGTACTATAGAAGCTTTCTGGTTGAGTGTACAAGAATTGTCTGTTGTCTGTGTGGAACTGAAATTAGAACATTCTGCCTACTAAACCCTACATATATCAAAGAATTGTACTTTTGGGGATTGGTGGTAGCCTGATTATTTTGGATTTCTGATCTTGATATTAATAAAACCCATTATCACATTAATTGTGCCTGAAAGAGGGATGTATATTGTCCAATACTGAGGCCTTATTTTGAGTAATCATGTTTGTTGTATCACTGGCCTTTATTTTCAATTTAGCTGGGAGTTGCCATTTTTTGTGATTTCTACACTTTACTCATTCACAGTTGAGGTCCCAAAAGGAGAATTGCATACATCATAACTTTGCTTGATGTTCGTATTTTGTCTCAAACAGTTTGAGTGCTCTGCTTTCTGATTTACTGCTTCTCTGATAAACTGTATGAATCTATTGCTGATCTGGGTTGTTCTTTTCGTTCTTGCAGCTCAAGCCATATGTATCCCAGTGCCCAATAGAAGTCAAAACCGCAGAGGCTGCTGAATCAGCTAAATGATCAGATGGAGTGAGAAAGTTGTTTGATCTTGGCTTTTATCATCTAACTGCAGTCATGTTAAACAAATTACAGCATGTTCTTGTGGTATCCAATAACTAGCTTGGGATCTTGACAATTCTCTATTTTTGTGCTAGTTTCTAGACTTTTAACCATTTGCCTGTAATACTTATATTTGGTTGCATAAGATAAATACATGACATTTCAACATAACCTATTGGAGAACATCATTTAGATGAACTTATAACATGTTATTGTTGATACCCATCACTAGGGAAATCAGGACACATAAGCAATAAGATAATACTATCTTGAATATTTGAATTCGTCAATGTCTATATTTTCAGTTGATCTTTTTTTAGATAGCATAATGTAAATTCGGAACCTTTTTTCCTAGATCACCATCTGTGTTTCTTGTAATACTTGTTGCTAGATGTTAATGCAACTATGTTCATGGTTGCTATCATGATTTTATTGTTTAGCAATTAGCATGCAGCACCAAGTTAAATAAGTGTTAGATCAAGCCTCAGTTGTTAATCAAAGTTCTCATTTAGTTTTTCAGGCTTCAGCTTTTGTTATACCTTTGGTTCCAAATATGTTCTCATTGAATGTACGCACAACCGACATACGAACTCCGTAGTTCGCAGCCGACATACAGGGAGATTGCTAGCTGCAGGGTCAAATGTCATATTCAAGTACAGCTTAACCAGGTTGGCCAATAAAATGTGGAGCATGTCCTTCAGCTCCAACTGCAGGAAACTTTGAAAAGAAATGGAAATCTAGGTAGATATGAATGTGTAAAAGCCTTCATTACAACATTACAGATGTAATATGGGCCTTTAATGGCTGGAAAGAATCCCACTGGCGTTCCCTCTTTGAACGTACCATTCCCACAAGGCTTTACGCGTCCCAGACCAGTGACCAGCATCGACAGCTTCCTCCCAACTTAAGGATTTTGCTTTTGACATGTTGTTGCTGTTCTATTAGTTCGATATAAATGAGAAGGGTATTTGCTAATTTTAAAGTACTTGAATCTGAATTCGATTATATTTCAAATATCCGAATTCGATTTAATATTTGGATATTTTTATTTTTAGTATCCGAACTTTACCCATATAATATAAGAATTAATTGTTTAACTACCCGAACAATTAAATATCAAGTCAAAGTTTAACCTTAAATTTTAAAATTAATTTTAATGCATATTATTAAGAAAAATTAAAATAATAAATTTTAATTAACTTATAAAAATAAATTAATATTAAAATTATGGTTAAAATACTTAATGAATTAATTTAATCAAGTATTATATTAATAATAAATATTTTATAAATAAAAATGTATATAATAATATTTAAAAATTATTATTTATAATCAGATTTTGATAGTAAGGTACTTTAAGATCATTATCTAAACCTTATTCGAACACATGACGAATAGTAAAATTATTATCCAAATTCTACCCAAGTTCGATTATTAACTACTTTAACTCTACTTAAGCGGGTCTAGTCGTACAAAATATCCGTTTATAGAGTATTTACATTCGTACTCTTGAATCTCAACCTGATGAGGAATATTGGGGTGTGGATTCAAAGTTTCCAACTCTTCAATTCTTACGAACCGATTAAGCGTGGATTTTACACGCCTTGAGACCAAAGTAATCTTTATTTCTAACTATTAAGCCTGCTATTAACATGTCATTAAACCTTAAGGACCCCCTTTACCAAAATTGAGTCAACCCATGTTTTTCAGTCAGTCTACTTATTTATTGACTTTTATTCTTCTTTCTTGGCTCTTCTTGGGAACCAAGTTTCCACAACGAATGTGGAATACTTTACATCAAAGATGACACTACAAGAAAAGACTTTTTTTTTTCTTTTTATTTTTAACTAATATAACATAGACATTGTCAAATTCCTTGTAGTCTTTGTCACCCAGAAAAGTTGATCCATCTAACTATACAAATAAATAATTTTTTTGATAAACATAATAAATACTAAATAATTTTTCCGGTGATTTTTTTTTTATAATGAAAGTTTTTGGCCTGAAAAAAAAATATTGAAGTTGATATTTGAATTTTAAATTTATAGAATACTCAAATTTTAAAGAATTCTCAAATTCTAAGGCATAGACAATATCAATTGAGTGGTAAGAAAGGTAAGGTGTTGAAATGTGTCGTTTCTAATTTTTCGTTGCTTTTTGAAATGGTAATAAAAAATATCATTGGAGAGTCAAAAATCTAACAATTTGAAACCCTATAAAGTGGATACAATACAAAATAAATTTGAAAGTAACACGGGATAAAATTTCATAAAAATAATATATGTTGATAAAAAGTAAAATTATTTTATTTTTGATGAATTGACAAGTTTTTTATGCAAAATTTTCATATTTTACATAACATAAATAAGACTTAACATCATAAAAACACGATTTGTGTACGGAAATTACAAGATTTAAAGCTAGCAGTCAAAAATGTGTGTATTATATATATATATATATATATATATATATATATATTCTTCCTTTATGTATATATAGATAATTATTTTACATACCATTAGTGAAATTTTTTTACTTCACAAACAGTATTAGAATTATGATATATGTCCCATAAAAATATTTTAAAAAATAATAAATAAAATAATACATGTGTCATAATTCTAATATTGTTTATAGAGTAAAAAATTCACCGATGATATATAAAATAATTATTCTCTATTTATATATATATATATATATATACTAGTTAAAAACCCTTGCGATGCTGCGGGTCTATTTTTATTTTGTAATTTTTAAAGTTAGTAAAATTGATTATTAGATAAGAGTTGTTGGTCATAAAATTATTTATTTCCTTCATATTATTTAGTACAAAAGAGAAACATATTTACTAAGGATAGAGCTTATATATCAAACAAATGTCCAAAAATAATTTTTGAGAAATTTGGATTAGCTTCGATTTAAAAAAATATATAATATTGAAGTTAAATAGTATGATAAACAAATAATTTGTGCTAGAAACAAACAAATCAAGATAATGATGCAACAACAATAAAAACTAAAAGCACCAAAATATATATACGGTATAGTGGTTCAGACAATTTAACAAAGAAATAAGAAAAATTAGCTCTGTAAGTATTTTTATTTTAAGAATAACTAATTGAACTATTTATATTTACTCCAAATTACAATATGCAAAGTAAAAGTATTTTTTTCTGTAATTTTTAAAGTTAATAAAATTGATTATTGATAAAAGTTATTGGCCATAAAAATATTTATTTCCTTCATACTGTTTAGTATAAAAGAAAAACATGTTTACTAAGGATAGAGTTTATATATCAAACAAATGTCAAAAAATAATTTTTTGAGAAAATTGGATTAGCTTGAATTAAAAAAAAATGCACAATACTTAAGTTGAATAGTATGACAAACAGATAATCTGTTATAGAAGCAAACAAATTAAGATAATTATGCTATAACAATAAAAAGTAAAAGCACCAATATATATATATATATATATATATATATATATATACACGACATAGTTGTTCAGACAATTTAATGAATAAGTAAAAAAAATTAGCTAAGAATGCTTTGTTCATAGAAAAATTAGCTAAGAATGTTTTGTTCATATTATTAATCAAGTGTAAAGTTTTAAACCCATTTGTAAGCATTTTTATTTTAAGAATAGCTAATTAAATTATTTATATTTACTACAAAGTACAATATACAAAGTAAAAATATTTTTTTTTGAAAAAGTTAGAAGTAAAAATTCTTTCATATAATAATTTTCATTCGAAAGCAAAATATATACAAGTAGAAGAAGTAAATAGATAAAAATATAAAGTAATACCATAAAACAATAATAAAAGACTGGATTAAAAAGAGTTAAAAAGTCATACAAAAAATATGTTAAAGATTTAATTAAAAAAATTATTGAGAAAAAAATTGTTGAGAAAACAAAATAAAAGAACCTAAGTAAAAAAATATTGTTGAGGGCCAAAAAATGGAAAAGTGTCATATTATGAGAGAAGAGGAGACAAATATATATATATATATATATATATATATATATATGTATGTATTGATTCTTCCTTTAGGTAAATGATATCGCACCAAAATAAAAAGATTTTGCTGACGCGTGGCAAAAAGACTGTCCAATAATCCTGTTGTTTCCTTAGCAAAGTCAGAAAAAGATTCTTGGAATGATGACGTGGAAAAAGTTTATTGGGAATTTACTTTAAATTTTTTAACGTTCTCTACCTAGAGGCTCAAGAATTCCCTGTCATGATGACCTCATTGGTTTTCCACGCCGCCCACACAGAAAGCTTGTCCCGTCCCGTTCCAAACTTCGCCGTACGCAAAACCATCTTAACTCAACCACCGACTCAAAATCAAGTGGACACCATCCAACTGTCTGTCAAGCAGAGCCGTTCAATTATTCCATGTCCAACTTTTCCAACACTTTTAACACGACATCACAGTCAAAAGCGACATTTAAAGAAGCACGAAAGAAACCTCCGAACTTGGAAACGCACCCACTTCTCCTTTTATATAGAGTTTTAGAGCCCGAAGGCAGCCATGAGACCAAGAATCCCAGACAATGAGGAGCAGCAATCTAATGGCGAACTTGCGAAGATCATCGAAGAATGTTGCAGGTAGGCCACCCAAGCCGAATGAAGGATGCAAAAGACACCCAAAGCACACGCAATCGCCAGGGGTTTGTTCCCTTTGTTTAGGAGAGAAGCTCTCTCAGTTATCAGCTCAATCTAGCTCACGTCGACGTTGTACGACTACAGTTGCTTCTTCTAGTTCTTCTTCTTCTTCATTGTCATCTTATTATTCTTCAGCTTCGGCTTCTTCTTCTTCCTCTCCCATGCATCGTTATCGTTTTACCACAGAACGAAAGGGTACTTCCTTTTCTTTGTCATTGTTCAGTGGCAAGAACATACTCACCAAGAGCAGATCGGTAGCTTTTGCTTCCAGAATGAGACGCAAAGAAGGTGATGATGAGAAGCAGAAAAGTGGGTTCTTGTCAAAGTTGGTTCATTCAAGGAATGATAAGAGGAAGGAGAAAGCTACTGGTTTATTACACTCTAGAACTATGAGAGAGATTTTCACCTTCAGGGTTCATTAATGGCGGTTTTGTTGGATTTTCATTTGTTTCATTCTTTTTCATGCATCAGTTTCCTTCATAAATTACAGTTCAGCTAGCTTTTAAATATGTAAAAAAAAAAAAGAGAGGAAAAACAAAAGATTATGAACGTATTGTGCATACATATCCTTGTATTTTGATTGATCTAAGCAGATGTTCGATCAAAAGTCCTTGTTGCTGTCTGTACTGATAAGTATAATGTATTGTACTTTCGAAACATTTATTGTACGAAATTGTTTTGGTCTTTTCTTCTTCTTTCTGGGGGAATGGAAGGAGAAGATTAGAGAATCAATTAGTTTTTTTGTCATGTGCTTGCGGCTTGTGAATGAAAACGTTGTTCAATTTTGTCTAGTGAAAAAAGAAAGGACATTCCAGATATCACAGCAAAAACATTCTGGCAATTGGCAAACCCTAGTTTGATTCACCAGTGGCATAAACAGTGGGCTGATGCCCCTCTTCGTCCAGGAAACTTCTCTGGTTTGCCAAAGTTCAAAGGTTCAAGCTGCTTCAACTTTGTATAGCTATACTTTGATTTGTCATTTATAGTTCAGGACCTACTACCTTGTCAAAAAAGGAGAGCCCATATGACAGGTCTCAAGTTCTTGGCAACTTCCCGTGTGAGCTAGTTCAACCTTTTTAAGCTGGCAGATCCTGTTTTGTAAGCACTAATTTAGATGCACGATGACATTGATTCTCGTAAAATAGATAAAATGATCATTGAATCTAGATATATTTTTAATAAAATAATGAAAAAATAAAAGGATAAATTATATTTTCACATTTTTTGTCTTTTAGCCAACCAATCTCACCTCACCGATCCCATATTCGCTCTCCCAAACTTACCCTAAGAAAATATGGAAACTTGCAAAAAAAAAAACTATGTTAAGCATCTACCCTAATATTTACAATAACAGTATATTTAATAGATATGGTATAACATCACACCTCCTTCATAGCCTTTCAAAATTGGGCTCTAATACCATTTAAGTATTTAATTTAAAATTAATTGTTAATAGAAAGAAGAGTTCAACTTGAATATAATTAAAATCACAGGTAACAGAATATTTAACATATATGGAATAACATTACTTTAATAACCCTGATCAAATTCTTGGAAATTTCTGTAAATTCAAAGTTCAAACTCGTTTAGGATGAGATTTAAGTTAACAAATTTGATCAGGGAAGCATATAAGTTAAACAATTTGAATCGGTCTTGTTCAAGCCATAAATAAGAGTTATGGATATACTTTGCTTCCTGGTCTTTTGACCAAAATATACGCTTTGAAAATTGACTATGAAACTTGAAATCATATTATCAGAAAGAGATGGGTGGGTAATCAAACTTTAAATTTCAGTTGAAGACCGAATAAGAATCCAGAAGTATTGTTTGCTTGTGCTGATTAACTAAAACGTTGGAGGGATAGATTGGATATAATTTTGCATCAATTCAAAATTATTATGGGTTGCTATAGCAACCAAATCCAAATATTTTTTTTATACAACGGAGATTTTGGTTGGAAAGGGAACTGTAGGGCTAGAATTTCAAACTTCGAATCTGTTTTGAGGGATTTTTAGAGGGTTTTTCATTTCAACAAGATATTTAAAATTTTAAAATTTAATTTTCTTATTTGACAAAAAATTTTGAAATTTTTCAAAATTTAAAAAGAATTTCAAGAGAAAATTTAAGATTTTTAAAATTCCTTGGATTTTCAAAATTCTTCTAAAACTATACTTACTTTATACATATAACCTAGTTTAAATACAAAACTAATTATACCCATATTTAATATATTATATAATATATTACCAAAAATATATAATATATTTTTTATTTTTTCATATTATTAATAATATTTATATATTTTTTACAAATTTAATAATACCCATATTGCATTTTTTATTTTAATTTTTTCTTATATATAATATCATTTTTTTATTTTATAATTATTTTTTATTTGATTAAATTCTTATAATCAAAATTTCTTTCTAAATATTATTTATCTAAACAATACAATTACAAATGCTAATATTTTAAATTAATAAATTTGAAAATGTTTTCATTTTGAAATTTTTCAAAAATTCAAGATTTTTAATCCAAACGCACTGTTAGGAGCAATGAAGCATGATCATCTGATAAAATTCTCAAAATCAATTAATTGTTTTTTATATAAATAGTTTTCGTATTCAAGTTAATAAATTTTTTAAAAATAAACTCTAATTCAACCATCTTACAAACTCTCTGAATAAGCATCAGAACATTTGATTATAGTAGTTGCTAATCGTCACGCTAATTAAAAAATCAATCTTAATACTAACTCCAAAGTATTATTCTCAAAAAAAAAAATGCCCCTCGAAAGTATTAAGAGTAATAAGTTAGTCTAACTCCAAAGTAACATAAGTATCTTGAATCATGTGCTGAAATTAGATTCCGAAATTTAAAGTGTTAAAAGTTAAGCAAGCTTTGATAGCTAGGTTAGCTAAATACCACCACAACCAAGCATAAAATTTAAAAGCTTAAACTAATTGCTTGGAATCAAACTTATATTCTATGTTCTACATCACGATTTCTTACGTTTGCAAAGCCATTATTGAACAATGCTGGCAGATCACTGCTACATCGGGAATATCACGCAAGATGCTGCTAAGATTATTATTCATAATCGTTTGCGACAGATTCATTTCATGTGATCATCAGAGGTGACACCGCATCAGAATTTGACTCGATACTTGATCATTGCCATCACTGTCTTCCTTGCTTCTGTCTGGTTTTTTGTTTAGTTGTTTTCGTTGTTTCTCTCTGAAGTCTGAACTATAGTATATACTCCGAATCAGACATGGATTTGGTGGGAATGAAAATGAATTTAATATAGGAAGACCGAAGAGAAACCGAATTTGGGTTGAACCATGTGAGCCTGCTAGCCTATCTAAGTCCGACTCAATGTCGGCCTGAATCTCAGCCAACTGGACCTTTACTGTCCAACTTTGCTGTCCTTAGCTGAAGACTTGTGTGAAAAGGCTGATTCGAATTGAGTAAAATTGTATTCGGTTAGTATAAAATACAAAATTTCGTGTTTTATATATTAAACAAAAATTTTTTTTAGCCTATATCATATTTATATATAATTTTTATAAAATTTTAACTCTGTCGCTTTTGTGTTTTTTTTTTGTTATCGTATCTAGAATTATTTGAACAAGCCTATTCACAGGACAAATTATTACTAGCTAGAATATTATCTCAAACCCAAGCAATTTTTATATTTCATTTTTACATTTGCCATCAACGAGGGAGAACACGGTTTGCCTTACTGGAAATATTCATACATAAACTTGATTAAGCAGGACAATAATGGCTGAAAGAGCTACACCAACTGTACACGCTAAAGTTATACATAAATTAAGCTAAAAGGACAACTATTCAAATCCAACTTGACAGGATTTTTTGCCCATTTTTTGCAAGAAAATTAATGATGCGACTGCACACCGTTAAACAACTATTAAATTGGCTTGAACAACCTCAAGCAGCATTCTGCCAAGCTCATAAACTGATACATGCTCTATTTAGATTTGGTAATTTTAAACATAATACAAAAAAACAACAAAAAAGCAACATAAATAAAATATGAGAAGGTGATATAGCAACAATTAAAAAATATTGAGTTTAGTACGTAAACACGAATTTTTTGTGTAATATATAAATTAAATATGATTTAACGTAACACGAAACACAAAGTATAAAATGTAAATGCAAAGTCTAAACTCCCGGCACAAAAAAAGAAGTGGATTGTCTACAGTTGCTGCATCTAAATCCATCCAAATCAGACGGGCAATTGCAACTCATAAAAGTGGAAGTTGAAGTTTCACTGAAAAAGATGGTAACCCACACCTTTACTGTCTTTCCACTGCCAGATTCCACTGGCCTGAAACTAAAAGCCCTACAAAAAGTATGTGTTCCATCCTTTCCTTTCCCTTCAATGGAAATGCATTTTCTTTATTGTCTTGTTTATCATGTAATCAAAGTTGGTTGAGCTGACAGGAAGTGAGGTGATTTGCTGCGCTCAAAGCATCCCACCCATGGTTCAAATATGCAAAAGAAAATGGGTTTGAACTTTGAAGCTTAATGTAACTTCCACTTATTTAGGTGTTTAATGGGTCAATTTTCTTCCCACTAAGAAAGCAAATGGTTCCACTACTTCCAAATTCCAACAACCCCTAACTTGCGTTTACAGTAGTTGACAAGTAGTTTCTTTTTTCTCATCTTACGAGAAATGTGTTCTTCATTTGCTGAAATTTATGTGATTGGTAAGATTCAATACTTTATTCACTTTCTTATCTTCCAATACCTCGGATGGATGAGTGACTGACGTCAGTCTCTCTTACATGTACGAGTATAGAACATCATAACGAATTGAGTTGCATGTCGACTTATGTGTACGAAGGGTGTAAATGAGATAATATTCACTTTAAATAAAAATTGAATTCAATTCTATTATCATCGAATCAAACATGAACTCAAATAGTTTGTATAATTAAGCGAATTGAATTAAAGTATGTTGATGTTTGGTTTAGGTTACTTTAATCATTTTTTTAATTTTAATATATATTTATATTTTTTTAGTTATTATTTTATAATTTTTACTTTTGCATAAGTATTTCATACATCACCAGTAAAGTTTTTTATTCTACACTCAGTGTTAGGATTATGACACCTATTTTATAAAAATATTAAAAAAATAAATAAAATAATACATGTGTTATGATCTTAATTCGCTTATAGAATAAAAAAATTTCACGACCGATTTATAAAATAATTATCATTTACTTTTAATGTTTTTAAAATATTTATAAAAATTCTCGATTCAAATTTAAATTCAAATTTAAACACAACTAATCAAATTTGAAATTAAATATAAAATTGAATTTATTTTTTATATGGTAAACAAATTCAATAGTACAAATTCAAACATAGTTAATCGAATTTGATATTAAATATAGATATTGAATTTATTTTTTGTATAATAAACAATTTAATAAAACAAATTCCAACAGCTCGATATCGAATTAAAAAATGAAATTCAATCCGTAGATATATATATCCTAAATTTAACCCTCATGACTCTTGAGCTCTATCAATAAGACGCAAAAGACGCTCTCTCTCTTGTCTGCTATGGTGATCAACCAATCCGAATCTACCGAAATCGAAGATCAGAAAATAAGAAGCGTTAAGCGAACAAAGAACGGGGATATTAAGGCTTCAGAACCTGCTTTGATGGATATTCATACATCCAGTTTGACATATAAAGATTCTCTTATGGGTAACTGTGACACCGAAAGCTTTTCATTTATCAGCCAACCAACTTTTCTTGATGAGGATTTAGATCAAGAAAGGGATTTTGGAGATGACATCCCTACTATCTTGCTTTCCAAAGAAGAGAAAAACAGGATTAGAAATCCTTGGAAGAACACATTATCACCAAAACATTTGGGAAATTTGTTGGGTATAACTTTTTATATCCAAGAGTCTGTTCCTTATGGAGGCCGAAAGGTAACATGCAGTGCATCGACTTGGGTCAAGATTATTTCTTGTTCAAGTTCAGTAGTCCAGATGATTTCTAGAGGATTTTGTCGGGGGGTCCATGGTTTGTTGGCCCCCATTATCTTACCATGAGACTTTGGGAGCCTGGGTTTGTGGCTGAATCATCAACACTATCCTCTACAACAGCAGTTTGGGCGCGCCTTCCAGGTCTCCCAATAGAATTTTTCGACAAGGAAATTCTGAAAAGGATTGGCAATCAACTGGGAGCATTAATAAAGGTTGATACTTGTACTGAAAATAGTTCTCGTGGAAGATATGCCCGAATTTGCTTGTAGGTGGACCTTGACAGACCACTTACCCCGAAGATATGCATTGGTAACTTGATTCAACCAATAATGTATGAGGGCGTTAACTTGTGCTTTAGGTGTGGATTGATAGGACACCGGAAGGAGTCATGCCCAACTGAAAATGAGAATTCACAACCTGCTAGCATCCCAATACAAGTACAAGAAACAACCATGGGAAGTCCAAAAAATTCAAGTAAAGCTGATGAAGGTTATGGTCCTTGGATGATAGTGACCAGGAAAAAAAATAAGAATCAGAACAAAAACATGAATTCGGGCAAGGAAGACCCGACCCAAGAACTAAAGAACCCAAAGCAATCGGAGAAAGCTAAAGATAAGATGAAGATGGATGGGCACGTGACTGGAGGGCCTCAACGGTCAATTTTTAAGTTCCAAGCAATTGAAAATCTCAGAGATGTGACTAGGACAGAATAGACCACTGTCGAAGCTTCAGACTTCGCCTTTGGGGTCAACAACTCTAGTTCGTTGAACAAGTCGCAACAAGGCATAGTCATTACAGAACTGAACCAAAAAAGCAAAGAAGAAGTCTTTAATTTTTCTGGCAAAACTCCCAGCAGCAAAAGGAAGAAAAGCCAAAACACTTCAAAATACACAGAAGAGTCAAAAGAACCTAGTGGCAATGGTGGAACCACATCCAAACATCCAACACCTCGAGTTTCTGTTTCAGAGGGGAGAACACTCAACTTAAAGAAAGCTCTCAAAATCTTTCTATGCGACAACAACCAGGACGAGAATTGGAGTGTGGAGGATGTCGCCTTAGCCTGGAACAACTTGATCATCAGCACAGAAAGCTTGGAACTCCAGAGCTTAATCCAATTCTTGAAAGAGAATTGCCCAACGGTGACCCCTCAACAGGAGGAAGCTCTTCCACCTTTATTAAACATATCATTGACTCAAGCTCCTTTGGATACAGTAAGGCTGTTGAACTGGAAGGAGGACAGCAACGCTGCCAAACTATTCACGTCCCGTCCCTTGTTGAATCCGATAACACTGATGATCAAGACCTCATGGAGGACATACAGGGAATGCTCTGTAAGGCTAATTCCTCAGTACCACCATATGCCGAACATGATATGGAGGACACAAATGGGGGGAATAGAGTTGAAGCCAATCCTAGCCAACTGGCTAATAAATCAAATAAAATTTGAGTGTTTTCCAATTAGATTTATTTGTTGGAATGCAAGAGGGGCTGGTGGCCCAAATTTTAGACGTGCTTTTATGGAACTTACAAGAATTAATAACCCTTCATTGGTTATCATCACAGAAACAAGAATATTAGGAGAAAGAGCTGAACAGGTTTGCAATTCCCTTGGTTTCTCCAAGTCTTGTCGAGTCGATGCGGAAGGATTCTCAGGAGGAATTTGGATGCTCTGGCAAGCTACAGAAGTTAATGTCCAGATCCTCCATTGCTCAACCCAAGCTATTCACGCAGTAATCCAGGTACCACACTCTCCCACATCTAATGCCCCTTACAATGCTCTTTCTAACCCTTGGATCCTTTCAGCAATATATGCTAGACCAAATAGTGTTATGAAAAGTATCCTTTGGTCTGAACTTAAAGGGTTTGTTGAGGCTCAT
The DNA here is from genome assembly GCA_031772115.1 of Heritiera littoralis. NCBI lineage: Eukaryota > Viridiplantae > Streptophyta > Magnoliopsida > Malvales > Malvaceae > Heritiera > Heritiera littoralis. The sequence goes on from JAPDPK010000023.1 coordinate 6,564,542, forward strand.
AATCAACCTTGGCTTTTAATGGGTGATTTTAACGAAATTACAAATGAGACAGAAAAATTTAGAGGTAAACCTTTAAATCGTTCAAGAGTGATTCGTTTTCAGGATTGCATGGATGCTTGCAATTTAATTGATCTTGGTTTTGTTGGTAACCAATTCACTTGGACCAACAAAAATCATCATGGTCAAGTCATTCGAGAGAGACTGGATAGAGCTATGGCCAATGGGGATTGGAAAACTTTGTTTCCCAACTCTGTGGTTTATCATCTCTCAAAAATTCACTCAGACCATAATCCTATCCTTTTTTATACTAACCCAACAATGCCCCGATTTGGCCCTAGGCCGTTTGGGTTTGAATCAATTTGGTTGTCCCATTTAGAGTTTAAAGATGTGGTGAGCAACTCTTGGAGTCAGGCAAATTACTCGGTTCTTGAAGCAATTGACATCTTTAAAAATAATGTGTTGATGTGGAATAGAACTTCTTTTGGTAACATTTTCTTAAGGAAGAAGAGGATTCGAGCTAGACTTAATGGAATACAAAGAGTTCCTCCTCATTTGTACAATAGCAGACTTATGGAACTTGAAAGTGAACTCGAGAAAGATTATTTGGAGGTACTTAAATTAGAAGAGGGATTATGGGCTATTAAATCAAGAGTTGACTGGATAACTGATGGAGATAGGAATACAAGGTATTATCATATTAGTACCTTACAACGAAGGAAAAGAAACAAAATTCTTGCTCTTAAAGATAGCTTGGGAAATTGGCAAAACGACCCTAGAATCATTAAGAATATCATCTCCAAGCATTTCTCGGTTCTATTCTCCACCAACCATCATTCTAGTTTGCTATCCCTTGAGCTACATTGTCAATTTGGTACGGAACTTTCAGATGCTGAGACGTCATCCTTATTAAAACCAATAACTCTTAAAGAAATTCTCCAAGCAATCAAGGCCATGAAGCCATTTAAAGCTCCAGGTCCTGATGGTCTACACCCGATATTTTTTCAAAAATGTTGGGATATTGTTGGACCTTCCGTTTGTGATTTTATCTCTCAAACTTTTCATTCAGGGAAAGTGCCAGAAAAGATTAACCACTGTCTCATTTGTCTTATCCCTAAAGTTTCTAGTCCGGAATCTATCTTGAATTTTAGACCTATTAGCCTATGCAATACCACTTACAAGGTTCTATCTAAGGCTTTGGTCAATAGGATTAGACCCCTTCTCTCTAGAATCATCCATCCCATGCAGGCTAGCTTCATTAAAGGAAGAAGAGCACATGATAATGTCATCATTGCTCAAGAGATTGTCCATTCATTTAGGAAGAAGAAAGGTAAAAAAGGTTGGGTCATGGCAAAAATTGACCTTGAAAAAGCGTATGATAGACTCGAATGGGACTTTATCAGGAAAGTTCTTTTCTTTTTTAAATTCCCCTAGAAGTGGATTGACCTTATCATGTCTTGCATCTTGTCCTCGTCTATGACTATTCTTATCAACGGAGAGCAAGCTGAGAAAATTACCCCAACTCGAGGGATTAGACAAGGAGACCCGTTGTCGCCATACATCTTCATCCTTTGTATGGAATTCCTTTACTTTAAAATCCATGAGGCATGCGAAAATAAATCTTGGGAACCAATCCAACTCAGGAAACGTGGTCTTAAACCATCTCATCTTTTTTTCGCTGACGACCTTCTTCTTTTTGGAAATGCTTCTATTGCTTCCTGCTGCTCTATGCTTAATGTTCTCCAAGAGTTCTGCAAAATCTCTGGACAAAAAATTAATCTTGAGAAGTCAACACTTTTCTTATCCAACAATTTGAGTATGGAATAAAGAGACTACTATGCGGAGATTATGGAAATGAACCACTTAGATGATATAGGAAAATATCTCGAATTTCCTATTACAAAAAATCACAGAGACTCTTCCTTTAAATTTATAATTGACAACATGAAAAAGAAACTTGCAGGATGGAAGGCAAATGTCTTTTCCTTTGCTGGGAGAACTACTTTAGTGAAATCTGTACTTAATGCTATACCTGCTTACTATATGCAAGGTACATGTTTGCCAAGGAAAACTTGCAAAGAAATTAACAAAATCTCGCGCAACTTCCTCGGGGGCTCCTCTCAAGAATCTAGACGCATGCATTTGATTGATTGGGATTCAGTTACTCTCGACAAGAAGGAAGGAGGTCTTGGCATAAGGGACATGCACCACCTCAATAATGCCAACATGGCCAAGATCAGTTGGAGATTGCTTATGGAACCAAATTGCATTTGGGGGAGGCTTCTTAAAGACAAATATACAAAAAATGGTGCCTTTGTTAAAAAAGTCTGCTCTCCCCTTTGGAGAACGATGCGAAAGGCAAATAATATATTGGAGAAGGGGATTCGTTGGGTCGTTAAGAATGGAAACCAAATTTATTTTTGGACTGATGACTGGATTGGCATCGGTCCCCTATCTTCAATCATTTTTGGCCCTTGGAGACCAGTGGATCTTAATATGAAAGTATGTGAAGTTATTGATGAAAATGAGGAGTGGAAAACTGATTCTGTTGGAGCTATTCTACCTGAAGAAATTATTCAAAGAATTAAGGCCATCCCTATACAGAAAGAAAGTACAGGTGAAGATTCTATTACGTGGAAAGACTCTGCCTCTGGTAAGTTTTCGATCAGCTCAGCCTATAAGTTGGCAAAAAACTCTTGTCCTATTTCCAATATTAATTGGGATGAGATCTGGAAAAGCAAATCAAGCCCCAAAATTCAACATTTTCTTTGGAAGTGTGGCCATAACAAGGTTGCCACAAGAAGTGTATTGGCTACACGTGGTTTAAATATTTCTCCTCTTTGTCATGTTTGCAACAAGGAAGAAGAAACCCTCATCCATCGTTTAAGAGATTGCCCTTCAGCTATTGAGTTTTGGAAACAGATTGAAATTCCAAGATCTCTTTTAACTAGCTTTAATACTGGATTAGTTCCTTGGCTTTTTTCAAATCTAAAAGGACAGGACATTACCAAAGAAGGAGTTCCCTGGGAGGTGGTCTTTCCAATTGCCTTATGGACTCTCTGGCTTAATAGAAATAAAACTCTCTTCAAAGATTCTTCCGTTGATACTCCTACTCTGACTAGGAAAACTTGGTTAGTTGCTAAAGAATTTTGGGCTACCATGGGGGTATCCTCCATAAATAAACCCACAACCAACATTAATATCTCTTGGAAGGCTCCTCCACCATCCTTTGTTAAACTCAACACCGACGGCTCATCCCTTGGAAAACCAGGTAAGGCAGGCGCTGGAGGTTTGCAAAGAGACTCAAATGGCAGATGGCTTGGGGGCTTCTCTAGAAACTTGGGATTCACAACAAGCAATTGTGCTGAATTGTGGGCTTTAAGAGATGGTCTCCGTCTGGCTGTCAACAAAGGATATCATAATCTCATTGTGGAAATTGATTCCCAGACTATTCTCAGGTATGTCTCAAATAATGTTGATAAATCTCATCCTTATAGCTCCTTGATTTCAGATTGCAGGCAACTCCTCCATCAACTCGAGGATGCTAGGATTTTCCATGTTTGTAGGGAAGTAAATACCAGTGCTGATGGTCTTGCTAGGGTTGGAGGATCACTGAATCCAGATTTTGTTCTGTTTGATTTTGCACCGGAGTGTATTAGACTTCCTCTATTGTTTGATGCAATGGGATGCTATCATCCCAGATCTATTTGCTGTGACTATTGTAATTTAAATTTCTGTTATAAAATCTTTTATTCACCAAAAAAAAATTTAACCCTCAACTGAAAACAGGGTCCCTGCGCTTGGCTTATCGTGCGCGTTACGTAAGTGATGGACTAATTAATTAAGGTTTCCGAGTGATGCCGAAATGTTGATGTTGAAATAATATAGGCTTATATACCGACTCTTGCCTCTCGTTGTTTGCACGTCTCATCAATTCGATCACACTATCAATCAAGAAAAATTCCAACTAGTCACCAACATATACGTTTCTGAAATGTAGCAATAGCATCCATCCATGTAAAAAAACATGGGAATACAAATATATATTTTGTATTTTTATTATTTTAAATTATATTCTCATTATATAAAAACACAAAAAATAATGTATTAAAGCTTGTATTTATATATTAAATGTAAAATATATTTTAAAAATTTATTTTATTTCTTTGTATTATTTTAGCATAAGACACATTTAAACTATTCGTCTAGTTTCCCGCGTGGACATGCAATGCTTAAAGCATGTATTGGATACTGATGTAATGATTTAAAATTCTAATTAAAATTCAAATATCTTTTCATATCTGCTGTTGACTCGATTTTAAATACTGATGTAATGTATCGGATACGGATAGGGATGGTATTGAAAAGAAAGAAAGAAAGAAAGAATGAGATGGAAATGGAAGTGTGAAAAGACACGGCTCGGGACCCGCTTTGGCCTTATCCATCATGATTAGGATTATGATTATTTAAATTTGCAATGATAAGCTGCCACGTATTACTATAACACTGTGGACATAGACGATCACTTTCAATTACGATAAAAAAAATTCATAAATCACAATTGACAAACAGTTCGACAAAAAAAAATATACCATATTTTCGATAATTAATTCCCTTAAAAAATCCCGCTTATACGGGTGTCCACATAATGCTTGCCACGAAGCTTAATTTTTAGGTGTGCTGCCTTACCTCGTTAACACGTCAAAAGTGAATATTCCAAATTAATTCCTGTCTCTCGAAGTAATACAATAATAATGACCGCACATGAAAATTTTGCCGTTAATTTTGTAGCCAGCATTAATAGAATGACGACGGTATCTCATATTAACACCCTATTCTTAAACCAAAAAAGAAAAAAAAATATTGTGTAAACTATATAAGTCTTCTTATAGGAGCCAAGTTTTTGAATATTTTTAATTTCTTGAAGAAAAATATAGAACTTATTCATAAAATCAGATTATTTACGCAATTTTTAAAGTGTTTTGGCCTTACAACATACAATTTAAAGATATACTTTTAATCTTTAGATTTTTGTTCTTTGAATAATGCACATGATCCCTAAAAAATTATGTTACATAAAAAAATTCATCACCCTACTTATCATGAAATATGAAAAAATTTTAAATTAATGAGATTAGGTACGAAATTTTCTTCTCAACGCGCTATCATGAGTTTTTTTTTTCACTGATATTTTATTAATTTAAATTCCGAAAGGCATCTCAAAATTTTATTTCTACATTTTCTTACATTTTTTTATCTGTATACTAAAAGATGATGATCACTTTGATTCGAAGAATTTTTTATCAGTGAATTTTCACCGACTCAAAAGATCATCAGCAATTTCAAATTTAAAAATTTCAAAACTAAAAGGTGACGGCCTACATAAGAAGAATAGACTGCAATTAATCCTAAAAATAACGCTTTTGTCTTTATTTTAAAAAATAACGATGAAATATAAAAGAAAACTACTTTTTACGTATATCACTATATCATAAATGAACAAAGATGTACTCTTTGTTTCATCAAAAATGTTCGTATTTATTATCTCAGGTATGGTGTAACTGAAAAAGACAGAAATTCTACCGCTCAGTCCATGAGGATCGAGGACATGGCGGTTGGCACCATGCCACTCAGTTGAATAGCGGTTAGTGTAGGTGGGGACTGTGATTGAATCCCACGATTCCGAGCTTTGAACCAGACTTAGTGGGAGCATTATGTAACGATAACGTCACTTTTTGTTCTGACTATTTTAGTACACTTCCTTCCTTCCTTCCTTCCTTCTCTTTTTTTTTTTAGGTTTAATAACAAAATGTATATTACACATTTATTATAAAATAAAATTAAGTCTTTATCGTTTAAATGTATAAAAATCAATCCTAAACGTTATAAAATAATTGAATTAATGACATTTTCGTTAAATCCTTTAATTTTCGTTAAGATTTATTACTGGTAGGGGTAACGAAAATTAAAAAAATTTAACGAAAATGTTTTTAATTCAATTATTTTGTAACGTTTAGGATTGATTTTCATGCATTTAAACGTTGAGGACTTAATTTCATTTTCTGACAAATATAAAGAACACATTTGACTATTAAACCTTTTTTTTATAACCACGATTCACGAGGCACGATGCTTTGCCAATTTTGGAGTTCAAGATCCCAGATTTGCTAACTTTTTAAAAAAATTAAAAAAAATAGAACACTTATTCACTTGTAAGGGAAGTGCGGTGTAGTAGTGGATGGTTTTTACTTTTTACATATTTTGGGGGAACTTTGGGAATTTTTTAGAGTTCTGAGTTGTAGGAGATAAAAGAATTTGGAAAATTTGGGCTAGAGAGTGAGATTTCAAAAAGGGTAAAATTGTAATCTAATTTGGATTTTAGTAGTTGTAAAGAAAATTTTACTTGGTTGGATTGTATTTAACAATTGCTTGTAAAATGTAAAATTAAAATTGTATTTAGAATTTTTCTTTGAAAAAAAACGAATATATGAGTTTACATCAATGGTTTTGTCCTAATGGAGCTTAGATCCTAATTCCTAATGATCATTATGTTGAAATTAACTAAAAAAAAAGTTGGAATAGGAATGAAATGGATGTATAACATTACATATTCATAGATTTATAGACATATAGGACGGTGGTTACATTAACATATATAGACTGTAATCATTTTGTGAATTGCTATTAATATAAAGTAAGCAAGCACTAAGCATTACCCAAATTAAGCACTTTAAAGCGAACCTACACCTAACTTTTAAATGCTAATGAGATTTAAGTTAAGAATTAGTAAGTGCTATACTTTTTTTACGCATATAATCTTTAGTTATGTCATATCATAATAATTGAGGTTTAAGCTTCGTTACAAGGTTAAAATGATAAAATCCATGAGCAAATAATAGTATTATCATCGAATTCCAACAGTAGTATTATTATTATTTTTTGGTTACACCAACAATAGTATTCTCACCATAGACAAAAGCATGAGGTTAAGGGCACAGAATCCCAAATTACTATTCTGATATCTGGTATGAATATCTTTTTTTTTTAACTTGCATATTTTTTAAAAATATATTATTAATAGATTTGATAATCGTAAACACGACAAGAATAAAAAAAATAAAAAAAACAAATTATCATTTAAAAAAATTGTATATAAATATGACTAAAACTAAAATAACTGTGTTGTATTTGTTGTGTCAACATGAATATTAATGCAAAATTTTTATACTTTACACCACACAAACATCATTTTGTATGATACTTATAAATACAAATTATCAAATATAATTATTGATTTAAGATTTAGAATGCACTCCAAAATTTAAACTCATACTCCCTTGACAATTTTCTGTTTATTTGGCAAATCTAATATGCGAAACCCAATACCTGCTTATCTTAACGTCAATCAATCAATAAGAAGGATCAACAAGTTATATAATAAAGAAAATTTTTTTCTTTCATATACGCAAACTATTTTTATTTTAATATTAAAAGTTTAAAATGTATAATTTCCAAATTAAGGATGATCCATTTGGGTTTGTTTTGCTTAATGCAATGTTACATTTTGCAAAGAAATAAATGTTCCATGAAATTAGAATTATCCGATACATTTTTGATAGAATTTTTAAACTTTACGAACAGTGTTGAAATGATGATATATATTCTATTTTAACCCTTTTTTCAGTTTTTTGACATCAACAAACCTTACTTGTAAAGTTCAAAAATTCTACTGGTATGAACATCTGATAATTATCCTATTTGTTATATTAAATAAAACATATGATAAGACATGCTATGCTTATTTGAACATCCCTTTTTAATGACACCTAGAATACATTTAAATTTAAATTTTATATTCCACCAAAAAAAAATTTTAATTTTATATTAGATAGATAAATCATTATTATCCAGTTGAAATCAAAAATAGATTTTTAGATAGATATTTCATTTTCAAATATTTAACTTGTTGTTTAATTTTTAAATATTTCAAAAAGTACTTTTTATCCAAATATTCAATCAATAAATTAAATACCCATCCAAAGCAAAAAATAAAACACAAAACTTAAATAATTTGAATAATAAAATTAAATAATGTCAATTTTATTTATTTAAAATTTTTATTATGTTATATGTATTTCACATATACTTTAAACGTGTAAATTAAATAATATCAATTTATATGTTTACACACACATTTAAATAAATAAAATTAATGTGGACTTTTTCAAAAATGTTTCATGAAATGTATAAATAACTATATTCAAACAAATATGCGTAAGGTTTGCTCGTGTCTTGTGCTTTTGTACTTCACTTTCCCAATTGACCCTTTCTGCTGTTGCATGTATCGTACAGCCTCAAAAAGTCTTGAGTAGAGATATGTGGCATGAGCCAGCTGCCTGCAAGATTACCCTTGAAGCATGAAACCTAGATCTGGCAATCTGTGTCTTCATATTATGACATGAGTTAAGATACGACACAAATTATCAAAACACAAATACGATACAAATTATAAAATGTGTTTGAATCGTAAACATGAAAACGATATTTATTTTTTTTTACGTGTAACACGTGACATGATACGACTAACACGTTAGAATTATCTGTGTTATATGACACGATACGGTTAGCACTAAAATTGACACGACACGATTTAGATAAAATAACACGAAACTGACACGACATGAATAGACACGACACGGATGACACGATTAAAAATAAAACATAATTAAAAAAAATAAAAAATTATATTTACATTTATTCACATCTATACTAATTAACATTAAAATATAAGTAACAAATATAATAAAAATAATAATATCTTCGATCCTTAATATATATTGAAAATTGCAAAAACATACAAATAAAACATAAATAGTTAACATAAGTCAATAAGCAAAAATAATTTAACAAAACATTCAATCATTAAATCATTAACAATGCAAGTCCATGTCTCCTAATCTTATTATATAAAATATCATCAATTCATTGTTATCATATGACTATGATCTAAGATCAAATATATAAAATAAATCAATAAATCATTAATAAGTATATTAATATGTTATTCTTATTATAATAATTTGTATGTTAGTAATATGTTATTTTAATTTCCTATAATGTGATAATTGATATTGAATAAATCAATAAAATATAGAATCTCTTAGTATATTGAATAATGCAATTCTGTAAATTATAAACTCTTAATCTCTTATCAATATCATGTGATACAATGTCCCTTGTATAAAATAACTAATTAGTTATGCAATCTCTTATTAGTATAATACAACATTTATATTTTATATATTATAATAAAAAATATCATATATATTTCTACATTATAATATCATATCTGTAAAGATTTGATAATTGTATCTTAAGTTCTTAATTTAAGTTCTCAATACTTTATTTTCAAAATTTTAAAATTTTATTATCTTAACCATAATTAATTTAATTTCATAATTAAATTTATTAATTTATTTTATTGCAATATTTATTAAAGCATTAGTTTGTTTTAATAAATTAATTTTCATAACATATTATACCAATATATTAAAATTGTTCATTTGATAAAACATATAAGCATTTTTCCCTTTGGTCAATGTTTAATTTCCACTAAAAGTAACATAGTTAATGTGTCTTACACGTATCTTTATGTATTCGTGTAACACATTTTTATTAAACGTGACACAAATACTGTATCTAAATTCGTGTCGACATGAATAAACACGAAATATGAATTTTTTAGACATATACATAAATTTTTTATATCTTATTCGTATTATGTCACTCATATCATGTTTAAATTTGTTAGTTCTACCGGAACCTTCACTACACGCTTTCCCCGGTTTCTTTTTGTCCTCACATTATGCTGAAAGCGATGGTGAGCTGGGCAAAGGCTGGCACGAGACGAGGCCTGACAAGGGGCGCCGAGGGTCCCTCAAGGTGCTAAAACAAGCGAGTCGCATTGCGCTAAAGTGAACAAAAAGTCGGAGGATGCATCACGAGGCTTCGAAAGCAGCTTGTTGGTAAGTAAAGAAAAACCGACCGAATAGGCTAAAAACCTGAATCTGCCCTGCCCTATCCACTTGTCTTCTTCAATACATTTACATATGTAAATATTTAAGACAAACTCTCGGACCTCAACGCATAACGACAAAGTTCTTAGATTCATTTAAACATTCACTTCGTTTTGTATTTATCCTCGACATTTTTTACATTATAAATTTCAAGTATTTCCCATTGCACTTGATTAACGATTTGCATAGTTATATTGTGTTTGAGTGTTGGATTCGTGTCAAACCATTAAATTACGAAAGTTATTATGTTGATATTTGTATTAATACGTCAAATATCAAATCAATAATTTTAATTTTTGCAAATAAATTCATAATTTTAATAAAAAATTTAATCTATATATTTTTTATTTTTTTATATAATTTACAGATTGTGTCATCATATCAGAACTCAAATTATTAGGTTCTACACTTAATCTCCTCTCCCTTCTATCTACTTTCTTTGGACCCACAAATATAAATAATGTTAGGCTAATATTCATTATTTATTGATTCGCTAACATTCCTTTGAACGGAATAAATCCGGTTTACATGTTTAGATTGCCTCTAATTCTCAACTTATGATGTAAATGTATGCTTTCTATATTATTTTGTTCGAAGGCTTACGTTTTGGATTACACCATCAAAAGATTGCCGTGCCGATGCTCAGTTCAAAATCCCTCAACACCAAAGCCAAAGAATTAAGCAATTGAGCATTAACCATAATTTTTGTAGTAATTGAAGTTTGCACTTAACAGTTTACTTGTACACACTCTCACAAAACTTTAATTTGGGGGGCACATGGATCGCTATCATTTCAATGAATGCAACTCATATTGAGATCCACACCGTCCATTCCCCGCCCTCGGGTTGTGCAGAGTTTTGTTGCATTGGTTTCATGGCTGAGGCTGACAAATTGATACCAAGAACAAAGTCAAAGTTACATCACTCACTCAAATATTTTTCTGTTCAAGTGATCATAAATTTTATGCATAAACATTTATTTTGACAACGGCCTTTCTATTATCTTAAACACAGCCCGAAAGCTAATTGGAACATAGAGAATTGCACTTCCATTTTCGGGCCTAATATCATTTAGAAAATTAATAATCGAGAGTATTTTTATCCATTGATTAATAATGTTGAGCTCAATCAAATCTAATAAGAGATCCAAATTACGAAACCACAAAGGCATTAAAATAGAAATGATTCAATTTCATGTGCTATCATAAAGAGGATGAATAAGACATAATGTTACTAATATTTGCTCTTACAATATAATTATAGATAGAGTTTTAAGAAAGATTACTTGTTCACTCTTCATCAAGCCTCTATTTTCCTTTCTTTTTAAAGTTATTCTCTGATCCTCTCTTTTTTTTTTTAAAGAAAATTTGTGTTTTACGAAAATTAAAAAAATACTAATTTAAATACAAAGTGTTTTTAGAAATCCATCGTTTTCTTTCATTTTCTTATTGACAAATCAAGCAAGTTCATGATAAAATACACGTGAAAGATCATCCAACCAAAAAAAAAAAAACCAACAAATTTGCTAAAATTTTGTCTATTTTGATGTCTTTAATTCAGACATAGCAAGATAATTTTGACTATTTTTTTGGGTTAAACACCTTAATCATGAATCAGTAAATTCTATCCGCAAAACCTTGCGTTTATATCGGATTGATCATCAACAATAAAAAAGGGTAGATTAGTAAAATTCTTAATTTTGCTGGCGTTATAACTAATCACAAATCCACAAATATTTGAAAATTAAATTTGTAATATCATTTTTTGCTCTTTTTGATGATAGAGATTCCATTTTTAAAATTTCAAAAGTGGGTAAAAAATTATCTTACTTTTATACTTCTTTTATTTCATAAAATTATATTATTACAATATTTCCAAAAAATATATAATTCTAGTAAAAATACTCTATAATCAATTATAATTTAAAATTTTTTAAAATTCATATAAAATAAAAATAAAGGTTGGCCGATTAGGATAAAATATCTTAAAAAAATTTTGAATACTGGACCCCATGAAAGTTATTAAATTGGCTATGGATAATATATTTTTTAAGAGTTTCATTATCATAAAATCTCAAATTTACCCTCATATTTCCTCTCTCATTCCTTTCCAATCAAATTTAATTAATTATTATATTTAATTCTCCAATCTGGAAACTAAAAATTCTTAGTTATAAACCAACCCAAAGCTTAGCAGAGCAGCACCAACGAAGAACAAAACTAAGACGCAAAATCCAAAAACGGGCAGAAAATAATAACAATAGCAAAAAAAAAAATAGCCGACTGCTTTAGCTTTCTCTCTCGCTAACGCAGAGACAAAGAGTAACGGAAAAAGAGCAAGACTTGAGGTTTTGATTCTCTGCGATCGCTTCCTTATAATGGCGGTGCGTCGACATTGTTTCTCGGCAGTTCCGTTTTAGAAGAAGCAGGAAACGGAGTTCTTGTTTTCTTTGTTATTTTGGGAGAGAAAGAAAAAAAAGATGAAGTGGCGGAGGTGGAGGGTGGTGCTGCTGCGGAAGATGCTAACGTGGGCCATATGCACAATAGCTTTCGTGGTACTGTTTTCCGGCCACGGCCACGTACACGTACTCCCTTCTACCAGAGTCTCCGACTTATCTGATCCTTACAAACTCCCCACCGTCACCCAAGTATATATCTCTCTCTTTGATTTATAGTTTTTTTTCTCTTTTTTATTCTTTATTTGCTTCTCGACGCTTTCGTGTTCTTCCATTGCCTTGTTTCGCTTTCAATAAAATAAAATTTCCGCTTGATTTGTTTCTGTAATTTTTTGTTTCCGGAAATTTGACCTTATCTTTCAAGTTAAGTATAATACTAATGTAGAAATTTATTTTCTTTTAATTATTTGTTTTTTCCTTTGATTTGCATTTTGATTTAGTTCTTTTTTCCATTTTTTTGGCAACATAAGTTAAATGCAGAGAAAAGGTGGACACAGGAGCTGGCTCCGCCTCACTTATCGAAAGAGCAGGCTCCGCCGCATCTTTCCAGAACTCCTATTTCATCTCACGAGGTTTTGTGTTTCTCTCCATTTATTGAATAATCTATTTGGTTCCTCAGAAAATGTAACAATATGAATACCCAAGTAAAAGAAAAAAAATATTGTTATTCTTGGATTATATTCCTTCACATCGTGTCTGCTTGTTTTCTTTAAGCCATTTAGGGAGAAAATTGAGGGGTGGTTGTAAAATTCGACTTAATGCCTTGAGAGAGTGTTTGATTTGTTTATTTTGCTTGCTAGCTTCTTGTTGTTGATGTGGTGAGGATTGTGGTTCAAGTCAATTAGGTACATATATTGATGCAAAGTAGTCATGCATCTTTCATTGTTTTCACTCCTTTAGATTTGACAGTTGGATGGTGTCAGTGGAAATCTGGATTTCGAGAAGTTGTGGAAGCCGCCTGCAAATCGTGATTTTGTGCCCTGCATACAGCCTAGCTCTAATTATACAGGTAAGGAAGTTGTTAATTTTGAAATTTCTCTTTCGAAGTATCTGCTAAATACCTGTAAATTGATTGTTCAATTTATCATTGTTTGTTCAGCTCCTGATGAGTCAAGAGGTTACCTTCTAGTTCATACAAATGGTGGGCTCAACCAAATGCGAGCAGGGGTCCGTATCTTCTTTCCATTTCATGGTTGAATTCTAGTTAGATAATATTAATGCTGGCCATATCTGTTATAATTTTGGTGTCCATGCTCTGATAACATGAAACTTGTTGTCTTCTATCAAACTTGTGGAACTACAGCACTTACATGCTTGTTCACTGCTTCTTGCTGTAAGCTTAATCTTACTTGGTTTCCTCTTTCTAAGATGAGATTTTGAAGTTTTATTCCTTCTTTATGTTGAATAATTATCAATTCTCCTACAAAAATGTTTTCAAAAATTCAAATACCTTTTAATGTGATGTATTCCTTCACCTGCTACATTGCCTAGTAGAGACATTGAGGCGTCTACTCTCCAACAGATATGCACATGATTGTCCACCCACTGTTAATTACATCTCCCGCAGCTATGGGATGATACTAAAAGATTAAAAAATGTTACACGCGTTCAAGTTTACTGATTAACATATTGGCATTATAGCCGTTGTAATATGTACTCCAATATGAATCGCAGTTTTCCTTGATCATTTAGCTGACTGGAGTCTTATTCTTGAATTGCAGATATGCGACATGGTAGCTGTAGCCCGTATAATTAATGCCACTCTTGTGGTTCCAGAACTTGATAAACGATCATTTTGGCAAGATACTAGGTAGCCTTTCTCCTTCAAATCATATCCTTTGCTAATATTACTACTTTTTACTCTGACTGAGTTTCCTTGTGACTAATATTAATTTTGCTTCTCTGTTGACTTGTAGCAATTTCTCTGATGTTTTTGATGAGGACCATTTTATTAACGCTCTGGCTTATGATGTTAAAGTCATAAAAAAACTTCCTAAAAAATTGTCTTCTGCTACTAAAGTTGTTAAGCATTTTAAAAGCTGGTCTGGTTTGGCGTACTACCGGGATGAGATAGCTAGCCTGTGGGAAGAATATCAGGTTTCTTTGTTGATGTCTTTATGTGATTAATTGATTATGCTAACTTGTTTATTTAATTTTCCTGATAGAATTACTCTCTCAAATGCACATTTTCTCCCCTTTTTTACCAGGTTATTAGAGCTGCTAAATCTGATTCTCGCCTAGCAAATAACAATCTGCCTCCAGATATACAGAAGCTTCGTTGCCGTGCTTGCTATGAAGCACTTCGTTTTGCACCCAAAATTGAAGCAATGGGGAAAGTAATCAGTTTGACCTAATATCAATTTACTTCTCAGAGTCTTTAGTATGTTTTTCTATAATCATCATTAAGTTGTTGATATTGCAGTTGTTGGTGGATCGAATGAGGTCTTATGGTCCTTTCATCGCATTGCATTTACGATATGAGAAAGACATGCTTGCCTTTAGTGGATGCACACATGGTTTATCTAATGCTGAAGCCGAAGAGCTAAAGACAATCAGGTATAACAGTTACCTAACTCTATATATATCTGCTGGAAGCTGAAAGAAAGTGGAAAGATAAAGTAGGAGAATATTGTTTTTTAATGTACATGATATGATAGAAAAATAGAAGTGTCATCAAGTTGGATGAGAGATCAACTCTTTGTTATACCACTTTTTTCCTGAATGTGCAGAGAAAACACTCCCTATTGGAAAATCAAGTACATCGATTCCAGGGAACAGAGATCCAAAGGATATTGCCCCTTAACCCCAAAAGAGGTCGGAATTTTTCTCACTGCTCTTGGATTCCAGTCAAACACCCCTATATACATTGCTGCTGGAGAGATATATGGGGGTGAAACTCATATGGCTGCTCTACGGTCTCGCTTTCCCATGTTAATGAGCAAGGTAGGGAGTCATATTATTGCTTTGCTTGGTACTCCTTTATACAACTGATTATGCTGCACTTTTTATTTGGTAAACATTTGTCATGGGGCCAACAGTGAAGAAACAAGATTTGGCGCATTTGGAATTTAATATTCACGAAAATTCAGTCATAGTCACCCTTGCTTTGTTGAAATTATTATGCACATTGATATTTCCAATATAATATATAGTCAGACTAACTGTGTGATATTTATACTGGTTTTTTGTCCAATTAGTCCATACATTCTTAAGTTATTTATCATTGAGAATTTCCAATGCAAGTGTGTACTGTTTATTTCTCTCTTGTGATTGGTTGTGCCTTTTTATTCTCTAAAATTAGCAATGGACTTACGAAGAAGTCAGTTAACACTGACTGATGGCATTGGACTATTTTTGTTGCTATTTGGTAATGATTGCAATGCTTCACACCGTCTCCTCTACTCTCTCTTTCTGGTTCTATCATGTTAACGAACAAATAAAATATACATACATGCACAAGTAGAAGACAGACCATCTCTCTATAAAACTTAGTGAAAAGGTTGTAATAATGTTGAATGTTTCGGAATAAGGATGAAGAATGGAGTCTTATATCTTGTGATATTTTGAAGGAAAAATTGACTTCTGTTGAGGAGCTCGAACCATTCATCAATCATGCTTCTCAAATGGCTGCACTTGATTACATTGTATCTGTTGAAAGTGATGTCTTCATTCCATCGTACTCTGGAAACATGGCAAGAGCAGTTGAAGGGCATCGTCGTTTTCTGGGACATAGGAAAACTATTTCTCCTGACAGGCAAGTCAATATATTTTCTGAAACTCATTTCGTTTTAAGTTGCCTATCTACACTCATATTCTAATCTTTTTTGTTATACTGAAGTTGTTTCTGTACTTTCTCCTCTAGGAAAGGGCTCATCCGTATATTTGATAAAATTGATAAGGGGTTATTGATGGAAGGCAAAAAGGTTTCCAATCGGATCATCGAAATGCACAAAAAACTGTATGTGGTTCTTGTGGAAGGACGGAACTCCATTATCATTGTTCTGCTGCATTTTTAACAGCAATAATGATGATGTATGTAATATTGAAGCTCCTCCTAACTTATGGCTTCTTTCATTGATTGTACAGGCAAGGGTCCCCAAGGAAGAGAAGAGGTCCTGTCTCGGGAACAAAGGGCATGGACAGGTATCGATCCGAAGAAGCATTTTATGTAAATCCTTTACCAGATTGTTTGTGCAGGAGGATATCGCAAACTGTAAATGCATCTATGGGTAAAAGATAGATGAGATGCTGAAGAGCAATTGCTTTTACTGAATATCCCCTCTCGTAAGTTTAGTGGCAGCTTGTAGTATGTTATCAAGGAATTGAAGATGTTCGAGCTGGCAGTGCCACTACAAGAATGGGGACGCGGGGTGTGTATATCTTAAGTTTTAGGAAATTGAGTCCGATTCAATGCATAGAAGGGGTAGGACAACGGATTGGGTGGTACATAGGATTAAATCGAAGCAGGAAATCCACATGCTTTTGGAAAATTGGCTAGGTTTCTGGGGTGCCGTAGGCGATTCATTGGGCACATGGTAATTTGTAGCAATGCTTCGATAAATAATAATTTGATTTTTCATTTGGCAATTGATTGCAATAACAGTGAAAGTAGATTTTACAAATTTTAACATAAAATTTATGAGTTTATATATGATGCACTGACAGTGTATAATTTCTATACACTGTCAATGCATCAGAGGTTAACACCTCATCAATAGGCCCTTATGGGCAAATTTAAAAAATTTATTTATATTTGCAAATAAGGGTCTATTGATGAGGTGTCAATTTCTGGTGCATTGACAGTGTATAGAAATTATACACTGTTAGTGCATCATATATAAATCCATAATTTATATATTTTAAATGATAAAAATATAAAATATGTACACGAATATAATCTATATGTTTTAAACAACAAAAATATGAAATGGATACACCAATTGTGAGGTATAGAGCACATTAGTTTTGCTCTTTTTGACCCTTCCATTGTGCTCCATTTATGAGCTTGCTTTTTCGCAAGTGGACTCCGAGGATTGTCATTTCAGTTTAAGCGACAATGGGGCCTGGGGCTGTTATATTACCCATTGGAATTTGTCTCTTTTTTAACCCGAAGACCGTGTAGGACCCAGATTCTTATGAGTATTTGATTGATTAAAATATTTGAATAAACTTAATTTTTATCCAAAAGTAGAGATGCTTATTGGGCCGGGTTGGCCCGACCTGGTTCGTAACCGGATCGGGTCAATCCGGCCCAATATCCGAACCGGTACTGTACCGGTTCGGAACCGGCCCGGCCCGTCATGTTAACGGGCTGGGCCGGTTTTAATTATCTAAAACCGGGCCCGGCCCGTTTCAAAACCGGACCTGTTCGAACCGGTCCGGTAAAAAAAAAAAAAAAAGAACTGCAGTTGCACTGCAGTGCAACTGCAGCATGTTGCAGACTCGCAGAGGCTGCCTCTGCGAGTCTGCCTTTGAAATGGCCGTTGCCCATCAATCTTTCTTTTCCTTTTTTTTTTATTTTAATTATATTAAAAAAAAATAAAAAGGGGCTAGGCTGCCACTGCGCACGCAGTGGCAGCCTAGCCCTTGCAGAGTTGCAGTTGCACTGCAGTAGTGCAGTGCAACTGCAATATGTAGAGCAGAGGCTTGCCTCTGCTCTGTGTTTGATGGGCAACGGCCATTTTGGCCGTTGCCCATCAATCTTTTTTTTTAATTTTTTTTTAATTTTTTATTCTAATTTTTTCCTATAAATACCTCTATAATCTTCTATTTTCATTTACATTTCTTCTATATTTTCTCTCAAATCTACTACCTATATTCATCTACTCTTATTCTCTTCACTCACATACTCTCTCAATATTCACTCAAACTCTCTCAAATTCACTTAAATTCCCTTATTCCAAATTTATAATATCATCATTTCCTTTCTAAATTTCATTTTTCTTTTTATTTTATAATTTTACAAATTTTTCTTTTAATTTTCAAATTCTAATATATTATATATTCCTTATTCCAAATTTATAATATCATCATTTTCTTTATAAATTTCATTTTTCTTTTTATTTTATAATTTTGCAAATTTTACTTTTAATTTTCAAGTTTCAATTTTTAAATTTCAATATATTATCATACATCTATTTTTTAAATTTTTAACATATATTTATTTTCAAAAAAAAATATAAAAATGTCAAATTTCTTTCGTCGTTCATGCTCTGTTTCTCGACCTTTTGGTTCCACTGAAATTCCTAATTTGGGTGACGAATCATTTAATGAAATCGAACCCGATATTCATCCGGAGGAGGAGCTTCCTTTGGCACCATCGTTTGGTCGTGGTCGTGGAGGAAGTCATGCTCAAACACAATCATCAGCTGCCACCACTGCTGCTACATCATCAAGACCGAAATTTAGTCGAAAAAAAACAAGCAGGGTATGGGAGTATTTCGACATTGTAGCAAAAGAAGGTGAGACGAATAAATATTGTGCCATCTGTAAATTGTGCAAAGGCGTTTACTCTTATAACTCTGGTGGAGGTGGTGGCGGTACAGGTACGTATAAAAGGCATTTAATTACTATACATAAAATTAATCCTGATGCCCAAGAAAATGAAATTTTAGAAGGTAAACAATCTCAAATTAATACGCATGATAGTGGAAAAAATTTTAATTTTGATAATGTTCAAGCTAGACGTGGTTTAGTTAGATTTGTAGTTAGAACTGAACAACCATTCACAATTTGTGAAAAAACAGGATATTTAGAATTTGTTTGTAAATATTTACAACCCGCATATAAATCTGTTTCTAGACATACATTAAAAAGAGATTGCATGGATATGTTTAAAGAATATAGACAAGCTTTAATTGATAAACTTAGTAATATTTCATCTAGGGTTAGTTTAACTAGTGATATATGGACTAGTACTAATGGTATAAGTTATCTTGTTATAACTTGTCATTGGATAGATGAAGATTGGTCTATGCAAAAACGAATTTTATCTTTAGATGTAATAGAAGAAGCACATAATTCATATACTATTCATAAATATATTACTAAAGTTTGTAAATTATATGGACTAGAAAATAATAAAGTTTTTGCTATTACTTTTGATAATGCTTCAAGTAATACTGCAGCTATTCCTCATTTAATTAAAAGTTTAAACCCTGTTATGCAAGGCATATTTTTTCATGCAAGATGTGCATGTCATATTATAAATTTATGTGTTCAAAGTGGTTTTAGTTCTAGTGGTACTGGTACTGGCATAGGTCCAATTGATAAAATTAAAATTTTAGCAAAATGGATTCGCACACCAAGTAATAAACGTGAATGGAAGCAAATTTGTATAACAAATAATATACCTGTTAAAGCATTTCCACTTCCCGTGGAAACAAGATGGAATTCACTTCATCGTTTGCTTTCTTCTATTTTACCTTATAAAGAACTTGTTACTCCTTTTTATAACAATTATACAAATAGCACACATTTAGTACTTTTTGAAGAAGATTGGACTTTTATTGAATATTGTGTTGATTTATTATCTACTTTTAAAGATGCAACTGAAAGATTTTCAACTCAATTTTATCCAACTACACCGTATTTTGTTCCTATTATCTACACAATGTTTGACAAATTTGTAAAATTTAGGAATCATGAAACTTTAAGTTCTTTTGTATATGATATGGAGGAAAAATTTAAAAAATATTGGGAAATAATTCCTCCTATTTATTGTATTGCAACTTTACTAGATCCTAGTCAAGGTGAGGTAAATATAGAAATTTTTTTTTATTGTTATAAAGAATTTCTTGGTCTTGATTCTATTGAGGATCAAAAGTCCTCAATTAACAATCTTTTTCGAGAATTGTTTAATGTTTATGAAACAGAAAGGGAGCAATTCAACTTTAATCGAGAAGAAGAAGATTCATACGAAGAAACCGAAAGTAGCAAAAAAGGAAAAGGAATTTTAAACGCAATTAAGGAAGCAGCAAAGAAGAGAATGAAGCTAAAAGGAAAAGCGAGCGGATCGGGATCGGGATCGGGATCAACAACTCGACGGAGTTCTAGCTTCAATGAGCTAGGATTTTTCTTAAGTCAAGATTTTTCTATAGATGATAACTTTGATCTTCTCCAATGGTGGAAAGAAAACCAAAAACAATTTCCAGTTTTAGCTTCCATGGCCCGAGATTTTTTGCGGTGCAAGTTTCTTCTGTTGCTTCGGAATCCGCATTCTCGACGTGTGGAAGAATTATTGGAGACCATCGAACCACTCTTAATCCGGATTCATTGTGCATGTTAACATGCCTTAAAGATTGGTTTGATGCGGAATCGCGCAATGTCGAACTTGGAATGGCCAATGAATTTGCTGATAATAATTCAGAAGAGGAGGAAGAAATTTCCAAGGCAATCCGTATAAATTATGAAGAGTAGAGAATAATTTTTTTTTTGTAAATTGTATGTAAAATTGTAAATAAGTTTAGTCATAGTGAATATTTTTATGGACTACGGTCCCGTGGTTTTTACCCTTCTAACTTTTGAAGGGGTTTTCCACGTAAAAAATCTTTGGTCTCCTACTCTCTCCTTTTTCTCCTTTGTTGTTGTTGTTGTTATTATTATTATTATTATTACATACCAAATTAATTAATGTTATACTTATATATGTTTAAAATAAATAAATATTTAAAATACAAAATGAATTAATATTTTAAAAACATATTAAATAAATGAATAAATATTAAGTAAATGATATTTCAAATATAATAAATTATTTTAAATGCAAAATGAATATAAATAAAGATATGCAAAATGAAATAATAATAATATTCATAAAATCATTATTTGTATTTTGAATCAAATATCATTTTATCATAATATTATATTCATAATATAACTTTAATTTATTATAACAATAATTTTATTAGATAATTTTATAATAGTTTGTTTTTACATTATTGTTACATTAATTAAATAAATTATAATATAACTTATATTCTTATAATAAATTATTGTTAAATTAAACTATTAACATTATTTATTATAAAAATAAATTTACTACATTAAATTATTAAAATATATTAATATATATTAAAATAAATTAATATAATTTTTTTAAAAATAAAAATTTAAAAAAAAATGGACCGAACCGGTTTAAACCGGTTCGGTCCGGTTTTGAGGCGAACCGGTCCAACGAACTGGGCCGGTTTGCCTCTCATAATATATAGAACCGGTCCGAACCGGACCGGTTTAATACCGGTTCGGACCGGTTCTCTTGTGGTTAGGGCCGGAACCGGTGAAAACCGGCCCGGAACCGGCCCGGTCCGGCCCGTAACCACCTCTATCCAAAAGTAGTGTTTGAAATATTTAAAAATTGAATAATGTTATGAATAGTCATAAATAATGGATGTCCATTCATCCCTCATACTCTTCATAACTTCCCCTTCATTAAGTTTGTAACTATTTCTTCATTAAGTTTATAACTTTCCCTTAATTAAGTAACTATTCAATTCCATCTTTATTCATGTATTTGTAAAACCTATAAATAGAGGCTCACCATCCATGTATTGAACACACTTGAAGAATAAGAGAAAATCTCTCTTCTTGCTCTCTCTCTTTGTGTTCTTCCTATAATTTTATAATACGTTATCAGCACGAGACTCTAAAAACCCGTGAGAGATTTGAAGAATAGGCCTTCAATCACAATTATCTATCTCTTCTTTTACGGTAATGAAACTATTTTTATTTACTAATTGTCCAGTTGTTGAATTTTTGTTAATTATTTTCTCCTAACTTATTAAATATACTTGTGATAGTTCATAATGTCAAACCTTGCAAAACTTGAATTTGTGGCTCTTGACATTACGGGAAAGAACTATTTATCATGGGTGTTAGATGCTGAAATTCATCTAGATGCAAATGGTCTCGGTGATACCATTAAAGAAGGGAACAAAGCATCTAGTCAAGATAAGGCTAAAGCGATGATATTTCTTCGTCATCACCTCCACGAGGGACTTAAAATTGAATATCTGACTATTAAAGACCCACTTATTCTTTGGACTAGTCTAAAGGAAAGATATGACCACCAGAAAACTGTGATACTCCCTAAAGCTCGTTATGATTGGATGCATCTGAGATTACAAGATTTTAAATCTGTAAGTGAATATAACTCAGCTATGTTTAGAATCAGTTCTCAATTAAAGTTATGAGGAGAAAAGATCACTGATGAGGATATGTTAGAAAAAACATTCTCCACCTTTCATGCATCGAATATGCTCCTGCAGCAGCAATATCGTGAAAAAGGTTTTAAGAAGTACTCTGAACTGATTTCATGCCTCCTTGTGGCTGAGCAAAATAATGAGCTATTGATGAAAAATCATGAAGCCCGTCCAACTGGATCTGCTCCATTCCCTGCAGTGAATGCAGCAACATATAATGAAAAAAACAGAGGTCATGCCAGTAGTCATGGCCGTGGTCATGGACGTGGACGTGGACGTAATAATCGTCAAGGTGGTCATTTCAAAAACACATATACCTACTAGAAGTGGGAAAATAAGGATGGAAAATGCAAAGATAAAAGTGGGAAAGACAAAAAAGTTGTGGAGAATTTGTGCTATCGTTGTGGAGGCAAAGGCCATTGGTCACGTACCTGTCGTACGCCAAAACATCTTGTCGAGCTCTATCAACAATCACTAAAAGATAAAGGGAAGAAGATAGAGACTAATTTTGCTAGTGATGATGGAAAAGATGAGACAAATTTTGTTTGTGGAGATGATGATTTTGATTATGGTTATGTTGATGCCACTCATCTAGATATTGCTGATTTTTTCTCACACCCTGAAGGAAAAATTGACCATTTGATTGGAAATGAGAGTGTCCAAAAATAAAGTTCTTAGATCTTACTTAGATGTTATTGGACTTTATTTTAAGCATGCTTCTTATTAATAGGATTTTAATTATTAAGTATTTGTCATGTTTAGATGTTTCATTATGTTTTGATTATTTATGAGATATTTTATTAATTTGATTATATATTTCTTATTTTCAATGAAGAACATAGATACTCTCCTGGTTCGATTTGCGATGAGTGGTGGAGATATATGTCTTGCAGATAGTGCCACTACACATATTATATTAAAGAATAAGAAATATTTTTCTTATTTGATAATGCAAGAGGCCAATGTTAGTACTATATCGGGTAGTGCAAAATTGATAGAAGGCTCCGGAAGAGCTAACATATTCTTGCCTGGAGGAACAAAATTTGAAATTCATGAAGCTTTATACTCTCCCAAGTCTCAAAGAAATTTATTGAGTTTTAAGGATATCCGCCGAAATGGATATCATATTGAGACAACAAGTGAAGACCTTCACATTACGAGTATAATCTTGGGTAATAAAATTGTATTAGAAAAATTACCGGCCTTTTCCTCCGGTTTGTACTACATAAGAATTAAAACAATTGAAACAAATATGGTCATTAACCAAAAGCTTACATATCACAATAACTTTGTTGTTTGGCATGACCGGTTAGGCCATCCCGGAACGATAATGATGCGAAGAATAGTTGAGAATTCATGTGGACATCCATTGAAGAGCCAGCAGATTCTTCAATCGAAAGATTTCCCATGTGCTGCTTGTTCTCAAGGCAAGTTAATTGTTCGACCATCACCAACTAAGATAGGGATTGAATCCCTTACTTTTCTGGAACGAATACAAGGTGATATATGTGGACCAATACATCCACCATGTGGACCTTTTAGATATTTTATGGTTTTAATTGATGCATCAACTAGGTGGTCACATGTATCTTTATTATCAACTCGCAACTTGGCATTTGCGAGGTTACTTGCTCAATTAATTAGATTACGAGCACATTTTCCAGATTATCCCATCAAGACAATTCGTCTTGACAATGCTGGTGAATTTACTTCCCAAAAACTTTTTTTTTTTTCAATGATTATTGTATGTCTATTGGGATAAGTATTGAACATCCTGTAGCACATGTTCATACACAAAATGGCCTTGCAGAATCATTTATTAAGCGTCTTCAATTGATTGCAAGGCCATTACTAATGGAATCAAAACTCCCAATTTCTACTTGGGGTCATGCTATTTTACATGCGGCAGCACTAATTCGCATCAGGCCAACAATTTATCATAAGTCCTCCCCTTTACAATTGGTTTTTGGCCCGGAACCAAATATTTCCCATCTAAGAATTTTCGGATGTGCTGTATATGTTCCAATTCCTCCACCACAACGTACTAAGACAGGTCCTCAAAGGAGGTTGGGAATATATGTTGGATATGAATCCCCATCTATAATTAAATATTTAGAACCATCAACATGGGATTTATTTACAGCTAGATTTGCTGATTGTCATTTTGATGAATCAGTCTTCCCAACCTTTGGGGGAGAAAATAGGCAGCTGGAAAAAGAGATAAGTTGGAATGAATTATCATTTTCTCATCTTGATCCTCGTACAAAACAATGCGAACTAGAAGTTCAAAAGATAATTCATTTACAAAGTTTAGCAAATCAATTGCCAGACGCATTTACTGACCCAAAGAGAGTGACAAAGTCACATATACCAGCTATTAATGCTCCAATTAAAATTGATGTCCCAGAAGGACAATCTTTTGTTGCCAATGAATCTAAAGCACGCCTGAAGCGTGGTAGTCCAGTTGGTTCCAAAGATAAGAATCCTCGAAAAAGAAAGGGAGCAAAGATTCAAGATGGCCAGGTCGAGGCTCCAGAAGAGTTTACAGAAGAGCCCTTAGACATGACTAAAATTACAATTTTAAAAGAAAGTCAGGTACCTAAAATTACTGAAAATGAAGAGATCTCGATAAATTATGTCATGTCAAGAAAAATATGGAACCGAAACAAAATCGACGTCGATGATGTTTTTGTATACAATGTAGCGCTAGATATTATGGATGATGACGAGGATCTTGAACCAAAGTCTATTGAGGAATGTAAGCATAGACATGATTGGCCAAAATGGAAAGACGCAATTAAGGCAGAATTGAAATCTCTTGAAAAGAGAAATGTTTTTGGACTAGTAGTCCGTACACCTAATGGTGTAAAACCAGTGGGTTACAAATAGGTCTTTGTGCGAAAATGAAATGAAAAAGGTGAAATTGTGAGACATAAAGCACGTCTAGTTGCACAAGGTTTTTCGCAAAGACCTGGTATTGATTATCAAGAGACATACTCCCCCGTGGTGGATGTGACTACTTTTCGATTTCTAATTAGTCTGGCAATAAAAGAGGGACTCGATTTGCGTCTAATGGATGTCGTTACAGCCTATTGGTACGGCCCACTTGATAATGACATTTATATGAAACTTCCAGAAGGATTTAAACTGCCAGAAGAATGTTATTCTAGTTCTCGAGAACATTACTCAATCAAATTAAACAGATCTCTATATGGATTAAAACAATCTGGTCGCATGTGGTATAACCGCCTTGGTGAATATTTGTTAAATGAGGGATATAAGAATGATCCCGTTTGCCCATGCATTTTTATAAAGAGATCTAGATTTGAGTTTGTTATTGTTGCGGTATATGTTGATGATCTGAATATCATTGGAACTCCTGAAGAGATTTCAAAGGCAGTAGAGTACTTGAAGAGAGAATTTGAGATGAAAGATCTTGGAAAGACAAAATTTTGTCTTGGGTTACAGATAGAACATTTAAAGGACGTGATTCTTGTGCATCAAACAACTTATATAGAAAAGGTGCTAAAACGATTTTATATGGACAAAGCACATCCGTTGAGCACCCCAATGGTTGTAAGGTCACTTGATGTAAATCAAGACCCGTTTCGACCTAGGGAAAATGATGAGGGGATTCTTGGTCCTGAAGTACCATACTTGAGTGCAATTGGAGCACTAATGTATCTCGCTAGTCATACACGACCTGATATATCATTCTCTGTTAACTTATTAGCGAGATATAGCTCTTGTCCAACCCGAAGGCATTGGAATGGGATTAAACGTGTACTTCGTTACCTACAAGGTACAAAGGATATGGGTTTGTATTTTCCTAACCTACCCAAAACAGATTTTATTGGTTTTGCAGATTCAGGGTACCTATCTGATCCTCATAATGCTCGATCACAAACTGGATATGTATTCACATGTGGTGGCACCGCCATTTCATGGCGTTCCATGAAACAAACTATACTAGCCACATCTTCTAATCATGCTGAAATTTTGGCAATACATGAGGCTAGTCGTGAATGTGTATGGTTAAGGTCTGTAATTCAGCACATACGAGGAGCTTGTGGTTTATCTTCAAGAAAAGAGGCACCAACGGTCTTATATGAGGATAATGCAGCATGCATCGCCCAACTAAAGGAAGGATATATCAAAGGTGATAGAACAAAACATATTTCACCGAAGTTCTTTTTCACTCATGACCTTCAGAAGAATGGTGATATAAATGTTCAACAAATCCGTTCAAGTGAAAATTTGGCAGATTTATTAACAAAGGCGCTTCCTACCACTACATTTGAGAAGTTAGTCCACAATGTTGGATTGCGTCGACTCAGAGATCTCAAATGATATAATCATGAGGGGGAGTAAATATACGCTGTACTCTTTTTTCCTTAACCATGGTTTTGTCCCACTGGGTTTTCCTGGTAAGGTTTTTAATGAGGCAGCATCTTATGTGTATTTTGAAGAATAATGTACTCTTTTTCCTTCACTAGGTTTTTGTCCCACAGGGTTTTTCCTAGTAAGGTTTTAATGAGGCATATTCTTTAGTAATGGACATCCAAGGGGGAGTGTTATGAATAGTCATAAATAATGGATGTCCATTCATCCCTCATACTCTTCATAACTTCCTCTTCATTAAGTTTGTAACTATCCCTTCATTAAGTTTATAACTTTCCCTTAATTAAGTAACTATTCAATTCCATCTTTATTCATGTATTTGTAAAACCTATAAATAGAGGCTCACCATCCATGTATTGAACACACTTGAAGAATAAGAGAAAATCTCTCTTCTTGCTCTCTCTCTTTGTGTTCTTTCTATAATTTTATAATAGTCCAAAAACTCATTAAGTAATTTTCTAAGTTTGTGTTCAAATATATTCTTGAAAACATTACTTAATGAAAATATTCAAATCCATTTTATAAAGTATTAAGACCAATAAGAATATATCATTAAATCATGATCTTAGACTTAAAATGGTTTGAGAAAATCATGTGTGATAAAACAAATTTACAATATGAATCAAAACATAAAAGATCACTTAAGTTTTTGTCATTTCAAAATAGATATATATCAATTTAAAGCTAACAAGACCAAATGTGAGAAAAATGATGCATTCTTTTGATGCTCCTCTTATTGGTAAACATATATCATGAAACTATTGGTAAGAGAATTGAACCTTTAAAAAGAGAACAAGCCCCCCAAAAAAGGGGAGCTCATTTCCTATATCCTGAATTGGCATGCATATGTTCATTGTTTGGAGTCAGTTTAGTCCATTGTCTTTTTTAGGAAGAGCAGGTTCAGCAAGAGCATTGAAAACTCGATCATAAACTTAGGACCTGTCACATGCTTAAGAATTGTCGCCCACCTGTAAGTTCAACCAATAGATAGCTGCTGATAAAGCCTGTTGTCCATTTTAGGGTCTTTGTTACATCCAAAATAATTATTGAAGAACCCAACGTGAAAATTCAGGCAACTGATGAATGCTAGATAAATTCCAAATTTATAATTCAAACCAACTGCTCTGGAGTATGAATCAAAGCTAATCTAAAAGTTACTTAGAAGATAAGATAAACTATATTCTAAAAAAATGCAACTCAGGAACATGATGACATTACCAATCACTAGATCAGATATCACCTTTGTTACTTGTTGATGCCATACAAGTATTTGATATTTCATTAACAGATAAGGACATGGAAACAATTTTAATATGCAATGAACAAATGTGTGAATATCTGACCTCATCAAATTAATGATGTAAGTGAGTTTCAAAAGAACTGGTTTTATCAGATAAGCGTTGTTGATGATGTACACTTACAAGTTGCCTTCAGTAGTGTTGTCATTTTCACTATTAATTTCCTTTTTTGCAAATTCTTCTAATATAGCACATTGTCGATCGTTTGTCACATCAGACCGAAGAGGGGGTAGGGAGGAAGAAGAATAATGACAGAATAAAAATTAGGAAATCTATTTTTCAGAGAATCAATATTGCATGGAACTCAGGCTTCAAAAAGAATAATCGTATTAATTCATTCCAACAATATCACATTAGTACATTTGTGTTAGCTACAGAAAAGATAACCTCAGTTTTGACAAACAGGTCACTCTGTAAAAGTAAATCTTTAGTTTTCATACAGTATCAACAATGAGCTCAAGTGATGAACACTCACATTTTAAAACAACAATAACCCATATAACAGAATGCTGTAATATCGTTGGATTGACAAGACATGAATGATAGGTGTTACCAAATTATCAACCACAATTCAGACAGGGGTTAGAACAGATGTCAAAGTACACAAGTATAAATGACCCAGAAGTGGAAAAGGGCTGCCATAGTTCAAACTTCGGTTTCTTTCATCTCATAAAGTCCGATACTTGGCTGTAGGAAGCACTCAAATATGTACACCATTAAAGGATCCCTTAACTTTTTATTAAAAAAACGTGATATCTATGACTTGTTAGTTGATAGTAAAAGCATCTTTAATCACTAAAGAAACAGGTGATCTTGAAAATGACTAAATTATACTTGACAACCATGATGAAAGTTACCATTTCCACAAGGTAGAAATGTCTGATATCAGCAGAGTTAAAAATCAATAAGATTGAGCATTTTCAAGGCAATACGATTCCCTCGAATCCACTTTGAACAGTATAGTATGCTCAGCTTTTATGAGCTAATATTGAATTAAAAAATTCTTAGAAGATTATTCAACTTCACTCCACGTTAAAGGAGAGGAAAGAAAAATGTAAATTTCTAAGTAGTTTGAGCAGGACACAAATTTGAGGAAGACCCTATCTTAATAAGCATCACTATAATTTTTCTAATGGCCAGTAGTAGCATAATACGCTCAACTAAGCCAAACTTGAAACAGGTAGACAAATAAGCATGCTTCAAAAATAAAAAATCTTTGGTGATATGCTCTCCAAACTGATCTAATGTCTTTGTACCATCAGTCATAAATGTAGAGATAACCCAACCAATAGCATAAATCAATGCTAAATGCTTACATGGGGAAGTTAACACGGAAACAGACATATTGATCTCCATGACGTACCAGAAAACCATGCCTTGGTAGTCCTGTAGGAACTCACAAAGAAAGCACATTTATGCTAGGAAATTGCACAAGAGAGTAAATTCAAGAAGCACCAAGAAGAAAGAAGAGGAGGTGGGGAGGTAGGGGGAAATGATTGAAAGTACCTTTGCCTCTTACTACCAGAAGTTGCCCATGCTGACATCCTTTCGGTTTCTGAGGACACCATGATGGCAAAGCACAAAATGGTTAATGTCGAATACATTGATGCATGTCGATTGATAAAAACTAATAAAAATAATGGGTCAATTATTCCATAAAACGACAGCGTTTTGTCTATTGGCTTCACGTTGTAAACAGTTTACTGCTTTCTCAGCCTTCTCTCTCAAGCGCGAAAGGAAAGGAAAGTAAACTAAAGGAAAGGAGAGAAAAGGAAAGGGTACATGTACCCCTTGTTTGGATAGCTAAAATTAATAAAGGAAAGGAAAGGAAAGTAATCTTAACAACCCTTGTTTGGTTAAACAATGGAAAGGAAAGGAAATGATTCATTGTAATATTTTTTTTTCCAATTATAACCATTTTTGTTTTAAATGTTATAAGATAATAAGGTTAAATTTGACATTCTACATATTATAATTTTTTTCAAGTCTCCTTTCCTTCCCCTTTACCCCAAATTGGGGTTTTAAAAAAACTGAGTAAGTCAAGAGAAAGCAAGGGGTGCTCACTCCCCCTCTCTTTCCTTTCCCTAGCTAAAAAATCTTCCCAAACAAAGGAAAGGTTTACAACCTCCCTTTATTTTACTTTGCTTTCCTTTCCTTTCCCTTCTCCACCCTTAATCCAAACATAGGATAAGTTTGTAACTATCCCTTTATTAAGTTTATAACTTTCCCTTAATTAAGTAACTATTCAATTCCATCTTTATTCATGTATTTGTAAAACCTATAAATAGAGGCTCACCATCCATGTATTGAACACACTTGAAGAATAAGAGAAAATCTCTCTTCTTGCTCTCTCTCTTTGTATTCTTTCTATAATTTTATAATAAATAACCAATTGATATTTGAAATTATAATGTATGAGATAAATTAACCTTGATTTTCTAAATGAATAATAATTTATCTATATAATAACTCGGTTCAAGTAACAATTTACCTAGCATATTTCATCATGTATTTATTATGTATTCTGTAATATAATACATATAAATGATTATTGATGTGATAATTTTTTATTACATGAATATTTTGATTGATTTAAATACATAAATTAAATTTCCTTAAATTATTATCTAAACACGATTTTTATCATTTTTTGTTACAAAAATATCTAATCATTAAAAACAAAAATAAAATTACTTTAATTCAAACTCAAATATTATAAGGTGTCTCGTACACTTTTCATCATTTTCCTAGAAATATATTGAACACATTTCTAGTTGAAGAGGGTTTAGGAAATAGCAATTGGGTCCGTTTCTGGTCAAGTAGTGGAACTCTAAGAACTCGGCCCACACAATAAAAATCACGAACTAAAGATTGGCGAGAACAAGGATAAGGCCCCTTGCTCATGATCATGCCTTCTGCATTTGAGAGTTGATATTGAAAGTTGAGACAATGAATTTTTCGAAGAACTTAATAAACTGTAAAATCCACTGTAATTTACAATTTATATTGGGTCTAATATACGAGAAGCATCTTTTGCTAGCTCGAATTCGATGACAGGTACTGTAACTCTTCGGCTTAAACCGTTAAAGCGGTGTAAGTGGATATACAACAATGAATTCTCCATTAACCATTAGACAGAAGGAATACCTCTGCTCTGCGGCAGCATCAAAATCAAAGGGCTCTAATGAGAAGAGTAAGGGGATGTCGGCGCGGCGAGGCGAAGTTGCTGTCGGGTTAGACTTTGTGGACCGCAATGAAGCGAGAATCCACTTTGAATCAGGAGCCAGGAGGCATACTTAAACGCGCATCTCGGCCGTTCACTGAGGCTCAAAGAAAGTAACAAATACGCTGAAAGAACTTTACAACCGTCCGATTACCACCAGTTAACAAATCAAAGTGGATTTTTTCACACGTTCGGCGCCTATAAATAAGTGTAACTGCTCATTCCCTTCGCTTCAAGTTTCCGAGTCTTATAGCATATTTTTCTCCTTTTTTTGCGAAGCTCTTTCAAAATTTTGAAATTCTGAGAAAGGTGTCTTAATCTTCAGATTTTACGGTTTTTTTTTTAGAGTTTTTCTCTTTGGTACATTGTTTTGTGAAGAATTTTTGTAAAAATTTGATGAATTTTTGGTTTTTTTTTTGGAATTTAATTATATTTGATTGAATATAATCAATAAAGATGGCCCGTACGAAGCAGACTGCCCGTAAATCTACAGGCGGCAAGGCTCCAAGGAAACAACTCGCCACTAAGGTTTTCTTTCTTCTTTAATTATTCCATTTTGTCTTTTTTGTCGATTTGATTTACTTGTTCTTTTGGTTTGAAAATCCTTTTTTTCTTTTCTACTTTGTCTTCCCAGGCTGCTCGCAAGTCGGCACCGACAACCGGAGGTGTGAAGAAGCCTCACAGATATCGCCCTGGAACTGTTGCTCTTCGGTTTGTCATTGTATCTTTTTTTTTTTCCCTTAAAGTTTCGATCTTTTTTTTTTGCACGAATTTGATTGGGATTCCATCGGGTGCAGTGAAATCCGTAAGTACCAGAAAAGTACCGAACTTCTCATCCGGAAACTGCCTTTCCAGAGGCTTGTTCGTGAAATTGCCCAGGACTTTAAGTTAATGATACCAGTTCTGATTGAAAATTTGAAATTGAATTTATAAAAAGTATGTATTCTTGTTGATTAATGCGTGGTTCTTGTTGGCCATTGTGGTTTGCAGACTGATCTGCGTTTCCAGAGCCATGCTGTGCTGGCGTTGCAAGAGGCAGCAGAGGCATACCTTGTTGGATTGTTTGAAGATACCAACCTCTGCGCCATCCATGCTAAACGTGTTACAATCATGCCCAAGGACATTCAACTTGCAAGGAGGATTCGTGGCGAAAGGGCTTAATTTCACTCTTTGGAAACCCTGATTCTTGCTCTAGACTGTATCATTGGCTGATTTAATTTCCTTCGACGGTGTTTGATAAGACTTGGATTAGAATTCAATTTGGGGTGGGTTTTCATAGAATTCTGATCCTGTAAAACCCTTAATTAGACTTTGATTCGTATTAATTAAGGTGGCTTTGGGTCTTATTTGAATGTTGATAACCTCAAAAATAAAAGCTCTGACGGTCAAATACCTCCGGGGAAGTTTTGCCGACACCCTTCTAATGTCAGCTCGCAAATTCCAGCTGATATTTTGCCTTGAGGTCTTTCACATGTTGTGACCATACATACAACATTCCCCGCATAACACCAAAAATGCTCAGATATTAGTATTTTCAGCACTGTAAAGTTAAGTTCAGAAATCATTAAAGAAATGAAATTCAGGCAATCACAAAGTAACATGTTCTTTTTATTATAGTATATGCTTGGCCTAAATAACCTGCAACTGCATGCTAGTTGCGGCAGAAAAAAATAATAAAAAAGGTCTCATCCTGGAGCCGATGAGCAACAACTTCCTTTTATGATCAATGTATTAGATCATCCTTGATATAGTCTACCGGTACGTGCCAAAATTTCTTATTAACTCATCCTTTCAAATAGGATATTTCCTGAAAATTCTCTTTAATTTAAAGAAATTTGCTCGGTAGTTAACTGGTGATATAACAGAAGAAAACCAAACCAAGGTTTTCTGAGAGATACCATCTACAGAGGACCTGGAAAAGTACCGTTCTCCCTTTGCTCATTCCATCGCTCTATCTGAGAAACGAAAGAGTAATTGTTAGTGCAAAGAGCAACACTAAATAGCAGCATTGGTTCATAAATGGTAAATAAACATATTAAGGTGAAATACGACTATCATATTAAGATAGGACATAATACTAATACAAGCTGACAACTATGAAGCAGGCATCTTCTATAATTAGCCGCAGCAACCAGATAACGCTATACTCATTCAAATAGTTTAAACCAAGGCTGGAAAAATAAATTAATCAAAATCATAACATTTCCCCATAACTCAAAAATACACTAAAAAATGAGAATCAAATCACCACTCAACTCTTGTAAACGCCTTAAAAAAATTGAATTCAGCAAGCAAAACTAAAGATTTTCCCTATGGCCTCTATGTTTTTGGATGCATTCTTTTTTTATTCTTTCTCATGTTAGATTTCAACAAAAATATCAAGATCAATTGACAATGCACCGTCTGAAGACGTTCAATACCGGAGCAGTTAAACAAATGGAAGCATGGAACCAGATTTAATCTTCTGTAGTTCGGTAATTTTAGATTTTTAGTCCAACCAAGGACTCAAAAGATTTGGTGCAAAAACCAATTCAGAATTGGACTATATCATATTTTTAGATTAATTGGAGCATAGAAGAGCAGGCTTCTCTTTTCCTGTATCACCCAAAATTTTGAAATTTAGGAGATTTTGTGTTCATGGAAAATCCACCATTTCTGGCAAAATGCAAGTTAGGTCTATTTTTTGGGTAATTTAGTTGAGCTCAGGTTCGTGATAACTTTTAACAGTCATATGTTTCCTCTCAATATAAGTATATCTTTATGTATTTATTAGTTCGCTTCCTAAGTAATCACTGCATATTAGTAGAACTTCACTAACATTGAAGACTGATTAGGTTCCTAACGCATAGATGCAAGCCAAAATCAAAATTGAAATCAAAATCTAAATCCCTTCATCATATTCTCTCAACCCAATTCTTTCAAAAATTTCAAACCAAAAACCTTACCACTTAAGCCCCCTTATTTTACCCATTAAACCCTAAACTATGCCCTTTTCTTCAATTACAAAGCCTAAAAAAATTACTCTGGCACTTGAATTCATCAAAACATACAAAAATATATTTACACTAATTCACTCAACTCCTACTGGAAATTTGTATTTGACAGCCCTTCAACATCACATCATTTGTAACTAATATTCACATTTTTTAGTTAATTTAGCAACAACTTCTCGAATAGATGTGAGGCCATAAAGCATTCATTGATTTAAGCACGCAGAGCAACAAACAAGAGTCATCCAATAATAGTTAAAACAATTCTGCAACTGATCATGATGAAGATAAATGTATTCTGGTTCTTAGGAGAAAAAACACACCCATTCTCCAGGACATAGGGCGCGATAATACTTGGCAAACTTGTCACACTCTGGCGCATCTTCTCCTTTTGCAGCTACACAACTATACAAGACAAAAGACATGTCAAGAAGCATTGCTATAAGAAACAAACTATTATAACTTTGTAAGATACAAAATAATTCATATACAAAGTTTAACTCACCGATGGTATTCAATATACCGGGTGAAGCAATGCCTTGTTTGGTTTGTAGTTGGGAAGCGAAAATCTGCAGGAGCAGTCTCGAGCTGAACAGCAACATGCATCACAGTATGTTAGTGAAGCAATCTAACATGCAAATATGAATTTCATATAAACACAAAGAAATCTGGAGAGCAGCAAATATGAAGTTCTTAATAAGCATGTTCAGCAGGCCAACCTTTATCTCTGGTGTTTCTTCAGCATCACCTGAGTTCTCCTCTGCAGTAGGTTCTGTACTTTCCTCTGCAGCAGCTGGAGCATCTTCAGCACTGTTGTCAGAAGCAGGATTAGCTTCAGTTGTTGCTTCAGCAGCAGCAGGAGGAGCCTCATTGCTTTGCTCAACAGGAGCAGCAGGAGTCTCCACTTTCTCAGTGACAACTTCCCCAGTAACAACTTCCCCAGAAGAAGCATTCACTGGATTTTCAACCTCTTTTGCATCTGCTGCTTTTGTAGCCACATCTGATTTCTCCTCTTTTTCCTTCAGCAAATATTGCTACATGTGCAAACATTCAAAAAAAAAAAAAAGAACAATCATGTCAAAGAACTACCCCCATTACACAGCATTAGAGAACTTAGTACCAGCTCAGCCACACAAAAGATTTTACAGGCATGAGACAGGAATTTAATCGAAGTTATCAACAGCAAAATTTTGCAACCAAGGTTGCATCTTAGAAAAATTAAAGCATGAACAGGATGTTCAAGAAGGAACAAGTAACAATAGGCTTGAAGAAGATGATAGAAAGCCCAATTCATCATTCTAAAATATCGATGAACATTATTGTTCACACAAAATACTTATTAGTGAATTTGGTTTTAGTTACTAAACTTCAATGTTCATGCAACACTAGTATACAAATTAACATGACCACAAGACAGTGAAATTATAACCTGCTCTTACTCAAAAGCTTTGGATGCCTTGAGCCACCAATGATTTTCCTCAAAAATTTCATTTGATTCATAATTTAGTATTATTTGTTTGATTAAGCACCAAATCTAGTGAAAAACACAAAGAACTTTTGCTCAAAATATTACAATTCATTGACTGTCACGAACGAAGCTCCTCAACAAGCCAAAAAATTGTGCACAACGCAGATCATAGAGTAACTTCAACGAGTCAATAAAGAAAGAAAAGAGTTACAACAAATTATGTTATTAACATGTTCATGATGATCCTGAACAAAAATTGGACTTAATTATATTTGATAACGAGCATAGAAAATCAAAGTCTAATCGAAACAGCAATCTGAAAGCTTCAAAAATAATATCCAGCATTACTCGGTCAGATCCGCTATTTTCAATCCAATTAAACTAAATTCTGAACACCAAAATTGCAGATCCAAAACAGTCAAACAATTGAGGAAACAACAAAAGCAACGGAGATTTAACTTCGTCGTTTCTACAAAGATTCAAATAACCTACGATTATAGCTTTCAAAGGAATGAAAATAAAATTTGAATCAGTGAGAGTAAAAAGGGCACCTCGGATAGGGAAGGGGGAATTTCAGTTTGAGCTTCCGCCATTGTCGGAGGAGGAGGCGATCGGCTGTTTTTATTATCTTTTAATCAGCTGCTTGCGACTAGGTAGTTCTTAAGAGCGGCCGAAGCAGGATAATACCAATACGGCTGACACAGAGATGTTTGTTAGGTTAGGATTTTAGCGGTTTAACGGTTTTACTGCGGCCGTAAAAATAAAGCTAAGAGTTTTGAGTTCACGCAGCGTGCGCCACGTATTACATTCTGTTTTTTACTTGGAGAGCAATAAAGATAAATTTTAGAAGCTTCTGGGCCTGCCCTTTTTTTTTTCCCTGGACTGACGAGGCCGCTGGCTCCTAATTACGGGCTTTTATATTGAGCCGACTTTTATATCGTTTCCTCTCAAAAAGATACTTTTTTTTTTTTGAAAATTCTTAATAATGTGATTTTTTTTTCCCATCAACCATCAATCATTATGATTATTTCAAATGATATCAATTAAATTAATGTTTTTTAAACTTTCAATACCGAAATCAATTATTTCAATTTGAAAATTTCTCGGGATTATTTTAAATGAGATCAATTAATTAAAGCTAGTTTATATTTTAGTGCGGTGGCAATGAGACCAGATTTAAGCTAAATGATAATTTTATTTATTATTTTTTATTTTAAATTTTAACATATAATATTTATAATTATCATTTTATCACTCATCTTATTATAACCACCGAGATTGAAACACATTGTTGTTTGACACCAATCTTATAGTCGTCATTATTTTCAGTCTCATTAAGATCGATTGTCACCGTTCATTCAAATTAACCTTTAATCAATATTTTTAAATTGTCAAACCAATGAAAACTCTCTCTTAATTAATATCTAAAATTTAACCTAACAACTATTAATTTTCATTAAAAGAAAATAAATCCAAAATTCATATCTACCACTCCCTTACAAACCACAAGCATAAAACCGCTCCCTTAGCTGTTATAAGTGGACCCTCCTCATATCGGTAGTATAAATGCTTTGATATTATGAATCCAGCGCATCCGCTCTTGATCGAGTACCGACCTCCAAAACAAACCTTCAAAAATATTTTACAACCGAATCTGCTTCACAGCCATTGAAAGTCTTGGCTGGTGCGTAAATGGAAAATCATCATTCTTCTTACCCTTCGAAACTATTAAAATGAATTACTTTATATAAAGTACAGTTGTAATGGAATCACTCGCAGTGTGTTCACATTGGGAGAAAACTAATAAGCTTGATCAAGAAATGAATGCTTGTTGCTACAATTCAAACCACTTGGTAATGAAGCTATGACTAGCAACGTAAGTGAACATTATAAACTTTTGTCTATCAACTGACAGGTCTAGAATAGAAAAATACTAGCTATGGTAAATGCTTGCTGGCCTCAGAACTCACCACTCAGGGACCAGAAGAGAATTGTGAAAGCCATACCCAGGATCAAAACCACTTTTTGAAAGGTCAGCAATATAACCCACAGAAGAGAAGGCTTAGCCTTGGAGCAGCCTCAACTCCAAGAAAAGTCTTCAGGCTCACAGGAAATGCCAATTGGTCTAAATCCACTATCAATATCATTCACCTACAAAGTCAACTATTGTAGTGACTTTAGCTTCCTTCCCCCTCCAAATCATATATTATATATAGAAAAACACAGTCAAAGTTCAGCAGGTTCTTTCCTGCCAATTTTGATAAATGATATAATACTTCTATAAAGATTCCAAATTAAATGCGTGATGCAAAAGGTGGGGTAGAAAACATGCAATCACTAATATCCTGTAAATACATGTCAAGCATTTTATACGCATTCACATGCAGAAACCAAGAGAGCAGATTATTCTAGTCAAACTTTAGACCAAAGAAAACTACAAGAGTACAACAATTGATAAAATAACTTCCTGGATGCTACGCACGTTCAAGCCAAAAAGTCACTTGGGACTTTGAATACGGAAAATGCTCCAACTCCCGTTGAAGTTTCTTATGATTCAAGGCATGCAAGATTAAACCAACAAAAGTGGTATTAATTCTTGTCCTAGGAGTTCTTAAATAAGTGAACACTGACTTCCTAAAAGCCTGGCTTTAGCCGATGCACTAATGTAACTTTGGATGATTTTTTGATATCGTTACTATTTACTACTACTAACAGTCTAATACTCTACAATTTTTTCCTGTCTATTGTAGAAGAAAGGTCAATTCAATACCCCAACTTCCAAGAGTAGTCGGATAATTTGGTCCAGAAAAGACTAGCTTCTACAAAGTGCAATGTCATTAGGTAGTAAAATCTACTCAGCGGTATACCAAGTAGGCAGGTTGGTGGACAATGCAAAGTTTGCTTGCAACTTACAACATCTAACTCCTGCGGCAGATCTTATTAGTTAGGAACATGTTTCTTTCTAATATCAATTACTTCCTTGAAAAAGAGCACTAAACAAGGGTTGTCATAAATCCTAAGTGTGCAAACAAAACCACTTAATTAACCATTCAGAACTTGATATATTGGGGTATGGCCAATGTTCAAACCCTGCAATTGATAAGAAAAACTGACCAACCCTACTTCAAATCCATGAATAAATACATGTCTGACAATCAATAAAAGAAAAAAAAAAAACAGCTTATCCAGACACTGCAAGACAAAAATGGATACTTTAAATCCAGTAATGGTGAAAATAAGAATAGCAGATGCAAACATAAACAGCACAAATATAGCAAGAAAAAATTTTGCAAATAAATAAACTACTTTGATTATACTAATAATAATACTAATTTTTTAACTCTCTTTTCCACCAAATTTTGAACAAAAACAAAGGAACATAATATAAAGTTTATGTTTTTACATAACAAAGAAAAATGAAAGAAAACAAACAAGCTTCTAAATCCTAACTGACCAGTTGAGACAATTTTTTCTCTCTATCCAACCACTGGTAATTGAATAAAATTCCCCGCCAACCCTAATCATGTACAAAGGCCCTAACACCATATTTTTTTCCCCTTTTGAAGACTTACCTGAGATCAAAATTATCAAAGACCTCGCCATTTTGGGCTCGGGACGGGCACCGTTGGTGAAAGCGGGAATCCTAACTGACCTGAATTTGGAGAAAATAGCAAGCTTGGGGAGAGTAAAGAATACGGCGACCGTGGGGAATTCAGGCATCCGAATGGTAGTGGCGATGATGGTAACTGTGTCTGGATCATCCCCGTTGATGATACTTGCGGCGGTTGTTGTTGCTGCTGCTGTGGCTGTTGCAGAGGAGGCGGCAGCGGCGGTGTTTGCTGCTGCTGTTGTTGCTGTTGTTGTGGGACGGTCAAGTTGTTCCAACGGGGTGAAACCAGTGGGGCCAATGGAGGGAACCCTGAGAATTGCTTTGGATTGGAATCAACAGTGGCGGACACGGTGCTCTGGAGGTACCGCATATAGGCTGAGACAGGGGATTCGGCCGCCGCGTGAACAGACGGAAATGGCGGGAGCGGCGACAGAGGCGCCGCAGCAGGTGGCCTTTGAATGAAGCTATTACCAGTGGGGCCAACGATAGGAGGGTTAGGTTGAGAGCATCCAGAAGGATTCATGTTGGGTACAGCGCAATTAATCATGGGAGGACGGTTGCTAACGTGCGACAATGGGGGAGGT
Organism: Heritiera littoralis; assembly: GCA_031772115.1. Taxonomy (NCBI): domain Eukaryota; kingdom Viridiplantae; phylum Streptophyta; class Magnoliopsida; order Malvales; family Malvaceae; genus Heritiera; species Heritiera littoralis. The sequence goes on from JAPDPK010000023.1 coordinate 6,604,843, forward strand.
CGGATCCTCTGGAGTCGAGAGCTTTGCGGCTTGGGTTGTTGGATAGGCGGAGGAGTAGGAAACCGCTCGTGAGCCGGTGAACCGGTTAGCTTCTGCACGACATCCCTGAAGTCATTTTTGTTGATATTGTAAACAGGCGGCTGGTGCTGTTGAGCCTGGAGACCGCTTTGGTTAGGATTCTGAGGCTGGGAGGGTTGAGGTGGCAGCCCCTGAGTGAGGCTCTGGGTCTGGTCAAAGGAAGGTTTTTTGATGAAAGGAGGGGCGTTGGTGGCAGCGGAGGGCTTGGAAATCTTATGGGAGAACTTGTTGAGGTGTTTAAGGTAATGATCTCGATTGTTAGTGTTGTTGGCGTTGGAGCTACTGCTGCTACTGCTGGTGGCGGTAGAGTCACCAGAAGAGAGACAGCTTTTGTCCATTTTTAACCCAAAAAAACCCGACCCTTCTCTATCGCTCTCTAGATCTGTAATGATCCGCTGTTTAAGTAAGCTAAAATCTAAATATCTGTGATCTAGCAGGCGCAGCAGCTATTGCTTTGGGTAGGTTTTCTCTTTGTGGTGGGCAAATCTTCGTCTTTGTGGTTGTGGCAGACTTAAGGGGTCGGCAAGTAGGGACAAAGCCAAGGAAAGAGATGGAGAGATTTAAAAGACATTTACTACCGAGCATTTGAAGAGAGAGAGGCAAACAAAAGAAACAAATTTGCAAAAGAACGAATCTGTCTGTGTCTGTCTACTGGGTCTTCGCCTTTGTGGCGCTGTCTAATCTCCCCCCCCTTTAATTTTTTTCAGTTTTTTCGAGGCTTCAAAAGAACAAAAAAACAAGCCCCGTAAAAGAAGCCACGCGTACCTCTCACTCAAATCTCTACGGCCTTATCTAATCCTTGCTGGGTTACTGTTTGAGTAGATAGTGAATGTGGGCAGCAGGCGTCAAAACACTGTTCACTGTCGTGTTGCCGATAGACTAGTAGCACTACTTTCACGGTCTCGTTTCCCTGTAAATCTTTCTGCTTCGACAACTTATTTACCACATTTCCTTTCTGCCTTTTTTTTCCTGGGTTGATAATGATGGGCAAGAAGATGCTTACTTAACTTGGTGGCAGAAAAGAGAACAGTAATTGAATTTTATTGGGTGTTCGAAAGCTCTTTAATTGTGTGATTAATGGGTGTTCGGTTTTTCCAGCGAAGAAAAATAATTGCTCCACTTTTTTGCTCTTGGAATTTCGGAATCTGGTCAAAGTTCCGTTGCGAGAATGAATGTGAAACGGACCGCAGATTTTCAATCTAAGTTGGCCCTTATTCCCTGCCGTACCTCTTCTTCTTTAGGCTCCAAAACAAGGCTGCAAAAAGGTCTTCTGTAATCCAAGAACACGTAGAACCGTTGGTAAGGAGCTGTTTTAGCTTAATCAGAGATTTTAAGTTCGAATCCTGAGTATGCAGTTGTGTTAAAACTCTTAAGGGAGAGTTTTGTCGTTCTTTGGGTCCTATCCAATTCGAATCCGGATTAGTCTTATATCAAAATGGTGTAGGGAACCGGATGATTTACACAAAAAAAAAAGGTCTTCTGTAAATTATCTCCCTGTCCTCACCCTCCCATTCTCCCATTCTGCCTCGGCCCCCCACCCGCACCTCAGCTCAATCTTTCTCATTTTTCAGTGTGATCTCTGATTCAAAGTAGCAAGCCTTAAAATCTGCGTTCGAGACATGGATCCTCTTTAAAGAAATGAGAACATTTTTGAATGGGTTTTTGCATTTTCTTGACCACTTTTTTATAAGTGACATTCGAATTCAAATTTTATGTTATGTCGTATTTTTTATTTACTCGCTCAACTAAAAAGTTGTTGACAACTTATAACTGGTTTAAATGATTCAAAACTTGCATGGTCTCGGTACGTGCTGGATTAATGAGTTGATTGGATGTTGCATGGATTCAACTTGGAAGAATCCTACAAGTTTTGAGAGGGCAAGTCATTATTTCAGTCAAATTAAAAAGAAGTACTCAAACCTCAAGCAGAAGTTCTTTGCCCGTTGGCATCACTTATTTCATGTAGCTAACAACTTGTTCAAAAAGGGAGACAAGAATCTGTGAAACAATTATCATGCGGGGCACTTTTGAGAGGCAAATGCAGGCCATAAGTCCATACTCTCTGCTAACTTTTTCTCTGTTTTATATGAATTTGTATTGATTAAAGCATGTTGCTGTTTCAAGTCCCGGGGTAGTAAGCAAAGCACTATGCAATCTTTCTTCAAAAGCATTTTACACTCGGCTTCCTTCGTTAGATGCCACCCAATTTACTTACTTTCCTTTTTTTTTTTGCGGTAAATTACTTACTTACCAAATTCAAATGCAGCTAAATTTTATAAAAGTGCATTGCAAATGCAACGTAAAACAACCGAACGTTTGGTGAAAATTTTGGAAATATACTTGTTTGTTTTTTTTTTTTCCGTTTATGATCGTTTTAACATTAAAAAACCATCGCAGATCAAAATGTGGTTTATTCGTTTATATTTTCAAACAAACTCGTTCAAAATTTGTTTGAAACTCCATTGTTTAATAAATCATTTTGTGTTTGTTTATGCTTCGATAATAATAAATTTTTAAATTACATAGTTACTTTTAAGTTATCTTAATATATAATTATCAAACTTACATATTTATATAAGATTTTTTAATTTTGCATAATATATATTAAGGTGAATACAATTTATTTGTATAATTTTTATATTGAAAGGTTCTAAACAGACTCATTTTTTTCTTCTTACACCCACTTTTATTTGTGTTGTTAAATAGTAAAACAAAAAAAAAGATAGGATGCATAAAGAAAAAACAAGGTTCATTTACAATTTTTTTTAATTTAGTATTTACGAACATATTTATTTAATATTCATAAACACATATTTATGAACATGTTCGTTCAATATTTACGAACATGTGTATGTGAGCATGTTCAATACTGTTCGCAAACCAAATATTAACAATATTAAAAAATAAACAGACGAATACAAACATGATAACATTCATTCATATTTGATTTGCTTATATTTCTAATTACAAATTGATATAATAATAAAATATATTTCAAAACCCATAATGATTTTAATTTTATCAATCAATATTTGATTTTTGAAAAATTATTAAGTGTAAAATTTTAAATATATGAATCCTAAGTTTAATTTAATTAATTCATTTAATGTTTATTTAAAGATAATTTTTAATATATTTATCATTCGAATGTCAATACTTATATTCATTTTGCTTATTCATATGTTACAGTCTCCATTGTACTAGAATCCATCACTCTGATTAGGGATGACAATGGGTATCCTATAAATGGGTATCCGACACAATTCGATCCGTTTAAGTAGGGTTAGGGAATTATATAATCGAGTTCGGGTAGTAAAATTATTACCCATCATGAGTTCGGGTAATTATTTTAGGGTGCTCCTTATCCGAATCCGATTATAAATAATAATTAATATAATATAATATTTATATTTTTATATATAAATTATTTATTATTAATGTTGTATTTAATTAAATTAAGTCATTAAATATTATTATTATTATTAACTTTAATTTATTTTTATGAATTCAATTAAATTTATTTTTTAATTAAGTTATTCCAAAATTGATTTTAAATTTAAATTTAAAAATCAAACTTTGACTTAATAAACATGTAGTTAACGGGTTCGAATAGTTAAACGGATATTTTTTATTTTATAATGTTAGGATTCAGGTAACATAAATCAAAATAATCGAGTAGTTAATCAGGTTCGGATATTATAAAAATTAATCGAGTTCGAGTATCTTATATTTATCGGATACACAATCCGTTTACATTCTTAACTTTGATATTGAAAAATGCATCTTTTATATATAAAATGTTGTCCAGAGAAAAAATAAACAAAACTAAGATAAAATTTAGAGATATTTTCAACCTTTATATATATATAAACATATTTTAGCCACAAATTAAAAACTAATGTAAAACCTTTGATTCTTCTTCACCACTAACTATGAAAAACTAGATGCCAATAAAAAAAATAAATAGTCTACAAATTGTCAAAATTATTTTACCACAAAGGAGGAAAATTCCTTCCAAGATGCTGTTACTTTATAGAAAAACTGACTGACTGCCGTGCAAATTCCCCATAGCTTCCACTTAGAAAGATTGCTAAACCAAGAACGATTTTGCCTTTTGACCTTTTTTAATACAAGTAACTTTAAAAAAAAGTAAAATAGTAGTAATATTCAAATGAATTTATTTATTTTATTTATAATTTTCTCTGGATTTAATACTATTAAACTGAGTTAACAACTAGTATTAGACAAACAATTAAGGCTTAATTGAAATGGACTACCTTCTCAGGCAGACAGCAACACAGAGTTCTGTCTGTTTCTGAGATGACTGATGTGGGCCTCATCACCATAAAGACAAAGAAGATTGAACCAATTTCTTTAAAATATTTCGTAGTACAAAATTCACATGTCATGTTCTGTTACCTAAGCCTCGAGCCTTTGACCGGTTGTTCAACTTGTTCGCCCATTACTCTTCAAAGTTGAACAATCGTTTTCTACTTTTCTGCATGTATATTATATTTAATTCAAACAATAAGAAACAATAATTCCATTTAATTATTATTAAACTTGGATATTTGATCAAGGGTGACCGTTGGGCCATGTGGGCTCCCACCCTGGGCCAGAGTATAGCTGAACTGTGAAAGGAAAAGATATGCACCAAACCTACCCACGCTATCGATGCTAATCTTACAGCTACTGATATTTTATGTCGAGTGAGAATTGACTTCAGATCTCAAAATAATAATAATAATAATAATAATGATAATGATAATAATAATAATATAAAAATGTCATGTTTGAAAAAATAAACCAACAAAGAGATAATGAACTATTCAAATGTTTGTATTTAATAGGATTATCCGAATTTAAGAGAATTTTTTCACATGTTAGTACATATTTGTTTTGCCTTTTAGGTTTAATGTTCAACATACCGGCCCTCAAACTTTAATAAAAAAAAGAATTAAGCCTATAATAATTTGTTTGTTCAAATAATATTATACTATTTATTTTTCTTTAATTATTATAATAAACTTTTTAAATCAATTGAAAAAAAGTCAAATTGGAACAACTTTATTTTTTTATCGATTCTAAAAAATTTATGATTACATTTAAAAAGAAAAAAATATTATAACTTTATTTACACGTAATGACATATCACAAGATTAATTTTATTTTATTTTTGTTAAAGTTAGGAAATATATTTAGATACCATGTCTCCTTTTTACACATTTGATTAAGGATTTATATATGATGCATCAATAGTGCATAGTATCTATACACTATCAATACATCAGAGATTGATACGTTATCAATAAACCGTTAGAGCAAATTGAAAAAAATTTATTTTTATTTACTTTTAAGGCATAGCATTTTTTTAGTTTGGTTATTAATGATATGTTAATGATATATTAATAGGATAATTATTACATACACTGACAGTGGAGTTTTTTTACTCCACAAGCAACGTTAAGATCATGACACATGTCCTATTTTATTTATTTTAATATTTTTATAGGACACATGTCATGATCTTAACGCTGCTTGTGGAATAAAAAAACTCCACTGTCAGTGTATGTAATAATTATCCATATTAATAATGTATAAATATTATATACTTTTTTCTGGTCTTTGACCCTCCGGTTTCCGCTTTATGCGACTACTCCAGAGTCGAGAAACTGTCAGGCCACATGGAAGTGGGGCGCTATATACTTTTAGTATATCATATATAGATCCTTTGATTAATTATTCTTGCCTTTTTTTCTATTTGATTTCTATTGAATGAGTCCAAAATGGCAATGAAACATGATGATTATTAATTAAAACGGTAGCTAAAGAAATATTCCATTAGATACTCCTGCTGCAAACTTAAGATATGATGTTAGATATCATCATCTAGAATGAAACTTCATCAACGGCCTAAACTACAGTGCAGGTTTACTAACTGACTAGTAGGTCCACCGACAAATTCAGAGCATAAGCCTTTAGGAGGCCAGGCCGAAATGTTACTTTGTTAGTGCCCAACCAAACAAGGGATAAGGATTTTACTTGAATAAGAAGATAAGTAGTTTAGATTTAATAATTTGTGTATATATTTTGCATTTGTGTCATATCGAATTATAATTGTGTAATGTAAATTATGAAAATTATCTTGTCAAATTTTTTTTCTAACATGTCGAATATAAAATATTTTTTTTACTTTTAATTAACTTTATATATAATATTTATAAATTTTAAAATGTTTCATTTTTATATTTTTATATATTTTTTAAATTTTTTATAATTGTATTGTGTGTAAAATTATTAGACCTCAACAATTAACTTAGACCTACCTTCTAGCAAACTTGGTCCAGACCCAATTCCCAAAAGAAGCATGATGGCCCTGAAATAAGCTTAGAGAAGCCCATAATTCTCAAGCCTGAAAATCTCAAATTGCTGTTAGCTGAGCACGGGCTGTTGTACATACTCAGGCTCAGCATAAATAATTGGAAAGAGAGATCAGACAGATATGCAGCAAAATCTTATTTTGATATTTATTATTGTTTTGGGGATCCAACGTATCCAGCACAATCTAATTAATAAACAATTTCACATTTTTTCTAACATTTAGAAAAAAATTTGAATCTTAGAGTCTTCATTATTGAAAAAATTTTATCATTTATTACTCTTTATAAGAATAAAATTATCTCAAACAATAAAATAGATTGTTGACATCTAATTTTGTCCCTTTTTGTTATTATTACTATTATTATTATTATTTATTTATATTTATTTTTATTATTTGTATTATTATTATCATTATTATTTTCTTTTTTATTATTATTATTATTATTATTATTATTATTATTATTTATATTATTATTTATATTTTTATTTTATTTTATTTTTTTGGTCTAATCAGTCCATAACCCTGTCACCCATCCCATCACCGCCGGCCACCAGCTACCCCTGCCAACTGCCGGTTAGCCCATCCCATCTATGCCAATCTCTACTTCTTTTAATGACCACGATTCTTGACCTAAAGGAGGGGAAGCTGGAAGCTCTCCCCATTTTACCCGAAAACCCAGAAACCCACAAAACGGCCTCCCAAGCCTCCACTCACAGCCACCCGAGCCACCATCACACTATTCATCATCACCACCGTGAACCCAACCGACACCTCCTCTGCCTCTGTCAAGGCCACCATCACCGAACCGACAACCCCACAAACCACAACCACCCGAAAAACCCCAGATCTGAGAACCCCAAATATCAGATCTGAAACATAAACCCCAATCCGAACCTGCAAAAAAAAGAAAACAAAAAAAAAACCACAAGCAAACCACAGCCACAACCAGATCTAAAACAAAAAAACAAAAAAAAGGGAAAAGGCTTTCGAGGAGTTCAGATCTAGAGGCTAGGGTGATTTTTAGGAGAAACGGGGTTCGGAATCGGGTTCAGGAGGCAGTGAGGAGTCGGAAAAGAGGAAGCTTTTTTCATTTTGGCCACCGGCGACGGCGGCCAGCGGCGGTGACGGCGGCCGGAAATCGCCCGGCCGGAATCGGGGGAAGGCAGAGAGGGGAGAGATTTTTTTTTAGAAATCTGTAAAAGTGAAACAAAAAAATAATAAAGGGGGTATTTATAGAAGAACAGAACGACGTCGTTTTGACCCTGGGAGAAGATCCGCGCGCCGACCCGACCCGACCCGGAACCCGTGACCCGCGCACCCGACCGGCCAGCGACGCAGGATCCGCGCGTCGCCCGCGGATCCGACCCGACTCACCCGCGTCCGACCCGTGCCGCTTCAGAGGAAAAGCCCGGGCGACCCGCGACCCGCTCACCCGCTCCGACCCGCTCAGCTTCAGCCCAGCAGCATCTGGCCCATCCGTGGCCTGTTTGGGCCTTCAAATTTGGGCCCACTCCAAGTGCTTTTGGGCTCAATTTTCTTGGGCTGTTTTGAAAGGGTTTCCTTTGGGTCCAAGTCCAAAAATCATTTAGGTAATTTAGTAATTTTGATTTCTTTTAATTTAGTAATTTTTGATTTGGATTATTATTATTATTATTATTATTATTATTATTATTATTATTATTATTATTATTATTATTATTATTATTATTATTATTATTATTATTATTATTATTATTATTATTATTATTATTATTATGCATGTTGTAAAATAAAAGTCTTTTTGAAAAAAATTTTTATTTGTATTTTCCTTAATTATTATTATTGATTAGAAAATGTTTTTAAAAATAATGAAATTTAAATTTGAGTAAATGATAATTTGAGTGAATAATAAAAATTAAATTTAATTAAATATTTGCCCGATGATGGGATGTCATGAAACTCACAAGTAGTGATTTCTTGACTGATCCCTAGGTGAGAAGAATCTACTAAATGTTACCAGAGTATTGGGATATTTAGTATGATTTTTCAATAATTTACATTTTTTATTAAAATAAAAATAAATGATTTTTTTTTAAGAAAGGAAAAGGAAATTAATAAAATTTAAATTTAAATGAATATTTCCGATGATGGGATGTCATGAAACTCACAAGTAGTGATTTCTTGACTGATCCCTAGGTGAGAAGAGTCGTACTAAATGTTACCAGAGTATTGGGATATTTAGTATGATTTTTCAATAATTTATTTTTTATTAAAAATAAAAATAAATAAGTTTTTTAAAAAAAGAAAATTGAAAAAAGGAAATTAATGATAAAAATTAAATTTAATTAAATGAATTCCGATGATGGGATGTCATGAAACTCACAAGTAGTGATTTCTTGACTGATCCCTAGGTGAGAGAAGTTCACTAAGTGTTACCAGAGTATTGGGATACTTAGTGCAATTTTTCAATAATAAGAATTTTTATTTAAAATAAACAAAGAAACATTTATATAAAAAATTTACTTAAAAAATTCATTTGCATCACTCATAATCTGTTTGCATCATATGCATTCATAAGAATTTTTGGAAGCAAGTGTGAATCTTCCGATGATGAGATTCTACAGAACTCACAAGTAGTGATTCTTAAGAAATCTCTAGGTGAGGAAATTATCCGAAACGCTACTAGAGTATTGGGGTACTTCGAAATAATTTTCAATATAAAAGATTTTCACTTATTTCAAATAAAAAAATAATATTTAAATGTTTCAAAATTAAAAGAATAAAATTGATTGCAATAAAATAGGAATTATTTTTAAATATTAATTCAAGACCATTTTATTGAAACTAAAAGATAACACATGATTATTATGGTACCGTTTTTAACGGGCGTCGTGGGGGTGCTAATCCTTCCCCACGCGTAACCGTACCCCCGAACCCAATTTTTGTTTCGCAGACCAAAAGATTATCTTTTTAATAAAACTTAATTAATTTTGAGATTTTGTTGAAAAGATAAACATTTTCAGGTGACCAATCACACCTAGACAAAAAAGATTGGTGGCGACCCCATTTTTGTTTTTAAACGCTTTTTTTCGAAAATCGTCGAGCGCGAAGCCGTTACGACAGCTTGGCGACTCCACTGGGGAAGCTTTTTGAGGGTCAAGCTATTTATTGATCATGTGTTATACTAAGTTTTAATTTAAAGGTTTTAATTAATATTTAAATTTAATTTCTTTAATTTTAAATAATTTGTTGCATTTGTGTGAATAAGTTATTATGTTTGTTTTATGGCATTCTTTATCTTGTATATATTATTCTTAATAAATTGTTGGGGTAGAATAAGGGTTATGGTTTGATAAATGTTCTCTCATACACACACTTGCACTTGCATCTGCATAACATGAGCTCTATACCCGGGTTCAGTCCTTCTTAGGAGGGAGTAGAGTACCTTTGCTCTCGTGAGGTAATCACCTCCGCAATGGCAATCGAAATACTCCCACTCAAATTAAATCTTACTAGTCCAGTGTGGACGACAGTGAGGTATAATTTGGGAACCTTTAGATTTGAAAACCCAGCTCAGCATATAGAAAAACCTAAGAGGCCAGCCTTAGGTAGAGCCATGTCCAATTTTTGTAGAAATTATCCCGATATTAGGACACAAGAGGGAATATTATTTGACCCCATTTCTTGTATCAATAATAAAGGTATTATGGATTTTGGTTTGAATTGTCCATAATTAAAGTCTTAGAAATTTTTCTTGTTTTTCAAAAAGGATTTTTCAAAAAATAATAATAATAATAATAAAATTGTGGAAAGAGATTTTGTAGAATAAAAAGAAAGAAATCTAAGTTTTAATAAAAAAAGGAAAGTGTGAGAAAAATAATAAAACAAACTTTTTTTTTTCAAAATAATGGGAATAATTTTTCTTTAAAAAAAAAAAGAGAAGAGGGATTTCTTTCAAAAACATGGACTTAAAAATGGGAATAAATGGAAAATACGAAGAGAGCTGACGTTTATTTTTAAAATAAAGGTAAAATAGAGTTAACAAAATCTTTCATTGATTTTTCTTTTTTCCTTTTCTGAATAATTTAAAGAATAAGTTGACAAGAAAAAAATAAAGAAAAAAATTTTTTATTTTTGGGTTGTATAGGAGTTTTAATGAAAATATAAAAATAAAAAAAAAGTTTTTTCCTTTTCTTGATTATCTCATAAAAAAAAAATTTTTTTTTGAACCAAAAGATGTCAATAAAAAATTGTCCTTGAATTTGTGTGGAAAAGAATTCAAAAAAAAAATAGTTTGATTTGGAATAAAAATGAAATAAAGTTAATTTTTGAAAAAAAAAGAATCAATAGGGGATGTGAATTTTAGGAAAAATAGAAAATAAAAAGAAAATTTTAGTGATAAAAGAAAATGTTTGATTTAGAATAAAAATGAAATAAAATCAATTTTTGAAAAAAAGAATAGAATAGGGAATGTGAATTTTATTTTTTAGAAAAAAATAGAAAACAAAAAAATTTTTTGGTGATCAAAGAAAAATGATTTCTAGAAAAATGAAGAAGAATGCTCAGGTTTAGTTAGGAATTCCATCTTTCTTGCATGATTAGATTAAGGAATAATAAGATTAGTGTCTAGGTATTGTGAATACAAATATTCGTTTTTCTCAAGCATGTTAGGGACATATATCGTTTTAATTCATTTCATCATCATTGTGTATATATATGTTGATAGTCATGTCATTTGCATTTTAGAATCATGAAAGTTAGGTGAAATAAAACAAAATTTGATCTTCATTACCGTTGCATTGTGTATAAATTACATTTTGTATAACATCATGTCTAAAAAAAGAATATGTTTTTTCTCATAGAAAAATTAAAAACAAAGGAAAAAGAGAGAGAGTTTTGAAACAAGCTTGGTATGGTTCAAGGTTATTCTTCAAATTCTCTTACTTGTTTCGGACTTGACCTCTTAAGTTAATAAGTGAATATGGTAAATAAAAGGCAACTTTTAGTTTGAACTTTAGTACGCATTTTACATTGTTGAATCACATTTTGTAGATAAGTCTTTGAGAAATTAGACTAAGTTTTTACAATCTTGAATTTGTTTATTTTTTTATTTTATTTTCCTTTTTATCAAATTTATGTACATGTGTTATTGATTGATTATTTTCATTGAAATTATTCCTCCCTAAGATTTGGTTAAAGTGAAGACCTAAATACCTAACATGTAAAATCAAGAAAGTTATGCAAATTAACAAAAAAAAAAAAAAGAAAATTTGTTCCATTTCATGTTTCAAGATAAAAAGAATAGATTTTTGTCATGCATGTCATTTGCATACATGTCATTTGCATACATATACAAATAACATGATTTTCATAAAAAGATTTGTTTGTTCCAAAAAATTTTGAAAGAAATAAGATAAGGTTTTTCTAATTAGAAAATTGTAGTAATAAGGTTCCAAGGCTTCTCGACCATCAAAGGTTACAAAGCAGATCGGGGCTCTCACAAGTACAGGTCATGGAAGAAGGACAAGCTAGTCGAATGGAGAAGATAGAAAAGGCGCAAGAAGAGATGAAGGGGCAATTGGCTGCAATGCTGGAGATGATGACTAAAATGAATAGAGGAAAAGAACCAGTAGGGGAAGCAACTGCTCAAGAAAGGTGGGCACAAGACGGTGAACGTTCATATCCACAGAGTCCTATTCCACCCCAAGTCCATACTTAACAGCATATGCTATTTGCGGGGCACGACATTCCAAACTTCAGAAGGAACCCATCAGACCCGATCTCTGTCCATGATTCAGGGGATCCTAAAGAACAAGAGAAATTGAAGACGGGTGTATCAACAATGAAAAGGAGCTTAAAGCCTCAGACGAAGTTAGATCTCCTTGAAGAGAGGTTACGAGCTATTGAAGGGATGAATTTATATGGCTCTTTGGATGCACGTGAGCTCTGTTTGGTACCGGGTGTAGTTATCCCACCAAAGTTCAAGGTTCCAGAATTTGAAAAGTATGATGGGACCAAATGCCCGATAACTCATATCAAGATGTACTGTCAGAAAATGGCTGCCTATGCTCAAAATGATGAATTATTGGTGCATATTTTTCAAGATAGTCTTACCGGATCAGCTGCCAGGTGGTACACCCAACTAGATCGAGCCCATATCCGCTCATGGAAAGAATTGGCTCGAGCATTCATTGCTCAATACAAGCACATTGAAGATTTAGCACCAGACCGTCTGTCCTTACAGGGCATGAGGAAGAAACATGAGGAGAGCTTTAGAGAATATGCTCAAAGGTGGAGGGATGTAGTTGCCCAAGTTCAACCGCCCCTCACAGAGAAAGAAACGGCCATCTTGTTCGTTAACACACTCCCAGCACCGTTTTATGAAATGATGGTCGAAAATGCCACAAAGAATTTTGCAGATATGATGATCTCCGGTGAAATTATAGATAATGCAATCAAGAGTGGCAAGCTTGTAGGAGATGATGCCATGAATATAAGAAAAGGGGACACATCGGGGAATGAAGAAGATGTTCATGCCATGAATTATGAGGGACAACATGTGGGAGATTTTGCTCCCTATCATCCTTATCCAATGTATCAAACCCACTACCCCACCATAAATTATATCCCTCCAAGTTTGAATATTCATCAGCCAGTCCCACAGTCCAGTTGGCAAATGGGTTTCCAAACACCTATGCCTACCCAAAGTAACCAAAGAGGATCTCGAAACAAACGGAGGAGGATCGACATCGATCCGATTCCTTGGTCCTACTCTGAAGTATTTCAATACCTTCTTGAGAACCAACTTGTTACCCAGTTCAATTAAAGCCTTTGGAACCTCCATATCCAGAATGGTATGACCCAAATGCTCGATGTGATTATCATAGTGGAAATACGGGTCATTCGATAGAAAGTTGCCCTGCTTTCAAGCACAAGGTGCAAAGTTTGATTAGATCTGGTTTGTTGGACCTTGGGACAAAAGAAGGAACGGGTTAACCATGCTGCAGTATGATTGCAAAAGAAGACTTTTTGGTTGGTCATTCATGATGGTATAAAGTTGTTTCTTTTTGTAGTGCTCATAAATTGAAAAGCGCTTTTGTGTATTGACTTTCATTTATCTTTTGTCATTTCAACAGAGTAATCGATGCATTTTCATTACATTTTCTCTCCCCTCCTAAATCTTATATTTTTGTGCATTCGCCTATATTTTACCTTTTTCTCCTTCTTTTGGCTTATAAATGATTAATTTCCATTCTTCACCCAATTTTGTTGTTAAATGATGAATATGAAGTTGATTATGATAATAATCTAGGATAAAACTTTAAAATTCTATTTGTATTGACAATTTTGTCCCCCTTGATCGATGGGAATGTTGAAGTCAATAGACGAAGTGTACACAAGGAAAGTAGACTTTTCACAAGGTTGTAATGGCTCAGTAAATAATTCTTTGATGAGAGTATTTACGTTTGAAATGAGAAATGGCCATCTTTGGTTTACCCTTCACACATGAGAAAAATTATCCGTCGTCACCCCTTTTGAGCCTTATAGTTATATATGTTTTTTTTAAGAAACCTGCCAAGGATCACCCTCCACATTGGGGGGCAAAATTGAGAAAAATGAAGTAAGATTTGCCCACGAAAAAGTTTCAAGTCATTAGAAATCTAGGGGCAAGATAAAGAAAAAGATATCTTCATGCTGGAATTTCTCAAAAAAAAAAAAGGGAAATGAGGAAAAGAGTGAATCAAAAGAAAAAGAAATGAACGGAAAGGGAAACGAGAAACCAAAGAAGAATAAACAAAAAATGGGGTAGAATGCTAAAGTTCTTAAAATGATGAAAAATGATCCTATGGCTTGAAACCCTTGAAACACGTATTTTGGGCCTTATTATCCATTCTTTCAGAACCTCAAAACCCGGCCTACATTACGTACCTTAAAAGTCCATTTTGATCAAATTTGAATGCTTGAGTTAAGGAATCATATATTGAGCCTAGACATGTTACAAGTTCATGATTTGGACTTTGATAAGTGTGTTGATTATGGAAAAGTAGGGTTCTTGAAGAAGAATGAAAATGTAAAAAGAAAAATGATGAAGAAAATAAAAAAAGAAAAAAGAAAAATGAAAAAAGAAAAAGCTAAAAAAAAAAAAGAAAGAAAAAAGAAAGGAAGGAGAATAAGAAGGGGCTTAAGTTGAAAACCTGAAAGGGCGATTTGAGTCAAAAGAAGAATGGAGGATTTGGCTAAAATCTTGAGAAGATAGCCTTTCATAAGGGAAACCAGTCCTATTTGATGATTTCATGAAGTGGGGGGCAAAGCATTGATGGAACCAAAGTGATTAGAATGTCAATCAAATAGAATTTTGGGAAAAATCCTAGATTAGTTTATCAAGATTGATTAAATATTCATTGTTTAGTATTGTTACCTTCCTTGGCCTCTGGAAATTGCCTGTTTTTCTTAGTTAAATTTGTTCTTGTTTACTTCTTCATAAATGTCCATCCTTCAACTTTTGGCCAATCTGCATACTCATGATTATTGAAAGAAATGTGATGGCATTGCATTCATTATAAAATTGAAATGATGATAAATAAGTGATTGACAATGTTTGTGAAAGCCCGATGCATTACAAAAGAGGAAAGTTAAAAATGATACGGGGCAAAGAAGGAAAAGATGAGAATCATGGGAAGGTTTGTAAGTGTGCCGAAGCAATATGAATGTGTGATCAAATGGTGAAAAATGAACAAGGATTAATGGTGTTTCGTGAAATTAGTGGATGTACAGGATGTGCGGAAGCTTATGATTTGAAAAGATTCAAAAATGGTGAGAATGATGGTCTTGTGAACCCTATTACTGCAACTTTCGATTTCTTTTATTTTTTCCTTTTCTTTTTCTTTCCCTTTTTCTTATTTCTCGATATTTGCATTGCATTCATCACATGCATTCAAAAAAAAAAAACAAATGAAAATTTCACCTTTAAGTAACAAAGTTGGTACAGTCTTGGTCAAAAAGAGAGGCAAAACACAAGAAAAAGGAAGCGAGATTTTGAAATTTCAGGATAAGATGGTAAGATTTTCAAAGTGAAGAGTTTTAAAAGGATGATGTATCAAGAAGCTGAGTATTTGGATGTGAATCTCCAATTCAGAAAATTTCAGGTGTGAATCTCTGAATTTCTACGTAAAATTTGGATGTGAATCTCCAAAACTAAATTAAAATTTCGGGTGCGAATCTCCGAATAATTTTTTGGATGTGAATCTCCAAGTTAAAATTTTGGGTGCGAATCCCTAAGTCAAATTTTTGGGTGTGAATCCCCAAGTCAAATTTTTAGGTGTGAATCCCCAAGTCAAAATTTTCGGATGTGAATTCCCGAAACCAACAATCGGACGAGAAATTCCCGATATAAATTATCCAGATGAGAATTCCTGGATGTTTGGGTGTGAATCCCTAAGTCAAAATTTTCGGATGTGAATTCCCGAAACCAACAATCGGACGAGAAATTCCCGATATAAATTATCCAGATGAGAATTCCTGGATGTTTGGGTGTGAATCCCTAAGTCAAAATTTTCGGATGTGAATTCCCGAAACCAACAATCGGACGAGAAATTCCCGATATAAACTATCCAGATGAGAATTCCTGGATGTTTGGGTGTGAATCCCTAAGTCAAAATTTTGGGATGTGAATTCCCGAAACCAACAATCGGACGAGAAATTCCCGATATAAATTATCCAGATGAGAATTCCTGGATGTTTGGGTGTGAATCCCTAAGTCAAAATTTTCGGATGTGAATTCCCGAAACCAACAATCGGACGAGAAATTCCCGATATAAATTATCCAGATGAGAATTCCTGGATGTTTGGGTGTGAATCCCTAAGTCAAAATTTTCGGATGTGAATTCCCGAAACCAACAATCGGACGAGAAATTCCCGATATAAACTATCCAGATGAGAATTCCTGGATGTTTGGGTGTGAATCCCTAAGTCAAAATTTTCGGATGTGAATTCCCGAAACCAACAATCGGACGAGAAATTCCCGATATAAATTATCCAGATGAGAATTCCTGGATGTTTGGGTGTGAATCCCTAAGTCAAAATTTTCGGATGTGAATTCCCGAAACCAACAATCGGACGAGAAATTCCCGATATAAATTATCCAGATGAGAATTCCTGGACGTTTGGGTGTGAATCCCCAAGTTAAATCTTCGGATGTGAATCCCCGAAACAGAAATTTCGGATGTGAATCCCCGAAATGAAAATTTCTTGAAGTGAATACCTAGACTTTCGGATGCGAATTCTCGAAATGAAATGTTAGATATTTGGATGTGAATCTCCAAAACAAAATTAAAATTTCGGGTGCGAATCTCCGAATCAAATTTTGGATGTGAATCTCCAAGTTAAAATTTTGGGTGTGAATCCCTAAGTCAAATTTTCGGGTGTGAATCTCCGAATCAAAATTTGGGATGTGAATCTCCAAGTTAATTTTTCGGATGTGAATTCCCGAAACCAACAATCGGATGAGAAATTCCCGATATAAATTATCCAGATGAGAATTCCTGGACGTTTGGGTGTGAATCCCCAAGTTAAATGTTCGGATGTGAATTCCCGAAACCAACAATCGGACGAGAAATTCCCGATATAAATTATCCAGATGAGAATTCCTGGACGTTTGGGTGCGAATCCCCAAGTTAAATGTTCGGATGTGAATTCCCGAAACCAACAATCGGACGAGAAATTCCCGATATAAATTATCCAGATGAGAATTCCTGGACGTTTGGGTGTGAATCCCCCAGTCAGACTTTCGGATGCGAATTCCCGAAATGATATTTTAGATTCTCGGATGTGAATTCCCGAAATAGAAATTTTCTAAACGAGAACCCTTTAATTATTGGAAGTTAATTCCCGATTTAAGTCTAAGTTCAAAAAAAAAAGGGAAAAAAAGAGAAGAAAAAAGAAAAAAAAAAGAAAAAAAAAAAGAAAGAAAAAGAAAAATGAAAAAAGAAGAAAAAAGAAATAGAATTCCTGAAAGTTTAAATTTGAATTGAAGATCTTCAAACAAAGTTCTAGATAGGATTAAACACATCAATGATAGAACGAGATAAATGGGATGTTCGGACGAGAAATTCCCGATAGAAATTATCTAGATGAGAATTCCTAGATGTTCGGATGTGAATTCCCGAACAAATTTTTCAGATGTGAATACCTGAATTTTCGGATGTGAATTCCCGAAACAAACACCCGGATGTGAATTCCTGAGACAAAATTTCTAGATGTGAATTCCTAGATCTTTGAATGTGAAATCTTTCATTTTTAAAGTTTCAATGCCTCTGCTGCAAGAGGAGCACTTTTCAAAAAAGGAATTTAAGTCCTCCGGGCAAAAGAATTTAAAGTTTCATTGCCTCTGCTGCAAGAGGAGCTTTTCCAGAAAAAGAATTTAAAGTTTCATTGCCTCTGCTGCAAGAGGAGCACATTTTCAGAAAAGAATTTAAAGTTTCATCGCCTCTGCTGCAAGAGGAGCTCATTCAAAAAAAAAAAAGGAAAGAAGAGAATTTAAAGTTTAATTGCCTCTGCTGCAAGAGGAGCTCATTTCAAAAAAAAAAAGAGAAAGGAAATTTAAAGTTTCATTGCCTCTGTTGAAAGAGGAGTACATTTTCAGAAAAGAATTTAAAGTTTCATCGCCTCTGCTGCAAGAGGAGCACATTAAAAAAAAACAAAACAAAAAAACAAACAAACAAAAATGGATGATTTAAATTTAAAGTTTCATCGCCTCTGCTGCAAGAGGAGCGCATACAAAAAAAAAGAAGAAAAAAGAGAGAGAAAAAAAAAAAGAAAAAAAGGGAAGAAAAAGAAGAAAGAAAGAAAAAAAGAGAGAGAGAAAAGCATAGAAATGAGTCATAAGCCGGACAAAATTACTGTCGATTGTCTTTGCTCTATTCCTGATCCTCAGCAATGAGCAAAGAGGGGCAGCTGGTGACACCTAATTTTGTCCCTTTTTGTTATTATTACTATTATTATTATTATTTATTTATATTTATTTTTATTATTTGTATTATTATCATTATTATTTTCTTTTTTATTATTATTATTATTATTATTTATATTATTATTTATATTTTTATTTTATTTTATTTTTTGGTCTAATCAGTCCATAACCCTGTCACCCATCCCATCACCGCCGGCCACCAGCTACCCCTGCCAATTGCCGGTTAGCCCATCCCATCTATGCCAATCTCTACTTCTTTTAATGACCACGATTCTTGACCTAAAGGAGGGGAAGCTGGAAGCTCTCCCCATTTTACCCGAAAACCCAGAAACCCACAAAACGGCCTCCCAAGCCTCCACTCACAGCCACCCGAGCCACCATCACACTATTCATCATCACCACCGTGAACCCAACCGACACCTCCTCTGCCTCTGTCAAGGCCACCATCACCGAACCGACAACCCCACAAACCACAACCACCCGAAAAACCCCAGATCTGAGAACCCCAAATATCAGATCTGAAACATAAACCCCAATCCGAACCTGCAAAAAAAAGAAAACAAAAACAAAAAAAAACCACAAGCAAACCACAGCCACAACCAGATCTAAAACAAAAAAACAAAAAAAAAAGGGAAAAGGCTTTCGAGGAGTTCAGATCTAGAGGCTAGGGTGATTTTTAGGAGAAACGGGGTTCGGAATCAGGTTCAGGAGGCAGTGAGGAGTCGGAAAAGAGGAAGCTTTTTTCATTTTGGCCACCGGCGACGGCGGCCAGCGGCGGTGGACGGCGGCCGAAAATCGCCCGGCCGGAATCGGGGGAAGGCAGAGAGGGGAGAGATTTTTTTTTAGAAATCTGTAAAAGTGAAACAAAAAAATAATAAAGGGGGTATTTATAGAAGAACAGAACGACGTCGTTTTGACCCTGGGAGAAGATCCGCGCGCCGACCCGACCCGACCCGGAACCCGTGACCCGCGCACCCGACCGGCCAGCGACGCAGGATCCGCGCGTCGCCCGCGGATCCGACCCGACTCACCCGCGTCCGACCCGTGCCGCTTCAGAGGAAAAGCCCGGGCGACCCGCGACCCGCTCACCCGCTCCGACCCGCTCAGCTTCAGCCCAGCAGCATCTGGCCCATCCGTGGCCTGTTTGGGCCTTCAAATTTGGGCCCACTCCAAGTGCTTTTGGGCTCAATTTTCTTGGGCTGTTTTGAAAGGGTTTCCTTTGGGTCCAAGTCCAAAAATCATTTAGGTAATTTAGTAATTTTGATTTCTTTTAATTTAGTAATTTTTGATTTGGATTATTATTATTATTATTATTATTATTATTATTATTATTATTATTATTATTATTATTATTATTATTATTATTATTATTATTATTATTATTATTATTATTATTATTATTATTATTATTATTACTATTATGCATGTTGTAAAATAAAAGTCTTTTTGAAAAAAAATTTTTATTTGTATTTTCCTTAATTATTATTATTGATTAGAAAATGTTTTTAAAAATAATGAAATTTAAATTTGAGTAAATGATAATTTGAGTGAATAATAAAAATTAAATTTAATTAAATATTTGCCCGATGATGGGATGTCATGAAACTCACAAGTAGTGATTTCTTGACTGATCCCTAGGTGAGAAGAATCTACTAAATGTTACCAGAGTATTGGGATATTTAGTATGATTTTTCAATAATTTACATTTTTTATTAAAATAAAAATAAATGATTTTTTTTTAAGAAAGGAAAAGGAAATTAATAAAATTTAAATTTAAATGAATATTTCCGATGATGGGATGTCATGAAACTCACAAGTAGTGATTTCTTGACTGATCCCTAGGTGAGAAGAGTCGTACTAAATGTTACCAGAGTATTGGGATATTTAGTATGATTTTTCAATAATTTATTTTTTTATTAAAAATAAAAATAAATAAGTTTTTTAAAAAAAGAAAATTGAAAAAAGGAAATTAATGATAAAAATTAAATTTAATTAAATGAATTCCGATGATGGGATGTCATGAAACTCACAAGTAGTGATTTCTTGACTGATCCCTAGGTGAGAGAAGTTCACTAAGTGTTACCAGAGTATTGGGATACTTAGTGCAATTTTTCAATAATAAGAATTTTTATTTAAAATAAATAAAGAAACATTTATATAAAAAATTTACTTAAAAAATTCATTTGCATCACTCATAATCTGTTTGCATCATATGCATTCATAAGAATTTTTGGAAGCAAGTGTGAATCTTCCGATGATGAGATTCTACAGAACTCACAAGTAGTGATTCTTAAGAAATCTCTAGGTGAGGAAATTATCCGAAACGCTACCAGAGTATTGGGGTACTTCGAAATAATTTTCAATATAAAAGATTTTCACTTATTTCAAATAAAAAAATAATATTTAAATGTTTCAAAATTAAAAGAATAAAATTGATTGCAATAAAATAGGAATTATTTTTAAATATTAATTCAAGACCATTTTATTGAAACTAAAAGATAACACATGATTATTATGGTACCGTTTTTAACGGGCGTCGTGGGGGTGCTAATCCTTCCCCACGCGTAACCGTACCCTCGAACCCAATTTTTGTTTCGCAGACCAAAAGATTATCTTTTTAATAAAACTTAATTAATTTTGAGATTTTGTTGAAAAGATAAACATTTTCAGGTGACCAATCACACCTAGACAAAAAAGATTGGTGGCGACCTCATTTTTGTTTTTAAACGCTTTTTTTCGAAAATCGTCGAGCGCGAAGCCGTTACGACATAGATGAAGATACATGTACTTACAAAAAAAAAACCCATATCAAGCAATTTGGCCAAAGAAAAGAGGCAAAAAAAATCTTATCAGTATCATTTACTTTTTAAGGATTAAGTTTTTGTTTTTGTTTTTTTTTTTCATTTTCTAAATGTTTGTATGGTTTGACATTCACTGATCAACATTTTTTTTTGGTTAAAAATTTATGCGTGTCCATAGTTATTAAATCAATATCCATATCGTGAATTAAAATTTTATTTTTAAGAATCAAGTATCGTATATTGTATCGTAAGATACGATAAATAATTTTAAAATTAATTATAAATAATAAGATAAGTAAAAACTAAAAAAATATACATATTAATAGGATTAAGAGAGTATGTAATAAAAATAAAAAATATAATTGTTTTCAAACTCTTAACATACTCATTAATAGCATATATTTTAAATGATATTTTTATATATTTTTTACTTTTAATTTACTGATTAAAAGTTTTTTTTAACAATTTTCAAGATTAAATTATGGATAGAATATGTTTTTAAGATTTGTTAGGTCAAAAAACTATTAAAATTGAACATCAAACAAAAAACTATTAAAATTGCATTTTTAGTTGATTGGGTCAAATCAAATTTTAATTGACTCTAGCCCAATTTCACTATAAAATGTATCGAAATGTATCGGTATATTGCACTATATGTATCGATTCACTTGTATATCGATAGATACACTACTGATTCATAATAAAAATCGATTTTTTGTATTGATACGTATATATTTTATAATAAATCGAATTATATCGTATGATACGTATCACGTAATGTACAATTTTGATATCTATGCGTATGTCAAGAAATTCTATTGTTTTTATTGCGGTCCAAACAAACTTGAATTTAAAAATTCGTTTGAAAATCCCAAACTTAATTAAAACACTATTTCACCTACAAATTAAAAATCAGAATTCGAAAATATCTGAATTCCAAATGACCTAATTTTGAAAATTTTGAACTCAATTTGACTTCATTATAAATAGTTACATCTTTTATAAAATTTAAAATATGATTTAATCATCCGAACATTAACACGCTTAAACTCGTTTTTTAACATTTCTATGAAAAATACTTCTAGGATCAAGAGGTACTAATTTACTAGATAAAACATGAAAGTTATCAGAAATTACATCAAGAGGTACCAACTTTAAAACATTAAGATTGATGAACTGAACTTAGGCCTTATAATTGCTTTCTATTATTTATAATGCAATTTAAACGTGAATCATAATGTATATCTCCATAATTATTTAAAAATATATATATGTATAATTTACAAGCTATTATTATAAACTAAATATTCTATTAAATAAAAATCTAATAACTATTAAGATTATCACTAATTTGTTCTAAGGTAATTTGATTCTATAGAAAGTAGTTACTTTTAATAATAACAAATTAAAATGACATAATTAAAGGTTGATTAAAAGTTAGATTAGAGGTCCTCTCTTGGCAAATTGCTAATCATAAGAGCACAATCTAGATGGAATAGTATGTACATAACACATGAAGTGAGCTCCCTGTATACTAGCAAACCCTTTAAATTATGAGTTTAAATTATATTAGGATGTCTCAAAAGTGAGATTTTAGATACCACTAAAAAATGACATATAATTTTTAAAAAAAATCATGTGATTAAAATTATACACTCTCCAATACCAAATAAATCATTTTAATAGTAAATTTAACTAAAAATTTTTCATTATATCACTTTTTTTGAATATATTATTTATCAAAATTTTATCACTTTTTCTTTAATTTAATTTGTCTTCTTCTTTATTATATTTTTTCAAGATAATATTTAATTTTTGTTATATAATTTTTTTATAAATCAATTATTCACTGTGAGTTAATTCAGTTATGATATTTAATTTGATGAAAGCAAGTTTATGATACTAATTATATGCCTTTCAAATAATACGAGGCAGCATCATTATAATGATGCTTAAAATCTTACATCATTATAATGATGCTTAAAATCTTACTTTCGGATGATTTTAATATAAGTTAATTTATTAAATTATTGCTGGGAAAGGAAAAGCCTCCATTGTATCATATTATAATATAAATGGATAACTAATTTGGGTAATTTCTGAAGTTTGGTTTATCAATTAATCGTTACTTTTTGCGGTTTAGTCTGACTACTAATAATTAAGTAGTGAATTGTAAAAATAAAAATAACAATATGATATATACACACACACGAATAAAGAAATTTGACAAAACCAAAATCTAAAACCAACTAAAAAAATCCATATGGCTAAGACTTTAAGGTGTTTATCTCACTTGAAGTTTGGAAATCTTGCTGGATATGTACTAACAAACACTAATAATAAAAAAAAAAAGGTCAAACACGACATTGAAGCTCCGGATAGATCTGATGAATGAGCAATCCTGACATAAATTTGTAAGCTTTTTGTGACAGATGAATTCCATCCCAGCTTATATATTGATCAGGGTTTGGACACACTGGTACACCAGGAGCTCCACACATTTTGGCTAAACTGAAGTTGTAATCACCTCCGATCCCGCAACAAGCTTTTTGTGTTGATTTGGTATCAAAACCTATTCATATATCATTAAATCAGAACAATTCTCGTAGAAGCAATTCTCATGGATTTATGAGTGGAAAAAATCTTACCAAGTAGTTTAACTCTGCGTAAAAGCTTCAAATATGAATTGTAGTAGTCCCCATATACTATGATCACATTAGGAAGTTCAATCCTTAGCTCTTCAATAGCTTGCTTGAGAAGGTTATTATGATAAATTGACAAATTGTTCAAGTCCTTGAGGCAATGAAAGTTGTCATAAGCTGTGGAGTCATTGGATTGAAATCCCGTAAGATAGATTGGTAAACAACCTATAGGAAAGTTTCCTGGGACAACCACTCGAGTAGCTCCGTAACTCACAACTCTCTGTGACAAAAACAAAGTGATCAGTATTGAAAAAACAAGACAAACATTGATGAAAGGAATGTTAGATATGATAATAATCTTTCTTAAAGAAACTTACTTTCACAGCATCTCTTATGGATTGTATAATCATAGGCGTTAGGGATCTGACTTCATCAAAAGATCTGCCTTCAAATAAGGCAAAATTATAGTCATTCCCTCCAATCTCACCAACCATGAAAAGGGCTGTTTTGAGCTTCTTGAAACAATCTACCAGACAAAACAGTGTTAGTTATAATAATCAACTGGTACCAAACATCTTTATATTGATTAGAAGAATTATATATTTGCAACTTATATATTGTGATTATTGCGAAAGGGCCCGGTGCTAACCTTCATCATTGCGGCATATGCCATTAAAATAACTAAACATCCAGTCAAGCTGCCTACTAAGAGAACTGTTGGTAACTGCGGCAAAAACTCCATTATCAGCTAGAATTTCCACAGGTAAGGCAGTAGCGCCAGCAACAGCGAAATTCACTCCCCGACCACGAGTAAATAATCCATCACTGTCTAAGTAGGGCTGAAGGAAGTGGATTCCAGCAGATAGAGCTGTCAAAGTGCAAAGCAAATTCGGTTTATTAGATAAACAACTGTAAATAAAGTGATTGGCTTGCAACTTAATAACATTACCTTTTTCTTATGCTTTTTCAAAGTTAAAACTCTTTTAATCATGCTACTCGATCAAGTAAACTCAACCGAGAAATAAAAGAATCTGACACCCCACTAATTAAAGACTGACATAATTAGAACTACGTAAAGAGCAACTCCATTTACATAAAAGTAACTACGTCAGTTGGTCACGTTAATGATTCTTTAACTTCTTTCAAAAACTTTACATAAGAAACATATCACCAAAAAAGTACTCATCAAGCAGTTTGATTTACCGTATTTAAATTTTTTCCTTGCTGATCGTGGATTTTATTTAAGGCTATATCAAATAAGTTTTCTGTCAAACAATGAAAAAACAAAAAACAGCAAATTACCTAGGTAATCGATCATTAATAAGCCATTGGAGCATCTTCCCGTCGCGTTCTTGAAGAATGTTTCACCATAGGGAAGCCTAGCAAACAGAGACAAAGGATCCTCTCGGATCAAATTTCCAGTGTCGGATATGGAGTCCCCAAGCTGATATATGGCATCAAAGTGGCAGTTGCGCAGAATACCAGCGTAGCTTGAACGTGAAAGAAGAACAAGAAAGAGGAAGCTAAAGAAGATGGGAAGTTGAGAACGAAGCGACGCAGCCATTGCGATTTCAAAGAGAGAAACAATAAGTTGAAAGAAAAGTTTGGCTATGGCTTAGAACTGCCTCATGCCAGTGATATTTATAGAGGGCAAACTTCCACTTGTATTCGGAGTGGGAGTACTAATAAAAGGCTGATTAGGAAAACAAGCCAAGGCGCGTGTATTAAGCCGTGAATCAGTAGTAATTGTCTTCAATTAGGATTTCTATTTAAAATAAAATTAAGAGAAATTAATGGCTATATTTATTATTTAGTCTCAAAGTAGATGATTATATAGTAGTTTTTTTTAATAATTTTGAAGATGCAAAATTAAATCTTTTCATTCCAATTTTCGATTGAAAATATGTTTTAATGGAATATGTGAAAAAAAAATGTTAAATATTAGGACAGAAGAAATCCATTTCAACGTGCCTAAATATCTATAAGAATGATGTTGTTAGAAGAAACGAAAATGAATGAATTGGTGTAACTTGTATTTTATTTTTTATGGTAACTTTTATATATATATATATATATATATATATATATATTTGAAAATATAGTAATTTATATTTTAAATTTAACTCATTAAGAGGCAATAGATTTGGAACTACTTAATATTTTCAATTTGAAAATTAAAAATATAAAAAAGTACCAGTAAAATTCAAACCTTTAATTACGTGCAATTATTTTTTTATAATTATAAAAAAATATAATTGAAATAATAGAAAATTAATTATTAATTGCCACATGTTTGTCAACAATGTTAGATAGTATTCCGTTATTTCAACTAGATTTTTTTCATTGATTTTAAAGGGTTGTGATTTTATCATATAAAAATAAAATATTATAATTTTATTTACATATAATAAAATGTAAAGATTTCAATTTTTTTAGTTTTTTTAAAGTTTGAGGATATATTTGAATATTAAACTTTCTTGGCATATATTTGATCAATAATTCTTGCATTTTTGCCTTTTTTTGCATTTTTGCATTTTTGCTATTTGAAAGTTGATTATGTTGTAACTATTAAATTTTAATAATAAAATCAATAACAATAACATATGGATTTAATGCAAAAGCTTAACGCTTTAAAAACATTATTATAATAAAACAAATAACTCCTTGATTATAAAGCAATAACATTTTAAGTTCATTGTTTCCCAAAGATTGCCGTTAACATTGTATCAAAACATTAAAACTTTATATAATTGTTACGTTAGTTTAAGTTTTGATTTTTCTTTTAAATTATTTGCCGGTTATTGTTTTTTTTTTATTGGAATTTGCCGGTTATTGTTATTTAAATATTCTTCTCATAAATTCATCATTATTATTTAGAATAAGTTACCAAGTTGTGAAGCCTTAGATACTATAAATCTCAAACAAAATATATCAATTCACTACTTTAATATTCTATACGTATATTGATTCAAAAAAAAAATCTATACATATATTCTTGGACAAGGAAAGATTTTTTTGGACAAAGCGTATAACGAAAATAAAATTTAACAGTTATATCCTGAAAGCAACATGTTTTTAGCTCATGTTGCACCTATTCATATTATGCCACAAGAGCGTAAATCATCTTAAAAAGAACAAAATATTCATACATCAACCCATCTTTTCGTATCATCAATAAAATAAATCTAATTCATTTTGTTTATTATTTGTTGCTAATATTTTCTGTTTTTTTTTTGTTAGTTCCAACAGATGAATGAGCTCAAAATGACAGTGAATTACGATGATTAAGACATTAGATCAAGAAAAATACCATTATATACTCTTGTTGCTAACTTAAGACATGATATTAGATATCACCGTCTAATTTGAAACTTATTCAATGTCTTAAAATACAATGCTGGTTTATTGAGCAATAGGCCCGTCTTAAATATTTATAATTTGTTAAATTAAAATAATAATAATAAAATTTAATTTTAAATTAAATAATGTTATAAAAATAATATTAATAATATATATTAACATAAATATAATTGTTGACACCTAATTTTGTCCCATTTATTATTATATATTTTTATTTTTATATTATTTCTATTATTATTATATTATTACTATTATTATTATTTCTAGTTTTATTATTATTATCATTTTATTTTGTTTTATTTTGTTTCTTTTGTTTTTGCCGCCAGTTTCCTTAGGTTATCTGTCAAACTCCAAACCCCATCACATTATATGCTAAAAACCTACCCAAATCGCCCACCCATACTACCGCCGACGACCAGATCTTTCTCCCTGTCTCATGCCTCACCCGGTAATCATCTCTCCCATCCCGTGAATCCCGCTCCAACAGGGACCTATAGATCTTGTAACTCTGAAAGGCTAGAGGGGAGGTTCCAAACTGGTTTAAGTAGAGAACTAAGCAGAGGGAAAGGGGGGATTGGCTTCTTGAGAGAACGAAGAGACCATTCTCACAAAAACACCACCACCGTAAGCATCATCGACAACTACCAACCCCAAACACCATCACTGAGACACCTCGTCGTCATCACCATCGCCATCATCACCACCACCACCGAGACCCCCTAACCCAGAGCTATGAACCCCATTTCACTGCAACCCCAAACTCAGTACTTCAACAAAACCCCCGAACACAAAGCCCATATCTGAAACCCCCGCCTGCAAAACACAAACCAAACTACAACAACCAAAACCGAACCAGATCCAAAACCAGAAACAACAAAACAAAACAAAAAGGGGTAAGGAGGCTTTCGGCGTAATCGTATCCGTGAGGTTGGGAGCGCTCTCGGGGAAAACGAACCCCAGATTTGAGAAGAGGAAGTGGAGTAGAGCGTTTAAGGCTGTAGAAAAGGTTACTGGCAGCCGGTAGTCGTCTGGGGAAGGAAAGGCTGAGAGGATTTTGAGTTTCTGAATCTTTGGGCGAGAAATCTGATGAAAATGGTTTTTCTTTAAGGGGTTTCCTTTTATAACTGAGGAGAAAAGAAGAGTAAAGGGGGCGACCCGCGTGTAGGCTTGACTCAACCGGGATCCGCAGGATCGCTCGCCTGCCAAAAGCGAGAGGACCCGCATGCCTGGCTGCCAGCTTCACGAGAACGCCCACCCGTAGGAAGGAAAGTGAGTTCAATTGCCCTTTCACGAGCTCGCCAGTTCAAGGAATTCGTCCGCCAAAGAAAAAGGGCCAAATCTGCGAGCATACTTGTCAGTCCACGTGTTCTTTCGCCCGCTGAGAAAAAGGCAGGATCCGCGTGTTGTCCCCATTGGCCCTAACCAAGTCCGTGTGTTTGCCCGACCAAGGAAAGAGTAGAATCAGTGAGTTCGCTCGCCCGCTCAAAGAGCTAGCCCAATCCGAGAGTTCGCCCGACCAAGGAAAGAGTAGAATCAGTGAGTTTGCTCGCCCGCCCAAAGAGCTTGCCCAATCTGAGAGTTCGCCCGTCAAAGGAAGAGGAGAATTAGCAAGTTTGTTCGCTCGTCAACGAGCTCGCCCGCCCAAAGGAAAAGAACATCCACGAGCTCGCCAGCTCAAGGAGATCGCCTGCCTGTGGAAAAGGAAGCAGGATCAGGGAGCTCGCCCGATCAAGGAGTTCTCTCGTTCAAGGAGTTCGCCCGCCCGAGGAGGGTATAATTCCTTTTTCCGTTTTTAATTATCCAATCATTTGTTTAGGAATTTTTAATATATTGGTAGAAAATAATAAGTAAACAAATAAATATAATAAAAATAAGAAAATAAATGGAATTCTTCCGAGGATGGGATGTCATGATACTCACAAGTAGTGATTTCTTGACTGATCCCTAGGTGAGAGGAATTAGCTAAATGTTACCAGAGTATTGGGATATTTAGCCAAATTTCTCAATATCAAGAGTTTCATTAATATAAAATCAAAAATATAAAATTCTTTTCATAATTCCATGCATCATGAAACATATGTTAGCATCATGTGCATAAATAAAGGAAAATAATAAATGGAATTCTTCCGAGGATGGGATGTCATGAGACTCACAAGTAGTGATTTCTTGACCGATCCCTAGGTGAGAGGAATTAGTTAAATGTTACCAGAGTATTGGGATATTTAGCCAAATTTCTCAATATCAAGAGTTTCATTAATAAAATCAAAAGTAAATAAAATTTCTTTCAAGTTTCATATGCACCATACATTTTTATCCACAATATATATATATATATATATATATATACGATCAATTATAAAATAACGTGAGCACCACCGAGGATGGGATGTCATGAGACTCATAAGTAGTGATTTCTTGACTGATTCCTAGGTGAAAGGGATTATTTCAAATGTTACCAGAGTATTGGGATATTTGATTTAATTTTTCAATAAATGGTGTTCATGTTGATTTTCATAATGAATCTTTTTGTAACAGTAACTCTTCAAACAAATACGTTAATTTTTCATATAAACAAAAGCCAAGACTATCTTATTAAAATCGAAAGATACCATGTGTTTAGGATGGTACCATTTTTTAACGGGCGTTGTGGGGTGCTAATCCTTCCCCACGCGTAACCGTACCCCCGAACCCAAATTTTGTTTTCGCAGACCAGAAATTGTCTTTTAATAAAACTTAATTAATTTTGAGATTTTGTTAAAAGGATAAATATTTTAGGTGGCCAATCACACCTAGTCAAAAAGATTGGTGGCGACTCCCTTTTTGTTTTTAAATGGTTTTTTCGAAATCGTCGAGCGCGAAGCCGTTACGACAATAATCATATTTTATTAATTATAAAATATAAATATGTTAAAAGTACATTTATAATTTACATAATATAAACGCACTTCTAAATATAAAAATATACACGAAATAAAAAATAACGTTAAACTACAAGTACTAGTTGGGTGGAGGATGGAAGGTGTCATCCCCTTACTAGTTCTGTTATTAAGGTGGTTTCTTTGAGGAAACTGTGTTCTAGTTATTTTCTGATTGCCAGTTTAGAAGGTTGGTCTTTATCTTTGGTGAGTCGAGCTCTTAGTCTCTACTCGGTTCTTCTTGGGCTTCGGTATATTTTGGGCTTAACAATATATATATAGTTTATATATGATGCACTGACAGTGTATAGTTTCTATACACTGTCAATGTATCAGAGGTTGACACCTCATCAATAGGCCCTTATGGGCAAATAAAAAAAATTATTTATATTTGCATATAAGGGCATAATGATGAGGTGTCAACCTCTGATGCATTGACAGTGTATAGAAACTATAAACTGTCAGTGCATCATATATAAATCTATATATATATATATATGAGATTAATATTCAACACGTTGTTAATCTAGCTTTTTAGCTAAAAAGTCAAAAAAACCTTGGAATAATAAAGAGTTTCGTAATTGAGCTCATATCTTTTTTTTTTCGCAATTAATTGAACCACATTTTTTTTTGGTTATATGAACCACATATTGTCAATTTCACTTTATTAAACTCTTATTTGGACGGTCTATTATTTTTTTTGCCATGTGTACTGTACGAATTTAATCTTTTATGTAAAGATTTAACGGTTTTCGTCCACGAAAGAGCTTAATTGAGTGAAAATTGAAATGTAAAAACTCAATAAATTGTGAAAAAAGTTAGGGACTCAATTACTGAAACCATTTTTATTGGGATCTTTTTGACCATTTAACTTAGTTTTTTAACTCTACAAGCGGGATTAGAATAATGTCATCATTCTAACTCCGTTTGTAGAGTCAAAACCCTTCACTAACGCTTTATTATTTATACCTTGGAATAATAAAAGGTTCCACAATTGAGCTCCTATCTTTCTTTTGCAATCAATTGAGCCACATATTTTCAATTTCACTTTATTGAACCCTTAATTGGACAAAAACCGTTAGATCTATTATTTTTTTTGCCATGTGTACTATACGAATTTAACTGTTTATGTAAGGATTTAATGGTTTCCGTTCACAAAATGACTCAATTGAGTGAAAATTGAAATGTAAAAACTCAATAGATTGTGAAAAAAGTTAGGGACTCAGTTACTGAAACCATTTTTATTGGGGTCTTTTTGACCATTTAATTTAGTTTTTTAACTCTACAAGCGGGATTAGAATAATGTCATCATTCTAACTCCGTTTGTAGAGTCAAAACCCTTCACTAACACTTTATTGGATAATTATTTATATCTAAGTAGTTGATCTAGGCCATGAAAAATCCCATTCTATGAGTGGATGTAGACCTAAACGCCGAAGGCCATACCAACAAGGGAAAAAAATTTCTTTGCATTGGTTTAAAAAATTAGGAATGTCAAGAAACATATTTGGTATTGTCAGGGTCAAAATGAGCCTGAACTTTAAAACTTCACTCAAAAAATCTAAACTCAAAACTTTATTTCACCAACAAAATCAAATATCAAAATTCAAAAATATTTGAATTCCAAATTACCTAGTTTTGAAAAATCTAATTTAACCTGAATTCGATAAACATGTTGGAATAATTACGTCTTTTGTAAAATTTTAAATGTTAGAATAAGCCTCTTCGTTTATGACTTTTATTAAAAATACATCAACAAGTACTAAATTTATTAGATAAAGTTATCAAAAATTCCACCAAGAGGTATTGGATCCATTAGATAAGGTTATAAAAAATATTAGTAAAAATACTGAATTTAGTTGATATGGTTATAGAAATACATGAAAAGTATTGAAGTTATCGATCTTTAATTTTCAAACCCAAACTTTGCTTAATGAGCATAATATTTTTATCAGATCCATCAAAAAATCAAGTTAAGTTTCGAACGTAAATGAATTGCACAACCTCTAAACAAGGTTATATTTTTCTATAGCAGATTTCATACAAATATTACTCTATATATGTATATATCTTACATTGGCAAATTACTTTTCAGAAGAGCACATTCTAGATGGAATCATACATGCCACACGAAGTGAATTATTTATTGAAATAATAAAACCTTTTATACTAATATTTGGATATTTTAAATTAAATTTAAATATATAATTTATTTGACAAAATAATGAATTTGGGTTGAATTTAAAGCATGTTTAAACGTTAGATTAGAAATCTTAAATCAAGCCCGCCCCAAAGCCATTAGTCGAACCGTGGACCGGTCCACTACAACAAACCAATTAGGCTTCAGAGTCTCCACATTGACAGTAGGTGTAAGTTCATAAGGCATATCTTAATAATTATTTTTAAAAAATATATTAGTATAATTTAAAAGCAATTCTAATAAAATTAATAAATATTCTATTAAATGAAAATCTAATAATCATGTTCAACTAATTTTTTTTAATTTTTTACTCACGTTTTTAACTAACTCTTAAGATTTAATATTATCACTAATTTGTTCTAAGATCATTTTATTCTAATAGAAAGAATTTACTAATTTTAATAATAACAAATTTAAATGACGTAATCAAAAGTTGATTAAAAGTAATATTGGTAATCATAGGAGCACAATCTAGATGGAATCATAGTAAATACCACATGAAGTGAGCTTCCAGGATATTAGCAAACCCTTTATATTATTGCATGGAAAGAAAAAACCTCCATTCTGTGATTAATTATATAATATGAACACTACAAAAAAATGAATCTTTAGTGATGGAAAATTCTGTCGTTGATAGTTAAATTCCGTCGCTGATGGTCTTCAGCGACGGATTACCTACGAAAATTTTTCTATTGGAAAAATCGATGTCGCT
This sequence comes from Heritiera littoralis, assembly GCA_031772115.1. Lineage (NCBI taxonomy): Eukaryota > Viridiplantae > Streptophyta > Magnoliopsida > Malvales > Malvaceae > Heritiera > Heritiera littoralis. The sequence continues at coordinate 6,637,880 of JAPDPK010000023.1, forward strand.
GATGCTCACTCTGTCGCTAAAACTTTATTTCCGTCTGTAATTCCGTCGCTAATTAGCAACGAAATTTTTTTACATCAGCGACGAATTTTATGTCATTAGTGACGAAAAATTTCGTCGCTAAAAACATAGTTTCGTCTTTTAATTTACATGAAAATTCATTGCTAAAAGGTATCAGCGACGGAAATTTCTGTCGCTGATAGTTTTATTATTATTTTATTTTATAAAAATATCCGTCGCTAAAAAGCATCAGCGACGGAATTTCCGTCTCTAATTCCATCGCTGATAGTTTGTTATTTTTGTTAATTCAATAAATATTTTGTCACTAAAGAGCATCAGTGACGGAAATTCCGTCGCTAATTTGATAAATTTTTTCACTTATTTAACAGATTTTGTTGCTGATTTTTATGAATTTTGTCAAAAAAATGTTCTGAAATTAATTATTTATATTTATATATAGAGAGAGAGAGAGAGAAAGAGAGAGAGAGAGAAACATTTAAAATAAACCTAATATTTATACTTAAATCCACATAAACATTATCTTAAAATAAATTAACTAAAACAAAAACAAAAATACATTATCTTCAACATCATTATCACCACTACCACCAGCACCTCACCGTATCAGCATCATCATCTGTAAGTAAAAAAAAAATAAGTATTAAAGTTTATCATATAAAAAAAATTAACAACATAAATATAAAGAAAAATAGAGTAAATTTACAAAAAAAAAGGAAAAAAATAAAAGGAAAGAGGGATAAAGAAGAAAAACTAAGAAAAAACGAGAAGATGGACAAAAAAGAAGATAAGGAGGAGTGAAGAGGAGAGAAAACAGAGAATATGTAGTCTTTGGCGTGCATACAGAAGAATTACCGACGAATTAGCGAAGGAAATTCTGTCGCTAATACTATGTCAAAATATTTCCCGCTACAGCTCAGGTGGAAAAAATTCAAAAATTTTATTTTTATTTTTTTTCGAATTTAAGGCATCAGCGACAGATTTTTTCCGTCGCTAAAAAACAACAGTGACGGAATTAGCAACGGAAAAAATCCGTCGCTGATGCTTAATGAAGAAATTTATTTATTTATTTTTATTTTTTTCGATTTAAGCCATTAGCGACAGATTTTTTCCGTAACTAATTCCGTTGCTGTTGCTTTTTAGTGACGGAAAAAATCCGTCACTGATGCTTAATGAAGAAATTTATTTATTTATTTATTTTTTATCTTTTTCGAATTTACGGCATCAGTGATGAATTTTTTTTTGTCGCTAATTCCGTCGCTGTTCCTTTTTAGCGACGGAAAAAATCTGTCGCTGATGCTTAATGAAAGAAATTTATTTATTTATTTATTTTTATTTTTTTGATTTAAGGCATCAACGACGGATTTTTCCGTCGCTAATTCCGTCTCTAAAAAGCGTCGCTGTTGCTTTTTAGAGACGGAATTAGCGACGGAAAAAATCCGTCGCTGATGCCTTAATGAAGAAATTTATTTATTTTTATTTTTTTCGATTTAAGCCATTAGCGACGGATTTTTTCGGTAGCTAATTCCGTCGCTAAGTAAAAAATATTTTCGTCGCTAATCCGTCGCTGATGCTACTTTTTAGCGACGAAATTTTTCCGTCTCTAAAATTCTGTCGCTGAAAGTAATTTTTCTTGTAGTGGGATGGGTAACTAATTTAGATAATTTCTGAAGTTTTTTAATCAATTAATCAGTAATTTTCTGGTTTAATCTAACTACTTATAATTAAGTAGTGCATTGTAAAAAATAAAAAATATGACTATATATATGAAAAAAGAAATTTGACAGAATAAAAGGATCTGAACCTACTTAAAAAATCCATATATCTAAGATTGCAAGGTGTTTATCTCACTTGAAATTTGGAAGTTTTGTTGAATATGTACTATAAATAATTAATAAAAAGCAGCTCAAAAATGACATTGAAGCTTCAGATAGATCTGATGAATGAGAAATCTTGATATGAATTCGTATGCTTTTATCGTGAGGTGAATTCCATCCCAGCTTAAATATTGATCAGGATTTGGGTATATTGGCACACGAGGAGCTCAACACATTTTGGCTAGGCTGAAATGTTAATCACCTCTGATCCCACAACAAGCTTTTTGTGTTGATTTGATGTCAAAAACTCTTCATGTAAAATTAAATCAGAACAATTCCAGTAGAAGCAATTTGCAGGTATTTATAAATGGAAAAGAATCTTACCAAGTAGTTTAACTTTGTGCAAAAGCTTCAAGTATGCACTGTCCCCATATACTATGATCACATTAGGAAGTTCAATTCTTAGCTCTTCTATAGCTTGTTTGAGAAGGCTATTATGATGAATTGACAAGTTGTTCAAGTCCTTGAGGGAATGAAATTTGCCATAGGCTTTGGAATCATTAGATTGAAATCCTGTGAGATGGATTGGCAAAAAACCTATAGGAAAGTTTCCAGAGATGACAACTCGAGTAGCACCATAACCCACAACTCTTGAAAAAAAACAAAGTTATCATTATTGAAATAATCAGACAAACGTTGGTGAAAGAAATACTAGTTTAACATAATCCTTCTAAAGAAACTAACTTTCACAGTATCTCTTATTGATTGAATAACCATAGGCGTTAGGGATCTAATTTCATCAAAGGATTTGCCTTGAAACAAGGCATAATTATAAACCTCCCCTCCAATCTCTCCAACCATGAAATGGGCTGTTTTAAGTTTCTTGAAACAATATTCCATCAAACAAAACATAAAGTCTAGATGTTAGTTACATTAATCAACTAGTAGTAAAACATCTATATTTTGATTAGAACAATTATATATTTGCAACTTATTGTGATTATTGTGAAAGGGGTGCTAACCTTCATCATTGCGGCATAAGCCACTAAAATCAGTAGACATCCAGTCAAGCTGCCTACTAAAAACTGAGGCTAAAACTCCATTCCCAGCTGGAATGTCCACAGGTAAAGCAATAGAGCCAATAAAATCGAAATCCACTCCACGCCTACGAGTAAAAAATCTATCACTGTTTAAGTATGGATGAAGCAAGCGGATTCCAGCAGATTCAGCTATCAAATACAGTACAAGAAAATTCGATTTATTGGACTGGCATAATAATTAGAACTAAGTAAATAGCAACTAAAATTTCATGTAAGTAACTGAATGTGTAATAGTATCTCTTACAAAGAAAATAAAAGTTCAATATTGTGCTGGAAACTTTTCTTAATAATGTTGTCGGTTGGTCACGTTGTTGATTATTTACCCAGTTTTTAAAAAAAACATACAGTTCTTGCTCACTGAAAAATTTCTCTGTCAAAGAATAAGAGCAAAAGAAAAACCAAATTACCTAGATAATCGAGCATTAGCAAGCCATGGGACCATCTCCCCGTTGCGTTCCTGAAGCCGGTTTCACCATAAGGAATTCTTGCAAACGAAGATGAAGGATCCTCTCCAGTCAAATTTCCGGTGTCCGATATGGAATTCCCGAGCAGATATATGGCATCGAAGTGGCAGGTGCGCAGAATACCAGCATAGCTTGAATGTGAAAGAAAAAGAAGAAAGAGGAAGCTAGTGAGGATGGGAGCTTGAGAACGAAGCGACGTAGCCATTTCGATTTCAAAGCGAGAAACAGTCAGTTGGAAGAAGAGTTTGGCTGTGGCTATGGTTATGGCTTAGAACTTCCTCATGCCTGTGGTATTTGTGGAGGGAAAAAACTAGAGGTGGTTGTGGGCCGGTTCGGATCGGTTTTTACCGATTTCGGCTCACACTGTAATGGGATCGATCTGAACTGGTATGCGAATTGATCCGAGCGGGGCCGGTTCCTATTTTCTTTAGGGGCAAATCGTCCCAGTTCGCAGGACCGGTTCGCCTCAAACCAGACCGAACCGGATTAAACCGATTCGGTCTATTTTTTTTAAATTTTTATTTTTTAAAATTTATATTAATTTATTTTAATAAAAATAAATATATATTAATATAATTTTATAATTTAATCTAATAACTTTATTTTTATTATAAATAATGTTAATAGTTTAATTTAACAATAATTTATTATAAAATTATTATAATTTATTTAATTTATGTAACAATAATGTAAAAATAAATTACTATAAAATTATCTAATAAAATTATTGTTATAATAAAATAAAGTTATATTATGAATATAATATTATAATAAAGTTATTATGAGAAAATGATATTTGATTCAAAATATAAATAATGATATTATGGATATTATTATTTTATTCATTTTGTAATATCATTTTGCATATCGTTATTTATATTCATTTATTATATTCATTTTGCATTTAAAATGAAAAATAAGTTGTAAGCGTATCAATATAATTTTGCATTTAAAATAATTTATTATATTTGAAATATTATTTACTTAATATTTATTCATTTATTTATTTATTCATTTATTTAATATGTTTTTAAAATATTCATTCATTTTGTATTTTAAATATTTATTTATTTTAAACATAGATAAGTATAACATTAATTAATTTGGTATGTAATAATAATAATAATAATAATAATAATAATAATAATAATAATAATAATAATAATAATAATAATAATAATAAAGGAGAAAAAGAAGAGAGTAGGAGACCAACGATTTTTTACGTGGAAAACCCCTTCAAAAGTTAGAAGAGTAAAAACCACGGGACCGTAGTCCATAAAAATATTTACTATGACTAAATTTATTTACAATTTTACATACAATTTTAAAAAAAAGATTATTCTCTATTCTTCATAATTTATACGGATTGTCTTGGAAATTTCTTCCTCCTCCTCTAAATTATTATCAGCGAATCCATTGGCCATTCCAAGTTCGACATTGCACGATTCTGCATCAAACTAATCTTTAAGGTATGTTAACATGCCCAATGAATCCAGATTAAGAGTAATTCGATGGTCTCCAATAATTCTTCCACATGTCGAGAATGCGGATTCCGAAGCAACGAAGAAACTTGCACATCAAAAACATCTCGGGCCATGGAAGCTAAAATTGGAAATTGTTTTTGGTTTTCTTTCTACCATTGGAGAAGATTAAAGTTTTCATTTACAGAAAAATCCTAGCTCATTGAAGCTAGAATTTCGTCGAGTTGATGATCCAGATCCGTTAGCTTTTCCTTTTAGCTTCATTCTCTTCTTTGCTGCTTCCTTAATTGCGTTTAAAATTCCTTTTCCTTTTCTACTACTCTCGGTTTCTTCGTATGAATATTCTTCTCCTCAATTAAAGTAAAACTGCTCCCTTTCTGCTTCATAAATATTAAACAATTCTCGAAAAAGATTGTTAATTGAGTACTTTTGATCCTCAATAGAATCAAGACCAAGAAATTCTTTATAACAATAAAAAAAAATCTCTATATTTACCTCACCTTAACTAGGATCTAGTAAAGTTGCAATACAATAAATAGGAGGAATTATTTCCTAATATTTTTAAAATTTTTCCTTCATATCATATACAAAAGAACTTAAAGTTTCATGTTTCTTAAATTTTACAAATTTTTCAAACATTGTGTAGATAATAGGAACAAAATACGGTGTAGTTGGATAAAATTGAGTTGAAAATCTTTCGGTTGCATCTTTAAAAGTAGATAATAAATCAACACAATATTCAATAAAAGTCCAATCTTCTTCAAAAAGTACTAAATGCGTGCTAGTTGTATAATTGTTATAAAAAAGAGTAATAAGTTTTTTATAAGGTAAAATAGAAGAAAGCAAACAATGAAGTGAATTCCATCTTGTTTCCACGGGAAGTGGAAACGCTTTAACAGGTATATTATTTGCTATACAAACTTGCTTCCATTCACGTTTATTACTTGGTGTGCGAATCCATTTTGCTAAAATTTTAATTTTATCAATTGGACCTATACCACTACCTGTACGACTAGAACTAAAACCACTTTGAACAAATAAAATTTATAATATGACATGCACATCTTGCATGAAAAAATATACCTTACATAACAGGGTTTAAACTTTTAATTAAATGAGGAATAGCTACAGTATCACTCGAAGCATTATCAAAAGTAATAGCAAAAACTTTATTATTTTCTAGTCCATATAATTTACAAACTTTAGTAATATATTTATGAATAGTATATGAATTATGTGCTTCTTCTATACATCTAAAGATAAAATTCGTTTTTGCATGCACTAATTTTCATCTATCCAATGACAAGTTATAACAAGATAACTTATACCATTAGTACTAGTCCATATATCACTAGTTAAACTAACCCTAGATGAAATATTACTAAGTTTATCAATTAAAACTTGTCTATATTCTTTAAACATATCCATGCAATCTTTTTTTCATGTATGTCTAGAAATAGATTTATATGCGGGTTGTAAATATTTACAAACAAATTCTAAATATCCTATTTTTTCACAAATTGTGAATGGTTGTTCAGTCCTAACTACAAATGTAACTAAACCACGTCTAGCTTGAACATTATGAAAATTAAAATTTTTTCCACCATCATTTGTATTAATTTGAGATTGTTTATCTTCTAAAATTTCATTTTCTTCGGCATCAGGATTAATTTTATGTATAGTAATTAAATGTCTTTTATACGTATTTGTACCGCCACCACCTCCACCGGAGTTATAAGAGTAAATGTCTTTGCACAATTTACAGATAGCACAATATTTATTCGTCTCACCTTCTTTTGCTACAATGTCGAAATACTCTCATACCTTGCTTGTTTTTTTTTCGACTAAACTTCGGTCTTGATGATGTAGCAGCAATGGTGGCAGCTAATGATTGTGTTTGAGCATGACCTCCTCCATGACCACGACCAAACGATGGTGCCAAAGGAAGCTCCTCCTCCTCCGGATGAATATCGGGTTCGATTTCATTAAATGATTCGTCACCCAAATTAGGAATTTCAGTGGAACCAATAGGTCGAGAAACAGAGCATGAACGACGAAAGAAATTTGATATTTTTATATTTTTTAAAATAAATATATATTAAAAATTAAAAAAAATAGATGTAGGATATATATAATAATATATTAGAATTTGGAAATTAAAACTTGAAAATTAAAAGTAAAATTTGTAAAATTATAAAATAAAAAGAAAAACGAAATTTAGAGAGGAAATTTATATTTTTTTGAAAATAAATATATATTAAAAATTTAAAAAAATAGATGTAGAATATATATAATATATTAGAATTTGGAAATTGAAACTTGAAAATTAAAAGTAAAATTTGTAAAATTATAAAATAAAAAGAAAAACGAAATTTAGAGAGGAAAATGATGATATTATAAATTTGGAATAAGGGAATTTAAGTGAATTTGAGAGAGTTTGTGAGTGAAGAGAATAAAAGTGGATGAATGTAGATAGTAGATTTGAGAGAAATATAGAAGAAAATGTAAAGAAAAATAAAATGAAGAATAGAGGTATTTATAGAAAAAAATTGAAATTTTTAAAATAAAAAAAATTAATTTTGATAGATGGGCAACGGCCAAATGGCAAGTCACAACAAAGGCTTGTTGTGACTTGCCATGCCCATGGCATGGAAGGCTGCCACTGCGCAGTCACGCAGTGGCGGCCTTTTTTTTTATTTTATTTTATATTTGAATCAGACCTGGACCAGACAGTCCCAATCCTCACTTATTAAAATCGACCCAGCCCGGTTGAGCCGGTTCGATTATTGGGCCGGATCGACCCGATCCGCTTGCGAGTCGGGACGGGCCAACCCGGCCCAATAACAACCTTTAGAAAAAACTTCGTGTTGTAATCATAGTGGGAGTACTAATAAAAGACGGATTAGGAAAACAAGCCTAGGCCCGTACAAATAGTAGACCATGGTAGTAAAGGTAAGAGGGATTATTGTTATAAACTTATAATGGATTATTATCCTATCCACTGTCAGTGTAGTTTTTTAACTCCACAAGAAAGGTTGGGATGATGACATGTGTCCTTTAAAAATATTAAATAAATAAATAAATAAATAAAATGGGACACATGTCATCATCCTAACCTTGCTTATGGAGTTAAAAAACTCTACTGACAGTGTATAGGATAATTTTCCAGTTATAATTTAGAAATGTATTTTTTTATTACACCCTTTTGGTGTCACTTAATATTTTAAATTCCAAAGTTAAAAATATTAAAAGGTACCAATGGAGTTTTCTGAGTTTATATTGTTGCCATTGCGTATTGTTTTTTGATAAATTATAAATTAACCAAATTATTTTTTCAAAAAAATGATAACCATATTATCAGAATAGGTAAGGTAATTACTAGGAGTGTAATCGAATAAAAATATTTGAGTTCAACTAGATGATTATATAAATTTTATTCGTTTATTTTTTAATCGAGCTCAAGCTCGAGCTACTTAAGTAACAAGTTGACTCAAGTTCAACTTCTTACTTGGTTTGAACAACTCATGAGTTTTATCCAAATTTTTTATATATATTTTAAATATTTTATTATTAATTTACCATTTTATATTTATAATATATAGGCAAATTGAGCCTATCAAGTTGAGTTTGAGCGGTTCGAATATTTTGTTCGAACTCGAACCTCAAAAACCAAATTTGAGTCGAGTTTCAAGTCTTAGATTCTCAAATCGAGCTGAGCTCGAGCTTGATATTGGATTGTCTTGACTCAGCTCGATTACACCATCAAGGTAACCACAAAAAAAAAAATAGATAAGGTATCATTGCTATAAGTAGATTTGATAATTTTAGATATGCTATAGTGATACAATACGAAAACTATACGAAAAAAAGATACAAAGATAAAATGGACTAAAATTTGGTAAATTTGTATATGGATATGAAAAAACTAAAAAATAATTATGTTTAGCTTATCAACAAAGCTTTTATATTTTACATTATACGGATATAAATTATAAATACAAATAGTCAGTTGTACTAGTTACAAGTTAGGCTGCAAGTGCTTGCTGCCAAGTTATTTACACAACACCCCCCCCCCCCCCCCCCCCCCAAAAAAAAAAAAAAAAAGGAAATATAGCCCAGGGGATGAAATATTTGTCTTGAAGTAAGGCCAATAAAGCCCAAACGCTGATGAGCTGAACCTAGGCTTTCCACCCGGCCGTACGTATCAGTAGCTACCCATGGACCATCCCTCTCTCCTACCCCCGACCGCCAACGCCATTTTTAATTTATGTCAATTGTCCTATCCAATGAACCAAAGTTAATTTTAAGCACTTCACAATACCGTCGGGTATCGTGTGATTTGGTAGTTCATTGAATTCCATGTGCAGTCCAGAGAATTGGGACGAAACTACCAGCCAGTTTGTGATTCGTGCTCATCCTCCTCCGCCTACCCGTTAGGTAAACACAAAAGCTACCTTGTCCAACCACAAAGACAAAGTCGCACATTATCCATGCTGTATCCTTTGTACCATTCACAGAAGTGAATGAGACAGCTTACTGCCCTACCCTTAACCTGGTCATTTTGATTAGCCCTTTAGCATTTCTCAAGCATTTGGAACTAGTCAACGCATCCATTAATGTTTCCTCTGAATGAACGATAATATTAATTTTGATAAAATTAAAAAAATTATTAAAAAATATTTTTTTAATAAAATAATAATAAAAATGATCATTAAAAAGTTTATCGTTTATTTCATATAGTAAAATTAATAAAAATACTTATATTGATATGAAAAAAATTTAAAATTAAAGACGAGAGGATAATTTGACCCCCTACTATTTTGTCTTATGTGAACCGATCTCACAGGCGAATTCCAAGCTGGCCTGGAGACATTGGAGCTAGACTGCGCAAGGATAAGAGAAGTGACAGGCCGGCAGGCAACTGCCACGAAAAGAAGCATCTTAATTCTTAATCTCATCGATCGAAGAGGCATCCATTAGGCATATGATTGTTTAACAAAAGAATTCCTTCTCCGTAGATTTAACAGTTAATTTGTGTATTTATAATGTACTTGTTTGATATCAAAAAATGTCAATCACAAATCTAAATTTCAACTTTGTTATTTTAATCCAAATTTTAAGTCGTGCTATTTTAATATCTACTTTCGTGTCATTGTATTGTATATGTCTGTCTTAACTTTCGGCACCCCACAAGATAAAAAGGTGAGCTAGTAAAGGAGCTAAGGTTTAAAATTCAAACAATTTCCGATATTTTAAGGTTAGACAAAAGTGCGGTTCAACCTCCAAACAATTCATTTCCATTCCAGAAATAAAAATGGGAAAATAAAGTTTTTCTTGCTTAGAGAGCTGATAATAGAGAGCATTCAGAAGCACGTAGATTTTTAATAGAACAAGCTAAATGAATAAAAGAGAAAAATTAAAACTCAGTACATGGACGATAGAGTAAAACAAAGACAAGAATTGCCTAAAATATTTGATATCAGCAATCTTCTCTTATCAAAAACACATAAAAGGGTGGAAAGTTTCATTCGATTTGAAACCCTGAATTGGCAAATATAAATATAATAGAAAGAGCCCAGCAGAGTCTCACTACTGCTTTGCCTGCTCTGGCTGTTGCTGTTGCTCCTCCTCACGCTTCTGTGCTTCTTTAATCTCGTCGGCTCCGTCATCCTAATTAACAAGTAAAGTAGCATCAGATTTTTAGGGGAAAAAACAAAGAAACAAAGAAAAAGGATTTTATTTGAAAATTAAAAGGTGAAATTAGATTACCTGCATGTCGGAGGTCCAGAGAGTGAGATTGTCACGGAGGAGTTGCATGATGAGGGTGCTGTCTTTGTATGACTCTTCGCCTAGAGTATCCAACTCTGCTATTGCTTCATCAAATGCCTAGACAAACAAAGTCCAAAACGTCAGCAGCTCTAGATTTATGAACAGATCATTTTATTAAAGAAAATATGAAATCTGTAACCACCTGTTTAGCGAGGTTGCATGCGCGGTCAGGAGAATTGAGAATCTCATAGTAGAAAACAGAGAAATTGAGTGCCAGACCGAGTCGGATCGGGTGAGTAGGAGCCAACTCGGAGTTGGCAATGTCCTATCAAACATAGAAAGGGTTAACATAGATATACTTAAAACAAAGAATAAAAAAACAGCTCTCTAAGAAAATGAGACAGAGTTTACCTGAGCAGATTTGTATGCAGTGAGAGTACTCTCAGCAGCTTCCTTGCGTTCGGCTCCGGTCTTGAACTCAGCCAAATACCTGTGGTAATCTCCCTTCATCTTAAGATAGAAGACCTTGGAATCTCCAGCGGAAGCTGAAGGGATAAGCCTGGTGTCAAGGAGCTTCAAGATCCCGTCACAGATCGAGGAGAGCTCGGACTCGATCTTGGCCCGATAATCACGGATGACAGCGACGTGATCTTCGTTACCACGGCTCTCCTCTTTCTGCTCAATGGAGGAGATGATGCGCCAGGAGGCACGGCGAGCACCGATCACGTTCTTGTAAGCGACGGAGAGGAGGTTCCGTTCCTCGACGCTGAGCTCCTCGTTTTCGGCGGTAGCCGAGACTTTCTCCATGAACTCGACCATTTCCTCGTAGCGTTCGGCTTGCTCAGCCAGCTTTGCCATGTAGACATATTCCTCGCGAGATGAAGCAGTCGCGGCCATTGTCGATTTTTCGGTGAGTGTAGAGAGAAGCGAAAGGTAAAAGGGGAAGAGAAGGTTTTTGAAAATTTCAGATCTGAGAGTTGGGGAGGTTTTGAGGGGTGGGAGAAAGTGGGGGGCGATTATTGCGTTGAGGGAGGGAGGGGAGAAAAATGTGGGAGATGAAATATGGACCGTTGGATTTAGGAGGCAAAAGGACGAGATTAAAAAAAAAGGCAAGCTGGCAAACACAGGCTTCTGAGTTTTTCTTTTCCCTTTTTGTTCTTTTTGGTGATGGAGCGGAGGTTGGTTTTGATTCTTTTGAATTTTGAAAAAATGGTGGGCTTTTGGGTATTTGTTGGTTTGTTGGGCTGAAACCTCTGTCCTAGACCCACCTTTCTGCCTGGCTATAAATAGTTAACAGAAGGCCCATGACCTCATTTTTCTTTTATTTAAAAAAGTTTCTCCTCTTAACTCTTTGTTACTATTAATTAAATAGTAAAAAAAAGGTTAAACTTGGTAATTCGTGTATATGTGTAATGTCTTTTTCGTGTCAATCAGGTGAAAATTACAAAAATTATTGTATCTTAGTTTGTGTCAATACATTAAATATGACTCATATTTATTTTAACTTTTGTCAAATTTGTATAAAATTTTGTCATTTTTAACCCATTTCATTTTTATTTTGATTTTTTGTGTAATATTTAAAATTATGAGATCTAATAAAAAGCCCATATACCTTTCTGCCTTGCTAATATTTAAAAAAAAAAGACAATTTTAGTAAAAAATAAAATTGAATAAATGTGAAGGCATGTGACCACACAAAAAGTCTCATAGCCAATCAATATAGACCATAGTTTGCCTAGTGACAACAAAAGTCTTCTCATATGTTCATAGGTTTTTTTTTTGGTTACACATATGTTCATAATTTGACTATTATTAAAAAGGGTAGATGTCATCATTTAACCCCTTTCCGAAAAGAAGAAAAAAATTGAAAAGGGAAATTTATTAACAGTAAGAACTGAGCCAAACAATATTTACATGTCAGATTCAAATTGGCAAGTTGAGAACATGATTTTTCTTTCCTAGGGAAGTGAATTTTGTCCCAACATGGTCATATTCCGGTTGGAAACCAACCAGAAATTAATTTCGAATGCTGTACAAAAACAGCAACTATTATTATTATTATTGACCAAAAATACCACAGCCTTCCTCACCTAGGAAATACACATCCAATTCAAAATTTTAATTAATTTCTTAATAGATTTAGATAAGCTTATCAAATAAATTTGAATTTAATAATCAAAGCTTGGTAAAAAAATTGAACTGAATTTGAATTTACTATTTTAAGTCTAAGTCCGATTAAGCCTTGTTATTTTAACTATTATTTGTTTTAATATTTTTATATATTTTATTATAGATTTTTAAAAAAAAAATAATATTTAAATGAATTTAGATAGATTTGAGCTTATTTATTGTTTGTAAAACATATTTAAATAATAAAATAAAACCAAAAGTTCAAGTCAAACCGAGCTTGAATTCACCTTTAATATTTTAATACTTTATCTAAGCTCGATATAAACCCAATCCGATTTAACTCATGAACATTTGATCTAGAAAGTTCAAGTGACCCCTATCAATTTGTTAAGTCAGTATTTCTTTCCAATTTTCTCACTTCTTTTCTACTAGAGGTTAGAAAAAAATGACATTAAACAAAGCATTTGATCTAAAGACCACAGAAGTTGTTTTTGTACATTGGTCTCCGTTTGTAATTGCACTTGTTCTACCAAATATTTTTGCTTCAATTTTGTGCTAAAGATGGGCTTCTTTACCAACCATAAGCATTAACTTAAAGATCATATTTTCATTTTTAAAATATAAAAATTTTGTAAATTTGGGATTTGAATCCTTCTCTCACCTAAGAGGATTCTAAAAAATTAGCTTCTTCACCCCAAATCAACACCCCAAAGTTTTCTCATATTAATGCTTGACATTCTGACAGAGTTCGCCTGGTTGATCGATCTATTAGTGGTTGGTGTGAGTGTGACAAAGAGATTTGATCAACGAGAGAAACGAGGAAAAAAGGGAAGAAAAGGAAACAGAGCTTTCGGTGGAGGGGCTAAGAATAAGATGCATATCCTGTTCGATTGAGACAGAAGCATCTCGCTTTTCTGGTCTGCAGTTTTAGGCACAAGAACTGGTGTAGGCGTGTGGACGCCTAAAAGCAGGACTTGATTAATCACTTGGAGAGCAAGGCTTGTCCAGAAATTAGGCTGATGTTTTTTTATTTTTATTTTTTTTAGTGTAAACACATATATTTTCATTTATTTTAAAGTCTGAACTTAATTTTGTTCGGATAAAAATAATAAATGATAAAACATTTTCAATAATAAAAACTTTATGACTCAAATTTTATTCAAGTAGATGAAAAAAATTATTTTACTTTCACTTTTTATAACTTTGTTGGTTGAGATTTTTTTATTTAAACTTTCAAGAACTTAGTATTAGTAATCAGCTCCGACGGCGATTGTGGAAAGGGATTAGCGCGCTCAATTTAAAAGTATAAACAAAGCCGCTGGCGCATACATATTGGAAATGGGTCTACACTGTATAACCCAGACCTTCCAATCCCTAGCAAATTTTGAACTTGTCGGGTCATGACAGGCTGATGGTTTAATTAATACCAGCCTGCCAATCATGATCTTTGCCATGCAAAAGCAGATGAAAATGGAATCTTATGGGGGCCAAATGTTTGGGCATCACTTTCCTTTTTTTTCCTCCTTCCCATTCGAGAGAAATTAGTAATGATTTTCTTATTCCACATAGTAATGATGCTATAATGTTGGTTAATTTCTTTTCATAAGAAAGTAAAAGAAGAGAATATTCGAATTTTTGACCTAATTCTTTTTTTAAAATATGAATCTAATTTATCTTAAAAATATGTTATAACTGCTAAATCAAGTATTGATTATTAACAATAGTAAAATCTTTTTTTTTGTGTAAGCATAAGTATCTTCATCCGTTTTACGGTTTGAGATTAATCATGTTCGGGTCAGAAATGGTAAATGGTAAAATCCTCTAAACAGTAGAGACTTCAGGACTCGAACTCTATCCAAGTACATGACAAAGAACAATAGTCAAATCTTTTTTTTTTTGAGATCAAGGGAAAATGATACTTTTATTAATAAGAAAATCTTGCTTCAGCCACTACAATAGACTCAATAAAATCCGGAGTCTCCTCAACCCAGATAAGTTCTTCTTTTATCCCCAACCCCTTTTTCGCTAACGTGTGGGCTACTTTATTGTTTATATTAGCTACATGCTCAGGTCTACATATGACAAAAAGTTGTAGCCTTTCCTTGATTTCTGCTATCAAGGGACCTAGTGCGGACAAATCCTCGGTTCGGGAATTTATCTTCTTTATTGTTGTCAGCGAGTCACCCTTAAGAATTATTTCCTTAAACCCCATTGTAGAAGCAAAATCCAGAGCTCTTATGGCTGCATGCGCCTCTGCTATGAATGGGCTCTCAACCCATGGAATCTGGGCACACAACGCCCCCATAACTTGACCTTCTGAGTTTCGAACCACTACTCCTGCTCCTGCTTTCTTGTCTTTGGGGTTCACCGCTCCATCAAAGTTCACCTTGTAGAGTTCTGACGGTGGAGGCTGCCACGATGAAACTGTCAATTTGGTAGAAACATCAGTTTTTTTATTTGCAGAAAGATGCTCCTCTTGATAGGCCTTTGCAAATTGTGCTGATCTAGATACGTCTCTTCTTGGTTCTCCATGAAGTTCATTGTTCCGATCATTCCAAATAGTCCAAGCTACAATGAAGAAAAGTTGTAATTTACTATTATTGCTTCCTTCTGCTAACAGTTGCTGTAGTCCACTCAACCACACATCTTCACTTTCAGGATCACTGTTCCAATTCAATCCCGCTTTTTGCCAGACTTCTGACGCCCACCTACATTGTTTTAAAGCATGGTCCACTGTTTCTTCATGATCTCCGCATCTTTTGCATCTTGATTCAACTGGAATGTGTCTCCTTGCTAAGTTCTTCATTACAGGTAGGATATTATGGGCAGATCTCCAAATGAAAACTTTCAGCTTGTTTGGAACATCCGCTGCCCATACTCTCTTCCATGCTGCTCGGTTTAGGCCCCTACCTACTTCAGAATCCTCTTGTTCTTCCTGTAGTCTTCTCAAAACTTTATACCCGCTCCTTACCGAATAAAGTCCTGTATTATCATAATGCCAAACTAACCTGTCTGGCAAGTTCGATTTACTGAGTGGAATGGCCATGATCTGCTCAGCTACTTCTCTTGAGAAATTAAGCAAAAGAGCATCCCAATTCCAGCTGTGAGTAGAGTTGTCTATAAGATCAAAACCCAAGTCATTTTGTCCTCAACATTTCCTGTAGTTGTCGGTCGAAAGGATTTTGTAAAAGGGAGCCATTTATCCTCCCATATTTTAACAGACGTCCCGTCTCCTATTCGCCATCTTAGCCCTTGAAATAAGACTGCTTTTGTAGACCATATACTTCTCCAGGTAAGAGAAGCATTCAGTCCTAGTGAGGAGTCTAAGAAAGAGCTGTTGGGAAAGTACTTAGACTTCAAAACTCTGTGTACTAATGAATTTGGGTTAGACAAAAGCCGCCATCCTTGTTTAGCTAGCATCGCCTTATTGAAGCTGTTCATCTCTCGAAAGCCCATGCCCCCATTCTGCTTTGAACTGCACAATCTATTCCATTGCAACCAGTGAATGCCCCTTGACCCTCCATGTGATTTCCACAAATATTTACTTAGCTGGTTATTTATACGATCACATACAGATTTTGGAAGCAGGAAACAGCCCATGACGTAAGTTGGGATGGCCTGGAGAACAGATTTTATGAATACCTCGCGTCCACCTTGAGACAAAATTCTTGAACTCCAGCTTGCCAACCTGGTGTTTATTCTGGCTTTTATGTCCTTAAAGGCAGCTGATCTATTTCTACCCACTAGTATAGGCAATCCCAGATACTTTTCAATGCTAGAAGAGACATTCACTCCAAAAAAACTCTGAATAGAGTTTTTTGTTGATGTATCCAAGTTGCTGCTGAAGAAGAGGGACGACTTCTCATAGTTAATCATTTGCCCCGAACAATCCTCATAGAGCTTTATCACATCTATAATCTGCTGGCATTCATCTCTGTTTGCTCTTGCAAATAAAAGACTATCATCTGCAAAAAACAGATGATTTAATCTAAGGCCCTTTCGACTAGCCTGGATACCAAGTAGTTGGCCTTGTCTTTGCCTATCTTTGAGTAGAGCCGACAATCCTTCTGTACAGATCAAATAGAGGTAAGGGAGAAAGGGTCTCCTTGACGAAGCCCTCTACTTGGCTTAAAGTTATCAGTGCAATCACCATTAATAGAAATAGAGTAAGAGACAGAGGTTACACAATTCATCACAAGTGAGATCCATTTAGCATGAAAACCAAGTTTGAGCATCATAGCTTCCAAAAAATTCCACTCCACTCCATCATAAGCTTTGCTCATGTCTAACTTTAAGGCATAAAAAAGCCCTTCCCTTTCCTTTTGGTTTTCATTGTGTGTAGTAGTTCATAAGCAATCAGAATATTATCTGAGATTAGTCTCCCTGAGACAAAAGCACTCTGTGATTCACTAATGATCTCTGGAAGAAAGGTTTTAAGTCTGTTCACTAGCACCTTAGAGATGATCTTACATATAACATTACAAAGGCTGATGGGTCTAAAATGTCCTATGTTGGTTGGATTTTTAGTTTTGGGAATCAGGACTATATTGGTTTGATTGATATCATCTAGATTTCTTTCTCCATTTAGACATGAGAGGCAAAATTCAACAACATCACAACCAATAATAGACCAATAGTCAAATCTTTAATTTCACTTAAAGTGAGAAAGTAATATTAATACCAAACCTTTCCTTTTCCACGTTAATTATTCTGATTAGCCCTTTTTTATCAAATTATATAACAGTAGGGAAATATAAACTCGTTATTGAATCTGAGACTTAATCTAAATGATTTATTTATCCCGATAAGGTTGGAGTTAAAACTCTAGCAACTGCAAATTTTTTCTTTCTTCAATTTTTATAAAATCTCTTTGATCTCCTTTGTATCAAAAGAAAAGTCCATGAACTAATTAAAAGTCAAAATGACGCCCTACGTAATAGTTAATGTTATTAATTTGTTTAGGTCATCTCTTAATTTATAGTCGTGATAACTATGAAGGGTGACAAATTTCCTTACGGACTGTACAATGGACAAAAGTAAAATATAAATGCTATATGATGCCTGTAATTACGGATTTTCCCGGAAGGAGCTGCCAACTTTCCAACAAATTGAATGGCCGAAAAACATCTTAAGTACCGGACTTCCATGACTTGTGATCTGACTTCATGTTCTTGTTTCCGTTTAGTTCTTGTATTACTTCAACTTGAAGATAGTTGTTGTATTCCCAAAATAAAGATATA
This sequence comes from Heritiera littoralis, assembly GCA_031772115.1. Classification (NCBI taxonomy): domain Eukaryota; kingdom Viridiplantae; phylum Streptophyta; class Magnoliopsida; order Malvales; family Malvaceae; genus Heritiera; species Heritiera littoralis. The sequence goes on from JAPDPK010000023.1 coordinate 6,655,896, forward strand.
TTTGAAGCTGTGATGTTGGTATAGATGAGTTTAGCTTGGATGGATCTCCAACTTCAAGCCCGAAGATCACCAATGATTGATTTCTGGGCAAGAAGTTTCTGAAATAACTTACATTCACATTAATGAAAGTGACAATTTCCCAGTAAGGTCGTTAATTTGTTTATTCATGTACATTTATGCAATTATAGATTGAAATCTGTCATGGTTTTTCATCATATGAATTTGTCTTTATGACTATACGATCAGTTTGTTACAGAAAACTAAAACTAAAACTACCTTGGTCCTCTGCTTGATGTTGCAGAAGATCATTGCTAACTTGAGCTAGAAGACAGACACTTGGTACTTGTCACTGTCACATTGTTACAAAATGTACATGCAAATTTCCATGCCTATACAACACAATCACATGCATGAAAGTGAACGCAGTTACCTTCTTTTCCAAGCGTCTAAGTGTCAATGAAATCCTCTGTCCATCAAAGCCAAAAGAAAAGGGAAAAAATTAGCAAAAAAGAAAAGATCAGATTCATAGGGCATATGAAGCCTGTATATATACTTATTGTACCCACATATACAAGTATATTGATTCAGAGGCTATAAGCCAAAAATGTTTCGGTGAGACATGATCGATTGAACCAAAGGAACGTTATGGGATTGTAAAAGATATCAAGTTCATTGACCTCTTAAATCATTCTAACGTTGTTCTTGTTCTTCTCTTTCCTATTTCTAATTGGATTCTCTGTCATGTCCCTGTTATCATTAAGTGGGTGTTTGATGCCGATGAACATGTGCAAAGGGAAATCATGTTCCTTCTTCCATGTTGATAGATTCAAAGGTGTGGGTACTCCTAGTCCTATGTTCCATGTTCCTTTATTTTCATGTGCTTGTGTTGTTCCTGTCGAGCTGAACTATAGTCAATGGTCAATTCCCCTTTTTTTTATGACAGATAAAGATGGGGTTGGGCTCTGATGTTTTTGTTGGTATTTGCTTTAAATCTCACATCGAAAGTATAAGAGAAGTTATAAGGACTCTTTTCTTATAAATAATGTGTTAGGTTTGGTTTATAAAGTATCTCAAAGAGTTGTAGACACCAATAGAATAGCTAAGATTTGGGCTATTAAATGGTGTAGTTGAGCTTTGAGATCTTTGTTAGGAGTTTGTAATTTTTCTCTCTAAAAATTGCATGGTTGGGCTTTGTTAGGAGTTTGCAATTTTTCTTTTTTAAAAATTGTACGGTTATAATTGTTTGATTGTTATTAGATTGGTTGGGTGGTTATAGGCCAAATTGGTTTGACCAAACCATATTAAAATTATTGTGTTTGTTTATGCTTAATAATACGTTTAGATTCCTCTTTATTCCTCATTGAAATTGTTTATGCTTAATAATACGTTTAGATTCCTCTTTATCTCTTGTTGGTGCTGAGAATGACTATACCAGAAATTAGGAGCCATCCCTGGTTCTTAAAGGACTTGCCTATGGAAGGAGAAAGCTGGCAGAGCCATGCTGTTGAGACAAGCGGTGATTTTGTGTTCCCAAACAGACCCCATTGTCATGAGCTATTGTTTATACAATCATCAACATCAAAATTTTATTAATGAATCATGAATGTTTTAAGAAATTTCTGTTCAATCTTTATCATGCCATTTGGCTCATGGAAGACCGTTTTGAATTACTTTCTTACTGTGAACTTACTGCAATATTACAATCACGAGTTCTTCAGCTGTGGGGGCTGGAATCAGCACAATAATTGTTTAGAGCTTCTCACTATTGTTGACATGTATAGCATGATCTAGTCAGCCTAGATACTTCGAGAAACAGATGGTGGTAGATTGAACTCTGTTTTTTCCTTTTCTTCCCTTATCATTTTGCTCTTTGATTGTTCTGCAATTGGGGAAAACATAATCATTTTGAAGTTCAGGGTGATTAATTTCTGGCTGTCATTCAAATTGAAAAATGTCTGTTAATTGCTATTCTCTTTGACTGATCATGAAACAAAATTCAATCATTATTTTCAGTGTGGACCTTTTGATAAAAGTCAATAGTCTACTGTTTTTGGTTGGGCCTGACACCTTTTGCTATGAACTGAAATGCAGTATTATTGGGGCAGGGCAGGGCAGGGAAGCTTACAGGTGACCATGGTCTGTCTTCAAATTTTGTTTGAAACTGTTATTACAGGCTTATCAGGAAGAATCTTATGGAATTTTTTTTGGGAATAAAAATCTTATGCAAATTAATCTTATACATGTTTTACCTACTTTGAAAAGGAAAGATAACTGGTAGAGATATCAAATTAAACACATTTTCTTATAAGATAATGAAAGGTGTCTATATGTGATGCGTTTAGAATTTTAGTTTCGAAATGCTTTTCAAAAGAACTGTATCCAAACACACAAAATATGGAGTAAGTACTAAATGTGACAAGCACTAATAAACATATACATATTTTTTTAAATCCAAACATTTGATTTAGATTTCTGTTGTTTTTTTTTTTGTTTATAAAGAAGTACAAGGAAATAAAGAATGAAAGAAAGATTCAAACTTTGAATTTAATTTCTTTTAAAAAAGTATGGAGAACAGCTAGATCAAAATTTGATTGTTAAAAGATATTTATTTACTAAAAACGTTGCATTCAAATTTTATTTCGGACAAAAGAATGCATTTAGGTTTGGTTACAAAGATCCAGCAAACCAATTAGGTGTTCATTAGGTAGCCCGGAAGTTAGAGGCCATTTGGGATGTTAATTTAGTTACGGAATTCGTCAAGACCAGTTTTAACACTTGGCCTGGTCTGATTCTAATAGATTGGGCTCAATTAACACTTTTGGTCGGAGTATGGGCAACCTCACCCAAACCAAAATAGAGCCCCATAAGTCAAAAGTTAAAACTTTCCACATACTGTTTGTGTCCACGTGTACGGCATATTATTGTGAGAAAAGACTCGCCCAATGATCCGGTGAAACACAATAAAATTGCTCCAGTAGTGGATAATAAGTATGAAGAAGGGAGCTCGTAAACCCTAACCAGAAGGAACTCAAGTGATTTGAGCGCGGCCGCCACTGCTGTGCTAAGGTTCCATCTTTCAACCTTGACTGTTGCTTTCCTACCCCAAAACTAAGCTTTCAAAAGTTGACGACTTTAACTTTGGATTTTTTTTCTCTTTGCAGTGCAATATCGCCAACCCCACCACGGGATGCCAAAAGAAGCTTGAAATCGACGATGATCAGAAACTGTAAGTTTCAATGTTCATCTCTCTATCTTTATATTGATTTTTAGTTGGGGTTTGGGTTGTTTACATTTTTGCTGAATGAAATGTAAGTGGAGGTGGGTGTTGAAGTAGACCAATAAAAAGGGATTTAAAGTGGAAAAAGAGAATGAAATGAACAAAGCAAAGTTTGAATCTTCGATTGGTTGGAATTGAGATGTTTTGGTTATAACGATGTTTTTTTAGCTCAATTGAAAGTATGAAACCTCTTATTGCTTGCAAATTTGGCTTGTGTTAGCTTAAATTGTTTGTATATAGACACGTCGATAGATGGAAACATGACGGGTTTAGCTAATAGTAGTAACTCAAATGGATTCTACAATGTTTGGCTCGGGCAATCACATTCTGAATAGAATTTATTGTGAAATTATAATTTGCATTCAATGTGGTATCCTGATTGAGGAAATGGTGAGATAAGGATCATTGCAAGTTAAGGATGGAGCAGCTGCTCTTGTTTAAAGGTCTTGATGATTTTGTTTTGTAATTTAAATGTTTATCCTTGACTCTTTGTTTTCATACTGTGTAGCCGAGCATTTTTTGACAAGAGGATCTCACAGGAGGTCAGCGGAGATGCTCTCGGAGAGGTATGCTTATGTTAAAAAAATCGGATGCAATAGTCTTTTTAAGATTTCCTAGTTTAAGAAAAGACATGTATATTCTTTTGGCAGGAATTCAAGGGGTATGTTTTCAAAATCATGGGAGGATGCGACAAGCAGGGATTCCCAATGAAGCAGGGAGTGTTGACTCCTGGTCGTGTTCACCTCTTGCTCTACAGAGGTTGGTCCTTACTGTTTAATGTCATTCAGATGCTTCTGATGGTAGCAACTTTGGCATTTGTGGTATGAAATGACTAAGTCATATTTTTCTGTCCAGGGACACCTTGCTTCAGAGGATATGGGAGGCGCAATGGAGAGCGAAGGAGGAAGTCCGTTCGAGGATGCATTGTGGAGCCCTGATCTCTCTGTTCTCAACTTGGTAATTGTGAAAAAAGGTGAGAATGATCTTCCTGGCCTTACTGATACTGAGAAACCAAGAATGAGAGGTCCCAAGAGGGCGTCAAAGATTCGTAAACTCTTCAATCTCTCAAAGGAAGATGATGTCCGGAAGTATGTCAACACTTACCGTCGATCATTCACAACAAAATCTGGTAGGTTTTAGTATATTTTCTCCTTTATCCTTAACTTGTTTTAAGATGAGAACAGTCAAGAGTTTAGTGTCAGTATATATTGTGTGTTTTTAACTTGGTTTTTATTAAACATATGCGTTTAATACTTGAATTTTTATGCAATAGTACATATTTTATAATATTGGTTTTTGTGTCATGCAGGAAAGAAAGCCAGTAAAGCTCCCAAGATTCAAAGATTGGTCACTCCATTAACTTTGCGGAGGAAGAGAGCGAGAATTGCTGAGAAAAAGAAGAGAATTGCCAAGGCAAAGGCAGATGCTGCTGAGTATCAGAAGCTTCTTGCACAGAGATTGAAAGAACAGAGAGAACGTCGCAGTGAAAGTTTAGCCAAGAAAAGATCCAGGCTTTCTGCTGCTTCTAAGCCTTCTATTGCTGCTTAAGTCGGCTCAATTGAAAACCAGTCAAATTATGATAGAAAGTTGAAAGAATCGATGGAATTTGTTTGATTTAGAACTTTCATGTTTGAAAGGCTTCAGAACTGCTCTTTGAAGAGCTTTGACATTGCTAAATTATCTGGATTATTTGATTCAAACATTACAATTTTGACAATTCCCTTGCAAGTTGCAACAAGCAGAATCCAAGTCAAAGGCCAAAAATGAAAGACAAAACTGATTTTAAGGAAATTAAAGACAATCAAATAACTTGAATTATGAATCTGAATGCTCTGCATGTATCATCAGGCTGAGAATTGAAATACATACTTCAGTAATTGAAAAGAATTTATCTGTTATATGCAAAAAAAGAATGTTCAGGCAAAGCCTTCATAGTTGTTTAATTCTCCCCAAACTGTCTGCTCAACCTCTTCCCATGTCTCTGCTGTTCTAAGTTCCCTCCATATGCTAAAAATAGCACCCAGTATATTTTCATCATGCAAAATACAGTAGCACCTGCAGATACAAATACATCCAGATAAATTCTACAGCACTTAATGCCTTATTCCGCAGTTGGAATGGAAAATTATCAAGTATGACAAACAAATTATCAAGTATGACAAACAAAATAATCAACGAAATTAATACCAACAGAGTAACTCGATTATTACTTACATCGCATGGTATGAAAGTCGTCTGAACTTCTCACTACCACTCATTGATCCAAGCTCCGGCGGTGCTTTTTGCATCAAAGGAAGTTTATAGCTTTGTAGAAACTGCTTAAGGAGACTGGAATCACCTCTAAAGACATCTAAATGTATGGGGATCAACTCATAGATGGGGTCACCTGAAAAATAAAATCAAATTCAAGTTGATGGATCACATCAAGACATCAAGTTGCTCTGTTTTCAAAGGTAATTCCAATTACTCATTGTCCACTGTTTCAATGGATTATTTCTTTCAAAATAAGAAATAACAAAGCAAATCATGAAAACCATGTCTATAGAAAAAGGAATATATTCAAATGAGATTCTGTAAACCAAAGGTATAAGCATATCAGATGTTCTTGAAGATTTCACGTGCATTAATCTCACTACATGTTCATTACATTTTCACAATACAATTTTTCCTAAGGTGTGATTTAGTTTCTGTTGGCATAAATAAATCCACATCTTTAAAGCAAAAAAGGAAGGAGATAAATCAAGTATAAACTAAAATAGCTTCAATCATAGAAACATGGAATGAAGTCCAATTAAGAAAGTCAACTGACCTACAGAAAGATCGCTGAAATCAAGAATGTAATTAGGGCGCCAAGATTTTCTTTCTCCGTCATTATTATGCCCATTCTCTGAACCATTATTCATTAGGGTAGCAATTTCGTTTGAGCAAGATACACAGCATGGTTCCATGTAAATATTGTCATCCATAATATCTGAGTGTATCCAGGACCAAGGCTTACAAACTCTTTTCATGCCATTTTCCTATCAATAGTGAATAGCATTAGGTACGTACAAGAGGTTCCACCATTAGATTACAAGAAAATAGCGGAAAAATGAAAAAGATAGCGGGACTAAAAAAAAACCTCATATACAGAAAGCAGCTTCAGAAAATCATCTGGGAGGTATCCATCAACTTTCTCTATCAGAGTTTTAGGAATTGGATCACCCCTACAATTTAAAAGTGTAGAATTTCATAGGCATCATATAATTGAATGCTATGTTAAAGTAAATAAACAAAGGAAAAAAAAGATAAAAACAAAAAGCAAAAAAAATCTTTATCAAAGGAATTGTTATGCCCATCGAGTACTATGTCAACAATCACAAAACGATGACATAGAACAACATAATAAACTGGCAGTTTGAAGAGAACTGATCTGTATGCAAGGATATAAGCACCAGCTTAGCTCTGAACCATTCCCAAAACGAAAATTAGAACCATGGTCAAATTTCTAGAAATTGTTTTTTTTCAAGAATATGCGAGAGACAACAATGAGTTCCACAGAATGGTGAAGATTTAACCAGAGAGAAACAATTTTTTGGCTGTATAGCATGATAGAAGAACAGGTAAATGTATGCACACAGAATTGAGAGTATCACTCTCAAGAAGCCCGGAGCATGCAATGTTTTCAAAAATGACAAAAACAGATGAGTGTGGACACAATGAAACAAACACAAGACTGTTGGTTGCAAAACTAGGAGGTAAAAATAAGGAAAATCTTTGTCAAACATAATTTCATTAGGATTCTATTGGTTGTAAAAGTTGATCAACAAACTTCGTTCTCTAATTAGACAGCATACCATTTATTCAAGCGGCTGGAAACATCCTTCTTCTTCTGACTTAGAGTTCTTGCAAATATTTCCCATTCAGCTGGAATATCTAATTTGTTGGGAACAAACTCCATGTCCATGCCATTGACAAAGGAAAACTCCCTTTTCTTTTCAACATCTGAAACAATTGAATTACTGAAGGAAGGATAGGGCAAAATATGAAGGTTTCGTAGCTGCTCTCCTAAAAAGGAAGCTAAGTTAAGCACATCTTCCCATGACAGTACATCTCTTCTGCAATAGAAATTAATTGGCGGATTAATTATTGCGCCAATCTACTTCTGACATCTCCAGTTCTAGAAGTTAAAATCCTTTCAAAATAAGGAATAATTGTAAAATTAAGAGTACTTACAATTGAGCAAATATCTTTCCTTTACAACGCTTTGTTATGAGATAAGGCCAAATACTAGTGGATCCAGTTGAACTGTCTGGTCCATATTCCGGTGACCCAGCTTTTCTGAATTCAAACATTTTCTTTCTCCATACACCGAAAGGGAAAACATCATCTGTGCCCTTCTCTGGAATGAAGTTGCACTTTGCAATCACATCAGGCACTTCTTTACCATCCCACGTATCAATTTTGCAAGATCCATTTTCTAAGTGCAGGATCCCACTAGCCAATACATTAGGAATGTAGTTTTTCAGGGGGGAGCTAACTTCACAAAGAGTGCTGTAGAATTCAAGCTTCACAGAAAGAAAAGGAAAACTTAAGAGTACATAAAAGATTCATGAACTTGAAAAGTATAAATACACATATTAACCTACCTCAGTGCCTAAACCATATATTGAAGATTCCAGCCCTCCTTCAACAAAGATTTTGACCACATATTCACCCATGACATAGACCTGTTGCAGAAGAAATAAAAGTCAGTTGAATTGAAAATACAAAAGTTCTCCATTGATAATATAAAAAATATATAAAATCTGTTAGTCATCAACAAAACAGAGATCAGATCCATTAACATCAAATTTATGATCAACATGCTAAATCAAAAGCACTGAGATCACATGTTGCAGAATACCACCATGTGGGAATCCTTCACTAGTTTTTAATACTCCTTATCAAGCTCTGAAGATTTATGTCAGAGTTAATGCGTGCAGTGGAATATGGTTAGTGACACTAGTGGAAAACATGCCTTCCTACAAAGTAATGACAATTTATGGAGTTCATTGAATTGATTTCTCACAATCAATTCGTCTTGCTTTCCAAATGTAAAAGAAAAGAGCACTTAAGAGATGAAGAAAATAACAACAAACTCACAGGATTGCTACCCGTTCCAACAGGAAGCTTCTCATCCTCACTAGGAAAAGGCAAATTGTGAAAGGAGCAGATTTTCCCCAAGCATTCCAACCATTTATCAGCATTTAGTGCAAGACATGCTCCCTAAGACCATAAAAGAAAAAATAAAAAATTTTGAGTTCGCAACAAGATAAAAGATTAGATGCTATGCCAAAGTTTTTGAAAAAGCTATAACGATAGAAAAATCTCTAGTAAACACCACAGAGGGAGCATTTACCAGAGAAGATAAATCTGGAAGACATAATCATCCTAATATGAGAACAGATGAGTTTCACTATCAAGCAATCTTCTTTACATTCTATAAGGGCTTCTACTTATCTCTTGCAACAATTTGTAATTTAATTTTGACAGAATATCTTCTTAGAATATGGGTTCCTATTTTACTTTGCTTATTCAACTCATCATAGAACGGGAAAAAGAAGAAAAAAGAAAAGACAGGCTTGGTAGGATGAAGATAATTATGATAAAAATGCAACATACCTTCCAAATCAGCTGTCTCATTCCTGGTTTTCCAACCCAAAGCTTGGAAAGCCATTCCCGCATTTCTCGCGGCCCTATGCAATTGCCTGAGCTCCATGGAGAAGTATAGTGGTCCCTCAGTCTATCAAGAAACATGGCCAAGAAATTTATATCATAAGAAAAATCTTGTTTCCATAAATTATAGCTTTCGGATGCAGCGTTAGCAATTCCTTTGTGATTTTCACTCTCTTCAGATCTTAGAATTCTGACCCTCTTCTCTTTCCTTGTCAAGTCCAAGTAACTAAAATTGTTATTGTCAAAGAATGTATTCTTCTCAATGTTCTCCAGACTGCCTTCATCAAGAGCAAGCAATCCAGCACGGCAAACTCCTTTATGCTGGTAACCTGGAGCCATATCTAGACATACAAATTCAAAGTTTCTGGGATTTACAAAATTTTGAGTCACAGCAATGGTTGTTTCCAGATTAAGGACACAGTGCCACCATCCACTTGGAACAAAAATGGTCTCTCCAGGGAGTTGAGTACACTCAATTGGCTTGTCTTCATCAGCAAGAAGTGGATAAAAATCAAGCCACCACTGCACACAAACAAAGAAGGAATCAACAAAAGTAACCCCCAAAAACTAACAAGAACTAGGAGATCAGACATAGCCTAGGATATCAGATTTAGATACCTGCAGTGATGATGGAGTATCAATGTTAACATCACCATCTTCATCATTTACATGCACTGTAACACCCAAAGGTACTCTTCCAGGAGGATACAATGCCCACCTGTCCAAAAATATCGAGACATGACATCCTGGCTATTAGCTTTTCAACTACAGTTAGCAACGGAAGTGACAACCTTATGCAGCCAAAAATAAATTACAGCCAGTTTATGGTACACCAATAGCCACGAGACTAGTATCAAGTCAAATTAAACAAATAAAAGAAAAAAATTTAATAAAGTTGCTGGATGATATTCCTAAATGAGCTACACAAACAGACGCGTACTCTTGTTAGGCTAGAGGTATAATACGTGAAATCCAAAATCATACACATGGAAGCATTTTATAAATACAGAGGTAACTTCTTCAAAATACCTTTTACGACCACATAGTAGAGTATTCCAGGCACTGGTTAGTGCAGGATCAACATGCCACGAGGCACCAGATCTCTCGGGCCCAATGATAAGCCATCTGAATGGTGGTCGACTATCTCTATCCAAGACATCAAAGAGGTCTTCTTGAAATATTTGGGGCACATTGTAATCTTTCAACAAGTCTGGTGCAGATTCTCCAAACTGCATAACAAACCATCAAAGTGCATTCAAAACTTTCTAAAAAAGCCATTATCTGATTATAATCCTGAAAAAAAAAAAAACAAAAATGCATGAATGTTATGACTGCCCTATGCTCACCTTGTCATCGAAAATATAAAGAGGATCCTCATCATACTGTTGTTTCATGTATGATACATAATCCTTGAATTTCATTGAAACTTTTGCAGGGGATCTTTGAGAAATCCTGAATGCTGTATCTCCATATTTCAGCAGTAGCTTGCCAACTGTCCAAGTATTCCTTGCAGGCCATGTATCGGCCAATCCAGTGAGCAAAACCTGGAATGTGAATGTGTAAGAACCCCATCTAAAAACATGCTACCAGCTAACTCAGAGCATCTAACTAATGAAGAAACAATGAAGAGAATAACATTCACAGATATAATGTAACTTATTTCTTCTAATAAATGTAACTTAATTAGTCAGTAAAAGTCTAAAGGACTGATATCTAGGGCGTGCCATAATAATTATTTGAAGAAGTAGCAATATTTGATTTCTAATAATAAAGTTCAACTTAATTTAATGAAAACAAACATAAAAAAAGATATAGCATACCGGTTTATTCCCATCATAATCACGGCGAAACTGTTCTGCAGATAGGTCGTTTTGTCTTTCCACATTTCCATAATCGAAACTAAACCCGTCTAATGTAGTATGGCATCTATATAATCTTCTGTATAAGAATAAAGAGCTAAATCCTACCCAAAAGAAAAAAAAAGTTACCCACAATTACTCAAATCAATACTATCATTTCCAAATCCTCATAAAAACAAAAGCATGAGGTTATTTACCATCAAACTGCAATGGTTTTCTGCAATATTCTATATACTCATTTGACAAATTCTCTCTGCATTATTGAGAAAAACTCAGAAAATTAGAGACTAAAATGCGAAAATTCGAACAAAAAGAAAACCAGAAATTCAGTTTTCATCAGGAAAGAGCACAATACAAATGCAACGTTGTTTTCTTCCAGGAGCCTTTGTATTGAAGTGGACCGTTGACTTTCTTGAGGCAAAGACTCATCCAAAGCGGCTCTTCATTGCAGAATATATACATAACACTAACAAATTCAAACCCCCCCCCCCCCCCCAAAAAAAAGAACAGAGGACATTAAAAACTGAGAATACAGGAATTGAAAAAATAAAGAAAAAAAGGTTAAAGAGAACAAAAAAAAACCTGCTGACGCAAGCGAGTCGAGCGATGTCTCGAGGAGTTAGGAAATCTAAGATCGTGCAGATGAGTTCGTCAGGAAGAGAGATGAGGTTGCCGAGGGCGTCCGCTCGGCGGTCTTTGAGCTGGTAAGTATGGGATTGGCAAGAATTTTCCATCGATGAGCTTGTTTTTTTCGCGAAGAGTAACTGGAACAGAGAATCGAAGCAAACAAAAAAGAAAAATAAAAGAAAGAATTGGTTTTGCATTTTAAACATTTTGCTGCTTGAAAGTAACGCGGAGGCGGAGCGAAGTTGCCACGTGGTCCGTGTTTCTTGCGCGCGGTTTTACCGTGTGCTGAGCAGACACGCCTTTCCATTCTTCAAATTCCTCCCTGTTTTTTGAGTACTAAATTTAAATTTGATTATACTTTTAAATATTTGAACCTGAATAGTTACTTAAATGTTTTTATTTTTACTATTGAATTCATACTCATATAAAATTCGATTTAACTATCCAAACTCATTAAATATAAATAAGTCAAAATTTGATTTTAAAATATAAAAATTAAATTAATAAATAAAAGTTAATTCATAAATGATAATTTAAAATTTATAATTAAAACACATAATGATTAATTTAACAGAAGATTATTATCCAATACATTATCATTTAGATTTCACGAGATTAAAATAATAATACATGCTTTCATTTTTTTTTATTTTTTTAATTTTAAATAAGATATGTGACACTCTCTCCACTTTTAGAGGTTAAGAATTTTATTAACGATGTATTAAATAATTATTTTTAATTAAATATTGCATTAAAAATAAAAATTTATAAATTATAAATAACATTATTTTATTATTTATCATAAAAATAAAATAATAAGTACCTAAAATATTTCTAAAGCCCACAATGAATAATAAATTTTACTATCCAAATTCAATTATAAAACATTTCAATCTTGTTGGATTAACTCCATTAATGTGGACTAATTAAGTGTAATTGACATCATATAATATTTAATTAGTAGTATAATTATGTATAAAGTGTGACCCATAATTAATTATATTAAATATATATTATATGTGTATAAACCTATAATGGGATGGGTTTATACATGTATCCCATGGAGGGAGGTCCCTACTTTCAACCTCTATATATATGAGGCTGGCCCATTAAGTTTCATAATTTTCGTTGAAGAGGGATGAGAGTAGTTTCTCCCTCTCTCTCTACCTCTCTCTCTCACTCTTTCATTTTATCTTCGTTTCAGGTCCGAAGGCAGTCAATGAAACGCTATCGGAAAGGGCTTCAACAACGTGATAATATGATATAGCGGGATTGAGCTCTCGCCCGCATCCAGGTCAGTTTTTTATCGCGTTTAATTTCGTGTTAGTGACTTGGTGAAGTTTTAATAAATTCTAACAATTGGTATCAGAGCACACTCACCCAAAGAGTCACTAACCGCTTCAGATCTAGAGAGAGAAGCCATTAAAACTCCATTTTGAGCTTTTGCATTTTCGGATTTTTTTTAAAACCCACGCCGTTTCTTGCAATTTTTTGACTTAAAATTGTTAGATTCATGTTGCATGATGTTTAAGGGTGAAAAACCCTTTAATTTGGAGCAAAAATGGCGTGAAATAAGTCCATTTTCGGTTGGATCGAGTCGAATGACCCGTTTTTTCTGAAAAACGGGTCTGTTCGCGGAGAAGAAAGCGGGCGCGTGCAATGCACGCGCCCGATGGCCTGAGAGGCGCGCCTCTTCTCTCTAATGCGGGCGCGTGTAATGCACGTGCCCGCTTATAGAAATTTAAAAAAAAAAAAAAAAGGAAATTCTTATTTTTTTTGGCCCGTTTTTTGGCCAACGGTTGGGGCCCATTTTTTTCTTTTGGGCCATATGGCTTAGAGCCATTCTTTTGGGACGTTGGGCCACCGATTGTTTGGCTCATTTTGGGTATTTTTGGGCTGTTTTTTTTTTTGTTTTGATTTTGGGCATAAATTTTGGGTTGCTAATTTTATTAAATTAGACAATTATTGTTTATTTTCTTTTATGGGTCTTCTTGTTTTATTTAATTAGCTCTTGAAATCTAATTAAATAGGCCTTAATATTTTAATTAATTTAGGCCAAAATAATTTTGTAATATTATGGGTATTAATTGTTTAATTATTTTAATTGGTCATTTAGTATTAAATTAATTATGAACAATTAAATTAATTTTTGGCAATTATAATTAATTAATTTTGAGGCCATCTTGCCTAGTTAATTTAGGGGCCATATTGATTAGTTAATTTTATTTGGCTATTAATTTTGAATTAATTAGTGGCAATTTTGCATAATTAATTAATAGGTCATTTTGGATTATGGTTTAATTGGCCATTTTGATTAATTAATTATGAGCCATTTGGATAATTAATTTTAGACAATTTTGGCCATAAGCCAAATTTTATTTAATAGTCATAATTAGTTATAAAACCCAAAATTAATGTGATATAAGTGAATTTTTGGAGGAATTAATTTTGGAGTAATTTCTAGAAATTTAATTACTCATTTAATTCTCAATTCACTTAAATTTTGAAAATATACACATGCCCATAAATTATTGATAATTGGCCTAATTAAATAAGTTTAAATAAATTATTTGAGTATTTTGTTGAGCCATTTTGGATTAAGGTTTACCCATTCGTTAATAATTTATTTAAACAAATAAACTCTCTAAAATAAAAATTGCCTTATTATTTGAATATTCACATTTATGTGAAATTAATTTAATTAATTAATATTAGATTTAAAATTACTACATATGCTTCAGGAATTGCATATTTTGGATGTAATTAATTTTGATCAATTAATTTTGTGAATATTCTTAAAATTATAAATCATTAATTGGATTGACTAGTACTTGCCTGTCGCAGGAATAGTCATGAAGATTTTTTGACGATTTATTCTGATAATTTTAAGGATATAATAATAAGGCAATGCATAGTGATGGTTGCAGTTGCATAATTTACTAAGATCTTTAGAAGTGGCTAGTCTTTCCCTGTCGGATTGTTAGTTGCTTTTAGAAATGCTTAGGATTGAGAGGATTCTGGTTGGGATATGACACGGTCTTCCTACCCTGTCGGTGGGCGATCATTCAGGTTGTATTCAACTAGTTTTGTCTTATCCTCGGTACTGTATTGTGGAATTTATCGAGTCATTCCACTAGCCTCCATATTGTGCAACTATCACATATCGAATTTGTAGCAGGATCAAATTAGATAGATAATATGAATTATTCTCTACGATTAGGGACATATTGAACTAGGAAGTAGTCCGAGAGTCGATCTATCTTCTATACCCAATAGTATGAGCTCTTTGAGGACAAAATTTTTTTGAAATTTCAGGAACACTCAAGTGGAAGTTCTCTGATTATATAAGGTATACCATGAAAGAGTACATCAGAGGAAGTGTTCCGATTAGGAATAACCAAGAAGTATTTATGGATGCCATTAGAAAATAGTTCGCATAAAATCGATAAAGGTTGCAATAGGAGTTTGATTACAAATATGGCAGATTTAGTACTACTTCCTTCTAGGATGGAGAATTGGAGATCTTTCAGTTTTACAGATCTCATTTAATGCAGAAGGAAGTATGGCATTTTAATATCAAAATTGATATTGTCATTCAAGAGTGGGAGATTTTTTTGAATTAACAAATCTCATTCAGCCATAATGATGACATATGCCAATATTATTGCCAAAAGGAATATTATTAAAAGGTCTCAATAGAAGGTCATTTTAGAAGAAGAAATTTGCCAAGTCTATTTCCCATTCTAGTTTCACCAACACCTCTAAATATCAATGTGTGCTACTTCTGTAATAATCCTGGGCACAAGAGGTAGATTGCAAGAGTCCTCTAGATTGAGATGTGCAAAAGGCATATTGTTAGCTTTTATTTTGAATCCAATCTAGCAGATATGCCTTCTAACTATTGGTGTTTCGATACAGGTGCCATTACTGATAAAGCCATAAGCAACCCGAGATCGAATAAGGGAAAATTGTTGTGAATTGGGGTTATAAAGTTAGAATCCATACTGAAAACATGGCCAGATTGTTGTTACATTTTGAAGACAGTTTTGGAACTACTATCAATTTATACTTTTCATTCCGACAACAGAAAAGTATTTTGCTAAGTAACAACATATATATTGATTCTGGCGTTTTGCGTGATGGATACACAGTGGACTTGTACCCCAATATTTGGGCAAATTTTCTTCAATAGTGAATGATGTGACTGTAGATTTTGATTATGATATGATAGACAAGAAATCTATTAAGTTGTGGCATGGGTTAGGGACATTTTGAGGCACATGAAGAGATTGTATTAAGGGAGATCTTGCTACTAATATTAAGGACATGATTAGTGGATATTGAAATAATTAGGAACTTATGTATACCGACATTTATAGATCATTTTCACATATTGTATTTAGTGGATATAAGTGTTTCATCACTTTACTAACGACCATTTCGATGTAGGTCATATGGAGTAATAATTCTGATCTTATAGAGGCCTTAGGCATTCTGATTAATTCCGCTGCGCTGCTTAAGGCATTGATAAGACAGTAGTGATGAATATCATGTTCGGTATAATGAAGCTAGGCGAAATCATATACCGGTTTTCGGTTAAGTGCACTATAGGATTGTGTATTGACGCCTAGTATGAGGTGCTTGGAATATTGAAACAGAATGAGATTACAGTTGCAGTCGATCGTACATTCTGATCTGTACGATTTTGTTAATCACTCCAAATCTTTAAAATTTGGGTGGAGTGAAATTAAAACTGCAATTCACATTCAAAGTTGATCTCCAAGCAAGATCAGTTCCTAAATGCATCCCAAGTTATAGTCAGACATTAAGCCGATTTTATGCCATTTTCTGTGTTTAGGGTTATAAGGTAAGGCAAAAGAGCTATAACCCATAGTCAAGAAAACTTGACGAGAAAACTATCAGCGGCAATTCTGTTGGCTTTTATATCGACTAGAAAGATTCTAGATTTCATTTATCGTTATGTGACAGTAGAATCATTGAGTCTGACAATGTAATCTATTTAGTAGATGACTTAAAGAATGGGAGTTGTGAACTCCACAAAGTCATTATTAAGATACATTTTGTTGTGTCATTCCCATATATGCGTTATCTTTTGATGATGAAAAACCACAGAGCAAAGGAATCAACGATTGATCCCAATACCATATTTTGAACCTGCACCTAACTTTACAGAGGAACATGAATGTAAGATCCATGTGTCTTTGATTTGATGTTTATCGGACTATCCTGATTCGAACTCTTAGAGTTGAATATTAGTCACGCAGGATGAGTAAGCATCTATGTTGCACAAAGATGCATGGGATCTATTTCTGTTGTCACATCATTAGACCAAGTGAAACCCTAAAGATTAGGCTAAAAATTTTAAAGCTAAATTTTGCCAAGGCTTTAAATAAAGCAACCTAAAAGTTTGTAGTTCCTAAGGTGGAACATACAGTTCGCGAACTTAAGGAGTTCATTTGCGAACATTGAAAGGTATCAAGATTGTAATATATAAAGAATGAGATTGTCACTTTGAGGAGAACATTATTGTTTGATAATTGGATCCATTGCAAGGTCAGTGGGAGTTATGTGCTTATTGTGCTCTAAGTGATGATGTCAAATAGCAGCCTATAGCACTGACCTATTGTATGAGACACTTCATGTCGTCATGTCATTTCAGGATGAAGAATCTAAGTGAGGCTCCATTTCGTTTTAAGGATTGAGATTTTTCGTGACATATCAATAGGCATACATTATTGGTCTCATGGAACCTATATTGAGTGTTGAGTAGGTTTACTGTATATTGTTCTCCTAATAAGACGTCATTTAGTGAAAAGTGACATATTGTGAAAATCTCAAAGTCCTCAAGATGATAATGAAAGAGCTCATATCGAGTGTGATGTATGCCTTATTGTAGGTAATCTGTGTATGCTCAAGTTTATACACATTTGGATATTGTGTATGTTATAGGTGTATTTCAGAGATACTTGAGCGATCCTGTAATAGAGAACTGGAAGCTATAAAGAGAGTATTTGGATATTGATAAATCTGACATTTTGAGTTTGGTCAGATATTCTGATGTTAATTTTGCAAGCGATCCAGATATTGAAAATTATTTTAGTTATATATTTGTGACATAAAGGAGCTGTGTTTTGGAAAGTATAAGGTAAACACTTACAGCATCCTTGATTGTGGAGGCTAAATATGTAGTATGTTGTAAAGCTACATGATGGGCCATTTGGGCTGCAGAATTTCATCTCAGGGCTGGTTTTCTGTGGTTGCCATTTCGAAGTCCTAGAGATGTACTGTGGTAATGCTGCAGCAAGTATTTTCTCTCTCAAAATGTTAGGAGTTCCTCACACTCCAGAACGTTTAGATATCATTAGTCGGTTTTGTTAGAGAGAAAATAATGGAGTCCATTACTTGATTGGATTGTAGAGCACATGGTTTAAAGAGTTCATTCTGGCTAACTGAAATTTTGGTTGCTAAAGTGCTTTGACGACATAGCACTTGTATGAGACATATGGAGTCATTTGCTGCATTAAGTTAGTGGGAGCTCTGCAATAAAATCAGTTGCAACTGTGTGAATGGATTCCTATTTGTCATATATGCATATTCTGTCTGCGCGCACTCTGGTAAATATGACATTCTGTTATATGAGACATTCTGCATTAGTCTCATGAGCTTCTGTTGAAACATTGCATCATTCAATTTGGATGCATGGACCTAATGGAAATGGATATTGATTTTGTTTTCATATCATTTCCATTTCACACTAATACTACTATTTTGTTACAGTCTTTATAAGTTTACGCATTTGTACCATGTCGGTATGATGCATTTTGAAGCTTATAAAAGGCTTGTTGTTGTTAAAGTATGTATAAGTCTACACATTTGTACCCTTTCGGTACAATGTATTTAGAGGGCTTATGAATACATATGATGTTATATGATGATTTCGTTAATTAACTTAACTGTCCAAGTGGGAGAATGTTGGATTAACTCCATTAATGTGGACTAATTAAGTGTAATTGACATCATATAATATTTAATTAGTAGTATAATTATGTATAAAGTGTGACCTATAATTAATTATATTAAATATATATTATATGTGTATAAACCTATAATGGGATGGGTTTATACATGTATCCCATGGAGGGAGGTCCCTACTCTCAACCTCTATATATATGAGGCTGGCCCATTAAGTTTCATAATTTTCGTTGAAGAGGGATGAGAGTAGTTTCTCCCTCTCTCTCTACCTCTCTCTCTCACTCTTTCATTTTATCTTCGTTTCAGGTCCGAAGGCAGTCAATGAAACGCTATCGGAAAGGGCTTCAACAACGTGATAATATGATATAGCGGGATTGAGCTCTCGCCCGCATCCAGGTCAGTTTTTTATCGCGTTTAATTTCGTGTTAGTGACTTGGTGAGGTTTTAATAAATTCTAACAAATCTTACTTAATCAAATCGAATAATACAAAATATCAATTCCCATAGCTACATAACATACTAGTTTTTAGATGAAAGTTTTTGCAAAAAGATACAAAGATTTTGCACAGTTCATTATGTTCATAGAGAAGCCACAGATTTTGTAGATAATTGGGCTCACGAGAGTCACTTTTAACTTTTAAGAATTCATCTTCCCCATCTGAGTTGGGTAGCTTATTTACAAAGGGATGTTAATGGCGTTGGAGGTGGTTGTGGGCCGGTTCGGACCGGTTCCGGCTCACACCGTAACGGAACCGGTCTGAACCGGTATGCAAACTGGTTCGAGCCGGGCCGGTTCCTATTTTCTTTAGAGGTGAACCGGCCCGGTTCGTAGGACCGGTTCGCCTCAAATCGGATCAAACCGAGTTAAATCGGTTCAATCCATT
Organism: Heritiera littoralis; assembly: GCA_031772115.1. NCBI lineage: Eukaryota > Viridiplantae > Streptophyta > Magnoliopsida > Malvales > Malvaceae > Heritiera > Heritiera littoralis. The sequence goes on from JAPDPK010000023.1 coordinate 6,675,233, forward strand.
TTTTTAAAATTTAAAATTTTTATTTTTTAAATTTTATATTAATTTATTTTAATAAAAATAAATATATATTAATATAATTTTATAATTTAATCTAATAAATCTATTTTTATTATAAATAATATTAATAGTTTAATTTAACAATAATTTATTATAAAGTTATTATAATTTATTTAATTTATGTAACAATAATGTAAAAATAAATTACTATAAAATTATCTAATAAAATTATTGTTATAATAAAATAAAGTTATATTATGAATATAATATTATAATAAAGTTATTATGATAAAGTGATATTTGATTCAAAATATAAATAATGATATTATGAATATTATTATTATATTCTTTTTGCAATATCATTTTGCATTTAAAATGGTAAATAAGCTATAAGCGTATCAATATCATTTTGCATTTAAAATAATTTATTATATTTGAAATATCATTTACTTATTATTTATTCATTTATTTATTTATTCATTTATTTAATATGTTTTTAAAATATTCATTCATTTTGTATTTTAAATATTTATTTATTTTAAACATAGATAAGGATAACATTAATTAATTTGGTATGTAATAATAATAATAATAATAATAATAATAATAATAATAATAATAATAATAAATGAGAAAAAGAAGAGAGTAGGAGACCAAAGATTTTTTATGTGGAAAACCCATTCAAAAGTTAGAAGGGTAAAAACCATGGGATCGTAGTCCATAAAAATATTTACTATAACTAAACTTATTTACAATTTTATAAACAATTTACCAAAAAAAATATTATTCTCTATTCTTCATAATTTATACGGATTGCCTTGGAAATTTCTTCCTCCTCATCTGAATTATTATCAGCGAATTCATTGGTCATTCCAAGTTCGACATTGCGCGATTCCGCATCAAACCAATCTTTAAGGCATGTTAACATGCACAATGAATCTGGATTAAGAGTGGTTCAATGGTCTCCAATAATTATTCCACATGTCGAGACTGCGGATTCCGAAGCAACAAAAGAAACTTGCATCACAAAAACATCTCGGCCCATGGAAGCTAAAATTGGAAATTGTTTTTGGTTTTCTTTCCACCATTGGAGAAGATTAAAGTTTTCATCTACAGAAAAATCCTGACTTAAGAAAAATCCTAGCTCATTAAAGCTAGAATTTCGTCGAGTTGTTGATCCAGATCCGCTGGCTTTTCCTTTTAGCTTCATTCTCTTTTTTGCTGCTTTCTTAATTACGTTTAAAATTCATTTTCCTTTTTTGCTACTCTCGGTTTCTTATATGAATCTTCTTCTACTCGATTAAAGTTGAACTGCTCCCTTTCTGCTTCATAAACATTAAACAATTCTAAAAAAAATTGTTAATTGAGGACTTTTGATCCTCAATAGAATCAAGACCAAAAAATTCTTTATAACAATAAAAAAAACTCTATATTTACCTCACCTTGACTAGGATCTAGTAAAGGTGTAATACAATAAATAGAAAGAATTATTTCCCAATATTTTTTAAAATTTTCCTCCATATCATATACAAAAGAACTTAAAGTTTCATAATTCCTAAATTTTACAAATTTTCCAAACATTGTGTAGATAATAGAAACAAAATACGGTGTAGTTAGATAAAATTGAGTTGAAAATCTTTCGATTGCATATTTAAAAGTAGATAATAAATCAACATAATATTCAATAAAAGTCCAATCTTCTTCAAAAAGTACTAAATGCGTGCTAGTTGTATAATTGTTATAAAAATGAGTAACAAGTTCTTTATAAGGTAAAATAGAAGAAAGCAAACGATGAAATGAATTCCATCTTATTTCCACGGAAGTGGAAACGCTTTAACATGTATATTATTTGCTATACAAATTTGCTTCCATTCACGTTTATTACTTAGTGTGCCAATCCTTTTTGCTAAAATTTTAATTTTATCAATTGGACCTATACCACTACCAATATCACTAGAACTAAAACCACTTTGAACAAATAAATTTATAATATGACATGCACATCTTGCATGAAAAAATATACCTTGCATAATAGAGTTTAAACTTTTAATTAAATGAGGAATAACTGCATTATTACTCGAAGCATTATCAAAAGTAATAGCAAAAACTTTATTATTTTCTAGTCCATATAATTTACAAACTTTAGTAATATATTTATGAATAGTATATGAATTATGTGCTTCTTCTATTACATCTAAAGATAAAATTCGTTTTTGCATGCACCAATCTTCATCTATCCAATGACAAGTTATAACAAGATAACTTATACCATTAGTACTAGTTCATATATCACTAGTTAAACTAACCTTAGATGAAATATTACTAAGTTTATCAATTAAAGCTTGTCTATATTTTTTAAACATATCCATGCAATCTTTTTTTAATGTATGTCTAGAAACAGATTTATATGCGGGTTGTAAATATTTACAAACAAATTCTAAATATCCTACTTTTTCACAAATTGTGAATGGTTGTTCAGTCCTAACTACAAATCTAACTAAACCACATCTAGGTTGAACATTATCAAAATTAAAATTTTTTCCACCATCATTTGTATTAATTTGAGATTGTTTGCCTCCTAAAATTTCATTTTCTTTGGCATCATGATTAATTTTATGTATAGTAATTAAATGTTTTTATATGTACCTGTACCGCCACCACCTCCACCGGAGTTATAAGAGTAAACGCCTTTGCACAATTTACGGATAGCACAATATTTATTCGTCTCACCTTCTTTTGCTACAATGTCGAAATACTCTCATACCTTACTTGTTTTTTTTTCGACTAAACTTCAGTCTTGATGATGTAGCAGCAATGGTGGCAGCTGATGATTGTGTTTTAGCATGACTTCCTCCACGACCACGACCAAACGATGGTGCTAAAGGAAGCTCCTCCTCCTCCGGATGAATATCGGGTTCGATTTCATTAAATGATTCGTCACCCAAATTAGGAATTTCAGTGGAACCAAAAGGTCGAGAAACAGAGCATGAACGACGAAAGAAATTTGACATTTTTATATTTTTTTGAAAATAAATATATATTAAAAAATAAAAAAATAGATGTAGGATATATATAATATATTAGAATTTGGAAATTGAAACTTGAAAATTAAAAGTAAAAGTAAAAGTAAAATTATAAAATAAAAAGAAAAACGAAATTTAGAAAGGAAAATGATGATATTATAAATTTGGAATAAGGGAATTTAAGTGAATTTGAGAGAGTTTGAGTGAATATTAAGAGAGTATGTGAGTGAAGAGAATAAGAGTGGATGAATGTAAATAGTAGATTTGAGAGAAAATATAGAAAAAAATGTAAAGAAAAATAAAATGAAGAATAGAGGTATTTATAGAAAAAATTTGAAAATTTTAAAATAAAAAAAAAGATTTTGATGGATGTCAAATGGCAAGTCACAGCAGCCTACTTGCCATGCCCATGGGACTGCGCAGTGGCAGCCTTTTTTTTTTTAATTTTAAAATTGTACTGGTTCGGTTCTAAATCGAGATCGGATAATCCTAGTCCTTAATGAGCCGGACCCTTAGCGAGTCCGATTCCCATTATTAAAATTGGTACAATACCGGCTCGATTATTGGGCCGGATCGACTTGATCTGGTTGCGAACCAAGTCGGGCCAACCCGACCCAATAACCACCTCTACCTGTTGGGAAGCTTAGAGCTTGTTTGGTTTAACCAAGATACCGCTCATTTGTTATTTAAAAAAAAAAAAAGGGCCTAAATCTGTGGATCAAAATTTTCCCATTGGCTTTACAGATATTTGAGTCAACAAAGAATACAGCAGAAAGTTTACGCTTTCTTCATTCATTTGAAAACTTAATTCTACCTTTCTTAGTTTCTTGTCCATTGTTTCTGTATGACCACAACAATCTTAGAATGAAGTCCTCCCACCAATTTTAGAATTCATTCATAGATTAATATTTATTCCTATCAAAGCCATCACTTTTCTCCCAGTATGCACATATAATACAGGACATAACTCAAGAATCCCAAAGAACAAATATTAATAAAGTTCAAGTAACAACTCCATAGAACAAAAAAGGAACAAACATAGCAGCTGGACTGGTGGCTGGATCCTTGGAAGCCACTCTACAGCCCTGTGACCAGAGGTTGCTGTGAGCTGATCCTCCTCTTTCTAAGGCGCTCGGCGATGATGAAGGCAAGCTCAAGAGATTGTGACGCATTCAGCCGAGGGTCACAGTGGGTATGGTAGCGGGAGCTCAAGTCATCGAATGTAACAGTCCGTGATCCACCAATGCACTCTGTCACATTCTGGCCGGTCATCTCTAGATGAACTCCTCCGGGATGACTTCCTTCTTGCTCGTGCACATCGAAGAAAGCTCTCACTTCAGCCTGCCAAAAGTAATGTCAATTTAATTGTGAAGTTATACAATGAATTTAATATAGAGGTAAGATATCATTGACATTTTATGTTTTCATCTAAATATCTGGTAGACATATAAAAGAAGTACAGAACAATAGAATCCTTCCAAGTGCTGTCCAAAGTCAATTGACGCTAATCAATATTGGACTAAAGTAATCTTTGAAGAGATTTTATATTGCAACCGGTGTTTGAATCAATCATAGGATAGGGAAATTTGACCACTTACCTACTGAAGACAATTTCTTACCTAAAATAATTAATATCATGTCTAAGTGGTCACATTTGACAGTTTGGTCCAACCTTTAAGAAATGGTCCCTTTCCCACCTACCCACCGTAATATATTTGAGTTCAAAACTCTTCCTAGTGAATGCAATAATTTTTTTTCTTTTGAAGATACGATATGCAACAATACAAAAGGATTGATTTGGTTTCTTTACATCATGAATGCGGTAATACGTAATCATTAATGTTTAAAATCAGGCTTATCTCCATAGTTCTGGTAATTGCATTAAACCCCTTAATAATACGACTCCAGAAGTCTCTTCCTAGCAATAATTTTCCTTTGCGAACACAAAATGTAACCACCCAGAAGGATTGATTTAAGTTCTTTAATTACAAATGCTTTCAATAGTGAACTGTCAATACTAAAATCATGCTTATCGCCGTAGTTTTGGTAATTGCAATACACATAAAGCACTTATTAATAGCCATACCTCATTTACTAAAGAATTCAGTAACAGATGCAAAGAAAAATGTTTTTAAGCTAAAACTTCAATTACGCATGGATTCAAGATGCAAACAAAATGCACTCCATTTTTTTCTAGCAACAGATGCTAGCCTGTCTTTGTCATGCTTATAGTGAGAAACATCATTTATACTATTTACAGCCCTCATTTACTATGACACTTTCCTTTTGTGAACTATGTAACAATTCTACCGCCAAAGATGTCCGAGAAATTATAAACCTTGTAATTGCCTGGGTTTCCATAATTCAAAATGATAATTGACTCACACGCCAAATGACAATTTATGCCCATCAAAGAATTATTAATTAATCCTTCGCACTAAGAGGCTAAGTAACGAGTAACATACCCTTATGGAATCGAACGGACGAGTTTTGAGACCACAAGGAGCCTTTATAGTGTTCCCGTGCATAGGATCACTAACCCAAGTGACAACTTGCCCAGCCCGGCGGACTGCCCTGATTAGATGGGGAAGCTTCACTCTCATGTTCTCAGCACCCATTCTTGCGATCACAGTTATCCTTCCTGGTTTGTTCTGAGGGTTCAAAATTTCAATCAGCTTAACTAGCTCATTTGGATCCATCTTATCACTAACCTGCAGCAGAAAAGCCTCTTTATTAGCAATCTCATCTCATCAATTTGTGATCAAAACTCAAAATTATCAAACCCCCCCCCCCCCCCCCCCCCCCCAAAAAAAAAAAAAAAACAGGGCATTTATAAAATAGGGCTCGCCTTGCAGGTAATTCAGCTAACTACCAACTTTAATTGTATAAGATCCATATTTCGATTCCTGGTTCATTCTTAGACAATAGTTATGTAACTGAATATTTAAGAAAACATAATTCAACATGAAACCATAAGAATGTAATTTGACAATATGGCATCTGCTCCAACATTCAGACCATTTAGTTTGGAACTTTCATGCATCTTGGATTTTCAATGAAGTTTTTGTTAACTTCTTTTTACAAACCTATAAAACAATTTATTAGAGTAGACTTAGATGTAATTACCTTAATTCCAAGAGGATTAGCAACTCCTCTCAGAAACTCAACATGAGCACCATCCAATTGTCTAGTACGTTCTCCAACCCATAGGAAATGAGCAGAACAATCATAATAACGGCCTGAAGTAGAATCTAGCCTGGTAAGTGACTGTTCATATGGCAAGAGCAAACACTCATGGGATGTCCAGAAGTCAGTGGTTGTCATGATAGGATGGTCAACTGTAAGCCCAGCTGCAGCCATGAACCCAAGGGCCTCATCAACACGATGAGCTAATTCTCGGTACCTGTCACGTACCGGAAAGGGTAAGTAAACTTGAATTTAATCTTTTCGAAAGTTAAGATCTATTTTTACCCTAACAACAACAATAAAAGAACGGTCCAAAAAAATGTAATAAATGAAGCAAAAGATAACTCCAAGATGAATATGCACATGTGATGTTGAGTTACAAATATCTTGGTTTCCATCAATTAAGTGCATGCCAAAACCAGATGATGTATAAAGCAACTGATAAAAATCAAAGTTCAAAACTGAATGATTCTTAAATAAACAATAAAAAAAAACCTCAAACAAAATTTACAACTTCCAAAATATAGGCTACCTTGGAGAGCTTGTAACATCAACAAAAGTTGCCGCCACATAACAAAAATAGCACATATAATTTACAAACTTAAATTATCAACCCAAAAAGCAGACATTAAGACTACAGTTAAATGACAAAACATAACAAAACAAGTGAAAGTGACCAAATATCACGAATTCTCAATTACACCAACTCATTCTCCATTAGAAAATTCCAAGTAAATATCAATAAAGTAGAAATTGAAGACTGAATCAAACTAAACCTTTAATAGAAAAGTAAATCTAATTGAGACCGAAAATTTTTACCTATCTCCTTGCTCGCTGTGTTCGGTGAAATCCATATTCCATTGAGTAACCCTCTGCATAGCAGCATAACCTCCGGTTGCAAAAGCTCTCAAAAGATTCAAAGTAGCTGCAGATTGACAGTAAGCTCTAATCATTCTTTGAGGATCTGGAATCCTAGACTTCTCATCGAAAGCATCCCCGTTGACATTATCTCCTCTATAACTGGGCAGCTTCACTCCATTCTTTTCCTCGAACGGTTCCGACCTCGGCTTCGCGAACTGCCCAGCCATTCTTCCCACCTATAAACAAAAAAGAAAAGAAACGTAAGCAAACTCACAAATGAAATCATTGACAAAAATGTTAAATTGATAGGCAAAGTTCTGAGTTTTGACCTTGATAACGGGCATTTGTCCACCGAACATCAAAACGGCACCCATCTGAAGAAGGATCCTGAAAGTGTCACGAATGTTATTAGCGTTAAACTCTTTGAAACTCTCAGCACAATCTCCGCCTTGCAACAGAAAAGCGTTTCCCATGGCGGCTTCCCCGAGCTTCTCCTCGAGACTCCGAGCCTCTCCAGCAAACACAATCGGAGGGAAAGCATCGAGGGTCCGGAGCACCGACTCCAGCTCCGCCTGATCCGGATATTCCGGCAACTGCAACGCCTTCTTTGACTTCCAGCCTTCCACGGTCCATTTCCCGGGAACCGCATTTTGCGACGGAGCAATGGCAGGTGCAGCAGCAGATTTGGTAGCGGCGAGTGGAGCGGACGGTGGCTGCTTGGCCGACTTATCGGAAACGATGGGGTTCTTAGGTGAGTCAGACGAATGGACGGCGGAGATCCGGACAACAGACAATTGCTTGGCTTTAGAGAAAGGCGTCGATGGCTGCGATTGAAGGAGGGATTTGGTGGGAAGAACGCACGAGTTGGTGAGAGCCATTTTCGTAAAGGACTGTCCTTTTTCTTCGTTTTTTTTTTTTGGGAGAGAAGAGGTTAGGTACCTGGAGAGACAGAGGGAGACAAAGGAGGGTTTTATAAGTGAAGGAGGCAAAGACTTTGGTTCGTGTTTAGCGTTCGGGACAACGAAGGAAAAAAAAAAAAAGAAGAAAAGGATGACGTCTAATGATCGGTGGTAGTTGGCACTAGGGGTGTTTCAGAAATTTCATTTTATTTTGGGGTATTTTGGGAAAAACATGTTGCCTTTGTCCAAACCCAAAAGGGAAGATCGTGATGCTTAACATGCTTTCCTTCCCTCACCTACTAATCGCCACTCATATCCTAGGCGGCGTAGAATATGGAGCCGAGCCGATTGGGTCAGCGGCCTACCTAACTTTTTTTTTTTTGCTGCATTTGATAATTGCAATGAAGTGTTTTTTAAAGAAAAAACACAAGAAAGAATACTTGGTTTTTGATATATTAACAAGAAATTTTTTTAATTTGATAAGAGAAACAAGAGATTGCAATATATTTTTTAAGTATTTTTTTTAGTTTAATATTTAGGGTTAATAATTTTTATAAATAATTATATTACTCTGTATTTATTAATAATTTGGCTAAATATTTATTTTATGATCTAAGTATTTCGCAATTAAAGATACAATTTTTTATTTTGATCAATTAAATTAAACATTTTCGAACTTATTAAATGTAAAACTTTTTAATGGTATTGAGACGCATACAGTACAATAGTATGAACAGTAGTTGTCAGAAAGAAACGGTTAATATAATAAATAAAAGTCTTTTTAAGACTTATTAAAACAAAAATTCGGATCGGGTCACACGGGTTCTATTTTCTCAGTCAATTGTTTTCCTTTTCTTCCTTTCGAGCCGTTCCCAGCTCCATCCAATGCCATTGCTCCTTGTACCTTCAAACACTACCACTGCCACCCCTTATATAGCCAAATGTTGCTGATTTCCTTTCTCAATTTGAGGTCTGATTCTAATTTCTTTCCTATTTCTTCCAAATTTAAATTGATTCATTATTTACTCCAAAACAATTTCTTTGGCAATATATTTTCAGAGCTTATTACAGATTTTAGGTTTCGGGTTTCAACAAGAAAGCAATTTTAGGATTTCGGGTTTCATTCACTTTTTCGGGATTTTGATTTATGATTTTTCTGTGTAAATGCTTGAATAGACAAAATGAAATGAATGATTTCCCGTTAAAATTAAAAAAAAAATCAATATCAACTGAGACAAGTTTGCGAGTGAGAAGAAAGAAGAAGATAAAAATGATTTTTTTCATTTTTTAAATTTGAAAATAAAATTATTCAATTTTCATTAATAAAAATGATTTTTAATTCATAATAAAATTAAATTTAATGCTGTTGTTATTTTAATAGTGCATGCATAACAACACAGTTAAAAATCCTGCATTGAAAAAATTTAGTATTTAGTCCTTAATTGATCAAAATAAAAAATTATATCATTAATTGTGAAATACCCTAGAGAATAGATGCTAAATTGAACATTAAGCCTTAAGAGTTTTAAGATTTTGAGTCAATGCTTTCTTTCTTAAAATGTGAATTTTTTTAGCAATTTAAAATTTTTTTTACTATTAATTTTAAAATTTTGTTAAGTATGAGAAAGTCATAATTTGCTTAAACTTTGAGATAGACTTCATAATTTGTGTGCATATTTAATATTCATATTATGTTAAATTATGTTTATGTCGTATAAAGCATAAAAATTATCGTGTTAAAATATGTATTAATATATCAAATGCAAAACATTTTTTAGCTTTAGCCAAATTTATATATCATTTTCACATGTTTGTTTTTAAAAATTTATATATCCCTTAGTTTGGTATCGTTTCCTGTTTTTTATTTTATGTTTTTGTTTTTAAAAATTCTGTTTTTGTTTTTTTTTTTGTTTTCAATTTCTGAAAACAACAAATATATTTGGTTAATACTGTTACGTTTTGAAAACAAATATTTAAACTGATTCAGATATAATAATTCAATTCACAAAATAAAATTTTAAAAATTAAATAAAAAATAATATATTTATTAAATAATAATATGTAGATAATATTAAATTATATTATTTAATACTAATATTAAATATTCTCATTTAATCATATAAAAATGTAATATAATTTAAATAATATAATAATTAAATATAATATTAAATAAAGTAATATTATTTAGTTTAATTGTAATAATCATAAATTATATTTAATAATAATTTTTTGTTTAATTGTAATAATAATATTACATTATTAAATAAAATATTTAACCAATTAATTATAATAAATTATATAGTTATTAAAATATATTATATTTAATATAAATAATATTATTTAATGTTAATTTAATAATATTAAATTATTTAATAGTAGTAGTGATATATTTTAAATTTAAGATAGAATATAATATTAAATAATAATATTGTTTAGTAAAATAAAAATTAATTATATTAGATAATAATATTAATTATTAACATATCAAATTTATAATAAATGATATTATTTAAAATATTTAATATATTCAATAAATTATTATAAAAATTTAAATTAAATAATATTATAATATTATAGTTCAATGTAATATATATTTAATTGCCTTTTACGTTTTTCAACTTTTCTATATTAAAATAAATATATTAATTTTAAAATATTAAATAATATTTTTATATTAAAATTTAATATTATTTTATTTAAAAATTTGATTAATTTTATTTATATTTTTATTATAAAAATACTAATATTATATTAATATATAAACTCAGTTCACTTACTTATAAACAGTAACAGAAATGAAAACCTGTTTCCGAAAACAATGGAAACAAGAAATTCTTGTTTCTAACAATTTTGAAAATTTTTGTTTTCGTTTTTGTTTTTTGAAAACGGAAACATGTTACCAAACATATTTTCTGTTTTCTGTTTCTGGTTTCAAAAAAACTTAAAACAAAAACAGAAAACAATAAACCAAAACGATACCAAACGACCCCTTAGCTTGCAAATTTTCGTGTCTTTTTATATATTTTTTTAATTGTTTCATTATAACGCATCTAAAATTATTAGATATGCTTAAAGGTATTTATATAGATTTCACAACATTTAAAAACCTACATACCTTAATAAATAATACCAACTTAGCTAATTATTGGTGCCTTACAAATATTTAAATACACGTGCTAGGCCATAGGCATTGCATATTTTCATGTCCCTGCCTATGCAAAAAGTTGGATTAAGTAATTACCACAAGCGTTAAAATGAAAAACAAAATATCTGTTTACAAGCATATATAAACTCTGTTCACTTACTTATAAACAGTAACAGAAATGAAAACCTGTTTCCGAAAACAATGGAAACAAGAAATTCTTGTTTCTAACAATTTTGAAAAATTTTTGTTTTCGTTTTTGTTTTGAAAACGGAAACATGTTACCAAACATATTTTCTGTTTTCTGTTTCTGGTTTCAAAAAAACTGAAAACAAAAACAGAAAACAAGAAACCAAAACGATACCAAACGACCCCTTAGCTTACAAATTTTCGTGTCTTTTTATATTTTTTTTTAATTGTTTCATTATAACGCTTCTAAAATTATTAGATATGCTTAAAGGTATTTATATAGATTTCACAACATTTAAAAACCTACATACCTTAATAAATAATACCAACTTAGCTAATTATTGGTGCCTTACAAATATTTAAATACACGTGCTAGGCCATAGGCATTGCATATTTTCATGTCCCTGCCTATGCAAAAAGTTGGATTAAGTAATTACCACAAGCGTTAAAATGAAAAACAAAATATCTGTTTACAAGCATATTAAAAGATGATGGTTTTTTTTTTTATTTTATTAACTAACTAGCTTTATCTTTCAAAAAAAAATAGCTTCATGATACCTAAAAAAGCATATGATTTGTGTGATGCACGATTTATTTCATTTATTAAAATATGTGTATATAAAAAATAGTTTTTAATATATTTTCTTGATTTTATGATAAAAGTTAAAAGCAAATATTTAAATCATTACAAAATAAATTTTGAAATAATTTGATACTTGATTGAAATAGGGAAGAGGGAAAATGTGTTTTATGATAAAACTGTGTTAAAATGTTGGAATTAAAAATTGAGAAGAGAAAAAAATTGTATATGAAATTAAAAAAAAGTGTTGATCGTGCTAAGCAATTTGGAATTGAGAAGTGGAAAAGAGGAAAAGTGTATTATGGAGGAAAAAAATTCTGGAACATTCTGTCAAATTTGGAATCGAGAAAGTGAGAAGTGTCAAAAAATAAAAAAACCTGTATTTTGAAGTATTAATCTGGATTTTTTTTAATAATTAATAAACTGCCAGTAAAGTTTTTTTGACTCCATAACCAATGTTAGAATGATGACACATATCCTTTAAAATATTAAGAAAATAAAAAAAATATGTATCATCATCCTAATTCCGTTTGTGATGTTAAAAACTTTATTGATTGTATATAAAGTAATTATTATTTTTTAAAGAATAATATTTGTTTAAGATTTGAAATGTATGATCTTGTCTATTGGTTGGATAGAGAAAAACCCTCTAAATTAAGAGAGCAACTAAACACACCCATATTTTTTCTTTGCGCACCCTATTTTACATTACATGTTACTATTCATTTAAAGGGAAAAATGAGTGTGTGAAGAAAAATAATAGGGTGTGTTTAGTTGCTCTCCTAAATTAATATTCACGGGGACCCATCGTTAAGTTTTAATTTAAAGGAATTATTAATTTAAAAGTTTTACTTAGTAAATTATTATTGTTTTAAAAAACGTGCTTTTTACCATTCTAATAACTCTATGAGGAATGTTAACGACAGTTATTTTGATAATTACATTTCAAGACTTTTTAGCTTATTAAAAAACGTCACTTCTTAGTTTCACATGAAGACCTGTTACCTACTATTATAGGTTACTTAAAAGTATTTTTTAACATCCATATACTTCACCTTTTCAATTTCTTACATGGGTAACCAGTTTTCGCGTAAAACTAATAAGTGACATGGCTCAATAAAATTGAGAATGCTGAAATGACAAAGTGATCGCCCCTAGCATTCTCCATAACTCTATAGCTTTTAATTTCATAAAAATCTCGTTGCAAATATATTTTCTATAATATATTTTACACTATTTTAGGTCTTGAAATTAAAATTCTTAAATATGGTAGTGTTTTACAAATTAACATCTTAAAGTGGTTTTTTTTTAATATTATGTAATATATTTTGATTTTTTATCAAATTATTAATTTATATAATAATTAGAATTGAAATTTTACATTATGTTTAAAACAAAATTGTTAGTTATTTAAGAGGTTTATTAATTTTTTATATTAGCTCAAGTTAGGATCATAATTTTTTATTAATTTAGAAAGGTTATTAATTTAAAAGAAATTCTACTTATTTAATATTTTTAAGGTAAATTTCATTAATATTCTCAAGGTTTTGTCATAATTTAATTTTAGTCTATTAATTTTGAAGTGGATACATTGTCCCAAAACCACAATCGATGTGATATCAATAATAAATTTTATTACTATCTTATTACTTTTTAAGTATTTTTTTAAAAATTATTCTATATAAAGTTTTTATTTTTTAATTAAAAAAAGAGCATAATGGACATTACATTAGAAACAAATGTTTAAGTTGAGAGTTTTTTAGTAGTGACTTAATAGAACAATTTTTTTTATTGATAAATTGATAATTTTAAATCAGAATATTCAAATTTTTTTTAACTAATGGATTAATATTGATTTAATGTTAAAACTAAATAACTTAAATAAAATTTATCCATATTTTTTATTTTGAAAGATTTTTTTTTGATTACGAAGGAAAATAAAGAAAACCAATAACTAACCAAAGTGTGGAGGAAACTTGTAACGTAAAAAAAAGTGTAGAGGAAACCTAGTTCCTCTTTCATCAGCTAAAAGCATGAGCTTAACACAACTCTGTGGCTTTAGAGAATAATTTAAATGAATAGCTTATACACATAGTCTCATGCCAATATTCAGATTTGTATAGTTCTTAAGTCTTAACGGATTTTAAGTTGTTGGGAGAATATTTTAAATGGATAACTTATGCCAAAATGTTTTTTTACAGATATTTAACAAAATTTTAGATTTGGATTATGGTAGTTTTTAACAGAATTTTAATAGATATTTGTTTAAATATTATAATAAATTACTTAGATTTTAACCCAATTTTATAAATAATTGTTTTTAAATATTAATAATAATTTGTTTATTTTGGATTTTAAATGTTTTAAATTAACATTAAATAAATAGCTATTGTTTCATTCAAATATACGCGTCCATCAGTACAATTGTTGAAGTAACCTTATATCCTGTAAATAATATATGTGATATTTTAAACGTATCTTTAAGAAGTATATATATTCTTTAATTTTGGTTATAAAATTAAAAATATTAGTTTTTTTATTTATTACTATATTGTAAAATAAATTCGTTAAATCTGTTAATAAAATGTATTTTTTTAAATATATTCTAATAAAATATTGTAATAATTCGTTAATTTCTTGGTAAAATTTAAATAATTGGCTCAAGATATATTAAAATTTTTTATATGTACAAGGAAAGATCCATTCATGTTAATGTAAAATTAATTTAATTTTGCATATTTTTATATTTTTTAATTGACTATTAAATTTTATTTTTCAAATATATCATGTATATCAAATTTTAAATTAATCGAAATATGAGAATATTAACGACAATCACTTTTACAGTCACATTTCAACACTTTTTATTTTACTGAGCCACGTCATTTTTTAATTTTACGTGAAGATCCGTTATCTACTATTACAAATTACTTAAAAATTATTTTTTAACATCCATATGTTTTAACTTTTCACTTCTCACATGAATTATCCAATTTTTTGCAAAACTAAAAAACATGATGTGATTTAATAAAATAAAAAATATTAAAATGTGATCGAAAAATGACTTTTGTTAGCATTCCTCTTGAAATATTTTGCTATTCGGTTCAAGTATTCTCAAATTCCCAGCAAAGGGAAAATACGGAAGCCTAAGCCGAGCCATAGCTTGAAAGGATCACCTAATTGGAGTAATGAGGAATTGTACTTTCTCAAAAATCGGCGTTTGGCTCTTCACCTAACCAGTTTTTGTCATGCTTGTTTGAGTCTAATACTTTTGTTGAAAGAGAGGAAAGTGAAAGAGAGAGAAAGGTGGAATTACAAAAAGACCCCTCACCAATTCAGAAAAGGGAGATGGCTTTGATTATTTTTGGTGAGTTAGAAATGTAGACTTTGACAGAGTGGGGAAGGAGGGGGTGGTGAAGCTCACCTACCCTCTCCACTACATGCGAACCAGCAAGCAAATGCAAGCCTTCTTCCTTCCAACCCCCGAAGCCACGTGTCAATTCACGTGAGCATAAGATTTTAGCATATTCTCTCTCCCTGCGCAAGGGTTCGAATACGCAGATTGGACTGATGATGGCGTTTATATGATCACATCACATGGCATGAGGTTAACTTCACTCAAGCACCGGCATGCGTGGTGAAATTATGTTGGTAAATATATTCGTTTATATATGCATAAATATTGTTAAAGAGATAATTTCTCACATCTGTTAAATATTTTATGTTACGTGATTTCATATTTAAATTGGACTCCTTTTACTATTATTAATTAATTTTAAGTTCAATGCTTAATAAATATATTTATTTAATATTTATAAACACGTGTTTTAAAATATATTTGTTTAATGTTTAAGAGTTAAGACGTTCAATGTCTAATATCTAAACGAATGAATGAATGCGAACATAATACAAAAATTTGTATGAACAATATTAATGTATGAACAACAAGAACAATATTAAAAAAAAAAACGTATGAACAACAATGGCATTTCTAAAATTTGTATTACTAGGATCAATATTTTATTATTATATTTATAATAATTTTTTATTATTTGACAACAACCTTGATAAAATTAAACGTAATAGAAAGTATTTCATGATGTAAGACAATTTTTAAATAAATAAATATACTCTTGTAATTAAATAAAAATTTAATATAACACTTAAATTAGTAGTAGTACATAAAACTTTTTTTTTAATTCTTTTCTCATGTCAATAAACATGTTAGAAAATAATGCAAGCAAGTAAATAATACAATATATTTTTAACAATCAAAACTTAACTTAATAATTATTACTTCTTTTTTAAAAAAAATTAAGTAACCGTACTTATAAAAGACATGACAAAATTTTCGAGCAATTTCATGTTTTTATCACTGAGAACCTATAATAAGTTCGCGTACTTATAAAAGACGTGGCAGAAATTTCGAGGAATGTCATGTTTTTACATTTTTTTTTTTGGTGTTACATGTTTTTACATTTCTGTTTATGTGTTTCTCGCCTTGAAAGATAGATAGTAACCATTTGATTTTAATTTTTTAATTATTTTATTAAAAAATTTATTTTCACAGTGTTCATTTTATTTTTTTAACTTCACCAAAATCAATCGTACCATCCATCCAAACTAACTCTTAAAAGATCTATCATATTTATAATTTTCTAGTCAAAGAGGTATAGAAAAAACTTCTTTCCAATTGTTCTTCCTTCCATCTCCAAATCAACAAATTTGACTCACTAACAAGACTGGTGTGACACGGTGCGTGTCATATTTCTGAATTTACTATGTTTTTCTTCTTTTTTTTAGTGTAACTTACATGTACTTTTATCCGTTTTAACGGTCTAAGACTAATCATATTCGAAGTTTAGTCACAGTTAAGGCTCTTCACCCTTCACGAAAAGTGTGTTTAGTGGGAGTTGAACTCGAGAGTTCTTCCCACAAACTCAACCTACGTTGCTAACTGAGCCATAACTCATAAGTGAATTTACTATATTTTTCAACATAATCATTTTACGGTTAACATTGTAATTGCATTCAAATGCATTACTGTTTTAAAGGATTTTCATTGCTATCACTTATTTTCAATTTCATAAGAACCAATTTTAATCATAAACCATGATAAGCTTATAATCATCCCGGTTAAGTTGAATCATTCAACGAGGTTGTTAGTCCACTTGCTGCAAGGCATGCGGTAATGCTCTGGGAACAACGCTCCATATTTTAAGAGAGATCAGGCACGAGAAAAATATGGCCTTGTCTTTTTTATTCATTCCGTTCGCAGAAATGAATATTATGATGCGAATCTAATGGTTTTTGAATGTGGCCCAAAAATAAATGGGCCTCTGAAAATTACAGACAGTAAATGCTGGACTGTCTCTCGCAACTGGTCATTCATTGCTTTGGTCCCAATTCCAACCAACTACAGTCTACAGCTGTAAGAATCACTTTTATTTATTTATTTTTACGGTTTTTTTATTTTACAAACAAATTTAAAAAATATTATATGTCTTATTTTTTTAATATACTTTTTTTTTTGATCTGAAAAATAGTATATTTTTTTAATATACTTTTGTTCAAAAAGTTTACTGACCATGTATGAAATAATATTTCTGAAAATAGTATTAGTTCAAACAGTTTTCATTTCCATCGAAGATTAGTCTCTCACTAGTCCTCAAGCCCAGCTTATTTTTATTTTTTTATTTTAAAATTTTTAAAATGTTTGATAATTTTATTGTTAAATTATCAGCCCTAATACAGGGTGATTAAAAAAAAAAGAGAGAAAAAAGGCTAAAGAATCTCCCCATTGCAATCTTGTCTTTAAAAATGGGGACCACTACAGTATGAAATGATCTGAAAATGGATGCGTTTTGTAATAAAGCGAAAATTCCCAACTTATCCATGCAAAATTGCAATTGGAATATTTGTGAAGGGTATACAGGTCATCTCAGTGTTTCTCCTTTGATGATAATTTCAGTTAAACTTTACAATGGTTTGTATGGTGTGTTTGTCTGGTCTGAAACTTTCAGTAAAATATTTAAGGGGTTTTTTTTTTAAAGTGTTAGTAACTTTGAAAAATTAGAAACTGCATCAATTATTAATAAAAAATTCTATATCCAAAAAAAAGTCAAATATATTTGGTACCTTTTGATATATTAGGTAATATGTTTAGGATTTATATATAAAGCATTGAAAATATATAATTTCTATACATTGTCAATGCATAATAGATTGACGCATTATAAATAAGTTTTTATTAGCAAATTGAAAAATATTTATTTATATTTAATTTTAAGGTTTTGACATATTTTTAGTTTGCATATTGATAAAGTGTCATCTTCTGATGCATTGACAGTATATAGAGGGAATACACAATTAGTGCATCATATATAAATCCATATGTTTATGTCTTAAATACATCAATTTTATATATTGATTTAATCTTAATTAATTTTTTAAACAATCTTAAACTTTAGATGTACCTACGATATTATACATGATCATCATAAATATTAAATATAATTATGTCTATGCATAAAGTTCATGTCTTTCCATTTATTTTTTGATGAAATATGAGAGCATTCATCATAAGACAGATACTTTGCTAATTGTTTTCTTTTTCTTTTATTAAAGTACAAAAAAAAAACTGCTTTTTGGTTGAAAAAGATGAAATAAAAAGGGGTTAAGTTTGGTCTAATCATGTTTTGATATTTTATTCCACAATATAATAGCAATGCACGTTGGACTTGGGACCAACTCTTAATAAAAAGCTCTTTTAGATGACATTATAAACGATCAATTTAGCTATAAATAATACAAGAATCAAATTTTTATGATTATTATATGTATCAATTTTGAAGTATAAAAATAAACAAATTATTTGATCCATCTAGGATGTTTAAATTTTATCAGTCAAGCTTAAAGGATGTCACATACTACTTAGAGTTTATTAAAATTAAACAAAAAAATAAAATTTGAGATATGGAACAATCTCTTATTTTTATTTTTGTAATTAAAAATTTTTACTATCGATATTTTAAAATTTATCTATGACCTCATAAAAAATACTCTTTTCGTCTTTTTTTTTTGTTGTTCATATCCCAAAATAAAATTTCCTTTTTAAAATCTTTGAAGACTTAATAGTTTTACCTTTATATATTTTAAATTGGTTTCTATTTTTTTTTAAGTTTTGACCAAAAAAAAGATATATCAATATTATAAAAATTTAAAATTATTATATTAAATACAAAAAAACTAAAACTTTTTTTAATATATGTGAAAATAACAAAAAAAAAAAGATGAGGAGAGTAATTTGTTATAATTATCATATTCATATATTTTTTAACGATCCAAACTTAGATAATGTTATTCCAAAATTCTTCATCATCTTAAAAATCTCTTTTTAGTAAAGAAATTTCTCATGTTTTCGACCATTTTTGATTTTGATCTTGTTTAAAACTGGGTACGGCCATTTTATTATATAGGACAGACTGACAGTTGCGGTGGGTGATTTGTCTTATGTAGATTTGGTAATTTATATATAAAATTTATATTTAGATCATATAAAATTATATTTTTGTCATATTAAACAACAAATTTTCATATTAAAATTTGTAAAATTTACTTTTTATTTTTTTTATATTCATATATAATTTTTATCAATTTTTAATTGTTTTTATGTTGGAGTATGGTATTATGCTTATGATTAATAGGTTTAGAAGGAGCGGTCGAAACAAGATCCAAGGGGTGCTTTGCTTTGAAATGGTAAGTAGTGGAGAATACAAGATCCAAAGACACAAGTCACATGTAATCATGTGACTAACTAGGTAATTGTTGTCTTCAACTATAACTCCAAATCTTAACTACTGCTGTCTGACGCTAGGTAGAAAAATAATCAAAGGCCATCGAAGTGTGATTTTGACATATGGTTTGAAATTCAAACCAATAATGTATCGAAAATGAGAGAAGATGGGATTGAAAAGATGTGTTCTCTATATAATTCGGAGTATATATTATATATGAATTTCTTATTTATATTTGATGTATAAGATGAATGATAAAATAAGATGATTATCAACTTTTTTTATGCATAGTGTGCACATATAAAAAGAAAAGACTGAATTGTAAAAAAGTTGGTCATCTTTTTAATATAAGATGATTTAATTCTTTCCCAAAGGTATGTATTATTTCTAATCTCATGTGATTAGCTTATGGGTACATATATTTTCTTTTTAAAGTTTACTTTAAAAATTAACTTAAATTTTTAGTAGGACAACAATGATAATTCAATTAATTGGTTATTTTAAATTATTTTTTTATATTTTACACTATTTTATTCCCTGTTCTACCTCTTTTTTTTATCTGTCTGTTTATTTTTATTTTTTAATAAAGAAAATAATATAGTTTAGGTAATATAATAATTTTAAAAAATAATTTTTTTATTTTTAAAATAAACTATGATTAAAACCATTTTTAAATTAACTATTAAATATAAATTATATTTTTTAATTTATAAATTTTAACTTTAAATTTAATAGTAATTTTTTTCCTTATTTTTAAATTTGATTTTTTAAAAAATTCTGTTCTTTTTTTTTTCTTGTTGGCAATAAAAGAAAATAAAAGGGAAAAATTTTTAAAAAAAAGATAAGATTTTTTATCAAAAAATCAAGCTATTTTTTAAAAAACAATAATCTTATTTGAAAATTTTATTTTTTATAAAAAAATATATTTAACTCAGAATCATAAAATTATTTTAAATTTAAATAAAAAAGAAATAAAAAAGAAAAAGAAAAATAAAAAAATAAATATTTGTAATAAAAACTATTTTTTAACAAAATAAAATTTTGAAAATATTTATTTTTTAAAAATAAATTTAATTTTCAACTAAAGAAATTATAATAATATGTTAGTTAATTTTTTAAATTTAAATTTATTAAAAATATTATAAAATTTAAATTATATTTACATAAAAAAAGAGTACTTTTGATTAATAAAAGAAATCATTTTATTATATTTTTAATTTTACACATAACAAATATGATAAAAAATGTAAAAAAATCATCTTATTTTACTCTTGATTCTTATACACTTCAAACATACGATAGAATGATACATTTAATCCAATCCTATTTATATTCTTATACTATCTTATCATTTATTTCATCATATGGACTAAACATGACTTTTATATTCACCTTATAACTTTTATATACTTCATTATAACATTTGTATTTAAGGGTAAGAGGAAAGCCTTCAAGGGCCTGCCCCACTAACCAAAAAATATTTTAATATTGTGTTTTATAATTTTGGATCAAAGAGTCCATTTTTAAAATTAATGGATTACAATTAAATTGTGGTAAACTCTTTAGAACCTCAGAAGAAATTTATCTTATATTAATAATTTGATCAAGGAACCAAAAATGGCATAATCGTGAGTAAACAGTAAACACGCAGCCTTCACTAATACCTATAAATTCTATTTATTTATTTTTGGTGAAACAAAGAGGAAAAAGACTGGCTAGGAGCAGGTATTTGTCCTATTCTTTTTCATTGGTAGGGTTGGGTGAATTATGAAACTTTATTTCACATTCCTCTACAACTTCCAACGCCATGAAGTTGGCTGCGCATGAAGATTTAAATACCTTCTTTAATCTCTATCCCTTGCTTCTATGTTTGCTTGCAAATTCTTGCTTCTCCTCCCATGTTAAAGTTACTCTTTTGTTATCCATAGAATATAAATTTTATTAAAGTGGTGTTATCTCATATCTGTTAAATAATTTGTTCTCTGTGATTTTATATTCAAATTGAATCCATTCATCTATTGCAAATTAATTTTAGGTTGGATGCTTAACATAATATCAAAATCTAGATTTTGTTATATATCTGTTCTGTGATTATTGCTTGCTATCTCTTTTAAGATTGTCATGTGATAAATTTTAATGTCTCCACCTACATGTGATGAAAACTTATTAAAGTGGTATTATTCCACATCTATTAAATATTCTATTTTTTGTGATCTTATATTCAAATTAAATCTCTTCACTTATTATCGGATTTAGATTGGATGCTTAAAAAGTTCAAAGTAAGAAAACAATCTCTTTATTAATATGGAATAGAGATTTGTACTCCTGACTCTTAACCCCATAATATAAAAAACCTTATGCACTGAATTTATCCTTTTACAGAGAAGTGGATAGAGTAAAGCATGGCGATAAAAAGCTTGAAGGCCCTTGGCCTTTTTTGCCGAGGGGTACCGGTGACATAGCAATTGTAGCATCGTATTCATGGGGCAACACAAAAACCAGAGAAAAAACAATCCGAAAATGACACCGGGCCAATCAAATTGAAAAGCTTGGTACCATTTGTTTTCTAAGTGGGAGGCAGGCTGGCGTTAGTTGCTTAAGGAACTGGCCCACCTCTCACAAAAATCCAAGTAGGCCATCCGGCCATGCCTCCTGTGTCACCTTTGCATGGTAAAAGCAAGATATTTCAGATGTTACATGACAACTACCAGCAGTTAAATCAGATTACGAACTCTCCTGGGATTGACATTATCAGCAGGGTACGCTACACAAAGTCACTCTTTAGATAATAATCAGGAAAACAAATGATACAAACCAAACACAACTTCTAAGTTCACACTTCACATTTAAACATAAGAAAAATTATAATAGGAACACATGGTTTCATATTCAGAAGCAGATATACACTAGAAAAAATAGGCAGAAAGGAAGCAAAAGCAAGCATCTAAGGAGATGGAGGCCAACCAAACAATGCGGCATCGTCATCTCCGGTTCCTCCGTAGAACCTCAGCTCAAGTTCCTCCAGTCTCCCCTCACCGTGCCACATTTCGTCGTAGATGTTATAATCGTCATAGTCACCCATTTCGAACTCCCAGGCCAGATACTCGGAACCATCAGAGTAGTCCGAGCAGTCCCATTCATCGATTTCATAGTAATCCATGACAGTGGGCCCCAAAACCTTTAATCTTGGGAACTTTTCCTTCAGCAGCTGATTATCAAGTTTCACATCCCAGCAGCCTCTGATATCCAAAAATTCAAGCTGGGGACACCCAGAAAGGATGTTCAGAACACTTCCCGTGCTGATAAGACGATAAGCCATCTCAAGTCGCTTGAGACTCGGCATTGTAGTAGCTATGGCATTTGCCTCGGCATCCTGCGACGGCTCGCCTGCTGCATCCAGTGGATGCCTGTTGCGGCACAGAGTAACAAGCAGTTTACAATGCTTTCCAATGGCCTCCAAAGCGCGGGCACCAATTTTGCCACAAGAACTCAAATCCAAAAAAGTGATTGTGCGAAGCCTTCCAGCAGTTTGTTCAACTATTGAATCGCTCATTTCACTTCTAGCCAGTCGTAACACCTGAAGGGATCTAGCACTTGCAAAAGCAACGGAAAAATATATCGTGTCACTTTAAAGTGTCCATTGAACATTGATCCCCTAAAGGAGAGGTAAAGTGTGATCTTGTGTTTTTTAAAGATATTACAATTATCTCATTGGAAATCTAATCGTGAATACTGAAATTGCAGCTCAAACCAGTAACCTTTCAGCCAACGAAAAGAATGCATCAAGAGTCAAGACTATATGAACTGGATTCAGATCATATTACTATAATCTAACCCAATAAATCATGAAAACAGAAGCAATTATCATAAATGATCCGACACTCGAAATATTACTGACAAAAGCAATTATCAAAATGGGTAAGATCAAGTGAAACTTACTTCTCTGTGATGAATGAGAAAATGGTATCATTCTTAAGGCCTGAAAGACATAACTTGCGGAGAGATCCACTGCTTCTTGTGATCAGCAGTCGAAGCATCCGATCAAGATGGACCGGCTGGCATCTATTGCTCCATTCTTCAATGTTTATCTCTTGCCAACAATAGGGACCTGCCACAGCATTTCTCCAGGATTTGCAGACACTGGGAATGACTGTTAGTACCTCTTGTAGGGACAGGTTGCTGAAGATTAGCCCCAGTACATCAGGAATTAGTTCATCCCAGTGTCGAAAGTCCCTTTGCTTTTCCATCTGATCTTCATTCAGGTATGATGCGCAAAAGCGAAACACATAAGCAACTTCAATAATCACAAAAAAAGAAAAAGCAATTTCAATGTTATCTAGCTTCTTGCATTAGGCCCCTCTAAACAGACAAAATGAATTTGCATACAGAAACTTGATAAAGATAGGATAAGCTTAAAATACCTTTATTAAGAAAGAAAAACACCAACACAATAAGATAAAAAGGGAATAAAAAGATTTCTATGGCATTAACAATCACCTTTCTTAAAACCAATGGCCAAGAAATATTGATTAACATTAAAAACAAATTAATGACAAAACAAAGTAAGAAAAAAACAATATGAAAGATTTCACAATGACAGAACAAGAAATGCAGAGATACATAGTGCTGTAAATGGAAGATTTAGAGGTAACAATATTACCAATTTAATATAAAACATAAACACAAACTTTTATCAGGAAAAAAAAAACAGAAATTTCTTAAAAGAAGAGATTTTTTTAATCCTAATAAGTTAAAAATCAGAAACAAAAGAAGTATAACTCGGGGAAGAATACTGTACACACCAAGCAAGGAAGCAGATGATCACTGACTGTATAATATTAGTAAAAAACGATACAACTTATAGATCCAAAAGGTCCAGAGAAAAGAAAACTTCCTGCAAAAATTTCAAAGCCACGCCAAGCATGCTCACAACTCAATGAAAAGAAAGAAAATGAACAAACAACAAAGTCTAATAACAACTTGTCTGGATAATTGGTTGGTTAAGAATATAAAGTAAAAGAACCTAAAAATTTACTCTTTGGGTTTAGCATCTAAGAAGCAGCTCATAAATGGTATACTTCATACTAAAGCCCAAGTTTCAAATTTCTGTTTTTCTGTTCTAGTTTTTAAAGAAAAAAAAAACAGAGGAACTGCAAAAAAGCTAAGAGAAAATAAAAGAAGGTATTACCTAACTTCAGCTTTTCTCTGCAAATTCGTTCTTTTGCCTTGATTTGCAATTTGGATTATGCGAAAGAGTCCCAGTTTAACCGCCTCAAACGCCGGGTGAAAAAGAAAAGAGAGAGAGAGAGAAAAGAAAGAAAAGCGGCAGAACAAGTCCTATCTACCCACCTAACCACAGCATCAAAGGCAACTGAACAAAGAACAAGAAAACCAAGAGTAAAAACAAAGAGTTAAAAAGAAAAGGAAATACAATATGAGGTTAAAACTCAGGAAAGCTGGGATATTTATAAATACAAATATACTCTTCAGTCACAGAAGAAGAAGAGGAAGAGAAGAAATGGATGCCAGGGGTAGCTTTTACTGAGAAAACTGGGTTGTTAATGACAGATTTTGAGCAGAAAAAGCATTGGTTTCACGCCATACATTTATGTCTTTTTGAACTGAAAGCGAAAAGGTTAGTGTTGAATGTGACTGAAGCATTAGATATTTGTGTGCGTTTTAAGAAACTGAGTAATTGGGGGGGATGAGTGAAAAAAGGAAAGGTTGGAACGGACACGAGTCGGTGGGTTACTGGGTTTAAGATGGAAAGCTTAGCTAGCTATTGTTATGGCTGGCCTAAGCTTGGGCACTGTTCATCTTATCAGCCTACAAATTACAATCAATGGCTCTGGACTTCTAAATCTTCTGGTTCCAATGCTATCCTATTGGAAATCTGTCTAAACATTTTGACAAATCTTTGATGCATTATTACACTTCTCCTTATCCACTGACACTGCTTTGAAATTTGCAGATGAAATTTGAAAATTGAAAGTTCACAGTAAGGTTTTGAGCCTCGAGTTAACACGTTCGCGTTCAGACATTTATCATACACTTACCTGTTCATATGAATATAAAACTTGAATCTTCAAAATTAATAAAAAACACATAAAAAGTGCAAGGAATTTGTGTCAGACACATATGCATGTCTGACATGTGATCCGGGATCCATGTCAAAGAAAACCACCCATCGAAATTCTTTTCGCTCATTTGTTTTTTTCCTGAATTGAAGCATACAGAAGTTCAAGAAAAAGGATGGTGGGTGACATGAAAAATGATGTAATAAAGAGAATATGATGGTAGAGACGTACCAGCTGGTAATTTTGTGCTTGTCTTTATACAGAACGTTCAATCTGATAGGCCCACATCCTGCAGTTTTACACATGCAGAATTTAGTTTCATATTGGAAGCTGACAGACTGACAGCGATCAAATGGGAATATTGGATGCTTATTCACAGTTAAACCTCTTAGGCTTTGCCATCGGAAGATGGGAAAATGGGTGGCACAGCCAGAAACCTTATCAGAGGCAATTTAGACCCGAACTGTTAGCCATATTGTAAGATAATGCTAATTACTAATCAATATCATACTAATCATTCTTCTTGTTAAATACATGCAAAGATGGGATAAAAAACAGAGACTGTTTGTTGCAGGGATCTCACTATATTCTATGAGAAGAAAAGATTTCCATTTTCTGGTCTGGTTCTGATCCAATGTTTATTTTTCTGAGCCTGTATGAGGAATTCTGATTCTTGTTTGTGGCCCATCACGATTTTGCATGCGTCTGTTCCATATTTGCCTAAAATGTACTTGTTTGTTCGACTCTTACCTTTCTTATCTCAGTCCAAGGAACCTTCTATTAAGACAAACTTGGCAAGGAATAGATGTTAGGCTTAATATTTAAATATGCTATCTATATTTGTCACAAAATAAAATTAAATTTTCGACATTTAATTACATAAAAATCAATTATTAACATTTCAAAATAACCGAATTAAATACATTTTCATTAAATTCTTTAAATCCATTACCTTTGCACACTAAAAAAATTTAATGACGTTAGAAATAATTAATAAATTTTCCTAATTATATTATTTTGAAACGTTTAAAACTAATTTTCAGACATTTAAATGTTAAAAATATAATTTCATTTTGTGATAAACCTAAAAGACATATTTAAATATTAAACTTAGATGTTAATCTTAAGATGAATTTGCTTTTGCCTATTTTTTTTTTCACTAGTCACTGGTCATTTTTCTCTAAATAAAACTTATTGCATAACCAAACAAATAGGTTTGTTTCTCCCTTGGAAACCATGCACGGTTACAAAGAGGACTCTGACTTCTTAAATCAAGGTGTCCATTAAGACATCAAAAATTAAAATCCCTTCAACTTTCCACAAAACTTGTGCGCTAATTGCTGTACATAAATATTGCTAAAAATAGGTTCCATGTATTAAGCATTTTAACAAAACCTGTGGCCTTTTATCAGAAGAAAACTATCACTAAAAAAAAAAGGAAGGGGGGGGGGGGGGGGGGGCAGTGGCATAACACTCCACCTGTATGGCTAATTAGAACGAACAGAAATGAAAAAGAGAAACAACTCAAGGAATTCGTGGTACCATAGATATTATTTTCCTAATGGGATGATTTTCTAATGCTACAACCGTCCATTAAATCTGGGGAAATAGAATTCTCTTGGTTCCATAGCATGCATCTCCATACAGAGAATACTGATATTATTCCCTGTGAAAATTTTAAAAGAGTTAGTTTGATAGTTAAAGAAAATCTTAATGCAACATAGGCATCTTGCTAATTCCAACCATAACAGAGTAAAATGACATGTTTTAGAGCAAATCTATAGCTTAAAGACAAGCAAGCATTTGTAATTTCTGAAGCATAACCTACAACATGTCAGAATTTGTTACAGAAATGGTGAAAAAGAATTTTACGAAGGTTCAATGAAAAGAGGTACAAAGTGCAAACACCACAACCATGCATTAATGCAGCCCAAAGCTTTGATAATCAGTTTATGGTGTCGTTAGTGAAGCCTTATCATGAATACAGGTCATTTAATTGGGATTGATGCAAATCTGCTTCAGTGCAATGAGGAGAGCATCCTAAAGTGTCCAGGAAAGATGAGTTCTCTACCTTAAATAGATTTAAAAGACAGCATCACAATTGGACAAAAATATCAGCCTGAACCAAATCATCATATATCTCATTCAGCTAAAAAGATTGTTTCATATGACTGAGGAAATTTTAAGATGAGTTGTTCACCTTAATGGCTTTAAAAGAAAGAACCTCAATTGAACAAAACAATTGGCTAGAACCAAATCTTCATCATCCATCTCATTTGGCTCAAAAGTAGTTTACCCTAATACACTAAGGAAATTTAAGTATAGCACAATTCTATAAGGGTGAAAATGCAGATTAGTTGTATCACAATCCCGATAAATGGAATATTTTTTTCTAGCCTCTAAAAAAGTTCTACTAGGCTTGTTAGATCACTTAAATATAGATTCTCCCTACAGGTAACTGTTGATCGCTTCCCTGAATACAGGAAAATTAATGGCCTTCAGGACTGATGAATAGATGATTTCTACAAAGCATAACAATATCATGATACTACCAAATTCAATCATATGGTCCAATATGTGATACACACACAGAGAAGTAAAGAGTAAGGATGGATAAATAAATGCACATTCCTAGATAAAGACAGCAAGAAATGTTCACTAGAAGTGTAAAACATACAGCAAAGGACGATAACTCACAACAAGCAAAGATTGGAAACAATTCAAGACAAATAACTAGTAAACAATTATCCAATTGAATCATGTCAGTTTCTCAATTTGTTCCACTATCTTACTCTAGGATAACTAAAGAGTAAATACCAATTTGTTGGGCAAGTAGTTTGAGTTAGTACGGTATTAACTTGTGGAGAATTCTGT
This sequence comes from Heritiera littoralis, assembly GCA_031772115.1. Classification (NCBI taxonomy): domain Eukaryota; kingdom Viridiplantae; phylum Streptophyta; class Magnoliopsida; order Malvales; family Malvaceae; genus Heritiera; species Heritiera littoralis. The sequence continues at coordinate 6,703,857 of JAPDPK010000023.1, forward strand.
GATGAGGTTTAAAACAGCTTGGCCACGTGGTGGAAATATTCAACATAGCACAGATCTGTTGCAAGGCTTGAAATTGGTAACCATGCAACACACGGTATTAACATCTTTCAAAGTCACCAAAGTCTACTTCTAAGAAGGCCAAACAACCATCTACTCAAAAAAATAGAAAAACAAATCTCTAAGCTATACTGATGCTCACGACATGTCAGGTGGCAGTAATCTATCAATTGCATAGTATCTGTAAACAAAGGGACACTTTTCTCTATAGATTCACACAAAGTAGCTTAATTCAACATCAGAAAGTTCTCAGAAACTGAACATATTATAAGCAATGTCGAGGCTGGCGCTAGTACATATTTTGTACCCATGAAAATATACATAAAAATCTACTAAAAAAAGCAAGTAGGCTACCTTGCCTTGGATAAACACATTAGAGTTTTTAATTTGGAAAGATATGAAGGCATTAAAGTTGGATGAATACATTGCTCTGGATAGGAATGTGTGAAGAAAGAGAATTCATATAAACGATCTAGCTTGAGTTCAGATATTGGTTTATGTAGCTTACTCCAATCTCCTGGGATAAAGGCTTCGATGATGATGAAAAAAAGCAAGTAGGCTTTCAGTTTCCCAAACAAAAACAACACAACCCGTAAAATTGCAGCCTTCTTTATAATCAGTTTGGTTCAAAAGGTTTGTTAGTTATTTGCAGTGACTAGAAAAGACCATTGCCAGTGAGGTGCAACGAACTATGGTTTTTTGATTAAAATGAACTCAAACCGAAGTAAACAAAATGAAAACTACATAAAATGGTCAACACAAAATTTTATTTCATAAAATAACAATTAAACCAAAAAAAATTTTACCACTTAATAAGCCCTCCAAAGAGGAAATGCTGCATAATAGGAACCTTTCCGAGCACCTCAGCTTTATACATCTTAAGCAATCCACTATTCACCTTGTTCCAATTTGGCACTCCACTGATATCATCCAACAGCGGCGAATGCTCTGCAAACGGACCCTTTTTCACCTTCTTTATAAACCCAATACACGAAAGATACATATACTCATTCGAGAAGTTCTCCAAAATATCTTCATTATGAATCGATTTCGGCTTCAACCAAAATATCTTCATTATCGATCAACTGCGAACTACCAAATACAAACGGCAGGAAATGGTAATCATCTAAACCCCAAACCCCGTGGGAGCCCGCGGGTTCCAAGCAATAAACAAGCTGAAGCTTCCTCATTAAGTCTAAATATTTGTCAAAAACCCTAGCCACCACTGCTTGGTAATCTTCCTCCTTAATGATTCCCATTCTGGCTAAGCAGTATAACCAGGCAGCGAAATTGGTTTCGTGGCCCGTTCCATAATCGATTCGGCTTGAGTTGCCGAAGCTGTCAGTGAAATAAGGGACGATCTCGACGGTCGAGGGTTTGAGATCGTCGGGGAGGAACTGAAGCATGAGGGATTCGGCGTTTTCGGTTAAACGTTCGTGCCAGGTTCGATAAGAGATGTTTCCGTAACGAGAGGATTGCTGAACGGGTGGGATTTGGTCGACCCATAGAGATAAGGTTTCAATGATGGAGACTATTTTGGAGATAGTGCGGGATTCATGGCATGGATCGGAGATTTTATGGCCACGGATGGATTCGGACAAGGCGACGATGAAGCCAAGGAAGTTTTTGGAAGTTGGGCAGTCTTGGAATTTGCAGATGTCGTCGGGGGAAGTGATTTTTTTGGTTGGGGTTTGGAAGCGGAAAGGAGGCGTGATGGCGGGAACTTTCTGGGCTTGAGGCACGGGAGCCAGGATTATGGCTTGGGTGTTGTTTGGGGGGAGGTTTATGGCGGGGGCTCGAATGGGTCGGTAAGTAGGCGGAGAGGAAAGATCGGGCCAAGAAGTTGGAGATTGGGGTGGCGGCGCGAAGGTAGTTTGGCCGCCGCATTTGCAACATGTTCCCGTGATGGGGACGGTGGTGGAGGGTTGAGAATGAGTGTGGGGAGATTGGTCTTGTGGAGGTTTAGGTGGTGGTGGTTCCATTTTGGTGCCGGAAAGGGTTGATTGAGAGACAATGTGACGATCGTTAGTAGCAGCTGATTAAGGGAGTAAGGAGATGAAGTCTCTTTTTGAAATGAAAATGTTCCGGTCCAGTCCAGACCAGACCCTCTTGGGGCCGAAACTGCCGTGGAGTTGTCAGTGGAGCCAGCCCAAATATCTGCTGTTTGTTTGGGCTTTGCTTCTTGGCCAGTAAGAGCCATCAGTGACGATAGATGAGAAATACACAAATAATCAAAAAAAATTTTATATATATGATATACTGATGAGGTACATAAAGATTTATTGATAAGGTGTTAACTTCTGATGTATTGATAATGTATAAAAACTATACATTATCAGTGCATCATATATATATATATATAAATCTTAAAAAAAATACCCTTTCACCAATTTTGTCTTATTAGCCGGGTCTTACCGCACCTCCTCCCTCTCAATTCTTTTGATTGAATTTTTTTTTTGGTTACAAAAGGGAAAATAAAACATGACCAACTTAAAATGAACCCCCTACGATCTGAATCCAACATAAACGGTGGTGGATCTTGAAGCAACACATAAGCACAGTCCAAATCACAAGCAGCCTTTGCAAGGACATCTGCACTAAAATTAGCCTCTCGCAGTACATGTTGTATTGTGCATTCCCAGTTACGCCCCATAATCTCCCTGATATCTTGAATAATTTCTCCATACGGATGAACACTGGTTTCTGCCGATTTCACAAGACATATAACAACTTCTGCATCCAACTCGCAAATGACCTTCCTGAAACCTTTGTCCCATGCCAAAAGCATACCAAAACGTACAGCTTGAAGCTCAGCAACAATATTTGAACAAATTCCCAAAGACGCCTGAAAGCCAACCAGCCAAACTCCATTTGCCGTTCTTAAGAGGCCACCTGGATTCCCTCTTGCCGCACCATCTGTATTAACCTTAACTATTCCATCACCTGGAGCTGACCATCCAATTAACCCATAATCTTTAGTTCCTATCATAGCTTTCTTTGAAAACTTGTGCAATTCATTTGCCCCAGATATAATCTGTGCAGCAAATTTATCAGTGTTAAGTTCCACATCCTCATCGTCAAAAATAAACTTGCATCTGGGACGCCAAATTGCAGTTAAGAAACAACATCTCCAATCCATCTTCTCATTTGTACCAACCTTCACAAACCGCAAATTGTTCTCGCACCAATCACGGAGGCTAGACGAGAAGAACCATACCACCGCATCCTTTGTTATCAAGCTTGACCAAACCCTCCTAGTAAAAGTATCAAATCATTTACTAGTTTAAATAACCTGCTTTAATCTACGTATTATCTAGATCGTTCAAACAATAATTCAACCATGCACCTTATAAAATCCATTTAGTTTGCTGGTCAAATTATTGCCCCATTCCTGAACAAATTTATTTTCAAGTTTAGTAAGTTTCATATTTAAAATAGTAGCATCAATTATCAAATCTTCACCAAAATAAAAAAATAAAGAAAATAATTATATTAATTATTATTATTTTTACTTATAATTCCTTTATAATGAGTTTGAGATTTAATTTATAAATATAGTTTTAACTATTAAGACCCAAATACCCTTAATATAAAATCTTAAAAGTTGGATTTACATGTAAGCAAGTATCGTATGATTTTTCATAAAATTGAGGATCAATTCAAATAAAAAGGTGACTGCAAACGAATTTAATTTCCTCACTCTGCAGATGGCGATGCATCTTTGCCCTTCAGTATTGAGTCAACTCAGCCCTGGCAGTACCATATAATTCTTGAAACACAACATAATTTCCTCAGCATTCCTCAGCACAAATTCTCATATAGTACTAATTTACTCAATGCTCTAGTTCCCTGAGCAAAGTTTAAGCTCCCCACTGGGCCAATACTGACTTGAAGCAATGAGCATCAGAATATAAGATCTGGAGGTAAATAAAGTGTGAATCTCTTATTCCATAATAGAAAAAGAATAATTCAATAACACAACAAAAAGAATCTCTCGCAAAATTATCTGCCTAACATATATTTTATACACCGACATGTTCGCATGTCTTATGAATCTTTGTTCTAAGCCAGAGTAGAGCAAGTTGAGGTTGAGGGGTCAAACAAAGCAGGAAGAAGGAACTTCCTTCCATTGACACCATGTGCATTGTAGCTAGCACCAGTTGTAGCGTCCACTGGGAGATCCCCCGCATAGCCTGGATAAGCCCCTTTGCCATAAATCCCAGGGCAAGCGGAAGCAGCCTCAAGTGGTGCCTCTTTTGGACCCTGATAGTAGCCGTTTCCAAATGGGTTCGTGACAGTCCCAGCCAAGAGGCTACCTAGATTGATCACCATCCCATCAAGACCAACATCATTGTTTGGAGCAACCAAAGGTGGGTTCTGTGGTCCGTAGATGGGCTGATGGAATGGCCAGGCGCATTGACCTGGGCACTGTGTCTCTGAGTTACCAACCCATATGTAAGCAAATTTGGAGCTCTTGCCCTTAATCTGACCATTGCTCGAGCCCAAAGTTGAACCATGGGTTCCACACCTGCTGGAGCAGAACCCTTCAACAGCCACATCAGCTGATGTCAAGACAACATTAATCGCATTCTTCTGAGCACCCTTTGATGCTAATTGCATGATTTGTTGATTTGTCAGTGACTTTCCCAAAGAGCAGTTCTCATCAAGGATTTGAGTGTCCAATGAGAGGACAAGAGAAGAAGGCTTCTTGCTGAGCTGATAGTACTTTTCCGTGGCTTTCCACCATGTAGCAACGGAGGGTTGAGCCACTGCAGGCTTGGAAGATGCAACGGAAGCGATGAAATCGGAGACAATAGCACGTTGAGAAGGCTTAAACTTGCCATACCAAATGAGATTGACAGAGATTTTCCCAGATAGAAGAGGACCGTTGTGGTATTGAAACAGCAAGGGCTGCTCGGTCTGGTCTGACCCAGCAAGCCTCCTGGCTTCAGCATTGAACTGAAGCAAAGAGATCAAGAAAACAAGAACGACAACAACGTTGAAAGTACCAAAAGAAGCCATGATGAACTGAATGATGAAACTATAAGCTGAGATGAATGTTTTCTGAGGTTTGGGATGAAGAGAACAGAAATGAGGGAATGTATTTATAGTGCTGATTTCTCCAGGGTTGAACGTGCTAGGAAAGAGCCAAAAGCAAAAAAGTAAACGAGTGGGAGTTGAGGTGCCATCTGCCATGCCAGCCAAATGACGCGTTTTATTTTAATCAATAGCACCGCTCTCAACCGAATCGATGCTTTGAGAGACTACAGTTTCGAGCCAGCTAAGGAGGATTAAGACAAAAAGACGTGCCTAAGAAGAAAAGAAAAGGACAAAATTGAGTGCTATTGGGTGAAGCGAGGGCACATTTGGGGCAGGGCGAAAACGCGTACGAGTCTTGAGGAATGTTTTAAATGTTGATGGCTATCGAGAAATGTGGTTGTGACTTTTGGAACCGTGCAGGTTCAGCCGAAGGGGAATGGCTTGAGCCTTTAGCTTTGATATTCAAATGTGCAAGTTGATGGAATACAACAAGTTTTCATGATTCTGTTTCTGAATCATTGGAGAGAAACAAAAACATAAAGCAACAACAATGGAAGTAGAGAAAACATGTCATGTCAGCGTGGTGCATCGTATAAACACCTTTAATGATTTGTGATGTTTAATGTTTAATGTTAGGTAGTGGTTATTGTTGGGGTTTGCCTTGAATCCCACATCGAAAGTATAAGAGAAGTTATAAGGGTTATTCCCTTATAAATAAAATGTTAGGCTTGGTTTGTAAAATATCCTAGAGAGTTATAAAGTTGAGCTATTATAAAAGGGTGTAGTTGGGCTCTTTGGGTAGTTGGGTTGGATTTGTAAGGAGTTTGCAATTTTTCTCTTCTAAAAATTGCACAGTTGTAGTTGTTTGATTGTTTATTAAATAGGTTGGGTGGTTGTAGGCCAAATTGGTTGGGCCAAACCACATTAAAATTATTGTGTTTGTTTTTGCTTTCCTCTATTTTTGTGGGTGTTTGGTTTGAGGGATATTTTTCCCAACAAGTGGTATCAAGAGCTGAAGGTTCGTGATCCTGCGAGAGGAGGAAAGCTATGGCTAAAGGTATGTCTGGAGGTATGCCTAAGTTTGAGATTCCTTTATTTGATGGTAAAAGTAATTTTATGTTATGGCAAAGTACGATTCAGGATCTTCTAGTGCAACAAGGGCTAGATTTGGCATTAGAAGAAAATAAGCCAGATGGAATGTCTGATAAAGATTGGGTTAGAATTCAGAAGAGGGCTGTGAGCACAATTAGATTGGCACTTGCTCCAGAGATTAAGTATACTGTATTGACTGAGACGACACCAACCGGATTGTGGAAGAAGCTGGGAGACATCTATGCGTCAAAATCGCTGACGAATAGATTGTGTTTGAAGATGGATTTGTATTCTCTGAAGATGGATGCAGATAAGAGTCTTCATGATCACTTAAATGAATTTAATAGATTAGTTTCACAATTATTAGCTATTGATTCTAAAGAGTTGAAAGAAGAAGAGAAGGCATTGCTGTTGTTGTCATCTTTGCCCAAATCCTATAGACCGTTAGTTCAGACTTTATTGGTAGGTAAAACTACTTTGACGTTGGATGATGTGATTGCTGTGCTGCGTGAGAATGAAAGATTTATGGGCAAAGAAGATTCTTCATCTGCGAGAGGTGTAGTAGCTGCTGTGGAAGATTCTACTCGAGGGAGGACTAATGAGAGACATGGTGGATCAAGAGGGAGATCAAGATCAAGATTCAGAGATTATAGTGAGGTGGAATGTTATTATTGTGGAGAGAAGGGTCATATTCAAGCACGTTGCAAGACATTAAGAGAGGATATAACTGCATTCAAGAAGGCTCAACAAAAGAGTGATGATGGAAAGAAGAATGAGACATGTGTTGTTTTGACTGATTCGGATGATGATGTATTGGCAACTTGTTTAGATGGGCCTCATACTTATGAGAAAAGTTGGGTTTTGGATTCAGCTGCATCGATGCATATTTGCAATGATAAAGATCGGTTTGATGAATTGAAAGAGGTTGAAAGTTTAGGCAATATTGCGGTTGGGAATGGTAATCGAGTGAAGATTGAAGGTATTGGGAGTGTTCAACTCAAGCTTCATGATGGTGGTGTCAAGACTCTTCGTAATGTGAGGTATGTACCCAGTTTTAGCTACAATTTGATTTCTTTGGGTGAGTTAGCTTCACGTGGGTACACATATGTTGGTAATAATGATTGGTGCAAAGTATACAAGAATGGTGGTTTAGTTTTGCAAGGAAAGAGGAATGAGAAACAACTATATTTGCTTGATGATGCAAAGGATAGAGTTGTTTCCAAGAGTAAGAAGATTCAGAGGCATGTTAGTTTTTCAGATGTTGTTGAGCAGTTTGGGGAGTTTGGGGATTCAAGTCAAGGGAGGATTTGTTGGGATTTGCCTTGAATCCCACATCGAAAGTATAAGAGAAGTTATAAGGGTTATTCCCTTATAAATAAAATGTTAGGCTTGGTTTGTAAAATATCCCAGAGAGTTATAAAATTGAGCTATTATAAAAGGGTGTAGTTGGGCTCTTTGGGTAGTTGGGTTGGGTTTGTAAGGAGTTTGCAATTTTTCTCTTCTAAAAATTGCACAGTTGTAGTTGTTTGATTGTTTATTAAATAGGTTGGGTGGTTGTAGGCCAAATTGGTTGGGCCAAACCACATTAAAATTATTGTGTTTGTTTTTGCTTTCCACTATTTTTGTGGGTGTTTGGTTTGAGGGATATTTTTCCCAACAGTTATTGCATTGCATTTGTTTGATTTCCATTAAAATATCAATGATATTAATGGTTTATATGTATTTTTATAAAATGCTTAAAACTGAACCGATTTTTTTTTTCATTTTTCAAATAAAAACAAATGAAGCTTATTAATTTATTGACAATGGAAGTGCATTTTATTTTCACATTACTTTATTTACCATCTCTCAAATCAATGTTCGGATTTTGGAGTTTTTAAAATTTTAATTTTAAGAAAACAAATATTATCACATTTTATATAAGTTCACTAAATTGTGCATTTTTTTTATTACAAGAAAAATATTTGATGACTGAAAATGAAAATTGGATTGTTTGGATTCAAATCTAAATCTTACAATATGCCACAATTTTTTCTTAACTACTCGATCAAAAAGTTGTTTGCAATTATGCATTTGATTCATGGTAAAAACATAATCTAACTTATTGGAATGACAATTTATTCCAAAATATTGATGTTTATCATTTTGTTCAAGGAAACAGCATACAATCTATGTATCATATTTGTGGCCGGTGGAGCAATACGCTTAGTGTACGGGATAAGGTTGGGCTGAGGGGAGACTTGGTTAAAAAATTTTCATGCTGTTATTTATAATTAAAAATAGAATCTGAGGCTTTAAATCAAACGTCTCGTCCAGCTATTTAAAATGTTGGATTACTTCAAGACAAGATTCAAATCTCTCCACAACAATCCTTTTTTCCAACTTCAATATAAATTAATAATAAAAATAAAGTGGAAGAAAATGATTATTATAAGATTTATGTTGCTATAAAGTGGAAGAAAATACCAAATGTATTCCCTAAAGCCTCTTATTTTTTGCCAATAATGCCCCACTTGATCATAAGTAATACTATTGCTAAAACAAAGCAACACCTTATAATCCATTCTTAAACACTATTATCATGCTACATATAGATTTCACATTTCATAGATCAGCGTTACAATGTATAATATGTAAAGTTGTTTCTACTTTCTAGCTAGACTTAATGATTGCTCGATTGGATGCTAGAAATTTACCAGTTTTCTGTCATGCATGACGCATGCTCTGGGTTGAAAATTTCACTCATTGCTGCTTAAGCACAAGTAAATCTGATCTCTCATATTTATCTGAGCGACAGCAAACGTTCGCTCGATTGAACAGGCAATTCTATTCGTAGAAAAATAACAGTGTGTGTGTATATATATATATATAAATCTTCAAAATAATAATACAATAATTATAATTGAAATGAAATAAAGCAAAAAAACAAACAAGGTGAATCAAGATCTACATATCACACAATGTTTTTTTTAAAAAAAAAGATTTATTCTCTCATTGTTTGGCCTAGTTGAAGCTGTTGTAAAAAATGTTTTTTGAATAGAGCTTTTTCAAAAGTGCTGTTAAGATAAATTAAATTAGTGTTTGACAATTTTAGTATAAAAGTAGTGTAGAATGTTGAAAACTATTTACTAGAATTTTTGTATATTTTTTTTATAAATGAAAAAATAGAATAATAAACTTTATTAAATTACATCACAAGTTTTTAAGTGAAAAAATAAAACTAAATAAAAATTTTTGTTAATTAAAATTAAACAAATGAAATAAATATAAAAATGGCACAAAATAAATAAATTATTATAAAATAATATGAATCTTTTTTTATAATTTTGTAAATTATTGAAAAACTAAGGGAAGATGTAAAAATTTCACTAAATACATATTATTAATGATAGCACTTCTTGGAAAAGCTTTAATTTATAGCTTCATAAAAAAACTCAAATTTGCTTCTCGCATAAATTAAAATTTTTAAAAATTTAAAATCCAAACACTTAGCTTTTGCTTATAAAATAGATAAATTCTTCTATAAATTAAGTTAAACATGCACTTATTCTCTCATTATAAGTGCTTGAGTAACGTGGGCTTTTGTTTACTAGAAATGCAACGATAATTAAGTAGCAAAAGCGCCCCACCAATTTACTTTATTCAAAATTTCAAATATTTGAACATTGAGAGTCCTAAAACTATGAGCTTGAAGAAGGAATAAATTTTAGAGATAAAAGCTATTTTATTTTTTTGCGTGTTTTGGTGGGTAAAACGTATGAGAGGACGTCATCAAAGGACATTTTGATCTTTTAAAATTTTTGAATTAAATTCAAAATTTAGTTTTTTTTTAGCAAGAATTTAAACTCAAATTTAAGTTCAACAATTTATTTTAATAAGAGACACATTTTAAATTTAAACAATCGACAGTTCAAAAATTAATTCAACAATTTATTTTAATGAGAGACACATTTTAAATTTAAACAATCGAGAGTTACAAATTTAAAATTTAATTCAAACAATTTTTTTGTATATAATTCAAATAATTTAATCCAATGGCAATTATAAATCTAATAACAATTATAATTGGTATTAATTTTTTATTCACTAAGTATTTTGAGTTTATAAATTTTTTATTACCACAAAATAAATTTTCACTCAAATTGTAATTTTCCAAAATAAATGACTCATTAAAAAACATTTTTCCAACACTATTTAGTACAACAAAATACACGCCCATAACATGTTTGTACTTTGTAGACAAAGACACTGTCCATCCTGCTTTGAATTTCTTCACTCCCAATTAAAGTGCAGTTTTCCTTGAAATTTTCCTTCCCTATTGAGCTTTTATAAGATTTAAACTGTTTTAAGTACATATGTATCATGAATTTAAAGCAGCATCAGTTTTCATTTCCCGTATTCCAGGATAGGCACAAAGTTAAAAGTTCTAAGACGAGACACGTGCTGGGCGGAAAAGCACTTGTGTGAATAAGTGTCTACAATAATTTTACCAAAAAATGCCTAAAATTTTGCTTGGAAAGGACAACTGTTCCCACGGGTCCCATTCTTGCTGGAAACGGGGGGATTTTCCACTTGCCAGTCCGAAACCCATCTCTGCCCTCTTCCTGGCTGGCCAAGAGAAGCGGAAAATGTTTAACCGGAAGTTTCCGAGTATACTTCTGCCTAGATTTTTGACCAAATCTTGTGTGAAACATAACAGTTAATCAGCTGGTTAGAGAGATTAAAACATGTAAAAATCATAGTCCCATCAACAACTCGAAAGTAGCTGAGCCAAAAAAAAAAATAACTCGAAAGTAAATATAAAATGCCCAATATGGAAAAAGCAAACCAAAGTAGTTTGCTGATCTATTATTATCCGCACAAACAAAAATAAATTAACAAATAAAAGAATTACATCCTATAAACCGTGCACATTCTGCTAACTCTAATCTGCTAATCATTGCTTCAAATTGTTAGACCAAAGTCGAGCAAGATGAAGTAGTAGGATCATACAAAGCAGGAAGCAAGTATTTCCTTCCATTGTCACCATGAGCATTGTAGCTAGCACCAGTAGTTGGGTCTACCAGTAGGTTTCCTGCATAGCCTGGATAAGCCCCTTTACCATAAATCCCAGGACAAGCTGACGAAGCTTCCAATGGTGCCTCAGCAGGACCCTGGAAGAAACCATTTCCAAAAGGGTTGGTGACAGTCCCGGCAAAGAGGCTAGCCAAGTTGATCACCATGCCATCAAGACCCACATTGTTGTTCGGCGCAGTCAAAGGAGGGCTCTGTGGACCGTAGATTGGCTGGTGGAATGGCCAGGCACATTGACCAGGGCACTGAGTCTGGGAGTTCCCAACCCAAATGTAAGCGAATTTGGAGTACCTCTTGGCCTTGATGTGACCATTGCTCGAGCCGCCCAAGGCAGATCCATGAGTCCCACACCGGCTCATGCAGAACCCTTCAACGGCAACATCAGATGCTGTTAAGACAACATTAATAGCATTCTTTTGGTCACCCTTTGAGGCTAATTCAACGATTTGTTTGTTTTTGAGCGACTTCCCGAGTGAGTAGTTCTCATCAAGAATCTGTTTTCCCAAAGACAGGGAAAGAGAGGATTTCTTCGAGGTAAGGTGGTAGTATTTCTCAGTGGTTTTCCACCACTGGGCAACCGAGGGTTGCTTGTTTAGAGACGGTGAAGTAGACGAAAGGGAGGTGACAAAATCAGAGACAACAGCCCTCTCGGAAGGCTTGAAGTTGCCATACCAAATCAGATTGACTGTAATCTTGCCAGAAAGAAGAGGGCCATTGTGGTATCTCAAGAGCTGGGGCTGCTCTTCAACCACTTCACTCAGCTTCCTTCCAGCCAAAGAGATTTCAAACAATGAAATCACAAGGAAAATCTTTAGAACACTACGAGTAACAAACGAAGCCATTTGAAGAGTGGGTTAGAACCTTCAGGCTGAGATAGCTTTGAGTTTGAGCTTAAGTTGTGAATTTGAGAAAGGGGATAAGGGTGTATATATAGGCCTGAAAAAGAGTCTATTAATTGAACGTTAATCACTTTTTTAATTAATAAAAATGGTTTTTGGGTTAAGTGAGGTTAGCGAACCTGCAGAGAAACATGCATTGAATAAAGTCGTGGGTTTTCCCACGTACAAGTTGCGACTTTGCCGGTGAGCTAAAAACGAAAAAGGCGACCCAACGGTTCACTTCACGCGCGTTTTAAATTCAAAAGAAGGAAGAAAAGACCATTCTGACATTAAATCATTTTAGACAGAATATAAAAATAATAAAAATATATAAATAAGTTAAATATTAAAAACAAAATTTTTTATTTTTCGTATTAATACAAATTCAAATATAAAATTTTTATATTTTATTATAATACAAATATAATTTTATATAACACAAAAATAAACTATAAATACAAATTATTACATTTCCTTTTCTCTCGTTCTCTAGCCTGGTCATTTGATTTCAGGAACCAATCAAATACGGCAGTGGAATCAATGCCGAGACAGAGCGTGTCTTCAAGTTTCTTGCGAAAGTGAGTGAGCTCTTTCGTCGCTACAGAACATAAAGCATTACAGCTTAGCCACAGTTAGCATGATCCTTTATTGACCCAAATAGCCTTGGACTTCTAATAAATTTCGGAGAATGTGAAGGGCAGATGGGAAAAAAGCGACGCGGATAAACGCTATGGAAGACAGGCTGGAGTTACTTTCATTGCGAAGGGAGACAGATACAGCTGGCAGTCAGGGAGTGGGTAAAAGTAAGTAAAGGTAGGTATCCGAGGAAAGCTTTCAAAGGAAGCTTACCGTGCCTTTGTCTGCATAAGCAGACTTTAAACAAAGAGGTGGGTAGATACACGAATTTGTGTTTATAATTTGTTTTTTATAATGTAAAATTATTTTTATATCATATAAAATATAAAATTTTTTTGTTAAAATTTTTGTCTATATAAAAAATTAAAAATTTATTTTTAATATTTAATCTTAATTCTTATCATTTTTATATTTTTATTTATATTATTTTTATATCGTGTTTAAAAACATCAGTTTTAAAAATGAGTACCTTAGGTGAATTGGAGCGTGAGAGAACGAGCTTGCGGCTCTTAAAAACAGAGGCGCAGAACCGCAGAAGAGGCTCGTGAAGTGAGAAAAAGCGATTAGTTAATAGTCTTAGCTGGATCAAGCTAACGCGAGCCAAGGTACAGCTGTGGACTTGCAGTGGTTCGCCAGGGCCAGCCGTCTCAAGCTTTTCCTCTTTTTCGAAATTAAAAAAGAAAGTGTTCGTACTCCGTGTACTTTGTTTTTCCAAGCCAATCTGCAGGCGAACGTTGGCCTTGGTTTTAAAGAATGAAAAATCATTCAATTCCGTTGTGAAAATTTTAAATTCTATTAATGGGATTAAATTGATGAAATATATTTTATTTTATTAATTTTTTATTTTTTAAATAATTTGTGTTATTATTTTAGTTTTATTTGTGAATTTAAAAATTTTACTAATGATATATTAGATATTAATTTTTTTAAACACGATATAGTAATATCATTAATATAAATTAAATTATATTAAAATTTGTATATAAATATAACAAAAATTAAAAATATATATTGGACATGTCAACAAATTTTTAGTGTCTTATACTATATGAATACGTTTTTACATAATATTAACACGAATTATATATGCTAATTATGAGATCTATTTATTAGACTTAAAAATATAATAAATTAAATATATCAGCTACAACTTTGATAGCTTTATATTTTTAATGAAATTTTGAGCCAAGGTGACTGGTAATAAATTGTAGATTAGAGTGGAAATTTTTCTTTTTAACTGTGGCAATTCCAGATTAAGTGTGTATATTTTCCTATACAATATATAGATCAAGATTGAAGGGCATTGACCAATAGAGAAGAACAATATTTGACAATTATTTTTTATTTTTTATCTTATTAAAAAATAAAATACAATTTCACACAAAAAAAGAGAGAAATTTTATCTTTTGTTCTATATATATATATTATATATATATTATATATATATATATATATATATATATTTGTTTAAATTAAATTGAGAGAAAGGCAACCATTGCATTTGTTTCTTTTATTTTCCTCTCTGGAGGCAGCTCATTTTTTTAAAGCAGAATTTATTCCGTACTAGTACAGTGTACAATAAATTTTGGAATTTTTTCTCAAAATAAAAATAAATTTTGGAAACTTTTCGTATTAATGAGCAAATACGTGGATTTGGGTCCATTTGCTGGTTATCACAAGCCAAGGAATGTATCGACATTAATCAGACCAACTTATAGTTTTTTAGAAACATCTAACTATTATCATACACTCACCCATACTAAATTAATATCATATTTTGATTCACGAATCCAATCTCGAGTTGAAATATTGTGAAAATTTATTATAGAATAATGTATAAATTTAAACTCATATTTATGAGACATATTTTGTTGGATAAAATCGTGAAATTTTCAAAATGTTATCAATATAATCACCAATGTTATTAGTATAATCATCAATCATAATACAAGAATCAATACTATACCGTGATAATCACTTTTAGAATCTTACAGAAATTAAGTGCTATGCGGTGAGAGTTACTTTTAGAATTTTAACGCCTTGTGTGATGATGTTGAGCTTTAATAAATGGAGTTTGTAATGCCCAAATTTCACATCGAGATGTCATGAAAATCTACGTTATATAGTATATATGTAGATACTTGAATTCATACTTACATAATATTTTTTATGAAAAAAACCATATGCGAAATTTTTTTGTGAATAAACTGTAAGTGGAATTTAAATATTAAATCTACTGAATCTACTAAGAAATCTCTTTTTACTAGACATAAACCCACTACTGAATTAAGTACTAAGTTCAAATCAACCTCATTAAAACAAATTAATACTCAACTTTAAAAAAAATAAAACTAAGTTGATGTTTATGGATTCTTCTTATCATCAAATTTAAAAAAAATTGTATAATTTTTATATACTGTCAATACACAAAAAATTGATACCTCATTAATAATTCTTTATGTGCAAGTTGAAAAAAATTTATTTGTATTTATTTTAAAAGCTTAGTATTTTTTTAGCTTGCAAATTAATGAAGTGTCAACCTATGATATATTAACAATATTAGTGTATCATATATTATCCCTTAACGAAATTAGGCTAAAGGTTTATCAATTCTTGTTACCATCAAATTTGTGAAGAGGCGTCCTTTTTTCATCAAAAAAAAAATTGTGAAGAAACATGTGTTCCATTTTTCATCAAGTTTTGTAACTCAAGTCTTCATAATTGTTCATAGGCCAAGATCTAAAATAGATCACATATTCAAGTCCAGGGAAGAAGTGATCAACCCAATGAATATATATATATATATATATATATATATATATATATATTGTTGATGCTAAAAAGGTTGCTGGACTTGTTGATGTTGGATCAACTTGTTTCTATTTGAATCAACCTGTAAAACAAAAGGACCATCGGGATTGTTCTCGATGGGACTTTCTCCGATGGTTAAGTCAGTAGAGTATTCAAGAAAGAATATCAAAGTTCAAAGAGAGTGAAAGTGTGCTCGTACTTGCTTCCTGTGTCTCTACATTTTTATATAAGTGTTTAAGTGGGCGGTTACATAATTAAATATACAATTAAGTGAGTAGCAGTTACGGCGGTTACACTCATAAATTTTCGTACGTTACAGTGATACTAACATTATGCCCCCTGACGAATAGCGATTACAAAGTGATCGGTATTCGCCATAGACCTTTTACTCCTCTCATATTCTTGAATTTTGTATTCTTTGTCAAAGGGTTAGCATCAAGGTTTTGACTGCATATGAGTTTTTAAATTATAGTGCTTAAGGTGATTAGAATCCAAAATCATGAGTGAGAAAGTAACTGAAGCATGCCGCTCGGGCCAAGAGTGAGTGAAAACTCGAGAAACTGGCGATAAAGCTATAGCGAGTAAGCGCCCTAAGAAACTGGCACCAAGGCCACAGGCGATCAAGCGAGATATTGGTGCGAAGACCCTAGGCGAGTAAGTGCCCAAAATGCTGGTGTTAAGACCATGGCGATCACGCAATTGAGATACTGGCGTTAAGGCCCAGGGCAAATAAGTGCCCAAGATGCTTGCGTTATGGCCCGGGCGATCAAATGCCCAAGATACTGGCGTTAAGGCTTGGACGAGCTTACGATCAAGATGCTGGCGATGAGGCCTGGGGCGAGCTAGTGCCAAGATGCTGGCACTGAGGCTCGGGGCGTGCTGATGCCCAAGATGCTAGCGCTAAGGCCCGGGGCGATTTGATGCTCAAGATGCTGGCGCTAAGGCCCGAGGCAAGCTAGTGCCAGAGGCAAGCTGGTGCCCAAGATGATGGCGTTGAGGCCCAGGGCGAGCTAATGCCTAAGATGCTGGCACTAAGGCCTAGGGTGAGTAAGTGTCCAAGATACTGGCGCTGAGGCCTGGGGCGGGCTGATGCCCAAGATGTTAGCGCTAAGGCCTGGGACAAGCTGGTGCCCAAGATATTGTTAGTGAACAACATGAGTAGTTGATTGTATCTCGGATGTAAATGGGCGAGCATCAGGTGCGACTGGGCGATCTACAGTTGCATTACGGTGAGCATTCAGAGATTCCACTATCCGGGCATAGTGGGCTATCTTGGCTTCTAAAACTTTGTTTTGGGCGAATAATTGATTTGATGTTTGTTGGTTCGCTTGGGAGTTCGACATGGCTTCTTCTTCTAGTTCCCACAGACGGCGCCAAAATGTTGATGCCAAAAAGGTTTCCTAGCTTGTTGAGGATGGATCAACTCTTTCCTTCTTTGATCAACCTGCAAAACAGAAGGTCCACCAGGGTTGTTTCCTATGGGACTTGCTCCGATGCTTAAGTCAGTAAAGTGTTTGAGGAAATTATAAGTAACAGAGTAGAAGAGAGTGAGAGTCCGTCCCTTTGTCTTGTGTCTTTGCCCCTTTATATAGGCACTCACGTAATTAAGTGGGCGATTACTCTTTGTGGGTGGTTACACGTAGTTAAGTGGGCAGTTACGCGGTTACGGCGATTACTCTTTGTGTGTAGTTAAGTGGGCCGCTTGTTACTAAGCTCGGTAAGATTGGCTTATTGGGCCCTCCAACAATGATACTAACATATATGTATGTGTGTGTGTCTATATATATGTATGTTTAAACGGATTCAATGACCATTTTTTTTAATTTTAAATTTGAACAAAGGAGATGCATTGGATAAAGATTCAAACCCTTTAACTTATTGATAATCCAATCGTATAAATGAATTGGATTAAAATTTGTGTTTAGTTTTATTAATTTTCTTTGAAAAAGTGATGTTACTGGCTTAGCAGAGATCAATTTAATAAATAAAATTATTAGTCTATTATTGAACAATTAAAACAAGGATTATTATCCTATCCACTGCCAGTGGAGTTTTTTAACTCCACAAGCAAGGTTAGGATGATAACATGTGTCTTTTAAAAATATTAAAAAAATAAAAA
Organism: Heritiera littoralis; assembly: GCA_031772115.1. Taxonomy (NCBI): domain Eukaryota; kingdom Viridiplantae; phylum Streptophyta; class Magnoliopsida; order Malvales; family Malvaceae; genus Heritiera; species Heritiera littoralis. The sequence goes on from JAPDPK010000023.1 coordinate 6,721,563, forward strand.
ATAAATAAAATGAGATACATGTTATCATCCTAACCTCACTTATGGAATTAAAAAACTTCACTGACAGTGTATAAGATAATTTTCTTTGAAACAAATAAACATGTAATTAACGTCACCCTATCTATTGCCTACATTCACGAGCTTAACTAAACATTATCCAAAACCAAGAGAGCAGTCACGACTCACGAGGCATATGTTTATTAATTTGTTAAACTATAACATATAATTACTTAGATCACGTGGTTATTATATCTTAATGCAATATAATTATATTTATCGTATAATAATAATAATAATAGTCTCTTGTTGAATCGTTTGCCCATGAGTCTACTTACAATGCTCGATTGTCCCGAAATAATAAAAACATTAAAGTAGTACTGCAGCGTCTCTGATATGGATTTTCATATTCTAGCTGCCTTGTTGCATACTCGCAGACAGGTCATACATAGCCTACAAATACTTCAGTTTTATATTGAGAATCTAAGTCTATTTAACCACGTTCATGATCATAAAACTAAAATTCATGTAAAAAAAAAAACTAGAGTTCATGTAATGTTTATTACATGAAATCTTTGACTAAATTTCATGTCCTATCTCATATTGATTCTCTTTGTCTGCAATCTGGATGGCTTATATAGCTGTATTTGTCTCTACGTTCACCAAAATTATGGGATTTTTTAGAGGTTTGATCAGTTTCAACATTCAACAAAGAAGGCTAATTTCCTTTCGGCATTATACTATATCTTACAGCTGTAAGAGATCATGATTTTTTGATCCAGCTGCTTTGACAAAATGCTGCGTATTATATGCTCCCTTTCTTCCTGGCCGCCTTCTTATATTCATGCAAATTATGAACTGAATTTACCTGTAGAAGGCTTTGGAAACCAGCATGCATGGCAGCATTGGGATGGTCTAAAGTCAATACTCACACCTTCGGGGAAGGGCGGTAGTAGAGCCTAGACTGATAAAAGATAATGTCAACTCCTCCATTTTTCCAGCTTGAGTCTACAACGTATAGGCTGACTTTATTGCAATGGAAGAGAGGTTTCATCGTTCAATTATTGCCTGTGCTTAGTAATTAATACCTCTTGACATGGGAATTTGTTAATCTTTGTATTTTCTAGCTGTGGCAATCCATTGCATTTTCATTTACAGTCTATGCTTTTGCTACTAGAGATTAATTTTTTTATTGATTATCCTTGAAGAAATCTGTGAGTAAAGCAGTATTATATTCAGTTTGCAGCTCACTCAGACACCTAGGATGCCGCCAAGCAGCAGCATCCGATGAGCTCGAGCAGAGAATCCAGCCTGTCTGAAGGCTGATGAGCTTGCATTGTTCCCATATTTGCAGACACGGTCACCCAAAACTTTGAATACTTCAAACCTGCACGAGTGATGCTTTGAAATTCCAACTTAAAAGTTTATATTGTGATACTCATCCATTAGCTGACAGGCAAATTCTAGTATTATTCAATAAAAAAGCATCAAGCACATGATCAACTTTAAGCGAAGATTTTTGTTTTATCCATCAAGATGGCAATCAGAGATTTTTAGTTGTCCTTGAACTGATTTCAAGTTTATATCTAGGCATAACTTTGGCTTCTGAGATTGAATGTTTACATGCCTGCATTGATGAGTAAATAATTGTGAACGATTGGGAGGTTGAGAGCTTCCATTAATTTGATGGTTTCGGTCATTGTTTCTGATGATTAAGTTTGATAAAATGTCTGGTGAATCACACGCAATATCAGGCATGGCATCCGACCCTGCAAAGCATGGGCGCGGGAGGGCTCTGGTTCTAATTCTTATAGTTCAGTCTGAGCAACAAAATGTTCTGAAATCCCATGACCTGACAGTGCACAGAGTGGACAAACCAATCAAAGAATGAAGCTACCTTATCTACATCCACATATATGGGCATAGAGATTCTTTTCGCACAGAACAGTGCCCCTAGAACACCCCTGCAAGATTTAATTCAACCACAAATGGTAAATTCTATAAAGTATCTAAACAGGGTATTTGAGCTCTAAGATCAAAGAAGTTGGCTCTGCCGATGAAGGTTGACATAAGTAGCTAAGGTTCAACTTTGCGTGCAAAGCAATGAAATTTAAATTTCTACAACTTTTTATTGGTAAATGATTTGTAAATTTAAAAAATTCGCAAGCGAAAATCCAATGAATCTATAAATTTCAAAATAAATTGACGATTTTCTTTTACCTCAAAAATGAGGTAACCTCCCTAAAAAAACTTGGTATTAGATTAAACGATACTGTTCAATGTAAAGTAAATGTGTTGTAAAGAGAAAGTGAATGGAAATGCGAGACAGCCTAAATCAGGGTTTTAATACACATGCTGCCCATAGCTCCAACCATGTCAATAAAATTTTATGTCTTTTGGTATGACTTTATTGCTAGCCATTTCGGTAGTTGTGAACTCAATGTAATTAAGCATTAAATAACTCTCCTAATCTCCATGCAAATCAAATGCTTCAAAAAAAAAAAAGGAAGATTCTTGGCCAGACCAGATGTCTCCCTCTTTAATCTCATCTTTTTTCTCAGTTCTCGTGATCTCTGTACTTTTAACAGCGTCGCTGCCAATGAAAGCTACCTCGCAACCCCTGCCACTTTCTCAGTGCATGTACGAACTCACCTATAAATAACCCCCCTTGCTCGTTTCCCCAAATCAAATTCAAGCTTGAAATGGGTTTCTATCAGTTGGCCAAAACAATCCCTCTCGTTTTTGTTCTTATTTACGTGAGCTTAGCTAATGTTTGTCTTGGAGCAAGAAAGCTTACCTCTTTATACCAGCCACCACCCATGGCCCTGACTTACCACAATGGGGAATTGCTTGAAGGAAATCTTCCTGTCTCCATTGTTTGGTACGGTGAATTCTCATCAGCTCAGAAATCCATCATTAATGATTTTCTTCTCTCGCTCAATCCACAGAAGGAAAACTTGGGTCCCTTATCTGCAAAACCCTTAGTCTTTCATTGGTGGAGTACCATCCAAACTTACACGAAAAGAGCTGGCAAAGAAGAAGCCCGTATTGTCTTGGCAAACCAAGTCACTGATAGGAATTGCTCTCTCGGCAAAGTTCTGAAAAAGTACCAAATTCCCAGGCTTGTTAAGCGAGTCCACTCGAAGCCTGGTGGATTAATTCTAGTCCTTACGGATAAAGATGTGGCTGTCGAAGGCTTTTGCATGAGTAACTGCGGGTTTCATAGCTCAAACGGCAAGGAAAAATCCGTCTTTATCTGGGTTGGAAACTCAGTGACTCAATGCCCAGGCCAATGCGCCTGGCCATTCCATCAGCCCATTTACGGACCGCAAACTGCGCCACTCGGTGCCCCCAATGGAGACGTGGGTGTGGACGGCATGATCATAAACATAGCCAGTCTTTTGGCCGGGGCTGTGACAAATCCGTATGGAAATGGCTATTTTATGGACTCGGATGGCGCCCAGCTTGACGCTGCGTCGGCCTGCACAGGAGTGTATGGCAAAGGGGCGTACCCTGGTTGTGCTGGAGAGCTGTTAATGGACCGAACCACTGGTGCTAGCTACAATGCTGAAGGTGTCAATGGAAGGAAGTACTTGTTACCTGCGTTGTTTGATCCTGTTACTTCTCAGTGTTCAACGCTTGTCTGAGAGGGATTTATTCTGTTATTGTATATTAATGAGCTCTGTTATATTTGTATATAAAACTCTTTGCTTTTATACAAAAATCTTGATTGAGTTTTAGTTTTAGATGAGGGAATGACAAGATTACGTTTCAATGCCCAAGATTCTCTTTCCCATCCGCCAACCTGTTGAACTAAAAGAGTCACCATATTACTACATAGTTAATTACACCCGATTCCAGTGCCTCCCGGAAGTTCAAACAACAGATGGCCAGCACTATAGCACACTTAGTAGTAGTACCGTATCAGCATCTGGCAATTCCTTTATAAAATTTGTATTATTATTATAATGTAAAATAGTATTTTTTGTCATATAAAATAAAAAAATTTCATTTCAAAATTCATGTCGACACTCTAAACATAAAACTTATTTTTAGTTTTTATTAAATTCATATATAATTTTATCAATTTTTAACTCATGTAATTTTTATATTTTTTTATTCATATTGTGTTTTTTTATCGTATTTCTATATTCTGTCTATATAACTTGGAAACTGCAACAATGAGATTTACCATTTTAAGTTGGGCTCATTTTCCCCCACATAAATTGGACTCCAGTTTAGGCTATATATCAGACCTAAGCCCTAGATAGCTTTTAAAAGGAGGCTGACCCAATTACTTACAAGCCCACAAATCAAATGTTTAATTTGATTTTTTTTCCTTCCTTCAAATCGATTGAGAAATAATTAGAAATAGAAAAGTCAATTGAAGGTTTGAAATTAAGAAACAATGATTATTTCATTCCGTAGGGCATTATTAGATTTGCCCCTCAATTCCCATTTTTTTCTTACTTAGGGGTCGTTTGGCAACATTTTCTATTTTTTGTTTTCTATTTTTGAAAATTTTGTTTTTGTTTTGTTTTGTTTTCAATTTTTGAAAATAGAAAACATGTTTGTTTAATACTGTTACGTTTTAAAAACAAATATTTAAACTGATTCAAATATAATAATTCAATTCACAAAATAAAATTTTAAAAATTAAATAAAAAATAATATATTTATTAAATAATAATATGTAGATAATATTAAATAATATTATTTTATATTATTTAATACTAATATTAAATATTTTCATTTAATCATATAAAAATTTAATATAATTTAAATAATATTACAATTAAATATAATATTAAATAAAATAATATTTTTTGATTTAATTGTAATAATTATAAATTATATTTAATAATAAATTTTTATTTAATTGTAATAATAATATTACGTTATTAAATAAAATATTTAACTAATTAATTTATAATAAATTATATAGTTGTTAAAATATATTATATTTAATATAAAAAATATTATTTAATGTTAAGATTTGCTTATTAATAATATTAAATTATTTAATAGTAGTAGTGATATATTTTAAATTTAAGATAGAATATAATATTAAATAATAATATTGTTTAGTAAAATAAAAATTAATTATATTAGATAATAATATTAATTATTAACATATCAATATTATAATAAATGATATTATTTAAAATATATAATATATTCAATAAATTATTATAAAAATTCAAATTAAATAATATTATAATATTATAGTTTAATGTAATTTATATTTAATTGTTTTTTACATTTTCAACTTTTCTATATTAAAATAAATATATTAATTTTAAAATATTAATTAATTAATATTTTATATTATTTAATTTAAAAATTAAATTAATTTAATTTATATTTTATTATAAAAATATTAATATTATATTAATATATAAACTCTAATCACTTACTTATGAAGAGTAACAGAAATAAAAACATGTTTTCGAAAACAATGGAAACAAGAAATTCTTGTTTCCAAAAATTTTAGAAATTTTTGTTTTCGTTTTTGTTTTTTGAAAACGGAAACATGTTACTAAACATGTTTTCTATTTCTGTTTAAAAAAAAATTGAAAACAAAAATAAAAAACAAGAAAAAAAAAACGATACTGAACAACCCCTTAATAATTATCAAATCTTGTGTACATCTCTCCAATGCAAAACACGTCTGTCTATTTGTTTTAATTTGTTCTAATAAAATATAAATTTATATTTGATGAATTGTCAATATATAAATAACATACATTATTATTAAATCATATCATAATATTTCATTATTAATGAATTTGATATTTTTTTTAAAATATTATTCATATTAAAATTTATGAATTATTGAGAATGCATGTATTAAATAATAATCCTTAAAAGTTTACCTGTCTTTGTTAAAGCAATACAATAAAAGAATAATAATTTGTCATATTCCCACGTCATGTTACTGAGAATGTAAAACAATATATTCTAGATATTTTTACTCCCTGTGAACTCCTCATACTGTTTTTATTCTTCTTCATTCTCTCGCAAAATACTGTATTAATTTAAGTGTTGGAGTGCACTCTAATTTTTCTTATTTTCCATTAGTTTTGTAGCGGAATAATTTGGAACTCTAGTAATCCTGTAAAAGATTATCAACAATACCTTAAACAGGTCGGCTAAATTTCAACATATCTTTTATTAATAAAATTTTTAAATTTATTTTTAAGGGCATGTATACTTTTAGACTCTTAAGAAACTGAATGACTCCCCCTCAGCCGACGTTCACTTTCAGCCTCTAATGGAGAAGGGTTATATACCTCTCAAAGGTTCCCGTTAACTTCAGATTCTTCCATCTTTATCATGTCGTAAGAACAGCCATAGATGATAATTATTGTTTCTTAAATTTGCAGATGAAAGCTATTTAACGAACGGATACTTGGATACTGTCATAGATTGGATACCGGCAATGGAAGGTATCCGATTGAGGGATCTACCAACTTTTATCAGAACAACAGACCCGAATTTCATCATGCTTGATTTTCTTTTCGTTGACACCGAAAGAGCTCGAAAGGCCTCAGCAATGATACTGAAAACATTTGATGACTTGGAGCATGAAGTCTTGGGTGCACTCTCTTCGATGCTACCTCCTGTTTACTCTGTGGGTCCCTTGCATCTTGTTTTGAACCACCATGTCCATGACAGTGATTTGAAACAACCAGGATCAAATCTGTGGAAGGAGGAGTCCCAAGTGTCTCCAATGACTCGACTCAAAAGAGCCCAACTCGGTTGTTTACGTGAACTTTGGAAGCATACTGTCATGAAAGCTGATCAGTAAAGTGAATTTGCCTGGGGGATGGCGAATAGTAACCAAGCCTTCTTGTGGATCAACAGTCCCGATCTTGTCAGTGGTGAATCGGCAATTGTACCAGCACCAGCAGAGTTCGTAGAGGAGACCAAAGATAGAGGATTATTGGCAACTTGGTGCCCCCAGAACAAGTTCTTGGCCACCCTTCTGTTGGAGGATTCTTAACACATGGCTGATGGAATTCTACAATCGAAAGCATATCTGGCGGCGTTCCCATGACATGTTGGCCATATTTCGCCGAGCAACAAACAAATTGTCGGTATTCCTGTACTAAATGGGGAATCGGCATGGAAATTGACAGTAACGTTAAGAGGGATGAAGTTGAGTGCCTTGTTAGAGAGTTGATGGAAGGAGAAAAGGGTAGAGAAATGAAGGAGAGAGCTCTAGAATGGAAGAGAAAAGCAGAGGAGGCCACTTGGAGTTCCAATGGATCATCTTACAGGAATCTGGACCAAATGATTAACCAAGTTCTGCTGTCTCCTAAAGATTAAGATTAGGCAAACTGTTTTAAACATTAATTTTATAATCCTTGATAATCTGGAACCTTGATAAGACTTGCTACCATTAAGATGTACTTATCCTTGATAATTTATTTGTATAACCCTTGATATATGTTATGTATAATTTCATGACTAGAAGAGATCAAGTCATCAAGTTATGTTAGGTAATATAAATGATTTTAAATTATTTTATAATTTTATATAAAATTAATCTTTTTTCAAAACAACCTAGATTTAGCAACTCATTAACATTCATCATGTATGAAAAATTTTGAATCAATCCAATATCTTTATTATTTTAATCAAGAATAATATTTTTTAATATATATATATATATTAATGAGTGAAATTTTGTTATTTTCTAATAAACGAGTAAATATTATCAATTAATTTAAAACTTAATATGCATGATTTATGTGAATAGATTTACAATTGAATTACAAAAATACAATTTGTATAAAAATTATAAAAAAATGTACATGGTTGGAATTCTCTTTTATCGTGTATAAGGTTATCAATTTTGGAAAAAAAATTATTAAAAGAATAATGTTTTTCATCTCAAAATGACAATTTTGTAATTTAAAGAAAAAGTTATATAACATTTTCTCTTTTGCCATGACAATTTTATATTGTCATTTAAAGACTAGTTTGGATACACGGTGAGATTGATTTTTTTGCACTAAATGGGGAATTGGCATGGAAATTAACAGTGATGTTAAGAGGGATGAAGTTGAAGGCCTTCTTCGAGAGCTAATGGAGGGAGAAAAGGGCAAAGCGATGAAGAAGAAAGCTCTAGAGTGGAAGAGGATGGATGAAGAGACCACCACCAGCAATGGGTTAGCTTACAAAAATCTGGACCAAATGATCAACCAAGTATTGCTCTCTTACAAAGACTAAGACAGAGCAAAATTCTTTGCATGTTTCTTCAGGCATTTGATTTCAACCTTGAAAAGATTTGTTAACTTAATTCACTTTATTATTTCTTAAATCCCTGTTCTCCTGTTTCTTTTCCAGCATTTTCTGAGTTCGGTAGTGCTTTGTGCTGATATATACAAACTGATGTATGACAACAAAAATAAATTTTACTAATATTTTGATTCATAAATTTTTATCTTCCTGAAAGCTTTAGAAGTTACTAGTAAAACTTAATGTCAGTCACTTAAATTTCTTATTTACCTTAAATTTTTGGATTAATTTATATTTAACATTTACCAATTAAAAACTATTCTCTTTGTTTGTAACCCAAAGTTTTAAAGATCAGTTCAAATGAATTGAGAAATAAGAATAAATCTAAGGCCCCGTTGACAGATAGGCGTAACGCATAACTAGGAGTGTAAATGAGTCGAGCTACTTGAGCTCGGTTCGATGATTATTCGAGTTCGATTCGTTCATTTTTTAGCCGAGCTCGAGCTCGAGCTCGAGCTACTCGAGTATTGAGTCGGGCCGAGTTTGAGTAGTTAAGTACCTGGCTCGAGTAGCTCGCGAGCCTTATCGAGCTTTTGTACTTTTAATATAAATTTTAATATTTTATTTATTCAATTACGTTTTTAACCTTACATAATATCTAATATAACAAAAAAAAACCCTTAATATAATTAAAAACCCTAAAGGCCTAAATTGCTTCTCTCACTTTTGGTTTCTTACTTCTCACGACCCACCTACCCCCTTCAAGCGCGTTGCTTAGCATTGCGTGACCTGTGCCCAGCCTCAATCTTTCCCTTCCGAGCTCTAATCTTCCGGCAGATCAACCTCACGATGAGTCACGAGCCACGATTCAACCTCTATCTTTCCCATTTCTTGAATCGCCTCAATCTTTTAACAGCCTCCTCAACCTTGATTTGAAAATCGCCTCAATCTTCCGGAAGCCTCCTCAACCTTGATTCTTGAATCGCTTCAGTGGACTAGATCTACCGAACAAGACCCTAAGCCCTTAAATCTGGAATGTGATTCGAGCGTTTAGTAGCCTCCTTAAGTCTCGAACTCTCGATCCAGTGGAAACAGCCTCCGAAAAGGTTTGTTCTATCTCACCGGAGCCACGACCACGAACCATCAGTGATTCTCCACCAACTAAGGTTTGTTCTATCTTAGGTTTTCATGTTGCAAACACATGTCTCCATTCCTTCTTGAATGTTTTTATGGTCTATGGAATAGAGATAGAATTGTTTATTCAGATTGGGTTTAGGATTTATTTAGTGTCGTTAAAGGTTTGATAATTTCCTAACATTGATATGTTCCCTGCATCTGTTCTGACTTCTGATATCAGTTAGTTGCTATGCTGATATGATGTGTTCCTCGCCTTTGGTCTATGATATGAGTTAGTTGCTATTGTTGTGTTGATATAATATAATTATTCTGTTCTGATTCTGTTCTAGATCATTAGTTCATGTCTTTGTCAAAGTTTGCCTATTTTCATGTTCTAATCTATTTTCTTATTTGCTGTTTCATGTCTTGTTGAAATTTACCTTATGGTTTAAGTTCATGTTTGGCAAATGTTTTTCAATTGTCCTGTTTATCTTTTCTGTCTATTGTTATTGCTGTTTCCAAGTCTGTTATTACTGTCCATAACTTACATCTTGATTTGCAGGAGGTGTTGGAATTTTGGATGGCTGTTCTTTGAGGATCAAGCTTGAACGAACATGTTTATTTCCTTTTTTACTAAGTTGCATTTTTAACTTTTCTGTTTTGAATTATGTTTGAATTGTTTGTGTTTTGAGATTTATTTTGAGTTGTATCCTGTCTTTCGAGTTGTATTTTGAGTTTGAATGTTAGATTATTTTGATTTGCAAGAGTTGTATTTTGAATTGTTATGTTTTTGAGTTCTGAATCTGACTTTCTAAGTTGTGTTTTATGTGTTTTAAGTTTTGGCTTTTTGAGTTGTACTCTAATTTTGCATATTAATTTCTCTCTTGATATAAGATTGATGTTTTGATGAGGAATGAGAGTACTATTGATATAAGATTGATGTTTTGATGAGGAATAAGCAGTACTTGTGATTACTTTTACTTGGTTTAAATTATATTAACTTTTTAGTTTTAAGTTGTGTTTGAATTTTGCTTGAAAATTGATAAGTCAATTTGAATTTATGGAATTAAATTCTAGCCTACGACCCGAGCTCGAGCTTCGAGTTTTCAAACCGAGCCGAGCTCGAGCCTGATACTAGATTGTCTCGACTCGGCTCGATTACACCCTTACGCATAACCCATCCGATGTGCACGGGCGGCTTCAGCCATCCATTTCCCAATTAAATTGCCAAGTTTTTAATATTTGAATAATTATCTTAAATATCGACAATAAACTTTTTTACTTCACAAGCGAAATTAAAATGATGACACATGTCTTTTAAAAATATTCAAAAAAATAAATAATAAATAAAATAGAACATGTATCATCATCTTAATCTCGTTTGTAGAGTAAAACAAACTTTACTGACAGTGAAAGGATATTAATCCTTAATATTTTTGCTTGAGTTAATCAACTTTTCCTTTGACACTAGGCTTAGTGGCAAAGAGGAGGTCTTGAGACTTTGAAGTCCTAGATTCGAGTCTCACTGAGTGTGAGTTCGAGTTAGTTTATTTATTATTTGTTTAGTTTGTTATTATCATTTGTATTTACCGTTTTATTAAATTATCAGTTCATGAAATGTAATATACTGATTGTGATTGTAAGTTTGAATGAGAATGTACTACTAAAAAAAATTAATATCAAAGATAGTAAAACAACAATAATCATACAATCCTTGATCATAGATTAATGAATAAAATTATATAAACAAAGTTTTGAGATTGTGGTTATGTCAAAAAAATTAAATAAACTGCCATGTCTTGATGTTTTTAAATAATAATTGGCGAGATCGGTACATGCATCAACGATTAATTGGCACATATTAAATCAGAACATGAATGAATGATTAGTAACGCATCATGAAGTTCCAAAAATTGATATATTCATCTTGAATGATGATGTGCTATTTGTACCAATTGGATTTAGATTTTACTGTCAAAATAATTATCTACTTTTTGGAGAAATCTTAATTAAATAGAATTTCTTATAATTACTGATATCTAGCTAGGGGTTCTTTCAGGGCAATAAACTAGTGACCTTAAATATAGTATAGATAGAAATAGAGGTGCTTATTGGGCCGGGTCAATCAGGCCCAAAATCCGAACCGGTACTGTATCGGTTCGGAACCGGCCCGGCCCAGCATGTTATCGGGTTGGGCCGGTTTTAGATTATTAAAATCGGGCCCGGCCCGTTAAGAACCGGGCTCGTTAAAGGCCCGGATCATAACCGGACCGGTTAAAAAAAAAATATAAAACTGCAGTTGCACTGCAGTGCAACTGCAGCATGCAGACTCTCAGAGGCTTGCCTCTACGAGTCTGCGTTTTGATGGGCAACGGCCAAATCAATCTTTTTTTTATTTTTTTTATTTTTTTTATTTTAATTAAATTAAAAAAAATAAAAAGAGGCTTGGCTGCCACTGCGCACTGCGCAGTGCAGTGCAACTGCAGTATGCAGAGTAGAGGCTTGCCTCTGCTCTGTGTTTGAAATGGCCGTTGCCCATCAATCCTTTTTTTTTAATTTTTTTTATTTTTTTATTCTAATTTTTTTCCTATAAATACCTCTATAATCTTCTATTTTCATTTACATTTCTTCTATATTTTCTCTCAAATCTACTATCTATATTCATCTACTCTTATTCTCTTCACTCACATACTCTCTCAATATTCACTCAAACTCTCTCAAATTCACTTAAATTCCCTTATTCCAAATTTATAATATCATCATTTCCTTTCTAAATTTCATTTTTCTTTTTATTTTATAATTTTACAAATTTTACTTTTAATTTTCAAATTCTAATATATTATATATATTCCTTATTCCAAATTTATAATATCATCATTTCCTTTCTAAATTTCATTTTTCTTTTTATTTTATAATTTTGCAAATTTTACTTTTAATTTTCAAGTTTCAATTTTCAAATTCCAATATATTATCATACATCTATTTTTTTAATTTTTAACATATATTTATTTTCAAAAAAATATAAAAATGTCAAATTTCTTTCGTCGTTCATGCTCTGTTTCTCGACCTTTTGGTTCCACTGAAATTCCTAATTTGGGTGACGAATCATTTAATGAAATCGAACCCGATATTCATCCGGAGGAGGAGCTTCCTTTGGCACCATCGTTTGGTCGTGGTCGTGGTTGTGGAGGAAGTCATGCTCAAACACAATCATCAGCTGCCACCACTGCTGCTACATCATCAAGACCAAAGTTTAGTCGAAAAAAACAAGCAGGGTATGGGAGTATTTCGACATTGTAGCAAAAGAAGGTGAGACGAATAAATATTGTGCCATCTGTAAATTGTGCAAAGGCGTTTACTCTTATAACTCCTGTGGAGGTGGTGGCGGTACAGGTACGTATAAAAGGCATTTAATTACTATACATAAAATTAATCCTGATGCCGAAGAAAATGAAATTTTAGAAGGTAAACAATCTCAAATTAATACGCATGATGGTGGAAAAAATTTTAATTTTGATAATGTTCAAGCTAGACGTGGTTTAGTTAGATTTGTAGTTAGAACTGAACAACCATTCACAATTTGTGAAAAAACAGGATATTTAGAATTTGTTTGTAAATATTTACAACCCGCATATAAATCTGTTTCTAGACATACATTAAAAAGAGATTGCATGGATATGTTTAAAGAATATAGACAAGCTTTAATTGATAAACTTAGTAATATTTCATCTAGGGTTAGTTTAACTAGTGATATACGGACTAGTACTAATGGTATAAGTTATCTTGTTATAACTTGTCATTGGATAGATGAAGATTGGTCTATGCAAAAACGAATTTTATCTTTAGATGTAATAGAAGAAGCACATAATTCATATACTATTCATAAATATATTACTAAAGTTTGTAAATTATATGGACTAGAAAATAATAAAGTTTTTGCTATTACTTTTGATAATGCTTCAAGTAATACTGCAGCTATTCCTCATTTAATTAAAAGTTTAAACCCTGTTATGCAAGGCATATTTTTTCATGCAAGATGTGCATGTCATATTATAAATTTATGTGTTCAAAGTGATTTTAGTTCTAGTGGTACTGGTACTGGCATAGGTCCAATTGATAAAATTAAAATTTTAGCAAAATGGATTCGCACACCAAGTAATAAACGTGAATGGAAGCAAATTTGTATAACAAATAATATACCTGTTAAAGCATGTCCACTTCCCGTGGAAACAAGATGGAATTCACTTCATCGTTTGCTTTCTTCTATTTTACCTTATAAAGAACTTGTTACTCCTTTTTATAACAATTATACAAGTAGCACACATTTAGTACTTTTTGAAGAAGATTGGACTTTTATTGAATATTGTGTTGATTTATTATCTACTTTTAAAGATGCAACCGAAAGATTTTCAACTCAATTTTATCCAACTACACCGTATTTTGTTCCTATTATCTACACAATGTTTGACAAATTTGTAAAATTTAGGAATCATGAAACTTTAAGTTCTTTTGTATATGATATGGAGGAAAAATTTAAAAAATATTGGGAAATAATTCCTCCTATTTATTGTATTGCAACTTTACTAGATGCTAGTCAAGGTGAGGTAAATATAGAAATTTTTTTTGATTGTTATAAAGAATTTCTTGGTCTTGATTCTATTGAGGATCAAAAGTCCTCAATTAACAATCTTTTTCGAGAATTGTTTAATGTTTATGAAACAGAAAGGGAGCAATTCAACTTTAATCGAGAAGAAGAAGATTCATACGAAGAAACCGAAAGTAGCAAAAAAGGAAAAGGAATTTTAAACGCAATTAAGGAAGCAGCAAAGAAGAGAATGAAGCTAAAAGGAAAAGCGAGCGGATCGGGATCGGGATCGGGATCAACAACTCGACGGAGTTCTAGCTTCAATGAGCTAGGATTTTTCCTAAGTCATGATTTTTCTGTAGATGATAACTTTGATCTTCTCCAATGGTAGAAAGAAAACCAATAACAATTTTCAGTTTTAGCTTCCATGGCCCGAGATGTTTTTGCGGTGCAAGTTTCTTCTGTTGCTTCGGAATCCGCATTCTCGACGTGTGGAAGAATTATTGGAGACCATCGAACCACTCTTAATCCGGATTCATTGTGCATGTTAACATGCCTTAAAGATTGGTTTGATGCGGAATCGCGCAATGTCGAACTTGGAATGGCCAATGAATTTGCTGATAATAATTCAGAAGAGGAGGAAGAAATTTCCAAGGCAATCCGTATAAATTATGAAGAGTAGAGAATAATTTTTTTTTTGTAAATTGTATGTAAAATTGTAAATAAGTTTAGTCATAGTGAATATTTTTATGGACTACGGTCCCGTGGTTTTTACCCTTCTAACTTTTGAAGGGGTTTTACACGTAAAAAATCTTTGGTCTCCTACTCTCTCCTTTTTCTCCTTTGTTGTTGTTGTTATTATTATTATTATTATTACATACCAAATTAATTAATGTTATACTTATATATGTTTAAAATAAATAAATATTTAAAATACAAAATGAATTAATATTTTAAAAACATTTTAAATAAATGAATAAATATTAAGTAAATGATATTTCAAATATAATAAATTATTTTAAATGCAAAATGAATATAAATAAAGATATGCAAAATGAATATAATAATAATATTCATAATATCATTATTTGTATTTTGAATCAAATATCATTTTATCATAATATTATATTCATAATATAACTTTAATTTATTATAACAATAATTTTATTAGATAATTTTATAATAGTTTGTTTTTACATTATTGTTACATTAATTAAATAAATTATAATATAACTTATAATAAATTATTGTTAAATTAAACTATTAACATTATTTATTATAAAAATAAATTTACTACATTAAATTATTAATATATATTAATATATATTAAAATAAATTAATATAATTTTTTTAAAAATAAAAATTTTAAAAAGAAAAAAAATGGATCGAACCGGTTTAAACCGGTTCGGTCCGGTTTTGAGGCAAACCGGTCCAACGAATCGGGCCGGTTCGCCTCTCATATATATAGAACCGGTCCGAACCGGACCGGTTTACTACCGGTTCGGACCGATTCTCTTATGGTTAGGGCCGGAACCGGTGAAAACCGGCCCGGAACCTGCCTGGTCCGGCCCATAACCACCTCTAGATAGCAAGGGTTTTCGCCCCCAAGGGTGGGTTCAGTCGGTAAGAACTTGGGCTGCCTCGCTCAATGCTTGGATTCGAGTCTTACTGGTGGCTCTTGGTGAGGTGGTATATCTACATCCTGAAGTAGCCCCGCCCACGGTGATTCTCTAAGCTTCGGCCCTGACATAGGTGCGGTGGGAGATGATCCAGATGTGTGTGGGGTGAAAAAGGCGCAATGTTCCCTGTCGGGTGTGTGGGTCAGCCCCTCCTGCCGCCCATTTTTTAGATCAGATAGAAAGGGTTTTCAAGTTTCAGTTAGTAAGAAGCATGTACGAAAGAAAGATCTAAGAATTCTTGGGTTTTAAGTGAGGATTATTATTCAATATTTACTAGTTACAAAAATTTTAAATTTCACGAGTTTCGTTAAGATAGTGATACATATACCTGATCATGGGCTGGGTTGGGTTGGGTCAGGTTCGGGTCAGGCCCATGACAGGTAATAAGAGATTTAGCTTATACCCAAGCCTAGCCTGAACCTAAAAATTGAGCTTGACTTTTTGCACAAACCCGTTTTCGTTTTTGTGCTATAGGTCCGAGCCCGTCCAAATATAATTTTATTTAATTTTTTAATTATTTAATTTTTATTATTTATTTCCTTTAATTTTAATTTAATTTGTCAAAATTTATATGTGAATTTTCATATTAAATATTTATAATCATATTTATTACTCAATAATGTTTTATATATATATATAAAATTATATTATGCTAAATAAATATATAAAAAATAATATAAAATAATATAATATATTAATATCGGGCCGGACCTGGGCTTTGAAAGCTAAGCTCGAGCCCCAACCCATTTTTAAACGGGCCTAAAAATTTTGTCCAAGCTCGATTATTGCATCATATATTTTTGTCCAAGCCCGACCAAATATCGGGCTGGTCTGGTCTTCTGGCTTGAGCAGATAGTCCGGCTCTTGAGCGGGTCTAGTGATACATATATCAATTTATTTATTTTTTATTTTTTAATATTCTTTAAAAAAATATGTATCATTATTTTAATTTGCTTATGGAATCTAATAACTTCTTTTATAATGTATTGACTAATAATTCATTAAGACTTTGCTTAGTATGGTGGAAATAAATGGGTGAAGAAAGAAAATTTGTTAATCAAATTATTAAGCTACAAAGTAAAAAAATTATTATGAAATATAACCATTTGATTAATTAATTTTTCTTTTTTATTTTTTTTTTCATCATACCAAGCAAAATCTAAGTGATTAAGAGGTGAAGATCGAAGAAAAATTGCTTTTAAAAAAAAAGAATAGTAAGAAAAAGACTACTTCTGGGATTGAGAGAAAGCGCAGGCTCATGATTGCAAAAAAAAAACTTTGACATTTCTTTGTTCTCAAATTTAGACTTTTCGGTGGATCGTCAAGAATTGTGTTAGATTAAGGTTTCAACTTTCATGTATGTACTTGGAGTTTGATTTATTTTTTTAACTAATTTTGTGTGCCCATGCAAGAAAAAAAATGTCTAATTTACAAAAAAAAAAGTTATCACCGGGAACTTACTTTTTTTTATCTTTTTCTGTTTTTTATTTTTTATTTGTTTTTCTTTTTGCTTTGATTTTTTATAGTTACTTCTATGTCCTCTTTTCCCTACCTTTTATTTATTTTTTATTCTTTTACCGATCTTACTTTTTTAAAAAAAATTTAATTTTTTTTTTTACTTCTTGTTTATTTATCTTTTTATTTGATTGAATCTTAAATGGAATTTACTACTAGGATAAAGACCTATAAGGCTATACTGACAGAATTGTTTCATCGAAAGACACCGACGAAACACTGATAACTCATCGACGAAATGATAACAAAAATAAATTTTTACTCGAGGGATAGAACATTGACAATTTACCGGCGGAATTGTTTTCTGTCGGTAATCTTCAGTGAATAATGGCGCAACATGGAAACACAGTAAGAGGGAATTTTACTGACGACAAAAGCCGTTGGTATAATTATACCAACAAAGTAGTGACGGATTTGTGATCAATAAATTTTAATAGAATTTTATTAATTTTTTCCCCTCAATTAATTTTTTTTTACTGTATATGTCTTGCCAACAGATTTTCCATCGATAATTCATTGGTGAGTCAAAATTAAAATCGAGCCCTGACCCTTTGATCTCATTCTCTCTTACTCCGCTCTCCTCTGTTTCCAAAACCCTTTGGCCTCGACTTTTCTCTGCCGTCCGTTTTACTCTTTCTGTTATTTCTTTCACTTTTTACATGACACACGTTAACTTGAGCATCAGAGTATCCGTCGGAGTGTCAAATTTCGACCCTCCGCGACCCCACTTTGTTTTACAGGCTTTTCCAGTTCTCGTCCCTTGCAAAGAATCCACCTTCATCATTGTTGACCTCAACTCATCAAATCAACATTACTTATTTTTTGTTTTACATATACAAATAATAATTAAAACTAGTGTTGTGCTTAATATTCCCGTCATTAAGATGTATTATTCAACACACAAAAAAATTTATAGCTATCCCTCAGTAAGTCATCAAATTAATCAATAATATTGTGTGTGTATATATATATATAAATATAAAAACGAGATTAGAATGATAACATATGTCTTATTTTACTTATTCTTTATTTTTTAATACTTTTAAAGAATATGTGTCATTATTTTAACTTTTCTTGTAAAATCAAAAAACTTCATTGACAATATATGAAATAATTAACCTATACATATATGTACTAATACTTACCTAATGACTTAATATACAATCACATTTGCCTATGATGAACTCTCATATATCTTTTAGTTTTTGAAATAATTTTAAGACTAAAAAATTAAGAAAAAGAAAGATATATATTTTCATCTTCAAAATTTCGTACATTCATGTAAGAACATTATTAAGACAACGATTTATTTGTCAGTCTGCGTAAGGCCAAGATTCCAATGAAACCTCGAAACATGTATTTGCCATAGGTTTTTATGACTGTGATTGAGAATTTTTCTTGCTTTTATCACAGTTATATAATTCCATAGATCTACTTGTTATTTCACCCCAAATGTTCTCATAAGAAATTCGTTTAATTGATAGTACTGTTTGCCCTACCACTAAACAACATATCCTAGAGACCCACTTCTGCTATATATGAAATGGCAACCTCACACATAAGAGTCACACGACATGTTTTGCCAGTTTGCGTTTCAGGGGCAGAGAAATTCTTCCATTTCATGATGCTTTGTTGCGTCAAGAATCCAATGTTTTTTAAACTTCGAGATGATATATATTCTATTGTTCTTGTTTTGTTAGCCAAACATAGCACCATTCATATACATGATTGTCAGTACTCGATGTCTCACTTCCCCTAAACAGGAGATACCCTAATAATGTTCGAACAAAATCACTAGCCCATATGTTTCATAGTTTTATTGTTGTTTTTAATTATCCTCTTTCTTGGATGTTTATAGTTTGGACTGATCAGTGTTAAGAGCCTGGAAATCAACTCCTAGAGAGGCAATCAAAGCTTGTAATTGAACCTGCAATTCTTTTATTTCAATACTCGAAAGTGAATCAAGATTGCTTCATGGAATAATCTGAAGTATCAACATATATATCTGATCTGCATGCATTTTGTGCTTGAAAAACATTGTTTCAAATTTCAATCTTGAATGGTATGATATATAATTGATCGAGAAACCATCATATTCATTGATTAATTGAATAAAAGAGCCCGTCTATATTTAGTGAAAAGGAAATAGCTAGTAGTATTTATTTATATTAGAAGTTGATCGTGGGAAATTTTCAGACGTGTAGGGAAGATACAGTATCCTCGAGTACCTCAACCCCATCAAATGATGGCGGAAAGGGACCGTGGCCAGAACCAAATGCCTTGATATGGTCTTTGAGTGATCTCTTGTGCTTGAAATCAGAACCGCAGACACAAAGCCAACGCTTGCCACAGTTTTTCTCATGGGTTCTCCAGTCACCTTTCACTGCCAAGAACTTTCCGCACTTGCGGCACATGAAGGGTTTCAGCCCGTGTTTCCTCTTGTAATGTGTTTGCAATGTCCTGAAATCTTTTAGCGGCTTTGCTCTCGGGTGTTCTATGTTGTTTTTGCAGCCTTTCGCGCAGCAGTAGCATGGAATGCCAAGCATGGCTCGCGGCTGGGTTCCTTTCAGGGACTCTGGTCTTTTACGATACTGTGAACCATGTCCCCACAAGTGCATCTGCCATAGAAATTATTGCAGAAAGTTAGAGAGCTGACTCTTAGTCTCTTGTTTCAAGATGTAACTCAGTCAAATAAACACACACAAATACACAATAATAACATGAATAGGATTTTCATTGATATGATATGATATGATATAAATATAGTAATTGCACCTGAAGGTTACTGTAACGGTTGAAGGTTTTAAAGCAGACATGGCAAGAAAAATGTGTGAAGCCGATGAGGATTTGTTCGGGAGTTGGAATCCAATACTGTTTAGCAGCTCCATTTGCTTTTTGCTTGCTGGTTGGGTCGATATTGGAGCAACTGGAAGGATCAGGGAGACCAATGTGCAAGGCCACGGTTACTTCCTCCTTATCTTCACTGCATGCTTTAGGGCTTTCATCATCCAATGTTGTCTCAGAAGAGCCAAGAAAGCAGCTCAGCAATGGCATAGCCTCAAGTGAACTTTGCATTGAGCCTGGAAAGAGATCGAGTGGCTCAATGTCAGTGTGGTTGGTACTAGAAACAAGATCAGAGTCATATGAAATATCTGAAGGGTCCATGACATAGAGAATAGTACTAGTGCAAAGAAGAACATGGGTTCATTTTATACAATTATGGGAGGTCTTTATAATTGGATTTTCTGCTCATTTTTACAGGGTGATCATGAGAATTAAAGTCTTTGGGTAACAGAAAAAAAGCTGAGAACGAGAAGAGAGGCAGGGTAGCTGGAGAATAATGCAGTTGAATGAAAACAACCTTTGTTAAGGGGCTCATAAATATCTCCTGCTTTTTCTGTTTATCTCTCTTGGGATGGAAAAGAAATAGCTTAAATTCTGTGGCCCAACCAAGGCTTCTGACTTTAGCAAGAATTGCAGTACAGAAGGTTCACACTCACTACTAGCCAGCACCACCTTGTATATTAGATTGACAATTCCTTGCAGGGATGAAATGATTCTATTTCTACTTGGGGACTATGACTCTGAAAATCTCTTTTTTTTCTTTTTTCTTTTTTACATTTAAACATTAATTAATTCACTTCATACCCATTGGATTTATAATAATCGAGCTAAGAGGAGAAACTCTAAATCTACAAACGCATGCATGGACAGCACAAGTTAAACGTAGCATTAATTGTCTCAGTGCAAAACCAATTGTAAAATGTTCAAAAGAGTATCTGTGACAGTGAATAGGATTTAGATTACTTTAAAAACCGATTTTCCTGTGTGCACGGATGTGCCCGTTATACATGTAATACAATTACTTTAGACAAATAATGAAGAGCCAAGTCCACCTAGTATGAAGCTAGCTAGCCATGAGAACTGTGGCCCGTTTGGCAGGCAATGCATGGTCAGGAATTCTGGTGTTGAAGTACTTTTTGAGGTCTTTCTGCGCATCAACGGGTGTTCATCCCTGGTAAAGCCGCTGGGCGAGTGGTCCTGGAGCCGGTTAAATCTTGCAAAGAGGAAAGCATAGTCAAAACTCAAGAGGCATTGAAGTTCAACTTACGAAACGCATTCTAATGCTCAAGTTAGTATCCGTAAGTGGTATAAGGAAGAAGAAAAGAGCTTAGAGAGAAGGCAAGAAAGTTCAGGAGAGTTGTGAAAAGACAATGTATCTTCTATCTCTTATACATGTATTCAAATGTTAAATCTTGATACATACAAATTGAGATATTAGATTGACCAAGATGTCAATCATTTGACAAAAGTGATAGAGACTAGACATGAACGATATAGGTTTGGTCTCTTTACCTCTAGATAACCACGGATCGATTCTTTATTTGGCCACGGATACTTCCAGGCTAACAGTACTCTGATGATTTTTTTCTCGCTTCATCTAGGCTGCAAAAACTCTAGTCCGGAACACAAATTAATACATAGAGATACCCTATATTAAGGTTTCGTTTGGAATTCATCGCATCGGATACTAAAGACAAAACAAAATTTTCAAAAAACAAAAAAAATAAAATAAAATTACTCTTTTACACTTTCTTTTAAATATTCTATTATTATTTTATTAAAATTATTTTACTTAATGTTAATTTTATTTTTTTCAATCTCATCGAAGCTAATTTTACTATCTATCCAAACTAGCCCTAAAAATTGATTGATTGCTTTTTTTTCATATTAGTTTTGCTCCATTTCAGCCCTTCCATTTGACATCTGATCTCCAGTCTAATTGTTCCATTAGACCTAGTGATATAATCTTACAAAATTGGCATAATTACCTTTTAATCTACTGAAATAATGTGGCTCGGTTTTCTTTTTCACCTGGAAGATATTTCCCTTACATTTCAAAGCGCCAATGCCCTGAATTTTGCTACATAGGCAGTAGCAGTAATTGTTTCTTCCAGAATCCTTAACTTTCTATACAAGGCATCCTCTTGGGTAAAAGCACTGTTTTACCCATTTCATTAAATAAAAATGTGTGTGGTCCTCACTTACAAATGAACAAGCGTGCCATGTGCTCTGATCATAAGTCATACCGGATAGTTGATTAATGGATTTATAACTAACCTCCATTTAAGACATTAGCTAGCAGATCTTGAAAAAGTATTTGCTAACTGAACATAGTTCAGAGGGAACCAAACTGAATTTGTTTCAGTTTAATCCTATCTGGGTTGAGCACTATGTCTAGAATTTCTCCATGTAGTATCATACTGTCATTGGATATGTTGAAATTTTGTTTTTTTTATTATAACCCCATAGACAAAAGAAAAACAAAATGATTGTGAGAGCTGAATTGTTAATCAAAACTTTTTTATTG
Source organism: Heritiera littoralis (assembly GCA_031772115.1). Classification (NCBI taxonomy): domain Eukaryota; kingdom Viridiplantae; phylum Streptophyta; class Magnoliopsida; order Malvales; family Malvaceae; genus Heritiera; species Heritiera littoralis. The sequence continues at coordinate 6,744,073 of JAPDPK010000023.1, forward strand.
AGGGAATGCGCTTCCCTCCTTTGGTTCACAGTTCATACAATTCTTTAAAGGATGTTAAACTCTGAATGAATGAATCACTTGAATGAACAGGGGAAAAAAAAGAAGAATGTTTGTTTTTCCTTGAGAATTAAAGAGGAAAAAAGAATCTGCATGAGGTGGTTGATTAGTCCTCCTTTTCCTGCCATAGGCCATAGCAGTAACTTGATGCATTACCCAGCTATGGCTAAATTGTTGAGAATATAAGAGTGAAATAAGGTGATAAGAAGAACATAAACTTATCAAGATTGTACAATTTGAACATTTTGGCAGGGATGAGTTCTTCCCTTCAGGTTTTTGGACTTTCAGATGTGATGGCCGCAGCTTCTGTTTCTGTGGAGGTATGCTGTGGAGTCTGTGTATCTGAGACCAAAATCAGCAATGAAAATGCATGATGAGCATATACATGGAAAACAACAATCTAGTGAGAGACATAGAATCTAACAAAAATGTATATATATTTCCATTGCTACAGAAACAACGCCACTGAGAAACAGGGCCCCCTCAGCCTGCCTAGCTTCCATGTTAAGTCCTTGTACATCACATTGGACTTGGGGCATGTAAATTAGGAAATCCAACAGCCATGAAAACTACTGTAGAGAGTTGGTCTTTTACTGAACACTGATACATCTAGCAAAGACCATATCTCGATCAGCCTATAAAATGACAATTTGGGTTTATTTAATTCTTTATTTACCTGTTATATTTCAAAGAAATTATTTGCCTGATCAGTCCAAGTAGAAATACAAAAAGGGTTTCATTTGTCAAAAGGATGTGTGGATATTAAGTAACCTTACCACTTGAAATATGTTCAAACCAATTCATATTCATATATAACAATAAAAGAAACGGTTAAAACAGTGGCAGTGCATAACATGGTGAGTGGGCCTCTCCACATTCGACCACTTGACTGCATGATAAGAATCAACCATCAATCCATCATCCTTGATGCTGAAACCACATGCAGTCACTATTAGTTTACACTATGCTTCTCTGTCATGACTTTCCATTGACCCATCATTGGGTCATGGCAATAACCAGACAGCTCATTCACATGTTTGAGGCTGCCCATGTGGCCCCCTTTTGGCGCATGCTACACACTCAACCCTAAAACTATATGTTGCCCTTTTTTCTGTACATTAAATTAGAAAATTTCTCATAACATCTACTTATAGCATTGGAAAAGTAAATGATTCATTATCATATGGAAGAAGCCTAAGAAAGAAAGGAATAGAGACTGATAAGAAGTATTTACCAGAGGAAGAGGGAAACGAATGCCTAGTGAGGTGAAAGAGTGGTGGAGGATAGGTGAAGGACCCCTCCATCTGAGTAGGATAGTAAAGAAAGGACGGTCCAGGGATACGTTGAGCCGGGGGTGCAGAAAATGTTCCCCTGGGAGCTTGCAAAGAATAGCCATAATAATATGGAGACCCCATTGTGGTTGATGATGATCCATACAGTTGATGATAGTATTGTGGCTGCTGAATTTGTGGATTATAGAGAGCCTGCATGCCATTCCATCACATTCTTTACCAAACATTGTTGGCTCAACTATTTGCTTAATATTGAACAAATTATGCAACTTATGAATATTGTTCTTAAGAAAATTGACAGATAAATTAGAGGTCTAATTACTTACTTGGTGATACCCATATTCAGGACTGTAAGTTGGGTACCTGTAAAGGTAGAATTCATCTAAAATTTTAGTAGAAATAGGAGCAACAACTTGAAAGTTGGCACTGAAATGTTAAAAATAAAATAAAATAACTTTCCCTTATAATTTCAAGAAGCAGCATCCTTAGAGAAGAAGGAAGTAATGGTATTGGTAGCTAGCATATGTATGAGGGACTTATTGCAAAGAGGCCTTAAGGTCCTACCATATGATAGCAAATGTTAGTACTAATGACAACAATGGCTTTGGTAGGTTCTGAACATTAATTCAAAGTTTACACTCTAGGACAAAGATATCCAAGGACATATTCATGTGTGTGTGTGTGTATATATATATATATATATATATTTTTGTGTAGTTGAAAGGTATCTGATCAACAAATACAACATATTTTTAGTCAGAAATATCTGTTATGTACTAATATCTGGTTTTCTACTGATACATGTATGTTCTATTTTCACCAAAACATACACATAAGAGCCGTTGCTGTCTCTACGTTTGTCCCAAGTTACTTAGTTTTATGGAGATTTGGTGCTAGAGGGTAAACTCCCTTGATTTTCCCCCCTCAAGATCAAATGCAGCTAACAATATTTAAACATAAGAAAAGATGGGTATGCATGAATAATGATCTTAATCGCAAGTGAAAAGGTAGCTCAAGCTTTACACATATTAGAAATATGATCACATAAATGTACAATATACTACAGATTTAATCATTGTAATACATGTGTATGTTTATATTTATACTTCATTTCCATGCTTTAGCCATTTTATATATGTATTTGTTGTTTTTTGCCATTTGCATTTAAGCATTACATCTGCTAGCAAAACCCAAACTGAAAGAGCATCAGAGAAGTGATCTCACTGGTAAAATTTAAAGCCAATGAAGAGGAACCGGTGTCTGGTCTATTCTTGTATTGGAACTTTAATTAAATGCTTCGTACACACCAAGAAAATGTTAACTGTAAGTGAGCTGGATCATTACTTGAAATTACCTCGGCAGATGGGGGCATTAATCAAAAACTTAATTACCATAACTTTATTTTTATTTGTTAATAAACTTTTTCGTTCACTCTGAGCTGCCTGGGACTCTAAGCAAATAGAAAGTGCCTAATACAGATATAGTAATTAGCAGGCTAAAAATGGATACCTTTGAATAAACTCATATATCTACATCATTTGGGACCACTTTGATATACACATTTGGGCACTAAAAAAGCACAGCCATACTTTCTGCAAACCTTACTGGATTTCCCAATTTGATCAACTTACTAAATTTTCATATACCAAAAGCATTAAACTAGATTATTAAATTGGTTAATGGGTGAATGATCATTCATATTAAGGGATTACAAATGACTCAAATGTACAATAGGATCACTAATGTCCATAGCTTTGTAAGGAATCTGCACCTCTGATTAACCATTTTCATTTTTTCTTTTAGCTACAGCAATGCCTCTAGCCTTTTGCAAGACTCAAGTTTTATGCCAGTATATGCCATGTTATATCAGACTGCATTGATGTTGTAAGGTTCTCATACTTTATTTTTCCATTTTTTATCTTAGTAATGACAAATTTCAAGTCAAAATGCATTATTGATTTCTGTGTACAATCTGATATACCAACTATATTGCAGAAACACATAATTATTAAACACAATGTAAGATTAGCATTAATTGTCCAAGCAAAAATTTTAAAGGCATGAACCACTTACTCTAACTAGACCATAAACAATCAATAGCTTGAGTGAAAACAATTGGGGTACTCACCCATAAGGTGGATAAATGACAGGAGGTGGTGGTGGTGGTGGCGGAGGTTGAGGCACTGCTGCTGCAACTCCAGTATAAGATGGTGCACCGGCTTGCTGTGCAACTCCCTGATAAGAACTGCTACCTTGATTTCTTCCTGCATTACAATCCAGCATATACAATTCATTATTGTCATCACTTTCAATAATTGAATGGGGGAAAAGTGCAGCTCATATCAAATAGAATGGGGACAACCTCGTGGCGGTGAAGACCTAGGCCTTCCAAGTGAAGCAATGTTACAATTTGCTCTTCTTCCATCAATTACAGGATTTGGATCAACACAAGCCCTCCTAGCTGATTCAGGATCACGGAAAGTAACCTACAGAAACAGAAATTTAGTGATTTTATTCAGACACCTTGATGAACAAGGAACTTAAGGCCATTAACAAGGTAAAAACTGACATATATGAGAAGAAATCAGATGAAACTTACAAAGCCATATCCTTTAGATTTGCCTGTGTTTTTATCAGTGATAATAACAGCTTCAAGAATCTCTCCAAACTGCTCAAAATATCTACGCATTTCCTCTGTAGGTGTCTCCCAAGCTAGTCCCCCAACAAACACTTTTGTAAACGTTGTGTCACCAAAAGGTGATCGGTAATGTGGATAAGCCATGGCATCTAAACAAACAAAACAGCGAATAGATAACTTTCCTTCTGCATGAAACTCTTCTGAGGTGGATCACATTCACAGTTGACAAGATTGGAGTAAGCTGAATCTTCTGCAATTCCACCTCATTCCCTTTGCTTCTTGCTTCACTGTGCTTTTCTCTATATCCATTTCCTGGCCCCCTTTTTTACCACAAAAGAATCATTGAAAAGGGACAGAGAATGAGATGAAGCCTTGTTTACGATGTTATAGCAGTTGTTGCCTGCTGTTATTATTATTTCATGGGTTGGTTAATAAAAAAAGAAAACCAGTAAGGCAAAAGTAGTAGTGGTAGTTTAAAGACAAAGAAAGAGAGAGAAACCCGACAGCTGCAAACGCTAATTTGCTGTCTTTTGTGATATAGAGAGAAGGACGGCAAGGGTTGGGAGTTTGTAGTATCGAATGACAGCTGCGTGACTGAACGCACTTGAGCCTGTCTTCCCTGTCTCTGCATTAATATACTCTCCCAACCCCTCAATCAATAGTCCTGAGTTGTGTTTTTTGTGTTTCTTTCTGCGTGTTGGCTTCGGAGGTTTTTTGCTGCATAAAAAAAAATCATCCTTTTTAGCTTCTTAATGTTTATTTATGCCTGACATGCAGTATTAGTTGTTCGTTGTTTATTGATATATGCAAATTAATATTTTGCAGTGTTAATCAAAGTCATCTGGCAGATAATATTAACACTATTTAATTAGGATTTACAGAAAGAAATTATTTAATGTGATTGGTGTGTCCTGACCAAACATAGAACAAATTAATTGTGATTAGTTTTGGATTGGAAATTTAAAAAAAAAAAAAACAATAAGAAAGACGGTGATTTCTGGCCTATATATCCTTGAGACAATATGCAAAGAATCAGACTCGTATACGCTGGCAGGGCATTATCATCGGAAGGACTTTTGACTCTCTAATGATGCTGTATAGCCCAATAGACCCATTTCTTCCATTAAAAAGATTTAGATTCCAATTTCATGTTCAAGCACTGTATATGCTTTGACAGATCGAAATTAACCTAATTTCACCCAAAAAAAAAAAGGATTTTATCTCCAATATACAAGTATACACAATGATGAAATATCAGATAAGACAAAATAAATAAGGTTAATGAAATTTATTAAATTAAAACGAAGGATTTCAAACTTGAACAGTAACAAGTGAATCAAATGTTGGATGTCTAGTTTTAAATATATCTGTCGATGAATACGTAGAAGTATGCAACATAGATCCTTGCATATTCCCACATGAGCCCATGTTCTTAACCTCGTCTAATCATAAGCTGTTATGTAAGAAAGCCAACTTCCAAACAACAAAAGCAAAGAATACAACAGTTAGGACCACAGAATTATTCAGTGAGTGGACGATAGAAATCATGTGCAAACGAGAGGGGCATTGGACGGCTGCGTTGAAAACAAAATCCCATCAAAACCAATCTCCTTTGGTCAACCATATTAAACAAAGTCGACGCAAAGCAAAAAGCTTGGGAATTAAGTCATTAAGCATTAGTTTTAATGTTAATGGATGACCATTATATTGTCCGCAAGCACAGCGCGAGAAGCACAATGTGTGTCGCTTCTCATTTGGAAATGCATATTTGTCATATCTCCTGTTGTAAAGCTAGCCCTGGTTTAAAGACAACGTGCCGTTGTTGTTTTTGGCGAGGAGAACAGCGGAAGCGCACGAACAGCACAGCACAGGCGGAGAAAGGGTCAGCTGATCTTAGCTTGCTGCCAGCGTGGGGACGACGAGACAGCTAGAAGAAACTCTGGTTTTATGAAAGCTGTACAGGTCCGTGAACTGGCAGTTCTCTCCACGTGGGGTCGTATGACACATAGAGAACAATGAGCTGGATTTCATCAGCTTTCTTTTACACAAAGAAGATCTCATGTCTTTCTTTTCTTGTTTTCATGGGTGAATGAGACCCACCCACTGCCTCCCTTCCATTGACAAAGGCCAATAGATGGCTATTTAAAGTCGTAGGCTCTGTGCAACTCTAAATACCCAAGTTGTTTTTTGACAAAAATAAAGAACTTTTCTCCGATATTTTTTGGTACACAGAGATGGACCACTTAACCAATGCCGACTCGAGGTTAAGCTAAACCATGAAATCTTTCTCATTAGAAGAACTACAAGAATTCTGAAATTACACGAGCGGATCATATAGAATCTGACAATTAATAGTGTCGTGCTTCAATTCTCCTACCACAAAGAAGAATTATCCTTTTTATGTTAACGAAAAAAATTACTTTTCTACAAATTATTGTTCAACTCAAAACTTAACTCGATTGATTTATATGATTATTTAACTTAAAGTTTAAATAACTCAATTGATTTATGTTATTATTTTAAAATATGATATTCAATAAATTTAAAATTCAATATTGCAATTTTTTCTCTTATTTTTGTCATTCCATTCCCTTTACCCAAAAATTGAATTTTTTTTCCTTTCAATTTCTTTTGGATATTTTTCTCAATACTAAGTACCATAATGTATAAATCTCGGTTATCTATGCATTTATTCTAAATGAAAAAAGTTGGGTTCTAAGATATTTTTCTCAATTGTATGAATATTAATTAACTTAGACTAGCATGATCAAATTAGGTATAACTAGATGATTAATTGCAGTTGGTCTCAAAAAAAAAATCTTTGTACTGTTTTAAAGCAACATCCTAAATCCATGGAAGGGGACCCCGTCTGAAAATCAAAAATTATTTGACTTATAGGTGACCAGTTTTTGACAAGGGGTTTATCTCTACTCCCATCTGGGTACAAGAACTCATGGTGTTCTTTTTCATTTCACTCAAAAAAACTTGGCAAAATTTCGGCCATGAATTACCCTATCGTCTCCAATAAAGAGGGTGACAAAACATTAACTAAGAAAATTTAAGCTCTTCTAACAGCTGCTCTAACTCATATAGTAAATGTTCTGAGAAATTTCTAATGTCATGTCTGGAAAGGATGCAATTAAGCTTGATGGTGTAGCCTTCAAGACCTACATTTGAATGCCCCTCCTAGGTAAAATTGCATTGAATACCCAATAGACTGAGATTTGAAAGCCTAAACTGCCTACTCGTGTCAATTTATGGGCTTTGATGATTGGACGGGGCCTCTTTTCATGATGAAAACCTAAAATCAGGCATAAAAAATAGAAGACCAAACTATGGGATTCAAATTTATAGTCTTGTAGTCAAATATGGTATTTGCTTTTGCTTAAAAAATGAAAGAGAGAACATGTCATTTGATTCGAATAATTCATGTTATTGCTCTTAAAAAGTGACATCTAGCAAGTGGAAGGATTTTGGCATATATATTAGGTCTTACTTTAGATGGATGGTGATATTGATTCTAATAAAATTAAATTCGGTGGGATTGACTCAAATGAAATTGAAAAAGATAAAATAACAATTAAAAATATATAAATTTTTAATAAAATAATAAAAAATTAAAAAGTAAGGGTAAAATAATAATTTTATTGTCATTTTTTTTGTCTTTATATTACTATTTATTAACTAGTCTCATTGCACCAGAGGTGCTGTGAGAACCAAACTAAGCTTAGATTTCTATTCTTCCCCAAAGTTGTTAATTTCTTCTTAAGCATGACTTAATAAGCTGTTTAGATCTCATCGCATCGAAATGAATAAGACAAACCTTCCTTTTTTTCAAATAATTTTTATTATTTTATTAAAATTATCCTTCTTTAATAATCACATTTTATTTTTCAATTTTATCAAAACTAAATTTACCGTACATCCAAATTAATCTTCAGTGAAGTTGTTTGTTGTAATTTCTATTAGCAACGCTGGGTGTTGAAAGTTGAAATGCTAGTGATCTCATTAACAAAATTGACCTTTGCTGGCACGAGTGGTGGCAAGTATGGAAAGTTGATGCCATGGACTGCATGCATTGAGGAAGTCGTCCTACGAATGGGCCGGCAAGTTTTTTTGACAATTACGTGCCCATTGTCCAATGGGTGGCCTAAACATAAGAAGCCTGGTTGGCAAACAAGGAATACAAGGAAAAAAAAAAAAAGCAAAAGTCTTTGTCTGGAAAAGCATATGAAAATATTATGATGAACATGGAGATCTATGCTTATATTTTTAGTGAAATCTATTATCCTTAGTACAGTGAGTAGACGAAAATTCCTCGTTCATTCTCATGCGTAGAGTGATGGGCCCAATGAGGTTTGGGCATGTGAAGGTTCTGGGTATCTATTTTATGAAAATTTGGACCTTGTATAGGCTTGATGAAATATTGACTCTGGGACTAAATTTGACATTTTAAAGCTCAGCAAAGCTTGAATTTTGTACACGCTGTTAGCCCTATATTTAAATGATTTCGTATTTTATGCACAAACAGTAAAAATTTTAATTCTACAATCGTACCTAAAAGATTGTCATAAAAGATACATCAGATGTATCCCTTATTAATATCACTTGTGAACTTAAGAAACTGATAATGTATCAAATAATTTTTCATTTTAAAATCTAGAAACATTTTAAAGAACATGCTTGGTTTCAGGAACTAGAACCAGCTTGAGTCTTTTTATCTTTCCTGAAGTAAATCAAGCTGAGGTAAGGTCGGATATAAGTGGGGAAGTTCACTACTGTATAACCGAATAACTGGACCCCCAGGACACCAAGGGGTGGTGGCGCAGTTGGCTAGCGCGTAGGTCTCATAGCTTCTGAGTGATCCTGAGGTCGAGAGTTCGAGCCTCTCTCACCCCAAATCCTTTTTTCCTTTTTCCAATTCTGAATCCCAGTCGTAGTGGCCAGTGCGTGTCTGTCATAGGCATGTGGGTCTCGGCTATTCTTTTTGTAGTGGCTATCGTACCGGACACTACATTGCTGTCGTGCTCACCATGCTTACCAATATCTACATGCCTTGTCCCTCTCGTCATGCTTACGCTGTTTTCGTCATTATCCTTACCCTGCCCTGGATGGACTGGTCTGACGCTTGTCGTTACTGTTATAACTTTTAGCTGAATCAGAAACAGACCATGCCTTCCGGTTTGCAACCTGCGCACTCAGCTAAAATGTCATGTGAACTTGAGTGGAAGTGTGGGGAAATTCGGTGTATTTTGTTTGTTTTGTTGAAATGACTTCAATCTTTCATTTCATAGAAAGGAAGGAATGAAAATTTGACAATACATCCATTAAACATACTTTTAGAAAGGGATGAGTAACCTTAATTATGACGAAGCCACGAATAAAATTAGTTTCAAACCTTTAAAATGAACAAAAATATTTGTGATTTACACCGAAAAAAATCTTATAACTTTATTTAAATTAATTACTCAAGAAAAGAGTACAAGATTCTATCCTGGCAGTGTAATTACTCGTTACCAATTCAAAGAGCTGGGCTTACTGATCTGTTCTAACATTTTACGCTTTCCTGTGTTAATCACCATCACATAGTTTAGTTTTGAGCAGGAGTTTATTTTCACTTCGGCGGTGCCTTTGTACTTGCACTTCCCCTGAATCCTGGGGTCCATGAATATAATTGGAACCTTTGGGCAACCTGTAAACGATCTAGAATAAAGATGTCAGTCGCTTTTACATGCCTATGGGCTTTGCAATCTTGGATCATGTGTGGAATAAAGTTGCCATTTGCACTGTATTTGCCTCCCATATCATATCTTCTCAGTTGTATGGAGAGCTGAATAAACAGCGTTGAGGGTACTGTCTTTTTATCCTATCATTTATCGTCCTTGCCAAGGTTGGGGCCTGAAGCATTGAGCGAGAAACACGCATTTATTCTTCAAAATTTTTCACCAGATCACACAGCAAGTGGTCCTCCTTTCTTCTTTTTTTAAACGTTTCCCTATACTATTGATGATGTTAGATGTGGTTGTTGCAATATAATGATTAGTTGCTTTCATAGGCATGATTCTGTTAATAAGACAATGGTCCGTTCAGCGCTCATGGATCATTTCCAAGCCTTGTGCAATCCCCACCGGTTAGAAATTTACTTGTGTGGCTAAATCTCAGCTACTTCAATTAATTGGTGATCTTGTTACCATTGGCATAGCTCATTAGCTACTTAAGTCAATTTCAACTACGAAAATCCAATTCAATCTGCATAATTCTAAAAGTTCTAGGCCTTCGGGTTTTAAGGACAGAGACTTTATCTTGGACAAGTTGTGAAATTGTAAGCTTAGGCAACTTGTTGTTGGTCCTCTAAAATAATTGGAGATGTCATAATCAAGATAAGCCGAAAGCTAAAGTGGGGGTTGGTTGAATAGATACATCAACCAGGTTAACTCAAACACAATGAAGTTTCTGGAATGGATCTGTTTGGTTTCTTCTGCTCCTTTTGTGTGATAAGAATGGTAATTCTTTAACTTTTGTTTAACTGATATGGTAATGCTTATCATCAGTAATCATTAAGTAAGAACCACTCCTTTCTTTGTCTATGCCTAGCCTAGTCAGAATTTTCATTCAAGAACTTTCAATCAGGATCAGTGCCAGGAAAAGAACTTACCTTGGGAAGTGGAACATATCCCATCTTCCTAACTATCCTATGTCGCCATGTCTCTGGTTCAGACTGAAAAGAAAATTCCAAGTTAATGCTTTTAGTATTTCAGTGACAATTTTTGCCTCGCTAGATTAAGAAATAGCAGGACTGACTGAGAGCTTAATCATTTCTTCAACTGCCCTGCAACAGTCAAATCCTCGATTTCTTCGTTCACAGTAGATTTTTTTACCATAACTTGAAGTTCATCTGAGCTTTTTCACCATGCTTCCTCTAAGCCCTATTACATATGACAGTAGTAAATCGGTGAATACGGGCTGTTGAGCAGGGGCTACTTGCAATCATATGGTGGCCCATGCAGAATTCAAGAATCCCATCATTTCAACTATATCGGTATGGGGTGCTTGCTCGCCTGCATTATTACAGCTCGCGATTTGAGTTTACACCAACCAGTAAACTGCCGAGTCTTGAACATGAATATACATGACCGAGAAGGTTGAACTGATTACGGCAAACCGGTCCTGCAGTAAATTGTTTATTCTTGATTACAAATCATTAGGAATCATGAACGTTTTTTCTCATTCCTGGTCTTCTATATGCTGAATTGTAGTCCATTTTGGAAGCTGCTGGTTTTCAGATATTTTGATTTTGCAGAGTCTGTGACCAAAGAAACCAGTTGCTGTCGAGAGCTCATATGCAAAACCGTATGATTATTGCTATATAAGAAATTGGAGAAGCATGACTGCGTTGTTTCAATCGGTCATGTTTCTATCTATAAAACATGAGAGTTTTACATATTTAAGATTCAACTTTAAGCATCTACTTTTTTCCTGTAATACCTCAACCTCGTATTGGAAAGTTCTAAAGATTTATAAAGCTGTATATGCACAGATCAAAATTTATACTTGAGAGTTATTTTTTATAGGATAAAATTGTGATATTTCGGATTAAAGTAGATAATATTTTGCAGGTTGAATACGGGTTTTTCACAATTGATATCACAAAGGAATTCGCCGATCAACAAGTAAGAGCTTACACAATGAAAACTATCCTTAAATAATTTCAATGTCCGATATAAACCTTTAAATCAAAACAAATAATACTTTACAAATTAGATATGAGTCTCAATATTCTCCAAATCAAAGCTAATAGGATCGCCTACATTTTTTAAACACATCACATGCAGTGGGAATAATGGAGAGGCTTAATGTAATCACAAAGGTGGGTGGGGCTAAGCGTTTTACATATAATGGTGCTCAGTTTTCGCAATTATTATTGCATCGGATTGGGACATTTTACATCTTTACGTGGTCTTTATTTTAGCAGACTTTAGAGTGATCGCCCTTGACTTGGTATCGCATAACTTGGTCATCCGCCTAATAATAGCCAATTTTCCACTAAGCTTTGTGGAGTGTGGGCTCCCATCTCATCGACTATGTGCCTGATTCTACCAACATTAACAGAAACTATGGGTTTTTAGACCATTAGGCCGCTCAGAACAAAACTAGATAAGCATAACTTGTGTCATATTGAGTAGTTAAAGTCAGTCCAATAATGCATGTACCTATTCAAGTTTAAGATAAATCTATATAGCTTTTTGTATAATCTTTCGTTGGCTATCAATGGATTTTAGTTATCTTTGTTTTAAAGCAACCAAAAACCTTAAATTTTCAATCATTCTGATGCTTTTCCAACATCAAATGATACGATGTCTGATGTCTGATGTAGGCTAAAGTCACTAAACATGCAAATTGCAATGGCATGCTCGAATGAGCTAGCCTTGTTTAAACGTCGAGTCACCACTTCAGTCTCTTACCAGTAATTAGTAGTGCTCATGGATTGGGCTTAGATAATTTATTAAGAGATTGATAGTAAATTTAAGCTCAATTCAATTTGATTTTGTTGCTTTAAGTTTTTGTCCAAATTTATTTTTTTACATAAAATGAATAAATCCAAATCCATCGAAACCCACCCAAATACTAATAATTTTTTTATATATATAACAAAATATAAATAAGATTATTATTTAATACCGTCAGTGAATTTTTTAAACTTTATAAGCAGAGATATCAGATAAGATGGTAATACATACCCCATTCTATCTTTTTTATTTTTTAATATTCCTTAAAGTTATTTGTCACTATTTTAATCTCACTTGTGAAGTCTAAAACTTTCATTGGCAATACATTAGATAATAATCCATATAATTAATATTAAAATACATAATAGCTAATGAATATAATACATTAAATTAAAATAGATTCTCACAAAAATATTACAAGAGACATGAAAAGTTTAAATTAAAGTTAAAAAATAATACAAATTTAAATTAAATTATGCAAAAAAAAATAAGAAAAGTAATTAAATTAGTATAAAAATAATAAAAAAATCAAATTGGGACGAGTCAAGTTGGTTAAGTTTAGACATGAAAAAGCGAACCCAATCCCAACATTTTTTTTATCGAGTTTTGATTTTTAAGTCTAAGTTTGTTTAACTTATTACAAATTTGTATTTAAATTTACCTAAAATTAAACGAACTTTCCAGCATAAACAAATAATTCAATCTTTGAATAAATCTATTACTAAGCCGTGTTGGCAAGAACCATGTGGGTGCAGCAGCCCATTGCTGAGCCCAACGGGGCTAGTGATGGTTCGCTGCCACATGTCACAGCACTTGGGTCCAAGCGGATGGATTCAATGGGCACGAAACATGTGACTCCTTGCTACCGAAGCACACGTCATTTCTTCACGATGGCTGCCCTGCTCTCACATCAATGATAGCTTTTGTCCTATAACCCAAAAAAAAATCATAAGGTGTTGTTCTAGCTTAATCAGAAGTCTCGAGTTCGAGTTTTGAGTACGTAGTTATGTTAAAATTTTTTAGGGAGAATTTTGCCACTCTTTGAGTCTTACCCGACTTGAATTCGGATTAATCTTATATCAAAATAGTATGGAGAAACTGGATGATTTACAACAAAAAAAAATGATAGCTTTTGTCCAACCTTTATCTCGAAACGCAAATGCTCGACGAACGTGTCTTTCTCTTGAGAAGAGTACGTCTTTTTGCTGAAATGAAAAAGAGTACGTCGACTGTCGGCGTATGCATACAAAAACTTAGGAAATTCTAGAGATAGTATTTTGGTATTTTCTTCTTTTCCTTTTAATTTAATTTCCGGTTCTGATCGTGAAGACAGCTGGCAGTTAATGACTTGGCAACATCAGGTGCTGAAGTAGAGAAAGGAGAGTGACGGTCCCTTGGTTGACTTCATTGCAGTATAATTGCGAAGGTTCCTCTCTTCATAGTAAAAATATTCGCTGTCCCTTTCATTTTATATGATTTATTCGGTTTTTTTTTTTGCTCATAATGATTTATTCGTTTTTAATACATTTAGAGTGAATTTTTTAATTTTTATAAACCAAATTAAAAATCAACACATTTTATTAGTAAAATTTAAAAATTTTTCTGACAGATTTGTTTTTTCAATTAACGTCATTAGGAAGAGCAAAATAAAATGCAAAGGCACCCTAAACTCCGGAGACAGTTGCTGCAGGCCTAGTGCTATGCAAATCTACAGTAGAGGAAGACAAAGCTAAGTATCAAAAAAGACTCTTCAATTAGTGGAGAGCATTATTATTATTATATTATATTATATTATAATTAATTAACCCAAATAATAAAACTAAAATTTTGATTCGATATGTCCCTAAAAACGTGTCCACATCATTATTCATTATTCTCAATTACTAAAGAAGGCATAAAGCAAAAAAAATAAACAAGGGAAATTTTATATTAAAGGGAGAAAAATCAGCCCTTTGATTATTCATTTATTTATTTAATTATTTACACTTTATTCGATTTATACGTGTAAAGGCTTTGATAGGCCCGGCATGGACCACGGTGGTTCTGGTTTCATCTGATTATTTTCACCGGCGCAGTCCAAATCTAACTAACCTCATTTATTTTAGGCTATAATCACGGGAGAAATAAGGTTCTAGGGTCAAAAATAATGGTTTTGGCATTTAATGTGACGTCGTTTTATGGGAAACGTATTTGACTTTGCTGTGACCTGTGTGTAAAGGAGCCTAGCTTTTAGATTGATCTATCTCAACTTGGGAAATGTGTTTTATTGTGGGATCAGTTAAAGTGATTTAATTAAGTCAAACGTGGATGAAGATCCACTTAGAAAATGCATGGTGGAAGTGATATTGTCTTTGAATTTGTGTACCAATATAATATACGCACTTGCTTTATGATTGCCATGATTTGGTTGTTGTAGATATTCAAATATGGTTTCAGAATTTTATTTTGTAAAATTAATTGAGTATTTGTTCAAATTATTACATCTTCATTTTTTTTAAGTGTGAAAGTTAAAATTTAACTCAAATGATTATTGATTAATACAATTACTTTTAAAATATAAAATTTTGAAATTTAAATTTTGACAACTGTAATTCCTTTTTTTTATTTTTGAATTACGGTTTCTTTTTAAAAAATTGTGAAAATTTCACAAATCTAAAATTCAAATATTATTACAGCCACAGGCTTTCTTCTTTTGCTAGAGTAGAAATTTTTACTGTAAAAGAAAAATCATATCTCGCCAAAAAAAAAGCAACAGTAAGTTAAAGGGAGGAAATACGAGGATCATTATTACAAAGTTTTTCCCGTAGAAATAAACAAAAAGAAAATGCGGGCAGAGGACTGAGGAGCAAAGCAAATTAACCCCACCATGGCAGCTTTTATAAGCTTGAGGAGCAGGCAAAAATGCCAATATCATGCAATCGGAAATTCCATTATGAGCACAGACACGGTGTAAGGCAGACATATTCTGTACGAAGGCATGTCTGAATTCCGAAAGCATGCTTTATTTTCTTTTATTTTTTAAAATGGAACCTTCAACTATAAGATTTTGATTGAGAGACTTGAGACATAATTTCAAATAGATTTGTTAATTTAGGTATATGTTTATATAGTATTTATTTTATATTAATTACGTGTAAAAATACAAAAATAATCATATTTTAATACGTGTCAACGTGTAACATATGAAATTGATTTTTTTTATTTTTATTAAATTCAGATATAAGGATTTTAATTTAGATTATTATTTAATATATTGGTAGTCAAGTTTTTATATTTTATAAGCAAGATTAAAATGACAATACGTATTTTATTTTTTATTTTTTAATATTTTATTAAGAGTATGTGTCATCATCTTAATTCGTTTGTAGAGTTTAAAAACTTAACTAGCATCATGTATTGGATAATAATCATTTTAATTTTCATGATAAAATATAATTCTTGATAAATTTAATTATACAAAAATTGAAAAAGAAAAAGGTGGCTGAGACTTAATTATGACATTGAATTATGGGAATGAAACGCCATCCATGCACGTATGTTTCACTGAAATTGGCTAAGATAATATGAATAATGAAGAGCAAGTTCCCGGTGGAGGGGAGACCACAGTACTGGTGGTGAGTGGTAAGTGATGTTTCATTATCAGATTGACATTATTAATTTGCTTAATTCATGAAAATGAGAAAGGAAAAAAAATAGACAACTCCTTTGCTCATCAGTACAGCAAATAAAGTATAGAAGTATGGTATAAAATTTAATTACTCATTGCAGATATTTCTTTAAAAAGAACAGCCATGTGATAAGCATAAGTTTAAAATTTCATTATTCATTGCAGATATTTTCTTAAAAAGAACAGCCATGTGATAAGCATAAGTTTGATTTGATGTCTGATAAAAACATATCAACCTCTTTATAAAAATGGAATCTAATTAATTAACACGTTGATTAGAATGATGTGAAACGATATTATCCCTAATTTTTAAGGTTAATATTTTCGTCTTGTTATCATCGTAAAAACTATGTAAAAAACACTTAATTAATTATAACATTAAAAATTTAAAAACAAATAAGTTTTTTTTAATATAAGAATCAAAAGATTTACTCATCAAAATTTGATGATTTTTTCTCTAATAAAATGAAATGAAATGGATGATAGAAGTGATCCTCAATACTCATTTATTCAATATTCGAGAGCAATGGCATGATTGACAATCAAAAAATCTTTGAATTTTATTTATTTAAGATAGAGATTATATATGATGTATTGATAGTATATAACTTTTATACATTGTCAGTTAATTATAGGATGACACATTATTAATAAGTAAAGTCTAAAAGTGTATAAACTCTTAAAAATATATTTAAAAATTTTATTAATATTTATTTTTAAATATCTGTGTATAATGTGTTGTCTTATAATTAACTGACAGTTTATGAAAGATAAACACTGTCAATACATCACATATAAACTTTTTAATATATTTTTTGTTTTTTTAGAAAAAGGAAAAATAATGATAATCGAAGAATAATAGAAGGAACTCTTATGAGCAATTGAAAAATGCATCTTAACGGCATGGATTGGGATGTGGTTGGAAATTCCTGCTTGCAAACAAACCAAGAAACACTATCGCATGTGAAATAAGATCATCGAGTGGTTTGATTTCCTTTCCTCCGTCCTACCAAAAAGTTTAACGTTGACGCTTGAAAACTACTTTGGGACAGGTTCATAATACTTCACAAACTATTCCCCCCCGGGCCCCAGACACCTAGCAAACAGATAAATTGATTTATAAATCATCACATAAAATTCAAAGATTTGGTTTACGCATGCTTCATTATTTATTTTTTATTTTTTTATATTTTTAGTTACAAAAAATGTTTAATAATCAAAGATAAAGATAAAATCATTTGAATTCGAATACTAATTTTTTTTACATCGAATATTAATTTTTGAATATATTACAACTTTTCATTAACTTTTTGATCAATAGATTAATAACCTTACAATATTTTTAAAAAAAATATGTATTACCTTTTAAATTTTTTGTAGCGACTAAAAAATCGATTAACAACGTATTGAATAATAATCATTAATTTAAATAGATTTTATTCATGTTGAAGTTAATAAAATCATGAAAAATTATGATCTCATAAATTTTCAATAAATTCAAACTCAGAGCAGTCAAAAGAAAATCAGATTCTTTTAATTCCGTGTTTTCACTGGATCACCTTTTATTATTCTTAATTCAAGTATAAAGTTAACTAAGAAAAAGAGAAATGTCTTTCCAAAACCTTTTTAGTACTCATGCTTTTATTTCATCTTTTTACAATAAAATTTCAAGGAAAACATTTAACAAATTATTTTTTTTAGTATAATAAGTAAAAATATAAAAGAATTTAATAAAAATCACATTGATCTTGCATATAATGAAAAAAAATAACACTAATGAGAGAATTTATCGTTTTATTATTTTTTAATCCAATAAAACTAGAGTTTGTATATGATACACTGACAGTGTATAGTTTCTATACACTGTCAATGCATCAGAGGTTGACACCTCATCAATAGACCCTTATGGGTAAATTAAAAAAATTTATTTATATTTGCATATAAGGACTTATTGATGAGGTGTCAACTTCTGGTGCATTGACAGCGTATAAAAACTATACACTGTCAGTACATCATATATAAATCCATAAAACTAATCTTAGACCAAAAAACATATGAACATACTTGTACTCACTAAAAAAAATTGTAGAATACAATCAGAAAAGCTCACGGATGCGAAATTTCCGTATTAGAAGTTAGAAGTATATTCTTTTATTAAATAAAAAAAAAAGAATATTGCGCTCAACCTACAAATCTCATTAAAAATAAAGATCATTATCATTTTAAAAAAATTAGATTTCAATTTCAAATTAGACGGCTGTAATATAAGAGAAGAAGTATTAACATTATTCTTTTTATGTAATTGATTTAAAGAAGTAAATTAAATATATAAATATATCATTGTTTATCAAATTTCAAGAGGGTGAAACAGTATTTTCAAGTTAAAAAGCATAAATGTATTTTTATAATAAATATTTTCAAAACAATTTAAAGAAAAAGGGAATGAGGCAATCTACTAATATTATATAGGCCGTTATTAGTGCGAAAAATCAGAATATCTAATCCGTTGGCGAGTAGGGCCCAAAACGACCATTCTCCTGCCACGTCACCTAGCACATTCAAACACCCGAATTAATCCAAACGTAAAAATACAAAAAAAGACCTGAATAAAGCGTGAGCTACTCAAGTTCAAATCAGATATTATAATTATTTAAGTTTAATTTATTTATTTTAAAATTGAGTTTGAGTTTAAATTACTCAAATGATGAATTGAGTCAAATTTAAATATATTAATATTTGACTAGAATCGTTTTGCAAATATATTTAAAATTTTTAATATATATTTATATTTGATTATTACTTTATTATTTTATTCTCTTAATATGTGATTGAAAAATAATAAATCGAACTTGTCTAATTGAATTTGAGTTTATTAAATTGAGTTCAACATTTTTAGTATTTTATCAAATTAAACCCGAGCTTTAAAAATTAAAATTGATTGAGCAGATTCGAGTTTCAAGTCTAAAATTTATTTGAATTGAGGGTTCGTTTGGTTGGCGTATTTCATTTTCTCGAAAAATATTTTTCACATTTTCTAGTGTTTAGTACATGTAAAACATTTTCAATTAATGAAAAATGAAATTCAGTTAATGAAAAATCTTTAAAAACTTTAGAAAATTATCTTCTCCTTTTTAAAAGAGAAAGACAATTTCTAAATCTATGCCACTCTTAAGAAAAAACCCTCACTGAAACTCAATCTAATCTATATTGGATTAAAACAAAAAACAACAAAAAATATTTTTTCGGTATATCAATCAAACAACAGAAAATATAAGTTTTTTCAAAAAATCAAAATTTCAAAAATCGTTTTACAGAAATTATTTTTTGAAAGTCATTTTACGCGAACTGAACGAAACTTGAGTTTAAACTTAATATTGAATCATTTTACTTAACTCGATTACAGCTCTTATCCTGATAAATTCACCTGAAGTTACGTTTTTTTAAATTTAAATATTCTTTAGTGGATAATTTGATAAACAGAATCCCATGAAATCTCTTCCCAACTCCTATAGTACCAATTTCCCCGTTTACTCCGTTACCACGCTAACAAACAAACACCAAACAACTCACAGATCTTTTTTTGATATAAATACAAGTATCTTCATTTGTTTTTTGGCCTGATATTAATTTTGTTTCGAATTAGGAGTGAAAATTTTAAGACTCGAACCTTATCTAAATATTTGAAAAAAATCTATTTCTGCTTTTTCCAACTAATTGTTGGTAAACAACTCACATATCTATAATCTATTGAAAAATTTAAATATAAAATTAATCAATAAATAAAATAAAATAGCAGCTAAAATCCCCTACAGCGCATGTAACCTTAGCTGGCGCCTCCATAATTGACACGTCATTATTTTATCACCGACAGAGGAACGCGGCATAGCGGGTCCCACATTTCCTCTACCCTCAAAATCTAAACCGGTTGCACGTGACTCTTTCCGCTGTTTGTTTTGCCATTACAACAAGAAATTCTCCAAAGTTTCACATAAATGTTAAATCTAAACATTACAAAGTTCTATGATTTTTGGGCTTTTAATATTCTTCACACATGTTTATATTAAACCAAAATTTCATGAAAAACTGATCTTGATCCAATGCATCCCTTTCTCCATTCACAGTATCCGATGTGTGTAGGTAATATAATAAAGTGAAAACGAAATTTATTTATTCAGAACAAGACATAGTTCAACAATCAAGTAACTGGAAATAAGATTTTGATAACTGTTTCCTAAAAATACTTTATAAGATTTTG
The DNA here is from genome assembly GCA_031772115.1 of Heritiera littoralis. Lineage (NCBI taxonomy): Eukaryota > Viridiplantae > Streptophyta > Magnoliopsida > Malvales > Malvaceae > Heritiera > Heritiera littoralis. Next base: position 6,764,489 of record JAPDPK010000023.1, read on the forward strand.
GTAAGTGTATTTTTAAAAGAAATTTTCTTTTAATAAAAATCTTAACAAGTATATTTTATTATACATTATAATTCAAATGTTGCCAATGAAATTTTTAGAGTTTAAGATGATGACAAATATATCATTTTATTCATTTTTTATTTTTTTTAATATTTGATTAATGCATACATCATTGTCTTAAATATTGCTTGTAAAATTTAAAAAATCTCATAACAATATATTAGATAATAATTTTTTTATTATAATATTAATAAAATTTTACATAATAACTTTTTTTATTGTTCAGAATTTTACATAATAACTAGATTTAATAATTTGACACAATACAATGACACGAGAAAAAAATGACATGATTTAAAATTATAATAAAAAATATAAATTAAAAAAATATTTATTTTATATTTGAAGTATCAACTTAAATTATAATATATATGATAATTATTTTTATCTTTTTCGCATATTTCATTGTCTGATATGAGTTATGATATTACTCCTTCAAGCTTATCCTTTATTCCTTGCAAGTGGTTGAAAAGATTTAGGAGAAAACAGAATTGTTTCTCCAAACGCAAAGAGATTCCCTTTCTCTTTCCGATTCACTCTGCAAACACAATCATCCTTTTCTTTTTCCTTCGCTGCCTGCCTGTCTGTCAAGGAGGGGCTCACACGATTTCCTTTCTTTTTTATTTATTTTATTTTCTTCGAGAGAAATCATTTTTTGAATTTTCTTTACAGAAATGATTTACCTTAAACCAGAAAACTTAAAATAACCAGTGCTGCTTTGCTGGTTGGTGCGGGAGTGTCAAGGAATCTTGTCTAAAGCCAAAGACACATGTAAAAGGAGCTGACTCTTGTCGCTGGAAATCATTACCTGAAGTAATTACCGGTTGGAAAATCTGTCTTAAGATTTTCTGCCGTTTTCAAACCTCCCAAAGTCCAAATGTAAAAATACTTAAAATCATCACATTAGCAACAGCACCGTCCCGTCTATCAATATCATTAGACACAGTGTAGGTTTGGATTTATGTAAATGTAGCGGTGCATACCAAATGTTTGAATGTAGTTGCGAGAAAGGCGTGCAGAAAATGGAAGTGTGGTTGGGTTCAAATTCAATTCTTTGATTAGGACTTTGGTCTGTGCGGTGCGTTTGTTTGACAATAAATGAAGCAGTGGAGAGCTAGATGAATGCGTGAATTTTCCGAGTCATGAAAAAATATACTAAATAATAATAAAGGAGGGTTTGGTTCGTCAAAGTCCAGAATTTCCAGCACAAGTCAAATATGTAATGAGAAATTATAATAAACAAAATAAAGTCTTACAAATTTAGGTTTACATTGTCTTTCTCAGACCTACGTACATACCGACTTGACTTCATAAAATCCACATACTGTCGGTTTTACAACATCTCTGCTCTGGATCCAAAATTTTTATTATATATATTAAAACATCCAATCTAAAGTTTTCATTTTGATACAAAATATATTAAGCTTTATTATTATGTATTTATATCCAGTGATATTAAATTTATGTTTATTTTAATGTATATATCTGATATTTTTAACATATTTTACATTTATGGGCATTTTATGTTACATTGATATTACAATAAAATAAAATGTTTACATTATTATAAAAAGGTGTCCAACTTGATTCTTTAAATATAAAATTATAAGAAACTTAATATTTAAGAGACATGAGATAATATATTTTAAAGACAATGATTTCATACATCGTAAAATTTTTTTACTTTACAAATAGTGTTAAGATCATGATATATGTTTTATAAAAGATAAAAAATAAATAAAATAAAACATGTGTTATGATCTTAATACTGTTTGTGGAGTAAAAAAATTTCACTACGACGTATGAAATAATTATCTATATTTTAATAGACATTTTTACTACGTGTAGGTGACAAATTTAAAAAAGTAAGATAAATTGTCGTTACTGGTAAAACTATCATGTAATAAATTCAGGAGGGATGTAAAACGAAATGCACAAAATTAAGTTATGATATCTTTGTTAAAACATTAAATCTCAAATCAATTAAACTTAATTTAAATATAATATAAAAAAACTTAATATTTTTATTTATGTAAAACAAACATCATTTTAGCCATTTACCAATAAATAATGTTAAAGAGCTTACCTACACACATAGATGAAAAACTAATGAGTTGGAATTTGAATTTAATCATTTCCGATTTGAATTTTTTTAAATTTAAAATTTGAAGTTTGGATATTGTTTTGGATTTGAGAACTCAAAACTTACGAGAATTCAAAAGTATTTGTTTCTTTTAATTTTAATTCCAAGCTGATTAATGAAGCAAGTTTATTATTTTTCTGTCAAAAAAAAGAAAGTTTATTATTTTCCCTTTTTTATTTCTCTCTCCTAAAGTCATATAAATAATTAAAAAGTAATAATTGGTAATTTTCAGATTGGCTGGCTCGAACTCTACTTTTTTTTTTTTTTGGTTATAAGGCTCGAACTCTACTGCTGGCGCTTTAGCGCGTTTATTGGTATAGTGGAGAACACTGTATTGTATGCAGAAAAAACCTTTGAGCGGAGTTTAAAAATAAAAAAAAAATGTCTATCTTCATTTATTAATAGATTTGCATGTATTTAAATCATACCATCTGATTTCATTTTCATCTTTGAATGATTATTTCGATTATAAAAAAGGAGCTTAGTTTTCAGCTTTCGACGAGCTCTGTCGTGGTTGGATAGATTCAAAAATCGCCTGCACTCTTACAGTATCAAAGGAAACTCGCAATCAACAAGACAACAGGAACAAGACAGAGTCTTCTTTAGTTCTTAAATTCCCATTTCATGAAATTTCGCTGATTTTTTGAGGCTGGTTTTGCGCCATCTTTTCATTTCCAGCTCCGCTCCGACAAACAAAGGTACTTTTTTTTTCTTGTGTGTGCTTTTTGGTTGTTTTTAAATTTGTTAGATTTGATATGTCTTCGATTTTTCAAATGATTGATCCAACATGGGTTTTGCTCATTTTTATCTGGGTTTTTATTAGATTTTAGTATTGGGTAGCAAAGAGAAATGGATTTTAATGGAAGAGAAGTGATTTGGAATGGAAATGAGCTTACCCTTTGTTGCTCGCAGGTGGCGGAACTCACTTAAAGTTTGTTCTATGGAAATGTATTTACTTTCCTTTATTTCCTTCGAATCTTAAATTTCCCTTTTTTATGTTTCAGCCTTAGAATCGTTCAAAAAAGCCACTTCTTCTCCTTCTGATGATGATGATGATGATTCTTTTCCTCCCTTTTATCGTTTAAAATTTGCTTTTATAAGAGTTTCACTTTCTGCAGGGTTTATGGATCTGGTATCTTAAAATTGGGAAAAGATCTCATTTTGATTTTATTTTCGTGCAGAGTTTATTTGCTTAAGTTAAACCATTTTTGTCCTTACTAAGATTTAACGTTTTTGAGACTAATGTAACTGGGTTAGCTTGTTTCAGAGAGTGGATTTTCTTTTTCTTTCGTTTTTTTTTTCTTCCATCTGGCTAACTGTTTGGATTTCAGGTTAGAAGAATGTCCCGGCCTCTGTATCGGCATGTATCTGGAATACGGATCTCAGGCAACAGCAATGATTTCTGGGACTCCGAAGTGAAAGATAAAACAGAGAAGGAAGACTTAAATAAAAATCGTTCTTCTGATCAGAGCTATTTATCCCTCAGGTTTCCTTTTCGGTTATTTTTTCCAGATAATTCCCCTTCTAAATATGGTGCCACTGAGAATGGTTTTGCATCTGATCCCTTCAGTGTTGGGACTCCAAGAAGCCGGCATAAGTTGACAATGCTATTTTTGAAGTTAAGTTTGGTTGTGATTGTGATTCTTGCTCTCACTGGATCATTTTGGTGGACACTCTCCATTTCAACATCGTCTAGAGTTCATATATTTCATGGTTACAGGAGACTTCAGGAGCAGCTTGTTTCAGATTTGTGGGATATAGGGGAGCTTTCTCTTGGTCCCTCAAGGATGAAAGAGATAGAATTTTGTCCTGAGGAGTCTGAGAATTATATTCCTTGCTTTAATGTTTCTGAGAATCTTGCTTTGGGTTATTCTGATGGTAATGAGTATGATCGACTATGTGGTTATGGATCAAGGCAAAATTGTTTAGTTCTTCCACCTGTGAACTATAAAATTCCTCTTAGGTGGCCAACTGGGAGAGATGTCATTTGGGTTGCAAATGTTAAAATTACTGGTCAAGAGGTATTTTCATCTGGCAGTTTAACCAAGAGGTGAGTGGATGTTTCTCTTTTCAATCAACTTTCACATCTAACTGCCTTTATTCCCTCTTCCCTTCCTGATTTTCTTTGTCTTATAAAAGTGTCTCTTCAACTCGTTAATTTATGCAATTGCAGGATGATGATGCTGGAGGAAGACCAGATTTCGTTCCGTTCAGCATCACTTATGTTTGATGGCGTGGAAGACTATTCCCATCAGATTGCTGAAATGATTGGACTTAGAAATGAATCTAACTTCATACAATCTGGGGTAAAGTGGCAATTTTCCTGAACATATATGTTGAGCATGTACTGTTCCATTGTTCATGATTTTTTACTTTGTCTATTTTATTCTTATAAGGTTATATCTGTTTAGCTTCAAGGTTGGCATACTTTTTGAAGTTAGCATTTCTTACTTGACCGTCTGAGAAAATTGTTAGTAATACATTTAATTGCCACCTTTGGCTTGCACATTGCTGTTTTTACAATGTGGGCTGAATTAGCTTAAAGCCTTCTTAATAGCTATTTTGGACAAGACTGGTGTTTTACAGTGCAATAATTCCATTAGTTTCTTTTGCATTATCGATAATAGTTAATGTTTTAGCCCCCTGCTTGGTCTGAATATAACGGTACTGTTGCAGATCAGAACCATCTTGGATATAGGATGTGGTTATGGTAGCTTTGGAGCACATCTCTTATCCAAACAGATCATAACCATGTGCATTGCAAACTATGAGTCCTCGGGCAGTCAAGTTCAACTCACTCTTGAAAGGGGCCTTCCTGCAATGATTGGTTCTTTCATTTCAAAACAATTACCATATCCGTCTCTTTCATTTGATATGCTGCATTGTGCACGCTGCGGTGTTGACTGGGATCAAAAAGGTATCAGTTAGCAGTTTGATACTTTGCTTATGTAGAATTTGCTGCTTCTTTCCCCCTCTTTTCATCCCCCTCCCCTTACCTGGCATGTTAAAATTTCTTATGTTATTTGGGGCAATATCTGTTGGACATTGACATAGGTCTCAAATCATTTTTTAATATTTTTTACCGAAAAAATGGTTAAATGTTCTGTATATGACAATTCCTCGCCAAAGATTTGTATTAACTGCTTTTAATGTATTTTTTGGCAGTTTACACCTGCCAACCGAATAATTTAACAGAGTACATCAAAACCATGATCAGCTTCACTTTTTCTGTTGAAAGTTCTACTAATTTGCCACATCTTTACCAACTCTTATTTTTGCTAATTTTAATTTGTAAACATATTTTGACTCCTATATGTGACTTGGCTCAACATTTTTGTGCTTGAAATTGTGGTAATTAAACTTTTATGATAAATGTCTGTTACAGATGGTATTCTGTTGATTGAAGTTGATAGAGTTCTAAAGCCTGGTGGATACTTTGTATGGACTTCACCAGATACCAACGTTCAGAGTTTTCTTCGTAACAAAAAGAAGCAGAAAAGGTGGAACTTTGTTCGTGATTTTGCAGAAAATCTCTGCTGGGAATTGATGTCACAGCAAGATGAAACTGTTGTGTGGAAAAAGACCAGTAAAAAAAGTTGTTACAACTCCCGGTAAGGCAATTTTCTTGATTTAATTTTTTTTTTCAAAAATGAATGCATTTTGAGTATATAAATAATTGGAAATCTTTATTACATGAGAGCAATAGGTGGTCCTGATTGTTGTTTTCATTCATTTATGTGTCCAGGAAGCCTGGTTCTGGTCCTTCTATCTGTAGCAAAGGACAAGATGTTGAATCTCCATATTATCGACCTCTTCAGAACTGTATAGGTGGTACGCATAGCCGCCGATGGGTTCCTATTGAGGAGAGGGCAACCTGGCCTTCTAGGTCTAGCTCGAACAAGAATGAACTACCTCTTTATGGTAATTTGACATTCTTTGCATGCTTTAGTTAGAAGTAACAATTCCATCATAATAAGCAACATGAAAGAAATTTCTGACTGCCACTCTGATTTATCTGTTTGCTAATCTTTTTGATATTTTATCAGGTTTGCACTCGGAAGAACTCAATGAGGATACTGCAAACTATAGAACAGCTGTTCGTAATTATTGGTCTCTTCTGTCACCGCTGATATTCTCAGACCATCCAAAGAGACCTGGTGACGAGGATCCTTCTCCACCTTAACATGCTCAGGAATGTGCTAGACATGAATGCTCGCTATGGTGGGTTAAATGCTGCATTACTGGAAGCCAGGAAGTCTGTTTGGGTCATGAACGTTGTCCCAACTAGTGGGCCCAACTACCTTCCACTGATTCTTGACAGGGGCTATGTTGGTGTATTACATGATTGGTGATTCTCTTCTCTAGCTAAACTTTTTTATTGTTTTGCTGCGTTGGTTTAACATATTCTTTTTAGTAATTCATATGCTGCTAAAAAATGATTTTTAGCAACCTAATATACTTAAGCAATATGCTTTTCCCTCTGGAGAAAAATAAATACACGCAGTGAACTAAAGTAGCATTTATATATTTTAAAATGTATGCATCCTGTGACATTCATAAGACTTAAACTGATGCAAACTCTGTTTGAGGATGTCTGTTCTGTTTATGTTTTGATTGTGTTTACTGAAACCTGAGTTTGAAGTTCATCATATTATTTATTTGGTTTTACTGAAACTTGAGTTTGACGTTAGGACATCATGTTCTTTATTTGGTTCAAAGTTCATTAACCACTTTTACATTTAAAGATGATACATGCTAGACATAATACTTTTTCGAGCAACATATACCTTCCCTTTTTGTTTTATGTTTAATTTGTTTTATTATCCATCTGTATCACTTTCAGGTGTGAAGCATTTCCAACATATCCTAGAACTTATGATATGGTGCATGCTGAAGGACTTCTATCCCTGAGACTATTCAACATCGGAGGTGCACCATGCTTGATGTATTCACTGAGATAGACCGGTTGCTTCGTCCTGAGGTACTAAAACCAAGTTGTCAATAATTATATCAGGCCATCTTTTTGTTCCTTTCACGGTTACCTTCTACAGTTTCTCTGTTCTTGAAATGAGATAATAATGGTTGTAGGTGGATAAAGTTTCAATGATTAATGTGTTTTTACACGCCAAACATTTTTCTTATCATCCTTAGTAACTGATAATCACACAAGCACACATGGGAAAGGAGAAGAGAAGCAAACACTTTTTCATTCCATTGGTGCTCTTTAACTTCAGTTGATTTGAGGATTTTTCAGTGCTATACTAGTGAGATTTAATGTTTTTTTTTTTGGCTTTCTCAAAAAAAAATGTTACTTTTTACTTGTATATTTGAATATCTGTAAGAACATTTGTCTGTGTGACAATGGTTGGATAGGTGGTTGAGATTTTCATTGAAATTAAGAGATCACAAGATCAGAGAGAAGCTCTATCAGTATCACTCAAAATAGTATTGTATGAAGTTGTATGTCAAAAGCCAAAACGTTTAGCAGTTTTATTACTTTTCTGTCATATGCTGATCTTTGCATATGCTTGTAATCTTTTAAATTCTTCCAATGGTTTTGTTTTCCACTGCTATGTTTTAACATGTGATACGTTTGATGTTGGTGCAGGGTTGGATAATAATCCGTGACACATCTCCTCTTATTGAATCAGCTAGAACTCTAGCAACACGTTTGAAGTGGGAGGCCAGAGTCGTAGAAATTGAAAGTAACAGCGAGGAGAAACTCCTTATCTGTCAGAAACCTTTCTTTAAGAGACAAGCAAGCTGAGAACAATTTCTCAAGAAACCCAAGTTTAAGTCTTGGTATTCAAATTCATTTTGTGCATGTTAAGTAATCATCATAAAGCTCCACCATCAAAGGAGGAGGATACCAAATATTTTGAACAAAAGAAGAAAACAGAAAGATAGCAGAGGAAAAAGAAAATGAATCCTGATGAGACCAACAATTCCTATGGAGCCGTAAGGCATACATAGGGCCTTGTAATTACTCAAATTGAGACACCATTGCAAGTGAGAATTATAGGACTAGATTTAAATTTTCATGTTATGTCTCGTTATAGCTATACAGCCACATGATTAAGATTGTGAAGATGATTTACAGAATAAGCAAGTGCTTCTAGCTGTGCAGTATAGGAAAAAAAAAAACCCCTTGGCAGTGCCATTTATGATGAAATTTTTTCTGCATTTTATCATTTTCCTTCATATCATTTACATTCAATGGAAGGAAACTCATTTTGAATAGTGTTATTGATCAGAATTTATAAGTCAATTGAATCATTTCTTTTTCAAGTCATGCTTTTGCTTGTCACATGTAGTTGAATGTCTTGCAGGCAGAGGTTTATCTGTTTATATGGAAAGTGTACGGCAGATCATTAAAATGCACAATTGGAAACATGTGATTGAGTGTTGGTGATGCTTTTCAAGTAGCATTGAAGTGAAATTGCAGTGTTTGATGGGGACATTGACCTACCATATCTAATGCAGTCAAGCTTGCAGCACTTAAATTGCAATTAGATTCGAGTGTTGTCATGGGTTGAAAATTCTACTTGAAAGTCTCCATGATGTAGAATTGTTGATGGTGCGAATTGAAAAATTGTTGTACTGGTACTGCATTTTGGTAGGTTGATGAACGACTCTTGCACGAAATGTTTTCATCCGATGTCCTTTGTTAAGATAAAGATGCAATGAGAATTGCATTCATGCATTTGATAGAATTATGCTGTTTCAGATTTACCTTTCCATAGACAAAGAAGGGTACAAGTTGCTAGATATAACAACTATGCAAAAATGATGGTATCTGAATATTTGATTTAAAGATTATTTGTTAGGTCAACATATGCTTTTTTCCATTTTTTTATATATATTTGAAGTTGCTGGGATTTGATCTTGATCGACAAAATTAAAAATCTAACATTTAGGATTTGATCTTGATCAATGAAATTAAAAATCTAACATCTAACCGATCATGCAATATTGAAACGTGATTGTATCTCTTTATTCAAAGTGTCTAATTTGTATTTTTAGAATAAAAAGAATCATTAATGTCACATATTAATTGTTTACCACTTAAAGAACATTGATCAAGCTTTTCTTATAAATAGATTCAATCAATTCTCTTTATGGTAAAAAAAAAAAAAAACCCTAAACATTATCATTTTATAAGTTCTTATACAGTTTTTTACATCCAAATAAATACATAATATTTAATTTACATCCGAATAAGTCTTTAACTTTTGATTTGTACCCGAATAAACTATTAACATAAATAAATCTTTTATTTGAGCAGAAATTAAAAAATAAGGGTCTATTTGGGTAAATAAAAAATATAGGAGGTTATCTAGGATTCGTGGAATAATTAAGGGGTTTTTTCAGTATTTCAGCCGTTTGTATTTTATCCGTTTTTTTTCTAAAATAATAAGTTATAAATTGTAATTTACTGCTGAACTCTCAAGCAACCGACCTTAGCTCAGTTGGTAGAGCGGAGGACTGTAGTGGGTTAAAACCTGGTAGCCATCCTTAGGTCGCTGGTTCGAATCCGGCAGGTCGGAATTTTTATTTTCAAATTTTTATTTCAGATTCACATTCAAATTTTAAACCCCGTAAACGCCACAAAATTCTGGCGCCAAACTAAACCGTCAAAGCCAAGGCCTATAAGCACGTCTTCAGAGAAGGAAATTTCTCAGCCGATATGTTGGCCAAGAAAGCATGTGAATTGGATGTCACCCTTCTTTTTTACATAACTTGCTTGCTGTAGAAGCTGGGGGGACTTCTTTTCCTCGGCGTTTTCGCTTAGACTAAAAGTTTACTTTGTTGTTCTTTTCATTTCTTATGTAACCAAAAAAAAAAAAACAAAGCCAAGGACCCCAAACCAGACTCTCCCCGCACCCGACCCGTCACGCCCGACTCTAACAAAATCCTCCACTCCACCTTCCGATTCCTTTCGAAAACCAAAGAATTTCCTTCTAAACAACTGCAACAAATCCTCGCCTCGGCTACGCCGGTAAGCTCCATCGCGAACTCGGGATTCCCCCGCGGCTTACAAGTCGCCTGATCCATTTCCCGCCACGCGCTGCTCTTCCCCACCTACCGCTCGACCAAAAAAAAGAAAAGGGCTTGGGTTCACAGGTTTGATGGATCAATTAGTCCTAGAAAAGATATCAATTCTTGCTGGGAAATCATCCAGTTTCTTTCGTATGGATGTCTCTGAATGAAACGTGCTGGTTTCATTTGAGTTGAGATCGGTGTTCCTCTCGTGTCCAACTGTCAAATCAAGGCATCTATTCTGGGTCATAACTATGGATGAGTTGAGTTTCAAGGTTGCTGTTGACAGCAGAATACAAAGTGGATGGAGGTCTTTTTCAAGAATGAACCCTTCTGTACTTTTCTACATATTGCTGGTACTTCCATGCACTTACTAATATCCAACAGTAGTAGTATTCTCTGTACTTTTTTACCTTGCCTATAAGCAAAACATCAACTGTTCCTGTCAACTTAAGCAAGATAGGAGTTGAAAGTTTATGCATTAACACTTGATTACACCACACAAACTCAAATCAAGTTACCAAAAACAACCAATCTGACAAGGGGGATAGAGATGTAAGCATAGCAAGCTATCTACAAAGGACATATAAAAAATTCCCTTGAATTCTCCAGGTAAATTGCTGGTAAAATATTTAACGGGATGAAGAAGCATGTGCAGGTGACTTCAAAGATAAGTGATGATGACTTCGGCTCTTTGATCTATACTTGTTCTTCTGTGCAATTGCCACACTGCTTCTGTGCACATTGGAGGATGTTGATCCACCTTGGCTTGCTCTTTTTGCTACTTTTCTTCGAGAGTGCCAACTGCCACTCCCTAGGGCAGCTTTGGCAACACTGTCCGTGAGCACTTCCCTTGCTCTTTGCGGTTTGATGGGTTGCTTGTTCAGGTATGTAAGCTTAGGAAGCAAGCTACAAACTGCCTTGCGCAGCTGGTCATCACTAATGTTGTTCTGAATAGGATTTCCCAACAGGTTTAATGCTTGCAATGAGCCGTAGTTGGCAACAAGCTGGCCCATCGCTTTTGTTGTTGTTATCTTGTTGAAGCTCAGGTCTAATACTGTTAACTTCAACAGCCTATGCAGTCCTTCGACATCACTTATTTTGTTCCCAGCAAGGTACAGTTCTTTGATCAATGTGCAGTTTGACAACCCTGACATCATAAAAAAACCACAATGCACTTTGGAATTACATACAATTTATTTAAGGACAATGTCTTCAGAAAATCCAGAAAAATTTTTGGATGGAAATTGGGAAACAGGTTCACTAGTTAATTACCATGTCCAACTCGAGCAATGCGATTATAGCTGAGGTCAACTACTCGCAACCTAGTTAATTCTCTAAGACCTTCAATGGTGTTGATCTTGTTTCTTGACAAGTCGAGTGTGTGAAGGCCCTTTGGCAGCGATCCTGGAGTAATATGGGCTGCCAAGATGAAGAACGCAAGAATCATAGTCATATATCTGAGTTCTAACTAGTAGCGATCTTCAAGGATCAGTAACTTTCTGTGAGAGCATACCTATAAAGTTGTTTGATAAGTTGACAGACCGAAGGCTGGAGTAACCTGAGATGATTGGAATAGCTTTCAGACCTATTCCGGAAATGTGAGCAACAGTTGAGGAAGAATTGAGAGTCTGAATGACACTATTGGCATGTGAAATTTCCTCAGACATATAGATATCTGAATGGCGAGTCAAGTGGGCTGTGCTTCTTGCTGGTGATTTACCAGTGTCTGGAGAAGGTGGAAAGGTTATGCCCTCTTCACCGTTCACATCATCAGCAGGCTGTGTGATTTGGGTTTCAAGATCTCTCACCCACTCATCTACTCTTGTGAAGGATGATGATGGAGCAGGGAATGCAACCCATTGGTTCTGGGGCCATAAACCAGAAACTCCATTATGGAAACCATTCCAGCTCTGATTGTCATCGCAGTTGCCAGCAAAGTCCTTGTTCAAGGACTTTCCACTAAATGATCCAGGTGATTCCATCTTGCTCAGTTTCATTGCTCGATGTGGCTCAATTGTATCCGAAGAGTAACCACCTTGCTGGTTTAAAGTAGCAGTGACAGGAAGAGGCCGTGTTTTTGTCGTCCAATGTTTGTGTAAGTTCCGGTGACTCCAGAGAAACAATTTCCACCATAACCTTCTGCTTCTGGAAGGCAGAACTTGACTGGAAGAATGTTTTTTCAACATCACTCTGTCAGCACTGCAGCGAGTCATTACAGAGGCTGGGCTACTGGGATTAAAATCATCCCTTCCTCTTGGAGATAACTCCTGCAATTCTTCAAAGGACTGAGACTTTTGAGGCAACTGATCAGCTACCTTTCGTAGCACATCCCTTGTCTCCAAATTAGAGCAAGAGCGCTTAAGCTTTGGTGAAGCCCAGAACTGAGCCCTCTCGACCCCTGGATCACTAATATGTCCACTTTGAATCATATTAACTGCCTCTTGCTCTGCTTGGTAGATAAACTCCTCCTTTGCTTCAATTTCAAATGAATCTGTAGAAGCCACCCTAATGGTTCTGAAATCAAATTCTTCTTCACCAGAATTGGCCACATGAGCTTTGACATCAAAGTCGGAGAATTCTCTCTTAATTGAGGCATTCTCTTCATGCTCATCTTCCCCTTCATACGCTATCTCTGCTGCTTCACATTCAACAGGACACTCATGGTTGATTAACTTGACATTGCAAAGGGAATCCTCCTGAAAGCTAACAGGTACCGGGACAGTAAAAGTTGTTGATTTCAATTCATCACTCGCAAAAGGCTGTACGGGGTGTTCAAGCTTAATTTGGAGGGTTCTAACACCTCTCTCTTGTTCAACAGCTTTTGAAGATGCTTCCTCCCTCTACAAATAAACAGATTGAAGTAGATGAAGCTGCAAATCACTAGATACACAAAACCGAGCTGGTATGTAAATTAAAACCTTTCTTACCTTGTCTTTCTTTTTCTTGGAGGTCAATAAAGAGAAACAATTGAATTTTGCCATTTGAGAAGGGTGAATGATTCCAATTCTCAAAGAAGCCTGAGTACATGCACTGATTATTTTCGCTTTTCCCTCTTCTTCCTCTTCTTGAACTTAGCCTATTAATCCTTACATCTCTAACCAACTCTTAATTAAGCTTTAACAGAGAAATTTGGAGTTGCAAAGATCACATCATAGAATGATTGATGAAAAGTTAGCCGTAATCAACAGGAAGGTACCAAACCAATGACCGAGTGCAATAGAAAGGTGAATGAACACCGGAAACGAAAGGGCCAATGCCTTCTCCGGCTTGAGAAGGTCTCACTAGATTCTCGGCCAGAGTTGTATGCCCAGCTTCTCTCCAGAAGTTTCACCGAATCCTTCCTTAAAATCTCTCCTGTTTTTTCACAAGAAGAGCAAACCAAGCCAGTTAACAAAACTCCAAAGCTAATGTAAAGTATTTTTCTCACCTATCTGAGCGAAAATGTCTGCCAATATTTTCTGTAATCCCAAAACCCCATAAAGATTGCAAATAAACAAATTCAACATCCAACGACAAAAGTTCTCTCAGATTCTCAGCATTAAAACTGTAGATACTAACCTGTCGATGCTGAACTCCGCCAGCTTGTTGATCAAAAAACTTTGAAACTTCTTTCTTGAGATCTTACGAAGGCACAGCAGATATTTGAGAGGATGGCAGAGGTGGTGAAATTGCAAGGCTGGAACTTGGAAGGAAGAGACTGGAGAATGGTGGAGATTTAAAAGAGAGTAAAGTAGTAGGACGGCATACGCGTATGGAACACGGTGTCATGGAGCAGAACCTTAAGGCTCAACCTGCCCGTTAGATTCTAGAAGATTAAACAAAACAGAAGTAATTTCACCTTTGATTTCTCTCCACTCATGATTTTGTGTAGACATAATAATTCGTTAATAAAATTCATGATTTTATCACATAAAAGTGTGCTCATATTTTATAAAATAAAATAAAATTGTGTTAAGATTTGTGTCGATGGATTAAACATAAAACTTGTTTTTTAGTTTTTGTCATTTTTGTATATAATTTTTATCAATTTTTAATTCGTATTATTTTTGAATTTTTTGAGTTTATACCTGATATATTAATAGTATATAATCTCTATACATTGTTAATACATAAAAAATTAACATTTAATCAATAAATAAATTAAAAATATATCAAGCTCTTAAAAAAATAAAAATAATTTTTTTAATTTGTTTGAAGAACTTATTGATGCTGTATCTATCTTTTGTACATTAATAAATACATCATATATAATATTTTTATTTATGTTATTTTTATATTGTATATCATTTCATGAAAAAAAATTATCAAATTTATTTTCAATAGAATTTTTACTCTAGGGTATGCTAATCTTTCATGACACATACTTCTGATTATCCTGTCCCCACCTTGTCATCTGATTGGAAGGGGACATTTTCATTTAAAAAACCATGGAAATTATCTCCACCACTAGATTTGTTGTTGACATTTGACGTGGGAGAACAAGGGTTTGTGAGAGCATGAAAGTGGTGGTGTTCTTGAATTTGATGAGATTTGTTAGTTTTGAAAAACAAAACCCAAAAAAAAAAAAAGATGGAGTTAGCTTGGCGGCTGTTAGTCGTACACGATTGATATTAGAACGTACAGTTGAAGAATGTCATAGGACTCTCTCTCTCTGTCTTCGCTGCTTTTGGCTTTCGCAGCTTTTTTTTTGCTTTATAAGCAGTTTTCAGCATCCAGTTGTAGGATGGCAATGGGTACCCTATAAACGGATACCCGATGCTACTCGATCCGTTTGAGTAAGATCAGGGTAGTGTATAATCGGATTCGGGTAGGAAAATTATTATCCGTCACGGGTTAGGATAAGGTTCGGGTAGTTACCTTAGGGTACTCGCTACCCGAATCTGGTTATAAGTAATAATTAATTAATATAATACTTATATTTTTTATATATCAATTATTTATTATTAATGTTTTATTTAATTAAATTAAATCAGTATATATTATAATTATGATTTTTAACTTTAATTTATTTTTATGAGTTAAATTAAATTTATAATATAATGTTTTAATTAAGTTATTCTAAAATTAATTTTAATTTTAAATTTAAAAATCAAACTTTGACTTAATAAACAGGTAGTTAAACGAGTTCGGGTAGTTAAACGGATATTTATATTTTTTAGGGTTAGGGTTCGGGTAGCATAAATAAAAATAATCGGGTAGTTAATCGGGTTAGGGTATTATTAAAGTTAATCGGGTTCGGGTTCAGGTATCCCAAATCTAACGGGTACCCGACCCGTTTACATCTCTATCCAGAAGTTATTTTAAATTTCAATTAACGTGAAATCAAATTATTATAAAATTTTAAATAAAAAAATTCTTTCAACATTATTTTTCTCATTTATAAAACTCGAATTCAAAATTTTATTTAAAGAACATCAAAATTTTTTCATTCAACCCAACAAAGTTGATGGCTTTAGCAGTTTTTTTATATTAAATTTTCGTACTAAATAAATCACGGCCTATAAATTTTCGTCACCTCGGTAAACAAACCTTTATTTTCTTGTATTTTGATGATCCAAAGAAACAGTGAAATCATTCTAACTCCAAAATTAATTTACAATATGAATAATCAAGTAGATTGTATTAGATTTTCTTTTATTTTAATTTTTGAATTCTAGTCAATTGAAAAAATTTTCTAATCAATCCAAAGATTATTTCAATTTCGTTAATAATAAAAATTTGTGATATCTTACAATTGTTCAATCAAACAGAGATCTAACAAAAAAAAAATTTGAATTTTTTTTTTTAAATCTTTCTTCTCTTAGAATGAGGGCAATTCCATAAATGCTTTTCGCAAAATAGAAACTCAACTCCCCTTTTTCATCGGTTCGTCAGCCGACAATGCTACCATAGACTGCACCTATCATAGTACGCTCCTCTTCCAACACTGGTTTCAGTGACCACAAAATTTTAACAATTTTCTTTCATTAGATTACAATTTTAACTTGTGAAATTTAAAATTTTTTTAGTAATTAGTATGTATTTTTGATTTTTTATTAAATATGTTTAGTCTTATATTAATTTGATTTGTTGCTTTTTTTTTATTGAAATTCTCTTTTTACTTTATTATGATCACACTTTCCAATTATAATTTTTCTTCTTAATTACTTTTATAATGTATATTATATATTATTTTGATACAATTTATAAATGATTAGCTTGTTATTCTTATGCTATAATTCTTTTATATGTAATTAATTGTTCAATAGTACAAATGTAATCTCATTACGAAAGAAAAAAATTGCATCATTTACCTACTTACATTATTTTATATTTTCATTGGCATGATTGAAAAATAAAAAAAAATTATATAACACCACTAAAGTAGCTGTTTAGATAAAGTATGAATATATTGTAATAAACTTTATTTATTTAAAAATTATTTTATATTATGAGATTTTTTTTAGTATATTAAATTTTGTCAACATTGTATTAAGTAACAAAGTATTATATAAAAATAACATTACAACATTAATCCCACTTACACAAATTTTTAGTTGTTATTGATAAGAATAAACATAACAATAGAATCAATAAACGTAAACACATAATAATTTTTTATAAGATATGTTTATATTTATTTTAATATATTTATAATATTTGTAACATATTTAAATTTAATAATTAAATTTATAATTAATTATATATATTTACGTCCACTTTACAATAACATAAAAAAGTTTTGACTTCTCGTAAAATTTTGTCGCATTTTCCCCTTTTTATCAATCTCTCACTCGCTTAAGTCACCACTGACGTTTCCCTTAATTTTTTTTTTTGATGAAATGACGTTTCCCTTAATTATTCTTCTTTCTATATTCCTCCATCTTTAAAATTAAGCAAGTTTTGTGAACCACGAAATCAGCATAAAAGGATCAATAATTCAATTATGATTACCAACGGCACTGCTCACCTAACCAGCTACGATTCTTCTCAATCAGTCATATTAAACAATCCCCGGAAACTTTTGTTTTTTCTGTTCTAATAGTTATGTGAGTGTTGTCGCCGGTAGATACAGAAACTGAAAAGCGGAAATAATCTAAGGCATGTTGCGATTGCATTGTCCTTAAAGATTATTTCATCGTATGTGTAATCTTCTAAGATTTAACAGGTTCTTTTGGAATAACCAGGGGCGCAGGAACAACTTAGAAAGAAAAGAGAGGTTTTTTAACCCAGCAGTACACGACAGAAGAAGAAGGAACGAGAGGAGGAAGTAGTGCTTTAGAGTCTTCTATAGCTCTGTATTTATAGGTGAAATTATAACATTTAGAAAATCAGAAACGTAATCTGAATAAAATAAAATCAGTATAAAATCTGAGCGTATCAAAAGAGATTAGAATATTTAACTGTATCTTGTAAATCAGTATAAAATCTGATTGTATCAAAAGAGATCAGAATATTTGACTGTATCTTGTAAAGTAACGTTAAGCAAAATCTGGAAGAGGTCAACACCAACAAATCTGAAGCTCATAGAGTTTTGGATGAATTAAAACACTAGTTCTAGATAAGAATAAAATACTAAAATTAGTTGATAAATAAAAATGTAAAAACTGGGCTTGGTCTCTTTTACTTCGCGAGCAGGGGGGGCAAATCGTCAGCTTACAACTGCGAATGGGCTTTCGACCCATTTCTCGTGTGCGTGCGAGGCTCTCCTTTTTGCTTGCTCTTTACAAGCCCATAAAACAATGTTGATATATAAAACCTTTTGAAACCATTTATCTAGGCAATATGGGATAAAAAGTCTTTTAGAAATATACAATTTATCCAACAATCCCCCACATATTTCTAAAAGGACTTTTGAAAGAAAGAAAGAAAAATATAATTGCTGGGTTAATTTAATTAAAAGCATAATGCTTCGTATCCGGTGTCTTTTGGACTTGAACCAGACCTAGAATAACAAAACTTATTTTACTGAGTAATTGGTGAAGGTTTTAGCTTCTTGAACCAATAGCTTATTGTTGTAAAATAGAGGTCTTATTAATCACACTATACTTTCACAATTCTTTGCTGTTCAATGCCGTTTTGCGCTAATAGGCCATGCGCGTGCCTGGTAATTTCATGAGTGCTCTAGAAATTATGCCACAATTTCATAGGAGCGGCCCCACTCCACACTCATATAGGTGTTTTCATCAAGTGTATATTGCAATGATATACACCACCCATAAGGGATATGAAAAGCATTAAGAGCTTTAGCTCATCCTCTCAAAAGTCATGCAATCTAGCACTTACACACTGAAGGAAACCGAAACAAACACACAGCGGAAATAAAACATTCGGCCTCCACCATGATCGATTCGG
Organism: Heritiera littoralis; assembly: GCA_031772115.1. Classification (NCBI taxonomy): domain Eukaryota; kingdom Viridiplantae; phylum Streptophyta; class Magnoliopsida; order Malvales; family Malvaceae; genus Heritiera; species Heritiera littoralis. Next base: position 6,783,069 of record JAPDPK010000023.1, read on the forward strand.
AGAGTTGCCTGATTAGGGTTTCGAGATTTTACCTAACGTTTTTCTCTGATTTTTCTTTCGTTGGTCGAGTCACAAGCAACAACTTTTCGTTCCTGCCTCTACGGTATCCACACGAACGGATCTCACGACTCTTGAATGTCTCACGATCAGAAGCCTTAAAGAGCTTTTTTTTGATTCCTTATAACCAAACTGCTAGCTTCAATTAAAAGGAATGTTTTTGTTTTCTGTTTTTAAAAGGTGCGACTATGTTTTAGAAAAACATCCTTTTTATAGGCAGTAAATTTTACCTAAAATTTACTGCCAAACAGAACTCTAATCCTACTTAGAATAGGATTAGATATATCCTTAATCCAATTCAGAATAGGATTAGATATATCTTTAATCGAATTCAGAATAGGATTAATTAAGCTCCTCATTGATCCGTTCTAAGTGTGCGACCCAATAGGTTCTCAAAACAATGACAATGACAAAATTGTCATAGGCAATGAGCGGTATCTAGCAACACATCATTGCTACCCATGTAACGAGAATGTCAATGACTCGACATAACCTTACTCGTGATAGATGTTACCTTGTAGTCTCATCCCTTTATCCTATGATGTCTTGATTAGACACAGTCATGGAATGTGTCACACTTGTATAGTCTAATCAGCGTTTCTTGATTCCTGAGTGGACTAATTAAACAAATAAAATCAATATCTCATATTGACTTATTCGAGCACGGCCATGCATTTCTTAGTCTCACTCTATCAAAGGGCCCAAGACATCACTCTTGTTATATAAGAGGGATAAATCCTATCTTGATCACTCAACATCCCTCTACATAGATCAAGGCATACCCAATTACTACCTTTATAGTCCATCCTGTTACGAATGACATCTAGCAGCATTAAAGTATGCAATTCTCTATGTTGGGATCTATGATGATCTCAAGTCAAAGAATCACATACACCATTATCACTATGAGAATCGCTTATGACACTCATATAACAATCCATGTAGCGTTCTCATGGAGGGTCGATCCAGTACATAGTTCTCTAACATGTACCTATGTGATGACTTGATATCCTATATCCATGACAATGGTCATCAGTCAACCACATACTAGTCTTATCGTATCATTGTTATCCTTGTTCACAATAATACTTGACTAGGGATATTTTAAGAATAGTGTGTTATTACTATTCTAAGGACATTATCATATAAGATTATATTACACAGTTATAAGACAAATATAATAATGAACTATGATAAATAAAATGTCATGATACATAAAAAAATGCCAAAGTCAATCATCTAATGAATGGTTCTAAGGGCATAATCCAACACACACATCATAGGAAAGGATAAATTCATTAGTGCTAGCAGGATTAACAGTGACTTGTTATTACCCATTGAACCTTATTCATGGGATCTCCAATCACAAAGGTTGAGTTACCATCACCATTACTCTCGAATTGGCTTAAGTCCCATTCCTCTCGATGTTTCAGATATTACCTTTCTCCCTAAAGGTTATGTCAGAGGATCGGCCAAATTCACTTCTGACTTCACATAATCAATTGATATTATATCATCTTTCAGCAGCTGCTTAATCACATCATGTCTCAAATGTATGTGTCTATTTTTACCATTGAAAGTTTTGTTCTTTGCAATGGCTATTGCCGCTTGGCAATCACAATGCATAGACACAGAAGATGTTGGTTTTAAACCTAACGGAATATTAGCTAAAAGGTTTCTCAACCACTCAGCCTCATTACTAGCCAACTCCAAAGCTATAAATTCCGATTCCATGGTGGATTTAGCTATAATAATTTGTTTGGCTGATCTCCATGCAATAGCACCCCCACCAAGGGTAAAAACATAGCCACTAGTGGATTTTGTCTCATCTGAATCAGAAATCCAGTTAGCATCACTGTATCCTTCTAATACAGCGGGAAATCCACTATATAAAATACCATAGTTCATGGTACCTCTCAAATATCTCATTAGTTTGACTAATGTACCCCAATGATCATGATTGGGATTATGAGTATATCTACTCAATCTACACACAGCGTAAGCTATGTCAGGACGTGTGAAGTTTATTAAATGCATTAAACTTCCAATGATTTGTGCATATTCAGATTGATCCACAAGATCTCCTTGATTTTTCTTTAATTTAATGTTAGAATCATAAGGGGTACTCACAGGTTTATCATCAAAGTATCCAAACTTCCTAAGAAGTTTTTCCACATAATGCTCTTGTGATAGCATAATACTATCATTCATCCTTATGATTTTAACACCCAAAATGACATTTGCTTCACCCATATCTTTCATGTCAAATTTTGAAGCAAGAAAACTCTTAGTCTTATGCACAATATCAAGAGAAGTACCAAAAATAAGCATATCATCCACATACAAGCATATAATTACACAATCACCATTTACAAGTTTAATGTAAACACATTTATCAACTTCAACAAAAGAAAAGCCATCACACAATAAAACTTGGTCAAATTTCTCATGCCACTGTTTAGGTGCTTGTTTAAGGCCATACAAATATTTTAGCAATTTACAAACTTTATTTCTTGTCCAGGAATCACACAACCTTCAGGTTGCACCATTTAAATCTCTTCGTCCAAATCACCATTTAGAAAAGCAGTTTTAACATCCATTTAGTGAATAAAAAGTTTATAAATTGAGGCTAAAGCAATCAAAACTCGAATAGAAGCAATTCTTGTCACAAGAGCAAAGGTATCAAAATAATCAATGTTTTATTTTTGAGTAAAACCTTTAGCAACCAATCTAGTTTTGTATTTATCAATAGAACCATCAGGTTTGTATTTTCTTTTGAAAATTCACTTACATCTAATGAGTTTTGCTCCTGGAGGTAAATCAACCAAGGTCCAAGTTTTATTTTGATTAATAGAATCATTTTCAATTTTTATAGCTTCTTTCCAAAAAGGTGCATTAGGAGAAGAAACAACTTCAGAAAATGTAACAGGGTCATTTTCAACAAGATATGTATAAAAATCATTTCCAAAAGAGTTTTCTTTTCTTTGCCTTTTACTCCTTTTCAAATCCTCAACATTATTTTCAACTTCTTTTTGAACCACAGGGACATGAGAAACATTTTTAGATTTTAATGAAAAAATATGTTCAAAGAATTCAGCATTTTTGGTTTCAACAATAGTATTACAATCTAGCACATCACTTTTCAACACAAGAAACCTATAGGCTGCACTATGTTCAGCATAACCAATAAACATGCAATCAGATGTTTTAAAGCCTATTTTCCTTTTCTTAGGATCAGGGAGCATGACCTTAGCAAGACACCCCCACACTTTCAGATATTTAAGATTAGGTGAATAGCCTTTCCATAATTCATAAGGTGTCTTACCGGTTTTCTTATGAGGAATCTTATTTTGTAAATGACATGCAGATAAGATTGCTTCACCCCAAAGATTATCAGGTGCACCACTACTAACGAGTAAAGCATTCATCATATCTTTTAAGGTCCTATTTTTCCTTTTTGCTACTCCATTAGATTCTGGTGAATAAGGAGGAGTTATTTCGTGAATGATTCCTTCTTTCTCACTAAATTCATTAAACAAGGTATATTCACCACCTCTATCTGATCTAACTCTTTTAATCTTTTTATTTAATTGATTTTCTACTTCAGCTTTATATTCTAAGAACATGTCAAGGGCTTCATCTTTATGTCTAAGCAAGTAAACTTTAGTGTATCTTGAATAATCATCAATAAAAGTCACATAATACTTTTTACCTCCTCTAGTCATGATTTGTTTTAAGTCTCCCAAATTAGTATGAATTAGACTTAACAATTCAGTTTCCCTTTGAACAGATGTACATGTTTTCTTTGTTATTTTAGTTTCAGCACATATTTCACATTTATCAAATTCTGCCTTATTAATTCTAGAAATTAATCCAATACATTGCATTTTATTAAGATAGTTAATATTAACATGTCCTAATCTAGCATGCCACAAATCAACAGAGTCAATCAAGTAAGCAGAAGATGATGCATTCATATTTATTATTTCAGAAACATTGAGTACAAAAAGTCCCTGATTACAATAACCTTTCCCAACTAGCACATTATTCTTTGTCATAACAATCTGATCAGATTCGAATGACACTTTAACCCCAGCCTTTCCTAATAGAGCCACAGAAATTAAATTTGCTCTAATGTTAGGCACATGTAACACATCATTTAAAGCTAAGGTCTTGCCAGATGTGAGCTTGAGAAGAACTTTTCCTTTTCCAAGAACATTTGCAGCTCTAGAATCTCCAAGATAAACTTGTTCTTCTCCATCCCCTACAGAATTGAAGGAGGTAAAAGCATCTTTGTTAGCACAAATATGCCTGGTAGCACCTGAGTCTACCACCCCATTCTTTCACATTGGCCACAAGATTGGCTTGAGAAATGACCGCAGCAATAATGTCATCTCCTTCAACCAAGTTGACCTTTGGTTTAGGAGAGTTGTCATTTCTCACTCTCTTCCTACATTGAGGAGCATGATGACCTGGCTTTCCACAAACAAAACAGTTGCATTTTTTCTTAAAGGAAGGGTTAGAAACTTTAGGCTTGTAATCAGGTTTTTTATCGTACCTTTTATTGTTGATTTTTCCTTGCACCAAGTTGGCTTTTGAAGTCATCTCTTTTGCTTTGGCAGCCTTGAATTTCCTTCGATTAGTGTCTTCAATGATGATGTGAGTAATCAAGTCTGCCAGAGAAAGTTGTTTGTGCTTGTGTTTCAATTATTGCTTGTAATCCTTCCATGATTCAAGCAACTTCTCGATCAATCGACCAGCAACAAATTCTTCTTGCAAATTAATATTTTCGGCTCTCAAATCCTCCAACAACTTGTGATACTCGTTGATCTGCACCTTGATAACTTTTCCATCCGTCATCTCCCATCTATAGAAGTTGCCAATCATGAACCTCTGCTTGCCAACGTCTTCAACAGTGTATTTGAGGTTCATGGAGTCCCAAATTTGTTTGGCTTCCTTGTAAGAACAGTAGACATCGAAGAGATCATTAGAAAGAGTACTAATAATTGTATGTCTACAAACCTTGTTAGCATGCGTCCAAAATTCAAGTTATTTAGCATCTGCAGTTTGATCAGGTTTTGGATCTGTCAAGGCGACAGCGACTCCATGCATATCAAGCACCGAGAAAACACGTTCTTGCCATCTTTTGTAGTTCTGACCGTTAAAGACTTCAATCTTACTGATGTCTGGAAATGGCTTTGCATAATGCATGGACACAGTAGGGGGAGCACCAACAGGCAATGAAGGACTGGCGTTAGCAACAACAGGGGAATTGGTGTTAGCAGTAACAAGAGGACTGGCGTTGGTAGCAACAGGAGGACCGGCATTGTTGGCGGTTTCTATCGGTGCGAAAATAATCCTTAAGATTGTTGTCGCCGATAGATACAGAAACTGAAAATCAAAAATAACCTGAGGCGTGCTGCGATCGCACTGTCCTTAAGGATTATTTCACCGTTGGTGTAATCCTCCAGGATTCAACAGGCTCTTCTAGAATAACCAAGAAGCAAGAACAGCTTAGAAAGAAAAGAGAGGTTTTTTAACCCAGCAATACACGACAGAAGAAAAAGGAAAGAGAGGAGGAAGTAGTGCTTTGGAGCCTTTTATAGCTCTATATTTATAGGTGAAATTATAACGTTTAGAAAATCAAAAACGTAATCTGAATAAAATAAAATCAGTATAAAATCTGAGCGTATCAAAAGAGATCAGAATATTTGACTGTATCTTGTAAAGTAACGTTAAGCAAAATCTGGAAGAGGTCAACGCCAACAAATCTGAAGCTCATAGAGTTTTGGATGAATTAAAACACTAGTTCCAGATAAGAATAAAATACTAAAAATAGTTGATAAATAAAAATGTAAAAACTGGGCTTGGTCTCTTTTACTTCGCGTGCAGGGGGGCAAATCGTCACCTTACAACTGCAAATGGGCTTTCGGCCCATTTCTCGTGTGCGCGCGAGGCTCTCCTTTTTTGCTTGCTCTTTACAAGCCCATAAAACAATGTTGATATATAAAACCTTTTGAAGCCATTTATCTAGGGAATGTGGGATAAAAAGTTTTGTAGAAATATATAATTTATCCAACAATAAGTGCCATATGCCTGCAAAAGCAGAAGGATCTTAGAAGTTTTAGGCTTTCAGGACATCTCTAGTATTGCCAAATTCTTTATTCAGATGTTCCTGTCCTGCTACTAACTATTAAGATGTCTTTCAGGAATATCTTCTTTTTTTTTTTTGGTTTGGCCTAGGATGATAAGATCAGACATGTTTTAGATATTTAAAAAGTGGAAAGATCAAAACATTCCTCAATAAAATGGTTTTGTTAGGGTGGTCGCAAGAGATTAAGTTTTAAATTTTGAGTGTAAAGTATACGGGTTCAAAACAAAAAAATTTGTCTTAACAGTTGTTATTTTTTTTAAGAGAAATTAGATTTAAGGTTCGATTCTTTTGTACTGTCCTATGAACAAAAAAGGTACTTAGGTTCGAATTTCTATGGTTATGTAAATTTCAAAAAATTTGTAAGTGAAAGTTAAATAAATTTGTTAAACTTAGTAACAAGTTCATGGTATGTCCGAATTTTGAAGATGGAATAACCTCTCATACTTCTAAACTCTTTGTTAAAAGGAAAAAAAATCAGATTTTTTCTCTGAACAACTTCAGCTGTTGGTAGTGTTGTAGTTAGAAGGAACACACAGCAGTAAAACAACTTGAGACGTGCTGCAATCGCACTATCCTTAAGGATTATTTCACCAATAGATGTACTCCTCTAGGATTCAACAGGCTCTTCTAGGATTGCCCAGGTAACAGGAACAGCAAAGAAGGAAGATTAATTTTGAACCTAGCAAAAGAAAAAGAAGTAGTAGAGAGTGCTTCGAGTGAAGAATAAGAGAAAGTTACCAGGAGTTAAGAAGTTGTATTCTGTAGCCCTCTATTTATAGTAAAAAATGTGTGTAGAAAATCTATAGGAAATTGTAATAAAATCGTAATAAAATCATCACATAATATGGAGAAAATCAAGACAGGATTTTGACTAAATCTGAGAGAATATTTAATTAAATCTAAAATAAATCTTGTCAAAGTTTTAGAAAAACCAAAACACTAGTTTTTCAAATAAGGTTAAATACTTAAAATTAATTAAATAAAAAATAAATATAGTAAAAGTCTTTTTAGAAATATCAAGATATCCAACAATCCCCTACCTATTTCAAAAAGACTTTTGAAAGAAAAAATATTTTGCTAGGTTAATTATAAGTATAATGCTTCGTATCTAGTGTCTTTTGGACTTGAACCAAACCTAGAATAATAAAACTTATTTTACTGAGTAATTGGTGAAGGTTTTAGCTCCTTGAACCAATAACTCATTATTGTAAAATAGAGGTCTTATTAATCACACTATACTTTCACAATTCTTTACTGTTCGACGCCGTTTTGCTCTAATAAGCCATGCGCATGCTTGGTTATTTCATGAGTGCTCTAGAAATTAAGCCAAAATTTCATAGGAGCAGCCCCACTCCACACTCACATAGGTGTTTTCATTAGGTGTATACTGCAATGATATACACCACCCAGAAGCGATATAAAAAACATTAAGAGCCTTAGTTCATCCTCTTTAATTCATGCAATATAGCACTTACACACATCATAGGAATGGACAAATTTATTAGTGCTAGCAGGAATAATAGTGACTTGTTATTACCCATTAAACCTTATTCATGGGATCTCCAATCACAAAGGTTGGGTTACCATCACCATTATTCTCAAATTGGCTTAAGTTTCATTCCCCTCGATGTTTTAGAATTTTCTCCACAAAGGTTTAGTCAGAGGATTGGCCAAATTCACTTCTGACTTCACATAATAGACTGATATAATTCCATCATTTAGTAGTTGCTTAATCACATAATGTCTCAAATAAATGTGTTTATTTTTACCATTGAAAGTTTTGTTCTTTGCAATGGCTATTGCCACTTGGCAATCACAATACATATACACAAAATATGTTGGTTTTAAACCCAAAAGAATATTAGCTAAGAGGTTTCTCAACCACTCAGCCTCATTACCAGCCAATTCCATACCTACAAATTTCAATTCTATAATGGATTTAGCTATAATAGTGTTTTAGGCTAAGCTCCATGCAACAACACCCCTACCGAGGGTAAAAACATAACTACTAGTGAATTTTGTCTCATCTTAATCTGAAATCCAGTTAACATCACTGTATCTTTCAATACATCGAGAAATCCACTATAAAATACCATACTTCATGGTACCTCTCAAATATCTTATCATCATTAATCATCCTAGCAGCAGTGATCATCTAGTGGCTGAGGCACGTGTCTCGACTAGTTGTCGGACAACTCACAGACCTATATACGTATATATCAGTATCCATTGCTACACAGGTGGACTCCATGATGTATATACATATGCAGTCGCCTAAATGCCACACAAGCATAACACAATACCACACAAGCAGATCATTGTACCATATAGGCACATCATAATGCCACATAGGCACATAACAGCGCCATAAGTCTCAAGTATCAAAATCCATGCACAGACAACTTTAAAATAAAGTTTATATAGTCAAAGCTTACGTCGTATAAACACATGTAGTTTGAAAGCATTAGCATACATAAAACATGCTCTGAACAATTGTCACATAATACCAAAACACTTTAGTAAAGCTATCAAAGTAATCGCTTTCACATTGCATATAGATTGGATTTTATACTTTTGTAAAACAATATTAGAAAACACAAGCAAATTTCGATGCAAAGTTACATTCATGAAATGCATAATCATATTGACATACAATGCAGGCCTAACTAGCTCGTAGAGTCTGCCTAGAGTGATTTCTAACCTAAAATCAGCATTATAATGGTGTAATTATAATTATCCCTAGTGCCATAATCACATGACCTTTTAACCTGCATCATCATCCAATTTTAGCTGTATATAGTTATTTCATAAGATATTAATATTATTTCAATCACATTTACATCTAAGTGCCGATGCGAAGACCCCCACCATTACTATGATCCTCTAAGTATCCCATGAACATTTAAAAATTACTTCACTAAATATTCACAGTAAATCCACAATGTTCAAAACATCAAGCGATTATTAAATTATTAAATCTATGGATTTACCCATATTCATTTCATCACAATACCATTATTACTTATTAAATTCCATCATTTTGTAATCTATTCTCAGCATCTAAAACCTATGAAATTATTACATACTAAGTATTATCGGATCATAGGATTATATCCCAATTTTCACAAAATATAGTCATATATATTATTTTTATTTCGTTCATACCATAAATCAATTTAAATCATTGTATATATAATCCTCAAAGACATTTAAACTCTACAATTAAATCATGCAACTCTCAGTGATTTAATTTAACAATCTACAACCTAACATAAATGTATATTTCTTGCACCTTTTACCTCCATGATTGCGGCGGTCCCTAAAGTACGGTGCATCGCGGTAAGAAACATATTCAATGCTGCAAAATCTCTTGCCATGTGTCAGGCTTCTGCTTCTATTGAAACTCGTTTTTCAGAAAAGATTCCAAAATAATAGAGCAACTATGAGGCATTTTAGTTTTGGGATTTTAACGATGTTTTTGGGAAAATAATCCTTAAGATTGTTGTAGTTAGAAGGAACACACAGCAGTAAAACAACCTAAGACGTGCTGCAATCGCATTGTCCTGAAGGATTATTTCACCAACAGATGCAATCCTCCAGGATTCAACAGGCTCTTCTAGGATTGCATAGGTAACAGGAACAGCAAAGAAGGAAGATTAATTTTGAACCCAGCAAAAGAAAAAGAAGGAGTAGAAAGTGCTTTGAGTGAAGAATGAAAGAAAGTTGAAAACAGTTAAGAAGCTGTATTCTGTAGCCCTATATTTATAGTAAAAAATGGGTGTAGAAAATCTATAGGAAATCGTAATAAAATCAGCACATAATCTAGAGAAAATCAAGACAGGATTTTGACTAAATCTGAGATAATATTTAATTAAATCTAAAACAAATCTTGTCAAAGTTTTAGAAAAATCAAAACACTAGTTTTTCAAATAAGGTTAAATACTGAAAAATAATTAAATAAAAAATAAATATGGTAAAAGTCTTTTTAGAAATATCAAAATATCCAACAGGTAGAAAGGTGTCTTGCAATCTGCCGAATTTTGGAGTCAATCTGCTCTTCAATTGACAACAGAATAATAGATTGTAAACAGCAAGGCTTAATAGATTGTAAACAGCAAGGCTTCTTTATCCATATCTGAGATATATCCGCCAAAAGAGTAAAAAGTCAGAACAGGAAATCTAGACTCTTCTGCCAGAAAAAAAGATCTCTGGAGCAAATGTTATGAGGTTATGGATTTAGGGTTTCACGAGCACGTGCCTATCACATGTCGTTGATCTATTTCTCTGCTACTCTCTGGATAGAATTGCGTCCTATCACTACCCCAACAATCAAAACAATATATGCTGATTTTCCAAAAAAAGAAAGTGGGATCGACCATGACCAAGTCAAGAGTAGATATATTGGTTTAATTTCATCCAAAAAGGTAAGAAATAATTGACAAAAAAATGGGTGTTTTGCCAAGCAATACGAGGTGCAAACAAATCTTCTTTACTAAAAATGGTTTATATACTAAGCCTGTCAATGTATTAGAGTTTGATAATTTATTAATGAGCAAACCGAAAAATGTCAAGCCCTTAAAACCAAATACAAGTATTTTTTTTAATTTGCTCATAATTTTTTGACATTTTTTTAGTTTAAATGATGTGTCAAGCCTTAGTACATTAATAGTGTATAGCCTTTATATATTATCAGTGCATCATATATAAACATTACTTTTTTTTGTTACATGGGAAAGAATTAAAGATAATTACAAAACAAACCCATGTGGGAAAGACACACCCCACGCGTCTGCTTCAATCAACCTGTGGAGACTTAGTGGAGGCTCTTTTAGCTTTAAAAAATCAACTCGAAGATGAAAAGCTGATTTGGCTAGGTTATCAGCACAGAAATTGCTCTCTCGATAAGCATGATAGCGCTTAACCTTCTATGTTCTTTTAAGCAATAATCTGATGTCCTCAATAAGGCAACCGTGCAGATGTAGTTGCGTATTTGCCGATTTAATTGAGTCTAAAACCACCTAGGCATCAAGTTCAGCAACAACTTGCCTATGGCCTTCACTCTATGCAAGAAGCAAACCCAACTTTACTACTTGTAGCTCACCAACAACATTTGTACAGATACCCAAGTGAGCCTGAAACCCAGACAACCATTGACTAGTGGAAGATCGTATAAGACCACCTGCCCCCACTCTACTTGGATTACCTAAAGATGCACCATCAGTTTTTAATTTCACCCATTTATCTAGAGGCGACTGCCATTATATCAAGCCTGGTTTTGTTTTTGTCACCATTGTTTTAGCAAAAACTTCAACAATTTCCAAAGCACTCTTTCTAATATTCTGGACAAAGATATCAACATTGCGAAGCAACGATGTGTCTGAACCAAAAGAAAGGGAACAGTGCCTAGTCCAAAGCCTCCAAATGGAAGTGATGAACATACATTGCCATTCCTTCTTGCAATTCATTGGGAGGTTTAGATGGAGCAGACTTTTATCAATCTAATTATCTTCCGACCAACTAAAAAAATCATTCCAAAAATTGCTTGGCAATAGAGCTTTCAAACTACCATTGCAAATTGACAGTCCCTTAATACATGCAGAATGGTCTCCTCTTGTGATCCACATAACGAACAAACAGATGAGGATGCCAATTATTACTAAAAACATACAAGAAATGACAAAATGTCTATGATATTGCAAATTATTTCCCAAATGGTACATTGAATGCTTTTGTAGTCCACTGATTATGACAAAGAAAAATGGCATTCGAGTTTTTGAAATCCTTGCCATTGCTCAAAAACTCTTGTTCGTACGTAGGCATGACCGTACGAAGGGGAGGGAAATTCAAGTTTTGAATTTAATAACAATCGTCAGGCCAAGCCTTAATATTTGAAAAAAAATCTTTAATTTAAATGCTTCGTGCCTTCACTCTTAAGAGATAACATTTTACATTTGAGATTTAATCTTAGTACTTGTAACTGTTCTTTTATTCTCAAAATTCAACCCAAAAGAAAAACCAACCTCTTAATTTTTTTTTATCAAAAACGGTATTTTAACATTTAACTCAAAAGATTTGGTGAGACTTGAACCAGAGATCTCTTTACTCATTAAGGATCTCAGGACCTTTTTCTTGCTACTAAGCCAAGGTCTCATTGGCACCTCTTATTTTTTGAGGAACTGTCATTACTTTATCCTCAAATTTCAATCTCCTTTGTAAAAGAAAAACCGACCTCTTATATTTTTGACTAGCATAATTATCTTTGTTTCCTTTGTTGCCATATGGGACATTATATTTCATAACTAAAAAAATTCCATTGGCTACATTCCGGCTGCAACATTTTTTATTATTTAAAAAATATAAATTTTTTGAATTTTTTTAATAGTACGTGGATGTATACTTTCACTCGTAATTTTGAATTTGATCATTTTCAACAAATTATAATTGATTAACAAAGTATCTATATTCTTTCAAAAATTTTAACTATTATCTATTTATTTTATTGTATTTCCTATAATTATCTAAGCGTGATTGTTAATCTAATCAAATTTATTTTTTAATGAAAAATATTAATGTATTAAATTTATAAATTTAAATATGTTTGTAACAAAATTAAATATATGAGAAAAACAAACAAAATGAGCTAAGATATATATATATATATATATATATAATATATTATTATATATATTTTTTTTGTCTTCGGTTCATTGTTGCATGCCACGTGTTCTTTTTAAGACAAAAAGCAGTTGTTTTATTTGTTATTGCTTGCCACTTCTCTCGAATCTTCTCAAATCTTCTTCTTTCTTCATCTCTTCAGATTTTCTCTCTCACTCCCTGTTTCTTTTTTCTTTTTTTTTTTTCGATTTTGTGTTGAAACCATGTTACTCATCCACCAGTCTCTCATCTCATCTACCTGTTCCTTTCTTTTCCCTTTTTCTCATAATCAAAAAAAAAAAAAGAGAGGAGGAGGCTTTTCCCGATGATGAAATCTACTGTTGTTATTGTAGAGATAAGGGCTTTTACCCAATTTGCTTATTTCGTTACATTCTTAGAAGGACTTGGTAAAAAATATGTTTTGTTGTTTCATCAACTTGCTTTTATGATATGTTCTTAATTCTATGATGATTTTTTTTTTCATATTTCTGGAGGTACATTTGGTTTCTAACCTGAATGTGTACAACTAATGATCATTGAGGTTGAATTCATGAAACCCATTTCAAATTGAAGCTAGACATTAGAGAGTTTCTAGTTGCTTGTGTTAGTATATCTCCATAATTAGGGAAATAATTGTTTGGTTGACCAATTCCGGATATGGTCCATAATTTCACGGTGAATCTCAACTCAATATTTGGCTATTAAAACACGATTTTATGATGGTTAAAACGTGATTTTATTGCCATAATTAGCATGCCCTCGTCGTTAGTAATATAAGAGGGCTCCTTCCGGTCCCCAAGTACGTTAACCTAAAAAAACATACAAACACCATCTAGTGAGGTTATGAGTGCTTGGAATTTTGGAAGGTCTGTGATCGAACAAAGTAGACTGTCAGATTCGGCAATTGCTTCAACAGCAGAGTTACAGAGTGCAATGGCTGGAGGTTAGATCCTATCGCTTCCGCATTTTATTTGTTTAACATGTTTCATATTGTGTAGAAGCATGTTAGGCTTGTTTGATGTACTTACATTTGGCATCAGAGCCGTAGTTTAAACCTCTGTCTTGCTAGAGATTGTAGAAAAAAGCCATAAAAACCCATATTTTGAAACTTTAAGTCTCGGATTTCATAAAACTATTCTGTTTTCCTGTGATTTTGGTTCAAATACTTTAGATCTATTGTTGTAAAGCTCTAGGGATGAAAAATACATGAAAAACGAGACTGTTTGAAGGGTTTTGTGCCGGGTCGGGTCAAAAGACCCAAAATTCTGCAAAACACCCATTCGAGTGAAGAAGAAGCCTCGGAGCGTGAGTCACACGCGCCCGACAAGGGAAGAAAATGCGGGCGCGTGAGTCTCACGCGCCCGACAGGAGAGGAAATGCGGGCGTGAGTCTCACGCGCCCGATAGAGATAATGCGGGCGCGTGAGTCTCACGCGCGCCGCTGTTGTACAGTGCAGTGACACTGTGAAAAAAAAAAAAAACCTTTGGGCTTCGGGTTTGGGCAGTTTGGGTCCTTATTTGGTTAGTTTTGGGCCATTTATTTTGGGCTCTTTTGGTTGATTATTTGGGCCATATGGATTAAATAAAAGGGTATCATTGGTTTATTTAGACATTAAGGATTTATTTAATTTAAGTAAATTTAAATTATTTAATTTAGGAAATAATTATATTTTTTGATAGTTTTATATCAGATTTTCAATTCTGTAATTTTCATAATTTTATGATAATTAGATTATTTTCACAAAATTAATATAATTATGAAAACTTCTCATTATTTGGATTTTATGAGGATTTTTCTAAATTTGGAATTTTTATTAATGCTATAATTTTAAATTGAATAATTTTGTAGGAAAATTATCATAAAATTATGATTAAATTATGAAAATTTGATTTTGAAATGTGCATATGTGCTTATTTTGAATATGTATAATTTTGTTATTTTTTATACTAAAAGCACATGTAGCTAAGTTATTCATATTATTTGGAATTAAAATTGCCTTGTGTTAATTGCAATTTTTAAAATATGAATAAACTTAGAATTTTACCAATATGTCTAAGTGATTTATAGTTTATTTAATTAGGGCTTAGCCACAGCAACCTTAATTAAGTAAAATTATTTTGTAAAATCACATAATGATATTAGACATAAATTGTGATTAGTTATAAGGTTATAGTAAATTTTATCCCACAGGAATTTTTATTATAATTTTATAACTAATTAGGATAAAATATCAAATTAGTTTCTTAATTTACCCACAGGAATTAGGAAATGATATAATTTGATAGTTTTATCATTATGAAATAAATCTATTAGAATTAGAACTTTAGCCCACAGGCAAGTTTTATGTCTGAGATTCATTAATAAAATATGTTTACATTGGTAGACATAATTAAGTTTGCCTCAAAAATTCTAGATACATAAGCATGTTTATTTTCTATATGCAGTGTTTCCTCAGGCTAGTATTAACCTAGAAGTTCCCGAGCTGGATGGAGAGAACTACAAGGTTTGGAAGGAGAGGGTTCTCCTCCAATTAGGGTGCATGGATATAGACTATGCTATAAGGAAAGACGAGCCCGTATTGACTGAGACCAGCACTCCTGCTCAAGTAGCTTTACATGAACGTTGGGAGCGATCCAATCGCCTTAGTGTCATGTATATTAAGACAAAGATATCTGCTGGGATACGTGGTTCAGTCGAACAGCATACCAACGTTAGGACCTTACTGAAGGCCATAGATGATCAATTTGTCACTTCAGACAAAGCGTTGGCCAGCACCCTGATAATGAAGTTCTCATCGATGAGGCTCACCAGTGTCAAAGGAGTGCGTGAGCACATAATGACCATGAGAGATATAGCGGCCCAACTCAAGAAGCTAGAGGTGGAGATGTCTGAGTCTTTTCTTGTGCACTACATATTGAACACTCTACCAAAGCAGTACGGACCATTCAAGATATCCTATAACACACATAAGGATAAGTGGACCATCAATGAATTGATGACCATGTGTGTTCAAGAGGAGGGAAGACTGCTTATGGAATCGGGTGAGAGTGCATTTTTTGCAAGCCAAGGAAAGACCAAGGATCGAGCCAAGAACAAGGGAAAAGGTAAAATCCCTGCCCAAGCTGATATTAAGAAAGAGTCCAAGTGTTTCTTCTGTAAAAAGAAGGGACACATGAAGAAGGACTGTGCCAAGCTTCAGCAGTGGCTCGTTAAGAAAGGTAATCCACTCTCATATGTTTGTTTTGAATCAAATATGGTTGAGGTTAATCATAACACATGGTGGATTGATTCTGGATCTACAATTCACATTTCGACTTCCTTACAGGGTATGACAAACCTAAGGAAGCCAGTGGGAAATGAGGAGAGCATCTATTCAGGAAACAAGATGCGCTCGCGTGTTGAAGGCGTTGGAACATGCACTTTAGTTCTTAGGAGTGGTTTTGTTTTGCAATTGGAAAAGACCTTTTATATTCCTAGTTTTTCGAGAAATTTAATCTCTGTTTCTAGGCTGGTACCTTATGGATATTCCTTTCAATTTTCAAATAAATCAGTATTGATATATTTTAAGTGTGATATTGTTGGGAATGGTACCTTATGTGATGGTCTTTTCTCTATTGATTTGCAAAATGACACTGCTCATAACGCCTTGCATGTTCAAACTGGTACTAAAAGATGTGTTATGAATGAGGACTCCTCTACGTTATGGCACCGGAGATTAGGTCATATCTCCATAAATAGAATTAAGAGATTGGTAAATGACGGAATACTTAGTACTCTCGATTTTACTGATTTCGACACTTGTGTGGATTGCATTAAGGGTAAGCAAACCAACAAGTCTAAGAAAGGTGCCAATAGGAGTTCAACCATATTAGAGATCATACATTCTGACATATGTTGTCCAGACATTGAAGCATATGGTCAGAAATACTTCATCACCTTTATTGATGATTACTCGAGGTTTATGTATCTCTACATGCTTCATAACAAGAGCGAAGCATTAGATGCCTTTAAAATCTTTAAGGCTGAAGTAGAGAAACAATGTGGAAAACCCATAAAGATAGTAAGAATTGATAGAGGTGGGGAGTATTACGGTAGATACACTGAAGATGGACAAGCACCTGGACCATTTGCGAAGTTCCTTCAAGAAAATGGGATTGTTGCCCAATATACCATGCCTGGTTCACCGGATCAGAATGGTGTTGCAGAAAGAAGGAACCGAACTTTGATGGAAATGGTGCGTAGTATGCTTAGCAACTCGAAGTTGCCTAAGTCCTTGTGGATTGAAGCTCTTAAAACGGCAGCGTATATATTGAACCGGGTTCCAACCAAGGCTGTTCCAAAGACGCCTTTTGAATTATTCAAAGGTTGGAAACCGAGTTTGCGTCATATGCGCGTTTGGGGATGCCCTTCTGAGATAAGAGTTTACAACCCACAGGAAAAGAAACTGGATCCTAGGACCATAAGTGGGTATTTCATTGGATATGCCGAACGGTCCAAAGGCTACAGATTCTATTGTCCATCTCATAGCACTAGATTTGTGGAATCAAGGAACGCCAAGTTTCTTGAAAATGACTTAGTTAGTGGGAGCGATCAATCTCAAGACCTAGTTTCTGTGAGAGATCAACCCTCTACCTCGAGTCAAGGATTGGTTATCATGAACAATGTCCCTTCAGTACAACTGGACATTGAACAACCAATCGTTGAAGATCCACAAGTAGTTGATAACTTACCA
The DNA here is from genome assembly GCA_031772115.1 of Heritiera littoralis. Lineage (NCBI taxonomy): Eukaryota > Viridiplantae > Streptophyta > Magnoliopsida > Malvales > Malvaceae > Heritiera > Heritiera littoralis. The sequence goes on from JAPDPK010000023.1 coordinate 6,800,666, forward strand.
GTAGACGAGGCTCCTCTGGATACACCAGAATTGAGTGAGCAACCAGTTGAACAACATGATCCTTCGGAGAATGTTGAACCAACATTAAGAAGGTCTACTAGGGAAAGGAAAACAGCTATTCCTAGCGATTATATTGTGTATCTACAAGAGTATGATTTCAATATTGGGCCCGTTAATGATCCAGAGACGTTTTCACAAGCCATGAACAGCAAAGAATCAAAACTTTGGTTCGATGCTATGAAGGATGAGATGGATTCGATGGCATCTAATGGAGTATGGGATCTTGTCGAGTTGCCTAATGGGGCCAGGGCTATAGGCTGTAAATGGGTCTTTAAGACCAAAACTGACTCATTAGGCAACATTGAACGTTATAAGGCAAGACTCGTAGCCAAAGGATTCACTCAAAAGGAGGGAATCGATTACAAGGAGACCTTCTCTCCTGTATCTAAGAAAGATTCTCTTCGCATCATAATGGCGCTTGTTGCACATTTTGACTTAGAGTTGCAACAAATGGATGTGAAAACGGCATTTCTCAATGGTGATCTAGAGGAAGAGGTTTACATGAAACAACCTGAAGGTTTTTCCTCTAGTAATGGTGAGCATTTGGTCTGTAAGCTCAAGAAATCCATATATGGGTTGAAACAAGCTTCCCGCCAATGGTATCTAAAATTCCATGAAGTCATCTCTTCATTTGGTTTCGTTGAGAACATCATGGATCAATGCATATACCAGAAGGTCAGTGGGAGCAAGATTTGTTTCCTTGTGCTATATGTGGATGATATTCTGCTTGCAACCAATGATAAGGGGATGCTACGTGAGGTGAAACAATTTCTTTCTGAGAACTTTGATATGAAGGATATGGGCGATGCATCTTATGTCATTGGCATTAAGATCCATAGAGACAGACATAGAGGTATATTAGGTCTGTCACAAGAAGCCTATATCAATAAAGTCTTGGAAAGATTCAGAATGAAAGATTGTTCACCAAGCCCAGCTCCCATTGTGAAGGGTGACAGGTTCAATTTGAGCCAGTGCCCGAAAAATGATCTTAAGCGGGAACAGATGAAGAACATTCCATATGCCTCAGCTGTTGGAAGCATTATGTATGCACAGGTCTGTACCAGGCCTGATATTGCTTTTGCTGTGGGAGTGTTGGGTAGATACCAAAGTGACCCGGGGATGGACCACTGGAGAGCTGCGAAGAAGGTGCTTAGATATTTTCAAGGCACTAAGGATTACATGCTTATGTATAGACGGACTGATGAGTTGGAGGTGATTGGCTACTCAGACTCAGACTTTGCTGGCTGTGTTGATACCCGGAAATCAACATCCGGTTATATCTTCATGCTTGCCGGTGGAGCTGTTTCATGGAAGAGTGCTAAGCAGACACTGACTGCCACTTCCACTATGGAGGCCGAGTTCGTTTCCTGTTTTGAGGCTACCTCACATGGTGTATGGCTTAAGAGTTTCATTGGTGGGCTTAAAGTTGTTGACTCCATATCTAAGCCATTGAGGATATATTGTGACAATTCAGCTGCGGTATTCATGGCTAAGAACAATAAGAGTGGAAGTCGAAGTAAGCATATCGACATTAAGTACTTAGCCATTAGAGAACGTGTTAGAGATAAAAGAGTGGTCATTGAACACGTTAGCACTGAATTGATGTTAGCTGATCCTTTGACTAAGGGCATGCCACCATTTAAATTTAAGGATCATGTAGAGAGAATGGGACTTGGTCCCACATTTTGATTGTAATTGAAACTCTTATTAATACTATGATGTTTCTCATTTTGATTTGTATACACTAAAGTTTTATTTGAGAAATATCCTTGTTGTTTGGACCGAGAATAAACATAAGGTTTATTCATTAAGTAAAAATGGGTGGATTTAGAAGCATTTTACATAGTAATACATGGAAGATAATACTCACCATTTGAGGAACTATCGCCATGATTCATGTGATTTGTTTCTTCTATAAGTGAAATATATGGACCAAGTGGGAGAATGTTAGTATATCTCCATAATTAGGGAAATAATTGTTTGGTTGACCAATTCCGGATATGGTCCATAATTTCACGGTGAATCTCAACTCAATATTTGGCTATTAAAACACGATTTTATGATGGTTAAAACGTGATTTTATTGCCATAATTAGCATGCCCTCGTTAGTAATATAAGAGGGCTCCTTCCGGTCCCCAAGTACGTTAACCTAAAAAACATACAAACACCATCTAGTGAGGTTATGAGTGCTTGGAAGATTTGGAAGGTCTGTGATCGACACAAAGTAGACTGTCAGATTCGGCAATTGCTTCAACAGCAGAGTTACAGAGTGCAATGGCTGGAGGTTAGATCCTATCGCTTCCGCATTTTATTTGTTTAACATGTTTCATATTGTGTAGAAGCATGTTAGGCTTGTTTGATGTACTTACAGCTTGCTGAGAAAAACTGTGAGAAAATTACAGTGTTGACTAATTGAGTAAAAATGTGGGTATATTTAGAAATTCTCGTGAACTTGATTGGAGATCACATTGACTATGAAGGATACTTAGTGTTGCGATGGCAATCCGGCAAGACACGATTGTGGCTATTCGAAAGCATGATGAAGGGGAGGCTAAAAAGCTTCTCCGAATTGCTAATGTCAATGATAAGTACACTATCTGTACTTATCCTGTTGATCCTAACCAGGTTTATGAATTTTTCTACCTTTATCAATGTGTTAACCTTATGGTTTTCTTCCATTTATAGCTATCGAGTTGGTTATGTAACTTGGTAAATGTTCCTATGGGAGTTTATATGTTTATCTTCTATTTCCTGATTGTATTAGTTCCTGCAACATGCAAAAATGTTGTTTTTCTTCTTTCTATGGGTCTTCTGTCTTAAGAATTGCTGACTTTGAGTCAAAAATATTGGACATTGTTTATTCTTCAGGAAATTGACTTGAAGAATCATCGATGGGGCCACTATTTCAGTTGTGGGTAAGATATTGAATTCTTTTGCTTCCCTACATCTAATTTGAAGTTAGGTTCATTGCAAACAGATAAGCGAGTTTTCTTTAGTGTCATAGGTCTATTGAATATGTTCCTTATTCAATTTTCTGATTTTTGATTATATATAAAAGCCACCAAATACTTATTTTGATGTTGTTGTTTCTCTTTTTTCTTCAAAATTTCTTATCTGTAACCAATTATCATCCATAAGCAATTTTTTATTTTTTATGTTTTTAAGCATGGATTCTGTATCGTTCTTTGTATAAATCAACTTGGTACTGATGGCTACTATAATGGCTATGATTTTTGTATTGTATCACTGTAGAATGGTGGGTAGCATATGAACCATAACATTGTTGTTTCTATGTGCATTTGTGAACACACGTTTCCTTAATTAGGCAGTTCCTTTTTCTTTTTTAATCACCTAGACTTGACACTGTTATTATTTTTTGATTGCCACTCTTCCGAAACTCTTCCTCTGCTCCTTTAGTCAGGACTCAAGATGGATTTAATGCCTGCTTCTTGCATTTGGCATGGTTCAAGCTACATATATGAGTGAGTTCTCAATCCTTTGATATGTAAAGTGAAATTACTTTGTGTATGGAGTTAGGGATGAAGTTATTGACATGTTTATATTATTTATCTGGTATTAAAATAATTCTTTATTGATTTGAGATTTTACGTTTGTGTAATTTTTGCGACTATAGCTAATACAACTTAATTTAAGTTTTCTATTTTCTTATCTACTGCTCTAATTTTTTTTTGATTGGATCTACTGCTCTAATATTAAACTATACAATTATTTATGATGTAATGAATCATTCCATATGTTTCATAAATGACTTGGAGTTGATTTTCTAGATTTCCTGAAAATAGCTGCAGCGAAATAATTATTTTTAATTTTTCCTCCAATTAAATTGGTTCTCTAACAATCCAATTTCGCTTGTCAGATTTTTTTTTGTTAGCAAGGTAACTACATATCTTTTTCTATTTTATTGTAATTTTAAGGAAATTGCAGTAGGTTATTACACGTTGGGCTTCATTTAAAGTGAGCCTAAAGGTATATGTGGAGGTATTAGCTGTATTTTAATAAGTAACAAGAAGAAGATTAATTTGATAATGGCTTCATAGATGTTTGAAGCATATATATTGAATGCACTGGGATCGGTTCTTCTCATAGGTCATATGCTTTTTGTTCAAATAAAAAATTTTCCACATTTGATGAGGTAAGATAATCAATACCTTGATTGGTTTTTCTTGACCCTGAGCTTCTTTTTGGCTTTTCATGACATTATCCAAGTGTGTGATTTCTTGAATGCAGGAGAAGAATGATTTTTGGAGTGATTGCATCTAATAAAAAGGCATGATGGAAATATGATAGCACTGGAGAAAAGACTGTAAAAGGAACTCAGGGTCAAGAAAAAGAATTTTGTCCCGCAGCATTGCCTGTGATTTTATTGAGCATAGTTCTCTTTGGGTTAGTCAGCTGTAACTTCGAACTGAGCATTTGATCCTTAGACAAAACCTAAAAGCTTGACATTCATTTAGCCATGAATTGAATTTCCAGTGTATTATATTTTAATGCGGACTTAAAATTTAAGTATACTTTTCAATATATTACACAAATGAATTTTGGCTAAACATGCTAGAATATTGAAGTAATTTGTGTCCTTTTACAATGCATTAGAATCAAGCAAGAGAAAGCTTTGTAGGTAACAATTCAATTGTTTGCAAGAATTTTTTTAAGTTTTGGTTATACTTTATTTGTCCATGACATAAAGAAAACCAAAGCTTTTAAATTTGATATTCACTTGGAAAATTCTTTTTTCTTAGATTTATGCTCTATTCAACTTAGTCACCTATTCATTTGTTGTGAATTTTCAAGCTATATGCACTTTGAATATAATTTATAGAGTTTCATAAGTCAAAAGATAAATTTCAGCTTGCTATTCTCTTTTTATGAATTTATCTATTTAATCCCCGATCTTTGAACTTGAATTGCATGTGAGTGTAAATTTTTGACAACTTTAGTAAGTCAATTGTTCATGGACTAAATAACAAGGTAAAATCCTTATGTAAATAGGATGGATATGGTTGTTTAATGTTGGTGCTTCAATTCAAAATAATCTAATCCTGCCGCTTAATTACTTACTTGCTCACCTTTTCTTTTAATTAATGATTGCTTTAATAAGTCAACTTTACATTTATCATCTTTCATAAAGCACAATATTTTTTAGATATTAATAAAAAATATATACAATCAAAACCCTATTCTTTGCAGTTGTTGTATTTGTGGTCAGGCTAATTAAAGTTCCAAATTATGTTCATTAGTTTTGTATGGTTTGCAGGTAAGACAATTGAAAGTGATCAGATTTCTTATAACTTTCTTTTTTGTAACTCATCTGCAGCGGGATATCTTTTGGCATCTGAATCCTCATTAAGTTGCTCTGGATTTTGTTTGTAGTATCATATAGACAAGTTTGTAGAGGCTCATATGCATTATAATGAATGGGACATCAACTTTTATCTTCAATATATTTTTTATAGCTTATTTGGCTTTTATTTAAATTTAGCACACTATACACGTAAAAAAAAAACTCACTAAGCATCAATAGAATATCTTTTTGAATAAATTTGTTAATTTTTTAACATTAGATAATATTATTTTAAATATTTATTACTAATTCATTAAAATAAAATGGAACCCGAGCGAAGCTGGGTAACTTTTCTAGTGTGTGTATGTGTGTATGTGTGTGTGTGTATATATATATATATATATATATATATATAGTATATATATATATCAAACAATTGGTTTCAATCCAATCAAAGAATTTCAGAGCATAACTGATGGGTTAACTACATCTGGGTCGGATCATGAGATTGTGCCGTGGGTTTAACAGTTAAATCAATTACATTTTTTTAATATAATTTTAAAATTTTATGATTATAGTTAGAATAAAATACAAAATAATAACTTTATTTGAATGAAATAGAAGGTCAATCCATTTGCCAATAAATCGTTTGCTTAGTGACAAAGAAGGGGTTTTGGGATTTTAAAGTCATATGCCCAAGTCTTTACATCATGTGTATATTTGAGTTTTGTCTAGTTAAAGTGATTTTCACAATTACTAGTTCAATGAATGTAATATATTGATTATGATAGTAACTTTTAATAAAAATGTACTACTAAAAAAATATTAATCAATTTTATTTTAAATGTCGAGATCTTAAAACCAAAATTTGAGCTTTTGTTAGTGTTTATTTATTTTGTTTATTTTTGTCAAAAAAAAAAATAACTCTTCAAATATAAACAAAACAATCTAAGGAGAATTAATATTTTTTTTTTTATTTAAGAAAAGAAGTATTTGATATATGGTCAGTGGAGTTTTAGATTTGTTAAGGAAAAATATTGTCAATTGAAGTGTTCTTCGGTGTAGCTCATGAACTAAATTTGCATAGCAAAAAACAAGGTCAAATGGTGTTGGAGTTGAGACTTCGAGGTACGCTTCGATGTTCAAGTTAATATATGTCAAAATAAAAGAGAGAGAGAGAGAGTAATAGAGAGAGTTTGGGATTAGAGTAGAAAGTAAAGCCAAGGGTTGGAAGTATGAGGAAGAGTTTGCTTTATGTGTGTCATTAGCTTCCATCTTATACCTGTTGGGCATGGGCTTAAAATTTAACCTATTGTATTCTGGGCCTATTATATTTTTGGGCTTAACAATTGCCCCCAGGCACGAGGGCAAGTATAAAGTGTTCGCCTGAGAGCCTAATATATGGGATGGTCTCGAGTGAGTGGAGTAGACGAGGGTCTTTGTTACATGTTCTCTATGAAGCATGCCTGGTAGATACATCACTAGGGCGACATGTAATATGCTCTGAGGAGAGCATCTTTTTTTTTTTTTGTCATAGTGCACCGTAATAGGAGTGCTTTGTTTCGTTCCCTTGATTATTGATGAGTAGAGAGGTGCACTCCATGCAGGGCTGCTTTGTTTTTGTTAAAATGCACTCTAATGAGAGCTGCTTATTTGTTTGCCGAGTCTTGGGAGACCAGAGTGGTTGGTAGTCCATTGTATGATTTATATGGAGCATTTATTTGTGAAGGAATCGCTTGGGCGATAGGGAAAATATGGTGCTTGAGAATTGTGGTTTGCTCATGTGTATATTTAGTAAGGCAGTAGATTTAGTTTGCTTTGGGGAGGTGGCTTTCTGTGTTGAGAAGGTGCATTCTTAAAGTATCTTGACTTTTGCCAAATCATGGGGGCGAAAAGAGAGATGTCACTTCAAGAGACTCTGGTCCTACATCCTAGTTGCCAGTGTATGATGGCGGGCACTTTGGTTGACATTTCCTAATTGCTGTTGTATGAGCCTGTTGAGGAGGAGCTTTTAAGGCTTGTGGATTTTAGGTTATAAGGCCTTAGTTAATTATAGTATAACAATTACCTCCAAGGGCAAGGGCAAACATAAAGTGTTCGTCTGAAAGCTTAATTTGATTAAAAGCTCTTCGCTGGCGAGTAGAGTACTTTTAAAGTGAATTATTCAGTGGGAAAGTAGACTTCGATAAACTCATGGAGCATGTAATACACCTTTGACGTGTTCGCTTGGGCAATTGCAAGATGCAGTGTTCAAGAATGTTTTGCTGACTTATGCATTCGCTAGGTGGGGTAAAAGGTGAGTTGTGCTCTGAAGGAAGCAACTTGCTTATTCGTCGAGCTTGGTTGAAAAGTAATGTGTACACCTATTCAAAGGTGGCTTAGGTGTTCCCCAGGTAAGGCGAGAGGTTAGGAGCGCTTTGAAAGGAGTGGCTTGTTTGTTCACTGAGCCTAGGCGAAAAGTAATATGCATGCCTATTCAATGGCGGCTTATATGTTTGCCAAGTGAGGCGGGAAGCGAAGCTGATCAAATTGAGTTGAGAAAGGATAGTTTGTGTATTCACTTGATTGGGTGAGAAGGTAACTTGTAATACATGGTTTGTGCTGTACAAGGTACCTGCGAAGTGTAGGGTTAATGCAACGGTTGAGCTAGCTAAGACTTGGCGAGCAATATTAGCAGCCCACGAGTAGTGGGGCTTTTGCAGTATAATGTGCCCGCGAGGCGCAGGGCTTACAAGGGCTCGAGCCTTTTGAGAAGTATGGAGATGAGCTTCGACCAATGATTTGACGAGTAGAAATATATGTGGTTCAAACCAATTGTTGCTCTAGGTGAGCAAAAAACTTATAAGACAAGAGCAGGAGTTGTTTGGTTTGCTCTCCAGGTCGCAGAGTTGTAGGGCCAAAGTTAGAAGAGACGCTTATAAGATCAGAGCTTATCAAGACTCATGTGATGCTAGGCATCTGCCAGTTGAGAGTTTATGCGAGACAGATTGCCAACAATGACAAACGGTCATTCCCTCTTTGGTAAGTATCGGGATTTATTACGTGTAGATTTGTTGCAAGTGTTACAACTGACAAATTGGGTATTCACCTAGGGCTATTAGTAAAAAGCTGGAGCTTTATAGATTGAAAATGTGACATATACCTCTTGATAAATATTAAAAATATTAAAACATTTTACTATCATATTAAAACTCTAATCTGTTTAATAATATGAAATAACACGGAAAAGATTTCAAAGGCATTGTCACAAATAACGGGGTACAGACCATATCTCTTCGGAACGCCAGGAGGCAAAGAGGCAAGAGCCATTATTAACATTACAAAATATAAAGGCAGAAAAAATGAGAAAAGGAGTTCGATAATAATCGATGTTTTGCTTTACAGGTAAATGCTTGCCATATATAACACTTTCCATAATTGCATGTGATAGTTAAAATATATGTAGCCCGACATGCTACATTGCTATCATTAAAATAAAAATTTATGGTCAAATCTCTTACCTTGCTATCATTAAAATATATGTTGTCACACTACCCAATTATGTCATCATTAAAGAGAAGAAATGTTTTACTCTATCTTATTTTCAATTATTATTGTTATTATTATTATTAATAAGTAGAATGATAAAGAGCAGTTGTTTGTGTTTTTTTGGTCAAATCACTCGAAAACATATAAATACTATATTAATGTATGTGAAATAAAAAATAATTAATTATACAAAGAGATTAAAAGAAAAATCAAAATTAGAGTTATTTAAATTAAAAAAAAAAGAAAAAAAAATAAGCAGATTGTTGTACAGTTATTTAAATATTGGATAAAATTAAACATTACAATAAATTTAAAAAATATTTAAATCCACTTCTTACTTCTAAGCAATGCTAAATGACTTAGATGTTTTATACACATCTTCTGTTGTTTTTTTTTTTTACTTTACTTTTGAATAATTTTTTTGCTTAAGTTGGTGTTTAGTTAACTCGTGACATAAACTCAATTAGAATTTTTATAATAAAATAGATATATTTATAGTTTATTTTTTAATTTAGAGGATTAGTTAAAACTAAATCTTATTTCGATAATTTAAGCTTGTGCTTTTATGCAAATTTAGCAGCATATAAATCCATTTTTAATGATTTAAGTTGCACACATAAGTAAAAATTGGTGGACTTACCATATTTTTCAAACTAAAGCCCATCAGTGAGCCCAAAGTAACTATTTGGGAAACAATGGAGTCAGCCCAAGTTTAACAGGGCAAGGATTGGGCTAAGTCATTCGGTGTAAACCCGGTGATATCCGCGCCCGCCCGTTTGCCTCCTTGTAATATCAACGTGGCAACACTTGGACTCTCAAGTTGCATTGCGAAATACAACTCAAGGGTGACGAAATCAAATCCTCAGCTTTGAATGATGATACTTCATTTCCTGCTTTCTCCACTTTTGTTACATCCAGAGCACTGCAGCTATTTCCCGATCGGGTTTTTCTCTCTCCTCGATGGCCTCTGCCACCGTCGATCACCATCACAACCACCTCCACGTCGAATCTATTCCTGTCGTAGACCTCCGACTTCTCTCTCAACCCGAACTCCTCTCCCTCTCCTTGTGCTCCTCCTCTGCTTCCCCTTCCCCTTTCCCTTCCAATGCCGAAACCGAACTTTTCACTCCCAAAATTGACCGTTCCGTTTTCAACGAATCCGCCGGTAGCCGCAAACAGACCTTTTACCGCCTCCGCTTCGCTGCCCCAGGCAGCCACTTACTCCACCATCATTCCTCGCCTTCTTCTAAACCCTTCTCTTCTCGCTTTCTACACCTTGACCCCGAACCTCTCGACGAAGAAAGCTCTAAGATCCTCTCTCTACTAAAATCACTTTTCAGCATCGATGAGTCGCTGACTGTTAACACCAACGAAAACCAACCGTACGATGATAAGGATCTTGTGCAGGTTCAAATCGAGTATCCAAAAGGGAATTCGGTTTTGCAGAATATTCCGGTCGGTATTGTTAGTAGTAGTGTAGGAAAAAGGAAGCGAGGGAGGCCGAGGAGGGACGAGAAGGATAATTGGCTGATCAAGAGCGAGAGTTTAGTAGTAGAGGAATATAAAGAAGCGGCTGCATTTGATAGGGTGACTGAGACGACGAATGCCGTTAATATTAGCAGTTCTAGTGAAGGGAAGAGGAGGAGAGGGCGGCCACGTAGGGAGGAGAGTGAAAGTAGAGTGATTGGGAACGAGGAAAAGAAAGTTGAGAGCGAAATTGAGATGGTAGCATTGGAGAATGTGGAGGCCATTTTGGGAATTGAAGAAGAGTTGAGGAGGCGAACGGAGGGGATGAGGACAGAGGCGGAATTGTTGGAGTTTATGGGGGGTTTAGAAGGGAAATGGGCGAGTAAGAGCCAGAAGAAGAGGATTGTCAATGCGGGTGGTTTTGGGGATGTGCTTCCCGAAGGGTGGAAGCTTATGCTTTTTGTGAAGAGGAGAGCCACCCATTTTTGGTTAGCTTGTAGCCGATATATAAGGTTTTCCTTCTTTTTTTTTCATTTTAATATTCTTGTTAGTGATAATGTGTAGATTTTATACCAATGTTGTTTACATTTTCTAGATATAAGTTATAATATATATATATATATTTATAAATAATATTCTGCATGAATCATAGTATGCCTATATCTGAAGTTGTTTCTCTCCGGCAATTTTTATTTAAACTTTATTTCTTTTGTTTCTGTGGTAGAGAATAATCTAGAGTCTCTGCTCTGAAATGTCATTGTTTTATCAAATTGTGGGGTTAGTTTTGAATAATATTTTTTGTGAATTTTAATGCAATGCTCTTGAGTGTATAGACTGTAGAGTATGAGATATTTGCTTATTCTGTTGAATACATCCAAACCTGATAAGAGAGATTTTAGAGCCCTTGGAAACTTATTAACCAGGAAGGAACTATATTACGTCAGACGCCAGTCATTGGAATTGTGTTGCTGCAGATAAACTAGATTGTCTGTGTCATTTCAACTTGTAACATTAATATTCAAATGTTCATTGCCTGTATGTTTGTTCATATTTGTTAATTTGAAATAACATATTTGTTAATTTAGTAGTTATTTCATGACATGTTGGATTTTGAATTTTTTGCCATTGTTACATATTTTTTTTAGTGTAGTTCCCTAACCCTCCTTCCCTAGGCCTAACCGCCCCCCCCCCCCCCCCCCCCCCCCCCCCAAAAAAAAAAAAAGAGGGGCAAAGAAACAAAAAGAGATAGAGACTGAAGGGAGGTGGGATTCTAGAAATTTATTGATTTTGATGTTTATTTATTTTTCATTTTTTTAAAATATTTTGTTGGTCATGTCATTCTTACACTCTCTTCCCTAATTCGCTACTATCCAGCCCTAATGGGCAACAGTTTGTGTCCTGCAAAGAGGTTTCTTCATACTTGCTGTCCTTTGGTGGACTTAAAGATTCAAACCTGGAAACTTCAAGTCACACTGGCTTTGGCAATGGTTTTGGTGTCAAACCAACACCTGGAAATGTAAGTTACCTGATTATGTTTGTATTTATCATTTACACTTCATCTCCACCTGATAATGCTCATTGATGACGAGAATGTTAAATGCGTACACAGCTGCCGATTACATGTATATCATCTGGACATGAGAAACGAGATCCCTTACTAAGAATGGGGAGTCCAAGCGAAGTCCAGAGAGCTGAAACAATAAAATGCCACAAATGCACCATGACTTTTAATCAGCAAGATGATTTTATATGCCATCTGTTATCGTCTCACCAAGGGACAGCAAAAAGTTCTGGGCATGGTACCTCAACCAATCAGGAGGTGACAATCAAAAATGGAAAATATGAGTGCCAGTTTTGTCATGAACTGTTTGAAGAAAAAAATTACTACAGTAGCCATATTGGGATCCACATGAAGAACAATATGAAGAAGGTTGAAGGTTCAGTTGAAGTGTTAACTATGCAAAACAGCATTCAGCCATTCAATTCCCCTGGAAACTTTGAAAGAAGGCCTGGTTTTCCATGTAGTGAAGCTAACGAAAATGCTCTGCTCAAAACATATATTGATAAATACAGTCATGAATGTAATTTGTTGTCTCATGATGAACAGGATAAGGTTATTAGGAAAGAAAAACCATTAGCTGACAAAAACTTCGATGAACAAAATAAATTCTGTATCATAACTGATAATAAAGGGGAGGTCACTGATAATTCTGCTACTGCTGCTGATCTTAATGTTTGTCTGGGTTCTGAAGAAGTCTTGTTTACTGCTGCCAAAAATAGGATTTCTCAATCCTCAGATGAAACAGATGTTCGATTTGCCCATAACTCAATGGAGGTGAAGAAGAGAGAGATGGCTCCAAACACTAGATTACCTGCTCCAAATGCTAGGGGAATTATGTTTAGTGATGAAAATATTGAGGATAGACATTTTACTAGCTTTACAAAAGGGATGGAAACTGATTGGAAGGATAAAATTACAGGGAATGATCCCAAAACTGGTTGTGCCAATCCTTGCCCAGTGCCAGGTAATGTCACAATTGATTTTGTGCAGGGAAAGTACACTGAAGGTTGTTCATTCATACCTTCCAGCTACAAACAAAGAGGTAATCTTCTAGATCATGTGAAAGGGGCTTCTGTTACAATAGATTCTGCAAAGGAAAGAGGTTGCGGATTTGGCTTAACTTCATCTAAAGATGATCAAACATGTGTCATCGACAATAATTTGATTCTTTTCTCCACTGGCGCATTGGATGATCCAGAATCTGTTGTCGTCAATGAATCGGGGAATAATGACTCTACTATTGGTTTTCAAAGCAATATTTGTATAAAGAAACCCTCACAAGAGGACAGAGAAGATGCATTGCTTACTTTACATGGAAGGGAGCAAACCTTTCTTTCTGACAATAATGCATTTAAGTTTTCTAGCCGGACAATTGAGTTGTCTGAACGTGATGAAGCCCAAAAGTCTAGTGGATTAATTCAAGGTGTGAACAGGCATGACAGTGGATTGGATGCTAACATCCTGGCTAGTGCCAAGCATGAAAGAACTAAAGATCATCCATTCATTCCTTCTTCATATAGGAAAACATTTACTTCCACACGGCGGAGAGTAAGCAGGATAAAAAGTCTGGGAGCAATGAACATGTACAAAATTCTTATCAGCAAAACAGTAACTATGAAACTAGTATGAACAAGTTTTCCTTCATTACAACAGATGAGCCCAAACACAAAGCGGAAAGCTCGTTGATTGGCAATGCTCATGCCAGAATGGGAACATTTGCTCTGACAGGCATTGGGCAGGAAAGTTGTTCCCCGCTTTTTTCTGGGAATGGGAAGAAATTTGCTGGCAAAAATAATGTACCTGGTATTAGCAGTGGTGTTCATGAACCAAGGCAAAATAAAGGTGCTTTTGAGGATTTTTTCTGTCTATCTGGTAGTGAGCAAACACATGTTACAAATGATTTGAACATGGTTTATGCAGGCATAGCTGATGATGGGTCAAAGTTAGAGGATTTTGAAAATGCAAGGAATAATGAAATAATGATTGGTTATAACAGTCATGCCCGACCTAATGAGGATTCCATGACCGGACTCACATGGAAAAGTGATGAAGGAAGTGTCCTGCTGAGTGGTTTAGCTGATACTTCATCTCAATTGTTGCAATCATCTGGTTATTATCCAACATTTGACCTGATGCCACGTAAGGTACAGACATAAGCACTCTTTTAAGCTATGATATAATGCAGAAAAGAGTGAAAACTGTTATTATACTTGACAAAATGATATGTTATAAGTGTCAAGGATTATTATGCTTAGATTGCTAATTTTTCCAAGATGTGGGATATCGTTCTTTTATTTAGGGGAACTAATGTCATTGCTGATGGTAGACCTTCAACTTGCCCATAGAAACCAAATAGCTGATTTTAGTTTTGCCCATTAAGTTTAGCTTTTATATAAATAAGTAAATAAATGCTGTAAACGAATTGCTTAAGGAATTTGACATATGCAATTTTGTTGCAATAAACAGGGTGAAAGTGAAATGTTCAACATTAGTGGGAAGTGCAGCAGCATATCAGGTTTTGAAGGGCTGAGATCGGATAGCATAGAACATATGGAATATAATTTTATGACTGCTCAACCTAGTTCTTGTTCAGGAAACTCCAAGGTATCATCATATGATTCAGAGATGGCACTAAAGTTTGATTCATCTGTTTGGCTTGGAAAGGAAGCTTTGCCACTGTTGCCTAAGATAGCTGGCAGACATCAGGTTCTTACCTTGTGTTCATGGTGCGGAATTCAGTTTTATCATGAGGCTGTTGACATTGGGGAACAGAGAAGCTCAATGGTTATGTGTGCCAACTGTCGGGCTAGGTTCCCTAGGAACCATGATTTCATGTAGAATGGCATGTCTACGAGCATAGCAGTCTTTATGAGGAACTGCCCGCATGTGTGATTTCTAAGTTCTGTGATATAAGGTAACTTCCATAACTAAACAAGACTATTTTTTGCTGGATATAAGCCAAGTTTTCAGGATTGCATGAATTTTATTGGTTATGTACTTCTATTTTTCAAAGTACGTTTCAACCATTAGAACCATTTGATATGGTTCCCAACTCCAGATGATATAGTTCACATTGCTTCTGGCTAAGTATTTTAACACAACATGGTTAATGGAAATGATACAATCCCGCACTTACATTAACATAAAACTTCACAATATCATTTTTTTTATTCTCTGGAATATAACAAATAATACCTGACCCTGCTCAAAATGTTCCAAGGGAATATATCCTGCAGGAGCTTTCAGCATCTCTCAGTGGGATTTGACCTAGTTGATATCATTTAAGGTTATTTGAAGCTTGGGCTGTGCTATAGTGTAATATATAATAGTATAATTTTTTAGATGCTAACGTATCAAAACTGGACACAAACAGCTGTGCCCGAAAGATTGATTAAAAGTTCAGGAAGAGTTGTTACACCTGTATAATTTTGTGAAGCTACTTGTCTGTGACTTGGAGCATTTAAGAATTCTGGATTTGACGTTATATATTTCCTTTCACCTATCATATGCTGTGGCTCTTTCCTATCAAATAACTTGATTAGATATTAGTCACTCCATAATTTTTGAATTAGCAAAAATAAACTGATATTATTGGAGTTATGCAAAAAAGGCATATACATTTTTGCAGAAACAAGTCTGTTGTCACTCTTACAAGATACTGAAGGGGAATTTCTGCCTGGATTGGGATTCGTTTTTTGGTCAAATTTCAAAGGTTTCAATATTTGCATGTCTTTCTGGGTCTACACTATCTCCTTATTTTTATGAGAGCATGGAAAATGAAATGAATGGTAGCCTCTTTTTATTGCTTGCTTCTTTCAATCCGCATTCCTAAACCGTAATGAGAGAAAAATAAAAGATCATCCTTAAAGATGGGAGACAATAATAAGATAGGTAAGCTAATGGCATCTACATTTTTCGCAGATAGCAGCTGAAACCAGATGGAAGGTAGAACTAGTCTGCTGTGGGTTCATCACATTATCCTCAGGTGTCCTTGCATGAGCCAGAGTTCACAGTTCTGGTACGACTTTGTTTTGCCTCTCACTTCAGATCTTTTTCCCTCGGTCCAAATGATCTCTCTTAAGTTCTGTTGATGTTTGATCTTGAAGGATCTTGTGTGGTTTCTTTATCTCCAGCATAAAAAAGAATTGAGAAAGCATTACGCACTGACTTGGGCATTAACTGAAATGCATAACCTTATCTTCCGTTTCACTTTTGCGCTTTTTAAATGTCTGGTGCTGCAATTGTATTTTGACGATCAGGCTGCTTGGGGCATGGCTCATTTGTATATATAACACAAGCTCCCTCCCTCCCTCCCGATTTTTTCTTTTTAGTACCATTTGGTGTGTTAAAAGTCTAAACTAGCTGCCTGGTTTTGCATTAGTGAGCTCCCCCCAGGATTTGCTTGATCATTTTCTTAGAAAGTGTAGTTGTTGAAGCCTTTATGGGGTTGTATTTGATAAATTTATTAATGGGTCAGGTAGTTTAGCAATTCAAGAGAATGAAAGAAAGCTATATTAAGGACATCAGGAATTTAGGATCCTTCATGACACGTTTTCTGCTTTCAGATCCTTTTTAGGACCTTGGCATTTTTGTAAACTTGAAAAGTTCAGACCTTAGATTTTTGGTGTAGGAGCAATGTTAACATCATGAAGTAGGCGACCATGTCATGAAAATGGAAGTTTATAAAAGGGATTTGGAAGGCAAACTTCTAGAAGGATTGGTATTGCCTTCTGATCCTTAATCTGATGTCTGAGTGGTAAGATTTACTCTTTCAAATGTTTATAATTTGTCTCTGCTTAAAAAAAAAAACTGATTATTGCTAAACAAATTGTCAAATTTATGTTTATGTTTGATGTCAAATAGATATGATATAGATTCACAAATTGTTAAGTTTAAATAAAACATTTGAGGTTGGATTGATTAGAGTAAAAATTATTTTTACCGGATGAATAAAAGCTTCAAATGAAGGAAATAAAGAGAGAATTGGGGGCATTTGGAGTAGATTTGGTAATTTTAGATGTAGGACCGTAACATGGTATGAAAATGATAAAAAGAATGTAAAGAAGATATGAGTTAAAATTTGTAAAAAAAAAAATGTATATAATTTAACAAAAATTTAAAAAAAAATTGTAATTGATGTGTTAATTTAAATTTTAGATTTTGTGTGTTTTGCATGATATCAATGCATATGATTTAGTACAAGAATAAACTTAATTGTGACTATTAATTTGTGGTTAGATTTACCTAAAGAGGATCTCCAAAGCCAAAACCTAGACCAGCTTTTCATTGACAATGACTACATCTTGAATTTGTAAGCTTTTAATCGGTACATATTACACGATTTAATCTTCCAAACTGTAAGTTTTGCAAGTGATTATGAACAAAAAAAAAAGTTTTGCAAGTGACAATGATTCTTCAACTTTTACACTATGTTTATAAACATTAGTAAAGGAAATGAATGGAAAGGAAAGGAATGTAAACTAGAGGAAAGGAAAGGATACATGTATTCCTTATTTGGATAGTTAAAATTAATAAAAGAAAGAAAAGGAAAGTAATCTTAACAACTCTTGTTTGGTTAAACAATGAAAAAAAAAGAAATGATTCATTGTAATATTTTTTTTTCAATTATAACCCTTTTTGTTTTAAATTTTATAAGATAATAAGGTTAAATTAGATATTTTACATGTTAAAATTTTTTTCAAGTTTCCTTTCCTTTCTTTATCTCAAATTGGGATTTTTAAAAAACTGAGTTAGTAAGGGAAAACAATGAGTGCTCACTCCCCCTATCTTTCCTTTCCTTAGCTAAAAAATCTTCCCAAACAACCTTCTTTTGTTTTACTTTGCTTTTCTTTCCTTACCCTCAATCCAAACATAAGCTTAGTAAGCGGAAATTTCATAAAAAAAAAAAAACCTTAAAAAAAGGAGGACAAGGCTTAAATAAAGGGCAGTATTTAAGACAATACGAGTAAAGACGATTGCATTGCTTGAAACATAAAGTGAGCGTTCCTAATCAAAAGAAAAAAAAAGTGAGCGTTAAAATCGAAGAAGTATAAGCTATAAAGTGAGACTAAAATTTTTATATTATTGTAAAGTTAACTTAAACAAATATATCTTATATATAAGTTAAAGCAATTGGTTTAAAGTAAAATTTTTATGTGAATTGTTCATAGGTTTGACACATGACATTTATCATATTAAAATAACAATTATCGTTTTTAAAATTTTAAAAAGATAAAAATCTCTCCTTATATATATATATATATATATATATATATATATTGAAAATACAAAATAAATTAATTTTTTAAATCAATTGTCTATTTTAATTTTCAAATGATAAACATTTATATCCATATATAAATTAAAATTAAATAAAAATAACATATGATATATCTTTCCGTACATTAAGATTACAAAATATAATATATATATATATTTATCAATTAATTTTTTATTTTTTAAAAGATAACATATATATAAATCAGTACAGATAATGTAATATATAATATGCAATAATATATCAATATCTTACGCTTAATGATCACAATTAATTTTTTATAATTTTCTAAACAATAACATCATTTTATTAATTTTTTAAATTTTTTAAATATTTTTAATTAATACTTAATATGTAATCACTCCTGTTTTTCACATTAATATTACATAATATAAAATATATATCTACCACTTTTATCAATTAAATTTTTTTAACTATCTAAAAGGTAACATGTATATCTATCTATATTAAAATTTTTAATTTTTTCCATTTTTATTATATAAATTACACGTAATCATTTATTTTTTTCATCAATCATAGATTTTAAGAGTCAAAAATTAAAATTTTTTCTTTGTGTATTTAGATGATGTAAATGAGATTCTGGCATCGAATTTCTTCGCACACCACATAAAAGATTAGTATCGAATGAGATTTCAATGTTTATAAATAGGATACCTCTATTAGAGATTAAAGAATTGGTTACAAAGACACTATTCAAGGTATTAGATTAACATATTTTCTTTCAATTATAAAATACGTAGCAAATATAATTTTAAAATATAACTAATTTAGCATGTATATTGTTATTGACTATTTTTATATTTATGTTATATATACATGTGTATATATAGAGAGAAAATCTTTCACCATTAGAGTAACTATCATAAAATTAAGTTAATACAACTTTTAGTTGGTATTGTATGTCATGTGGGTCCAACAAAAATTGTTTGAAATTGATAAAAAATTTCATTATTCCTCATGTAATGTTAATGTCCATAATCTAACTCTAAGTAAATAATAATTATATTTACTATATTTAAAACATTAAATAGAAATTATTCCATGATAAAAATAAAAGCATTTTATAATTTTAATATATATAACTCAATTGTAGCATTTTGTATATCTTATAGGTACAAGTTAAATTTTGAGGCATTTGATAGTTTTAAAAAAGCAATGTTTGTACTTTTCAAGAAAACTAAGAATTTAATTAATAAAAATGTTGACAATGTTTATGAAATTTCCCTTAAAATATTGATTGGTTAACAATTATTTTAATATTGTTCAATATTCAAATTAATTTAATAATATGTCTATAAACATAATTTAGGAAAATAGAGATTATAGAATTTGAGATATATTTGAAGATCTTAGGGGTGAGTTTTTTGTGTTAGAAACAAAAAATAAACTATCATATTGAGATGGGAGAAATAAGCTTATTGTGTAAAAAGTGTATCATTTTGATCATAAACATAAATGTCGAAAATTATTGGAACATGTATGCATACATTAATTTATATAATATGACAATGTTTGTTATATTTTCATATAACATACGTTATAAATGAAAATTAAATTGCAGATTAGTATTTTATTCATATATTTTATTTTATCTGTGAAATTTATTAAATTATCAAGTAAAGTGACACATTATTCAAATATAGCAATGAATACTCAAGAATCATTTACTATCACTTCAGTTCGACAAGAATTCATTGAAGCATCTCTATTTAAAAATATTTTATACGAAATTAATTTTAAGATAGGAAAATTTTCAATTTCTTTGAATCAAAAGCATGTTGAATTTTTTTTATATACTATTTTTATTCAATAAATTGCAATATGAGTTTGATTTAACTTTTACAAAATTTACATAGTTATATCAAATATATGACTTTTTTATATTATTGTTTTGTGATATACGAATTTCAAATAAAAAAATTAAATTTACATATGTTATCCTTTTCATAAACATAATAATTTATATTATGAAGTTTCAGAAAATATATATTATTAATACTTTATTATTTGATTAATGTATTTTCGTACATTGCATGGGTTTAAAATTAGTTAAGTGTAATTTTAGTATTATTAACTGTAATATCTATTAAAAATATTATAAATATATGAAAATAAATAAATAATTATTATATACACCGTCAATGGATTTTTTATTTCATAATCAGTGTTAAAATCGTGACACATATCCTATTAAAATATTAAAAAAATAAAAAATAAATAAAATAAGACATGTGTCATGATTCTAATTTCGCTTGTAGAGTGAAAACTTCACCGACGGTGTATGAAATAATTATTCAAATAAATATGAACACATTTTATAACAAAATTATTTTGTATTTACGTTTATTTATTCTAATTTTACATTTATTATAAAATGTTTACAATATTTTTAATATATTTTACATTTAATAATATTAAATTTATCCTTAATGATGTGTATTTACATTGATATTATAATACAATGAAAATTATGAAAACAAAAATCAATAAAAATTGGATAATTATTTCATAAATCGTCGATAAAATTTTTTTTATTCCATAAATATGTTAGAATTATCACATATATTTTATAAAAAATTAAAAAAATGATATATATCAAGACCTTAATTTTATTTATGAAAAAAAAAATTCATCGATAATATAAAAAATAATTATCCTTAAAAAATTTTTAAAAAATGGCGTCGCGGCGCAACTTCGTAATTGTGATAACATCGAATCATCGTCCTTTCCTCCCGCTGTCCTTTTTCCTTTCTCTCTTCCCTACGTTGACATCCAGATCTCCAAACAGCGGATTTTGCTAATTAAATAAAAAACAAAACTTTAGATAAAAATAATATTATCTCTGGCCAAAAAGCTGTTTTTGCTTCAGCTCTTTCAGCCATACTTTGATCCTTCCAAATTAAAATTCTCCCCCTAAAAAATTCCATGATAGCTTGTCTTCTCTGTTGAAATGCAACCGCTTTTACTCCCTATGTTCTCATTTTCCGTTTCAATTTCTGAAATCCCTTTTTAGGGTTTTAATTTTTTTTTACAAATAAATTGTCGGCGATTCCTTTTTTTTTTTTTATCATTTTGTGTGAATCGGCAATCTGTTGTCGGTCGTTGATGGGTATGAAGGGATGGCAAACGGGAATCTTAATATTGCTTTTGTGGGGGAGGCTAACGTGCGCTGTCTCCGTTCCCTTCAGGGTTCCGTTCTGTCCTAAGGACTCCATTTCCGACGCGATCTTTGGCTTTCGAGACTCCTACTGTCCAATTAATAGTGAATCTATCGATTTCGTTGGTGTTACCGAGGTACCTTGAGGTTTCTTTTTCTTTAGTTTGGTTCTTTTTCCTTTTCAATCTTATTTCTTTCGTCCCTTCTGCTGCGGGGAAAACAAATTATCTTCTTTTTATTACCTGATTTGCTGCTATATTATTTCTATTTTGAACTAGGTTTAGAAAATTATCAGTTTAAGTGTTTTTTTTTTTGAAGTTATGAGCTGATAAATATGCAGTCAATAAATTAGGAGTAGATTCTTGAAAGGGAAAAAACAAAAAGAAATTAGAATAGATTTAGGGTTCCTTTTTTGCTGCTTGTAAGAGTAAACTTTGCTTCAGAAAGGTAGAAGCATAAACTTTTCTAGCTTATAGAAAATACCCTATTATTATGAACTGATAAATATCATTATTAATTTTTTACTGCATTCATTCAAAATTCTGCATTTTGATATAAATTTGCTAGATAATTTCTCAAGAATATTATGAATTTATATCAATTCATTGCATTGGGTCTAAAGGAATTAACATTTCTGAAATAAGTCCCTGTCAAAATTGCATTGAATTCCGATTTTACTTTTTTTTTGTACAATTTTTAAATTATATTTACTCTTTGTTGCTGTGAAGGGAGATGAGGTTTCATTGCAAAAGGCTCTAAACATGGTTCACAAGAATATTCATGAATATGTAGCAGTGCTTTTCTATGCATCTTGGTGCCCCTTCTCTAGGTCTTTTAGACCGAGCTTCTCTATCCTTTCTTCTTCCTATCCTTCCATTCCCCATTTTGCCATTGAAGAATCGGCTGTCAGGCCAAGGTTTGCAGATAAATATCTGTCATCTGTCATTTGCTTGCAATGAGTGTATATCTTGTTAAACTAATTAGTGGTGTTGTTGATTTCTTCAGCATACTCTCAAAGTATGGAGTTCATGGGTTTCCTACTCTTTTCCTTTTAAATTCTACAATGCGCGTGCGTTATCATGGAAACCGGTCCTTTGAATCTCTCAATGCATTCTATAGTGATGTCACTGGTAAGGCCCTTATTCTGCAACTTTTGAGTTTTTGTGACTATGGAGATCTATACTATGTTGAGTTGATTAATTTAGCAGTCTGAAAATAGAGATAATTTCTTCCATATTTTTTGACTAATGGCATAATTTTATATGTTGTTTTTCATTCTTCATTCTCTTCCTTTTTATGTTAGTTTTTGTTCGTATTTCTTTCTGGCCCTAGCCACTAAGTTGTGTGATTAATCTGTCCAATGCTCGATTGATTATACATTTGGTTGTGTTTAGTGCATAAGATTATCAATTTTTTAGGATGAGAGTGATAAGACAGTTTTGAACAGTAAACAGTCTTTTCATTTCTTACTTTTGGTGTATGTAAAGACTAAAATATACATTGTACCAAAAAATAATGAATGGATGTTGAATTACGTTGCAAGACAAAAGAATTTTGTGGCGGATTGATTGGCGAAGAAATACAATCAACAGGACAAAGGCGTACAAATTTTCTCAAGCCCACCTGCAGATCTCCAGATTCTTTTAGCTGATATTGTAGGGTTGGATTTCCCCAAGTGATTAAAGACTCTTTTTTATTCCCTTATACCAAAAACTGTGGACTATAATGTACCATCTCATTCCACATATCTTATCCATATGAGATTATTGCTGTCCTACTTGTCTTCATAAGATTTTATAAATCTACATGGATAGGATGGCTGGCTCAAACTGAGATAAAATAAGTTCAATGTAGGCATTTAGTTAATCAATTTTGTATTATCCTATTGCCTATACTATCTTTGATCCTACGTGCCAAAGTCTAGAAACAACCTGAACTTGTTTTTGTTCTTTGCACGCGCTTTAAAGAATTTACAATCCAATCCTCACCCGCCTCCCCCCCCCCCCCCCCCCCCCCCAAAATTCTTCCCCAATGAAAAATGTGGCCCTTTCCCCCACCAAATAAAGATAATTTGTGATGCTTTTATGTCCAAGATAGGGAATTTGACTGAAAACAAAGTATGATTCTTTTTGTTAACATTCTATAAGTGCTGGCTATGAAAAGCAGTTTCTTTTGCTTTGCCATTTATCTAAAACAGTTTCTTTTGTTTTCTTCTTCTTATTGACCTTGTTTAATTTTCTAATGAATATATTACAGGCATTAAGAATAAATCTCTGGATGAAATATTGCTGGACAAAATTGGAGACTTGTCAAATCATGAGAAACATAATAGCACTGAGCCGGAGAGCTGCCCATTCTCATGGGCAAGATCTCCAGAGAATTTGCTTCAACAAGAGACCTATTTGGCTCTGGCTACCACTTTTGTGCTTTTTAGATTGTTTTACCTATGGTATCCAACTTTGCTTGTATTTGCTCAGTTCACTTGGAGACAGCTCATTCGAAATGTGAAGTTAGGGAGTTTGTTGGAACATCCTTTGGCCTATCTGAAACGAGCAATTCAGTTGTTTAATTCCCTGAAGGAACCTTGTAAGAGAAGCAACTTGCAAGGCGCAATGAATGCTAAAGCATGGGCCTCTAAATCTCTTGCTACTGTTTCAATAGGTGATGCCAGCACGAGCCGTGCTATGCCAATGAGTGGATGTCGCTGACTCTTTGGCTTAATGGCTGGTGTGGGATAGGGATTTGTTTCCTATGAAAATTTTGGCTGAAATCTCTTGGAAGCAGGAGCCCTTTTGTTTCTGATTTTTCTCTACACCTACTTTGGTGTTTAATTTGAATTATGCTATTGTATCTTGACGCTGTACTAGTTAATTTTCATTTGTTAATATGATTTAGAATACATCTTTGCCCATAAGCGGCACTGCAACTTGTGAATAGGTCACGACTAAGAAACGCATTGTATTGATAGCTATCATCCAGCAAAAGACAGTTGGCTTTATCAAAGCATGTTTGCAACGTCTTTTTCAACAGAAGTAGGCCTTATGTTCGCCTCTTATGTTATTATTCGAAGCTTTGAAATCTTTTTCAGCTAGTTATTTTGAAGTCATTTGGAAAGATAATGGCACCAAAATTTAGAAAATAAGGAAAAAAATTTATGCTGACAACTTAATATGAGTTTATATATTAATTTATATAACTTATTTTAATCAATCAAATAATATTTTGACTGCATCATTCACATTTAAATCGACCTGGTAGGTTGGGGGAGAGGTGGTTGTTCAGAACTCGGTAATTGATTTGTGGAAGGTCGGAATATAAACCATAGTAGGCCACACCCTTGGACCATTCCATTAACCACTTTTTTTTTTGTGGTGATATCCATTAACCACTTTACAGTTGCATAGCTTGACTAATTGCCAAGATTCGATTTTGCGCTTACAAGCAAACCAAAATCTTACTATGGATAACGAGTAAGTGTTATCCACTTAGGCAAATGTGTTAAGGCCGAACAAATTGATCAGTATTTGCAGTTTGAAATGCAGCCTTAAGCCAATCTTCTCATATTCCAATTTCTACAGGATTAAGCTACAAACTTAGAAAACCTATATCTCTATTGGCCGTACATAAATGGCAGGAGTATGCCTAGCTAACAATGAACAGAAACAACATCAAAAGCACTAGCAACAGGAATGGCTCCGGACCTTCTGCATGAGAATAACATAAATCCAATGAGTTCACTCAATAATAAGTTAGCCATGGAACATGAAATGGAAAATCTACCTCTATTTACTCAGTAACAGTAGCTACTTGCATCAAGGCATTATGCAATATCCACAATGGCATTATCTTTCTTCACAGTCTGCCAACAAAAGACTTGGCTACTGGTCAGTATAATGAAAATCTAAACTTGAATTCGCAAGTGACAAAGCAAAGTCAAATAATCATGAGAATGCAGAAAGTTCTGTGTTCTATCTTCAGGGACTAATTAGGTCAGAAAATATCCATGATAGGAAAGGGCAGCAGGATGCAGAGTCTTTGGAACTGACTGGTATCTATTTTGTGTACAGATAGCTATATTTTCCCTAAAACCCTATAAAAGAATTGCGGATCTGCAGTAAATGAAGGTCCATGGACAGGAAATATAAACACATGCAAGTTTGCATGTTGTCAATGAAGCGGAAAAGCTCTACTAGCAATATAGCAACTGTGTTCATGCAGCTTGCCTTGAACAACAGAAAAAATAGCCACAAAAACGTTACCAATGGAAAGGAAAAGCTCCATCAGCAGCTGTATTCACGCAAATTGCCAAAAATCAAATTTACATGAAAAAACTAAAGTCGTCAGAGAGACAAGCATATATCCTTATCAACAGGCATTGCAAAACCATTTAAAAGGAATTTGCTATGCATAAGTACATATAGCCATAAACACTAGACAGAGCAATTTCTAGCCAATAACTGTGATATGCATTGCTTAATTCTCTCACTAACTGGTCCATCTAGAGCTCTCTCAGCAAGCTCATAAAACAAAGTAGTGCCTTCAGGGCCATTAACCTTGTCTTTCAGCAGATATCTACAAAAAGGATACGGGAAAAGCCATTTATAAACTGTCCAAATCGATTGGCTGTTGTAAGTACAAGCATCACAGACAACAAACTATCAGGTACACCCTAACCTTTGCTGGACAAGTGTCTCCAGTACCTGCTTCACATTTCCAAGTACTGGATGGTTTTCATGAGTTTGATTCAATCCCATTCGCTTCAAATGATGCCAAAGATTTTCTGCACAAGGGTAGTACTCTCTTTGTGAAAAAACAAAACCGTGAAAAACAAATTTGCCCCATAATTCACCAAGAAAAACACCATGTTAAGAACCTCTATTAGCAGTAAACATGCGATAACACCCTTCAACTAGATAAATTCACTGGACTGATGTAAAACAGGACAGTCTGCTAAGGATATGGTTGACAAATATGTTAAAAACAAGGACAGATTCCAAACACATCCAGAAAGTTTGGTTTAAAAAGTTAATACCCAGAATTTCAAAGTTAATAGATAAAACAATAGAATGTACCTTCTGTGATTTTGCCTCCAGCAAGGTGCACAATGCTAGTCACAACAAAAGTAAAACCAGTCAAGATGAGATGTATTCACATCCTCAACATATTTCCTATACACTTCAGCTGGTAACTGGCTTATGATAACATAGGATTTGGCATCAGCTCCACCTTAAAAACATGATGTATCATTGAAATTATAGTTAGAGCAAAAATTAAAATTAACTGTGAAAATTCAAAGAAAGATGGTCAATTTGCTACTCTGTTGAGATAATCGGGCTTGGTTTGTTGAAGCAGGACGACATCTTTGAAGTTCCCTCAATTCGTAGCCAAAAATGGTGAAGAGTTTGTCTTTAGCCTCGTTAATAACGTAAGCAGGAAGAGAACGGTGACGATAGTTTATAGTAACCAAGTGAGAAAGCTCTTCCCTTTTAACGGGACATCCTGAATTCTGGTGTGTTTTAAACAGTATGTAACGAATTACTTCCGCAACAAGCTTGTCTTTTTCCTACCCAAAAAAATTACGAAAAAGCAATAAACTTTTTAATGAACTCGAACAATTAAATATTGAACAAGTATAAATAATTTTGGAACGAAAAAAGGTACCTCTATCGATATGTCAAATTGGGAGAAATCTTCACCGGAATTTGCCATCTTACATCAAGAACGAAACTGTTGTAATGACGATCTGTTTGATTGTGAAGAACAGTGTTACATACCCAAATGGACGTCAAGTAGCACACAACAGCAGCTTAGTCTGATAAGTATATGTGTTTAGCTATTTTAAATACTAGTTAATAGTTAGTTAGAGGTCACAAAACAGTTAATTTAGGAGCCCGTGAATTGAGAACACACTATATGTAATGGAATAGGGCTGTATGGGAAAATATCAGAAAAATATCACAACAAATATCAACTTTCTTTCTCAGTACTCTTTCTCTCTGGTCTCTTTCTTCTCTGTTCTTCCCCTTTTCCCATCTTCTTCTTTAACTTCTGCAACATCTCGATAAGGATCGTAACATTGGTATCAGAGCCGTCGATTCTTGGCTATGGCAAACGGTGTATCCATGATTGATCAATGGTCGGTGGAATAACGACAGGAGTTCAAACAGTTGATCGAGGAAATGATGGTAAGAGTAGACAAGATGTTTAATGAAATGAAGGCTTCTCTCAGATCTGTAAAATTTGAAAATGAAGGTGTAGCTGGTGGTTTCACATCAGAATATTCTAATTCTGATGTCATTGATGATGAAAAAGAAGCAGAAAAGGAAAAGAATGGTTCGATGTTGGGCATTAAACAGGATGAATATGGCTTTGTTGTTGGCTGGATTCCTTCCTATGATGACCATGAAGTTATTGATTCCAAGTCAGAGTTGGATTGCCAGAAATTAGACAAGTTCCAAAACTGCCACCAGATTCCCTTGTGCAAGCGAGATCTACATGCTCAAGATCAAATCAAGGCGATGACACTCTCTCTTTCAGTGTACTCTTTGGATGCACCCAAGAAATGGATACAGAGTGCTTCCGTGGAGAAAAATAACAGTGATGATAGGAGTTTATCTTTTGTGGTCTACTTATTGGAAAGCTACGAGATGGTTGGCTGGCACGATCCATATAAGCCTTACATAGAGAAGAAAGCAGGTAATCAACACCTAATTTCATTGAATCCACTTAGGTTATTTGAAATTGATGTTTGTGAGAAGTTTGAAGGGGCTTATTTAATGGATTTGATTTTGGAGACTGAGAATAGGTTTGTCGTTTTTAGTGATCCTTATGGGTTTAGACTTTTGATAATGGAGAGGAAGCATAGGAATGTGACTCTCGAACAAGGTTGTGGTGCTCTAAAAGTGACTAAAGATGGGGTCACTACTGCAAACAGAATTGAATTCAAGAATAAAGTCCCCAATGTTGGCGCTAGTCTTGTGAAACGAGCTACAAATGCTGGTGGGTGCAAGGTTACCAAGAAAACCCACAATCATGAGACATCACCTGGAATTGGAACCCTTACAGGTTCTATTTATGCTAGTGGTATTGGTTTAATCACTGAAGTTGCTAGTCCTGAATGGAATGAAAAGGCTGTGGTTTATACTCATAGATTAAGGAATTTTTGGGTTAGTCCAAGATTGAAATTGCCTAGCAGATTTGAGTATGAATTCCAAATGCACTATGGATCAACTTGGGGGTTAGTTGGGACCACTCTTGGGTATGCTCAGGCTGTTCCAGAGAAATGTGTCATTGCTTGCATTAGTGAAGGTGGTTTCCAACTGATTGCACAAGATTTGTCAACAATGCTTCGATGTGGACAAAAGAGCTTAATCTTTCTGATAAACAATTGTGGTTACACGGTCCAATGCTCCATTTCTTCCACCATTATCAACTCGTCTGAAACCACTTTGGGCTGCCACTTAGCTAGGCAGCTTGTTCAAAATGGGGTAAATGATGCCTTATCTGTTCCAAGCAATTTTAATGTGACTTTTCTTGACTAGTTGCTGCCTAAACCAGGGCTTAATCTGATCAGCTTTTGTAATGAACTTACTGCTGGATATGTCGTGATGGTTGCTCTAGACCACATGGAGTGGGTGCTTGTGTTGTGAAGATTACTGTTGGTGGACTCAGCTTTTTGAATGCCATCGCTAGTTTTTATAGTGAGAACCTGCCTCTTATTTCCACTATGGGGGGACCAAACTTCAAAAACTATGAATCTAACATGATTCTTCACCATGCTATTGGATTGCTTGTTGCTGAAGCTATAAGTTTTGTATCTCCTAAATGGGTTCCTCAGCTAGCAAATGCAAAAGATGTAATGAAAGCAGTTTGTGACATGGAGGATGCCAGATTACTTCTTCTAACTCAAAATCTAAAGGGCTTTGAAGCAATAATGGCAGTTGTTCCTACAAAAAAGCTTGCTGTGCACTTTCATGACACCTATGGGCAATCTCTTCCAAATATATTAGTATCTCTCCAAGTAGGGATTAGGCTAGTGGATTCATCTATAGTTGGCGTGGTTGGTTGTCCATATGCCAAGGGTGCTTCAAGGAATGTTGCTACTGAAGATGATGTCTATATGCTTAATAGCCTTAGTGTCAAAACAAACGTGGATATGGGAAAGCTTAGGTTGGCTAGGGATTTCATCAGCCTGCACCTAGGTCGTCAATCTGGTTCAAAGACAGTGGTTTTGGAATCGCAATTAATGAGCATATGTAATCTCCAACAGTTCCTTTTTTCACATACAAGGAAGATATGCAAGGTCGAACAAGTTTGTGAAGGTACAAAAATGACAGCTGAAACAATGGAAAGGCTAATTTTGGAGAAGGAGGCCTTGGAAATTACAGGGGTGTGTAAAACAATTTCAAAGGCATGGGAGGTTCCTATCTCATTTCTTCTAAAGCCCACTATTCCAGAAACTTACTCCTCTGAGTGGAATAAATCTTACCCACCTACAAATATCACCCTTTGCCCTCTAACCCTTATATATGTTTGCAACACATTAATGCCATTAGATCATCCTATATTTTACTTCCTTCCAAACCCTTGTTTCCTACTCTGGTTTGTTGTAGTCTTTGTAAGCTTCTCTCTAGCTGTCCTTCACCTTATATTGGAAAACGAATCTCCAAAGAGTGAGCAAATTCTTGTAGTGGGTGTGGCTTCTACAATGAATGTGTTTTGGATATCTACTGTTGCTAGGGAATTATTGAATTGCTTGACAGTCCTTAGATCACCTCTTAAATTGCTTCCAGCACTGCTTAGACTCATAATGCTTGCATGGGGAACGTTTATTACTGACATTAAAGTACAAGGAACTGCTGAGCAGGAAGAGAAATGGCTACCAATGGCATATTATATGGAAATAATTGGATATTATACGCAAACTGAAATTGTTCATGGCTCCAAGGTCCAAAGGTTTGAGATTGCGACAACTTCTGATTCTCATACTAATGAAATTGTTATTCAAGGTTCCACATTGACTTCAGGCAAATGGTGGCCTGCTAGATTGGTCGGTGATGTTGGAATGAAATTTGGAAGTGGGGCCTATAACAGCAAAGGATTTTTGATGATTTGCAGGAATTCATCCTTGAGGACAAGGATGTTTTGAAGGGAGAGGTATTGTTAAATACCCAAATGGACGTCAAGTAGCACACAACAGCAGAGTAGCATGTAGCACACAACAGCAGCTTAGTCTGATAAATATATGTGTTTAGCTATTTTAAATACTAGTTAATAGTTAGTTACAGGTCACAAAATAGTTAATTTAGAGCCCGTGAATTGGGAACACACTATATGTAATGGAATAGGGCTGTATGGGAAAATATTAGAAAAATATCACAACAAATATCAACTTTCTTTCTCAGTACTCTTTCTCTCTAATCTCTTTCTTCTCTGTTCTTCCCCTTTTCCCATCTTCTTCTCTTAACTTCTGCAACATCTCGATAAGGATCGTAACAAAGAGAAAGAGGAAATGCTCTAATTTGGAAATGAAAGAAAAGAAAAAAGAAAAACCCTAAATTCTTGTTTGGTTGGTGAGAAAATTGAGGGATACTGTGAAGATACTGTGGCGGGAAAAGCTCGATATATGGAATTGAACGGAAACAATGATAAAGTGTATACTGTATATTGTATTTGTATAGTATTTCTTTACATTTATATTTCAATAATTACAATGGAAAATCAATAAATTTTGTGGAAAGAACTGTATCCAAGGGACCTGACAAAGTCATCAGAAAAAACGAGTGCAGTGGACCCCAGTGGATCACCATCTGTCCTAGTTCCGGTCAACATCACTTCCCGCTAATCACAATGGCCAATCCAACGGCCATAACTCCTCCTAAATTCCTCATATGCAGCGCCCTGATTGCACCCTCACCCGCATCAAACATATCTTTTTTTTTTTTTGGTGAATGCATCAAACATTTCAAACTTTCCAAGGGTTTCTTTTCAACTCCAATCCCACGAAGAACTTATTTTGGACCGTCGATTAGCCTCCCAGCAAACCACATCCAACGGTCAGATAGCAAAGTACGGCATTCCTAAAAGGCAGTTACCTTCCTCCGAAACCGCAAAATCTGAAGTGCAAAAACTCAGAGAGAGAGAGAGAGAGAAAGAGAGAGCGAGAGAAAGAAGCGATGGAGAAGGAAAGAGAACAGCAAGTTTACTTGGCAAGACTTGCCGAGCAAGCTGAGAGATATGACGGTAAGTTTTTCATTTTTACTCCTTAAAGACTTCAAAAAAAAAAATTTCTTTCTTGATCTTCCTTGATGGTTTTGAGGGATCTCGCTGTTTATTCTTGAATGTTGTTTTTTTTTTCTTCAAATGCATGAAGGATTATTCCTTTTAATCCTATATTTTCTCTGATTTAATTGATAGTTTTAATTTTTTTTGTATTTGGTGATGAATTTATTTTTGTTTTCTATTTTTACTGATTTTTAGCTGAATGATCCGTAGTGTAGAGGATAGTGGAGTCTTTGATACTGATTTGATGATAATATATTGAAAATTTGCAGTGAAGTTGAGTGTGAAAGGAAAGCGATTCATTTTTCTTGTTATTTTTTTTAATTTTTAGCATTAGATGGGTAGTAAAAAAAAAGAAAGGCAAATTAGCAGAGAGAGAGAGAACGCGTGAAGAAATGAAAACATGAAGAAGCGACTGTTGAATCTTAGTTGTTTTCAACTTTGGGACTCATGATCTGTTGGAATTTTACCTCGTTAGAAATCTGTTTTGAATTGTGAAAAACCTATTATGGCAGAGATGGTTGAGGCTATGAAGAGTGTTGCTAAGTTGAATGTTGAACTGACTGTGGAGGAGAGAAATCTGGTATCTGTGGGATACAAGAATGTGATTGGAGCGAGAAGGGCATCGTGGCGGATATTGTCTTCAATTGAACAGAAGGAGGATGCCAAGGGTAATGAACAAAATGTGAAGAGGATAAAGGAGTACAGGCAGAGGGTTGAAGATGAGCTTGCAAAGATCTGCAATGATATCTTATCTGTCATTGATGAGCACCTCATTCCATCTTCCACAGCAGGGGAATCAACAGTTTTCTACTATAAGATGTGAGGATTAGCTTACTTGCCTGCATGTTTTTATAGGCATTAGTTGGAAACACATCCTTAGTTGTTGCCTTTTTCTTTTAACAGGAAAGGAGATTATTATCGTTATTTGGCAGAGTTTAAAGCTGGAGATGTTCGCAAAGAAGCTGCTGATCAGTCGCTTAAGGCTTATGAGGTGTGTGAAGCTCCCTCCCCCCAACCTTCCCTTCTTATTTTTTGATTTTGCTCTTTCATTTTACCTTTCATCAGCCCCCTATTTTGATTTCATGTCACAAAGTTGGGGCAGTGTTTATTATTATTATTCATATTGTAGGCTGCCACCTCTACTGCAAGCTCAGATTTGCCTCCAACTCACCCAATCAGACTTGGCCTGGCTTTGAACTTTTCTGTTTTCTACTATGAGATATTAAATTCTCCCGAGAGGTTAGAATGTCTCTCTCTTATATAAAGAGACACATATATGTAATCTACTTGAAAATTTTCTTTTCGTTGGGATGAATGATGGCAACGATAATTTAGTGCTAATTTCTGAAATGGTTTCCTCAATAGCCATTGTTTGTTGTTGACTTATTTTAATAATTATAGATCTATCTAATGTGATGCAATATCTGAGCAGGGCTTGCCATCTGGCTAAACAAGCATTTGATGAGGCTATTGCAGAGCTTGATAGCCTTAATGAAGAATCTTACAAGGATAGCACCCTTATTATGCAGCTTCTCAGGGATAATCTCACCTTGTGGACCTCAGATCTGCCAGAGGAAGGAGGTAAATTCTTAGCTTGTGTCTGGCTGTGATATAATATGTGAATATATATGTATGTGCACATTTGAATTGCTATGGTTCGCGTATCTCTGATTGGATTTTATATATTTATGGTTAGTTTCAACTTTCAAGAAGCATAACCTCCTGCTAATTTACCTTGTAGTATAAGCAATTTATATTGTCAACTACATTGATACATTCCTTTCTGCAAATTTGTTTGACATTCCAGGTGAGCAATCAAAAGCAGATGAACCACAGGCAGAGGTAAGAAAATGTTATATTTTGAACAATGTTTAAGTTGGACTGATCATTGATTAACTGGTGACTTCTATGTATGGCATGTTTGATGTCTATGGTGGTGTAAATCTTGATTAATTGATTTCTCACTCTTTCCTGTTACTTTCAACAAATGAACTTTCTCCGTGTTTTAAAATATTGTACTTTATCTTTGCAGAGTTAATTGAATGGAAGAGTATTCTTTTAAGACTGGGCTCTTCGAGGTAGGAAAGGGCTTGCTGCTAGAGTGACCTCCTTTCTACTCGTAGTACTAGTACCTGGATTTGTGACGTATGACTTGTGTCAGTTTGTTCACCAGATGTTTGCAGAATGTTACTCTGTGTTCCCTTCTGTCTAAACATAATTGAATATGTTTGTCTTATGACCTCTATTTTCTTATGTGTTTCAATTATTTGTTGTCTTAGCATGTTTTTCCATTAATTAGTTTACACTTTTCTGCCTCATTCTACAATATATAATCACACTTGCACTTTCCAGCTTTTGCTAGGATTTGGTCATAACCATAGCTTATAGGTCCGGTTTGGTATTCATTCTTTGAGAAGCTTTTTGAATGATGGGATTGGTATTTGTGGAGCAGCGGGGTTGATTTTGTGCTGGAATCTTTTGCAAAGTTTATGGCATGGGTCAGCGTCCAGTTGCAACTATCCATTTTGGCAATGATACGCTGGCTTTATACGTCATAAATCTCATTTTTCAAAAGCATTCTTTTGAATGATAAAAATCAAACATTTATGGTGTTGGCGATTTTCATGTTTACATCTATATATTCTCCGGTCCTACTAGCCAAAAGGGTTCTTTGGGGCATCTAGTCTACCTGTTCCCATTGGACCCATCTCTGAATTGGAATATGCCACATAACGATGGCTTTGGCATATCATTCTGCACTCCCGAAAATGGTTTTCAAATGTAAAATAGAAACAGAGTGAAGCTTTATGGGTGGAAACTAAATTATTCTCCTAAGGAATGGGCTTAGTAAAAGAGTTCTTGATTACTTGAGAAATATTGCTGTAATTGATTGAAATTCATTTATGGAGGATGAATTTGAATTAAAAAAAACTTTGCTGTTGCACTTCACTTTCAAGCTTGAACCTCTGCTGCATTGCAAGAAAACTCAAGGTTTTCAGTCTTTGGAAGAGGGTTCACCGGAGGATGCTGGAAATCAATAAGAAATGATTTCAAATGCCTGTAATACTCCTTAGGCTTCTCCATGTTGAAGGCGTGTCCTGCGTCCTTGATGACAACTAGGTGAGCATTATCTCCCAGATGCCTACATTTTTAAAATTTCAGAAGTTCTCCAATCAGCAGAAAAACAGATGGAAAATGGAATTTGATGCCAAAGGCGTCGAGAGAAGGCATTCAACCTTTTTAATCTGTGACCCAATTCCAGTGGGAATACTTGATCATATTCTCCCCACAAAATCAACGTCGGCTGGATATGGCAGAATCATAAAAGCAGAAGCAACTTTGTTTAGAAAACAGAAAGTGGTGGGTAAAAATTGGGTTGAAAAACA
Organism: Heritiera littoralis; assembly: GCA_031772115.1. Classification (NCBI taxonomy): domain Eukaryota; kingdom Viridiplantae; phylum Streptophyta; class Magnoliopsida; order Malvales; family Malvaceae; genus Heritiera; species Heritiera littoralis. The sequence continues at coordinate 6,835,709 of JAPDPK010000023.1, forward strand.
AAACTGTTTCAAAGATGAACCTGAGAGATTCTGGGAATGCTTGAAATCTTTCGATCTTTGGCTATAGCTCGGACCAGCTCTCTCTTCTCTTCTGTATACTCGGTACACATCACCTGCCCGTAAACATGAACCAAACATTTTAAAAAAAAAGGACATTCTCAGATGAGAAAACTGACATGTTGAGACCCGATTGGCTATTACAAGTTCAGATATTTGTGTTTTAGTGAGAAATGGTTGGTTCACTTACGTCAATGAAATCTGCAAGCAGACAAGAAGGTACCAAACTCAAACGATGCGGCTTGAACAGCGAATAACCCAAGAGTTCCCTAAGCTTCTCGGGCGTCTGCGGTACTAGAACGCTGGCGGCTTCTTCCAAATCAGATACCCTGAAAACCCCTTCCTTTAAATCTTTCTCTTCCATGCAAACCCCAGCGCAGCATATCATCACTCTTTCAACAGCCTCACTGAACTGTGCTGCTAAACTGTACCCAACGAACCCACCATAACTCAGGCCTACCAGGCTGAACTTCCTCACCGAGTTGCCTTCCATTACTCGCATCACGCACTGAGCCTGGAACGACTCGGAGCGTTCAGGCCGAGTCGTGTAGGAGTCCCCGAAGAAGAGAAGGTCAGGTATGAAGATGTTGTAGTAACGGATCATCTGACGAAGAATGTTACCCCATTGCCACAGTGCGTTGGCCCCGAGTCCATGGATAAGGAGGAGGTTAGGTTTGGATTCCTTGCGGGTCTTGGGCACCCAACAGTGCATGACGGTGCCATCTTGGAGGTCAGTAATGGAGGATCGAAGCCCTGATTTTTTGAAGAATGATCTGTTGCACCAGTTCTTGGTTTTGGTTAAGCTGAAACACCTTGTCATTTTTCTTTAGAAACTACAGAATCATAGACCAGAAACTCTTTTAAGAGAGTGAATTCATTCTTTTGTGATCACTTTGATCAGATGGATTTTTAGGTGGAGGGTAAACAAGAGTTAATTCAGATCTTGGTCTGGTTTGAGACAGCTGTAAAAACCCAAAGAAAGCAGAAGAAAGAGAAAGAAAGACATGAACTATGACCATCCAAGAGCATAGAAGTCCATTTTCTTGACAGGATAAGTTGAGTATGGCATTTTGGATCACATGGTTTTATTAAAGATTGAATTTATTCGTCCCAAAGGAAGAAATGGCTGTCAGCACTCCGAATCATGCCCACCGTGTTGTCATAATATTGACACTTTGACAGTTCTGAATTGTATTTATTCAACTTCATTTAGTCTAACTTTTTATATTTCAAACACTCAAACAAGGTAAGTTTGTTTTGTTTGATTTCCATTCTGACGAACGGGAGATGGAATGGACCAAATCAAAACATGTGGGTGTAAATGTGTTCAACTACTCCTGTTTATTAGTCTTGGACAATTCCCACAAACCCTCTAAGCTCAAAAAGGAGAAAGCGTGTAGATTTGATAATTTTAAATATAATAAAATGATGATACGAAAAATGATCAAAAAAAAAAGTGGTATCGGTTAAAATTTAATAAAAATTATATAAAATTTTGACAAAAATTAAAAAATTATTTTGATTTGGTGTGTTTAAAGAAATTTTCATATTTTATATTATACTAATATAATTTAGCATAATATTGTCATTTAGAGCCTCGAGCCACTGTACTTGGCCAGGTTCACTTCAATTTCGAGCATCGTACCATGATTTTGTCGCAGACATTTACGGGCAAAGAGTAAAGGATAACAGCCATTGGCCAATCCATGCTCAGCGTGGATAATGTGCCCTTGTTTGCTCTATATGCTTAGTTTGCTCTTTCTTCTCGTGCATAATCTCTTCATCATAATTCATAGTACGATCAATTATTGCACTGTTTCTTCAGCTTTTTCTTATCTCTGAATCATGGTTAATTCAATGTGGGGGTTAGCTCCTTTTCTCATATGATCACGTGTTTTTTCTTCTCTGTACTATGCATTTGGAGTAGAATATTATTCGGTAGTAGAACAATCAAATCCAGACCAAGTGACCTGTGGTCCTAGTCATTGTTTGACGCCTAAAACTGATGCTAATAATGTTATGCATATTATAATGACTAGTCATATCACCACCGTTAAATAAATTTAATAATTTGAAACACAACATCATATTAAAACAACAAAAATTAAAAATTCAAGTTAAAATTTGATAAAATTTATACATAAATATAACTAAAGTTTTAGATGCTCTAACTATTCTCAGTTCTCCCCTCCTGTGAAATTTCCCTTTCAGCTCAAAAGGGCAGTACTTGATCGTGGATTTTAGAAATGCAAATTGTTCAAGTAAAACATGAAAAAAAAAAAAAGGGGGGGGCCTAAAGTAACCGTTTGTTGCAGGCTTAAAATTTAGTGTGGATATAAAGTTCATTAGTTGCTTGTTGTTATTATTATTTTTTAGGCTTAATAGTCAAATAAACCCTCAACCTTTAGCCAAAATGGAATTAGCCCTCAACGTTTTATCGCATGACATTCAGTCCATAAACTTTTATTTCGATGGAAATAAACCCTCAACTTTTTAAAATTATACAATTAAGTCCAAATCTGTTAAATGACACTAACTGCCGTTAGTATATCTAACGAGAAAGCTGACGTGGATAGCTTAGTTAGTTGTGTCACGTGGCATGCCACGCGTGTAATACTGAAGACATATAGTGTCATTTAACAGATTTGGACTTAATTGCATAATTTTAAAAAGTTGAGGGTTTATTTCCATCGAAATAAAATTTTATGGACTGAATGTCATGCAATAAAACGTTGAGGGCTGAATTTCATTTTGGACTAAAAATTGAGAGCTTATTTTACTATTAAACCTATTTTTTATCTATTTAACTTTCCCTCGTAACCAAAAAAAAAAAGAAAGAGAGAAAAAGTGACAAAAAGATCATGAATGAGAAAATTTTCATATGGGCATAATTGTCTTTTCCAAGAAAAAATTTTTGTCTTGAAGTATAAAAAGCAAAAAAAATATAAGGCAAATAGAAATTTTCAAACACATAACCAGGAAGCTAGGAGGATTGTGAGATTAGAGAAATTAATGGTGGCTGCTTCAGCGTTATTTTGGGCCTATGTCTCCGTCCTTCCTGACTTTTCGTTATCTGTAAGGTGTGAACTTATCCGAAAACTTGTACAAATTTAATTGCATCAATAAATGTAGTTATTACTGCGACGAAATTTGAATCAGCTTGCACCAAACTATAACTATCTTTACCTACACTCGGCTAATCGTTGCTGAAAATTGAGTCATCGAATTCAATAATGAAGCTTCAAGAACGGTGAAGGTATTATACAAGCAACCCCCATTTCAGCAGAAAGAGAAAGAAACTTGTAATTCGGGTAGACTAAGAGCCAACCTTTTACCGACAGAACAGCCTCGAGAAGGAGACTTGTTTCCAGGTCATTTCACCGCTATAAGAAGCAATCCATCCATCCGGATGTAGCTTAATACCTGATTTCCAGATCATGCTGTAACTGTCGACGGCCAGCTTCGAATATAATAGGCAGATACATAAGGCCTTCATGGTAACTACATTGAACAAAACCATGAGAATTCCTCCAGTCACAATCAAAGCCAATTTCGTCTACACACACGACGAGGAGAAATTTTGTGTGATAAAAATATACATCGAATTTCTCCTAATAACCTTCACAAAGAAATCAAACAATATCAAACATCAAATCCTAAATGATAAAACGAATTTACATGGGGCCAATCCTGTATTTTGTTTGACTGATATGTAAATTGCAAACCTTGACTTCAGAAGAAGTTCAAGGATTGCCCCAAGCTGGTATGTATTTTCACGTCGGTCTAATCTGCAAATTGGCATGCTGTGTAAACAAGCTCTTATTTTGGGTATATGCTGCACCAGGAGAGCAATATGATCTAAATGGTTCTATCCCCTAAATCTAACGACAACGCAAGATATGTCATCTTTACTGTCTCTTTTAACTGCTTCAGTGGTTAGTTGCTTTGCAGCTTTCTGTGGGTCTTTGAACCTTCTTGCAATATCAACAGCCTCTTGATTAGTCATCACCTGGATTAAGCATATGCAAAAGGAAAAATAACTCCTACAGAACTATTTCCAGCTCATGCATCACTGAGGCAATTCTTTACTTGTACACAAGGTGGCAAATAAGGATGCAGCACAAAGAGGAAGCATTAAACCAAAATGATTTACCTTCCAAAGACCATCACTTGCAAGGACTAAAATATCAGCATTGTTATCTAAGTTGGTGCTTTGAATGTCTGGATCAGATCGAAGATGTGATTTAAGACTCTTGTCCCCAAAAGCACGTGAAACTGCCAGTTGTCCATTAACTCTAGGAACATCTCCTGATAGCATGCATAAACAGCAAATTTAAGAATCACACAAACATCAGCAGACCTCCCAGCATTTTTTTTCTCAACTTACAAGAAGATAGACAAATCATACAAAAGTTGAGTACGAAAAGATTTTGGATATTATTGTTCATAAAAGGTGCAACGCTTTCATTTGGTGAGTTATGCATTCTGATTAATATCTCTCATCACATTGGAGAATTAGAAATGAAATTCTTCTGGATACTCAATTCAGAGGTCATACTCCACACAAGCAAAATGATGCATCTAAATCCACCAAATAAGAGCAAGAGCCTTATGTTTTCACTCAATAATGGAAATTTGTACGGACAAGAATTAGGTTAACCGAAATTTTCGCACCTTGATTTCTTTACCTACCAAACAAGCAAGCAAGAAAAATCACGGCCACTTGTCACTTGGCATTACAATATTTTGAATGAATAGGAAGTCCGTCATCTAGATTTTTAGTATAAAGTAATCATACAAACGGAAGTCATCATCGTAACTTAAAATGATGACACCACATTTGTAATGGCTTTCACTAAGCCTGATGCATTTGTAATTCATAACCCACACAAATACATGCTTTAGAAGAGACCCCTAAATTGTTGTGAACAAGGAACGGGAACATACAACAAAGTACAGTGCTTCACCTAGTAATGGGAAAATGTAAAAAAGAAGGTGAAAGTTGAAAAACCATAAGGCAAACACTTAATGGTTTTCTATGAGGTCACAAAAATTCAAAGAGATGATGTCTCCCCATGATTGACAATGCGCAGAGAGGCCAAGTTAAAAGCTAAACTCAAGATAAATGTAGTCATTAAAAAAAGAACCATTAACTGAAATCTAACTAATTCCTAAAATTGGCTGTCAAGAGCAAGAGAAAATCAGCCTATCATCTGAACTGATTTAACAAGCCGAGAAGTACTTGGCAATAATCAACAAATTCAACAATTTATTAAACATTTACCTTCATTAGCATTTACACCGGGCTTTATTCAAATTAACCCAATAAAAAAGAGAAGGAAAAAAAAACAAAAAGAAGAGAAGTACACGCTAGTCAATGGTGATGACAAACAAATTCCCTTTTGATGTAATTGGCATACTCTTAGTAGATAGATTAACTAACTGAACTGCTGGTGTCTTACTGGGGATTGAAACTACATGGACATTTTATTCACTTATTAGAAACTGCAGAGATGGAAATGAGTATAAAATAAAGTAGAAACAAGTTATTTTAGGAACTTCCTACACAAAAGTGTTAAGAATTACAAGCTGCAAAACCACATAAAAGATAATCAGCAGATTTGATCGGTCAACTGTCTTGTCAAAACATTAGTTATGAGCTATGATCATATTTGATATTTGACTAGATGTGCACAAGCTCAAAGAATGAAATTCTAAAAACTGGCAGCAGTAATACACCTGGCATATTTGAGACAAATCCGCCCCTGTTTTCAATGCTGCCTCGTTCAGTGTTGGGTTCATGATCTGTAGTCATCTGTATTGCCTGACCCCCTCTAGAAAGAACTGCTCGTGAATCTCCAACGTTTGCCACCCATAGCTTTATTCCATTTATCACTATTGCAGTTACAGCAGTGGATCCACCACGACCCAAGTCTGAGCTATGTGAAAGAATTGCCTGGTCTGTTTTCTCATATGCTTTCGAGATGGCTCTGCAGGGGTCAACCCAAAACTCTTCCTATAACAAGTGAGAAATGTAAGCATATGCTAATTCTAAACTAATAAACAAACATGTAATTACCCCTTTAAAAACGTATGGCACATCCCACCTCCTTTAGGATATTGGCAAACAAATTCTTCTGTAAATAGGCAGGTACACTATCTCCTAGATGACCATCGTAGATAGCAAAAAGCCCTAACTCGTGTCCTTGAATCTGCATGAACTTGGCAACATGATAATCCTCCATTGGATGATTAGCTTTCCCTTCTACTAGGCTGAAACCAAACCTCATCATACCCTCATGACCTTTCCCCCTACCAGAACTAGATGATAAACGCCTTCCTCCATGCTGAAAAGACAAAATAGAGTAGATCTCGTCGTAAGCCTCGTATAGCCACATTGCTTGATGGAAAACAAAAGTAAGTTTAAAGAAATCCAGTTATCAAAACGATAAACATTTTGCATCAGCAGAACATTAGGAAAAAGATGACCCAACAGAAAGGGAAAATGAAAAAAACTATAGTACAACTCCTTCCAACAGGTTTAGAATGGAAAGTTAATTCAAATTTCCATTATAAACAAGTTGTGCACCAAAAGTTTGTAATTAACCAAAATATAGAACCAGGAGATAAATTTCTTATACCAGACTGTTGAGCAAAGAGATAAAACAGATAAACAGTAACTACAAAACCTGCTGCACATATAATTACCATCTAAACTGCACTAAAAAATTATATATATTGAAGAAACTGTAAAATGGTTTATCAAGTTAGAAGGGCTATTTTCCGTTTACTCCACAGTCCACACTACCGCTCACAGAAACAGGTTCAGTAATATAATCTTACAGTGACCAAAACATATCAATGACTCAATGGCATAGAGCTCGTCATAAGGAAGTGTTTATGAAAAATACATCTGATTTCAACACACATCTAAAATGAATAATGAAATCCTCTCAATAGGCAGAAGAGTTATCTACTTCTAATCTCACTAGAACCTTTCCCGCAACCCAAATTTATAACTCCTAATTAGCTAATATGAGAAACCTACTGAAATCCAGCAACATAACCTAAAAATTAATGACATAACTAACCCATAAAAAAAAACCAAGCTCCATCACAATTAATCAAGTTTTATTTACGCAATAAATATGAGATTATTAAGAGAAGCTTAAAAGAGTACTAGACATATGCTTTACCTGAGATGAACAAAAGCAGCACAACCACTCCATAGAAAATAAAAATTCTGCAAAAGCTCTAATTTGCCTTACTAATTTCTCTTCAGCATCAAGCTCTCGGTCACCTTCTTTCCAAATTCAAAGTCTGCAGAATCAGAAACCCAAAAAAGATCATCAAAAGAAAAACCCTTTAAAGCCACAACCCTAAAGGCTTAAACCCTCAAAGCCACAAAAAAGAAGCAAAAACAAAAACTGGGTATTAAAGAATCACCAGGAAAAAGTGGAATTCAAAGGCCAAAATATGGCCTTGCTTGCCTTCTGCTGGTGGTGGGTCAAACTGGTGTCTGCTAAAAGAGCTATTTTTCCTAGTTGATGTTGTGGCTCTTCTTCCTGTTACTTGTTATAGGGGGCTTTTATTAGTTTGCACAAGCAATTGAATAAAAAATTGAAGGGTAAAGAAGGTAAGAAACAGGGAGAAGAACCGAGGTGGATTCAAGAGGAGAACATTTGAAAGCTTTTTGTAAAGCAGTAAATAAATATATTAAAAAAAGCTTGAAGAGAAGGAATCGAGCCTTTGGGCATACGATGATTTCTAACCGCTTTAGGAAGAGCCTTCCTTCTTCTTCTGTGAGAGGAATTAGACTAGCATTATTATATGAGAAGGCTGCCACAAGGCAAACTTCTTTCCTGTTGACTTTGCTGTTTCAGGCTTTTTTCTTTGTTTGGCGCTTTCTTCGGCTCTGCCTCCGAGGTTTTTCCTTCCCTTTCATTCTCTTCTTATTTTATGTTTTTTACCTTGTGACTCATTCTTGGGCTGTAAATTCTTTTGACAATTATAATTTAATCATTTTTAATAAATTATTATTTAATATATACCGTTAGTGCAGTTTTTAAATTTTGCACATGAAATTAAGATGATTACATATAAATAAATAAAATAAAAATGCATCCTCGTCTTAATTTTATTGGCCTAATAAAAAAAACTTTGCCTTAGTGTATTAGATAGTTATTCACTTCTAATACATATGATATATATGATATAATTATTGGATAAAAATATAAAACAACACAAAAACTTGAAAAAATAGAGTGCATACCGATGTGATTTTTAGCCCAATTTTATAAGACAAATAGTTCTTCCCTTAAAAATATAGAGTTACGGAAATTAAATGATTGTAACTTACATGGTTTGGTTTATTCAAATCATTCTTTTAATTAAAGGAAGTTAGTCTCATCTTTGAACATTTTTAATATATGAAAAATCATTATAAACAAATTAGGGCTATTTTTATCATGTAAAAAGCGATGATAATGAGAAATGACAATTTGTATGTATATGGTGGTTTATTTATGTTAAATCATATCAAATACGAAAATTATCATGTTATAATTTATATCAATACATCAAATATCAAATTAAAATTTCAGTTTTTTTCAACTTCATATTAAATTTTTCTAAAAATTTAACTTGTATTATTTTAATATTCTTTTTTCATATTGTTTTTCTTGTCGTGTAGTCATATAATGTCCAAAATTAATAAATTTAATAATAATACATTTATTTATTTATAGAGCAAAATAATATATCTATTTGCATTCCACTTGATTCTTGCTTTCGTGCTTTTGATAAAATATTAAAATAAAACATGAACCCTAAATAAAATCAAAAATAAATAAAACCTAATTTAATTTTGGTATTGAACGACATTCATATGTTCTGAAAGTATTAAGTATGTCCCAACTAATTCATAAAAACTAGGAGACCATTTTTGACTACAGCCTTTTGGTGGAAAAATAAAATGGGTTAGCATGTACCTAAGAAAAGAAAATCAAACAGAGAATTTTTTTAGAGATCTGTTTGGCAACAAGGATATCAAGTTTTTCCTTGTATGTATCCAAAAGACCAGACCACCTTTAGCTTAGTTAGCTTGCTTAAAACTTACCAAAATCGTAAATTTGCTCACCAACCCCTTACGCGCCACCATTAACGCAATTAAAAGTTTGATAAGCAAATCAACCTTCAAAACTGGTTGCTATGGCTTAATTTTTATTATCGAGTTATTGAATTTAAAAAAATAAATTAAATATTTCATTCTTTTAATTTGTATTTATTTATAAATCACTTAAAAATTATTCAATTAATTGTAATAAATATATAATTAAATTCAAACTCTGACGATGAAATTTGAAATCTCAACTTCAAAATAACAGAAACTTTTCATTACCATTAAAACAAGACTTTATTGATAACTCATGATAATCTTATATAAATAATACTCACTTATTCAAATTCTATAACATAGGAAGCTTAATTAATTAATACTCTAAGTTTTTATTTAAATATTTTAGATAAATTATTTACTTGAATCATGATTATAAGAAATAACAAGTGACGTTATTTATTCATTAAAAAAATATTTTCATAGTGAGACCGGAACAAACTACTATAATATTATAAGCATGGAAGAAAGTCAAAATATAACGTCTCAGTTGAATTAATCCAAAAGAGGAACTAGCTATGCTCTTTAGTCTTTTCCTTCTAAGCTGACCCAAGTTCTTAATACAACTATTAAAGAGATTTCCCTATTAAACTTATTAGTACTTGTCATATTTTTCATATGTTTATTTAAAGCGATTAACTTAATTATTTTGTTTGAATAAAAATAAAAAAAAAATCAAATTCTACTTTTTGAATAATATGCAACAAATATTGAACCAAATGTTCAGATGTAGATTAATATTTTTTTAATAATTAAGGTTTCTTAATTATTTGCATAATAGTAATTATTAATTAACACCAAGGAAATGATTATGAAGAAATGATTATGAAATCTTGATACGTCAAGAAAGATGTAGATTAATAAAAAAGACAAGGTAAAGTCTTTGGAAGTGTGTTTTTGTCTTTAGGGTTAAAAAAGGTATTTTCATATATCTGAAAATTATAATAAAACCAAAAATTTTATCAAAAATACAAAAAATTACAAAAATTATAGAAACTAGATTCAAACTAATTCAATGTAGCGATTTTGATTTATAATATTTTTTTAAAATAGAATAAAATTATAAAAAATTATTTTGATAATAAAGTACTTGATGCATATATAGAACACGCAAATAAAAAAATAATTTGAAATCAAATACTAATTAACAACATTATAAAAAATTAAATATAACAAATCTTAAATATAAAAAAATAAATTAAATAGCTACAATCTTGATGAAAGCAATTCTTATTACATTAATCATTAACAAATTATTGGTAATTGTTTCATATTTGAAAATGATTTATTTTTAAAAATTGAATTTAAATGACTCCAAATCATATATACATATTATATTTTATAAAACAGTAATGACACGTGTCATTATTTTCTTATCCCTCCCAGCCCATTCTTTGCTATCTTTATTTTCAGTTTTTTAATACTCCATAATAACTACCAATTCAAATCTCTACTAAACTAGTATTAATATTCAACTTTTAAGCATGATCTAATTATTTATATTAAACAAATTAACATTCTTTAAATCTTTATTATTCAAATTTTTATCAAATTATCTATTTTAAATAACTTAATATTTTTCATATATCTGTTATTTAAATTAAAATAATTATCTAAAATTATATAATATTTAATCTATTTAAAATTATTTATATGATATTTATTAGAGTTTATCTAAAATCTAATCTTAATGCATTTTTAATTTTTTTTAAAAATCAAATATATTCAAAATAATTTTTATTCATTTAAATATATCTCTTTTTAAATTTTTAAAAAATAAAAAAATAACTATCCATTTAAAAATTTTTAACCACCTCTCAACTTCTTCAAATTTTACACATTTTTAATTATCTCCCCAGTCTCCCTTATAATGATTTTTCTCATCATTTCTTTACTTTATCTAATTTTTAAATCTAATATATTTCAATTTTTTATTCATTTAAATATATCTCTTTTTAAATCTTAAAAACTTAAAAACTTATCTATCCATTTAAAGATTTTTTAACAACCTCTCAACTTCTTCAAATTTTACATATTTTTAATTACCTCCCCACTCTCCCTTATAACAATTTTTTAGTTTTCTTAAAACATATTGGGATTTATAAATTATATATTTTGAAATTCTAGATATATCTTTTAAAACTACTAATTAATATGTACATACACATATTTAAGATAAAAAAAATAAATTATGTTTATATATTTGAATTAATGAAATATGAATTTAACCATTAATAAAATTTAAAATAAATAAAATTAATCCGTGCATCGCACGAGATACAAACTAGTTAATCTTATAAAATTACTTAAAGTTGAAAACTCTATTTTTTATGATTTGGAAAAAAAACTTTTTTTTTATAATAGTCTTGAGTATAAAAAGCAAGTAAAAATGTAAATAAAAATAATTTATTATTTGAGTTTTTTAAAATTCAAATCAATTTAAAAAAATTAAATATAATGTTTAAGATAATATATGTTTCAAAAGAATAAATATTGATAATGAAACTTTGGTTTAGTAACAAAGAAGTTCTAAAACTTTAATGGGTAAGAAGGTCGAAAATTCAAATTTCCCCATGCCTGAGTTATATGCCCAATTATAAATTGATATTTGGTTTCTTTAATTGATTTGAGTGAAGTGATCTACATAAATTAATGATGGTAATGTTTCTCATGATGTACTCTTTTTTGATAAAAAAAACAAAAAAAATGGTAAAGATAATAAAAGTACTTCTTTTATATAATTAGAAAATATCAACATTTCAAAATTCATCTATTCGGAATACTAGTATTTATAATTGTATTGTTTGGATAAATATTTTTTAAAAAGAATTTTTTAAGAATATTAAATATAAGAAAAATAAAAAATATGAAATAAAATATGTAATATAAGTATCATTAGATTTGTAAAAATGTATAGATATTATTAATAATAGGAAAAAAATAAAATATGTGTTATATTTAAATAAAATAATAGTTCCTTTTTTTTAGTTTTTGTATTTAATTGTGGGTTATATATAATAGGATAATTATTATATATATTGCTGGTCAAGTTTTTTTATTTCACAAGTAGTGTTAGAATTATGACATATGTCCTATAAAAATATTAAAAAATAAAAAATAAATAAAATAAGACATGTGTCATGATCTTAATTTCTCTTATAAAGTAAAAAAACTCTACCGACCGTATATAAAATAATTATCCTATATAATATTATAAGAGTAGTTTTAAAGGAATTTTGAAAAATCACTTATTTAGGTAGATTTTTAAGAAGGAATTTAAGTCTTAAAATTCTTCTCAAATTTTAAAATTCTTCAAATTTTTAATAAATAAAAAAATTAAAATTTAGACATTTGAATATCATGATAAAAATAAATTCTCCTCTTGAAATTTTTTATTCAAACATATCTTCAAAAATTATAATCTGTTACAATTTTTTTAACTACTCAATAAAAAATTGTTGGCATTAAAAGTATTTTTAAAGTTAACATTTTACATATCTCAATGGCTATGGATTTGGTGAATATTTTATTATAGTTTATATATAAAATGTTGGTGTTGACCGTGGTCCAGCAGACTTGGCTTGATCGACAATACATAAAAGATTCATTGTGATCATGGCAGTACGAATCTGACAACTGAAATCCCTGTACAGCATGGAAAAAAGGATTTTTCTTGCCAAATGCCCTGGATGGGAATGGCCGATGGGCTGGCAAGTTGCCCTCTGTCCTCTCCTCTGCCATTCAATCTCACCAACCATCGCCGTCCACGCGGCCACAACGCACCGCCCACACACTTAAACTACCTTGGGCTTTAACATGTGATAAAGATGAGCAAAGCAAAGGTTTAATTAAAAATTTTAGTTACTAATAATTTAAATAAAAATTGTTTTTTAAGATCGATTATGTCGGAGTGGTAATGGGTGGGAGGGAGTCTCTTGTCTTGTTGCATCCCAATTCTCACCCCATTGAGGTTTATTGCCAAATTTGTCATTCCCATTTATCAATAGTGTAGTACAATAAATTCAATATTTTCAAACAACTAAGAAGTAATAATCAATATACTATCCATTATCACTAATTATCTTATAGAATTCACTTATCTATAAGTTGTTAAATTTATACATATGAATGATAATAATTGTCCCATAAATCAATAAATAAACAAATAGAGTTGAAACTATGTGTAATAGCTTTTTTTTGGCAAAATTTTTGAATAATATGATTAGAAATATTTTCAAAATTTTATTTAAGTTTTAAAGGTGCTTACATGCATCAACTTAATGCATTCATCTCATGTTCAAATTCTTGAAGTTCTTCGTTGATAAGAGATCTGTAAAATATAAAAAATTTATAGGTAAAAGTTTAATAGATCCGTAAATCCAAATAATAGATTGATATTATGTCTTAATCTTATAGATATGATAACTTTTCTAGCTCCTAAGCTTTTTTTTTGGAGTTTATAAGGAGGTACAATGGAGAAAAGTTATTTAAATATTAGATCTAATCTCTCTTAAGGAGGTTAATAAGCCAAGACTTTTTAAGTTAAAATTGAGAAAAAAATTTCATTTTGACCTTTGCAAATAAGTAGAGATTATTTATTGTTTTGACCATTGAGAGATTAAATCAATAGATATAATGTCATTCTCCAAGGGGAAAGACACACACTTTCTGTTTGTAGCTAGCCAGCAAATGGAAAATTGTTCCGCTACAAAAAACCAGCAAAAGCATCCATAACTTTGGGCAGTGTACAGTGACACTGTTAATTTTAAAGGGTGGAGAGAATTGATTCCCAGGCATCATAAAGGGGTTCCATTTGTTCTTATTATTAATGGCTTGGTGCGTTATCCCAATTCTCCTAATTGACTAGTTGTCCATCATCTATTACTAGGTTCTTTAGCCTTTTTGAAAGATTTCCAGTGGCGATTAAACTACATTATTTGCTAGGAGGTTGAAGAAAGAAGCAGAATACAAATGCCGCAGCCCCTAACGTTGACAAAAGCTTTTCAGTTGCTGCAGCAATTGTCTGAAGTATTCTAATGTTTCAGGTTCTTGTCGAAATTTACCCAATCAAACTGGGGATTAATTTCATCTCTAGTTTCCATCTTAACCTGTCTATAGAATTGGTCCAAAATCCTGACTGTACAGCAGCTGAATGCTGGCCAATGGTTCTGAATTTTGATTGTTTACGTTTAAGGAACCAGCACACGTGACATGACCAGCCAATCCAGCCAGAACTCAGAAGAAACGCGACGGGGCAAGGGAAGAACATTATATTTCAACGTGTAAGAAAATCGTACCAAACAGGGAATCACTTTTCCCTCTGAATTGTCAACGTAAACATGTCTACTGATTCTGCTTCTTCTGCATAATTCGTTTGACAATTTTGCTCCAACCTGACCATCTTATGTTCAAAACAATAATAATCCATTTTATGCCTGTTTTCATCTCAATTTGGGTTCATAATAGTGAATTATGCATTTGCAGGGACCATTGGTGTAATAAAGCATGCAATATCCATCAATAATACCACTCCACATGAATTGGTACGTTTTGAATGAGAAATGGCAGGATTCAAGCCTTTTTACGCATCCTTTGGTTGTTTTGAAGTGGAAAAAGGAACAAAATGGGCTCCCCTCACATGGGTTATAATGAAAATATTGCTTCTTCGAGATGCCGATTCAAGTCTGCAAACCTTGACTGGCAAGCCTCATGGCCTGTTCACCTTAAAATGAGGTGTCATAAAGGAGACTTTTGGATAGGAACATGACTTTCCTTTGAAAAGGAGTGAAAAAGAGAGAAAGAGAGAAGAAAATGGGGTGATTAATTGGGGAATAATTAAACAGGGATGAGGAAGAATTTGCAGAGCCTTGGACATGAAACATGTGTGGAGAATTTATTAGCTTTATGCTGTCAAAGTGTAAATCTCAACTGGTGACAGAATGAAATATGTTGCTTAGTGGAACACATCATCTTGCTCATTTGTAAGATCATCCCAAGTTATGATTCACTTTTATGGCACCTTTTTTCCTTTTAAAATGATGAATTAATGTTTCTAAACCCACCATGGCATTCTGTTTCAATGGTGCGCTGCTGCTTCAGCCCAATAAACCAGGGCATATTCATGGAGCTTTTTATAAAAAAATCATTTGAATCTTTAACTGATCGTTATCTCCTTTGGTTTAAAAAGGGTGTTGCCTTAAACTGTGGCCTGGAATCGAATCCAATGCTTTGGTTTTTAAAAATTTTGCAGTACTACCTTTGATTCTTCTATTCTTTGTGCAAGAAAAGAAACCCATGAAATTGATTAATGGCCGTTGAATTGTGAACCCTAGCTAGGCTTTATGGTTTATGCCCTATGAGAGAAGTACAATTTCTAGTATTGGCATTCAATGGTTCTCGTGATCTTGCTTCTTAGTACTATGGCACAAGAAACAAGCATTATTCGATAAAAGAAAAATGTTCATAGAAATCATGCAAAACATATATTGCTTCTTTGCTTATGATTCAAAGTCTTAAATTTTTTTCATATTAGAAATTATCAAAAATCGAACTTCATCATTAAATTTAATGTTTTATTAACATGTCACACGAGTTATCATTTTTTATATTCATTATATATTTATAAAAATAAAAAAATTTTCATGTATCGAGATATCACCAATCATTTAAAACATATGTTTCAAGAATTAAACATTTTAATTATCTATAACATATAACCTTCACATCAAAAGTATGCGTATTTTTGGTCACATAAAATTTACAAATAGGAAAAGTTATTCATCTTCAAAGTCAGCTCATGCTATCAATTTATTTTTGGGATTTACAAATTAATTAGACTTTCTCTTGTGAACTTACAGATCGCTTATCAACAAAAGACTGTGAAGATTCGAACTTGACAAGAATCAAACTTTAACCACCTCCTGTTGGCAGAGATATATATATATATATATATATATATATATATATATATATATATATATATATATATTTGGATATGTGGCAAATATACAAGTAACAGCTTCGGACCAACTGCACTATTGTTAGGCAGGACTTTTATTTACTTTGTCCTAGCATTGTCTATCATAATGAGATGAATCTGTAGTGAGATATGCTTGTAACCCATGATGCTCGGCGTGGAGATGGATCTATTTAGTGTTGGAAACAGGCCACAAGGTGTCCGGTCCCTCTTTCTGCACAATTTGTCTAAGCCAAGATCCTGCTGTAATAAGTTGGGGGTTCATTCATGCATGTATCCATTAACTCTCCATCAAATCTTTATCAGAATAACGAAAAAATAAGCAAAGTTGACAAATCTTGACAAATTGGAGGCCGGAGGAATCTCATTTCAGCCCTAATTAAAGAGATATATATATATATCATTTTTAACTATAACTAGGAAACCCCCGCGCGTTGTGCAGGTGGGGTTATAAAATGCTTTATTAGTTTTGAAACAAAGCATGTAAAGGTATTACATATTGTGTTCAACAGAATAAGAAAAACATATCATATATATTTGTATATTCCTGGTCTTGATCTGAAAATGTTAACACTGATTTTTGTTGGGTTGATCAAGGCAAATTGGCATCTGTCTCCTCTTTTGATGTCATTGTAGATTGTATATTTCTTTGATAACAAACAGAAATGAAAAGAAAACTAAAGTGAGTTTTCCACTAACTTTTATCAATAATGGAAAAGGAAATATTCCTAATTTTTTGTTACATGCATATGATAATGCAAAATTGTCAAAAACCACAGCCAGACATCAGATACATCATAGTGAATGAATTCAAGATTTCTTTTTTACAACCTACTAAAACAACTTTAAAACATTCATGGTGGGAACTTGCACTGTTACAGTAAGTAGAGAAGTTTCTTTACACATTTGTTTGCTCATGACTTCAACGGAATGTATCAATTTAGTGTTATCTTGGTTTTAGTGATAGAATATAACATGCCAAATAACCTAAAACGTAAAAGAATAGCAAGCAGTTGTTTAAAACTTTTAAGATATCCATGTGCTAACATACCAGTGAGGAGGAAATTGAATTATAAGGATGTAGACGCTAAAATCCACCAAAAACCAGCTAACTAACCTGTCAGAATAATAACTTCCTTGATTTAGAAAATGGATAAACTAAC
This sequence comes from Heritiera littoralis, assembly GCA_031772115.1. Classification (NCBI taxonomy): domain Eukaryota; kingdom Viridiplantae; phylum Streptophyta; class Magnoliopsida; order Malvales; family Malvaceae; genus Heritiera; species Heritiera littoralis. The sequence goes on from JAPDPK010000023.1 coordinate 6,853,080, forward strand.
ACATAGCAAAAAGAGGTAGCTAACATCAACAGAAAGGAATGAGAGAAGTCCATCTAAACACCAAAGCCAATTAATTAATTTTGAAATGTTTAATTGCACTACTAAAAACCAATCCTTTTAGATTTTTTTATGGTATATGTTAAGCTTCTAGCATGGCTCTAAGATGTAAAAAATTGAATATCCACATACATTGTAAATCATTTATGATTGATATAGAGTCTATCCGAGGCAAATTCTTTTTAATGAGAAAGCCAAGCGGCTTTGGTTGAGGCAATATACTCTCACTGCACAACATGGGCAGTATCGATGACATGTTTGGTTTATCTTCTAGGCATTGTTGCAAACATAAGAAAGCAACATTGATGCATCTTAACACTTCAAGTACATTGCAAGTATCACCTGATGCATTGTTAATTAGCTTCAATGGCCTCTCATCCATTCATAATCTACATGCTTGAAAAGTTGGAAGCACAAATGGTATTATTGTTTATAACAGATAAAATAAATTGCTATAGTTTAGTCTTTATGTTTTACATTTCCAAGAGATTATGGTCTTGTTTTGGGTTCGAAAACTCCTTGTTTCTCTCTGTTATTATTTTTTCTGGAACCAAAACTCCAAAGCTGAAAATGTCTTTTGCCCGAACCAAGCTAAGCCAAATCAAACTAATTTAAAACACTTAGATTCTCTTCTTACTCATGAAATCATATCATTAAAACTAAAGCCTAATGCCTCTTTAAGCTTGTATAATCCCAGACAGGGTTCATAACACATGTTGGTAAAGGCATAATGTTATTTTTGAAAACCCTCACTACTTGAATTTTCCCAGGAGAGGGAAAACCTTGACAAGGTAACTACCAAGAAGTGACAAAATATTAGATAGTTGGCCAAAGAAATATCCCCTCCACAGCTCAACTGGATTTCCATAAAGCATATCCAAAAGCCATGTTTAAGGGCGTAGGTAAAGAATAAAAACTTTGATGAAGGCAGGAGTTACGGTTTAAGTACATCAGAGTGTAATAATGGTAATGATTTAGATATAGATGTATAAATTAAGTCATTCTAGTTGATCAAATCATGAGATTTGTTAATGCTTATATCAAAAGAATTGGAACTTTGGTTACAAATCCATAAATAAAACAAATTTAACCATATAACACCATAAAAATATTATTCTAGAAGCAAAATAGCGTTCTAAACATTAAACTCCAAAAACCTAACAATAAAATAGAATTTTTTTTGGAACATACACTTCAAGCTTTAATACCTATCAAATGCCTACATCCAAAAACCCATAATTCAAAGCAAAAAAAGTATTGGTGAAACCTATCAAAGCTTTTAACAAAAGGAATAAAACACTTTCTAGAACTTACTCTATTTCTCCAGAAAAACAAAAACAGCCTATTTGTTCCTACTTTTGGAGTACTAAAATTTGACAACAGAACTAAAATAACAAAAATAAATTGACATTGTAAATGCTGGAAAAAGTTAAATGTAAGAAAAATGATAGTTTTTTAGAACTTACTTTATCTGTATAGGAGAACAAAGCTAATCTCTTTAGTCTTACTTCTATAGGATTCAAATTTGTCACTAACTGAAACCAACAAATGAACAAACATTGTAAGTTCTAAAAACATAAAAGGGGGAAAAAGTTACAAATTTCAGAACTTACTCTGCAAAAGAACAAAGGCGACCTGTTTGCTCATACTTGTATAAATTGAAATTTAGCAGCAAAACCGAAATCAACATATTGGACACTGATCATCTAAACCTTGAAAAGAATGTTCAAATTCATGGATAGCGATAAAATATCAAAGTATTTATATAATGAATAAGCAAGTAATTTATTTAATCAACCTAAAGTCAAATAGCTTATTCAAACCTTTGTTGCATGTACAACTTTCTTCATTCAAAAACATGTACAATATATTCAGTGATTAAGAAAAGTATTGATGCAAATCTTACCTTCAAAGTGTTAATTAGGATGTTCTAATGCATCTATATATTGTCCTTGTTTGAAAGTCTCCATCAAATACACAACCTACACACCCAAATTTTAATAGGAGTACTAAGAACTGATGAAATTCTGAAGCAAAATCTAAGCAACTTGCACGAGTATATAAGAAAGTGATTGAAAATCTAAAACTGACAAATAAAATTATTACCTCAACAACTTGTCAAGTTTCAGATAATAAAAGCTATTCAAGGCTACCATTTTTGATGAAAAAAATATTCTCAAGGGTAAACTTAATGGCATTAGACAAAGTGGCCATAGCTGCAACACTTTCAGCATTAAATCACATGCTACCGTGAAAGGACCTGCAATAACAACATGACCACTACTGCAACCATAAGCATAAAAATTTCTGGTCCTGCATTCTTAAAAGCCCAAGCTATTTTGATGTAAAAATCCTTCATCGAAACAATGCTCGATTCACCATCAGCACCCACATTAGAGTGCAAACTCAGCTCTTGATCAACAACATTATTGCTATAACATACATTGCAATCAATTTAATTTAAGTATACTTAATGTCCTAGCTCTATTAAACTTTTTATCAATCCCGTCAACCATATAAGGAGCTATATTATGAGTTCTAGCCCTCTTAGACCTCGACCTTTTTAATATTCTAAACTTATTTTTGTCTAGATTAATCCCTTCCAAATATCACCACACAACAATGCTGACAAATAGCAAACTAAAACTACAACAATAATTGAAAAAAATTAAATATTGGTGACTTAACCTGTTACAAACGATTTTTAAGACAATCAAAAGAAACTTAAACGAACTCACCTTTACAAAAAAGCTCTAATAGATTTAAACAACATTGTCCAATAAAAAATATAATATCTATAACAAAACAACAACCAATGCCAGCATTCTTTACTACCAACCTTAGATTAACTAAAACAAAAATAAAATAAAATGATATACATACCATCAGCATTCTAGACATGAAAAAAGATAAAAAGAAATAAAGATTGAAAGCAAAATTAAAGTGAATAAGAAATTCAAATATGTATGACAAACATGAAACATCATAACTAAATAATACAACACACCTATATGTTAATCAATATTGTACTTCAAAAGAATCCCAAACCAAGAAGAAGATGGAATGACCACAAATTAAGGTGGGCAAAAAAAAAAAAGGGGAAGTGGCTTGAATAGAAATGAAAAGATCTTGATTTGGATAGTTTCACACACCTATTCTTTGTATAAAGCATAATCAGATAGTTTAATGTATAAAGCATAATCAGATAATTAAACAATTTTCTTCTCCTCCAACGTATCCAAGAATCCAAATCAATATATTTTTTTGTATTGATTTCTATAAGCTTAGTAGAATTATAAGCTTTGCACCAAACAAAATATTTGAACTTTAAAAAAAAAAAGAATAGCAAACGAAATTCTTGACACTGTTTTGTTAAATATTACCTCAAAGAGATGATTTTTGCTTTCTGATCTTTTCATGACTCATACATCTGTAAGTACAAAAATAAAAAAATAAATATAAGAACAAATACCAGGAAAAGGGCGAAAGAAAAAAGCATTTTTCTTAGAAACTTTTACCTATAATGAAATAAGAAGACCTGCATTGGAAAGTTCTTGGATCTGTCCTAACGCAATAACCCCTTACATCTACATATTAGAGGTTAAAAGAAAATTGAATGTTACCTGAAGTGAAGATGATAAACTTCAGTCTTGAATATGGAGTTGCAAGCCATACTTATTCATTTGTTAGAAAAGATTCCTTTTCTTGTATTTGGGCTTCAAGTGATGATATTTTCTTCATAAGCTCTGCATTTTTTCTCTCCTCTTTGCAATTCAGCTGCTGCAATGACATTTACATGACTCTCACCGTTTGTTTCTTGCTCTATCCAACACATTGCAGAAGCATTGACAAAGGCAACATAGGATTGAAGAGTTTCAACCAACAAAATAATAGCTAATCAAGCAAGTTATGTATTCTATCAGGATAAGAATCACTATAAGCAAGAGCAAGTGTACTTCTCCATAGTCCACCAATGACCTGTATAATCAATAAACAAATGAAAAAAATGCGGTTAACTCACCAAGAACTGCTACCTCAAAGGTAACAAACCAACAAAATAATAGCCAATCAGGTAGGTTATGCACCCTGTCACGATAAGAATTATTGTAAGCAAAAGCAAGTGTACTTCTCCATGGTCCACCCATGACCCGTATAATCAATAAACAAATGAAAACAATGCGGTTAACTCACCAAGAACTGCTACCTCAAAGGTGACACTTGTTAAGCAATCAAAACTGCATATTGATAGCTACAACTGCATATTGATAGCTATCATTTAGGAATTTCCAAGCATTCTCTTACTTTTTTGATGTCGTCGATCAAATCTCATGTAGTGTTCCCTTTCAAGCAAGCATAAAGAGTACTTTTGCCCACAACACACTGCAAGAGGACATCTACATATTAGAGGTTAAAAGAAAAACACTGTTAAGAATTTAATGAATAGCCACACAAACTCACTTGATGAAAGAAAACGATTTTATAAAATTGAGGGGCAAATAATCTTCCGATTGCTTGGCAATGTTCCTCCTCAAGATCCCCAATGAAGAAACACAGCTGGCTATAAAATATGAACAAAATTAATAAAAAAACCAATGAAAAGAGGTCCCAATTCGTTCCTAATTGATATATACAGGCAATGGATACTCACATGGCCATTCTAGTTTCCTGATTGCTCCCAGGAGATTGTGTTAACATCAGAAACCTTGAATATCCTTTCCTAACTCCATTAAATCACTTCATTGAGTCTTAGACTTTACCAACCTTCTGTACCCACAAAGATAACTTCTTTTTCCATGCAAAGAGTCAAAGCAAACAAATTTCAACAAACCCATATCCACAATTCAATAAAACAGAGAACTTTATCATCTTTAGCAAAGATATATAAAAAAGGCAGGATAGGGGCATTTGAGAAAGTGAAATTGCTGGAAACTCGAGGAATCGTAGGAAATGGGGAAGGGAAGAAGGAATATTGTGGCAAGTGAGGAGTGAGTAAGGACAGAGTTTGACATCAGAGCAAATTTAAAACCTAGCCTCATTCTTACTCTATGGTAGTTGTCACATGAGTTAGTTTAAAGGTTTGAAAACCAAATATAAACCAAATATAGAAAAACTAACAAAAAGTAAAAAAAAAAAATTCCACAGATAATAAAGTGCATAAAAAATAAAGAACACAAATGCATAGAATTGAAATGTTATAACAAAAACTACCCATAAATCTCTACAAAACGAAAACAAACAAAGAAAACTCATCTTCCACAATCAAATCATAATCCAAAAAAATAACTATATTAAAAAAAGGGGAAAACTATTGAATATGTACTCATGAAAACTCTTGAGCCAAATAAAAAAAAAGGTATTGAACAAAAAAAAAAGAGCAAAAAAATGGATCATAACAGTTCAATAAGTTGGATCAAAGGAGAACCAAAAATCAAGTTTCATAATTTACCCTGCTCCTCAATCTAGCAGGTCTGAGTTTCGCCTTGATACTTGGATACTTCTTCTTTATTTTCTTATAATTTTATTAAAATAAATAATAAAAAATTAGATAAACAACTAATCTAAAATTAAATATCTAATCTAAATGGAAATAAATGTATATAAATAAAATTATAATTTATAAATAATAAAACTGAATAAAATAAATAAAAAAAGACAAATAAGGAAAAAAAACCATCTCAACATCATTCTCATTCTCTCTTCTCTGCTTGTTCAGATCTTCTTCAAAAGCAATATATATATATATATATATATATATATATATATTAAGCAATGATTACACCACATTCCAATATAGCCTTTATAAGAGAAAAACATATGACTTGTTTTTCTTGATATGAAAACAACTTAAGCAAAGCCATTAATAAAAGGATTGCTATTTAGATTTTGTTTCATAGTTGCAAAAAATTGAATTAAAAAGTTTAAGCACTTTTTTTAGGGGAAAAAAAGCTAAAAAATAATGGTTGAGAACACTGAAGCTATTTACTTTTTGTTTAAAAAAATATTACAATAAAACAATAAACTTCGATTGTAACAGGAATAATGAAAATTTTGTAAAATAAATAAATAAATAAAGGAATAACATGCAAACCTAGTAAAGTGCAGAGAGGGAGACCAAGGACAATTGTTTTGGGCATGATGTGAGATGTTATAGGTTTCAAAAAATTGGTTGTTCTGGAGAAGGGAAAGAAGAAATTGGAAAGAAGATGGTGAGATAGGAGAACAACAGAAGCACTCGTCAAATGCAAAACTCAAAAAAAAAAAAGCAAAACCTTGAAAGGGTGTAAACCAACTCAGAGTAAAGATTGAGTTTACTTGATAAAAGCATTGCAACAAATGCATCCTCTATATAAACGTTAGGAAGCCGCGCACGTAACAGAAGAAAAACACAACTGAGAAGATATTTGAGTAGAAAATGGGTTCCGGCGAAACATCAACTTAAATAATCAACAAAATTACAATATGGTACAAAAAAAAAAGCATTTCTCATGAGGAACATCAGAAGAAAAAAATAAAACTAAAACACAAAACGGTAAAACAACTCAAAGCAATATGGACTCAGGACAAAAGGGCACGACGTGGTGGCATGAGAATGTGAAAACACGGCAAATGAAGAAGGCAGAAGCGTGGACGCATAAGGGCTCAAGCTTTTTTCCAACTTTAATAGTATAGATAGGAATCATTAGATTGAATATCTCAATATCTTAATGCAAGTCCAAATAGTTGCAATAAAGTTTAAACAGAAGATCTGGGCAAAAGTCATAAATCAAAGGCACAAATACATCTTTGATAAGAGAAAAGAAGACTTCATATGATTGTTTCATGAATTAAATAGTGAAAAACATGAAAATTGGGTAGGCTTTTCGTTGTCATTTGTACAATTCAAGCAACGTATCTTTGGAGGAACAAAGAGAACAAATCATGCAAAGTTTAGCCCATAATCTGAAGTCATTGCAAGAGGGTATTATATCACAGACACACCAAACTTTTAACTTCCAACTGTTTAAAGATTGTAAAAAGGATGAAATCACTACTAATAACAAATTGATATCATATTACACATATAATAACATAGAAAAATTACAGGAAAACCACATTGCTTCAATGATTCAGCATTATTTGTCTAATTTTTGGAACCTAACTCAAAATACCCATTGGAAAATAATAGAATAAAAAAATCGAATGTAAAAAATTTAAAATAATTAAGTATTTATTACAAAAAATTATTGCTTAGTACCAATACTTCTTACAGAATTTACCAAAACCAAAATATCTTACCTATTCATTGTCGCTTCCAAATGGCACAATCTGAAATCACATAGTTGGTAGCATGGTATCACGATGCAAACACTACGATAGAACTAAAGCTATGATCAGGTACAGCAAAACGACTTTTTGATCACACCAGGTATGACTTTCTGCCACAACTCATAAAGAAATTAAGAAAAGTCTTAAGAAGAAAGGATCACACCTCAAAAGATATATTAACCTCAAAAGATATATTAACTTACCAAACTACAGATAAGCTAATTGTGGTATTAAAAAAGAAAGTAGGAAGAGAAAGCATAGGAAAGAATTTAAAATAAATAAAAAATATAATCCTTGGGATTATAAAATATGAAGTGAAAAAATCAGAGAGCACCTTTGAGAGAACTTTATCAAGACGATGAAGCATACTCATCCAAAAAGATAACATAGCTTTAGCTTCAATCACCATTGATGCATCACTATCTGTGGCATATAAAATCCTTTTGATAGCTACAACAACCCACAATAGTATGCAGTAAACATTCAGCAATCAATTGTAACAATCTTTTTTACCACAAATAAAATATGCAAAATAGAAATCCCTCTCTTTCTAAAACTATCCATAGTAGCTTCAATTCCGTGATCCTGCAGCAGACGACATTTAAGTTCTTAAAATTCTTAAACCAATATTACCATCAAATTCATTCATTGAATATAAAGTACCAGTTCATCATAAGTAGCCATCGATGTAGATGGTTTGGATAAAGTCTTCACTTATTGTCTTAAAGGGTTCATGGCTTATGAAACATCATCGACAAATGCAGATCTAGGAGTAGTAAAACAAAAATGTTTACTATTTTTTAATGAGATTTTATGTAAAACCAAAAAATATTAAACCAAATGAAAATAAAATGGAAAAAGAATTAAGAATAACCCATCAAATGCTGAAGCTGGTGAAGACCCAGAGCTCCTGGCGATCGGTGGCAAACCCATGATAGCACATCGGCAGCGGTTGAGCTCAGCATCCATGGAGTTCTGGAAGAAAAGAAAGATGAGAATAATAAAATTCAAGAAAAAGAAAAATCAGAGGGATAAATTAGAAAGTAAAAAAGAAAGAGGGAAAAACCGAATGGAAATCCCCTGACCAAATGAGGGCACTCAATCGCAAGCACAGGGAGAAATTGGGAGAGGAAAACTGGCTTTTTTTTTTCATAGAAACATAATCCAAAACAAAGGAACTAAAACCGGATTTGGGGATTGAAGGAGAACAAAGAACAAATATCGAGAACTCTACCGGGTTTATAGAGATGAAACAGCACATGAATAGCCAAACACGACAAAAAAAACACACCAAAGGATGGAGCAGGCAGGTCACTAAGATTGATTTTCACTATAACCCATATAAACTGACATTGATTTATGGACGCAGAAAAGAAAATCAACCCAAAGAAAAAAGATTTTGAAAAAGGAGAAAAAGAGGAAGATCGTGCAAACAGAACAATAGAGGAGCAACAATGGTTTCGAACTGATTCCCTTGAAGCGTTCATGGAGCTGTTCCTTCGAGCATGAGAAGATGAAGGTCTAGGATCAGCAATCAAAATTCTTAAACATTTTTTTATGAGATTTCATAAAAAAATAATTTAAAGGAAAATAAAATGAAAAAAGAAATAGAAAAAACTACCAAATTTGGAAGCCGGCAAAGACTTAGAGCTCCAAGGAAGATCTTTCAAGACCTATTTTGAATAAGGGAAAAAAAATAGAATAACCATCTATTAGCCATCCCTTTTCTTATGGTATCCTCAAGGAAAAAAAAAACACTATTTTGAATGAGGAAAAAAACGCTGCATCCTCGAGGACGGTGGCAAAACCCATGACAACACAGCAGCACCTATTAAGCTTAGCCTGCATGAACCCGCGGGAGCAAAGGGAGAAGACTTAAAGAGAGAGACGCTCCTAAACTCGAAAATGGCCATTGTAATTCTTCAAAAGAGACAAGGCAAGAATAGTTTAAAAATACAGGAAAAATGGAGTCTTGCTCTCTTTTGAAACTGACGGTTAATTTATTAGGAGGAAGAAAGAGATTTGTTGGGAAGAGAAAAAACCTGATATAAAAGATACTAAGCAGGACAACACGTGTACCTAAAATCTAAAGTGAATTCAAGAACCAAAGGCAACACTGGAGCAAGCCTTAAAAGAGCATGAAAAAAAAAAAAGAACACACGGCACAAAAAGGAAAAACAAAGGCGTTCAGCAGAGGCTGCATTAATAACACTGACGCACAACATCCAAGGCATTAATACTCACAATATTCAAGGCAAAGAGAGGAGCAAAACGCAAGAAACCGAAAAAAAATTTCGAGAGAACACAGGCAAGGGGACATGCGGCACCAGAAGAAAGGGAAAACGCGTTCAACAAAGAGAGCATAATCGTGGCTTCACCTGGATTGAAGATTGTCACCAACTTTTACTTTTATAATACAAGAAAGCTTGAAAAGAAACTCAACAAAGTGAAGAACATGTGTTTCAAAAAAATTAAAGAAGATGTTGACCAATTGAATCGGCCGAAAGTGTTAGGAGAGTGTCCTGACTTTTTCTCCCTATCAAATGCTTGGGAAAAAGATATACTCCTAGATCATAATATAATGGAAAAAGTTATATACTCATAAATATATATAAATGTACCAATAATTGAGTTTTTCTCTCATAAAAAAGCTATTTTGTTCCTTTATTTTTCAAAAATACCATAATAAAATAATTATGTGTACGTATATGTATATTTATGATTTGTGTCTAACAATGTTCTAACAATTTTATTTTATTTTTAACAATACTAATAGTCACACTAGTTTCGATTAAGAAATGAATGTTCTTTTTTCTTCTAATACAACTACTACAAATATATTAAGTTTAAATAAAATGGGCATGTTATTAGATTAAGGATTCTTGTATATTTTGAACACAAATTAAAAGATAAGAGTCTAAATTAATTTTAAAGAGAAAAAAAAATAACACTAGGGCTATCACCAAATTAAGTACAAATTTTTGCTAGATACGGTATAAAATAATCCATTTATTGTATGTATGTATGTATGTAATGATGAAATTAACTAAAAACTCATCAAATCACTAATACAAAAATAAAACTGATCTAGATGAGAATGAAAGCTTAATCTCACTATTGTAATTGCTCTAGGGTTGAAACGCTTTTCAAATGCTTTCCGTTGACTATCTTTGAACTTGCATATAAGAGATACAAGTGAGAGAGCGAGGAGATAGAGAGAGAAAAAAATTGCTACTCTCATTTCTTTCATTTCTTTTCTTGAATTATGAAACTTAATGGGCTAGTTTCATACAGTGATTTATATATAAACCCATCTCATTATAGATTTAACACATGTATAATATATAATATAATGTCACACTTAATTGAAACCATACGACTTAACTTGAGTATTTGTCAATATTACTAAAATGTTCATTAATTTGAAATTAACCAAAATTAGATCTTAGTCAAAATTGATTTTGCGAATCTACTAAATGAGATAAATCTAACCTGTACACTAAAATAAGGGAAGTAATTAGAGGGCAAACCAAGCTCCTACTATATAATCAGATGGCCGAAAGATAGCAATAGATCGAGTCAAAGCAAATCAGCTCATGAAATTCATCAATGCATTCTACAGCATATGCTACTATTAAATAAAAAAAGACTAGACATCCCAGGCGGCCTAAGATTTTAATAATTACAAAAGAAGATATACAGCCACAGAGTAAAAGCCATAGAAACAAAGTTGATGGCTTTCGAGCGCTGGCTTTTTGAATGTAGACATAGTAGTCCTTTTCGTTATTTTCTGTCTGAAATGTACATATTCCATTTTCTGGATTTTTAAGCTGTTAGTGACAGGGACAAGTAACTGGTTTTGAGTTCTTCAAACTACGATTTGCCGACTAAAAATGTGATTGTAGTGTTCCTAGTGTAGTGTTCCTAGTGAAGTATCTCCAATGTCCAGCAGTTATCTCTGTGTGTCAAGAAGAGACGTTTCAGAGAGACAAAATGAAATGCCCTCGTTTGAAAAGTTCAAAAACAAGACTTTGATACCATCAATGATTCCCAGATACTTGCGGATATGACTTCCAAATTGTTCGCTTCTTAGCAATGAGTTCGTCTGGTTTTCAATAAAATAATAACCCCTCAATGATTACGATGCAATGAAGCCAGAGTATGGAATTGAAGAATCCCTCTGAGACAACGCTTGTCGTGTGATGCTAGAAATAATATATACATAAGGCTTACTTTCAACTAGTTCTGAGCTCCAATTGCCGTAGTTTCTGAGAGCTGCAATGGCTAACACGCCTTCAATTACCGAAGAGGTCTCTTCTAAACATTCGTCAACGAAAAACTCTATTATCGAAATGCTCTCCCCTAAACTTCAACTGCCTACAAAATACTCCTTTAAGCAAGAGGCAAAAGCTAATCGTTCACGAGAACTTTCCATTACCAGTGACATTTCTCCATCAAACTTGCAAAAGGTATTTTATTTGTCACGTATTTCATAAGGAGACATGACAAATATTGCTCTCTTGTGCTAAACGAGCCATGCATTTTTCTGTGATTTGGACAGACTGTTGCAGAGCTTGTAGGAACATATTTTCTTGTCTTTGCAGGTTGCGGGGCAGCTCTTATAAACAAAGTTCAACCACTAACTGCTGTTGGTATAGCAGTAGTCTGGGGCCTAGCTCTAATGACATCAATTTACGCAGTTGGGCATATCTCTGGTGCCCATTTCAATCCTGCTGTCACTCTAGCCTTGGCTGCTGGTCGCAAATTTTCATGGAAACTCGTAAGGAGTGATTAGAAACATTTTACCATTTACTGCAAAGTATTCACTACTCTTTAGAACGAGTTCTAGTGTTAAAACCTGGCTTGCGTCTTGGTCAAGGTACCTTTGTTTCTGATTGCTCAACTGCTGGGAGCAACTCTTGCTAGTCTGACTCTCCGGGCATTGTATCAACACCAAGATGACATCCAAGTAACAGTGACCCAGTACCAAGATTCAACTAGTGATCTTGAAGCCATTACATGGGAATTCATAATCACTTTCATATTGATGTTCAACATTTGTGCTGTTGCGACTGATCATAGAGCGGTATGGAGATCAAGTTATATGCTAGTTGTTTTACCTGCCAATATTAATCATAGTGATTCTGAATCTTTGATTGACCAAAATAGAGCAAAGATCTTGCTGGAGTTGCAATAGGTGCTACAGTGCTGTTTAATGCCATTATAGCTGGGTAAATGAACTTTTCCAAAACCATCTCAATCATTTCCATACTGGTATATAGCTCAACTATACTTACATAAGCAAAGATCTCATAAAAATTTGAACTTCGACTTGGCAGACCAATCACCGGAGCTTCAATGAATCCTGCAAGAAGTTTTGGCCCTGCTGTCGTCTCCGGTGTTTACAAAAACCTTTGGGTCTTTATTGTAGCTCCTACTCTTGGAGCAATGGCTGCAACTTTAGTGTACAGTATTCTTCGTGTACCTAAACCAGAAAAGCCGGAAGAGAACACCAAAAGCATATATAATGAACTCTATAGCCACCCTAAAGTCTGATCCATAGGTATCCTCCTGTCATAGATGGGAGGGTTCATCAATGGATTATTTTCCTTGGTGCCTGACAACAATGTTGAAATAGTTTAACCAAGGGTGCTCATTCAATTTGGTTTGCTCATTGAAGCTTTTGTAAGAACTTCCAAAACCAAAAGGGAAGAAATAACAAAGAAATGTGGCCAATAAAAGGTCACAGAAATTCAAAAAGAAGTGTTCTGCTGTCATTTCCAAACCCATATATATGCTATAGCTATAAATTGTGATGTGTTAAAAGCTGGAAAAACAAATAGATAGCACAAATATGAATTACAATAAAATAACTTCCTAATCGGTTAAAACTTAAAAGTAAATACACAAACATGGTTTTATTAGAGGACTACACATTTCTACCATGACTCTCTTCCCTTTCTTATAAAGAAGACAATATATACAGCAGAACTTTGCATATAGCAGGGGAAAAAGATAGCAGATGAGCTTCTGTATCAATTTCATGTTTCATACGCATGGAAGGTCAATCGCTGATCAAGTTTGATTTGTGACAACAGATGCGGTAAATAACAAGGCACGTTATCATCCCATCCATCCACAAGACTGAGCATTCCGCAACTACAAGATTCCAGCATTTGGTGTGTATCTTTTTTACCTGTAAACAAGACAATCATTCAGACGAGATTATAATGAGTCATATTGTGGAAGCAGTATGGTTACACTTCATTAATTCCTATATTCAATTATTGATCAGTTCATACATCTCAAGCATTTAGAAATCCTAGAGAGCGAGTTTAACATGTGAGCAGCAGTACTAATCCGATTAGTAAGATGAATTTTCGAGCAAAGCATCTTCAGTCATTAGGCAGAAGGAGTTTGTATCCAAATTTCTCTATGACATCAATCACAGGCACAAACTTCACTGGCAGTCGTGTGCAAAAAATGAGAAAAATACCGGAAATATACGAAAAATGATTTGAATGCTCTTACCCAGTTTGAGATAAACGCCTCCAATTTACTATTTGGTGGGACTGTGGATGACTCTGCAAATAAGATGAGCTTGCACCAATACCGTTTTCATCACCTATGAACTGCTCTGAATAACTAGACGCTGGAGGAGACCAAACTGGAACAACTCCCCCGTCCCTCTCTCTCCTACTGCTACTGCTAGAAGATTCTGCTGTGGAATCCTCAGCATTTCCAACCGCCATCAGGAAATTAAATTGTGGGAAAGTGTTGTTGTTACGTGCTGTTTGAGGAATTCCTTGGTTTAATGTGTCTGTTTGTGGTTCTTGATTTATATTTACATGTCTTGGAACTTCTGCTCTGCTATCTTCTGCTGAAGTTCTAAGATCCAAAGAAGGTTCTTCGTGTTCACCTCTCACCAAAGAAGAAGTCATGCTAGGAACCATCTGATCCTCGTATCTCCGAGTTGGAGCTGGAGCATTGTTCCTTGCTGGTTCATGGTTTTCCTCCATTTGTATGTCTTGTGGAAAGGCAAATGGTGCTGATTCCGAAGAGTCCCCAAGGCCTTCCTCCGTTCCATTCTCAATTGCAGCTCTTGAAGCTGCTTCCTGCTGCCACATCTCTGAAAGTGCTTCTTGCAACCTGGCTTTTGCAGCATCTATTCCTACAATAGGCAGAGGGTAATTTGATCCGAGCTCAATTCCAGCTGCTTGGAGTACAGATTCAGGAGCATTCCATGGATGGTGAATCCAATCAGTTGGTAGTCTTGCAAGTTCAGGAAGCCACCGTCGGACATATTCTCCATTTGGGTCAAATTTGTAACCTTCAAACTGTAAAAACTTTAACTGGATGAGAAAAGAACATTTTGAATAGATGAAAATTCACATACTAGATTTCGAATACTTCATAATTTCATTCGAAGACTTAGGGATTTTCTTATGCTCTTGATAAACAAATAACATCTGAAAAAGGGTACGAGGGACTAGAAAGGAGATTAAAATATTTGCAATGCAAGCTTCAATTTCCTCATGCAACATTTACAAACTTATGCATGCAAGTATACTTGTGATTAGGAAATAATGATGGTTATGCTAGGTTAAATAGCCAGAAACTGATGATCAGACAGAGGTGTCAAATACCGAAACTAAAAGGATCTCATACAGAATCTTTCATACAATTTGAAAAGTAGTAACATGAACTTCAATTAACTTTACTGCTTTTTTTTTTTGAAACGTCAATTAACTTTACCGCTGATAATACTTTTTGTGGAACAGAATTCTTAATAAAATTAATATGTCAATTGAAAGTGCCATGCAAGAGAGTATAATTTTAGTACAAGTCTGAAAATAGAAAAATATAATTAAATCATTACAATATGCAGAAATACAAATATGCATGCATTTTAGGGTCATCAGAAGCCAAGTAGGAAAGAAAATCTGCAAGACAGCTAAAGATAATTGCAGCCAAACCTGTGGATTATCTATGCGGTCAAACTCACGACCATCTGGAAGAGTACCAGATATATACTGCCAACCAAGAGCATCACTCTCTAAATCTGCATCCAAGAGGGTATCCCAAAAATACTTCATACCCCATCTCCATGGAAGCTGCAAAACCTTCACAAAAAAACTAGAAACTACAACTCTTATCCGGTCATGTAGCCAGCCAGTGGCCCACAACTCTCTCATACCAGCATCCACCAGTGGATAACCAGTTCTACCTTGTCTCCATGCCTTAAAATAGCCCTCATCCACTACCCAAGGGAAAAACTTAAGATGCCCAAGAAGAGGCCTTTCATGACTGTAAGGATGGTTAAAACTCAAGTATCTTGAATATTCCCTTAGACCAATTGACTTGAGAAACAAGTTTACACTCTCCTCGCCAGCCTTGTTCCCTTCATTGGCCCACAAAACCTGCTTGATGCGGACAAGATGAAAGACTTTTCTCACACTCACCTCCCCAAAATGCAAGTGGGGAGAGAGAAATGAGGTTGTAGCACTATCAGCCTTTCTTCTATTCTTAGAGTACTCAAGTAAAGGTCCATTAATGAACGTGGTCAAAGCCTTATCAGCATTGCTCCACCCAGGTGACCATGCTCGAGCTAGAAGTGCATTGCTTCCCTTCTCTGATTCATCTTCAAACACCAATGGATTCGAAGCACAAGTTGACACATCACCTAGAACAGAGTGATAATAAACATGTACCATGTAAACAAGGATATTAGACACTGTGATTTCAGAGAAATACACCACAAAGCTAAAGAGCTTCAAACTGAGCCTTACTTTCCAATTTTGATATCATTGAAGTTCAATGCTATTGTGAATCAGTTATGTTAGACAAGTGTCGTGCATCGAAATCAGATGCATTAACAATAAAGAAAACGAAGGGCACTGATTGATAGTGGAGATTATTAAGTCACGAACAGAATTCAATGGAGACCAACCTGAAATTATTCTCTTAGGTGGAAGAAGTGGAGCCTCAGGGTCATAGGGCATGCTAAGGCATTTTTCCCAGAAAGCAGCAAAAGTAGTGAAAGGGCGGCCCTGCGCATCATATACATCCCACGGTTCATAGAGTAAATCTGCATTAAAAGATCTCACTGCTACACCATGGGCTGTCAATTCCTCCTTTGTACGATGATCCCTGACCAGAGATATAGGATCTGAAAAGCAGTAAATTTCCTCTAAATGTTAAACATAAAGCTTTTTCTTTGCTTTGCTACACCCTATCACGGAAAAATAAAGAACCAGACAAGCTTGTTAAAGGAAGTTTCGGATTTACTGAAAAAATAACTAGAGAAATATTGATTAATCAGTTAAAATGCTAATGCTTAGACACTAGTTTAAAAGAAAATATCACCATTATAGCAGGAACTGGCCAAGCTTAACAGTGTCAACAAAGGGACAATTCATAGCAAACTCAAGGAAAGAAAAGAGAACATACTGGGAAATTAAAAATTGCACAAGGCCTATTTATACACCAGCTGATCTTACAATCATTAGCAATTAGAGAACAATCAACCACCAATCAGGAAAGAATAGCAAAAAAGAAAAAGCAGCTTGTCTATTGAATGAAAAGAATCTATCTCAATTGAAGCAAGCCTCATAAGACTTGCTCAATTATTATGTTAGAAACATATTAAAATAGGCAAAACCCAAAAGAAGTTCGAAGAGAAAAGAATAAAAGGAATAAAATAATAGCCTCAAAAAGGTCAATCCACATGATCCATAAATTCCCATGCAACCCAACATAAAAAATAAATAGATTTTGACATTAATACACAGAAAACAGTAACAGACAAATAAATTAAGATAAAAAAGTACATAATTTTCTATTTTTAATTTTCCAACAGAAAGGGGGGAAAAGAAAGAACAGAAAACTAACCATACAAGTGATTGAAGAAGAGCTGAGTAGCACCAGTGGATTTAACAACCTCCAGAAGAGAAGAAACACTATCAGCAGATCTCTTTGTGATGAGACAAGTACCAAGACTCCTCAAAGAAGAATCAAGATGAGCCAAACTATGCTTAAGCCACCACCTTGACACCCGTCCGGGGTAAAAATGGCCTTCTTCTTCAGGTGCCCATATAAAAACCGCAAGAACAGCCCCTGCTCTAACACCAGCTGCAAGTGCAGGGTTATCTTCAACTCTGAGATCCCTCCTGAACCAAACTATGCTACAAGCACCTCCTGACATATCTCCCAAAGCTCTTCAAACTAAAACTTGCAAAACAAAACCCACCTTTTATCTTTCCTCAACTATATACCATGGCCAGGAAATTCTTGTAGTCTAATTAAGAATCTTATCTTCCTTGCTTTTGTCAACAGGAGGAGCTTTTTAGCATTTTTACTTATGGGAAGAGAAAAAGAGGATGCGGTTATAAGTGGGATACAGAGGCTGGCTTGGTATTTATCTTTTACTTCTAGTCACTTATTTATTTATTTCTGTTTTTCTTTCCATGTTTTATGGTTGAATTTCTACATATGAATCTTGGTTGCAGTACTCTTAGAGGACCAATTGCAACCAAAAGGACTTGGCTTGCCCCTTAGAGAGAGATGAGTGTGGAGACTGAGTGAAGAGGATTGGCTAATGGAGTGGGGATACAACAATTGATAGGCAATTTGCAGCCACAACTTTTATTTTCTAGATTTTTAATTTCCTATTTATTCTTTGCAAGAAAACAAAAACCTACCCACCTCTCCGGTTCCTTCTCTATTCCTCCTCCTTTGACACGGTGGATGTGGAAAAACAGTGAAATGAAGGATGGCTTTATTTTCTATGCATTTGTTATTGTATTCTAATGTAATTTCAAGATATTCAAAAGTCATTTTTGTACATTTCACAATAATAATAATAATAATAATAATAATAATAATTTTATCTATAGGGGACTGGGGAGCCCCCCATCGTTCACACCAGAATGACAGACAATATATCATTTGTCAATGTGTCTTGTTGTTTTCGTCTATGCAGGGAAAGAGGCCTGTTTTTTGATGTGTTTTGGTATAAGTTTTCTTGCATCAGATTCTGGGTAACCTTATTTTTCTGCATTGGAGATTACATCCATGATATTATTATCTCAACTTGGGATTGCATTGGAAGCTTGGATATTGGAAGGGGACAGGCAGCATGGGGAAGATAGGCATTCAGACTACTTGGATTTGGCCATTCCTCTTCAAGTGGACCTCCCTCTCCTTTCTTTTGGAGCTCTTCGTGGTAAAGCTCAGATTCCATTTGTCTGTCACTATTAAAAGTGATTTATGACGGTGTCCCGGTTTCCCTTCTCTCTCTTCCCACTAAGTATTTTCATTTAATTTCATTATTGTTGTTAATAGTGATGCATAAACTAAATACATGTTTCTTCCCATCAAAATGATCTTTTTCCTCCAATCATAACGAAAGAAAGCAAGAGAAAAAGAAAAATGCCTTTATATGTGTAGCTCAAAATTGACTTAATAATTTTAGATACTATATTATCTTATAAAATAAAAATATACGCATAAGAGATGCGAAATTAATATGAGTTAAAATTTGATAAAAAATTGTATGAATATAATAAAAACTATTTTTTTTACTTATCGACATAAATTTTCATATAAAATTTTTATGTTTTATATAACAAAAAAATATAATTTTACATAATATAGATACGGATTATATATAACTCAAAAGTTTAACTTTTCAATCATCAATGAGGTTTCACTTAAAATATTAAAAAAAATAATAATAATGATAAGAGGGAGAAGGGAACCTAGTGCTCAAGTTTAAATGCTCATCCCACTGCTGAAAATCAAACTTGACAATCTTACATATAATTGTCACGCCCTGAACTCGGGACATAACAGACGCCGCACATCTGTAAGAAATAATCTCACGGACATGCAAGGCATTTATCATACTAAAATTTAATCCTTTTAGATATCTAAACTGAAATATACCATGAATGATCCAAAAAAATTTACAAAACTTCAACTTATTGCTTAAAGTCAACAAAGAAATTTAAAAGGTTCTTAAGTCTCAATCTAATCATAAGCTTAAAGTCTTGAAATATATCCTAAGCTCCAAAGCGTCACTCCCCAACATTCCCGTGGACATTATCAACATCAAAACCTGTAAGATGTTAAGAAAGGGGGGTGAGTACAACCACTCAGTAAGCAACCGATATCCCAACAGTTGGATTAAGCATGCCATAAAAACACTAGGCCAAAATATCAATGTAAAGATTCAAAATCAATGTTGGGTAATCTTATATTTAATCACATGATTTATTCAAATTCATATATTCAGATTTCAGAACTAAACAGAATTCACAGATACCAGAACTGAGTAAAAGCTTCACAAATCAAAATTTTCAGGTCTCCTGTAACATGCCATGGCCACGCTTAACCCTTATGGCACAGGTCAGAATCAGAACATAACTACAATTAACCCCAGTGGCTCAGGTCAGAGATATCAGAAGCAACTAATAGTTGCACAGAACAGAACAGAGATCCACTATTCTTAACCGGTGATTCGGTTAGAAACTAGTTTCATTTAACAAAATACATGTTGACATGGTCAACATTTAACCCCCATTGGCAGGGTCAGAGCACAGCCATACTAGGAGACAAAACAAAACATTTTCAGATTATCTCAAATATACAGAACAATACTATTATTTCTTGTAACATATTTCATACAAAGCAAATTTCGTCCATCATTCCAAAGCAGATTTCGTATTTCCAAAATAAAAATATATGTAAGTACATTATAACGAACTTCAAAGATCAAAGCGACTAAATCATGTATCATCCAAAACGTATCTTATGCAAAGCATATTTCGCATGTCTTCTCAAAATATCTTGTACAAAAAATTATATTCTCAAATATAATTATATACATATACTTGAATAAAAATCATATCCGAAAAGTCAATACAGAACTACTTTCGCAATTTGATGAAGCTAAAAATATTTGTATTTTCTTTAAAATACAGATTTTCTCTAGATTTTCAATGTCTTATATATATTTTTTATTTTTTTTTCCAAACTCAATCCCTAACTACACAACATAACCATAAAAATTAAAGTGAAATCTTTACTTACCTTGTCTTCTTGCACTCACACTAACAGCAACCAAATCCCCCTTTTAATATTTGTTTTAGCTTGGTAGCATAGCCCCTTTGTTCTTTCTATTTCTTTCTCTCGATACCAACACTGTCTCACCACCCTTGTAATTGCTTCGTTGTTTTCTCTTTTTTTTTTGGCCGCCTTTAACCTCTCCAATCTTTTTCTTTAAAATTTTCTTTTCGGCGCCGCCGCTCAACCTCACATCCCTCTCATGCTTTCTCTGTTTCGTTTTTTTTTAACCTAAACTACTAAAAGCTAAGGGACTTTGTCCCGTTTACTTGCTTCATCCGTTCATCTGGCCTTGGGCCTTTTCAAATTGGGCCGGTTATTACAATAATATAGTGACACGATACAAAAATAATATAAATAAAAAAACACAAAGTAATATGGGTTAAAAGTTAATAAAAATTGTATATGAATATGTTAAAAGCTAAAAAATAAGTTTAATGTTTAGTGTGTCAATATAAATTTTAACACAAAATTTTCATATATTGTACGATACGAATATAATTTTACATGATATGAATATACATTTTATTCGCGAATTATCAAATTTACTGAAAATACAAACTGCGCCCAGAAACATATTGAAGACGGGGTCAATGCTAGCCAATATGAGGTCCTAATAAAATCCCAATAAACACAGATGAAGATTGTGATTGCATTTAATAATTGAAAAGCAGAGTATCTTTTTCCTTTCATACTCAAACAATAGGAGCCTTTTTCAGCCTAATTAATCCTGGTTCCTGATTAGGGACAGTGAATTCATTCCAGCACCATGAATAAGAAAATGAAACTAAAGTTATATTTTAAGTCACTCCCAACTCTCCAAGCTATTAGAAGTTCAAAGTTGTCAAATTTTGAAGTACTATGTACACCCGTTATATCATGCATCATAAATTCTCTAACCATATATCATCATCATTGTCGTAACGGCTTCGCGCTCGACGAATTTCGAAAAAAGCGTTTAAAAACAAGAATGGGGAGTCGCCACCAATCTTTTTTAACTAGGTGCGATTGGCCACCTAAAAATGTTTATCTTTTTAACAAAATCTCAAAATTAATTAAGTTTTATTAAAAAGATAATCTTTTGGTCTGCGAAACAAAAATTGGGTTCGGGGGTACGGTTACGCGTGGGGAAGGATTAGCACCCCCACGACGCCCGTTAAAAAACGGTACCATAATAATCATGTGTTATCCTTTAATTTTAATAAAATAGTCTTGGCTTTCGATTATAGGAAAAATTAGCGTATTTGCTTGAAAAATTGTCGTCATAAGGGGATTCATTATGAAAATCAACATGAACACCATTTATTGAAAAATTAAATCAAATATCCCAATCCTCTGGTAACATTTGAAATAATCCCTCTCACCTAGGGATCAGTCAAGAAATCACTACTTGTGAGTCTCATGACATCCCGTCCTTGGTGGTGCTCACGCTATTTTATGATTAATCGTATACATGTAGTATGGATAAAGACGCGTGATGCATATGAAACTTAAAGAAATTTTACTTATTTTTGATTTTATTAATGAAACTCTTGATATTGAGAAATTCGGCTAAATATCCCAATACTCTGGTAACAGTTAGCTAATTCCTCTCACCTAGGGATCAGCCAAGAAATCACTACTTGTGAGTCTCATGACATCCCATCCTTGGAAGAATTCCATCCATTATTTTCCTTTATTTATGCACATGATGCTAACATATGATTTAGGAAGTATCTATAAAAGGAATTTTATATTTTAATTTTTATTAATGAAATTCTTAATATCGAAAAATTTAACTAAATATCCCAATACTCTGGTAACATTTAGCTAATTCCTCTCACCTAGGGATCAGTCAAGAAATCACTACTTGTGAGTCTCATGACATCCCATCCTCGGAAGAATTTCCTTTATTATTATTTCCAATTAATATTTATTATATCATTCTATCTAACACTAAAAGTATTTAAACAAATGAATGAATATATAAAGCGGGAAAAGGAAATATACCCCTCGCGGGCGGGCGACCTCTTTGAGCGGGCGAACGAGTGGGTGCTCTTTCTCCTCAGGCGGGCGAGCTCCACGTATGGACTAACTTCTTGTAGGCGAGCTCCCCGTATGGTCTAACTCCTCGGCGGGCGATCTCAACTTCTTCGCTGGCGAGTTCCTCGACTGGTCTAACTCCCCGAATGTTCCTCTCCTCGGGCGAACGACTTCTTCCACCTTTTGGGTAGCGGGCGGGCGAACTCCCGGACTGGGCTAACTCTTTGGGCGAGCGAACGAACGGATGATTCCTCCTCGGGTGGACGAACAAGCCACTGCTTCGCACGAGCGGGCGAACACACGCTGAGTGGTCTAGCTTTTTGACAGGTGAACCAGCTCACGGATCCCTCCTAGGGCGGGCGAACTCCTTGAACGAGAGAACTCCTCTAGCGGGCGAACCTGCGACTCTCGGTCACATCCGTTGGGAGTAACACGAGGATCCTACTCCTTTTTCTGCGGGCGGGCGAACACACTGATCTCTGTTGGGTCAGGTCCACACGCGGGTCACCTACTTTACTCTTCCTTTTTCTTAGCTATAAAAGGCAAACCCTTTCTCAAAACCCATTTCTCATCAGACTCCTCGCCACACAAAAACTCAGAATCCTCCAAGCCTCTGGTTCTTCGGACAACTACCGGTCGCCGTGCACCGCCTTGCACCTGTCGCCGGTGTCCCTTCCAATAGCCTTAAAGCACTCTGCTCCACTTCCTTTTCTCAGATCTGGGATTTGTTTTCCTCGTGAACACTCCCAACCTCACAGATCTGAGCACGCCGAGAGCCTCCTTACCCCTTTTTGTTTTGTTTTGTTGTTTCTGGTTTTGGATATGGCTGTTGGCTTGTTGTGTTTGCTTTTCCCTTTTTGCAGGTACTATAGAGGTTTGGGTTTGAGATTAGATTCGGGATTCTCGGGTTAGGGGTTTTCAGATCTGGGTTTGGGCTAGGTTTATTTCAGTGTTAGAGGTTAGAGGCTTTGGGGTAACGTGGTGTTGGTAGTGGTGATGATGTTTGGTGTTGGTGGGTTTTGGCGATGGTGAGGATGATGGTGTTTCTGTGTAATGGCAATGGCGGTGCTGGCTGTGAGGACAGTGATGAGTGGACGACGATGACAGTTGTGAGTGGGCGGTGATGGCGCTTACAGTGGTGGTGTTTTTTTTTGGGGTCTCTGATCCTTTTCTTTTCCCTTTTTTCTCTCCCTTTCCTCCTCCAGTCCCCTCTGCTTGGTTCCCCTCTTAAGCGATATTGGAGCCCTTCCCCTAGCCTTTCAGAGTCACCGAATCCATAGGCTACTGTCGGATCAAGATTCACGGGATGGGAAGATCTGACTCGGGGTGAGGCTTGTGACAGGGGAAGATCTGGTCGCCGGCGACAGTATGGGGGCAGATCTGGGTAGGTTTGGCATTAAATGTGATGGGGTTTGGTGAATGACTTAAGGGAACCGGCGGCAAAAACAACAAAAACAACAAAAATAATAATAATAATAATGATAATAATAATAATAATAATAATAATAATAATAATAATAAAAAGTAATAAAAAGATAATAAAAAGAAAAGATAATAATAATGATATTAATGATATGAATAATAACAAAATAAATAAGAAAAAAAAATAAAAAAAATAAAATAAAAAAAATAATAAAAAAAATAAAAAATAATAACAAGAACAAAACTTGTTAAAATAATTTGTGAAATTCGGACAAAATTAGGTGTCTACAGCTGCCCCTCTTTGCTTATTGCTGAGGATCAGGAATAAAGCAAAGACAATAGACAACAATTTTGTCCAATTCAAAACCTAATTTTTTCTGAAATGTGCTCCTCTTGCAGCAGAGGCGATGAAACTTTAAAAATTCCTTCTGAAATGTGCTCCTCTTGCAGCAGAGGCGATGAAACTTTAAAATTTCCTTCTGAAATGTGCTCCTCTTGCAGCAGAGGCGATGAAACTTTAAAAATTCCTTCTGAAATGTGCTCCTCTTGCAGCTGAGGCGGTGAAACTTTAAAATTTTTCTGAAAATGTGCTCCTCTTGCAGCTGAGGCGGTGAAACTTTAAAATTTTTCTGAAAATGTGCTCCTCTTGCAGCTGAGAAAAAAAATTGCTCCTCTTGCAGCAGAGGCGATGAAACTTTAAAAATTTTTTTTTTTTTGGAAATGTGCTCCTCTTGCAGCAGAGGCGGTGAAACTTTAAAATTTTTCTGAAAATGTGCTCCTCTTGCAGCAGAGAGGCAATGAAACTTTAAAGATTCCTTTTCTGAAATGTGCTCCTCTTGCAGCAGAGGCGATGAAACTTTAAAATTTCCTTCTGAAATGTGCTCCTCTTGCAGCAGAGGCGATGAAACTTTAAAAATTCCTTCTGAAAATGTGCTCCTCTTGCAGCAGAGGCGATGAAACTTTAAAAATTCCTTCGCAGCAGAGGCGATGAAACTTTAAAATTTCCTTCTGAAATGTGCTCCTCTTGCAGCAGAGGCGATGAAACTTTAAAAATTCCTTCTGAAAATGTGCTCCTCTTGCAGCAGAGGCGATGAAACTTTAAAAATTCCTTCTGAAATGTGCTCCTCTTGCAGCAGAGGCGATGAAACTTTAAAAATTCCTTCTGAAATGTGCTCCTCTTGCAGCTGAGGCGGTGAAACTTTAAAATTTTTCTGAAAATGTGCTCCTCTTGCAGCTGAGGCGGTGAAACTTTAAAATTTTTCTGAAAATGTGCTCCTCTTGCAGCTGAGGCGGTGAAACTTTAAAATTTTTCTGAAAATGTGCTCCTCTTGCAGCTGAGGCGATGAAACTTTAAAAATTCCTTTTCTGAAAATGTGCTCCTCTTGCAGCAGAGGCGATGAAACTTTAAAAATTTTTTTTTTTGGAAATGTGCTCCTCTTGCAGCAGAGGCGGTAAAACTTTAAAATTTTTCTGAAAATGTGCTCCTCTTGCAGCAGAGGCAATGAAACTTTAAAGATTCCTTTTCTGAAATGTGCTCCTCTTGCAGCAGAGGCGATGAAACTTTAAAATTTCCTTCTGAAATGTGCTCCTCTTGCAGCAGAGGCGATGAAACTTTAAAAATTCCTTCTGAAAATGTGCTCCTCTTGCAGCAGAGGCGATGAAACTTTAAAAATTTTTTTTTTTTTTTGGAAATGTAGTGATTTCACATTTAAAAATTTGATTCGGAGATTCACATCCGAAATTTCAACTTAGTGATTCACCCAAAATTTTGACTTGGAGATTCACATCCAAAAATTTGACTTAGGGATTCACAACCTGTGAAATTTTAATTCGGAGATTCACACCCGAAATTTTAACTTGGAGATTCACATCCAAAAATTTGGCTTAGGGATTCACACCCTGTGAAATTTTAATTCGGAGATTCACACCCGAAATTTTAACTTGGAGATTCACATCCAAAAATTTGAATTCGGAGATTCACACCCGAAAATTTGGCTTAGGGATTCACATCCTGTGAAATTTTAATTCGGAGATTCACACCCGAAAATTTGGCTTAGGGATTCACACCCTGTGAAATTTGAATTCGGAGATTCACACCCGAAAATTTGGCTTAGGGTTTCACACCCTGTGAAATTTGAATTCGGAGATTCTCACCCGAAAATTTGGCTTAGGGATTCACACCCTGTGAAATTTTAATTCGGAGATTCACACCCGAAATTTTGGCTTAGGGATTCACACCCAAAATTTTAATTCGGAGATTCACACCCGAAATTTTAACTTGGAGATTCACATCCAAAAATTTGGCTTAGGGATTCACACCCTGTGAAATTTTAATTCGGAGATTCACACCCGAAATTTTAACTTGGAGATTCACATCCAAAAATTTGAATTCGGAGATTCACACCCGAAAATTTGGCTTAGGGATTCACACCCTGTGAAATTTTAATTCGGAGATTCACACCCGAAAATTTCTGAATTGGAGATTCACATCCAAATTTTCAACTTCTTGCTTAAAATTTTCTGAATTGGAGGTTCACATCCAAAGATTTAGTTTCTTGATGCATCATCCTTTTAAAACTTTTTACTTTAAAAATCTTATCATCTTATCCAAAAATTTTCAGAACCCTGCTTCCTTCCTTTGTCTTGTGTTTTGCCCCTTCTTTGATCGAAAATGTACAAATTTTGTTCCTTAAAGGTTAAATTTTCATTTGTCTTCTTTTTTTAATTTCTGAATGTATGTGATGGATGCAATGCAAATGTCGAGAAATAAGAAAAAAGAAAAGGAAAAGAGAAAGAAAAAGATAAGGAAAAATAATCAAAAGTTGCAGTAACAAGGTTCACAAGACCACCATCCTCACCTTTTTTGACTCTTTTCAAAACATAAGCTTCCGTACCTCCACTAATCCCACGAAAGACCATTAATTCTTGGTTATTCTTCACCATTTGATCATACATTCATATTTCTTCGGTACACTTACAAGCCTTCCCACGATTCTCATCTTTTCCTTCTTTGCCCCATATCATTTTCGACTTTTCTCTTTTGTAATGCGTCGGGCTTTCACAAATATTGTCAATTATTTATTTATCATCATTTCAATTTCATAACAGATGTAATGCCATCACATTTCTTTCAATAATCATGAGTATGCAGATTGGTTGAAGGTTGAAGGGAAGACATTTATGATGAAGTAAACGAGAACAAATTTAACCAAGAATAATAGGTAATTTCCAGAGGTCAAAGGAAGGTAACAATATCTAAACAATGAATATTCAATCAATCTTGATAAACTAATCTAGGATTTTTCCCAAAATTCTATTTGATTGACATTCTAATCATTTTGGTTCCATCAATGCTTTGCCCCCCACTTCATGAAATCATCAAATAGGACTGGTTTCCCTTATGAAAGGCTATCTTCTCGAGATTTTAGCCAAATCCTCCATTCTTCTTTTGACTCAAATCGCCCTTTCGGGTTTTCAACTTAAGCCCCTTCTTATTCTCCTTCCTTTCTTTTTTTTCTTTCCTCTTTTTTTTTTATAGCTTTTTCCTTTTCATTTTCCTTTTTCTTTTTTTTTCATTTTTTCATCATTTTCCTTTTTACGTTTTCATTCTTTTTCAAGGACCATACTTATCTATAATGAACACACTTATCAAGCTCCCAATCATGAACTTGTAACATGTCTAGGCTCAATATATGATTCCTTAACTCAAGCATTCAAATTCGATCAAAATGGACTTTTTGAGGTACGTAATGTAGGCCATGGTTCAGGGTTTTGAAAGAATGGATAAACAGGCCCAAAATACGTGTTTCAAGGGTTTCAAGCCATAGGATCGTTTCTCATCATATTAAGAATTCTAGCATTCTACCCCATTCGTTGTTTATTCTTCTTTGGTTTCTGTTTCTCTTTCCCTTCTTTTTTGTTCACTTCCTTTTTTCTTTTGATTCTCTCTTTTCCTCATGAAGATATCTTTTTCTTCATCTTGCCCCCTAGATTTTTAATGACTTGAAATTTTTTTTTTTTTTTTGTGGGCAAATCTTACTTCATTTTTCTCAATTTTGCCCCCCAATGTGGAGGGTGATCCTTGGCGGGTTTCTTTAAAAAACATATATGACTATAAGGCTCAAAAGGGGTAACAATGGATAATTTTTCTCATATGTGAAGGGTAAACCAAAGATGGCCATTTCTCATTTCGAACATAAATACTCTTATCAAAGAATTATTTATTGAGCCATTACAACCTTCTGAAAAGTCTACTTTCCTTGTGTACGCTCCATCAGTTGATTCAACATTCTCATTGATCATGGGGGACAAAATTGTCAATACAAATAGAATTTTAAAGTTTTATCCCAGATTATTATCAAAATCGACATCATATTCATCATTTATCAACAAAATTGGGCAAAGAATGGAAATTAATCATTTAGAAGCCAAAAGGAGGAGTAAAATATAGGCGAATGCACAAAGAATATATGATTTCAAAGGGGAGAGAAAAATGTAATGAAAATGCATCGATTACTCCGTTGAAATGACAAAAGATAAATGAAAGTCAATACACAAAAAGCACTTTTTAGTTCATGGGCATTACAAAAAGAAACAACTTTATACCACCATGAGTGACCAATCAAAAGTCTTCTTTTGCCCTCATATTGTAGCATGGTTAACCCGTTCCTTCTTTTGTCCCAAAATCCAACAAACCAGATCTAATCAAACTTTACACCTTGTGCTTGAAAGCAGGGCAACTTTCTATCGAATGACCCATGTTTCCACTATGATAGTCACACCGAGCATTCGGGTCATACCATTCTGGATATGGAGGTTCCAAAGGCTTTAATTGGACTGGGGTAACAAGTTGGTTCTCAAGAAGGTATTGAAATACTTCAGTGTAGGACCAAGGAATCGGATCAATGTCGATCCTCCTCCGTTTCTTTCGAGATCCTCTTTGGTTACTTTGGGTAGGCATAGGTGTTTGGAGACCTATTTGCCAACTAGATTGCGGGATTGGCTGATGGGTATTCAAGTTTGGAAAGGTAGTATTTGTGATGGGGTAGTGGGTTTGGTACATAGGATAAGGATGATATGGAGCAAAGTCTCCCACATGTTGCCCCTCATAATTCATAGCATGAACATGTCCTCCATTCCCCAATGCATCACCTTTTCTTGCATTCATGGCATCATCTCCTACAAGCTTGCCACTCTTGATTGCATTATCTATTATTTCACCAGAGATCACCATGTCTGCAAAATTCTTTGTAGCATTCCCAACCATCATTTCATAAAATGGTGCTGGGAGTGTGTTGACAAACAAGATGGCGGTTTCTTTCTCTGTGAGGGGTGGTTGAACTTGGGCAGCTACATCCCTCCACCTTTGAGCATATTCTCTAAAGCTCTCTTCATGTTTCTTCATCATGCCCTGTAAGGATAAGCGATCTGGTGCCATATCTTCAATGTGCTTGTATTGAGCAATGAATGCTCGAGCCAATTCTTTCCATGAGCGGACGTGGGCTCGATCTAGTTGGGTGTACCACCTGGCAGCTGATCCGGTAAGACTGTCTTGAAAAGTATGCACCAATAATTCATCATTCTGAGCATAGGCAGCCATTTTCTGACAGTACATCTTAATATGACTTGTCGGGCATTTAATTCCATCATACCTTTCAAATTCTGGAACCTTGAACTTTGGTGGGATAACTACACCTGGTACCAAACAAAGCTCGCTTGCATCCAAAGAGCCATATAAATCCATCCCTTCGATAGCTCGTAATCTTTCTTCAAGGAGATCAAACTTGGTTTGAGACTTTGAATTCTCTGTCGCTGTTGATACACTCATCTTCAATTTCCTTTGTTCTTTAGGATCATCTGAATTATGGACAGAGATTGGGTCTGATGGGTTCTTGCTGGGGTTTGGTCATACCCTGAAAATGACGTATGCTGTGAAGTATAGACTTGGGGTGGAATGGGATTATGTGGATATGGACATCCACCATCTTGTGCCCGCCTTTCTTGGGTAGTTGCTTCCTGCAATGGCTCCTTTCCTCTACTCATCCTGGTCATCATCTCCAGCATTGCAGCCAATTGCCCCTTCATCTCTTCTTGCGCCTTTTCTATTTTCTCCATTCGGCTAGCTTGTCCTTCTTCCATGGTCTAAGCTTGTGAGAGTCCTGAATTACTTTGTAATCTTTGATGGTCGAGAGGCCTTGAACCTTATTACCACAATTTTCTAATTAGAAAAATCTTATCTTATTTCTCTCAATCAATTTTTTTTGGGAACAAACGAATTTTTTCTTTTTTTTTCGAAAAACGAAGAGTATTAACATATTTACTGAAGTATAACAAGTCTATGATGTGAATTTTATGAAAATCATGTTATTTGTATATGTATGCAAGGGGGATGTATGACAAAATCTATGGAACAATTTTTCTTCTTCTTTTTTCCTTGCTCTCTCTTTCTTTTTGGTTTTTTTTTTTGTGGTTAGTTTGCATAACTTTCTTGATTTTACATGTTGGGTATTTAGGTCTTCACTTTAACCAAATCTTAGGGAGGAATAATTTCAATGAAAATAATCAATCAATAACATCTGTGCACAAATTTGATGAAAAGAAAATTGAAAGAATAAACAAATTCAAAATCGTAAAAGACATAGTCTAGTTTCTCAAAGATTTATCTACAAAATGTGATGCAACAATGCATATCAAAGTTCAAACTAAAATTTGCCCCTTACTTAACATATTCACTTATTAACTCGAGAGGTTAAGTCTGACACAAGTCAAGGAAATTGAAGAATAACCTTGAACCATACCAAACTTGTCTCAAAACTCTCTCTTTTTCCTTTGTTCTTAATTTTCTATGAAAAAAAACATATTCTTTTTTTTTTTTTATGAAATGCTATGTAAAATGTTTAAGACATGTTACAATAACAAGGCATGATGAAGGACATGTTTATACAAAATGTAATTTATACACAATGCAGTGGTAATGAAGATCAAATTTTGTTTTATTTCACCTAACTTTCATGATTCTAAAATGCAAATGATATGACTATCAACATATATATACAATGATGATGAAATGAATTATATGTCGCTAACATGCTTGAGAAAGATGAATATTTGTATTCACAATACCTAGACACTAATCTTATTATTCCTTAACCCAATCATACGAGAAAGATGGAATTCTTAACTAAACCTGAGCATTCTTCTTCATTTTTCTAGAAATCATTTTTCTAGAAATCATTTTTCTTTGATCACCAAACAAAAATTTTTTATTTTCTATTTTTCTCTAAAAAATAAAATTCACATTCCCTATTCTATTCTTTTTTTCAAAAATTGATTTTATTTCATTTTTATTCCAAATCAAACTTTTTCTTTTATCACTAAATTTTTTTATTTTCTATTTTTCCTAAAATTCACATCCCTATCGATTCTTTTTCAAAAATTAACTTTATTTCATTTTTATTCCAAATCAAACCCTTTTTTTTTTTTTGAATTCTTTTCCACACAAATTCAAGGACAATTTTTTTGTTGACATCTTTTTGTTCAAAAATTTTTTTTATGAGATAATCAAGAAGAGGAAAAATTTTTTATTTTTATATTTTCATTAAAACTCCTATACAACCCAAAAATAAAAAATATTTTTCTTTATTTTTTTTTTCTTGTCAACTTATTCTTTAAATTATTCAGAAAAGGAAAAAAGAAAAATCAATGAAAGATTTTGTTAACTCTATTTTACCTTTATTTAGAAAAAACGTCAGCTCTCTTCGTATTTTTCGATTTATTCCCATTTTTATGTCCATATTTTTGAAAGAAATCCCTCTTCTCTTTTTTTTTTTTTTTTTTTAAGAAAAATTATTCCCACTATTTTGAAAGAAAAGTTTGTTTTATTATTTTTTCTCACACTTTCTTTTTTCATTAAAACTTAGATTTCTTTCTTTTTGTTCTACAAAATCTCTTTCCACAATTTTATTATTATTATTTTTTTTTTTTTGAAAAATCCTTATTTGAAAAACAAGAAAAATTTCTAAGACTTTAATTGTGGACAATTCAAACCAAAATCCATAGTACCTTTATTATTGATACGAGAAATGAGGTCAAATAATGTTCCCTCTTGTGTCCTAATATCGGGATAATTTCTATAAAAATTGGACATGGCTCTACCTAAGGCTGGCCTCTTAGGTTCTTCTGTATGCTGTGCTGGGATATAAAGATCTAAAGGTTCCCAAATTATATCTCACTGTCGTCCACACTGGACTAGTAAGATTTAATTTGAGTGGGAGTATTTCGATTGCCATTGCGGAGGTGATTACCTCACGAGAGCAAAGGTACTCTACTCCCTCCTAAGAAGGACTGAACCCGGGTATAGAGCTCATGTTATGCAAATGTAAGTGCAAGTGTGTGCATGAGGGAAGACACCAATCATTCATCACACTACGACTCTAATGCTATATGTCCAAACAATTTATTAATAACAATATATACAAACATAAAATAAATAACATAGAATGCAAATGCAAACAATATTATTTTCAAAATCCAAGTGAATTAAGTTTAAATATCGATCAAGACTATTAAATTAAAACTTTGGATAACACATGATTAATGAATGGCTTGACCCTCAAAAAGCGTCCCCAGCGGAGTCGCCAAGCTGTCGTAACGGCTTCGCGCTCGACGAATTTCGAAAAAAGCGTTTAAAAACAAGAATGGGGAGTCGCCACCAATCTTTTTTAACTAGGTGCGATTGGCCACCTAAAAATGTTTATCTTTTTAACAAAATCTCAAAATTAATTAAGTTTTATTAAAAAGATAATCTTTTGGTCTGCGAAACAAAAATTGGGTTCGGGGGTACGGTTACGCGTGGGGAAGGATTAGCACCCCCACGACGCCCGTTAAAAAACGGTACCATAATAATCATGTGTTATCCTTTAATTTTAATAAAATAGTCTTGGCTTTCGATTATAGGAAAAATTAGCGTATTTGCTTGAAAAATTGTCGTCATAAGGGGATTCATTATGAAAATCAACATGAACACCATTTATTGAAAAATTAAATCAAATATCCCAATCCTCTGGTAACATTTGAAATAATCCCTCTCACCTAGGGATCAGTCAAGAAATCACTACTTGTGAGTCTCATGACATCCCGTCCTTGGTGGTGCTCACGCTATTTTATGATTAATCGTATACATGTAGTATGGATAAAGACGCGTGATGCATATGAAACTTAAAGAAATTTTACTTATTTTTGATTTTATTAATGAAACTCTTGATATTGAGAAATTCGGCTAAATATCCCAATACTCTGGTAACAGTTAGCTAATTCCTCTCACCTAGGGATCAGCCAAGAAATCACTACTTGTGAGTCTCATGACATCCCATCCTTGGAAGAATTCCATCCATTATTTTCCTTTATTTATGCACATGATGCTAACATATGATTTAGGAAGTATCTATAAAAGGAATTTTATATTTTAATTTTTATTAATGAAATTCTTAATATCGAAAAATTTAACTAAATATCCCAATACTCTGGTAACATTTAGCTAATTCCTCTCACCTAGGGATCAGTCAAGAAATCACTACTTGTGAGTCTCATGACATCCCATCCTCGGAAGAATTTCCTTTATTATTATTTCCAATTAATATTTATTATATCATTCTATCTAACACTAAAAGTATTTAAACAAATGAATGAATATATAAAGCGGGAAAAGGAAATATACCCCTCGCGGGCGGGCGACCTCTTTGAGCGGGCGAACGAGTGGGTGCTCTTTCTCCTCAGGCGGGCGAGCTCCACGTATGGACTAACTTCTTGTAGGCGAGCTCCCCGTATGGTCTAACTCCTCGGCGGGCGATCTCAACTTCTTCGCTGGCGAGTTCCTCGACTGGTCTAACTCCCCGAATGTTCCTCTCCTCGGGCGAACGACTTCTTCCACCTTTTGGGTAGCGGGCGGGCGAACTCCCGGACTGGGCTAACTCTTTGGGCGAGCGAACGAACGGATGATTCCTCCTCGGGTGGACGAACAAGCCACTGCTTCGCACGAGCGGGCGAACACACGCTGAGTGGTCTAGCTTTTTGACAGGTGAACCAGCTCACGGATCCCTCCTAGGGCGGGCGAACTCCTTGAACGAGAGAACTCCTCTAGCGGGCGAACCTGCGACTCTCGGTCACATCCGTTGGGAGTAACACGAGGATCCTACTCCTTTTTCTGCGGGCGGGCGAACACACTGATCTCTGTTGGGTCAGGTCCACACGCGGGTCACCTACTTTACTCTTCCTTTTTCTTAGCTATAAAAGGCAAACCCTTTCTCAAAACCCATTTCTCATCAGACTCCTCGCCACACAAAAACTCAGAATCCTCCAAGCCTCTGGTTCTTCGGACAACTGCCGGTCGCCGTGCACCGCCTTGCACCTGTCGCCGGTGTCCCTTCCAATAGCCTTAAAGCACTCTGCTCCACTTCCTTTTCTCAGATCTGGGATTTGTTTTCCTCGTGAACACTCCCAACCTCACAGATCTGAGCACGCCGAGAGCCTCCTTACCCCTTTTTGTTTTGTTTTGTTGTTTCTGGTTTTGGATATGGCTGTTGGCTTGTTGTGTTTGCTTTTCCCTTTTTGCAGGTACTATAGAGGTTTGGGTTTGAGATTAGATTCGGGATTCTCGGGTTAGGGGTTTTCAGATCTGGGTTTGGGCTAGGTTTATTTCAGTGTTAGAGGTTAGAGGCTTTGGGGTAACGTGGTGTTGGTAGTGGTGATGATGTTTGGTGTTGGTGGGTTTTGGCGATGGTGAGGATGATGGTGTTTCTGTGTAATGGCAATGGCGGTGCTGGCTGTGAGGACAGTGATGAGTGGACGACGATGACAGTTGTGAGTGGGCGGTGATGGCGCTTACAGTGGTGGTGTTTTTTTTTGGGGTCTCTGATCCTTTTCTTTTCCCTTTTTTCTCTCCCTTTCCTCCTCCAGTCCCCTCTGCTTGGTTCCCCTCTTAAGCGATATTGGAGCCCTTCCCCTAGCCTTTCAGAGTCACCGAATCCATAGGCTACTGTCGGATCAAGATTCACGGGATGGGAAGATCTGACTCGGGGTGAGGCTTGTGACAGGGGAAGATCTGGTCGCCGGCGACAGTATGGGGGCAGATCTGGGTAGGTTTGGCATTAAATGTGATGGGGTTTGGTGAATGACTTAAGGGAACCGGCGGCAAAAACAACAAAAACAACAAAAATAATAATAATAATAATGATAATAATAATAATAATAATAATAATAATAATAATAAAAAGTAATAAAAAGATAATAAAAAGAAAAGATAATAATAATGATATTAATGATATGAATAACAAAATAAAAAAAAAAAAATAAAAAAAATAAAATAAAAAAAATAATAAAAAAAATAAAAAATAATAACAAGAACAAAACTTGTTAAAATAATTTGTGAAATTCGGACAAAATTAGGTGTCTACAATCATCATTAATTATGTATGACAAAAAACTATTTACATCAATGATCATCGTTACAATATCTTTAGACTCCTCTTTAGCTGATTTTTTTTTAGTAATTCGTTTCTCATTGATCCCTCAGCTCTGTCCTTTTTGAAGGAATATTGACAACAACTTTAAACAGGTGCTCTTCTCCCCTGCCTGTAAATAGAATGTATTAATGGCAAGTTAGACATCCAATATGCACGCCTGAAAATAGAATGTATTCACTGCCATTGTAGTGTACTAGATTATGGCAAACCACTTGTTTCCTATAATTTTAGTTCTAAACTTGAAATATGAGACACATAATAAACATATTACAATGGATTAATGGAAGTTATTTGTACTCTATTTGGATTACTTATCATATCATGGATAAATAACAAGCCATCTGGCTAAATTATAAAACTCAGCTTTGTTTCTGTAAAAAAAAATCATTAAAAATTTTAAATTTAGCAACGCCTTTTCAAATGAAACGTTGTTAAATGTTTAACAATTTTTTTTCCATCTTTTAATGATGTCTATAAACGGTGCTACTTGGCGATGTTTATATTAAAAACGCAATTAAATTTATCAACATTAGAATAAGCGATATCTTTTGTAACGTTTTTGACAAATGTCGAAACTTTTTTAACGACATTCATAAAGACGGTTAAATGATAAAATGATATTAAATGCCTTATTTCTTGCAGTGTAATTGCGTGTAGACGGGGTGTGTGTACATATATATATATATCAGGCTACATCCCAGGGAGAATTACCCGAAACCTTTTTGGCCGGTTTTATCACCCTAATCTTGACTTGTTCTAACTTTCAATGTCATAAAAATGACAAATGATGAAGAGCTGGTCTGGCACATATGTTTGTAGGAAGATTTCATAATTTACCCTTATATTTGAATGAAAAATCAAAGAACATACATGCCAATGATCTCTTGTATTTAGAAAGAAATTGTGATATGCTTAAAAGAAGTAAAGATTAATTTGAACCCAAACAATTTCAATCTTTAATTATAAAAAAATAATAATAATAAATATGAAAATCCAAAGAAAAATCTGGAAATCTGATGAAAATGATCATGTTTTTAATTTTTTTTTGCGAGAATTTTGTATATATGAGATTCAATTATCTCTATGCAATTCTCTTTCTTCAAAAATTAAAATCATGCACTGTAATAAAAAAAAATGGTCCAAGATTGATACTGATGCCTATACCTAGCGTACAAAAATCAAAAGGACATATCCAATTGAAGAAAAAGAGAAATTTCATCAACGCTGTTAGAAGACGTGTTCAGGACTGCTGTTTAGTGTTGGTTAGTTTTTGTTTGTGGTCATGGTGTAATGGTTAGTTGTTGTTATCATGTTTGTGGTCATGGCGTAATCTTAGGATCATGTTTTTAGTGGGTAGTTATTAATTAAGCTTTAAATTTTAATATTTCTGATGTTAATTAAAGTCAAGATCTTCTTTGCCTCCAAATACGTTGGTCTACATTTCCATCTACCTTCACTATAGCAGTACTCAAGTTTTCTCTTCTTATTAAAATTAACTACAATTGGCATCAGAGCTCTCTTCTTAAGGGATCTGTGTGTGAATTTGACGCGTCATGAAAGCCGAAGCCAATCTCTCCACGATTGCTCCGCCAGTGTTCGACGGCGAGAACTACCAGACTTGGGCAGTACGTATGGAGACATACTTGGAAGCTTTGGATCTTTGGGAAGCAGTGGAAGAAGACTATGAAATTCCTGCACTTCCGCACAATCCCACCATGGCACAAATAAAAGCTCAAAAAGAAAAGAAGATCAGAAAATCAAAGGCAAAGGCCTGCTTGTTTGTTGCAGTTTCATCCACTATCTTCACTCGTATCATGTCTTTGAAGTCAGCAAAAGAGATATGGGATTATCTCAAGAACGAATATGAAGGAGATGAAAGAATTAAAGGGATGCAAGTCCTGAACTTGATCAGGGAATTTGAACTTCAAAGAATGAAGGACTCCGAGAGGATTAAAGATTACTCCGACAGGCTTCTTAGTATCGCAAACAAGGTAAGGCTTCTTGGATCTGAATTTACTGACTCAAGAATTGTAGAAAAAATTCTTGTTACAGTACCTGAAAGATATGAAGCAACTATCACTACCTTGGAGAATACCAAGGATCTGTCAAAAATTTCCTTAGCAGAATTGCTTAACGCATTGCAAGCACAAGAACAAAGAAGACTGATGAGGGAGGATACAACAACCGAAGGAGCTTTGGCAGCCAAGCATCAAAAGGTGGCCAAAAACAAAAGGAAGAAGAAAAAGGATTTTGAAGGAAATGGAGCAAGTACAGCATCAGAAAATCCAAAAGGAAAGTATGAAAATCAGAAGAAATCCTTTTCTCCTTGCCAACACTGCGGAAAGAAGGGTCATCCTC
This sequence comes from Heritiera littoralis, assembly GCA_031772115.1. Lineage (NCBI taxonomy): Eukaryota > Viridiplantae > Streptophyta > Magnoliopsida > Malvales > Malvaceae > Heritiera > Heritiera littoralis. Next base: position 6,890,888 of record JAPDPK010000023.1, read on the forward strand.
CATTTAGGTGCTGGAAAAGACCTGATGCTAAGTGCACTAAATGCAATCAACTGGGGCATGAAGCTATTATCTGCAAAAACAAAAATCAACAACACAATGAAGAGGCAAAGATTGCTGATCAAGAGGAGGGACCATCGGTTCGTCGCTACATGTTTCTCTGGCATCGAATCAAGTGAGAGTTGGCTTATTGACAGTGGTTGTACTAATCACATGACATATGACAAGGATCTATTCAGGGAACTCAGCAACACAAACTCATCGAAGGTTCGAGTTGGAAATGGCAAGTACATAGCTGTGAAAGAAAAAGGAACAGTTGCAATTTCAACCTGTTCAGGTACAAAGTTCTGTCGTAACGATTTTGGTCCGGAGACTTGATCGTTAGACGTTAAAATTATGGAGTCGCCATCAATCAATTTTAACTTAGGTGTGATTGGCCACCTATTCAAAACTAAGGATAAGTATACTGATCTACGTTCCAAAATTTGGGTTCGGGAGTACGGTTACGTGTGAGGAAGGTATTAGCACCCTTACAACGCCCGTCCAATGGACAGTACCAATTAATCATGTTTTATCTTAGGCAATCTTAATTTTTCTTTTTATTGTTTAATATTCAATTCTTAGGACATTCCCCAACACTTTGATCGAATTCTCAAGTAATTTTGCACCTCAAGAGTATTCACGGGACACACTTATCCTTGTGAAGAGGCTCCGTCGTCGGATTAATTAAATGTTTTATGAAAGGATTAAAAATTTACTATTAAATTTCAAATTTTTTATTGTTATTTTTTTATAAATAAAACTTTGATATTAAAATTATTTCCCTAAATTTTCCAACACTTTGGTCAAATTTAGAAGAAATATCTTCTCACTTAAGAATTTTCTAAATATCGCACACTTGCGAAATTCTAAAATTTCAGCATCGGTTAAGTTTTCATTTACTACTATTATCTAAGAAAATATACATTTTTATTAAAAGATTTTTCATTATTATTATTTTCTTAAAAAAATAATTAAATTTTGAATTAGACAAATTCCATTTATAAGTTTTTGTGAAAAATTTCTCAACATCCTTCAACACTTTGATCGAATGTAGAGAATTGAAATTATTAGTTTTTGTTCCAAATTTTCCAACACTTTGGTGAAATTTGAAAAGATCATTTTAAATTAAAGATTTATTTTTAATACTAATTCGCCCAGAACAGCTCGCCATGCACGAGATGTCACCTTTTTCTAATTCGCCACACATCAACTTGCTGGCAAGAGCTCGCCCTCTTATAGCTCGCCAAACACAAATCATTTTGTACAACTCGCCACACATCAACTTGCTAGCAAGAGCTCGCCTTCTTATAGCTCGCCAAACACAAATCAATTTATACATAAGAGCTCGCCCTTTAACAAATCAATCAAATTTTGTAACTTAACAGCTTGCCCCTAAAAAGTTACTTTTTGTTAAGATTTTCTCAACATCCTTCAACACTTTGATCGAATGTAAAGAATTGAAATTATTAATTTTGTTCCAAATTTTCTAACACTTTAGTGAAATTTGAAAAATTATTTATAATTATAGATTTATTTTCAACTTACTAGCTCGCCCGCCTCGTACAAAATAATTTATGTACGAGAGCTCATCCCTTAACAGCTCGTCACTAGTAGGCCAACTTACGTATGAGAGCTCGCACCGAAACAACTTGCTAAGTACATATCAACTTGTGAACTAGAGGTCGCCCCTTTATAACTCGCTATATGCAAGTTAACTTGCTCTCGAGAACACTATTGGAAATTTTGGAAAATTATTTTTATTATTTATTTTTTATTAAAGATTTATTTTTAATCTACTCGCCCTCCCGAACCAACATTCTTCCTAATAGGTTGCCCGTGAACCAGCTCGCCATCCGCCCGAACCAATACTCTTCCTAATAGGTCGCCCGTGAAACAGCTCTCCATCCACGAGTTATCTTGAGGTGAGAACCATGCAAGAGCTCGCCATACAAGTGAACTAGAGTATAACGAGATCGCCCGCCCATTATAGTTCACTCATACAAGTGAACTGCACGTAGCGAGCTCGCCATGCGCAATTAAACTAGTGTTGAGAGCTCGCCCAACGAATAAGATTTAACAGTGTTTTGTAATTATTTGGGCGAGGTAGGTTTAGCTAAACACAGGATTTATTTAAAATTTCTTAAAGGAAGAAGGCAAAGTATACTTACAGTGTTCGGCTTGTGTAAGTTTTATCGAGCTCGCCTTCAAGTTTCTTTATTTAGGCTCTCCTTTTCTCGAATTGGTCGCCACAATTTCTTCTTCCCAGTAACAAACGTAAGTACTGCTCACCATCATCCACGCATCCTCTTCACTGCTCCAGTCACCGTCCCAATCACACCAGAACTGAAATTGAGATTTTTGTACTTGAGTTCTCTCTTTCTCACTGTCTCTCTGTATTTCTGTGTATTTCCCTCTTTGTTTCTTCGATCTTTTTCAGGCTTATTTATAGACATTTTTAGTCAAGAAAATCAAATGAAATCTTTGAAACCAGGGACTATAATCCATTGTTCCGCTGGTTTCTTTCTGAGCATTCTTAAATGCTTGCTTGAAAATCTTGTTTTTTCCATGTGGTTGTAGAGCTGTAAAGGATCTTGGAACCGATCTCCCTTTCTTCTTCATCTTTTCCGAGAAACTTTTAGTTAATAAAATCGGAGCAAATTAATTTTCAGAAGACTTTCACTCCAAATGAGGTTTGTCTAGAGGTCGGCGAAGATGGCAGAGCTAAGCTTAGGGTGGCTGACTGACAACCTTCACGCCGGTGTTGTTGACATTTGTTCCTTCTTTCTTTTTTCCTTTTCCTCGAGCAGCTTTTATGTATTCTTTAGTCAACAAAAGCGGATCAAATCTCTAAGATGAAGAGATTATGATTACTTTGCACAATCGGTTTTGTAGGCAGCATTTGTTAGTGAAGTTGGCGAGACCGCAGGGATCTGGCTACCTCAAGGCTGGCGAACACTCTTTTTTTTTTTAATACTGATTTTCTTTTTCTTCTCTTTTTTTTTAATAAATTCAAACATATGATTAAATAGATTTATTGTTTCGGACAAAATTAAGTGTCTATAGCTGCCCCTCTTTGCGCATTGTTGAGAATCAGGAATTGGGCAAAGACAATAGACAACAATTTTGTCCGGCTCATGGCCTACTTCTCTTTTCTTCTCTTTTTTTTTTATTATTTTTAACAAAAAGATTTATGTTTAACAATATTCTTTTTACCAAAAGCTTTTTACTTTAATTTGGCTCCTCTCTATGAGAGGTACACGACTTTGAAAAATAAACTGGGCTCCTCTCTTTGAGAGGCACAAGACTTTGAAAATAAACTGGGCTCCTCTTTTTGAGAGGCACACGACTTTAGAAAATAAACTGGGCTCCTCTCTTTGAGAGGCACATGACTTTGGAAAATAAATTGGGCTCCTCTCTTTGAGAGGCACACGACTTTGGAAAATAAACTGGGCTCCTCTTTTTGAGAGGCACACGACTTTGGAAAATAAATTGGGCTCCTCTTTTTTAGGAGGCACACGACTTTGGAAAATAAACTGGGCTCCTCTCTTTGAGAGGCACATGACTTTGGAAAATAAATTGGGCTCTTCTTTTTTAGGAGGCACACAACTTTGAAAAATAAACTGGGCTCCTCTCTATGAGAGGCACACGACTTTGGAAAATAAATTGGGCTCCTCTCTTTGAGAGGTACACGACTTTGGAAAATAAACTGGGCTCCTCTCTTTGAGAGGCACACGACTTTGGAAAATAAATTGGGCTCCTCTTTTTTAGGAGGCACACAACTTTGAAAAATAAACTGGGCTCCTCTCTTTGAGAGGCACACGACTTTGGAAAATAAATTGGGCTTCTCTTTTTTAGGAGGCACACGACTTTGAAAAATAAACTGGGCTCCTCTCTTTGAGAGGCACACGACTTTGGAAAATAAATTGGGCTCCTCTCTTTGAGAGGTACACGACTTTGGAAAATAAACTGGGCTCCTCTCTTTGAAAGGCACACGACTTTGGAAAATAAATTGGGCTCCTCTTTTTTAGGAGGCACACAACTTTGAAAAATAAATTGGGCTCCTCTCTATGAGAGGCACACGACTTTGGAAAATAAATTGGGCTCCTCTCTTTGAGAGGTACACGACTTTGGAAAATAAACTGGGCTCCTCTCTTTGAGAGGCACACGACTTTGGAAAATAAATTGGGCTCCTCTTTTTTAGGAGGCACACAACTTTGAAAAATAAACTGGGCTCCTCTCTTTGAGAGGCACACGACTTTGGAAAATAAATTGGGCTTCTCTTTTTTAGGAGGCACACGACTTTGAAAAATAAACTGGGCTCCTCTCTTTGAGAGGCACACGACTTTGGAAAATAAATTGAGCTCCTCTCTTTCAAGAGGCTCACGACTTTGGAAAATAAATTGCCTGTTCGCAGAAAGTTCTTAATCAATCATAGTTTAGCTTTTTCCTATTAAAAGTATTTCTATGTTTGGCCAAATCCTACCCAGTATTGCAAATGTTCCCATAGAGATGAGGTCACAAATGAGAATGCGTTGCACAATTTTTGGGGATGTGTATGTAAAATGTGTATGCTTCTTATAGGGATGTAACACCTATTATGAGATGACATGCATGTGAGTTTTAATTCAGAGTTTCGCAATCTCATGCCCCTTTTTCTTTCCCTTCTTTTACTTTTCATCATTCCATTAAGATAACCTTCGACCTTAATCCTTGTAGTTGCATTCATGCACTCTCAATCCTTTATCATGCCAACTAGATCTCATCACTTAAATTATTCCATTGGTACTATCATACTTTGCCTCATTTACATCTCACTCCTGTTATTATTAAATCTCTTATAAGTAATTCGAAAAGTAAGTAGATCTTCTTATGCTTTCATAATTTTATGTACTATGAGACATACTGTAATTGTGAATTTCTTTCAAAAGATGGGTAAATGAAGATGAGTGTTAAGTTAAGACAACAAAAGAGAAATGGGTTCTTATTCAAATGGAAGGCAATTTAAACAGATACAATGAAATGGTTGATCAAAGTTCCACATGAGGGTGCCCTAACAATAATTATTGTGATCATTGTGAATTATTCTAAAAACCTTCTTTTGACCTCGCTGTCTAGCCGATGGCTTTAAGCTTCAGAGAATACCTCAGACTGAACTCTGCCCCTCTTTGCTTATGAGCATGTAAGATATTTGGCTACCAACCTCATGCACCATTGCTTTCTGTCTAAGTCGCTCTTTTCGGGTTTTCAACTCAAACGCTCCCATTTGGGTTCAAATCGCCCTTTGGGTTTTCGCCTTGAACCCCTCCTTATATTTTTCTTTTCTTTTCTTTTTTGTTTTTTTGTTTCTTTTGTTTTTTTTGTTTTTTTTATGCATAATACTTCTTTACTGCATCAGCATTTATTGGATTAGGAAGGTCTCTTCCGTCCATTTCTGCCAAAATCAATGCCCCTCCTGAGAATGCTTTTCTTACTACAAAAGGGCCTTCCCAATTTGGAGTCCATTTGCCCCTCGGGTCAGGAATATTGGGTAGAATCTTTTTCAAAATCAAATCCCCTTCTTGAAAATTTCTAGGACGAACCTTCTTGTCATGTGCTCGCATCATCCTCTTCTGATACAATTGCCCATGACATAGCGCTTTGAGTCTTTTTTCCTCAATAAGGTTCAATTGCTCATACCGGGCTCGGACCCATTCAGCTTTGTCCAATTCAACTTCCATAAGGACACGTAAAGAAGGGATTTCCACTTCAATAGGCAAAACTGCCTCCATCCCATATACTAATGAAAACAGGGTGGCTCCTGTGCATGTGCGAACCGATGTACGGTAAGCGTGCAGAGCAAAAGGCAACTTCTCATGCCAATCTTTGTATGTATCTGTCATCTTCTGAATGATCTTCTTGACATTTTTATTTGTAGCTTCGACAGCTTCATTCATTTTTGGACGATAAGGCGCCGAATTGTGATGCTTAATATGAAATTGGGCACATGCTTCCTCAATCAACTTATTGTTGAAATTCAGAGCATTGTCTGAAATGATCCTTTCTGGTAGCCCATACCGGCAAATTATCTCTTTCTTGAAAAACTTGCACACTACAGACTTTGTCACACTGGCATAAGATGCTGCTTCCACCCATTTCGTGAAGTAATCAATCATTACCAAAATGAAGCGGTGTCCATTTGAAGCTTTAGGGGTAATTGGTCCAATCACATCCATTCCCCATGTAGAAAATGGCCAAGGAGTTGTCATGACTTGTAAGGATGTGGGAGCGGCATTTATCTTACTGGCATATATTTGACATTTATGACAACTTCGAGCAAAGTTGATGCAATCACTTTCCATTGTAATCCAATAATATCCAGCCCTCATGATTTGTCTAGCCATTGTCGTAACGATTTTCATCCGGGGACTCGATCGCCAGACGATTTAGAAAAAAACACAAACAGGAGGAGTCGCCACCAATCCTTTTTTACTAGGTGTGATTGGCCACCTAAAATCTTTTATCTTTTTAACAAAATCTTAAAATTGAGTAAACTTCATTAAAAAGACAATCCTTGGTCTGCGAAAACAAAGTTAGGGTTCGGGAGTTCGGTTACTCGTGGGGAAGGATTAGCACCCCCACAGCGCCCGTTAGAAAACGGTACCACTTAATCATGTATTATCTTTTGATCTTAATAAAATGGTCTCAATTAAACATTTAAAAAGAAATTCATTTATTTTGAAATCAATTTTTTATTTGCTTATTATTTGAAATATTAAATTTTATTTTTATTTATGTTAAATTTATTTTTTATTTGAAATAAATGAGAATATTTTGTATTGAAAATTATTGCGAAGTACCCCAATACTTTTGGTAGCATTTTGGATAATTTCCTCACCTAGAGATTTCGTAAGAATCGCTACTTGCGATTTCTATAGAGTCTCATCCTTGGGAGATTCACATTTATTTTGAAATTTTATGGATGCAAATGATGCAATCAAAATATAGATGATGCACATGAGAAATCCATTGTTTTATTTTATTATTTTTAATTCCTTTATACTTATATTATCATTTTGTAATTTATTTATATTTATAAAATCTTGTTTTTATTGAAAAATCATACTAAATATTCCAATACGCTGGTAACATTTAGCATATTTCTCTCACCTAGAGATCAATTAGGAATCACTACTTGTGAATTCTGTAACATCTCATCATCGGACATTATTTATATCTTATTTATTTTTAATTTGTTTTACTCTTTATTTTGAAGTCTTGTTTATTTGTTTGTTTAAAATTTTTATTTATTTATTATATTTAGTGTTAGTTTATTTCATATAAATTGATTATATTAGAAATCTTAATATCGAACTAAAATTATTTGAATACCCCAATACGCTGGTAATATTCAAATATTTTATTTCGACCCTAAGGATAATCAAAGAATCACTACTTGTGATTTCTAAGGAATCCTATCATCGGGGATCCTTTTATATTCAAAATGTATATTCATACTTATATTTTATTTTAATACTTATATTTGCATTTATCGCTATATTTGCATTTATTTATTTTAATTCCTAAATTTTTATCTGTTTAAAAGCTTTTTATTTCTATTCACTTAATATTTTCTTATATTTACATGTTTTATATTATTATCTTTATTACCATTTTATATTTATTTTTTTTATACTAAGAAATCTTATTAATATTTTCTTTATACCGGAATAAAATCATTTAAATGTCCCAATACGTTGGTGACATCAAAGATTTTATTTCGATCCTAAGGATTATCAAAGAATCGCTACTTGCGATTTCTAAGAAATCCTATCATCGAAAAATCTTTAATTTAAATTATTCCATAAAGTTTTATTTTTTTATATTTTATTCATTATATATATCTTTAAAATCTTTTATTATAAGAATAATGAATATAAGCATGTGTGCCTAAACATCCATGGAAATACGTCACTTCCAATCACTACTTTTAACAACTGTAAGTCTAAAATAAAACAATAAACAAATGAATAAAATATACATACCTTGAAAATTGCCTTTAGTTGTAAAGCCCAACTGACAATGCTCCTTTTTATAGGTTTTTGTTGACGTTTCTGTTTATACTTTTCAACAAAGAAAAGTCTATAGCAACTCTACAATAGCAACATACGGGCGACACTCCAAGCTAGCAATGCAGCAGCAGCAGTGGATTTGGACAGGGACAATGTAGAAGCGTGCAAGGCTGGAAGTGTTTCCTTTCTTTTCTTGTTGTTTAGGCCTAGTCTTAAGGAAACAACAGATGCAGCGGCGATGACAAAGCAAGGTGAGGTGCAGACAAACAACAGGGGTGTAGTGACTAGCAACAAATGTGGAGGCCTGGTCACAATGCAAGCATGCAGTGAAGCGATGAGGTGCGGTACGGTTACTTGCAGTGATGCAGCGGCAACAGGTGGATGCAACAAAGGACACGCGGCAACTCAGCAGTGGTGGGCAGTGGGCACAACAGCGAGCTGAGCAGCAAGTAGGCGATGAAGATGGTGTTGATGCGGCGGACAAGGGTGGAGTAAAAGCCAAGGAACGATGATCCTGATGAAAAGTGTCGTAACGTATTAAGTTTTGGAGAAAACCTAATAGCTAGACACAAAATCTATGGAGTCGCCACCAACCATTCTACTAGGTGTGATTGGTCACCTATTCAAACTATGGATAAGGACTGGTCTACATCTCAAATTTAGGGTTCGGGAGTACGGTTACGTGTGAGGAAGGATTAGCACCCTCACAACGCCCATCCTAAAATGGTACCAACTAATTTTAGGTTATCTCAATTTTGCCTTAGTTAATCTTAGGTTCAATAATTTAATATTGGAAAATATTTCTAAGCATCCTCCATTAAGCTGGTGGGACAACTTAAAAAATTCTCTTCACCTCAAGAGTATTCAAGTAGTACTATGTGACTTGCTTGAAGAGGCTCCGTCTCGGATTCATTTTAATGTTTTATGAAAACTTCTAATTTTGATTCCTATCTAATTCATTCTTGTTATCTTATCATTTTTATTACTTCTATTGTTTTCTATTATTATATTAATGTTTAATTTTATTAATTTATTTGATCAGAGAATGAATATAAACTATTTTTCTCAAAAATTCTTTTTAGATCTTCCATTAAGCTGGTCAGATCTTGAAAGAAATTGTTTGATCTAAAGATTTCCAAAGTATTACTTAAGCGTAATCTCTTGGGGAATCTTATCATCGGAATAATCAATACTCAATCTCAATAATTATTATTAACCATTATCATCCTATTATATCATTTATTATAATTATTATTATTTATTATTTATTATTGTTATTGAATTATTAATATTTCTTTATATTTATTATTTTATCTTTGTAATTAATTATTTTAATTTTAATTTTTAATACATCTTATTTTATTTTTAAACTGAATATAAATCACTTGTTATCGAAAACCCTCTTTAGACCATCCATTAAGCTGGCGAGGCCTTGAGAGTATTTTTTTTACCTAGAAATTTTCAAGAAAATTACTTAAGCGTAATTCTCTTGATATTTCATCATCGGAATAATTCAAATTCAAATTCATTATTATTTAAAAATCTAATTCTAATTACTTCATTTATTTTCCTTTCTTATTTTATTATCTGCTATTACTATCTTTATCATATTATTAATAATCATTAACATCTTTTTTTAATTTAGTAACTAATTATTTTTATTGTTATTTTACAATAATTTTATTTTTAAAATGAATGTAAATTATTCGTTATTGAAAAACTCTATTTAGACCCTCCATTAAGCTGGTGAGGCCTTAGATAGAATTTTCTTATCTAGAAATTTTCAAGAAAATTACTTAAGCATAATTCTCTTGATATTTCTTCATCGGATCAATCTCAATTTATTCTTGCATTTTTAAATTTTATATAAAATTATAACCTAGTTACATTACTAATTACTATAAATTATTTTATTTTATTTTATTTTATGCATGTATTCATAAACTCAAAAGCATAGGATCTTTGGCACTATTTAATCTAAATACCAAACCATATAGACATAAGCAAATTATTTCATTAACCAATCTAATAAATTTAATACCTAACTTAATTATGTTCTACAAGTTAATTAAATAAATGAATTTTAATTTAACAAATGCAATTAATTAACTTTCCTAACAACCTAGTAATGAAAAACGTGAATATATATGATTGAAAAACATATTAGTAATCATTACAAATATAAAGTATAGCTTTTTCATAATGAATATAACAAGAGATACAGGTGCATGAGCAATTTACCTTGCAATAACTCTTTTACACGTGCTGTTGTGTCCCTTTTACTTTCTTAAACATGCACTTCCATACAACAACTTGGTGCAGGTGACAGATGGAACAGGTGCAATGCGTGTGTTGTGCTCTCTATGTCCCCCTTAGGAAGCTCTCTGTCTCGGTTTGCACACAAGGCAGCCTTTTCAAGCCTTCTTTCTCTTTTCGCTCTCTTCCTTTCTTTTCTCCTTCTCTCTTTCTCCCACGCAGCAGGTTAGTGGTGGAGCCTTGGACGGTACACAGCAGCGCAGCTTGAAGGCAAAGGACGATGCAGGCTTGCACTGAAGCAACTCAGGACTTGTGGCACACAACAAAGTGATGAGGAATGCTGCGATGGATACAGCATGCGGCCAAGTGATGAAGAATTTCAAAGCACCCCCCCCTTTCTAGAGTTTCTTCCAAGGTCTTTCTAGGTTTTTTTTTCTAGGGTTTTTTTCTCTAGGTTTTTTTTCTGTGTTGTTCCCCCCTTTTATTTTCCTTTTCATTGGCTTTTATAGCCTCCAAGTTTCATGGAAAGCAATCAAAAATTTATAATTGATCCCATGATCATGGGATTTTTTCATTTATTTTGTTTGACTTTCCTTCTTTTTTAAAAAAAAAAAATTTATTTCCATTTCATTTTTTTATTTTTGGTAATCAATTTTCAGATTTTATTTCACCCAATTTATTTCCTTCCTTTTGCTAATTTATTCATTGATTTAATGGCTGATTATTTTTTCTTTTATTTTTGGCAACCATATCAACTTTAGTCAACTCTTGAAGATGTGAATTTTGCATGTGCTTCACATGAGATTTGACCCAAAATTGACTTGTTTCTTTTTATCATTATTTATTTTTTTGATTTTTGATTTTTTGATTATATATAAAAAAAATTGTTCGGACAAAATTAGGTGTCTACAAAAAGCCCCCCCTTTTTTTTTGTCCAAAATCGTGTAGGCTCCTCCCTCTATTTATTTTTCGTTTCTTCTCCCCTCTTTTATTTGATTTTGATCTTTTAAGGAAAAGACAAAAAATATTAATTCTTTTCCCCTCAATTCCGATCCATGATCGTGGCTATGGGATTTTTTTTATTCAATCATTTTTTGTTTGACCCTTCCATCCTTTTTTATTTATTTCCTTTTCATTATTTTATTTTTGGCAATTTATTTTCAGCTTTTATTCCATTTAATTATTTCCTTTTTTGCATGATTTATTTTCCTTTTATTTACTTATTCATATTTGGTCTAAATCTCTCAAGTCAACCTTGGTTTAAATTTGCATGATTTTAGGCATTTAATTTATTTATTATTATTTTTTTATTTTTTTGCTTTTTTTTTCAATTTTTTAATTAAAGTTCTTCGGACAAAATTCGGTGTCTACAGCCATCATATGACCATTTGCATGAGATCCACAAACACCTTCGTGAATTTCTTTGAGTATCCTTTTGGCCTCGATGGCATCCACACACCTTAACAACACTTGATCTTTTCCCTTTTTGTACAGAATTTCACCATCCAAGAAGAATTCCATGGCCATTCTTCTCAAAGTCCTTTTGTCATTTTCTGATGCCCCTTCTGGATACTGGCGATGCTTTATGTATTGCAATATATCATGATACCATGGTTTCCCATCTATCTCTTCTTCTACATTTGAGCAATGTGCTTGAATTTACTTTGAACATCGCAGCCAAAGTAGCCAATGCATCAGCCATTTGGTTTTCTTCTCGAGGCAAATGCTTAAAACAAAATTTCTTGAAATGTTTAACTAGATCGGTCACAAACTCACAATACTGGACCAATTTTGAATCTCTTGTTTCCCATTCACCTCGCAATTGATAAATTACCAAGGCTGAATCTCCATATACTTCCAGTACTTTAACACCTTTGTCGATTGCAACTCGAAGCCCCATGATACAAGCCTCGTATTCTGCCATATTATTAGTGCAGTCAAAATCCAATTTTGCAGTGAATGGACAACAATCTCCTTCAGGGGATACCAAAACTGCCCCAACACCGTGCCCGAAAGCATTAGATGCCCCATCAAAGTACATTCTCCAAACAAGCTCTTCTGCGGAACCTTCAACATTTATTTGTGATATGGCCATTAAATCCTCATCAGGGAAATTAAAATCCATTGGTTCATACTTTTCTTCAGCTTGATCTGTGAGGAAATCAGCAATCATACTACCTTTAATGGCCTTTTGAGTCATATAGACAGTGTCATACTCGGAAAGCAACACTTGCCACCTTGCTATCTTCCCGGATAATGAAGGTTTCTCGAAGATATACTTAATAGGGTCCAATTTTGAAATTAGCCATGTGGTATGATAAAGCATGTACTGTCTTAGTCTACGAGCTGTCCAAGCCATAGCGCAACACATTTTCTCCAACGAAAAATATCTTGCTTCATAGTCAGTGAACTTCTTGCTCAAATAATAGATAGCCCGCTCTTTTCTCCCAGTTTCATCATGTTGCCCCAGCACACATCCCATGGAATTTTCATGCACTGTTACATACAAGATGAGGGGTCTCCCTAGCACAGGTGGCACCAACACAGGAGGATTCGAAAGGTACTCTTTAACCTTATCAAATGCTATTTGGCATTAGTCATTCCATTCTCCTAGGTCCCGTTTTCGGAGGAGTTTGAAGATTGGATCACACTTAGCAGTGAGTTGGGAGATGAAACGTGCGATGTAATTCAATCTTCCTAAGAATCCTCTTACTTCCTTTTGGGTACGAGGTGGTGATAAATTCTGGATGGCATATATCTTATCAGGATCCACTTTTATACTTCGCTCACTGACTACAAATCCCAATAGCTTTCTTGATGTCACTCCGAAAGTACATTTGGCCGGGTTGAGCTTAAGTTGGAATTTTCTCAACCTTTCAAATAACCTGTTAAGGTTAGCAACATGATTTTCTTTTTTCTGGGACTTTGCAATCATATCATCAACATAGACTTCTATCTCCTTATGCATCATGTCGTGAAACAAGGTTACCATGGCTCTCTGGTAAGTTGCACCAGCATTTTTCAACCCAAATGGCATGACCTTGTAACAAAATGTTCCCCACATAGTCGCAAAAGTGGTCTTTTCCATAGCTTCAGGCACCATTTTGATTTGATTATAACCCGAGAAACCATCCATAAAAGAAAATAAAGAATGTCCAGCCGTGTTGTCGATTAGGGTATCAATATGTGGCAGGGGAAAATTGTCTTTCGGACTGGCCCTATTTAAATCACGATAATCCATGCACATTCGTACCTTTCCATCTTTTTTAGGAACTGGAACAATATTTGCTACCCATTCAGGATATTTTGCCACCTCCAAGAATCCTGCATCAAATTGCTTCTTGACTTCCTCTTTTATCTTTAATAACATTTCGGGTTTCATCCTCCTCAACTTCTGCTGAATTGGCTTGCATTCTGGTCTTACTGGTAGCTTATGAACCACAATATCAGAATTCAGACCCGGCATGTCCTGATGCGACCATGCGAACACATTGGCATACTCATGGAGTAAGCTTATCAGCTCTTTCCTTATGGACGATGATAGAAATGTGCCGATTTTAACCTCTTTTCTTACTTCGTCACTCCCCAAATTTAAGGTCTTAATGGGTTCTTGATGGGGTACAATTTGCTTTTCTTCTTGTTCCACCAGTCTTGTAAGTTCAGGAGGCAATGTATCATCAACAATACCCTCTTTTTCATTAAATTCACCAGCACAAACAATTCTTTCAAAATCAGGTTTTGGAATATCATCACAATGGCCTTCATATTCATTGTTTGGGTACCTGTATATGGGCAAAAGTTGGCAAAATGTAGATGGACTCGAATATGCATGTGTAGAAAAGATGCAAATGAAAGAATTCACATGGAAAAAGGTATGACAAAAGGCCAGATTTAATTGAAATAGAAATAGCCCAACATAAGAGACCTCGATACCCTTGGGCAGGGGTGATCAGGCTTTACTTATTGAATTACTTTGGCAGAGATTTAGTGATAACAGGAAGATCGATGTAATGCCAATTCCTCAGCTGAAAGCCTGGCGGGCAAGGGCTCATTTCCGAACTTCTTGGGGCCTCTTCTTTATCTGTGTTTACCATCTGGATAGACAAATTCTCGAATTCCTTAATAAGCTCATCCTTGTTAGCCTTTACTAGGTCTGGATAAATGTATCCCACAGAATGAAAGACATCCTCTAGAGGAAGAAACACCATCGGCTCAGTTTCCTCATCGACCCCTTTAAGTTTAGCCATTCTTCTTTCCCTTTTCTTCTCCAAAAACTTTCTCCTCTCTAGCCTAGTTGGCTTGTAGCCAAGACCAAATCTATCATCCTTCACTTTTGTTGTCAAAGCTCGTTTTATCCCTTGCAAGTTCTTTCCTAATCCTGCTTCAGCATAACATCCTTTCCCAACAGTTTGTTGAATTCCCGACATTGTGACGCTGGACAACTGTGGCATTGGTATCTTAGATCCTTCTCCTATATATGTAGCATTTACAAATTCCAAGGACCTGAAAGAACATTCTGGTGCATTCCCATTCACCTCGATATATGGGGTAGTGGAGGAAACTGTAGCAATCATATCTTCTTCTCCAACTACACCTACCACTTTTCCATCTATTATAAATTTGACTATTTGGTGTAAAGTCGAGGGGACTGCTCCAGCTGAATGTATCCATGGACGCCCAAGGAGCCAATTATATGCAGGGTTAATGTCCATGTCTTGAAATTCCATATTGTAGACACTGGGGCCAATTTGAATTGGAATTTCTATAGTCCCTGTTACTTCTCGACGTGTACCATCGAATGCTTTTACTACCATATGGCTTTTCCTCATGTGTGACTCATCCACAGGTAATTTTGACAGAGTTCTTAAAGGCATAACATTTAGAGCTGAGCCATTGTCGATTAGGACTCTAGGTAGGATGTAGTCTTTGCAAGTGGTAGTAATATGCAAGGCTTTGTAACTGCCTCTTCCATCAGGCGGGATCTCATCATCACTGAAGGATATAAAATTGTTCGCCATGATATTTCCAACAAGTCGATCTATCTTTTCTACTAACACATCATGGGGTACATATGCTTGATTGAGCACTCGTAGAAGAGCTTTTCGGTAGGGTTTTGAATACAGTAATAGAGAAAGCAGAGTGATGCGCGCTGGTGTACGAATCAACTGATCTACTATGTTTAACTCACTATGCTTGATGAATTTCAAGAACTCTGAAGCTTCTTTTTCAGACACTGGTTTGCTTTGTTGCTCCCAAAGTTCTTTTTCTTCACCCTCGAAAGGGATTTCTCTATTACTTTCTTCATCTTCTCGCTCTTTAGCCTTTCCTTTTTGAATTTTCTTCAACATTTCAGGTGTGTAACATCTCCCACTTCAGGTAATTCCTCCTGTGCCTGTTATATCCACTGCAGCTGTAGTGTTTGTTGTGGTGGCAAAAGGGATACTAACTGACCCTTGAGTGGCGATATTGCAATTGTAGTTCCATGGGACTGCCTGACTATTCTTGTATGGAAAAGGACTTGGAACCTCAATGGTTATCTTTGGCAGTTGAAATTTAGGCTTGGAATCAATTATAGGCTCATTCTTATCCTCATAATAGATAGTCAATGGTTTCCACCGAACGGGACCTGTTTCTTTTCCGATGACATTGACTGATTCTATTTCCACTTCTTCGTAAAATTCTACAATACCCTCATCCATCAAGCCTTGCACCTTTTGGCGAAACTCTTGACAATTCTGGATTTCATGCCCCACATTCTTATGGAACTCACAAAACTTTCCCTGTTTAGGCATCTTTTCATTATCTACCTGGATTAGTTTTGCCTTGACCATTGCGTCGAACACCACCTTCATTGGCGTTTTAACCTCATAAACTCTTTTCTTGACCAAACGATCCTTTTTTTCAACTATGGCATTTACTTTACCCTCCTCATGATCGGGGAGTGGGTTTTTGCTTACACTTGGTTCTCCCTTCTTCCCAAAATTCAATATTCCTGCCTTAATAAGAGTTTGAACTTTGTGTTTCAAAGCAGTGCAATTTTCTATTGAATGACCTGGAATCCCGTAGTGATATTCACAGTGGGCATTTGAATCATACCATGCAGGGTAAGGAGGTTTAAGAGGTTCTATATAGACTGGTGCAAGGAAGTGGTTTTCGATTAATTGAGGCAAAAGGTCTGTGTAGGTCATAGGGATTGGATCAAAATGTTGCCTATCTCGACTGGATTTTTGCCTTCTCTGATTGTCATCTAACTGGTTGGCAGGTGGAGGTCGTTGAGCTAATGTGGATGTGAATGGTGAATTGGGAGCTCTTGGCTGATAATTGGGGGTATATGTTGGTCTTGAAATTAATTGGTATGGGTATAGGCCAGCTGTGACATTGTTTGCAGGTGGGTAATAAGGTGGATAAATCGGGTAAGGAGAATAGGGGGTGGGGTTTCTAGGCGGTTGGCCTCCAACGGTCATAGTATGGACGTCCCCTTCCTTTCTCTTGAATGTTGCACCCTTCTTGGACCCTCCGCTATCGGGTACCTCTATCTCACCATTCTTTATGGCATTTTCAATCATTTCCCCAGAGATTACTATGTCAGCAAAACTTTTTGTGGCACTTCCGATCAACTTACCATAATAGGGTTCTCGGAGGGTACTAATAAACAACATAGTTGTCTCCTTTTCAGTAATAGGTGGTTGCACTTGAGAAGCTACATCTCTCCATCGCCGGGCGTATTCTTTGAAAGGTTCACTGGCTTTCTTTTCCATATTTTGGAGTGTCATCCTATCGGGAGCTGTATCCACCACATGCTGATACTGAGCCATAAATGCCCTAGCGAGATCTTTCCATGAATGTATATGGTTCCCGTCAACTGGACATACCACCTTGCAGCGGATCCAGTAAGGCTGTCCTGAAAACAGTGGATCAACAACTTATCATTGTGAGTATACCCCGCCATCTTTCGAACGAACATTGTGATGTGGGCTAATGGACATGTTGTTCCACCATACTTTTCAAAGTCAGGAATCTTAAATTTTGGGGGGAACACTAGGTCAGACACTAAGCTGAGTTCTCCTGCATCAATTCTACCAAATGTGTCCTTTCCTTCTACTGCTCTAAGCCTTTCTTCTAGGAGGTCATATTTATGTTCTATCCCCACTCCAAACCAACTTCGGGGATTGCCTTTTTCAATTTTTCTTGTTCACTAGGGTCATCAAGATTTGGAACAAAAATAAGATCTGCAGGATTGCCTCCAGGGCCTGATCCCAGTTGCCCTTGATTAGATTGGCCCATTGGTGGGTTTACCCCACTAAAAGCATAAGGTCGACCATCTGTAGGATTGCCTCCAGGGCCTGATCCCAGTTGCCCTTGATTAGATTGGCCCATTGGTGGGTTTACCCCACTAAAAGCATAAGGCCGACCACCCTGGGGCGGCATCACTCGTTGGTAGCCTTCTTGGCCAGGTTGAACATGTGTTGGGGTAAATCCTGGAGGGTACAGTGGCTCCTCTTGCTCATTTCCTTGATTATGCACATCTTTCTAGCTGTAGAAGTTTCCTCCACATTTTTGCCTTTGGTCATCCCTCTCATTAATTCCATCATTTCAACCATTTGTTTCCTCATATCTTCTTGCATCTCAACTATTTTCCCCTTCATTTCCTCTTGTGCTTTCTCCATTCTGTCTATCCTCATTTGTTGTTCGTTTTCCATATTCCTAGATTGTAGACAAGTTTTGTATGGATGATTAGCAATTCTCGCTGGTTGAGCTATCTTTACACCTTTATTACCCAAAACTTCTGGAATTAGGGCATGTTTATTTTATTTTTAAACAAAGTCATTTATGCATGCTAATGTTTTACTAAAGAATGTATGAATGAAATGAAATGGGGAAGTATTTGCCACATAACTAACAAAAGGTTCTTTTATTAGACTTTTAGAAGTTATTTTACAACAAAAGTCCAAACTACATCCATGAAAAGTCTAATCTCTAAGCCCTTGGTTTCCTCAAGAAGTTCATAACCTGCAGATAATGGTCTTGTGCTTCATCTAGGAATTCTGACAAACGATGACCATGCTCAGTAATTGGACTCACTCCTGGCTTTAACTCTCGCACCCTTTCCTCCATTTCCTCAGCTTTCCTGGTAGCCATGCTAATTTGCTCGAATAAATGCTTCAGATGCTGTTGTTTCAAAAAATGAGCACGTATCCATTCTTCGCGTTCATCAGCCAAGACTCGCAGGTCGTCAACCTCTTTTTGGAGTGCTATGACATGGCTTTGAGATTCTGATAGCGCTTTTCCCATTATTTGCATTTGAGCTTGCATATGGGTCCTTTCACTTTCAAGTTGCTTGTACTCAAGATTGTTTTGACTCTTTGCTTGGAGTTGTTCATTTTCCCTTTGTATACGACCCAATTCAGTAGTGGTGGATGAGATTGTCCTATTCATATCTTTTAATAATCTCCTTCATTCATTGCGCTCTTCTTTGATCCTCTTGCTCCAATGCTCTGAATTACTTTGCATCTCCTGCTTGAGTCTTTTGTTTTCACGGGACAAGTGGGTATGCTCACTTGAGGAATGACCACATCCTTTCCTCGCCTTGCATGCCATACGAAGTATTCTAGGGATGAAATATCAGTACGTCTCCCTCCATCCAACCTATTGGTAGGCTTCTATGCTTGAATAGCTTTTGCAATCTTCATTGATGCATCGGCCTCTGTGTATGAGAACTCTATTTTATTAAGGCCGAATGTTGCTGGGACAAACTGCTCATATCCAAACTGACGCCTCACCATGACAGGAGAGTAGCTAACTGCTCCCCATAAACCCAAGAGAGGTACCCAGAATTCATCTCCACAACTATATAACACTGAATCAAACGGCATCCAAAGAGCTCTCCATATTAACCCACTACTAGTGAGGCTTCGGAAGAATGGTACCCACTCATCTCTAGTTTTTTGCTGAGGCCAACTATTCTCACAAAACTCCTTAATAGGGGCCCGAAAAGACATGAACGGCTTACAGAACTTGCCTCCGTTGCATTCAAAATGACTTTTTGCCCAAATAGTTAATAGTTGTGCACATCCAATGAAGCGTCCTTCTCCTTTTAGTCGACAAAAATTTAAGGATCTGATAGTTTCAGCTAAGATTGCTGGGGTAGGATTGACATTATGTTTGACTTGCTCAAAGAAGTCTACTATAGCGACATCAATGCTACCTATGACCTTCGGGAATACCACCATACCATAGAGGGCTAAGGCAAACAATCTCATACCCTGGTCATCATCAAGATGCTTGCAGATGAAATCTCGTAAGCAAGTCCAAGGAAAGCAAGTATTTTCACCTTTAGTTCTGATTTAAGCATCAATGACTTGTACCTCTAATCCCATCATCATGGCAAGCTTTTTACGGTAGCCGGTCTTCTTGTTTTTCCAGTAAACTTTATCATGATCCGTCTTTGAGATATTAAAACAAAGCAATGCAGAGTACTCCTCTATTGTTGGTACCATGTCCACTTCATTAAAGATAAAGCATCTATAAGAAGGGTCCCAGAACTGTGTCATGGCTTTGAGGAGCTGGTTATCAATGACCACTGGCAAGAGAAGTGCTAGGTGCCCATATTTCCTTTGGAAAGCTTCCCTCCTTTGGTAATCCCATTGTTTCCAAATATTTCCTAAGTCTTCTAAATTGTTCTGCCTGAGGTCGAGGCAGACTTTTTCTGGGAGAGTAGACATGTAATTTGCTGGTAGACAGTCTCCATTCTTATGCTGAGCTACTTCTGATCTAGTTTTCAGACTGATGCAAGGTTCCTCTAGGGACTCGAGAGATGCTTGACTTTCCATGGATGTAAAGTTAGCCATGCAGCAACTACTTATCGTGACAATATCTATTAACATGAGTGCATATGAATTAAAGTATGTAAAGTATATGAATATATTATTTTCAAAAGGAAAATGAACACCCATACATGCGAATACCACACTTCTTCATGTGTTTCTAACTTCAGGTTCTTAAAGGTTTTGGCATAATTCTAACTTAAGATTGGTACCTTAGGTTTTTCTATATGCATGGTTCAGGTTTTCGCTAATAGGTTCCCAAATTGTTCCTCACTGACGTCCACATAGGACTAGTAAGGCACCCCAATCCTCGCCCATCAGGCTCAAACGGAAAGGGTTCAATTTGAGTGGGAGTTATTCGCTAGTCCATGCGGAGGTTACTACCTCACAAGAATGTAGCTACTCACTCCCTCCTAAATAGGACAAAGCTCGAGACTTAGAGCTTATGCATGAAAATGCACATGTTATGTGTGTGAAGGAACATACCAACATATAACCCTCATCTTAGATGCCCCAACAATTCATGAACGATAATATACCAAGTATAAAAAAAACACAATTAATAAAATTCAAAAGCAAACAACATTATTTCAAACTTAAAGAATTTAAACACCAATTAAGACCATTAAACCAAGACTTGAAATATCACATGATTAATTAATGGTTCGACTCTCGAGTCCCCAGTGGAGTCGCCAAGCTGTCGTAACGATTTTGGTTCGAGGACTTGATCGTTAGACGTTAAAATTATGGAGTCGCCATCAATCAATTTTAACTTAGGTGTGATTGGCCACCTATTCAAAACTAAGGATAAGTATACTGATCTACGTTCCAAAATTTGGGTTCGGGAGTACGGTTACGTGTGAGGAAGGTATTAGCACCCTCACAACGCCCGTCAAATGGACGGTACCAATTAATCATGTTTTATCTTAGGCAATCTTAATTTAAATGGTCTTTCAAGATTTTCTTTTTATTGTTTAATATTCAATTCTTAGGACATTCTCCAACACTTTGATCGAATTCCCAAGTAATTTTGCATCTCAAGAGTATTCACGGGACACACTTATCCTTGTGAAGAGGCTCCGTCGTCGGATTAATTAAATGTTTTATGAAAGGATTAAAATTTACTATTAAATTTCAAATTTTTTATTGTTATTTTTTTATAAATAAAACTTTGATACAAAAATTATTTCCCTAAATTTTCCAACACTTTGGCCAAATTTAGAAGAAATATCTTCTCACCTAAGAATTTTTTAAATATCGCACACTTGCGAAATTCTAAAATTTCAGCATCGGTTAAGTTTTCATTTACTACTATTATCTAAGAAAATATACATTTTTATTAAAAGATTTTTCATTATTAATATTTTCTTAAAAAAATAATTTATTTTTGAATTAGACAAATTCCGTTTATAAGTTTTTGTGAAAAATTTCTCAACATCCTTCAACACTTTGATCGAATGTA
The DNA here is from genome assembly GCA_031772115.1 of Heritiera littoralis. NCBI lineage: Eukaryota > Viridiplantae > Streptophyta > Magnoliopsida > Malvales > Malvaceae > Heritiera > Heritiera littoralis. Next base: position 6,912,517 of record JAPDPK010000023.1, read on the forward strand.
GAGAATTGAAATTATTAGTTTTTGTTCCAAATTTTCCAACACTTTGGTGAAATTTGAAAAAATCATTTTAAATTAAAGATTTATTTTTAATACTAATTCGCCCAGAACAGCTCGCCATGCACGAGATGTCACCCTTTTCTAATTCGCCACACATCAACTTGCTGGCAAGAGCTCGCCCTCTTATAGCTCGCCAAACACAAATCATTTTGTACAACTCGCCACACATCAACTTGCTGGCAAGAGCTCGCCTTCTTATAGCTCGCCAAACACAAATCAATTTATACATAAGAGCTCGCCCTTTAACAAATCAATCAAATTTTGTAACCTAACAGCTCACCCCTAAAAAGTTACTTTTTTGTTAAGATTTTCTCAACATCCTTCAACACTTTGATCGAATGTAAAGAATTGAAATTATTAATTTTGTTCCAAATTTTCTAACACTTTGGTGAAATTTGAAAAATTATTTATAATTATAGATTTATTTTCAACTTACTAGCTCTCTCGCCTCGTACAAAATAATTTATGTACGAGAGCTCATCCCTTAACAGCTCGCCACTAGTAGGCCAACTTACGTATGAGAGCTCGCCCCGAAACAACTTGCTAAGTACAGATCAACTTGTGAACTAGAGGTCGCCCCTTTATAGCTCGCCATATGCAAGTTAACTTGCTCGCGAGAACACTATTGGAAATTTTGGAAAATTATTTTTATTATTTATTTTTTATTAAAGATTTATTTTTAATCTACTCGCCCGCCCGAACCAACATTCTTCCTAATAGGTCGCCTGTGAACCAGATCGCCATCCGCCCGAACCAATACTCTTCCTAATAGGTCGCCCGTGAAACAGCTCGCCATCCACGAGTTATCTTGAGGTGAGAACCATGCAAGAGCTCGCCATACAAGTGAACTAGAGTATAACGAGATCGCCCGCCCATTATAGTTCACTCATACAAGTGAACTGCACGTAGCGAGCTCGCCATGCGCAATTGAACTAGTGTTGAGAGCTCGCCCAACGAATAAGATTTAACAGTGTTTTGTAATTATTTGGGCGAGGAAGGTTTAGCTAAACACAGGATTTATTTAAAATTTCTTAAAGGAAGAAGGCAAAGTATACTTACAGTGTTCGGGTTGTGTAAGTTTTATCGAGCTCGCCTTCAAGTTTCTTTTTTTAGGCTCTCCTCTTCTCGAATTGGTCGCCACTTAGTCTAACCAAGGTCGCCACAATTTCTTCTTCCCAATAACAAACGTAGGTACTGCTCACCGTCATCCACGCATCCTCTTCACTGCTCCAGTCACCGTCCCAATCACACCAGAACTGAAATTGAGATTTTTGTACTTGAGTTCTCTCTTTCTCTCTGTCTCTCTGTATTTCTGTGTATTTCCCTCTCTGTTTCTTCGATCTTTTGCAGGCTTATTTATAGACATTTTTAGTCAAGAAAATCAAACGAAATCTTTGAAACCAGGGACTATAATCCATTGTTCCGCTGGTTTCTTTCTGAGCATTCTTAAATGCTTGCTTGAAAATCTTGTTTTTTCCATGTGGTTGTAGAGCTGTAGAGGATCTTGGAACCGATCTCCCTTTCTTCTTCATCTTTTTCGAGCAACTTTTAGTCAATAAAATCGAAGCAAATTAATTTTCAGAAGACTTTCACTCCAAATGAGGTTTGTCTAGAGGTCGGCGAAGATGGCAGAGCTAAGCTTAGGGTGGCTGACTGACAGCCTTCACGCTGATGTTGTTGACATTTGTTCCTTCTTTCTTTTTCCCTTTTCCTCAAGCAGCTTTTATGTATTCTTTAGTCAACAAAAGCGGATCAAATCTCTAAGATGAAGAGATTATGATTACTTTGCACAATCGGTTTTGTAGGCAGCATTTGTTAGTGAAGTTGGCGAGACCGCAGGGATCTGGCTACCTCAAGGCTGGCGAACACTCTTTTTTTTTTTAATACTTTTCTTTTTTACTTTTTTTTTATTTTTTTAATTATTTTTTTAATACTGATTTTCTTTTTCTTCTCTTTTTTTAATAAATTCAAACATATGATTAAATAGATTTATTGTTTCGGACAAAATTAAGTGTCTACAAGTTCATTTCTGATGTGTTGTATGTTCCTGAAATTGATCAAAACTTGTTAAATGTTGGACAACTAATTGAAAAGGGTTATAAAGTTATGTTCGAAGACAAAAGTTGCTTGATTAAAGATGCGGTTGGCCAAGATATTTTTAAAGTAAAAATGAAAGGGAAAAGTTTTGCTCTAAATCTATTGGAGGAGGAGCAAACTGCTTTCCCAATCAAAGAAAATATCACTGAAGTATGGCACAAGAGGCTCGGGCACTATCATCACCAGGGGCTGTTGAAGATGAAATCCAAGAAGATGGAAAATGATCTTCCAGAACTTGCAGATCATATTTCAAACTGCAAAGCATGTCAGTTTGGAAAGCAAAGCAGGAAACCATTTCCCAAGGCAACATGGAGAGCATCAAAGAAGCTACAATTAATTCATACTGACATTACAGGCCCACAAAGAACGCCTTCTCTGAAAGGTAGTCTTTATTATGTTGTATTCACTAATGATTTCACCCGCATGTGTTGGATTTCCTTTTTGAAGCACAAGTCAGAGGTGGCTCAAGTCTTTTGGAACTTTAAAGCCAAAGTTGAGAATGAGAGTGGTTGCAGAATTCAAACTCTTAGATCAGACAATGGCAAGGAGTACACCTTTGATGCATTTAATCGTTTTTGTGATGAGGTAGGCATCCAACATCAATTAACCGCTCCATACACTCCACAACAAAATGGAGTAAGTGAGAGACGGAACAGATTCATATTGGAGATGACACGATGTATGCTATATGAGAAGAACTTGCCAAAACAATTATGGGTTGAAGCAGCAAACACTGCTGTTTTTTTGCAAAACAGACTTCTCACAAGAGCAGTGAAGGATCAAACACCCTTTGAGGCATGGTATGGCTATAAACCATCTCTAAATTTCCTTAAAATATTTGGATGTTTGTGTTTCACTCATGTTCCACAGATCAAGAGAGACAAACTAGACAAAAGAGCACTTCCAGGCATCTTTATTGGCTACAGCTCGGTTGCAATTATAAAGTTTTCCAACCACAAACTGGAAAAATTATCATAAGCAGGGATGTGCACTGTATGGAAGACGAAGAGTGGAATTGGGATGATGCAAAAAGGATGGATCCAACCTCAAAAGAGCCAAATCTCAAGTTTCCTGTTTTGGACACAGTAGAACAAAGCAATGGAGATTGGGAGAATGCAATGGTGGATGACAGTCCTATTAGAGGGACAAGACTACTTTCAGTTGTTTATCAAAGATGCAATATTGCTATGTGTGAACCTTCAGATTATGAAGAAGCCAAGACGGATCAAAATTGGATTACTGCAATGAAGGAGGAGTTGCTCATGATTGAAAGGAATAAAACATGAGAGGTGGTTGATCGTTCCCAAAACAAAAATGTAATTGGAGTCAAGTGGGTGTACAGAACCAAGCTTAATGTTGATGGCTCAATCAACAAGTATAAAGCTTGACTCGTGGTCAAAGGTTATGCTCAAGTATTTGGTGTGGACTACTCAGATACCTTCGCACCAGTTGCTAGACTGGACACCATTAGGCTCTTACTCGCTATTGCTGCACAAAAGAATTGGAAGGTGTACCAGTTAGATGTCAAGTCAGCATTCTTGAATGGTTTTCTGCAGGAGGAAATTTATGTAGAGCAACCAGAAGGCTATGTAAAGGAAGGAGAAGAAGACAAAGTTTATCTTCATAAAAAGGCACTTTACGGATTGAAGCAAGCTCCAAGAGCTTGGTACAACAGGATTGATGAACATTTACATAATTTGGGATTTGCTAAAAGCTTATCTGAATCAACATTATATGTCAAGCACAATGGAGCTAACATTCTTATCATTTCACTATATGTGGATGATTTGCTTGTGACAGGAAACAACACAAGTATAGTGGAGAAGTTTAAGCAAGAGATGATGGAGTTTTTTGAGATGACAGATCTCGGATTGATGACCTTCTTTCTTGGAATGGAAATTAAACAGAATGAATATGAAGTCTTCATCTGTCAGAAGAAATATGCCAAGGAGATTCTAAAGAAGTTTAAACTCGAAGAATGCAAAGAAATGAGCACTCCAATGAACTCGAAGGAAAAGCTTTGTAAAGAAGATGGAACAGAGAAGATTGATCAGGCATATTTTAGAAGCTTGATTGGTTGCTTGATGTATCTCACAGCAACTCGGCCTGACATTTTGAATGCTGTAATTTTGAATGCTGTAAGCATTTTGTCTCGGTTTATGCACTGTGCAAGTGAACAGCATCTCAAGGCTGCAAAGAGGGTGCTTAGATATGTGAAAGGAACATGTGATTTTGGTATAAAATTCAGAAAGAGTAAAGAGTTCAAGCTGGTTGGTTTCTCAGATAGCGATTGGGGAGGTTCCATTGATGATATGAAGAGCACTTCAGTTACTATTTCACACTTGGTTCTGGTGTTTTCTCATGGAGCTCGAAAAAACAAGAAATTGTAGCTCAGTCCACTGCTGAAGCAGAGTTTGTAGCTGCAACAGCTACTGTTAATCAAGCTTTGTGGCTGAGGAAGATTTTAATTGATCTTAACTTGGAGCAGGAAGAAAGCACATAGATTCTTGTTGACAACCAAGCTGCTATTGCTATCTCTCAAAATCCTGTGTTTCACGGGAAAACTAAACACTTTAATATTAAATTATTCTTCTTAAGGGAAGTACAGAAAGATGGAGCTGTTGTTCTTGTCTACTGCAAAACAGAAGATTAGGTTGTAGATATTTTCACCAAGCCATTGCCGGCTAGCAAGTTTGAATTTTTGAGGACAAAACTTGGTGTTTGCAGCTCCTAAAGCAAGGAGGAGTGTTAAAAGACGTGCTTAGGACTACTGTTTAGTGTTGGTTAGTTTTTGTTTGTGGTCATGGTGTAATGGTTAGTTGTTGTTATCATGTTTGTGGTCATGGCGTAATCTTAGGATCATGTTTTTAGTGGGTAGTTATTAATTAAGCTTTAAATTGTAATGTTTCTGATGTTAATTAAAGTCAAGATCTTCTTTGCCTCCAAATACATTGGTCATCTACCTTCACTATAGCAATACTCTGGTTTTCTCTTTTTATTAAAATTAACTACAAACGCCATGGCGATACCAGCGACTCTCTTCTCTAATGGAAAGCACCACTTTTCCCTTTATTCTGTTCATTGTATCATTCCTTTGCACAAATTGGAATTATCAGCTAGGTGAAAGGGAGAGGTTTCTTTTTTTGGGTAAGAGGAAATTAAAGAAAGATGAAAATTTTATTTTGTTGCAAAACAGAAACTAATAAAAAAAAAAGAAACTAATAAGTCATCATTTTTCCGAAAAAGAAGAGAGAATTTCCTTCGAGGCTATGATATAAAAAAAGCACATTGTTTTTCTTTCGTTTCCAAAGGCAAAATGGGTAGGCGCGCATCCCCAGTTCCAACCTCCAAGTTTGACGCCGCAGGTTGAAGAAATTATTATTATTATTGTTGAGAGTGAAGATGATTTTTTTTTTTGAGAAAAGGAACACATAAATTATGGTGATTTTGTTAAATTTGAAATTTTTTATAAACACACACCACTAGCGGCGTAATTGAGCTGAGTCGAAATGATTCAATATTAAGCTCGAATTTGATTCGACTCAAAAATTTAAAGAATTAAAACTCAACTTGAGCTTGATCGAATTGGGTTTTTGAAGCCTGTATTCGACTCAACAGAATATTCGAACCACTCGAATTCGACTCTATAGGCTAGAACTCAACTCAATAGTTTGATTTGTCAATTTTTAACTATATGTTATGAAGATAAAAAGTAAATTAATAATAAAATATTAAAAATATATATTAAAAAAAACTCAACATGCTCGAACTCGACTTTATAGGCACGAACTCGACTCAACAATTTGATTTGTCAATTTTTTACTATACATTATGAAGGTAAAATAATAAATTAATAATAAAATATTAAAAATATAAATTAAAAAAAAAAACTCGATAAGGATTGCAAGCCGTTCGAACCGAGTATTAAGAAGCTCAAACTCGATTCGACTTGTTATTTGAATAGTTTGAGTTTAGCTTGAAAATAAACTACTTAAACTTGAGTACTTATTGAATCAAATTCGAATAATTCACGAATAGTTTGACTCGTTACTTGAGTACTTGTTTCTTTGAAAGAAGATTGATCTAGCTATCCGTCCGTATATCATTCTTATATAATTCTTTAAAAGAAGATTGATCTAGCTATCCGTCCGTATATCATTCTTATATAATTCTTTGTATACTAATACAGAATATTATTTCAATCTACTGTTGCAATGACACTTTTATCTAAGACAAATTTTCCCTTTCAACTTCTAACTTCTCATCGTAACAGTTCACAAGACAATTTCCCAAATTAAATGTTAAATCTTTCGAAATAAACTCAATCAAACACTCTAACATCAAAACTGATGAGAAATTTACAAAATCTTTCTAGGTTTTCTCCCATGATTTACATCTCATATTTTCAACAATCAATACATCTCATATTTTCAACAATCAATTAGTTGTTTCCTATGAATTGCTAAGGGATCCACACTTACCTTTAACAAATCAATGTTGTTGTAAAATTGATTCTAACCTTACATCTTGAATCTTCTTTGATTTTTCTAGCCCCTTTAGTTGTATAAGAATAGAATAATAAACTTCTTTTAAAAGAGGCTATATATATTTAGGTTTAATCTGTGAAAACTAAAAATAGGTTATTTACTCCATGACCCTTGCGGCTTGCATGTATCTCTTTTTATTTAAAGGGCACTTTTATATTTGGGATATTACAATATTGCGTGTTTTGGATTTTCTCAATTTTAAAAGCTAACAAAAAAAATTGAGGCTTTTATTCACATTTATGAATACACATCAAATTCCTCCCACAATTAACGTGGAAACCCCGAAAAAAAGCCACCCTTGCATGCCCAATGCTAACACTTACATTCTCTCCTAGACTAGTTAGCTCCAATTAAATACCAAACTGATAAAATCCTGAATCATGGCCAAATCAGAATCTGTTAAAAAATATCAATAATATTTTATTATTTTAACCACAATTAGATTGGCTATACTAACCTTCTTTTAGCATGGAAACGCAATAATAATTAGAAGTGTGATCAAACCAAGTCACAATGATTTAATATCATATTTGAGCTCGATTCAATTTAAAAATTCAAAGCTCGAACTAGATCAGAATTTGATTTTTCGAAGCTTGAGTTTGATTTAACAAAATACTCAAGTCGCTTGAGTTCGACTAGATTTGTGAGTCACTCAAATTAAATATTAAAATATTTAAATTCGATTCGATTCTATACTCAAGTTAACTCAAATATTTATTAAATCGAATTTGAATAATTTCCTAAGCAAGCTACGTTTACACTCCAAAAAAATTATTGATCCAAGTCAGCCAAAAAGATATTAATTCACGTGCAGTGCTGATGTTGGGGTACTTGGTTTTTTTGGTGGGAAACATGCTGCGGCATATATAAAAGATAACACAATAATTACAAAGAAAGGGGAGAAAACGTGGTCAGGACAGGACGAGAGTGCAGGGGTTCAACAAACACGAGTCAGGTTTTAGCAGCAGGCAAGGTGTAAGTGCCATGTGACTCTGGTCCGTCTCATCTGTTTGTATCTTAGCTGCCATTGCCATTTCGCCGGTGGTCAATGGTCCCCTTCCCTAGTCCTACCCCCCTAGCTCCTCCTCAACCTCCGTTGATAGAGCTCAAGGTCTTTTCTCAGTGCTATTGTGAAATATCTAAATCGATATAATAATAACAATAATAATAATAATAATAATAATAATAATAATGCCCACTCCTAAATCCTAATTCAAGGTTCCAAGATGATAAAATGATTCTACCCTATCATTAGACCTGATCATGGGCCAGGTCGGACCCATGACAGGTAATAAAAAGTTTAGTTGATGCTTAAGCCCGATCCGATCTGTAATTCAGGCCTTATTTTTTGTCTAAGTCCGTTTTCATTTTTGTGCTATAAGCTCGAGCCCAACTAATTAAGGACATGTATAGAGGCGCAAGGACACATGTGAGGACAGGTGGGGGGCAAACAAGTGAGTTTCCTATCACGGTGGGATTACACCAAAGGTCAGCGTTGAGTCCATTCTTGTTTGCGGTAGTTGTGGACAAACTGACAAAATCCATCCAGGATAAGGTGCCCTGGTGTATGATGTTTGCAGATGATGTTGTCCTATGTGCGGAAACTAGAGCGGAGATCAATACAAAGTTGGAAGTATAGAGACAAACGTTGGAATCAAAAGGATTTAAACTAAGCAGAGTGAAAACTGAATACATGGAGTGTAAATTCAGTTCTAACCGACTGGAAGAGCATGATGTAGTGAAGTTAGATGGGGTGGCGATACCTAAGCGGGATCATTTTCGATACTTGGGATCAATAATACAGATGGATGGAGAGATTGATGGTGATGTGACCTATAGGATCCAGGCTGGATGGAGTAAGTGGAGAAGTGCTACAGGTGTGTTGTGCGATAAAAGGAATTCCTACATGGTTAAAAGGCAAGTTTTATAGGACAGTTGTTAGACCAACATTGTTATATAATAGTGAATGTTGGGCGACTAAGAGGCTACATACACAAAAGATGAGTGTAACAGAAATGAGAATGTTACGGTGGATATGTGGATATACAAGAAAGGATAGAATGAGAAATGATGATATTCGTAAGATGATTGGAGTGGTACCTATTGAAGACAAAATGTGTGAGCATCGTTTACGTTGGTTTGGACATGTAAGACGTAGACCTGTAGATGCTCCAGTTAGGAGAATAAAGGCTATGGATGTTGAAAGAAGGATTAAGACTAGAGGAAGACCGAAAAAGACTTGGAAGGAAGTAGTTTGGAAAGACATGGAGGTTTTAGAATTAGATGAGCAAATGACCTTGAATAGGAATCTATGGAGGCAGAGAATACATATGGACGATCTAACGTGATTTTAGATATTGGTTCATATAGCCTACCCCAATCTATTGGGATAAAGGCTCTGATGATGATGATGATGAAGCTCGAGCCCAACCCATCCAAATATAATTTTATTTATTTTTTTAAATTTTTAATTATTTATTTATTATTATTATTTATTTCCTTTAAATTTTAATTTAATTTGTCAAAATTTATATGTCAATTTTCATATTAAATATTTATAATCATGTTTATTAATCAATAATGTTTTTTTTATATATAAAATTATATTATGTTAAATAAATATATAAAATAATATAATATATTAATATCGGGTCGGGCCTGGGCTTTGAAAGGCTAAGCTCGGGCCGAGCCCATTTTTAAAAGGTGCCTAAAATTTTGTTCAAGCCCGGTTATTATATCTGATATGTTTGTCCAAGCCCGACCAAATATCGAACGAGCTTTCGAGCTTGAGTGGATAGTCCAGCTCTTGAGCAGGTCTACCTATCACCAGGGGTTGTAACTTTGGCTATAATCTTGCTGATAATAACAAAAGCTACCAAATTAGACTTTTGTGCTGAAAAATCCCATCAGTACACTGTTGGTGTTGCTATTTATTAGGTTTTTTCTTCAACACATGGGCCAAACATATCATAATTTGATGAGTAATAAGCCACCCCAAGTCCCCAAGGTACTTGTTCGATCAATCAGTTTCCTGCATGCATGCTTAATGGATTAATTAACTACATATATTGTTAATCATGTGCAAAGTTCCAAATAGAATTGGCTGCTAATTATGTAAGGCAAAAGAGGAAAAACAATCCAACAAGCCTTTTTTGTCAAGTAATTATCGCCAAGATGATATTGATTCAAAATCTTGAATGATTGATTTTATTTTTCTATTTATAGACTGTTTAGGCAAGAAATTCGCAAATATATATATAAGTGCGTGTGCCCGCATGGTTTTGTTATTTTTGTATAAGTTACTTGAAATATGTATTATGAACAAACCAAGTGCAGAAGTGAAAGTTGAGTAATCTGCTCCACATAAGCCTACCCAAAGCTAATTTGTATTATGTATTTTTATATAAATATATAAATGATTAAAAGATCTCCCATATATATATTTATAGATGTGAAATTCAAACTGTAATTAAGAACTTAAATCCAACCAAAAAGATAAGAGAAGCTTGGATGTATGGGAGTGGGCCTAGATATTGATTAAGCAATCAAATTCTTTTTGGGCTTTAGATCTTCAGACTAATATATTAGTCGGACTAGCCTTGCCCATATATATATATATATATATATATATATATATATATATATATATATATATATATATATATATATATACTTATTTATTTGAGCCATGTCTGATTTTAAGAGAAAGACTCGATGTTTTTAACTTGATCTTCCTTTTTTCTTCTTGTTAAAAAAAGTGGGTTGAGATACAGCCGTGAATAAAGATGTTTAAGGTTAATGCGCTTGCAATTTCTTTGCAAAGTTGAATATATATTAAGGATTTTGAGCTATCGTGAAACTAAACCGTATCCGATCAAGTGTTGGCTGGCATGCAATTCTTCATGTAATCTATTGCTTGTATCACGTCACGTGTTCTAAAAAAAAAAGTACGGTATTTTAATTTTATATCGAATATAAAAAAAAAGGTCACTAAAGATATAAATAGAGGCACTGCACACAACAATAATCTAATTTTATAGTGAAAAAATATTGATCATGTGACAAGTGAAAGCAAAATTAATTATTGACCATCTGATTCCACGGCGAGCATCCATCCTAGACCAGAACAGGGTGAGCCAATTTCATGTTGACTGTCTGCGAAGGATAGACACGGTGGGCCATTATGAAAACATCAAGAGATTGAATAGAAAAGAATGTCATGCTACGCTTTCTAAAAAAGAGTAGAAGAAGCGTTTCAATATTACGTCAAATGAAAAATTTCACTAGAAATATAATTGATGATGTTGCAAGTACAGCTAAAAAAATCGATTTTATGACGAAAGTGTAACGGTCACATGACACTTGCAGAATGGGGAATAATGGAACACATCATCAACGAGAGTAATAACTGTTCATTTATATTACCTTTTGCTGGCCTTGCGTTATATATAAATTTGCACCAGAATATGCTGACTCGATGCTATAATCCATCATGGAGAAGTGGGTTTTCACAGATATTATAGTGCGGTCGTCTGGTCATGCACTTATGATATCATTCTATCTCAATTATAAACAAGCAAAATTTTTTGTAGCTTTTGAGTTTTGAATTTGATTAAAGAAAAGGGAAGTAATTTGCATGGAAGATTGCAGGGCTGTGGTACGGATTTCATTCAAAGAGTAGTTAGAGAAACTTGATTTCTTTTCTCTCAAGGGACTGTGTCACACCTTCTAATTAACCAATCCAATATGCTTACAAAGTCTTCAGAAATAGGAATTAAAAGCTGATATCAAACAGATGTCAACTACCCAATGGACTGCTCGCCCAGTTCTATCTTTTCTGCTAGAGTTGCCTCCACCTTCATTAATCATTATATATATATATATATATATATATATATATATATATGTAAAGGTTTATTCACTACACAAAACTCTCGCATGGTAAGATTTGAAAAAATTATATGTATGTGATTTTTTTTTGTATTAACAAAAAAATTATTTTTGATTAAACTAGTGATTTTCAAATCACAAAATAAAAATTTTTACCGATGCCCAAAATTTTCCTCTAATCATTATATATATATATATATATATATATATATATATATATATGTATGTATGTATAGTACTGTGTCAACTCCTGATTAATGTCAAGTTGGTCATGGTTGTCAAAGCTATATAGAAAAACACGATCTGGTTAGGTATTTTTTCTTCTCTTCCCTCATATATAGTTATATACTATCCTATTAAAAGAGAAAAGAAAATTTTCACCACCTAATCGGCTAATCCTACCCCATATATTAGACACTACTAAACGTTTCTTATGTCATTGCAATTATATAGAATATATGCTAAATGAAATATTTGCCTATAATTTAAATTTTCTGGTTTAGACCATTTAAAACCGGATCGACTGGGATTCAATCAGACGATCATAGGATTTATATATATGTATAGTTGGAGGTGACAAAAGCCATCGACTGGCAACATCAAGAAAGGGATGTTTTGTTTTATGGCAAATACTGCAATCATGTGGAGTTCTGTGATCATTTTTTGATTTGTATATGAAAGTGGCACTGGCAGGTGTGGACTTAAGACTGAATAAGCTAATTATATATAATTATGAAAATAAAAAGTGTTTTTAATTATGATTGAAAATGTTTGATTTTGTGCATTATAACTTACTCTTATAAAATTACTAGTGATTATACTTAGCAACAACTTTTTTCGCCTTTAATTAATTAACAACAACTTGAAAAAGATCGTTTTTTTCATCATAGCTACGTCAATCGTATTAATTTGATAACATTTCTACGTAAAAATTGAGAAATAGCTCATCACAACCAAGAGAACTATGAAGAATGTTAAGAGGAAAGCTCAAAACTTTATTAAAGTGGGGATAAATTGGTGATGGACTAAAAGAAGTTTACAAGCACAACTATGACTATTAAAACGGATGTGCTGATTTCATTATTTCATCAATCTGATTTTGATCACCCTTCTATAATTCTATTGCTGCTTTTGTTTGGAAGTGACTACTGGCTAATGCATGGAATTCGTCTAATACTTCTACAGACGGATGGATATCACTCTCTGGTGTTCATGACCACAATCACAACACATGAAATTGATGAGAAATTACAAAACAAAAAGCTGTATAATTAAATTCCTGGATGACAATATTTCAACAAAAAAAAAACCTGATTATCATTTGATCATTATTATCCCAAAATTATCTACACAAAAACTGTATACATATATGCATATATATAGCCAGGGTGTATAAATATGCATAAATTAATGTTTGGGTATTAGAGGTTAATTATACATGTAGTAAAGCATGAGATGGAATAGTTATCCACAGTCACAGCAAACAATGGGAAGTGCAAAATCCAAGTCTTCAAACTTTTAATTAAATACTATCTAGGAAATCTCATGCATGATAGAGTCCTCGAAATAGAGTTCAGGCCAGTAGGGAGAAGCGGCTCCATTGTAGCTAGAAGTACTGCTTGCATCTCCTGGATTGCTTAGTGATGTCTCGGCTGCTGTTGGACGAAAGGTAGGGGATGGAAGAAGCCATGATGATGAGTTATCGATTTGGTTATCTCCTTGGCTGACCATTGTAAATTTGGAGCAGTGGCCCATCTCGTTACTGTTCAGTGATGTTCTCTCACCATTCAACGATGTTTGGAAACTGAAAGGGACTTGTGGGTCTGGTACGAGATCATGGTGGAGTGGTTGAGAGGTAGCATTTCCAAGTGAAAATTGGTCTGAATTCAGAACCTGTTTTTCTTTCATACGAGGAGCTAATGAATTTAGTAAGTTGAAAGCTTCCATGTCTGCAATAATGCCATTTTGGGAATACGAGGTGTTGGTCATTGAAGCTGCAGATTGGACAAGATATTCTAGGCATTGAAGCTTAGCCAACTGAGCAGCTTCTGCCTGTAATCTTACTCCGTGGTCATCTGATGGATGGGTTCTATTCAGGAGGTCTCTGAGGTTAGCAAGGGCTACGAGCTGAGGCAAGCTTGCAAATATGTCAGTTCTTGGCCGATGGGTCATTGGATCAATACCCATCTGAATCAGCAGTTTCTTTAAATGGGTATTCCAGAAGTTCTTGATTTCATTATCTGTGCGGCCTGGTAGATGTGTTGCAATGGCTGACCACCTTTTACCCAAAAAAAAAAAAAAACGATGAGAACTAAAACACAGAAAAGAGAAGTGACTCTCTGAAATAAAATTTGATGCACTTATAATTACTTGTTTCCAAGAATGGAATGCAAATGCAGAATTGTTTGCTCTTCATTTTGAGAAAATTTGCCTCTCTTGATATCGGGTCTTAAGTAATTTGTCCACCTTAGCCTACAACTCTTGCCACATCTGTTCAGACCTGCAAAGGCAATAACTTTTTTTAATAAAAAGATGATATTCAAGAGGAATCCTGTTCAAAAAAAAGAAAGGGGTGAATGAAAGAGATTAGTTAGGATTAAAATTAGAACCTGCAAGCATAGGCAGGGCTCTCCAACTACCATGGCCATGCTGCTTTATGTGCTGAACCAGCTTTTGATCTTCTTCAGGAGTCCAAGGTCCTTTCTTGAGGCCATTCTCCACACAAGGAGATCTTCCCATGTTGCTTATATTCTCAATCTCTTCTATATTTGCTTTGCTTTGCTTAATTGGCTGCTTGCTTTTCCCTCTCCGTCACCACTAGAACTCCTCAGACATGCTATTTATGCAGACTCTTTACTTCTGTCCTGTATTAAAAAATGTTCCCACGATTATTGTTTAGCCTTTAGGAATGTGACACTTCTTCCCAATTACTTTATTCCACTACTAGACTCGAGATATGCCGCCTCAATTACCTTTAATTTATCTAAGTAGAATAAATGTATATGCTACCATATTATTACGTAAATTTTAAAATCAAATTTTAACTTAGTAAATTAATAGTTAACATGTTTAAATAATTAACGGATATTTTTTATTATGTAAACTACTAGACTCGAGATGTGCAGCCTCAATTACCTTTAATTTATCTAGGTAGAATTAATGTATATGCTATGATATTATTAGTAAATTTTAAAATCAAATTTTAACTTCGTAAATTAAAATTTAACATGTTTAAATAATTAACGGATATTTTTTATAATATATGAGTAAAATTAAAATTGTAAAAATCTAAAATTTTCAAATAATTAATCGGATTTAAATATTGTAAATATAATTAAATTTGAATGCGATGATGAAGATTAAAACCTAGCAAGGGTAGATGAGGTAAACGTGAGAAAAAAGAGGGGAGAAATCAGTCTTTCTCAAAGCTTAGCAGGGAAAATGCAAATAGGATTTCGTAAAACGTGGCTGCAAGGTATTGGTAAAAAGGAAAGCAGTTGATGCACGCAAGAGAACATGTGTTCGTCATGGCATTTGTTTGCGATTTTGCATGGCTTCAAATATCTCTAACGTCGTACTACTTATTATAGATTTCATGATGAGACTTAGCTTAGGAAACCTACGTGCCAAAATGAACACATATATAATTAATTTACATTATAATTTTTGGACATTATTTTTTTTTAATTTATTACTTTCTTTCTATGGCATACCACGCATGTAGTGACAAGTATAGACAATAATATTCCTCGTCATGAGTCACGAAGTGTTAAATACTAACAATGTGCAACATGTGGTAGGATTAATTAAATTTATTTTTTTAACATTTTAATCTAATATCGAGATATTATATTTAAGATCTCGTATGGTGTGTGTATATATATGTGTGTGTAAAAATTTCAATATATAATTATGAGATTAGATTGTTAAAGTTTTAGTATTTAAGGTTTTTTTTAATTTTTATTTGTTAAGTAAGTTATAAAAATAGAATTCGGAATTTTTTTTTATTATGTGTCTATCTCATAACAATATAAGTAACATGAAATTAAAACAATTTACCAACTATTTTGAAAGAAAAAAAAAATCTTGCTCAACTGATTGATCATTATTCATTAGCTAATACAGTTGAGGAACATTTTGTTTATTCTCTCTTTCTCATTTTATTTTCCATTAAAGAAGCACTGAACAAAATTTCATTGGGCTAAAATTGTCATAGCACCAACATGTTCATAAAAACATATCTTCTTAAATTAATGGAGGTGCAATACTTAATTAGGTTATGTAATCCAGCAATGTATAAAGGAATTATAAACTGTGTAAAAGTATAAAAAAGGAAGGGTATCTATAATATTTATTTGGCTTTGAAATTCTTAGGCCAGATTTGGAAGGAAAAAGGAAACAATTTGTTTTTTATTTTTAGCTTAGCTTAAACTCCAACTCTAGGTCTTAATTAATATATCAAACAGCACATCTTTGTCATTTCAAATAAAAGAAACTACAATCATTGAGAAATAAGGAGGGTACAATGTTCATCAGTTTGGATTATCAGTTCTAGTTCAAAACTTCATCTAAGTTTTCGAAGAATTTAAACAGAAATATTAAGCTCAATAAATGAATTTAATAAACAAATTAAATCCAATAAAATATTGAATAGGAATTTGATTTGATCATTTAAAACCTAAATCAACTATATCCGACTTGATAGTTAATTATAGAACAAATATATTATATATTATATTATTAATTTAAAGATAAATATACATTTAAGGTTTATAATTTTAAATTAAAAAATTAAATGTGTTGCATGGATATAATTTTCTTAACCCAATGCTTTTACTCATTAATTATTATTTGATATTCATTAAGTTTTTATTTTTTAAAATGACTGTATTTGGAGAATTGTCTTAACTCTCTCTGAGTAGAAGAAAGAGTTTGAACAAAAAATCAATTAGCTTGAGATCCGAACTAATTTGACCATGGACAAGTCTAATATAAAACTTCATTCATTGAATTATCCAAATAATTTTAAAAAGAAGGATGAAAATTAAAATGCATACCCATCAAGGTAGTTAGCACTTTTGTTAGAAAAAGAGAAATGAGGATATTTTGACCCAATAATTGTACATGGTTAGAAGAGAAGTTGGTGCAGCAAACACCCCAAATCAACACCAGTTTTTCCTGTAAATATGTCATAATGAGGCATTATTCCCATGATAATTAGTTCAATTGTATTTGTTGCTGGCTGGAGCTTGTCTTCATCTTCATGTTCTTATGCAGAATTTTGTTAGTCTCGGCCATCCTTTTGTTTTTAAAAACGAAATGGTAAAGCAGAAGGTTAACCTGTAGCACAAGCCAAGTGTTTTTTATTCTTTTAAAAGATTTGTCGAAGAAAAAAAAGCTACCAACCCAAAATTTCTGAAAACCAAATTCAGACAGCAAGAGAATCATTCACCAGAAATATTTGTATCTTTGCATTTGTAATCATTCAAAGAAAGGCAGAGATTTTACGTGAACATGGCAAATGTCCACCAAAACATGTAAAATTGAGTCTCAGATGTGAACTCAATCTATCCTCTATTAAATTTAACCAGCCTACTCATAATTTCTCAGGGAACTAAGCAGAGAAAACAAATCTTACATTATTATTTAAATTAATTAACTCTTTCAAACCTAAAATCTTCTTTTATTTGTTAATTTAGTTAGTGTCAATGTCAATTGCCAACAGCCACAACAGTGAGTCTGAGAGAGACTATTTTTGGCTGTAATCCCCGTGGTTTCTCATTCAAATTAGTTAGCAAACTTTCAGACTTTTCATACACAAAGAATGGTGATAGAGAATTTGGTCCCTCAGCCAGGCTGCGTGACTGCGATTTGAATAAATAAAGCTGTGATGTCATATAATAAAACCTTGAAATTTTCCAGTTTTAACTTTTATTATATGATTTCCTACGTTTTCAAGTGTCAGCTAAACAAACTGATTAGCTTGATTCGGCAGGTTTTCCAACCAATGCAGCTAAACCTGACGTCCTGGCCATCAACCTGTCCGCCTTAATATACACGTTCATGATCTTATAGACCGACACATTACACGCAAAAGATCTGGTCCTACTTTTTAATTGTAAGTAAAAAGATTTCCCAATGTTGAACCCGGCGGCCTGAATTGATTTTTTCTGTTTTTTCTTTCCTTTCTTTTTGTAACTTCTTCTAAATTTTTTAAACCCACTTTAGCATTTAGCCTCCCTGTAATTCACGTTCGTATTTTCACTAAAAAACTTGATTGATGGGGATGGCTTGTGGATTAAGCTTGTCTCCAGAAATTGAGTACATATAAACAGTTGGAAACCCATTTCAGAAAACTTGTGTTTAAGTCCCTAATGGATAACCTAATCCCGACCATGGGAAGATAGAAGAAATAGAAAGAAATCTAGTTGACTTTAAGCTAGCCAGCGAGAATAGCCGGATTCTCCTGGGTCTATATCCATTTATAATCTAATCATATGTTTTATGACTTCGATTCTTCCAGAAGCATACCTAATTCATTGTGTATTTTTAATATAAACATATATGTACATTTAAGCAGGTAAAATATGATTTTGACTCTCATCCACTCTTAGCTTTAATTAAACTCTAACGAGATTTTGTAAGTACATATAATATTAAAGTGATGTTATTCTACATTTATTAAATATTTCATTTTTTGTGATTTTATATTTAAGTTGGGTCTTTTCATTTATTGTCAATTAGTTTTAAATTGAATACTTAACATAATATCACTGTCCAGATTTTATTTTGTGTCTATTTTTGATTTTTGTTTACTACAAGAGAAAATTGTCTCGTGGTAGATTTTTATGTCTCTATTTACATCTGATGAGAGTGTGTTATTCTACATTTGTTAAATATCTTGTTCTTTATAGTCTTATATTCAAGATCAATTGGTTTTAAGTTGATTTTTATAGTATTATAATAAATCAACTTTATTAACTTTAAAATTGTTGAAAGAAGAGATTAGATTCAGGCAGAGTTTTAGGGATACCCTGACCTGAGTTTCAGGAAATCATATCTTCCCCCAAGAATTTCAGTGATGAAGCAGAACCAATTTTGAGTATGATTAAAAAGAAAAATTAATTAACTTCAGCCATAGCTTTGAATTTCCTTGCAAAACAAGGGAGAAATCAACTCTAAATGTCTAGAAAGACCAAGAATAAACAAAATTAAACAGATAACTACATTGGAGCCCACATAATACAATAAAACAATTGCTTACACGCCTGACCCGCGTAATTGTTATCAATATAAGAATACTTTGAAACCAGCTGACAGCTCCCAGCTTCCACCATTCTATACAATCCTAAATCCTAGTAGCAATATAAGAACTCTAAGGAGGAATCAGCAGAGCTCACTATTGCTTTCTGATTGCATGGCCACCACAGCTGTCTCCACAGGAACTTATTGGCTCAAAATGTTTTACTCTTGTTCTCTATGGTCCAAATTAGGAGGGAAAAACGAATTTGGTGATCCAATTCCAAGCATTGTCACTGGAGATGCACATAATAAGTTGCAGTCTCCTTCATTCATATGAGACAAGCCAATACTGTCAATTTTGGCCCAACTAGTGCACAACAAGCAACTAGTAGGATTTTAAATATGTTCGTGAAAATTTCATGGAAATTGTATATCATGTGAAGCAAGTTGGTTTATTTTATGTTTAACTATGATTAAAAATGTGCTTAGCAGTTGATGGCAGTAGCTTGGAGTTTCAGCCATACACTTTATGGTCTCTTTCGACTCGACTTCTGCTGGTATTGACGCAGAAGCAGAGGTAAGGCTGCAAAGGGAGACTGAAAGAGATAGTTAACCAAACAAAGTAATATCAAATAATTTCACTCAACATCACTCATTTATGCAGCAAGTTCAATGGCTACCAGTCCTACCCGAAGTTCAACAAATTTGAAGTTAATTTAATTAATTGTGAGATGCATGTTACATTATCACAATCTACAGTACAGATGGTTCTTTGTGTAAGTATATAATGTGTCTGATATGGATGCCAATCCTTTGTTGAATTCATCATTCATTTTTGGCTGAAACAAAGCTGAGATCCCCTCGCTAGATCCTCAATGATCAAACTTCGACAGATGACCGGCTTTTTCTAATCATTGAAACTACAGTTTCTGCCATTGAACATTTCTGCCTTTTTTTTTTGTGTGCTCCACAAGCTCCAAGAATGCATTCACCAGAAAGGTAGTATAAAGTGGCCAAATGCCAGTCCCTCACATGAATATTAACAAGCAAACATATGATGCATATATCCATAATCCTATGAAATTTGCGGCAAAAAAAAAATTGACAAGCTTCTTTATCACCAAGGTTTTTCTTCAAGGCAATAGATAGGCCGAGTTCAATAAGTGGGCCCAAGCCTGAAGCTAAGAAATCTACTGGATTTGCTGAGGCCTAAAATCCACTTCAGCAATTGGTATATAACCATGACGGTAGAATTGGATTAACTTTCCCCTCCTTCTGGGTATGGTATTGCTTTTCTATTCCAATGGACTCGTTCTACTTTAAATCTGATTTCTGTCCTAATATTATAGAATCTAGTTTCTCTACTGAAGGAAGCCTAATCAGCTCAGCCCATTTCTAAAAACATCAAACCAGTATCCAAACAACTAGCAAGGTTGAACTATGGACTGGTTGCATTGAAGCCTTGTATGGTTGAGGTTATGATTCAATTGGTTTATTCGTCTCTTTTAGAAGGTAAATTCTCTCAATGGGAATAAATAAAATAACACATACAGTTAAGTTGTAATAAGTCTTTGAACAGGAAACGGTGCATGGGCAGCATGGCAATGCAAACATGTCACGCTCGTCGGTCTGCACACGTGCCATGTTAAAGGTGAAAAAAATTTGATAAATACTCCATCCGAAAAGCCCAAGCATTTAATGACTTAAAGAAGGAACCGTTGAGACACTAGGCATTAAAAGCAGTTGGCTCCCTGACTAACTTTCATTAATTTCAGCAAAACACCCAAAAAAGTAGTCTTTCCTCATTTTTCGGTGCTGCTAGAGGTTTCCATTCAAGCCCACACCCTTCTTTCTTCTTCTTCTTCTTCAAATTTTTAGACAAGAACAAGGAAGCTGACACCTTTTTCTCTTGGGCACAAATGGGTAACGATGCTGCTTTAAGGTCAGCCATAGTATGGCTAACGGTGATCATCGTGTTAGTTGGCATATTCACGTTATCCCTGAAGAAAATGATGATAACTTACGTGTTTGGGATGGTTGGGATTTCTGGGATACTTTTGCCTGACTGGGATTTCTTCGATCGTGAATTTTCTCGGTGGTGTTATCCGGTTACCGCCGAAGAAAGAGCTGCTCTTCATCTTGCTCGAAGATCTGGATTAAAAAGGTTAATATAATTAATTTCTCCTTTCTTTTCTTCCTGTTTTTTCAATGGTCTTCTTCCCTGTTTTGCATACATAATATAGGTGGAAAACGAAACATTGAAGAGCTGTATGTTCTGTTTAGGTTTAGTTTTCACATGGCGGTGGAGTTAATAAAACTGTAGTTTAGAACTTAAATTTACTAAGACAAGTTTCACTTTTTTACTTGTCACAATACATAAAATCAACCTTAATTATTCCGTTTAGCTCACGTACAGCACATTACTTGGATTGGTTGAATGAATGAAGCCATGCTGCCTTTAATCACTTCGAGGCTGGGTGGTGGAGTAAATTCATTCATTCATGAGTGCTTTCCGATCAGACATTTTGCTGGTTATTAATCATCCTACTGTAGACTGTACTGGACGTTTCGTATATGTATGATCTATAACCAAAGCACGTGCTAGGATTGTCCATGGGGTTTTGGGATACTGTCTGCAGTAGAGTTGGTAATTTTGGACACAATACAAAAAATGATATTAATAAAAGACATGAATATGATTAAGCTAAAATTTGATGAAAATGATATATAAATATGTTGAAATTTAAAAAACATATTTTGTGTTTATCGTATGACACACATTTTAAAATGAAAATTTTCTGTTTTATATAAAGTATACATAATTTTATATGACACAAATATGAATTATATACATGAATTGTCGAATCTAATCTGTAGTCTGAACTAAACCTCTCAAATAAATTTATGTGTTGAAGAAACTAATAACTTAGGAGAAAATAATGGAATTGGAACTTAATTACCATTAATTTACCTGTAATTAATTATTTTAGGAGATTATCTGATTCTTAGGTTTTTTTTTTCCCTTAATGTTTGTTTCTGTGCAGGTATAGGATCTACCCAATGAGATTGATTATTTATACCACAATTTATGGCTTTGGCCTCTACAAGTGGTGGACTTCGTATCAAGTTAATCAAGGAACTTTACTGCAGATGATTTTGTGTTTTGACTCAGCTTTTGGGATAACTGGTGTTTGCCAACTTCTTTGGGATTGTTAATCTGCGCATTTAGTTAGGATTTGTTTTTGGGTTCCTATATCTACAATTGTGATTGCTGAAGATATGGCTCAGTCCTAAATGTGCCACCATAGACACCAACTTTTCATTTTTCATTACAGAAATTGAAGCAAACAAGATGTGCATGTCAGCATGTTCCATTTAGTGACAAATAATTCTCGATTCTTTATAGTTTGACCTTTATCCAGCAAAACCTTTTACTTACATTAACATAATTATGCGATCATCAAACTACTTTCACTATTCACCATGATATCTTTCATTTATTTCTTTCTTTATTTTAGACAAGAGAAAATACTTCTATTTGAAAATATAATTTGTATGAAACTTATAGGGTTAGCTTAGTAGTGTAAAATCCAATTGAATTTTTAAATAAAGATGATCTATATTTAGAAGTTTTGTATTCGAATCTTCGTAATGTCAAATTTTCCTGAGCCAAAAATTGGTTTATTTAGAAATTCTCAACATTAATTGATCTAAAATACCGAAAATTGGTATATTGTGAGCTAGGCCTAAGTTTTAAAGTTGGCTAGAAATAACTGTAACCCCAGCCCAACCTAGACCGGGCTTCAGAACTAGGGCTTAACTTTAAGAACACCAACCATCTCAAACTACTATATTACCTGTAAAATTTGAACATTAAATACTAGGCTAGGAAATATTCCTCCTCCTATGTAAGACGAACCCGACAACCCACGAGGCACTAAACTTTACTAAACCCCTACAAACAAGCCAAGCATCAACCATCCCTCTGCTCTTACTCTATTTAACCCATAAGCCGAAACAAGGAAACAGAAAACAAGAGAAAAACTGAAAAGAAAGGAGCGAGATGAGGTTGTTAACTCACAACATGTTGTCGTCAAACATCAAGGGAGTAACCAACGGTTTCCCGCTGAGGATCGAAGTGGAGAAAGTGGTGGAGAAGCAGGTCGAAATTAATCACGATTTCCTCAGGAACATATTTCCGAAGATCGATTGGAAGGCGTTCTCGGATGCTTCGAGAATCATGGGCTACGTCGAGCTTCCTGAGGAGGCACCTGAGCCGTCGGTGTTAGAGTCGGACCACGAGTTTTTGAGAAAGTTTCATCATGCCCTCTTGGAGCTTCATCTCGAGGAAGGTGCTCTTGTTTGCCCCGAGACGGGCAGGAAGTTTCCGGTTAACAAAGGAATTCCTAATATGCTTCTACACGAGGATGAGGTTTAAAGGTCGATACGGCTGCGTACTGGGGCATTGAGGGTTTTAATTAGGGTTTTTACTCTCTTTCTCTCTCGTTTTCAGTCTTTGTTTGGAATCTGGAATTATATGCTGTTGTTTTGATTATATAATTGAAGATTAATTAGTAAAATGAGCTTCATTTGAATTTATGTTTGATGACTAATATATTTAATGTGTTTTAAAGGCTATAGGAAACAATTTGTTATGTGATGTCATTTTGAAGTGCATTTGTCTAAGTTGAAAAATGAAGATGAATGCTAGAATTAGATTTGATCATTTTAAATGATATAAAAAATAATATATATATATATATATATATATATATATATATCCAAAATAAAGTTTGATAGAAATTAAAAAATATCTTTTGTATTTAATACATCAATATGAATTGTATCATATTGTGATACCATAATTTTTGTGTAAACACAAAATAGACAATGCAAAATACATAAATGATCAGATCGAGGTAGAATAGAAATTTCTTTATCAAGTTTATTCCAAACTTCATGCATAATTTATCCCTGTCCAGAGTAAAACTATTGCTAACTTCGATCTTACATTTCTCGTTTATTGTCCTATCCCTTCAAGGAGAAGCAAGCCTTTCACGTTTGCTATCCTTTCCTAAATGGAGAAGTAAACTACACTTCGACAGACCAGGTTATAAAGTTAAAAATTCGTCATCCTAATGTTTCAAGAACGGAGGACACTGGCTGGAAAGAAGATTGTGGAGGAAGTGTAAGAAATTATGAATGATTAATGTATCCTGTTGTTTCGGATGTAAACCATAGGACCTGACTAATATTATCTCATGGAATCACCTTGACAACTCAAACTTGAAACCCATGAAAGATTTTGCCGATGTAAAGAATCATAAATAACATTAAATTATATAAAGCAAAATCTTCTTCAATTTTTTGTTTGTCAAAAATTACTCAACTGACAGTTAACACTAGAATAAATAACTCAGCAGGGTATAATTCACTACCTGCATTCCTATTTGCTACAAGCACCTTGGTGTTGCCAGCCCTCTTGACACAAACAAATGCTATTTGTCATTCACGAGAAGAGAATACTCACCTATGAACGTCTGTTAAACCCCGATGCCTCTCAAACTGCTTAACTGTTTTTGCAGCGAGGGGTTTCACACGGGGGAGGAGGAACGCCAAAGACCCAATCAAGAACATTTAAGTACTTGGAACGAAACACTTCCCTCTCCTGTGCGTAGCAGTGCATTATGATTGCTGTTGACAAGCTAAAAATAACCACATCAGCTCTCTTCAGTTTCTTCGACTGTGGCAAATACCCGACATCAGCCATGCACGTAAAGAAGCTTTCTATGGCTCGTGCAAAGCAGTAGAGTGATATCTCAATCCGCCTACTTTTCTTCTCAATAGCCAAGGTCAGACCTGTTGGAAACTGCCCAATAACACATGCTACATTAGAACAAAAACAAAACTTTGGCTTACAAACTCACATGATGAAGTGTCAAGAGCCCTTTACCGTTCCAACTGCTACCATCGGTATGTTACATGTGAAAATCCTAAACAGCAGGCAAGTGAACATCCTGTTTAAAATTTTGTTGTTAGCTCAATGACAGGCCAATATTTTTAATGAAAGCAAATCTAATAGCTCAAGGGATGAAGTAAGATTTAGCAATACGTACAAGTTTCACTGTAGTGAATTTTATGTTGACACTGAACAAAGTGGAGAACATCATAAAGTAAATAAATGATCAAATAATGCCATAACTCATCTTACCAGCCATGAATAAACCCATCTAGTTATTGAATATGTATAAAATAAGTTGACTCTCTTTCTTAATATAGTTCATGTTTGGCAAAATACTGTTCGCGAGAGAGAGGATTCTTGCTCTTCTCTTATACACATCTCACCGCTCTTTTTTTGTTTAATGATATTGTTATCTTTCTCAGCTAGGTGACTAAACCAATCTTGCTAAACCAATGATTATATTGCCATTTTAATTTGACATGAAAGCTGCTAGGGAAACATATCATCCCTTTTCAAAGCCTACTTCATCCTGCATACTTTAGCACATAAAGTCAGTGATTCTTCACTTTCAACCATGTCCATGGCACTGCAAACTTCCACAACTTAATGTATGATTTCAGATATCGCACATAAGTAGGAAAGCCAATGCAAACTTTCATAGTTAAGCTTATTTCCTTCCAAATACCAGAATTCACTGCTAGCTAGGAAAACATCGTTTATTGTTTTGAATTTGAGAACTACAATTTATTTTATATTATATGGTTGATTTTCTTAAATATAAACTATATCAAATTGCTAATATTACAACCAGATGCAGTGGTGCAGAAGTTGCAATTTGGAGTTTCACCAGATTTCAAAGTCAAAAGTTCTATATTGCAATCAACTGACAATTTCAGGAAGATCTGCTCCCTCTGTTTTTCTTTTAAGTCTTTTGCAGGAAATGATGGTACAATATTCCCTATCCTCGTCAAAACCAACAATTTTGATCTCTTGACAATCAAAGTGAGCTTTGGAACAAAAAGAAAAAGACATTCAAAGTGGACCGCCACAATAGAGGCACAGAAACACTAGTGAAGCTAAGAAATCTTTACAAGCCATAAATGACACATGAATATAAGAAAAAAATGATTGGTCGTCACTGACTGATAAAATATTGTTGACCAGTATGAGATATCAATCATCAAAAGAACAACCAGGGTAACAAAAGTAAAAAGAGAGAGCGAAAAGAATGGATGAAGAAATTTTGACCAACAACAACTCTGTTTTAGTTATTTTATGGCAATATCAAATCTCAATGACAATTACTTATCAAGAAAAGAAAACTTCGGAAAGGAAGAGCTTTGAAGTTGAAATGCACTAGGAACTACTGGTCTTGGAGAACAAATGGACAATTTTATGAATACAATGCATGACAAAATAGACATGTTTAGAACACTAACCAAGCAGATGTGCAATATGCAGATAAAAATAAGCTTGATCTGGCAGTACCAACAATACCCTTTCCTAATAATGTGTAAGGCCTGCATTGAGGTCAAAAAGAACTATGTTAGATGATAATGATAACATGAGACAAGAGCCAGAACCTAATCAGTCGTTTAATTCTTTGTTCACCAAAATACATGTCACACATTATTGACAAGCATGCCAAAAATTATAGCATCCATGCGCTATAAAAAGTTCAATCCCACATCAAATTGTAAAAGGGCACTTACCTATTAATACTATGACAACCATGGAGGGGTGAATGTAGAATCTAAATTCTAAAACATATAAAGTTAACAAGTTTCTTTTTGAAATAATAATAAGCAGTTTTCAACTAAACAGTCTTCAAGAAGAGAAAAAAACTGCAATACCTTTTTAAGAGGCCTTTACGATGAACTATCAGTGCAGGAATCAAATAAACTGGAAGATATACTGGTAATGCTCTTTTATATGCTTCAATAAGAAAAGAAACAACATGTCCGCTGCATGATTGATTCCCGTGTATTATCTGCAAAATAGCTTGATGATTTAAACACAATTCTCAAAAGTAACAATATATTTTTGCCAGCAAACTCAAGCATTAGCAGCTTGAGTGCTTGGATTCAAAATCTATTCTCAACTTTCTAAACTTATCCGAGTAACAAAAAAAGAAAATGATTCCTCAAGAGAATCTATTTTATTTCAGCAATCAAGCATATAGCATACAAGAACTCTAAGGATTTTATCACAAGGAGAACAATTAAACATAAAACAGTGGGTAAACTATAATTTCCAACTATCATATCCAAATAACTAATATTTTTGGAAGAAAAGAATGAATTGTGGATTGCGAATGAGATTTTGCAAGGCTTATAGAGACTGCAAAGTACAATCAAGTGCTTTACATAGTTTTGGGTAATAAATAACTCTAATGATAACTACATTTTTAAGCTGTCAAAAACACCTTCACAACATGCTTTTACATTATGAGTCAGCACAGGATTCCAACAAGAAGACGAAAGGCACTAAATTGGTTCTCCAATTCTGGAAGTTACAAGGCAGTATCAGGTTGATAACCAGACCAACTGAAGTCACAGAGCAATAAAATACAAAGTTGAACATTCATGTGTGCACCTTGTCTATTCAAATATCTTCATACTCTCTCCTACTTCTATTTTCAGATTTTATTTTTGTAAGTTCTGATAAAGTAACATGAAGAAGAGTCTTTATCCCATAAGAAAGAGCTTTGTAAGATATGAAAAGAATGAGGGAAAACAAAATCTGAATGTCAGTCCACATTACTTTTCTTAACTAAGACTTTGCTTAGTTTTCCTCAAATTCTTGCAAACAATTCTATGCAATGTGCATCTAACTTAATCTTCATAATGACATTAGCTGTCATACACATCTGCCCTGTATGGAAAAAGAAGTGCCTATCTTTAATAATCTCACTCAATATATGGTCCTCAATAATTAAAGAACTGCGATGAAGTCTTACTCATACGATGTGGACACCATGTGGGGAAAAGGCTTTGCTGTTATTGTTTTTGTTTCAAAGGAAGATATAAAAGCAATTAAAGAAGGATGCAACCTATGAACAAGGGATATATATTTCTACTACTTGGCAGAACAACACAAAGGGAGAAACATGTGACATACCGAACAGGGGGTTTTCATGTTTGGATCTAATTTAACTTCAACTCCTGTTGCCTTGTAAAATTTCTCTATTGCTTCTAAGTTAGTGAATGGAAGGCCACTTGCAATCTCTTTTACACCTTGCAGGATGACAATATCCTTTCCACCATGTTTATTGAGAAAGGATTTATATGATGGGGGCAAACTATCTTGCTTCAAAATGTAAGAAGACCTGAAAATATATATGCATCCGCTTAAAATTTATGCCCAAAATAAATAAATAAAAGAACATCCATCATCTTATTAGGGAAAAATATTGAGTAAAATTTTCCTCAGACAGTGTTTTTGGATGCCATGATGTGCAGCTTGTAAAAGTTACTCGATGTCATCCAGTCCTTTTCAAATGATGCCTAACCAATTTTTAGACTTAGGTATCCAAATTCCTGCTACATAGCCTAGGATTTAATGAACTTTAAATTATAGAAGACAAGGCAGCAGGCAAACATTTGAATCTCGATTGCCAGGTTTAACAGGTTGAATGATAGTTAAAATAAGACAAAGAAAGAGAAAAAAGAGTCCCTTGGCATGCTGTTTAGACTATCCGTCATTTCATATATAATTTGATATATTTCAGAATGCCTTCAAAATGTTACAGTATCACACTTTCTTTTTCTCTTAATCTTCCTGGACTGATAACTTAACCTGGAAGACTGTGTTCTTAATTCCAGTAGGGTTAGTCACCTAGTCTAGGCGATAACTTCCAAAACTGACAATTACCATGATATTTTTTTTTTTGAGTCGATAATTACCATGATTCACTGAGAACAATTGCACTAAAATTTAATAGTGGAAAATACAACAAAACTAACAACCAAGAGAATTTAACAAGGAAACATACAAAATTTGCGAAGAGGAGAGACACATAAGGAATATGTCACCATGCTTCCAAGTAAGAGGTTTACAAAGCTTCCCAAACCGTTTACTCTTTATCCCACAGCGTGATGCCAATACAGCAGCTCGCATGAGTATGTATATGGACAAACTCGTATGCTGTGTGTTAGGCCCGGTAAGAAGCATGGAAGGCCCTGCAATCAGTCCGGCTACTAATGCCCTCCATTTTGCAGTCCTGATTCAAAAGTTAAGACTCCGCTATATCAGTTCACAAAAACTTCCATTTCAGTTAAGGATAGGAAATTAAGATTAAGAACATTGCCTGTTATGTCCTCCGAAAGCAGCAATAATTTCATCTACCGAAACAAATGTACCAGCAAATGTTCCAAGAAAAAGACCGTATCTAAGTGTCTCTTTAACAGCCATAGAAATTGCTTCTCTGTCAGAAAACGCCTCAATTTTCCTAAATCAAGAAATTGCTAATTTATTATTCTCAAAGCGAATTAAAAAGAAATGATCAAATTTTATAGTATTACAATTACCTTGATTTTTTGCGCCGCAAGCGTGCGAGAATCGAGAAGAGAGCTAAGCCACCTTTAAGGCCAGCTCCAATTGAGAAGCCTTTAGCTGAAGCGACGGCAATTCTCCGCAAATTCTCCCAGTCTGTTAACAGAACCGAATCAAAACCGAGCGCAGAGGAAGAACTTGACGAAGATTTGGATCTCGAGCAATGCGTGCAAGTCTCATCCTGCGATCTGGGAATAGAATAATCGGCGGCGCCATCGTGGAAACCAGCATTCTCACCGGCGGAACAGGAGCAGAGGCAGCCGAAGTTGATGGCTCCGTCACCCGACGGTGACATGGTGGCGAGCTAGGGTTTTGCGAGGTGGAGATAACGAAGTTTTTGAAAAAAAAAAAAAAGAAAAAGAAAACAGCAAATGATGAATTATCTCGCGGCGGAAAATTGGTGGGAAATTAAGAATCGAATTTTCGAGGGGAAAGGGAACTGCATTTGCGTTTGTCAAGAGACCATTGATTGACCGGCACGTGTCGTATAACAGTTTTTGCGGTTGCTTTCAATTTTCCGTGCCTCCGAGTCAAACTTCTTCACTCTACAAAAACGGCAACGACAAACATAGAAAAGAATTCTTTAAAGAACGTTTAATCACGGTTGGTTAACCTCACTAAGAATTCTTTTGTCAATTCATGACACGTCGTTACGCCGAACGTTACAATGTGGGAAAGGAGCGTTTATCCAATGTTTCAAAAGGAAGGGAAAGTGTATAACCAAAAAAGGAATGGGAAAGTTCACATTTCAATATCTCAATCCAAGTGGACTTTGCTTTTGAGTACCAACTGCTCAACCCACGATTGGCAGACAGACGTGGAGAGTAATTGACATTTGCCTGCCTCGTGTCGTGGTATATCAAGGCTCTCATCTTATCTGTATAGCTGCTACAATGAAATAAATTAAACAATTAAATGCAACGCTCCTCATTCAAGCTACTTTACCTATGATTGAAAATGAAAGTTCTCCTAAATATTAGGAATCTTTCTTAATCATTCATAAAAAATTTATACATTAATAAAACCAAAATTTTTTACAGATAAGTTAAATTTTCTCAAACATGTCATCAAGTTGACAACAAAAATTGACACAAGTGATTAAAATTCAAATGTTAAAGGTAAAACACAAAAATTCAAATCTCCACAATCTTTCCTTGATATGCAATATGTAAATTTCGAAAAAATTTTAAATTAAAATCCAATGGTTCCGTAAATCTCAATAATAAATTGATGATATATCCTTATCTTAGAGATAAAGTAACATCCCCTACTCTTAATTAAAAAAAAAACCAACATGGTTTCAAGTTTCCTATGAATTATGAACCCTCACCTTATGAGTAAAGTGAACATAGTCGAATGCAACCATTCACAAACACAATTGTAAGTCCAGTTTCATCTTACTGTTGAGCACCACAGTTTTCCACCACATAGACAACTCCAGTCCTAAAACTAATAAATGTCCTAGAACATTGCTCTTCAGCTTTGCATCCATGGTCCCAACTCCCAAACTCTTGGGGGATAAGGCCACGCACTTGCATCTGATTACCATTCTTTGTACAAAGATTGATTCCATATCATATCTCTCACTATGAGAGTTGAACAAATACAAGTCATTTCCAAAATTTCAAACATATATTTCTCTTTTGAATGATAACATATTGTGCCAGTCACCAGACTGCGCGCAACACAAAGAGCATCATGAAGCCCTTGTCAATCTGTTGAGTGCAATTGGACAGCTATAATTAGATTAGATACACCTGCAAATGCCAAAGGCAGAACCAAAATTTGTACATAGACAGGGAGTGCCAAAATAGACTGCTAGAGGTTTTTTTTTTCCATGTCGCAAGCAAAGAAAATTTATGTGATGGAAAAGAAGCAGATTCCACTAATTTCATGAGTGATTTCTGTCTTTTCGCTCAAAGATGGTGACAAGTATTTGAAATCCTTCTTATCAAATGTTTCAGATCATTTGTAAGCATCAAGTGTGTGTCATTCATAAATGACATCATCAAAAGCTGCCATTACTAGACATCCCCCTCCCACCACCAAGGTCCCTACCAAATGCTTCAATGCATCACCAGGGTCCTTATGAATGAGAATATGCCAGCAAACATTATGGAAATAAAAACCACTGAATTATAATATTATTAAAATCAAGCTTATAACAAAATTCAGTCAGCAATTGGATGGTGGACTTATAATGAAGAAAAGAATTTAAGATGTCTATAAAGGTACCCATTTCTCTTGTAAGGTACAAAAATATGAGGAGAAAATCAATAGTAACTGTTAAGTTTGAATGACTAATCCTTACCATTTCAAATCTTTGTACTGTGCTCATTTTGTAGTCACCGTACAACATCCTACCAGTTCTTTTCCTGAGACGATCCCGTTGTCTCTCTTCAATTCACTTTAAGAACAATCTTCATAAACTCATATACAAAATAACTTATCGCAGCAGAAGGAAGGACCTGAAGATGAAAATTAGCATAATTAACAGGGAATTTAAAAATTAAGGAAAAAAATAAAGAAAGCAAGATTATACAATTCCATTTTAAAATCATCATCACAAATACCACAGAAGTAAATAATTTTGGCATTAGATTATCTAAGCAGAACATGATTCCCTAAGTACACATCAAAATTTTCTTTTATGGTAACAAGTACACCTCAAATTTGAGTCATGAGGAACTTAACTTAGTATCAAAAGACATATTTGATAGTAAGCTAAATACAAAGACTGCATACCATCTCAAAAGATGACAACAAACATGATACTGTATTGTGGTCAAAAGCATATGGGCCACAAAGAGTGGGGGTAAACAAGTAAAATATCCCATTTACACACTTAGCAGATCCAATGTTATAATTTATATATATATAATATATATATATATATATAAAATATATAATAGAAAATAATCAAGTTCATATAACTTTAGAACAGAACAGAATTAGCAGATCAATGGTTATAATTTATATATATAATATAGAAAATAATCAAGTTCATATAACTTCAGAACAGAAAAAAAACGTAAATGTGTGATGAACTCTCATGTTCTGCCATTATCTTGAGTGTTTAACCCATGTCTGCATTTATGAAGGGTATAATTAGCATTAAGTTTTTGAGAAACAATTCCTGAGGATTTTATTAAGAACTTCATATCCACTTACTTGTAGCAAGCTAGGAATTAGCCCAGCATAGAGTGCTGGAACTCCTCCTTGCTCAACAATCCTCACACCAGTTGCAAATGCACCCATTTTACTTGCCTGAGCTTGCAATTGCAACTGTCTTCTCACAACTTCAAATGGATAAGTAGCAACTTCAGCACAAGCACCAGCAATAGCCCCATATAGTAATGTCCTAACTGGTCCCAACTCTAGCTTATCCAAAGCATTCAGTTCCTGCCCCATCTGACTCATGTTCTGAATTCTTTTCCTACCTTTCGGTGAGTGTAGATAAGCTGATTTCAACATATCATACACACTATAGAACACTGCAGCTGAAGGTGCCATGCTTGCAATAGATGGCACTAGACCTTTGTAGAGCGAAAAGAATCCTTCAGTTTGGATCATGTGACGAAAAGCACCAATGACACCGCCTAAGGCTTCTCCACCTGGGGCCACTATCTTAGTTCGGATCTGTATGACACAACAATAAACAAGTAGTCAATAACTACCCTCAAAGAAGAAGGGGGGCGAAAAGGGAGAAAAAAGAAAGAAAAATTAATCAATAACTGGCATGCACCTACTGGAAGCATGAAGACAATTAAACACTTGCAAATTGCACATTAAGTGCTCTTCAATAAATGTATAAGGTACAGAACAGAATAAACAAAGCAGAAAAAAAATTGCTTCAAGAAGTTGATGATTACTGGGGCAAGAACAGAATGAAACTAATAGTCAGTAAAAAAAGTCCGCTCAATGTGTAGCTGGTCACAGCGAGCCCAGAATTTGGTAAAAGCCTTTACAGATGAAGGTTTAAATAGAAATCCTCAGTAGAGGCAATTATCAAATTTCAATGTAGTTCGGGTATTATTTATTTAAAATCCCTTTGAGCATTAATCCTCCGAACCACTCTTATTTTATTAAAATCTCAAATAACATTCCGATTCCACATGGCATTATCATAATTTAAATTAAAATATGCCCCCTGAGCCACTAGACTTCACGTTGATTGGTCATAAAATATTAAGTTGGACATCTCAAAGTATGCGGATTTAATCATACTAGACACAACAGTGCAATGATATTAAAGGGAAATTATCACAATGTTTGGTCAGAACCAATGAACCATACTCCTAAAATTTGAGACTAGATGCTAACATTTTTTTTGGTGAAAAACATTGATTTATGACTTTGACAAACCTTTATAATAACAAAAATTATCAACAGTTGCACATCAGCTATTTATAGCAATTGCTTAGAATGTACAATATAGAAGTGCATACACTTAACATTCCTACAAGAGTAACCTCAAATTGAAGATAGAATAATGTAAAAGAGGAATGAAATATCATGTTTTCCACATACAGTATCAAGTGGCAAGCAGAGTACAGTAGCCGAAATGCCAGCTGCAGCACCAGCAACAAGCCTCTCAGAATTTGTGGTTTCCTTATTTCCAGACAGTCTAAGCAATTGCTTCCTATACATATCGTAAGCATAAAAATTCACAGCTTTAAACGGAGCCGTGCGAAGAATGTTAATTAAGTTCCCTTTCCAAAATCCAAATAATCCTTGCGTCAAAGCAATCTTCTTAACAAGCTCAAATATATTCCTTTGTTCACCGCGAACTATGTACTCCAGCTTTAATCTCTCTAGCGGAGCAACAAATGTTCTATATCGTTTAAAACAGTAATTAGAGTGGATAAGAATAATATTTAAAAAAAAAAAAGGTTTCTAGGCAAATAGGATAAAAGGCGCGAGGCTAAATTGCAATGAAATTTATTAAAGCTTTACCTGGAAACCATGGCTGCAATAGCTCCAGCCCACAAATGCTTACTAGTATTGACGGCACCACTTCGCGTTACCCTAATATTCCGTTTGGCTACAGCTACTTCCCCATTGCTCTTCTTTTTTACTCCGTTTTGTAAGAGAAGTTCCTTCGATTCTGAAACAAGCCCATCGTTGCTCAAGCTAACCGACAAAAAAAACAAGTCCTTAACCGCAATCGACTCCCGATTTTGCCTCCGAGCAAAGCAAGCCATTCTTTTGGAAGCGGAAGAATCATTGAAAGGGGAAATGAAGTCGAGGAAGGAAGAGGGAAAACTGGAGTCGATGAATAAACCACCGGGGACGAGTAAATTTGAATTAGAGGGAAATGGGAGGTGAGGTTGGTGGTCGGGGAGTGAATTTTTGAACTGGAGACGGAATTTGGGCATTTTTAAAAACGGTGGTGGAAAATGGCCGGTTTGGTGCTTGCGAAAGGGGTTTTATTATTCTAGGGGAGGGAGGAAGAGGGATCAAACGAGGTGGTCGAGGAGACGGGAATGAAGGAAACGGTTTTATTATTCGGCAGTGCCTTCGTTTCCATCGCCGAACCAGCTACTATACAATCAACTTCTGCCTCTCGGGTGAGTAAACCAAGTCGGTTCTTTTCCTCTGATTTTTTTTTATTATTTCCTTTTAATTTTCTTTTCTCCGTTGGTTTTTTAATTTTTTTTGAATTAATAATCAAATAAGTCCTCAACTTTTAGTTCAAAATAGAATTCAGTCATCACCATTTTATCACACAAAATTCAGTCCATAAATTTTTATTTCAGTGAAAATAGACCAAATCTGTTAAATGACCTAACTGCTGTTAGTTTTGCATACGTGACATGCCACGTGACAGCTAACTAAACTATCTACATCAGCTGTCACGTATGCAAAACTAACGGTAGTTAGTGTCATTTAACAGATTTTGACTTAATTGCATAATTGTAAAAGGTTGAGGGTTTATTTCAACTAAAAAAAGTTTATGAACTGAATTTCATGTAATAAAACGTTGAGGGCTGAATTCTATTTTGGGCTAAAAGTTGAGGCTTATTTGGCTATTAAGCCTTTTTTTTTCATTATTACTTCATGTACTATCATTGAATTTTTTTTATTTTACAAATGAAATTAAAATAATAATACATATTTTTTAAAAATATTTAAAAAAATAAACAAAAAGTAAAATAAGATATGTATTATTGTTTTAATTTTATTTATGAAATTACAAAATTTTAATGACAATATAAGATAATAATTTTTTTATAATAGTGGTAATGGTATAATGGATTAAGGAATTCCTATGCATTTTGACTTAATAATTTTTGAGATCAGTTTTATCAATTTTTTTATCTTTTGTTGAGTTTAGAGTTTAATTTAATGATTATTATTCAATACACTGTCAGTAAATTTTTTAAATTTCACAAGTAAAGTTGATATAAGTACTTTTTATTTATTTTTTATTTTTTAATATTTTAAAAAAAATATGTATTATTATCTTAATTTTGTTTTCAAATTTTAAAATTTCTATTTACAATACATTAAAGAATAATCTTTTAATTAATGGGCAAATACATTACCAAAACAAAATATATTGGGCAACCTTCTTAATGATTTTATATGATTTTGTAGTGTCTTTACTTCTTAAATCTAATATTGTAACGGTTGGTCGAATAATATTAAATCTGTTTATGGATTAGATTATCAACACATTTTGTGAGTTTGACTTGAGTTGGTCAGATATTAAACAAAAAATTTTTAGTTTCGATTTGATCCTCGGTCCGAATAACTAAATTATTAATAAAAATATTTCAAACTTAAATTGAATTTAGAAATTTATTTTAAAATATTAAAATTTTATATGATTTTTAAGAAAATCAATCTTTTAAGCTCGACAAGTCAAGTTGAACGAGACCTTGAGCATTGAGCACAGCCATTAGAAGATTGACCGAATTTAACTCAATTTGATTCATGAGTACCACTAGATATTCTACAGTGGAAACAAATTTTAAAACCTGTTTTTGTTTTTTATTTTTACTTCTTAAACAGTTACGGAAGTAATAAAAAAGGAGACATTTCTTTACTTAAATAGATTGAATTGATACGTTGGGGTGTAAATGAGCTGAGTGTGAATCAAAGTTACTATGTTATTATTCAAAAAAAAAGTTACTATGTTAGTGTTCTCATTTTTTTTTAATATTATTTGTGTTCAGTTCGTATTTATTAAGTTCGTTCATGAACATTAACGAACATATTTACAAACATGTGTTCTTAAATAGTGAATGACCATGTTCATGAATTCATGCAATAAACATATTCGTGAATAATAAGCAAAATATTAACCTTTAAGAATTTTTCCCTCACCTCAAGAGTATCCAGAAATCTCATTCGTCTTTTCAGAAAAGTTTTATTGTCAGATTCATTAAACACTTTTTCCATGATTATTGTTTTATTTCTAATATTAACCTTAAGAATTATTATTTTATATTTGCCCTAAATTTTAGTATTGTAATTAATATTCTTTATTTAATTAATTTAATTTTAATTTTATTTTATTTTATAAATATATTGAACAACCACCTTTAGATTTTTCATCATTCTGATGAAACCTAAAGAATCATTCTCACCTAGGAATTTCAAAAAAAAAAATCAATTGTTCGTGACACTTTGAATTTATCATCGGAATAATTTTAATTTATTAAATAATCATAATTTTATTAAAATTTTATATATATTAATATTTTTTAATATTGAACATCTTCAATGAATTTTTCATCATTTTGAAGAAACTCATGGAAAACATCATCACCTAAGAAATTTAAAATGTCAATCATTCGTGAAACTTCAAAATTCCATCATCGAAATAATTTTAATTTATCAAATAATTATAATTTTATAATAATTAAATTTTTTAGAAATATATTTTAATAATTTAATATTGAACATCTTCTATGAATTTTTCATCATTCTGGTTAAACTCATGGAAAACATCCTCACCTAGAAATCTAAAATGTCAACCATTCATGATACTTCAGAATTCCATCATCGGAATAATTTTATTTTATTAAATAATAATAATTGTATAATAATTAAATTTTAGATATATTTATTTTAATATTTTTTTAATATTGAACATTTTCCATGAATTTTTCATCATTCTGGCTAAACTCATGGAAAACATCCTCACCTAAGAAATTTGACATGTCAACCATTCGTGATACTTCAGAGTTCCATCATCGGAATTATTATTATTAATTACTTTTTTTATAAATTATAATTTACAAATATTTTTACTTACAAGAAAACTTAATATACACTGAATTTTTGTATTCTTTTTTAAATCTTCTAATTCATATTTATTTTTTAATACCTTTTATAACCAATTCTAATAAAACAAAGAAATAGGTAGTACATAAAAAACGGTAACCAAAGCATTAATATAAATTAAACAATTAAGCCAACAACTAAGCAGTTTATCCAAACTAAAAACACTTAAAGTTGCTAAATAATTAATGATACGTCAATAAGTAAAATTCACAACTTAAAACAGCCAACAAGGTGAGCATTAATTAGTGGAAGCTTAAAAGACAAAACTTATCTAGGATTGAAATGATATATGAAAGCTTAATACCCAAATATATCCTCAATGTTTATTAAAATATGCAATTAAATCATCAACGTATAATGCATGGAAATAAGGACCTTAAGTTTCATTTTCAGCGTGTTAAATCTAAATGTTATAAAATAATAGAATTAAGGATATAGCCGTTAAATAGCTGTGATGTCTGTTTTTCTTGCCCAGGTGGCATGCCACCTCAACATTGATGTGGATTATAATGCCAGGTGGCTAGTGACGTGGCATAATATTGCCACATGTCATGCTGACGTGGATATAAATTAAAATTTTTTTTTCAAGGCTTAATATCCAAATACATCCCTAACATTTTATCAAAATATGCAATTAAGCCATCAACGTGTAATTGCATGGAAATAAGGACATTAAGTTTCATTTTTAGCATGTTAAACCTAAACGTTATAAAATAATAGAATTAAGGATATAGCCGTTAAATAGCTGTGATGTCCATTTTTCTTGCCTAGGTGGCATGCCACCTCAACGTTGACGTGGATTATAATGCCAGGTGGACCAGTGACGTGGCATAATATTGTCACATGTCATGCTGACGCAAATATAAGTTAAATTTTCTTTTTTGTTTTTCAAATTTTCGTTACATTTTTTAAAAAAATTCATTATTTTTCAAATTTACTTTTTTCATAATTTCATTTTTTTAATTACATATTTTTTAAAAATTACATTTTTTTTCATAACTTCATTTTTTAAAATTACATTTTTTTCATAATTTCATTTTTTTTTAAATTACATTTTTTTCATCATTTCAATTTTTAAGAATTACATTTTTTATCATTTCATTTTTTCTGTCGTTCAATACCAAAATTAGTATAAAAATGCAGGTGGTATTCAACCAAAAATACTGAAACAATGAGAAAGAAAGAATTAGTATAGCAGAAAAAAATAAAGAAAAGAACCATACCACATGCATTTTTGTACTAATTTTGGTATTGTACAGCAGAAAAAATGAAATGATGAAAAAAATGTAATTCTTAAAAAATGAAACGATGAAAAAAATGTAATTTTAAAAAAAATGAAATTATGAAAAAAATGTAATTTTAAAAAATGAAGTTACGAAAAAAATGTAATTTTAAAAAATGAAGTTATGAAAAAATGTAATTTTTAAAAAATATGTAATTAAAAAAATGAAATTATGAAAAATGTA
Organism: Heritiera littoralis; assembly: GCA_031772115.1. Classification (NCBI taxonomy): domain Eukaryota; kingdom Viridiplantae; phylum Streptophyta; class Magnoliopsida; order Malvales; family Malvaceae; genus Heritiera; species Heritiera littoralis. The sequence continues at coordinate 6,951,627 of JAPDPK010000023.1, forward strand.
AATTTGAAAAAAAATGAACTTTTAAAAAATGTTTATTTTGAAAAAAAAAACGAAATTTGAAAAAAAAATGTAACTTATATCCACGTTAGCATGACATATGGCAATATTATGCCACGTCACTGGTCCACCTGACATTATAATCCACATCAACATTCAAGTGGCATGCCACCTGGGCAAGAAAAACGAACATCACAACTATTTAACGGCTATATCCTTAATTCTATTATTTTATAACGTTTAGGTTTAACATGTTGAAAATGAAACTTAATGTCCTTATTTCCATGCAATTATACGTTGAGGGTTTAATTGCATATTTTGATAAAACGTTGGGAATGTATTTGGGTATTAAGCCTTGAAAAAAAAAAAGAAAATTTAACTTATATCCACGTCAACATGACACGTGACAATATTATGCCACGTCAGTGGTCCACCTAGCATTATAATTCAAGTCAATGTTGAGGTGGCATGCCACTTGGGCAAGAAAAACGGGCATCACAACTATTTAACGGTTATATCCTTAATTCTATTATTCTATAACGTTTGGGTTTAACATGCTGAAAATGAAACTTAAGGTCCTTATTTCCATGCAATTATACGTTGAGGGCTTAATTGCATATTTTGATAAATGTTGAAGATGTATTTGGATATTAAACCTATATGAAACAAATTTATTTCTTATCTAAACTCCAAATTAAAGATTTCTTTTTCTTCAACACAAGCGGCATTTCACTTTGCTTCCTTTTCACGCAATGTGTCAAACTCCAAGCCGCCCACAGTTTCGGCCTTCTCTTCTTACCACTGCCACCATTAATTACTTGAAAAACTCTTGCTTCCTTTTCCTTGTCAATTTCTATTCTATTAATTTCTCGAAAATCCAAGGCCGTCTAAAATTTCGTTCTCTTGTAAATTCAGTTCTTGTGCCGAGGTTAATTCGAGTATTGAAAACTGTTTGGGTGTGTTTTGAATTGATGAATGTGTGTTTAACTGGGGTTTCAGGTTTGGTTAAATTGGGTGCTTAGGATTTGTCGAGTTTATGATTCTGGATTTGGAATTGGCTGAATATAGAGCTTATGAGAATGGGTGGAATATTTCCGTGTAGGTAATACTAGTGGTGACCCTGGTTAAAGACAATGGCTATGGCCTGATGGTAGCCGAAATCGACGACTGAAAAAGACTGGATTTTGAACTATAATCCCCCCTCCCCTTTTTTCACTATGTTATTGTTCCTTCTTCAATAGAATTGAATTCCCCTTAAGTTGGATTGGCTGCTTGATTTTATCTTGCTTATCACCATTTAAATTAAATTTTGAAATTCTCGCATTTATCTGGATGGGGACTTTATCAGATTTTTAAGGTTAGCCAATTTTAAATTTGACTTTGATCTTCTCTTAGGCAGATTAACCTTTTAAAGATAATTTTTTTAATTTTTTTAACTATTATCTTTTTAGATTTTCTTTTTCATTGAAATAAATAAAAAGGAACCTTAAAAAATGATTACGGGCTTCAAATTAGATTTTGGGCTCGAATAAGTAAATCTTGAGCTCAATTGAACTGTGAACTTAATTTAGGTCTTAGATTTAATTTGAATATTAAATTAAAAATCTATAAAATCAAATAAACTCCATAAGCCTAAGAACTCGAGAAATTCTGTAAGCCCAGTAATTTGGACAACCCATTAACCTGGATAAAATATGGTGTTTACAATATATATACACAAATAAATTATATTCATCGTAATATATATGATACCGAATTAAAAAATTCTTACATAAATATGTAATATAATAATTACATATTAAAATAACCTAAAAATAATTATATAATTTAAAATTTTATTATTGTTGAACAACAAATGAATACTAGATAATTCATTTTAAACAAATTTTTAAACGAGTTTGTTCGTGATGATTAACGAATGAACCACACATTTATTCGTGATTATTTATTAAGATTAATAAAGAATCATAAACGAACAAAAATCAAACATATATCAAAACTGTTCGTTGAACGATTTATTCATTTACACCCTCATTGACATGATTTTCGAAGAAGAAAAATCAGAATCCCAAAAGCAAAAGCAAAACCTATTTTTGAAATTGTGATATCACATGCAATTAGTCTTTCCCTCTTCAATAACCCCTCCATCCAATGGCAATTAAAATTTGATTTTTCATTATATCCTTTAAGTGAGTGATTGCACAAATTTAAACATGTAGAATATGTTTGTTTATTAGGTGTCTCTATCTCCAATTTTCTTTATGCAAAAGTAGGGAACTTTGTTGGTTTGCCTTATTTGGTCAAAGGTATCGTGTAGGGTGTAATTAAGCTAAGTCGAGATGATTCAATTTCAGGTTCGAGTTCGGTTTGACTTGAAAACTCGAGACTCGAAGTCAATTTAAGCTCAATCGAGTTTGATTTTTACAACTTAATCTCAACTCAATAGAATACTTGAGTCGTTCAAGCTTAACTCTATAAGCTCGAACTTAACTCGATAAGTTTGATTTGTCTATTTTTAATTATATATCATGGGGATAAAATGGTAAAATAATAATAAAAAATTATATATATATATATATATATATATATATATATATTAAAAAACTCAATTAAGCTCACAAGCCACTTGAGCCTAGTATTAATATATTCAAACTTGGTCCAACTCATTACTGAGGTAGCTTGAGCTTGACATCCGTGCAAAAATAAACAAGTAAAATTTAAGTAATTATCGATACAAACTTAAGTAGTTTATAAGCACAGTTATCAATATGGTACGATACGTGATACGTATCGTATGATACATTTCGATACTCATATAAAACAATATGAATCTATATACTATATCGTTTTTGTTAAGAATCATAAGTGAATCGTATGATACGCTATACGTATCGTACGATACAGTTTATTTTATTTAATTCAAGTCCAATTAAGTCTTTTTCTTACAAAATTACTAACAGCCCTATTTTATTTTATTTTATTTGGAATCAAATGGAAAAAAAATCTTGAGATCTTGTGACAATAATTGTCCAATTGAATTTTTAAAATTTATAAAAATATATAGATAAATTAAAATTTTTAATAAAAATATTAATTTTACCTCCCAAAAATTAAAAATTTTAATGAAAATAATAGTTTTGTCCCATTTAAATTTATTAAAAATTAAAATATGAGTATATAAACTTTTTTGAGTAACTTATTAACTTATTTTAATATTTTATTAATGTATAAAAAGCGTGAAATATTATATTAAAAAAATAACAAACCATTTATTTAAATAATTTTGCATTCATTGACATATATATTTTTTATTTGTTCTTGTATATTAGTGCATATGAAAAATTGAAAATATCAAATACTCATATATATATATATATATATATGAGGAGGGATCCACTTACACATGTCTAAAACAAATTTAGTTTTACACACTTTCATATATTTTTATATGATTTATAATTTTTTAATCCGACCGTTGAATTTTATGTTCTATTCACATAGATTATGCATGCCAAATTTCAAATTAATCGAATACGTCTAACTATTTATTTCATAAAATAAAATTTCAATCGTTGATATATATTGAAAAAATACTATTCTCGATTAAAATGATAGAAATAATAGATTGATTAAAAAATTTTACATACATAATAAATATGAGTAGGTTGTTAAATCCAACGGTTGGTTTGCAAAAATATTAATCCTATATGAAAATATAAAATTATGTAAAATAAATTTGTTTTAGACATATGTAAGTGGATCCCTACTCTCTCTCTCTCTCTACATATATATATATTACATGTATATATATTATTTATAATTAAAATTTTTATCTGTATCTTACGATACAATACTCGATATTCGATTCTCAAATGTAAAATTTTGATATACGATACATAACTCGATTTAATAACTATGTTCACAAGGAATTTGATTTGTTTACGTCCTTAGTATCACATGCATACGACACTTACAATTTGAGGCTACTCGAAGAACAATTGAACAGTGACCAGTCTCTAAGTTTAGGTTTATGGGACATGCATTCCATTTTCTTGACCTATTTTCACACGATATAATGATCATCACAAGGGAGACCAATAACCGTTTTTAGGAGTAACTGGAAGATTATTCACATCATTTTAATCATTGATTGAATTCTGTTAATTTTAAACGATTAATTTGGTTTCAATGAAAATTCATTATTGAAATCAGTTTAGTCAATCAATTTGATCATATCAAATTTCAAAATTGATAATCGAATTAATCGATTCTATTAATTTATTTTTTAAAAATATATATTTTGTATATAACATAAATATAAGTAATTTACTTAATATTTTAAAATAATATATATTATCATTTATTTATACAATATAGTGTATAATTAGACCTACTTAAGGGTCGAGCTACCTGCGCAAGCCTAAAGACCCATCTGATTTTTGGTCGGGCTTGAATAAAAATATCTGATGCAATTACCGAGTTTGGGCAAAATTTTATGCTTGTTTAAAAATTGGGCCGGGCCCAGGCTTGACCTTTTAAAGCCCCATTTGGCCCTGCTCGAATAAACATTATTGATTATTTTTTATATATTAATATTAATTATTTTATATATTTGTTAAGTATAATATAATTATATATAAAAACATTATTGATTAAAAAATATGATTATAAATATTTAATATGAAAATTGACATACAAATTTTGATAAATTAAATTAAGCTTTAAAGGAAATAAAATAGTAAAAACAAATAAATAATTAAAATATAAAAAATAAATAAAATTATATTCGGGCGAGCCAGATCGAGCTTGGGCATACACATAAATCCTTATTAGTTGTCATGGGCTTAGCCTGAGCTCGACCCGACCCATGTCAAGTTTATGTATAATGTATGTATTTATAATATGATTATAATATATAATGTATATCAAAATCTATGTTAACGCGACAAATATTGAACATGTTTTTGAAACATATACAATTTTTTTTTTTGTGAAATTTCACATCGTATCATTGTATCGTATTCAAAAATTACCAAATCTCCTCTTATCATCTAGGTTTTACTCTCTTTTTTTTGCACTGATTGGTACCCTTTTTTTTTTTAGGCCTTAGCCTCTAGCAATTTATCATTTTCACGAGGGTTGTATTTTGGTTGGCAAAAAAAAAAAATCTTTTTTTGAATTAGAGATTTTCTTGAATTTTGGTCTATTCAAGTTGTTTCCTGCCAATTGATTAAGCCAACGTTGGGTTAGACCTCGTTTGGCTAGATTCGATTGGATAATGATTGAACCCAGTCATAAGGTGAGAAGGATGGGGAATTAGTGAGGAGGAGGGAAAGAAAAAACAATAAAGAAAACAAAAAGAATATATTTTTTATCATAACATGTGACATGTCACATGTGTCACATGTTTGACAAGTTAACCACAAATCAATCCATAAGGGTTTTTTTTTTGGCTTAATAGCCAAATAAGCCCTTAATCTTTAACCCAAAATGGAATTCAACCATTAACGTTTTATTGCATGAAATTTAGTCCATCAACTTTTATTTCGGTGGAAATAGACCAAATCTGTTAAATGAACTAACTGCCGTTAGTTTTGCATATGTGGTATGCCACGTGGCAGCTAACTAAGCTATCCACGTCAGCTGCCACGTATGCAAAACTAACGGCAATTAGTGTCATTTAACAGATTTTGACTTAATTGCATAATTGTAAAAGGTTGAGGGTTTATTTCCACTGAAATAAAAGTTTATGGACTGAATTTCATGCGATAAAACATTGATGGCGAAATTTCATTTTGGGCTGAATTTCATTTTGGGCTAAAAGTCGAGGGCTTATTTGGCTATTAAGCCATTTTTTTTATGAGAAATCCATAAGGTTTCACTGTCAATATCATCATTACAATAAAACGTTGTTAAAGGTGAGTACATTATCTAACATATTCATAATTTAGGTGCTATATTGAAAATTTTTAAGCATTAAGTACCACATTGAAAATTTTATTATAATTCAAAAATTACTTGTGACATGAACCCTTTAATTAACCTAGACCGAAAACAAAAATCTTATAAGCGAACTCTTATTAAAACTAGTGTTGGGCCCTCATCTCGCAGGATGAATATTATTAATATATAAATCTATATTATAAATTATTATCAAATATATTATTATAAATAGAATTAAAATTATCGACACATATTTAATTAATTAATTTATTTTTTAATAATTTTTAAAAAATATGTGTCTTCATCTTAATTATTTTTGTGAAATTTAAAAACTGTACTACAGTATATTGGATAATAATTAATATATTATTATATATTTTATATTTTTATTCTATTATAGTTTTTTATATTAAACATTTATCAAATTTATTTAATAATAAATACAAAGTTTAATATTACATTTTTTAAATTCTCATTGCATATTGATGAAATTTTAAAAAAATCTACAATTATAAAATTTTTTTAAAAAATTATCATTAAAATTTTTAAAAAATTACTTGAAATTATATCATGTCATTTAAATTAATTCGTGCATTTGAAATAATTATTTTAATTATTTTTTTCAATTTTTTTGACAATCATTACAATTTTTCTAAAATTTCTATTAATTTGAAATTTTCAACATATATTTTAACATATATTTTATTGCGATTATCATTCAATTTTTCCATTAATTTTTTTGAAATAAAGTTTTCTATTAGTTAAAATAAGTAAACTACATCAAATAATTAATCTAATTAAAACAAATTAAATAATTAAAAAATAAATTAAAATTAAATAAAATAAAAATTTAAAAAAAGCCTAAGTGTTGGCATCATAAAAGGCTATCAAATTGTTTTCTTTCATTTTTATCTTCTAGTTTATCTCTCTTAATTGCAATTATTTGCTTCTCTCTCTAAGATGATTGCTGACCATCCTCCATTGTTGCCACTGCAATAAGCCGGCAACCGCTTGCCGACATTGACATCTAAAAGTTTTTCCTTTGTTCAAATCATCATAACCTCCTTAATACAAATTTCAAGTTAGATCATTTTAAAAAAACTTCAAAATGTTCTAAATTTAAAATCTAATTTTCTATTTTTGCAACTTTTGATCCTCAAACAACCAATACTTGATCTAGTGGTTATTACCCCTCTTTAGGAGGGATTAAATTCAATGTTCCATTTCCCACTCTCCCTTTGTACCTTATATGAACCAAATAAAAACTTTTGATCCTCCTCATTTTGTCACTAAAACTATATAAAGCAATCTTTAAATCCTTCATTATTCACTATACTAACTTAGAAAAACCTAAAATGAAAATCGTAAGATCATCAAATTAATTAAATCGAAACCCTAAAAAAATCTTTTTTAGAATTTTCTTATGGTGTTGTTCTTGATGTTTATGTGATCAGTATTGTGTGTATTTTTGCATTGTGAATCTATGCATGTTTTTTTCATGGCTTTCCTAAATGGACTAATATTGTTGTATACTAATTAAGAGTAGAAAATTAGAGATTTTTTTAATGTTATCGATTGGATCTGTTAGATCCAATTCTAATTTTTTTTTTTTTTATTTTTGATCCGATTTAATTCAATTGTTTTTTTTATTTTAGATGGCTTGATTTTTTTAAATTTTTTTCATCTTGTTATTCCCAAAATTTTTAACTTTTACCTTTTCTAGTTTATTTTTTTTTTGTGCTTTCTCTATTTTATCTTTTTCAAAATTTAATAAATAAGTGATTAAAACTAGTTTTATATTTGTGACACATGTCAATAAAATAATCCATTAGGATTATTTTTATATATTGTTATTTCCAAAATTTTTGACTTTTACCTTTTTTTTAGTTTTCTTTTTTTTTGCTATCTCTATTTTATTATTTTTCTCAAAATTTAATAAATAAATTATTAAAATTAATTTTTTATTTGTGACACATGTCAATCAATGAATCCATTGGGATTTTTTTTATATACTAAGTCGATACCCCTACGCTGCATGGGCCTTTTTTTTAAAATATTATAAATAGAATTAATAATAATAATAATAATAATAATAATAATAATAATAATAAAATCAAGATAATTATTTTAAAAATATTGATTTATTAAATGAATATGATAATATTTAATTTATCAATTAATCATTTTATTTATTTTTTAAATAAAATAAAATTTTAACACAAAGTTAGAAAATTAAATACACCACAATAAAAAAAGCTTATAAATTATTTAAATTTTACTTCAATTTAACCCTAATATGTTTGTCTCAAAATAAATTTAGATTAGACTAATTCCCACCACCACTACTTTTTTTTTTGTAACTTCTAAGTGTTTAATATTGAAATATTTATTTATTACTTCATTTCTTCTTTTATAGCCTTCATTTTTCATATTTAAATAATTTTATTCGAAATTTTTTGATTTGTAAATTTATTTTTATTTTTTTTGTTTATTTGTATTTAAGTTTTAAAAAATTATTTTTTGAATTTTTTACTTAACATTAGAAAATTTAAAAATATATTTTTTTTTATTTCAATTAAAAAACATCACATATGAAATTAGCTAAATTTATTTTTAATATTTTAATTTTAAGAAAAAAATTAAAACTAATTATAAATTTAAAGATGAAAAATTGCCTTTTATAATATTTATCAAATCAACCTAAAATAAAAAAAAGGAAAAAAAGAATGGACACATGTCACTATTAGGTTAATGGGATCCTTTTTATTAGATGTTATATATTATTAATTTTAAATCCGTGCGATGCATAGAAATACATTAATCAAATAATAAAATGATCAATAATATATTTTTTTGAAATTTTATAATATAAATTATTATGTTTATAAAAAAGACAACTTATGTATATTTAATATTTTTTATTTGTAATTTGTATATTACAATATAGTAATATAAAAAAATTATATATTGGATATAATTAGACAAATTCTAAAAAAGTTAAATCAAACTATTATTGTAATTTATTGAATGAACATAGTATATAAAAAATTCAATATGTCTTTGATTCGAAGAAATTAAAATTTTCTCCGTCATAAAATCAACCTTGTGTAAGAATTTTTTTAAACGGAGATTCTTCAATGAATTCTTATTGAGCTGAAGAGGTAACAAATGATTCTTGAGTATTCATTGCTATTTTTGAATGATATGTTACTTTATTTGATGATCTAATAGATTTCATAGATGGAATAGAATACTTAAATAAAACACTAATCTACAATTTGATTAAATTAAGTTTCAGTTATCACTTATGTTATAACAAATATAACAAAGATACTCATATTATGTAAATGTATGCATACCTATGTATCAAACATATATATATATATATATATATATAATATATATTATATATATATATATATATGCATACCTATTCCGATAGTTTTAAGCTTAGTATTTCTCGTCTCAGTTTTAAAATTTGATGCTCTTGTTTTGAACAAAAAATTTCACCCCTGAGATCTTCAAATATCTTTCAAATTTTATAATCTCAATTTTCCTAAATTATGGTCATAGACATATTATTAAATTAAATTAAATATTGGACAATATTAAAATAATTGTTAATTAATCAATATCTTAAGAGAAATTTTATAAAGATTGTCAACATCTTTATTAACTAATTTTTTAGCTTCAATGTTGAAAAATACAAACATCGCTTCCAGAATCATCAAATGTCTCAATATTCAACTTCTACCTATAAAGTATAATTGTTAATTAATCAATACCTTAAGAAAAATTTTATAAAGATTGTTAACATCTTTATTAATTAATTAATTTCTTAGTTCGGTGTTGAAAAGTACAAAACATTACTCATTTAGAATCATCAAATGCCTCAACGTTCAGCTTTTATCTATAAGGTATACAAAATGCTACAATTAAGTTATATATATTAAAATTATAAAATGCTTATATTATCATCATAGAATAATTTTTGTTTTATGTTTTAAATATAGTAAATATAATTATTATTTAGCTTAGAGTTGGATTAGGGACATCAATATTATAGGGGAACAATGAAACTTTTTATCAACTTCAGACAACCTTTTGTTGCACTCGCGTGACATGTAATACCAACCAAAAGTTAGATAAACTTTCATGATAGTTACTCTATTAGTGAAAGATTTTCCTTATATTTTATATAATATATATATATATATATATATATATTATAAAACACAAATTCAAAAATAGTCAATAAAAACATACATGCTAAATCAATTACATTTTAAAATTATATTGCCGTATATGTTATCATTGAAAAAAAATATGTTAGTCTAATACATTGAACAGTGATTTTATGACCAATATTTTAATATCTAACAAAGGTGTGTTATTTATAAACATTGAAACCTCATCCAATTCTAGTCTTTTATGTGATGTGCAATGAAATTCTACGTCAAAATCTCATTTAAATTATAAGAGCCTCACCCTTCTCACCAGGTCGTCGGCGAGCATCCCCTAGGCAACCTCGTCCCAGGTTTACTCTTATAATCGTCAAGGCCTTGCCCGTATCATTAGGCCATTGGCGAGCATCCCCTTGGAGTCACACTCCCCAGGTTGCCTTGACAGAGAGAGTAGGCGGTCGCCCAACACTGACTAACAACATATTGTCTGCTTTGGGCGATTGCTTGGACGGCTTTGCTCCAAGGCTCTTGAAGAACTCAGGATTAATGCTTTGAGCGCGTTTTCTGAGGCTCGAACCCTGGCACCCTTAAGTACCCGAGCCTTACACTCATGTTATCATTGAGACAAGTTGTCTCAATGGTATGAGATATGTAGAACACAGGTACTTCAAGAGGTCCCTGGTTCGAACGTAAACGCACTCAAGGCATTATCCTGAGTTTTTCAAGAGCCTTGGGACAAAGTCGTAAGGGTGGCGATTGCCCAAAGCGGGCAATACGTTATTAGTGATTGTGGGCGACCGCTTACTATCGCTGTCAAGGCAAACCTGGGGCAATGAGAGAGGCCCATTGGAACGGGCGAGGCCTTGACAATTGTAAGAGTAAACCTGAGGTGAGGTCACCTAGGAGATGCTCGTCGACAGCCTGGTGAGACGGGCGAGGCTCTTGCATAAATAAACTAAATACAAAAAAGTAAAAGAAATTTGAGTTTTTTTACTCTTAAGATCTGTGAATACTAAGCACTGATAAAAAAATTATTTCATGTAATTTTATATAATAAAAATGGAGAAAATTAAAAATTTTAATATATATAGATAGAGACGTTACCTTTTAAATAATTAAAAAAATTAATATATAAAAGTAGTAGTTATAAATGTTGTATTTTGTAATGTTAATATGAAAAGAAAGAATAATTGCATGTTACGTATTAATTTAAAAAATTAAAAAAATGATGTTATATTATTGCATGTTATATATTACATTATCTATAGTCATTTTAATACACATAGATATAGATGTTATTTTTTAGAAAAAAATTAATTGATAAAAGTTATAGATATAGATGTTATATTTTGTAATATTAATATAGATAGAGATAAATGAAATGTAATTTTTATTTAATTTTAATCTAGATAGAGATATATATAAATTTATCTTTTAAAAATTAAAATAGATAGTTAATTTAAAAATATAATTGATTTATTTTTATATTTATATATGTTTTTATTTTTTGAAACTTGAAAAAGGATAATTTTTTTTAAAAAAAATATATTATACATGTCAAATATTTGAACTATCCACATAAAATGCCCGCTTGTAGCCAACTGCTTTTGCTTTTTTTTTTTTACAAGGGAAATATTAAATAAATGGGGATGTGAGTGCTTGGATTCGAACCTAAGACTTACAATATGCCACAACTCAACCTTCGCCACTAGGCCAAGTGGTTGTTGGCAATTGCTTTTGCTTTTATATATATATATATATATATATATATATATATATGAGTAGGGATCCCCTTACACATGTGTAAAACAAATTTGTTTTTACACAGTTTTATATCTTCATATATGATTAATATTTTTGCAAACTAACCGTTGGATTTAACAACCTATTCGTATTTATTATGTATGTAAATTTTTGAATCAATCTGTTATTTCTATCATTTTAATTGAGAATAATATTTTTTTCAATATATATCAAAGGTTGAAATTTTATTTTATGAAATAAATAGTTAGACGTATTCGATTAATTTGAAATTTGGCATGCATGATCTATGTGAATAGAATATAAAATTCAACGATCGGATTAAAAAATTATAAATCATATAAAAAGATATGAAAGTGTGTAAAACTAAATTTGTTTTACATATGTGTAATTGGATCTCTATCTCTCTCTCTCTATATATATAGAGTAGAGATCCACTTACACATGTGTAAAATAAATTTGTTTTACACAGTTTTATATCTTCATATAGAATTAATATTTTTACAAATCAACTGTTGGATTTAACAACCTATTCATATTTATTATGTATGTAAATTTTTGAATCAATTTGCTATTTCTAGCATTTTAATTGAAAATAGTATTTTTTAATATATATCAACGGTTGAAATTTTATTTTATGAAATAAATAGTTAGACGTATTCGATTAATTTGAAATTTGGTATGCATGATCTATGTGAATAGAACATAAAATTCAATGGTCGGATTAAAAAATTATAAATCATATAAAAAGATATGAAAATATATAAAACTAAATTTGTTGGATCCCTTCTCATATATATATATATATATATATATATATATATATATATATATATATATATATATATATATATATATATATATATATTAGATTACAAGTAATATACACAGGAAGAAAGGGACTTAGTGATGCTGCAAAATATTACATTAGGACCGAGCGCATGCAATTGAAACCCCTTTTACTGACACCCTTCCGTATCTATAAATATTAAATACCACATCTCCTTCGAGCCTAATCAAATTTCAATTTTCTCACTCAGAAAACACTCGGATTTTCAGAGGGAGAGCTATCGAGAGCGACTGAAATGAAATTTCAAGGGTTTCGTTGGTAGATTTGATATTCGATCTCTGAAGATGCAGAAACTAGGTTTTCCAAGCTTGAAAAGCTTGGATCATTTCAAATCCTTATCAGGATCCGGCTCTGCAGCCGCGAAAACCTTCTCACTCTCTTCGCGTCCTTGTTCCGATTCAAATTCTTTCGGAAGTTTCGCGAATTTGAAACTAACTGCAGGTTTTGATCGAGAAAATTTTCCATAATTATGTTATTTTTCAAAGAACTTGAACTGTTTTGATGATTCTTGGGGTGAGTTGTTTGCTTACAGAGAAACTCGTCAAAGAGCAAGCTTCTGTGAAGACTGATCTGGAAATGGCGGTGCTCTCTCTCTCTCTCTCTCTCTTCTTCTTCTTCTTCTTCTTCTTCGTAGATGTTCCTTGAGCTTCGTTGAAAAATACTCAGATCCAATATTTGACTTATTATTTTATAGTTAGTGTTCTTGCTTTGTTAGTTCCTTAATCCTATTATTATTAGGGTTTAGTCTCACAAGACAATGGAAGTATCTTCATTTTCTGTCATTTAATGGCTATTTGACAAATGATTTTAGCAAATGTAGAATTCTAAGCTGAAGAAATCAATGGAACATATCCGTGTACTAGAGGAAAAGTTGCAGAATGCTTTCAACGAGAATTCTAAACTCAAAGTAAAGCAAAATGAAGACGAGAAACTCTGGAAAGGTCTGGAGTCTAAATTCTCTTCAACTAAGACTCTTTGTGATCAACTCACTGAAACATTACAGCATTTAGCTAGTCATGTTCAGAATGGTAGGTATTTTATACATATCTAATGTCTCAGAAATTTCATTGTTTTTATGATATTTTTGTAATGTTTTTACTATTTTTTGTTTTCTTAAATAGCTGAGAAAGATAAGGAGGTTTTTGAACGCAAAGAGTCTGAAAACTCAAAAGCGATAGACTCGCTGAATGAGCATATGAATGGCCTTTCTTTGAAGCTAAGTTCTGCTGAGGAAACAATAAGAAGGCGTGAGTTACTTGTATTTTCTTCTGTTTCATCGGTGATGATTGTTTAAGTTACCTGTTTCTTTATAAGAACAAGAGGAAAGAACATTTCATTCTTTGATTTATCATTCAAGGATGTGTTGGACATTTTGTATTTCCAATGCAGGTGGAAAGGAAATAGAAGAGCTCAAATTTGAGAAAGAGGAAAATGATAGATTTTACAAGGATGAACAGCGCAAAATGGCAAACCTCATTGAAGAAAAAGGTGACCTTATTGCTTTGCTGTCTGTACAGAGGCTTTCGTATTTACATTGAAGACCAATTAGTGGTTGCAATGGTTAGTACATAATTTGCATGAATACATAGACTGATGTCATACTAGATCAATGCTTTGGAAGATGTTTGAAGTTTTTGCATGAATATATATAGCATGCATGCTTCATATTTCATTTTTTTTCCAGAATTAGACATAAATTACTTTTATCAATCTAGGAACAGATTATACCCACAAACCTAAGATAGAAAAGGATAATAAGTGGTAATCTTTTTTACATAGGTATGCTGTAATTATCATTCAATAAGGGCTTCTGTGAAATTGAGCCTAGTATTTATCAATTGAGTCTTTCTAATGATCCCGATTTGTTGAATAAGTTTCTTTACCACTTGTGATCCTGAACAGAAAGATTGTTTACCATTTCGATTCAAGGATTCTTAACTTTCTCAGAACTCCCATATTGTTAAAAAAAAGGGGCATTTCAATTTAAGTCTGTCAATTTCTGGCATATCTCTTAGAATAGGGTACCTCTTCACTGAAAAAGATGAAGTACCATCCATTTTGAAGGGTACGGACATAAATACTCTTTGTTCCAAAATGAAACATCCTACGCTTACAAGGAATAGAGTGACCTTGTGTGACATGTTGCAGCCAAACAAAACATTATTAGAATCATAAGCATGTTGGTTGATTTTGAGGAGGAGTAACTTTTAGCCATCACAATCTTGTGTTTGCTTCATAAAAGCATCCTTGTGGAATCTTTTGCATGCAGATGCTCTGATAAAGAAATTTGAAGCAACTGTAGCAGCAAATAAACAGGCTGCGGAGAGCTTGAACTCTAAAATGGGAGAAGTTCAGCTTGAGTTAAAATCAAAAGAAGATGAGATAAAATGTTTGCTAACCACTCAGGAGAACTTGGGAAAAGAGAAAAGCAACCTTCAGTTAAGCAATGAAGAATTTTCTAAAAAACTATCAATATCTCACCAGGAGATTAAATATCTTGAAGGCTTTCTTGCTGTGTTGTCCGCGCAGTTGGTTGAACTGGATAAACAAAATCTAACTTTTACTCAAAAGTTTGATGAACTAAATTCTCTCTATGACACTTGCTTTAAGTTAGTCCAACAGGAAAGAGATCTTGCTGCTAAGCATGCTCAAAAGAAGTATGAACAACTCCATAATGAATTCTTGTGCATAACATCAGAAAGGGATGCATTAAAGTTGGTTAACCAGGAGTTAAACAGTAAGATCGTTGAACTTCAGAAAGCCCAGGAGTCTGCTATGGCCTTGCTTTCAAAAGAATGCCATTTAGCAGCAGAGAGAATCCAGAAGTTGGAGTCAAAAGCAGAAAGTCTGGTCTCAAAGAAGATTGAAGCAGAAAAGTTGGTTTCAGAACTGGAGGAAAAGATTGACATGCTGTCTGAAAGTTTGAGATCATCTGAGAATAAAATGGTCTGAATATTAATAAGTTCATATTTTCTTCATTTGAGCTAGCCTTGTTGCTAACATAAGCCTATTTGGTTATTTTCTACAGCAAGATCAATTGCTGAAAATTTCAGCATTGGAAATGGAGAACAAAGATACTACAGAGAAAATGCAAGCCGAGATACAGGGAAAAACAGAAGAAATTGATAATTTGGAAAAGGAGTGTCAGAAACGTACGGTGCAGGTAGATTCTTTGGAGAAACGAGTTGGTCAGCTGCAGGTCATGTTAGAGGAAAAAGAACAGCTTATCCTGCAATATAAAGAAAGAGAAAAGAAGCTGGAAGATCAAATTTCAGAGGTTTAAGAAACAGTTACAGAATATGTAAATTTGAAACTCTTACGGGGCTTTCCAATAAATTTAAGATTCTATATGCTTCTGCAGAATCAGACAACGCTGACAGCTGCTGAAAGTAAACTTGTGGAAGCCAGGAAGCAATATGATGTGATGCTAGAAAGTAAGCAGCTAGAGTTATCTAGGCATTTGAAAGAAATATCTCTGAGAAATGATCAGGTATTATTTTTTCCCTCAATGTGATAAGATCCTGAAAGATCTCGGCAATCAGATTGATACTTTGAGGAAACTGCTAGGCAATTAATGAAATACGGAGGAAGTACGAGGTGGAGAAGCAGGAGATTGTTAAACTGGAAAAAGAGAAGGTTAGCTTATGATCGTTGTATGTTGCAATATACAGCAAATAGTGGTTCTCACTTTAACTTTCAGGCCGAGAAAGTTGTTGGAGAAATGGAACAGAAATGTGACCAGAAGGTTGAAGAGTGTAAAGAAGAATCAAGACTGCACTTATTGCACATTCAAGAGGAAAATGCTGCTTTGGTATGGCACTTGAACGAGTGCAACTTAAAATCAAGTTGTTTGTCATTCTCTTTCAGCTTATATGAGCTCTAGAATTGGTAGTTTATGTTGTTATGGTGTAATATACTGATCAAGTTTGTTTATTTTATATTATAAAGTTTATACTACAATAGTGTAATCGTATGATAATGGAGGATAAATTCTAATGCCATTCTTGTATTATAGGTCACTCGTCTTCAGCAGGAGCATGAAAGAAAGGAACTAAATCTCAAAGCTGACCATCATGAGGAGCTAAAACTTGCCCAACTTCAGGCAGAAAATGAACTCAGAGAGGTATTTACACCATTAATTTTTAAGTTTGAGTTATTCATATTAGTATTAAAATGTATTTAACTGCTAACGGTTTAAGAATTGGTCTAGAAAACAACATCTCTTCGGAATGAACATGAAGTTCAGATAAAAGCTTTGAGGTGTCAATTTGAAGATGAGTGCAGAAAGCTTCAGGAGGAGTTAAGTCTCCAGAAGTCCAAAGTATGTATTTGCTTCACCTTTCATGTTAAATGACTTAATATTTGCTCTGAACTAAATTTCTGTTAATACATTGCAGGAAGACAGGCAGAGAGCTCTATTGCAACTGCAGTGGAGGGTGATGAGTGACAAACCACAAGAGGAACAAGAAGTGAATTCGAAAAAGGTTGGCTTGTTTCTTTGCTATATTGCTCATTCTCTCTCTTGTCCTGTGCATGTATGTAAAGAATAGAAGTATAGAACATACACTGTCACATAAACAATTCCATGTTTTCCCAATGCGTAGGTACTGAAACCTCCATTGTGCAATGTGTTATAGCTAGGCTTCTCAGTGATCATTTTTATCAAAATATTTCACTGAATCATATTTGTGCTTTTGAAGACAGTTTATAAATTTTTGCATTGGCTGGATTTTCTTTTCATCGTTTACTGAGCATGGTGGAACTTTATTTCCCAGCATGAGTGACCCAGTCTGTGAGCACTAGAGGATGGAGAGTAATGAAGAATAGTAGAGTAGAAGGTCATATATGTCACCCATATCACACTTCGTAGAAATCACTGTGAAAGCCAAAATCATAGTTTAGAGTTTATGCTGAGATACTCCACATGGATAAAACTCATATAGACACAGACAACGCATGCACGCTTGGCAGACATAGATCTTCTAGTTCTTGTTATGAGCTTTTTGGAGTCAGAAACTTTACCTTCTATGATTTGTCGTGGAGGAGGATTGAGTGTGGAATCTTTCAATAAGCATATTTAAAATGTAATTACTTGTGTATTATTACACATCATGTAAAATGCCATCAATTTGATAGATGCCTTTCCTTGCAGGATTATTCCATTTCTTCAATCAAGATGAGAGATTCTGATGTTGGCAAAAGGAGTCAACATGCTCTGTTAAGGATAGAGAATGAAGAGAAGGTAACAAAAAGTCAAAAAGCAATAAATCATTTTGACTCTCTTGCTAAATGTTAAGAAAAATGATGCAAGTCCCTTGTTGCCTTTTATGTTGTCTACAGGAGTCACTGTAATATACAAGGCACCTTATTGTCTCTTTATATTTCCTACAGGAATCGCCATTCCCAGTTGTAACACAGACGCCAGTGTCAAAATTGTTGAAGAAAGCAGAAAACGCCAATACAGGAAGTGTAATGAGCATTTCTAAGCATCACAAGAAGGTACAATATTTATCTGCTGCCTTTCCTTTATTATTTTCCAGTTTAGTTAGGAAAACAAAGATGAGACAAACATTCATCTTTGACGTTTATTTAGCCACCGGCTCATGAAGCATCCTCCCAACCTCCTTAGGCTTACCTCATGGCATGGCAGGTAACTCACCGTGAATATGAAGTTGAAACCACTAATGGAAGAACAATTACAAAACGAAGAAAAACAAGAAGTACAGTCTTGTTTGAGGTTTGTACCTGATACAATATTAAGTCCATGAAAAGCCTATATCATTGGTAGACAACTTAGATGTAATGTAGGTTGGTCAGTGGCATTTTAGATTCATATATATATATATATATTAACATGCACAATGCATGCTGAATTTCCTTGTCTGATGTTACATCAGGATCCAAGGAAACATAAGAAGGTGCGTACACCGAAAGTCAATACCCCCAGAAGTTTTGTCAAGGTACTCAAGCTAAAGAATAGTTCCTGGATATTAGTCATATTTCAAATCATTTGACTTTTTTCAATACTGCTTGAAAGGTTCTTTTTATGCTTGGTAGAAGACAAGCAAAAACACAGAACTGGCTACCATTAGGGGATCAACTGTTAAATTTACAATTTTGCATATCTTTCCCCATTTTTTTAGAATTTCAACTATTCTGCCTTTTAATAATGATGTTGCTAAAAGATTTTCTGATGGCTAAGCATAGAAGAAATGGAAATTTTTGTTCTTGCTGGATTTAATTATATGGGTAGCTTCTTAGTGGATGCTATTAGAAATGGTGGACGAAACAAATTCCAGTTCCTGATTAAAAGAGGTATGGCCTACAATTAATTAAATAATAACCTTCTTAGAAAGTGCTGAAGCCCAAATACTAGGCATCAGTTTGTTCTGGATATTGAAATTGAGTGTAAGTGTAGAATGATAACTGTTTATTGTAATGACAGTTGTATCAGGATATGCTTGAGTTTTTTGGTGTGATTCCTTCCTGATGTTAGAGAAGTCCTGAATGTATACATTTCTGATGCAGGGAACTAAGGGAAGTCATCCAAATGCTTCAAACATTGGTGATTTGTTTTCAGAAGGTTCTCTAAATCCTTATGCAGATGACCCATATGCATTTGATTAAAGGTACTGTCAATTATCCACTCTGGTAATGAAGTTGTAAGGAAGATATTTTTTTTCTATATTCTTTGGAATAGTTGAAGCTAGCTACCTTTGCTCTTCATCAGGAAATTGAATTTGGTGAATGTTTGACATGGAAATCTTACTTTCATAATATATATGTTCTCATGTCAACCATTGTATCGCCTAAAATACTCCACGTGAATTAATTTTTGTTTCCGCCCATCATTCTGCCTTGAGAAACTGTTAATAATTTGAATTTGAATTTTGACATGTCAGGCTTTATTGTTTGGGTGGCCTGTCCTTCTGAGTTGGTTTAGCATCAAATTATTCCAAAGGGATGAATTCTAAAATGTCATAAGATATTCTAAAGCGGAGCATCTTTTCATTTTTCTACCATGATGTGGTTTCATGTTCATCTAGATTTGACTATAAATTTATCTCGCCACTGATGCTTAATTTTGCAGGTCTGGTGTTTGTTTTCCTTTTCAGAAGAGCTTTTACACGTGGTTCACTAGGCGGGCAGTGGACAGCTTGATATTGCAGTGAAGATTCATTCTATCATTCTTTTCTATTTGCAAGAGGCATGTGATAAATGCTCTGATATTGTGCAATTTCTGTTGAGACCATTTCATTGCCACAAACCGGCATATAAACTGCATTGTAGACAATGAACGACAAAGGTCTGCATTGAAAAGGATTACCTAGAACTTTTGTGCAGTCTGATTAGACACTAGTCCTGATATAATTAGGTTACGGAGCTTGTTCACCCTGAACCAGCAATTAAATACTCCATTCGCTTGTGGTTTTTTTGCCTGTAAATACAAATCTGAGATGTTCTTTTAGTCTAGTTCTCGACTGCGCGTATGGATGTCAAAATTTGGGCATGCAGGTCTCCTACCAGATTGAAAAGCCGAAGGGCTACTAGTATCAAACCTGTGGGAATAAGTGTCTCATGCTTACCTGTTTACTCGTGTATGATGCCTTTGACGTACCTATTGCTTACCTTCACTATAATTAATTGAAAAAAGAAGTCAATTTCTTCAAAATCATCTTTGTCAACCCCTCTCATATTACGTCTGACTTGCTCTGGAAGGGATCTAGAGTCCCCAGCTGCACTCATGCTGTTTACTTTTTTTTCAACTTATTTCTCAGTTTTTTCTCTAATCAACCAACGCTGTCAGGTTCAGGTAAGCAAAACTAATTTTGTTTCTGATTATATGGTGTATCTTCTATCTTTCTTTTGGTTGTCTTGGCATGCCTCCCGCTTCTCGTGGAATCATCCGTGAGCTAAAGCATTAGCGGTACATGCGGGTTTAATGCATGAAGGAAATAGGCTTATATTGTGCAGGAAGAATTAATCTAATAATCTTCAAAAATCACAAAACTTCAATCGAATGCAAAGTATTTTGATGCTGAATCCCCTATCGAAATGAGCTGATGGATCAATTCCCACCCCTAAAGCTGGTGCACAAGGATCAATCAATCTTAATATCTTATCAACTGGCTACTAACGAGTAACGACCCATCAGTTACATTAACATTTACTAATTACTATTATTTTCCTACTGCTTTAGTGAATTGTTCTGGCGGATGGGGATAAAACACGTCTAAAGACTACAAACTCAAAAAAAGCAGCAAAATAACCAAGCAGAACCACTTGCATTCTTCTTGGTTGGCCTAAATAATGAGTAAATTTGTTTGGCAAATTGATCTAAAAAAAACAACTAAATTTTCTTCAATATCAAAATGGATGCTGTACTGTTCGTCACTTTCATACCCTACCTAAATGACTGACAGTATTTGAAAAATTTGCTCAGTAATTACAAACCGGAGATTCATCATCAAAGAGAAAGATATCCAGTGCTAGCTTCATAAAGAAACTGGAAAGCAACACAACCAAGATGACTTGAAGAATCAGCTCCGCCAATCCATAGAGTTTTACTTTCTTGATCTTCAGTCGCTCCTTCACTAATTCCACTTTCAGATTTTCAATTTCTCTCCTCATCTTCTCCTTTTCCTACGTCGAGTAAGAACAAAAAAAAAAATCATAATTCTGAAATGTATTAAACACAAATTCGATTAAAAAAAGGAACGAAATTGTTAACCGCAGATTCGTCGCTGTTTGCAGCTTCGAAGAGGCGATTCACGGATGATTTCAGTGAAGAAAGCAGAAACGCAGCTTTGGCACAGCGAATAGCGATCTGCAATTTTCGAATCCCGTCTTTGGTTTTGGCTTCGGTTCCTTCCATTCTCTCTCTCTAAATGAAAACCTGCTTTTGAAATTTGAACTCTGATCTTAAAATAGTCTGGAAGAAAGCGAGGGAAAACCAAATGATAATTGTTTAAAACTATGGGCACTCCCTGCTTTATTCTATGGAACGCACCGTATGGGAATGGGATCAACCCTGGTTGTTAGTTTTTTTTTTTGGTTAAAGGTTGTTAATTTCTGATGTAAATTTTTTTTGGCCATGTTGATGTAAAGTCTAAACTCGTTCATTTAATTATTTAAATATTACAAAATATTTTTATATTAATACTATAACATTTTAAAATATATTTTAGAATTAATTAAATAAGGTTCAACTAACGAGGAATCTTTCCTTTATAAGATTCAACTGATTGTGGGTTCAACCCTCATAATTTGGTTTTTTTTTCTCCTCTTTCTTTACTTTCACCCTCTTTCTGTATTTGTAATATTTTTGGATTAAAAAGGGCTTCTAAAGAGTCAGAAGCAAACAAAGAATGCAAACTGTTAGTGAGTCTGCCTTCAATTACACCAAAGATGGGTGCAAAATAAACTCATTCCTTTGTCTCTAATACGAAGCATTCATAATTTTAGTCCCCTTTTCCCTCATTACCTCTTCTTCCGCTGGTATTTACCTTTCTTTTTTTTCTTTTTCTCTCTTTTGTTGTTCTCGCAATGTTTATGTATTTGTGTTTTTCTTTTTTGGTTTTTTTTGGCTTAGAGAACAGATTTAGTGTAGGTTTTTTTTTTCAGATTTGGCTACTGAGGAGTTTTGCCGGATAAAGTGGAAATAAAAAGAGGAATTGAGTTACATTCTCGTTACCATATTTTGACTTGCCGAAAAAATTTCAAGGCTTTCTTTGTTCCCACAAAGTAAATGTAGATATCTAGTCACATCTTACGAACTTTGTCATCATATATATGTCAAAGGCTTCGGTTAGCTTGGTTCATTTCTATGTTTTCCCAATCTTGCTCTCTTACGCACCACAATACAAAGAAAAAGAAGACAAAGAAATTGTGTTTTCAAGTTTTCTGTTGTTTTGGAACATATAATTCTCCCATTGAAATATGATTTAATATGAAAAAGAATTCAGGGATTTGATTGACTAGAATAGAACAAAAAGAATATATTGGAAATATATCGAATAAACGAATTTCTATTTTATACACGAACAATATTCAAATAGAATTCAAGGAAAATAGATGCTATAAGACAGAAAAAAGTTTAATTTTGCTTGCTTGCTATTTCTAGTTAGAAAGATTTATTACTGACGAGCCACAGCAGTTGCACCTATGAAAGCTTCTACCACAATTATTCAAATGAATTCAAATGGAAAATAGCTGCTATAAGAGCTTCACATCCACTTACTTGAAGCAAGCTAGGAATTAGCCCAGCACCAGCAATAGCCCCATATAGTAATGTCCTAACTGGTCCCAACTCTAGCTTATCCAAAGCATTCATTTCCAGCCCCATCTGACTCATGTTCTGAATTCTTTTCTTACCTTTCGGTGAGTGTAGATAAGCTGATTTCAGCATATCATACACACCATAGAACACTGCAGCTGAAGGTGCCATGCTTGCAATAGATGGCACTAGACCTTTGTGAAGGAAACCGAAACAAACATGCAGCGGAATTTAAATCATTCGGCATCCAACAGGATCGATTCGGAGGGTTGCCTGATTAGGGTTTCGAGATTTTACCTAACGTTTTTCTCTGTTTTTTCTGTCTTTGGTCGAATCACAAGCAGCAACTTTTCGTTCCTGCCTCTATGGTATCCACACGAACGGATCTCACGACTCTTGAACGTCTCACGATCAGATGCCTTAAGGAGCGTTTTTTTTATTCTTTTAACCGAACTGCTAGCTTCGATTAAAAGAATACTTTTCTGTTTTCTGTTTTTTTAAAAGGTGTTGTGCGGCTATGTTTCAGAAAACATCCTTTTATAGGCAGTAAATTTTACCCTAAAATTTACTGCCAAACATAACTCTAATCCTACTTAGAATAGGATTAGTTATATCCCTAATCCAATTCAGAATAGGATTAGTTATATCCTTAATCCAATTCAGAATAGGATTAATTAAGCTCCTCATTGATCCGTTCTAAGTGTGCGACCCAATAGGTTCTCAAAACAATGGCAATGACAAAATTGTCACAGGCAATGAGCGGTATCTAGCAACACATCATTGCTACCCATGTAACGAGAATGTCAATGACTCGACATAACCTTACTCGTGATAGATGTTACCGTGTAGTCTAATCCCTTTATCCTTTGATGTCTTGATTAGACACAAGTCATGGAATGTGTCACACTTGTATAGTCTAATCAGCGTTTCTTGATTCCTGAGTAGACTAATTAAACAAATAAAATCAATATCTCATATTGACTTATTCGAGCACGGCCATGTATTTCTTAGTCTCACTCTATCAAAGGGCCCAAGACATCACTCTTGTTATATAAGAGGGATAAATTCTATCTTGATCACTCAACATCCCTCTACATAGATCAAGGCATACCCAATTACTACCTTTATAGTCCATCCTGTTACGAATGACATCTAGCAGCATTAAAGTATGCAATTCTCTATGTTGGGATCTCTGATGATCTCAAGTCAAAGGATTACATACACCATCATCACTATGAGAATCGCTTATGACACTCATATAACAATCCATGTAGCGTTCTCATGGAGGGTCGATCCAGTACATAGTTCTCTAACATGTACCTATGTGATGACTTGATATCCTATATCCATGACAATGGTCATCAGTCAACCACATACTAGTCTTATCGTATCATTGTTATCCTTGTTCACAATAATACTTGACTAGGGATATTTTAAGAATAGTGTGTTATTACTATTCTAAGGACATTATCATATAAGATTATATTACGCAGTTATAAGACAAATATAATAATGAACTATAAATAAAAATGTCATGATACATAAAATTGCCAAAGTCAATCATCTAATGAATGGTTCTAAGGGCATAATCCAACAATCTCCCACTTGCACTAAGACCATTCACTCATGTATCTAATACCTAGTGACCTAGTGTGACGATCATGTCTCTGCTGCGTCAAAGGCTTCGTCAGTGGGTCGGCGATGTTATCGTCAGTTGGTACTTTGCATATCCTCACATCTCCTCTCTCGATGATATCTCGAATGAGATGGAAGCGCCGTAGTATATGTTTAGATCGTTGGTGAGATCTAGGTTCCTTAGCTTGTGCGATGGCTCCATTGTTGTCACAATAGAGCTCAATCGGATCTACAATGCTAGGAACAACTTCAAGCTCAGTTATGAACTTCCTGATCCAAACAGCCTCCTTAGCAGCTTCAGAGGCAGCTATATACTCAGCCTCTGTTGTAGAATCGGCCACTGTCGCCTGCTTTGAACTCTTCCAGCTCACAGCACCACCATTAAGGCAAAACACATAACCAGACTGCGATCTATAGTCATCTTTATTAGTTTGGAAGCTAGCATCAGTGTAACCTGTTACAATGAGCTCTTCCTCACCTCCATATATCAAGAATGTATCCTTAGTCTTTCTCAAGTACTTAAGAATATTCTTGACAGTGATCCAGTGACGTTCACCAGGATCAACTTGATATCTACTCGTCATGCTCAAGGCATACGAGACATCGGGACGTGTGCATAACATGGCATACATAATGGATCCAATAGCAGATGCATATGGAACTTTACTCATACGTTCTCTCTCTTCTTGTGTTGTTGGACACTGTTCTTTTGAGAGAGTAATGCCATGTGTCATAGGCAAGAATCCTTTCTTGGAATCCTGCATGCTAAACCTCTTTAGCACTTTATCTATGTATGCACTTTGACTTAGGCCAATTAATTTCCTTGATCTATCTCTATAGATCCTTATACCCAGTACATAGGTAGCTTCGCCCAAGTCCTTCATTGAAAAGCAATTCCTTAACCAAGTCTTTACAGACTGAAGGGTAGGGATGTCATTCCCAATGAGTAGTATGTCATCTACATACAACACTAGGAAGACAATAGTGCTCCCACTGACCTTCTTGTAGACACAAGGTTCATCTTCGTTCTT
This sequence comes from Heritiera littoralis, assembly GCA_031772115.1. NCBI lineage: Eukaryota > Viridiplantae > Streptophyta > Magnoliopsida > Malvales > Malvaceae > Heritiera > Heritiera littoralis. The sequence goes on from JAPDPK010000023.1 coordinate 6,977,304, forward strand.
GATGAAACCAAACTCTTTGATTGCATCATCAAAACGAAGATTCCAACTTCGAGAAGCTTGCTTTAGTCCATAAATAGAACGTTGCAGCTTACAAACCTTTCCAGCAATTTTTGGATCAACAAAACCCTCAGGTTGTGTCATGTACACATCTTCGAGTAGCTTTCCATTAAGAAAAGCGGTCTTGACGTCCATTTGCCAGATTTCATAATCATGGTATGCAGCTATCGCAAGCAAGATCCTAATGGATTTGATCATCGCGACTGGTGAAAAAGTTTCATCATAGTCAATACCATGAATTTGTTTAAAACCTTTAGCAACCAATCGCCCTTTATAGGTATGAACATTTCCTTCCATGTCGGTTTTCTTCTTAAAAACCCATTTACACCCTATAGGTTTTACCCTTTCGGGTAAGTCAACCAAGGTCCAAACTTGGTTGGCATACATGGATTCCATCTCAGATCTCATGGCTTCAAGCCATTTCTCAGAGTCTGGCCCTGTTATAGCCTCTTGATAGGTAGTAGGCTCATCTTGGTCCATGAGCAAAACATCACCGTTCTGAGTCATTAGAAATCCATATTTCTGTGGCTCACGATGTGTTCTAACTGATCTACGCAAGGCTTGTGTCTCTTGAGCAGGCGGTTGCTCCACAATAGCTTGTGGTTCTGGTTCCACAACAACTTGTGGTGCTTGCTCATCTCAACATCGGGTGCTCTATCTTGTAGCTCTTGAATTTCTTCAAGTTCTAATTTTCTCCCACTAGTTCTTCTAGAAATGAATTCTCTTTCTAGAAAGACACCTGTTCGAGCTACAAACACTTTGCGCTCAGTGGGATTGTAAAAATAATATCCTTTAGTTAGTTTAGGATATCCCACAAAATAGCACTTATCAGATTTAGGTGCAAGTTTGTTAGAGACTTGACGTCTTACATAAGCCTCACAACCCCAAATCTTCATAAAAGACATACTGGGACGTTTACCAGTCCATATCTCATATGGTGTCTTTGGAACCGATTTAGATGGAATGGTTCAGTGTAAAAGCAGCTGTTTCTAATGCATGTCCCCAAAAGGATTCTGGAAGATCTGTATGACTCATCATTGATCGAACCATATCTAATAAAGTTCGGTTTCTCCTTTCAGATACACCATTCCATTGTGGTGTACCTGGAGGAGTGAGTTGTGAGACAATCCCACACTCTTTAAGATAGTCATAAAATTCTTGGCTTAAGTATTCACCACCTCGATCTGATCGAAGTGCCTTAATGCTCTTGCCAAGTTGGTTTTGTACTTCATTCTTGAATTCTTTGAACTTTTCAAAAGATTCTGACTTGTGTCTCATAAGATACACATAGCCATATCTACTGAAATCATCAGTAAATGTAATAAAGTACATAAACCCACCTCTGGCCTGTGTGTTTAAAGGTCCACATACATCTGTATGTACTAAGCCCAATAAATCACTTGCCCTTTCACTATGTCCTTTGAAAGGGGCTTTAGTCATCTTACCCATCAAACAAGATTCACATGTCTCATACGATCCAAAATCAAATGAGTCCAAAAGTCCATCTTTATGGAGTTTGGAAATGCGATTCTCATTTATGTGTCCCAAGCGACAATGCCAGAGATATGTTGGATTTTGATCATTAGATTTAATCCTTTTAGCATTTATGTTATAAATAGGCATATCAAGATTTAGAATGTAAAGACCATTAATTAGTTGTGCACTACCATAAAAGATATCATTTAAATAAATGGAGCAACAATTGTCCTTTATTATAAATGAAAAACCCTTCTTGTCCAAACAAGAAATAGAAATAATGTTTTTAGTGATGGAAGGCACATAATAACAATCATCTAATTCTAAAACAAGCCCTGTGGGCAATGTCAAAATATAAGTTCCTACAGCTAATGCAGCAACCCTTGCTCCATTTCCCACTCGTAGGTCGACGTCGCCCTTAGTCAACGATCTACTCCTTTTGAGTTCCTGCACATTTACACAAATGTGAGAACCACATCCAGTGTCTAATACCCATGATGAAGAAGTAGATAGATTAACTTCTATAACATAAATACCTGAAGTGGTAGTCTCACTTCCTTTCTTCTTCTTTAGCTCTTCCAGGTATTTGTTGCAGTTCCTCTTCCAATGTCCGGTCTCACCGCAATGGAAGCATTTCCCTTCTTTGGCAACCCCACCTTTAGGCTTCAGTGCAGTATCATTGGGCTTGAACTTGCCATTGGTTTTATTACCCTTTTTCTTGCCCTTTGCATTAGCCCTGCCCTTAGCTTTCTTAACTATTAAGACATCTTTGGGCTTGGCCTTTTTCATGTTGGATTCAGCTGTTTTCAACATGCTAAGTAACTGTGGCAGAGTCTTGTCAATTTCATTCATGTTGTAATTAACAACAAACTGACTGTAGCTGTCTGGCAACGATTGCAGAATCACATCAGTGGCCAACTCTTGGCCCAAAGGAAATCCCAATCTTTCAAGGTTCTCAGTGTACCCAATCATCTTGAGCACATGAGTACCAACGGGAGTCCCCTCTGCCATCCTACACTGAAACAATGCCTTAGAGACATTGTACCTTTCTTGCCTAGCTTCCTCTTCATAGAGTTGCTTGAGATGCTCGATCATATCGAACGCATCCATTTCCTCATGTTGCTTTTGAAGCTCAAGATTCATGGAGGCAAGCATAAGGCAACTAACATCCAATGCATCATCTTGATGCTTCTTATAAGCATCTCTTTCTGCCCTTGGAGCATTAGAGGGTGGTTCCTCAGGTAAGGGAATTTCAAGGACATACAACTTCTTTTCATGCTTGAGGACTATCCTCAAGTTCCTGTACCAATCCAGGAAGTTTGTCCCATTCAACTTGTCCTTCTCAAGGACAGATCGCAGTGAAAGTGTGTTATTTGTGTTTGATGCCATGGTAATCTACAACAAAAATATGCAAAATATAAGTATCATGAATGCATTCATTTAATTAAATATTTATTTATTAAATGATGCTCCCACTATTTTTATCGAATCAACAACCCTCACTATTAATTCGGAAAAATTATCACATAATTTCTCTAGTGGGCCAAGATCCATATTTCACCTTATCTAGAGTTAGCTTTGGCTAATCGCCCAAGATTTGGCTATTTAGGTAGGCAACACTTACCAATTACATCTCATGTAACTCTTGGATAGTTGGGTGAACAACACTTGTTCTAATTCATCTCATGAATGGAAGCCCAACTTTATGCCTCTAAATTCCCAATCCTATTGAGGAAATTTAGTTAAGTCAACCCAATTTATAGCCTTTGGATATCGCTATTATCCCATCGCGTCTTACTAAGATAGATATGATATTTTGCTTTGGCAAACATAACAAAATCGATTCTAGCCTTGACGAGTGCTATTCATTGGTAGGCATCTATTATAGACTTAATTTAATTTGAGGGATTTTCCTAGTTTATTGAATAAGATCTCACCAATTTTACTTTTAAAATTATCATATGATTTTCATATCATAAACGTACAAAATAAACCATGCATCTCATGCAATTAAGCAATAAAATAAACGTGACATAGTTATAGCCCAAACTAAATGGATTTCCCAAGCCAATGAGAAACCCTAAGGGTTAACCTAAAGGTAATAGCATCTTCTCCAAGTGCCTCTTTGGTCATCCTTTGCATGGTTGTCAGCTCCAATTACATAGTTTAAGAGAAACCTCGAGTTACATTCGAGGGGAGTAAGATGAGAAAAGAATGTACAATAAGAATTTCAAGAACAAGGCACGACACGCAGGTCGTATTTATTAAAATTTACAACCACCAAAATACAATCATATTGGGCTAGGGCTATAACTATGCACCATGCTCAAACAACAACCACCGTGTTATACAAACAAGTGTAATGCAATTTCAAATTTTAGTTTTATTAACGAGGCATATTTGAAAAGAATTATGACCCGACTGCGGGGTTCCCAGGGGCGGCAGCCCCTGGGCATAATTTTAGTCGCATTAGAACTCTTATCTAAAAGTGTTTCAATCTTTATACACTTTCGACATTATTCTGTTTCTTCCATAACGTTTATGCAGAACAGAAACCGCCATTAATAATTCGCATCACAGATTATCCATAACGTTTATGCAGAACAGAAACGCCATTAATAATTCGCATCACAGATTATATCTCACATATAAGTTGAATCGAAATTGATATATATCATATATATAATTTCAACAATTCGATTTGTAGCCTCTGAATATATCATATACATTCTAATCCGTATTAATCTCATTAAAACGATTGCATGTAATCATAAACAGAAAGTAACCAGAGATCATGCTTTTATCAAAACAAATTAGGGACTCCAAATCTGGCTCGGATACCAGTGAAGGAAACCGAAACAAACATGCAGTGGAATTTAAATCATTCGGCATCCAACAGGATCGATTCGGAGGGTTGCCTGATTAGGGTTTCGAGATTTTACCTAACGTTTTTCTCTGTTTTTTCTGTCTTTGGTCGAATCACAAGCAGCAACTTTTCGTTCCTGCCTCTATGGTATCCACACGAACGGATCTCACGACTCTTGAACGTCTCACGATCAGATGCCTTAAGGAGCGTTTTTTTTATTCTTTTAACCGAACTGCTAGCTTCGATTAAAAGAATACTTTTCTGTTTTCTGTTTTTTTAAAAGGTGTTGTGCGGCTATGTTTCAGAAAACATCCTTTTATAGGCAGTAAATTTTACCCTAAAATTTACTGCCAAACATAACTCTAATCCTACTTAGAATAGGATTAGTTATATCCCTAATCCAATTCAGAATAGGATTAGTTATATCCTTAATCCAATTCAGAATAGGATTAATTAAGCTCCTCATTGATCCGTTCTAAGTGTGCGACCCAATAGGTTCTCAAAACAATGGCAATGACAAAATTGTCACAGGCAATGAGCGGTATCTAGCAACACATCATTGCTACCCATGTAACGAGAATGTCAATGACTCGACATAACCTTACTCGTGATAGATGTTACCGTGTAGTCTAATCCCTTTATCCTTTGATGTCTTGATTAGACACAAGTCATGGAATGTGTCACACTTGTATAGTCTAATCAGCGTTTCTTGATTCCTGAGTAGACTAATTAAACAAATAAAATCAATATCTCATATTGACTTATTCGAGCACGGCCATGCATTTCTTAGTCTCACTCTATCAAAGGGCCCAAGACATCACTCTTGTTATATAAGAGGGATAAATTCTATCTTGATCACTCAACATCCCTCTACATAGATCAAGGCATACCCAATTACTACCTTTATAGTCCATCCTGTTACGAATGACATCTAGCAGCATTAAAGTATGCAATTCTCTATGTTGGGATCTCTGATGATCTCAAGTCAAATGATTACATACACCATCATCACTATGAGAATCGCTTATGACACTCATATAACAATCCATGTAGCGTTCTCATGGAGGGTCGATCCAGTACATAGTTCTCTAACATGTACCTATGTGATGACTTGATATCCTATATCCATGACAATGGTCATCAGTCAACCACATACTAGTCTTATCGTATCATTGTTATCCTTGTTCACAATAATACTTGACTAGGGATATTTTAAGAATAGTGTGTTATTACTATTCTAAGGACATTATCATATAAGATTATATTACGCAGTTATAAGACAAATATAATAATGAACTATAAATAAAAATGTCATGATACATAAAATTGCCAAAGTCAATCATCTAATGAATGGTTCTAAGGGCATAATCCAACACTTTGTAGAGCGAAAAGAATCCTTCAGTTTGGATCATGTGACGAAAAGCACCAATGACACCACCTAAGGCTTCTCCACCTGGTGCCACTATCTTAGTTCGGATCTGTACGACCCAACAATAAACAAGAGTCAATAACTACCCTCATAGAAGAAGGGGGGCGAAATGGGAGAAAAAAGAAAGAAAAATTAATCAATAACTGGCTTGCACCTATTGGAAGCATGAAGACAATTAAACACTTGTAAATTGCACATTAAGTGCTCTCCAATAAATGTATAAGGTACAGAACAGAATAAAACAAAGCAGAAAAAAATTGCTTCAAGAAGTTTATGATTACTGGGGCAAGAACAGAATGAAACTAATAGTCAGTAAAAAAAGTCCGCTCAATGCGTAGCTAGTCACAGCGAGCCCAGAAATTGGTAAAAGCCTTTACAGATGAAGGTTTAAATAGAAATCCTCAGTAGAGGCAATTATCATATTTCAATGTAGCTCGGGTATTATTTATTTTTAAAATCCCTTTGAGCATTAGTCCTCCGAACCACTCTTATTTTATTAAAGTCTCAAATAACATTCTGATTCCATATGGCATTATCATAATTTAATTCGAAATATGCCCCCTGAGCCACTAGACTTCACGTTGATTGGTCAAAAACTATTAAGTTGGACATCTCAAAGTATGCGGATTTAATCATACTAGACACGACAGTGCGATGATAGTAAAGGGAAATTATCACAATGTTTGGTCAGAACCAATGAACCATACTCCTAAAATTTGAGACTACATGCTAACATTTTTTTTGGGTGAAAAACATTGATTTATGACTATGACAAACCTTTACAATAACAAAAATTATCAACAGTTGCACATCAGCTATTTATAGCAATTGCCTATAATGTACAACATAGAAGTGCATACACTTAACATTCCTACAAGAGTAAGCTCAAAATGAAGATAGAATAATGTAAAAGAGCAATGAAATATCATGTTTCCACATACAGTATCAAGTGGCAAGCAGAGTACAGTAGTTGTAATGCCAGCTACAGCACCAGCAACAAACCTCTCAAAATTTGTGGTTTCCTTATTTCCAGACAGTCTAAGCAATTGCTTCTGTCGAAGCACAAGATGGTCCTAGAGGAGAAACAAGTGACTTGATGGGGTGAAGGAGTCAGTTCGAAGTGGCTTTCCTCGGTGGGATGAATGGTATTTTATAGGCGAGGACCAAATAGGCGGTTGGATACGTGGCCGAATAGTAATGCGAGGAAGAGCTGACTTCTACCACAGGTCAGCTGAGTCATTCTCCCGCCAAAATGTTCACGCGTGCTTGGTCCCGAGGCTAATCCTCGATTCCGGGGTAAACGATGACGCTAAGCAAGGGTTAGCACCTTAAGCGCTGACCTGAGTTGATGGATCATTTTTGATGAGGCTGATCCAGAATCGATGAATGTCTGTCTTGGCCACACGTCTTATGTTTCGTATCGTGGGCCCCATTTTGATCGGGAAGGTGTTTCGAGATGAAAGACTAAAATAGCCCTGATCCAAAATGTCCCACGTCATTCTGCTCCCCCTCAAGCTAGTCTTGCAGCTTGGTCCGAGAGTCGATGTCGTCTGGGCTTGTACTCAGGAAAAAGGCCGACCTGTATGCAAGTTGGGTCTATCATTACAAGAGACCGAGCTATTTTCGACTTCAAGTAGTGTAAGACCTGAATTTTATTATACTATATACCATATTTGTACATGATTGCTAGTGGAAATAAATTCTTTTAGTAAAATTAAAAAAAACATTGAATGTGAATTTTCACTTTTCATTTTAAGTTATGATTTATAGTATGGTGTATAAAAAGAATAGATGGGATTTAATTTTGATAAAAAAGGTTAAGATAATACCTATGGTATGAAAGCACTAAATGAAGGTGTGAAAGGGATTAATGGCTATAGGACAAACGAAGAAAAGAATGAGATGAAAACTAATAAACGTTGGCTGGAAGTGGCGTGGACTGGAGAGGAAGGAGAAAAAGGAAAGAAAATTTAGTCAAACTGCAGCAAGAGACTTTCCCTAATGAACTGTGGAAAAACTTCACCTCGCCATTTAATGGAATTGCCATTTTTTCTTCATCATTTAATGAGCTATAAGACAAGGTCATGATGAAGAAAAGGATAAGGAATTGATGGTGAGTTTTGGTTGGATCAGCAGGCTATATAAGAAGACTTCGTGAGGAAAAACCGATGAAAGCAAACTTCATCTCCTTCAAAATCCTTCTCGCCCATTCTGTTTCCATAGTAAACTCAATCTCGTTTCTTTCATTCCTCTTATACATGAGCCATGAAACTTCATCTTTAGTTAGCTAAACATTTATCCAGTGTGTGAAGAGCTGAGGAATAAGCAAAGTAAAGCTAAGTGAGGCAGAAAAGCACTATGTTATGGAAGTGCAACTCAGTTAAGGTGAGTTCCATATTTCTATGGTTCTCTTGATATTTAATGCTAGATTTCTATGTTTTACAACGTAATAAACATAGATTTAGCCTGGTTTTAGTTAAATATTATTGGAATATATAAGCAACTGGATGGAAAATAATCAAGAATGAATAAGGAAACACGACGGGCGAACGACGAACGGCGAACGACGAACAGAATTACTTAACTACTTGCCAAATAGGTGAGTACTCGCCCAAAGGATGAGGCGAGCTCAATGAAATGCATGAGTCCGCGACATATGTGTTCGCCAACTCTTTGGATAATTAGAATGATAGTTCGGATGGCGAGGACCAATGATCGCCAAACGACGAGAATGGCGACTATAGTGATTGCCCATGAGGAATGTTTGTGATCACCAAAGAGGCGAGTAGGAAATAAAGAAGTCGCCAAGTGTTAGTTCAATTCATGGGCGAGCTCACCTCTGAATAAAAAGCCACGAATGGCGAGTTGAATTGTCAGGCGAGCTGCCATGTTGGGTGAATGGCGAGCTGTAGAGTAGTCACAGAATCTCGCCAAAGTGTTAGAAATATTAATAGTTTTAGAAAATATTCGAAAAGAAAATATTAATGGTATTAATATTTTACTTTGCAGCTGGGAAGTGAGAATTGATAAGGCGAGCGGGAAGCAAGGCTTCATCAGACGAGGTAAGGGAGATGTGTGTGAAGTGAATGCATGTCATGTGGAGTTAAATTTTATGAAATTATTGAGAAATTGTTTATTTTATGACATGCATTATTATGATAAATCGTATTGATTGGGCAAATTGCTAATGGACGGGCGATCCATCCCTTGTATGATGTTTTGGGCGAACAAACCCTTTTTGTTCTTTTGGGGCAAGCGACCTCTGTTTTAATAGAATCCGGGCGAGCCAAAGTGGGTGAACCCTTTTGTTGTGTTTTAACGGGCAACCCCTTTTATGTTGTTTTGGCGGGCGACCCATTGTTTAACAAAATTGCTGGCGAGCCAAAGAAAATAACCCATGTTTTATAAAAATGGGCGAGTTAACCATGGAAGTGCCACCTTGGGCGAGTTGACCATGGAAGTGTCGCATTTGGGCGAACTAACCATGGGCAATGCTAGAGTGGGCGAATTGACCATGGGCGAGCCAGTTTAACGTTTTTTTAAATGCTAAAAGTTGGCGGGCGAACACTAGTTCACCGCACTGGCAAGTTGACTATGGGCGAGCTATGATGGGCGAGCTGACCATGGGCGAACAGGTTTCAATTTGCACTTTCTCTACGAAAATGAGAATAATACCTTTTTGAAATTATTATTTATTTAAATGATTTAAATTCATAAATGCGTTTCCTTAAAGGTATTTTGATGCTATAAATTTGATTTTGAGACTTTAGGCCCCTAGTTCATGCATTATGATTTGCGAGGCTGATGGACCCGCCAAGTCATCAGTGGTCTCGAGGTCACCTGGCAAGTGGACCCCGAGGACCACCCATAGATTGTGGCCATAGATCTACTATATCCCTGGGGGGATGATTATTCCGTTCCCAGAGGGGGAGAGGGAACGATGAGGGCATGATTTATTCGTAGGGTGATGCCTAGTCTCAACTTACTAATTTCTGTTTACTGAGAGGATTTCCTAAATCCTATTTACTGTTTACTTTATTTTATTGTAAACTATTTAATCAATTATTTGATTATAGAAAAAAAACTGTTTACTATACCCATTGTTTTCCCTACTAGATTTATTGTTAAGAAAAATAAATGTTTTGGGGGACATGGTTTAATTTGTACAAAACAACATATATCTTCCTTACTGAGCACGTTGTCGCTCATCCCTTATTTTTCACTCCACAGATTGTTGATCTTGGATTAAGAGAGTTAACATCCAAGGATTATCAACTGCTAGAGTCAGCAGTTATTCGATATCAAAGGTACATTATTTTCTTTTATATATTCAGTAAAATTGTACAGTATTATTTTAAATAGAAGGGAATGTATATATATTAAGGAAAGAATTTCATAATTTCTATTTCCATATTAATAAAAAGGAATAAGAGTACTAATTCTTATTAAAGTGTTAGGAGTTGTTAAGCATCACAGACAGCCCAACCGGTAAGTAAGCGAAATGTCGAAGTGAATATTATGTTATATTGTGGATTTGGGATGTTACAAGTAGTTGGTGAGCATTTAAGTCTGATTTCCTTGATTCGCGGTACTTGACACAATTTCATCTGGACCGTTATCGAGGTGTTTTCGACTTCAAGTAGTTGGTGAGCATTTAAGTCTGATTTCCTTGATTCGCAATCCTTGACACAATTTCGTTCGGACCGTTTGGGAGGATAGGCTCTGGATTCTTCCCAAATCATCCAAGGGTCTTCGTTGTTTGTAACTTCTAGGTAGGCGTTTGTATTTCCACAGGTGACTCTTCAACTTCTGTGGTTAGCCTATAAAAAGGGGAGTTGGGCTCTCATTTTTCCCTCATACTATAGCTCTCAAAGTTCGTCTCTCGGTTCCAGCATCGATTTCTCTTCTTTCGAGTTGTCCCTATTCATTTGAGCTTTTAGGTAAGTCCTCTATCCCATGTCTTCCCCTTCTGTTGAGATTGTTTCTCCTCCTACTGAGGATAGCTCGCATAGCCTTCGTGAGTTAAGAGGCTAGATTAGGTTTGAACAGTAGGGATGAGTTGGCCGGACTGGCTAGGGAATTTGAGGACTTAGCATCTGTGGCCTCGGCTAGTCCGGTCGAATTCCCCATAGGGCCTTTACCCAAGGCGCTGCATTGGTTCTAGCCAATGTTGGCCGAGGAGAAGCAGGCCTTGGATGAGAGCTTGCAAGCGGCTAGGGTCCAGGTCCATGACCTCGGTCAAGTTCAGGTTAGAACGGCCTCCACTCGTAAGGCCTCCCTGGATGTAATGAGGGCTCTGAAAGGGAGAACTCTCCCTGAGGCATGTCCTAATTTATTTATTAGGAAGGATTTTGCCGAGCTCCGGGAAGGTTGATATATTTCTTCTGAATTTCAGATAGATCCTCCTCGACAAACTGATAAGGTAACACAGGTGTGAAATCCCCAATTTCATGAAATTCCTCCATAATTGTAAAGCATTTTAGCTTAAATGAAGTAAATAGATATGAGAATTATGAAGGGTAAATGATGCATGGAACATGGAAGAAGTAATGAAATGGAAGGTCAAATAGTCAAAGAAGTAAATTATGATATTATGAGAATGCTTAGAGTATGGTAAAATAAATGTAAGATTTTGTACAATTGAATATCAGAAATTAAGTGTAAGTAAAGACAAGTGTTTTATGGAAGAAAGGAGACCAATTAAGAGAATGGCCAAATAATGATGGTTAAAGGTTAAGATGAAATGATTTAATTGGATGATGATAAAACAATATCAGATTTTTATGACTTAATGATGTATGTGGCATATGCATGGAAGATGAGGAATTAATGGGTCAAAAGCATGGTAAAAAAGGTAACGGCTGAGATGATTAAGGGATAAAGCATGCATTAATTGAAGGTTGCATGAGTCACCCTTCAGCCATCATCACCATACGGTAGCACCTTCCAGCCTTCTCCCTCTCTCATTCTCTCCACTTCTCCAAGCTTCCAAGTCTCCCTCCATATCTGCCTTGACAAACACCTTTGTTTAAAACCAAATCATTAAGCTTGTTAGACGAAAAATGATCATAGTCACTAGATGAGGCTATATCTGAAGTTTGAGGGATCGCTTCCAAGTAAATTGAGAGATTAGAAATCCTAAAATTTGGTGATTTATAAAGGTAAAAGATGGAAGTGGTTTTAGTTGATTTTATTCATGGTTTGGAGTTGAGTTGAGTTGGTATAACATGTGTATGATGATTGTTTAAAGGTTTAATTTGATATGATGTTATAGCTTTGAAGAAGTAAATTGAAAAGCTAAAGTTGATGTGACCAAGCTCGAGGATTATTGGCAATCGAGGTAAGAAATTTATGTAACGGACGTAAGGCGGCTATGTCCGCATGTTTTATGATGTTTGTATGTGGTTTGGAGAGAAACACCAGCTGATTTCATGCAGGAAAAGATGCATATTCGGTTTCTACTCCTAGTACCAATTAGGCTAGGAGCAGCCGACTGCCTTAAGTAGCAGCTGACTGCCTAGAGACATCCAAAACGCCATTTTTCGAAAATCAATTCAAACCAGTCAATTGCTATATGAGACAGTCGACTGCTATTTGCTAAAATGCATTTTGTTTGAAAACTAGCTGACTGCCTATAAGGCCAGTCGACTGCTAATTTTCCAGAAGCATTCTGTTTCAAAAACAGTCGACTACTATATGACCAGTCGATTGCTATTTCTTAAGAAGCATTCTGTTTGAAAATCAGTCGACTGCTATATGAACCAGTCAACTGCCTTATATGTTTTAAGAATTTCAAAATATTGGAATTTTAAATGAAAATAATTTCGATAAATAAATTTATAAAACAGCAGTCGATTGCCCTATGAGGCCAGTCGACTGCCCTGTTTGAAAAGAGGTTTTTAAACCTATTTCAAGAAGTATGAAATGTCATGGCCAAAGAGCTATATGACATATGTTTTGAGATTATGCACTTTTATCTTATAGTAGGGGCTCTGATCAAGTCCTGAAATGATGTATGTTTGGCTGAGGAACCATAAGTCAGGCCTCAGTCGCTACAGAAGGACACCTGACTAGTGTTACTGTAACCCCCGACAGTTGTCCAAATTTGTCCATATTACATGTTTGGCTAAGAGAGAAATCCTGGCCATACGGCGTACACCAATGATGATGATGATGATGATGCAATGCATAACTCCATTAAAGTATAAATAGTTTTTATGTTATTTAAAAGTTATATGAATATGCAATTTCAAAGGAATAAAGAAATCGTAAGTATTTGATTTACTTGCATATAATGATGCAAAATAAGTATATGAAGTATGTTTTGAAAGAAGTATAGAAAGTATGTTTTGGATGAAGTACATGACGTATGTTTTCATATGAGGATTTAAAAGAAGTCGACGATGTATGTTTTAAGAAAGTATATGAAGTATGCTTGCATATGCTAATTTAAAGAAGTACATGATTTATTTGTTTTACTCGATTTGCTTGAAGTATAAGCATATGCTATTATGATGAACTTTCTATAATAAATGAAAGTATACGATTATGCTTTATAATGATTTTACATGACATTATAGAGCCAAGCAGGAAAACTGCATATAGAGGTATAGTACGCTCTTTTACATATTTTTCTTACTGAGCGTAAACTCACCCTTTTACGACCATTTTTCCTACAGATTACATGAAGTGAGCCTCGCTCCGATTAGAAGAGCTTGTTTTTGAAAGATTGCAGTGTACCTTTTTGATACGCTTTGTGGTTAGCATAGAAGGTATACTTATATGTTTATGTATAGTTAATTGTAATTCAGCTACGGTACAGTACAAGTAGAAATTATGTATATATGATGTCGGGGATGTAAGTTAAGATGATGTGTAAGATCCTGTGGAATGGAATGATATTTATATATATCATTTTATGCTTATGGAAAGTAAACAAATTTGTATCAGCTATTAGATAATTAGCTTAAGGGTAAGGAATGATTGGCACTGATGAACTAAATCAAATGATGTCGTATAAGATAATAAAGAAAAGGTTAGATGATAAGATGGAGTGACGGGGACGTCACAACAGGATTGAGGTAAAACTCAGCTATGGGTATACCGTGTGCCGTTCTTTCGGGTCTGAGGTTTCAGCTTCACCTTTTTTGTTGTTGAGCTCCTTAACTTTTACGGATTAGCCCCATCTCAGCTCCTCCCGAACAGCTGGCGTCATATTATTGGCTTCATAGTCCTTTGTGAGGGTTCAAGATTTCCTCTTTCTCTTGAATTATTCAGGTATTTCTTTTCAATAAAGGTCAGCCCCATAGATTAGAGTTGGCATTATGTGACAGCCCGACCTCGTAGGAAGTCGTTTAGCAATATCCCATCCTCAAATAAAACTTGGGAAGTTCAGTTTTTTTGTTTAATCAATTCTATTGAATGGGAGGTCAGCAATAACCGAGGTCGTATGAGGGAGGGTGCTAACGAACTGAGTGAAATAAATGGTGAAGAGCGTAAGGCTTATCAAGAGATAAATAAGTTGAGGGATTATGGAAGAATCCTTCTAAATGCTAAGCTTCTTACCTTTCCTGAGGTTTTGGATTAGCTCGGGTCTCATGGAAGATCTGGTAAATCACAAGGTTCGTTTCTTCTATGGTTTTTCCAAGTTAAGTTGCTGACAAGGTTCCATGTTTTTCCTTGGTGCAGGCATGGCTAGTGGGTAAGATCTTCGATAACATACAACCAGCAGCCCAGCCAGCCACTGCTACGGGGACTGGTCAGAGAGCGGCTTCTCAGCCCCTTGCCGTTCGAGGTCAATCCAGCAAATCCAAGAGAAAGGCTGCAGTGGCTGTCGAGGTTAGTGAGCCATCCCCAAAGAGAACTCGTGAAACTGAGGAGGCTCCTGTTGTCGAGGAGGTTAGGGCCAAAGCCCCAGGGACAGTTCATTTGTCGGTGGAGCTGGCCTCCAATAATAGTGCTTTTGAGAGCTCTTCCATAGCTCGGAAGATAGCGAAGTCTATGTTACCCCCAACTGGTTTGTGTACTCTTGTTTTGCTGTTTGTTCGGTGTTTTTATTTCTCTTTGACTCATACTTAATCGTTTTATTTCTGCAGACGAGGATAAAGTGAATTCTCCATGCTCGGTCAATATTAATAGGGGTGGTCAAACGATCGGTTCAGTTAATTTCGAATCGAAATTTGCATTTTCGACATTAACCGAAATTTATATTTTCACTTTCATTAATCGAACCAAAGCTTTTACTTTCATATTAACCGAGCCGAAAATAAAATTCAGTTAATCGGTTAATTAACCGATTAAACGAAATTGTACAAAACCATTTCCTTTTACACCAAAACAATTCGGCCCTAGTGACAATTCCAGTCCATAGCATTTGCAACCATTAAAACACCAATAATAACACATTGTAGCACCAAAATAGACTGCATTTACAGTCAGTTTAAAACCATTATAACATCAATTCTAGTCCAGTACTCAACCTAGAACTCAGCAATTAATAATTCAACATATTGTATGTATTTACAAGTTATAACCATTATAACACCATTACAACACCAAAACAGATTGCATTTATAGTCTCAAATTAACAAAAGCAAGATAACAACTAAATAAAACCTTTACTAACCAAACAGAATTATTATAAAACCAATATTCCAGCAAATTGCATCTCCGACCAATTCCAACAACCAAATAAAATCATAACAAACCAATTCCCCAGCAAATAGGAAGTTGCATTTGCATTCCATCATCAATATCTATCCATTCAAACAATTACAAAACTAAAACACCAAGCTAAAAGTCTGAAACAATAGCATAATCCAAACTAAAACAGTAGCATAATCCAAGCTAAAATAATAGCTCCATACACAAGCTCATAACTTAGTGGGAGTGGGTAACAGGATCAGCCGCATCCAAAGGGATATCTAGACAAAAAAGAAAACAAAGCAAGATTAAAATTCATAAGTTGTTTTTAATTCATAAAATAATAGGACAATAAACACAGGAAAAATATATTTATACCATTTTCAACATTTCCAAGCTCTTCTAGCTGCTCTTCCACCATGTCTGATACGTCTTTCGGTTCCTGAATCCAATCTTGAGTACACACAAGGGCTTCTACCATTTTAGGAGTTAAAGAACTCCTAAATGGATTAAGAACTCCTCCTCCGGTACTAAATGCAGACTCAGAAGCCACAGTAGAAATAGGAATAGCTAAGACATCTCAGGCTAATTGGGAAAGGATAGGAAATCTAGGGCTGTTCACTTTCCACCACACTAAAATATCAAAATCTTCACTGTCATTCTCAACAACATCATTAAGGTACCTATCCATTTCTGATTTTTGATTCCCACCACCCGATTCAATCATGTGCATCTTATACAAAGACTTCATACGCTTTTTCCTTACTTGTGGCTCAGCTACATTACTCTCACTCATAACACTACTTGATTGGGCAGCATTAGCACTTGTAAGTAAAGGTTGATATACATGATACAATTCATAAAGAGCATCCTTCACTTTTTTTAGTACTGACAAACCTTTATCAACATCAGCATTATACAAGTTTTTAAGAACAAATTCCACATAATTTAATTTGTGCCTAGGATCAAGGACAACAGCAACAAAAATCAGCATATTTATGTTCTCAAAATTACCCCAATACTTGTCATATTTGTCTTTCATCCTCATTGTCATCACACCAAACTCAACATTATTATCATTTTGAGCTTCATTCAAAAGACAGCTCATTTCAATAAGTTCATCAAAGAAAATGTTGGATGTGACATACAAAGTGCCTGAAACCCATAATGTAAGTTCATAAAAGTGCTCTAAAAACTGACCTAAGCTTCTAACAATGGTCCAGTCATCCTCATTAGGTAAACCCTCTCCCCACTCAAGTTCAACCCTAAAATTGCTATCTTGCTCTTCAAATCTCTCAAAAGCTCTTTCAAACTTTTGAGCACTATCCAACATTAAATAGGTGAAGTTCCATCTAGTACAAACATCAAGACATAATAAACTATTGCTCTCTATATTTTCAACCTCAACACACTCTTTGAATTTTTGTAACCTAGATGGAGATTGCCTCACATATCTCACTATACTCCTAACACGAGCAATAGACTGATTCATTTCTTTCAACCCCTCAATTACAATTAAATTTACAATATGAGCTATGCATCTCATATGAATGTACTGTCCATTTAAAATGCAGCCCCCTCGATTCCCAAATTTTTTCCTCAAATATCCAATGGCAACATCATTTGCACTTGCATTATCAACTGTGACAGTAAATAATTTGTCTATCCCCCAACTATGTAAGCATTTCTCAATGAGCTTACCTATAGCCTCACCTTTATGACTTGAAATTGGACAAAAGTTTAAGATTTTTTTGTTCAATTTCCAATCATTATCAATATAGTGAGCTGTCAGACACAAATAATTAACTCTTTACAAAGATGTCCATGTGTCCGTAGTTATACAAATTCTTTTACATGAATTCCTCAAAACTTGTTTTAATTTCTGCTTCTCATCCAAATAAAGTTGATTAATATCCCTAGAAATGGTAGATCGTGAAGGAACACGAAACCTAGGGCATGCAATAGACATAAATTCCCTAAAACCTTCACTTTCTACAAACCTAAAAGGCAGTTCATCAATCACAACCATACTAGCTAGACTCTTTCTAATTGCCTCTTGATCAAATTTCCAAGTGGTGACATTTCCCTCCCCATCACCCTTACTTTGTAAAACTAGTTGGCATTGTGTACTATTAGTTTTACTAGTGTTAGAAGGATTTTTGCTACATGTTTTCATGTGATATAACAGTGATCCAGTACCATTTCTCTTTCCGTCACAACAAAAATCCTTATCACAATAGTTGCATTTACACTTTGGCAAACCCTCACTATTAATAAACTTAGTAAAATGAGGCCAAACTTCTGACCTGGATCTAATTGTTTTCCTTGTTGTCCCTCTTCCTCTTTTTAAACTCCCAGTTTTGACAAGTCGACTTGTATTTGCAACTTCAGGTACAGGTTGAGAACTTCCAGACTCATCCATATTGTTAGGCTTAGGGCTAGGAGAATTAAGAGAGTCTCCCATATTAGCGGACATCTGCAAAACATGATGAAAAAACAGATGTTAGAGACTTATAGTAATTCTAAAGGCATACAAAATATATATTAATAATTAAAAACTGTTTTCTTCAATGATTTTAATAATCTTGATTGGTTTTTTGGTCAAGAGATATGCTTAAAATATAGGATGCACATGTGCTAATGGGACATCATAATTCTATATTTCAACAATTAAGAAACACCATGCACCCAACTCTTGTAGTCTTGTTTTGTTTGATATTTTCTATGATCAACAGCACAATCTTATAGAATAACGTCACATGACTCATGAGCCCCATAAAAAAATTGAATCTGTGATTTCGTTTAATTAGTTTATGTAAATCTTTTTAAAAGTTGATATTTAATAAATTTAAAATTGAAATGTCATTAGCTTATTGCATTTGTAATTTAAAGATAATTTCTTTGTGTTCGTATTGATCATATTATATTGATCATGAATCTCTTTCTTAGATTACTTCAACAAAATCCCACTCAATGCAATGTATGGGTTGTTCATTTTCCTTCTTTGTCTACAGACTATAATTGGTAAATACATGATATCCTATTACCTAGTAAATTGACTCCATTGATCATTTTCCTTCGGGACATCCCATATTATCTTTTTTAGATATACATTTTTGCAAATTTGATATTCGAAACTCCTTATCTATATTTTTCTTCTAACGAGTGAAAACAAATAGTACAATGATGGAAAAGAAAAATGACATAGCATAAATGCATAGTGTAATGACATCACTTACCTTGCTTGAAACTGAAATTATTGCTTGAATGGTGAAGTCGTGGATCTAGAGACTGGAAGGAAGGACTCTGATATGAAAAGTGAAAACAAAGAAATGAGAAACAAAACCAAAAAATTAAGTTTGAAACTATTGGCAAAAGGCTTGAGCACTTACTACTTAGGACTGAGTGAAGGTAGTCGAAAGGAGAGGAGGAAGAGTGGCGGATCGTGGAAGAAGAGGCAGAGACTATCGGCTTGTGGGACAGTCGACGCCGACGGCACAGGGATGTGAGAGAGTGAGAGAGTGAGAGTTGATTGTCGAGACTGACGAAAAGGAAAGGCGAAGAGGGAGAGCCACTGGCGAAATGTCGAGAGGAGAGGCTGGGAAAAAAATTAGGGATTAGGTCTAGAGACAGAGAGGAAATTAGAGCTGCTTATTGGGCCGGGTTGACCCGACCCGGTTTGTAACCGGATCGGGTCAACCCGACCCAATAATCGAATCGGTACAGTACCGGTTCGGAACCGGACCAGCCCGATAACATACCGGGCTGGTCCGGTTCTTATAAAATAGAACCAGACCCGGTAAGGGCCCGGTCCATTTAAGGACCGGACACGATAAGGGCCCGGCCCAGAATCAGACCGGTTCAAATTAAAAAATAAAATAAAAATAAAAAGAAAGGGGAGGCCTCTGGCACTGTGCACTGCGCAGTGCCAGGCCTTCCCTGGCAGCAGTGGCAAGTCACACAGAGTGTGACTTGCCCATTTGATGGGCAACGGCCATTTGGCTGTTACCCATCAATCTTATTTTTTTTTATTTAAAAATTTTAATTTTTTTTATAAATACCTCTCTTCTATCTTCTATTTTTCTTTACATTTCTTCTACATTTTCTCTCAAATTTACTATCTACATTCATCTACTCTTATTCTCTTCACTCACATACTCTCTCAATATTCACTCAAACTCTCTCAAATTCACTTAAATTCCCTTATTTCAAATTTATAATATCATTATTTCCTTTCTAAATTTTATTTTTCTTTTTATTTTATAATTTTACAAAATTTACTTTTAATTTTCAAGTTTCAATTTCCAAATTCCAATATATTATATATATCCTACATCTATTTTCTTAATTTTTAACATATTTATTTTCAAAAAAATATAAAAATGTCAAATTTCTTTCGTCGTTCATGCTCTGTTTCTCGACCTTTTGGTTCCACTGAAATTCCTAATTTGGGTGACAAATCATTTAATGAAATCGAACCCGATATTCATCCCGAGGAGGAGGAGCTTCCTTTGGCACCATCGTTTGGTCATGGTCGTGGAGGAAGCCATGCTCAAACACAATCATCAGCTGCCACCACTATTGCTACATCATCAAGATGGAAGTTTAATCGAAAAAAAACAAGCCGGGTATGAGAGTATTTCGACATTGTAGCAAAAGAAGGTGAGACGAATAAATATTGTGCTATCTGTAAATTGTGCAAAGGCGTTTACTCTTATAACTCCGGTGGAGGTGGTGGCGGTTCAGGTACGTATAAAAGACATTTAATTTCTGCACATAAAATTAATCCTGATGCCGAAGAAAATGAAATTTTAGGAGGTAAACAATCTCAAATTAATACACATGATGGTGGAAAAAATTTAATTTTGATAATGTTCAAGCTAGACGTGGTTTAGTTAGATTTGTAGTTAGGACTGAACAACCATTCGCAATTTGTGAAAAAATAGGATATTTAGAATTTGTTTGTAAATATTTACAATCCGCATATAAATCTGTTTCTAGACAAACATTAAAAAAGGATTCCATGGATATGTTTAAAGAATATAGACAAGTTTTAATGGATAAACTTAGTAATATTTCATCTAGGATTAGTTTAACTAGTGATATGTGGACTAGTACTAATGGTATAAGTTATCTTGTTATAACTTGTAATTGGATAGATGAAGATTGGTCCATGCAAAAATGAATTTTATCTTTAGATGTAATAGAAGAAGCACATAATTCATATACTATTCATAAATATATTCCTAAAGTTTGTAAATTATATGGACCAGAAAATAATAGAGTTTTTGTTATTACTTTTGATAATGCTTCAAGTAATACTGCATCTATTCCTCATTTAATTAAAAGTTAAATCCTGTTATGCAAGGCATATTTTTTCATGCAAGATGTGCATGTCATATTATAAATTTATGTGTTAAAAGTGGTTTTAGTTCTAGTGGTACTGGTACTGGCATAAGTCCAATTGATAAAATTAAAATTTTAGCCAAATGGATTCGCACCCAAGTAATAGACGTGAATGGAAGCAAATTTGTATAACAAATAATATACCTGTTAAAGCATTTCCACTTCCTGTGGAAACAATATGGAATTCACTTCATCGTTTGCTTTCTTCTATTTTACCTTATAAAGAACTTGTTACTCCTTTTTATAACAATTATAAAAATAGCACGCATTTAGCACTTTTTGAAGAAGATTGGACTTTTATTGAATATTGTGTTGATTTATTATCTACTTTTAAAGATGCAACAGAAAGATTTTCAACTCAGTTTTATCCAACTACACCGTATTTTGTTCCTATTATCTACACAATGTTTGACAAATTTGTAAAATTTAGGAATCATGAAACTTTAAGTTCTTTTGTATATGATATGGAGGAAAAATTTTAAAAATATTGGGAAATAATTCCTCCTATTTATTGTGTTACAACTTTACTAGATCCTAGTCAAGGTGAGGTAATTATAGAAATTGTTTTTGATTGTTATAAAGAATTTCTTGGTCTTGATTCTATTGAGGATCAAAAGTCCTCAATTAACAATCTTTTTCGAGAATTGTTTAATGTTTATGAAACAGAAAGGGAGCAATTCAACTTTAATTGAGGAGAAGAAGATTCATACGAAGAAACCGAAAGTAGCCAAAAAGGAAAAGGAATTTTAAACGCGATTAAGGAAGCATCAAAGAAGAGAATGAAGCTAAAAGCAAAAGCGAGCGGATCGAGATCGGGATCAATAACTTGATGAAGTTCTAGCTTCAATGAGCTACGATTTTTCTTAAGTCAAGATTTTTCTGTAGATGAAAACTTTGATCTTTTCCATTGGTGGAAAGAAAACCAAAAACAATTTCCAGTTTTAGCTTCCATGGCCCGAGATATTTTTGCGGTGCAAGTTTCTTCTGTTGTTTCGAAATTCGCATTCTTGACGTGTGGAAGAATTATTGGAGACCATCGAACCATTCTTAATCCGGATTCATTGTGCATGTTAACATGCCTTAAAGATTGGTTTGATGTGGAATCGCGCAATGTCGAATTTAAAATAGCCAATGAATTCGCTGATAATAATTTAGAAGAGGAGGAAGAAATTTCCAAGGCAATTCGTATAAATTATGAAGAGTAGAGAATAATCTTTTTTTTGTAAATTGTATGTAAAATTGTAAATAAGTTTAGTCATAGTGAATATTTTTATGAACTACGGTCCTGTGGTTTTTACCCTTTTAACTTTTGAAGGGGTTTTCCACGTAAAAAATCTTTGGTCTCCTACTCTCTCCTTTTTCTCCTTTGTTGTTGTTGTTGTTGTTGTTGTTGTTGTTGTTGTTGTTGTTGTTGTTGTTATTATTATTATTATTATTATTATTATTATTATTATTACATACTAAATTAATTAATGTTATACTTATCTATGTTTAAAATAAATAAATATTTATAATACAAAATGAATTAATATTTTAAAAACATATTAAATAAATGAATAAATAAATAAATGAATAAATATTAAGTAAATGATATTTCAAATATAATAAATTATTTTAAATGCAAAATGAATATAATAAATGAATATAAATAAAGATATGCAAAATGATATTGCAAAATGAATATAAATAAAGATATGCAAAATGATATTGCAAAATGAATATAATAATAATGTTCATAATATCATTATTTGTATTTTGAATCAAATATCATTTTATCATAATAACTTTATTATAATATTATATTCATAATATAACTTTATAAAATTATAACAATAATTTTATTAGATATTTTATAGTAATTTATTTTTACATTATTGTTAAATTAAATAAATAAATTATAATATAACTTTATAATAAATTATTGTTAAATTAAACTATTAACATTATTTATTATAAAAATAAATTTATTAGATTAAATTATTAAAATATATTAATATATATTAAAATAAATTAATATAAATTTAAACAATAAAAATTTTAAAAGTATCAAGTAAAAATTTTAAAAGTATCAAATAAATAAAAAAAATCTAAACCAAAAAAAAAACTGGACCGAACTGGTTTAAACCGGTTTGGTCCGGTTTTGGAGTGAACAGGTCCAATGAACCGGGCCAGTTCACACCATTACAGCATATGAACCGGCCCGGTCCAGACCGGTTCTCTACCGGTTTTCACTTCACATGGGTCGAAACCGATGAAAATCGGTTCGGAATCGGCCCGGTCCGGCCCGTAACCACCTCTAGAGGAAATGTCGAGACTCGAGTGGAGCGGCTGGGAAATAAGGGATTAGCCGATTAGGTTTAAGGGAGGCAAGTGAGGGAACGACAACGTTTTACTTTGTGGCTTAGCATTATTGAAACGCAGCGTATTGAGTCTAGGAGGTTAGAATGTTTCGGTTAAATAAACGGTTAATCGATTAATTTTGCCTTTCGAACCGAATTAACCAATAACCGAAATTTCCAAAATATTATTTTCGTTAACCAACCGAAATTATTTCGGTGGCCGACCATTTAACCGAAATCAATTCGGTCGGTCGGTTAATTCCGTTAAAACCGATAAATGAACACCCCTAAATATTAATGCGAGTCTACATCATGCTTGGCTCGCATTGGCTCATGTGACTAAGGCCGAGGAGCAGGCAAAGAAACTACATAAGGAGTACAGCTCATATCGCGAGAAGTGTCACTCTTTGAAGAAAAAATTGGAGTAATCTGAAGCTAAGGGAAGGGAGTCCAAGCTTCTTGTGTTCGAGTTAAGGTCTGAGGTGGATAAGCTCAAGGCCGAATTAGCTCGAGCTGATGAAACAACACTAAGCATGGGACATTTATGAAGGTTTTTGGAGCTTATTCTTGGCTGCTAGAAATGGCGGTGATCAGGGTTGGAAAGTAAACTGGAAAACTGAACTGGACAAAAAAAAGGGTAAGAGTATTTAATTTAGGTGATTTGAATATATATATATATATATATATATGATGAATTTGATTATTGAATGAATATTGACATTGATTTATAATAAAAACCATATTAAAGCAAGAAAAAAAGGGAAAGGAAAAGAAGAGGAAAGAGACAGTGATCAGGGCTGGAAAGTAATCTGGAAAATTGAATTAGACTGAAAAAAGGGGTAAGAGTATTTAATTTAGGTGATTTGAATATATATATATATATATAGAAAAATTATCCTATACACTGTTAGTGGAGTTTTTTAACTCCACAAGTGGGGTTAGGATGATGGCATGTGTCCCATTTTATTTATTTTTTATTTTCTTAATATTTTTAAAGGACACATGTCATCATCTTAACCCTGCTTGTGGAGTTAAAAAACTCTACTGATAGTGGATAGGATAATAATCCATATATATATATATATATATATATATATATGATGAATTTGATTATTGAATGAAAATTGGCATTGATTTATAACAAAAACCATATTAAAGCAAGAAGAAAAAGGAAAGGAAAAGAAGAGGAAACAGATGGAGTTTTAAGGGTTGTTAGATTTTAGTATGAAAATGGCTAAGAAAGAATTAGCAGCTTTGTAAGTTTTTATAAATTCTTATAGATTTTATTTAATTTAATTTTAAGTATTTGAGCAATGTCTGAAAATTGTAGAAAATGCTAAAATGGAGAACGACAAAGTGTTGAATTGGAGGTGACCAAACTCAGGTGTGGAGTGAGGTCTAAGCCTTGGTAATAGGATAAGACATCTGTATATTTCGATATTGGAATTACATTGTGCGTGAGAAACTATGATTGTGTGATGATAGTGATGGATAAAGAATGACTTAGTGAATAAATAAATAATGATAAATTATGGTATGAAAATGAATTAATGAAAATGACTATGTGATGATAAAATTTCATTAAGAATTTTGTGGTAGTGTTATGGCTATTTTACATCTATTGTGATATAGTTTAGAAATGAGTAATTAACATGTGAAATATATAGGTATTTTAGTGGTACGATAGTGAAGAGTGGATTATTGGTATGGAGATGAATTTAAGTAGTTTTGGTTCTAAGATAGATGTTTTTTGTATGTGAATAAGCATAAGGAGGACATGTTTTTAAGACGTTATTGAACTTATTTGTAGTGAATGGGACAATGTAGAAGTTGAGTCATGGTGTGGAAACTTGAGGAAGACATTGGCTAAGCATTGAGGTAAGTGGATTAAGTAAAGCTTCGCTAGTATCATCTTGTAGGAGATGTTTAACTTTTATAAATAATTTACCTAGCTTTCAAATTTAAATGTTGCGATGCTATTGATCGAGCGATTAAGGTAAGATACAATGTATGATCAAACTATGAATCTGAATAATGCTTGTGCCGGGATTGAAATTGTGTTTTTTGATTTGTGTGTTGTGGTCGGCCAGGCTTGCCTATTGTGTGAAATAAAATGTTCAGAAGTTTAGTTATTGCATGAATCTTGTCTGTCTAGTCTGTTTAGGCTATGTGTACATGTGCATGGTTTGCACTAAAATCTCATTACGTAACCATGCAAAGTGCATAGAGGTACTCTATTGACGCATAAGTGAATTCACACATAGCATGTTTTGACTAGAACTATTTTATGTATAAGCATTGTAATACTTGACATTATGCTTTAACTTGAAAAGCATAGTTTTGAGACTAACTTTGTAACAAAGGGCTTTTATGCATATTTGGAAACACCAAAACCATTTTGATCTATGTTTTGAAAACCATGAGCCTAGTTGGCATAATGTTGTACCTTTGATTTTTGACAACGTATTCCATCTTGCTAAATTTAGTTTTGATCAGTAATTCGTTTGCTGAACTAAAGGATTTTGAATCAATACTCAGTAATCCGTTTTTTGAACTGAAGGATTTCGATCAGTACTCAGTTTTTCGTTTTGTATTTAATTTTGGGCAGATCCATTGACCTTCCGATCACTCAGAGCCTATTAAGCTTCGCTCTAGGTTTCATTACCCGTCTATTGAGCTTTGTTACAAAGTTAGTCTCAAAACTATGCTTTTCAAGCTAAAGCGTAATCGTATAGTGACAAGTGTAGTGAATTCTGTAATCGTATAGTGACAATTGTAGTGAATTCCATAATCGAATAGTGATAAGTGTAGTGAAATTTATGATTCTATAGCTATAAGTGTAGTGAAGTCCATAATCGAATAGTGATAAGTGTAGTGAACCTTCTGATTGAATAGTGATAAGTGTAGCGAATTTCGTGATCAAATATTGATAAGTGTAGTGGAAATTGTAATGAATAGTGTTAAGTTTAGTGAAACCTTAGTAAATGTGGCTATCAGGCATGTTTTATTCGAATTTATCAAGTGTATTGAATCATGTTTTATTGCATAACACTTAATTGTGCATTGGCATGGCATGATCGAGATTTCAAAGCTTTTGAATTCTCATGATACATGTTTTGGTGCAAAGGTTTATAAAAGCTTATTTTAGCTTTGTAACCAAACCTTATCGGATTTCAAAACGTGATTTTAGAAATATCTTTCTTTTAAATATGTTTTGACATTGAAAGTCTATAGGATAAGTGCTACACTGTGTGAGCACCTCTAAGGCTTGCAAGGCTAAGTGCTACACATTGTGAACCACCTTTAAAACCAGTGAAATTTCAAAACATATTTCTAATTGTTTTTAGAGATGTTGGCACTCCACAATGTTTACAGATCAATAAAGCCATTGAGACAAAAGGCATCTCATAATGACCTCATCGTTCTACCATATCTAAGTCGGACCTTAGTTGTAAACCTAGTGTATTAAGTGACTATTACTAGTCTAGCACAGCCGTGGACCTATCTCTTGTATCGGTAAAAACCTATGACAATAGGTATCACCTTGGTCACTAGAATTTTTATTGTGAGAATTGCACTTTTCCTAAAATCATATATGTACTCAACGTGTAATATAAGTAAATATAACAAAAAAAATATATACTTTTTAAATTTCAATTATAAGATTAAGGTTCATATTCATAAAAATGAAGTGTTCGAAAATAATGTAAAATGCACATTTATACAATATATATGTACGTTAAATGGATATGAAAAGAATGTAATTAAAGGTATATATAGTTACATATACGCATAAGCTAAATGAAATACACACTACGTGTATGCATGCAACGTACATGCATGCATGCATACATATGCACGCACATAGATACATGCGTACAATTAAATGAAATATATATAAATATATATGATCAAATAAAATAAAAATAATATAATAGATATATGTATATGTATATATAACTTACATGGGTAAACATATATCTATATATTTTGGAATATACATATAAATATAAAATATATTTGAAAGAACAAGGAATTTAAATAAGAACATTATGGATAAATAAATGTACACAAAGTATATGATGTGTGTGTGTATATACATGCGTGTATGCATTTAAATAAAAATTAAGATAAATTATATGTATACTCTAGGAATTTAAAATAATATATATATCTATTGTATCTTAATTTTTACTTAAAAAGTAATTATAAAAAAATTGTGAATATTTGTTTTAATTGTGAAAAAATAATAAATATTTATAAAAAATTGTGAATATTTGTTTTAATTATTTTCATTTTTTTTAAAACTTTTCATTGTTTCTTCATTCTTTTTATAGTAACTTTATTTTTTTCATATATTTAATATTTTAACATTAAAAAAAATTAAAAAAATTTAAAAATAAATATTTTTATTTCAATTAAAAAATATCACGTATGAAATTGAAAAAAAACAAAATAGTATAAAAGTTGTAAAAAAAAATTATAAAAGTTATAATTACCAAACCAACTGAAAAAACAAAAGACACGTGGAATATGCTTTTTATTATAAGTTATAGATACCACATCTTTTTCGCGCCTAATCAATTTTCAATTTTTTTCTGTCAGAAAACACTCGGATTTTCAGAGGGAGAGCTATCGAGAGCGATTGAAGTGAAATTTCAAGGGTTTCGTTGGTGGATTTGATATTCGATCTCTGAAGATGGAGAAATTAGGGTTTCCAAGCTTGAAAAGCTTGGATTCCAGCTCTGGAGCCGCTAAACCCTTCTCACTCTCTTCGCGTCCATCTCCCGATTCAATTTCTTTCGGAAGCTTCGCGAATTTGAAACTAACTGCAGGTTTTGATCTAGAAAATTTTCCATAATTATGTTATTTTTAAGAGAACTTGAACTGTTTTGATGATTCTTGGGGTAATTTGTTTGCCTACAGAGAAACTTGTCAAAGAGAAAGCTTCTGTGAAGACTGATCTGGAAATAGCGGTACTCTCTCTCTTCATCTCTGCCGATGTTCTTTGAGCTCCATGAATGAACATGCAGATCCAATAATTGATTTATTTTTTATAGTTACTGTTCTTGCTTTGTTATTTCCTTAATCCTATGAGTATTAGGGTTTAGTCTCACAATCATTTTCTGTCATTTAATGGCTATTTGACAAATGATTTTAGCATATGTAGAATTCTAAGCTGAAGAAATCAATGGAACATATCCGTGTACTAGAGGAAAAGTTGCAGAATGCTTTCAACGAGAATTCTAAACTCAAAGTAAAGCAAAATGAAGATGATAAGCACTGGAAAGGTCTGGAGTCTAAATTCTCTTCAACTAAGACTCTTTGTGATCAACTCACTGAAACATTACAGCATTTAGCTAGTCATGTTCAGAATGGTAGGTGTTTTATACATATGTAATGTCTCAGAAATTTCGTTGTTTTTATGATATTTTTGTAATATTTTTACAATTTTATATTTTCTTAAATAGCTGAGAAAGATAAGGAGTTTTTTTGAAAGCAAAGAGTCCGAAAACTCAAAAGCGATAGACTCGCTGTATGAGCATGTGAATGGCCTTTCTTTGAAGTTAAGTTCTGCTGAGGAAACAATCAGAAGACGTGAGTTACTTGTATTTTCTTCTGTTTCATCGGTGATGATTGTTTAATTTGTCTGTTTCTTTATAAGAACAAGAGGGAAGTACATTGCTTCTTGGATTTATCATTCAAGGATGTGTTGGACATTTTTGTATTTTCAATGCAGATGGAAAGGAAATAGAAGAGCTCAAACTTGAGAAAGAGGAAAACGATAGGTTTTACAAGGATGAACAGCGCAAAATGGCAAACCTCATTGAGGAAAAAGGTGACCTTATTGCTTTTCTATCTGTACAGAGGCTTTCGTATTTACATTGAAGACTAATTAGTGGTTGCATTCGTTAGTAGATAATTTGCGTGAATACATAGATTGATGTCGTACTAGATCAATGCTTTAGAAGATGTTTGAAGTTTTTGCATGAATATATAACATGCATGCTTCATATTTCATTCTTTTGCAAAATTAGACGTATATATTATTTTTATCAATCTAGGAACAGATAATACGCTCAAAATTAAGATAGAAAAGGATAATAAGTGGTAATCTTATTTATTATGTAGTTATGCTGTAATTATCATTCAGTAAGGGCCTTTGTGAAATTGAGCCTAGTATTTATCAATTGAGTCCTTATAATGATCCCGATTTGTTGAATAAGTTTTTTTTTACCACTTACGATCCTGAACAAAAGGATTGTTCAATAAGTTTTTTACCACTTCAATTCAAGGATGCTTAACTTTCACCGAACTCCCATATTGAAAAAAAAAAGGCATTTCAATTTAAGTCTATCAATTTCTGGCATATATCCTAGAATAGGGTACCTCTTTACTGAAAAAGATGAAGTGCCATCCATCTTGAAAGGTACAGACATAAATATTCTTTGTTCGGAAATGAAACATCCTTAACTTACAAGGAATAGAGTGAGCTTGTGTGACATGTTGTAGCCCAAGAAAACATTATTAGAATCATATTGTTGGTTGATTTTGAGGAGGTTTAACTTTTAGTCATCAGATTCTTGTGTTTGCTTCCTAAAAGCATCTTTATGGAATCTTTGGCATGCAGATGCTCTGATACAGAAATTTGAAGCAATTGTGGCAGCAAATAAACAGGCTGCAGAGAGCTTGAACTCTAAAATGGGAGATGTTCAGCTTGAGTTAAAATCAAAAGAAGATGAGATAAAATGTTTGCTAACCACTCAGGAGAACTTGGAGAAAGAGAAAAGCAACCTTCTGTTGAGCAATGAAGAATTTTCTAAAAAACTATCAATATCTCACCAGGAGATTAAATATCTTGAAGGCTTTGTTACTGTGTTGACCGTGCAGTTGGTTGAATTGGATAAACAAAATCTAACTTACAATGAAAAGTTTGATGAACTAAATTCTCTTTATGACACCTGCTTTAAGTTAGTCCAACAGGAAAGAGATCTTGCTGCTAAGCATGCTCAAAAGAAGTATGAACAACTCCATAATGACTTCTTGTGCATAACATCAGACAGGGATGCATTAAAGTTGGTTAACCAGGAGTTAAACAGTAAGATAGTTGAACTTCGGAAAGCCAAGGAGTCTGTTATGGCCTTGCTTTCAAAAGAATGCCGTTTAGCAGGAGAAAGAATCCAGAAGATGGAGTCAGAAGCAGAAAGTCTGGTCTCAAAGAAGATTGAAGCAGAAAAGTTATTTTCAAAATTGGAGGAAAAGATTGACATGCTGTCTGAAAGTTTGAGATCATCTAAGAATAAAATGGTCTGAATATTATGTCACAAATTGAAAGGAAAAATTGAGAGGAAAAACGTGATTTCATTCCTTGATTCAATAGAATATATATAAGGATAAAAACAGTGGAAAGTGTTGATTTTCCACATCTTACTCCCCTAATTTTGGGTTTACTAAAAGAATAAACAAATCTCCTAGATTTCGGTGATCACACATAAAAACAAAACTATACAAAATTGTAGTGATCTGTTTTCCATATATGGAAGATACCGAGATCAGTTTCCATATATAGAAGATACTGAATATTGTTAGCCTTATTTTTGTCACTCCCTCTCAAGTTGGTTAATAGACGTTGTCCATTCCTAGCTTGAAAACTAATGTTTGGAACAAAGAATTGCTAAGCACTTTTGTAAATACATCAGCTAGTTGAGAATTGGATGGAACATAGGGTGTGCAAATAAGACCACTATCAGGCTTCTCTTTAATAAAATGTCTATCCGCTTCGATGTGTTTAGTTCGATCATGTTGTATAGGGTTGTGAGCAATACTAATTGCGGACTTGTTGTCACAATAGAGCCTCATAGGTCCTTCCCACTTAACTTTTAAGTCTTCTAGGATGATTTTCAGCCATAGCAACTCGCATACTCCCTGTGCCATTGCTCGAAACTCAGATACTGCACTTGATCTAGTTACCATGTTCTGCTTCTTGCTCCTCCAAGTGACAAGGTTTCCTCCAACAAATGTACAATATCCAGTGGTAGATCTGTCAACTATGGAGCTAGCATAGTCTGCATCAGTGTAGGCTTCAAGTTTAAGTCTGTCACTCTTTCTAAATAGAATTCCCTTTCCTAGAGACCCCTTTAGATGGTGCAAGATCCTGTAGGCAGCCTGAAGGTGCACTTCTTTAGGGTTATGCATAAATTCACTCACCACACTTACTGCGTAGGCTATATCAGGCCTTATGTGTGATAGGTAGATGAGTTTGTCAACCAATCTTTGATACATTTCCTTGTCAATAGCCATGTCTTCAGCCTCGCCAAGTTTGTGATTAGGGTCGATTGGTGTACTAGATGGTTTGCACGCCAACTTCCTTGTGTCCTTCAAAAGATCAGTGATGTACTTCTATCGTGACATGAAAATCCCTTGCCTTGAACGTGCTACCTCAATGCCCAAGAAGTATTTCAAGTTCCCTAGTTCTTTTATGTCAAACTCTTTTGCTAGAAGCTGCCTTAGTTTCTGTCTCTCTTCTTGATCATTTCCTGTCACTATAATGTCATCAACATACACAATGAGTGCAATAACTCCCTCTGAGCTCGAGTGTTTGATGAATAGTGTATGATTCCCTTGATTCTGTTTGTATCCCATGCCTACCATTGCTCTTGTAAACCTTCCAAACCAAGCTCTAGCTGATTGTTTTAAACCATACAGTGCTTTTTTTAATTTGCACACCTTGTTAGGGGCCATATTCTTGTCATAACCAAGCGGAACCTCCATATATATTTCTTCTTCTAAGTCACCATGTAGGAAGGCATTTTTTACATCAAATTGATGTAAAGGCCAATCCTAATTGACAGCAAGAGATAGCAAAATTCTCATAGTATTCATCTTTGCAACAGGAGCAAATGTCTCTTGATAATCTATCCCGTTTGTTTGTGTATATCCTTTGGCTACCAATCTTGCTTTATACCTTTCTAGAGTGCCATCTGCTTTGTACTTCACAGTGAATACCCATTTGCATCCAATTGGTCTTCTTCCTCTTGGCAAATCCACTATCTCCCAAGTGTTGTTCTTCTCCAAGGTCTGCATTTCCACATTCATAGCATTTTTCCAATTGTCACAGGTTAAAGCCTTAGATACTGTTTTGGGGATAGATACTGTGTTGAGGTTAGTGAGGAAGGCTTTATGACTTGGGGAACATTTTTGAAAAGACACAAAATGTGATATAGGATACTGTGGATGTTTTGTACATTCTCTTGTTCCCTTTCTAAGTGCAATGGGTAAATCAATATTGGATGCAAAATCAGTGGAAGAAATAGAAGGATTAAGCCATGTTACCTCATTTCTAGAATTAGAGTTTGATGTATGGACTTTGTCGTAACGTGTCAAGTCCGTGAACCTAACCGCTAGACTTTAAAATCAAGGGAGTCGCCACCAACCATTCAAACATAAGGTGTGATTGGTCACCTATTCTTGTCTAAAGATAAGGCTTGGTCTACGTTCAAAGATTCTAAGGTTCGGGAGTACGGTTACGTGTGGGGAAGGATTAGCACCTCCACAACGCCCATCTTAAGATGGTACCAAATAGTTTATAGTTATCTTAATTTTGCCTATATGTTTGTTTTAATTTCGATATGATTAAATATTGAAAAATCTTCTAAGTCTCCTCCATCAAGTTGGTTGGACAACTTAAAAGTTCTTCTCACCTCAAGAGTATTCAAGTAGGACCAATCGCCTTTCTTGAAGAGGCTCCGTCGTCAGATGATTTAAATCTATTATGAAATACCTATTTTTAACTCCTATCCCAATTTATATAAAAATTATTAATTGTTTTTTTTTAATCTTATAATTATTTTTTTATTTTACTTTTTATAACTTAAATAAATATGAATTATTTAATATTGAAAATTTCCTCTAGACCTTCCATCAAGCTGGTCAGACCTTGGAAGAAATCTCCTCACCTAAGAATTTTAAGAAAACTACTCAAGCGCAATTCCCTTTTAAATTCCATCATCGGATTAATCCACATTTATCCAAGTTATTATTTAATTTTCTAATATTTATCTTATTTTTATTCTATTAATTAATTTAATTTGAATTTATTAATTTTAATTTTATTTTAATTTTGATGATGAATTATTAAATATTGAAAAATCCCTTAAATCTTCCATCAAGCTGGTGAGACTTAAGAGGACTCCCCTCACCTCAAGATATCTAAAAGTACTACTCAAGTGCAGTCCTTTTAGAATTCCATCGTCGGAATAACTCATCCTCTATTTTATTAAATTTTTTTATGCTTTTACTTATTTAATTTTTATTTTTATCTTATAAGTTTTAAATTAATTATTGTCCAAAATTTATTTCATAAACACTAATCCTAATATACCATACTCAATCACACAATTTCTTTAAGTCACATTATAAAAACTATACACACAAAATATATCATGCAATCATATCAAATTAGTCAAACATTGTCATACAATAATTTTATAAAGAAATCAATTTAACTCTTGTCATGCAAACCTAAAAAATCACGCCACTTTGATCATATCAATTTTAAAGGTTCTTTATCAATCATCATGTCAAGTCATCTAAATTCTTTTTATTAATTTTCATGCAAAGCAAATTATATGGTAGTAAATTATTAGCACACAATTTATATTAATTAATCATTAAATTATATGATCAGGTCAATCACATGTCAGTCTCATAGCAAAACAATCAATAAATTTTTATAAAACCTGGTAAGCAGAATTAACTCCTCTGTTAGCAACGTACTCGAGCAGTAGCAGCAATGACGTGCGTTGATGAGTCTCCGAGCAGTAGCAAGTTAGCAAGAAACGGGACTGGACAGACTTGTATGATGAGCCGCCAATTAGCAAAACAAAGGTAGCAGGCGAAGGGTGGCAAACTCATACAGCAAGCAGTAGCAATGGCAACTTTGACACGGGGAAAGAAGGCGCACCGATCGAGTAACAGGGGCGGTAACTACTGTCGTTAGTGCAGTGCGGGATGGAACCGAGACCAGCAGGGGCAGTGACTAGAACAGAGGCGCAGTGATGGTGTCACGAGCTGGTGCCAGCAGAACAGCAGAAGCAGGTGATGGCAATATCGGGGTAGCTGTAGGCGTCGTGGTTCGGTGTAGTACGATGGTGGGAGGCTAGCGTAGCAGATCAGCTTGGCTGCAATAGATGATGATGGATGCGGGACGCGAGGTAAGGTAGGCGGTGTAAGGCGTTGGTAGTAAGAGATGGCAAAAGCAATGGAAGTTAAGATCTTTAATTGTGAATTTCATTCCCCCCTTAAATCATAAGCATTAATCCCTTTTTATAGCCACAAATTTGTTAGAGTCCTAATACAACTATACTTATTCTAATAATTATCTCTTATTTTTAATACTTTATTTATCTAATTCTTATATTAGTTCTAATCTAACTCTACCAAATTTAATATTAATCTAACTAATTATCCTAAAAAAAAAATTATCCTAATCCTAAAATTAATTTTATTTTTATTTTTTATTTTATTTATTAATTCTTCCTAAATCCTAATTTTAGTGTTAATTCTAATCTTAAAAATACTAACTTAATTTTAACCTAATTCTAAATTGTTAAATTAAATTAAAATAAAATGTCATCCAACCTAATTAATTATTTTTACAAATTAAGACTCCGGATAAAATAGGGTGTCTATAGCTGCTTCTCTTTGTGCATTTGCTATGAAACAGTAATTACATAAAGACATAGACACCTATTTTGTCTGACTTCATTTTTTTTTTCAAAAAGCTCCCTCTAAACAGAAAGGCAGTCAAACTTTAAAAATCTTGTCTAAGAGCTCCTCCTAAACAGGCAGGCAGTCAAACTTTAAAAATCTTGTCTAAAAGCTCCTCCTAAATAGGCAGGCAGTCAAACTTTAAAAATCTTGTCTAAAAGCTCCTCCTAAACGGGCAGGCAGTCAAACTTTAAAATCTTGTCCAAAAGATTTGGAGGAATCATGCCCGAAGGTCTTATAGATTGTACTCAAGGAACCTTGTCTGTAATTTTTTTCTTTTTCTCATGCAATGCATCATGTATGCAACTATGCATGCATTCTATCCTATCTATGTATTTTATTCTATCTATGCTATGCCATTCATGCAATGTTACTCACACAATCTGTTCTGTTCATGCAGTGTTTTCTTTGAAAAGTATTTCAACTTCAATTGTGGCAATAACAAGGTTTTTCTTTATCAGTCCATCTCATGCATTCTTCTCTTTTCTTTTGTCATCCTGTCCTTATATCTCCTATTTCTTTCCTCATTTTCCTTCTTCCATTTTTCTCTCCCAATGAAGCTCTTATCTTCGTGCCCTCTTTATCTTATTTTATCCCTTGTCTCTTCTTCTTTACTATCCTTCCTATCTGGTCATTCATTTGCTCATTAAAATCTTCATTCACTCTTCTTTATTCATTGGTTTTTCTTGATTTCCAATTTTCATTCATTCACAAGTTTCCTTTTCTTTCATTTTCCTAAATAATATAGGAGTCTTTCACATATTTTGCCCAGCAAACATTTATTATCATTCCAATTTCAAAATCAATGCAATACAATTTCTCAATCCCTCAAGGTAAAGAAATAACGGGTGAAAATGAAAGGAATGGTGTTATTCAATAACTGAAAATATTACAAAAGGTAGCCAAATTCGAAGGCAAAGCAAGGTTGACAGAAAAATAGGAATTCTAGGATTATTTAACCAGGCTTTGGGCGAATAACAAAAATTCAAATAACTCTGATCAATTAATACAAAATTCTCATCCGAAAATCTCATTCTCTTCAAGTCATCTGACCATGTAAAGTCCTATCAAATCATATTAGTGCTTTTGTATCATGACCCTTCAATGCCTTTTCTCCTTATACTTAAGTCGCCTTTTCAGGTTTTCAACTTAGATATGCCTCTTTGATTCAAATCGCCCTTTACAGGTTTTCAGTTCGAATTCACCCCCGATTGACTCAAACTGCCCTTTTGGGTTTTCAATTTGAATCCTCCTTTTTCTTTATCTCTTTTTTTTGTTTTGTTTTTTTTTCTTTTTTTCTTTTTTTTAGGCATAATACTTCTTCACAGCATCTGAATTTATTGGTTTTGGCAAATCATCTCCATCCATATCTGCCAAAAGTAATGCCCCACCAGAGAATGCCCTTTTCACAACATAAGGACCTTCCCAATTTGGGGCCCATTTTCCCCTATTGTCTAGTTGATTTGGCAGAATCTTCTTCAGGACTAATTCTCCTTCTCTGAATTTTCTTGGTCGAACCTTTTTATCATGCGCTTTCATCATTCTCCTTTAATACAGTTGGCCATGACACAGTGCTGCCATTCTTTTTTCCTCAATGAAATTGAGTTGCTCGTAATGATCTTTCACCCAATCAGCCTCTTCTAACTTTGTTTCCATCAGGACCCTTAAGGATGGAATTTCAACTTCAACAGGCAGTACAGCTTCCATCCCATACACTAGTGAAAATGGTGTTGCCTCAGTAGAAGTACGAACAGATGTTCTATAAGCATGTAAGGCAAATAACAACTTCTCATGCCAATCTCTATATATCTCAACCATTTTTTCCACTATCCTCTTGATGTTTTTATTTGCTGCCTCTACTGCCCCATTCATCTTTAGACAATATAGCGCTGAATTACGATGCTTGATCTTGAATTGAGTACACACGTCTTCCATCATCTTGTTGTTCAAGTTTCGAGCATTATCAGAGATAATTCTTTTTGGAAGCCCGTATCGACAAATTATCTCCCTCTTGATAAACTTGCAAACCACTGCTCGTGTTACAGTTGCATAAGAAGCAGCTTCAACCCATTTGGTAAAGTAATCAATCATCACAAAAATGAACCTATGCCCATTCGAAGCCTTTGGAGTAATTGATCCGATCACATCCATGCCCCACATTGAAAAAGGCCATGGAGGTGCTAACATATTTAGAGCATTTGGAGGTGCATGAATTTTATCAGCATAAATCTGGCACTTGTGGCATTTTCGAGCATAGTTAATACAATCTCTCTCCATAGTCAGCCAGTAGTAACTTGCTCTCATGATTTGTCGGGCCATCATGTGACCATTAGCATGAGCTCCACAAACTCCATCATACGCTTCTTCAAGAATTTTAGTAGCTTCAGTTGAATTCACGCACCTTAACAGTACTTGATCTCGACTTTTCTTGTACAAAATTTCTCCATCTAAGAAGAATCCCATGGCCAATCTTCTTATAGTTCTTTTGTCATTTCCAGTAGTATGCTCTGGATACTGCTGATTTTTTATGTATTGTAGAATATCATGATACCAAGGCTTTCCATCTACTTCCTCTTCAACACTCAAGCAGTGTGCTGGGGAACTCTTCACTTCCATCTTAATTGGTTGGATCTTTGCATTTGCATCCAACTTGAACATTGCTGCTAGGGTGGCTAAAGCATCAGCTATCTGATTTTCTTCTCGTGGCAAATGTTCGAATTGGATATTTTCAAAATAATCAATCAACTCAGCAATATACTTTTGGTACTGGATTAATTTTGGATCTCTGGTTTCCTATTCTCATTTTAATTGATAAATTATCAGAGCTGAATCACCATACACCTTAAGTATCTTGATTTTTCTTTCTACGACTACCTGCAGACCCATGACACATGCCTCATACTCAGCTACATTGTTCGTGCAATTAAAATCCAAACTAGTGATAATTGGATAATAACTACCTTCAGGAGATATAAGAATCACTCCTACCCCGTGCCCCAGAGCATTCGACGCCTCGCCAAAACACATCTTCCATGGTCTTTTCTCACATTTTTCTTCTACAAACATCAAATCTTCATCTGGGAACTCCAGCTTCGTCGGTTCATAACCATTCGTACTGCTATCAGCAATAAATTTTGCAATTGCATTTCCTTTGACTGCTTTTGGGGCCATATATGTGATATCATATTCGGAAAGCATTACTTGCCACTTTGCGATCCTTCCAGACAATGCAGGTTTTTCAAAGATATACCTGAGAGGATCCAATTTTGCGATCAACCATGTGGTATGATACAACATGTATTGTCTGAGTCTGTGAGTCGTCCAAGCCACCGCGTAACACATTTTTTCTAACTCAGTATATTTGGACTCATAATCTATGAATTTTTTACTCAGATAGTAAATTGCATGTTCTTTCTTCCTAGATTCATCCTTTTGCCCCAACACACATCCCATTGACTTCTTGTAGACTATCAAATACAAAATCAAAGGTCTTCCGGTTACTGGTGGTATAAACACAAGAGGGTTTGACAAATACTCTTTGATTTTGTTGAAGGCTTCCTG
This sequence comes from Heritiera littoralis, assembly GCA_031772115.1. Classification (NCBI taxonomy): domain Eukaryota; kingdom Viridiplantae; phylum Streptophyta; class Magnoliopsida; order Malvales; family Malvaceae; genus Heritiera; species Heritiera littoralis. The sequence continues at coordinate 7,015,849 of JAPDPK010000023.1, forward strand.
GCATTCTTCATTCCATTCCCCGGGATCTTTCTTATGAAGCAACTTGAATATTGGATCGCATTTGAGGGTGAGTTTAGAAATGAAACGAGAGATATAGTTTAATCTACCCAAAAATCCTCTCACTTCTTTTTGGGTGTGTGGAGGAGTCGGGTCTTGAATAGCTTGTATCTTATCTGGATCCACTTCTATCCCTTTTTCGCTAACCAAAAGCCCAATAGCTTTCCAGATTTAACCCCGAATGTACATTTAGTCGGATTCAACTTCAATTGATGCTTCCTTAATCTATCAAATAGTTTTATGAGATTAGTGACATGATTCTCCCCTTTACACGATTTTGAAATCATTATCATCCACATAGACTTCTATCTCTTTATGCATCATATCATGAAAAAGAGTTACCATTGCTCTTTGGTATGTAGCTCCAGCATTTTTTAGTCCAAAAGGCATAACCTTGTAACAAAAAGTTTCCCACATTGTCACAAATGTGGTTTTTTCCATGTCTTCGCGAGCCATTTTTATTTGATTATAGCCCGAAAATCCATCCATGAATGAAAATGTGGAGTATTTGGCAGTATTGTCCACAAGTGTATCAATGTGGGGTAGAGGAAAATTATCCTTAGGACTAGCTTTGTTCAAGTCTCTATAGTCCACACACATTTGCACTTTCCCCCTTTTTTTTAGAACTGGAATTATATTGGCTACCCATTCAGGATACTTGGCCACTTTGAAGAAACCAGCATCAAATTGCTTCTTCACTTCATCTCTAATATTCAATAACATGTCAGGTTTCATGCGCCTTAGCTTCTGCAGCACAAGCTTACACTCGGGCTTTAATGGAAACTTGTGCTCTACAATTCTGGTATCAAGTAGAGGTGGTTACGGGCCGGACCGGGCTGGTTTTCACCGGTTCCGGCCCTAACCATAAGAGAACCGGTCCGAATATTATGAGAGGCGAACCGGCCCGGTTTGTTGGACCGGTTCGCCTCAAAACCGAACCGAACCGGTTTAAACCGGTTCGGTCCATTTTTTTTTCTTTTTAAAATTTTTATTTTTAAAAAAATTATATTAATTTATTTTAATATATATTAATATATTTTAATAATTTAATGTAGTAAATTTATTTTTATAATAAATAATGTTAATAGTTTAATTTAACAATAATTTATTATAAGTTATATTATAATTTATTTAATTAATGTAACAATAATGTAAAAACAAACTATTATAAAATTATCTAATAAAATTATTGTTATAATTAATTAAAGTTATATTATGAATATAATATTATGATAAAATGATATTTGATTCAAAATACAAATAATGATATTATGAATATTATTATTATATTCATTTTGCATATCTTTATTTATATTCATTTTGCATTTAAAATAATTTATTATATTTGAAATATCATTTACTTAATATTTATTCATTTATTTAATATGTTTTTAAAATATTAATTCATTTTGTATTTTAAATATTTATTTATTTTAAACATATATAAGTATAACATTAATTAATTTGGTATGTAATAATAATAATAATAATCATAACAACAACAACAAAGGAGAAAAAGGAGAGAGTAGGAGACCAAATATTTTTTACGTGGAAAACCCCTTCAAAAGTTAGAAGGGTAAAAACCACGGGACCGTAGTCCATAAAAATATTCACTATGACTAAACTTATTTACAATTTTACATACAATTTACAAAAAAAAATTATTCTCTATTCTTCATAATTTATACGGATTGTCTTGGAAATTTCTTCCTCCTCTTTTGAATTATTATCAGCAAATTCATTGGCCATTCCAAGTTCGACATTGCGCGATTCCGCATCAAACCAATCTTTAAGGCATGTTAACATGCACAATGAATCCGGATTAAGAGTGGTTCGATGGTCTCCAATAATTCTTCCACACGTCGAGAATGCGGATTCCGAAGCAACAGAAGAAACTTGCACCGCAAAAACATCTCGGGCCATGGAAGCTAAAATTGGAAATTGTTTTTGGTTTTCTTTCCACCATTGGAGAAGATCAAAGTTATCATCTACAGAAAAATTGTTAGCTTTAAATTGCAATATATATTTTGAAATGACAAAAACTTAAGTAAGCTTTAATGTCTTAATTCACATTGTAAATTTGCTCATCACACATGATTTTCTCAATTCATTTTCAAGTGATCATATCAAACTTAAGACCATGATTTAATTACATACTCTTATTGGTCTTAATACTTTGTAATGTCTTGAATATTTTAGAAAATCACTTGATGAATGTTTGGACAATATTTTCATTTGAGAAAGTCAAGAAAAACTCCCTTAAAACTTATAAATGGTTTGGGTTGAATTAGGATCAAAGGTCATATCATTTCTAACCCAAAAGTGCAGGAAAAATGCCCTCTGGAAGAAAAGGATCGATCCCCACTGTAGCAGGATCGATCCCCTTTTGGCAGAAAGTCTTCCCAAGGTCCCTGAAGCCCAGAATTAAGATTCTGGACAAAAGGGATCGATCCCCACTGTAGCAGGATCGATCCCTTTGCACCAGAAAGCCCCCAACGGCTCTTTTCTGTGAGACACAACGGCTACTTTCTGTTTTGGCTCCAACCAACGTCCACAAACCATCCAAGGGACTATAAATAGAGGCTTAGAAGCTAAAGGAAGGGAGAGGAACAACCAAGCAACATCTTTCATCATTTTTATTCATCTTCCTCAAGCCTCAACATCAATTCAAGAGATAAAGAGTCTTCATCTTCTATCACTCATCTCTTTCTTGTATTGCTTAGCACAAACTTTGTATAGGCTTTTCATTGTGCTCAATTTCTGTAATCATTTGCCTACTTAGAGGTCTTCCTTGATTACACAACTTGTTATCCAATTCAATCCTTGTAAAAAGGGGAGGTTTCTCTTTAGCCTTAGAAAAAGAGGGAGGTTTCTCTTTAGCCTTAGAAAAAGAGGGAGAAGAGGTTTCTCTTGAGCCTAGAAAAAGAGGGAGGTTACTCTTGAGCCTTGAAAAGAGGGATTGTAATCACAAATTCAAGATAGTGGATTTGGAGAAAATCCTTGGGAGCGTCTCAAGGTAGAGGACGTAGGCAAGGTTGCCGAACCTCTATAAATCGATTGTGTAAATCTCTCTTTCCTTACTCTCTTTAATTACTTGCAATTATATTGTGTTTATTGCATTGAACTTGGATTGCATGCTTGCCTAGCCTAGAGAACTTAGAAATTATTAATATAAGCTAGAGAATTTAGAAGAATCGCAAAACGAGCTTATAGTTAGTTAAAAACCGATTCACCCCCCTCTCGGTATTGCCTATAAGAGCCAACAATTGGTATCAGAGCTTGGGCTCGAGATTGAATTAGATTAACCTCTATCGAGCAAAACGATCTTAAATGGCTCACTTGAATGTAGGCACACCCCTAGGAGAAGAGGGACAATCGTTAGTTAGACCTCCACTCTTCAATGGAGAAAATTACTCTTATTGGAAAACAAGAATGATGTTATTTGTACAATCCAATGACTATGAAGTGTGGAGAATTATAGTGAATGGTCCTAGAATTCCCATGAAGAAAGTAGATGGAAAAGATGTCCCTAAGCTAGAGGATGAGTGGGACACAAATGACATGAGAGTGGCACAATTGAATGCCAAGGCTATGCACACTCTCTTTTGTGCATTAGGTCCCAATGAATATAATAGAGTGTCCCTATGTGAAAATGCTAAGCAAATATGGGACAAATTAGCCATCACACATGAGGGGACCAATCAAGTTAGAGAAACCAAAGTAGGAATGCTCACACATGATTATGAGCTATTTAGGATGAAAGAAAATGAGTCCATTAGCGAAATGTTCACTAGATTTAATGATATAATTAATGGACTTAAGGCATTAGGCAAGAGCTATTCCAATGTAGAAATGGTCAAGAAAATCTTGAATAGCTTGCCAAAATCTTGGGAGGCAAAGGTGACTGCTATAGAAGAATCTAAGGATCCTAACACCTTGTCCCTAGATGAACTTATGGGCTCCCTACTTACATATGAAATGAAAATGAAAAGAAATGAAGTGCCTTCAAAGAAAGTAGGGGTAGCACTTAAGTCCTCCACTCATGAGGTCATTGAAGATGATAGTGATGAGAGTGGAAATGAGGAAGAAAAAGAAATGGCAATGTTTGCCAAAAGATTTAATAGATTTATGAGAATGAAAGAAAGAGAGAGTAATAGGAGACTTCAAAGGGGAGAGTCAAGTAGAAGAGAAAAGGACCCCTTAGTATGTTATGAGTGCAATGAACCGGGCCATACTAAGTTAGATTGCCCCTTACTTAGGAAGGAAAAGGATAGGAAGCCTAGGAAGAAAGCATTTGTGGCTGCATGGAGCGATAGTGATAGCTCCGATGATGAAAATGTAAATGAAGAGGTAGCCTACTCATGCTTTATGGCCATTAGTGATGATGAGGCTAGTTGTAGTTCTAGTGAAGATAATGATTATACATTTAGTGAACTACAAAATGCCTTTAATGATTTAGCAAATGAATTTCAATGCATGAATTCTAAATATAAGAAAATCATTGCTAAATTAAAAATAGAAAATGAAGCCTTGACAAGTGCTAAGATAGAATTTGAAAAGAAGCTAGAAGAGGCCAACTTAGAGATAAATGAGTTAAATGAAAAGAACACAAATTTGCATAACTTATTTTCTAGGTTTTATATGGGTCAACAAAAGCTAGATCATATGTTAGAGACCCAAAGAGCTTTCTTTGATAAAGATGGGTTAGGTTATAATGCAATACAAAAAGAAACTCATCTAAAGAATTTCCTTGTGAGCAAAAATACTATGCATGATTTATCTCTTACATGCTCACTATGCAATAGAATAGGACACTCTTCACAAGCATGCACATATAGGAAAACCACATTTAGAGGAAGAGTAGTTAAGAAAATATGGGTGCCAAAGCATGCTGTAAATAATGATGATTTGTGCTTGAAATGGATCCCAAAAGGATCAAAAATTATTTGCACTAACTTTCATGGACCCAAGAAAATTTGGGTACCAAAGCATGCTTGAATCTGTTTGTTGTAGGAGTGTTAGAGCATGGAGATACAAGAAACAATGAAGTTTGAATGCTCTACACACCTCTATGGAGATTGCTTGTGCCAATGAGAAAAAGGAAAAGCTTGAGGATCCATCACAACAATTCTTCAAAGAATGGCACAAGGTGGATTCAACTATTCAAGGCAAAGCATTCTCTAGCAAAGGAGTTTTGTAAGCTTAAATCTTATCTCTTCAAAACTCATATATATTAAAATTATTTATATGTTTTATTGAGGCACTTAGTTGATAACTCTTGATGCATTATGATTGAGCAAAAAGGCATGATAATTGATTGTTGAGTGGTTTGATGGATAGTACTTGAGGCATTGAATGAATGAATGAAAGGCATGATGTATGTTTTTGAAATGATTATTGAATTTCTGTAGTTTGAGCAAGTTTGTTATGCTTAGATAATATATTTAGTTGCTCAAAAGCTTATAAATGTGTCATACATACAAAATACCATGTCATGAGCTTTAATGAAGAATATGTATGTTGGAAATCATGACATAATGTTCACAAGTATGATGATTTGATGTTATATGTGCTTAAAATCTATGTGAACAAGTTTGTTCTGGCATATTTATAGTTTCTAATGCTTTAGTTTTGACAAAATATGCTTAAATCTCAAAATGACCCCTTTTGAGGCCAAAAATGCTTTTATTGGTGAAAATCCTTCCAAAATTGCAAAATTTATTGTTAAATGGTTTTTCATTCATGTTTTTCATTCATACAAGTCCAAAATCATGTTTTACAAATGTTTAAACCTTTACATGGACTTAAATTACTCAAAAAACGGAGTTTTGGTACCTCACAAAGATGAATTTTCTGTCAAAAAAACTGCAGGAATCTGCAGGAACATATGAGGGATCGATCCCCACTGTAGCAGGATCGATCCCCCCAGGCCAGAAAAGGCACTCCTGCATGTTTTCAACTGAAATTGAGAAGAACTTTTCACTGTTTTGATATTTTCTCTCTTCTCAACTTAAAATTCATTGTTTTAACTTCTTTTTGATGATATTTAATGTATGAAAATTCATTTTTCATTGATATCATGCCTCAAATCCATCAATTAATATCATTTCCAACAATTGGTATCACTTTCAACAATCAATATCATTGTCATTAAACTCACAAGTGCAAAATCATTTTTCTTGTTGAAAATAGTCATGAATTGCATAAATCTTGAAATAATCTTGAAACATACTTTCAATGAATGCTTAAACATAATTTTGAGATTTATTTCAATGATTTGTGTATATTTGAGAATTTGATGAACTCATGCATAATGAATATTCTTCATTCTTTTTGTTCATCTTAGTCAAGCATGCTTAGAGAATTTTATCTTATAGCTTGACTCTCATATTCCCATTGAGCATCATGATATAATTCTTAGTGGAAGTTGAATGGTTAAGGTCATATACTTTAATGATAAAATGATTGAAACTTGACCTTATGGATTGATTTTAAATATAAATTCAACAATTGGTAATGGTCATTGGCCTATAATTTGTGATGGTAAATGGATCCTATATGTCAAATGCATCATCCATGAACTTAAATTTCTCTTATGGCCAAATTATTAAAGAACTTGAGCTTTAATGACAACACCAACACTCAAAGACAAATGCAAACTTGAACAAACTTGATATCCATGCATTTATTATTTGAATCTTTCCTTGCTCATAATTGGTTAAGGACTTGAATTGGAAAATGAGCATAGGATTTTTGTGCTTGAAACCATGGAAGAAAATGTGTTTGCTTGAATACCTTATTGTTGAATCTTCCATATGGCATGACTTTGTGCATATGAATATAGATTAATACTTTATGATAGTATGCTAATGTTTAATCCATATGCATATTGGATGGTGTGTGATTGTGTTCTTGCATATTTGGAATGATTATTTTCTTGATATGAACACACTACACATAGATATTGGATTCATGCAAAATGCCTAAGTCAACCATTAGTAACAATTGGTATTTAGATTGAAATAACAATTATTATCATTGGGAACCATATTTTCAATAATTGGTAAGCCAAATCTAAATTGCCAATTGATATGAGCTGTAAATTGACAATTCTTCTCATGCTCTTTAGTTTGAAATGACAAATAGAGGAGAATGCTCTTAGGATATTATTGCATGAAACTCTTGTGTGATAGAATTTGAAGTTAATTGCTATATGTTTTGATTCTATGCACACTCTTGCTTGAACATGATTTATGAGCTCATGCCTATGATATGTCATCTAATTCAGCTCATAATCATGATGTATTACCATGCACCTTAGTTGGATCTTAGAAAACAATTGATATACTTAGGTGCTTGCTTAACTTCTTACCAATTGGAACTTTCTTGCAAAATTACTTATCAACAATTGGTATCAAAATCATTTATAAACAATTGGTATAGGATCATAAGTCATGTTCTTTGCATGAGTATTTCATACTCTTTATGAACAATTGACTTATTTGTTTGTGCTATGAGTCCCATGTACTAACATGTTTCTTGTTGGATGGAGCATATTCTTTTATCTCTTCTCACCTAGCCATGATTTTAGGGGGAGCATATGTTTTTATTATTTTTTCCTTCTTTTTGCTATGACAAAAAGGGGGAGAGATAGATATAGGGAGAGATATTAAGGGGGAGAGATAATGAGGGAAAATTCATTTTCAAAACCCATGCTTATATTAAGGGGGAGCTTTATAAAATCCTGCTTTATTTGAGGGGGAGTATTCTTTTCAAAGAATTTTCAAAGCAAATTTACATTAAGTTTTGTCATATCAAAAAGGGGGAGATTGTTAGCTTTAAATTGCAATATATATTTTGAAATGACAAAAACTTAAGTAAGCTTTAATGTCTTAATTCACATTGTAAATTTGCTCATCACACATGATTTTCTCAATTCATTTTCAAGTGATCATATCAAACTTAAGACCATGATTTAATTACATACTCTTATTGGTCTTAATACTTTGTAATGTCTTGAATATTTTAGAAAATCACTTGATGAATGTTTGGACAATATTTTCATTTGAGAAAGTCAAGAAAAACTCCCTTAAAACTTATAAATGGTTTGGGTTGAATTAGGATCAAAGGTCATATCATTTCTAACCCAAAAGTGCAGGAAAAATGCCCTCTGGAAGAAAAGGATCGATCCCCACTGTAGCAGGATCGATCCCCTTTTGGCAGAAAGTCTTCCCAAGGTCCCTGAAGCCCAGAATTAAGATTCTGGACAAAAGGGATCGATCCCCACTGTAGCAGGATCGATCCCTTTGCACCAGAAAGCCCCCAACGGCTCTTTTCTGTGAGACACAACGGCTACTTTCTGTTTTGGCTCCAACCAACGTCCACAAACCATCCAAGGGACTATAAATAGAGGCTTAGAAGCTAAAGGAAGGGAGAGGAACAACCAAGCAACATCTTTCATCATTTTTATTCATCTTCCTCAAGCCTCAACATCAATTCAAGAGATAAAGAGTCTTCATCTTCTATCACTCATCTATTTCTTGTATTGCTTTAGCACAAACTTTGTATAGGCTTTTTCATTGTGCTCAATTTCTGTAATCATTTGCCTACTTAGAGGTCTTCCTTGATTACACAACTTGTTATCCAATTCAATCCTTGTAAAAAGGGGAGGTTTCTCTTTAGCCTTAGAAAAAGAGGGAGGTTTCTCTTTAGCCTTAGAAAAAGAGGGAGAAGAGGTTTCTCTTGAGCCTAGAAAAAGAGGGAGGTTACTCTTGAGCCTTGAAAAGAGGGATTGTAATCACAAATTCAAGATAGTGGATTTGGAGAAAATCCTTGGGAGCGTCTCAAGGTAGAGGACGTAGGCAAGGTTGCCGAACCTCTATAAATCGATTGTGTAAATCTCTCTTTCCTTACTCTCTTTAATTACTTGCAATTATATTGTGTTTATTGCATTGAACTTGGATTGCATGCTTGCCTAGCCTAGAGAACTTAGAAATTATTAATATAAGCTAGAGAATTTAGAAGAATCGCAAAACGAGCTTATAGTTAGTTAAAAACCGATTCACCCCCCCTCTCGGTATTGCCTATAAGAGCCAACAAAAATCTTGACATAAGAAAAATCCTAGCTCATTGAAGCTAGAACTCTGTCGAGTTGTTGATCCCGATCCCGATCCCGATCTACTCGCTTTTCCTTTTAGCTTCATTCTCTTCTTTGCTGCTTCCTTAATTGCGTTTAAAATTCCTTTTCCTTTTTTGCTACTTTTCGGTTTCTTCGTATGAATCTTCTTCTCGATTAAAGTTGAATTGCGCCCTTTTTTTCATAAACATTAAACAATTCTCGAAAAAAGATTGTTAATTGAGGAACTTTTGATCCTCAATAGAATCAAGACCAAGAAATTCTTTATAACAATCAAAAAAAATTTCTATATTTTACCTCACCTTGACTAGGATCTAGTAAGTTGCAATACAATAAATAGAGGAATTATTTCCCAATATTTTTTAAATTTTTCCTCCATATCATATACAAAAGAACTTAAAGTTTCATGATTCCTAAATTTTACAAATTTGTCAAACATTGTGTAGATAATAGGAACAAAAATACGGTGTAGTTGGATAAAATTGAATTGAAAATCTTTCGGTTGCATCTTTAAAAGTAGATAATAAATTCAACACAATATTCAATAAAAGTCCAATCTCTTCAAAAGTACTAAATGTGGCTACTTGTATAATTGTTAAAAAAGGAGTAACAAGTTCTTTATAAGGTAAAATAGAAGGAAAGCAAACGATGAAGTGAATTCCATCTTGTTTCCACGGGAAGTGGAAAATGCTTTAACAGGTTAATTATTTGTTATACAAATTTGCTTCCATTCACGTTTATTACTTGGTGTGCGAATCCATTTTGCTAAAATTTTAATTTATCAATTGGACCTATGCCAGTACCAGTACCACTAGAACTAAAACCACTTTGAACACATAAATTATATAATATGACATGCACATCTTGCATGAAAAAATATGCCTTGCATAACAGGGTTTAAACTTTTAATAAAATGAGGAATAGCTGCAGTATTACTTGAAGCAAATCAAAAGTAATAGCAAAAACTTTATATTTTCTAGTCCATATAATTTTACAAACTTTAGTAATATATTTATGAATAGTATATGAATTATGTGCTTCTTCTATTACATCTAAAGATAAAATTCGTTTTTGTATAGACCAATCTTCATCTATCCAATGACAAGTTATAACAAGATAACTTATACCCATTAGTACTAGTCCATATATCACTAGTTAACTAACCCTAGATTGAAATATTCTTAAGTTTATCAATTAAAGCTTGTTTATATCTTTAAACATATCCATGCAATCTCTTTTTAATGTATGTCTAGAAACAGATTTATTGCGGGTTGTAAATATTTACAAACAAATTCTAAATATCCTGTTTTTTCACAAATTGTGAATGGTTGTTCAGTTCTAACTACAAATCTAACTAAACCACGTCTAGCTTGAACATTATCAAAATTAAAATTTTTTCCACCATCATGCGTAATTAATTTGAGAGATTGTTTACCTTCTAAAATTTCATTTTCTTCGGCATCAGGATTAATTTTATGTATAGTAATTAAATTGCCCTTTTATACGTACCTGTACCGCCACCACCTCCACTGGAGTTATAAGAGTAAACGCCTTTGCAACAATTTACAGATTGCACAATATTTATTCGTCTCACTTTCTTTTGCTACAATGTTCGAAATACTCCCATACCCTGCTTGTTTTTTTTACTAAACTTCGGTCTTGATGATGTTAGCAGCAGTGTGGCAGCTGATGATTGTGTTTGAGCATGACTTCCTCCGCAACCACGACCACGACCAAACGATGGTGCCAAAGGAAGCTCCTCCTCCGGATGAATATCGGGTTCGATTTCATTAAATGATTCGTCACCCAAATTAGGAATTTCAGTGGAACCAAAAGGTCGAAAACAGAGCATGAACGACGAAAGAAATTTGACATTTTTATATTTTTTTTGAAAATAAATATATGTTAAAAAATTAAAAAAAATAGATGTATGATAATATATTGGAATTTGAAAATTGAAACTTGAAAATTAAAAGTAAAATTTGCAAAATTATAAAATAAAAAGAAAAATGAAATTTATAAAGAAAATGATGATATTATAAATTTGGAATAAGGAATATATATAATATATTAGAATTTGAAAATTAAAAGTAAAATTTGTAAAATTATAAAATAAAAAGAAAAATGAAATTTAGAAAGGAAATGATGATATTATAAATTTGGAATAAGGGAATTTAAGTGAATTTGAGAGAGTTTGAGTGAATATTGAGAGAGTATGTGTGTGAAGAGAATAAGAGTATATGAATATAGATAGTAGATTTGAGAGAAAATATAGAAGAAATGTAAATGAAAATATAAGATTATAGAGGTATTTATAGGAAAAAAATTAGAATAAAAAAATAAAAAAAAATTTAAAAAAAAAGGATTGATGGGCAACGACCACCATCAAACACAGAGCAGAGGCAAGCCTCTGCTCTGCATACTGCAGTGCAACTGCAAGAGGCTAGGCTGCGCAGTGGCAGCCAAGCCTCTTTTTATTTTTTTTTAAATTTAATTAAAATAAAAAAATAAAAAAAAAAAAGAAAAGAAAGATTGATGGGCAACGGCCATCAAAACGCAGACTCGCAGAGGCAAGCCTCTGCGAGTCTGCATGCTGCAGTTGCACTGCAGTGCAACTGCAGTTTTATTTTTTTTTTAACCGAACCAGTTCGAACCGGCCCGGTTCTTAACGAGCCGGGCCCTTACCGGGCCCGGTTTTAATAATCTAAAACCGGCCCAACCCGGTAACATGCCGGGCCGGGCCAGTTCCGAACCGGTCCAGTACCGGTTCGGATTTTGGGCCGGATTGACCCGATCCGGTTGCGAACCGGGTCGGGCCAACCCGGCCCAATAAGCACCTCTAGTATCAAGTCCAGGCATATCTTGATAGGACCACGCAAACACATCTACATATTCATGAAGTAGCTCATTTAATTCCTTCCTTTCATTGGATGGTAAGGAAGTTCCAACCTTAACCTCTTTTTTATTCTCATCATCCCCCAAATTTATTATTTCTGTTTCTTTTTGATAGGGCTCGATGGCTTTCTTTTCTTGATCTGCCAATCTTAATAGCTCAAAAGGCACAATATAATCCTCAGGGTTCTCTTCATGATCAGATTCATTAAATTGAACGAGATTCTCAAAATTAAATTTTGAATTATTGTCATTGTTATCATCATTTTCATTGTCTGGATCCCTGAAAATTGGTAAAATGAAGAATGTGGGTAATTGTGTCTTGGAATGGAAAAGAAATGAGATTTGTACTTGGGGAATTGAAGAAAATGCATTTTACTAATCCTTTTATTGAAATGAGAATGAATGAAAGTTGGCCCAATACATAAAAGGAAATCTCAGTGCTCTTGGGCATAAGCACTGCTACATTATTTAAGAAACTGAAAGATCCTAAGAAAACCTAAAACAAATGAAAATAAGAAAACAAAGAAAATCCATTACTCTTGGGTGGCATAAACAACTGGCATCTCATAAACAGTCCAATTTCCTAGCTCTGCGTCTGAAGGGTACACGAACCGATCAATGTCAAACCCTCCACTTCCTTCTTCATCAACCACGGAAACAGACAAATTTGCAAAAACCTTCAACAATCCATTTTTAGTCACCATCATTGAATCTGGATGAATATACCCTGCTGAACGAAACGAATCATATAAGTGTGGTATTATTAATCTCTTAGACTCAAAATCCCGGTCATGCAAATGAGCAATTCTCTTCTCTTTCTTCTCAGTCATTATCTTCATTTTTTCCATCCTTGTCGGTCTATACCCTAACCCAAATCTGTCTTTGTTTTCGATGATCTCTAGTGGCTCCAACATTCCCTGCAGGTTTCTGCCCAACCCAGAACTAGGACGCCATCCTTTCCACAATATTTGCTTCACAACCATACTAGTGGTATTTGACCAGCGAAGAGTACATAGATTTGACCATTCACCCACATATAGAGCATTTGCCACCTCAAAGGATCTGTACGAGCATTCCACAGCTTCATCTCCAATGTCCACATAAGGTGTAGCGGAAGTTTGAGCTACTATCATATCTTCTTCTCTTGAGATAATAATTATTTGGCCGTCCACCACAAATTTTAGCTTTTGGTGAAGGGAGGAAGGAACCGCTCTTGCCATATGAATCCATTGCCTTTCCAAAAGGCAACTATAAGATGGTGTAATGTCCATCACCTGGAATTGTATATTAAAAGTACATGGACCAATCTGCATTGGAAGCTCTATATCTCCCATAACTTCTCTACGAGCTCCATCAAATGCCTTTACCACCATATTACTTGGCTTCATGTGAGATTCATCTATCGGCATCCTTGTCAAAGTAATCATCTGCATGATATTGATAGATGAGCCATTATTAATCAACACCCTACCAATTGTGATGCCTCTGCATTTTGCACTTATATGAAGAGCTTTAGTACTCCCTTTTCCTTCAGCTGGAATTTCATCGTCACTAAAGGATATGAAATTATCTACCACCAAATTGCTCACTAGGTGGTCTATCTTCTCTATAGATACATCGTGTACCACGTAAGCTTGATGCAACACCTTCAACAATGCCTTCCTATGGGGTTCAGAGTTCAAGAGTAGAGACAATAATGAAATTCCAGCAGGCATCTTGTTCAATTGTTCAACCACACTGTATTCACTATGCTTAATGAGTCTCAAGAATTCACAAGCATCTTTGTCTGTTACAGGCCTTTGTCGATTCTCCTCCGGATCTGGGATTGGTGCCACTTCCTCTTCTCCCACTTTGGCCTTCTCTTTTCTTGCTTGTTGTAGCATCTCAGGGGTATAGCAACGTCCACTACGTATCATCCTTCCAACTTCAGCTATATTGGAAGAATCAGGACTATCCTCCATTAGTCCAACATTTGCTCCATATTTGATTACTGCATCATACCTGTACTTCCATGGCACGGCTTTGTCACTCTTGTATGGGAATGGAGTTGGCACCTCTATCACTACTTTGGGCCCTAGAACTGATGGCGTAGGTTTCTCCTCATAAAACACTTTCAGTGGTTTCAAAACAAACTCCTTATCAGTGGCATGAACTCCTTCACCTTGAACTTCTTCATAGAACTCCACGCGAGATTCATCAATTAGTTTTTGCAACTTCCTTTTAAAATACTCGCAATACTGAACAGAGTGCCCTATTGCTCCACAATGGTATTTGCAAGTCATTTTTCTATCATATCGTCCCTTATAAGAGTTTGCAACAAGCACCACTGGTTGTAATAAGTTAGATTCTACCAGAACCTCGAACACCTTTTCCAATGGAGTCTTTAATTCGACCACGATCCTCTTAATTGTGCCTCTCCTTTGATCCTCAATCGCATTTACCGTTGCCCCAGCATGATCAGGCAATGGGTTTGAATTGACATTTGGCTCACCTTTCTTCCCAAAACTTAAGAGTCCAGCTTTGACGAGCGATTAGACTTTCACCTTCAAACCCATACAATTCTCAATAGAATGACCAATATTGCCATTATGATAAGCACATTTTGCATTGGGGTCATACCACTTTGGGTAAGGAGGTTTCAAGGGTTCTATATAAATAGGGGCAATAAGATGACCTTCCACCAACTTTGGGAATAGCTCAGCATATGTCATGGGTATAGGGTCTATGGTAACATTTCGGCTAAGTCGGGTGTTCCTTTGGTCATTAGGTGGGAAAGTGGGGTTTGTTGAGGCTGTAGGAGTTTGTCGAGGGAAAACAGGTTGATATGTGTTTTGGGGATGAGTTTGTGGGTAAGATGGGGAATAGGCGTAATTCACTGAAGGTGGGTAAGGGGAATAAAGGTTGCGTGAATTATTTGAGACAACTTGTGCATCTCCTTCCTTTTTCTTTAAGAATCCACCTTTCCTACTGTCATTCACAGGTGCTTCGATCTTACTGCTCTTGATGGCATTCTCAATGGCTTCACCAGTTAACACCATGTTTGCAAAGTTCTTAGTTACACTACTGAGCATACGCTCATAGTAAGGTGCCTTGAGAGTATTCAAAAAGAACATGGTGACTTCTTTTTCAGTTAAAGGAGGTTGAACTTGCGATGCCACATCTCTCCACCATTGGGCATATTCTTTGAAGCTCTCGTCCTTCTTCTTTTCCATACCTTGGAGGGATAAGCGGTCAGGAGCTGCATCAGACACATGTTTGTATTGAGCTATAAAAGCTCTTGCCAACTCAGACCAAGAGGAAACTTTGCTCCTTTCCAATTGGTTGTACCACTTAGCAGCTAACCTAGTCAAGCTATCTTGAAAAACATGAATTAATAGCTTGTCATCCCATGCATATGCCGCCATTTTCCTATAGTACATGGTGAGATGATCTTTTGGGCACGATGTTCCGTTGAACTTTTCAAATTCAGGTACCTTGAATTTTGGTGGAAGCACGACACCAGGTACGAAACACAACCTTTCAGCATCAACGGGTCCAAAATAGTCAACCCCTTCCATGGCATTTAGTCTTTCTTCTATCAAACTCAGCTGAGCTTTAGTACCACTATATTCTTCTTTATGCTTCAACTTTTCTAACTCTGTGGGATCATCTAAATTTGGTACCTCCACTGGGTTTTGAACTTGTATCTGTAGAGGTGTTGGAGCTTTGACAGTATTTCCTTCAGGAACAAAAATAGGTTGTCTCGCATACTTTGTTGAGGTTCTTGGATAGACTCCTCCTGATTACCCATCTTCTCCTTTCCTTTAATCATGGCTTTTAGCAATTGGGTAATCTCGCTCAATTGCCCCTTTTTCTCTGCATTTTTCCTTTCCAACTTCTCTATCCTATTATTTTGATCTTTTTCAATTATACGAGCTTGATACCTTGTGTGGTATTTATTGAGGGTGGACCGTCTAGTAGATTCAATTTTGACACCTTGAATGCCACAATTAAGTTGAAATTATTTTCAAGAAAAATGTGCAAAGACTTAAAAGAATTCAAAGATGTATTTTATTAATAGATGGAATTTTACAACCTAAATGCATAAGATGGAGGAGGAAAAAAAAATCATCTCATAACAATCATTTAACAAAACCAAAAATCCTAAGACATCCATGAAGAAATCTAATGGTGCCACATGAGTCCTCTAACAACACTATAATGGCCTTCTATCTCTTCCAACAATTGTAGCATCCTCTCTCCATGCTCGATTATTGGGTTAACTCTAGGTTTCACCTCCCTTATTTCATCTTCAATTTGTTGGGCCCTATGAGCCACCCAATTAATTTGACGAAACATTGTCCATAGGAGTTGTGAGTCTTTCTTGAAGATTTTCCATTCTTCTGCTAAGGTTTGCATTTTTTGGGCCATCTTTTGATGATCTTTTTAGGCTTGATTGAGAACTCCTTGTAGTCGAATCTTCCATCGTATTATCTCCTTTTGAGCTTCATCAAGTTCACTTTCCTTCTTTTGTGCTTTCTCCTTGAGTTGTGCAATTTCTTCTTGGTTCTTCTGAGCTTCTTCCCGGTTCTTCTGAGCTTCTTCCTTTAGTCGTTTGTTTTCTTCCATCAGACGACTATTCTCAGACCTCGCGAGCTTTTTCTTCAAGTAACTAATCTCGTCCACCAACTTGTTCTTCTCTTGATGGACTTTTGAATATGCGTAATCTATCTTTCCTATCCTCTCATCGGTCTCATGCTTGAACTTCTTGTATTCTCATTCCAACTCCTTTTTTTCTTCTTCTAATTTCCTTTTAGCAATCTCCAAATCTATCATAGGGTCTCGGGGTGGTATCACCTCTGCTTCTTCATTTTCTTCAAGTGGAACCTTGATGTCCTTTGCTCGCCTTGCATGCCATATTGAATATTCTGGAGGCTCTTTGTCTGAGAATATTCCTTGCTCTATTCCTTGAGGTGTTTTCCAAGCTTTGACATCACCTTCTATCTTCCTCACAAAACCCTCTTCATCATAGGCGTATTCATGTTGATTGAGCCCATGAGTCATTAGGATGAACTGCTCATACCCCAATTGCTTTCGCACCATGAGTGGAGAATAAGAGATAGTGCCCCATATACCCAAAAGAGGAACCTATGGCTTGCCACCACAAGAATATAGCATTGGTCTTCGTGGCATCCAAAGTGCTCTCCAAACAATGTCTTTACTCCTAATCTTGCGAAAAAACGAAACCCATTCTTTCTTCGTCTTCGGTTTTGGCCATGTTTTCTCACAGAATTCCTTAATCAGAATATTATTCAAATATGGTTCTCGAAACTTTTCTTCGTGGCCACCAAGATGACTCTTCAACCAAATATATAGCAACTGTGCACATCCAATAAAACGTCCTTCCCCATTGCAATGACAATAATTTAAGGATCTAAAGGTCTCAGCTAGGATAACTGGAGCCACGCTTACCTCATAGTCAAGTTGTTCAACAAAATCCACCACTGAGACTTCAATATGCCCCAGAAACTTAGGGAACACAACCATCCCATAGATTTCTAAAGCCATCATACTCATGTGTTGTTTTTCAGTCAACTGATCATTAAAACATCCTCGTAGAAAACTCCATGGTAAATAGGTGGCTTTCCCTTTTTGTCTCATATGATGATCAATCTTTTGCACGTCAAGTCCTGTCATTGAGGAGAGCTTCTTGCGATACCCAAACTTTCTTTTCTTCCAATAAATTTTGTTGGGCTTCCTTGATTCACAACGAAGTAGAATCGAAAATTCCTCTATGGTTGGCACCAAATCTGCTTCATTAAAAACAAAACATCTATAGGAAGGGTCCCAAAATTGTACCATGGCCCTTATCAAATCAAAGTCTACTTTCACTAATAGTAGTAACATCAGGTCTCCATATCCTTCTTGGAATGCTACTTTCCTTTCATTTCCCCATCCTTTCCAAATGTTGATCAACTCAGTGCAATCATTTTGTCTTAAGTCCAAACGAATCATCTCAGGCAAGGTTGAGGCAAAGCTTGTGGGTAAGCAATTGCCGTTCTTGAGTTGGGTCTTTTCAGAACGTTCCTTCACAATGTGGGTTGGTTCACACAGGAGTGTCGTATGTTCATCTTGCAACAATTTCTCCATAGATGTAGATAGGTTTCAGCTTGCAACAATTGTTATGAGACCTTAAAAGAAAATGAAAAATGTATGAATATGCATCTTTATAGTTTCTCTTACTTTCAAGTGATAATTTTTTTTTTGTCCTAACAAGGGTTCAGAATTCTATGTAGGGTTAGGCATCTTAGGTTCTTTTATGTGCATGGTTTGGATAATTCGAAAGTCTAAAGGTTCCCAAATTGCTCCTCACTATCATCCACACTGGACTAGTAAGGCACCTAATCCTCACCCATTATAGGCTACAAACGGAAAGGTTCAATTTGAGTAGGAGTGTTTCACTGGCCTATGTGGAGGTTACCACCTCATGAAGGCAAAGGTACTACACTCCCTCCTAAAAAGGACAAGCCCGAGTCGAGAGCTAATGCATGTTCATGCAAGTGAAATGTGTGTGTATTTAATATTTTATGAAATTCAAAGCTTTTAGGTAGAATTTTGATGAACTTAAACTATCTATTGGCCTGACTCTCTAAGCATCTCCAGTGGAGTCGCCAAGCTGTCATAATGTGTCAAGTCCGTGAACCTAACCGCTAGACTTTAAAATCAAGGGAGTCACCACCAACCATTCAAACATAAGGTGTGATTGGTCACCTATTCTTGTTTAAAGATAAGGCTTGGTTTACGTTCAAAGATTCTAAGGTTCAGGACTACGGTTATGTGTGGGGAAGGATTAGCACCCTCACAACGCCCATCTTGAGATGGTACCAAATAGTCTATAGTTATCTTAATTTTGCCTATATGTTTGTTTTAATTTCGATATGATTAAATATTGAAAAATCTTCTAAGTCTCCTCCATCAAGCTGGTTGGACAACTTAAAAGTTCTTCTCATTTCAAGAGTATTCAAGTAGGACCAATCTCCTTTCTTGAAGAGGCTCCGTCGTCGGATGATTTAAATATATTATGAAATACCTATTTTTGACTCCTATCCCAATTTATATAAAAATTATTAATTGTTTTTCTATTTTATTTTTTAAACTTATAATTATTTTTTTGTTTAACTTTTTATAACTTAAATAAATATGAATTATTTAATATTGAAAATTTCCTCTAGATCTTCCATCAAGCTGGTCAGACCTTGGAAGAAATCTCCTCACCTAAGAATTTTAAGAAAACTACTCAAGCGCAATTCCCTTTTAAATTCCATCATCGGATTAATCCACATTTATCCAAGTTATTATTTAATTTTCTAATATTTATCTTATTTTTATTCTATTAATTATTTTAATTTGAATTTATTAATTTTAATTTTATTTTAATTTTGATGATGAATTATTAAATATTGAAAAATCCCTTAAATCTTCCATCAAGCTGGTGAGACTTAAGAGGACTCCCCTCACCTCAAGATATCTAAAAGTACTACTCAAGCGCAGTCCCTTTAGAATTCCATCGTCGGAATAATTCATCCTCTATTTTCTTAAATTTTTTTATGCTTTTACTTATTTAATTTTTATTTTTATCTTTTATTTTTATCTTATAAGTTTTAAATTAATTATTGTCCAAAATTTATTTCATAAACACTAATCCTAATATACCATACTCAATCACACAATTTCTTTAAGTCACATTATAAAAACTATACACACAAAATTTATCATGCAATCATATCAAATTAGTCAAACATTGTCATACAATAATTTTATAAAGAAATCAATTTAACTCTTGTCATGCAAACCTAAAAAATCACGCCACTTTGGTCATACCAATTTTAAAGGTTCTTTATCAATCACCATGTCAAGTCATCTAAATTCTTTTTATTAATTTTCATGCAAAGCAAATTATATGGTAGTAAATTATTAGCACACAATTTATATTAATTAATCATTAAATTATATGATCAGGTCAATCACATGTCAGTCTCATAGCAAAACAATCAATAAATTTTTATAAAACCTGGTAAGCGGAATTAACTCCTCTGTTAGCAACGTACTCGAGCGGTAGCAGCAATGACGTGCGTTGATGAGTCTCCAAGCAGTAGCAAGAAACGGGATTGGACAGACTTGTATGATGAGCCGCCAATTAGCAGAACAAAGGTAGCAGGCGAAGGGTGGCAAACTCATACAGCAAGCAGCAGCAATGGCAACTTTGACACGGGGAAAGAAGGTGCACCGATCGAGTAACAGGGGCGGTAACTACTGTCGTTAGTGCAGTGCGGGATGGAACCGAGACCAGCAGGGGCAGTGACCAAAACAGAGGCGCAGTGACCAGAACAGAGGCGCAGTGATGGTGTCACGAGCTGGTACCAGCAGAACAGCAGAAGCAGGTGATGGCAATATCGGGGTAGCTGTAGGTGTCGTGGTTCGGTGTAGTACGATGGTGGGAGGCTAGCGTAGCAGATCAGCTTGGCTGCAATAGGTGATGATGGATGTGGGACGCGGGGTAAGGTAGGCGGTGTAAGGCGTTGGTAGTAAGAGATGGCAAAAGCAATGGAAGTTGAGATCTTTGATTGTGAATTTCATTCCCCCCTTAAATCATAAGCATTAATCCTTTTTTATAGCCACAAATTTGTTAGAGTCCTAATACAACTATACTTATTCTAATAATTATCTCTTATTTTTAATACTTTATTTATCTAATTCTTATATTAATCCTAATCTAACTCTACCAAATTTAATATTAATCTAACTAATTATCCTAAAAAAAATTATCCTAATCCTAAAATTAATTTTATTTATTAATTCTTCCTAAATCCTAATTTTAGTGTTAATTCTAATCTTAAAAATACTAATTTAATTTTAACCTAATTCTAAATTGTTAAATTAAATTAAAATAATATGTCACCCAACCTAATTAATTATTTTTACAAATTAAGACTCTGGACAAAATAGGGTGTCTACAGACTTGCGTTGGTTCTGGAGCTAAATCTTTCCTTCTTGAGTACACTTGAGAGAACTGCTTGTCAGAAGTAGTCTCATTGCCTCCATCTGTTTGTTTTTCAAGCTGTGGGAAAGGTTCAATGTCTAATAATGGGAGAGGCTCAGTTTCTGATGGTGGAGAAGACTTAGCAGATTGTTTTTCAAACTCAGCAGCAGGTTTTTTATTTTTAGACTCACCAGCAGATTGGTTCTCAAGGTTAGCAGTAATGGAAGTGTTTGGGAGAGACTTGGTTATTGGGAGAGACTTGGTTATGGGCAGATCAAGAAGGAAAGAATCCTTATCTTCCACAATTGTTGTCTCCCTCTGAAGATAAGGTTGAGTGAAATAAGATTCTGTTTCAGTAAAGGTGACATCTGCAGAAACAAAGAATTTTTTGGTGGGTGGCTGATAACATTTGTAGCCTTTTTTAGTTGAGGAGTACCCCACAAAGACAATTTTAAGAGCTCTTAGATCTAACTTCCCTCTGTTTTGACTATGAATATGAACAAATGAGACACACCCAAATATCCTAGGGACAAGATGAATTATTGTACTAAGATTTGGATAAAAATGAGATAAGACTTCCATAGGGCTCTTGGAGTTTAACACCTGAATGGGTAATCGGTTTATAATATATGTGGCTGTAAGAACTGCTTCTCCCCAATAGTTTTTTGGAACATTCTTTTGAAACAACAAGGCTTAGGTTGTGGAGAGAAGATGACCTTTTTTTTCTTTCTGCCATCCCATTTTGTTGTGGAGTGTTAACACAGGACGACTCATGGATAATTCCCTCTTTTTGGAAAATGGAGACAATGTTTGGTTGAAATAATCTCTGGCATTGTCTGACCGAAACCTTTTAATGCTAACCCCAAATTGATTTTTTACCATAAAATGAAATATTGGTAGAATCTCATTGACTTCAGTTTTTGATTTGACTAAGAAAACTCATGTAACCCTACTACAATCATCAATAGAAGATACAAACCATCGTGCCCCAGAAATATTTGAAATTGTTGAAGAGTGCAAATGTCACTATGAATTAAATCAAAGGGAATTTAGCTTCTTTTATTGCTAATAGGAAAAACAGCACATTTGTGTTTTGCAAGTTCACAAGTCTCATAATTGAACATTTTAATATATATCCTTTGAACAAAGAAGGAAACATATGCTCAAGGGTTTTAAAGGAAGGATGACCGAGTCTAAGATGATGAAGCCAAATCATGCCTTTATTGGTTGAATGGTTCTCGGATAGGCAGGTTATAGGTTGATCCCACTTGTTGACATTCGACTTCTCAAGTTCCTCAAGATAGTATAGACTACCTTTCTCCTTAGCACATCCAATCATCATTCCCAAATCCTGGTCCTGAAATAGACAATGAGTGGGAAAAAAAGTTACTTTACAATTCAAATCCTGAGAAAGTTTGGTAATGGAAATGAGATTTGTGGACAGTCTTGGAACATGAAGAACATCTTTAAGAATGAGTTTAGGGCTGATTTTAACATTTCCTATACCAGCTACTGTAGTTGGTGACCCATTTGCTGTGGAGATTTTTCGACTACTACGGCAAGGAGAATAAGAACAAAAATTGTGAGTTGCATTTGTCATATGATTTGTAGCTCCAGAATCAATGATCCAGAAGTTCTTAAAGGATTGATCTAAGACATTTAAACAGTGAGAAATTGGAAACCTACCTGATTGTGCCAATGAACAGGTACCTGACGGTTTATCAAGAGTAGCCAAGAGGTTTTTCAACTTCTCAATTTCTTCTTTGTTGAAATCCCTTGCATCTGAAGCCTTTTCTTCCTCCCGTTGTGATGAAGTTTGATGAGCTTGTCCTTGAGTTTTTTGTTTTCCACCCTTGTTTGAAAGCCTCCCATTCAATCTCCAACATTGCTCTTGGGTATGTCTTGTTTTCTTGCAATAAGTGCACTATAGTTTGTCGCGGGTTTCTGCACTTTTGGAATCATTTTTTCCATTTTCACCATTTTGGTTTTCACCTTTTGGTCCCCGATTTCCTCCATTGGTCAACATTGCTGATGCTTCAATCAATTTTGGTTCCAACATTACACCTTGTATACTTTCTTCAGCTAAGATAATTGAAATAACTTCGTTAAGTGAAGGTAAATTATCTTTGCCTAAAATTTGGACTCTAACCTGATCAAACTCAGCATTAAGACCCGCCAAAAAATCATACGTCCGGTCCTTCTCAATGAAGGCTTTCAAGGTTGCTGCATCATCACTGTTCTTCATCTCTATAACTCTATAATGATCCATCTCCTGCCATAATCCCTTTAGAAGGTTGGTGTACTCTGTAACTATCTTACTTCCTTGTTTGGTTGAGGTTGTCTTGATCTTCAATTCATAAATTTGGGCTGCATCTTTAACTTTTGAGTAAGTTGGTCGAATTAAATCCCAGACATCCTTCGCTATGGGTAAGAACATGCAGGTATCACTAATTTCAGGAGCCATTGAGTTCCAAAGCCATGCCATAATCATAGTCTTACTCATCCCATGTAGCATAATTTTGGTCCCCCTCCTTCGGCCCCATTCCTAGGAGGTGGCTGAGTTTTCCTTTTCCCTTAAGGATTGTGTGGATTAGTTGTGACCACTTCAGATAATTCCTTCCGTTGAGACGATAGGCAGCATTGATCTGTTGCAACTCTAATAGTGTTGGGTCCACCGGCGCTTTGTCAATGCTGCTGGAAGTGGCTTCAGTATGGGTGGTAGTGCTTGACATATTGTGGTGATTGAATGGTGGGTATTGTGGCAGCGATGAAGATGGTTAAAGAAACACCTAAAGCTCTAATACCATGTCACAAATTGAAAGGAAAAATTGAGAAGAAAAACCTGATTTCATTCATTAATTTAATAGAATATATATAAGGATAAAATCAGTGCAGAGTGTTGATTTTCCACATCCTACTCTCCTAATTTTGGTTATACCAAAAGAATAAACAAATCTCCTAGATTTCGGTGATTACACATAACAACAAAAACTATACAAATTGTAGTGATCTGTTTTCCATATATGGAAGATACCAAGATCAGTTTTCATATATAGAAGATACTGAATATTGTTAGCCTTATTTTTGTCATATTAATAAGTTCACATTTTCTCCATTTGAGCCAGCCTTGTTGCTAACATTAGCCTATTTGGTTATTTCCTACAGCAAGATCTATTGCTGGAAATTTCAGCATTGGAAATGGAGAACAAAGATAATACAGAGAGAATGCAAGCAGAGATACAGCGTAAAACAGAAGAAATTCATAATTTGGCAAAGAAGTGTGAGAAACATGTGGTGCAGGTAGATTCTTTGGAGAAACAAGTTGGTCAGCAGGACATGTTAGAGGGAAAAGAACAGCTTATCCTGCAATATAAAGAAAGAGAAAAGAAGCTGGAAGATCAAATTTCAGAGGTTTAAGAAACAGTTACAGAATATGTAAATTTGAAACTCTTCACAAATAAACTTAAGATTCCATATGCTTCTGCAGAGTCAGACAATGCTGACAGCTGCTGAAAGTAAAGTTGTGGAAGCCAGGAAGCAATATTATGTGATGCTAGAAAGTAAGCAGCTAGAGTTATCTAGGCATTTGAAAGAAATATCTCAGAGAAATGATCAGGTATTATTTTTTCCCTCAATGTGAGAAGATTCTGAAAGATCTTTCCTCAATCAGATTGATACTTTGAGGAACTTGGTAGGCAATTAATGAAATACGGAGGAAGTACGAGGTGGAGAAGCAGGAGATTGTTAAACTGGAAAAAGAGAAGGTTAGCTCATGATTGTTGTATGTCGCAATATGCAGCAAATAGTGGTTCTCACCTACTTTAACTTTCAGGCAAAAAAAGTTGTTGGAGAAATGGAACAGAAATGTGACCAGAAGGTTGAAGAGTGCAAAGAAGAATCAAGGCTGCACTTGTTGCACATTCAAGAGGAAAATGCCGCTTTAGTATGGCACTTGAAACTAGTGCAACTTAAAATCAAGTTGTTTGTCATTCTCTTTCAGCTTATATGATCTCTAGTATTGGTAGTTCATGTTGTTGTGGTGTAATATACTGATCAAGTTTGTTTATTTTATATTATTAAGTTTATAATACAATACTGTACTTGTATGATAATGCAGGATAAATTCTAATGCCATTCTTGTCGTATAGGTCTCTTGTCCTCAGCTGGAGCACGAAAGAAAGGAACTAAACCTCAAAGCTGACCATCATAAGGAGCTAAAACGTGCCCAACTCCAGGCAGAAAATGAACTCAGAGAGGTATTTACACCATTAATTTTTAAGTTTGAATTATTCATATTAGTATTAAAATGTTTTAATTGCTAATAGTTTAAGAATTGGTCTAGAAAACAACATCTCTTCGGAATGAACACGAAGTTCAGATAAAAGCTTTGAGGTGTTAATTTGATGATGAGTGCAGAAAGCTTCAGGAGGAGTTAAGTCTCCAGAAGTCCAAAGTATGTATTTGCTTCACCTTTTATGTTAAATGACTTAATGTTTGCTCTGAACTAACTTTCTGTAAATATATTGCAGGAAGACAGGCAGAGAGCTCTATTGCAACTGCAGTGGAGAGTGATGGGTGACAAACCACAAGAGGAACAAGAAGTGAATTCGAAAAAGGTTGGTGAGTTTCTCTGATATATTGCTCATTCTTTCTCTCTTGTCCCGTGCGTGCATGTAAAGAATAGAACATAGGCTGTCACATAAACAATTTCATGTTGTCTCAATGTGTAGATACTGAAACCTCCATTGCGCAATGTGTTATAGCTAGGCTTCTCGTCATTTTTATCAAAATATTTCACTTAATCATGTTTGTACTTTAGAAGACAGTTTATAAGTTCTGGCATGGACTGGATTTTATTTTCATTGTTTATTGAGCATAGTGGAACTTTATTTTTTAGCTTGAGTGACCCAATCTCTGCTATTGGGAAGGGAAGCACTAGAGGATGGAGAGTAATGAGGAATGGTAGACTAGAATATCATGTATGCCACCCATGTCACACTTTGTAGAAACCACTGTGACAGCCTAAATCATAGTTTAGAGTTTATGCTGAGACACTCTACACGGTCAAAACTCATATAGACATAGACAACGCATGCATACTTTACAGACATAGATCTTCTAGTTCTTATTATTAGCTTTTTGGAGTCAGAAACTTTACCCTCTATGATTTGTCTTGCAGTCGGATTGAGTGTGGAATCTTGTGATAAGCATATTTAAAACGTAATTACTTGTGTATTATAACACATCATTTAAAAAGCCATCAATTTGATAGATTCCTTTCCTTGCAGCATTATTTCATTTCTTCTAACAAGATGAGAGATTCTGATGTTGGCAAAAGAACTCAACATGCTCTGGTAAGGACAGAGAATGAAGAGAAGGTAACAAAAAAATAAATCATTGACTGCCTTCGACAGTGCTGAAGCCCAAATATTAGGCATCAGTTTGTTCTGGATATTGTTATTTGGTGTATGTGTTGAATGATAACTGTTTACAGTGTTGACAGTTGTATCAGGATATCCTTGAGTTTTTATGTCATAGTGTGATTCCTTCCTGATGTTAGAGAAGTCCTCTTTCTATACATTTCTCATGCAGGGAACTAAGGGAAGTCATCCAAATGCTTCAAACAAGGTACTGTCAATTCTAAATCCTTAGGCGGATGACCCATATGCATTTGATTAAAGGTACTGTCAATTCTCTATGCTAGTAATGAACTTCTAAGCAAGATGTCGTTTGTCTTTTCATTTTTCCATATTCTTTGGAATAGTTGAAACTAGGTACCTTTGTTATTCATCAGAAAATTGAATTTGGTGAATGTTTGACATGGAAATCTTGCTTTCATAAGATTTATGTTCTCATGTCAACCATTGTAGCACCTAAATTTTTAACAGCAAAGAATTCTATAACCTCTTTATGTCTGTAAATACCAAGTTTCAAGAGCAAGTTATTTAATTTTAATTTTATTCTTTCGGTAAGTTATCATCTGAAAGAAACAAAAGAGAAATTTGGTAAAATAGAATCTCTCTTTTGTACTACTAGCAATACTATTTATTGGGTGTTATTCATTTTCACTTTTTTTTTTTAATTTTATGGTATAGAATTAATTCTTGGCTTTGTATGTGTTGGTTGGTTGAGCAGGCATATAATCGATAACTGGAAAAATAGTAACTCTCTCTTTTGTGCTGCTAACAATACTATTTATGGGCTGATATTCATTTTTATTAATTTTTTTAATTTAATTGGATGTATTTTTTCATTTCTCATAATAAGGTTTAGTTTTGGATATTATAATTACAAAACTTGCAGGATATCTTGATCATCCATACAGAGGGTTTGTAAATTTGTTTATATGGATTTGCTTAATGGCTATTTATTGTTTTCTTCTTACTTTTATTACATTTGTTGATGATCTGTTTTTGTGGGTTTCTTTTTTATTTAATAGGAAAAACAAGAGATTTTCAGAGCATATATATGCTTTTAAATGATTTGGAAACCATATATCTCAAGATTTGAATGAAACTTTCTTTTGGGTAGAACTGCTACCAAGTAGCTGTCAAGACTTGAATGAAATTTTCTTATGGGTAAAAGTGCTACCAAATAGTTTATTATTTTTTATAAGCAATATTTCTGTCACTAAATGTCTATTGGAGTAATGAAATAGTTTTAGACATTTTCTATGATTTGCTATTTGGTTATTGTAAGTTGTTTGCTAAGCATTTGCTTATAAATTTAGTTTCATAACCTCTACGAAAGTTAATATAATTCCAATACTAATTCATGTGACTTAATAAGAATAGAGCGAACCATGTTAATTTGCAAAATACCTTCAGGAAGGTCACGATATTTCTATATTTTACTTAATTATATTATGTTTGTTATATTAAAAAAAAATATTATTATGTTTGTATGCTTTTGACACCTGCCGGTGCGCTCAGCCATGCTTCGTTTCATATATTCCCATTTTTTATTGTATTAAACTTTGTTGATTGTTCAATTCCTTTTGCTAATAGAATGAACGACATGTAGTTCCTAGTTTCTATTTTGGTATCTTCATTGCATGGTTTGTTTGTCAATCACATATTTCATGAAGATAAACTTGATATAATTCGGAGTACGCATACCATCTGGAGTCGATATGAATAACTTATTGGAATTGAAGATGGAATATTGTCTTGCTTCATTTACTGCCTTCAATATTTGATGTTGCTGTCTTCTTCCTGCCTATAGGAATCACACAAGGGCTGGCACATAGATCATTTCATAGGTTGGTTTGTATTTCTCAAGAAAAACAACATAGTGTATTATGCAAATAATCATTGCATCAATCATTAATTGATTGATCTGCATAGCATTAACTGGAAGTATAAAATTAAACATTTGGATTTTAGTGTTACCTGATTGAAAGTTCCATTTCCAAGAGTACAATTAGGTTTATACTAAGCAGTTTATGCTTGGTGCTGTCTTCAGACACCTGACAATTTCACAGGTTTTCAAGAATGGACCTCTTTTCATATCTTCAAAAGGTTCGTAAAGTTTTTCTTATCATTGTTTTCTTTCTTTCCTGCTCTTATATTCTTTTCTTAGATAAAACTTCCCTCTATACTTTTACTAATTGGCCATGGCTTGCACGTGTACAAGTAATGCTCATATCTATTATTTTATGTAGTCAGAGTAATTTTCTTCATTATTTATAATGATAAGGAAAAAAAACAAGTCGTTTATTTAGCATAGCTTTATGTGTTTAAAATCCTCGAAAGTTTGTCTGTGCAATTGTCGGTATCTGTAGCTATAGTTGCAAATTTGTTCTGTGTCTATGCTGTATAGAGTATACCTACATTCTTATGCTTCTTTTTCTTTTTATCACTATCAAGATGTTTGTTTTTATTCAAAACTTGCCCACAATTTTTTACATTATTTAAAAATACTGGATTTCTATGCATACCATTTTTATCCCTTGAATTGAAAGAAATTCGAATTCGCAATTCTCGCCGGTGGTTAGTGGATAAAATAGTTTCAGGAACAAACAAATCATAATGATTTTTGTCTTTATTTTCAGTCATTTTTTGATGTCTTGCAATGGATTCATCAAAATTCTTTTTATCAATATAGTTTTTTTCTTGGTATCTTTGATTAATTTCTTGTTTATTTTTATGAACCAATGAAATACTTATAGTTTGATATAGAATAAATTGTCCATCATTTTTGACAGACAGACGAACTGGCTCGATAATCAATATTCCTTTTTTCATTAATTCTCTAAGAGTTAAAAATGTTATTTGTAATTACGAAGGTTAGGCTTTTGATTTTAATAAAGTAATTCCAAAATTTATATATATATATATATATTAGATTTATATATGATATACTGACAGTGCATAATCTCTATATACTATTAATATACTAGAGGTTGATACTTCATCAATAAATCCTTAAGAGCAAATTAAAAAAAAATTATTTGTATTTATTTTTAAGGGCTTGATTTTTTTAGTTTGCTTATTGATGAAATGTCAACCTTTAATGCATTGACAGTGTATTAAGACTACACACTGTCAGTGCATCATATACAAACTCATATATATTTGGTTTAATAGTCAAATAAACCCTCAACCTTTTGCATAAAATAGATTTAAGCCCTCAACATTTTATCGTATGAAAATCGGTCCATAAACTTTTATTTTACTGTAAATAAACCCTAAACCTTTCAAAATCATGTAATTAAGTCCAAATTTGTTAAATAACACTAATTGCCGTTTGGATATCCTATATGAAAGTTGAGGTGGATACTTAGTTGATTGCCACATGGCAAATCATTTGTGCAATACTAACTGGAGTTGGTGTCATGTAACAGATTTAGGTTTAATTCTATGATTTTAAAATGTTGAGAGTTTATTTACAATAAAACAAAAGTTTAAGGACTGATTTTCATGCAACAAAATGGTAAGGGCTTATACCTATATATTTTGATTGGTTTAATCAATTTCAATAATTGGTGTTTTTGTTTTCAGTAACTCTGAATTGTTGATGTGACTGAAAAAAAATAAAAAAGCCAAGTCCTACAGCTAGACTTTTTCATTGATCGGGGTTGCTAGTTAAGCCAAAAGTTAGCCCAATTTTTTAGTGGGTTTGGATAAAAAATAAATAGGCCTGATGAACGGGTTTGGACAAAAAAATAGGCTTGATGAATTTTTAGGTCACGCTTGGCTTTGCCTATGGAGAGTTAGAGATTTAGGATCAGCCCGACTCGAATATTATTAATATTAACAAAGTTTAATATATTTTACTAAATATAATGTAATTATACGTATTTAAGACTTTGTTGATTAATAAAAATTACATATATTTAATATAAAAAGTAACATACAAAGTTTGACAAATCATATTAAAATTTAAATATGGAATAAAAGAAAAGAAACAAAACAATCAAAATAATCAAAATGCAAAAAAAAAAATCGAGCTGGGCCGAGCTTGAACAATATAACATATAAACGGGCTTGAACTCAAATTCAAGTTCGAATAATTGGGCTAGGTTGGGCTCGAGCTTATATATAATCTATTAATATAGCCTAAGCCAAGGGCAGATCCCTGCAAGGCTTAGTGGGGGCTTGAGCCCTCACCAACCCAAAAAAATAAAATAAAATTATGTTTTAAATAATTAAAAATTGTTATATCTTATTAATTTTTATTTGATTTTTTTATGAAACTTTTGAAGTTCAAATTCAACATTGTATTATAGATGTGCATTCTAAGTTCTAACATTAAATTTTTAGGGTTCAAAAAATGATTATCTTGCTATAATAATGGTTAAAACTAAAAAAATGTATCTATTAATTTATTTGTTCTTGAAACTACTATTTATTCCATTAAATAGAGAGAAAATTCACATTAATGAATATCTTGAAAAATGGAAAACACAATCGAATGAGAAATCAATGATTGAATGATGTTTAATTATGTACATTGAAGAATATTCAAAATATGAATCTGCCTCAAGAATAATTAAAATTTTTAATAATTATTAGTTTTAAACCTTTGCAATGCATAGAAATACATAAATCAAACAATAAATTAATTAATAATTTATATTTTTTGAAATTTTATAATACAAATTATTATGTTTATGAAAATGACAACATATTTATATTTAGTATTTTTTATTTGTAATTTGTATATTACGATATAGTAATATAAAAAATTATATATTGGTTATGATTATGCTAAGTTTATAAAAGTTAAATCAAATTCATATAGTAATTTATTGAATGAAAATAATGTATAAAAAATTTCAACATGTATTTGATTTGCAGAAATCTAAATTTTCTGATCTTAAATCAATATTGTGTTGAAATCCATTTAAATGAAAATTCTTCGATGAATACTTGTTAAGCTGAAGAGGTAGTGAATGAATCTTTATGAGTATCCATTGCTATCTTTGAACGATGTCTCACTTTAATTGATGATCCAATAGATTCTATAGATGGAATATAAGATATGAATAAAATACTAATATACAATTTAATTAAATTAAGTTTTAGTTATAACACATGTTATATGAAAATATAACAAAAATAGTCATATTATATAAATGTATACATATCTATTCCAATAATTTTCGACATTCAAGTTTATGATCAAAGCGATACACTTTAGAGATGATAAGCTTAATACTTTTTGTCTCAACGTTATAATTTATCACTCTTGTTTCGAACACAAAAATTGCACACCTAAGATCTTCAAATATTTCTCGAATTTTATAATATTCATTTTCCTAAATCATGGTTATAGGCATCATTAAATTAAATTAAAGATTGGACAATATAAAATAATTGTTAACTAATCAATATCTTAAGAGAACTTTTATAAAAATTGTCAACGTTTCTATTAATTAATTTCTTAGTTTTAGTGTTGAAAAGTATAAACATCGTTTTTCTAAAACTATTAAATGCCTCAACATTTAACTTGTACTTATAAGTTATAATTGTTAACTAATTAATACCTTAAGAGAAATTTATAAAAATTGTCAATATCTTTATTAATCAATTTTTTAGATTCAGAGTTGAAAAGTATAAAACATCGCTTGTCTAAAATTGTCAAATATTTAAACATTCAACTTATACTTATAGGGCATACAAAATGCTACAATCAAGTTTTATAAATAAAATTGTAAAATGCTTATATTATCACCATAAAATAATTTTTGTTTAATGTTTTTTTTAATTTTTTGTTTATTGTCTTAAATATAGTGAATATAATTATTATTTACCTTAGAATTGGATTAGGGGCATCAATATTACATTAGGAACAATGAAATTTTCCATTAATTTTAGACAGCTTTTTGTTGTACCCACATAACATATAATACCAATCAAAAGTTGAATTCACTTTCAAGATAGTTACTCTATTTGTGCAAAATTTTCAATATTCAAAAATAATGAATAATAATATACATGCTAAATCAATTAAATTTTAAAACTATGTTGCCATATATTTTACCATTGAATAAGTATATGTTAATATAATTCCTTGAATAGTGACTTTGTGACCAATGTTTTAATTTCTGATAGAGGTGTCTTATTTATAAACATTGAAACCTCATTCGATGCTAGTCTTTTATGTGGTGTATTATAAAATTCTATGCCAGAATATATTTAAATAAACTAAATACAAAAAAGTAAAAAAAAATTTGTTTTTGACTCTTAAGATCTATGAGTACCAAGCATTGATAAAAAAAAATGAATGATCACATGCAATTTATATAATAACAACGGAGAAAATTAAAAATTTTAATATATATATAGATAAAGATGTTACATTTTAGACAATTAAAAAAATATAATTGATAAAAGATGTATACAGATTTTTTATTTTGTTATATTAATGTAAAAAAAAAAAAGAATGATTACGTGCTATGTATTAATTTAAAAAATAAAAAATAATGTTATCATTTAGAAAATTAAAAAAATTTAATTAGTAATCATTAAACGTAAGATGTTATATTATTGTATGTTATATACTATATTATCCATGTTGATTTTAATAGATATAGATACTGATATAGATATTATCTTTTAGAAAATAAAAAAAATGATAAAAGCTATAAATATAGATTTTATATTTTTTAATCTTAATATGGGTGATTTTTATTTAATTTTAAAAATTGAAATAGATAATTAAAGATAATTGATTTATTTTGTATCTTTAATATATTTATATAGAGAGATTTCTATCATTTTGAAATTTGAAAACAGATAATTATTTTTTATTTTAATATATTACACGTGTCAAACATTTAGACTATCCATATAAGATATTCTACTTGAAGTCAAATGTTTTGGCATATATATATATATATATATATATATATATATATATATATATATATATATATTAGATTACTAGATTTGAAAATTTTATTTT
Source organism: Heritiera littoralis (assembly GCA_031772115.1). Lineage (NCBI taxonomy): Eukaryota > Viridiplantae > Streptophyta > Magnoliopsida > Malvales > Malvaceae > Heritiera > Heritiera littoralis. The sequence goes on from JAPDPK010000023.1 coordinate 7,049,367, forward strand.
TTTATTATTACTATTAATAGTATTATTCTTGTGGTTTTTTTTTTATAATTTAATAAGCTTAATCTAGCTCCTACTACACAAAATCTCTAGCTCTGCCACTTGCCTAGGCATAGTCTGAACTCAGCCCAACCTGGTCTATGGATACTTTTACCTACAGTGACATAAGGGTCTAAAATCTAGTAAAAAATTGAAAAATATTTATTTAATAAAAGTAAATTACAAAACTTGACATATTGATTTTTTTATCTTTCACATATTAGATATACTTTTAATAATTCTATATGTAAAATTTTATTAAATTTTTATACATACATATATGTGTGTATATATGCATGTACGCGTGAATTGAAAATGATTTATCTATGGTATAATAACATTTAGGTTATGTTTGTCAAAAACAATTATGTTAATTCAAATTATGCAAATATTATTTTTTAGAAAAAAATTATATACTTATTTTTTTATATGTTCAGACATTATTATGTACAGTATTACAATTGTATAGCTATGTGCAGGGGATGTAGAACATGTGGAAAGTGTTGTAAATTATATTTTCGTTGTAAATATCTATATCAGCTATCGATATAGTTTTATTTTAAAAGTGGTTTATTGTGGAAAATGAGTGTGATAAAGGCATTGTAGACAGCTCAACCATCATACTGTGTGTGTGAAAATGATTAAATACTGTATATTACAGATCGTGACATATTTAAAATAAAATAAAAGTTTAAGAACTGATTTTTATGCAACAAAACGTTAAGGGCTTATATCATTTTATGTAAAAAGTTGATAGTATATTTGGCTATTAAGCCTATATATTTTAATTGGTTTAATGAATTTCAATAATTTGTGCTTTTGTTTTTAGTAACTCTAAATTGTTGATGTGACTGAAAAAAAAAAAGAAGAAGCAAAGTCTTGCAACTAGACCTGTCCATTGATCAGGGTAGCTCGTTAAAACCCGAAATTTAGCCCCATTTTTTAGTGAGTTTGGAAAAAAAAAAGCCTGATGAACGGATTTGGACAAAAAAAATAGGCATAATGAATTTTTGGGCCGAGCTCGGCTTTATCCATAGAGACTTAGGCTTGGCTTGACTCGAACATTATTGATATTAAAAAAGTTTAATATATTTTATTGAATATAATATAATTATTTGTATTTAAAGCATTGTTGATTAATAAAAATTACATATATTTAATATGAAAATTAAAATATAAAATTTGACAAATAAATCATATTAAATTTTAAATGGAATAAAAGAAAAAAACAAAAAAATCAAAAAATCAAAATGCAAAAAAAAGAAAAAGAAAATTGGGCTGGGTTGAGCTTGAACAATGTAACATATAAATGGGCTTGAACTCAAATTTAAGTCCGAATAATTGGATTAGGTCGGGTTCGGGCTTATATATAGTCTATTAATATAGCCTAGGCCAAGGGCGGAGCCTTGCGGGGCTTAGTGGGGCCTTAAGCACCCACTGACCCAAAAGAAAATTATGTTTTAAATAATTAAAATTTTTTATATCTTGTTAAATTTTATTTGATTTTTTTTATGAAACCTTTGAAGTTCAATTTCAACATTGTATTATAGATGTGCATTCTAAATTCCAACATTAAATTTTTAGAGTTCAAAAATTGATTATCTTGCTAAAATAATGGTTAAAACTAAAAAACAATGTATCTATTAATTTATTTGTTGTTGAAACTACTATTTATTATATTAGATAGAGAGAAATTTACATTAATGAATATCTCGAAAAATGGTAAACGCAATCGAATGAGGGATCAATGATCGAATGATGGTTTAATTATGTATATTGAAAAATATTCAAAATATGAATCTGCCTCAAGAATAATTAAAATTTTTAATAATTATTACTAGATTTGAAAATTTTAGATTTTTTTTATTATTACGATTAATAGTATTATTCTTGTAGTTTTTTTTTATATAATTTAATAAGCTTAATCTAGCCCATACTACACAAAATCTCTAGTTCCGCCACTTGTCTAGGCTTGGCTCGAACTTGAACCAACTTGGTCAATTGATACTTCTACCTGCATTGACGTGAGGGTCTAAAATCTAGTAAAAAAATGAAAAATATTTATTTAATAAAAATAAATTATAAAACTTAATATATTGATTTTTTTTTATCTTTCACATATTAGATCTATTTTTAATAATTCTATACGAAAAATTTTATTAAATTTTTATACATACATATATATGTGTGTATATATGCATGTACACGTGAATTGAAAATGATTTATCTATGGTATAATAACATTTAGGTTATGTTTGTCAAAAACAATTATGTTAATTCAAATTATGCAAATATTATTTTTTTGAAAAAATAATATTTTTTTGTAAAAAAATTTTATTTTTTAAAGAAAAAATTGTTATATGTGTAAATTTTTGTTTGATTTTATATTAATTTGTGTTTCAATAAAAAATTTAATAAATTAACCCCGGATCGGACTTTGCCTATACTACAAGTTCATTGGTTGTAATAAGTGATACAGAGTGAATAGACTATAATAGAGTATAGTTTCTATCAGGATTAATTGGATTTATTCTAGTTAAGTACAAATATTTTTCACTTTAGATTTATCCAAATCAATGAGAAAGTTTATAAATTAAATTAACTATTAAAATTAATAAAAATAAAAATAAAATGCAAATATTTAAATCAACTAAATTTATCTAAATCCTAATTCACTTAAAATTAAACAGTGTCAAACTAAAATTAAAGTTACCTAACAACTAAAAATCAAATAAATTAATCTAACATGCAATTTAATTTAAACCACTACTGGACTACTTGTAATATTACCTAAACAAATATTTAATAGTGAAAGAAAATAAATAAATAAATAACACACTAATAAAAAACCAACTATGCCTTCGTGCTCAGCCAGCCACCCATGCACGTAAAGCAGCCAATCCATGCAGACCATGCCTCACCACCTGTCCGACACGTGTTGCTTCTGCTCCAGCCCGTACCACCTCCTGCTTCTGTACGACTGTAGCTTGGCCTTGTCCCCTGCATCCACTCCACATACTGCAGGAGACGCGCACAGCAGGAACACCAAGATGCAGAGCAGAACTGCAGCTCCCGCAGCAAGCAGCTAAGGACGCCAATAGCACCGCAACACCTCCTCCGTACAGTGCAGTGAAACAGGACAAAAACAGAAGCACTTGGGATCCTCTAATACAGCAACCCAGCACAGCAAGTTTCAGGAACCACTCAGCAGCTATAAACACGCAACACTCCGATCATCAACGTACCAGCAACAGCCAACAACCAAGAGAGGACCGAAAATGAACCGTAACAGCACAGGGCAGCCGAAACAGAGCATAACATGGAAACTGGCAGCAACGATCCCCGTTTCCAGCAACCACCAGAAAAAGTCAGCAATCGGAGATAACGCCGAACACAGAAAACAGAGGGCGAACAGAAGTTTTGAATAAATCAAAAGGAAGTTAAATAAAAAATTTACAATTTAAAAAAAAAATCATGTTATAATATCTCTAAAAATCGATATTTTAGAGACTCGAAGCATTAGCAGTACAAACATTTAATGCACGAAGGAAATACGCTTATATTGTACAGGAAGTGTTAATATAATAATATCTCCAAATGTCACAAAATCTCCGATGCAAAGGATTTTGATGCCGAATCCCCTAACCTGATGGATTATTAACTTTTTAATTATTGTGATAAATAGAGACTCAAATCCCCAATTCCCCACCTATCAATCAATCTGATCATCAACTGGCTACGATAATATTTACTATTGTTTTCCTACTGCCAGTGGCGTAAGCCAGAAAAACTTTTCAGTGGAGTCATATTTCAACTTTCATTATATAAACATGATATTTTTAAATAAACATATTTTTAAAGCAAAATTTTTTTATGAAAAACTCAAATTTTAAAATTTGAAAAATCATAGAGTATACTGTATATTATTTTGTAATTTAGAAAGTTAATAAAATAAAAATAAAATATTATTTCCTGTTCATTATATAATCATCCATGAATTTTGAGTCGACGTGTTTCATTTCATTCTCTCTTTGTTACACTATTCATCTTTTTTTTCCTTGAAGAAAAGACAAATGATATATTTAGATGCAAGAGTAAACATATTTTTAATACAAAATTAAATGTATCACTAAAAACTGTAATCATATTAATTAACTTGTAATATATACACACACAAACATATACATATATATATAAATCAATATGCAAATCTAACTAATAATTAAAATTATATAATTAAATAAAACTCATACTTGATGAGACTTAAATTTGAGGGTTTAAAGATTCCATAACCTTTTGTTGCTATTGCAAAAAAGTTTTATTAATTGGCAAGAAAATAATATTTTTGAATAAGTAAAATTATAAATTAATCTCACGTAATCATGTTTTAAAAGCCATATTTCACATTTTAATCAAATATTCTTATTAGTTTATTATAGTTATACATCAAGTATAAATATAAAAACTTTTAAGAGTTTTTTTTGAATGTTACATATATATATTACATTTTTATTACAAAAATAGATGAAAATTTTACTTGTAATTTTATTCATCTCTTTACATTTTTGTTTAATTTGAATGGGGTCAATAAAAAAATTATACAAATATTTACTATGTAACACTTTGAAAAACCTTAATGTACTTTTTGCGTGTGGCTATGCCACTACCCATTGCTTTAGTGAATTATTCTAACGGATGGGTACAAAACACGTCTACAAACTCAAAACAGGAAGCAGGAAATTAACCAAGCAGAAGCAATTGCATTCTTCTCTGTTGGCCTTAACAATGAGTAAATTTGTTTGGCGAATTGATCTCAAACAAACAACTAAATTTTCTATGCTGTACTGTTCGTCACTTTCATACCCTAAATGACCGAGAGTATCTGCAAAATTTAAGCTGAAACTAGTTTGCTCAGTAATTACAAACCGGAGATTCATCATCAAAGAGAAAGATATCCAGTGCTAGCTTCATCAAGAAACTGGAAAGCAACGCAACCAAGATGACTTGAAGAATCAGCTCCACCAATCCATAGAGTTTTACTTTCTTGATCTTCAGTCGCTCCTTCACTAACTCCACTCTCAGATTTTCAATTTCTCCCCTTATCTTCACCTTGTCCTACGTTGAGTAAGGACAAAAACAAAAAAGATCTTAAACTGTATTAAACACAAATTCGTGTAAAAAAGAGAACGAAATTATTAACCTCAGATTCGTCGTTGTTTGCAGATTCGAAGACGCGATTCACGGATGATTTCAGTGAAGAAAGCAGAAACGCTGCATTGGCACAGCGTTTAGCGATCTGCAATTTCCGAGCCCCGTCTTTGGTTTCGCCTTCAGTTCCTTCCATTCTTACTCTCAATAAATTTGAACTCTGATCTTAAATAGTCCGGAAGAAAGCGAGGGAAAACCGAGTGTCTTTTGTTTAAAACTATTGGCACTTCCTGTTTGCTGTCTATGGATCGCACCGAAAGGATCAGCCCCCCTTTGTCGGTTTCATCAAAGTCGAAACTCAGGTATTTTATATAAACAATAATATTTAAAATATTTAAAAAATATTTTTATATTAATATCATAATATTTTAAAATATATTTTGCAAAACTAATTATAAATAAGTATCATTCTGGGTTTACCCGGTTTAGCACTCCAATTTTCTTTTTTCTTCGCTCTCACAGAGTTTCCATTTGAGCCCTTTCTTCTTCTGTGCGCTCAACCAATTTCGTTTGAGCTCTTAGTCTCGAAGTAAAATGGCAGAAGCAAATCAGGAATGGAAGCTGGAAGTGACCCTGCCTTCAAAAACACCAGTGGTGGGGTGCCAAATAAATCCATATGTTCGTCTCCGAAGCTGTTCTACTCTCCACCAAGCCGTTCCTATTCATTCCTTCTCTTTCGTCTGGTATTCCTTATTTTCTTTTTCTCTTTTTTCATTCTTGCTATGTTTATGTATTTATGTTTTTGTTCTTCTGTTTCTTGGCTCTGAGAACAGAGCAGAAACAGAGGTTTTTTTTTGTAGTTATTTTTAAGAGTTTTTGGTGATGGGTTGATTTCTATATTCTTCAACTTCTCTGTTGTTTTGGATGATGATTTTCTCATTATAGGATATAAGTGATGACGGTTTTTAATTTTGTAGGTACCGTGAGATGCCATGCTCTGTTCACTTCAGTAGTCTTGGTGGGGATGCATTAGAGGTAGCATCGGGAGAGATAACAAGGATTAAGGTGGGATATGATAGGAGTTATGAACCCACAAAGAAAGATTTCGGCTTCATTCTGAGGCTGGAATGTTTGGCCGTCGATGCTAACGACACTCAGTTAGCTCCGGTCAACATCACGGTGACAGAAGCTGTGATTGATTTCTCCGAGCGGTGTCCTCGAAGCATGATTCAGATTATTAATGAGAAATCTTCTCATGATTTAACATTCAGTGTATTATCGTATAATCTTCTTGCTGAGCTTTATACCACTCCGGATAAGTATAGTTACTGTCAAAAATGGGCTCTTCTTTGGGAATATCGCAAGCAGAGTTTGCTGAGAGAGATAACAGACTATAATGCTGACATTATTTGTCTTCAAGAGGTAAATTTCTTTTCTTCTACTCTGCATTGAATGGCTTGCATCATCTCTAATCAAATATTCTTCCACTATTGGCAGGTGCAAAGTAACCATTTCGAAAGTTTTTTAAGACCTCAGTTGATGAAACTTGGTTATTCAGTTGTGTACAAGAAGAAATTTCAACAGGTAAAAATTTTCAACTCTTAACTTTTTGCTAATAATGTTATTTCTTCATTCATCAACAAATAAAAGGACGGGTTTTTGGTGCTTTCTGGATGAACTAGTTGATTGTGTTTGAACCGAAGGTTCTAGCTTTGAGGGTTAATAGGGGATTCTTTTCTTGCTGAAATTGGGTTTGGGTGTGAACGATGTTGAGTGGGATTCAAGGTTGATTTCTGGTGATATTGAGCTAAGATCATGGGAATGGGTTCGAATTGGATTGCTAAATTTGTGTTTTGGATGAATAGGTATTTTGGATGAAATCTGTCTTGAATTTCTGCTCACTTACCTGGTGTTTTGGGTTTTGTCAGATTTCTTAGCTTGATCGAACGGGGTTTTATGATTAGAAATCGATGAACCCAGTCTATTGACTGGATTTTTTTTCTTTTCATATTCATCCATGTTGTGTTGCTTTTTAGGAAATTACAGATGAAAATAATTTGAAAAAAAAGGAAAATTATTTTTTATTTATTCTTGATTATCTTGAAGAATTTTATCTCCCATTCCTTTTAAGATTTCAATAACTCCTTTGATCAAATCTTCTATAAATGGATTTTATTTTTTTATTTTTTTTCATTTTTTCTTTTTTATTACAGTAGTATGATCTAAGACATGTTGGATGTCTTCCAGGTGTATAATTCTTCTAGCTCCGGGCCTGTAATTGATGGATGTGCAATTTTTTACCGTCACAACCTATTTAAAGAAGTCACGAAATATGAGGTAAAGAATTTTTCAGTTTCATTTTGTATAAGTAAGGGTTTGAACTTGTGGGCTGTGGCTACAGCTTGACTTTCGTAAGAGGGCACGATTAGAGATGGATAATTTGAAGCCAGAAGTTAGAAATGAGGCTGCTGATAGTCTAGTAAAGGTATTAATTTGTAACCATCACTTTTGCATTATGGTCTGATTTTTTTTTCTGTTATTTTTTATATTATCTCCTTTTTCTCTTTTAAATCTTTATTTTGGTTTTGCAGGACAATATTGCGCTTATTGTCATTTTAGAAGCAATAAGAAATGGCAGCACCAATGATGACGTTCCATATAGACTCTGTGTGGTATGTATTTTTCATGTTTTCCAGCTTATATCATTAGGTTGCGGCAAACTGACAAAATAATGGTTTTCAATCTCAGGCAAATACCCATATACTTGCAAATACTGCATATCCAAATACAAAATTATTCCAGGTTTCTATTTTCTTTTTCATATAAATGTTGCAATTGATTTATTCTTAAAAATGAAGATTATATAGTTTTAACAATATATCCCTTCTCTTCTCTAATATCAAGGTTGGAAACCTTATCAATGGACTGGAGAAGATTGCCCAATCCAAGATTCCTATAGTGATTTGTGGGGACTTCAACTCTTCTCCCCAAAGGTAAATCTTTTGTAAGCAAAAAAGAAAAGTTAGTCTTTTTTTTTGGTACAGTGAAAAGTTAGTCTTTTGCTGTCTGTGACTTAGTGGTCTATTATTTAAGGAACACTAGTTCTTTTAAGTGCCCATTTATGGTTCATTTTCTTTTCTCAATTAATGTAGACTATAGTAAAAATATTATCATGAAATAGAAATTTAAGATAAACTGGCTTAGTAATAAAATTTGCTTCAAAATAGCCAAGTGAAGGGGCTGCTTCCTTTTTCTTGTTCTAGCTCTTTCCTTTTTAGCCTTTATGTTGTTTATTTTGCATCCTTCTGAACATGATTATGTGAAAAATAGTGGAAAGGTATCGTTTAGATCTTTGACAAGTTTTCTGGTAAAATTGCAACATTTTGCATTGTTTCAACTATTCGTATCCCGAATTTGTTTATATGATACATATATTCACACAGATCAATGTCTAATTCATGATAACACATGACAGTGATCCTCATACGCTTCTGGTTAGAGGCAGAATCGATTCTGTTTCTAGGTATGATCTACTGGGTATACGTAAGATTCTCAAGCTTGAACACTCGTTGGCTCTGGTAAGAACATTGTTTCTTTATTTATTTTCACTAAAACCTATTTTGTTTCATACTTCTGACATAATAATCGAAGGCCTATGTGCTTATATCTCCCTTCAGTGATATGTCTAGGATTTCTTTCCCTTCCCTTTGCAAGCATGGCATAGGGAAATTGAGTTTTATATCTCGGGTATTATTGAGAAAGCAAATGAAAATATACATTTTCATCTTTCATGCTATGCTTTCTTTTTCTTTTTATAATTTTTGAGGTCATGTAGTTTCCAATCATCCCATCAAATACAACCTATGGAGTGGACAATTATTCATTAACAGAAAAAAAATGCTGTATTTTTATTGCCTTAAACAAGCCTTATAGCAAGACTGAAAATCCTTATTTGACCAGTTTAGATATTGTCCCTGGAATACAAGTAATTTGTATGACTGGTGTTATACTTTTTAATTAATATGCTTTAATATATACTAGACTTATCCGTCTGTCATTGGATTGGAAGTCAAAGAGCTCCCCTCTTTTGTATTTCCACTTTGTTGTCATCATCATCACATGTCATCATTTTCACAATCAGTAACTTAATATGCTCATACAGGAAAAGTTGTTTTACAGGTTAGTGCATATGCATCATTTTTCAATTTGAAGGGAATTGAAGAAAAACATTTGAATAGGATGAACCCCACAAACCGTGAGCCCTTATTTACCATCTTCACTCCTCGATTTTGTGGAACCTTGGATTATATTCTCTACACAGGTGGACTTTGCCTTGAGTTACATTTTATCATTTTGTTGACCTTGCAAATTTTTTTCCAATTAACAGCTCAGTTTTCTTTGATCATTGTGCTTTTATATTTTGCTATGTCATAGTGTGACAAAATTGGTTAGTTGATATTCTCAAAGTTCTTAATGTTAATTCATCAGTTTAAAACGTATTATTTTGTGTCACTTATCAGGTGTAACCCAAAAGAAAGAACATTATCAGGAAAAAAGCAATCTACTAGTATTAGTTGTAATATTGTGACATAATATCGTCTAGTTAGATGTTCAGCAGAACTTATCCCTTCATTATAACGCACGAATCATGTGGAGCCTTATAAATAAGTGTTGCAATGTACCATATATTATTGGTAGACATTGAGAATTTAGGTAACTCTTTCTTCACCTTTTTTTTGAAGTTCATGTTCCAATTAATGTAGACAAAGGATCTGGTTATATTAAGTTTCTGGCTACAATTTGTTTAAGTTATGCAGCACAATCACCTAAATTTTCATAATTTGTTTTAGTTATTCGGTTAATAGTTTTATATTTAAGTGCCTTCCTCTAACTACATAGATGTTTCCAACAGAGGACACTTTGGAGGTTGAAGGTTTGCTGGAGCTTCTTGACTCTCAAAGCTTAGGTGATGGTCTTCCATCCCCTCTATGGTCATCAGACCACATTGCACTGATGGCAAGTTTCAGACTCAAATCACCTTCAACCGCTGCATCATCTCCACCTCTTCCTCAGGAAATCTGATAGCAACAATAGATGCTTTAGGAATTACATTTGTAGGGAAAATATAGGTAGAAATCTCATGTTTGCAAGCACACCACTTTTGGATACTTTCTGATAGTCTTGCCACCAAATTTGATAACCCTATAACTAATGCTCTGATGATAACATTTTAACTTCTTTTTCCTTATCTCTGCTTTATATGTATCAGGATTCTATACCAGTCTCAAGTCATGAATTCTTGTGTGATTTGTATTAGTGTCAATTTTTTCCTTTTAAACCAGACCAATCTCTGCTGATAGCATTAAAAATTTACGATGGCTGCAGATGAATATTACTAGTTCCTGACATTGTAGTTGTTTTTCATGATAGAAATTTGACAAGGCTTCTATGCAACTGTAAAACTTTAGGGAATAAAATAGTTTAAATTTTGTCTAACTTGATTATCTTGTACATAAATTCAAATCTACAGCACACCACAAGTATTCATGCCCAAAATGAAGCCAAGGAGTGATGAACTGTCTCATGTTCTGGATCATGATCATAGACTGTTTTATGGTGTAACAGGGAAAATGATTGAATAAACAAGGAGCTAATTATGGAGTAAGTTGCTTTAAGGGAAGAGGGACATTGAAATTGAGGTTTGGGGCTGCATCATAGCTTCATATTGAAACGGGCAAAGCATCAGAGGCCAGAGGGTGCTTTTAAGGGATAGCTATGCAAATTGAATTGGTGGAATCCAGTGGAACACCATTTTCCTGCACTTAAAGTTACCATAATATCCGATTGCTTAAACAAAATTATATATATAAAGCATTACCATATCTACATTATACAAGTCAGTTCAATATGTAAGTTAATTAGTTTCTTTCTCACCTCTCTTTGTAGACATTTTTCATCGGAGATAAACTGATTAAGAAGCTTATATATATATATATATATATATATATTTATATATATATTTATATATATCAGCTAAAAGCTGTAGCCAAGACTATTTGGCTTTTCAAGCGTACGTATTAAGAAATACAAATTTTAACACACTTCGGAGTGGATGTTATGCTAAAGTTAAAACTTGAGGATGATGATCTCGCTGATCCTTAAGCCTCTGCTTGAATAGTATTGGAGGTCCTTCGTCTCGTGGGTGCATGAATTTGCAGTTACGGCATCCAGGCGATGACTTGCATAGCATCATCATGTGGCACCACGTGCACATTATTGCTGCCATCTCTTGCTGCTCTTGCTTATCATCCTCCTCCACTTCCAACTATGGAATGTTCTGCATTAATCCTGCCGATGACGAGTTGATCTTCTTATCAACTGAACCGGCCCTCCCGGGCCTATCAGAGCTCTGCTTGTTGAACGGGTGATGATGATCTGTTGCGTCGATTCTCCTTACTGAATCGCTTGGTAGGTTTAGCCCGAGGTCTAAGCTCATGTGATGACCAGCAGGGCTTGCCGGCTCTGGGCTTCTCCTTGGATCCTTAGAAGTTCTCGTATGGGTCCTCGTATTGTAAAAGTGTATCTGCCCTGACAAAACACAGAGGAAACCAAAGCAATTTTAAGGTTATACTAGTATGAAACCCGTTGCTACGCAACGGATCACTATTTTATCAATTGAAAAATGGAATTAAGATTTTCCTTATCCTTTTTCAATTCATATTTTTTGGTGTTTCTACAAATAAGTCATTTTTATTTTGAATCTTCATTCTGCTAGTTGAGAGCTTATCCCTCTAAAATGCCTTTCCCATTAAAAAACATCATTTGCAACATTGTTGTTGTTGAGTACATAAATCAAGTTGTTTCCATGAATGACAGAACCAAATAAAGTTAACAGTTGTATAATCAAATAATAACTCCAAAATAAAAAAAACGTTCGAATGTTATCACATTTCTCATAGATGCCTAGTAACAAACATTGATTCACACTTAGACACTATCAAAATATGGATGATGGATCAGATAAGAGTTATCTTTCTTTGTTCTTTTTTTTATCACAACAGGAAAAAGGAAATAGATATAAGAAAATTGCCTAATTAACTGAAACAAAAACTAACATTCACAAAGAAGCAATAACTTGTATGGATTTCTTAGCTGAATGAGCTTATGACAATGGGATTGATAGTGGAAACTTCATGCCCCTCCTATTGACTTGAAGGGGATGTTGGTTGATAACCTTAAGTGTACTGGGGAGTTTAAATACAGTGTAATTTAAAAGCCGCAAAGCTGTTCATATGTACCCAAAACAATTATACCCAAAGGTCAAATTCCCACGTATTAAAAGATATCAAGAACACTATGTTGGTATTGTTAAAAGCAAAAGGCATTAGTTAAAAGCAAATTATATCATAAATACGAATATTATCAAATTGCATAAAAATTCAGGCTAGCTCAAATGATATTTTTGCTCCATTTTTCCTCCTTTTCTCCTTTTGAATCAAACTTTCCTTTTCTTTTGTGAAGGCCGCTAATTTTTCGTACTGAACTCATAAATAAATGAATGGATTAAATAAACTAAGTATTAAGATGCATTTTGAAATTTTTATTTATCTTAAAGTGATGAAATTGAAGATTGGAGTTTAGTGCATTTAACAATAAATGATTAATATATAAATTGGATTTATATAAATAAGTTTGAGATATATATTAATTCAATAAGGAAAATAAATTGATATTTTTACACATTTGTGAAGTAAACTAATAAATTATATATGAAACCTAAGTGCATAGATAATTAAAAGAACAAATAAATATATAAATATAAATTTATTTAAGTAAATAAAGAATACAAATACATTAAATTAAATGTAGTATGCACATGAGTATATGAATAATATATATGTATAGATGTATATAAATATATATATATATATATATATATATATATATATATATATATATAGATATCAAGCATAAAATATATATAATATATAAGAGTCACCATTATATATAAATGTAGGACAAGAAAACAGACATATATATATATATATATATATATATATATATATATATATATATATATATATAATTAGATAAAAAAAATTCATATAGATAATATATATATATATATATATATATATATATATAAAATATTAAATTTATTAGCTGATTGGCTTCATGAGCAAGCCAACCAGTCGGCCAACTGCTCCCACTTCCATTTAGAAGAAAAGAAAAGGGAAAGCAGAGGAGGTGTCCTCTGCGACCCAAAATTGATCTCGAATGAGAGGAGAAAGGAAAGTGGAAAGAAACCCAGTGAGGGATGGAGTGAATCGAGGGAGAGGAAAGAGCATTGCTGCAGCTTCAAAAAAAAAAAAAAGAGAGAATGAGAAAGGAGAGAAGAGATCGTGAGAGAGCTAAGCTCCGTGGACTAGAAACTGAAACAGTGAAAGTGATGATTTGTTGAAGGCCTGAACAAGGGTGTTTTTAAGCTGCTTTCGGTGGTTGGTAGTAGCTGATTCTCAGCTGGAACAAGGGAGCGGTAGGGACGGTTCTAGCTGCTGAACAGGATTAAGATGAAGCTTTAAACAAGGGGTAATGCAGGATTGATCAGTGGCTGTGTAAAGCTGAATTAGAGGTGCGGTTTAGCTGATCTTCAGGGGTTATTTAGGGACAAAAAATAAGGAGAGAGTGGCCAAAGCCGAACCGTACCTAAACTGCAGAACGGAGGAACCTGAAGCTGCTGGCATGAAGGGGGGCTATCTGGTGCTGTTGAATCTGTTTGGTTGTCTTGAACAGTGGCTGTTTAAGGTTGAGTTAAGGTTTGTTAAGTGCTGAGTTTTGGTGCTCTAAACAGAACATATTCAGGCTGTGTGTTGAGCTAAAATAAACGAGGAAGGTTTTAGTTCATGGTGGCTGTTTGAAGAAGATGTCAGTGGCAAGCTTTGAGTGAGAAAGCTTGTAAACTGGGAATGATAGAGAGAGGAAACGAGAAACTGTCCACTCTAGCACCTCTTTGGATTCACCCTTTAAACTATAAAGACATAAATGGTTGCTGTTTTGGGAATGGATACTCATGTCTAAAGCAGGAATGGCAGTAACTTGCAGCTCCTTTGGAGGGAATGTTAATGTGTAGCTGCGGATTGAGAGGTACACAGCAGCTAAAGCTTTTGGATTAAGAATTTTCAGTAAGCCACGACGCCTTTAGAGATTAAAGGGTAAGGGAATATGTTAATCGTTTAAAGTTAATTTATATTCTAAATAAATAAAGAAATATGTACGTAAATATCATTGATATGATGAGAATGGTTGGTGTGAATACTGAATGTATGTATGTATGTATGTATGGGTATTGAGGAGAAATTTATGAAGGTAAAATAAATACCTCTGGCCACCTATAAAGGAGATTGTTGTAAAGGTGCAATATTTATTTAGAGTAATAATATCTTGGTGAAGACTAAATTCTGAACATAGAAATGAATTTAAATAATTGTTATTTTCATGATATGTGCTTTAGCAAGTGATTAAGCATAACAAGGACATGTTATTGAGGTGTTAATGAATTGATCCGTGGTGGTTTGAAACGGTGTAGCAGCTTGAGTCGTGAGTTGGGAGCTCAAGGAAGAAAAATGCTAAGTATTGAGGTAAGTGGATTAAGTAAAGTTTCGCTAGTATCATCCCTTAGGAGATGTTTAATTTTTATAAATAATTTACCTAACTTTCGAATTCAAACGCTGTGATGCTATTGATCGAGTGATTAAGGTAAGATGCAAGGTATGATCAAATTGTGAATCTGAATGATGCTTGGGCTGGGATTGAATTGTGTTTTCTTATTTATGTGTTGTGGCCGGCCAAGCTTGCCTATTGTGTGAAATAAAATGTTCAGGAGTTTAGTTGCATAAATCTTATATGTCTAATCTGTTTAGGCTAAGTGTACATATGTATGGTCCGCATTAAAATCTTATTAAATAACCATGCAAAGTGCATAAGGGTACTCTATTGATGCATAAGTGAATTCACATATAGCATGTTTTGACTAGACTATTTTATGCATAAGCACTGTAATACTCGACATTACGCTTTAACTTGAAAAGCATAGTTTTAAGACTAACTTAGTGACAAAGGGTTTTTATGCATATTTGGAAACACCAAAACTGTTTTGATCTGTGTTTTGAAAATCATGAGCCCAATTGGCATAATGTTGTACCTTTGGTTTTTGACGGCATATACCGTCTTGCTAAATACAGTTTTGATCAGTAATCCGTTTTCTGAACTAAAGGATTTTGATTAATATTCAGTAATCCGTTTTCTGAATTAAAAGGTTTCAATCAGTATTCAGTAATCCTTTTTAAAGGTTTCGATCGGTATTCAGTTCCTAAATTAAAGGCTTTTGATCAGTACTTAGTTTTCTGTTTTGTATTTGATTTTGGGCAGATCTATTGACCTTCGGGTCACTCAGAGCCTACCGAGCTTTGCTCTAGGTTCCATTACCTGTCTATTGAGCTTTGTGCTCTAGACTTTCAGTATCAGTATCTGCACTTTATGAGCTTTGTGCTTTAGGCATTATCAGGCTTGTCTGGAGAACCAGCCAGCAGACAAGTTCCAGTTCCTAACTGCGCAGCGGGGCTGGAGTAACTCTATGGCCATAGATATTACCGTGGGAGCCACCTCTAGAATCCTAAGGGAACTACGTGCTACACGGTCGCGTCCTTGTGACGTTTTATTCATCACTAGCTAGGATGGACATCAGTATTAGTATCAGCTATCAGGGATCTTTACCTACACTTTATCAGTATCAGTTTTCAATGATTTGAGGCTTTATGCCTAAACTTTATCAGTATACGTTTGATTTCAGTTTCAGTTTAGCATTTGAGGTTTTATGCCAATCTTTTTCAGTATCTATTTTGGATTTCAGTTTCAGTTTTGTAATTGAGGCTTTATGCCAATCTTTATCAGTATCTGTTTTGGATTTCAGTTTCAGTTTTGTATTTGAGGCTTATTGCTAATCTTTTTCAATATCTGTTTTGGAATTCAGTTTTAGTTCAGTCTTTAAGAGTTTCTGCCAAACTTGATCAGTATATGTTTTGATTACAATTTCAGTTCAGTGATTTGAGGCTTCATGCCTAAATTTTATCTGTTTTGATATCAGCATCGGTTTTCAGTATTTCAAAGAATTTTGCCTAACTCTATCGAGTACATATTTTCATAAGATTATTTGTTTCAAACTCATGTACATAGTTATCTCGTTTTAAACTCATATGCATAGTGATCGTGTTTTAAACTCGTGCATATTCACCGTGTTTCGAATTTGTGCATAGTTACCATGTTTTTAACTCGTGTGCATAGCGATCATGTTTTGAACTCGGTGCATACTTGTTGTGTTTAAACTACGTGTATTAGAAAACTATTTTGTTGTTTGTATTAGTTTTCAACGTTTTGAGACTTTATTTCTTAACTTATTGATTTTTCAGTTTTAGTACAATTATTGGTTTTAGACTAAATGCATCAGAAAATCTGTTTTGTTATCAGTATTTGGTTTTAGTATTCAGAGACTTTAGGCCTAACTTTATTAGTTATTCGTTCAGTGCATTCACTGTTTTGAACAAGGTGTTTAAGAAATCTATTTTGTTATCAGTATCAATTTCAGTATTTTGAGGCTCACACCTAAAGTAATCAGAAATCTGTTTTGTACAAGTGCATAGTGATTCGGCTTTAAACTAAGTATATTGTGTATTTGTTTTGAACTATGGGCATAAGGAATCAGTTTTGAGCTAAGCACGTTGCTCATTTCAATGCTATGCATTTTGTCAACATTGTAGTATTGCGACGAGTGACAATGTCTTTCCAATATCACGTAAGACTCAAGGAAATGAAATACCTAGGGTATCCATCTGACCAATGCCCTATACATCCTCAACCTTAAAGTATGAGTCCGGATAGAAATATCCGACATCAAGACATGGTATCAGGCATACATGTCACTTTATTTTTTGCTCATGCATAAATATGCATGTAGATCGACATGAGCCTAGCATGCATTTACTTAAACTCCTTACTAAGTTGTGGTTTGCTCACCCCTTACTAACATCATCGCAGATCATACGAGTTAAAGTCCACGTTTGGAGTTTTGCTTGGCCCATCAGGGACCATACCAAGCTTAGGTACATACTAGCATCTTCTGAGCCCTGCTTTCGCTATTTTTGAGGTATAAAAATAATGTATTATTTTGTTTACATGCACATTTTTTCAAGATTACACAGTATTGTCTGCTTGTGTCATGGGATGTAACTTAGGATCGTTTTAGATTATTTTGAGAGTGATATGATGATCGAATGTGATCCTGGATTTGATATGTAGGTGATAATTAATGGTGGATATTAAGAATGTTGACACGATAATTATTTGATGATTTGCATTATGATGTGAATGTGTGGATAGTTGAATTGATTTGGTATGATTGGGTTATGATAAATGAGGTCTTACAAGTTATTTGTCCGGGGAAATCTTAAAATATAAGGGGGGATATTTTGAATCTTTTTTTTTAGGTAAGAATATTTTATTGATCAAAAATGATAATTACAGGCTTAGAAAATTAATTATCTCATCTTTGGATGTATGAATAAGTTAGTTGAATTAAATGAAGAGGATAAGTGAAAATCGTTTAGTGATTACACTGACATCGAATACAAACCATAAAGTGAAAAGAAAAATTTAGTTCGTAAATTGGTAAGTGAAATAAGTGTAAGTATTAAGCGTACATCACGGCCTTCGGGTCGTGACATCTTTTGAATTTTAACTTGCTCAATCGATAGTAAGAACTGATTGTATGCATCCTTGTCAGATAAAAGCTTCAATAATTCATCAACACCAACAAAATAAGAAAGTGACTAGGAATTAGGATACTTCTCAAGAAAAACACACACTTTTCCTTCAATACTTCCCAACATTTCTGAAGCAACAAATGCAAATAACCAAAACAGAACAATGAAAAAATGAATAAGAGCATAATTCAAATGTCTTGGTAACAATATTTATCATTGGAAGACAAATTGAGATTCATGATCTTAGTTTATTATATTTATTTCTAGTTTTAGCTTGCACATCCGATCTATCTATCTATCTATCTATGCAATTAAAGTGCATGCATTTTGAGCCTTCTCGTGTGGCCACGATGCCCCCTTCGTTGGTGAACACGTTGCATTTTGTTTTTTGTATTTTGAGCCTTTTACTGAAACCCTCCCTGCTAAGCCACGCTTGTGCCTTCTCTGATCAACACGTTCGGAGTCTAGGTTTTGCTCTTTATGGTGGGGCCTGTTTTGGCTTTGTGCTTCCACGCTTCTGTTTCCTGCTTTGAACGCATTTACCTCTCCTCTTGGTGCCACGTTGCAAGCTCCATCTTCAGTTTCAGTTTTTTTTCTCTTTGTTTGTTTCTAAATGTTTTTTTTGGGTCTCGCAATTCAATGCTCTTGTTTGACTCTTTTGAAAGTCTTGAAAAATAAAAAAGTAAACATAGAAAAGATATAAAATATAATAAAGAAGTGTAAACACAGACACTAAACAAGGCATAATGAGAAATGAAAAAAAAAGTGTAATAAGAGGAAGGAAAAAAACGTGATGGAAGAGACAAAAGGGAGAGAGATAAGAAAAAAGGGAAAAAATTAGAAAGAAAAAAAAGTCTGAAACAACAAAAGGAAGTTGAAAATGATTCACTTAATGAACTTCTGTTGCCGCCATTTTCAGCTCCTCTTTCCTAACTATGACTGAAATGTACTTTACTCCCTTCCCGATGTCAGTTTTCCTTGCACCAAAATTATCCAGCTGTCCCTTGGTTTTGTTCCTTCTCCTTGTCCTGACCATTCGTCTGGTTTTTTCTCTTTGCTTTTTTGGGTTTCTTAGTAGCAGCTGGTTCTTTCGTCTCGCTTGGATGTTTCGTCGGTTCGGGTGTGGGCTCGACTTGTTGCCCGTCTCTCGTGGCTTGCTCGCTCGCGCTGCTTGCGGTGCCTGGTGCGTGCAAGGTGGGTTTTTGTTTTTTATTTTGTCTCAGATATGCACTCTACTTTCAGTTTTACATGCGTGGCACGTAAAGCTTTATGATCCAGATGATGAACTCCAACCCCATCTAAACAAAAAGAAAAAATATGAAGAGCGTGTCGGTGGCATGGGTATGAAACTGGGATAGAGCAGGTGAAAAGAAAATGGCTCATTTTCATGGGGAAACTAAATTTGTCATCTTAAAGATTGTATTATGTTTGGTATGGTTAGTGACCTTAGTGTTGAATTCTTGGCGTGAAGCTTCAAAAGTGAAATAAGCTTGATGATTTTTTTTTAATTTTTTCAAAAAATGCCCAGAGTACGTGTCATTAAAAAAAATTTTTAAAAAATGTTTGATGACACATACTCCTTCATTCACTGGAAGGCATCTGATGAGATTGTGAAGGTGGAAGAAGTCGTGAAGTGCTAGTAAGAATTAGGAGCTCTAAAACCTTTTTTTTTTAATTTTGATTTCCTATTTGTTTTTTCAGGAGCTCAAATACTGGTATGTATAAATATATATATGCCTATTGCTAAAAAAAAGACGATAGTTGGCATTGGGGATTGTTCCGGCTGGTAACCCATCGTTCAAGCTCCTTTGGTGCTTAAGCAAGAAGCGAGTCTTTCCTTATTCTGTTAAGCCCACTTTGTTCTATTCTCTGTTTGAAGGCAAGATTTCTTTCTAATGTTGTTCTCCTTTGTGTCAAAGGTGCTTACCACACCCACAATTTCATTGATGCTTGGATTTTGTTTGGCTTTTTTGTATCTTTTTTGTCAAGTTAGCCACCGCTCAGCTTATCAAGTCTTAATAATAGCTCCATTTCTAAATCTATGTAGAAAACCTTTTTTTGGCATGTCTTATTTCGTTGTTTGTCCTGTGATCATTTAATGCTGTTATGATGCATGTGGAATTTTGTCTCAAAGGTTAGTATTGAATCTGTTGCTCTGGGTTGTTGGACAAGTAAGGCACACATTAATTGCTTTTAAAACATTTGTTAGTTTATAAAAAAAGTGGGGTCTTGAATGTCTATGGTGTTTTTTTTCTTTTCTTTTTTTTTGTCTCTCTTAATGGAATTATTGAATTCTAAAATGATATGATTACAATTCTACAGTAATATGATTAGAATCAAACAAAGCTAAGCATCTTAACAGTTGAACTGATAATTAATGTCAAATCTTAGCATACTATTTTGCATTTATGATGATCATGGTTTGTTTATCATCTTATTTAATAAGTCACAGCTATCCCATCAAATTATCATATGATTTGTTGTTGCTCCTGAATGCTTCATAAATATATATATATATATATATATATGTATCTATTCATGATGTGTGTTTCTTTTGGAGTAAAGCTTAAACATGTAAAAAAACTATCATGTTAACTCATATTGCTGATAGTTTAGAATCTTTTTCATTTTTAATTGTGAATCAGGGCTATTATTTTTGCTGCATCAAAAGAAGAAGTGTTAAAGGCTGTAGTTATTTGCAGTGCTAAACACATGGAGCCAAAAGTTGCAGATTTTTCAGGTATTTAGTTGATGTCTCTTGGAACCTTGCATTTGATTAAATCTCAAGCTTTCTTAGATACAAAGTTTAAAAAAAAAGGTTTCATATATTTGGAACAAGCAGGCTACTCTTGCTGTTTAAAAGCTTCCAAATTCACTACTTTTTTTTTCAAAGTGACAATTTTATTGTTTATACTTTATGTTTCATCCATTTAGACCAGCCAAATGTCATCGTATATCAATTTTGACATTCCCTTTATAATTGAGTGTCTTTTTTGTCAAAATTAAGGAGATCCCTTTATGCTTTATTCTCTCAATATGAAAGGATTCGACAATGCAAAATTTTTCATTTTATGATAAACCTATGGTAAGTATATTAATATGCGTTATTTTATTTTATTTATTTTTAGTTTGAAATATATATTATTGTTGACTTCAAAACAATTATGTGTTATTGTCACAAAGTTAACATTATTCCTTTTCTTTTAATTTTGATGATATAGCTATTGCATTTGTTTTGGGATTTCATACTTACTATCAATACAATTAAAGTTGATGCATTTCAGGCTTTCTAGGGAAGCCACGTTTACATCTCTTTTGATCACCGTATTTTCGCTTTATTCAGTGCTTTTGACTTTTTATGTTTTCACTGTTTTGTCCTCTGTTTTTTCTTTCTTCCACTCTTGGTGTGTCGTGAAAAATACCTTTTTTTTTCGTTTTTCCCGTATCCTAATTATATTGGGTATCATTTTTGAGACCCGTCATTAGTTATTGAATCTCTCTTGCCCTCTTTCATTTTTTGTGTTCATTTTTCTTTTGTTGTGATTTTCATAAATTCATTTTTTTCTCAGTTCAATATGGTCATTTCCTTTTAAACTATACTTGCTATTTAATTTGTGGGTCTCTGTCATTTAATATAAACTATCCAAAAGCATCCAATAATCTGAATGCTTTACGGGTTCCACTCTCTTAGCTTGTGTAAGTGGGTCAACTCATCTTATCGAGAATATGGATTTTTTTAGTGATGTTTATTCCTATGTCAGACTTGCTTTAATTGAATGGTTGCATCTGCTACTTATCACTTTTTTTTCATGCAAAACTCAAATGAAGAGGGAGATAAATCAGATGAAGAAGATTGTTGACCAAAAAAAAAATCAGATGAAGAAGATTGAATGGACAAATAAGAGAAAATGAAAAAAAAAAACTCTTCTCTCTCATCGATTCTTTCATTTTTTTTTTTTTGTGTTTTGGTTGATTCAAAGCTCTTTTTCAAAAGTGTGAGTTCCTTTCTCCCTTTCGCTTTCAAGTCTCACCCAATTTTTTTTAGCTGATCCATAGCTGAAAGTGTGCGTTCTTTTTTTTTGAATGTTTATTTTTCCTATATTTGTTTGAGCGCTTGATTTATTTTTTCCGAATTTTGGGAATTTAATCTCTATTTATAATATATCATCTTTGAAATTTTAGGTTTGGCATTCAGAATTTGTTGGGTTTGCAAGTTGATGAAGATGACGATGACATGGGTGTAGATGTAGGTGAAGATGCATTTCCATTTTTGGTGATTTTCCTTTTTTTTTACAATTTTTATAAACAAAGGGGAGCAAAACTTCATTTTGGAGATGTGACTTTGTGCCTTCCAGAGATTCTAGATACTTTTTTGTTTGTTTCTCATCCTCTGCGACAGAGAAAAAAGCTGAGAACATCAAATTAGCATCAAAACTAAATGCAGGTTTCTCATTGGAATACTAAGTAAAGAAACATTTGGAAAAGAGGAAAATGAAGTAACTGAAGAAGAAAAATGGATTTGTTCTCTTCTCCAATCAGGTATTCCTTTCATGTCTTTAAACTCTGCTTATATGTTTCCTTTTGTTTCAGACTTTAAGTTACTAATTCGACTTCACTTCGTATTATTTAATTGATTTCTGCTTGCAATGTTCAATGTGTGTTCTTTAAAAAATTTAAAGAAACGTGAAACTATTAGTGCTTGAATCTATTTATTTGAGTAGCTTTCCTTTTAGATTTAGATTTGTTTTTTCTTTTCATTTCCCCTTTTTATTTGCTGTTTCTGTCTCTCATTCGTTTTTTATCCTTTCATTTTTTTCCTATTTTTTATTTAGCTTTTAATTACTTTTTATATGATTGGAGTGTGATTCTAGGTTATCTTTTTTGAAATAGGAAAGAGTTAGAGATTATTATAGGGAAATGAGCTAGGGAAAGGATAGATTAAAGATGAAGAGAGAAGAAAAAAGGGAAAAGGGGTAATACTTGCTGAAACAGAGGATCAAACTTTTTGTTCTTTTCTCCAAAATTTGCAATGTTAAGGTATGAGTTTTCTTTTCTTTTTTCTGTCTCTTTCGGTTTTGTTCTTTGACCATCCCTAAAAACGAAAATGAGGGAAATCTGCAAGAAAGATGAAGCAAAAATTCGCAATAAATATTCAGATTCCACTCTTCTGATTTTAATGATTTTAGTTAATGATCTCAACTATTCTGCACATCTCAATACTTTGAAAAATTAGTCAGTTGTGATATATGTCGCTGAAGATAATGATTAGACTGTATGTTCCATTATATATGCTTAAGTTGTTAATGCAATTTTTAGCAAAATATGTGAAAAAATGATGTGCATTGCGATCAATTATTTAATTAATAATTCATTATTGGTATTAGATTTAGGCTATTATTAATGTTAGATATTTCTTTGGTGCAGAGATTATCAGATGCTATTGAGCTTTGTATATAATTGTATTTAGATTTATAAATGTTTGGTTAGTAAAGCTTTGTTGTTCTACTTTTATAGGAAATGGTTTGTGTAATTTTGTTTTGTTTGTTGCAAATTTAGTTTGGTTGGTGTTGGTGGAAACATTGTTGTTGGATAATGAAAATGTCATTTTTTAAAGAAGTTATCTAACTGAATTTTTTCCTTTTTTCTTTGTTGATTGGAATTTGAAAATTAATGAAGCCAGATAGATGTTGAAAAATTTGCAACTTTTTTCCACAATGTCAAATCCAGTGATTTCAGTCATGGCTCAAAGAGACTCTAACTTCCGACAAGTAGCCGCAGAAAAGGTTTTTTCATTACATATTTCCTTTTTTCCCCTATATTTGGGTGTTTAAATTTCAATTCCTTTTTTAATTTACTTATTGTTGTTAATTGAAATTTGAAGATTAAAAACAGGATCAGTGCTTAGGCAAAAAACATAATATATTATTTGAGGAAGTTCGAATGTTTATTATCAAGCATATACCTCGGTAAAGCTAACACATCTTTCTGAAACCAATGTCGGCCCTGCAGGCTTACTAACAAAATCTCACAGCTAAAATTAAAGCAGAAGGAAGTAGGCTTAGGTATATAATGCAAATAATAGAAGTAATATTTTATTCATAATAAAGCAAGAAATCAATGTCTTTGTTTTCTAGAGGCAAAAATATTTGGTGAGAAACTTCTTTTGTTTCTCAATAGAAAACAAAATTGTTAATCTAGAAAGATAATGCAAATGATAGAAGTAATATTTTAGCCGTAACAAAACAACAAATTAATATCTTCATCTTTTAGAAGCTGAAATACTTTGCATTCGTACAAATACTCGCTATCCACTTTGCCGTGTGTTTCACCATCCTGTTCTTTTATGCTAAGAAAGGGTAGGAACCGTTGAATCTTCCAATCGAGATCATTGACAGAATGGTTAAAAAGGTGGTTCGAATGGCTTTTTAAAAGTACTTTTTTTCCAGGTTGAGTTTCCCAAAATTTCTGATAGCAAGATAGTGCCAATATCATTAAATTTGTTTCTTTTATTTAGTATATATTTGACATGTAAGGCTAATGACTAAATCAGAGAATTAACTTGATTTGATATTTTGGGTTCTAGAGGTTATGGGATAATTGTGCTAATGAAAATGGCATTGAAAATTTGTGACTGTAAAACCATTATAAAAAGTTTCTTTATTTAAATGTTTCTTTTTTAGGCCCATGGGAAAGTTTGTGGTTGAGTTGCAAAACTATGTTTAAAACAGACATTGCAGATCTTTTTAGCCTAGATGTTTGATTGAAAGAGAGTATTTTAAGATTCATGTATGTCTTGAAATGAAAGGTGATTCAAAAAGTTTTTCTTTGTTCTTTATTGCAGGTTGGTGAATCTATAACTAAAGTTCAGTACAACTATTTCTGTTCTACAATTGATATGTAACTACTGTTGCCAATGAAATGATCATCTAACTTTATTTCCATTTTTTGCTTTATTCCTACTTGCTTTTGCGTACTTATTGGTTTCTAATTATTGTAGAATAAAAATGTAGGTCACTATATACCATAGCTTGCTACATCTTGGTGCTAGATTAAAATAAACATTCAATTGGGAAACCATTTAGGCTCAAGACAGTTGCAATTGATAGCTCATTAATTCTCAAAATACTATATCAGTTCATTCATCCCCATCCCAGAATACCGAGATCACATGGTTCTCTCTCAGCTTTTCTTTTATTAGCTAGCTTTGATGGATGTTCAGAAATATATCTATTATTCTTTGCTTGAAAATAATAAATTTATGCTTCTGTTTGATTTGTTTGATCAAATTACTCAACTGTTTTCTATGCAAATGAGGAAGTCTAGAGATTTAAACTATTAGGCCAAAGCCAAAAAATCAGCAAGAGGACATTGATGAAGGTGCATAATTTAGTTTCTTTCTTTAATGATCATGATACTACTGCCAGGCATCCTTTAGTTTTTTTATGAATTTCTCTTCATTTTAAATTTGTCATTGCGTATTTGCAGCTTCAATTACTATTAATGAATTTGAGACATTTTCAAACATTACGTTAATTGATTGATTGGTATATTAATTGCTCAACCAGCAAACATGCCACCTTTTCCTTAGAGTTGTTCTCATGTGATGGTTTTTCTGTCAAATGTTAAAAATTGTCTTTTTTTCTTGGTAGCTTTTCAAGCATAATGCTACCTTCCTATTTTTCAGTTGAAGATTCTTATTGAAGTTGCCTATTTGCCAGTTGAGATGAAATATGCCATAAAGCACCCATTTTGTTAAAGGAGGAAGTGATTGCAACTTATCACATTGTTGGTTATCCAGCAATGATCAATGCATCTTGGGGTGGCGGTGGTAAAGAAATAAGAAAGGTTTGCTTCATTCATGAGAATATTTTAATTTGTATGAGCATAGCAATTTTTTATTAAGCTAATCTACCTTTAAAGTTATTGTGTATATTTTCATTAAAGTTTGATTGATTAGCCTAAACCAGTTTGTTGAATGATCATCACTAAGCAAATCATCAATGCTTGCCAAAGATTTAGTTCCAAGTAATCATGTAGTTTACTCCAAATCTATAAATACCCAAAGTAGGTTGTGAAAATTTAGCTTCAAAAGTTGTAAAGTCTCAGCTGCTTTTCATGAATCTATGACTTATGGCCTCACAATGGCTAGAACTTGGGCTTTCATTGATGGTGGTTGTAAACCTTTACAGTATGCGTCAGGTTCCTATAATGAGTAAATGTTTAAGGTATCTTTTCTGCAGATTACTTCTATGAGTCATATTTGTCTTTCTAAAAGTCCAAGTTACAATTAATAACCACTGAGATTTAGCTTCAAACTAAAGCATTTTAGCCATGTTTCTGCATTAGATACCATAAACTGATTAATCAGATAATTGAGATATGCTGGGTACTGAATTTTTAAAACCTGTGAAAGAGAAGTAAGCATATTCAAACAACTAAAATAAGTTGAGAATTTGTGAAGTGGAATTTATTTCTCTGTGCTTCTCAAATTGATTGGTACTTAAGTTGCACTGAGGAAGGCAGTAGGAAACTCTTGGATCCTCTCGCTTTTAATTATTTTTGTTCAAGTTGGTGATCTAAATTTCCATTGACCTCACTCCTCACCTCTCCCTCCTTATTGAGAATTGTCAAAGTACCTTTTAACAAGATTAGTGTTTTCGTATGCTAATGGAACCTGGTAAGGACAAGTCATGAGAGAGAACTGTTTTGTTTTTATTATCAGAATAGACACTTTACTAATGAAAAGGTGAAAAAATAGAATAGTGAGACAGTTATTTTCAGAGAAACTAAAGTGCCCTTTTTTTTCTTGAAGGAATCAACTTGGATAATCCTTAAATCTCAAGTTGCCTTCTATAAAACTAGGTTTTGGGGATTTAATAGCTAGGTTATAGCCTATTAATGTACATATACTAACTTTTAACTAGCCAATGATCATGTATCTTATTGGTATTTCCTTCTTTGAGGAAATTATTCAAGTTTTTTGACTTCCAATCTTGACATGCAAGCTAGCTAGGTTTTAAAACAAGATTGCTCCATTAATTATGCAGTCAATCATAATTAATCTAAAAAAAATATCTTATATACCCCTCCCCCCCCCCCCACACACACACACGCACATACTAACTATGTTGATTTGCCAAAAGAAATGTTCTTTGAAAAATGCTGGTTGAGGTATTTCTTTTATTGATTTATAAGTAGGGAAAAGCACAACATTTGATACATGGACTGGAAAGAAGGCATACCAGATAGGAGAAGAAAAACTACTTAATTACTTAGGTAAGTCCCATTGTATATCTACTTACTTGATAAAGAATAGGCAAAGAATGACTACAACGCGATTAGCAGCCTGCACTTGGATTGAGCCTACAATCTATGCAAGGCCCCCCACTAATAAAGATGGTGGCATGGATACCAAAATTGAAACCCAAGAACTGCTTTTACCCTTTTTTCTTCTGATTTTTATTGTTCTTAATTTATTGCAACTTTGTAAGTTTTCCAGGAATTGTTTTGTTTTTATTGATGATTGTGTGTTCTTATATAAGAATTTTCATGCAAAAATAATAGTGAGATGATCATATTTACTTTGGTAGATTCAATATTTTCTTTTTTTTCCTTTTATTTTCCCAATTTCCCAAGTTTAAATTTTTTTTTATTTTCCTTGCTTTCCTTTTTTTTTTGTTTACTTTTATTTTTCACTTTTCACTTTTCATTAAATCAATTATTAAAATAAAAAAATTCAAAGAATATCCCATTTGGACAAATTGATTAATTTAATTTCATTTTAATTTAACATTTAGTGACAATGGTTTAAACTTATTTGTTCTTTCATGTGTTTTTAGAAAATTCAAGGGGTGGCATCTCAAAATCCATTAACATGTTAAGAATGAATCGAGCATCTATTGGGAATTGAGTATTTCTTAAAATCCATTGTTCTTGGTTTGAGAATTTATCTTCACCTCTGCTTCATTCTCAAAAGTGAATTTCCTTCTTATTTACTCTTTGATTTATTCCTTTGAATTTGTTAAATAGAAAATTGAAAATTGTCCATTCTTGTTTCAAGGAGATTGTTGCATGATTTTAATAGCATTCCTTTTAGTTCATATTTTAGTTCCTTTCAAGCATCAAAAAGGACTTCTTTACATCTTCATGGCAACTATTTATTATTTCTTTGTCAATGCTTGATTTTTCTTTCCATCATTGACATTCATGGATCAAGCTCCTCTGAACAGAACATGGAAAGCAAGAGTGAAGGAGACGAACATTTTTTCTTGGCATTCGAGAAAGAAACAGTTTATTCAATAGAATCATACTTGCCATACTTTGAATCTACAATAACAGAAACAAATGTCAAAACTGCTTGTGTTCCGGTAGACTTTCTATTCCACACAAACTTTAAACACTTGCAACCAAATTAACATATTTTCCTCCCTTCATTGCAGCATGGCCCATGAGAGTTTCATCTGAAATGCATGCCTAACAAAACAGTTGATATCACTCTTACCATTTTGGGGAATCTTCAGACCTGGAAAGTTTGCTATGTTCGGAGTAAATAAAACAAACTGCTTTCCAAAGGATGGAGAAAGTTTGTGTTCGGTAACTACGTCAGGACAGCAAACAGATGTGACTTTGCTTTAATCCAACCAAAAATCTTCTGAGTTGCAGTCAGAAGATGAAGATATGTTGTTTTCCAATGCGTTACTCTCTTTGATATTCTAAGTCTAATCCTACTGCTTGACTATGCTTCTGCAACTTTTTGTTTGTTCTGCTTATTGTGCTCCATAGAGCTTATATCATATGAACATGAACTTTCTTTTTGCGTTGTCCTTTTTTAATCATTTTGAACATATGAATGGCTCCTTCTGGTTTATATGGCTTATTACGGTAAACACAACTTTTATTAGACCAATATGAGCATCAACTCCTTGGATTTTTTACTCTTCCTTTTGCATTTCCTTAAACATATATATATATATATAAAAACACTTTTCTTATCTATAATGATCTTTATACCTGTTAACTTTTGGCTTAATGGCTCACATCAATGAGCGAGAATTACCTAGTCTATCTATCTATCTATACTATTAAAGTTGGAAGAAAGCAAGCAAATATGTGCTTCCACGTTTTCGGCTTCTCCATTGAACGCATTGCCAGCTTCTTCTATTGCCCCGTTGGCTGTTGGGTCCCGCTTTGTCATCGATTCATGATTTTCTCCTTTTTTTTTTCTTTGCCTCTTGCCCCTGCTTTGATCAAAGATTATTATTTGCTGCCAGTTTTTTGCTCTTCTGTTCAGACTCAATTAAATCTTTCTTTTGCCCTCACTCTATTATTTTTCTGATGTCATCTGTTTATTTACTGTCTAAATTAATAATTTGACTTTTCCGTATAGGTCCCATGATGCAGACCCATGTGAAAATCCTGCCATTCATGTTTTTGCCCTTTTTTTTCTCTTCACATTTGCTTTTACTGTCTTTGAAAAATGGTATTGAGAAGCCAGATGCGTCCATAGCTAGCAAAGGCCATCTAAGGTAAATCATTTTACCATATTCACTGGAAATGCTTTTGAGAAGTCAGTTAATGCATTGTTCTATGGTAATTTGAGTTTTTGTGTTGAAAAATAGAGGATTTTGGCTGTAGAGGGTAGTTTCTTATGCCTTAATTTAATTCGAACTAGGGTTTACTTGCAAGTAATGAAAAATGTGCGATTGAGTATTAGTCATTTATATTTTTTTGTCGTTGTGAATTGAAGAGGCATATTCAAATGGAATGGATGTGTTGTTTCCTGGTTTTGAAGTTATTTATATTTTAATTATTAGAAGGAAAAAAATGTCAAAAAAATCAAGAAGAAACGATAGCTCAATTTTATTTTTGCTGATATGAAACCATGGAGATTGAACCATATTTTGCTGATATTGATTATGTCTGCTATGTGACTGGTGAGGTAAAGTTCTGTAAAATTTTTAGAGAAGCAAAGGGATGGTGAATGTCTTGGCTTAAGCTGGGGTGTATAGAGTGAGCAATTTTATGACATGGTGTTAGTTTAGATGCTTATTATGTTTCGGTAAGGATAATTCCAATGAATTTTATCTGTGATGGCAGTCATTTTTTTTTATATTATTGGTTTAGATGATGTTTGTTGATGCTTTATTGCATTAGTACCTGGAAATGGCTTATTCTTGGCTGCTGGAAATGGCAGTGGTCAGGGCTGGAAAGTAAACTGGAAAACTGAACTGGACAAAAAAAAGGGGTAAGAGTATTTAATTTAGGTGATTTGAATATATATATATATATGATGAATTTGATTCTTGAATGAATATTGGTATTGATTTATAATAAAAACCATATTAAAGCAAGAAGAAAAGGGAAAGGAAAAGAAAAGGAAAGAGATGGTGATCAGGGCTAGAAAGTAATCTGGAAAACTGAACTGGACTGAAAAAAAGGGGTAAGAGTTTTTAATTTAGGTGATTTGAATATATATATATATATATATGATGATGAATTTGATTATTGAATGAAAATTTGCATTGATTTATAACAAAAACCATATTAAAGCAAGAAGAAAGAGGAAAGGAAAAGAAGAGGAAACAGATGGAGTTTTAAGAAGGGTTGTTAGATTTTAGTATGAAAATGGCTAAGAAAGAATTAGCAGCTTTGTAAATTTTTAAAAATTCTGATAGATGTTATTTTATTTAATTATAAGTATTTGAGCAATGTTTGAAAATTGTGGAAAATGCTAAAATGGAGAACTGACAAAGTGTTGAATTGGAGGTGACCAAACTCAGGTGTGGAGTGAGGTCTAAGCCTTGGTAATGGGATAAGACATCTGTATATTTCGATATTATAATTATATTGTGCGTGAGAAACTATGATTATGTGATGATAGTGATGGATATAGAATGACTTAGTGAATAAATAAATAATGATAATGTGATAACTGAGAATTCCCCGACCTTAATTAATTTATTTATTTAATTTATTTTTGATAAACATTCGATAATTTGATAATAATAATTCAAATAATTGTGTAGGGAATCAAATAAGTGGACAGGCAAATAAACGAGAGTCTAGGCATAAACCAAAAGGTGTGACCCATCGAGTCAAACCCTAAAGCATATAAGTATTGCCCTAACTTTTGCTTAAGTAAGGCTAACTACATGACACCTAAAGAAGAATGGAATCTAGCTATATATAAAATTGATTTAAGTTAGCTAAATTAATATTCCAAGACTACTTATAGCATTTCATAATTAAAAAGAAATTAAATGGTAAATCAATTGAGTTATGAAATATAATTTAGCCATATAAGGTAAATGTCTATAATTGATATAATTGAATTAAAGGAAATTAAGGTATTAATAAGAAATATAATTCCAAAGTAATTACAATTTACATAATATATAAAAATATATTAGTCAATGAGAGTAGGTAAAACTAATGAAGTAATATAATATATATACATATATATATATAAGAGGTAAAATATATATAAAGGAGATTTTGACAAGCAAAAGACAAGTGGTAAATTAAAAGCTCTCGAATGGAAGCAGTGAACCAGAACGTCCCGATAGCAACAGAGGAAGAAGATCTACAGAAAAGAAGTGTTAAGCGGACAAAAAATGATCAGATTATGCAGGAAAAGCCCAACTCAGGAATATCATACAAAGATTCCTTGCTTGGATCGCATGACAATTCCAGTGTTTCATTCATAAATCAACAAGTATTTATGGATGAAGACTCCTACAAGGAACCAGAGGAAGATGATGAAATTCCCACAATTCTTCTGTCACGAGAAGAGAAAGAACGGATCAGAAGACCCTGGACAAACTCAATTATTGTTAAGACTTTTGGCAAGAATGTGGGTTACAATTTCCTCCTCCCTAGAGTAAAAGCTCAATGGAATCCGATTGGAGGAATGGATTGTATCGACCTGGGCAATGACTTTTTCATTTTCAGGTTTAAATACTTGGAGGACTTTCATAAGGTGATCCACGGGGGACCCTGGTTTGTAGGGCCATACTACCTGACAATGAGAGTATGGGAGCCAGGGTTCATACCTGAAAAGTCAACAGCTTTCTCTACAACTGCTGTGTGGGTTAGACTCCCAGGCCTACCCATTGAATTTTTTTGACAAAGTGATCCTGCAACGAATTGGGAAGCAATTGGGTAAGCTCTTAAAGATTGATACCTTCACAGAACAGAATGCTCGTGGAAGGTATGGGCGATTCTGCGTACAAGTGGACCTGGATAGACCGTTACTTCCTAAAATCAGAATCAGGAATTTTATTCAAAATATAGTTTATGAAGGAGTAAATTTATGCTTTGCTTGTGGCATGATAGGTCACAGGAGAGAGCACTGCTTTACAAATAGACAAGACAATCCACAAGCACCAGTAGAAGTAGAAGAATGTGTCGAGAATCAAAAGAAAAAGGTTGATCAAGACAGGTCAAACTGCAAAGATTCCCTGCAAGATGAGAACCCAACAAATAAGGACATGAACATGGAGAAGCAGCCGTATGGTCCATGGATGATTGTTTCAAGAAGAAAAGCCAAGCATGGCAGCAACCAGAAACCGGGTCAATCAAACCCAAACACAGACCCGACGGGTAGAAACGACAAGGGAAAAGGTCCAATATTGACCCATGTGAAAGGCTCTGGCCAACGGCTATTTCCTCAGTCTTTTACAGAGATAGGACAATGTTCAGAAGATGGGAAAGATTGGAAATCAGGGAGCAGCATGAGGGACCCACACAGAAATAAAGAAACAAGCAATCCAGTTGTAACGAGACCAAGCCAAAACTCGTTGGGAAGGAACCGAAACAAACATAGAAACTCACCCAAGCCAGGCGCTAACAACGACACCAAGCCAAACAATAACCAAAAAGGTTCTCTGAAAGTGAAAGAAACAAAAATTAACACAACAAGAGAAGAACATGGAGATGGATTCGGGGAGATTCAAAGATCTGGAAGATATGTTTTTAATGTTGGGAGACAAGATAATATCTCTCAAGGAAGCAACGACAGCTCTATTAGAAGACAAGAAGCAAGTAGGGGAGTGGAGCAAAGAGGAGATTGTCCAAGCGTGGAACAACCTCATCATGTTAGTAGATCTTCCGGACCCAATGCCTTTTTTGCATTTGGTAAGGGAGCAGACTCAAACCTTCATACCTCGGAATGTAGAAAATCTCCCGAACATGGCGGGAATGCCCATAAAGATGTTAATTCTCGACACGGTAAGGAAACTAAAACTGGACAGGGAAAGCAAGGAAGCAGTTCTCTTAATCACAACACCGACCATCAGCCCAATAACACTAGTGACAAAGCTAGTGCAGAATCCGCAAGAACAGAAAATGGACCACATGGTGTTGTTTCTCCCACAGAGCCACCTTGCCCCGACGCTGTTATGCAGGACGCAGAGAGGGGATGCAAGAGTTATCCCAGAACTAGTCAACTGGTTCCTCAATCAGACTGCTCTTGACGCCTTTCCCATGAGAGGACTATTGTGGAACGCAAGAGGGGCTGGAAGCCCTGAGTTCAAAAGATCCTTCATGGAGATTATAAGAATTAACAACCTTAGTTTTGTAATTATAACGGAGACAAGAATCTCAGGTGATAAAGCTCAAAAGGTGTGTGACTCCTTGGGTTTTGGCAGGAACGTGAGAGTTGATGCAGAGGGCTTCGCTGGAGGAATTTGGCTGCTTTGGCGTGCCACTGAAATCTCAGTTTCTGTCCTCCACACATCAAGCCAGGCTATCCATGCTTCACTACAGGTAACTTCAAACTCTGTCTCTATTTCATATGACTCTAATGATAATCTTTGTACACGCTGGTTGTTATCGGCCATCTATGCTAGACCCCAATTTGAAAGAAGAAAGTTACTATGGGAAGAATTAATCCATATTTCGACCACCCATTCTCTCCCATGGCTAATGATGGGGGATTTTAATGAAGTTCTAGCTGATTCAGAAAAATTCGGAGGCAGACCGATTAGCCGGGTAAAAGCAAGACTCTATCAGGACTGCATGAATGAGTGTGGGATGGTAGATCTTGGCTTTGTGGGTCAACAATTCACATGGACAAATAAGAATCATCTTGGTCAGATAATTAGAGAAAGGCTAGATAGAGCTTGGGCAAATGATAGGTGGAAGAGGATGTTCCCAAACTCTACAGTATTCCACTTGACGAGAATAAAATCTGACCACATTCCCATACTGCTTGATACTCACCCTGCTGAACACCACTTTGGACCCAAACCTTTTAGGTTTGAAACTATGTGGTTTTCTCACCTAGAGTTCAGATAAGTAGTGGAAATATCTTGGAAAGAAGCAAATTTCTCAATCATTGAAGCAATCCAGAAGTTTAAAGAGAATGTCACCATCTGGAACAAGACTTCTTTTGGTAATATTTGGCACAAGAAGAAAAGGCTAAGAGCAAGACTTGAAGGGATTCAAAAAGCACTAGCTGACAAGAACAACCCATGGCTCCAAAAACTCGAGGAAGATCTGGAGAAGGAATACCAACATATTTTGAAACTTGAGGAAGAAATCTGGGCCCTAAAAGCTAAGGTTGATTGGATTAACGATGGAGATCGTAACACTCGATTTTATCACATGAGTGTTTTGCAACGCAGAAGAGCTAACAAAATTCTCTCACTAGAAGACCCCTCAGGGCTACAAGTTTCTGATGCAGTGGGTATTAAAAACATCATCCAAAACTTTTTCTCTAAACTTTATCGTACCTCTGTGGAGTTTAATCTCAGAACAGAAAATCTTCAATGCAACTTCTCCAATCCCATCATGGTTCAAGAAAGAGAAACTTTATTAAATCCAATCAAGGAAGTGGAAGTTTTTAAGGCTTTATTTGGAATGAAACCCTTAAAAGCTCCGGGACCAGATGGCCTTCACCCAGTCTTTTATCAGAAGTGTTGGGAAACTGTTGGGAAATCAATCTATGAACTTGTCAAGGAAGTATTTCTTACCCAAAAAGTTCCAGAAATAATCAACAAAACGTTCATTTGCCTCATTCTGAAGTCTAACAGTCCAGAGAACATCTCGCAATTTAGACCTATTAGCTTATGCAACACGATTTACAAGATTATATCAAAAGTGTTGGTGAATCGCATAAGGCCTATATTGTCAAGATGTATCCACCCTCTCCAATCAAGCTTCATTGCGGGAAGGAAAGCCCAGGATAATGTAATCATTGCTCAAGAGGTTATCCACTCAATGAATCATAAGAAAGGCAAACAAGGTTTCATGATTGTAAAGATTGATCTCGAGAAAGCTTATGACAAGCTTGAATGGGGATTCATCCGAAAGGTACTTACATTTTTTGACTTTCCTCAGGAATGCATTAATCTTATCATGTCTTGCATTACTTCAGTCTCTACTACGATTCTTATTAATGGAGAACAAAGCACAAAAATTCTCCCATCACGAGGTATTCGACAAGGGGACCCTCTGTCACCGTATATTTTCATTATGTGTATGGAGTACCTATATCTTAAAATCCTTGAAGAGTGTGAGGCAGGTCATTGGGAGCCAATTCAACTCTCTAGAGGAGGCATGAAACTATCCCACCTTTTCTTTGCCGATGACCTAATTCTCATAGGAAAAGCTAGTGAATTAACTTGCAATGCCATGACGAGAGTTTTGGAAGACTTTTGTGACAAATCAGGACAAACCATAAACTTCTCCAAATCTAGTGTCATGTTTTCTGCAAATGTTGTCGAAGAAAAGATAAACTCCTTGAGTAGGATCTTAGGAATAAATCCATCTGATAATTTGGGAAAATATTTGGGATTCCCGATGCATAATTCCAGAAAAGCTTCCAGCTACGGGTTTATCATCGATAAAATCAACAAGAAGCTGGGAAGCTGGAAAGCTAGACTTCTATCTTTCGTTGGAAGAACCACTCTCATAAAATCTGTTTCGGGAGCTATTCCTATGTATTACATGCAAGGAACATCTCTTCCAGCAAGCATATGCAATGAAATTAACAGAATCTGTAGGAACTTCTTGTGGGGCTCATCAGATGCCAAAAAGAAATGTCACCTAATCAAGTGGCAAACAGTTACAGAGCCTAAAGATAGGGGTGGCATAGGGATCAAGGATATGAAGAATCTCAACGAGGCTAATATGGCCAAACTTGGGTGGGATCTTCTAACAAATAAAGATTGCATTTGGGTTAAGATTCTCAAATCAAAATATATTAGAAATGGTGTATGTTTGAGAAAAGCTTGCTCTCCAGTGTGGTCAGGCATTCGAAAGGGAACCCAAGTTCTTCATAAAGGGTTGAAGTGGACTGTCAAATTGAAGAACAAACCAGGTTTTGGGAAGATAATTGGACAGGACTTGGACCACTAAAAAATATGCTCTATGGACCTTGGAGTCCCCAAGATGAAAGGTTAACTGTTAAAGAAGTCCAAACCACACAAGGAAATTGGGATTTTAATAAAATTAGTTACAGGTTACCCGAAAGTTTTCAAAAACAGATTGCAGCCATTCCCTCTCAGCTTGAAAACCAGGAAAGAGATGTGCTTTGTTGGAATAACTCCTTGGAGGGATGTTTTAACCTAAAATCTGCCTACCTACTCTCCAGAAATGCCTCGGACAATCAGGGAAAGATCTGGAAGTGGATATGGAAGATCAAAACTCTTCCTAAAATCAATTATTTCCTTTGGAGCTGTTGTCATGAGAAGATTCCTACGAGACTTGTCCTCAATGAGAGGGGAATGCAGATACCGCCTATCTGCCCGAGATGCCTTACTGAAGCTGAATCAATCACTCATTGCATCCGGGATTGTCTTGCTGTCAGACTCCTTTGGGATAAGATCGGGATTCCCCAAGATCTTACCCCAACTTTCAATGAAAATATCAAAGATTGGATCTTATTTAACTACAAAAACACAAGCTATCACAACTCTTTTGGAGTGCCATGGAAAATCATCTTCCCTTTTGCTGTCTGGCATGTTTGGACCAGCAGGAATAAGATCATATTTGAGGAACATCGTGAAGCTCCTGATCGTTTGGCTCAATAATCTCATGGAAAAAGTCAAGGAATTCTGGGCAACCACAGCTCCTAACAGAGTTGCTAAACAAAGCAGGGAAGTGCTTATCGGTTGGAGACCACCTATAACAAATTATGTGAAACTTAACATAGATGGCTCAGCTAAAGGTAACCCAGGGAGAGCAGGATCGGGAGGTCTCATTAGAGACCACTTCGGCAATTGGATCATTGGGTTTTCGAGAGGTATTGGTATTACCACCAGCACATGCGCTGAGCTTTGGGGACTTCGCGATGGTCTCAGAATTGCAGCTAACCATGGTTTTAAAAACATCCTTGTAGAAGTGGACTCGATGACTACTCTCAGGTACGTCAAAGATGGAGTCCCAAATACTCATACTTATCATTCTCTTATTTCTGACTGCAGGGCAATCATGCAAAGACTAGGGAGAGTGGAGATCGTGCACATATATAGGGAAGCCAACGCTTGTGCAGATGGTCTTGCTAAAATAGGAGCTGACATGGAAAGTGATTTTGTTACTTTTGAAGTTCCACCAGCTTCTTTAAGACTTACTGTTTTATCGGATATTATGGGAATGTTGATTCCCAGGACAATTAAGTTGTAGTTTTGTCTATTTTATTTAATCCAATCGTTCTTTTGAAGCAAAAAAATATATATATATATAAATAAAATAAAATAAAAATAATAATTTACAAGATTGGCTTTTGAAGAAGCCAATCATCTTGCACCTAAACCCACTAACGTGGGAGTCCTCATTTTGGCATTTCACAGCTTCCTTTTTAGTGCAAAACAGGGGAGCTGCTGGGGTAGGTTGCATTGAAATCGAGAGAGGTAGAAAGGAAAGGGAAATAGGGAAGGAAGCAAAGGAATTTCGTCCTCTGCAAATGCTGAGCGAGGACGGGGGTCGACGAGAGAATGAGAGAGAAAGAGAAAGAGAGATAAGCCGAGAGTGATGAAAGAGAAAAAAAAAAAAGGGAAATCGAAGAGTGAAAAGAAAAGAAAACAAAAAGGGAGCGCTGCCATTATTACTTAACTGAGAGTTTCAGAGGTTGAAGAAGAAGCTCAAAGCAGGGCAAAGCATGGATAAGGGGATGCTGCAACAGGGGCTCGATAAGGTTGTAATAGGCTGGGTTTAGGAATGTTGTGGCTGGATCCAAAGTCTGTAAATAGGGGATATTTAATGGTGGAGCCGAAACAGAAATTCAGATGGTGCAAACCAATTAGGTAAGGTTAAAATATCAGGCTGTATAAGGGCTATTGTAAGTAGCAAAAAAAAAAAAAAGAAAAGGGGCAAGAGAAAGCATGAGAAAAAGAAGAAGATGGGTTCAGTCCACGTCCACTCTTTGCATTCTCTTCTCTTGAGAGTGTAATGGCTGACTAGAGTTGAAATATTTAGCTCTAAATAGGAGAGTTCTCGGCCAGATCAAGTAGGTACACTAGTTTTTCCGTTTCTCGATCAAGGGTGGTGCTAGAGCAAGGGACAATCTCAGCTGAAGCAATGGCGCGAGGCAACAACTAAGTTTCATATAGTGCTACTGCTGCAAACCAGTGAATTAAGCCGTAAGAGAGACAAAAAAAAAAAAGAAAAGAAAACAAGGGTGCAACTCGATCTCTCAACAACAAAGGGTTTTTGTCTTGGACAGCAATGAATGCGTGAAGGAGAGTTAATGGGGTCTTTTAAGGGCTGAACAACCAGATTTTTGTAAGCTTCAATAGAATCTGTGATTGGTTTTTTTTTTAGGCTGCTGTTTGAAGATGATGTTGGCATAAGAACAAGGGTGATACCACGTGAATTAATGGAAGAATGGTTAGCCCATGGTGGCCAAACAGACCTGGAATGGCACTGTTGAGGGTAGTAGATGGCAGGTTTGACATTGGGTTCTATAAGTGCTGATTTGAGTGGCAGTTAAAGGCTGAAACTGTAAGACTCTTAAAGGCCTGAACAGGAGATCGACTAGGTTTTAAAGACGGTGGGTTCTAGCACTAATTTGAGAATTGAAATAGAGTGGCCTCGAGGCTTAATTTGGTAACTGTCGTTGCTCTAAAAAAAAATCGAGGCATTTGCATTGAGTCTTCATTTAAGGAACTGCACGACGCTAAAGGTGACAAAAGAGAAGTTCAGTTAAGCTCGACGTACGTGCACTAAACTCGAGTCGGTAAGATATTTACATAATTCTGAATTAGAATTACATTGGGTAAATTTAGCTGAAAATCATATGATGATAATGATGAGTTGATATTGTGGCTTAATTGATACATATAGACTAATGCAAGCGTCGTATAGTGATGAATCGAGGAAAATGAATGTGAAATGATAAACTATGGATATGTGATGATGTGTATCCTTGAAAAAGAGTTGAATAATCACGTTGTTGTTGGAATAATTATAGCACTATGGTGAGATAGTACAAAGAAAATATATAATTATTAGTGGGATACTGAGATGACCCATAGTGATTGTGGGGTGGTCTCAGTATCAATGATGTGATGTTAAAACGCTAGTCATGGTTTGAATATATTGTGGTATGTTAATATATTGATGATAATACCCTAGGTAAGATATATATATATATATATAAAAGATAGTGTTATTGAGGAAAAATGATAAAGAATAATCAATTCTTGTCATAGAAATGAAAGGGACCAATTGTGATTCTAAGTTATATATTTTAGTATGTAATTAGTCATAATGAGAATGAATTATTAAGATGGCAATGAATTGATGTGTAGTGGCTAGAAGCGGCGTAGGAGCCTGAATACGAACTTGGAAGCTCAATGGAGAATGATACTACGCCTTGAGATAAGTGGCTTAAGTAAAGTATGCTAGCATCATTTCGTGGAATGATTTTGAATATGTTAAATACCTCAGTTTATCCTTTCGTTAAGAAGTACAAAATGTTGATTTCTGCTTGGGCTACCTTTAAACTCTCCTTGCCTTGTGGGTTGTGGCCAACCGAACGTGCATGTTAAAATTATCGAATTGATACACATGTGCATTTACGTATTGCATAAATTGAAATGAGTTATTTAATGTCCATATTTTGATAAATCGTATCCTGTTTTCAATTATAAAGTTTCGGTTTGGACGAACCCTTTGAAATAAATCGAAAATCTTTGCATATTTGAAACTCAAAACTTGTTTAATAAGTGTTTTGAGATTCATGGAAGTCAAGTGATGTAAGAGGAAATTGTTTTCGAATTGTTTTTGACTGCAGACATGTCCTATGGCCTTTGGGTCATTTCTAGCCTATCGAGCTTAGCTCTAGGCCTTATTGCCCGTCTATCGAGCTCTGTACTCTAGACTATTGTATTGCACCTATCGACCCTAGTGCTCTAGGTAGATTGTTACTTGTATGGAAAACCAACAGGCAAGTTCCAGCTCTCGATTGATCAGCGAGACTGGATATTGTACCATGGCCATAGATTTAGTGTTGCTTGCGACACCACTCCATCGCTAGCTAGGATGGATATCGATTGATTGATTATTTGAGGATCATTGCCTAAACTCTACTTACTACTGTTTCATTACCAGTACTGCTTTTAGTGAACCGAGGCAATATGCCTAATCGCTATTGATTTCTTGATTTATGACTCATAGATTCTTGAAATCCATATTGATCGAAATGATTGGAGTGCATATTGATCGTTTTATCAAGTGTTTATTGATTACTTTATCTAAGTGACCATTGAGTGATTTATCAAAATGTATTAATCGT
The DNA here is from genome assembly GCA_031772115.1 of Heritiera littoralis. NCBI lineage: Eukaryota > Viridiplantae > Streptophyta > Magnoliopsida > Malvales > Malvaceae > Heritiera > Heritiera littoralis. The sequence continues at coordinate 7,090,104 of JAPDPK010000023.1, forward strand.
TTATTCGAAATGCATGGGAAGTTTGAATTTAACGTGTATCTTGAAAGCATTCTTGAAACTAAAATGCACGAAGAAAATATTTGACTCAAGATCATGCTTAAAACACCATGCCACTTGTTACTTCGGCATCATTTCCATACATACATGTTGATCGATATGAGTCTAACATGCATTTATTTAAGCTACTTACTGAGCCGTGGTTTTGCTCACCCCTTCTTAACAACATCGCAGATCATACGAATTAGACTCCACACTCGGAGTTTTGGAGCAAGGCCTCAAGGACGATCTTTAAGTAGCGATACTGATCTGAGTCCTCTGAGTGCTATTTTTGTTGCACTTGAGGTATAAAAACAATTATTTTGTTATTCATGTATGACATCTTAACTGCACAGTACATGCTTATAGAATTTTTGGGATGTAACTTAGGATCGTTCTAGATTATTATAGGCTCATATGATTATCGAGTGCGATCCAAGAAGTGAATTGTGACAGTTATGAGTTGTGAAATGCTATATATATGTAATTGATGATTTTGGAAACATGTGTAGTACATAGTGAAATAGACTGAGAATTGTGGATTGGAAATATGTAGTTGGAAATAGTTGATTATTTTGCAGGTTATTAAGCTGGGGAAAATAGATTTTATATAAGGGGGAGTTTTCGACGTTTTTCTTTCATTAGTTTAATATTGAACTAGAATATTAAGTAAGTTGAGTGGTCTTAAGAGATGACAAATTAAACGGTGAATGTAAATCAAATTAAGAATGTGAATTCAGTGTAGAGGTGACACTGACACCGAATACAAACCTTAAAGTGAAAAGAAAAAATTTAGTTCGTAAATGTGGTAAATAGTAAATAAAGTTTGAGTGTTAAGTGTACATCACGGCCTTTGGGTCATGACAGATAACTTATGGTATGAAAATGAATTAATGAAAATGGATATGTGATGATAAAATATCATTAAGAATTTCGTGGTAGTGTTATGGCTATTTTACATTCATTGTGATATAGTTTGGAAATGAGTAATTAACATGTGAAATATATATGTATTTTCGTGGTACGATAGTGAAGAGTGGATTATTGGTATGGAGATGAATTTAAGTAGTTTTGGTTCTAAGATAGATGTTTTTAGTATGTGAATAAGCATAAGGAGGACATGTTATTAAGACGTTATTGAACTTATTTGTAGTGAATGGGAGCGATGTAGAAGTTGAGTCATGGTGTGGAAACTTGAGGAAGACATTGGCTAAGCATTGAGGTAAGTAGATTAAGTAAAGCTTCGCTAGTATCATCTCGTAGGAGATGTTTAACTTTTATAAGTAATTTACCTAGCTTTCAAATTTAAACGTTGTGATGCTATTAATCGAGCGAATAAGGTAAGATACAATGTATGATCAAACTGTGAATATGAATAATGTTTGGGCTGGGATTGAAATTGTGTTTTTTGATTTGTGTATTGTGGTCGGCCAAACTTGCCTGTTGTGTGAAATAAAATGTTCAGAAGTTTAGTTATTGCATGAATCTTGTCTATCTAGTCTGTTTAGGCTATGTGTACATGTGCATGGTCTGCACTAAAATCTCGTTACGTAACCATGCAAAGTGCATAGAGGTACTCTATTGATGCATAAGTGAATTCACACATAGCATATTTTGACTAGAACTATTTTATGCATAAGCAATGTAATACTTGACGTTACGCTTTAACTTGAAAAGCATAGTTTTGAGACTAACTTTGTAACAAAGGGCTTTTATGCATTTTTGGAAACACTAAAACCGTTTTGATCTGTGTTTTGAAAACCATGAGCCTAGTTGGCATAATGTTGTACCTTTGATTTTTGACAACGTATTCCATCTTGCTAAATTTAGTTTTGATCAGTAATTCGTTTACTAAACTAAAGGATTTTGAATCAATACTCAGTAATCCGTTTTCTGAACTAAAGGATTTCGATCAGTACTCAGTTTTTCGTTTTGTATTTAATTTTGGGTAGATCTATTGACCTTCCGGTTACTCAGAGCCTATCCAGCTTTGCTCTAGGTTTCATTACCCATCTATTGAACTTTGTGCTTTAGACTTTTGGTATTAGTATTTGCACCTTAGAAGCCTTGTGCTCTAAGTATTGTCAGGCTTGTCTGGAAAACCAACAGAAAAATTCCAATTCCTAACCGCGTAGCAGGGTTGGAGTAACTCTATTGCCATAGGTATTGTGTTGCTTGCGACACTTATCCATCACTAGCTATGATGGATATCAGTATCAATATCAATTATCAGGGATCTTTGTCTAAACTTTATCAGTATCAGTTTTCAGTTATTAAGGCTTTATACCAAACTTAATCTGTATCTATTTTGATTTCGATTTCAGTTCAATATTTAAGGCTTTATGCCAAACCTTATCTGTATCTATTTTGATTTCAGTTTCAGTTCAGTATTTGAGGCTTTATGTCAAGCTTTATTTGTATCCGTTTTGATTTTGGTTTCAATTTAGTATTTGAGGCTCGATGCCAAACTTATTAGTATCCGTTTTAGATTTCAATTTTAGCTTAGCATTTAAGACCTTATGCTAAACTTGATCAGTATATATTTTGATTAAAATTTCAGTTTAGTGATTTGAGGCTTCATGCCTAAAGTTTATCTGTTTTGATTTCAGCGTTAGTTTTTAGTATTTCGAGGCATTTTGCCTAACTCCATCAAGTATCTATTTTCATAAGATTATTTTTTTGAACTCAGTGCAAAGTTACCATATTTCGAACTCATGTGCATAGTTGTCGTGTTTTAAACTCGTGCATAGCAACCATGTTTTGAATTCATGTGCATAATTATTATATTTTAAACTCATGTGCATAGTAGCCGTGTTTTAATACTCATGTGAATTCCCTATAAGGGATTTGGATGCCGGGATAAGTGAGGTGCTTCAAAGCATTCTTCTGTACTCAACCTAGTTATCTAATCTACTATAGTATCTTTTTCGAAAATCGTGCCTAAGAGATTTAAATCATAAATTGATGGATTTCATGTGAAAATATGTTATTTAAATTGCATATAGGATACGTTGTATCAGCTTTCGTATGTATATTTCTTACTGGATTACCTGTAGTAGTTTGAGTCTACATTTGGAGGACCTGATTTTGGTATCCCTCAGGCAAGCATCCTATATTCATCGAGGTAAATGACATATTTCTTTTATGTATTCAGACTTTTTGTACAATGCACTTTTATGTACATAACACTTGGGATGTAAATTATAAGTTAGTTGGTTCACTGGACCTTGGGAATTAATTATATTTATATTTAAGTGTTTGGATTTGAATCTTGGGTTTGTATAAAAATAATAAATTTTATTTCGAATAAATATCGACACTGCAGATAGCCCAACCATAAGTTTTGCCCTCTCTCTCTTCTTCCCACTTTCTTTACTCGGTTTTGATTTGACAGAGGAGCCTCTGCCTCTATTCAGTTAACGTGGGAGTAGGCAGAGGAAAATGGGTGGCTTCCTTTGGAAGCCAATCCCCATTTTTCCTTTTTTTTAATTTTATTTTTCTACTTAATAATATTTCTGATATATATATATATATATATATATATATATATATAGATATATATATATATAATATACCATGTATATTTTGATCATCTTACTTTTGTGTATATTTATATTTTTTTTTCTTGCCTACATGCTTTTAGTGGTGGCATATATATAAATATATATTATTCTTCTTTTGTTTTAATTTTTTTATTCCCTATTTAATTTATTTTTAAATATTTTAATACTCATATATATTATATTTCTTTTAGTATACTTGTATCCTTAATGTACGTGATATTCATTCATTTTCTCTATTGGATTAACATATATATAGATATATATTATCTCTAACTTATTCATTTAATTTCTAATTAATATATATATCAATCATTTATTGCCAAATTTATTAAACTCGAAATTTTATTCTCATTACTTGAGATAATAAGAATTACAGATTACATTTCAATACTTAGTTTATTTAGGTATGAAATTTGTAGCCTTTATAGCCCAACCATAAGTGCTTTGATTATGTGAAATTAGTTAAATATTTGATATTTTGATACGTGACAGTGTCAATGAATTTAAAGTGAGTTCAAGTCTAACTTGACTCATTTTTTGGGTCTAATTTTTTACTTAATTTTGTTTTCACATGTAATGAATAAACTCAAACCTGTCGATATTAATTTTTTACAAAAATTATAATAAAATGTAAAAAAATATTAAAACATATATGGGGTATGTGTCATCATCTTAACTTCAGTTGTAGAGTTTAAAAATTTTACTGACAATATATTGGTTAATTATCCAATTTGAAATTCTTTTTTTTTTGTTTTGTATGTTTACTTTTATTTCATACTAATTATAAAAGTATTATAAATTTTAAAAAATATTTAAAAGAAATATCCAAAGATAATAAAAATAATTAAATTTAATGATTAAATAATTATGTTATTATTTGTTTTTAAATTAATCATAAAAAGTCGAATCATCACCGTGTTTATTATTCAATCGTTTTTTTAAAAAACCACCATTTTAAAATATTGTTCTCAAAAAATTACACAAAGATTATGCAAATCCTATCCCCTTCCTCTTTTCCATTTTCTTTCTCTCCCATTCTTTTTTTTTTTCTTGGCTTTTTTATTCTTTTTGTACTGCAATCGTTTCTTTGGTTCAAATTTCACCTTGCTACTTAACATTGGTTGAACAATTTAGAGATTGAATTGGAAGAAGGCGAATTTAATTTTGGCAATTAGGGCTTGTAAAAACAATAATTTAAATTCCTTTTTAGATTGAGTTTTTTTTTTTGTAAAAGGTTTTAATTTGGGGATTGCAAAAATCAAGCTAAAGATGGATGTTTGTAGTAGAATCAATTTTTTGCATGGAGATTAATTTTTTATTACTAGAACGAAAAAATAATTTAATAAAGTTACGTATAAGGAAGTAGTCTTTTTGGATAATATAATCATTTTTTTAAAATAATTTTTTCCTACATTAAGTGATAGTGGGTCCTTAACTACTTATCTTATTCAACACTTTCTTGTTGAAAAAATTCTTTTAAGTGGATTTTAAAAATATTTTATCCAACTCGGTGAAAAAAATGAAGTGTTAAAAATTTGTTAAAAGTCTCGTGTTTGAATCTTCAACAGTCAAAATTTTTGAGCTAGCATCAACTAGAAAAAGCAAACAAAAATTAGCTTATACCCAATATGATATGAAGACATATTGTGATTTACCAAAAAAGTGTTAAAATTTTTTATTTTTAATAAATTAAAAAAGCTTAATGCATTATATTAAAGATCCTGAATTTCAGGCACAAAGGAAATGAACCTGGGTTCAAACGAGCATCTACGCAGCTGGGTTTGGTAGGTCTTTGGGCCCTCCCAGGTTGCTGATTCCAAGCGAAACATTCTCCATAGAAATTCGGCCCACAGGCCGACGCATAATGTTACCATCAACTATGAAACCACTTTTGTGCTGTCCCAAGCCTTCTCAACCATGCTTTGCCACTTGAAAAATGGCACTTCTTGTTCTACGTCAACATGAATTCGCTTATATCATTCATTCTTATCTAGAACAATTTGCTCTTCTAATTCTCGTTTCATTTCATCTTTCTAGATGACTTTCTTTCAAGTATATTTTGGTCTTTCCTTTGTCTTGATCTTTTTTTCATCACTCATATTCTATTTTTTTTCTTATCTTCGCACATTTATAGCAACATTTGTATTTCTGCTGCACTTATCTTTTGTGTGTAAAATCAGTCTTTTAATCGCCCACTACTCATTACCATAGATCATAGTTAATCTAACAATTATCTTATAAATTTTACCTTTCAATTATATAAAAATTTATTTATCACACAATACATTTGTAGCACTTCTGTCCTGCAAATATACTAATAAAAATTCAAATCTCTCTATACATAAATATATATATATATGTATGTGTGTGTATATATATATATATATTTATGTATATAGATATGTATACATATACATATATATTTATACACACATAAATATGTATACATACGTATGCATATATATATATATATATATATATATGTGTATATGTGTGTGTGTGTGTGTATATATATATATATATATATATATATATATATATTTATATATTTGTGTGTCTATGTATATACACACCAGCCCATGTTTGAAGAGAAATAAATGAAGACTCATTTACGAGCAGAAATGACGTATTCTCATTTTCAGACCTTTAAGCCTAAACTAGAGGCACAGACGTGCTTGCGAGCATTAAAAATTTGATCATTGACATTGGTTAATTCAATTTGGAGTATAGATAGGAAGGATCAGCTGCCTTTCTTCTTTTCTTTTTCTTGGTTGCAAGAGAAAAATTAAATAACTGAAAATATGAATAAAATTGTTTGAATTTGAACTCAAATTTTAGAAAATGCCACATCCATCAAGACAAGCAGTTGTTAACAAAGAAGCTGCCTTCATATTGCTTTGACTGATGGTCGCAATCATCTAATTGCCAGCACCATATAGCTTGATCCAGAATTAATGAAAAACCAATCCCGACCAGTATCTGCTTCTGCTTCATATATGACGGGAAAAACAACCATAAAGAAAAGTCTTCAAGTCTAAAACATATCTCTTCATACACTTCTACTTAACATAGATAAAATTCTCATGACTGACAGTACCACGTAGGAAAACAGGATAACATCTTAGCCAGACAAGACCACAAAAGTTCGGTCACAGACATAACACTCGACATCAAATTATCTCATGATAACAGCTCAAGCCTCCACATGTCCTACAAGTGCAAGAAGCATTTTTTGATAGCTTCCATAAGTTCTGTTGACAATAGCATGATGCAGTGGGACACCGTTCCTTCGCTGGTACTCATCTGCTATGATCTTTAGATCAAACTCAGCCCTGGTGGCAACAACTCTTGTCAGAGTTACCCAATCTACCACTGGTCTATTAATCGCCAGACGAAGAACCTTCTCAAAATATTTTTCTGGGCGGACCAAGCACTTCACAGTGGCCCTCAGTAGCGCAAGGTACTCATCCTTGGGGTCAGCTTTCAAGTCCTGCACAAAGGAGAGTCAAAGACCAAAGAAACTATATCAGAGGGAGTGAATGTGTCAACATGCGTATAAAATAACAATTCAGGAGGCCATAAAAGCCTAAGGCCTATGTTCTGCGTAGCCTAAAATAATGATGCTGTTAAGAAAGAGGATATAAAACAAAAGAAAAATGGGGTTATGATAAGTGAAGGGGGCGGGGGCAGTTAACACATTGACCTGGAGAGCTAGCTTACCGAATGGAAATTATGCTCACAATACAGGAAACCTTAACTTATTGGATTGATTAATTTACAAACTTAAAATTTTTTTTTTTTTTCCTGATGATCTATACCTTTTGGTCACCATGAGGAGTATTCAGATAATTAAGAAGAAAGTTTCTGGAGAAGCAATTGGCTTTTGATAAAGATGCCTTGAAATACCATATGCAAAAGATAACAAAGTCTTTAGTAGAGGCAGAAGGGAGGTTATAAGCCCAAGAAGCACAATCTCCATCCAACTTTTCTATACCTTGTTTATATCATTTCCATATTCATTTTTGTAGTGATTCAGAGTTGCATTGATCTGTGCCTTGCTTCTTGTAGCCAAAACTCTGATGAGATCGTCATCATTGTAAGCTTTGTCTGAAATTTTCTCATGGAGTAACTTGGCCTCTGATTTTGCCAAAGTCATGTTCACCTCGTCTCCTTCATATCTGTTTGAGCCCACAAGAGCTAGGAGAAGCTGGAAGGAAAAGCATGGAAATAAGCAGTCATTCACAACAGAAACCAAACAATGACTTCATTGACCCACCAATATAGGTGAGAGAGCAAAGAACTTAGTCGAAAATTTTATAAATAACTTGAGCATTCCTCTGATCAACCCATGGTTTCGTTCTGTGTTATATTTTCTATCAAAGCTGCTTCCATTTGATTGTGACAGACCATCAAGTGCATGTTCTGACCCATGTTTGAAATGGGGCTCAACAACAAACAAGATGTTCTTGTTTACAAAAATTATTTTTCCTCAATGTCATAAAGGAAGCAGTAGGAAATATTATAGGCATAAGGATGTTCGGTGAATGGAAAAGAATAGAGGTCCAACAGAATTTGTTGTAGTTAAGCATAAGATGCACCTTTCGGAAATCACCAGTTGTGTCCTGAGCAACATCCTCTTCAAGTGAATGCTTATGACGAGCACCATAAGCCAGCCTTACCTTACATAGTTGGCTAGCAGATCTTGTGCAGGCTATTTCCATAAGGACCTGATTGCTTGAAGTCCACTCACTGGTTGCTTCATTAGCCAAAATTGCATCACGTTCAGAAGGATCAAGAGTCCAAAGCACTACCAGTCTCTGGTAGATAAGAACTTGGAAGGAAACTTCGTTATTCACTATTCCAGGCAATAAAATAAGTATGTATAATATTTTGTACCAGTGAATAAAGTAAGTGCTTTTGGAACTGACCTCAAAGTGCTCTGAGTATCCCAAGTACAGTCCCCTGAGCAGATCTTCTCCGTAGGTATCTAGACAAGCATCTCGAATCAACATGCGTTGGTCAGCATTTCTGTGACACAGTATATCTATGATTAAGCCCTCATTCATTTCCCATCCTGCAATAAACATCAATCAAAATGGCGTTACTTCGAGTTTGGTCAGATTGCCTCATAAAAGGACATCTAAAAGTTTACAATCAAAACACTACCTGCTTAAATTTGTTTAAAAAAAAAACTCACTAAAATAAAAATCCAAATACCATTTTTCACATATTCCATAATTACTCTTAGATTACAAATTTACATCAATATCCATATAATCCTGATTCAGTTTTCAACTCTTTTTATGTTTGATCTTTGAAAGTCAAACTGATCAGTAGCAATGGCATGTATTTTTGTCTATTTTTGCACATCAAAAGACTAATACAGGGTCGTTCCAGTATAGCAGACAAATTAATGTCAAATATATATATATACACACACACACACACACACACACACATATATATTAACAACCTTAAGAACCATAAGGTCAGATCATCAATCTGATATAAAAGTCAAGGAAAACAGATGTTTGAAGATCAACTTATAAGCCACAGTATAAACAAAAACAGATCATCAACCTCATCTAAAACTCAAGGAAAACAAAAGTTTGAACATCATCTAATAAGCCACAGACAAAAACAGATCATCAGGCTTTAAAAGATCAAGCAACTCGTTTAACCAATATCAGGTCATCATAACTGATGATCACCGTCGCTTTTAACACAATCTTCACAGATCTTGGTATACCCAAAAAACCCTCTTTCCCTCCCAAAAAAATAAAGGTCTTTTGGTATAATAGTTATAACCATATTCAATTTCGAAATCAGCCCAGAAAAAGGTTAGTTATTATAGATCATACTGTAAAGCTTGCTCCGATCAATATAGTTTTGAGAAGATCAAGCTCAATAGTCAGATCAATGTAAGAGAACAATGAGTACATAGGAGATAGAAGAAAATCATATAGATTAAAAGAGGAGAGACCTGCAATGGCTTTTTTTAGTTGTTTGCATTCTTCAGATGCAGATGGAACCGTCGACGGCACCGTAAGGGTCGCCATTGTTTTCTGCCCTTTTTTTTTCCCTTTTTTTCACGGTTTTCAGTCTTCGCTACAGATATTACACGTGTGTTCACATCGGTTATGTTTGGACTTGATTATTTCTCTCCAAATCCGTTAAAATAAATAATAATAATCATAAAAACCAAATCAGCCCGGATTCATCTAATTAAATTAATTTTTTAATAAAAAGCATAATTTTGATTTTACTATTATGCTGCTTTCTTTAACTGAGTTGTTTAATATGACTTTTTTTTATTTGTTAAATGGTTGATTGTGAAAATCCTTATTTTTATAAATATTGAACAATTTCGTAGTCAAATATATTAAATTGGCCGATGAAAGAGTGACTTATTGGTTTTGGTGTAAAGAGATGAACTTTTGTACGAACATGTTCGTAGTCCCCACGAAAAGGCACACCTTTTGGGATATACTCGAATCATTATAAATTGACAATATTTAGTGCTAAATAAGTCATTTAAATTAATTGAATTTATTTGAATATGATTGTGGCTTATTTCAAAAATTAGGCTCAGTTGAACTAGAGGGCCTAAACTGAGTTTTAATGCATAAAAATATTTCAAATAAATATTAAATCCCATAATTTCATAAATTCATGTTATCTTACTTGGGTTTTTAAAATTAAACGAAAATGAGGAAATTTGGGACAAAATACATTATTATGTCAAATATAAACCTCATTAATGGCAATATCGTAAATAGTTGAAACTTTGCAAAATTAAACTCCAAATTGCTCTTCTTAAATCAGTCAACCCAACACCCTCTCCCCTCCCTTTCATTCTTCATGTTTTCTTCCCCTTTCTCATTGTGCAATCCAAAAATTGAAGAGAAAATGGGAGAAATTAATGTTAGTCGAACATCCCCTACTCCAAAACCGACCTCTCCTTCCTCAAAATGGTGTGATTTCATGGGTTTATGAGAGAGGATGCCGAATTTGGAGAAATGGGCATGAGCTTTGATTTTTGTTATATTTGTAAATAAATACTTATTTATTTGTTTTGATTCTTTATTATGTTAATGAAGGACTAATTCAAGTGTAAGTGACGTGTACAGATGCGCTAAGTGAGTTGTAATTGCACCTACTATATAAAACTAATTATATGTTGTGATTTTGTAGTAAATTGCACCGATTGGAGGAGCACGACAACTTTCGGCCAAGGTTTGAAAAGAGTGCTCAAAATGACTAAGTGTTATGGTAAGTTAACCATTCATTGGTAAGTGAATTGTACGATGCTTTAAAAGCTTTGGTTTCTAATTTCTACAAGGCTCTGTATGCAATTGAAGAAACGGATGTTAGAAAGCTGCCCAGTTATGATATTCCAGTTCTTGAATCCAAACAAGTGGACATGCTGAGCCAAAGTCTCAGTATAGAGGAAGTTCAAAGTTCTTTATTTCAAATGAAGGCTTGGTCTGCTCCGGATATGGATGGCTTTCAAGTTGGGTTTTATCAACGCTATTGGGATATCTTTTAGAACAATTTAATGGAAATTGTGAATTCTGCTTTTGAAAGTGGCCAGATTCCTGCTATGCTAAATGTTACTTTGCTATCCTTAATCCCAAAGGTGCACTGTCCTGAACAGGTGAACCAATTCCGTCCTATTAGTCTTTGTTGCGTTGCTTATAAATTAATTACAAAAACTTTGGTTAATATACTGCAACCTTTCTTGAATGATCTAATATCTCCAATTCAAACAAGTTTCATCCTTGGGAGACAAGCCGCAGATAATATCTTTATAGCTCAGGAATTGATCCATACCATTCGTAGAATGAAGAGAAAGGATGGTTTGATGGCATTGAAAATAGATTTGGAGAAGGCCTATGACAGAATTCGATGGGATTTTTTGGAGGATACTCTTTCTGTGTTTGGTTTTCCTCTGAAATGGATTTCTTTGATTATGAATTACGTAAGGGGGGCTAAGATGTCTGTACTTTGGAATAGCGAGACGACTGAGGTTTTTTTTGCTCAACGTGGCCTACGCCAGGGTGATCCACTGTCACTATATCTCTTTGTTTTATGCATGGAGAGACTAGGCAGTCTCATTCAGCAAGCTGTTTCTCAAAGGGATTGGAAGCCTATCACCTTGACGAGAGGAGGACTGAAAATTTCTCATCTCTTTTTTGCTGATGATTTGTTTCTTTTTGCTAGAGCAACTGCCTCTCAAGCAAAAGTTGTCAAACAGATTCTTGATAAATTTAGTGAAGCCTTTGGTGCACGAGTTAATATTGCCAAATCAAAAATCTTTGTTTCCCCAAAGGCACCTCGCTCTTGTGGCCCTTCAGTTAAGCATGTACTAGGTTTTGGTATTACTAAAAATCTAAGAAATTATTTGGGAGTCCCTTTAATACATGGGAGAGTTTGAAAGCAAACTTATCAGGAGTTGATTGATAAAGTAAATAGTAAGCTTATGGGATGGCAAGCTAAACTATTAAGTCTAGCAGCTAGAGCTACTTTGATTAGCTCAGTTACTTTAGCTATTCCCACTTATACAATGCTTTCCAGTATTTTACCCAAGAGTGTTCATCATTCTTTGGATATGCTGAATCGAAGATTCCTTTGAGGAGGAAATGAAAATAAACGTGGAGTTTCTCATGTTAACTGGAAGGATGTGTGCAAGCCTAGAAAGCTTGGTGGGCTAGGTCTTCGTGGCATGGAGAACCATAATCTAGCTATGATTCAAAAGTCTGCTGGGCGTTTCTTAAGTGAACCTGATCAATTATGGGTTCAAGTTACTAAGGCTAAGTATAGATTACAAGGTGATATTGTGAGAATGGTTTTGTCTGAGCTGCCTCGTAATAGTGTGAAATCTTACTCATGGAAGTCGTTATTTTCAGGTTTGAAATTATTAGCCCTCGGATTGAAAAGAAGGATAGGTGATGGTCGTAGTACTCTGTTTTGGACTGACTCATGGTTAGACCGGCCACTTATTTCATATCCTGCTGTACACTTGACTAATGTGGATCTTACAGAGACTGTTCATGATTATTTAGAAGACAATGGAGAGTGGAAAGTGGAATTATTATCTAGGTGTTTGCCAAGTGGTTCTCCAAATTATAGGGACTCCTTCATCAATGCTTAGATTCATGGAAGACAAGTGGTTCTGGCAGTATGAAGCTAATTGTAAGTTTTCATCAGCATCAACTTATAAGGTGGCTATTCAAAAGACTTTCACAGAGGAGCAAAATTGGAGCTGGATCTGGAAATTACCAGCTCCAAATCGTTGGCTTGGGTTTCTATCGCTTGTCATGAAAGGTAGGATTTTGACTAATTCTTTGAGATTTCAATGGGGCATGTCAAATTCAGCTGCCTTTACTTTATGTGGAGACAATGAGGAGTCTGTTTTGCATGTTCTTCGAGATTGCAGGAATGCTAAGCTGATTTGGGAAACATTAGTTCCAATAAATTATAGCTCCAATTTTTTTAATTGTTCTTTAACAGATTGGATTACTTAGAATTTCCAAAGTGATGAGGATTTATGGGTAGACAACAGTGAATGGAAGTCCCTATTTATCACGGCGATTTGGAGATTATGGCAAAGGGGTTGCTCTTTGAGTCTTGGTTCTGTTAATTTATCAATGCCTAATGTTGATCAGCTGATTTCATTTATTAAGATGGGGGCTGCTGAATTACAAACTGTATTTGCTAAAACAGTAAGTAAGAAGCTTGATCCAGGCTTAATCAAGTGGTGTCCACCCCTACAAGGTTGGTTTAAGCTCAACACGAATGGTGCAGCTAGAGGAAACCCAGGTACTACTAGGGCAGGAGGTCTAATTCGATCTGAGTATGGTCAATGGGTTGCTAGTTTCCAAGCTTCATTAGGAATATGTTTGAACATCACTGCAGAACTTCAAGCATTAAAGTTGGGACTACTTCTAGCTTGGAATGAAGGTTGTCGATTTTTGATTTATGAATTGGATGCTCAAGTGGTGATTAATCTAATCAAAGATACAGATATTCAAAGACACCCTCATGGTTAGCTCATTGCAGATATTAGAGAAATCTTAAATAGGGACTGGACTGTTAAGATTTGCCATGTTTGTAGGGAGGGTAACTTTTGCATGGACAAGCTTGCTAAGTTAGCTTGTGACTTGAAGGTAGATTTCTAGAAATTGGATGACTCGCCTCAGATTCTTCATGGTCTGGTTGCTGCAGATTCTTAAGGTGTATCATATCCCAGGGGATTTATGATGTAATTTATTTATAGCTTTTCCCATGTAACCAAAAAAAAAAAAGAATCATACGATGCTTTGGGCATTATACAAAGTAAGTTAACGATTAAAGATGTGTGATATGTCACATCCCAATTTCCAATAATCCTTACGAAAGCCTAAATTTGCGAGCTAAATTTTTTTTCTTAATTCATTGTTTATAAGTGACTGTGTAGCCTACCATTTGATTTAAGTGATCCTTTGATCACTAAAGTCCCTTTTCTATCCCTTAACAGTTAAACCATAAACATCTAGTATAATTATTATCCATCCAAATTCAGATTATCAAGTTATCATTTTTAGCCATTCTCGAACTTTAAAATCATAGGTAAACCGATTCTTGTCATTTTCATCAGTGCATCAAACTAAATTCATTTATGTCAAGCACCTCAATTTTACTTAAACACATATATTTATAAACATATATCAACATATCATTTTTATCTCAAACAAGCGTAAAGTCAGCATCAACTCAACAATAATAAAACCTCGCCTACAACCCAGACTCGATGTATAAATATGTATATACAACCAACTGAAACAAAAACACACTGTGCATTCAACTAGCTATGTCTATACTATCTGTTGGGAGCCATATACCGTACACTATACGTGAGGATGCACTCTAGAGGAGCTCCCCAATGAAGATAACATGATAGTAATCCTCAATTTGAAAAGGAGGGAAAGAAGAAGAGAGTGAGTTGTAAACTCAGTAAGTAACTATAATAAGCAACATAATTTATAAATCATGTATCTTAAAGCATATGGGTAAAAAGCTGTCTTAGAAACCAAATCATATCATGGCTTAGCTTATAAATCATAAGCGAAATCATAGCATGAAACCATGCATCTTAAAACATAGCTTAATTTCAAAACATAAGTTAAGTTCATAAATCATATACTTCAAACAATCATCATGCGTATTATCATAAATCATAGGCTCAGTTTACAAAACATGAGCATAAAACCATATCGTAGTCATCGTCCTAAAACATGGCTCAGTTCGTAGAACATGAGCATAAAACCATAGTCATAAACATCACTATAGGACTCATCCAACACGTAGCTCCGTCAGGTTTCTAGAGGTGGCTCCCACGGTCCAAAAGATATCTGTGTAGCACGTAACTCCTTTAGGATTCTAAAGGTGGCTCTCACGGTCCGAGCATTATACCATCGTCATGAGGCGAGGCATTACGCCTATATCGCACACCAGAGCTAACATCATACGATCTACGGTAGCTAGCTGTAGCAATCATCACAATAAGGGACACGTCTATGCATAGACCCCCAGTTCACTGATCAGGTGACACTGGGACCTGCCCATGTAGTATACGGGACAAGACGTCGTTACCGAGAGCTAGTCATCGAGACACAGTACTTTATGTGACTATAGGTGCCATCAGCTATCTCAAGTTACACTTCCGTGGTCTCATTACCAAAAGTATCATAAAACATCATATTGATCATTTTTATAAAATCATCTTATCAAAATAGTTTGCAAATAGCTTTCCAAATCATCATTCAAAATCATCACTTCTTGAAAACATCATCAAAACATGAGGCTTACGTATTTAAAGCAAAACTAGTTTAAACCTCAATCGTAAGTCTTTGCTTTTCTAAACGAAAGCTAAAGTTTGTTTTAAAGCCATTTTTGAAACCAAACTAAAGCATTATGAAATAGGGTATCATGTGCAAGCCTCAGTCATATATATTAAGAAGCAGTTCATGCTATTGTAAATAGATAAGTCAAGGAAAGCTTATGCACATGCTTAAAACAATCTGTGCTATAGAACCAGTCTTAACAAATCAGTTCAAATGCAAAAGTAGTTGCTTAGGGGTTATTTACTATAATTCCTTAACTTATAGAGTCCTATTCCCTCCTAGCCTACCAATCTCTATGCGTCGAGTTGGTTCGACTCAATTAACTTTTCTATGATCCGAGTGCTTGCTACTTTCGAGGAGTCGGATACCTACGATAGAACATTGCATTCTCATCAAAATTATATCTCTATTCATCTGACATGATATTCATTAGGCACCTAAACTTATTAACAAAACTCAAAACCGAAGGTTAAGTACTAAAGCCGAGGGCTTAAGGTCACTCTCCTTGTTCATTTCAAGGCCATTTACATATACTTGGTTCCATTTTTGCATTTTGAAATTCCAACCTTAGGTCATTGTGTTGGTCTTAAGTGTGAGAATCTAATTACTAGACCATGATTTTTATATTATTCTTAACTCAATTCCCTATTCAGAAGTGTAAAGCTCATTACCTAATTCATTCTATGTTGTTTTCAACAATATTCTAAAATTCGGTCCAATTCTGGCACATTTGGCAGGATAGTTTCCTGACTTTTGTGCATTAGCATTTCCTTTAATAATTCTGGGAATATTGAAAAATTATGAGTATAAGACCATGTGAAACCTAATTCAATTCCCTATTTACAAAGGTAAATTTCACAATTTTATCATTTCTGAATCATTTCCATCAAATTATCCTATGTACGAGTATGTTCAAATAGAATGGACAACAGACCTTAGTGCACAAACTATCTCATATTTCAACACAGGAATTTCCAATTTTGTACAAACCCAAAACATATTAATCCTAACTCATTCATCTTTATAGAAATGTATGACTTGAAATCAAATGAAAGCTGGGCTATTTTCTACGCATTTTTGAAGTTGGCACTGGGCAGTTTGTCCCCTGCAGTGATTGCCCTGCATTCATATATCCATATCTTAAGCTACAGAATTCTAAATCTATAAATTCCAAAATTGGATGAAAACTAACTCAGTTTCCTATCTAGAAATGTAAGGTTTGTAATTTAACTCTTCCTAAATCAACACTAGAAAATTTCCAAATTTTCACCATGTTCCAGTAGTTTTCAGGCACAGTGTTAAATTGACCTACTTACACAAAATACTTTATATCTAATTATAGGCATATCTAATTGGTGCAAACCTAGAACCATAACAATCTTAATTTAATTACCTTTCTAGATATGTAAGGCTTGCGACTAACTCAATTTATGCTATTTTCTACAATTTTTTATAAGTCAAAACAATGATTCACATTTTCTGGACAATGTACCATGCACTCATTTATACATAACTTAAGCCAAAAAACTCCAAATTAGGTAATTCCAAAACTAAATTACTCCTAACTCAACAGGCTATTTACCATAATTTTTTTAGAATTTATATAATTGTATAACATTTAAGCTGAATGTTTTAACATCAGTTCAGAACAGAACCATGATCCAGAATTGAACATCAAGCCTGAATTCATTTAATCCTTCATCCATACCACTTCTATTCTCAGGGTATTCATAAATTTTAACTTTTCTAACAAGAGTTTGGACTTCCTTACCTTAATTCAGTTTGGTCAAATCCTCCAATGCTTGTTCCTAATCTCAGTTTTGATTCATTACGTCACACAGCAGCCATTTGGAATGGAGTTTTCCTTCCTTCACTCAAATTTCAGTTCCTACCCTATTTCAACCAAGTTTTTTTTTTCCATGCAACTCAACATTAAGATCAGCTTCCTTATCTTTCAAAATCTATTCACACTAGAAATTCAAGAATTTACCTTATTCTCACTGAACTGAAATCTTCTTTGTTTTTCTGGCTCACGGTTTCTCCTTTCCTTGCACCTATTTCAACATGCAAGCATAATCAGCGATAATTTTAAGGAAAACCAGCTAGACAACTCAAGGCCTCATGTTTCCTTACCTCTTTACAGTCATCTAGAACCCCCTTAACCATCACTTGCTCTTGGTTTCACTCTTGCTTCCTCAAACTCAGAAAGGGAGAAATTCAACTTCTTCCTCTCTTGGATTTTCACAACAACACTCCACCAAACACACAAGTAATGCTTAATTCATGTTTACTCTACTACATGTCTTCACAAATTCTACCTTGGTAATCTAAAAATGGTGAGAATCCTCTCAAACTGTGGCTGTCACCATGCTTCACTTCCAAACTAAGATGGACAAAAAATGAGGGGAGGGGAAATTGTGCCACACATGATCTTAAAACTCCCTTGAGAAGAAAGAATGCTTGAATGAATTGCGAAGAGGCTAAATAAATTCTGTTCCAGAAGGGTTTGCTGAATTGGATAAGGGAAAAAAATTGGGGAAGAAAGCTATTGGTTTAGGAAAGGGGGAAGTGGTTTCACGTTTTGGGCAAAAGGGCTTATGGATTTTATTTTAGTTTTGCTGCTCATCAATTCCATTTTATGTTTCAAGCCTTACTTAAAATTTCTCAATTTCCATATAGGTAGTTTAATCTAATTAAATTTTGGACCCCTATAAACATTATTTCCATTTAGGTCCTTTCTAAAATACTTTTAATCACACTAAGCACCCAAATTACATTAACTTTTCTGATATAATCAACTCGTTCGATTAACCTTCAAATTACTCAGTTTGAGCCTACCTTCCAACAATTAAATGTATTGATCTATAATGATTCTATGCGCATGGCATACATGATCAGAAAGGTCTCTAAATTAGCTTTTCAATGAGATTTGAATCACTAAAATCGGAGTTCTCTACAAAAAGTTATACCCGTTTCATTTCTGATTGCTCATAGTCAGAATTTCCTAACTATGTCATGAATCTAAAAATTCATTGCTATCGATCCACATTGAATTAGATAGCAAGCCTTATATGGTCAGAAAGCTTATCGAGTTAGCTTTTCAGCAAAATTTGAATCACCTTAATTGGTGTTTCCTGCCAAGAAATATGTTAATTCCTTACAAAGGTGTAGACTGATAGGTTTCACTGTACATGGTTCAATTTCGAAATTTTTCTAGTATTAATTTTTGCTGAGAATTTAATTACGAGCTTTTTATAGTTGAAAGACCTTTAAGTCAGCTTTCATAAAAATTTTACGGTTTATCATTTCAGTACTCTTATAAAGAGATATGATTGAAAAAAAGCAAATCGGTCATGAGCCAAAAGATGAAAATTTTGATTTATTGTCAATTTCTCGGATTAAGCTCATAACGTAACCACATTTTCTAACCCGAAGCCTTTTATGATAAATTTAAAGTACTTACATGGTTTTTGGGTAAGTGTGCACCCCCGTGGGACCTGCCGGCTTGTTCGTACGAGGCTTACGTTTCTACGCCAAAATCCAAAAATGTCATAATTTGGCCTTCAAACACCCTCTAAGGGTCATTTTGCATTACTTAACATATAGAAAAATTGTGGTTGTTGCATGATAGCATCATACCTTACAATTGTAGTTGATAGAAATTAGTTGAATGATGATTGATCTATATACACATGTGTTTGAATTGTGTTCAAAATTAAATGATTGGATTGTGATAAGGTTAGTGAATTGTAATTGAGATTGAATGACTGAAATTGTAATGAAATGTCTAAATTGTGATTGAGATAAAAATTGTGGAATACAACTTGCATTATTGTGTTTTTTCTATAGGCTAGTTTAGGTCAAAATTTAGCCGTTATGTGTCACGCTTCGATTCCTAAAAATAGGAACTGACTTTTTCTATTTTCACTCAGTTGATTGGGCTATGCTCAATGTCCTTTATGCCAAAATTATTTAGCTAATGTAACATTCAATTATTTACATTGGTCTCGGTACACATAATCAGAGTACGCATTTGTTTTTCTATATAAATAATCTGTAACGAATATTATAATTTACATTCAAACTTCTTCAATTTATTATTTACATCCCTTTATACACTAAAGTACTATACAATGAACGTCTGAATACCATACCTGCAAGGTATGACATCAAAACCCCTATAGCATCTTATCAGAATCTTCTCTTAACAAACGACTATTTCTACAGACAAATCTGCAAGGTAGAGAGGGGTGAGCTTAGGGAAGCCTAATAAGAAATATATGTGTGTGTGTATATATATATAGATATATATATATATAGATATATATATATATATAGATATATATATATATATATATATATATATATATATAAGAACTAACATTATATGCATCTTTTGAAAATATGATTTGTAAATACAATCAGTATTAAATCAGTGATGGGGCACTCTATCGAAATGGATACTATAATCGGTTACGTAACCAGAATGAGTATGGAAGGATGCTTTAGAGCACCTCACTTGTCTCAGTCCCTGAAGCCAATTATAAGGAATTTTTAAAAATTTCAGAAAAGAAATTCATACGTTATCAAGTCAATATTAAACTTTTTAATCATTTGGACTATACAGTAAACGATCATTATCCAATCATTTATAAATTAAAATCAGTAGAAAATGATAATATATTCAAGTATATTAAGAAAGAAATTTGTAAATAGTATAATGAATAATTCCTGTGATTAGTTCAGTAAACATTCAGTAAATCGGTTCGTAACCCTTTCAACAAAAAGTTCAATAATTTGTTTGGTTAACATTTCAATAAAATGTCTAGTAAATTAGCTAGTAAAAGATTCAATAAAACATATAGTAATTCATTTAGTATACAGTTTGATAAAACATTTAACAAATTGTTATATATTTTAGTAAAACATTCAGCAAATAAATCAATAACTAGTTCAGTAACCAATAAAATGGTTAGTTCAGTAAGCAAGTTAGAAAACATTTCAATATCCAATAAAATGATCAATTCAATTAAACAATTAGTAAATGGTTCAGTAATTAGTTCGATAGGTCAATTGGTAAACGTTTTATTAAACAATATAGTAACCACTTTGGTAAATAATTCAGTAAACGTTCCAAAAAATAATCAATGAACAGTTCAGTAAATAGATCGATGAACAGGCAGCAAACAATTTAGATAGTCAGTAAATGTTTCAGTAAAACAATTTAGTAAACCGTTCAGTAGAAAAATCAATAAAAGATTAAGAAGTTCAACAGTCAGTAGACGGTTCCGTAGACAGTTTAGTGATCAATTCAGTAAGTAGTCAGTAAAATATTCTACTTAGTTAATAACAGTCAATAGACGGTTTCGTAGACAGTTTAGTGATCAATTCAGTAAGCAGTCAGTAAAATATTTTACTTAGTTAATGTTAATTAAACAATCAGTAATGGTTTAGAAAACAGTTTAATAAACGATCAATAAACAATTCAGTAAATAGTACTTTAATAGTTCGGAATCAATTCAATATGTGATAACCCCAAATTTTAGCTTATGGTAAATATAAATCAATATATTGATTTGGGAACAAATGAATTAATATGGAATTTTAGAAGAAATGAGAAAATTATAGTAGTGAATTAAATAGGAATGTCATTAGAAAATATAGGAATAAAATAGTAAGAGACATGATAAAATATAATAAAACATGTATTTAATAAATATATATGTAAAGTAAGATTATAATATATATATATATATATGTATAAATTAAATTATACAAATACATATGTAAACATAAAGTGTATATGTGTGTGTATATATGTACACAAAGCATAAACTACATATATATAAAATATATATACACTTATATATATATATATATATATAAATCATCATTATTAAAAAAAAAGAGAAAAGGGGTGGATCGGTGGGAAATTTCCCACCTAAAATCTGATCACTTGCTCTGCCGAATCACAGAGCACTTCCTCACTCCCCTCTTACTGTCCCTCACCAACTCTCTTACAAATTCACCCAACTCGATCTCTTCTGTTTTGTGATAAAGGATTCAGCAAAAGGATAAGAGGGATAGAGAGGAAAGAATAGGCAGGAGGATAGGAGAAGTCAACACTGTGCTGCACCATCGCCCGATTCTGTGCGCCACCATTGCTTCAGCTATCACCAGTGAAGGAAAAATCAAAGAAGGAGAATAGAGGCAGAGGCATTCGGGTGAGAGAGTGAGGGGATTAAGAGTTAAAAGGCTATTGTTCAGTTTAAGGAAATTGAAAGAGAGAAAGAAGGGCACTACAGTGGAGTAAGGGAAAGAAACTGTTACGGCGAAAGAAGAGAGCGAGAGAGAAGAAAGAAACGACAGCAACCATAGAGAGGAGAGTTGGGATCGAGAGAAGGAATTAAAGCCAATGACCAGAGGTTTGTTACACTGTAAGAAAGAAAACTAATTGCAGGGAGAAAAGCAAGGTGGAAAATAGTGGCTGCATTCAACTTTGGACAATGGCAGTTTAGGGCCATCCACGGTAGTCGAGTAAGGCTGAGTGATGCCTTGAAACAAAAAGGAAAGGAGCAGCCATGAGTGGAAGGAACAGAGGAGAATGCAGTAGCCTCACACGAGGTAGAAGGACTCAAAAAAGAACTCAGTAGGCGTGACTGGTAGGAGCTGCGGCAGATCTATGTTCGGTTGGTTCAATGGTCCGAAACAAAAATTGAAAACAACGTTGGTTCAAGGTGATATTAGTTGAGTTGTGGGCTGTGTACGTGGCGAAGATAGTGCTACATTCAAAGGTTGGATTAAGTTGTGTTTGAAGAGCATTTGGAGCTACATTTGGGTGATCTTGAAGGCTTCAAAATAGGGGCTCCAAAGTGGCTGAAACAGAGGCATTAAAATACTGTTATGGAGGCATGAACAGGGCATGTTTTGGCTGAAAATGGTGCAGACCGGAAGGTAGCTATGAAGTTGTTTTCATGGCAGCCTTAAGGGCTGCACTTGAGAGTTTTTCAGGATTGATTTAAGGGACTGAAGAACTGATTTTGAGCGTCCAAATAGATTTAAAATAGGAAATAACTGGACTAGAAAGTGACAGTAGAAAGGGGTTGCTATTGGCGCGGATTGGTAGATTTAAAGCAGGACATTTTGATAGCTGTTAAGGCCAAGATCAGTGGCTGGAATCAGAGCCTACAACAGGGGTTGTCAAGGTCTGAGATTGAGAGCAAGAAAAGAGAAAGGAAATCGGAAGGGCAAGGAAAGGCTTAAAGTACTTCTAAAGGGGTAAGGATCTTACTGTAATTAAGTTTGAAGTATGTGTATTTATCTATATAAATACAGTAAAAGGTGTAATGAGGATAGATAAATGGTAAAATTGATATATGCATATATATATATATATATATATACATATATATATATGTATACATTTATTATCGATATGATGAGAATCCGTAGTACCGAAAGAGTAAGTGATACGTCAAATGGTTCGGTAACTTTTAAAAAATTTATGGAGTTCTTAGTTTATAAAAATTGAATAATTTGGTGATGTTTCAAATGTGTAGCATGATAAAAAGACGACGAGCGCGGAGTTCGAAGGAGCCTAGTGTGCAGACACCAAACATGGAGTAGGTAAGACATTTATATGAGTCTACGATAGTAAAATATATTGTATAGGTCTTGTGGAAATAGTATATTAATTGATTATACTCGTGCATGCAATTGATTATCAAAGTGAAATTGTAGTTGAGTATCGATATGGTTGAATTGTTGATGACTTTGGTATAGGTTTTGAATGTTGACATTGATATTTGCCTAATTTCGATACTTTGATGATTATATAGTGATGTAATATTTGAATATTTATGAGATATTAAGATAATCCACACTAATGGTAGGAGTCTTACCATCGATATTGTGGTCTAAAAGTGGTGGATTTGATATGGAGATATTGTGAATTGATATGAATTGTGAATAGGCTTATTGAATTGAATTTAGGAAAAATGATTAACGAAGATTTAATTCTTGACGTAGAAGTGAACTTGAATAATTGTGATTTTGAGTTACGTTTTTAGTATGTAATTAAGCATAATGAGAATGTGTTATTGAGACAATAGTGAATTGGTTTGTAGAGACTTGGGACGGTGTAGAAGCATGACTTCTAATTTGAACATTCGAAGAAGATAATTGCTAAGCTTAAGGTAAGTGGGTTAAGTAAAGTATGCTAGCATCATTTCGTGGAATGATTTTTAATATGCTAAATACTTCAATTTATCCTTCCGTTAAGAAGAACAAAAGTTGGTTTATGTTTGGGTTACATTTAATCTCTTTTTGCCTTGTGGGTTGTGGCCAACCGAACGTGCACGTTAAAATTATTGAATTGATACATATGTGCATTCACATATAGCATAAACTGAGATGAGCTGTTTAATGCCTATATTTTGATGAACTGCATCACGTTTTCCATTATAAAATTTTGGTTTGAACTAGCCCTTTGAAATAAATCGAAACCTTTACATAATTGAAACTAAAAATCTGTTTAATCACTGTTTTGCAATTTGTGGAAGCCAAGTGCTACCCGATAAAATCGTTTTCAAAACGTTTTTGAGTGCAGGCATGGCCTACGACCTTCAGGTCATTTCTAGCCTATCGAGCTTAGCTCTGGGCCTTTTTGCCCGTCTATTGAGCTCTATGCTCTAGACTATCGTATTGTACCTATCGAGCTTAATGCTCTAGGTAGATTGCTACTTGTCTGGAAAACTAGTAGGCAAGTTCCAGCTCTCGACTGATCAGCGAGACTGGACATTGTTCTATGGCTATAGATTTAGTGTTGCTTGCGACACCACTCCATCGCTAGCTAGGATGGATATTGATTGATTGAGGATCATTGCCTAAACTCTACTTACTACTGTTTCATTATCAGTACTATTTTTAGTGAATCGAGGCAATATGCCTAACCGTTATTGAATTCTTGATTTTTGACTCATAAATTATTGAAGTCCATATTGATCGAAATGATTGTAGTGCATATTGATCGTTTTATCAAGTGTTTATTGATTGTTTTATCAAAGTGGTCATTGATTGATTTATCGCAATATATTAAATCGTTTATTCGAAATGCATAGTGTATCGAATTTAACCGATTGCATAGCGAATCAATTCAGTCGAATTGCATGGGAAGTTTGAATTTAACAACGTGCATCTTGAAAGCATTTTTTGAAACTAAAATGCACGAAGAAAATATTTGACCCAAGACCATGCTTAAAACACCATGCTACTTAATACTCCAGCATTGTTTTCTACACGTGCATGTAAATCGACATAAGTCTAACATGCATTTACTTAAACTACTTACTGAGCGTGGTTTTGCTCACCCTTTTCTAACAACATCGCAGATCATACGAGCTAGACTCCACACTTGGAGCTTTGGTGCAAGGCCTCGGGGACGATCTTTATTTGCGATACTAGTCTAAGTCCTCCGAGTGCTGTTTTTGTTTCGCTTGAAGTATAGAAACGGTTATTTTGTTTTTTATGTATGACATTTAAGATGCACAGTACATGCTTATGGAATTATTTTGGGATGTAACTTAGGATCGTTTTAGATTATTATAAACTCATATGATTATCGAGTGCGATCCGAGAAATGATCTTTGTACGACAATTATGCACTTATGAAATGCTAATATAGGTAACTGATGATTTTGGAAATATGTGTAGTATATAGTGCTATAGACTGTTGATTGTGGAATTGAAAGATGCTGTTGGGAATAGTTGATTATTTTGCAGGTTATTAAGCCAGGGAAAATCGATTTTATATAAGAGGGAGTTTTCGACTTTTTTTCTTTTACCAATTTAATATTGAATTAAAATAGCAATCAAGTTGAGTTGTTCCAAGAGATAGTAAATTAAACAGTAAATGTAAAGTTAAATCGAATTGAGAAATGCGAATTTAGTTTAGAAGTGACACTGACACCGAATACAAACCTTAAAGTGAAAGAAAAATTTAGTTCGTAGATTTGGGAAAACGATATAAGTGCGATTGATAAGTGTACGTCGCGGCCTTCGGGTCGTGACACCATAACAGTTCGATAAACAGTTCTGTACAGTTCAGTAAACAATTTAGTAAAATAGTACTGTGACAGTTCAGTAAAAAATTAGTAATCTATTCAATAAACAGTTCAATAAACATTTTAGCAAATCCATTATAAATAGTTCAATAAATAACTCAGTAAACAGTTTAATAAATAGTGTCATAAACAATACCGTCACAATTCAGTGGAGACCTGGGAATAACCCAATATCATCTTGCAGTTCAGTATCCCGAAAAGGGAGTAAACAGTAACAGTAATCAGTAATAATAAGGCATATGGCCATAGTCATAGTGGTGTCCATCTAGTGTCACAGAGCTAGTGATAATCCTAAGGACCGTTGAAGACTTGCCCATGGTCAAAGCTAACAGTGCACCTTACAGTACCACTAAACAGGTGATACAAAGATGGCTGTAGACTTGCTCAAGGTCTAACAACAACAGTACAATATAGTAATTGTGATATCGACGTCAACAGTCTCAAAACATTTATTTGGCACCCAAGAAAATAATAAAAACATTTCTTATGTTTTCAAACTATAATACAGTAATACAGTTCAAATATAAATTTTAGGAACCAAGTTTCATTTAAAATCACATTGTTCAAATCAATATGTTTAAATTAAATTCAAAACATTTAAATTATTTGCTTCAGTCACAAAGGAAATATTTTTAATTAAAACAATGTCAGTTAATGCAAAATAGTCAAAACATGTATTATATTTCAATTAAACACTCAAAATATTTACTTTAGTTAGAAATCAAAACATTCAATATTCAGAGTCAGCCAATCTTAGACTTTCACTTCAGTCAATCATTCAAACATTCAATAATATACTGCTCAACTAGTTAAGAAAACCCTTAAATGTTATCAATTTTTTATTAAAACACATCTTTAGTTAGTCCATAAAATTAATAAAATCAACGATAAACTCTCTAATTTTTTGTTTCAGGATGGTGAAGACAGTTTTTGGTTTCAGGATGTTTTATTACGGTTTTTGATGATGTTCTCTCTCTAAACCCATTTATAGTGAGAAAGCATGGGGAAGATGATGATGGATGGCCATGGTTGAAAAAAAGATGAGAAAATCATTTTTAAAAATATCTTTTAAGTCAAATTACCAAAATACTCTTGACCAAATTTAAAAATTCTAACCACGTCCTTACTTTTCCAATTTTCTTTTAACCATTCAGTCTAGCTTCTAAATATTTAATTCACTCATAAATTAGTTGTATTTAGCATATTCTAATCATTTGTGAAGCTTTTGTAAGGGTTTGACTGTAACGAAGGTGAACTTACCAAAATACCCCTAACCATAAAATTGTGTAATTTTCTACTTTTTCATATGATTCAGTCTACCTATTTGCATGTTATGGGACTTCTTCACATGAGAATTATCCCACTTCTGTCAGTTGGTCAAAGGTCAATTTCATTTGATTGTTATTCGCGAAAGTTTCACTGGTCTATGGATAAAATCGTCATTTTTGAAATTATTTTACGCTTTTCAACATACAACAAAATGAGGTGATTTTGAGATGCAAATTCTTGCTATATTCATATTTTACCTCAAATATCATCATTCTAGGGTCTTACTTCTATTTGGGAAGAAAAGTCCTGGTGGGGCTCACACCGAGTACTTCTTTAATCCTTAACGAACAAACCCTTTATTCACATATCTTAACAATCAATTCTTGCTCTTCAATTTCTACACTCTTTTAACTTATATTGGATATGGGGAAAATGGGATTCTCACATTATGTTGCAGAAATTTTTAGTAAATTGAATAAGATTAACTGAAAGAGGATCATAGTGTATATGACGATTGAATAGCATTAAGTTTATGAAACCTATGATCGAATAGTGACAAGTGTAGTGAATTCTGTAACCGTACAGTGACAAGTGTAGTGAATTCCATAATCGAATAGTGACAAGTGTAGTGAAATTTATGATTCTATATCTATAAGTGTAGTGAAGTCCGTAATCGAACCGTGATAAGTGTAGTGAACCTTCTGATTGAATAATGATAAGTGCAGCGAATTTCGTGATCAAATATTGATAAGTGTAGTGGAAATTGTAATGAATAGTGTTAAGTTTAGTGAAACCTTAGTAAATGTGGCTATTGGGCATGTTTTACGTAAGACATGTTTTATTCGAATTTATCAAGTGTATTGAATCATATTTTATTGCATAACACTTAATTGTGCATTGGCATGGCATGATCGAGATTTCAAAGGTTTTGAATTCCCATGGTACATGTTTTAGTTCAAAGGTTTATAAAAGCTTACTTTAGCTTTGTAACCAAACCTTATCGGATTTCAAAACGTGATTTTAGAAATATCTTTCTTTTAAATATGTTTTAACATTGAAAGTCTACAGGCTAAGTGCTATACTGTGTGAGCACCTCTAAGGCCTGCAGGGCTAAGTGCTACACATTGTGAACCACCTTTAGAACCAATGAAATTTCAAAACATATTTCTAATTGTTTTTAGAGATGTTGGCACTCCATAATGTTTACAGATCAATAAAGCAATTGGGACAAAAGGCATCTCATAATGACCTCATCGTTCTGCAATATCTAAGTCGGACCTTAGTTGTAAACTTAGTGTATTAAGTGACTATTACTAGTCTAGCACAACCGTGGACCTATCTCTTGTATTGGTAAAAACCTATGACAATAGGTATCACCTTGGTCACTAGAATTTTTATTGTGAGAATTGCACTTTTCCTAAAACCATATATGTACTCAACATGTAATAAAAGTAAATATAACAAAAAAAATATACTTTTTAAATTTCAATTATAAGATTAAGGTTCAGATGAAGTGTTTGAAAATAATGTGAAACACACATTTATACAACATATACATGTATGTTAAATGGATATAAAAAGAATGTAATTAAAGGTATATATAGTTACATATACGCATAAGCTAAATGAAATGCATGCTACGTGTATGCATGCAACGTACATGCATGCATGCATACATATGTACGCACATAGATACATGCGTACAATTAAATGAAATATGTACGCACATAGATACATGCGTACAAGTAAAAATAATATAATAGATATTTGTATATGTATATATAACTTACATGGGTAAACATATATCTATATATTTTGGAATATACATATAAATATAAAATATATTTGAAAGAACAAGGAATTTAAATGAGAACATTATGGATAAATAAATGTACACAAAGTATATGATGTGTGTGTGTGTGTGTATATACATGCGTGTATGCATTTAAATAAAAATTAAGATAAATTATATGTATACTCTAGGAATTTAAAATAATATATATGTATCTATTGTATCTTAATTTTTATTTAAAAAGTAATTATAAAAAAATTGTGAATATTTGTTTTAATTGTGAAAAAATAATAAATATTTATAAAAAAATTGTGAATATTTGTTTTTAATTATTTTCATTTTTTAAAACTTTTCATTGTTTCTTCATTCTTTTTATAGTAACTTTATTTTTTTTGTATATTTAATATTTTAACATTAAAAAATTTAAAATGAAATATTTTTATTTTAATTAAAAAATATCACGTATGAAATTGAAAAAAACAAAATAGTATAAAAGTCGTAAAAAAAATTATAAAAGTAAAAATTAACCAACTGAAAAAACAAAAGACACGTGCCAATTCCACGTTAATAAGTTGTTTTTTTATTATAAGTTATAGATACCATATCTTTTTCACGCCTAATCAATTTTCAATTTTTTTCTCTCAGAAAACACTCGAATTTTCAGAGGGAGAGCTATCGAGAGCGATTGAAGTGAAATTTCAAGGGTTTCGTTGGTGGATTTTATATTCGATCTCTGAAGATGCAGAAATTAGGGTTTCCAAGCTTGAAAAGGTTGGATCATTTCAAATCCTTATCAGGATCCAGCTCTGGAGCCGCTAAACCCTTCTCACTCTCTTCTCGTCCATCTCCCGATTCAATTTCTTTCGGAAGCTTCGCGAATTTGAAACTAACTGCAGATTTTGATCGAGAAAATTTTCCATAATTATGTTATTTTTAAGAGAACTTGAACTGTTTTGACGATTTTTGGGGTAATTTGTTTGCTTACAGAGAAACTTGTCAAAGAGCAAGCTTCTATGAAGACTGATCTGGAAATAGCGGTACTCTCTCTCTTCATCTCTGTCGATGTTCTTTGAGCTCCGTGAATGAACACGCAGATCCAATATTTGATTTATTTTTTATAGTTACTGTTCTTGCTTTGTTATTTCCTTAATCCTATGAGTATTAGGGTTTAGTCTCACAAGACAATGGAAGTATCTTCATTTTCTGTCATTTAATGGCTATTTGACAAATGATTTTAGCATATGTAGAATTCTAAGCTGAAGAAATCAATGGAACATATCCGTGTACTAGAGGAAAAGTTGCAGAATGCTTTCAACGAGAATTCTAAACTCAAAGTAAAGCAAAATGAAGATGAGAAGCACTGGAAAGGTCTGGAGTCTAAATTCTCTTCAACTAAGACTTTTTGTGATCAACTCACTGAAACGTTACAGCATTTAGCTAGTCATGTTCAGAATGGTAGGTGTTTTATACATATGTAATGTCTCAGAAATTTCGTTGTTTTTATGATAGTTTTGTAATATTTTTACAATTTTATATTTTCTTAAATAACTGAGAAAGATAAGGAGTTTACAATTTTATATTTTCTTAAATAGCTGAGAAAGATAAGGAGTGTTTTTGAAAGCAAAGAGTCCGAAAACTCAAAAGCGATAGACTCGCTGTATGAGCATGTGAATGGCCTTTCTTTGAAGTTAAGTTCTGCTGAGGAAACAATCAGAAGACGTGAGTTACTTGTATTTTCTTCTGTTTCATCGGTGATGGTTGTTTAATTTATCTGTTTCTTTATAAGAACAAGAGGAAAGTACATTGCTTCTTGGATTTATAATTCAAGGATGTGTTGGATATTTTTGTATTTTCAATGCAGATGGAAAGGAAATAGAAGAGCTCAAACTTGAGAAAGAGGAAAACGATAGGTTTTACAAGGATGAACAGTGCAAAATGGCAAACCTCATTGAGGAAAAAGGTGACCTTATCGCTTTTCTATCTGTACAGAGGCTTTCGTATTTACATTGAAGACTAATTAGTGGTTGCATTCATTAGTAGATAATTTGCATGAATACATAGATTGATGTCATACTAGATCAATGCTTTAGAAGATGTTTGAAGTTTTGCATGAATATATAACATGCATGCTTCATATTTCATTCTTTTGCAAAATTAGACGTATATATTATTTTTATCAATCTAGGAACAGATAATACGCTCAAAATTAAGATGGAAAAGGATAATAAGTGGTAATCTTATTTATTATGTAGTTATGCTGTAATTATCATTCAGTAAGGGCCTCTGTGAAATTGAGCGTAGTATTTATCAATTGAGACCTTATAATGATCCCGATTTGTTGAATAAGTTTTTTTTTACCACTTATGATCCTGAACAAAAGGATTGTTCAATAAGTTTTTTACCACTTCAATTCAAGGATGCTTAACTTTCACCGAACTCCCATATTGAAAAAAAAAAGGCATTTCAATTTAAGTCTATCAATTTCTGGCATATATCCTAGAATAGGGTACCTCTTTACTGAAAAAGATGAAGTGCCATCCATCTTGAAGGGTACAGTTGTTCGGAAATGAAGCATCCTTCACTTAGAAGGAATAGAGTGAGCTTGTGTGACATGTTGCAGCCAAAGAAAACATTATTAGAATCATATTGTTGGTTGATTTTGAGGAGGTGTAACTTTTAGTCATCAGAATCTTGTGTTTGCTTCGTAAAAGCATCTTTATGGAATCTTTTGCATGCAGATGCTCTGATACAAAAATTTGAAGCACTTGTGGCAGCAAATAAACAGGTTGCAGAGAGCTTGAACTCTAAAATGGGAGATGTTCAGCTTGAGTTAAAATCAAAAGAAGATGAGAGAAAATGTTTTCTAACCACTCAGGAGAACTTGGAGAAAGAGAAAAGCAACCTTCTGTTGAGCAATTGAAGAATTTTGTAAAAAACTATCAATATCTCACCAGGAGATTAAATATCTTGAAGGCTTTGTTACTGTGTTGGCCGTGCAGTTGGTTGAACTGGATAAACAAAATCTAACTTTCAATGAAAAGTTTGATGAACTAAATTCTCTTTATGACACCTGCTTTAAGTTAGTCCAACAGGAAAGAGATCTTGCTGCTAAGCATGCTCAAAAGAAGTATGAACAACTCCATAATGACTTCTTGTGCAAAACATCAGATAGGGATGCATTAAAGTTGGTTAACCAGGAGTTAAACAGTAAGATAGCTGAACTTCGGAAAGCCAAGGAGTCTGTTATGGCCTTGCTTTCAAAAGACTACCATTTAGCAGGAGAAAGAATCCAGAAGTTGGAGTCAGAAGCAGAAAGTCTAGTCTCAAAGAAGATTGAAACAGAAAAGTTGGTTTCAAAACTGGAGAAAAGATTGACATGCTGTCTGAAAGTTTGAGATCATCTAAGTATAAAATGGTCTGAATATTATGTCACAAATTGAAAGGAAAAATTGAGAGGAAAAACCTGATTTCATTCCTTGATTCAATAGAATATATACAAGGATAAAAACAGTGGAAAGTGTTGATTTTCCACATCCTACTCCCCTAATTTTGAGTTTACCAAAAGAATAAACAAATCTTCTAGATTTCAGTGATCACACATAAAAACAGAAACTATACAAATTGTAGTGATCTGTTTTCCATATATGGAAGATACCGAGATCAGTTTCCATATATAGAAGATACTGAATATTGTTAGCCTTATTTTTGTCACTCCTTCTCAAGCTGGTGAATAGACGTCCATTCCCAGCTTGGAAACTAATGTTTGGAACAAAGGATTGCTAAGCACTTTTGTAAGTACATCAACTAGTTGAGAATTGGATGGAACATAGGGTGTGCAAATAAGACCACTATCAAGCTTCTCTTTAATAAAATGTCTGTCCACTTTGATGTGTTTAATCTGATCATGCTGTACAGGGTTGTGAGCAATACTAATCGCGGACTTGTTGTCACAATAGAGCCTCATAGGTCCTTCCGACTTAACTTTTAAGTCTTCTAGGATGATTTTCAGCCATAGCAACTCGCATACTCCTTGTGCCATTGCTCGAAACTCAGATTCTGCACTTGATCTAGCTACCACGTTCTGCTTCTTGCTCCTCCAAATTGACAAGGTTTCCTCAACAAATGTACAATATCCATGGTAGATCTTCTGTCAACTATGGAGCAAGCATAGTCTGCATCAGTGTAGGCTTCAAGTTTAAGTTTGTCACTCTTTCTAAATAGAATTCCCTTTCCTAGAGACCCTTTAGATAGTGCAAGATCCTGTAGGCAGCCTGAAGGTGCACTTCCTTAGGGTTATGCATAAACTGACTCACCACACTCATTGCGTATGCTATATCAGGCCTTGTGTGTGATAGGTAGATGAGTTTGCCAACCAATCTTTGATACATTTCCTTGTCAATAGCCATGTCTTCTTCAGCCTCGCCAAGTTTGTGATTAGGTTTGATTGGTGTATTAGATGGTTTGCATGCCAACTTCCCTGTGTCCTCAAAAGATCAGTGATGTACTTCTATCGTGACATGAAAATCCCTTGCCTTGAACGTGCTACCTCAATGCCCAAGAAGTATTTCAAGTTCCCTAGTTCTTTTATCTCAAACTCTTTTGCTAGAAGTTGCCTTAGTTTCTGTCTCTCTTCCTGATCATTTCCTGTCACTATAATGTCATCAACATACACAATGAATGCAATAACTCCCTCTGAGCTTGAGTGTTTGATGAATAGTGTATGATTCCCTTGAGTCTGTTTGTATCCCATGCCTACCATTGCTCTCGTAAACCTTCCAAACCAAGCTCTAGGCGACTGTTTTAAACCATATAGTGCCTTTTTTAATTTGCACACCTTATTAGGAGCTATATTCTTGTCATAACCAGGCGGAACCTCCATATATATTTCTTCTTCTAAGTCAGCATGTAGGAAGGCATTTTTTACATCAAATTGATGTAAAGGCCAATCATAATTGACAGCAAGAGATAGCAAAATTCTCACAGTATTCATCTTTGCAACAGGAGCAAATGTCTCCTGATAATCTATCCCGTATGTCTATGTATATCCTTTGGCTAACAATCGTGCTTTATACCTTTCTAGAGTGCCATCTGCTTTGTACTTCATAGTGAATACCCATTTGCATCTAATTGGTCTTTTTCCTCTTGGCAAATCCACTATCTCCCAAGAGTTGTTTTTCTCCAAGGCCTGCATTTCCACATTCATAGCATTTTTCCAATTGTCATAGGTTAAAGCCTTAGATACTGTTTTGGGGATAGATACTGTGTTGAGGTTAGTGAGGAAGGCTTTATGACTTGGGGAATATTTTTGAAAAGACACAAAATGTGATGTAGGATACCGTGGGTGTTTTGTACATTCTCTTGTTCCCTTTCTAAGTGCAATGGGTAAATCAATATTGGATGAAAAATCAGTGGAAGAAATAGAAGGATTAGGCCATGTTACCTCATTTCCAGAATTAGAGTTTGATGAATGGACTTGCCTTGGTTCCGGAGCTAAATCATTCCTTCTTGAGTACACTTGAGAGAGCCGCTTGTCAGTAGAAGTCTCATTGCCTCCATTTGTTTGTTTTTCAAGCTGTGGGAAAGGTTCAATGTCTAATAATGGGAGAGGCTCAGTTTCTGATGGTGGAGAAGACTTGGTAGGTTGTTTTTCAGACTCAACAACAGGTTGTTTTTCAAACTCAACAACAGGTTTTTTATTTTCAGACTCAGCAGCAGATTGGTTCTCAAGGTTAGCAGTAATGGAAGTGTTTGGGAGAGACTTGGTTATGGGCAGATCAAGAAGGAAAAATCCTTATTAAAGAAATGAGTAATTATGAAAGCTGAACGATATGTTCGAACTTTTTTTTTTATTCCACTGAAGTATCTCTATTTAAAGAGATATTGGTTACATAGAATATCCTGAAAATCAGGAATATAAACAGAAGATAAAGTTGGATATTTTGATCCTAATCACTTGCATATTATCCTAAAATTTAAATAAAAAACTATCCTAGACTTATCAGCATCTATTTAAAAATAGAAAACAAAAAATAAAGTTGGAATTAAATAATCCTACACTCCCCCTCAAGTTGGGTTGTAAATGTTTAACATACCCAACTTGTTAACGAATTTTTCAAACAACCCCCTAAACAAAGCTTTGGTAAAAATATTTGCTACTTGATGACTTGTAGAGATATATGAAAGAGTAACAATTCCTTCTTCGACTTTCTCCTTGATGAAGTGTCGGTCGATCTCCACATGCTTTGTCTGATCATGGTAAATTGGATTCTTAGCAATACTGATAGCTGCCTGATTGTCACAAAATAGTTTAACAGATTCATTTAAAGGCATCTTTAGTTTTGCAAGAAGTCTTCCTAACCACATACCTTCACACACACCTAAAGCCATGGCTCTAAACTTTGCCATTGCGTTGCTTCTTGCTACCACAGATTGCTTTTTACTTCTCCAAGTAACCAGAGTTCCCCATAGGAAAGTACAATAACTTTAAGTTGATCGTCTATTAGTCACTGAGCCTGCCCAATTTGCATCTGTGAACACTTCGATACTTTTACTAACACCCTTTTTAAAAAATAAACCCAAACCTGGAGTCATCTTTAGATACCATAGGATACAATACACAGGTTCAAAATATTCTTCATTTTTGTTGTTCATGAATTGACTGACAACACTTACTGAAAAACTTATATCAGGTCGAGTATGAGACAGGTAGATAAGTCTTCCCACTAATCTTTGATACCTTCCCTTGTCAACAGGTGAACATCCTTCCTTTTTTCCAACTTTACAGGTTGCATCCATAGGTATATCAACTGGTTTACACCCTAGCATACCTGTTTCTTCAAGTAAATCAAAGGTATATTTTCTTTGAGACACCACAATGCCTTTTTCTGATCTTGCCACTTCCATTCCCAAGAAATATCTTAGTTGGCCCAAATCTTTGATTTCAAATTCTTTTGCCAACATAGACTCTAATTTGATCATCTCTTCAATATAATTCCTAGTCAAAATAATATCATCAATATAGACAATAAGAATAGCAATGTCACCTGTAGGGGAATGTTTAGTGAAAAGGGTGTGGTCGGCTTGTCCTTGTTGATAGCCTTGATGCTTGAGTAATCTGGTGAGTCTTTAAAACCATGCCCGTGGAGATTGCTTCAAACCATAGAGAGATTTTCGTAATTTGCAAACCAAATTTGAATTATGCTTTCCCTTGAACCCAGGTGGAACCTCCATATATACCTCTTCCTCTAAGTCTCCATTGAGGAAGGCATTCTTCACATCCAGTTGTTGTAACTCCCAGTCTAGGTTTACTGCAATAGAGATAAGTACTCGTATAGTATTTAGTTTAGCAACCGGAGCAAATGTCTCTTGATAATCAGTGCCATAGTTTTGAGTGTAACCTTTGGCAACTAACCTGGCCTTATACCTTTCAATACTCCCATCAGCTTTATATTTCACATTGAATACCCACTTGCATCCTACTGGGGTCTTTCCTTTGGGCAACTTCACCATTTCCCAAGTACCATTTTTCCTCAAGGCTCGAATTTCCTCATTGACTGCTTGTTTCCATTCTGATTTCCTAAGAGCTTCTCCTATTGTTTGTGGAATCTGAACATTGGACATTTTAGTGGTAAAAGCTCTAAATTTAGAGGATAATCTTTCATAGGATAGGAAGCTAGCTATAGGATGTTGAGTGCAAGTCCTAACTCCTTTCCTCTTTGCAATAGGAACATCAAGATCATCAAATTTAGATTCAATAGGGAGTACCTCGGTGTTACCTGATGTGAGTTCCTGGTTTTTGGAACCTGGTTCAGAATCATGGTGTTGACTAGAAGTAGAATCAGACTCTACCTTCTCAAAAGTCCTTGGTCTCCATGTGTATACTTGGATTTGAGGAGGAATAGTTTTGGTTGTAAAAGGCTTGGTTTGGGTTTTAGGAGCAATTGGCTGCTTTGTTTGGATTTTAGGCTCTGTTTTAGGTGCTGTTGGTCGGTCTGCCTAGATGTTTGGCTTTGTTTCAAGTGCTGGCTGCTTTGTTTGGATTTCAGGCAATGTTTCAGGTGCTGTTTCAAGTTCAGGACAAATATGTGGGTGATTGGATTTAGGCAATGTTTCAGGTGCTGTTTTAGGTTCAGGACAGTATATGGGTGATTGGGTTATTGTGAATGGAAGTAAAAACTAAAAACTGATATTCTTGTTGTTTGGTTGTGTTATTCTCCCCCTAAATATCGGTTTCTCTATAGTATGGCTGATGCTCAAGAAAGGTCTTATCCATGGTATTATAAAAGCAATGGTTGGTTGGTGAGTAGCATTTATATCCTTTTTGGTTTAGGAGTAGCCAAGAAATATACATTTGGTAGCCTTAGGATCAAGTTTGCTATGATTTTGGGAGTAAATATGAACAAAGGTGGTGCAGCCAAAAATTTTAAGTGGGAGGGTAGTTAGGAATTTGAGTTGCGGGTAGGCATTTAAAAGTGATTGG
Organism: Heritiera littoralis; assembly: GCA_031772115.1. Classification (NCBI taxonomy): domain Eukaryota; kingdom Viridiplantae; phylum Streptophyta; class Magnoliopsida; order Malvales; family Malvaceae; genus Heritiera; species Heritiera littoralis. Next base: position 7,127,249 of record JAPDPK010000023.1, read on the forward strand.
TATGGGGTTTGAAATTGTAACACCATGGAAGGCATCCGGTTAATTAGATATGTGGCGGTAAGAACAGCTTCCTCTTGAAAATGTTTTGGAACATTATAGGTAAATAGAAGGGATTGGGCAACCTCTAAAATATGACGGTTCTTTCTTTTAGCTATGTTAAGACCCTGCCCGTATCACCAGGCTGTCGGCTAGCATCCCCTAGCCGCACTCGCACCCCAGGTTTATCTTGACACGTGAGGTTGGCGATCGCCCACACTCACACGTATTGTCCGCTTTGGGCGACCTCCACCCTCACGGCTTTGTCCCAAAGGAGCCTGAAGAACTTAGGACATAATTCCCTTGAGCGCGTTTTCTGAGGTTTGAACCTTGGTACCCTTAAGTACCAAGTCTTAACACTCATGATACCATTGAGATATTTGTTTAAGGTCAAGTTGAAATAGTCTTTGGCATTGTCAGTTCGAAGGACCTTTATTTTGGTTTGAAATTGATTTTGGATCATGGTATGAAAGTTTTCAAATATGGTGTAAGTTTCAAATTTATCATCAAAAAGACCCAAGTAATTCTACTATGATCATTTATAAAAGAAATAAACCATCTAGAACCCATAATGTTTTTAACCCTTGTAGGGTCCCAAATATCACTATGAACAACATTGAATGGCTGGGTTGAAAAAGTAGCACGAGTATGTTTAGATAAATGACAAATTTCACATTGGAAAGGAATCTAATTTTTATTAAACAAAGATGGAAACATCTTTTTCATATACTGAAAGGAAGGATGACCCATGCGATAATGCCATAAAGAAATAGTACTACTTTTATCAGGAATGGAAGAGGAAAAATACGGTGTAGGAAGGGCATTGTAGGTTGTTCGAAAATGGGACTTGGAGATGTCAGCTTGTAAAAGATATAGCCTAGCCCTCTCATTAGCACTGCCAATCATCTTCCTCGAGTCCAAATCCTAAAATTCACATCAAGTAGGATAAAATTAGTAACACAATTCATGTCTTTTGTGAGTTTATTAACCGAAAGTAAATTACACTTAAGGTTAGGGATATAAAGAACAGAATTTAAGACTAGATTTTGAGAAACCACTATTGTCCCAACACCCTTTACACTTGACAAAGATCCATCTGTAATTTTAACTGATAAACCACTTGGGCACGAATGAAGCTCTTGAAATAAAATGGCATTACCAGTCATATGATCTGACGCTCCAGAATCAACAATCCATTCTTTCTTTTTATTTAGTTCAGCATTAAAGGCACTCAAAAAATTACCTCTTTGGGAGACAGAACCTATGCTGACGTTGGGGTTGGATTGTACTTATTTAATTAATTGTTGGAGGAGATCCATTTGTTCTTTTGAGAAAGAATTCTCAACATCAGGTTTTATTGTGGTGGTTGGTTCAACCTCGACATTGTAGCTGCGGCTTTCTTGAGATCCTTTGAATGGTTTCCAGTTTGCAGGTTTCCCATGAAGCTTCCAGCATTTGTCCTTGACATGGCTTGGTTTTTTGCAGTGTTCACACCAAGGACGCCCCTTTCTTCTCTCTTTTTGACTTTGAGAATTGTTGCCTCTAACATCAAGGGCAGATCTATCCACTCTTTCGGAGGAGTTTGGTGCAGCATAACCTTTTTCCCTGCTATCTTCTCTTCGTACCTTAGAATATACTTCACGGATAGAGGGCAATGGCTTTAGACTTAGAATTCTTCATCTAAGTCTTTGTTGAGACCCAACGAAAACTTAAAAATCCTCTCCTCTATAATTTTCTTGTATAAGATGCTATCATCCGTGCATTACCACTTGTATTCCTCGAAAGTCTCCAATGGCTGCCAGTAACGTGTAAAGGCATTGAAATAAGTTGTGACAGTGTTCACCTTGCCTTAGATCATGAAGGAGCCCTTTGATCTCAAATAATTCAGCAATATTATCTGTATCTAAGTACATTACCTTTGCTGCATCCCAAATTTCTTTGGCTGTTTTATAGAACATAAAGTCTTGACTTATATCATTCTCCATGGTATTTATGAGCTAGGACATCACCATATTATTCTCTGAACACCAGATTTTAGACTTCGGATCTTCTAGTTAAAGAGCAGTAGCAGCTCCAGTGAGGAAGTCATCTTTATCTTTTCACAAATGAACATCATAACGGATTGAGACCATTGAATATAATTTTGACCATTGAGCTTATATCCACTGATGGGCAAAGAAGTCTCAGATAGCCCATGATGAGAAGTTGTTTGCCCATGAAAAGGTGCTGTAACAGTAGGAGTTGAACCCAAGGAACTTGAGGTTACCTCGGCAAAAGTTAGTTTGTCTGATGTCATGCCTAGGGGTGTAAATGATACACTGGTGCTCGCAAGCTACTCGGGCTCGACTCGAACAAAACTCGAACTCGGCTCGATTTTTGTCGAGCCGAGCTCGAGCTCGAGCTACTCGAGCTATCGAGCGAGCCGAGTTCGAGCATCAAGATACCCGGCTCGAGTAGCTCGCGAGCCTAATCGAGCACATAATATTTTAATATATATATTTAATTTTATTTATATTATTATTTGTTTATATTATTAAAAAAATATAAAATTTTATATTTTGAAACTTAAAATAACATAAAAAAAACCTAATTCTAATGTAAATCTCGGTCTCGGGCTCCCTTCTTCCACTCCTTGTCCCCCTCGACAGACCACCAGAGACCAGACCCCTCCTCACCGTCGCACCCCTCCTCAGCCATTTCCTCTAAATCGTCCGTAAACCCTCCTCCATTTTTGACCGAAGACCACTTCCGGCGACGGTGCGACCCAGATCTCCCCTTCTCTGGCTCTCCGACAACGTCAATCAGAACACATCTCACACCTACGGCGCGACCCAAAGTCCTAGGCCCTGACCAGACCAGATCTGCCTCCATCTCTGTCGACGGCGTGACTGTTTGGCTTGACCCAGACCACCTATCTCTAGATCTCCGGCGGCGTCAACCAAATCAGATCTCACGAGCACGGCGCGACCTAGATCTGAAACCACCAAACCAGATTTGACTTAAGTCTCCGGCGTGACTCTCCAACTTGACTTTCCGGCGACCCCTTTCGAAAACTCACTCCTCACACTGGTAAAAGTCTCTTCCTTTAGCTTGGTGGAATTTCTGGTGTGGAATGTTCTATGTACACAAACACAAAAATAAGCTGACATTAATTCTAATTTGTTTTACATGTCTATACCAAAGCTGTATTTTGTACATTTGCAAGTGAACCATCTGTTTAGTTTTAAAAGTTTTGAAAGACTATTCATTACCTTCTCTGCCAAAAATTTTTTGCTAGGCTCTCATCTAAAGCCAGCAGATCAAAGCTTGGGGAGTGCCAGTGCCACACACCTGTCATTCAATTCTAATCATTTAGGAAAACTGCACCTTTCTACCTCTAGAAGGCCACTCACAGTTCAAGCTTCGTACAGGTATCATCTTTGACAAATTTTGAGCATAAGAATGCTTGAAAGCACGTATTGACCAAAGCACTATCAAGTAAATGCTTAAGTAACCTTCAGGTTTGACTTGTTCAGCCATGGCTTCCAATGCCTTGAACTGTTTCCAGTTTTTGTAGTTTTGAAAATAGTTAGAAAATCAAGGACCAAGAACATGTACTCTAATACCAGTAGGCCAGAAAAAAAAATGCAGCAGAACAGCCTAATCCAATCAATATCCTTGGCATACCTTCTGTTTATACTCATTTGCTTGGGCTTCAGCATGCAAATTTAGTTCAGAAATATGTTTTTTGCATTGGTCAATCTGTTGAACAATAACGGAAACATATCAATCAAAACAGTGCACCCACCTTGAAATGTAAAAACCAAAGGTCTTGTTTTAGAAAAATTGCATTTTTCAGCATTATAAGCTTAAAACAAAGTTACATATAACTAAACCACATTTCAACGGAAAGCTTTCACCTCTTTATCCCTGTTAGATATATCTGTTTCAAGAATTTGAATAAGATCCAGGGCTTGTTGAAGATCTTTCTTCTTCTCATCTAAACAACTGCAGAAACAAAGAATCATATGTTGCCAATTGGAACCTTTTATCAAGTATCTGCACCACAAATTAGATCAGAGCAATATTTCCGAACCCTTTAATGTCAGTATCAGCATTTTTAATGTTCTGCATCTGAACTTTTACAGCATGAAGCTCCAATTCTAGCTCCTCTCTCTGTAATCGTTGACGTTCAGCTTCTCCGTTGATAATGTCAACCTAACACAAGTTTGGAATTCGTTAAACACGGTTACAATAGAAGTAGTACTTTCATGCATCTTTATCACATTGCAAAATCTTACCTTGTTTTCCAGGACATTTATAGTACATTCTAGCTCTTCAATAGATCTCTCTAATAGCTTCACCTCAGTTTCCTTTTCTTCAGCATAGGTCTTCCTTGATTCAGCCATCTATCATCAAATTTAATGGATACAACTATGCGACATTAATTATTAAATAAAAAGTAAGAAAGGAAATACTATTTTATGAAATGTTATAGTAAACCATACCTGTTGAGCTTCCATAGCAATAGCTTCACTTTGTTTAGCCTCAGCCTGTGCCTTCCCAAGCTTTTCTTCCAAGCTAAGCACCTTCATGTGAAGCTGATCTCTTTCACCAGCAAGTTCATTAAAATTTCCAGTCAAGTACTCTATGGTATCATTCATTTGGGACAGGGCATTACTCATTTCTGACAGTTCCACCTCCAAGCTCTCAGTGATCTTCGTTCTCTCTCTTAGTTCATCTTCAAGAGAGCTTTTTAGCGCTAAGGCATCTTCAATATGAGATTTCAACTCCTGATTTTGAGAGCAGAGAAGTTTCAAAGACTCACGTTCATTTGAAATATCCAACTGAAGATCAGAGATCATGTCTAGCTTCTCTTGCAACTGCACTTCAAGCATTTGACTATGACTAACAGTCTCATCAAGTTCACTTGATTTTACAGCAAGCTCATCTTCTAAAGCCTCCAAAGCAGAAACCATTTCCTTAATTTCATCTTTTTGGTCTTTGGTATTAGAAGCAGACTCTTGTAACAGACTGAGATCAAATAATAGACCTTTCAAAACCTCATCCTTCCTTGATAACTCTAACTGGAGAGTCTCATTTTCAGACTCGAGCTCTTTGGCACGATGCTCTAAGTAATCAAACTCTTCTATGAACTTTGATATCCTCTCTGCATTATCTTGCAACTCCTGAAACATTTTATCTGCAATTGTAACACCTTCTTTATTCAGAATGCCAAATAACATGCTAGCTGCCATATTTATACATTCCACTGAATCAACACATTTTTCAGCATTCAAGCTTGACTTGTTTTTATTAGTAATCTCATTTAAGTTTCTTAGTTTCTTCAGTTTCTGTTGTATTTCCTCTTGATATTATGCTGAATATCAAGACTTGTAGTCTTTAATTTTGTAGATTTTGACACCTTTTTTAAGTGAAAAAAATGAATTAATTTATGGAAATGAAAAAAAAAAAGCTAAAAGACCCTTAGGCTTTGGCATATTTATGTAATATTGCATGAAGTTTTGCAATTTATGCTTAATATCACGTAGTATTGATATTTTCTTTAGTTGATAACAACTTTTGCTGCTTGTTACTCATCATTGAATGCAACATTTAATAATTCAGAAACATATCAGTTTCCATGAGTTAATTTGCTGCATTACTGATACTGTTCAGGGTATCATGGTTCTGTCAGACTCAGTTACTAGAAAAATAAGCAAATGCCTTTTGTTTCTTGTTCTGGAATTTGTATTAATGCTTTTGGTCTGTGTTCATAATATTCATGTTCCTCCTCATGGTTGTCTTTCCTTCTTTGTTTTAGTCTTTACCATTTATATTATTATGTCATTGAAGTTTTGAAGATCCCTTAATTATCTGCTTTTTGTTTGATATTCATCAATGAAGGGGGACTTAAAACTATGCTTTTTGTTTGACTTTAACCATGCTCTTTGAGCTTGATTTTTGCATGACATATATAACAAAAGCTGTGTGAATTTCATCCCAGCTTAGTTTGAAAGAATTTTTGTAAATTGTAATGGATGAGCCTTGTTTTCCGTCACATGGAGCCTGAGTGTCGGCATTAATTTATAACAGAATTTTGTTATTTGAAGTTTAATTCAATCTACCTCGGTTTCCTAATAGTCGATCATTGTTTATGTGAAGAAATGCTACATTATGTGTACTGTACATGGAATTTTGATTCAAACTCCATTTGCATTTACTTATTTTTATATCACTTATTCAAGGTTTGAATTTTGATTCAAACCTTTTTTCCTATCTTTATTTAAATGTTGATTTTTTTTTGTGTGATGGAAAACTAGATATGTCAAGTACACCGGATGTCTCCTCTACACCATTTCAACCTACATCGGATTCAGGTGCAAGTCGAGTTGTGTTAGATGACGATGTGGATGAAAATGTAGATACTAACACAAATGCAACACCAGCCAATGCTAGTAGGGATAAGGAAGGTGGCAATGGTGATCCTCCGGAGGGTGAAGAAGAAGAAGGGGAAGGTAATCAGAAAAAGAGGCAAAAGACATCTGCTGTTTGGTTGGAGTTCAAGGAAGTTACTCTTCCTGACGGTTCTAAAAAAGGTGAATGTATCCATTACAAGAGTAGGTTAGCTGTAAGTTCAAGTAAAAGTACAACTCAATTTAATAGGCACTTGAAAACTTGTTTGAAGAGGAAAATCTATCAGAGGCAACAACAAAGGATTAATTTCCAATCAGTTGATACGAGTGTTGATGTACAAATGCCACCGGCTCTCACAGATGGGAAGTTTGATATGGCAAAAATGAGAGAGGCAGCTGCGCATTGGATACTGATGCATAAGCATCCTTTCTCAATTGTGGAAGAAGAAGGGTTTAACATGATGCAAAAACGTGGGATGCCTGAATGGGAGAAGGTATCACGCAATACTATTAAGAAGGATTGCGTGCAAGTTTATGAAGCAGAAAAGAAAAAATTAAAGAAATTGCTGAAAACCATCAACAAGATCAGTTTAACTACAAATTTGTGGAAGTCAAGCAATCAGAAGATTGAATACATGGTTCTTACAGCACACTTTGTAGATGTTAATTGGAGACTTCAAAAGCGTGTTATCAGCTTTGTCCATATACCTCCTCCTCGTCGTGGTGTTGAGATTTCTGACTGCATTTTTAAGTGTTTGAAAGAATGGGGGATTGAAAGCAAGGTGTTCACGCTCTCTGTGGATAATGCTTCAAGCAATGATGTGGCAATTAGAATTCTTAAGGACACTTTTTCGAGAAACAAGAGGTTGATTTGTGGAGGAAACCTCTTTCATGTTCGGTGTTGTGCACACATCTTGAATCTCATGGTTCAAGATGGTCTTTCTGAGATCAAGTATGTGATTGAAGATGTTCATGAGAGTGTCAGTTTTATTAATCAAAATGAGGCAAGACTTAAGACATTTTCTGAGATAGCACAACAGTTACAACTGCCTGATAAGAAACTTATTCTCGAATGTAAGACACGTTGGAATTCTACATTTGAGATGTTGTCAACTGCAATCAAATTCAAAGAAGTGTTTCCAAGATTCAAAGAACGAGAACCTCACTACCATTGTTGTCCAAGTCAAGAAGATTGGGAAAAAGTGGAGAAAGTTTGTGAGATTTTAGAGGTTTTTAATTCAGCCACTAAAATTATCTCTGGGAGCAATTATCCAACTTCTAACTTATTTTTGAATGAAGTGTATCGTGTGAAAGTGTTGTTGGATAAAAAGGCACAAGTTGAAGATGAGTTTATTCAAGCAATGGTTCGTAAGATGAAGAGTAAATTTGATAAGTATTGGGGAGAATGCAATTTATTAATGGCTATCGCAGCTATCCTGGATCCAAGGTGCAAAATGAGGGTGGTTGAGTTTTGTTTTCCTCGTATGTACCCTGAGAGAGAAGCAAGAGAAAATATTGCTCGAGTTCGAGATGCTCTATATGAGATTTATGAGGAATATGCTCGCGAGTATCAATCTGTCAATGAGCAAAGTGCTGAAACACAAGTGCTTGATAGTGTTAGTGGTGGGAGTGTGGAAACTTCTTCTTCAGGTTGGTCTGAATTTGCAAGTTATGTGATGTCAGTTGAGACTGTTCAACCACAACAATCTGATCTAGATATCTACTTAGCCGAGGGTTGCTTTATTTGTAAAGGAGATTCTAATACATTTGATGCTTTGGATTGGTGGAAAGCAAGCACTTTAAAGTATCGCATTCTATCCAAGATGGCTCGTGATATACTCGCTATTTCCATCACTACAGTGGCTTCAGAGGCTGCCTTTAGTGCGGGAAGTAGAGTTATAGATACTTATCGTGCCTCATTAGCTCCTGACACAGTGCAAGCATTACTTTGTGGAGGAGATTGGTGTCGGAATCTTCATGGAGTGAAGAAGAAGAGCAAAGTAAGTTTATTCATTTTCTTTATCTTTGTTATTTCATGATTGTCTTACTTTAATTTGACTTTTAATTCATTTTCTTTTACTTTGTCTATATAGAAAGAGAAGCAACCAATTGAAATTGCGCTTAAATTCTCGTAAACCAATTGAGATGGAGTACTCTTTATCAAGGTAATTGATTTTTTATTGTACTTTGTCAATTTAATCATCGCGATATGTCGTTTATTTGGCTGTTGTATGAGTGTCTGTGCTTGCCATGTGATGAATTTATAAGGCTGTTGTGTGATGTTTGCTGTTGTATATGAATTATATAACTGCTATATAAGTGTATATGCTTGCTGCGTATAAGTGTATATGGCTGAAAATTTGTGTGGTACTTTAGATGATATTAATTTTGAGTCGGTTTTAGGAAATGCCCTATATCCTGTAGCTTTTAGGGAATGAACAATGGGATATGATTTGTTAAGGTTTTGAAGATAACTCTACATGTCTTTCTAGATATTTGATGTTTGGTATTAAGCTATTTGCATATTAATGATGTACTGGTTGGTGCCCTTATATATGAATGTGAGTAAGTTTTGAGTTAGTTTGTGGTTTCTTGGAAAATAGCATATGTAACTATCTATAGCACTACACACTTCTACCTTTTGCCTGCTCCTCTCCCTTTTTTTTTTATGAAGTTTGTAGTTCTAAAATTAGAAGCATGAAATTTGTGAAAGATCAGTAAGTTCAGGTAAGGAAGCTTTTTTAGTCTGGGAGAAAATAAGGCTTTATTTTGTCTTGTTGATTTGGATGGTTCAATTAACTTCTTATGTGTTTGATTCTCCCCTTAGTTTGGCTGATTTGTTTATGGAGAAAAAGTTCCTTTTGATTTTATCTTTGTTTGATGGTTGGATGAAGTATATTTTTTGGCCATAAGTTAGATGTAAATCTTAGTTCTTTGAATTTTGTAGCTCTTCATGGACTTTTAAATTAGCCAAAGTAAGGTCTGAAATAGTTTCTAGGTGGATGCAATTATATGTTCTATGTTAGCATCTTTAAGGTCTGGGTGTTGATGAAAATTGTCTTGTTGTTCCATCCATTTCAAAGCTAATTTCTTCTTACATTTATCTTTTCTTTTGTGTGTGTGTGTGTAACCAACAACAGGTTTTGTTTCCATTAGAGATGCTAGTTTAGGTATTTGGCTGATAGAATAGTTAAATTTTTTAGTTGATTGTATTGTTTTTGAGCCTCCTAATGATGTCAGGATTTTGGATATGGGAGTCTTTGCAGAGGTAAATATTGTCATGTGCAGTCCAGATTCTAGAACCTATGTTTTCAAATGCTTAGAAACTTCTCAGCTTTATAATTGGGCCTTTCTTGTCGGATAACCTGGTACTTTGTAAGATGATATGAATTGCTAACATGTTCCCAAGTGGGTTCCTTTGGTGCTTTCTGCAAGTTTCATGATTTTTTTTTCCTTTACTGCTCATTCTCTTTGCTTGGTATTGATCGATTCTGTCCCCTGAATGTCTTGTGCTTGAACCGTGTAACAAACATGGAAATGACTTGGTATTGATCAATCATTGGCATGCATGAGGAACTTCTAAAATTATTTTGAAGAAAGAATGATAAGAAAAGGAAAGTTTCAAAAAACTTTAAAGTAGAGCCATTATCAATATTGCAACATCTCCTTTTTGGTACTCCATCAAGGGAGCTTTAGCGCATATCATTGTCTTGTCTTCTTACTCAACTTATGGTATTGATTTTGCTGTCTTAGCAAATTGGAATACATATAAGAATCGTATAAGAAACTCTGAGAATTCTTAATGAGTTGTTTAAGAACTTCTTTCCTTTATATTGCCAAACAATTTGCTTCCTTAAATCATTGATTTTGTTTGCTATTGCAGGTGTTGCAGGTGTTGTAGACGATGCTGCTAAATGTTTCGCATATATGATGCTACTATATTTGTTTATTTTTATAATTCCAAATTAATGTAAGACTTTGTAATTTTTATTTTTGTTGGTGTGATTTGTGTCGTACTTTTATTTATGTAGATGTTTAAGCTACTGTTGTTATTGACTTATTGCATTTTTTAAAAATTTTATGTTTTATTATATTTAATTAATGATTTTATTATGTGTACAAAAATAAATTCGAGCTCGAGTTCGAGTACAAGACTCGAGCTCGAGTACAAGACTCGAGCTCGAGTTCGAGCACGAGACTCAAGCTCGGAGAATCGTGCCTAATCGAGCGAGCTCGAGTAGCTCGAGTTCGATCTCGAGCCGAGCTCGAGTTCAGAATTCAAGGCTCGACCGAGCTCGAGTCGAGTATCGAGTACCGAATATACGAGTCGAGCTCGAGCTCGAGCACCTCAGTGTATCGGCTCGGCTCGGCTTGATTACACTCCTAGTCATGCCGACTTTTGGCATTTTCAGATGATTAGGTTCACTTTTGATACCATAAAGAAATGAGTAATTATGAAAGCTGAACAATATGTTCGAGCTTTTTTTTTTATTCCACTGAAGTATCTCTATTTAAAGAGAGATTGGTTACATAGAATATCCTGAAAATCAGGAATACAAACAGAAGATAAGGTTAGATATTCTGATCCTAATCACTTGGATATTATCCTAAAATTTAAATAAAAAACTATCCTAGACCTATCAGCATCTATTTAAAAATAGAAAGCAGAAAATAAAGTTGGAATTAAATAATCCTACACTTATCTTCCACAATTGTTGTCTCCCTCTGAAGATAAGGTTGAGTGAAATAAGATTTTGTTTTAGTAAAGGTGACATATGCAGAAAGAAAGAATTTTTTGGTGGGTGGGTGATAACATTTGTAGCCTTTTTTAGTTGAGGAGTACACCACAACGACGATTTTAAGAGCTCTTAGATCTAACTTCCCTTTGTTTTGACTATGAATATGAACAAATGACACACCTAAATATCCTAGGGACAAGATGAATTGTTGTACTAAAATTTGGATAAAAATGAGATAAGACTTCCATAAGGCTCTTGGAGTTTAACACCTGAATGGGTAATCGGTTTATAATATATGTGGCTGTAAGAACTGCTTCTCCCCAATAGTTTTTTGGAACATTCTTTTGGAACAACAAGGCTTGGGTTGTGGAGAGAAGATGACCATTTTTTCTTTCTGCCACCCCATTTTGTTGTGGAGTGTTAACACAAGACGACTCATGGATAATTCCCTCTTTTTGGAAAAATGGAGACAATGTTTGGTTGAAATAATCTCTGGCATTGTTTGACTAAAACCTTTTAATGCTAATCCCAAATTGATTTTTTACCATAGAATGAAAGATTGGTAGAATCTCACTGACTTCGGTTTTTGATTTGACTAAGATAACCCATGTAACCCTAGTACAATCATCAATAGAAGATACAAACCATCGTGCCCCAAAAATATTTGAAATTGGAGATGGTACCCAAATGTCACTATGAATTAAATCAAAGGGAATTAAGCTTCTTTTATTGCTAATAAGAAAAACAGCACGTTTGTGTTTTGCAAGTTCACAAGTCTCAGAATTGAACATTTTAATATCTATCCTTTGAACAAAGAGGGAAACATACGCTCAAGGGTTTTAAAGGAAGGATGACCGAGTCTAAGATGATGAAGCCAAATCATGCCTTTATTGGTTGAATGGTTCTCAGATAGGCAGGTTATAGGTTAATCCCACTTGCTGACATTCGACTTCTCGAGTTCCTCAAGATAGTAAAGACCGCCTTTCTCCTTAGGACATCCAATCATCATTCCCGAATCCTGGTCCTAAAATAGACAATGAGTGGGAAAAAAAGTTACTTTACAATTCAAATCCCGAAAAAGTTTGGTGATGGAAATGAGATTTGTGGACAGTCTCGGAACATGAAGAACATCTTTAAGAATGAGTTTAGGGCTGATTTTAATATTTCCTATACCAGCTATTGTAGTTGGTGACCCATTTGCTGTGGAGATTTTTTTACTACTAGGGCAAGGAGAATAAGATCAGAAATTGTGAGTTGCATTTGTCATATGATCTGTAGCTCCAGAATCAATGATCTAGGAGTTCTTAAAGGACTGATCTGAGACATTTAAACAGTGAGAAATTGGAAACCTACCTGATTGTGCCAATGAATAGGTACTTGACAGTTTATCAAGAGTAGCCAAGAGGTTTTTCAACTTCTTAATTTCCTCTTTGTTGAAATCCCTTGCATCTGAAGCCTTTTCTTCCTCCTGTTGTGATGAAGTTTGATGAGCTTGTCCTTGAGTTTTTTGTTTTCCACCCTTGTTCGAAAGCCTCCCATTCAATCTCCAACATTTCTCTCGGGTATGTCTTGTTTTCTTGCAATAAGTGCACTATAGTTTGTCGCGGGTTTCTGCACTTTTGGAATCATTTTTTCCATTTTCACCATTTTGGTTTTCACCTTTTGGTCCCTGATTTCCTCCATTGGTCAACATTGCTGATGCTTCAATCAATTTTGGTTCCAACATTACACCTTGTACACTTTCTTCAACTAAGATAACTGAAATAACTTCGTTAAGTGAAGGTAAATTATCTTTGCCTAAAATTTGGACTCTAACCTGATCAAACTCAGCATTAAGACCCGCCAAAAAATCATACATTCGGTCCTTCTCAATGAAGGCTTTCAAGGTTGTTGCATCATCACTGTTCTTCATCTCTATAACTCGATAATGATCCATCTCCTGCCATAATCCCTTTAGAAGGTTGGTGTACTCTGTAATTGTCTTACTTCCTTGTTTGGTTGAGGTTGTCTTGATCTTCAATTCATAAATTTGGGTTGCATCTTTAACTTTTGAGTAAGTTTGTCGAATTGAATCCCAAACATCCTTCGTTGTAGGTAAGAACATGTAGGTATCACTAATTTCAGGAGCCATTGAGTTCCAAAGCCATGCCATAATCATAGTCTTGCTCATCCCATGTAGCATAATTCTGGTCCCCCTCCTTCGGCCCCGTTCCTAGGAGATGGCTGAGTTTTCCTTTTCCTTTAAGGATTGTGCGGATTAGTTGTGACCATTTCAGATAATTCCTTCCATTGAGACGATAGGCAGCATTGATCTGTTGCAGCTCTATAGGTGTTGGGTCCATCGGCGCGTTGTCAATATTGCTGGAAGTGGCTTTAGTATGGGTGGTAGTGCTTGACATATTGTGGTGATTGAATGGTGGGTATTGTGGCAGCGATGAAGATGGTTAAAGAAACACCTAAAGCTCTGATACTATGTCACAAATTGAAAGAAAAATTGAGAGGAAAAACTTGATTTCATTCATTAATTTAATAGAATATATACAAGGATAAAAACAGTGGCGAGTGTTGATTTTCCACATCTTTATCTCTTAATTTTGGGTTTACCAAAAGAATAAACAAATTTCATAGATTTCAGTGATCACATATAAAAACAGAAACTATACAAATTATAGTGATCTGTTTTCCATATATGGAAGATACCGAGATCAGTTTTCATATAAAGAAGATACTGAATATTGTTAGCCTTATTTTTGTCATATTAATAAGTTCGCATTTTCTCCATTTGAGCTAGTGTTGTTGCTAACATAAGCCTATTTGGTTATTTCCTACAGCAAGATCTATTGCTGGAAATTTCAGCATTGGAAATGGAGAACAAAGATAATACAGAGAAAATGCAAGCAGAGATACAGGGTAAAACAGAAGAAATTGATAATTTGGAAAAGAAGTGTGAGAAACATGTGGTGCAGGTAGATTCTTTGGAGAAACAAGTTGGTTGGCTGCAGGTCATGTTGGAGGAAAAAGAACAGCTTATCCTGCAATATAAAGAAAGAAAAAAGAAGCTGGAAGATCAAATTTCAGAGGTTTAAGAAACAGTTACAGAATATGTAAATTTGAAACTCTTCTCAAAAAACTTAAGATTCCATATGCTTCTGCAGTGTCAGACAATGCTGACAGCTGCTGAAAGTAAAGTTGTGGAAGCCAGGAAGCAATATGATGTGATGCTAGAAAGTAAGCAGCTAGATTTATCTAGGCATTTGAAAGAAATGATCAGGTATTATTTTTCCCTCAATGTGAGAAGATTCTGAAAGATCTTTTCACAATCAGATTGATACTTTGAGGAACTTGGTAGGCAATTAATGAAATACGGAGGAAGTACAAGGTGGAGAAGCAGGAGATTGTTAAACTGGAAAAAGAGAAAGTTAGCTCATGATTGTTGTACGTCGCAATATGCAGCAAATAGTGGTTCTCACCTACTTTAACTTTCAGGCAAAAAAAGTTGTTGGAGAAATGGAACAGAAATGTGACCAGAAGGTTGAAGAGTGCTAAGAAGAATCAAGGCTGCATTTGTTGCACGTTCAAGAGGAAAATGCCGCTTTAGTATGGCACTTAAAACTAGTGCAACTTAAAATCAAGTTGTTTGTCATTCTTTTTTTTTTGGCCAATACATGTCAGGCTTCATTGTTTGAGTGGCCTTTCCTTTTGAGTTGGTTTAGCCTCAAATTATTCAAAAGGATGAATTCTAAAATGTCATAAGATGTTCTAATGCGGAGCATCTTTTCATTTTTCTACGAAATGTGGTTTCATCTAGATTTGACTGTAAATTTACCTTGCCACTGATGCTTAAATTTGCAGGATTGGTGTACATGACGTTGATATCCGATAGCAGCCTCATTTGTTTTCCCATTTCAAAAGAGCTTTTTTACGTGGTTCAGTAGGTGGGCAGTGGACAGCTTGGGATTGCAGTGAAGATAAACTTCCATCATTCTGTTCTGTTTGAAAGAGGCATGCGATAAATGGTCTGATATTGTGCAATTTCTATTGAGAGCATTACATCGCTACAACACGGCATGTAAACTGCATTGTAGACAAGGGGCAACTTGGTTCTGCATTGAAAAGGATTACCTACCTAGAACTTTTTTACAGTCTCTGATTAGACACTAGTCCTAATGTAATCAGGTTATGGAGCTTCTTCATCCTGTACGAGCAATTAAATACCCCTTCTTTTGTGGTTTGTTTGCCTGCAAATACAACTCTGATATGTCCTAGTCTAGTTCTTTTGACCGGGCTTATGGATTTAAAAAGTTGGGCATGCAGGTCTACTATCAGATAGAAAAGCCCAAGGGCTAATAGTATCTGTTTACTAGCGTATGATACCTTTGACGTACCCATTGCTTACCTTCACTCTAATTAATTGAAAAAAGGATCAAATTCTTCAAAATCATCTTTTTCAACCCCTCTCATGTTACGTTGACTTGTTCTGGAAGGGACCTAGATTCCCCAGCTGCAGTCATGCTGTTTACTTCTATATTTATATATATATATATATATATATATATATATATTTCTTAATCAACTAACGCCGTTAGATAAGCAAAATAATTTTGTTTCTGATTCTTCGGTGCATCTTCTTTGTTTTGTTTGTCTTGGCATTTCTTCCACTTCTGATCAAATCATTCATGAGTTAAATGATAATTCTATAATATATAGAATTATTAGAATTTGGATATTTATCTTAGAATTTTTAATTAATTCATTCATTTTCTTCGGATATTAAATGGGAAAAAGAAAAAAAAATTAGTCGAAGTAAGCCAAGAGAGATTAGTCAAGGAAGATTTCTTTGCAGATGAAGATAGACTTAATTTTTAACAGCCAAGAATTCTATCTAACCTCTTTAACTCTGTAAATATCAAGTTTCAAGAGCAAGTTATTTAATTTTAATTTTATTCTTTCGGTAAGTTTTCATCTGAAAGAAACAAAAAATTTGGTAAAATAGAATCTCTCTTTTGTACTACTAGCAATACTATTTATTGGCTATTATTCATTTTCACTTTTTTTTTTTTAAAATTTATGGTATAGAATTAATTCTTGGCTTTGTATGTGTTGTTGGTGGAGCAGGCATATAATCTAAAACTGGTAAAATAGTACCTCTCTCTTTTGTGCTACTAACAATAGTATTTATGGGCTGATATTCATTTTTATTAATTTTTTTAATTTAATTGAATGTATTTTTTCATTTCTCATAATAAGGTTTAGTTTTGGATGTTATAATTACAACACTTGCAGGATATCTTGATCATCCATACAGAGGGTTTATAAATTTGTTTATATGGATTTGCTTAATGGGTATTTATTGTTTTCTTCTTACTTTTATTGCATTTGTTGATGATCTGTTTTTGTGGGTTTCTTTTTTATTTAATAGGAAAAACAAAAGATTTTCAGAGCATATATATGCTTTTAAATGATTTGGAATCCATATATCTCAAGATTTGAATGAAACTTTCTTTTGGGTAGAACTGCTACCAAATAGCTGTCAAGACTTGAATGAAATTTTCTTATGGGTAAAAGTGCTACCAAATAGTTTATTATTTTCTATAAGCAATATTTTTGTCACTAAATGTCTATTGGAGTAATGAAATAGTTTTAGACATTTTCTACGATTTGCTATTTGGTTATTGTAAGTTGTTTGCTAAGCATTTGCTTATAGATTTAGTTTCATAACCTCTACGAAAGTTATATAATTCCAATACTAATCCATGTGACTAAATAAGAATAGAGCGAACTATGTTAATTTGCAAAATACCTTCAGAAAGGTCACGATATTTCTATATTTTACTTAATTATATTATGTTTGTTATATTAAAAAAAATATTATTACGTTTGTATGCTTTTGACACCTGCCGGTGCGCTCAGCCATGCTTCGTTTCATATATTCCCATTTTTTATTGTATTAAACTTTGTTGATTGTTCAATTGCTTTTGCTAATAGAATGAACGACATGTAGTTCCTAGTTTCTATTTTGGTATCTTCATTGCATGGTTTGTTTGTCAATCGCATATTTCATGAAGATAAACTTGATATAAGTCGGAGTATGCATACCATCAGGAGTCAATATGAATAACTTATTGGACTTGAAGATGGAATATTGTCTTGCTTCATTTACTGCCTTCAATATTTGATGTTGCTGTCTTCCTCCTGCCTATAGGAATCACACAAGGGCTGGCACATAGATCATTTCATAGGTTGGTTTGTAATTCTCAAGAAAAACAACATAGTGTATTATGCAAATAATCATTGCTTCAATCATTAATTGATTGATCTGCATAGCATTAACTGAAAGTATAAAATTAAATATTTGGATTTTAGTGTTACCTGATTGAAAGTTCCATTTCCAAGAGTACAATTAGGTTTATACTAAGCAGTTTATGCTTGGTGCTGTCTTCAGACACCTGACAATTTCACAGGTTTTCAAGAATGGACCTCTTTTCATATCTTCAAAAGGTTCGTAAAGTTTTTCTTATCATTGTTTTCTTTCTTTCCTGCTCTTTTATTCTTTTCTTAGATAAAACTTCCCTTTTAATTTTACTAATTGGCCATGGCTTGCACGTGTACAAGTACTGCTCATATCTATTATTTTATGCAGTCAGAGTAATTTCTTCATTATTTATAATGATAACGAAAAAAAACAAGTCGTTTGTTTAGCATAGCTTTATGTGTTTAAAATCCTCGAAAGTTTGTCTGTGCAATTGTCGGTATCTGTAGCTATAGTTGCAAATTTGTTCTGTGTCTATGCTGTATAGAGTATACCTACATTCTTATGCTTCTTTTTCTTTTTGCTAAACCATGCTACAAGCATTTATTTTTTTTTATCGATGGTTTCGGTATTAATTTTTCACAATGCTTTCTTGAAGTGAAGAATCATGTTTGGCCCATCATCAGTTACAGCCCAAAATCTTGGACATCAATCTTTTGTAGGTGGTTTGTGGATGAAATATTTCTAGTAAAACAAATCATAATAATTTGTCTTTATTTTCGGTCTTTTTTTGGTGTCTTGCAATGGATTCATCAAAGTTATTTTTATCAATATGGTTTTTTCTTTTGGCATCTTTGATTAATTTTTTTTTTTATGAACCAGTGAAATACTTATAATTTGATATAGAATAAATTGTCCATTTTTGACCAATGATTCGGTATTAAGTTTCTCAACTTTATGGCAATCACGTGTATCTTACGCTTAAAAATATTATTTGTAACTATGAAGGTTAGGCTTTTGATTTTAATAAAGTAATTCCAAATTTTATATTTACATATATATTAGATTTATATATGATGTACTGATAGTGCATAATCTCTATAGGATTTATATATGATGCACTGACAGTATATAGTTTCTATACACCGTCAATGCACCAGAGGTTGACACCTCATCAATAGGCCCTTATATGCAAATATAAATAAATTTTTTTAATTTGCCCATAAAGGCCTATTGATGAGGTGTCAACCTCTGAGGCATTGACAGTGTATAGAAACTATACATTGTCAGTGCATCATATACAAACTCATCTCTATATACTATTAATATACCAGATGTTAACACTTCATCAATAAATCCTTAAGAGCAAATTGAAAAAAAATTATTTGTATTTATTTTTGAGGGCTTGATTTTTTTTAGTTTGCTTTTTGATGAAATGTCAACTTTTAATGCATTGACAGTGTATTAAGACTACACACTGTCAGTGCATCATATACAAACCTATATATATTTGGCTTAATAGTCAAATAAACCCTCAACCTTTTGCATAAAATAGATTTAAGCCTTCAACATTTTATTGTATGAAAATCGATCCATAAACTTTTATTTTACTGTAAATAAACCCTAAACCTTTCAAAATCATACAATTAAGTCCAAATTTGTTAAATAACACTAATTGCCGTTTGGATATCCTATATGAAAGTTGACGTGGATACTTAGTTGATTGCCACATGGCATACCATTTGTGCAATACGAACTGGAGTTGGTGTCATTTAACAGATTTAGGCTTAATTCTATGATTTTAAAATGTTGAGGGTTTATTTACAGTAAAATAAAAGTTTAAGGATAGATTTCCATGCAACAAAATGTTAAGGGCTTATACCTATATATTTTGATTGGTTTAATAAATTTCAATAATTGGTGTTTTTGTTTTTAGTAACTCTGAATTGTTGATGTGACTGAAAAAAAAAAAGCAAAGTCCTACAGCTAGACCTGTCCATTGATCGGGGTAGCTAGTTAAACCCAAAAGTTAGCCCAATTTTTTAGTGGGTTTAGATAAAAAAAAAATAGGCCTGATGAAAGGATTTGGACAAAAAAATAGGCTTGATGAATTTTTAGGTCAGGCTTGGCTTTGCCTATAGAGAGTTGGAGATTTAGGATTAACCGACTCGAATATTATTAATATTAAAAAAGTTTAATATATTTTACTAAATATAATGTAATTATATGTATTTAAGACTTTGTTGATTAATAAAAATTACATATATTTAATATAAAAAGTAACATACAAAGTTTGACAAATCATATTAAAATTTAAATGGAATAAAAGAAAAGAAACAAAAAAATCAAAATGCAAAAAAAAAAATTGAGCTGGGCCGAGCTTGAACAATATAACATATAAACGAGCTTGAACTCAAATTCAAGTTCGAATAATTGGGCTAGGTTGGGCTCGGGCTTATATATAATCTATTAATATAGCCTAGGCCAAAGGCAGATCCCTGCAGGGCTTAGTGGGGGCTTGAGCCCTCACCAACCCAAAAAAAATAACATAAAATTATGTTTTAAATAATTAAAAATTTTTATATCTTATTAAATTTTATTTGATTTTTTTATGAAACTTTTGAAGTTCAAATTCAACATTGTATTATAGATGTGCATTCTAAGTTCTAACATTAAATTTTTAGAGTTCAAAAATTGATTATCTTGCTATAATAATGGTTAAAACTAAAAAAATGTATCTATTACTTTTATTTGTTGTTGAAACTACTATTTATTCCATTAAATAGAGAGGAAATTCACATTAATGAATATCTTGAAAAATGGAAAACGCAATCGAATGAAAAATCAATGATTGAATGATGTTTAATTATGTACATTGAAGAATATTCAAAATATGAATCTGTCTCAAGAATAATTAAAATTTTTAATAATTATTAGTTTTAAATCTGTGCAATGCATGGAAATACATAAATCTAATAATAAATTCATTAATAATTTATATTTTTTAAAATTTTATAATACAAATTATTATGTATATGAAAATGACAACATATTTATATTTAGTATTTTTTATTTGTAATTTGTATATTATGATATAGTAATATAAAAAATTATATATTGGTTATGATTATGCTAATTTTATAAAAGTTAATTCAAATTCATATAGTAATTTATCGAATGAAAATAATATATAAAAAAATTCAACATGTATTTGATTTGAAGATATCTAAATTTTTTGATCTTAAATCAATATTGTGTTGAAATCCTTTTAAATGAAAATTCTTCAATGAATACTTGTTAAGCTGAAGAGGTAGTGAATGAATCTTTATGAGTATCCATTGCTATCTTTGAACGATGTTTCACTTTAATTTATGATCCAATAGATTCTATAGATGGAATATAAGATATGAATAAAATACTAATATGTAATTTAATTAAATTAAGTTTCAGTTATAACACATGTTATATGAAAATATAACAAAAATAATCATATTACATAAATGTATACATATCTATTCCAACAATTTTCGATATTCAAGTTTATGATCAAAGCGATACACTTTAGAGATGATAAGTTTAGTACTTTTTGTCTCAACATTATAATTTATCACTCTTGTTTCGAACACAAAAATTGCACACCTAAGATCTTCAACTATCTCACGAATTTTATAATATTTATTTTCCTAAATCATGGATATAGGCATCATTAAATTAAATTGAACATTGGACAATATAAAATAATTGTTAACTAATCAATATCTTAAGAGGACTTTTATAAAGATTGTCAACGTTTCTGATAATAATATATTTGTTATATTATTTTTATTATTTATTACCACATTTATTGCTATATTCTTATATAAAATTAATTGTTAAATGTATTTTGTGAATTAATTTAGAGAAAGTGATTTTGGAATTAATTTTAGAAACTATGGTATGAAATCAAACAATAAATTATTTGATTGGAATAAATTTTTGAAATATACATTGTTTGACTTTCTAAAGTTGTAATTAAATTCTAATTTGTTTTAAAGACTTTTGGACCATAGGATTAAATTATAATAAAGGGCTGAGATTTATTCTTGACTAAGAAGAAACCCTAGAAATCTTAAAAGAAAAATTATAAAAGGGACAAGGGGCGACAGCAAAAGGGGATTGTTTTTGGAACTATTTTGTGGTGTCTTCTTTGTTGTGTTTTCATATTTTTGCAGAGTAACTCTCTAAAGCAGAACAGAAGTAGGTGCGTGGCAAGGTTTGCTACGGTTGGTGCTGCAAAAACAGGGGTCGGTTCTGTGTTGAAGGTGCGATACACAAGCAGCAAATCGTGAGCCACTACCATTGCTGTTGATCGAAAGTTTTTGTGGAAGAAACGTGAACTGCGTTGTTGAGTAGCTGTGCATGTACTGCATGAAAGGTTGGCTGAAGCAGGTGTTGGTGTGCCTTGGGTTGGCCGGCAGGAGTACGTGGCTGTCGTGAAAGGGTGGAGTGGAGGTTTTGTAAAGGCAAAACGTGGACTGTGAAACAGAGGAGCTAGTCTTTATGTTTGCCGCAGTCAACGAGGAAGAAGACTTGTTAAAGAATTGTTTGCTGCAGTTGAAGAGCACGTGAACTGAGGAACCAGACCAAATCCTTTGCTGTTGTTGACGTGCAACATCACTAATGATGTTTTTGGTTTCACATGAACATGCTTTGATTTGGTCAAACAAAGGGGTTTTTAATTTATTTTAATACTTTGTTATATTATATATGTTTAATTGGTTATTGTTTAATTGATGTATGAATTCTCAATCTCCTTTGATTTAGGTTATTCTATATATACGCCCTGAAAAGAGTCAAAATAGGGAGGGATTAGCAGCCATATTTCGTACATCTTTTTGTGTATATGAAATCTAAATTCTTAAAATTCTAGTATCATTCATTGTGATTAATTCAATCTTTTGATTTGTGTTATTGATTGGCCACCTTTAATATAAATTAATTGATTGTTTGAGACATGTTAAGGGTACACATCATATGCTAAGCCATGTATAGCTCTCTTGAATGATTGAATAAATATTTGATGCATACATCAAGCTAGAATATTTATTTGGTTCTTGTTATAAATTCTTCTATTCTTAATGGGTTTTTAATCATCGATTATGCTACACATCATAGATAATTAATGATTAAAAATACTTGATTATAGCTGTCATCAAACAGAGTAATCATATATTAGGAAGAATGAACCCTAGAATTGAATTGAGAATTTTAGGATTGAAGACATAAAATTGCAATGTATTGGTGAAATCAAATTCCTAGGTTTTTCTCTATTGGTTAATTTATTTATTTTAGGTTAATTAATTTCATTCGTTAATTAGATACTTAGATAATTATTTTTATTGGCTTTTATAATTTTTTTAGAGCATAAGTAGTTGAATTTTAATTGAATAAATTTAGTAAATCTCTGTGGGATCGACTCTTGTACTTGCACGCTATACTACCTTGATTCGTGCACTTGCAAGAATATAACTTTTGTTCATCAGTTTCTATTAATTAATTTCTTTGCTTCAGTGTTGAAAAGTATAAACATCGCTTTTCTAAAACTATTAAATGCCTCAACATTTAACTTGTACTTATAAGTTATAATTGTTAACAAATTAATACCTTAAGAGAAATTTATAAAAATTGTCAATATCTTTATTAATTAATTTTTTAGATTCAGAGTTGAAAGGTACAAAACATCGCTTTTCTAAAATTATCAAATATTTAAACATTCAACTTATACTTATAGAGCATACAAAATGCTACAATCAAGTTATATATATTAAAATTGTAAAATGCTTATATTATCACCATAAAATAATTTTTGTTTAATATTTTTTTTTAATTTTTTGTTTAATGTCTTAAATATAGTGAATATAATTATTATTTACCTTGGAATTGGATTAGGGGCATCAATATTACATTAGGAACAATGAAATTTTCCATTAATTTTAGACAGCTTTTTGTTGTACCCACATAACATATAATACTAATCAAAAGTTGGATTCACTTTCAAGATAGTTACTCTATTTGTGCAAAATTTTCAATATTCAAAAATAATGAATAATAATATACATGTTAAATCAATTAAATTTTAAAACTATGTTGCTATATATTTTACCATTGAATAAGTATATGTTAATATAATTCCTTGAACAGTAACTTTGTGACCAATGTTTTAATTTCTGATAGAGGTATCCTATTTATAAACATTGAAACCTCATTCGATGCTAGTCTTTTATGTGGTGTATGTTGGCTCTTATAGGCTATACCGAGAGGGGGGTGAATCGGTTTTTAACTACCCTTAAGCTCGTTTTAATTATTCTTCTAAATTCTCTAGCCTATTTGAATATTTTCTAAGTTCTCTAGGCTACTCAAGCATGCAATATAGATTCAATTCAATAAGCACAATGTAATTGCAAGTAAATAAAGAGAGTAGGGAAAGAGAATTGTACGCGAGTGATTTATAGAGGTTCGGCAACCTTGCCTACGTCCTCTACCTTGAGACGCTCCCAAGGATTTTCCCCAAATTCACTAACTTGAATTTGTGTTACACTCCCTCTTTTCAAGGCTCAAGAGAACCTCTCTCTTTTTCTAGGCTCAAAAGAAACCTCCCTCTTTTTCTTAGGCTAAAGAGAAACCTCCCTCTTTTTCTTAGGCTAAAGAGAAACCTCCCCTTTACAAGGAATGATTGTGTTTACAAGAGATGTAATCAAGGAAGACCTCTAAGTAGGTAAATGATTACAGAAATTAGGCACAAAGAAAAGCCTATACAAGATTTGTGCTAAACAATACAAGAGATAAGTGAATGATAGAAGATGAAGACTTTGTAGCTCTTGATTTGTTGTTTAGGCTTGAGGATTTGAGGAAAATGAGTATTGGAGTTGATTGAGTAGTTCATCTTCCTTCCTTTAGCTTCTAAGCCTCTATTTATAGTCCCTTGGATGGTTTGTGGACGTTGGTTGGAGCCAAAACAGAAACTAGCCGTTGTATCTCATAGAAACTAGCCGTTGGGGACGTTCTGACACAAAGGGATCGATCCTTTTACCAAAGGGATCGATCCTTTTCTTCAATCTAGCCTTCCGGGGCATTTTGCCAAAAAGGGATCGATCCCTTTCCCTATGGGATCGATCCCATGCTTCATTTTTGGGCTTTGGAGGCATTCTGCCAAAAAGGGATCGATCCCTTTCCCTATGGGATCGATCCCATGCTTCCAAAATGGGTTTTTCCTGCACTTTTGGGTTAGAAATGATGTGGCATTTGATCCTAATTCAACCCAAAACATATTGGCATTTTTGTGGGAGTTTTTCATGACTTTCTTTGATGAAATCATTGTCCAAAAATGCATTAAGTGATTTTCTAAAATATTCAAAACATTTATAAAGAATTAAGACCAATAAGGATGTATCATTAAATCATGGTCTTAATGTTTGATATGATCACTTAAAATGTATTGAGAAAATCATGTGTGATAAGGCAAATTTACAATATTAAAATTTCAATTAAAGCTTACTTAAGTTTTTGTCATTTCAAATATATATAGCAATTTAAAGCTAACAATCTCCCCCTTTTTGATATGACAAAACTTAATGTAAATTTGCTTTGAAAATTCTTTGATAAAATACTCCCCCTCAAATAAAACAGGATTTTATAAAGCTCCCCCTTAATATAAGCATGGGTTTTGAAAATGAATTTTCAAACTATTTCTCCCATTATCTCTCCCCCTTAATATCTCTCCCTTTTAATATCTATCTCTCCCCCTTTTTGTCATAGCAAAAAGAAGGAAAAATAATAAAAAATATGCTCCCCCTAAAATTATGGCCATGTGAGAAGAGAAAAAAATATGCTCCATCCAACAAGAAACATGTTAGTACATGGGACTTATAGCACAAATAAATAAGTCAATATTCACAAAGAGTATGAAATATTCATGCAACGAATATGACTTATGATCCTATACCAATTGTTGATAAATAATTTTGCAATACGTTCTCAATTGGTAAGAAATTAAGCAAGCACCTAAGTATATCAATTGTTCTCTTAAGTCTAACTAAGGTGCATGGCAATACATCATGATTATAAGCTAACATTAGGTGACATATGGTATGCATGAGCTCATAAAATCACGTTCAAGCAAGAGTGTGCATAGAATCAAGATATATAGCAATTAACTACAATTTCTAGCACACAAGAGTTTCATGCAAAAATATCCTAAATGAATTCTTCTTTATTTGTCATTTCAACCTAAAGAGCACAAGAAGAACTGTCAATTTAAAGCTCATACCAATTGGCAATTTAGTTTTGGCTTACCAATTGTTGAAAATATGGTTGCCAATGATACTAATTGTTATTTCAAACTAAATACCAATTGTTACTAATGGTTGACTTACACATTTTGCATGAATCTAATAGTTATGTGTAGTGTGTTTATGTCAAGAAAATAATCATTCTAAATATGCAAGAACACAACACACATCATCAAATATGCATATGGATCAATTAATCATTAGCACACTATCATAAAATATTAATCCATATTCATATTCACAAAGTTATACCATATGGAAGATTCATTAAATCACATTTTCTTCCATGGTTTTAAACACAAAAATCCTATGCTCATTTTCCAATTCAAGTCCTTAACCAATTATGAGCAAGGAAAAATAAATGCATGGATATCAAGTTTGTTCAAGTTGTATTTATCTTTGAATGTTGGTGTTGTCATCAAGACCCTAGTTCTTTAAGTACAAGGATGATAAAGTTTCATGCATTTAAACATTTAGGATCCATTTACCATCACAAATTATAGGCCAATGACCATTACCAATTGTTGAATTTATATTTGAAATCAATCCACTAGATGTATAATTATCATGAAACCTAGTGTGGAATTGATAAGTCAAGCTAAGAGACATAATCCTATAAGCATGCTTGACTAAGATGAACAAAAAGAAAAATAGTCATTATGCACAAACTCATCAAATTCTCAAATTACTCACAAATCAATGAAATAATTCTCAAAATTATGTTTAAGCATTCAATGAGAGTATATTTCAAGATTATTTCAAGATTTATGTAATTCAAGAATGTTTTCAACAATAAGAATGATTTTGCACTTGTGAGTTCAATAAAAATGATATTGATTGTTGAAAGTGATGCCAATTGTTGGAAATAATATAAATTGATGAAATTGAGGCATGATATCAATGAAAAATGATTTTTCATATTTTAAAGATCATAAAAAAGAAGTTAAAACAATGAATTTTAAGTTGAGAAGAAAGAAGATATCAATAGAATTAAGAAAACTTCTCAACTAAGGCTTAAAAATGCAGAAAAGGGCATAAATTGCCTAGAGGAATCGATCCCATGAGCAAAGGGATCGATCCCTAAACTCCAGAATTCAATTTTCTGCATATTTTGCCAAAGGGATCGATCCTGTATGTAGAGGGATCGATCCCTCATCCTGGTTCTGCAGATTTTTGACAGAAAATCCAACTTGTGAGGTGCCAAAACTTCGTTTTTTGAAGTATTTTAAGTCCAAGTAGGGTTTAAAACATTTGTAAAAACTGATTTTGGACTTGTATGAATGAAAAACATGAATGAAAAACCATTTAACAATAGATTTTGCAATTTTGGAAGGATTTTCACCAATAAAAGCATTTTTGGCCTCAAAGGAGGTCATTTTGAGAGTTATGCATATTTTGACCAAACCAATGCATTGAATTACATAAATATGTCAAAACAAACTTGTTCACATAGATTTTAAGCATATATATCATTAAAACATCATACTTGTGAACATCATGCCATGATTTCCAACATGCAAGTTCTTCATAATTGCTCATGACATGACATTTTGTGTAAATGACATATTTGATCATTTGAGGCAAGTAAATACATTGTCAACACATAGGAAACTTGCTCAAAATGCAGAAATCCAATAATCACTTCAAAATCATAAATCATGCTTTTCATTCAATGCATCAAGTACTATTCATCAAACGTTCAAAGATCATTGTCATGCCTTTTTGTTCAATCATTCAACTCACAATGCATCAAGAATCATCAACCAACTTTCTCATCAAAGCACAAATAATCAAATAATAGTTTTAAGGAGTAAAGAATTAAGCTTACAAAACTCCTTTGCTTGAGTATGCTTTGCCTTGAATTGTTGAGTCCACCTTGAGCTATCCTTTGAAGAATTGTTGTGATGGATCCTCAAGCTTTTCCTTTTTCTCATTGGCACAAGCAAACTCCATGAGGATGTGTTGAGCATTTAAACTCCATTGTTCCATTGTACTCCCATGCTCTAACACTCCTACAACAAACACATTTTCAAGCATGCTTTGGTACCCAAATTTTCTTGGGTCCATGAGAGTTAGTGCAAACAATTTTTGATCCTTTGGGGATCCATTTCAAGCACAATTCATCATTATTTATTGCATGCTTTGGCATCCATATTTTCCTAACCACTTTTCCTCTAAAGGTAGTTTTTCTATATGTGCATGCTTGTGAAGAGTGGCCTATCCTATTACATAGTGAGCATGTGAGAGATGTATCATGCATAGTATTTTTGCTCACAAGGAAATTCTTTAAATGAGTTTCTTTTTGTATTGCATTATATCCTAACCCATCTTTGTCAAAGAAAGCTCTTTGGGTCTCAAGCATATGATCTAATTTTTGTTGACCCATATAGAACCTAGAAAATGAGTTATGCAAATTTAAGTTCTTTTTATTCAACTCATTTATTTCTAAGTTAGCCTCTTCTAATTTCTTTTCAAAATCTAGCTTAGCATTTATCAAGGCTTCATTTTCTATTTTTAATTTAGCAATGATTTTCTTATATTTGGAGTTCATGCATTGGAATTCATTTGCTAAATCATTAAAGGCATTTTGTAGTTCACTAAAGGTATAATCATTATCTTCACTAGAACTACTACTAGCCTCATCATCACTAATAGCCATAAAGCATGAGTAGGCTACCTCTTCATCTACATTTTCCTCATCGGAGCTATCACTATCGCTCCATGTAGCCACAAATGCTTTCTTCTTAGGTTTCCTATCATTTTCCTTCCTAAGAAAGGGGCAATCTAGCTTAGTGTGACTCGGTTCATTACATTCATAACACACTAAAGGGTCTTTTTCTCTCCTACTAGACTCTCCTCTTATTACCCCTCTACTTTGGTGTCTCCTATCATTCTCTCTCTCTTTTTCTTTCATTCTCATGAACCTATTAAATCTTTTGGCAAACATAGCCACTTCCTTCTCTTCCTCATTTCCACTCTCATCACTATCATCTTCAAGGACCTCATGAGTGGAAGACTTAAGTGCTACCCCTACTTTCTTTGAAGGCTCTTCATTTCTTTTTAATTTCATTTCATATGTAAGTAGGGAGCCCATAAGTTCATCTAGAGACAAGGTGTTAGGATCCTTAAATTCTTCAATAGCAGTCACCTTTGCCTCCCAAGATTTTGGCAAGCTATTCAAGATTTTCTTGACCATTTCTACATTGGAATAGCTCTTGCCTAATGCCTTAAGTCCATTAATTATGTTATTAAACCTAGTGAACATTTCGCTAATGGACTCATTTTCTTTCATCCTAAATAGCTCATAATCATGTGTGAGCATTCCTACTTTGGTCTCTCTAACTTGATTGGTCCCTTCATGTGTGATGGCCAATTTGTCCCATATTTGCTTAGCATTTTCACATAGAGACACTCTATTATACTCATTGGGACCTAATGCACAAAAGAGAGTGTGCATAGCCTTGGCATTCAATTGTGCCAATCTCATATCATTTGTGTCCCACTCATCCTCACTTTTAGGGACATCTTTTCCATCAACTTTCTTCATTGGAATTTTGGGACCATTAACAACACTCTCCACACTTCATAATCATTAGATTGTACAAAGAACATCATCCTAATTTTCCAATATGAATAATTCTCACCATTGAAGAGTGGAGGTCTAACTAATGATTGTCCCTCTTCTCCTAGGGGTGTGCCTATATTCAAGTGAGCCATTTAAGATCGTTTTGCTCAATAGGGGTTAGTCTAATTCAATCTCGAGCCCAAGCTCTGATACCAATTGTTGGCTCTTATAGGCTATACCGAGAGGGGTGTGAATCGGTTTTTAACTACCCTTAAGCTCGTTTTAATTATTCTTCTAAATTCTCTAGCCTATTTGAATATTTTCTAAGTTCTCTAGGCTACTCAAGCATGCAATATAGATTCAATTCAATAAGCACAATGTAATTGCAAGTAAATAAAGAGAGTAGGGAAAGAGAATTGTACGCGAGTGATTTATAGAGGTTCGGCAACCTTGCCTACGTCCTCTACCTTAAGACGCTCCCAAGGATTTTCCCCAAATTCACTAACTTGAATTTGTGTTACACTCCCTCTTTTCAAGGCTCAAGAGAAACCTCTCTCTTTTTCTAGGCTCAAGAGAAACCTCCCTCTTTTTCTTAGGCTAAAGAGAAACCTCCCTCTTTTTCTTAGGCTAAAGAGAAACCTCCCCTTTACAAGGAATGATTGTGTTTACAAGAGATGTAATCAAGGAAGACCTCTAAGTAGGTAAATGATTACAGAAATTAGGCACAAAGAAAAGCCTATACAAGATTTGTGCTAAACAATACAAGAGATAAGTGAATGATAGAAGATGAAGACTTTGTAGCTCTTGATTTGTTGTTGAGGCTTGAGGATTTGAGGAAAATGAGTATTGGAGTTGATTGAGTAGTTCCTATTCCTTCCTTTAGCTTCTAAGCCTCTATTTATAGTCCCTTGGATGGTTTGTGGACGTTGGTTGGAGCCAAAACAGAAACTAGCCGTTGTATCTCATAGAAACTAGCCGTTGGGGACGTTCTGACACAAAGGAATCGATCCTTTTACCAAAGGGATCGATCCTTTTCTTCAATCTAGCCTTCCGGGGCATTTTGCCAAAAAGGGATCGATCCCTTTCCCTATGGGATCGATCCCATGCTTCATTTTTGGGCTTTGGAGGCATTCTGCCAAAAAGGGATTGATCCCTTTCCCTATGGGATCGATCCCATGCTTCCAAAATGGGTTTTTCCTGCACTTTTGGGTTAGAAATGATGTGGCATTTGATCCTAATTCAACCCAAAACATATTGGCATTTTTGTGGGAGTTTTTCATGACTTTCTTTGATGAAATCATTGTCCAAAAATGCATTAAGTGATTTTCTAAAATATTCAAAACATTTATAAAGAATTAAGACCAATAAGGATGTATCATTAAATCATGGTCTTAATGTTTGATATGATCACTTAAAATGTATTGAGAAAATCATGTGTGATAAGGCAAATTTACAATATGAATTACAACATTAAAGCTTACTTAAGTTTTTGTCATTTCAAAATATATATAGCAATTTAAAGCTAACAGTGTATTATAAAATTCTATGCCAGAATATCTTTAAATAAACTAAATACAAAAAAGTAAAAAAAAAATTTGTTTTTGACTCTTAAGATCTATGAGTACCAAGCATTGATAAAAAAAATGAATGATCACATGCAATTTATATAATAACAACGGAGAACATTAAAAATTTTAATATATATATAGATAAAGATGTTACATTTTAGACAATTAAAAAAATATAATTGATAAAAGATGTATACAAATTTTTTATTTTGTTATATTAATGTAAAAAAAAAAAGAATGATTACATGCTATGTATTAATTTAAAAAATAAAAAAAAATAATGTTATCATTTAGAAAATTAAAAATTAAACGTAAGATGTTATATTATTATATGTTATATACTATATTATCCATGCTGATTTTAATAGATATAAATATAGATATAGATATTGATATAAATATTATCTTTTAGAAAATAAAAAAAATTGATAAAAGCTATAAATATAGATGTTATATTTTTTAATCTTAATATAGGTGATTTTTATTTAATTTTAAAAATTGAAATAGATAATTAAAGATAATTGATTTATTTTGTATCTTTAATATATTTATATAGAGAGATTTCTATCATTTTGAAATTTGAAAACAGATAATTATTTTTTATTTTAATATATTACACGTGTCAAACATTTAGACTATCGGTATAAGATGTTCTACTTGAAGTCAAATGTTTTAGCTTTTATATATATATATATATATATATATATATATATATATTAGATTACTAGATTTGAAAATTTTATTTTTTATTATTACTATTAATAGTATTATTCTGGTGTTTTTTTTTTATAATTTAATAAGCTTAATCTAGCCCCTACAACACAAAATCTCTAGCTCTGCCACTTGCCTAGGCTTAGTCCGAACTCGGCCCAACCTGTTCCATGGATACTTCTACCTACAGTGACGTACGTGAGGGTTTAAAATCTACTAAAAAATGAAAAATATTTATTTAATAAAAGTAAATTACAAAACTTGACATATTGATTTTTTTTATCTTTCACATATTAGATATACTTTTAATAATTCTATATGTAAAATTGTATTAAATTTTTATACATACATATATGTGTGTATATATGCATGTACGCGTGAATTGAAAATAATTTATCTATGGTATAATAACATTTAGGTTACGATTGTCAAAAACAATTATGTTAATTCAAATTATGCAAATATTATTTTTTAGAAAAAATTATGTATTTATTTTCTTTTATATGTTCAGACATTATTATGTATAGTACTACAGTTGTATAACTATGTGCAGGGGATGTAAAACATGTGGAAAGTATTGTAAATTATATTTTTGTTGTAACTATCTATATCAGCTATCGATATAGTTTTATTTTAAAAGTGGTTTACTGTGGAAAATAAGTGTGATAAAGGCATCGTAGACAACCCAACCATCATACTGTGTGTGTGAAAATGGTTAAATACTATATATTACAGATTGTGACATATTTAAAATAAAAGGTTAAGAACTGATTTTCATGCAACAAAACGTTAAGGGCTTTATATCATTTTATGTAAAAGGTTGAGAGTATATTTGGTTATTAAGCCTATATATTTTGATTGGTTTAATGAATTTCAATAATTGGTGCTTTTTGTTTTTAGTAACTCTAAATTGTTGATGTGACTAAAAAAAAAGCAAAGTCTTGCAACTAGACCTGTCCATCGATCGGGGTAGCTCGTTAAAACCCGAAATTTAGCCTCATTTTTTAGTGAGTTTGGAAAGAAAAAAAAAGCCCGATGAACGGATTTGGACAAAAAAAATAGGCCAAATGAATTTTTGGGCTGAGCTCGGCTTTACCCATAGAGACTTAGGCTTGGCTCGACACGAACATTATTGATATTAAAAAAGTTTAATATATTTTATTGAATATAATATAATTATATGTATTTAAAACATTGTTGATTAATAAAAATTACATGTATTTAATATGAAAATTAACATATACAATTTGACAAATAAATCATATTAAATTTTTAATAGAATAAAAGAAAAAATCAAAATAATCAAAAAATCAAAATAATCAAAATAATCAAAATGCAAAAAAAAAGAAAAAGAAAAAGAAAATTGGGCTGGGCTGAGCTTGAACAATATAACATATAAATGGGCTTGAACTTAAATTTAAGTTCGAATAATTGGATTATGTCGGGTTTGGGCTCATATATAATCTATTAATATAGCCTAGGCCAAGGGCAAAGCCCTGTGGGGCTTAGTGGGGGCTTGAGTGCCCACTGACCCAAAAAAAAAATTATGTTTTAAATAATTAAAAAATTTTATATCTTGTTAAATTTTATTTGATTTTTTTGTATGAAACCTTTGAAGTTCAATTTCAACATTGTATTATAGATGTGCATTCTAAGTTCCAACATTAAATTTTTAGAGTTCAAAAATTGATTATCTTGCTATAATAATGGTTAAAACTAAAAAACAATGTATCTATTAATTTATTTGTTTTTGAAACTACTATTTATTTTATTAAATAGAGAGAAAATTTACATTAATGAATATCTTGAAAAATGGTAAACGCAATCGAATGAGGGATCAATGATTGAATGATGGTTTAATTGTGTACATTGAAAAATATTCAAAATATGAATCTGCCTCAAGAATAATTAAAATTTTTAATAATTATTACTAGATTTGAAAATTTTAGATTTTTTTTATTATTACCATTAATAGTATTATTCTTGTAGTTTTTTTTTTATAATTTAATAAGCTTAATCTAGCCCGTACTACACAAAATCTCTAGCTCCGCCACTTGTCTAGGCTTGGCTCGAAGTTGGCCCAACTTGGTCAATTGATACTTCTACCTGCAGTGACGTGAGGTTCTAAAATCTAGTAAAAAAATGAAAAATATTTATTTAATAAAAATAAATTATAAAACTTGATATATTGATTTTTTTTATCTTTCACATATTAGATCTATTTTTAATAATTCTATACGTAAAATTTTATTAAATTTTTATACATACATATATGTGTGTATATATGCATGTACACGTGAATTGAAAATGATTTATCTATGGTATAATAACATTTAGGTTACGTTTGTCAAAAACAATTATGTTAATTCAAATTATGCAAATATTAATTTTTTTTAAAAAATATTTTTTTGTAAAAAAATTTTATTTTTTAAAGAAAAAATTGTTATATGTGTTAATTTTTGTTTGATTTTATATTAATTTGTGTTTCAATAAAAAATTTAATAAATTAACCCCGGATCGGACTTTTCCTATACTGCAAGTTCATTGGTTGTAACAAGTGATACAGAGTGAATAGACTACAATAGAGTATAGTTTCTACGAGAATTAATTGGATTTATTCTAGTTAAATACAAATATTTTTCACTCTAGATTTATCCAAATCAATGAGAAAGTTTATAAATTAAATTAACTATTAAAATTAATAAAAATAATATATAAATAAAATGCAAATATTTAAATTAACTAAATTTATCTAAGTCCTAATTCACTTAAAATTAAACAGTGTCAAACTAAAATTAAAGTTACCTAAAAACTAAAAACCAAATAAATTAATCTAACATGCAATTTAATTTAAACCACTACTCGACTACTTGTAATATTACCTAAACAAATATTTAATAGTGAAAGAAAATAAATAAATAAATAAACACATTAATAAAAAACCAACTATGCCTTCCTGCAGCCAGCCACCCATGCACGTAAAGCAGCCAATCCATGCAGACTGCCTCACCACCTGTCCAACACGTGTTGCTTCTGCTCCAGCCCGTACCACCTCCTGCTTCTGTACGACTGTAGCTTGGCCTTGTCCCCTGCATCCACTCCACATACTGTAGGAGACGCGCACAGCAGGAACACAAGGATGCAGAGCAGAACTGCAGCTCCCACAGCAAGCAGCTAAGGACGCCAATAGCACCGCAACACCTCCTCCGTGCAGAGCAGTGAAACAGGACAAAAACAGAAGCACTTGGGATCCTCTAATACAGCAACCCAGAACAGCAAGTTTCAGGAACCACTCAGCAAGTTTCAGGAACCACTCAGCAGCTATAGACACACAACACTCCGATCATCAACGTCCCAGCAACAGCCAACAACCAAGAGAGGACCGAAAATGAACCGTAACAGCACAGGGCAGCCGAAACAGAGCATAACATGGAAACGATCCCCGTTTCCAGCAACCACCAGAAAAAGTCAGCAATAGGAGATAACGCCGAACACAGAAAACAGGGGGCGAACAGAATTTTTGAATAAATCAAAAGGAAGTTAAGTAAAAACTATACAATTTTAAAAAAAAAATCATGCTATACTATCTCTAAAATCGTTATTTTAGAGACTTGAAGCATTAGCAGTACAAACATTTAATGCATGAAGGAAATAAGCTTATGTTGTGCAGGAAGTGTTAATATAATAATATCTCCAAATGTTACAAAATCTCCAATGCAAAGGATTTTGATGCTGAATCCCCTAACCTGATGGATTCTTAACTTCTTAATTATTGTGATAAATAGAGACTCAAATCCCCAATTCCCCACCTATCAATCAATCTGATCATCAACTGGCTACAGTAATATTTACTATTGTTTTACTACTGCCAGCGGCGTAAGCCAGAAAAACTTTTCAGTGGAGTCATATTTCGACTTTCATTATATAAACATGATATTTTTAAATAAACATATTTTTAAAGCAAAATTTTTTTACGAAAAACTCAAATTTTAAAATTTGAAAAATCATAGAGTATACTGTATATTATTTTGTAATTTAGAAAGTTAATACAATAAAAATAAAATATTATTCCCTGTTCATGATATAATCATCCATGAATTTTGAGTCAACGTGTTTCATTTTATTCTCTCTTTGTTACACTATTTATCTTTTTTTTTTCCTTGAAGAAAAGACAAATGATATATTTAGATGCAAAAGTAAACATATTTTTAATATAAAATTAAATGTATCACTAAAAACTATAATCATATTAATTAACTTATAATATATATACACACACAAACATATACATATACATATACATATATATATGGAAAATTATCCTATACACTGTCAGTGGAGTTTTTTAACTCCACAAGTGGGATTAGGATGATAACATGTGTCTCATTTTATTTATTTTTTTATTTTCTTAATATTTTTAAAGAACATATGTCATCATCCTAACCCCGCTTGTGGAGTTAAAAAACTTCACTGACAGTGGATAGGATAATAATCTTATATGGATTATTATCCTATCCACTGTCAGTGGAGTTTTTTAACTCCACAAGCGGGGTTAGGATGATGACACATGTCCTATTTTGTTTATTTTTTAATTTCTCAATATTTTTAAAGGACGCATGTCATCATCCAAACCCCGCTTGTGGAGTTAAAAAACTCCACTGACAGCGGATAAGATAATAATCCGATCTTAAATAGCCTGGAAGAAAGCGAGGGAAAACCGAGTGTCTTTTGTTTAAAACTATTGGCATTTCCTGTTTTCTGTCTATGGATCGCTCCGTATGGGATCAGCCCCTGTTGTCGGTTTCTGATGGAAAGTCTAAACTCAGGTTATATAAACAACTAGAAATAAACTCGCGCGATGCTGCGAGTCTATTTTTATTTTGCAATTTTTAAAGTTAATAAAATTGATTATTAGATAAAAGTTATTGGTCATAAAAATAATTTATTTCCTTCAAATTGTTTAGTACAAAAGAAAAACATGTTTACTAAGGATAGAGTTTATATATCAAACAAAATGTCAATAAATAATTTTTTGAGAAAATTGGATTAGCTTGAATTAAAAAAAATGCACAATACTTAAGTTAAATAGTATGACAAACAGATAATCTGTTCTAGAAACAAACAAATTAAGATAATTATGCTATAACAATAAAAAGTAAAAGCACCAAAATATATATAAGGCATAGTAGTTCAGACAATTTAACGAATAAGTAAAAAAAATTAGCTAAGAATGGTTTGTTCATAGAAAAATTAGCTAAGAATGCTTTGTTCATATTATTAATCAAGTGTAAAGTTTTAAACTCATCTGTAAGCATTTTTATTTTAAGAATAGCTAATTGAATTATTTATATTTACTACAAAGTACAATATGCAAAGTAAAAGTATTTTTTTTGAAAAAGTTAGAAGTAAAAACCCTTTCATATAAAAATTTTCATTCAAAAACAAAATATATGCAAGTAGAAGAAGCAAATGGATAAAAATATAAAGTAATACCATTAAACAATAATAGAGGACTGGATTAAAAAGAGTTACAAAGCTATACAAAAAACATGTTAAGGATTTAACTAAAAAAATTGTTAAGAAAAAAAATTATTGAGACAACAAAATAAAAAGACCTAAGTAAAAAAAAATTATTAAGGGCAAAAAAAAATGGACAAGTGTCACACTATGGAAAAAGAGGAGACAAAAATATATATATATATGTATAGATGTATAGATCTATCTATCTATCTATCTATCTATCTATCTATCTATCTATCTAATAAAAATTGTAAAGATACGCAACTTCACCTTGCGCCACGTTTTTTTGCCCATTTTTCCGTCCTTTGTCCTTTTTATGTCTGCCTACTTTTGTTTTTACTTGTGTATTCATCTGTATTTTCGAGAAAAATACGTACGCACGCTTGGATATAGTGCGTGGCTCTCTGCTAGCCCATCAACCAATTCTGTCACCATTGCCGGTGCACTTTCCCATTCACTGCAGATTTCTCGCCCAAGTTCCCTCTCGCTTAGTATATACTTGCATTTAGGGGTGTAAACGAGTCGAGCTACTCGTGAGCTATTCGAGTTCGGCTCGATGATTACTCGAGTTTGACTCGTTTTTTTCAAGCGAGCCGAGTTTAGGTAGTTAAGTATCCGGCTCGAGTGACTCGCGAGCCTTAACGAGCTTTTTAATTTTATATATATATTTAATATTTTATTTATTAAATTACTTAATTCACCTTTTAAACATGTAATATTACAAAAAAAAAACCCTTTAATTTATTCCCTCCTTTCTAAACCCTAACGCTAGCAGCCATTAAAACAGAAGACCACCATAAACAAAAACGTAAGGGAAGAAAAAAGGAAGAGAAGGAAAGCTGAAATAGAGAAGAGAAAGGAAGTCGATGGACAAAATGAATATCGAACAGGTTCAATCAACGGCCAAAAAGCAGAGAATCGCTACTCACACTCACATCAAAGGCCTTGGTCTTGATGTAATCACTCCCTCTTTCTTTCTTTTTTTTTTTCAGCTTAAATGCTTTGCATTTTCATTTATTTCTGATATACTGTTGTAATTGTGAGCATTTTGAAGTTTCTTTTGTTTTAAGCCATGGGAAGTTCGCTTTTTTTCTTAAAAACTTTTTCTTTTCTCTCCCTCGTTACCCAACTACCCGACCCGTATGTCCTCTAAACAGTGCCGCTCGTCAGAATCCTCCATTGTCAATGACAATCCCTCTCAATCTTCCATCTTGTTTCCATTTTCTTAGCCTTAACAACCTAAAGCCCTAAATCGATTCTCAGATCTGTCCTACCCCGTACGTACCCAAGCCCCAAGCGGTGTCGTCGCTCATCGGATCTCAGATCTCGCCAACAGTTTCGACCAACGACAGTCTCAACTCTCAATCTTCCATCATCTTTTCTATTTTCTAAACCCTATCAGCCTAAACTCATTCTCAAATTCTCTCCTACCCCGTACCCAGCAAGTGGTGTCAGTCGCTTATCTGATTCAATCTTCCTTTATCGAAACCTTCCAGACTCTAATCTTCCATCAGCCTTGATTCAGTTGTTGATAGCAGCCTCTTTGATTCGGTGATGGTGCTTACTCCCTGTCCCAGCTAGCGACAGGACACAGCTCTATAGCCAAGAGTTTAAGCTGCATGGACAAACTTGAGTGAACATGTCTATTTCCTTTTTTACTAAGTTGCATTATTGATTTTTCAGTTCTGAGTTATGTTTGAATTGTTTGTGTTTTGAGATTTATTTTGAGTTGTATTTTTAAGTTGTATCTTGACTGTTTTGATTGTGGCTATTATGATTTCTTAAACATAATCCTCATTGTTCAGCTTTTTTTGGGTGGTTATGAGTGATCTTATAAGCTATTGAGTTATGGTTTATGAGGTAGATTTTAAGGCAAGGAGATGATTGTTGTGGCAGTGGCTGATTTAGTGTTGATTTATTAATTGTTAACAGTGTAATGTAATAGCTTCCTTCACGGTCTGGTGGTTTAATACTGATTTGTTAATTGTTTGTTGTGTAATTTGACAGCTTCATGGTCTGCACTGCATGTGGTTTAGTGCTGATTTATTAATTGTTTATTGTGTTGAATTGCTTGATGGGATTTAGCAAGATTAAGTGTTCAAAGAATATTAATTTTGAGTTGAGTTTTAAGTTGTGATTACTTTTATTTGGTTTAAATATTATTAATTTTTTATATTTAAGTTGTATTTGAATTTTGCTTGAAAAATTATAAGTGAAATTGAATTTATGGAATTAAATTCGATCCTATGAGCCGAGTTTCGAGCGGATCAAGTATTTCACGAGTCGAGCTCGAGCCGAGCTTCGAGTATTCGAATCGAGCCGAGCTCGAGCCTGATACTGGATCGTCTCGACTCGGCTCAATTACACCCCTACTTGCATCTGTTCTCTTTTTAGTGCCTTCCAGATTATTCCTCTCTCTACATACTGTTCTGCCAGTTTCGATTCTAGATTTTCTCCTAAGCCCGATGCCATGCGCCCGGCTGGTTTTCTTTGTTCTGTCGTCATGGCATCCTTCTTTTCTTTCCATTGTTTTCTTTTATTTGTTGTCCTGTTTTCGTATGTTCTTTGTTGGTTTTCTTTCCTTCCATGTTGTAAAGATGTCTCCCTTAGGAAGTTATCCTTCCTGATTCTTCAAACCCAATGACACCCCGACGCCTCAAATTTGAGATTCCTCTTTAAAAAAAAAAAATAAAAAATCTTCTGAAATCCGAATTCTGATGCTTCCATCTTGATCCTTTGGATTCCTCTTCAAATAAAAAAAATATGAAATAAAAAACCTCCTTGAATCCAATTTCGGATGCTTCCATTTTGATCCCAAATTTTCACTTCTCTCACTCGAAAAAAAAATAAATTCATGCCTCTAATCTAAGCCTTGCGCGTGGTTTCTCTTTTGCCTGTGAGTTTGGTTGCTCGGCTATGGTAGCGGTGCGATTCAGCAACAACATTGGTAGCTCTTGCCTTATTCCTCTCTGCACGGAAGATTACAATCCTTTTTGGTATTCAATTCCTCTTTTCTTCGCCTTTACATGGGTCCAGTCTTGGGATTGGATCGAAGCTCTTATAGGTCCAATTTGTAAAGCACTGATGGCGAGTTCTTTAAGATTTTTTTCTTTCAAAAGGCATATTTTTCAAGCTAAATCCATCTTTCCTCTTGCATTCTGTTTTTTCTTTAATACTTGAACCTTCAAAATTTTTATTTTGTAACTTTATTTTCCTGTTTTTTATGATTTGTAACCTAGGTATTTTTTTTTTTATGAATTTTCATGTTTAATGATTTTGGTATTGCAGAAGAACGGGAAGGTATGGGAGAAATGAATTGAATTTGATGGGGATTAATTTTTTTAACCGTTAAGAGGTAATGATTTTCGATGTGAATTGGCATGGGCTTTTAACTTATACCAACAAATTAGCACTGAAGGGAAATTTGCTTTTTGTTTTCAGTTTAATTTGGATTTTAATCTAATTTTTAATTGATTACATATAAATTTAGTATTTCATATTTGCTTTGAGTATTTTGACTAATTTTTTTAATTAATTTGTAGCTTCCCTGTGTTGCATTCCATACCATGGGAGAGGTCAATCAAAATTTTACTACATAATTTTTTCAAAACAAGTAATTTTAAGATTATTCTATTTTGTTGCCATAAATCTGTGTCCATATTGAGAGAGTTTATTTGCAATAAGAAGCTAACCTTTTTGGATTTATTTTCTGCAATCTATTTGTAACCCTTTTTTGGAGCCATCTTTGAGGTCTAGACACATTTTGTTTTACTTTATGGGTAATTATTATTTTACATTTCAAGTGCTACTTTTTTTATTTTTTTTCTTGGTATTTATACTCTCCGGTTGCTGTTTTCATAAAGTTTTGATTAAAAAAGCTCTGTTGTGCCAAAAAAAAAGGCAAATGAAATACTATATGTTCATTAAATACAAAATCCAAGGTTGCTTGAGGCTGGAGAGCTTCCAAAAAAAATTGAAAAACTTATTGTACCTTATTAATCCTTAAGACCATGATACTATGTAATGAAAAATCTACAAAATTGTAGATATTCAAAGAAATTGGTTAATCTCAGATAATTTGCTAGATTCATGCATCATTAACAAATCTTTTTTCAAAATCAAATAACGTTGTTAGTGAAGAAAAAGGAAAAACATGTTTATAAAGGGAATGGTTCCTAAATTCTGTAATTAAGACATGAAAATTGTTGTTTATGCATCAGATGCCTAATTTTATCATTTGATTGGTAAGTAGCCAAGCACATTATCATAAAGCAAAATAATTGATGACATGATAGGTGTTAAGGTTAAATTTATTGTTATGAGGTTTTTTAATAAGAGAACTTAAATGTAAAAAATATATATTTTTTTGTGTTATTTATTTCTTCTTTTTGGGGCAAAATTTCAAGTTGCATTTTGAAGTTCTTATCTGATTAAAGTAATGATCTGTTTCCAAGTTTTTGCTGGATTAAAGTACTGATTTATATTTTTCTTTTCTTGATTTTTAGTTTGGAACCTCTTGGATTTGTTACTTCAACTTGAGGTATGCTTTTTCTGTTATCAGACACTTTTCGAAAGGTCTTAGATTTACTTTTTGATTCAAATATTTTACTTTATTTTCATCTTTTGCTTTAATTGTGCACTTTAAGTAACAAGTGAAATTAACTATTATTGTGTCATTACATTTTCTTCAAAAAAATTTTGTTATTGTATCTTCTTTAAAGAGAGAAACTTTAACAGTAAAGACAAGCATTAAATCTCAATTATGTTGGTGGGGAAAAAAGAAAGCTTGAGCATAAGGTATGTATTTGGCTTTAAATGATCATGTTGTCATGCAAAATTTATTGTAAAATATATCATTCTTGCTTCTTTATTCTATAGTTATGAACTTTTTTAATCCTATATGCTAATTCCAATTTTACAACTTTTAGACATGTAAATATATTTCCATTTTCCACCAAATATATATATATATATATATATATATATATTTCAATTTACTAAGATCTCTGTTTTTACTTGGTGTATAATGTCATGATAACCCAAACCTTTAGACTCACATTTCTTTGCAACGATCTTTTGTTTTCTATTCTTTTTTGGCTTCTTGAAATATTAACTAATTTTTCATCATTATATTGGTTTTTTGTTTGTGCTTGAAAAAGTCTTACAAATTATGGAATTTCCACTGCTGCATGCAGTTCTTGAATTACTGTGTTGGAGATATCTAGGAGACCAAAATTTGAACCACCCTTTCCTTTCCTGGCCAGCACAACAGTAGTGAAGTTCCCTCAGGACTGAGTAGTGAGCTCACTGAACCATAAGTGGTGGCACTAAAGGGCAGAAGCAACAGGCAAGGTCTGTATTTCTAAAATTTTCTTTTTTGTTTCATGTGTTAACTATTCATCTTTTATTTGTTTGAGATTGAGCGAGATTATATACATGTGCCTTTTCTCAAAATTTCTGCAAAATTCTCTTGGCGAAGTCAGATTTCTCAAGCCATCTTACTTCATGTTATTTTAGAAATCATTTATTATTATGCAAGGACTCATCATAGAGGTTTCATAATAGGCAAAATAGCATGCTTACTTGAAACCATGGACTTTAGCTATTTAAATCTGGCATGCATTGTTTTACTGGCTTCTTAAGACTTATTCTTTTTCTTGGTTTTGTTTTATGGGAAGTTTAGTGGGTAAGCACTTTTTTTTAGTAAAATTCTTTGTGCTTTTGGGTGAATGGCCTTCCTTGGCTGTACTTTGGTTGGTGTAGGAAGAAATAATAGAAATGCAGAAAAATTAAGTAATGCTCATTTCTTCCATTTTCTCCTTGCATTATGTTGGCATTCATAAGTAGCAACTAACCTTTAGATGGGTTCCAAAGCCTAAAGAAACCGAGATTTTTGGAAACCATGGTATAATGTTTAAAAAAATATTTAACGAATAAATTTAAATGGTGACAAAGAAGGATGGAATATGGTGGCAAAGAAAGAAAGCTTTACTCCTCATATTCCTCATCTTCTCAAAGACAATGGAAAGGTATTTTTAATCAATCTAGCATAAACATGGACTGTTATGATTTTGGCATGAATTTGTAATTCTCTTCCTTTAAGTTTTAAAATACTTGAAACAAAACACATATACCATTGAATTTAGCTTTTACATCTGATTTTTATATGATAACTTCTGAGTTCTATATGGGTTGCTTGATTGAAATTTAGATTTGATTACTGTATGGAGTTATAAGTTTAAAGGTTTTCTTTATAT
Source organism: Heritiera littoralis (assembly GCA_031772115.1). Lineage (NCBI taxonomy): Eukaryota > Viridiplantae > Streptophyta > Magnoliopsida > Malvales > Malvaceae > Heritiera > Heritiera littoralis. The sequence goes on from JAPDPK010000023.1 coordinate 7,170,617, forward strand.
AATGGACTTAGACACCTAAAGGAAACACTACTAGATTTTTAAAATTATGTAGTTTAGTATCTTAATTTATTAATTAGTAAAAAGAAATAGACTTAGTTATCATTGTGCAGGCATCCACATCATATTACCATTCTTATGTTTGAAGACCATCATCTGAACTTCTTGCCAGCCTCCTGGCAAAAAATATGATTATCAAAATGGCACCACTTAAGCAAATCCAAATGACAAACATTCTATCTTTCATGTCTCTAAAAGGCAAATTCTTTTATTGAACATCATGGTCTGGACGAGCTGACCACATAGTGAAATTGGACTATTAAATAAGCAGTAGCCTCCAACTTTTTTGTTTTAGTGTCATTGGATTGCTAAGAATAATGTAGTAGATTGAAGAAACAACTCAGTCGAAAACTTTTTAGTGGTTAATTTAAGAGTTAAGAGATAAACTTAAGCTGAGGTTAAGTCTTGAGATTGGTAATTTTAATCCTTATTAATTAAGTTTAAAGATATAAGATTTTCCTGTCTTGCCTTTTTGGATTCAACTAATACCCCATGATAGTTTGAAAAACACTTAAAAATTATTCTTCTGTGATTGTGTTTTCTTTTGCTTTGTCTCCATAAGATCTTATACAAAATCTCATTAAACTGCATAAGTAACAAGAATACATTGTGGTGGGGGGTAATTAAAAAGGATAAAGATTGAATAACATTGAAAATGATTCTCAAGGGCTTGGATATACGACCACTTTTCCAATAGCTCTCTTAGTTTCAAGATGGGAAAATGGATATGTGCTTTTTGGATCCATCAATGTAGTAGCTACGTAATGATTGCAAACTTACGGTTAAATTTGCATGTTTTGGTATGATTCCACTTTTTCATTGCAATTCTGGGTCTTTCTTTCTAACATTCTAAGCAAATGGTGGTTGTTGATGCATTAGGAACTATTTAGTACTTTCTTCTATAATAATTTAAATTTTAATCTAAATTGTATTGTTTGCAATTAGTGAATGCATATTTTCAATGATGTTTTCCTTAAAGTGAACAAGGTAACAATGAATATGCTTTACCTGGCTAAACCTTATGTGACTTACATGTATGTTTTGCTTTTCTTTTTTACAAAGAGGTTATGAGAAGTTGAACAAGCATGCAGTAGATTTGATTGGTAATACAATTATTGGGCAGTTATCTATTTGCATTTACGGAGTTTCATCTTGGTGCTTCTATTGTTAAAATTTCCTTTTCATGCATTTTTTTTTACTGTTACACAATTGTAATTTTTGTTTTAATGTATGTTACTGGTCTTTCATGAATAAAAGGGCTTATATAAAAGGAATGTTGTAAGTATTGCGAAACAAATAAATCTTCACTGAAAAAGTTGCAGTTGTTAAAATTTGATACCAATCCTCAAAACCGTTGGAATTTTGATCTCTAAATTTATACTTGGAGTTCATAATTTGATTAACATATCCAAATGTATTCCTTCTTAATTAAAAGGAATTGTTGTGGCTCAAAAAAATAAAGTAAATAGAACCAATATAAGCATGGTATTGTAACAAATTGCTTGGTAGTAAATATCATTTGTGTTGGGAAGAAACATCTTAGAATATGTTATTGCATTAACTGTTTTCAAGTTCTCTGAATTAGACTTTAGATAGCTTGATAAATATATTTACCTAAGCATTGAACACAAAAGAGTTATATGGAACCTCAAGTTGGATCGAAACAATGGTGAAAATTACAAAAATCCTAAGAAATGCCATATTCAAAAAGGGCGGGTAGGTTTTACATTTTTCTTAGGTTGCATTTGGGAACTTGAATTTGAAACAAGGGATTTTGATGTTACATTTTGGAATAATTGTCAAGCATGCAGGGAAGTGTAAGTACTAAGATTTTGTTGCTATTCTTAAGAAGTGTTTGTGTAGACTAATAAATTAATTATTGCAATTTAGTTGTGGCTTTGAGAGAAATGATAGGTGCAAATTATGCTCTAAGGTGTCTGTGAGATATTATTAATGGAGTAGGCGATGCAAATCCATACATGCTATTGATGTGGAGCAACTTGAGATTACTTCTGATTTGCTTGCATACAACTATTTTGATTCAGTTTTCATATGTCATATATATTTGTCACAGCAGTTTTCATTCGTTAGATTTATGTAGAAGGCTATTACCTGTTATAGCAACATCTTATATATAAAAGTTCTAGATCTACGCGATCCCACCTTGTGCCACATTTTTTGACCATTTTTTCGGTCTTTTGCCCTCCATTAGTCTGCCTCTTTTCAGTTAGATAGTGTATTAATCTGTAATTTTGAAAAAAATCAAGTGAACACACTAGAGGTAGCGCGTCTCTTCTCTAACTGATCAATCATGAATACTCCCTTCAACGTCCTCCAGGCTATTCCTTCTATGTACTGTACTCCTAATATTGATTCTAGCTTGCCGTCCCTTTCTCATGGCGTCTTCCCTTACTTTGCTTCGTTATCTTTTATTTGTTCGACAGTTTTTTTTTATTATTTTTGTTGGTTTTCTTCCCTTCCATAGTGAAGACTTCTCTTTCAAGTAGTTTTATTATCTGATTCCTCAAAATTTGAAGACATGTAAAACCCCAAAATTTCAGATTCCTCTTGAAATTAAAAAAAAAATCAAAAACCTCTTGGAATCCGATTTTAGATGCTTTCATCTTGATCCTTCAGATTTCGCTTTAAATAAAAAAAAATGAAATCAGAGACCTCCTCGAATCCAATTTCATATGTTTCCATTTTGATCCTACTTTTCACTTCCCTTACTCGAAATATGTCATGGCTTTTATCGGATAGCTTTGTTACTTCTGATTTTAGATGCTTTCATCTTGATCGTTCAGATTTCGCTTTAAATAAAATTAATTAAATCAAAAACCTCCTGGAATCCAATTTCAGATGTTTCCATTTTGATCCCACATTTCACTTCCCTCAGTCGAAATATGTCATGGCTCCTATCTGATGGCTTTTTGGCTTCTCTTTTGCCCTTGAGTTCATCTTTCCTCTCGCACTCTGTCTTTTCTCTAATACATGAACCTTCAAAATTTTAAATTTTCCTATTTCTGATGTTTAAAGTTTCCCATTTCTATGTTTCCTGCCATTTTTATGTCTATTTGCCTGTCTTTCTTCATCTTTACCTTTTTTTTTTGGTTTTTCTGTGTTATTTGTGTTTACTTTTGTTCCTTCCTGATTTTCAACTTTCTAGGCTTTTGTTTCTCATTTCTGTACTTGACACATTTTACAGAGTCTTGAAAAGAATAAAAAGAACAGAGAGAAGAATCGAGAAAACAAGGGAATGAATCAGTGAGGTATGATACATTGTTTCACAACTATATGGCTCTAATAGGTAACTTTTGAATTTTTTTCCTTTGTACATTGTATTAGTATTGCAAGTTGAAGTTCACACAATTTGGAATGATTTTACATATAAGAATTATCCAAAGTCTACTGCATTCCCACTTCTATTCTTCATTCTCGAGTTTGCTAGATGCCTGGTGAGTCAGATTTTAAGGTTCTGTTTGCAGTTTCAGTTGAAATGGAGTGTCTACAAAAACTAAAAGAATTCAGTTTTGATTGCTTTGTGTTGTTAACTATTAAGTTACAAAAAATTTAAAAAATGTAACAATTAAGCATTATTTTAGTTACTGGCATTTTCTTGCAAAAAAATGCAACAATAATATAGTTTTGCTCTAACTTTGATCTCTTCTACCAAGTAATTCTTTGCAGGCAATGCTTATGAAATTATATTTAGTATCATTGTTTGCTTGCAATTGCAGTCTCTTCTTTTCTAAAATTGTGTTTTTTAGCCTTTTAAAGATGGATGATTTTTTACGTGATAATTCCTTAATGTGTTTTAGGGCATCTTCACTTTTCCTTTGCTTGCTGCTGCTGCAAGACTTCCTCAGCCTCTACAAACTTGGTAAGCTTATATTCAATAAGTACTTCATAATGTCATACCTACATATATATATATATATATATGTATATATATATCCTGCACCATCTTCTTATTATTGCATTTGGTTGTATAAAAAATAAAGTAGGGATTTCCTATGTTAGAGCTGAAGTTGCTTTGGTTTTTTTTTTTTTTGCATTAGGTGATAATTAATTTGTAGTTCAGTTATTTTCTTTTGATCTTTGGTAAATATCTTTTAATATATGATAGCCTTTTAGACATTCCAGGATTAGTTTTATCTGCTTGATCAATCACTAAAGCTTTGAAATGTGGCCTATCTTGGTTGCATACCTGATTTAATTAACAACTATTTACATGAGATGGATTTTGAGAGGCAAGAAGTTCCAATTTTAATGCTCAAAATTGGTAAAATAGAACATTACATTCATCCATAGAAAGAAGAAAGCTGACTTATGTTTAGCTTTTATATTAATTTTAGTGTGTACAAAACACTAAACAGAACAATGATTTTGATCAAGAAATCCAAAATACTTGTCTTTCTATCCAACAAGTAACAAAAATTTTTGTGAACCTTTTCTAAACTATTTGTGTAATTGTTTTCCTTGATTTGTAAAGATTTGTCAACGAATGCTTTAAAGTTGTGCCCTTCATGTAAGGACTCAACTCCTACTTTGTTAACAAAAATTTTTGTGAACCTTTTCTAAACTGTTTGTTTAATTGTTTTCCTTGATTTGTAAAGATTTGTCAACGAATGCTTTAAAGTTGTACCCTTCATGGAAAAACTCAACTCCTACTTTGTTAATTTTATTGAGCTATCCTTGGTTTTCCTCTTTTACTCAATACTTTTGCAAATGGTGATTGTAAAACAATGTGTTTGATCATAAAGAATTGACTCATAAAGAATTTCTTTTGTTACTTTGATTGAAGTTAAGGTGCAGAGAATGTTGTGTCTTTTATTATTTCAATATTATTTCATTGAATGAAGCAAGTCTTTTTATATGTATTCTTGATATTTGCCTTATGATTATACTTCTCTCCATGGTCCAGCCACTGAAAAACGTTTTAAAATTAGAAATTATTGTTTACTGGTCTCTAATTCTGTTGCAGGGGTAAGCAGAAAAAAAAGAATGTCTAATAACTGTCGATACTCCGCTCTCACCCATCCAATCCAAGCCTGGGAAACTTAGTATGACCTTTTAGCATTACTTTTTTTTTTTATTAACCAAGAAGAATGGCAAATATACGATGCAGTTTGTGTGTTTCGCATATTATTATGGTCTTGTTCTTTTTGTCGTTAAGGAAGTACCTTTCTTATGGGAACAATTGTCTTATCATATATCTATTTCTTTTAGCCTTGAATATCTTGCTAGCCAATGTCCGTTTTGACTCTTTTGGTAATTCTAGGATGACTAGCTGTGTTCTAATGATGTCATCCACTGCAACCATTGATTAACTCATCGTTAGGTTGAATTAAGGCATAGACATAACATTTTTGGTTTTTACTGCTTCATGTCCTGGTGATGGCATAGCCTGACTTTAACTAGGAACCTTTTCTTGAATGGTTTCTTAATATTAGAGTTAAATACATTTTGGTGACAACATTTTGAATCATGAACACTCGCTACAGATTGAGCATTCTTTTTTGTTTTAAAATAATTGTCCTCTTTAACGTATATTAGGTATAAAGTTACTTACCATACCCAAGAAATGTTTATGTTTGAATGAGAATTGTTAAGATGGAATTAATGTTTTTATCAATTGGAATTTGAACTCCATGCAGTGGATATTGTTTGATGATGTTATCTGTTCAGTTAAGATATTCACTTAAACCAACTGCTGCAGACTGATGTTTAAAATTTAATGATATGGATATTCTCAGTAAATGTCTTGACCAGTTATGTTTTGTTTTTCTCATGGCTCTCACCTCTAGATCTAGCAAACCATTTTTTCTGTCAAAGATTAAAGGAAATTAATCAATGCACTGTACACACGCAAGCTTAAGATCTGCCATATTCGAAGGTTCATTTCGTTAATTTTATCCATGTTTTTTGTACTTGGCTTTAATCATTTTTAACAAGATCATGAAAAGTAAATAGGTTATTATTACTGCTTTTTTGTTTATATTTTTGTAATAATAAGCTATGAAAAGGAAGCTCAAATTTCTATATCCTATGTTTTTACTAAGTAATAATATTAAGCACCTGATTGCAAAATTCTGGAAGATTTGACTTTAAAAATTAAGAATAATTTTTTTATTTTATTTCCTTTTCAAATTTTTTTTTAAGATTGTAATGTAATGCATAATTGTTTTGGTTGCTTTCAGTCCTGCCTATCTTGAAATGAATTTTACTAAATTCTTATGTAGGCCATGATAACAAGAGCTATGGAGGTAAACGTTCTTGCTTTGCTTTGTGTTACTTGCTCTAATTGCATATTTTTATTCCACTATTAAGATATTCAATTACATGCAATTTATCCTGGGAGTAGGCTTTTATTTCTATTTATGCTTGATTGTTGAATAAGAGACTTATAAGTTTACTGTTTTTTTTTTCTTTTGAAGACGTGTTTCTTTGTTATGTTGGGAGAGTATTTATTGGTAAAGTTTGGTTAAATTTGCTTAAGGGTGAGTGAGGTTCTTCATTCTTCTCTATTAATTATTTCTGTTCTTTCTAAACTTTTGCACTATCTTACTTCTTTCTCATTTAGGTAAATGGATAGTTTAAATTGTAATGTTAAAGATAATTTAATGGAAGAGCTATGTTGCTTTTGCTTGGAGTGTCATAAAATTTTTGTGATTTCTTTTGGTCCAATTTTTATGCCTTCAGGGGTAAATTTTCAAACCTGTCCAGTTTATTGCCCTTTAAACGCATGGATAGCTTAAATTTATGATATATAAATGGCTAAAATGTTAGAATAAAGCTATCTTGATTTGTTTGAAAACTTGGTAGTTTTGGTTTTTTTAAAAGCATTTTCCAAGATGCATTTATGATTTTTGGTCAATGACTATAACAAGGTTTCCTATTTTTGTGAATGTTAACCAAAGGCTCCCCTCCTTATCATAGGCTCCTTCCTTTTCAAATGTCTGAAAAGTTGTTTAGAATGCCCAGATGCATGTTGGTGAGGAAAATGGATAGGTACTTTTTATAGTTATTGCTAAATGCTAATAAACCTTTTTGATACATTTCTAGCAAACAAGCTGGTTACTAATTGGACAAGGTCATTTTGGCTTCACAAGAATATTTTTGAGATGGGACAAGGCCTTTTTAAACAAGCTCATAGAAATTAAAACAATTTTTTTTAATGTTTCCTTGCTGACTTGATTCAGATATTTCATCTGCAATTCATGATAAATTATCTTATCAGTAGAAATGATGACATTCTCATTTCCCTATCTAATTAAATGTTGCTTTCTTGCAAATTGCAAAACTTTAGTGGTTTACATATCCTTCATCTGCATATATTGGGGCAAGTTGTTTATATTTCTAAGCATCATATTATTGAGATTGGCTACCAGATTGGGTTTTATGTGTGCGCACCTGGTAGGTGCTTTTAGATTATATTGATTTTCGTTGATTTTCAAAATTGTTATTTGCTAAGTGTAGGCGTTATTGTTGTTTTGAAGAATATAAGATTGATCTGTTCTGGCTATAACCATATGTGCAGCTGTCGTAGAAAGTCAACCCATCATTATTGGACATTCTCATTATCAAACAGTGTTCTGCTTTGGGTTGCTTCTCTAGAGACAAATTATCCATACTTGATTCAAATCATGGCAGATTTACTTTTCAGAGATCAACGAGACTTTGATGTTGTTATGCTTGGATAATTAAATTTCATATATCTTCTTAATGAAAATTTTGATAGATATTATATACACGTATATTTTGCTATTAACATTGTGTTATTTGTCTTATTATTTTGAATATATAAATTTTCTACGCCAAATTATTAATGGATCTCGCAGCGCAGCACGGGTTTCATTCTAGTAATATTTAAAATATTTAAAAAATATTTTTATGTTAATATCATAACATTTTAAAATATATTTTGTAACTAAATATAAATAAGGTTCATTTTGGGTTTAGCCCTCCAATTTCTTTTTTCTTCTTTGCTCTCACCGAGTTTGTTTTTGGGTCCTTACCTGTTTCTTTGCGCTCAACCAGTTTCGTTTGAGCTCTTAGTCTTGGAGTAAAATGGCAGAAGCAAATCAGGAATGGGAGCTGGTAGTGACCCTGCATTCAAAAACACCAGTGGTGGGGTGCCAAATAAATCCATCTGTTATTCTTTGAAGCCGTTCTACTCTCGACTAACCCGTTTCTTCTCATTCCCTCTCTTTCCGCTGGTATTCCTTATTTTTTTTTTCTCTTTTTTCATTCCCGCTATGTTTATATATTTATGTTTTTGTTCTTCGGTTTTTAAGCTTAGAAAACAAAGCAGAAACAGAAGTTTTCTTTTTTTTTTCTTTTCGGTTAATGTAGTTATTTTTAGAAGTTTTTAGTGGTGGGTTGATTTGGATCATGATTCTCTCATTATAGGATATAAGTGATGACAGTTTCTAATTTTGCAGGTATCGTGAGATGTCGTGCTCTGTCCACATTTCTCGGTTGGCTACGATTCAGTGTGTCTTGCGTAAAATTGGGGATTCCACCCATTCAGAGTTGCCATTGCTCTTCAGAGTGCTACAAAAATGCGTGGAAGACTCACATCGAGCTACATTCTCGTAACCTTAAAAGAGCCAAGGAGACTGCAACTAGTAGTCAGCTTAGGAGTACTGGCTCGTGGCCAGACTTCAGCAGTCTTGGTGGGGATACATCGGAAGAGATAACAAGGATCAAGGTGGGAGAGGATAGGAGTTATGAACCCACAATGGATGATTTCGGCTTCATCCTGAGGCTGGAATGTTCGGCCGTCGATGATAACGGCACGCAGTTAGCTCCGGTCAATATCACGGTGACAGAAGCTGTGATTAATTTTCCAAGCGGTGTCCTCGCAATATGATCAAGATTAGTAATGAGAAATCTTCTGATGGTTTAACATTCAGTTTATTATCCGGATAATAAACTGAATGTTAAACCATCAGAAGATTTCTCATTACTAATCTTGATCATATTGCGAGGACACCGCTTGGAAAATTAATCACAGCTTCTGTCACCGTGATATTGACCGGAGCTAACTGCGTGCCGTTATCATCGACGGCCGAACATTCCAGCCTCAGGATGAAGCCGAAATCATCCATTGTGGGTTCATAACTCCTATCCTCTCCCACCTTGATCCTTGTTATCTCTTCCGATGTATCCCCACCAAAAATGCTGAAGTCTGGCCACGAGCCAGAACTCCTAAGCTGACTACTAGTTGCAGTCTCCTTGGCTCTTTTAAGGTTACGAGAATGTAGCTCGATGTGAGTCTTCCACGCATTTTTGTAGCACTCGGAAGAGCAATGGCAACTCTGAATGGGTGGAATCCCCAACTTTACGCAGGACACACACTGAATCGTAGCCAACCGAGAAGTGTGGATAGAGCACGGCATCTCACGGTACTTGCAAAATTAGAAACCGTCATCGCTTATATTCTATAATGAGAGAATCATGATCCAAATGAACCCACCACCAAAAACTCTTAAAAATAACTACATTAACGGAAAAGAAAGAAAAAAAAAACCTCTGTTTCTGTTTTGTTTTCTAAGCTTAGAAACCGAAGAACAAAAACATAAATATATATAAACATAGCGGGAATGAAAAAAGAGAAAAAGAAAATGAGGAATACCAGCGGAAAGAGAGGGAATGAGAAGGAACGGGTTGGTCGAGAGTAGAACGGCTTCGGAGAATAATAGATGGATTTATTTGGCACCCCACCACTGGTGTTTTTGAACGCAGGGTCACTACCAGCTCCCATTCCTGATTTGCTTCTGCCATTTTACTCCAAGACTAAGAGCTCAAACGAAACTGGTTGAGCGCAAAGAAACAGGTAAGGGCTCAAACGCAAACTCGGTGAGAGCAAAGAAGAAAAAGGAAATTGGAGGGCTAAACCCAGAATGAACCTTATTTATATTTAGTTACAAAATATATTTTAAAATGTTATGATATTAACATAAAAATATTTTTTAAATATTTTAAATATTATAGTTTATATAAAAATAACTGAGTTTAGACTTTCCATCAGAAACCGACAATGGGGGGCTGATCCCATACGGAGCGATCCATAGACAGAAAACAGGAAGTGCCAATAGTTTTAAACAAAAGACACTCGGTTTTCCCTCGCTTTCTTCCAGGCTATTTAAGATCAGAGTTCAAATTTATTGAGAGAATGGAAGGAACCGAAGGCGAAACCAAAGACAGGGCTCGGAAATTGCAGATCGCTATTCGCTGTGCCAAAGCAGCGTTTCTGCTTTCTTCGCTGAAATCATCTGTGAATCGTGTCTTAGAATATGCAAAGAATGACGAATCTGGGTTAGTAATTTCGTTCTCTTTTTTACACGAATTTGTGTTTAATAAAGTTTAAGATCTTTTTTGTTTTTGTCCTTACTCAACGTAGGAGAAGGAGAAGATGAGGTGAAAATCTGAGAGTGGAGTTAGTGAAGGAGCGACTGAAGATCAAGAAAGTAAAACTCTATGGATTGGTGGAGCTGATTCTTCAAGTCATCTTGGTTGCGTTGCTTTCCAGTTTCTTGATGAAGCTAGCACTGGATATCTTTCTCTTTGATGATGAATCTCCGGTTTGTAATTACTGAGCAAACTAGTTTCAGCTTAAATTTTGCAGATACTCTCGGTCATTTAGGGTATGAAAGTGACGAACAGTACAGCATAGAAAATTTAGTTGTTTGTTTGAGATCAATTTGCCAAACAAATTTACTCATTATTTAAGGCCAACAGAGAAGAATGCAATTGCTTCTGCTTGGTGAATTTCCTGCTTCCTTTTTTGAGTTTGTAGACGTGTTTTGTCCCCATCCGTTAGAATAATTGACTAAAGCAGTAGGTAGTGGCGTAGCCACATACAAAAAGTGGGGTCAATTGACCCTGCTGAATTCTAGAACATTAAGGTTGTGCTTGGTACAGCTGAAAATTGAAAGGAAAGAAAATAATGTAAGGAAAATTGGAAAGAAAATAAAATTTAGTATTGATTGGTAGAACAGAAAATAAAAAAAGAAAAGAGGAGGGAAATATGTTTTCTGTTGTGCTCATTAATATTTTCCGTCCAATTTGGGCAGATGAGATGAAAGAAAGTGGTGTCATGGGCGGTAAGTTATGTAAAATTACAAAATTACTTTTTAATAATTTTAAAATCTAAATTTTGTTTTCATTCAACCGATTCATTTCTTCTGCCACATCTCATCTTTCTCTCCTCTGTCACCGATGTCCCTCTCCTCTCCATCGCCGACGTTTCTCTCCTTTCTATCACCGACGTCTCTCTCCTTTCTGTCGTCGACGTCTCTCTCTTTTTTGTTGCCGATACCTCTCTTCTGTGTTGCCGACATCTCTCTCTTTTTTGTCGTGGACATTGGGCCATCGTTCTTCACTTTTGGGTAATTATCTGCTCTATTATTTCACCTTTTTCTTTTATATATTGAGTTTTTCAATTTGTATTTTTAGATTCTGGTATTCTTTATTTTTTCTTTCAAATACAGCTCAATTTCTTTTATAAATAGAGAATTTATGTAGGACTGAATTATTATTTTGTAGGATACATAAATCTTTAGATTCCATGTGGGTGAGGGAGGGTGAGATTATCTGTTGATGGTGCTGAAAGAGTTTCAAGTCGTTTGTTTGCTGTTTTAGAGAGAGGGAAGAAGAGGTTGGGAAGACGGTTGTTCCTTTTCCTGTGTGTTATTCTGTGGTTTTTTAAGTTCCATGTGGACTGAAACTGGTATGATATAGAATATCACGGTCTCTTCAGTGCATTCTTTTTCTTACTATACCTTGCTAATACCGGCTTTAGATTGCTTCCTGCCATCAATACAAGTCCTTCACTACTGGTTTTCCCTTTATTCATGTTTATATTTTACATTTTTACTGATAATTCTAAATGGGTTTGTGTTTTGCAGTAACGTGGTGGACAGTGCCAATACGCCATTTTGGCTGATTGATGTACTAAAAGCGGGAAACAGACTTGATGGCTGCTGTGATTTTGTTCCTCTTTCGTTATACTGTACATGTTACTGTAAGTGATCTTACAACATAGTTCAGTTAGTTGGTGCATATAACTAGCAGTTATAAACCCATGATTGGATGAAAAGGATTTATTCAACTAAGAGTTTTTTTATTTGTATCATGCCTTATTTATATTATGATTGTTACATAGATTTGAGTTTCTATGAAAACTAAATTTAGATTCCAGCTTACACAGATAGATGCACACACGAATTTGAATTTACATAAAGAGTTAGAGAAAGGATGTGAAAAATGGTTATCAAAGAAAAGGGTAGGGAGTTGAGGCGTAGGTATCGTGGGAAAAAAAAAAAAGATAAATTGGGGCAAGAAACCGATCTTTTGTACGACTGATTTTTGACCTTGACCTGAAACTACGGGTCATTTCTTGCCAACAAATTGACAACCCCCACACATAATCGGCATGGTGATTTGGTTTGAGGTATATTATTATCTAGTTTTGTTTTTCTTTGATAATTTGCCATGTGTATATTGTTACCGATAAAGCATAGATTCAACTACAAAAATTCAACTCTTTCTATTTTATTTAGCTTAAAGGTATAAAAAATGATGAATTCAAGCAATGCATAAAGATTTGTAAGAAATCATTAGTTAGGGATAATCCTGCCTTTTATAAACCACAACTAGCTTAGACCATTAGCTTTTATACTCAACATGTTGTATGTTTAAAATTTAAAATTTAAAAGCTTGGACCATTAGCTTTTGAACTTTTAGTAATGGTAGGATAAACAGAAGATTAAAATTTTAGTAAAGATGTGCTGCATGTTCGCATCTTTGATGAGATTCTTGTTGTGAGGTAACTGATTATGTTATATATGCTTATATGTCTCATGTATTACTTAAATTTAATTGAGAAGCTTAATTATGCTATGCATTATTCTCTCACAGATGCTTTTCTTCTGTTCTATCTCCCTTATTGGGTTGGTTGTATTGTAGTTAAAGATTTCTTTGGAAAAGAATAAATTCTGGAATTTTCTTGTAGTTGAGGTTGATTGCTTGATTATCATTTTACATAATAATGGATTCTGCTCAGCACATACATACAAACTTCTTACAATTGTAGTTAGTGTGTGCTTTATTCAAAACCATGTTAAAGGTTCTTTTCCTTTAAAACCCCATTTAACTTCCATATTTGCTATATGTTATTTGATGTTTGTCTTGTTATGTTCATTTAACACATTATTCTAGTGCTTTTGATGAAAGTTGTGTGTGATTTTTAGGCAAAGCCTGTAGCTGCAAAATAGAGATATACCAAGATTCATTTTTATGGGAAGCTGTGTGACCTTTCTGCTAAAGAAAGAGTTAATGGAAAGGGCACTTGTAGTGCAAAAGACAGAATTCGGGAATGGGCAGCAGAAGAAAGGTTTTTTTTTTTTTTTTTATAGTATTTCTGTCACTATAGGTTGATTTTCGTTACTAAAGAAAAAAAATAGAAAATACTCTTGGATAGAAATACTTTGAATATAAACTTGTTTATAGTATGTGATGCATTAATATATATGTCAACATTTATGTTTTTATTTTATTTTGTTGGCGGTTGACCTATGGTATATTAGGTTTTTGTATAAAAATGAGTTTATTAGTGTTAGACATTATTCATGGTTGAGTTGTACATTTAACATCAATTAGTCATTCTATAATTAATTAATAATGAATAAATTAAATAATTATCATAAATTAATTATTTAATTAATAATGAATAAATTAATTATCATAAATTAATTATTATTTAATTATTTAATTATTCTAATTAATAATAATGAATAAATAAATAAATTAATTATTAAGGAATTATTTTGACTAGCTTTTGTTTCTTAAGAAAAAATCTCATTGGAAATGAAAACTCAAAAAATGCAAAACAAAAAATTATCTAAAAACAATTTTACTTGTTAAATATTTGTGTAAGGGTAGGATGGTAAAATTATTTTATTTTTAATTTTCTTTTCTCTTATTTTTTCATCTTATCAAGCAATAGGAAAAAAGAAATATACTTTTCTTTTATTTTTTCATCTTACCTACCAAGCACATCTAAAGAAAAATATTAATGTTTTTCATCTTTCTATTTTTCTCTCTTCCTTATCAAGCAAAGTCTAAGGTTTTTTAAATTGTTACATAGCAAAAATATTTGTATAATTTTTTTTATTGACCCCATTAAAATTAAACAAAAATGTAAAGAGATAAATAAAATTACAAGCAAAATTTTCATCTATTTTTATAATAAAAATGTAATATATATATATGTGTGTGTGTGTGTGTGTGTAACATTCAAAAAAAATTCTTAAAAAGTTTTTATATTTATACTTTATGTATAACTATAATAAACTAATAAGAATATTTGATTAAAATGTGAAATATGGCTTTTAAAACATTAGATTAATTTATAATTTTACTTATTCAAAAATATTATTTTTTTCCAATTAATAAAACTTTTTTGCAATAGCAATGGAAGGTTATGGAATCTTTAAACCTTCAAATTTAAGTCTCATCAAGTATGAGTTTTATCTAATTATATATTTTTAATTATTAGTTAGATTTGCAAATTGATTTATATATATATGTATATATTTGTGTGTGTATATATATTATAAGTTAATTAATATGATTATAGTTTTTAGTGATACATTTAATTTTATATTAAAAATATGTTTACTCTTGCATCTAAATATATCATTTGTCTTTTCTTCAAGGAAAAAAAAATAGTGTAACAAAGAGAGAATGAAATGAAACACGTTGACTCAAAATTCATGGATGATTATATCATGAACAGGAAATAATATTTTATTTTTATTGTATTAACTTTCTAAATTACAAAATAATATACAGTATACTCTATGATTTTTCAAATTTTAAAATTTGAGTTTTTCATAAAAAAATTTTGCTTTAAAAATGTTTATTTAAAAATATCATGTTTATATCATGAAAGTCGAAATATGA
Source organism: Heritiera littoralis (assembly GCA_031772115.1). Taxonomy (NCBI): domain Eukaryota; kingdom Viridiplantae; phylum Streptophyta; class Magnoliopsida; order Malvales; family Malvaceae; genus Heritiera; species Heritiera littoralis. The sequence goes on from JAPDPK010000023.1 coordinate 7,185,647, forward strand.
CTCCACTGAAAAGTTTTTCTGGCTCATGCCACTGGCAGTAGGAAAACAATAGTAAATATTATTGTGGCCAGTTGATGATCAGATTGATTGATAGGTGGGGAATTGGGGATTTGAGTCTCTATTTATCACAATAATTAAGAAGTTAATAATCCATCAGGTTAGGGGATTCAGCATCAAAATCCTTTGCATTGGAGATTTTGTAACATTTGGAGATATTATTATATTAACACTTCCTGCACAATATAAGCTTATTTCCTTCATGCAGTAAATGTTTGTACTGGTAATGCTTCAAGTCTCTAAAATATCGATTTTTAGAGATAGTATAACATGATTTTTTTTAAATTGTAAATTTTTTATTTAACTTCCTTTTGATTTATTCAAAAATTCTGTTCGCCCCCTGCTTTCTGTGTTCGGCGTTATCTCCGATTGCTGACTTTTGCTGGTGGTTGCTGGAAACGGGGATCGTTTTCCATGTTATGCTCTGTTTCGGCTGCACTGTGCTGTTACGGTTCATTTTCGGTCCTCTCTAAGAGTGAGCAATAGGCCTAATTGGTCGGTTTCGGTTAGAGGTGGCAAATGGACTGGTCGAATTGGGTTTGGGTTAGATCATTTTGGATCGGATCATTTTGGGTTAAGGAAAAATCGGATCATTTCAGAGAAAAAATCTGTCTATTTCGGGTTTGGATCATTTCAGGTTCGGATAAGGTCGGGTTTGGGTCAAGGAAAAATTGGTTTATTTCGAGTTTGGATCATTTCGGGTTCAGATAAGGTCGGGTCTGGGTCGTTGACTTTTTTAGTCAATTCGAGTTGGTCGGATTTGGATTCGGGTCGATTGGATAGATTTATTGGATTAAACTTTGGTCATCTTGATGTGATTTATCTGGTATGAAAATCAACTGAAACATATTTCTAAAAATTACAAAACTCATGAAAATAAAATTTTCTTCTTACATGACTTATAGTACAATTGGGATTAAAATGATCAAAATATTTAATAATATATATGATAGTTTTCTTTATAATATATTTACCAATATTCATAAATTAATTATATTTTTTTCATTTTATTTTTATTATCTACAACAATTAATAACTTTTGAATCAAAGTGATTTAATAATCCCTACTAAATATCATAAAACAGTACTATATATCTCTTTAATTTATTTTGATTTTTTATAGAATAATTGGAGACATTAGTGTAAATGATATAGCTTCTGTACTCTATTATAGATTAGCCATTAAATAATTATACATTATGTTCAAATGAATGCAATATAAAAGTGAATATTTAAATTTAACTAGATTAAAAAAATATATATAACACTCATATTATTGAAAAAAATTATATTTTTACTATATTAAAATACTTTGATATTTAATTTTAACATTTAAATATTTATTGATAATATTAAATTTAAGTTTGAATCTTTTCAAGTTTGGGTAAATTTGGATTCGGGTCAATTTAGGTTCGGATCAATTCGAATTCGAATCAATTCAGGTTCGGGTTAATATAAATTCGGATGAACTTGGGTTCGGATCCAGTTGGGTTTGGATCAATGTATGTAGACACCTTATTTTGTCCGGAGTCTTAATTTATAAAAATAATTAATTGGATTGGGTGACATTGTATTTAATTTAACAATTTAGAATTAGGCTAGAATTAAATTAGAATTTTTAAATTTAGAATTAACATTAATTAGTAAATTAAAGTTAAAATAGGATTTAGGAATGATAAAAAAAATAAAAATAAAAGAAGAGATAAGAAAAGAAAAGAAAATTAATTTTAGGATAGGATAATTAGATTTTTTAGGATAATTATTTAGATTAATATTAAATTTGATAGAGTTAGACTAGGATTAACATAAGAATTAAACAAATAAAGTATTAAAAATAAGAGATAATTAATAAGATAGATTTAGTTGTATTAGGACTCTAATAAATTTATGACTATAAAAAGGGGTTAAACCCCATAACTTAAAAAAAGGAGAAAAAAATTGACCAACTTGCTGCCATTAGCCGTCATCCTTTTCTTATACCCAATACAGCAGCAAATCTAATTGTCCATTACCATCTTTACTCGTCACTTGCTGCTACACCGAACCTTCATCACCTCTCTTGCACCAGAGTATACTTCCCTGCGCCGCTGCAACCTTGCAACCGTACCAACCTTCGTTGCTGCTCCTTGCTTTGTGTAACATCGAGCCATAGCTTGCTCTTTCCATGCTGTACACGGCACCGTCATTGCTGCTCTGAACGCTGCTGTTGTAATAAGATCTTGAAGCAGAACTGACGTTGCCTTGCACCTCTTTCAGCTTGCTGCCCGGCAGCCTCAACGATTGAACATCATCCCATCCGATTAAAGCTCCCAGTTGGCGGTAGCCTAGCTTCATTTCAAGGATAGTTTCGGTCTTGGCTCACGGTTCTCTGTCAGCACCAAAAGACAAGTGGTATTCCTACAACTTTTTATATTTTTAATGATTTGATTAGTCTGCTCATGTAGACTTTGAGTTGTTCCTTTAAAAAATAGGATCAGGTAAGTATAGACAAATGATTAAAAGAATATAAAAAGTAAATCAGAAGTATTAGATGCTTACGTGAATGCTAAGAGTTGGAATAATGATTATATGAATAAAATAAATAAATAATAAAATATAATAAACTGAAAACATGAAAGTGAAAGTGAAGAAATAGTAATGAAGTAATAATAGTAGTAATATCAATGAAATAGGAAAATAATAATAATAAATAAAAATTAATAAAAATAAATTATATAAAATAAGTCCGATGATGGAATCCTTGAGGCGATTGCGAACGAGTAACACTCAAGGAATTCTTAAGTGAGAGAATCCTTCTAAGTTTATCCAGAATGATGAAAGATTTAGAAGGCATTTTCAAAATAAATAAACAAATAAATAAATAATAAAGATAATAACATAATAATAATAAAATTTATATTCTAATTAAATAATAAAGATAAAATAAAAAATAATAAAATAATAAATCTGATGATGGAATCTTCGAGGCGATTGCGAATGAGTAACACTTGAGGAATTCCTAGGTGAGAAGATTTTTCTAAGTTTATCCAGAACGATGAAAAATTTAGGAGATATTCTCAAAATTAAATACTAAAATCCTAAAAAAATTAAAATATATATAAATAATATTTAAAATAAATAAAGAGATAAAAGTAATGAAATAATTAAATAAAAAATAAATTAAGGAATAATAAATTTCTAAAATATTTCTGACGACGGAGCCTCTTCAGGGGAGTCGAATGGTACCCTTTGAATACTCTTGAGGTGAGAAGATTTTTTAAGAGTTCATCCAGAATGATGGAGGATTCTTAAAAGAATTTTCAATATTTAAACAATAAAATATAAAGGCCACATAACTAAGACTAAGTTAAAATAATATAAGATTAAAATGGTACCAATTTTGGGCGTTGTAGGGGTGCTATAACCTTCCCTACACGTAAATGAACTCCCGAACCCAAAACTTAAAAATGTAGACCAGTCTTTAGAGTCATTTAGGTGGCCAATCACACCTAGGTTAAAAAATGATTGGTGGCGACTCCATTTGTTTAATGTCTAGCGTCCTAACCCTAGGAAGCGTTATGACAGCTTGGTGACTCCACTGGGGATAATTAAGAGAGTCAAGCCATAATTTAATCTTGTGTTATACTAAGTCTAAGTTTGATGGTCTAAATTTGGAAAGTTCTGATGTTGTTTGATGCTCTTTTGTTGATTTCTTAAGTGTTTTGTGGAAATTAATAAGATGAAGTTCCTTCTCACACACCACACTTTGCACTTGCATGCATAAAGCTCTCGACCCGAGCTCAGTCATTTCTAGGAGGGAGTAGAGTACCTACCGCTCTCGTGAGGTGATAACCTCCGCATGGGCTAGCAAAATACTCCCACTCAAGTTGAACCTTTTCCGTTTGTAGCCTGTCAGGGGTAAGGATTAGGGTGCTTTACTAGTCCAGAGTGGATGATAGTAAGAACCAATTTTGGAACCTTTAGCTTCTATCATATCTTAACCCAGCATACAAAAGAACTTAGGAGACCAGCCTCTAGGGTAGAGCCATGTCTAACCTATGTTGTAGAAAACCTGAAAATATAGACACATGAAGGAATTTGTCAGCATCTTTGCATTTCATGCTAATCCATTCATTAATTCATATATTTATATGACATGCATTTTAACCTTGTGCATTGCATTCATGCATCTATATATACATTTTTAACTAATTTCATGCCAACTTTTTCCATCTCATCTTTCCATACATAATAAGCTTTATCAATGCCAAAGATCAAGGGGTCAAGATTGCTACTCAAAGTAAAGAAAATCATTTCAAGAAATCAAGAAGAATTTGATAGAGTCCTAGTTGTTTTCAAAGTTTAGGAAATGGTTAAGTAGCAAGGGTTTAAAGAAAAATTTGAATGAGGGGTTGTTTTCGACCTTCAATTTTGTGCATAATTTTGAAAACACTCTTGAAGATAAATTATTGGTTGAGAATAATTGATTTTTGAGAATTGTATGCTATGTTGTTCAGGGTTGATTTAATTTGAGAATTCTTTCCATATTTTGAGTTAAAGATTGATTGACAACAAAAGTCCTACATAATATCTTTTTGTGATTAAAAATAATTTTTGTATTAACAATCTCAATAGAAATGGTGATTGCTGTCAAGAATACAAATCTCGATCCTTTTCACTAATTATTCCATGACCCATTTTTGTTAAGACCACTCAAAAAACTGGAACTTTGAAGAAAAATAAGTGTGGACTTCTTGAACCTAATTTTTCTTTCACCAGGGTGGGATTTAAAAGTCATTTTTATTTGGGCTTCGATCAATGAAATGATTTTCTGAAAGTTTTATGAAATCAATTCATAAAGTACTCTTTTAAAGATCTTGATTTTGGTAATTTAACACATGTCAAGGCTATGCTAAAGACCAAACACACTAGCAGTTGAATTTTTCAAAGAACTTAAATCCTTCAACCCATTTCTTCTAAAGCCATCATTTGCCCACATCTTGGGGCAAAATGATTGAAAGAGTCGAGTTATAATAATTCAAACATTCGTTCGTAAACTAGTCTTCATTTGATTCATATCCTGTCCATCTTTCTTTTGCTGAAACTTAAATGAAAATGAAGATTCCTACATATTGGGCCTATGCATCTTGAACTTGAGTTGTAAAAAGAAAAAAAAAGGGAAAAAGGAAAAAAAGAAAGAAAGAAAAAAGAAGAGAAAGTTGAAAAATGATTGTGATATCATGCATGTGAGAAATTCAAATGATTTCCAATGCTAAAAGAAAATTTTCATCCTAAGAATTGTTTTTCGATGCAAGTGCCTCGTTTGATATGATGAATGACCATCTTTCATCTACCTTTCTCAAGAAAAAAAAGAAGAAAAAATCCATTTGCTACCCATTTGAGCTTATAAATTTCTTTCTAAATCAACCCTAACTAAGGATCACCCTCCACACTGGGGGGTAAAGTTCAAAGAAGACCCATTTGCTAAGGAAGGAAAGCTCGGTCATAAAAAAAAAATCTCAGGAGCAAAATAAAGAAGAAAGAAACCCTTTTGAGTTAGAATTCTTATTGAAAAAATGAAAAAGAAGATGAAGAAGAAAAAGGAAAAAAAAAGAGAAAGAAAGAAATGAAAAAGATTGATGAAGAATGGGGGCAAGATTCTTAATTGCTTCACATGATGAAAAATGATCCTTGGTTTGATGAACCCTGAAACACTTATTTTGGGCTTGGTTATCCGTTCTTTCATAACCTTAAACCCTAGCCTACATTACGTGCTTTAAAAGCCCATTTTGATCAAATTATATATACTTGTATTGAACAATCTTTTCTCTGGAAAACATTAATCATTTTGGTTTTGAATGAAATTTGGATTCTCAAATGCATGGTAGAATGATCAATAAAAAAAAAAGAAAAGAAAAGAGAAGAGAAGAATTAAGCTCTAAGGTGAAAACCCCAAAAGGGCAGTTTAGAGCAAGAATGAGACTTTTTCAAAGCAATTGAAGGCATTTATGCATATGATTGGCCAAGGCGACCCATGGAATAGCGGTTTCAAATAAAATCTTTTAAGAAACCCAAAAATCACTACATTGAAGATTCGTTCGTGAATTTGAATCTTTTCCTTGCTTACCTAAATTTTGAGCCTATTACGGCTAGTCTTGACATTTGTTAATTGCCATATATCAAGAAAACTGAGAGTGCTTAAATGAATTGTGTTCTTAAAGAAATCATTTCAAAAGGAAAATTTTCAAGGAACCAAGCTTTATTTGATATGTCGAACCATCTCATTCATATGGAAGAACCAACTGTGATTCACCCTATTCATTCAAGATAGCAATCACCAATTTTTAAAGAGATGTAATCAAATGTTTATTTTAAACATGAAAGATAATGGTGTGGGGCAAGTTTCTATTGTCATGAATTTTTGAAAACTAAAAGCAATGAAATGTTTTTGGGGCAAGTTTATGTTCTCATGAGACCTTTTGAAAATTAAAGTGTTGAAAAATTATTGTGGCAAATTTTTGTAGTTATGAGAAGATGAGTATTTTGTAATGAATGAAAAATGAATGATTTTCTTGGGGCAATTATGTTGAATGAATTGATGAATTTGAAAATAGTAATCTTGATCAGGCAGAGAAAAGACTGAATGAATGATTTTATAATTAGAAAAAAGGAATCTGATAGAAAATATGATTTGGTTGGACATTGTGTAATATTTGCATTCATGCATGACAATTATGACAGTTCATTGCATGCATTTAGAAATGAGAAGTGAAATCTAAACATTTGCATCACATGCATGGCATACATGGTATTCATTGCATATATCCAAGTAAGAAAGAAATTCAAATTTTGAGGTAAATCATTTGTTGAGTAAATTTTGAAAGAATAATAAGGTACACAGATGTGAAAAATTTTAAGAAAAAGATGAGATTTTCAAGATATATGAGATTAGATTTTGAAAGATTTCAAAAATGAGATTTAAATGATGAGATTTTCTTGAGATTAAAGATGATAATAGGATTTTTAAAAGTGATTCAACTGATATTAAATTTGAGAGTTGGAAAAGATAATTTCATTGGCATAGTTGTGTGGCTTTAAGCATATCGAAATTAGAAGAGATTATGAAATTTTACAAAAGGTAAAATCTTTCATAATCCTCAGAAGGAAGAAATTATGAAATTTTACAGAAGGTAAAATCTTTTCTAATCTTCAGAGGGAAGAGATTAGGAAATTTCACAGAAGGTAAAGCCTTTCATAGTCTTCAGAGGGAAGAGATTATGGAATTTTCACAGAAGGTAAAGTCTTTCATAGTCTTCAGAGGGAAGAGATTATGAAATTTCACAGAAGGTAAAATCTTTCCTAATCTTCAAAGGGAAGAGATTAGGAAATTTCACAGAAGGTAAAGCTTTTCATAGTCTCAAGAAGGAAGAGATTGTGAATTTTCACAGAAGGTAATAGTCTTTAGAAGGAAGAGATTAGGAAGTTTTCCAAGGTGGTATAACCTCTGGTGAGAGGACTACTAAGGTTATTTTTCAAAGTTTCAATGCATCTGGTGAGAGAAGCACAAGGTTATTTTTCCAAAGTTCCAATGCCTCTGGTGAGAGGAGCATAAGGTTATTTTTCAAAGTCTTACAGCCTCTTGTGAGAGGAACTAAATGTTTCTCAAAAATTGTAAATATTTTGTAAAAAAGGAAAAAACAAAAAAAATTCCAACAAAATAGTTGTCTAATTGTCTTTGAACAATTCCTGATTTTCAGAAAATGTGTAAAGAGGGGCAGCTGTAGACACCTTATTTTGTCCGGAGTCTTAATTTATAAAAATAATTAATTTGATTGGGTGACATTGTATTTTAATTTAACAATTTAGAATTAGGCTAGAATTAAATTAGAATTTTTAAATTTAGAATTAACATTAATTAGTAAATTAAAGTTAAAATAGGATTTAGGAATGATAAAAAAAATAAAAATAAAAGAAGAGATAAGAAAAGAAAATTAATTTTAGGATAGGATAATTAGATTTTTTAGGATAATTATTTAGATTAATATTAAATTTGATGGAGTTAGATTAGGATTAATATAAGAATTAAACAAATAAAATATTAAAAATAAGAGATAATTAATAAAATAGGTTTAGTTGTATTAGGACTCTAATAATTTTATGACTATAAAAAGGGGTTAAACCCCATAACTTAAAAAAAGGAGAAAAAAATTGACCAACTTGCTGCCATTAGCCGTCATCCTTTTCTTATACCCAATACAGCAGCAAATCTAATTGTCCATTACCATCTTTACTCGTCACTTGCTGCTACACCGAACCTTCATCACCTCTCTTGCACCAGAGTATACTTCCCTGCGCCGCTGCAACCTTGCAACCGTACCAACCTTCGTTGCTGCTCCTTGCTTTGTGTAACATCGAGCCATAGCTTGCTCTTTCCATGCTGTACACGGCACCGTCATTGCTGCTCTGAACGCTGCTGATGTAATAAGATCTTGAAGCAGAACTGACGTTGCCTTGCACCTCTTTCAGCTTGCTGCCCGGCAGCCTCAACGATTGAACATCATCCCATCCGATTAAAGCTCCCAGTTGGCGGTAGCCTAGCTTCATTTCAAGGATAGTTTCGGTCTTGGCCCACGGTTCTCTGTCAGCACCAAAAGAAAAGTGGTATTCCTACAACTTTTTATTTTTTTTAATGATTTGATTAGTCTGCTCATGTAGACTTTGAGTTGTTCCCTTAAGAAAATAGGATCAGGTAAGTATAGACAGATGATTAAAAGAATATAAAAAGTAAATCAGAAGTATTGGATGCTTACGTGAATGCTAAGAGTTGGAATAATGATTATATGAATAAAATAAATAAATAATAAAATATAATAAACTGAAAACATGAAAGTGAAAGTTAAGAAATAGTAATGAAGTAATAATAGTAGTAATATCAATGAAATAGGAAAATAATAATAAATAAAAATTAATAAAAATAAATTATATAAAATAAGTCCGATGATGGAATCCTTGAGGCGATTGCGAACGAGTAACACTCAAGGAATTCCTAGGTGAGAGAATCCTTCTAAGTTTATCCAGAATGATGAAAGATTTAGAAGGCATTTTCAAAATAAATAAACAAATAAATAAATAATAAAGATAATAACATAATAATAATAAAATTTATATTCTAATTAAATAATAAAGATAAAATAAAAAATAATAAAATAATAAATCTGATGATGGAATCTTCGAGGCGATTGCGAATGAGTAACACTTGAGGAATTCCTAGGTGAGAAGATTTTTCTAAGTTTATCCAGAACGATGAAAAATTTAGGAGATATTCTCAAAATTAAATACTAAAATCCTAAAATTATTAATATATATAAATAATATTTAAAATAAATAAAGAGATAAAAGTAATGAAATAATTAAATAAAAAATAAATTAAGGAATAATAAATTTTTAAAATATTTCTGACGACGGAGCCTCAGGGGAGTCGAATGGTACCCCTTGAATACTTTTGAGGTGAGAAGATTTTTTAAGAGTTCATCTAGAATGATGGAGGATTCTTAAAAGAATTTTTAATATTTAAACAATAAAATATAAAGGCCACATAACTAAGACTAAGTTAAAATAATACAAGATTAAAATGGTACCAATTTTGGGTGTTGTAGGGGTGCTATAACCTTCTCTACACGTAAATGAACTCTCGAACCCAAAACTTAAAAATGTAGACTAGTCCTTAGAGTCATTTAGGTGGTCAATCACACCTAGGTTAAAAAATGATTGGTGGCGACTCCATTTGTTTAATGTCTAGCGTCCTAACCCTAGGAAACGTTATGACAATGTAAATTCGGATAAATTCGGTTTCGAATCGGGTTGGATTTGCGTTGTTGACTTTTTTAGTAAAATTGGATCTGTCGGGTTTGGATTCAGATTAATTGGGCGGATTTTTTGGATCGGGTTAACTTTTGCCACCTCTAGTTTCGGTTCATAAAAATCAAAAATCGAAAAAAACTAATCCCCTAGGCACTAAACCCAAACCGAACCAAACCGAATTGATTCGGTCGGTTCGGTTTTTCAATGTTAAAGCCGAATTTAAAGCTTTGGTAAATAAATAATAAAAGTATATAATATAAACTTGTTTTGTGAATATCTCCTACAAGATTCACATCATATTATCCAAATAAATGCAAAAAACTTCACAAAACAAAGATAAATAACCAATATATATTTATATTTATAATTTATTTTTGGGTAAATCGATTTTTCGATCGGTTCGGTTTACCATTTATATAAACCGACAACCGACCGATTTAACCAATAAAATCAAACTTTAAAACCGATTATTCCGAAAATCGAATAAACCAAACCGAATAGATCGAAAAACCGAACGGTTCGATCGGTTTTTTCAGTTGCAACAGTTTTTGCTCACCCCTAGTCCTCTCTTGGTTGTTGGCTGTTGCTGGGACGCTGATGATCGGAATGTCGTGTGTCTATAGCTGCTGAGCGGTTCCTGAAACTTGCTGTGCTGGGTTGCTGTATTAGAGGATCCCAAGTGCTTCTGTTTTTGTCCTGTTTCACTGCACTGTAAAGAGGAGGTGTTGCGGTGCTATTGGCGTCCTTAGCTGCTGGCTTTGGGAGCTGAAGTTCTGCTCTGCATCTTGGTGTTCCGGCTGTGGGCGTCTGCTGCAGTATGTGGAGTGGATGCAGGGGACAAGGCCAAGCTACAGTCGTGCAGCAGCAGGAGGTGGTACGGGCTGGAGCAGAAAGCAACACGTGTCGGACAGGTGGTGAGGAATGGTCTGCATGGATTGGCTGCTTTACGTGCGTGGGTGGCTGGCTGAGCAGGAAGGCATAGTTGTTTTTTTATTTATTTATTTTCTTTCGCTATTAAATATTTGTTTAGGTAATATTACAAGTAGTCAACTAGTGGTTTAAATTAAATTGCATGTTAGATTAATTTATTTGGTTTTTAGTTTTTAGGTAACTTTATTTTAGTTTGACACTATTTAATTTTAAGTGAATTAGGATTTAGATAAATTTAGTTAATTTAAATATTTGCATTTTATTTTATATTTTATATTTATTAATTTTAATAGTTAATTTAATTTATAAACTTTCTCATTGATTTGGATAAATCTAGTGTGAAAAATATTTGTACTTAACTAGAATAAATCCAATTAATCATCGTAGAAACTATACTCTATTATAGTCTATTCACTCTGTATCACTTGTTACGACCAATGAACTTGCAGTATAGGCAGGGACCAATCCTGGGTTAATTTATTAAATTTTTTATTGAAACACAAATTAATATAAAATCAAACAAAAATTAACACATATTACAAATTTTTCTTTAAAAAAATAAAACTTTTTTACAAAAAATATAATTTTTTTCTAAAAAATAATATTTGCATAATTTGAATTAACATAATTGTTTTTGACAAACGTAACCTAAATTTTATTATACCATAGATAAATCATTTTCAATTCACACATACACGCATATATACACACAAATATGTATGTATAAAAATTTAATAAAATTTTACATATAGAATTATTAAAAATAGATCTAATATGTGAAAGATAAAAAAAAATCAATATGTCAAGTTTTATAATTTATTTTTATTAAATAAATATTTTTCATTTTTTTACAAGATTTTAGACCCTCACATCATTGCAAGTAGATGTATCCATGGACTAGGTTGAGCCGAGTTCGAGCCAAGCTTAGGCAAGTGGCGGAGCTAGAGATTTGTGTAGTAGGGGCTAGATTAAGCTTATTAAATTATAAAAAAAAGGCTTAATAGCCAAATTTGTCCTCAACATTTGCTACAAAATGGAATTAAGTCCTTAACGTTTAAATATATGAAAATCAGTCCTCAACATTACAAAATAATTGAATTAAGGACATTTCCGTTAAATCCTTTAATTTTCATTTAGTTTTATTACTGGTAGGGGTAACGGAAATTAAAGGATTTAACGAAAATGTCCTTAATTCAATTATTTTATAACGTTGAGGACTAATTTCCATGCATTTAAATGTTGAGGACTTAATTCCATTTTGTAGCAAACGTTGAGGATACATTTAGCTATTAAGCCTAAAAAAAAAACCACAAGAATAATACTATTAATAGTAATAATAAAAAAATTTAAAAATTTCAAATCTAGTAATAATTATTAAAAATTTTAATTATTCTTGAGGTAGATTCATATTTTGAATATTTTTCAATGTACAAAATTAAACCATCATTCAATCATTGATCTCTCATTCGATTGCATTTTCCATTTTTCGAGATATTCATTAATGTAAATTTTCTCTCTATTTAATAGAATAAATAGTAGTTTCAACAACAAATAAATTAATAGATACATTGTTTTTTAGTTTTAACCATTATTATAGCAAGATAATCAATTTTTGAACTCTAAAAATTTAATGTTAGAACTTAGAATGCACATCTATTATACAATGTTGAAATTGAACTTCAAAAGTTTCATAAAAAAATCAAATAAAATTTAACAAGATCTAAAAATTTTTAATTATTTAAAACATAATTTTATTTTATTTTTTTGGGTCAGTGGGCGCTCAAGCCCCTACTAAGCCTCGCAGGGCAACACCTTTGGCCTAGGCTATATTAATAGATTATATATAAGCCCGAACCCGACCAAGTCCGATTATTCGGACTTAAATTTGAGTTCAAGGCCATTTATATGTTATATTGTTCAAGCTCAACTCAGCCCAGCCCAGCCCAGCCCAACCCAATTTTCTTTTTCTTTTTTTTTGCATTTTGATTATTTTGTTTCTTTTCTTTTATTCCATTTAAATTTTAATATGATTTATTTGTCAAACTTTATATGTTAATTTTCATATTAAATATATGTAATTTTTATTAATCAACAATGTTTTAAATACATAAAATTACATTATATTCAGTAAAATATATTAAACTTTTTTAATATCAATAATGTTCGAGTTGGACCAAGCCTAAGTCTCCATGGGTAAAGCCGAGCTCGGCCCGAAAATTTATTAGGCCTATTTTTTTTGTTTAATCCCGTTCACCATGCCTTTTTTTTTTGTCCAAACCCACTAAAAAATGGGGCTAAATTTTGGGTTTTAACGAGCTAGCCCAATCAATGGACAAGTCTAGTTGTAGGACTTTGCCCTTTTTTTTTTTTCAGTCACATTAACAATTTAGAGTTACTAAAAACAAAAGCACCAATTATTGAAATTCATTAAACCAATCAAAATATAGGGCTTAATAGCCAAATATACTCTCAACCTTTTACATAAAATGATATAAGCCCTTAACGTTTTGTTGCATGAAAATCAGTTCTCAAACTTTTATTTTATTTTAAATATGTCACGATCCGTAATATACAGTATTTAACAACTTTCACACACACAATGACAGTACAATGGTTGGGCTGTGTGAAGACCATGAATTTTTGAAAAAAAAAATTAAATATAAGGTATCCGGAAAATTTAATTTGGACAAATTGAAATCCAAATTAAATAAGAAATGAAAATATAATTGGACATTAGAAATCCAAATTATAAGAAACAAAAAGTGTGTGTATTTATATATTTACATAAAAGATTTTTTTAAAATAGATTTTTATATGTTATATATAAGTACATACGTATAAATAAAAGAAATATAGTATATGTTATATTTTGATATACAAATGTACTATTTTATATTAAATAAATATACATGTATAATATTATACATTTGTGTATATAAATAAATATATATGAAATATATTATTTTAAATTTAAAGTGTATAGATTTATATAAATAAATTATTGATACAATTTTTATATATGTCTATATATATATATATATATATATAATATGGTATATTTATATATATATATATAGATAAATATAAAAAGATAAATATATGTATAAAATAAAATAAAAAAAAGAAATTTGAAACTGGGAATCGGGATACAAAACCCGATTCCCTTGCATCCTTTTCTGTTTGTCAAACAGAGGAGGAAATGAAGGAGGCCAACGTCGTCGGCAACGCCAGAGGGGAAAGATCCGGAAAAGGACCGTCGCCGGCGGGGGGAAGAGAGAGAAAGGGCTGACGATGGTGAAGGCAGTGAAGGAGAGGAGAAAAACAAAACGGAAATAGAGAGGAAAAGGAAGAAAAAAACGAGAAAGGAAAGGAAAGAGGAAACGGCGGTGCCGGTCGATCCGGTCACTGCCACTGCCTTCTCATCGTCGGTTAAGGCGAACCAAAAGGAGAGGAGTCACCGGCTGTGGAAGAGAAGACGGAAAAGAGGGAGAAAAAGAGAAGGAGGAGACCGAACCTTCTGCCGCCAGATCCGGCGCCGCCGCCATCGATCTGGAGAAATGGAGGGTGGATCTAGTCTCGTGGCCATCTCCGCCAGCTGAGGAAGGGCTGAACCGATGAAGGACCGGCCGCCGGAGGCTGAACCGGCCGGTGAGTGTTGAACCGGCCTGAACCGGTCCGAACCGGTTCAGGCCAGAAAAAAAAAAGAACAGAAAAAGAAAACAAGAAAGAAAAAGAAAAGAAAGAAGAAAAGAAAAGAAAAGGAGAAAGAAAAGAAGGAAGAAGAAGAAGAAGAAAAGGAAAAAGAAAGAGAAGAAAAAAAAATGTGGTAAGGAAAAATATAGAAAATAAATTGATGGTATTTATTGAATAATTTATGGTTATATTGATGTAGTGCATTGATATTGAAATTGTAGTAAAACGGAAATGCGGCGAATGGTGGAGTTCGGCAAGGCTCGAAAATCAAAAAGTGCGCTAAGCTTGGCGAATAGGTAAAATACTTTTATAAAGCATTAGTAGCTTTATATTGTATGTGGGAATTATGATTTTTTATATGATGCATTTATTTAATTGATTTTAAATGGAATTGTGATTTTTATATGATGCATCGATTTAAATTGATTTGCTAAAAATGCTAAGAGGACCCACAACTAATGGTGGGAGTCTTAGTAAGAGGTAAAATTGGTGAGAATCAACGGCTGCAAGTATAAATTGTGTTTCCCGTGCAGGAGGTTAGGGAAAATTAAGCCGTTATGCTGCCGAAATTCTTAGAAAAACTTTGAGGAAAAAGATTTAAGTTTCTCATGTAAATGGAATTTTGGAAATAATTATTGGAAAATATACATTGAAAGGACTTTATGATATTACCTGAGAAGTTTGATATTGAAATCAATGAAAAGACAGATCGTTGAAACACGATAATGTGATGAATTAAATGGTTTAAAGCTTAAGACTCGATGAATCAAGTGATTTTAATAGCTCAAATGGTATCAAGTTGAGATTGAGGTGGAATTATTTATTAGACGGATCACGGATAAAGTGATGATTATGGAATTGATAGATTCAAATAAATGGACCGTCTTAGTGGTATGAACTAAGATTTTTGCAATAATATGGATAGTCGCAAGACGACTTAAATGATTGAAACACTATTGATAGTGGAAATTGGCAAATTCTTTTAAGTGGTAAATTGCCAATCAAAAATTGAATTGAGGACGTTTTATAGATGATTCTAGCATGATATTACATTCTACAGGACATATGAAAAGTGAATTGAGGATTGTGATATAATTTTTGATAGTGAATGAAATTGAACCGCAAGTCGAAAATTCTGAATATGTACCAATAGGTCAAACCATAAATGGATTTGATAAGCGATTATTGATCTTGTGGTTCTATGATCCTCGATGTCGACTCTGAAATAGATATCGAATGAGGATATTAGTAATTCATAATTTCAGTATCCTGATGGCTATATGGAAACATGATATTTAGATACACATAGATCCTAAGAGGATTCACACTGATGATGTGGTTCTAGTATCGATAATAAAATATACAAATGATTATTATAACCGATAATTATCGAAAAAGGATATTGAATACTGAATGGTTTGAATACCAAGTGATCTGATTATTGAACAATTAGAGTACTGAATAATTTGAATATTGAATGATTTGAAAATTGAATTACTGATTTTACAGAAAGAGAGTCTCAAAAGCGAATGATTGATGGTGATGAATGTAAATGAATTTCTTCACTATATTAGAGGAGAATATTATCGAAGTTGCATACTGAAATGTTTTATAGCATTACATTTAAGCATGCTTTCTTGCAACTTGAAACATTTTAATAATGTTATATGAATACTGAAAAATATTGATTTGTTTTGAAATGAAAGTATATGGTAGATATATATATTTTGATTTATGAAGTCTTATACAGAATTTTACCATATGCTTTACATGATATTGAAAAGAAAGCTATAAATTTAAATGTTTTATGAGACTGTAGGCACCCTAAAAGAATTAAACTCAATAAAGCATAGTGAAAACCGCCTAATTGGAGCTTTGCTCATTAGGCAGATATGCTTGTCCGACAATAGTCGTGGACAGGTCTCAGTCACGCCTGATCAGTGGGGCTGAGAGAGATGAGGTCTATGGCCATAGATAGCGCCCTAGTTGGTTTCCAGGGGACGATGACATGATCTTCACTGCTAGCTACAGTGATTTAAGTCTTTATTGATAGAGAGTTGATAGGGATCTAGCCTAGTCTCCAACCGATATGATATGAAGTCTAGAGTATGATTTTATTGATATGAACTCTAGACTTGACATGATTTATACTGTACATGAAACAGATTTGAAATGAAATATGTTTTGAAACAGTACATGTTTTAAACATGTTTTAAAAGTCCATGAGATATGATTTCGACACTTATATGATTTATATGTGATTTTGTGTCGAACATGGCATGATATGTGGTCTAGAGTATAGTTTGATTTGATATGAACTCTAGACCTGATATGATTTACAGAATATGTTTTAAAAGTATATGATAAATGATTTCGACACTTACATGATTTATATAAGATTTTGTGTCGAATTTGAAATGACATGCGGTTTAGAGTATAGACTGATTTGATATGAACTCTAAACCTGATATGATTTATAGTATATGAAAAATGTTTTAAAACTGCACACGTTTTAGACATGCTCCGAAACGAATACATGAACTGAAATTGAACATGTTTCTATCATGCCTTAAAGGCCAATTTGAAAATGAATTGAAAATTCATATGTTGAGCATGTCCTAAAGTATATATGATATGATTTGAAATGATAGAGGTTTATACAGAAAAATTACATGATTTGCATATTAAACTCTGATATGATAATATGCTTAGTATATGAGAATTCCATGAGGAATGTCGTGACTCAACGTTAATGATGTTTCATCTATACGATGACATGAGATGATATGATATATGAACATGAGATTGATATGAAGAGAATTCTGATCTCACTCTATCGTGATCATAAATTCCCAGACGATAAGTGATATGAATTGATGTAATAGGGGAATATGATTGTTAAATGTAAAGTGAATTCGATAGGATATCTGCATTAAATATGGAGAATATATGAGGAGTGTCATGACTCGGTGATAGCGATATTTCATCGATATGATGTCATGATATGATATGAAACATGAATATAGAAATACACGAAGAGAATTATGACTTCGTACCACCGTGATCATGATCCACAATATTAGAATTGATAAGAGATGATATGAGAATTGATAAGAGATGATAGAATACAGAAATATGATTATGAAATGAAAGGTAAACATGAGAACTGATAAGAGATGATAGCATACCAGAGTATGATTATGAAATGAAAAGTGAAAATGAGAAGCAATAATGAGATGTATCGATGAGAAATGATTAACTGTAATTGCATCATTGCAAGTTTAAGCATTGCAGTTTAAGACAGTGTAATCCTACCCTTGTATTTATATTAGTATCTTACTGAGCCGTGGTTTTGCTCACCCCACTAAATTTCATCTCTTCCAGATTATTGAAGTTAACATCTGCCATGTGAGCTGCTCAGTGGGCATCGAAGACGGTGTATGGACTTGGTACTAGTCTTCTGAGGTATATGTTCTTTGAAAAATACTTGTTTACATGTAAGACTTAAATTGATGCACAGTACATATTCTATTTAACAAGTCGGGATGTAACTAAGAACCGTTTCCGTGTTTGTCTAATATTTAAATGGAATGACTATAAGTCACCTAGATAGTATAGTAACTACACTGACACCGAATACAAACCTTAAAATGAAAAAAAAATTTAGTCCATAAATTTGTAGACTAAGAAAAGTATAAGAATCAAGTGAAAGTTGAGGTCTTCGGGTCGTGACAGGCTGTCTGCGATTCTTTTATCACACTCATTTTCCACAGTAAACCACTTTTGAAATAAAATTATATCGATAGCTAATATAATTATTTACAACAAAAATATAATTTACAATACTTTCCACATGTTCTAATCCCCTGTACATTGCTATACAACTGTAGTACTATAAATAATAATGTCTGACCATATAAAAGAAAATAAATATATAATTTTTTGTTTAAAAAAATAATTTTTTTTACAAAAAATATAACTTTTTTCTAAAAAATAATATTTGCATAATTTGAATTAATATAGTTGTTTTTGACAAATGTAACTTAAATGTTATTATACCATAGATAAATCATTTTCAATTCACACGTACATGCATATATACACACATATATGTTTGTTTAAAAACATAATAAAATTTTACATATAGAATTATTAAAAATAGATCTAATATGTGAAAGATAAAAAAAATCAATATGTCAAGTTTTGTAATTTATTTTTATTAAATAAATATTTTTCATTTTTTACTAGATTTTAGACCCTCACGTCACTACAGGTAGAAGTATCCATGGACCAGGTTGGCCCAAGTTCGGGCTAAGCCTAGGCAAGTGGCGGAGCTAGAGATTTTGTGTAGTAGGGGCTAGATTAAGCTTATTAAATTATAAAAAAAATACAAGAATAATACTATTAATAGTAATAATGAAAAAAATAAAATTTTCAAATCTAGTAATCTAATATATATAAGCCCAAGCATTTGACTTCAAGTAGAACATCTTATATGGATAGTCTAAATGCTTGACACGTGTAATATATTAAAATAAAAAATAATTATTTGTTTTTAAATTTCAAAATGATAGAAATCTCTCTATATAAATTATTAAAGATACAAAATAAATCAATTATCTTTAATTATCTATTTCAATTTTAAAATTAAATAAAAATCACCTATATTAAGATTAAAAAATATAACATCTATATTTATAGCTTTTATCAATTTTTTTTTATTTTCTAAAAGATAATATCTATATCGATATCTATATCAATATCTATATCTATATCTATATCTATATCATATCTATTAAAATCAGCATGGATAATATAGTATATAACATACAATAATATAACATCTTACATTTAATGATTACTAATTAAATTTTTTTAATTTTCTAAATGATAACATTATTTTTTTTTTTTTTTAAATTAATACATAGCATGTAATCATTCTTTTTTTTTTACATTAATATAACAAAATATAAAATCTGTATACATCTTTTATCAATTATATTATTTTAATTGTCTAAAATGTAACATCTTTATCTATATATATTAAAATTTTTAATTTTCTCCATTGTTATTATATAAATTGCATGTGATCAGTCATCTTTTTTATCAATACTTGGTACTCATGGATCTTAAGAGTCAAAAACAATTTTTTTTTTTACTTTTTGTATTTAGTTTATTTAAAGATATTTTGGCATAGAATTTTATAATACACGACATAAAAGACTAGCATTAAATGAGGTTTCAATGTTTATAAATGGGACACCTCTCTCAGAAATTAAAGCATTGGTCACAAAGTCACTGTTCAAGGTATTATATTAAGATATACTTATTCAATGGTAAAATATATAGCAACATAGTTTTAAAATTTAATTGATTTAGCATGTATATTGTTATTGACTATTTTTTAATATTGAAAATTTTGCACAAATAGAGTAACTATATTGAAAGTGAATCCAACTTTTGATTGGTATTATATGTTATGTGGGTACAACAAAAAGCTGTCTAAAATTAATGAAAAATTTCATTGTTCCTAATGAAATATTGATGCCCCTAATCCAATTCCAAGGTAAATAATAGTTATATTCACTATATGAAAGACATTAAACAAAAAATTAAAAAAAACATTAAACAAAAATTATTTTATGGTGATAATATAAACATTTTACAATTTTAATATATATATATATATATATATAAAACTTGATTGTAGCATTTTGTATATATATATATATATATATATATATATATATATATATATATATATAAAACTTGATTGTAGCATTTTGTATGTCTTATAAGTACAAGTTGAATGTTTAAATATTTAATGATTTTAGAAAAGCGATATTTTGTACTTTTCAACTCTGAATCTAAAAAATTAATTAATAAAGATATGACAGTCTTTATAAAATTTCGCTTAAGGTATTGATTAGTTAACAATTATAACTTATAAGTACAAGTTAAATGTTGAGGCATTTAATAGTTTTAGAAAAGTGATGTTTATACTTTTCAACACTGAAGGCAAGAAATTAATTAATAGAAACGTTGACAATCTTTATAAAAGTCCTCTTAAGATATTGATTAGTTAACAATTATTTTATATTGTCCAATCTTCAATTTAATTTAATGATGCCTATAACCATGATTTAGGAAAATAAATATTATAAAATTCGAGAGATATTTGAAAATCTTAGGTGTGCAATTTTTGTGTTCGAAACAAGAGTAATATATTATAATATTGAGACAAAAAGTACTAAGCTTATCATCTTTAAAGTGTATTGCTTTGATTATAAACTTGAATGTAAAAAATTATTGGAATAGATATGTATATATTTATATAATATGACTATTTTTGTTATATTTTCATATAACATATGTTATAATTGAAATTTAATTTAATTAAATTGTATATTAGTATTTTATTCATATCTTCTATTCCATCTGTAGAATCTATTGGATCATCAATTAAAGTGAAACATCATTTAAAGATAGCAATGAATACTCATCAAGAATCGTTTACTACCTTTTCAGCTTAACAAGTATTCATCGAAGAATTTTCATTTAAAAAGATTTCTACACAATATTGATTTAAGATGAGAAAATTTAGATTTCTTCAAATCAACTACATGTTGAATTTTTTTATATATTATTTTCATTCGATAAATTACTATATGAATTTGATTTAACTTTTATAAAATTGGCATAATTATAACCAATATATAATTTTTTATATTACTATATCGTAATATACAAATTACAAAAAAAATATTAAATATAAATATGTTGTCATTTTCATAAACATAATAAGTTGTATTATAAAATTTCAAAAAATATAAATTATTAATGAATTTATTGTTTGATTTATGTATTTTCGTGTATTGCACGAGTTTAAAACTATTAATTATTAAAAATTTTAATTATTCTTGAGGCAAATTCATATTTTGAATATTCTTCAATGTACATAATTAAACCATCATTCAGTCATTGATTTCTCATTCGATTGCGTTTTCCATTTTTCAAGATATTCATTAATGTAAATTTTCTCTCTATTTAATGGAATAAATAGTAGTTTCAACAACAAATAAATTAATAGATACATTTTTTTTTTAGTTTTAACCATTATTATAGCAAGATAATCAATTTTTGAACTCTAAAAATTTAATTTTAGAACTTAGAATGCACATCTATAATACAATGTTGAAATTGAACTTCAAAAGTTTCATAAAAAAATCAAATAAAATTTAACAAGATATAAAAATTTTTAATTATTTAAAACATAATTTTATTTTAGTTTTTTGGGTCGATGGGGCTCAAGCCCCCACTAAGCCCCACAGGGATATGCCCTTGGCTTAGGCTATATTAATAGACTATATATAAGCCCGAGCTCGACCTAGCCCAATTATTCGAACTTGAATTTGAGTTCAAGCCCGTTTATATGTTATATTGTTCAAGCTCGGCCCAGCCCGATTTTCTTTTTCTTGTTTTTGTATTTTGATTATTTTGATTTTTTTGTTTCTTTTCTTTTATTCCATTTAAATTTTAATATGATTTGTCAAACTTTGTATGTTAATTTTGATATTAAATATACGTAATTTTTATTAATCAACAAAGTCTTAAATACATATAATTACATTATATTTATTAAAATATATTAAACTTTTTTAATATTAATAATATTCGAGTTAGGCTGATCCTAAGTCTCCAGCTTTCCATAGGTAAAGCCAAGCCCAACCAAAAAATTCATTAAGCCTATTTTTTTGTCCAAACTCGTTCATCAGGCCTATTTTTTTATCCAAACCCACTAAAATTTTGGGCTAAATTTTGGGTTTTAATGAGCTACCCCGGTCAATGGACAGGTCTAGCTGTAGGACTTTGCTTCTTTTTTTTTTTTTAGTCACATCAACAATTCAGAGTTACTGAAAACCAAAACACCAATTATTGAAATTTATTAAACCAATCAAAATTATAGGTTTAATAGCTAAATATATTCTCAACCTTTTGCATAAAATGGTATAAGCCCTTAACATTTTGTTGCATGGAAATCAATCCTTAAATTTTTATTTTACTGTAAATAAACCTTCAACATTTTAAAATCATGGAAATAAGTCTAAATCTGTTAAATGACACTAACTCCAGTTAGTATTACACACATGGTATGCCATGTGGCAATCAACTAAGTATCCACGTTAACTTTCATATAGGATATCCAAACGGAAATTAATGTTATTTAACAAATTTGGACTTAATTGCATAATTTTGAAAGGTTTAGGGTTTATTTACAGTAAAATAAAAGTTTATGTATAGATTTTCATGCGATAAAACGTTGAGAGCTTATATCTATTTTATGCAAAAGGTTGAAGGTTTATTTGACTATTAAGCCAAATATATATGGGTTTGTATATGATGCACTGACAGTGTACAGTTTTTATAAACTGTCAATGCATCAAAAGTTGACATTTCATCAATAAGCAAACTAAAAAAATGCCTTTAAAAATAAATACAAATAATTTTTTTCAATTTGCTCTTAAGGATTTATTGATGAAATGTCAATCTCTGATATATTAATAGTCTATAGAGATTATGAACTGTCAGTACATCATATATAAATCTAATATATATAATTTGGAATTACTTTATTAAAATCAAAAGCCTAACCTTCGTAATTACAAATAACATTTTTAAGCGTAAGATAGACGTGATTGCCATAAAGTTGAGAAACTTAATACCGAATCAATTCATTGGTCAAAAATGGACAATTTATTCTATATCAAAGTATTTCACTGGTTCATAAAAAAAAACAACAAATTAATCAAAGATACCAAAAGAAAAAACCATATTGGTAAAAATAACTTTGATGAATCCATTGCAATACACCAAAAAAAGACAGAAAATAAAGACAAATTATTATGATTTGTTTTACTAGAAATATTTCATCCACTAACCAACTACAAAAGATTGATGTCCAAGATTTTGGGCTGTAACTGATGATGGGCTAAACATGATTCTTCGCTTCAAGAAAGCATTGTGAAAAATTAATACCGAAACCATCGACAAAAAAACAAATAAATGCTTGTAACATGGTTTAGCAAAAAGAAAAAGAAGCATAAGAATGTAGGTATACTCTATACAGCATAGACACAGAACAAATTTGCAACTATAGCTACAGATACCGACAATTGCACAGACAAACTTTCGAGGATTTTAAACACATAAAGCTATGCTAAATAAACTTGTTTTTTTTCTTATCATTATAAATAATGAAGAAAATTACTCTGACTACATAAAATAATAGATATGAGCATTACTTGTACACGTGCAAGCCATGGCCAATTAGTAAAATTATAGAGGGAAGTTTTGTCTAAGAAAAGAATATAAGAGCAGGAAAGAAAGAAAACGATGATAAGAAAAACTTTACGAACCTTTTGAAGATATGAAAAGAGGTCCATTCTTGAAAAACTTGTCAGGTGTCTGAAGACAGCATCAAGCATAAACTGCTTAGTATAAAACTAATTGTACTCTTGGAAATGGAGCTTTCAATCAGGTAACACTAAAATCCAAATATTTAATTTTATACTTTCAGTTAATGCTATGCAGATCAATCAATTAATGATTGAAGCAATTATTATTTGCATAATACACTATGTTGTTTTTCTTGAGAATTACAAACCAACCTATGAAATGATCTATGTGCCAGCCCTTGTGTGATTCCTATAGTCAGGAGGAAGACAGCAACATCAAATATTGAAGGCAGTAAATGAAACAAGACAATATTCCATCTTCAAGTCCAATAAGTTATTCATATCGACTCCTGATGGTATGCATACTCCGACTTATATCAAGTTTATCTTCCTGAAATATGTGATTGACAAACAAACCATGCAATGAAGACACCAAAATAGAAGCTAGGAACTACATGTCGTTCATTCTATTAGCAAAAATAGACATTATCGACATTATCTAGTGGGCATAGAACTAGAGTTTTTGAGTCTTGTATACACTCTTTACAGTAGAAGCACAATGTAAATTTGTCAATACAACTTATTTTTCAAGCACATATGAACGCTTCTATCAAACACCCAATCAAGAGAATAAGATGAACATACCAGTAAAGAAGGAAGATAACAAGGGCTCGATCAAAACAGAAAACTTGGCAGGATGAAGAAAAGAACTCCTACAAGTTGGCTTGATAGAAGTGTTTCCACCGAGTTTTGTTCAATATAAAGGAAGCAATTACCAATTTGATTTTTCTGAAAGATTGGAACCCTCGATGGTATGCTTGAAATCAATTTTTGTCACAAAGCCTACCTAAGTTTCCCTTGATTTCAACTGTAAATCATCTCTCAATATTATTTTTTTAATTTTATTTAATCCAATTATTAATTTTAATATAAATTAACTAGAGTTAAAATGATCAGTTTATAAATTGGTTAGATGAGTATATGCCCACAAAAGTTATTGTGTGTGCTTAAAACAAATGAGTTGGCATTATATTATTGGTGCCTAAAAACTAAGATTTTTAAGATCATCTTAATATAAGTTAAACTTTTTTTATTTCTTTTCATTTTTTTCTTTTTTATTACAGTAGTATGATCTAAGACATGTTGGATGTCTTTCAGGTGTATACTTATTTTTGCATCCACCCTGTAATTGATGGATGTGCAATTTTTTACCGTCAGAACCTCTTTAAAGAAATCACCAAATATGAGGTAAAGAATCTTTTAGTTAAGTAACTAAATTTTCATTTTGCATAATTAAGAGTTTGAACTTGTGGCTATAGCTTGACTTTCGTGAGAGGCACTACTAGGGGTGGAACAGTTGAAGCCTGAAGTAAAAAAGGACGCTATTGATAGTCTAGTAAAGGTATTAATTTGTAACTATCACTTTGCATTACGGTATTTTTTTTTCTGTTATTTGTTATCTTATCTCCTTTTCCTCTTTTAAATCTTTACTTTGGTTTTGCAGGACAATGTTGTGCTTATTGTCATTTTAGAAGCAATAAGAAGTGGCAGCACCAATGATTTTTCATGTTTTCCAGCTTATATCATTAGGTTGGAGCAAACTGACAAAATAATGGTTTTCAATCTCAGGCAAATACCCATATAGCTGCAAATCCTGAATATCCAAATGCAAAATGCAAAATTATTGCAGGTTTCTATTTTCTTTTTCATATAAACTAGAATATGCCCGCTCGTTGATGCGGGTTTGGTTCATGGGGAGGTCAAGGATGATAATTGTAAAGATAGATAATAGGTTGCATGATATAGTAAAAGAGAGGGTATGTGTATTACATAGTGAGCTCCTTACGCTTTAGTTGGCTATTACTGTTTCCCAATTGTAAAGCAGGTTCAAATTGATGAGCATCTCATGTTGAAGCATATCTTTGCAGTAAGGTTGTTGAGCAAAAGGGGGGCTGTACATTCATAAGTAGAAGTGACTTAGTCTTTTCTTTTTTCTTTATCCCTGCATGTGAAAATAAGAGGCCATAAGCAATGATCAAAGAAACTGGGTCGAAGTAGGATAGTTAATGTCAGTGCATCATAGGTGACCATAAAATTAGAACGAAGATAAAGGTTAAGGAGATATAAAAAAAGAATTTGATAGATAGTTTTCCTTAAAAGATTTCCTAAAGAGGATGCAAGAATGCATGGAAACTGCTTAATGTGTAAAGCTAATGGGAGGAATGGATAGAAAGTAATATTTGAATAGAGCAGCAAGTATAATACATAGATTTCAATGCCTTAAATGGGAGATAATCAAGGAAATTTTCTTCTTCAAGTTGTTGGGCAAAGATTGTAGCTTGTTTTTTGCTTTCATTACTGCAAGATTTGAAGAGGCATGAAATAGTTGCAGAAATGAGCTTTACGTCAGGAAGGGGGAAGTGGAATTAAATATTTGTTTGACTTAAAAAAATTATGTGGGAGGTGTACCTAAATTGTTTTCTTTTTGCTCTGTCGGGTGGAGCAGCAAGGCTAGCTTGACCAATTTGCTTGCTTGGTTCCTGAATTCTATAGAGATAGCAAGGTATTTATCAAAGGAAAGCACTTTGTCAAAGAGGAGTGACAAATAGCATCTATGATTACAAAAAGGAGAAGTGCAAAAAATGAAAGCAAGGAGCAAACCTGATTCCCTTCTATGGTGTTAGGGATTTGAAAGAGAAAAGATCCAAAGGTGACATTCTGTAGTTTGTTCAAGTTATTTATCACCAGTTTTCTTTTTTTTTTTTTGCTGGCTGTTCACCAGAGGCCTGGACAACAGGATGGCTTAGCTTGGAAACAGCTTAAGGGCTAAGATTTTGAGTTAAGGAAGTGCTAGCAACAGTGAATGTTGGCAGGCGAGAATTGCAAGATTGTCTTGGAAGGGCAACTTCAAAAATTCTTTCTTGATTCACCAATTGTTTAACATATTCGGGTAAGAATTCTTGGTCAAGTTCTTGTTCATTGGCAATGTTTTCGATAGGCATCTGAATGAGCTGTTCTGCTGATCTGCCAAAGACCAAAAAATCTATCTTGCTGGTTTCATCTTCAAAATTTATCGAAAACTTGAACCTAGTTGTCTACAAATGGCACAAACACAACTAAATCAGATGAACATAAGGAAATTGTTTGTCAGCAATCAATTAACATATATAAAGTATCAAGGTAGATAATGAGGAAAATGTATCTGATGCTAGTTTTGCGTTTTGCTCACCATGAATTTGGTAAGTACAACACAACTTGTATTTAATCAGCTTAAGACCTCTGTTGTGTATATTGCAATTGCTGAAGCACCATCCTTTAGAAAGATCAATGGCAGAAACTCTTGCTTTACATGTAAAGAAGACTCTGAGGAAAAAGCAGTGGCATTTAAATAGTATTATAAAATCACATCAGATACAAAGAGCGGACAAAATGAGATAATAAATCATTTTGCAAAAAGATTTAGTGAGCAAAACCTTTGAACATGAGACATTTAATTTGAAGAGCTGAGAAATTGACATTTTGTTTTCATGAATGTCATCTGCTCCTTCTCGTCTTGGTTGTAGTTGTTCATTCGTTTGATACATAAGAAGTAGCTGATCAACATATCTGGTAGCAAGGAAAAAGATAAAAAAAGGATCAAAAAGGGGACAGCAAAGTTCCTAGTCAGATTATTTGAATTATAGAAAAGCAAACACTTGTCACTCAAAAGTTTAGTTTCAAGTATATCAAGATCTACGTAAATTTTTGTGCCTGAGGAGCTTGATAGAGCAGGCATGCCTATCCAAGGAGAGGAAAAAGCAAGAAGCATTGTTGCAAATTTATAATCATTGAATATGATAAACAATGTTGGTTTTGCTTACCCAGGAATTTATGCACTGTCATCCTAGCAAAGACCACAGCAACATTTGTTCTTGAGAAAAAAGTGTCTTGATTGTCAAAGACATGAGCAGATGCAGGCCATAATGTAAGATCAAGTGTGTTGCCTCTGTATGGGAAGAAAATATTTGCATGCATATGACAACTGAAGGACTAAAGAAAAGTTTAGGTGTAGTTGACCAACAACTCATCTTGGATCCTAATGTTTGTTCGATGCCCAGGATTTGGACTGGTGTTTCTGAATCCATTGCCCACAGAACTGACACCAATAAGAATTCCAATAGCATTTAATGTAACATCCCAATTCCACTATATAACATGTTACTTACTTATAACTTATACGTACTACCGGCTGGGCTGTCAGTGATGCTTAACATCTCTCGATACTTTAGTAAGATTTTGTTCTCTCCTCGTGAATCATATAAAGTTATGAATTATTAATTTATTAACTTACAACTGTTTATACATTCCCTTCTATTTAAAGTAGTACTGTACCATTTTACTGAATATATAAAAGAATACAACATACCTTCGATATCAAATCTCAGGAAGGTAATTCTCTTTGTGCCTTAACTCAACAATCTGTGGAGTGGAAAAATAAGGAGTGAGCGACTACGTGCTCAGTAAAGAAGATGTATGCTGCTTTACAAATATAAAAACTATATTCTCAAAAACACTTTATTATCCTAACGATCAAATTCATTAGGAACCATGAATATAGTTAACATTAAACAGGATTCAACAGATACTTCCAGAAATCATTTAATTGAGACTAGGCAACAATTTAAATCATGCAAAGAACACAAATCATCCGCTTTTGGGGTGCACCCGTAGGCCATCGCCCCTCACGGCTATCTCAACTAGATGTATGGCCATAATCTATAGGTGGTCCTCGGGTCCACTTGCCAAGTGACCTTGAGACCGCTGAAGACTTGGCGGGTCCATCAGTCCTGTGACGCCCTAGGGTGCACTCATTGGTCTATTTGACCTGAGCCATCGCCCCAGATGGGTCACGCAAAGTATATGATTAATAATGCATGAATTCAATGCCTAATGTCTCAAAATCAAGTTGTATTTTATGTATCATTTCCACAAAATGGTTGGATTTCTTATCAATAAAACGCCAAAAGTCCCAACATTTCCCGTGAATGGAAAGTACGGGTTAAACTGGCTCGCCCGTGGCTAGTTCGCCCATAGTGAGCTCGCCAATACTCAACTCGCCCATTGGTCAACTCGCCCAAGGGTCTACTCGCCCAAAAATTTCACATTTTCTATTTTTCAAAAATATTAATTCAAAGTTTATTTATTTATTTATTTAATTTGAGTTCAGAAAATACTCATAAATCAGTTCGCCCAAAAGCAGTTCGCCAGGTACGGTGAACTAGTGTTCGCCCGCCCCAGAGCAACAGAAAAGGGTTCGCCAAATCGGCTCGCCCGGATTTCTTCTCAAGATAGGGATACTCGCCCAACATTAAATTTCATATTTCTATTTTGAAAATATTAAAACGTTTTATTTTTCGTAAAATAAATTAACTTTGAAACTGTTCGCCAGAGTCAGCTCGCCCTTCACGGCTCGCCCCTGACTATTCGACAAGACGGTGAATTAGTATTCGCCCGCCACTTAGCTTTTCAAAACAGAAGTATGTCTCGTTGATAGCGGTTCGCCCGCCTTATATTTAGAACAAGGGTCGCCCGCCCAAACACATTAAAAGGGGTTCGCCCAACTTTGGCTTACCTGGTTTTCTCTTTTAAAACAAAGGTATTCGCCCGCCTTAATCAGTTCGCCCAACCAAAACAACATATGGCGGCTTGTAGCTCGCCCGAGATCAAAACAGTTTATCAACCGATGCATGTCAGAAAATAAAACAATTACTAATATTTTCTTAACATTTTTACTCCACAGGACATGCATTTGCATCACATACTACTTCCTTACCTCGTCTGATGCACCGTTGCTTCTCGCCCGCCTTC
The DNA here is from genome assembly GCA_031772115.1 of Heritiera littoralis. NCBI lineage: Eukaryota > Viridiplantae > Streptophyta > Magnoliopsida > Malvales > Malvaceae > Heritiera > Heritiera littoralis. The sequence goes on from JAPDPK010000023.1 coordinate 7,215,469, forward strand.
CTCAATTCCCGTCTGCAAAAGTATTTATTTAAACTATGAATATTTCTTTTTCGAATATTTTCCAAAACGATTTATATTTTCCTAATAATAGTGGTACTTTGGCGAGACTCAGTTCGCCATTCGCCCAAAGAGCTCGCCATTCAATATTATCTCATTTCTGGGAGTTCGCCCAGCTTAGGAGCTCAACTCGCCATGCTTATCAATTCAATTCGCCACTGGTGGCTTTTCATTCATAAATGGCCTCGCCCGCGAATTGGATAACGCTTGGCCACCTCGCCCTCTTGAACAACACTTTGGCGAGTTCTCTATTACCTACTCGCCTCATTGGCGATCATTGGTCCTCGCCCTTACTTCCACTTTCCAGATTATCCTATAACTATTGGCGAACATGTTCTAGCCTTGTCATGTATACATTGTACTCGCCCGCCCTTTGGGCGAATACTCCACTGCTCGCCTATTGTTTTTCTTAATCAATTCCATCTAATTTCTTATATATTCCCACAATATTTATCTACAACCAGGCTGTATCTACGTGTATCATGTTATAAACATAGAAATATACCCTCAGTTACCAAAATAACCATAGAATTATAGAAGCTCACCTCAACTGAGTTGCACTTCCTGGAGCAGAGTGTTTTCTTGCCTCAACTAGCTTTACTTTGCTTATTTCTCAGTTCTTCACCCACTGGATAAATGTTTAGCTAACCAAGGATGAGTCTCACAGCTTACTTATGGAAGTAGAGGAAAAACTGATGGTAAACTTGCAATGAAAACAGAATGGGAGAGAATGATTTTGAGGAAGATGAAGTTGTTTCCATCGATTTTTCCTCCGGAACTCTTCTTATATAGCCATTCAGTTCCACTTAAAATCTAACACCTGTTCTTATCCTGTTTTTCTGTTATCATTGCACGTCTTTCATGCAATTAAAACCTAGAGAAATTGGTGACAAAAGGAACGGCGGTAAGCTTCCCGTTGCAGTCCGTTTCTTCCTTACTTTTTGACTAATTTTCTCTTCCATTTATTGCTTATTCCCCTTGTCAGGAGAGCAATTGGCTAGAAGTCCACTGCCGCCCCCTTTCCTTGACTTTTCTCTTTTCTTTTCTTCCCTTCTCCACGCCAACTTCTCTTCCAGCCAACGTTGATTGGCTACCTTCATATTCTTTTCTTCATTTTTGTCCTATAGCCATTAATCCCCTCATTTAATGCTTTCATACTTTAATTAAATAATTAAATCTCTTCTACTCTTTATACACCATATGTACATTATAACATAAAATGGAAAGTGGAAATTCACATTCGGTTATTCTTTAATTTCACTAAAATAATTTATTTCCACTATCAATAATGTACACATACGGTATATAGTATAATAAAATTCAGATTTTACATTTAAAATATGCAAAAAAAGGAAAAAGGAGGAAAGGAAAAGTTGTTATGAGATAAAGTAGTGCTCGATGTGCAAGTGGATATCAAAGGAAAAAATGGGATATAAATGAGGAAATGTAGATCAAAACCTATGAGCAAATAGTTAGAATCAAGTCGATTATCGAACGAATGAAATCACTGCAACTGGAAATACTACAAAGTTGGATTGATTGGACTTGATATCTCAGTTTCGTTGGTATTACATGCAAAGTTTATAACTGCTCCAGCCAAAATAGCATTATATAAGCCTTTTATTTTTCCAACGTAGAAGTTTGTAAATTCATAGAGTGTTTTTGAATTGGAACTTACAATGCATTGCCCTACATGGATAAAGGCATGAAAGTAAGTCAGTAACATAAGAAAAAAAACTATGTTGCAGAATCAAGGCAAGTGAGATTTTAGATGCTAAACACAGACCTTTTCATCGATGACCAGTAGATCCATGGACAAAAATTTGTTCTGAATGCCTGTCAAAATGGTATCCCAAATCCTTAGAATGCAAACTTGAACCTTGTTCGAACGCTGTAGTAGTTCAAGTTCCCTTAAAATCTGGTAGGTTATTGCTCAACCTAAAAAAGAAAAAAAGTAGGCTAGCACAAAAGCTGAGTATATTTAATAAATAAAAAGGAAGAAAATTATTTGTAAGCAAGCACGAGGAACACAAAAAAAAATAAAAAAACAAAGAATTTAATAAATCAACCCCATAAAAACATGAACAATGGAAGATATCGAGATTGTTAAAGAACACATAAGTCAGCACAGGTTATAAAGTGCTTTCTTTAATTGAAAATTAACTATTACCTGGGAAGGACCAAAGTTTTGTAAAACAAAAGGAAAAATGATTATATCAAACATTAGTTGCTGTATCAAGAAGATGGCAGGCAGACATGCAATGGAAACATGAGACACAAAAGCAACGAAAAAACAGTCATTCATAAATTCAGAATATGTAGGTGATAAACATGGATAAGGGATTGGAATAGAAACAGAGAACCTGTTGGCAAATTATCAAATATTTCAGAGTAAACAATATTCTTTGTTAAAGCATGTGTTTGAGCATTTGTATTGTCAATCAAGATTTTTAAACCAGTTCGATTTGTAACTCTTGAAATTGCAACATATAGTTGACCATGAAAAAAGACAGGTTTTGGCAAATATAAGCCTACAAATTCAAGTGTTTGGCCTTGGCTCTTATTGATGGTCATGGCGTATGAAAGGCGAACAGGGAATTGTTTTTTTTTTTTTAGAACAAATGGCCATTTTGAATCCTTAAGAGCAAAGCATATTCGAGGAATGAAAACTTTGTCACCAATGTGGCTACCAGTGATGATTTGTGCTTCGATAACATTTGCAGCAATTTGTGTGACTATAAGTCTAGTTCCATTACATAATCCTGCAGTTTGATTTATGTTCCTGAGCAACATGACCACACATCCTAATTTCAATGCAAGTCGATGATTCGGTGCATTTGTAAATTTCAAAGAATTTAAGAACTCTGGTGGGTAAAGGATATCTTGGTCAGAGAAGTCACCATCTACACTTGAGATAGAATCAAAGCTGAGATAAAGCTTTTCCTGCCCTGGAATCATTAAGAGAACCTCACAATTGATTAGATCAACTGTATCATTAAAAGGAGTAACAATAGCACGGTCTCTTAGGTAAACTGAGTTAGAAAAATTATTCTCTAAATTTGGATAAATTGCATTAATCATAGTCAAGATAGGTGAATCAGTAGGATCTAGCAATAAGTCTGCAGGAACTTCAATCCAAGTTTCATCAGAATCAAATTCAACATGAGTAGGCATGATTTTGCCATCACCAACATCCAGGATCCATCTTGCAAATTCTTCTGTTTGTCTTTTAGAATGATCGTCAAGTGAAGCTGACCTAAGTCTCATATTTACATCAAGTGTATAGACATGACAATAATTCCACAAAGGTGATCTATTGATTGATGCATTAACAATTTGAGATCTTGTTCCACCAATGATAACAGGTAAGGTTTGTCTGAAATCACCACCAAGGAGAATAGTTTTTCCTCCAAATGGTCTATTTGGCTGGTTAATAACACCGGATAGCATGATATCAGAAAGAGATCTTTCAAATGCTTCAAAACAATGCCTATGCACCATTGGAGCTTTATCCCAGACTATCAAGCTGGACATACAAATAAGCCTTCCAAGATCAGTGTTACGTTTGATTTGACAGGTTGATACATCATCAACATTCAATGGAATCTTGAAGCGAGAGTGAGCAGTACGACCTCCTGGTAGTAACAAAGATGCAATACCAGAAGATGCGACAGCAAGAACAATTTTCTGAGTTGAACGAAGAGCTGCCAAAATAGTTTTCCAGAGAAAAGTCTTCCCTGTGCCACCATGACCATAAACAAAGAACATTTTACCTTCATCGTGGCAAACTGAATTTAGGACAGCATCATATATGATTCTTTGCTTGGCATTCAACATAGACACAAAAGAAGCATGTTGCCTTTGCAGATCATCAAGATTATAGTCTAGTTCTTCCCTAATCAGCCTATCTTGTATTACATGAGTTGGACTAATTGAGGGAAAAGGTAGATCATAATTGGACAATGATGATCCATTCTTATTGAATAACTCCTCAAGGAAGAGCAAGATTTGATTTTTTAAGTCTTGCTCTGTCAAGACAGAATGGTTTTTGCCAAGAACACTGTTTGCTTGATATTCAATATCTTCACCCAAAAGCGCCCAATGTTTGCTCCATAAAGCTATTGGATTTTCTATTTCACAAAACATAATCAATGTGACAAATAGTTGTCTCAATTCAGGAGCTGTTGCCCAGAATGAAGCTTGTTCTAAAGCATGATCCCATTCTTTGTCATCACCTAAGAGACCCAAAGCTCGACATGCAGATTGAAATGTAGGATGAATGAAACCATCGATTTCTTTGAGATCCTCATAGCTTGTTGCACCTTTGACCACATTTAATAACAACCTAAGGAAAAACAATTCACCAGCGGCTGGGTGGACATGATTAATTCGCCCAATTGCTCTTCCTCTTTCCCTCTGTTTCCAAGATTTTTCTTTCTGAGACCAAACCCACTAAGTTGGGAATTCAGTGTACGTCAAAGCTCGAGCACATGGATAGACCTTATTCGTTTGCATCCACTCAGTAAACATAGTTTTATCTAACATTGGTTGTCGCAATACAGTCGACAAATCTGAGCTTTCAGGGAAAGTAATAAAGTGCTGGTTTGGTAAATGGATAGGAAGACGGATAACTGCAGGGTCTCTATGGTGGACTTCAAAGCCAAATATCCTCCAACACGCTTCATGCGATGATATATATCGACAATCAAGGAAAGTTTTTATTTCATCAATTTGCTCAAGATTGGGTTGACTATTGGCAGGCTCTGTGCTCGAAGTTTCTTCTATAACTGCCCTCGCCCTATCAGGACCCTTGTTGACATATTTAAACAGGTACTTAATCGATTTTGTTTTTGCACAAATCTCAACATTTATGTGTGCTTGATGTCTCACAAGTAAATCGACATTGTGTGGCACAACATATCTTGTATCAAGAATAACACCGTTCTTTTCAACAACCATTTGTTGATTTCTTAGGATTCTTCTTCTATATGAGACAACAGAATTTTCGCCAACAACAGTTTGTGCTTCATATGACTTAGGAAAGAACTTGGAACATCTCCCATCTTTCATGCATGGCGATTGATTATTTAGAGGACCACATGGACCATGTATCATGAAGTTAGATACAGCTTCATGCGCAATTGGATCCTCTTCTTTGTCTGGAATTTCTGCAGAAATATAGCGATCAATTTCTTCAGGTGTTGAAAGCTTGTCATCAGGATGAAGCCAGAGCAAAATATGAGCATGAGGTAGACCTCGCTTTTGGAATTCTATTGTGTACACAACTACAACAAAATGAAAGAAAAGATGGACATAAGATTAAGGCAAAAGGAAGATGGAACTCTGTAGAAATGATCACGATAGAAGACAACTTTAAAGGCACACCAACCTGCTGTTGTTTTGCCAAAATGTTTGTCTTTGATTAGATCATCCATCATACATTTCAATCTAAGTTTGAATAGTCTCACCAATATATCTGGTCTATCTTCAATTCTCTGACCAGGAATCATGGACAATGCACGATCGATTTCAAGCCACTTTGGGTTACAGGTAAATGTTATGAAGAGATCTGGCTGACCAAACTGCCTGCAAATGGCCATTGCATCTTGGTAATTTTGAAACAAAAATCAAGGACCAGATGCAAAGGTTGAGGGCAAGATAATTCGCTTGCCTATAGCATGGCTATCAACATCGCCCCGAGTCACAGCATCTTGCACGCCTTGATAAATTTCTGACCTTAGCTGCTGTTGATTCTCCCGAATCCATTGTAACCTCATCCGTTCAATGCAAAGATAAGCATCCACAACAAATTGTTGGAAGAGTCTACCTCCTCTAAGAAGAGTATGGCCAGTTAATAACCGTTGTTGGATGATGTATGCATAGTATTCCATCATAGTAACTGTTTTTCGCTCCTTTCTCGTTCTTCGATTTGTATCTCTATAGTTAATCCCCAAGTAAAATCCATTGTCACCAAAAGGAAACAGAATCGGATATTGCATGGACATGAAGGCAGGATGGAGTTCATTAATGCGCTTTAAACCATCAGAGCGATGTTCCACAACAATAACTCGATCATCTTGGGGTCCTTCATCTTCACCAACCACCAAACCAGCTATTTCCATATGAGAGGGCAAATCATATTGCCGATCATGATGGTCTCTACTACCAATCAAGCGAAGTTGGAGTGGAGTATAATTTTCTTTGACAAATCGATCCTCGCCATCCTAAAAAGCTTCGCGATTGCATTTGTTTGATCAAACATATGCATCAAACCCTCGACAATATCTACATCAATTGCATCGGAGGAGTCAGGAGCTTGGAAAGGCCTCATTCGATTAGCTACTTCATTTTCGGTGTCACATATGTATAGTTGGGCAAATTTTGGAGCATGTCCAATAGGTGGAAATAAAGATCCCATACGGTGGTGCACTTGACCTCCAATTTTAAACACATAAGGGCCAGGTCAATTATTTATGCAGTTATCAACTTTGCCTCCGATCGAAGTGAATTGGAACATAGAATTATAAGCTCTGATATTATCTCTAAATGTTCGCGATCTTTGCCCAGCGTTGTAATTAAGCAAGCAATCAAGGAATAGAGGGGTTATCCTTGCTGAAGGGAGAGCAATAGTCCCTTCTTTGCAACACAAACTAAAAACTGGGTAAGCGGTGTTTCCACATTTCTTTAGCCTTTCTTCATACCACATCTTAGCACAACAATACGGGCATTCATAGTCCAACCCGCCTAAATCTAAAGGCTCATGGTACCGACCTGCAAACGCAATAGGTCAAAGCAAAAGAGCAAACTGGAATGGATAGCAGAAAACCAAAGAAAGGAACACAATATAGGAACAAAACCAATAAAAGCCTAGCAAAATAATTGGGCAAAAAGAGAAAACAGTTGCATTAACATACGATTTGAATACTGCACTATCGATTGATTCACTGTGTAACCTGCCAAGTAAAAAAGGCAAGTAAAGATAAGATCCAAATTAATCATACAAATGTGGTGATGAAGAAGAAGAGAGAAAACTGAAACAGGAATGTATAACAAAGCGTAAATAAGGAGGAAATATGAGTAAAGTAAAAAGCAAAAGAACCAAAAGCAAAATTATTTGAAGGTAAGGACCTTAGTGAGAAGACAGGGGTAATCGTTCAACAGCTCGATCATTGGCCGACACTTGGACATGATGCCCCATGCTTTGAGTGCTTGTACCAACATCACATTTAAGAGGAACAAAAGTGCAGCCAATACGCATAGAGGTATGACTATCAACAAAACATACATTTGCAGAGGAGGAAACAGTCTCTAGGTCACCATTGGCATTTGCTCTAGAATGCAAACTAATTAAATTAATCATTTGACGTTGAGGATTAACATTTGACAGAGCACCTACATTGACAGGAATGGGCAAAGATTGGTTGTCAGAGGGAAGAGAGTTGGCATCAGGAGGAATCATATCCGGCAAGGGAGTCATACCATCATTAGTTAAATAATTAAAGCTAACTCTTTGAGATAACGTTGGACGCCTGATAACAAAAGATCATAATAGAGGAGAGGCAAAAAAATTAGATAAAATAAAGGAAAACATGGTTGCCCATAAAGAGCAGGTTCATATGTTGCATACCTTTGTTGCTTGTGTCTAATAGATTGAGCTCGCTTTAACCTTTTGGCTTTTCTTGAAAATTCTTCTAACTCGCAAAGATCTCGAAGCAAATCGGATCAACATAGTTAACATAAGACCAAAGGCAAAAGTAAAAAGAAAAAGAACAACAACGCAAGAAAAAGAAATGAGCGAAAAGATGGTAGGAGAACTAACCTAGCTGACTTTGGCCTGAAGGCACAAGAGAGCAACAAAAAAGTATGACAAAGAATTTTGTAGTGAGGAAAAATAAATGAGGAACAAATGTAAATAGGAGCAAATATAAAAGCATACAAACAGCCAGGAATAAAGTAATGAATAAATAGAAGTATGAAATTACCGAAATCAAGACTGGTTAAGTTAAGATTCATACCAGTTGTTGATCGTGTGACATTAGTCAACGTGGTTTGGTTACTTGTACCAACATCTAAAGTAGTTGGCACAGCAATTGTTTCAACTGTAGGGAGATTTGATCTATTCAGGATAACTGTGTTAACATGCTGGGAATCACTAATATCACCATTGGTAACCAAAGTAGTAGGTTGCAAGTTGATTGGCTGCGATCCTCCATAAGATTCAATGCAAACAAAGTGCCTTACTTGAGGGCACTCAAACGAACTTGGATTGAGAGATGACTGGCGAAACCGTATACTTTGAGCATCTGTACTCTTAATTCTTTGGTTCCTAAGGAATCGAGATCTCTTAAATCTATTTTCTTGACTTGAATTTCTATCGCTCATTTGAAGGGGCTTGATGGGAAAACCTGAAGCTAAAACAACATGAAAGGAGAGTACATGAGAAGCAACATGAAATCTAGGCCATTGAAAAATGTCCTCACAAACAGGAAAGAAAAAGTGAGAGACAATGCCAAACAAAAGGAACAATGAAAGCAAGACAACAAAAAAACCATGGAAAACAGAAAAGGGTCCATAAAGGTCTAAAAAATAAAAGCCAAACAAATAACGGTAAAAAAACTTTGACACACAAAGCCAAACCTCGAGATAGAAATCAAGATTAATAGGTCGACCAATAAACATCAAGCAATAAAGAAATGGAAAGTTGCATTATCCTTGGTACATACCATGGAATTGATAAACATATATCAAAGAAGTAAAAACAACCCAAGCATAACTTGCCCAACAAAAGCAATACCTAGAACATCAAAGGATATAAACTGGGAACAAAAAGAGCATACATCAAAGAAAAGCAAAGCACAGAAAGAACAGGACAAAGAGGAAAAAAAAGACAGAATAAAACATCTGGGCATAAAAGAGGAAAAGTGTACAGCAGGAGCAAGCATATACCAGCCAAAAACAAGGAACAAATGAAAACTTGGTTGTACACCGAAAACCAAGCAATTGACTCAAACAACATACACCAAGGAAAATAGTCAGAGTGACCAAAGACAGCCAGCAGAGTTTCGAATAAACTCGAGACATGTAAAATTCCAAATAAGTGGGATACACCAAAAGCACGGACAAAGAAAGGGAAAAAGCAGGCATAGAGCTAGGCCAAGAATCAATAGTTCAAGAATGGAAGCAAGAAACAGAGACAAAATGCAAAGAGAAAAAGAAAACCAACTTCCCAAAATTCACAAAGTAAGATTGCAAGCAACAATAGAGCAACACATACAAATATATAAGCACAACATAGAAGAACCTAAGAAGAACCAAAAGATGAAGAGAGACAAAGCAAGGGAAAGAGACGCAGGAAAGCAATAAACACAATTAATAGAACACCTAGCCAATACACAGAAGACAAAACACACATCCACAAGAGACGACATATAATTAAAAGTAAGCTAAGAGACGACAAAACTCTCTTAAATGGTGAAACAACAAAGAAACCAATAAGTAAAGCAAAAAAAAAAAAATCAAACCGGATACAGTTAAGGAAAGAAAGCACAACAAAATAAGTGATCTACAGCATAATGAGAAAAGTAGGAAACAACTTACCAGAACAGTGGAAGAGCATAGCATAGATAGGACAGTGTAAAAGCGAACTTCAGAGAAAAGCTATGAGCACCATAGGAGAAAAACAACTCAAGAAAATAAGGGAAAATAACCTACAAAAGTGAAAAAAAAAAAACAAAAGCAAAACATATAAGAGAAAGTAAAGGAACAATAGCAAAAAAACATGAGAAAGCAACAATAGCGGAAAACACAATAGAGAAGAGCCGAGGACAACAGGCAGCCAAGGGCGAATCCTTCCGAGCAGTGAATGCGAAAAAAGCTTGCCGAGAAAGCACAAGTAAGAGAAATGAAACCAAAAGAGACAACAAAGAATAGGGACCAAATGAAACATGAAGGAAGGATAGAAAGAAAAGAACTAAAGAACAGCCAATTGAATTTTCCTCTGGACAAAACGACAACAAAAGTACAAAGAAGAGTAGGTAGCCATGATGGCTAATCAGTTGAACAAAAAATGACGGCAAGCAACAATCATAAACCACCCATCAATCGATGCACAGATGGGACCCAAAATCAACAGCCAACCTGATAAACGCAACTCGATTAATATCCAAGAGAACAAAATAACAATATGACACAATAAATTAAGCAAAAAAGGAAACAGCAAAACGCTTCACAACGAAACAAAGCAGAAGCGGCAAAGAGAGCATAATGGACATTCTGCTTGCAATCCGCATTACCATTTATCTACGTTATTCAAACTTCAAAAATTATCTACATCATTACCGAGCAATAGCCAAGGGCATGGTCTTTATACAGAAACATCATTTACAAACAAATGCCTTCAGCAAAAAGATTATGCCTTGGAGGGAAATTTCATAGAAAAATTACATAAAATATTTTGAAACGAAAATTATAAAAGGTTTAGCTTCAAATCAACCAAACAGCAAAATTTATTAGACTAAGGTAATTTTAAACTTAGCAAATTGACCAAATCCAAAATATATCAAATAAAAAGAAGAAAAGCAAAAGAGAAAAGATATCAAATGAAAAGAACAAAAGCAAAAGAGAAAAGATATAGGCTAGATCTGGAAATAGCTCAAGCGATTGTGAGAAAAGCTGGAAAACGACAATCACAAAGCCAAAATGGGCAAAATGTTGAACTTGGCCAACAAAAGATTCTTGAATTTGGGTGTTCCCTCGTCTACTGGGGTGGGTCGGCTACATCTCCATGTATGGGTAGCAAACTTTTAGAGGGAAAAAAAGAAGAACAGAGAGATAAAAGGAGACAAAAAAAAGAGTGAAGCAACACCGGCACATAGCAAGGGCAAACCCAAAAAGCAAAGGGGCCCACAAATTGGAAAAGAAACTTTGAAAATGTAAATGCAAAGGACATCAATTTAATAGAAAGAATAATGATGGGAAAAGTATTCACACTTAAAATTAATGGAAGCTGGCAAGAGGAAAAGGCAATATGGAAAAGGAGTTTGAAAAGGCGTAAGCTCACTAAGGGAAAAAGGTGACGTGGTGAGATGGCAAGCATAGAACGTGTTCAATAAAGAGGTCAAAATCGTGGCACAACCAGGTTTCAGCTTTCTCACCATTTTTAAGTTATATAATGTTACAATTGATTTATTCTTAAAAATGATGAATATATGGTTTTAACAATATATCCCCTTCTCTAATATCAAGGTTGGAATCCTTATCAATGGACTGGAGAAGATTGCCAAATCCAAGATTCCTATAGTGATTTGTGGGGACTTCAACTCTACCCCTCAAAGGTAAATCTTTTGTAACCAAAAAAGAAAGTTTAATCTCTTGCTGTCTGTAACTTAGTGGTCTATTTTTTAAGGAACGCCAGTTCGTTTTCTTTTCTCAATGAATGTAGTCTAAAGTAAAAATGTTATCATGAAATAGAAATTTAAGATAAACTGGCTTAGTAATAAAATTTGCTTCAAAATAGCCAAGTGAAGGAACTGCTCCCTTTTTTCTTGTTTTAGTTCTTCCTTTTTTAATCTTTCTGTTGTTTATTTTGCATCTTTCTGAACATGATTATCTGTAAAATAGTGGAAAGGTCTCGTTTAGATCTTTGACAAGTTTTCTGGTAAAAGTGCAACAGTTTGCATTGTTTCAACTATTCATATTCCTAATTTGTTTATATGATACATATATTCACACAGATCAATGTCTAATTCATGATAACAAATGACAGTGATCCTCATACGCTTCTGGTTAAAGGCAGTATCGGTTCTGTTTCTGGGGAGAAATATGATCCACTGGGTATGCATATATGTAAGATTTTCAAGCTTGAACACTCGTTGGCTCTGGTAAGAATATTGTTTCTTTATTTCTTTTCGCTAAAACCTATTATTGTTTCATACTTCTGACATAATAATCGAAAGCCATATATGCTTTTATCTCCCTTCAGTGATATATCTAGGATTTCTTTCCCTTCCCTTTGCAAGTATGGCATAGGAAAATTGAGTTTTATTCCTCAAGTATTATTGAGAAAGCAAATGGAAGTATACATTTTCATCTTTCATGCTATGCTATCATATATTTTTTAATAATTTTTGAGGTCATGTAGTTTCCAATCATCCCTTTAAATACAACCGGACAATTATTCATTAACAGAAAAAAATGCTGTATTGTTATTGCCTTAAACAAGCCTTATAGCAAGACTGAAAATCCTTATCTGACCAGTTTAGATGTTGTCCCTGGAATACAAGTAATTTGTATGACTGTGGTGTTTTATTTTTTACTTAATATGAATCGGTGCTTTAATATACACTTGACTTATCCATCTGTCATTGGATTGGAAGTGGAAGAGCTCCCTTCTTTTGTATTTCCATGTTGTCATGGTCGCTGCGGTTGTCATCATCATCACATATCATCATTTTCACAATCATTAACATAATGTGCTTATACAGGAAAAGTTGTTTTACAGGTTAGTGCATATGCATCATTTTTCAATTTGAAGGGAACTGAGGAAAAACATTTGAGAAGGATGAACCCCATAAACCGTGAGCCCTCATTTACCATCTTCATTCCTCGATTTCGTGGAACCTTGGATTGTATTCTCTACACAGGTAGACTTTGCCTCATAATTCGAGTTACACTTTATCATTTTGTTAACTTTGCAAATTTTTTTCAATTAGTAACTCAGTTTTCTTAGATCATTGTGTTCCTTACTTTTATATTTTGCTATGTCATAATCTGACAAAATTGGTTAGTTGATATTTTCTTAATATAGTGAAGTTATTAATGTTAATTCATCAGCTTAAAATCAATTAGTATGTGTCTCTTATCAGGTGTAACCCAAAAAAAAAAAAAAACAGAATCAGGAAAAAGCAATCTACTAGTATTAGTTGAAATATTGTGGCATAACATAGTCTAGTTAGATGTTCAGCAGAACTTATCCTGTCATTATAATGCACGAATCATGTCGAGCCTTATAAATAAGTGCTGCGACGTACCCTCTATTATTGGTAGAGATTGAAAATTTAAGTAACTCTTTCTTCATCTTTTTTTGAGGTTCATGTTCCAATTAATGTAGACAAAGGATCTGATTATATCAAGTTTGTAGCTACGATTTGTTTAAGTTTTGCAGCACAATCACTTAGGAGTCGTTTGATATTGTTATCAATTTATGTTTTATGTTTTCTGCTTCTGAAATTTTGTTTCTATTTTATTTTGTTTTATAATTTTGAAAACAGAAAACATGTTTGGTAAACTCATGCTGTTATATAATTTTAAAAACTGAAAACATAAAACATGTTTGGCATCAAATAAGTTGAAACATAAATTTTTTTATTTTATAATCATAATTTTTTTATTTTATAATTTATTAATGTTGAACTTAGTATTTTGTTACAATAATATAATTTTAATATATTGTTAATAATGTGCTATTTTTTTTGGTTATAATAACGTGCTATTTTATTCTTAATGTTGATATATTACTAAAATTATTTTAGTATTATTATAAAATTTCTCTTAAAAGTTGATTTTGAAAATTACATGTGATTTATTTCCGACTTTATGTATCTAAACAAGTTACAACAATACAACAAATTTTTAATGTTATATCAATGAGATTACATAAAGGTAATTAAAAAAACGTAAAATTTATTATACAAAATATAAAAATATCACTCAATACAATTATTGTAACATCCCGTTACCACATTTTTCACGTATTTTCATACAACTTTACCGGTTGGGCTGTCTGCGATGCCATTAACATTCAACAGTAATAGTGATAAATGATAAACATTTATCTATTAATTATGGAATATGAAATTTCTTTTCATTATTCCTTACATCTGACATCCCCTATTAACCTTTATTGCACTAAGGTAGTACTGTATACACATGTCTGAAATGTAAAAGAGGAAAGACCGTACCTGTCACGTTTAACGTGCCATGCCTCAGTGCTTTAAGCATAGCTATACCCATCTGAGAACTAATTCTCTCGACTCCGTGTACTTCTTATCTGTGGAGTTAAAACAAAGGGGTGAGCGATTCATACGCTCAGTAAAGGAAACATATGCTGCTTTAAATAAAGCAAAACTATATATCACAACTCATTTGTTCTTTTCTTAACAATAACCCAGTAGAAAAGACAGTGGATATATAGTAAACAACTCTCTTAAAACACCATTAAATCACCGACTAACAGTTTACTTTAAAATGTAGTAAACACTATCGAGGATTTCAACAAATCCTCACAGTAAATAGAAACTGATAAGTTGAGACTAGGCAACAAATAAATCATGCTATCATCGTTTCTCCCTCCACCTTGGGAGAACGAAACCTGCCGCTTTTGGGGTGCACCCGTAGGCCATCGCCCCTCACGGCTATCTCAGATCTATGGCCATAATCTAAAGGGGTCCTCGGGTCCACTTGCCAAGTGACCTCGAGACCGCTGATGACTTGGCAGGTCCATCAGCCCTGTGACGCCCTGAGGTGCACTCATTGGTCCATTGACCGAGCCACCGCCCCAGGTAGGTCACGCACTAGCAACGCATGAACTCAGGGCCTAAAGTCTCAAAATCAACTTTTATATCTCATATATCATTTCCACAAAATGATTTGATTTCTTATAAAACAATAAAACACCAAAAACAGCCCTTAATCTCAAGTTTTAAAACCTGCTCGCCCATGGTCAGCTCGCCCGATATGGCTTGCCCATGGAAGCAGCTCGCCCATGGCTAACTCGACAAGACGGCGAATAATAGTCGCCCGCCTCATAGTTTTAAAAACACAAGTACGACTGGCTGATAAAAGTTCGCCCGCTTTTCATTTAAAACAAGGGTCGCCCGCCCAAACTCATTAAAAAGGGTTCGCCCGACTATGGCTTTACCCGTATTACTCTTTAAAACAAGGGCACTCGCCCAGTTCTCATAAAAGAGAGCTCGCCATTTGGCTTAACTTATAGCTTTCTATTAAGAAAGTTCGCCCGCCCTTTAAAAAATAGAAATGAGTTTAAAACGTATAAAAGGGATTGGTTCGCCCGCCAATACCAATTAAAACAAAGGGGTGAGCGATTCATACGCTCAGTAAAGGAAACATATGCTGCTTTAAATAAAGCAAAACTATATATCACAACTCATTTGTTCTTTTCTTAACAATAACCCAGTAGAAAAGACAGTGGATATATAGTAAACAACTCTCTTAAAACACCATTAAATCACCGACTAACAGTTTACTTTAAAATGTAGTAAACACTATCGAGGATTTCAACAAATCCTCACAGTAAATAGAAACTGATAAGTTGAGACTAGGCAACAAATAAATCATGCTATCATCGTTTCTCCCTCCACCTTGGGAGAACGAAACCTGCCGCTTTTGGGGTGCACCCGTAGGCCATCGCCCCTCACGGCTATCTCAGATCTATGGCCATAATCTAAAGGGGTCCTCGGGTCCACTTGCCAAGTGACCTCGAGATCGCTGATGACTTGGCAGGTCCATCAGCCCTGTGACGCCCTGAGGTGCACTCATTGGTCCATTGACCGAGCCACCGCCCCAGGTAGGTCACGCACTAGCAACGCATGAACTCAGGGCCTAAAGTCTCAAAATCAACTTTTATATCTCATATATCATTTCCACAAAATGATTTGATTTCTTATAAAACAATAAAACACCAAAAACAGCCCTTAATCTCAAGTTTTAAAACCTGCTCGCCCATGGTCAGCTCGCCCGATATGGCTTGCCCATGGAAGCAGCTCGCCCATGGCTAACTCGACAAGACGGCGAATAATAGTCGCCCGCCTCATAGTTTTAAAAACACAAGTACGGCTGGCTGATAAAAGTTCGCCCGCTTTTCATTTAAAACAAGGGTCGCCCGCCCAAACTCATTAAAAAGGGTTCGCCCGACTATGGCTTTACCCGTATTACTCTTTAAAACAAGGGCACTCGCCCAGTTCTCATAAAAGAGAGCTCGCCATTTGGCTTAACTTATAGCTTTCTATTAAGAAAGTTCGCCCGCCCTTTAAAAAATAGAAATGAGTTTAAAACGTATAAAAGGGATTGGTTCGCCCGCCAATACCAATTCACCCAACATAAATCACAAAGGGCTTGCCCAACATAAAACATACAAAGCGCTCGACCGCCCTGTATCATTTCACCCAACAAAACAGCAAAAGGCGGCTATCAGCTCGCCCGCGATCAAACAATTATCAATTAACTTCTTAAAATCATGCATGTCAGAAAACAAAACATTTAACTTAATGTTTTCATAAAATTTACTCCACAGGACATGCATCACTTCACACACACTTCCCTTACCTTGTTCAACGAAGTCTTGCTTCGCCCGGCACTCTGTTCGCCCATAGCTATTCCAAATTATCGGCTGCAAATTATATATAAATTTCATTAATATTTTCTTTATATATCACTTGGCGAGAATAAATCAAATAACTACTCGCCCAATCAGATTCCCAATTAGTTCGCCCGCCATTATTCACGAAGCCTTCATTGGCTAACTGTGGAAGTTCACCCACAATCCTTCTCGCCCAATGCCTTCGCATTAGAGCTCGCCCGTCATTCACTTCACTAGAATTGGGCGTTCTCGCCCACAAAATTACCTTGGCGAGTACTTATTATCTATTCGCCTCATTGGCGATTACTATTTTCAACTTGGGCGATCACTGTAGTCGCCCTTGTCGTCACCTATTCCATAATTTTCCTTGTTTTCCTATTTTCCAAGGATCTAACAAAAACCAAGACTGTATCTATGTTTATTACTGCATAAATCATAGAAATCTATCAGTGAACATCAAGAACACCTCAGAAAATATGAAACTCACCTCAACCAACTGCACTTCCAAAACACGTTGTTTTTCTGTCTCATGTTGGCCTCTATTTGCTTATTCCTTCAGCTCACCAGGCTAAGAAAGAAAGGTTTTATAAGCATGTTTACTGGTTTAGCCAACTGAAGAGTGAAACTCAGTAGATCAAACATGGCAGAGAAATGGAAGAAACAGAGGAATGGCTCTCGTGAAGAAGCTGGAATTGGCTAACTCGTTTTTCATCAATTGTCTCTGCTTATATAAACATTCTCAGCCAATCAGTAGCCACCGCCTGCCTCTTATCCTGTTTTCTTCATCATTCCTCACGTCTATCATGCATTTAATGCATGAAGAAAATCTGCACTTACAAAGGGCGAGAAAGTCTTCCTTTCACACGACTTTTTCTTCTACTGCAGCCTTTGTTTACTTCCTCAACCAATCAGGTAAATTCCTTACTGACTTCAACCTCTTCACCATTAATTGTCTTCAACCGTATCACTTACAAGTCAATTTTGGCTGTTAGGTTGAATTCTGTTTTCATTTTCCCATCTATCTGGACGACCACTTTACTCGTCAAATGCATTGGCGTTTCCAAGTCCTCGCCACAAGCGGCCATCACTTATCCACGAAGTTGGCAAACTAAACTACTCGCCAAACAAATAAGGAAAACAATCGACTCGCCACACTAAATTAGTTCGCCAGCCATGGGGCTACTCCTTGTCCTCTGTGTGGTGATCACAAGTTCTCGCCCTTTTCGGGCCATCACCTGGCATGGCTCAACTCGCCAACCATGCCCTGATTCATCTCACAAGTTGGCGAACACGCCTGTGCGACCACACTCTCGTCCAACTCGCCATCAGCATTGATGTTCACACATACTTTACTCGCCAATCGGAGAGCCGTTTCTTTATGGTACGCGCCCGCCGAAGGAGCTTTCATCTTTTTGGAAATTAACATTCATTATTTATTTAATTTCCATTATCAATTTTATGAATTTAGACTCTACAGTAGTGTAAAAATCGGATCTTACATTTCTCCCCACCTTAAGAAATTTGGTCCTCCAAATTTCAACCATACCTATCAGTAAAGAAACTCTGGATAGTTCTCATGCATAAGGCTTTTAAATTTTTAAGTTGCCTTATTCTTAATATGATACCATCAAAGCACTTTAGCCATAACATGATCTTAGATCACAGCACTTTATCACTGCAATTTATCTTTCCTATCCAGAATCCGTATCAATTTCTCAACGTCATTCATGTCCTCTCTAATCTCTAGGACTTATTTCGAATCACGTGAGAAGGATATGGATAATACTTTCTCATTATTGAAACATGGAACACATTGTGCACTCCTGGCAACTCGAGTGGTAGTGCACGTCTTTCATATGATCTAAGATCTCCGACGATCCAATACATCGGAAACTCGATTTCCCTCTTACTATGCATCTCAATGGTGAGACCTTAATATACATAACCATAACCTCTTGTATATCTCAAGAAGTCTGTTCGATCAAGTCGAAAATAGTTTTCGGTCTCCCATTTCGCATGCTATCGTGGATTATATCGTCTGCTAAATAACCTCCTTCAAGTGCTATGTCTATACTCTTTTGTGGCCATTATTATCAACAAACTCTGCCAGGGTAGAGGATTATCCCAGGAGCCTATAAAATCAACTGCATATGCTCACACCATATCTTCGAGCGTTCATCTCATACGCTCGGACTGTCTCTCAGTCTGCGGATAATCTGCGGTGCGAAACTCAATCGGGATCCCATAGCTTCCCGTAATCTCTCTCATCACTGAGATACGAAGCCGGACTCCCTATCAACTATAATGCTCACTGGAATACTATAAAACCTCACCATTTCCCTGACACATGATCCGGCAAAGGCATTAATTAGCTCAACAAATTCCAAAATCAAGGAATGAGCAGACTTACTAATATATCCACAACTATCCAGATAGCATTTTACTCTTTCAATTTTTCACTGAGTATAGGAAGTACCTCTAATATAGGTATTTTTCTTCCTTATCACCTTCTCAACTCTTATTTAATCTCGTCTCCAATATGAGACCACGAATATCTTTTTATATTCCTCATAGTCTCTAAGAGTACTGCCCGTCTCTTGAGGCTATCAATAATCATCCCTTTGGCGCTCTCCCGCACTCTAGGATTATTCTCTCAAGTGAGTTGGCGACCACCTTGTTCGCCCAAATCTCACAACATGTTATACGGTGTTGAGCAATCACCTCACTCATGGGTCGTCCATCCCGAATTTTCTCAAGGTCCTGAAGAACCTCGGGTGTCTTCTCTCAAACCAATTTACACTCCCTCAAGTCTTTATCCTCCTTGAGAGTTAGTAACTCATCTATACTATTTGTCACTTATCATCTCACTTCGGTGCTTAGTCGATAATAATATGGAGACTATCCTTTAGATAGTTTTAATCAATTGTACGTAATTGTCCCAGTAGTGTTTGAAATACCACGCACTCGCTCTCAATATATCCCGGAGCGTCCACACAATGCGCTCGGATATCTATATCCATCTGAGGCGGTGCAAATCAGTAAAAGTTTGGAATCTCAAAGCCTCTTGCTATTCTCTCAAAGCATACGGCAAATCAGGAATCCCTATCACAAGTACCCACTCACTGGAACTTCACATACTCCCCCTTTGTTCCACCAATATATATCGACTAAGGCACTTATTACATCCCGAAATCTGATGATGAAAAAGTGAAATAATTTGGTTACTTAATCCATAATCATTTATATAACATCATGGTTCTTTCGGACTCTTCCCCACCTCACAATGATTGTTTCATGATTAATCTAGGACGGCTTTTCTTTTGCAGACCTTAATATTAGTCACCGATTACATCTCGGTAATCTTCTTCCCCTCGATCACTTCTCTTATCTCTAGTGATCATTTTCAAGATTAGCAATACTTCTTGTATCTGCTCCTCTGAGTATGACACTTTCATGGCTTGTCATTAATTCCAGCCATAACTACATAATGATCAGAGGAAATCACATTTATTCATAAACTTGGGAATTACCTCATAACTTGTGTTCCCTAGTCATTATATGACTTGTCTTCTCAAGACAATTTCTTTCTTTCTTTCTTTTTTTTTTTTTTTACATTCATCACCACTATCGTTTTTCCACTTAATATGGTACTTTACTGTCACTATCTCATAACCATTTCGAATACTGTATTCACACATACCCATTCACTTCTACTTTCTCCCAATTAAGTATTGGATCAATAAAGTAGCAAATTCCATAACCTCTTCAACAATTCATTTGTGCTGTACGGGTAAAACTCATAAATTTTATACCCCAATAAGCACACTTTAACCTCACTTAAGTAGTAAAATCTTTTACTCAGACAATTTTAACGTCTACTTAATCAGTTGAGACCTCACGTCTCTAATATACATATTTATTTTCTTTAAAATCATCCTAGTTGGCTCTAGGCACACAAATAGGAAGGATACTACAATCGGCTAGGGATCCAGATAGAATATGATAGGTATTTTAGAATACCATACTTGTTCCGGAACCTAGAAACAACTGTAGAGAGTACTAATCTCATTATTTTCAAAACGATAAAATTTTCGTTTTCACTAGTTATTACAAACTAATTTTATTCTTTACTCATCAATTTCTTGAGTAATTTCTCAAGCTATACTGCTTCATTGGTAAGAGCTTACAACAATTTCTATTTCACTTTACCAACCTCTAAGCTTGTCAACTAAATCTCGATACCAACTTTATAATTTTTGGCAACTACGAGACCTTTCATTTTCTTGGCGATTACAGCTTTTATTCTATTCACCACATTGCTTTAATTCATATCATTGGCGATCGCTCTTCTCGCCACTTTGCTATGATTTACACCAAAATTTGTTGATCAGCTTACTCACCATACTCTTTGGGCAATCATCATTAAAATTATTTGGGTGATCAGTATCCTTGCCCCTTTTTAGTCATTAAAATTATATTGGCGGACTAGTGTTAGTTCTCGCCATCATCTAACTCGCCCACACCGTTGGCGATCATACATTTGCACGCCCATTGGCGAGCTATCCCAATGTAGTTCTCGCCCATCGAGTATTTCTCATAAATCTCATAATACCACGGTTCTATGGATATCGTAACGGACCAGCCCAACCGGCCATGGCAACCCCCTTCTTAGGCCCATCGACAACGATTGCTGTGACATCGCTACTCATCCATACTATCCTCTTTGGCGATCACCTCGATGCCCGGTTCTTCCAACCGTGCTCGAGTTCGCTCATCTCAAGGTTTTCTTTCTCATCCACAGACTCAAACACTTGACTTCCTCAAATGTCAAGTCACTACTAATATCCATTCTCCTAAAACATAAGGAGTATATATAACCAGTTTACATCATTTCTCACCCAATTCACTTTAAATTCAAACCCCAAAATCCACAACAAGTATGACTATCTCGCGACCTCTCATAACTTATACTCTGGGTCGCCTTACTTATCAATATATCAGTGGGGTCCACAGTAGAATTCATCCTTTATACCATCAAATACTCATACTATTTCACCATCAATTTGTATTTTAAATCCATTCAATCCCTTATAACTTCGAAAGAAAACCTGTCAATATAGGAGTATATTCATAAATTCCCCTTTAATTCTCTCTCTCATCAGTATAACTCCAAACACGCGATCTTAGAACTTATATGCTAATATTACCCCTATTTATCTCAATATCATCATTTCAGGATCTTAATTCGATATGGATAGAGAAGTCCTGGTGGGGCCCTCACCGAGTTCCTCACTGTACCTTATCGAATAGACCCGACATAATGATGATAAGATCGCCTATCTCATGCAAAATTTCCGGATTACTATCTCTATTAGTAACCCCTAATTAGTCAACTTTCATCATATTTCACCACTTAATTCATTTCACAGTCATTCGACTCCTCTATACATTCAGACTATACAGTACTACAGGGGATGTTAACCTTTCTCAACACTTCCCATGCTAAAGGCATCAACAGACATCAGACCAACCCAAGCTCTGATACCATTAAATCTGTAACATCCCGTTACCACATTTTTCACGTATTTTCATACAACTTTACCGGTTGGGCTGTCTGCGATGCCATTAACATTCAACAGTAATAGTGATAAATGATAAACATTTATCTATTAATTATGGAATATGAAATTTCTTTTCATTATTCCTTACATCTGACATCCCCTATTAACCTTTATTGCACTAAGGTAGTACTGTATACACATGTCTGAAATGTAAAAGAGGAAAGACCGTACCTGTCACGTTTAACGTGCCATGCCTCAGTGCTTTAAGCATAGCTATACCCATCTGAGAACTAATTCTCTCGACTCCGTGTACTTCTTATCTGTGGAGTTAAAACAAAGGGGTGAGCGATTCATACGCTCAGTAAAGGAAACATATGCTGCTTTAAATAAAGCAAAACTATATATCACAACTCATTTGTTCTTTTCTTAACAATAACCCAGTAGAAAAGACAGTGGATATATAGTAAACAACTCTCTTAAAACACCATTAAATCACCGACTAACAGTTTACTTTAAAATGTAGTAAACACTATCGAGGATTTCAACAAATCCTCACAGTAAATAGAAACTGATAAGTTGAGACTAGGCAACAAATAAATCATGCTATCATCGTTTCTCCCTCCACCTTGGGAGAACGAAACCTGCCGCTTTTGGGGTGCACCCGTAGGCCATCGCCCCTCACGGCTATCTCAGATCTATGGCCATAATCTAAAGGGGTCCTCGGGTCCACTTGCCAAGTGACCTCGAGACCGCTGATGACTTGGCAGGTCCATCAGCCCTGTGACGCCCTGAGGTGCACTCATTGGTCCATTGACCGAGCCACCGCCCCAGGTAGGTCACGCACTAGCAACGCATGAACTCAGGGCCTAAAGTCTCAAAATCAACTTTTATATCTCATATATCATTTCCACAAAATGATTTGATTTCTTATAAAACAATAAAACACCAAAAACAGCCCTTAATCTCAAGTTTTAAAACCTGCTCGCCTATGGTCAGCTCGCCCGATATGGCTTGCCCATGGAAGCAGCTCGCCCATGGCTAACTCGACAAGACGGCGAATAATAGTCGCCCGCCTCATAGTTTTAAAAACACAAGTACGGCTGGCTGATAAAAGTTCGCCCGCTTTTCATTTAAAACAAGGGTCGCCCGCCCAAACTCATTAAAAAGGGTTCGCCCGACTATGGCTTTACCCGTATTACTCTTTAAAACAAGGGCACTCGCCCAGTTCTCATAAAAGAGAGCTCGCCATTTGGCTTAACTTATAGCTTTCTATTAAGAAAGTTCGCCCGCCCTTTAAAAAATAGAAATGAGTTTAAAACGTATAAAAGGGATTGGTTCGCCCGCCAATACCAATTAAAACAAAGGGGTGAGCGATTCATACGCTCAGTAAAGGAAACATATGCTGCTTTAAATAAAGCAAAACTATATATCACAACTCATTTGTTCTTTTCTTAACAATAACCCAGTAGAAAAGACAGTGGATATATAGTAAACAACTCTCTTAAAACACCATTAAATCACCGACTAACAGTTTACTTTAAAATGTAGTAAACACTATCGAGGATTTCAACAAATCCTCACAGTAAATAGAAACTGATAAGTTGAGACTAGGCAACAAATAAATCATGCTATCATCGTTTCTCCCTCCACCTTGGGAGAACGAAACCTGCCGCTTTTGGGGTGCACCCGTAGGCCATCGCCCCTCACGGCTATCTCAGATCTATGGCCATAATCTAAAGGGGTCCTCGGGTCCACTTGCCAAGTGACCTCGAGATCGCTGATGACTTGGCAGGTCCATCAGCCCTGTGACGCCCTGAGGTGCACTCATTGGTCCATTGACCGAGCCACCGCCCCAGGTAGGTCACGCACTAGCAACGCATGAACTCAGGGCCTAAAGTCTCAAAATCAACTTTTATATCTCATATATCATTTCCACAAAATGATTTGATTTCTTATAAAACAATAAAACACCAAAAACAGCCCTTAATCTCAAGTTTTAAAACCTGCTCGCCCATGGTCAGCTCGCCCGATATGGCTTGCCCATGGAAGCAGCTCGCCCATGGCTAACTCGACAAGACGGCGAATAATAGTCGCCCGCCTCATAGTTTTAAAAACACAAGTACGGCTGGCTGATAAAAGTTCGCCCGCTTTTCATTTAAAACAAGGGTCGCCCGCCCAAACTCAAAAAAAGGGTTCGCCCGACTATGGCTTTACCCGTATTACTCTTTAAAACAAGGGCACTCGCCCAGTTCTCATAAAAGAGAGCTCGCCATTTGGCTTAACTTATAGCTTTCTATTAAGAAAGTTCGCCCGCCCTTTAAAAAATAGAAATGAGTTTAAAACGTATAAAAGGGATTGGTTCGCCCGCCAATACCAATTCACCCAACATAAATCACAAAGGGCTTGCCCAACATAAAACATACAAAGCGCTCGACCGCCCTGTATCATTTCACCCAACAAAACAGCAAAAGGCGGCTATCAGCTCGCCCGCGATCAAACAATTATCAATTAACTTCTTAAAATCATGCATGTCAGAAAACAAAACATTTAACTTAATGTTTTCATAAAATTTACTCCACAGGACATGCATCACTTCACACACACTTCCCTTACCTTGTTCAACGAAGTCTTGCTTCGCCCGGCACTCTGTTCGCCCATAGCTATTCCAAATTATCGGCTGCAAATTATATATAAATTTCATTAATATTTTCTTTATATATCACTTGGCGAGAATAAATCAAATAACTACTCGCCCAATCAGATTCCCAATTAGTTCGCCCGCCATTATTCACGAAGCCTTCATTGGCTAACTGTGGAAGTTCACCCACAATCCTTCTCGCCCAATGCCTTCGCATTAGAGCTCGCCCGTCATTCACTTCACTAGAATTGGGCGTTCTCGCCCACAAAATTACCTTGGCGAGTACTTATTATCTATTCGCCTCATTGGCGATTACTATTTTCAACTTGGGCGATCACTGTAGTCGCCCTTGTCGTCACCTATTCCATAATTTTCCTTGTTTTCCTATTTTCCAAGGATCTAACAAAAACCAAGACTGTATCTATGTTTATTACTGCATAAATCATAGAAATCTATCAGTGAACATCAAGAACACCTCAGAAAATATGAAACTCACCTCAACCAACTGCACTTCCAAAACACGTTGTTTTTCTGTCTCATGTTGGCCTCTATTTGCTTATTCCTTCAGCTCACCAGGCTAAGAAAGAAAGGTTTTATAAGCATGTTTACTGGTTTAGCCAACTGAAGAGTGAAACTCAGTAGATCAAACATGGCAGAGAAATGGAAGAAACAGAGGAATGGCTCTCGTGAAGAAGCTGGAATTGGCTAACTCGTTTTTCATCAATTGTCTCTGCTTATATAAACATTCTCAGCCAATCAGTAGCCACCGCCTGCCTCTTATCCTGTTTTCTTCATCATTCCTCACGTCCATCATGCATTTAATGCATGAAGAAAATCTGCACTTACAAAGGGCGAGAAAGTCTTCCTTTCACACGGCTTTTTCTTCTACTGCAGCCTTTGTTTACTTCCTCAACCAATCAGGTAAATTCCTTACTGACTTCAACCTCTTCACCATTAATTGTCTTCAACCGTATCACTTACAAGTCAATTTTGGCTGTTAGGTTGAATTCTGTTTTCATTTTCCCATCTATCTGGACGACCACTTTACTCGTCAAATGCATTGGCGTTTCCAAGTCCTCGCCACAAGCGGCCATCACTTATCCACGAAGTTGGCAAACTAAACTACTCGCCAAACAAATAAGGAAAACAATCGACTCGCCACACTAAATTAGTTCGCCAGCCATGGGGCTACTCCTTGTCCTCTGTGTGGCGATCACAAGTTCTCGCCCTTTTCGGGCCATCACCTGGCATGGCTCAACTCGCCAACCATGCCCTGATTCATCTCACAAGTTGGCGAACACGCCTGTGCGACCACACTCTCGTCCAACTCGCCATCAGCATTGATGTTCACACATACTTTACTCGCCAATCGGAGAGCCGTTTCTTTATGGTACGCGCCCGCCGAAGGAGCTTTCATCTTTTTGGAAATTAACATTCATTATTTATTTAATTTCCATTATCAATTTTATGAATTTAGACTCTACAGTAGTGTAAAAATCGGATCTTACAATTATGTAAAGATAAGCTTATGTAATCAAAAATCTTTTTTGGACTATGTGGTTGTCATTCTCTTCCTCTATCTTTCACCATGATAAGGAGATAAGAAACTTGGCATACTTGTATATCCAGAGTTTACAATATAATATTTGCCTACATCAAAAAATTATTTTTAATTCTCTAAACAAAAACTAAAAGGTTTAATAAAATACTATATCTTAATTGTATTGCAATTTATTTAATTAAAATCTCTCATATGTACATATCTTACTAATAAAAAAAAATTACAAATGCCCTTAAAAAATGAAACAAGCAATTTGAATCTATCATCAAATGCCAAACAATAGATAAACTTACTAGTGGAAAATAGGTTTAAAATTGTATAACAATCAAATGAAAATAACTATAATTTTAGCAACAGGCAAAGCCTAGTAACTTGGTTTACAAACGTTACACTACCCCTTACACAGGAAATAACTCCCCTGTTAAACATTAGCTTACCACCAAGCCAAGAACCATGCCATAAATCTGGCATCAGCCATACAACTGAGACCATTTAATCTCCATCTCATTAACCAAAATATTATACAAAATCCAACAATCAAGATCCTTTAAAAGTTTTAGCCTCCATTCCCAACAACTCGAAGTAAGCAGCATAGGACAATGATTTAAGCTAGAACTTTTTACCCCTTTCTGATATATATCTTAAATCCATTGATCCATTCAGCTGAGAATAGAAACCAATGTAAATCCATTGACCCATATACTACTTGTGGCAGTGAAATAAAATATTATTTAAATATTTAATATATAATAGTGAAAAATAATAAAAAAATATTACCTATTAATTTTTGGGAGATAGGATGCAGGGGTGAGGATGGTGTTTTAACATATTACTAATCTAAATTCCAATATAAAAGACAAGTGTAATGTTTTTTGTATGTTTTCTTTCATACTATAAGATCCATATATATCACAATTTATAAAAATTATTGACATTGTCAAATTCAAGCTATTCAGAAACAACTTGAGCTAGATCTACTAATTATATGAAGTCTACTAAAAGTTATTGGCTGTTAGTTACCATGTATACATGTATATCTTCGGTGATACTCATTTGGGAATGAGTTGTAAGTTAAAGAATTCTACGGCTGATACACTCTTACCTTATATATAGATTAGAAGGTACCTAATCTATTGTGTCTTCTCCATCTAACTAAAATATAAAAGTCAATGGCTTCTTGAATTTCAATGACTGCAAAAAAGAAAAATCTGGTTAGAATTTGAAGTTGCTTCTGGCTGTAAGTTGCTTGAAATACAATAGGTAGCTTAATGTTAAGAAAAATATCAAATAGGAATGCAATAGTAAAATACTAAAATAAGCACATGATATTAATATATTCTAGCCTTAACAAGTTGAATAAAGCTTAAGGCTAAAAGACCAGCCTACATGTTTTAGTGGAGCTTAATTATAACTTTGTCTTAATAATTACGAGAGCTTCTCACTTGCAAAAATTGAAGCATAGACAATCTAAAAAAATAGCATTCTTCAAAGACAAGGTTAAAGATTATCAAGAATTCTACAAACTAAAATTGCCCTTGATAATAATTTCCAGCAAATGGTTAATGCATCACTTCAGTTATCCTACAATTGTTTACAACTAATTCTCTCCTTGTTGTAGCTCCCTCTTTGACAGTACAAAAAAAAAGTTAATGGAAATAGTGTCTTGAAAGAGTAAAAAGCATATTGTCATTGCAAGATCAAGGGTTAAACAGAGAGAGCTATAGCTTATCACTTGTAAATTATTTTGGCTTAAGAATAGGCTACTGGAGCTTGAGTTTGAATATTCACAGCCTATGGAATCAAATATGCATATAATGGATTCTAATAAACACATATAAAATGGTTATATCAACCATTTCTAATCAATCAAATCCAAATTACACAAAACCAAATATTGATTTGGAAAGACAATATAGTAGATACAAATTTTCTAAGGAAACATGAGCCAAAAAACTACCCAGAAACAATAACTCACATGGCTAAATCAAGAAAATTTCTTAAAATTCTTTGTATTTTGATCTAATCTTACAATAACCCAATACATAAAATTGACAAGGTAATTATTTTACTGACCTTTTTTTCGCTGGTTGCTTGAGAAGATGAAAAATCTGTTGAAAAAGATGACATGGATTGAAAGAAAATTGAAGAAATCAAGAATTAAAGAAGAAGTGGAGAAGCAACAGAGAAGTGAAGAGAAAGCAAAAAGGGTTGGAAGAAGAACCCAAGAGAAAAATTCTTGCGACGAATGTAAAAAGAAAAACAGATATATATGTTGTTTGGGTGGTTCAAAGAAGGGATCTCATTAAAAAATGCGGTTCATCCCGTGTTTTTTTTGGAAACATGTTTCCAAATATTTCGAAAATAGTAAGAAATACAAATTTTGTGTTTCCTATAATTTCGAAAATAGTGTTGTCAATTTTTAAAATCATAAAATAAAATCAGTCAACCAAACACAGTTTATGTTTTTTGTTGTACGATTTTGAAAATAAAAATATAAAACATAAAATAAAAGTGAAACCAAACAGCCCCTTAATTTTTCGTAATTTGTTTTAGTTATTCGGTAGGTAAATAGTTTTATATTTAAGTGCCTTCCTCTGACTATATAGATGTTTTCAACAGCGGACACTTTGGAGGTTGAAGGTTTGCTGGAGCTGCTTGACTCTCAAAGCTTAGGTGATCGTCTTCCATCACCTCTATGGTCATCAGACCGCATTGCCCTGATGGCAAGTTTCAGACTTAAATCACCTTCAACCGCTGAATCATCTCCTCCTCTTCCTCGGGAAATCTGATAGCAACAAGGAATTACATCTGTAGGGAAAATATAGATAGAAATACCATCAGGAAATTATGTACAGAGTTATAGAGTCAATCTCATGTTTGCAAGCACACCCCTTTTGGATACTTTCTGATAGTCTTGCCACCAAATTTGATAACCCTATAACTAATGCTCTGATGATAATATTTGAACTCCTTTTTCCTTGTCTCTGCTTTATTTGCATCAGGATTCTATTCCAATCTTGAGTCATGAATTCTTTTGTGATCTGTATTAATGTCAATTTTCTCATTTTAAACTCTACCAATCTCTGCTGATAGCATTAAAAATTTACGATAACTGCAGATGAATATTGCTAGTTTGTGACATTTTAGTTGTTACTCATGACTAGAAAATTGACAATGCCTCTATGCAACTGTAAAACTCTCAAGTTAGGGAATAAAAGAGTTAAAATTTTGTCTAGCTTGATTATCTTGTACTTAAATTCAAATCGACAGCACACCACAAGTATTCATTCCCAGAATGAAGCCAAGGAATGCTGAACTGTCATATGTTTTGGATCATGATCAGAGACTGTTTTATGGTGTAACAGGAAAAATGATTGAATAAACAAGGAGTTAATTATGGAGTGAGTTGCTTTAAGAGAAGAGGGACGTTGAAATTGAGGTTTGGGGCTGCATTTTAGCTTCATATTGAAACGGGCTAAGCATAAGATGGTGCTTTTAATAGCTATGCAAATTGAATTGGTGGAATCCAGTGAGACACCATTTTCTTGCACTTCTAGTTACCATAATATCCGATTGCTAAAACAAAATTAGAAATATAAAGCATTACCATATCTACATTATACAAGTCAGTTAAATACGTAAGTTAATTAGTTTCTTTCTCTCCTCTCCTTTTAGACATTTTTCATCGGTAATTAACTGATTAAGAAGCTTATATATATCAGCTAAAACCAGCAGCCAAGACTATTTAGCTTTTCAAGGCGTATGTATTAAGAAATACAAATTTTAACACACTTGGGAGTAGATGTTATGCTAAACTTAAAACTTGAGGATGATGATCTTGCTGATCCTTAAGCCTTTGCTTGAATAGTTTTGGAGGGCCTTGGTCTGGTGGGTGCATGAATTTGCAGTTACGGCATGCAGGTGATGACTTGCATAGCATCACCAACATGTGGCACCGCATGCACATTATTGCTACCATCTCTTGTTGCTCTTGCTCATCATCCTCCTCCACTTCCAACCATGGAATGTTCTGCATTAATACTGCCGATGGCGAGTTGATCTTCTTATCAACTAAACCGCCCCCCCCAGGGCTAACAGAGCTCTGCTTGTTGAATGGGTGATGATGATCTGTTGCGTCGATTCTCCTTAGTGAATCGCATAGTAGGTTTAGCTCGAGGTCTAAGCTCATGTGATGACCAGTAGGGCTTGGCGGCTCTGGGCTTCTCCTCGGATCCTTAGAAGTTCTCGTATGGGTCCTCGTATCGTAAAAGTGTATCTGCCCTGATTAAACACAGAGGAAACCAAAGCAATTTTAAGGTTATACTGGTATGAAACCCGTTGCTACGCAACGGATCACCATTTTATCAATTGAAAAATGGAATTAAGATTTTCCTTATCCTTTTTCAATTCATATTATTTGGTGTCTCTATAAATAAGTCATTTTTATTTTCGACCTCCATTTTATCAATTGAAAAATGGAATTAAGATTTTCCTTATCCTTTTTCAGTTCATATTATTTGGTGTCTCTATAAATAAGTCATTTTTATTTTCGACCTTCATTCTGCCAGTTGAGAGCTTATCCAGTTATCCCTCTAAAATGCCTTTCCCATTAAAAAACATCATTTGCAACATTATTGTTGTGGAGTACATAAATCAAGTTGTTTCCATGAATGACAGAACCAAATAAAGTTAACAGTTGTATAATCAAATAATAACTCCAAAATAGAAGAAATGTTCGCATGTTATCACATTTCTCATAGATGCCTAGAGTTGATATTAAGGCGCATAACAAACATTGATTCAAATTTAGACATTATCAAAAAATGGATGATGGATCAGATAAGAGTAATCTTTCTTTGTTCTTTTTTGTATTACAAACAGGAAAAAGGAAATAAATATTAGAAAATTGCCTAATTAACTGAAACAAAAACTAACATTCACAGAGAAGCAATCGCTTGTATGGATTTTTTGGCTGAATGAGCTTATGACAATGGGGTTGATAGTGGAAACTTCCTGCCCCTCCTATTGACTTGAAGAGGATGTTGGCTGAAGTGTACTGGGGAGCTTAAACATAGTGTAATTTAAAAGCAGTAAAGCTGTTCATATGTACCCAAAACAAATATACCAAAAGGTCAAATTCCCACGTATCAAAAGATACGTCAAATAATATCAAGAACACTATCTTGTTGGTATTGTTAAAAGAAATAGGCATTAATTAAAAGCAAATTATATCATAAATATGAATAATATCAAATTGCATAAAAATTCAGGTAAGCTCAAATGATATTTTTGTTTCATTTTTTGCCTCCTTTTCTCCTTATGAATCAAACTTTCCTTTTCTTTTGAATTTTAACTTGCTCAATCGATCGTAAGAACTGATTGTATGCATCCTTGTCAGAAAAAAGCTACAATAATTCATCAACACTAACAAAATAACAAAGTGACTAGGAATTAGGATGCTTATTAAGAAAAACACACACTTTTCCTTGAATACTTCCCAACATTTCTGGAGCAACAAATGCAAATAATCAAAACAGAACAATGACAAAAATGAATAAAAAAGCATAATTCAGATGTCTTGATAACAATATTTACCATTGGAAGACAAATTGAGATTCATAACCTTAGTTTGTTATGTTCATTTCTAGTTTCGGCTTGCACATCTAATCTATCTATCTATCTATACAATAAATTTTTTAGATCCAAGCCTGCCTCCTCATGCTTCCACGTTCTCCTCGCCTTTGATCTCCGCGTTTCCAGCTTCACACGTCGCCTTCATCCTCTCTTCAAGTTATGTTATGTTTGAGCTCTTTGTCAACTTTGTCCTTCACTTTTTTCCTCCTTTCTTTTTGTCTAATGAGAAATCCATTTTTATTTTATCTGGTAATGTAATTTGATAGCTCATTAAGCTCATTATGTGCTGGGCCCACCAGATTTTATTGCTTTACACTGGTCTTTGCCGCAGCTTCCTTCTCTTCTTTGTTAAGTTGCTTTGACAGTGGTTTCATGTTTTTTTCCTCTCTTGGTCTCTGTTTTTGGTGTGTCAGTAGTTTTTGGGGCTCAAGAATTTTGTCTCTCTTGAAAACCCCATCTCCTGCTCGTGCCCATCCTTCATCTCTCGCTTCTATGGAGTAATCTGCCGATGAATACCTGGTCTTTCTCGCTTCTATGGGCGGTGGGCGGAAAAGGATAAGCGGTTGTTTGTTTACTTACGTTCCTTTAGCTCTTCTTCTTTGGAACGAAAATGACTCAACGTTGGCGTCAGTGTTGGTATCTTCTTGCCAATTTTCTAAATTAAAAAAATTAATTTTTATTAAAAAATAACCGAATCTGACCTGTTTGAAGCGTTTTTGGTGATCCTAATGCCGAATCTGACTTCAACCATCTTCAACTAAGAAGAAGCTACCAGATCTGGTATTTTTTTTTCTTTTGAAAATATGAACTTTATTTTTAATGAGTCAAAATAAAAAGATAAGAAAAGAGAAGAAAATGGATAAAATAGGGAGACGTTCAAACCTCTCTCATGCTCTTTCTTATTTTAGGTTTTCTATTTTTTATTTTTTTTTGCTTTTTTATTCAACATAGTTTTTTTTTTTTTTAAATTCTAATGTATTTTTGTTTTTCTTTCATGGGTGTTGGTTTGCCTTTCATCAGTAACATGCAGGTAAAATATGAACACTTCACTTGGATTTACCATTAATAGTTTTACATCTCAAGACTTTTTTTTAAAAATTTTTTTTTATTAATGGGTGAAAATTTCTGCTATGACAGTTGTGTTGTAATACTGAAACTAAATAATATTGTTTGTAGCAAGTCAATGATGATAACCTATTGTCGATATCAAGTATGGTAATCGGCATGATTTCATCCTTTCGGTAGCCACTATCAAGGAGGATCCAAATAAAATGATGATTGAATTCTTCTACGCATTCTTTATAACTATCCAATCTTTGATTTTCTTTCAAATTTCGAACAAAAATCCATCTGCATGGAAGTTGAAATCTATTGCTGAAGTGGCTGCCATTGTCTGCACGGTAAGCATAACATCAAAACTTAGACAATATTTTCACTGTTACAAACTCTTTAATGATGTTTAGAAGTTTGACATGTTACTGTTTAAAATACTTTGATGCTTATTTATTCTATGAATCGATATTTTGGAGAATAAAATACTGAGTTGAATAGCAACCTTTCTGATCTGTTGTCTTTAAGATTCGTATTGTTGACAAAAGGAATAAAATCTGATTTTTGATTTGAAATGTGATTTTTTATCCTGTTAAAACCATGGCAAATCACCCCTATACGCTTTTTTCTTCTTTTCTGTTTGTATAGTCACCATAACTCTCTTCAGTGTGAGAAACACATAAGAAATCCAATGAGAAACTCTAATCGAAACCCCCAAAGTTCTCCTGTTAAGAAAATTCGTAATTTTTCTAATTTTGTTATTATTCGCTTTTTTCTTTACCTTACATCCAATTTTGTTTTGTGGATTTTTAATCATTTTCTTCATTAGATTTTACTTATTTTTTTAATTAATCTATTTTTACATGTGGGGAAGAGACCCAAGAACCAGAGCAACTTGCACCAAAACTATGTTAGTTTGGACAACCAGAGCTTGCCAAGCTACCAGTCTGACTTAGCTGTCTTAGTGATCCTCATCCACCAGTATGACCTGGCTGGTGATGACGTGGTACTAGCCTCTCACACTTCCATCGTCATCATATGTAAGTCAAGATAACAAAAATCATTTTATTAATGTCAGCAAGAAAATAAAAATTAAAGCTTTTTTGGTGATTGGTTTGTGTGCAAATTATCATGGACCTCCAATTGTTGAATTTTTGGCAAGAATCCATGAACCCATCTACCCATCTAAATAGAAAGAAGAGCATTTAAGGTTTTTTTTTTTATTTTAATTATTTAGCTTGATTTTTGACAAAAATTTGTGAAGCCTTCTTGCATCAAGTGAAACAGTTATAACATGTATACAAGAGTGAACTTTTCACCTTTCAATTGATTTAATCTTTTCTGTTTGTTGCAGTTTGTGATTGTTTATTGACTATTTATTTTGTTTGTTATCGAATGCATATTTTTATTTTAATAACAAAAAGGCCTTAAGCATTCACATTTTCTTAGTCTTTATGTGGTTGAGCTTTGGCTATATTGTGGTTGAATATAGAAATTCTCTAGGACAAAGGGTTGAAGTCTATGATTTAAAATTTAGCATGTGGTTACACTTTGAGCCGTAATGGAATCATTGCCATCTAAGGTTCATGTATTTGATAGTATTTTTGAAATACCTAATTGCTTGCATAAATCAAGAAAGGATTGTATGCCTAATACCAACATTACAATTGGATAGTGTCCTAGAGAGACAACCCACCAAATTTACTGGTTATTACCTTGCAAATCCTACAAGAGATGGAACTGGGGTTAAGCTGCCTTAAGATCTCTTTTTGAAGGTTTTTGAATTGTTTTCTTTTGTCAGCTGACCACTATTTTTGTTCTATTTTCTTAGCGAACCATTCTTAGAATCTTATTTTTGGTTATCAAGCTATGCGCTTTAATCCATATCTCTTGCCTTCTGGTCAACAAACATTAATCTCAGAATATTTTTCAGCTATTAGGAAAGATATCATCCCTTTAATTTATTGAAATCCACATGATGTTCCTTAACAAGCAATACATATATATCATTGTGATTTCCTTTTTGTAATTAACACATTAGTACTTCACACATTTCTATTTGTTAACATCTTTTGTGCTTGGAATGATTACTTAAATGACAATCTTAATTTTTTAAATTAACCTGATAGCATATAATTTTCCTCATCAAAAGTGAAGGTCAACTTAAAGTGTACATTTGAGACATCATCCATGATATTCTTTTTTTTCCTTTTTGTAAAAATACATACATGTATAACTGTGACTTAATGGTAAGTCAGATTTTATAAACATTGGCTGTTACCCACACTAGATGTATGTATTTTATGTTGGAACTTTCTGTAACCTTTTGAAGAACTATCTATATTACTATTTTTTGTATATTTCTATCTTTTTAATTTCACATGCTTCACCAATTTTCCTATACTTATTAAAGTTGTGTTGGTTTTGGAACAAATTTTCACTCAATCATTCATAAATTCATTTTTGTTTTTTTTTTCCCGTTTTAGATATGAGTGAAAAAAATGTGAGTTAGATATAAACACAAATAAAACATGGGCATTACCTCTGTATGATCCTGGTCAAGTGTCTCTATATGATTCTGGCCTTGGTCAACAGGGTCATTAGATTGATAAAAAAGATTTATATTCTTAGGTATGCAAAATTTGATGCTTAATTATCATAGTTATGATCTGTTATATGTGTTGTACAGCATTTGTTAAAATTTCTATGCTATATATGATATTCTATGACTACTTCAAATTGGCGATTTTATTATCATTGATTGTGTTAATGTTTCATTTTTGAAAAAAAAAAACCATTGATTGCTTGATATGCCATACTGTGCAAATCAATATCCTTTCCTAACTTTTAGATCTTCTAATTTTACATTAATAAAATCAAGGAAGGAAAGAAATCACTTATAATAGACATACCTTTGTTTCACCATCTGTAGTTGTTACAAAGTGAACAACTTCCATTTCTCTATCATTCTTAAGAAATATTGCACGATGCAGAGGCATACAACAATTTTAAGTCAGGAATGAAGAATCACACGCATCTGTAGGCAAAAACATGTACACACACGTGTGCATGAAGAGCAAGAAAGAGAGAAGAAGAAGTAGAACTTCCATTGGATCCATGCTTGCAGTATGCCTTATCAGGTAATTCTTTCGAGTGAACCACTACTTGGATAATTTGATTGGCATGCATAGAATAGGGAATCTTCCTAAATTTTGATTGAAAACTGAAAATTATTGGGAAGTTTATCTTAGAGTTAAGTACAACCTTTTCTAGATGAAAAGTGTTTTCTGTTTTTGCCTCTTTTATAATGGTGAAAATTTAGTAAACAATTAACAACATTAGCTAGTAATATTTTCAGGTTCAGATCATCCATCTAGAACACCACTCATTTATTATCTTTAAAAATCTATCTTAAGGCAGTAATATCAACTACCATGATGAACTAAATATGATGATAAAGGTTTAAACATGCTTAAAATTACATTTAATGTTTTATAATGTCAATATTGATCTCTTTGATCCATCATCCATGATTACTTTCTGAACAATAAGATTTTATGCCCCTTCTAGACATTGTTCCTGATTGCATATTTTAATTTTGTCTCTAGTGCTATTGCATGCACTTGATTTACCTTAAGTTGTTGCTCCTGAACCTCTATTTTTGTTCAATTTAACCTATTATTAGTGTATTGATTCTTTGTTCTTTTTTGTATTTTGTCCTAGTGAAGTCTATCATGAGGTAGTTTTGAGTTCACAATGGAAAGATACAAGAATGTTGTTGATAGGGTATGCGCTATACCTTAAAAGTTTTGGAACTTCTTTTTAAGTTATTCTGTTTTTTAATATACAATTTATAAATTTTTTTACCCATTCTTAACAATTCATGGATGTCATGTGTTCTTTTTCTTAGATTTGGTCCAAGAAAAAGAATGTAATGTTAACAAATTAAGAGGATTTGATGATGACATATAGATATAATCTAGACAAACTGTATTCGACTGCCTTTAAAGGAAGTGTGTTTATTTTGCTATATAAGTTAAAAGATTTACATAATAAACCTGTCTGGGATCTTTGAGCATTGGAAATTTGTTCACAAATTGTGGTATTCTTATGGTATGCTTCAAATTAGGGGCATATGGTTATGAAAGAAGTGTGAGATTGTTTGTAGCAGTTAGCAGTTAGCAGTTGTAGAAGGGATAGGAACAATGGCTATTTTGCTTCAAATAATTACTATGCATTAAGAGCTTACTTCCTTTTGATTGTGTTGTTTTCTTGATGTCTCACTTATTTTTTTTCAAATGTAAAACAGGTGATGTTGAGCTAATAAACATGCAACTGAGGTAAGAGACACTTAATGTGTTAAAGTTGCCTATGAACGTAAGGCAAGATTTCTTGCATCAATTAAACTCAAGGTTTGTGGTATAAACCCAGATCTTATGCGCTCTTTCTAGGACCATGTTATTAATGGCAAATAAATATGTTAAAATCTCAACCCTTTTTGTATTTGAAGATTATGTTGCCAGTTACAATTTGCAAAATATTTTACCTTAACTATGTTTAACTCTGATAAATTTGGAACTTAGTTTTACATATTTATCTATCTATTTGCATCCTTCCCATGCTACCTTGAGACCTTTTATTTTTTTTACCTCTCTTTTTTGTAACTTTTGCTTTTATTATTACAATTGATCTTAAAGATCATAATTTCAAGTGTTGTTCATTTTTAATTTGCTCACTCTTAAATGCATGCTTAAGGGTCTTTTTGAATAAATGTTTGCTTACTTATGTTCTGCAACTTTATCATTTTTTCTGTCAATGTGATTTCAATCTGCAGAATTGTAACGAGGAAGAATCTATTATAATGCAGCATGCAACCTTTCTTTTTGTCCCTTTACAAATCATACGGTTATTAAATGCATGCTTAAAGCTTTTTTTGAATAATGCTTGCTTCTTATGTTCTGCTACTCCATCTATTTCCTTGCTTCCCTCTCTTTTCTCTAACTATTGCTTTAAATGTTGCAATTGATGTTAAAGATTACAATTTCAGGTAGTGTTGGTTTTTTCTGTCAGTATGATTTCGATATGCAAAATTTCACTATTGTACGAGGAACTTTGCTTCTCTTAGAATATTTTTCCTTATGAAATGCGTGTAAAATGTTTATTACCTAAAAGGATCCTCATTTAACAGCTTTCTGTCAAGTGCTGCCCTCTAGTGTCAGACATGCTAGAGCAAGTCTAAGAAGTTGAGGATCTTAAAAATAATCTTAAAAATTGGAAGGAAAGGGGGGAAGGGTGTAACGATACATGCTTAGCATGCTTAAGTTAGTAATGTATCTCTCATAAGTATACAAGTAATGGTGTCATGGAATCTAGCATTATGAATCTGAAAATTGATACGAGCGAAAGGCAGTTTTCATGGTAAGTAATGCCTTTGTTCAAATCTTATATGGACATACAATAATGCTACGTATTGAGGCATCGATCTTTTATGCACATATGGTTTCTTAAACATCGTATTGATAGTTGTAGGAAAATGCAAGATTTATATTTCAGTAGTTGTTTTGCTTTGATAGTTGTATGAGAATTTTGATTAATTCATGAAGTGCTTATTTCAAATATTATATACTTTGATAGTATTTCTTTGTTAAAATATTTGATGAAATCAGTTTGCTTAATTTTTTGTTTTGCATTTTGAGAACATGTTTTTTTTTTAAGGGTCATGGTATAGTTATTTCTTTTGATCCATGCATTTTTTTATGTTGATATTTGATAAGAATTTCCCTTACTTTTTTCATAATTATTTTCACAACTCATTGGGTTCATGGGCATGGCTGTGTTTATAATTACCATCAAATGAGAATTGGCAACAATGCGATAGGTTAAGATTTACAGCCTTTCAGTGCTTTTTCTGCATACATGATAATTTGGAATTTATAGTTGTCTAAACTTTTGGGTGTTTTATCAGTAGTTTAGATGTTTATTAAATCCTTTTATATAATATGTAGGACTGTTAAACATATTAGGATTGCAATGAAAGGTACTGTGCAGGGCAAATTTCTGTTTTGATTAGTAGTAAAAAGGAAAGCGAGCAAGAATGTGCTTCGATTATTTTATGCACTTGGAAGCAAGTTGGATCATAAGCTGCTCCACAACAAATACTACAAGTTTTGTTGTTGAATTAGGAATCATGCTACTTCAATATCAAAAATATCAAATTTTCTCAAAGTCATTATTTATTGAAATAGGAATCTTGCTATCTTCATTGGCAAAAATCTTCATTGACTTTCATGCCCGCAGCATAACATATATACTACAATAAATTTTGGATCCAACCTTGAATACTTGTGCTTTTACATAGTTTGCTCCACTAATTGCCGTGTTCTTGCATTCTTGCATCGACACGTCGTCTTCATGTTCTCTTCGGTGCTTGCTTTTTTAGGTCATTATTATTTTTGTCGTGTTCTTGCATTCTTGCTTCGACACATCTTCTTCATGTTTTCTTCAGCACTTGCTTTTTTATATCATTAAATTTTTTTGGTTAAAAAAATATTAAATAATTGAAGATGGCTCTTTTTTATGTCATTAATTACTGTTTTTTCATTCGATTATTTCTGTTTGTGTGTCAGGGAGAATACTTATTTCGTCTTGCATTGTAAATATATTGTGCATCCCATTTCATGGGAACTGCCGATTATCTGCCAAATGTCATATTTATCCTATTTCGTTTTTTTCTTTATTTTATGCTTTTTGCTTTATGGTTGTGCAAATAACCTTTTATCTTTTACCCAATTCGTCATTTTGCTGTTGAACAGTCTTGAGAGTTGGCGTTATAAATTTATCAGTTGTGGGTCCCTCGAATCATCGAAAATTTTATTGGGTTGTTTTTGTTTTATTTGTTTTTTTGCTTTCTTAGGTTTATTTATTCCAATATTGAGTGATAGACGATTTTGTTCTTTCCCTTCCATAGTTCACCAAATTGATGCTCCTTTTGAAGGAAGGAGAAGAGTAAGGAAATGTCTTGTGCGAGAAAAAGAAAAAAAGATAAGAAATGGGTTTGCTTCCATCATAAATCAGCTTGGACTTTAGACTAACCTTTGTACCCAAAAAGAATAGTAATTTTCTTAACCAGGTTTCACTAATTGGAAACGTTTATGGTAAGGTTTCCAAACTCATGTTTTTGTGAAAGGATTGGAAGAAGAAATGAGAAAGATTGATGCTTTAAAATGTGAAATTCCTCTTTGCATGCACCTCTTGAATGATGCTTCTTTTCTTCAACCAATTTAAATTACACTTCTTTTTTTTTCTTATTAATTGTGAGACCCGGTATTTTGTATATATTGTACAACATATTGTACATGATTGATAATCGAAATAAATTAAAGTATGGAATTAAATAAAGATTGAAGATGAGACTTTATTTTACATTATGGAAATTGAAATTTGTAATTGCAATATGGTGCAGTGAAGTAGGATGAAAATCTAAAATTTTAAGAATGGAAATTTGATTGTTGGAATTATTGGCTTAATAGCAATCAAAGATATGAAGAAAAGATGAATTAAATGTGTACTCATGCAAAGCTATTTTGTTGGATGGAATGTAAAAGAGAAGAGGAGAAACTAAGTTGCCATTCACGCCAACAACAAAATCTGCACTTGGATTGCATTCGGCTGGAAGAAAATTAAAAGGAAATGGAATTCAAGCATGGTATATATATATATAACAAAGTCAAGTTTATATATATAACAAAGGCCTAGAAGTTTATTGGTGGAAATTTTGAAAGAGATGTGTAAAGAAAAGTCAAGAAGGGTGATTATACAAGTGGACTTCACGTCACTCTCTTTATGCAAGACTGATCTGGTTAGCCTTAAAAAAATTGGTAAAAATATGGATTTTATGATATAAACAAGTGGACATGAAGTCTAAGAATAAAGTAATATTTACTTTAGAATTTCATTGGTTAACATAAAGTAAAGAAAGAGTGAAAGTAAGACTAAGACAATTGGTCTAGAGAGTCCACCGAATTGCTGCCTTTTTACACGTCCATCTTTAGATTTTTTGTAATATTGGACTAGATGTTTACGGTAGGAAGTGGTAGAAAAGATAAGGCATTCAATAGCTGATATATTAAAATAAATAAATTGAAATAAGGCAAAGAAAAGTAGAAGCAAATATGACCAACCCGTGTGGCCATGCAAAGTCCACGCCAACTTGTGTTTTGATTTCAATTTTTGTATCTGCTGTAAAGGCTGCCAAAACCATTAACTCTTGGTAAAAGAATTATAAAAGAAACATGAAAAAATTAATATTATAGTGGCTGGAAGTTTCTGCTGAAGAAGAAAACAAAGATAAGATAAAAGAAAGGTGGTATGAGACGTGTAGAATGGAGAGTTCTACGCTATATCGTGTTGCAGTTTTCTTTTGTTCATTTAATGAATTTAATGCATGAAATGATGAAGAAAGTTGATAAGATGCTAAGTGTATAAGTGATATTGGTAGTCTTGAATAGAAAGGAGTAAAGAAGTTAGAAAGCCTCAGCAAAAAAATCTTCTTCACCACCGAAAATTGTCATCTACGAGAGCCATCCTCTGTTTCATTTTCTGTTCTGTTTCTCTTCGTTTCAACTAAGAAAAGTTCAGAAAATTATTCCATTATGAGTTTCATCCTTCCTTGCTTACTTGGCCTTTAAATAGATTGAACAATCAACCAAGAAAGCAAGCTAGAGTATTTACGAGGACAAGAAACAAAACAGAAAATAAAATTCTGTTTTGGATACTTCATTTGATCAAGGTAATCTCAATAACCTTTATGGCTTCTTGATATTACATGACATATTCTTATGTTTTTAAGTGTGAAAAGCATGATTATAACCTTGCTCTTGATTTATTCTTATTGAATCATGGGAATAGAATGAATTCATGTCTTGAGATAGATGAAGAACAAGAAGAAATTAGCTGAAATTTTAGTTTGATGA
Source organism: Heritiera littoralis (assembly GCA_031772115.1). Classification (NCBI taxonomy): domain Eukaryota; kingdom Viridiplantae; phylum Streptophyta; class Magnoliopsida; order Malvales; family Malvaceae; genus Heritiera; species Heritiera littoralis. The sequence continues at coordinate 7,257,317 of JAPDPK010000023.1, forward strand.
TGTAAAATAACTAAAGGAAATTAGATAGAAGGAAAAAGAAGCCTAGAATCTAAATGATTGAAAGGAGACTTTAGCTAAAGAGGAAACCTACGGTTGAGAGTAGAAACAGAGAAGCATTTAAGCTTCATGCAAGGAAATAGAAATGAGGTTCACGTAGACAAGGAAACAATAAATGGCAAAATGAGGAAATAGAAATCATGATTGAAAAGCCAACAATAATGGCCATGAGAGGTTCGGCCATGGCTTGAAAAGTAAAGAAAGTATGTTGAAAATTTGGAAAATTAGTAGAAAATAATTGTAGAAATTAAAAGAGAATTTTCGGTGAAATTAAAACCGAAAAAGGAAGTGAAAATGAAGAAAATTGAGTTTTATACCGGTATAATTTATACTGGTTGTAATTATTTTATGAATTTGGAGGCTGCATTATATGAATATTAGTGGTTTAAAAATAACAAGAAAATTATTAATAATTTTTTATAAAATTATTTTGCAGCCCGAGTGGATGGATTTCGGTTAGCATTACCGGGACGATCGTCGGCATAAGACTGGTAAGGGGGAAGTGTGTGAGTTGTAGGGATATGATGATATGCATGTTTTAACAAGTTAAATCTTGTGAAATTAATGGAAGTATGAATTATTTTAAAACATGCATAAATTGGAGATAAGTTGACTGGTTTATAACTGTATTTATGTGCATGAGGTTAAGAATCCGCAGCCATTATGCTGTCGGAAACTTTCTAATAATTATTCTAAAATATTATAAATATTTTAGAAATATGAAAATGATTTACATGAAAATTTTAAATATAAATTCCATAATTTTTCCATAAGATGGGATTTATGAGAAAATATGAAGTATTTAAATATTCATGTTTTATATATTTATGTAAGTGAGAATTTGAATTATGTTATATTATATTAAATATTTAGAATTGAATATTTATGTGTTCTCTCACTTTAGCATGAATATTTATTGATTTAATTACAGTGTACGAAAATGAGAATAATACCTTTTTGGAATTATTATTTATTTAAATGATTTAAATTCATAAATGTGTTTCCTTAAAGGTATTTTGAGATATAAATTTGATTTTGAGACTTTAAGCCCCAAGATTCATGCTTTAATGTTATATTGTACTGTTCACGTGGCTGATAGACCCGCCAAGTCATCAGCAGTCCCGGTGACGCCTGGCAAGTGTACACCGAGGACGCCCATAGACTGTGGCCATAGATCTAAACTGTTTACTATTACTGTGTTCCTTCGGGAATGATTATAGCATGACATGATTTAGGGTGATGCCTAGTCTCAACCTACTGTTACTGAATATTGTTTACTGAATACTGTTTACCGTACACTGTTTACTAAATACTGTTTACTGAATACTGTTTACTGAAACTACTGATTTGAAACTGTATTGATGTGAAAGGAAATAAATGATTATTTCTAATTTTACTTTATGGAGGAAGGAATATCATATTAATTTATAAATATGAATTTCGAATTACTCCCTATAGTCGCTCTGGGTTTCCGGGACACGACAGGTATTTCAAAATACCTCTCATACTCTATCTGGATTTCCCGGCCGACTATAGTATCTTTCCTATTTGTACTTAGTACTTCTATAGGAAATATATCGCTTTACAGCATATAGATTCATTATATTAAGCAGCATACAACTCCTTTACTGAGCACGTGGTTCGCTCACTCCTTCAATTTCACTCCACAGGTATTGATTTGGATTAAGAGACGTACCATTCGAAGTATCGGCTGCTAGTTTGGTTATCCGAGATAGCAGACTCTAGACATCGGAGGTATATTATTTTCTTTTATCTATTCAGAAATTTTGTACAATACTACTTAAATTCGGAATGCAATACTGGGAATGTAACTCTGATATAGAAATAATAAAATATTCATGTGTCGGGATATTGTACTGTAAATGAAAGTACTACTTAGTACGATAGTTATTATTTTACTGTAAGCATCACAGACAGCCTAACCGGTAAAAAGAGTATGAATTATGAATAAATATAGTGAAAAATGTACACTCAGACCGTTACAGTTTTAATGGTATCAAGCAGGGTTGGTCTGATGTCTGATGATGTAAAAAAAAAACATAAATAGTAAACATTCCCAGTAGTACTGTATAATCTGAATGTATAATAGAAATACTAACGGAAAGTGAAATACATGATTTGTGGTACAGATATGAGTGGAAGAAGGGTGACCCGCTCAGGTAGAGGTAGAGGCAGAGGTAGGGCGGCACAGACTCCGGAGCCGCAGATACCCGAGCTAGCACCGGAGCCCGCCCCAGGACCTACTTATCCTCAGCAGCCCGAGAGTTCAAGTGATCGGATGAATAGGATGGAAAGGATGTTGACAAATTTTATGGCTATGTATGAGGCTGATAAAGCTACATATAGGGCGGAGAGAGAGAGAGTAGCAGCTCCTGCAGCCCTTGTAGTAGCACCAGCTCCACCATAGCAGGCACCAGTTATACCCGAGCCTCGTCTTATTCCATCACCAGCACCTCAGCCATTAGCTCAGCCGCCTCGAGATGTAGAGTCATACTATGATGTTGCTCTAGAGATCCGTTGGTGGCAGAGCAGTGGGTTATTGCTATAGAGAAGCTATTCAGGATTTTGAGGTGTACAGAGACTGAGAGGACAGGTCTGGCAATGTTCCAGTTGACAGATGATGCGGAGCACTGGTGGAAGGCCACCCAGACAGTATTATTCTTCCAACATCATAAGATCACTTGGGATATTTTTGTGGATGCTTTTAGGCGCAGATATATTCCTGATACTGCTCAGCAGAAGTTACAGCAGGAGTTTATGGATTTGATTCAAGGTAGTATGGCTGTAGATGAGTATGAGGCTAAGTTCACTACTCTGAGTCGATTTGATCCACAGACCAGCGTTAATGAGAGGTATAAGATAGAGAGATTTAAGGCTGGGTTGAGACCCTCCATCAGATCGAAGCTAGCCCCGTTCGATATTTTGACATATGATGAGGTGGTATGACGGGCTCAGCTATGTGAGAGGGATTTCGAGCAGTATCATACAGAGGCTGGGAGTAAGGGTAAGAGTAAAGGTAAGAGTAAGTTTAGGAGGTTTTCGGAGGACAGACAGAGTAGGGAGCAGCCTAAGAGGACTAGACCTACGGGCATACAGATTACTGAGGGCCGATTTACTAGATCAGCAGCTTCTACTCCTCCTACTGGCCTCATTTCTACTTAGAGGAGTCCTGCGACCAGATGTAGGCATTGTGGTAGGTCGCATGGTTCACGCCCCTGTTACTTACTGTCTAAGGCATGTTTTCGGTGTGGACAGACGGGGCATATGGTTAGAGATTGCCCGATGCTTAAGGAGTCTACTGCTTCCACTGTTCCTCCTATAGTACCTCAAATTCAGGCACCGGCTGCTCCGAGTGGATCGGAGAAGGCGACACCCTCACAGCCTAGGCGGGCGACAGCCGTTGAGAAGGGGAAGCAGGCTGTGACACAGGGATGGGTGTACGCATTGGATCAAGAGACTGCCGACGCTTCAGCGGATGTAATTAAAGGTAAAATTTATCTTTTTGACATTCCTGTAATTGCTTTATTTGATCCGGGTTCTACACATTCGTTCTTATCACCTGCATGTGCTAACAGGATCCCAGTAGAACCGGAATTATTAAAGTGTACCTTGCAAGTAAACACTCCTTTTAGAGAATCATAGTTAACCGATACTGTATATAGAAATTGTAAAATAACGGTAGGAGAGAAGGTTATGACAGCTGACCTAATTGTATTGAATATGTACGACTTTGATGTCATTTTGGGTATGGACTGGTTAGCTGTAAATCATGTCAGTTTAGATTGTACTACTAAGTTCATTACCTTCTCTCAGCCTGAAAAGTACATTGTAAAATTATTTGTAAATTAATAAAAGTATGTGAATATTGTTTATGAAATGTGATGTATACTGAATTGTGGTTGTGTATGGATGTTTATGAAGGTTATATTGCTAGTGTGGAGGACGTAGAGAGAACATCCAGAGATTCAGGAGATTCCTGTGGTTAGGGACTTTCCGGACATATTTTCAGAGGATTTACCAGGGTTACCACCGGATAGGGAGACGGAGTTTACGATTGATTTGGTACCTGGTACAGAGCCGATTTCTAGACCCCCCATATCGGATGGCATTGACTGAGTTAGAGGAGCTTAAGAAGCAACTCCAGGAGCTATTGGATAAGGGATTTATACGTCCCAGTGTGTCACCGTGGGGAGCTCCAATATTGTTTGTCCGGAAGAAGGATGGTAGTCTTCGGTTGTGTATAGATTATCAGATGCTGAATCAGGCTACCATTAAGAATAAGTATCCTTTGCCCAGGATTGATGATTTATTTGATCAGCTTAGGGGTGCACAGGTGTTTTCTAAGATAGATCTTCGATCAGGCTACCACCAGTTGAAGATTAAGGAATCGGATGTGCACAAGACAACATTTCGAACTCGTTATGGTCATTATGAGTTCTTGTTGATGCCTTTTGGGTTGACTAATGCCCCTGCAGTCTTTATGAGTCTGATGAATGAGGTATTCCATCCGTTTTTGGATAGGTTTGTGATAGTGTTTATTGATGATATCCTGATTTATTCTAAGACTCCAGAGGAGCACGAGCAGCATTTGCAGATTGTTTTACAGACCCTCAGGGACCGGAGATTATATGCTAAGCTCAGTAAGTGCGAGTTCTGGCTTGACCATATTATATTTCTCGGACATGTAGTGTCGAAGGACGGGGTGACAGTTGATCCGTCCAAGATTGAGGCCATTGTTCAGTGGCAGAGACCTAGCACGGTTACCAAGATACAGAGTTTCTTAGGTCTTGTCGGATATTATCGCAGGTTTGTGGAGGGATTTTCTAGACTTGTTGCTCCATTGACACGACTCACACGTAAGGAGGTGAAGTTTGAGTGGAATGATTCGTGTGAGCGTAGTTTTCTTGAGCTTAAGAGGAGATTGACTACGGCCCCCGTATTAGCACTTCCTAACGGATTGGGTAGATTTATGGTATATACAGATGCGTCCGCTCAGGGACTAGGATGTGTGCTCATGCAGCATGGTAGGGTTATAGCCTATGGTTCTCGATAGTTGAAGGATCATGAGAGGAATTACTCGACACATGATTTAGAGCTAGCCGCAGTAGTGTTTGCACTGAAGATTTGGCGGCATTATTTGTACGGGAAGAAGTTTCAGGTGTATACAGACCATAAGAATCTGAAGTATATATTCTCGCAACGAGAGTTGAACATGAGGCAGCGGCGATGGATGGAGCTACTAAAGGACTACGATTGCGAGATTTTGTATCACCCGGGTAAGGCTAATGTAGTAGCTGATGCACTGAGCCGTAAGCATGTTGGCATGGTTTCTTACATGATGATTAGGGAACATGATTTGATAGAGCAGTTTTCTAGCCTCAGCTTGACAGTTATTTCCTATGACCAGTGTGGATTTACGACTAGTTTTCTTATAGAGCCGGATTTGATAGATCGGATCATGAAAGCTCAGAGGAGTGATGATTATTGCATCGGGGTTGCCAGTCAGATTCAGATGGGAGTCGAGTCGGATTTTGAGATTGGCACCGATGGGATACTGAGGTTTAGAGGTCGGATATGTGTTCCCGATGATCAGCAGATTAACGATCTGATTTTATCAGAGGCCCATACCTCTAGATATACGTTACATCCGGTAGTACTAAGATGTACCAGAATCTCCGGAGAGTATATTGGTGGCCTAAGATGAAGAAAGACATCGCTGATTTTGTTGTTAGATGTTTGACATGCCAGCAGATTAAGATTGAGCATCAGAAGCCTGCAGGTATGCTTCGACCATTATCGATTCCTACTTGGAAATGGGAGCATGTTACCATAGATTTTATTATGGGATTACCACGGACCCGGAAGGGACATGATGCTATTTGGGTGATAGTAGACAGGTTAACTAAGTCTGCTCATTTCTTGACCATGAGATCCACTGATTCAGTGAGTGCCTTAGCCGATTTGTATGTCAGGGAGATTGTGAGGTTACATGGTGTTCCAGTGAGCATCACATCTGATAGGGACTCCCGCTTCACGTTTCATTTCTGGGAGAGATTTCAGGAAGCTATAGGATCCCAGCTGAATTTTAGCACCGCTTTCCACCCTCAGACTGATGGACAGTCAGAGCGTACAATACAGACGCTCGAAGATATGTTGAGAGCGTGTGTACTGGATTTTAGAGGCTCCTGGGATGATCATTTACCCTTGGCAGAGTTTGCATATAATAATAGCTACCATGCGAGTATCGGTATGGCACCTTATGAGGCTCTATATGGCAGACGATGTAGATCCCCGATAGCATGGGAAGAAGTAGGGGACCGTAAGTTATTAGCTCCCGATTTGGTCGAACAGGCTTCTCGTGATGTACAGGTGATTTGTGAGAGGTTGAGAATGGCTCAGAGTCGGCAGAAGAGTTACCCAGATACTAGACGTCGACCATTAGAGTTTTCAGCGGGTGATTATGTATTCTTGAAGGTCTCACCCTCCAAGGGTATTATGAGATTCGGGAAGAGAGGAAAGTTGAGTCCTCGATATATCGGGCCTTTTGAGATCTTAGATCGAGTGGGAGATGTGGCATATCGGTTAGCACTACCACCAGAGTTGTTAGGAGTGCATAACGTATTCCATGTCTCGATGTTGAGGAAGTATTATCCGGATCCTTCTCACGTAATTCGACACAAGCCACTGGAGATTAGAGAGGATATGAGTTACGTTGAGTGACCCATACGGATCTTGGATAGGAAGGATAAGGTATTACAATCTAAGACCATTCCTTTAGTTAAGGTGCTCTGGCAGTATCACACCGAGGAGGAAGCTACATGGGGGTTAGAGAGCCTGATGTGTGAGAAGTACCCAGAACTTTTTCAGTGACAAGTCCGGGTTAAATTTGGAGGACCAAATTTCTTAAGGGGAGAAATGTGAGACCCGGTATTTTGTATATATTGTACAACATATTGTACATGATTGATAACCGAAATAAATTAAAGTATGGAATTAAATAAAGATTGAAGATGAGACTTTATTTTACATTATGGAAATTGAAATTTGTAATTGCAATATGGTGCAGTGAAGTAGGATGAAAATCTAAAATTTTAAGAATGGAAATTTGATTGTTGGAATTATTGGCTTAATAGCAATCAAAGATATGAAGAAAAGATGAATTAAATGTGTACTCATGCAAAGCTATTTTGTTGGATGGAATGTAAAAGAGAAGAGGAGAAACTAAGTTGCCATTCACGCCAACAACAAAATCTGCACTTGGATTGCATTCGGCTGGAAGAAAATTAAAAGGAAATGGAATTCAAGCATGGTATATATATATATAACAAAGTCAAGTTTATATATATAACAAAGGCCTAGAAGTTTATTGGTGGAAATTTTGAAAGAGATGTGTAAAGAAAAGTCAAGAAGGGTGATTATACAAGTGGACTTCACGTCACTCTCTTTATGCAAGACTGATCTGGTTAGCCTTAAAAAAATTGGTAAAAATATGGATTTTATGATATAAACAAGTGGACATGAAGTCTAAGAATAAAGTAATATTTACTTTAGAATTTCATTGGTTAACATAAAGTAAAGAAAGAGTGAAAGTAAGACTAAGACAATTGGTCTAGAGAGTCCACCGAATTGCTGCCTTTTTACACGTCCATCTTTAGATTTTTTGTAATATTGGACTAGATGTTTACGGTAGGAAGTGGTAGAAAAGATAAGGCATTCAATAGCTGATATATTAAAATAAATAAATTGAAATAAGGCAAAGAAAAGTAGAAGCAAATATGACCAACCCGTGTGGCCATGCAAAGTCCACGCCAACTTGTGTTTTGATTTCAATTTTTGTATCTGCTGTAAAGGCTGCCAAAACCATTAACTCTTGGTAAAAGAATTATAAAAGAAACATGAAAAAATTAATATTATAGTGGCTGGAAGTTTCTGCTGAAGAAGAAAACAAAGATAAGATAAAAGAAAGGTGGTATGAGACGTGTAGAATGGAGAGTTCTACGCTATATCGTGTTGCAGTTTTCTTTTGTTCATTTAATGAATTTAATGCATGAAATGATGAAGAAAGTTGATAAGATGCTAAGTGTATAAGTGATATTGGTAGTCTTGAATAGAAAGGAGTAAAGAAGTTAGAAAGCCTCAGCAAAAAAATCTTCTTCACCACCGAAAATTGTCATCTACGAGAGCCATCCTCTGTTTCATTTTCTGTTCTGTTTCTCTTCGTTTCAACTAAGAAAAGTTCAGAAAATTATTCCATTATGAGTTTCATCCTTCCTTGCTTACTTGGCCTTTAAATAGATTGAACAATCAACCAAGAAAGCAAGCTAGAGTATTTACGAGGACAAGAAACAAAACAGAAAATAAAATTCTGTTTTGGATACTTCATTTGATCAAGGTAATCTCAATAACCTTTATGGCTTCTTGATATTACATGACATATTCTTATGTTTTTAAGTGTGAAAAGCATGATTATAACCTTGCTCTTGATTTATTCTTATTGAATCATGGGAATAGAATGAATTCATGTCTTGAGATAGATGAAGAACAAGAAAGAAATTAAGCTGAAATTTTAGTTTGATGATGTAAAATAACTAAAGGAAATTAGATAGAAGGAAAAAGAAGCCTAGAATCTAAATGATTGAAAGGAGACTTTAGCTAAAGAGGAAACCTACGGTTGAGAGTAGAAACAGAGAAGCATTTAAGCTTCATGCAAGGAAATAGAAATGAGGTTCACGTAGACAAGGAAACAATAAATGGCAAAATGAGGAAATAGAAATCATGATTGAAAAGCCAACAATAATGGCCATGAGAGGTTCGGCCATGGCTTGAAAAGTAAAGAAAGTATGTTGAAAATTTGGAAAATTAGTAGAAAATAATTGTAGAAATTAAAAGAGAATTTTCGGTGAAATTAAAACCGAAAAAGGAAGTGAAAATGAAGAAAATTGAGTTTTATACCGGTATAATTTATACTGGTTGTAATTATTTTATGAATTTGGAGGCTGCATTATATGAATATTAGTGGTTTAAAAATAACAAGAAAATTATTAATAATTTTTTATAAAATTATTTTGCAGCCCGAGTGGATGGATTTCGGTTAGCATTACCGGGACGATCGTCGCATAAGACTGGTAAGGGGGAAGTGTGTGAGTTGTAGGGATATGATGATATGCATGTTTTAACAAGTTAAATCTTGTGAAATTAATGGAAGTATGAATTATTTTAAAACATGCATAAATTGGAGATAAGTTGACTGGTTTATAACTGTATTTATGTGCATGAGGTTAAGAATCCGCAGCCATTATGCTGTCGGAAACTTTCTAATAATTATTCTAAAATATTATAAATATTTTAGAAATATGAAAATGATTTACATGAAAATTTTAAATATAAATTCCATAATTTTTCCATAAGATGGGATTTATGAGAAAATATGAAGTATTTAAATATTCATGTTTTATATATTTATGTAAGTGAGAATTTGAATTATGTTATATTATATTAAATATTTAGAATTGAATATTTATGTGTTCTCTCACTTTAGCATGAATATTTATTGATTTAATTACAGTGTACGAAAATGAGAATAATACCTTTTTGGAATTATTATTTATTTAAATGATTTAAATTCATAAATGTGTTTCCTTAAAGGTATTTTGAGATATAAATTTGATTTTGAGACTTTAAGCCCCAAGATTCATGCTTTAATGTTATATTGTACTGTTCACGTGGCTGTAGACCCGCCAAGTCATCAGCAGTCCCGGTGACGCCTGGCAAGTGTACACCGAGGACGCCCATAGACTGTGGCCATAGATCTAAACTGTTTACTATTACTGTGTTCCTTCGGGAATGATTATAGCATGACATGATTTAGGGTGATGCCTAGTCTCAACCTACTGTTACTGAATATTGTTTACTGAATACTGTTTACCGTACACTGTTTACTAAATACTGTTTACTGAATACTGTTTACTGAAACTACTGATTTGAAACTGTATTGATGTGAAAGGAAATAAATGATTATTTCTAATTTTACTTTATGGAGGAAGGAATATCATATTAATTTATAAATATGAATTTCGAATTACTCCCTATAGTCGCTCTGGGTTTCCGGGACACGACAGGTATTTCAAAATACCTCTCATACTCTATCTGGATTTCCCGGCCGACTATAGTATCTTTCCTATTTGTACTTAGTACTTCTATAGGAAATATATCGCTTTACAGCATATATTATATTAAGCAGCATACAACTCCTTTACTGAGCACGTGGTTCGCTCACTCCTTCAATTTCACTCCACAGGTATTGATTTGGATTAAGAGACGTACCATTCGAAGTATCGGCTGCTAGTTTGGTTATCCGAGATAGCAGACTCTAGACATCGGAGGTATATTATTTTCTTTTATCTATTCAGAAATTTTGTACAATACTACTTAAATTCGGAATGCAATACTGGGAATGTAACTCTGATATAGAAATAATAAAATATTCATGTGTCGGGATATTGTACTGTAAATGAAAGTACTACTTAGTACGATAGTTATTATTTTACTGTAAGCATCACAGACAGCCTAACCGGTAAAAAGAGTATGAATTATGAATAAATATAGTGAAAAATGTACACTCAGACCGTTACAGTTTTAATGGTATCAAAGCAGGGTTGGTCTGATGTCTGATGATGTAAAAAAAAAATAAATAGTAAACATTCCCAGTAGTACTGTATAATCTGAATGTATAATAGAAATACTAACGGAAAGTGAAATACATGATTTGTGGTACAGATATGAGTGGAAGAAGGGTGACCCGCTCAGGTAGAGGTAGAGGCAGAGGTAGGGCGGCACAGACTCCGGAGCCGCAGATACCCGAGCTAGCACCGGAGCCCGCCCCAGGACCTACTTATCCTCAGCAGCCCGAGAGTTCAAGTGATCGGATGAATAGGATGGAAAGGATGTTGACAAATTTTATGGCTATGTATGAGGCTGATAAAGCTACATATAGGGTGGAGAGAGAGAGAGTAGCAGCTCCTGCAGCCCTTGTAGTAGCACCAGCTCCACCATAGCAGGCACCAGTTATACCCGAGCCTCGTCTTATTCCATCACCAGCACCTCAGCCATTAGCTCAGCCGCCTCGAGATGTAGAGTCATACTATGATGTTGCTCTAGAGATCCGTTGGTGGCAGAGCAGTGGGTTATTGCTATAGAGAAGCTATTCAGGATTTTGAGGTGTACAGAGACTGAGAGGACAGGTCTGGCAATGTTCCAGTTGACAGATGATGCGGAGCACTGGTGGAAGGCCACCCAGACAGTATTATTCTTCCAACATCATAAGATCACTTGGGATATTTTTGTGGATGCTTTTAGGCGCAGATATATTCCTGATACTGCTCAGCAGAAGTTACAGCAGGAGTTTATGGATTTGATTCAAGGTAGTATGGCTGTAGATGAGTATGAGGCTAAGTTCACTACTCTGAGTCGATTTGATCCACAGACCAGCGTTAATGAGAGGTATAAGATAGAGAGATTTAAGGCTGGGTTGAGACCCTCCATCAGATCGAAGCTAGCCCCGTTCGATATTTTGACATATGATGAGGTGGTATGACGGGCTCAGCTATGTGAGAGGGATTTCGAGCAGTATCATACAGAGGCTGGGAGTAAGGGTAAGAGTAAAGGTAAGAGTAAGTTTAGGAGGTTTTCGGAGGACAGACAGAGTAGGGAGCAGCCTAAGAGGACTAGACCTACGGGCATACAGATTACTGAGGGCCGATTTACTAGATCAGCAGCTTCTACTCCTCCTACTGGCCTCATTTCTACTTAGAGGAGTCCTGCGACCAGATGTAGGCATTGTGGTAGGTCGCATGGTTCACGCCCCTGTTACTTACTGTCTAAGGCATGTTTTCGGTGTGGACAGACGGGGCATATGGTTAGAGATTGCCCGATGCTTAAGGAGTCTACTGCTTCCACTGTTCCTCCTATAGTACCTCAAATTCAGGCACCGGCTGCTCCGAGTGGATCGGAGAAGGCGACACCCTCACAGCCTAGGCGGGCGACAGCCGTTGAGAAGGGGAAGCAGGCTGTGACACAGGGATGGGTGTACGCATTGGATCAAGAGACTGCCGACGCTTCAGCGGATGTAATTAAAGGTAAAATTTATCTTTTTGACATTCCTGTAATTGCTTTATTTGATCCGGGTTCTACACATTCGTTCTTATCACCTGCATGTGCTAACAGGATCCCAGTAGAACCGGAATTATTAAAGTGTACCTTGCAAGTAAACACTCCTTTTAGAGAATCATAGTTAACCGATACTGTATATAGAAATTGTAAAATAACGGTAGGAGAGAAGGTTATGACAGCTGACCTAATTGTATTGAATATGTACGACTTTGATGTCATTTTGGGTATGGACTGGTTAGCTGTAAATCATGTCAGTTTAGATTGTACTACTAAGTTCATTACCTTCTCTCAGCCTGAAAAGTACATTGTAAAATTATTTGTAAATTAATAAAAGTATGTGAATATTGTTTATGAAATGTGATGTATACTGAATTGTGGTTGTGTATGGATGTTTATGAAGGTTATATTGCTAGTGTGGAGGACGTAGAGAGAACATCCAGAGATTCAGGAGATTCCTGTGGTTAGGGACTTTCCGGACATATTTTCAGAGGATTTACCAGGGTTACCACCGGATAGGGAGACGGAGTTTACGATTGATTTGGTACCTGGTACAGAGCCGATTTCTAGACCCCCCATATCGGATGGCATTGACTGAGTTAGAGGAGCTTAAGAAGCAACTCCAGGAGCTATTGGATAAGGGATTTATACGTCCCAGTGTGTCACCGTGGGGAGCTCCAATATTGTTTGTCCGGAAGAAGGATGGTAGTCTTCGGTTGTGTATAGATTATCAGATGCTGAATCAGGCTACCATTAAGAATAAGTATCCTTTGCCCAGGATTGATGATTTATTTGATCAGCTTAGGGGTGCACAGGTGTTTTCTAAGATAGATCTTCGATCAGGCTACCACCAGTTGAAGATTAAGGAATCGGATGTGCACAAGACAACATTTCGAACTCGTTATGGTCATTATGAGTTCTTGTTGATGCCTTTTGGGTTGACTAATGCCCCTGCAGTCTTTATGAGTCTGATGAATGAGGTATTCCATCCGTTTTTGGATAGGTTTGTGATAGTGTTTATTGATGATATCCTGATTTATTCTAAGACTCCAGAGGAGCACGAGCAGCATTTGCAGATTGTTTTACAGACCCTCAGGGACCGGAGATTATATGCTAAGCTCAGTAAGTGCGAGTTCTGGCTTGACCATATTATATTTCTCGGACATGTAGTGTCGAAGGACGGGGTGACAGTTGATCCGTCCAAGATTGAGGCCATTGTTCAGTGGCAGAGACCTAGCACGGTTACCAAGATACAGAGTTTCTTAGGTCTTGTCGGATATTATCGCAGGTTTGTGGAGGGATTTTCTAGACTTGTTGCTCCATTGACACGACTCACACGTAAGGAGGTGAAGTTTGAGTGGAATGATTCGTGTGAGCGTAGTTTTCTTGAGCTTAAGAGGAGATTGACTACGGCCCCCGTATTAGCACTTCCTAACGGATTGGGTAGATTTATGGTATATACAGATGCGTCCGCTCAGGGACTAGGATGTGTGCTCATGCAGCATGGTAGGGTTATAGCCTATGGTTCTCGATAGTTGAAGGATCATGAGAGGAATTACTCGACACATGATTTAGAGCTAGCCGCAGTAGTGTTTGCACTGAAGATTTGGCGGCATTATTTGTACGGGAAGAAGTTTCAGGTGTATACAGACCATAAGAATCTGAAGTATATATTCTCGCAACGAGAGTTGAACATGAGGCAGCGGCGATGGATGGAGCTACTAAAGGACTACGATTGCGAGATTTTGTATCACCCGGGTAAGGCTAATGTAGTAGCTGATGCACTGAGCCGTAAGCATGTTGGCATGGTTTCTTACATGATGATTAGGGAACATGATTTGATAGAGCAGTTTTCTAGCCTCAGCTTGACAGTTATTTCCTATGACCAGTGTGGATTTACGACTAGTTTTCTTATAGAGCCGGATTTGATAGATCGGATCATGAAAGCTCAGAGGAGTGATGATTATTGCATCGGGGTTGCCAGTCAGATTCAGATGGGAGTCGAGTCGGATTTTGAGATTGGCACCGATGGGATACTGAGGTTTAGAGGTCGGATATGTGTTCCCGATGATCAGCAGATTAACGATCTGATTTTATCAGAGGCCCATACCTCTAGATATACGTTACATCCGGGTAGTACTAAGATGTACCAGAATCTCCGGAGAGTATATTGGTGGCCTAAGATGAAGAAAGACATCGCTGATTTTGTTGTTAGATGTTTGACATGCCAGCAGATTAAGATTGAGCATCAGAAGCCTGCAGGTATGCTTCGACCATTATCGATTCCTACTTGGAAATGGGAGCATGTTACCATAGATTTTATTATGGGATTACCACGGACCCGGAAGGGACATGATGCTATTTGGGTGATAGTAGACAGGTTAACTAAGTCTGCTCATTTCTTGACCATGAGATCCACTGATTCAGTGAGTGCCTTAGCCGATTTGTATGTCAGGGAGATTGTGAGGTTACATGGTGTTCCAGTGAGCATCACATCTGATAGGGACTCCCGCTTCACGTTTCATTTCTGGGAGAGATTTCAGGAAGCTATAGGATCCCAGCTGAATTTTAGCACCGCTTTCCACCCTCAGACTGATGGACAGTCAGAGCGTACAATACAGACGCTCGAAGATATGTTGAGAGCGTGTGTACTGGATTTTAGAGGCTCCTGGGATGATCATTTACCCTTGGCAGAGTTTGCATATAATAATAGCTACCATGCGAGTATCGGTATGGCACCTTATGAGGCTCTATATGGCAGACGATGTAGATCCCCGATAGCATGGGAAGAAGTAGGGGACCGTAAGTTATTAGCTCCCGATTTGGTCGAACAGGCTTCTCGTGATGTACAGGTGATTTGTGAGAGGTTGAGAATGGCTCAGAGTCGGCAGAAGAGTTACCCAGATACTAGACGTCGACCATTAGAGTTTTCAGCGGGTGATTATGTATTCTTGAAGGTCTCACCCTCCAAGGGTATTATGAGATTCGGGAAGAGAGGAAAGTTGAGTCCTCGATATATCGGGCCTTTTGAGATCTTAGATCGAGTGGGAGATGTGGCATATCGGTTAGCACTACCACCAGAGTTGTTAGGAGTGCATAACGTATTCCATGTCTCGATGTTGAGGAAGTATTATCCGGATCCTTCTCACGTAATTCGACACAAGCCACTGGAGATTAGAGAGGATATGAGTTACGTTGAGCGACCCATACGGATCTTGGATAGGAAGGATAAGGTATTACAATCTAAGACCATTCCTTTAGTTAAGGTGCTCTGGCAGTATCACACCGAGGAGGAAGCTACATGGGGGTTAGAGAGCCTGATGTGTGAGAAGTACCCAGAACTTTTTCAGTGACAAGTCCGGGTTAAATTTGGAGGACCAAATTTCTTAAGGGGAGAAATGTGAGACCCGGTATTTTGTATATATTGTACAACATATTGTACATGATTGATAACCGAAATAAATTAAAGTATGGAATTAAATAAAGATTGAAGATGAGACTTTATTTTACATTATGGAAATTGAAATTTGTAATTGCAATATGGTGCAGTGAAGTAGGATGAAAATCTAAAATTTTAAGAATGGAAATTTGATTGTTGGAATTATTGGCTTAATAGCAATCAAAGATATGAAGAAAAGATGAATTAAATGTGTACTCATGCAAAGCTATTTTGTTGGATGGAATGTAAAAGAGAAGAGGAGAAACTAAGTTGCCATTCACGCCAACAACAAAATCTGCACTTGGATTGCATTCGGCTGGAAGAAAATTAAAAGGAAATGGAATTCAAGCATGGTATATATATATATAACAAAGTCAAGTTTATATATATAACAAAGGCCTAGAAGTTTATTGGTGGAAATTTTGAAAGAGATGTGTAAAGAAAAGTCAAGAAGGGTGATTATACAAGTGGACTTCACGTCACTCTCTTTATGCAAGACTGATCTGGTTAGCCTTAAAAAAATTGGTAAAAATATGGATTTTATGATATAAACAAGTGGACATGAAGTCTAAGAATAAAGTAATATTTACTTTAGAATTTCATTGGTTAACATAAAGTAAAGAAAGAGTGAAAGTAAGACTAAGACAATTGGTCTAGAGAGTCCACCGAATTGCTGCCTTTTTACACGTCCATCTTTAGATTTTTTGTAATATTGGACTAGATGTTTACGGTAGGAAGTGGTAGAAAAGATAAGGCATTCAATAGCTGATATATTAAAATAAATAAATTGAAATAAGGCAAAGAAAAGTAGAAGCAAATATGACCAACCCGTGTGGCCATGCAAAGTCCACGCCAACTTGTGTTTTGATTTCAATTTTTGTATCTGCTGTAAAGGCTGCCAAAACCATTAACTCTTGGTAAAAGAATTATAAAAGAAACATGAAAAAATTAATATTATAGTGGCTGGAAGTTTCTGCTGAAGAAGAAAACAAAGATAAGATAAAAGAAAGGTGGTATGAGACGTGTAGAATGGAGAGTTCTACGCTATATCGTGTTGCAGTTTTCTTTTGTTCATTTAATGAATTTAATGCATGAAATGATGAAGAAAGTTGATAAGATGCTAAGTGTATAAGTGATATTGGTAGTCTTGAATAGAAAGGAGTAAAGAAGTTAGAAAGCCTCAGCAAAAAAATCTTCTTCACCACCGAAAATTGTCATCTACGAGAGCCATCCTCTGTTTCATTTTCTGTTCTGTTTCTCTTCGTTTCAACTAAGAAAAGTTCAGAAAATTATTCCATTATGAGTTTCATCCTTCCTTGCTTACTTGGCCTTTAAATAGATTGAACAATCAACCAAGAAAGCAAGCTAGAGTATTTACGAGGACAAGAAACAAAACAGAAAATAAAATTCTGTTTTGGATACTTCATTTGATCAAGGTAATCTCAATAACCTTTATGGCTTCTTGATATTACATGACATATTCTTATGTTTTTAAGTGTGAAAAGCATGATTATAACCTTGCTCTTGATTTATTCTTATTGAATCATGGGAATAGAATGAATTCATGTCTTGAGATAGATGAAGAACAAGAAGGAAATTGAGCTGAAATTTTAGTTTGATGATGTAAAATAACTAAAGGAAATTAGATAGAAGGAAAAAGAAGCCTAGAATCTAAATGATTGAAAGGAGACTTTAGCTAAAGAGGAAACCTACGGTTGAGAGTAGAAACAGAGAAGCATTTAAGCTTCATGCAAGGAAATAGAAATGAGGGTCACGTAGACAAGGAAACAATAAATGGCAAAATGAGGAAATAGAAATCATGATTGAAAAGCCAACAATAATGGCCATGAGAGGTTCGGCCATGGCTTGAAAAGTAAAGAAAGTATGTCGAAAATTTGGAAAATTAGTAGAAAATAACTGTAGAAATTAAAAGAGAATTTTCGGTGAAATTAAAACTGAAAAAGGAAGTGAAAATGAAGAAAATTGAGTTTTATACCGGTATAATTTATATTGGTTGTAATTATTTTATGAATTTGGAGGCTGCATTATATGAATATTAGTGGTTTAAAAATAACAAGAAAATTATTAATAATTTTTTATAAAATTATTTTGCAGCCCGAGTGGATGGATTTCGGTTAGCATTACCAGGACGATCGTCGACATAAGTCTGGTAAGGGGGAAGTGTGTGAGTTGTAGGGATATGATGATATGCATGTTTTAACAAGTTAAATCTTGTGAAATTAATGGAAGTATGAATTATTTTAAAACATGCATAAATTGGAGATAAGTTGACTGGTTTATAACTGTATTTATGTGCATGAGGTTAAGAATCCGTAGCCATTATGCTGTCGGAAACTTTCTAATAATTATTCTAAAATATTATAAATATTTTAGAAATATGAAAATGATTTACATGAAAATTTTAAATATAAATTCCATAATTTTTCCATAAGATGGGATTTATGAGAAAATATGAAGTATTTAAATATTCATGTTTTATATATTTATGTAAGTGAGAATTTGAATTATGTTATATTATATTAACTATTTAGAATTGAATATTTATGTGTTCTCTCACTTTAGCATGAATATTTATTGATTTAATTATAGTGTACGAAAATGAGAATAATACCTTTTTGGAATTATTATTTATTTAAATGATTTAAATTCATAAATGTGTTTCCTTAAAGGTATTTTGAGATATAAATTTGATTTTGAGACTTTAGACCCCAAGATTCATGCTTTACTGTTATACTGTACTGTTCACGTGGCTGATTGACCCGCCAAGTCATCAGCAGTCCCGGTGTCGCCTGGCAAGTGTACACCGAAGACGCCCATAGACTGTGGCCATAGATCTAAACTGTTTACTGTTACTGTGTTGCTTCGGGAATGATTATAGCATGACATGATTTAGGGTGATGCCTAGTCTCAACCTACTGTTACTGAATATTGTTTACTGAATACTGTTTACCGTACACTGTTTACTAAATAATGTTTACTGAATACTGTTTACTGAAACTACTGATTTGAAACTGTATTGATGTGAAAGGAAATAAATGATTATTTCTAATTTTACTTTATGGAGGAAGGAATATCATATTAATTTATAAATATGAATTTCGAATTACTCCCTATAGTCGCTCTGGGTTTCCGGGACACGACAGGTATTTCAAAATACCTCTCATACTCTATCTGGATTTCCCGGCCGACTATAGTATCTTTCCTATTTGTACTTAGTACTCCTATAGGAAATATATTGCTTTACAGAATATAGATTCATTATATCAAGCAGCATACAACTCCTTTATTGAGCACGTGGTTCGCTCACTCCTTCAATTTCACTCCACAGGTATTGATTTGGATTAAGAGACGTACCATTCGAAGTATCGGCTGCTAGTTTGGTTATCCGAGATAGCAGACTCTAGACATCGGAGGTATATTATTTTCTTTTATATATTCAGAAATTTTGTACAGTACTACTTAAATTCGGAATGCAATACTGGGAATGTAACTCTGATATAGAAATAATAAAATATTCATGTTTCGGGATATTGTACTGTAAATGAAAGTACTACTTAGTACGATAGTTATTATTTTAATGTAAGCATCACAGACAGCCCAACCGGTAAAAAGAGTATGAATTATGAATAAATATAGTGAAAAATGTACACTCAGATCGTTACATTAATGGTTTTCCTTCTAAGTTTTTTTATAAGGGAAAAAAAGCTCCAAGATTGAGATTTTGGTTCAAAAAGTTTGTAATTGGTTTCCCTTTTTCTTTTTTATTGTTTTGGTTTAAAAACTTAGTTTCTGTAACTTGGGTTTTGGTTGTTTTGTAGATTGTGATAAATTTATTTAATGCAATTTGATTTTCTGCTTTGGTTGTAGCAATTGTTTCCTTGAAAGCGGAGTCTTTGAACTACATCGATACTTCCCCTCTCTCTCACAAGCTTTTTGGTTCGTGTCGCATAATGAAATTTAAGGGTTTTCGTAGAAAATAGAAAAAGACCAGAGAATGAAGAGAAAAAGGGGTATATTAATCTTTTCATGGTTCTCTTTGTACATTAGGATTAGTTTTATATATTCACGAGGTGTTGAGCAGCACTGAATTCCTAATGTCAAAGCTAATTACAGTGTACCAATGAAGTAAGAGATTTCTGACAGCCATCCTTCCTCCCTTAGCCATTCTTGCTCTGACAGTTGTCCCATCTCCAACATTCAGCTCCTCTGGTTTATCCTTTTATGCTAGCTACATTCCTACCATCTTCCTTACTTATCTCGTGTCCCTCACAATTCACAATGGTTTTCCTGACTCCTTTACTGTTGGTTGCCATCCTTTTTGCTACTATAGCCATTTGACTACCTTTAGCTGCCATTTTCATCACAGTCTGAAGCTCGCTGACTAGGCAAAGTCCCAACCTTGCATGTTCCTTTTTTATTTTTTATGTTCTCTTTAATTCTTTCTTTGTTTAATCAAAATATAACCAAAATAAAATTTGGATTCGAACACATCATCAAATTGAACCAAATATTAAAAAAAAAGTCCAAATCTTAAGTTAAAGAAGATTTTTTTTTCTTTGCTTATTTTGGAGCTTTGGGTATATTAAAAAAATTCCAAATCTTAAGTGAAAGAAAGCGCTTTTTCTTTCCCCTTAATTTGGAGCTTTGGGTTTTCTTTTTGATTCTTGAGAAACAAGAATTCCCATATTGTAACATACTTTTTTTTCTCCCTTAAAATACAAATGAACTTTTTTTTTCAACTTGCTATGGTTAGGTTGTTTCTGGTGTCATTCATTACAACTCATCAATCATCGAGACTATCTTAAAAATTAACCCAATGTCAGTTATGTTATCAACATATATCTGAAGCATTCTACATAAGATTACATGTCATACTTTGTTATATTATAATCATGATGATTTACATCCTGGGGTACTCATAACTGTACAATATAGTACTGAGTAACAAGTCTGAATATAAAAGAAAGTATAATATACCTTCCGGGATAAATGAATTTTCCTGGAGGTATATTGTCAAAAAGACAGAAATACTCTTCAAAACTTGTACAATCTCTATTGCAGATAATCTAGGAGAAAAAAATAAAGGATGAATTTACACTCAATAAGAAACATATATAAAAGAGCAGATACCATGCAACTAATATGCATGTATCCTATTTAGGCTTTACAATGATTTAGACGATCAATAACCATTCTGACAATTTGGAGAGGAAGAAGTTCATAACTGGTTAGGAAGACCAGGTTGAGTATGAAAGGATATTTTGAAGCATCTCACTTGTCCCAGTCCCTAGGTCCGATTATGGTAACTCTATGTAAATTTCTCAAAGAAGGAATTCATGCATGCAAACGAAAGTTCTATCAATCCTAAAATTTCGAAGACAATGATATGCAATAAAACTTTCATTCAATTAAATCAAACATTGGTAGAAAGCATTAAAATTACATCAACTTCAAATCTAATGTAAACGCTTCATTTCATTTGAAAGGAACAACTAAAATCATTCGATTCAATTCTTTTCAATAAAGCATTTAGTGGAGATGCCAACATCCCTGTAGAATCATGCACAATAGGGTTCCCGTGAGGGACAATACAATAAGACATATGGCCATAGTCAAGGGTCCACATAGTACACTGATTAGGTGACAACTGTGGGTGTTGATGATGTGATCAGTTCAAATAGCAAACAATACAATACAATCGCATGATTACTCAAAGACAACTACGAGAGAAAATAATCTCAAAACAAACCATTTATCATTCGAAAGCATTTGCAGAAATCATTTCGATAAAGAGTATCTTCAGTCAGTCCATAAGCATTAAACATAAACAATGTTTCTATTTCAAGTATTAAAATTTAGTAAATATTCATACTGCAATAACCAAGGTTCAAAATATTTTATTTACGTATAAACATGTATCTAAAACATGTAGGTAACTTGATATGTGTCAATTAGAAATCTAGTCGAAAACTGAGTTACAAAATTTTGCTGTCTAAATACCTAACCTGTTTTTCACTCAATATTTCTCATTCATTCTACTTTGGTGGCTAAGCCAATTTACTACTAAGGATGAAAACGATATAGACTCATTGTACGAAATTTCAACAGAATAATGACATTAGGTAGGCTAGCTTTCTTGAACTAAAACACAATTTATATATCTCACAACTGACCAATATTCCCAATGCAATATAGCATCTCCTACGCTATTTTATATACATTCCTTACCACTAATATCACAATATCAATTAGCAACTTGTAGTACTCAAAATGGATAGGCAAGCATATATTTCCTTATCGCCCTTCCACCTTCCTTACTTAAAGCTGTAAAACAAGATCAAAACATGATAAAACTTCATACTTCTTTTATAAAGAACATTATACACTTCATAACCTTCCATAATTCCTAATACAACATTAATTCAGGTCTAATTTCTACAGGGTGGTAAAACTACAACTAGCGTTAAATCATCTCCTTTTTCGAATCTAACTTCACCAATAGTCTCTTTAACATCTAAACATCATTTTTTAACCATTTAATCATCAAATTGGGCATGGTAACCCTTCCTTCCTCACTTGATCGAAAATTCATTCTCTCACTACACTCTTCATTTTTCAATTCCAATGCCATGGCTATCTTCCTCATGGCCTCTACATTTAACCTATACCATTCATTCATGAAATTCAACATGGTTTCCCTACATTCCTTTATTGTTTGAAACCCTAGGGATGCTTTACAATGATTTTTGCTACAATTTAATGCCATATACATGATCAAACATCAAGAACACGTACAAATTAATCGTTATAATCAAGAAAAATTTAACTTTCTCTCACCTACCTTAAAGGCTGAAATTAAGGGGAGAAGATTCACCAAGATTTTGGCCACTTCAACACTTGATTTTGGTACTGGGTTATAGGGCTTAGAGAGCTGAACAAGTTTGGTGAAGAAGGTTTTCAGTTTGGAGGTCATTTGCTAGGGTTTTTGTGAGCTTTCTCTCTCTTAAGTAAGTTGGAAATGGAGGAAGGTGAGAGAAGATGAGAGTGGATGGCAAAGGGAGGAAGATGATGGAAAAACATCAATTTAAAATATCTTTTCATGGCAAATTACCAAAATGCCTTTAATAAATAATAAAAATTTCATCCATGTTCCCTATCTTCTATTTTCTATTTAAATGCTCAATTAAACTTTCAAATATTTTATTTACACATAAATATAAGTATTCTACACATTCTAATCCTTAGTTAAGCTTTTATCGGGGTTTGGCTATAACAAAGGTGAAATTACCAAAAAACCCCTAATAGTGCAATCGCGTAATTTTTTGCTTTCATGCGTGATTTTGTAGTGAAGTTGACATGATATGAGACTACTTCTCATGCAGATTTATCTATGATTGTCAGTTGGTTAAAGGTCAAATTGATTTGATAGTCATTCACAAAATTTTTTTTGACCTATGGATTTAATTGTCATTTTTTGAATTTGTTGTACGCTTTTCGACACATGCACAAACAGAGGAATTATGAGATGTAGGTTCTTACCATCTTAGTATTTAGCTCCGAATATTGCCACCATAGAGTTTCACTTCCATTGGAACAGGGGAGGTCTTTGTGGGGCCTATCGCCTTGTTCTCCTTTACACCTGCAATTCATTAGGCATTTAAATCTTAATTAGATTCCTTATTCCTCTAGCTTTATTAGTATATATTTAACTGTAATAGAAAGTGGGAATCCCACACATATCAACTTCCAAAATTTACTGTTGAATTGACTTTTATCTTCATATCTATATAATAAAATTTGGATCCAAGCTTGAATCCTCATGCTTCTACATTGTTTGCCGCACTGATTGCCACGTTCTTGCATTCTTGTTTCTATTAATTCTTTGGAGATTAATTTATTTTAATTAGATTTTTGTCTTTGTTTCTGGATTGACTATTATCTTTTTTCTGTAAGCTAAATTTTTACTTATTGTTATTTTAATTTGGGTAAGCATGTACTGCATTTTACTTTGGTCATAACTTGTTATGATCATAAGCTGGTGATTTTGTTAATTTCTTGCTTAAAAGTGATTGTTTGCATTGTATCACTTTGAATCTCTCCCTACATTTTGTTGATAATTAGGGTAATTTTCGAGAATTTGATGATTTTCTTAACCAATTATTAGTTTGAATTTCATCAACATTTTAAAGGCTTCTCTCTCCAGTTATGTTAACAAGTCTACATCTTTTACTCTTAAAAATTGTTAAATTTAAATTCAATCTATTTTTCTAAATGTCATGCTCAATTTATGTTTCTTAAACACCGTATTCTTATTTTGATTAGCTTGATTTATGATTATAGTACATTTCAATGTTTCTTCAAAAATCTCAAAGTGACAAGGCTTGGAATTCAAGCTTAGCAATGGGATTACACCAGCTACTGGAACAATTTAAAATTGTATGTTAAAGTTTCACATTTCATCTCTTAATTTGGTATGCATTTGATACCACTATTGATAGCGGTATAATGTTTTTCTATATAACTAAAGTTTGTGGCTCTAGGTAAGGATCATAAATATATTGGTTTATTTGTTTTATTTTATCTATTTGGAAGAATATGATGGTAATTCCATTTTGCAGCTATCCTTTGGTGCCATAAAATCTAGAACTTTGCTGGGAAGGTACATTCTCAATTTTAATTGAGGAAAACATTCTACTTTAATGCCTTATTGAAAGGGGAATTATCTTGCTCTATTTTTGTTGTTTGCTTGCTTACTCTTCTAACAAACTACATTGATTTTTAAAGATTTATAAATTGAAGGGAAGAAGACAATCTAGGTGTGGAGGTTTTTGTTGTAGCAAAGTTGGCAGCTCTACCTTGGAGGTGTGGTCGTCAGTGTCCTTAATGCACTTAAGCATTAGAATATTTTGCTACTATGTGTAAATTCAAACCATATTCCTTTTGATAGCATTTTTGCTTACCAAATTACTTTCTTAGAATTCACATGGAGAAGTATGCCTTTATTAAAAACTTCTGTTTTTAATTCTTTTTTTTTCCAGTGATATCATAAATATCAACAGGATGGAGTCTCCATGAGCGTTGGATGTTGTCACATTCCAAATTATGCTAGAAACAGTACTTATTCTTTATAATTCACATATTTATATGGTTGGACTGTCTACAGTGTCCCTGATTCTACTTAAATATTCCAATTTCTTTTTTACAAAATTCCAATAAATATTTATAAAATATGCCACAACTTCAAATTTACATCCCATATTCTTAGTTCAGTTTACATCCCAAATATCGTTCTACATAACATAGTACTGTACAAATAAAGTTTGAATCTATAAGAAAATCGTATACCTAAAAAGATAATGAAAACCGCCTGAGGGATACCAAAACGTAGAAAGTCCTCCTGAACGAATAGAAAACTACTGTAGATAATCTGGAAGGAAGATAAAGGGGTGAGCTTACACCCAGTAAGAAATATATATGCAAAAGCTGATACAACATATATCGAAATGCAAGTATCTCGAAAACATAAGCTTTCACAAAAAATAATGATCACAAATTAGGCACGATTTTCGAAAAAGATAATATAGTAGATTAGATAACTAGATTGAGTATAAAAGGATGTTTTAACGCACCTCACTTGTCTTGACATCCAATTCCAACTATAGGAAATTCTTTAATGTGTAGTAAATCTCGAGTTCAATAGTTATTCCGAAATAATTTCCATTACACGTTTCATAAAATCATTCAAAACATAGATTTCAAAACTCTACGTAAACAATGTCATAACCAATTCTAGTAATTCATATTGAGATCGAAAAACGTAATAGATCAACAAACTGTAACCAAAAATCAATAATGTTTGAGAGTGCCTGGAATGCTAGAAATTTGCCACCCCAGTAAAAATCTTATAGTAGAGACAAGGTAACACCCAATAGACTCATGCGATAACAGTAATAATGATATATGGCCATAGTTAGAATGTCCCACAGATTACACGAGTGAGGTGACAGCTATGGCGCTGAATATGTGACTAAGGTCTATCAATAATAATAATCAGTAATATCAGTAATGGGAGTATGTGCCTGACGGCAGCTATGGGGTCAACAATCTCAAAAAAGTTCATAAATCAGTTTAGAAAGGTTTACGGAAATAAATGCAATAATTTATATCTTCAAACTGTCCTTAAAGCATTAAAATCACAATTTTATTACACTTGAAGAATAAAAATTCACTAAATATTCTCAATTCAATAACATTCATCCAAAATATTTTATTTACATGTTATAGAGGCATGAGAACATGTATGTATCAAAACACGTGTAAAAAACTGATAAAAATCCCATTGAAAATTAAGTTACAAAACTCGTATGCAAATGAAATCTTTGAAAGCTATCAAACCAACTTGGACAGACCTGCACCACCCAAACCCCTGTTTGCATCACCATGTCGACACCATAGTCGTTGCACACCTAGTCATTCATCGCCCTTGGTTCTTGCTACTGCAACTTTGCCTATACCCGAGTTCCTTGCCGCTGCTCCTGCTTGTCGACCCCGGTGGCCTGTCATTACTGCTCCAAACGCTGCTGCTATAAGCGGACCTTCAAGTCGAATCGGTGCCGCCTTGCACCACGATTCTAGCCCCTGTCTCTTTGCTGTATATCGTCATCTTCACCACACGCCACCACTTACAATTAATGCTTCAAAGCCACCACTGCCTGCTGCCGACGAGTCTGCCTGCGAAAGCCGTAACATTGTTGAGGAATAGTAGTTCACATTGAAAGAAGGAAAGCTTGAAAGAACCTTGAGTGTAAATCGAGAAAGAGAGATTAAAAGTGAAGAAGAAAGAATAGCAGACCCCATCGGCAAGGTAAGTTTATTTTTTATATTCATTAATTAATTAATTAAATTGTTAAGGCAATAGTTAGTCTACTTAGTTTAATTAATTGTTAATATAATGTGTGATTTGATTATATGATTAACAGCTTAATTAAATATAAATAAATGACTAATTGATTAATTGGCATTATCGGAATTAACATAACATAAATAATTGAATAATTTTGTATGGAAGTTTTGCGTGAAGATTTTGTATGAAAAAGTTGTATGAAAAAGTTGTATGAAAATTAAATAGTGTTTGTTTAAGAATTAGGATATATTAATGTCTCCTCAAATTTATGGTAATTTATATTCGTAAAGTTAGAGTCATAACTCTTAGAAAATTATGGTCAAATTCCCTAAGATTAAAAATATAAATTAAATAAAATATAAAAAAATAATAATTATGAAGATGAATTATCCCGATGATGGAATTCCGAGTGTCAGAATGGTTGCCAATTTGGAAATTTCTAAGTGAGAATATTTGCCTTAAATTTTGCCAGCATGATGGAAGATTTAAGGTAAATGTTCAATATTTATAGTCAATATTTATTCCTAAAAATAATATAAATATTAATAAACCATATTTTTTTCTAAAAAATAACATAAAATATAAAATAAATATTAATAATAAAAAATTAGGAGATAATGATTTATAATAAAATTAAACAGTAGAAAAAATAATATGTTGAGAATAAGTGAAGATTATCCCAATGATGGAATTATAAGATCTGACGAATGGTTGATATTTTAAAATTTTTAGGTAAGATATTTTCTTTAAATTTCACCAGCATGATGGAAGATTTAAAGAAAATATTCAATAAGAATAATTGACATTTTTTCCAAAAATAAATAATATTAAAATAAAATAAAAATAGAACTTAGGAAATGAAATAAATAAAGGAAAATTAAATAGAAAAAAGATATGTTAAAATAAAGATAAAATTATACAAGTTAGGAATAAAAAAAATAGACAACAAAATTAAGGATATTTTATAAGAAATTTAATGAATCTGATGACAGAACCTTTCTGAGAAAGACGAATGTGATTTCTTTTATACTCTTAAGGTGATGATGAATTTTAAGAAATTCCACCAGTATGATAGAGAATTTCTTAGAAATTGGCTAATATTTAAATTTGTGAATTTAATAAAAGCAAAGGCCATTTAGTTAAAAATTATTAAATATATCACAAAATTAGTTGGTACCATTTTAAGATGGGCGTTGTGAGGGTGCTAATCCTTCCCCACATGTAACTGTACTCCTAAGTCTAAGAATCTATGAACGTAGACCATGCCTTATCTTTAGACAAGAATAGGTGACCAATCACGCCTTAGGTTAGAATAATTAGTGGCAACTCCTGAATTTAAGTATAGCGGGTCAGGTTCTAAGATTTGACACGTTACGACAGATCGACGACGCCACTGGGAACTTTCAGAGCGTCAAGCCAATAGAAACTTTTGTGATTATCTTTGAATTTTTAATTAAATGGTTTTTATCCTGATATGTTGCATATATCGCTTGCTATGTTATGCTTATTGTGGGGCATTTAAAATGGAGTCTTGTTCTTTCATACACACACTTCATTTGTATGAGCATGCATGAGTCTTTTACCCGGGCTCTATCCTTCTTAGGAGGAAGTATAGTAACTATGCTCTCGTGAGGTAGTAACCTTCACAATGGCTAGTGAAATACTTCCATTTAAATTGAACATTTTCATTTGTAGCTTGTGATGGGTGATTACTAGTCCTATGTGGACGATGGTGAGGAACAATTTGGGAACCTTTAGAATATTGAATTATCCAAACCCTTCATGTAATTAGACTTATCCTTAGTGTGGAACTATGTTAAATTGAAGTGTAGAAATAACCCAACATTGAAGAAAAATGTCTTGTGCATAGAACCCTTTTGTATGGTAGCATATAAAAAAAAAAAAGCAAAACAACAAATTGTCAAAAAAAATGAAAGAAAAAAGATGTTCTAAGATTAGTTTGAAGATTCATCTTCTCAAATTTCATTGCACTTCGCATTCATTAATAATAGGATTTACCTTAACTGAGCATTACATAATATATTGGCACTTCTTTTAAATTCATTAGTCATGCACATATGAACCCGTCATGAACATTCTGACATCATGCATTGCATACATGCATGCAAATTTCCATTTCATGCATAAAAGGTTCTATCAAGTCAAGGTTGAGGAAGTCTAGTCAGTCATTCTCCAAAAGTAAAGAAAGTCATAATTAAGAAGAAGACCTAGTTGTTTAAGAGAAGATAAGCTGTTGGAATGTTGCAAATGTAATTGCCAATATGAGGGAAATTTATATTCTTAAAACTTCTTGAAAATGGAATTTTTATTTGAAAATAAATGACTTTTTATATTTTTGATATGATTTGAATAAAAGCCCCAATAGACTTTTTTTCATGATTTGAATAAAAAAGAGAAATTTGAAGAGAATTGGTGATAACTATCAAGAATGAATATCATGACACACCTTGTTGATTATTCTATGCTCATCATAGTCAAACCAACAAAAAGCTTGAATCATGGAAAGGTATAAAGCTTGAACCTCATAAACTTGATTCCTCCTTTTAAAGTCAATGACCTCCATTTAGGCTATGAGCAAGGAAATGACTGATGGATTTGCACAACCTTTGAACTATTTTTGAAATACCAATTCATAATGCATTCTCTTGAGGACTTTGAATTTGGAAATTTGATAAATGTCAAGGCTATGCTAGAGTTCTAAACACATCAACCCAAAATTCTTTCTTGTAAGTTAAACCTTTCAACTCAATTTATTGCAGCTAGAGTTGTCAAAATGAGCCGGCCTTGATGTGCCAGGCCATAAGTAGGCTAGGCCAAAAAGCCCTTTTTGTTAAATGGGCCTAAAAATGCAAACCCATATCTGACCCTAAAGGCTAATATGGCTTAAATGGGCCGACCGGTATAAGAAATTAAAAAAATTAAAATTTATATTAAAATCCCATTTTTTAGTATATAAACAAAATAAAATTTGAAATAAATATTAAACAACATCAAATAAATTCATATAAAATTCATCAAGTCTTTAACGTTATTTGAACATTACATATGAATAGTTTAACAAACATAATATAAATTGTTTTAACAAACTTAAATACTGAAAAGCATGTCTTGATAATATTAAAAATAAAAAATACGATAAAAAGATCTATGTCTATCCATCTCTTCCATAGTGTCAATCACATCCAATTAATTCTTTTTTCAACTCAGCCATCTACAAACATAAATAAATAACAATATAAGAACTCATAAGAATTAAACTTATGAATTGATTAAAAATTGTCAACTAATTAATAACATTACCTTCAAAACCAAGAATCTAATTTTCGGTGCAAATGAGAGTTTCCACGTTCTCATGATCTAGAGAACTTCAATACTTATTTAAAACAGGAGAACCTATACTAAAAAAACTCTCCAATGCCACCGTTGTTATTGGAATGCTCAAGATATCACAACATATACTTGCAAGCTTTGGAAATCTTGGCTTATGATCTTTTCACCATTGTAACACATTTAAATATTTAACCATACGACCCATAATCTTTAGCTCTTCCAAATAAAAATCTAATTGAGATTTTGGTTCTTTCACTTGAATAGTTTCAAATCTTTTGAAAACTTATATTATTGAACATTTCAAAATAAATTAATTGTCATAAAAAGAGAATTTAAAATAAAGTATATACTTAAAAAACAAAAATGGACTTATTTCACTCAAAGCAAATGTATTCTTTTCCTTTCAACAAGCATGTGTAAAAGATTGTGGGTCATTAGATTAGCCTGAAGTAAATTAGTAATACTAAATAGAATTAATTTTATATATTTTACTTTGATTAAAATGTTAAACATATAAATAATTAAAATAAAAATAAAATTCTAATATAATTAAAAATATTAAAAAAATTAAATGGGTTAGTCCATTTAAGCCTAGGCTAAATCCATTCAGGCCTGGGCTTAAATGGGCAGGGCTAAAAAAAACCCTCTTTCTTAAATGGGCTACAAAAATGAGGTCCAAGCCCTGAATAAATGGGCCAAGCCAGGTTGACCTAATGGGCTTTGGCCCATTTTGACAGTGCTAATTGCAGCCATCCTTCGCCCACACCTGGAAAATATTGGAAAAAGCCAAGTTACTTGATAACCCCAACATCTGTTTGTAGACTATTCTTGATTCAAATAATATCTTTCTCCTTTTTCTTTGAATAAAGTCACATGAACAACCCACCAAGAAAATGCATATCATTCCACAAGGCCTTCATAAAGTTAAGGTGATACATCTTGAGCATGAGTTGCGGAATAAAAAAAAGAAGTGGAAGTGAAAAAAAAGTGAAAAGGAAAAGTGATGAAAAAAAAAGAAAAAGAACGATGATTATGATACTATGCATTTGAGATATTTAAGTGATTTCAAAAATCAAAAGAAATTTTTATCCAAGAATTGCTTTTTGATAAAAGTATCTTGATTTGAATTGACAAATGGCTGTTTTTCAAGTTCCCTTCACAGTAAAAAAGAAAAGAAAAGAAAAGAAAATTATACACTTGCTACCTTATTTGACCCTGTTTATTTCTTTTTTTGATAAACCCTACTCAAGGATCACCTTCCACATTGAGGGAAATGCATGAAAGGTGGAAGATGGAAAACAAAAGAAAAACAAAGGAGGAAAAGGATGGAAGACAAAGAAAACTTGTTCCGAAGAATGGAAAAGACAAATGTCCGTATGAGAAGAAGTGATCCTTGGTTTGATAAACCCTAAAACACTTAATTTGGCCCATATATCCATTCTTTTGTAACCTAAACCCTGGCTTACGTTACGTACTTTAAAAGTCCATTTGGATCAAATAGAGTACTTGTATTGAAAAGTTTTTCTTTGGGAAATCATTGTCAATATTTGGTTTTGAATGAAATTTGGATTCCCAAATGCATAGTAGAATGATCAATGAAAAAGAAAAGAAAAGAATAATGAGGCTCTAGGGTGAAAACCCCAAAAAGGGGTAGTCTAGAGTAAGAACGAAACTTGTTTAAAACAACTCAAAGCCATTATGCATGATTGGCAAAAGCAATGACAAGAAAGAAGAAACGCTAAGAGTGATGATTGTTTTAGTTAAGACCATGTGGAAACCTAAAATCACCACCTTGAAAGACTTGTCCTAGATTTGAATTTGTTTACCCAATTTTTGAACCCATTATAG
Organism: Heritiera littoralis; assembly: GCA_031772115.1. Classification (NCBI taxonomy): domain Eukaryota; kingdom Viridiplantae; phylum Streptophyta; class Magnoliopsida; order Malvales; family Malvaceae; genus Heritiera; species Heritiera littoralis. The sequence continues at coordinate 7,289,122 of JAPDPK010000023.1, forward strand.
CTATGCCTTGACATTTGTTAAAGTACCAGATAAGAAGAAATTAGGAAAATGCCAAATTAAATTGGGATTTAAAGGAAAAATAATTTTTGTAAAAAGGAATTTTGATTTGCAAGGAAATTTATTCCATTTGTGAGCCTAGATGAAGAAACATTAATCTCCATGCTGATTGGTAAACTTAAATTGATACCTAGAATTTTCTTGATATGCCAAGTATCTCATTGAAAAGATCAAGGTGTGATTCATCGTGTTTGTTCTAGGTAGTAATCACCAATTCTTAGAGATTTCAAAATTACATGGAAAATAATTTTTTCAAGATGTGTTCTATTGATATGAAAATGTGGGTATTTTTATACTTTTCTAGGGCAATTCTTACTCAAGAAAAGTTAAGATATGCTGTGATATGATATTTGAGAAAGATGAAAGATAAGAAATTTTTAGACTACTATGATGATTTGGGGTAAGGAGAAGATTGAGTGAATAACAATTGTTGTGGCAAATGATGTTAGGATTGCTAAATCTAGAAAAGAAGAATGATACGACAAGGAAAAGATTGAATGAATAATGACAAAGAAATGATAGGGCAATAAGAAGATTGAGTGAATGATGACAAACTTTGAAGAGATGAATATGATAGATAGAAAATATGATTTGGTAAGTGTCACAGTCTAAGTACACAGTATTTTACACTTTTTTCACATATTTTACACACGTGATTCAGTTGGACTGTCTGTGATACCTTTACACACTGTTCATCTACCACAATAAATGATTAGACAATATTTATTTATTGTATATTAATATTCACAAACTGTAAAAGTTAGTTTACATCCCCCTGAAATAAGTTTGCAACTAGTAGTATTGTATAAATGAGTCTGAATATATAAATGTAAACATAATACCTTGGGAATCCATTACTCGATACTTCAAACTATTCAAAGCTCAGCTAGTTCCCCCCATTTGGTACTTTAGCTATTCTTTATATCATATCTGTGATGATGAAAGTAAAGGAGTGAGCAAACCACGACTCAGTAATAGATTTGTATGCAAATTTTAATATCTCGAAGACTATATGCAGTAAAATCTTTAATTTTCTATTCGTATGCTAAGCACACTAAAAGGGAAAGGATACTATAGTTGGTTGAAAAATCCAGATAAAGCATGAAAGGTACTTTGAAATGTCTGTCTTGTCCCGGAAACCTAGGGCGACTATAAATAATAGAAATTTATATAAGTTCATCAATTAATTACTGCATATAAAATGTCATATGATTAAATAAAATGATTTAATAAATCATATAAACCACACTTGAAATTTATTTTGATTTCCTACTGTTGAAATCAATCACTTTAAACACATGTAGCAGTAAAATACATTATTCACACATTTTACAAATCAGTGATAAAATATCACAGTCAACAGTATATTTTCAAATTCTCATCAAAATCAATCATAACACGCGGAATAATAGTAGAGACCAGGCAACACCCTAATGATATCATGCTATAAGTCTTGTAGGTAATAGGGTACACATGAAATTCCTGTAGGTACAATAAATAATCATAAAGATCTATGGCCATAGTCCAGGTGTCCTTGGTCGTACACTGAGCGGGTGACAATCGAGACGTTGAAGACAGCTCAATGTTAATAGCATAACATATGAGAGGATACACATGAACACGTGAGCATGATACGGGGCTTAGCAGTCTCAAAATAGTCTTTTCACAATGATAAAACCTTTATGGAAATCAACAAACACATGATAAAATTTTATTAATTTCATAAAGGAAAATATATATTTTCAAATAGTGAATAGTGAATATTGATTTAAAATCAATTGTAAAATATTCACTATTTATTATTTCAAATCACCAACCACACAATTCACTGTAAAACAAGCGAGATGAATTTTCGTTAGTAAAAGCTTTACCAAAATCGGTGTCAAAAATATTTAATAAATATTTTTCAGTATATTAACCTTTTATGAAAAATATTTAATTTCACAATTTCAAGGCTAGGAATTTATCAATAATGCCTCCAAAATTTTTTCTAGCATTATTAGAAATATTTTTAATAAATTTCGACAGCATAACAACTGCCTAGGTTCTAGCCTCCCTGCACGTTCAAAGACAATTCACCAACCAAAAACCATAGATTTTCATGCAATTTCATGGCAACCAATATTCCGCAATTCTTGTAAAATTCATAGTAAGGAAATCATGCATTTGGACATCCCTAAAAATCTACATACGCGTCTCTTACCTGTTTCGTAGTGTCGAATTTTTCGATATTATCACATGAAATCTGATTATTCAGGCTGCAAAATAATTTCACGAATAACTTCTATTAATTATTCTCGAATTTTTGAATCATCATTCATCACTAAATACAGCCATATTGTATACTACTTATGACAAATCATTTAAATTTACATCGATGGTAAAATACAACTTCTGCGATTTAACTCTAGTTTCATATCTAAATGCACTGTTGATCTTCTATTAATTTCTGTATTATTTTGATACATTAATTTCATAAAATATAACTTGATATCACCATCCCATGAATTTTACCTTATTATCTCTTACTTCTTAAAATTCAACATTACACATATTAAATTTGGTTAACCAAATATTATAATTGATCCCAAATTTGATTCATTTCATAATTTCTCCTTTCATAAATTTAATCTTCTACTTACTCTTACCACCACTTTGTTACTTTATTTTAATTATTAATTTATACAACTTTATATAATATTCTCATGCATTGGGCTTTAACCAGGTTTTACACTAGCCCAATTACCATTTATAAATTTACATTTATCATTTTTCTTTTCTTTTCCCTTCTTTTTTTCTAGTTTTGTACTTTTCTATTTCTTTCTTGGGCCGGCTGCAGCTTCCTTTGATACCTTACCTATGATTTCACAATTCCTATCATTTGGTTATTTTTATGATATCCTATATCATCACGCCATATCCATATTTCATTCCAATTCAACATGTTCAGTTTATATGCTTCTTCACAGCCGAAGCTTCATGAATTCCTATACTCATGATTAATTCAATTTATCATCCCTCTACCACTATGGCTGCATCCAACTCACTTAGCAACTTCATCAAACATCTTCAATTCACTAAGATTTCATCACTATTTTTAGCCTTCCTGTTTTGGCTGAACATACCCATATTTATCAACATCACGCCACTTACATATTTTTACAGCATCATCATTCAATTCAAACTTCCATCAAGTTTCTCTCATGATTTGTTACTAGTTCCTAGCCAACAACTATTAAAATCATCAAAATTTCTTAAAATTCCAGGCAATGTAAATTTGGTTCCACACTTCTACAATTTCATTTAATTCAATCCAATATTCTAATTGCGTCAACCCAGCTTGAAACAAATAAATATCATGTCTAGGATTAAACAAACATCTCCAAACCACCTTACCTTCACTGCCGAATCGTCTAGCCCCCAAATTCAGCATCGATTTCCTCGTTTCAGCCTTTAAATTCTTGGATTTAGGATAATCTGGACGTCAGGAGCAGGTTTGGTGAGGGAGGTTTGGTGTTTTGGTATTGGAAATTGATGATTTACCAAGGAAAAACAGGAAAACATGAAGCATTTCTTGAAGAATTAGAACAGAATCGGACAGCAGAGCAGCAAACAGAAAGAAGTCGGCGCACAAACAGAGGAGGTCTTTTTTTTTGTCTTTTCTCTTTGTTCAGGCTTTTCTTTTCTGTTTTATTATTTAGCAGAAGCTTGCTGCAATAATAATTTTTTAATATTTTTTATATATATTATAAATATATTTTTTTTCAATTAACATATATTTATAAATATATATTTACAATTTTATATGTATAAACATATCTTTGGAATATATATCATCTTTAAACCATTAATCTCATTTTTTTAATTGCTTTATTGCACTTATACCCAACTTTAAAAATTCACCAAGACCAATCCAAAATGTATAAAAATATGAGTCATATATGCTGGAAAGGTTTTCGAGTTAACTTTCCAACGCAATTTGAATCGCCTCAATTGGAGTTCCCTATCAAAACTTTTGTCCGACTCTTTACTGATTGCTCAATTCTAAATTCCCTACATGTAATGTGAATATAGGAATTTCTTGTTGTTAATCTATAATGAATTAAAATATGAGCCTTATATGGATAAAAAGATATTTAAGTTATCTTTCTAATGGATTTTGAATTACCTTAATCGGAGTTTCCTACCAACCGCTATGGGTGAATCTTTACAGATAGGTCGGTTGAATCGGTTGGTAGAATCTACTGCTCATGGGGTAACTTTACAAAATTTTTGGTATTGATCCATAAGGAACTAAAATAAGAGGCCTATATGGTTGGAAAGATAATTAAGTTAGCTTTCCAAAGAATTTTACGGTTTATCATTTGGATACTCCGATCAAAATTTATAATCGAAACACTACCGATGGGTCATTCAAGCCTCATGATATTTTTATTCTCACAATTTTCAATCCTTAATTCAACCTCCAAAAATATATTCTCTCACTCATATCATCATCTGAGTACTGAAATCTAAGTGGGATCCACATAACTTTTTATTTAATATTTGTAAAAATGTACAAATATACTTTATTTACTAATTAAAATTTACATGTTCGTACATATACAGTACAATAGAATTGGATCTCACAGGAAGGCATTGTGTGGCATTCATTATATTCATGACATTTATAGCATTCATGAAATGGCATTGCATAATTATAATAAATTGCCTGAATAACATTGCATAGATAGGATAAATTACATGAATGACATTGCACAGATAGAATACAGTACAAGAATATCATTGCATGGATAGACTAGATCGCATAAATAGCATTCCATGAATAGGATAGATTAAATTGCATGCATGAGTGGCATTGCATGGCTATAATAGATTGCATGGATAACATTGCATGGATAGAATAAAGACATTGCATAGATAGGATAAATTGCATAAAATTTCAAATTTTGATAAAAAACGAAATTTTAGAGGGGTTTCCTAAAATTTTAAAAATTGGGCATGAAAAGAAGTTTTAGAGGGATTTTCCAAAATTTCAAAATTTGACAAACAAAGGAATTTTAGAGGGGTTCCAAAAATTTCAAAGTTTGATAAGAAAAGAAATTTTAGAGGAATTTTCTAAAATTTCGAAATTAGACAAGAAAAGAAGTTTTGGAGGGATTTCCCAAAATTTTAAAATTTGACAGGAAAAAGAGTTTTAGAGGGGTTTCTTAAAATTTCAAATTTTAATAAGAAAAGAAATTTTAAAAGGGTTTCCTAAAATTTTAAAATTAGACAAGAAAATAAATTTGGAGGAGTTTCCCAAAATATCAAAATTTGATAAGAAAAAAAATTTTAGAGGGGTTTCCTAAATTCAAAGTTTGATAAGAAAAGAAATTTTCGAGGGATTTCTCAAAATTTGAAAATTTGATAAGAAAAAGAATTTTAAAGGGGTTTCCTAAAATTCAAAATTTGATAAGAAAAGAAGTTTTGGAAAAGTTTTTCAAAATTTTGAAATTTGACAAGAAAAAGAGTTTTAGAGGGAGTTTTCTAAAATTTTAAAATTAGACAAGAAAAAAAGTTTTGGTGGGGTTTCTCAAAATTTAAAAATTTTATAAGAAAAAGAATTTTAGAGGGGTTTCCTAAAATTCAAAATTTGATAAGAAAAAAAGTTTTAGAGGGGCTTACCAAAATTTAAAAAATTTGACAAGAAAAGAAGTTTGAGAGGTTTCCCAAATTTTCAAAATTTGACAAGAAAAGGAGTTTTAGAGGGTTTCCTAAAATTCTAAAATTTGATAAGAAAAGAAATTTTAGATGAATTTCTTAAAATTTTAAAATTAGAAAAGAAAATAAGTTTTGGAGGGGTTTCCCAAAATTTCAGAATTTGATAAGAAAAAGAATTTTACAGGGATTTCCTAAATTTCAAAATTTGATAAGAAAATAAGTTTTGGAGGGATTTCCCAAAATTTTAAAATTTGACAAGAAAAAGAATTTTAGAGAGGTTTTCTAAAATTTAAAATTTGATAAGAAAAGAAGTTTTGAAGGGATTTCCAAAAATTTTAAAAATTTGATAAGAAATGAAGTTTTGAAGGGGTTTTTCCAAAATTTCAAAAATTTGACAAGAAAAAAAGTTTTAGAGGAGTTTCCTAAAATTCCAAAGTTTGATAAGAAAAGAAATTTTAAAGAGGTTTCTTAAAATTTCAAAGTTTGACAAAAAAAATAAATGATTTTAAAGTTTGACTGTCTTTCTGTTTAGAGAGAGATTTTTAAGACAAGATTTAATATTTGATTGCCTTTCTAATTAGAGTGAGCTTTTTAATACAAGATTTTAAAGTTTAACTGCCTTTTTGTTTAAAGAGCTTTTTCAAAAAAAATCAAATAAAAATAAAAAACAGAGTGAGACAAAATATGTGTTTATGTCTTTAAACAATTGCTGTTTCACAGTAAATGCACAAAAGGGGCAACCATAGGCATCCTATTTTGTTCGAGGTCTTAATAAAAAAAGAAAAAACTAACATGATTAATTAGGTAGTCTTATAAATTAACATTAGGCTAGGAGAATTACTTAATTTAATATTTTAATTAGGATAAACATTAGAATTCATTTAGGATTTTTTCTTAAATTAGAATTAACATTTAAATTAGGATTAAAATAAGATTTAAAAATAAAAATAAAAAATAAAATAAGAAAATAAAATAAAAATTAATTTTTAGGATAGGATAACTAATTATTTAGAATAATTTAATTAGAGGTTACATTAAAATTAGAATTAATGTTAGGATAGAATTAGAATTAGGATAGGAATTAGATAATTATTAAAATAAGATAAAATAAAATAAATAGCTAGTTTAATTGTATTAAAACACTAACTTTCGATATAATAAAAAGACTTTGCATCTTTTGTTTGGAGGAGTGGAGGAGAGGAGGAGAAGCCATCAGAACATCATCATCACTCTTTTTGCTTCTACACAACCACCATTTTTGGCTATCTCCACTAGCCTCATCTACACAAGACCTCTCAAAAGCCCCTCAACAACTCTAAAACCTGCCATCTTCCTTGCACCCTCTTCATTTAACCGACCTATTTGCATTTAACATCCCCTTCGTCGTTCTAAATTGTCAATACCCATTGTAGTTGATCAAAGGTTGTCGTATTCCCTTGCTTTTGCTGAAGTCACCTACTACCACTTTTTGTTGGAATTAACTAAAGCCTCACCAAGTCACTAACACGAAATTATTACGGAGTAAAAACTAACTTGGATGTGGGCGAGAGCTCAATCTCGCTATACCATATTACCACGTTGTTGAAGCTCACTTCTATTGCTTCCCATTGACTATCCTTAGGCCTAAAACGGAGATGAAACAAGAGACTGAGAAGGAAAGCAAGCAAGAGGGAGAAACTACTCTCATTCCTTTCTATCGAAAGTTATGAAACTCAATGGGCCAATCTCATAAATATAGAGGTTGAGAGTAGGGACCTCCCTTCATGTGACCATGTATAAACCCATCCATTATAGGTTTATTACACATATACTATATATTTAATATAATTATATTATGGGTCACACTTTATATAAAATTATACTACTAATTAAATAATTATACGGTGTTAATTACATTTAACTAGTCCATATTAATAGGGATACTTCAACACTCCTACTTAGATAGTTAAGTTAATTAACGAAAACATCATATAAATATCAATATGTATTCATAAGACCTTTTGGATACATTGTATCGAAAAGGTACAAATGTGTAGTCTTATAAATACTTTAACAATAATAAGCCTTTACAAGTTTTAGAATACATAATACCGACAGGGTATAAATGTGTAAACTTATAAAGACTTCAACAAAGTGATAGTATAAAAATGTGAAATGGAAATGATATGAAAACAAAATCAAATATCCATTTTCATTAGATCTATGCATCTAAATCGAATGATGCATTGCTTCAGGAAGCCATTAATATAGTTATAATTGATTTCATTACAAAGCTCCCACTAACTTAATATGGCAAATGGCTTCATATGCCCCAAAAAGTGTTGTCGTCAGAACACTTTAGCAACTGAATTCATAATAGATAAATTAGAATGAGCTCTTTAATTATGTGTTCTACAATCTAATCAAACAATGGATTCTATTATATCTAATCAAACAATGGATTCCATTATTTTTCTCTCCAACAAACAGAATGATGTCTAAATATTTGGAGTGTGAGGAACTCTTAGCATTTTGAGAGAGAAAGTACTTACAGCAACATTATGATAGTACATCTCTAGGACTTCAAAATGGCAACCTCAGAAACTAGCCCTTAGATGAAATTCTGCAATGTAAATGGCCCATCATGTAGCTTTACAACATGCAACATATTTAGCCTCCATAATTAAGGATTGTAAATGTTTGTTTCACACTTTCCTAAAAAAACTCCTCTATTTAACACAAAAGTGTAACTAAAATTGGTTTCATCATTTGGATAGCATGCAAAATCAACATCAAAATATTTGACCAAAACTAGAATGTCAGATTTGCTAATATCTAAATACTCTCTTTGCAGCTTCTAGCTTTTTATTGCAGGATCACTCAAGTATCTCTGAAATACACCTACAATATACACAATATCAAAATGTGTACAAACTTGAGCATATAATAATTACCCATAATAAGACATACATAATACTCGACAAGAGCTCTTTCACCATCATTTTAAGGACTTTGAGCTTTTCACAATATGTCATTTTTCACAAAAGGGTGCTTCAATAGGAGAACAATATGCAATAAACCTACTTAACACACACAATGTAGGTTTCTTGAGATCAATAAAGTATGACTATTAAAATGTCATGAAGAATCTTAATCCCTAAAACAAAATAAAACCTCACTTAGATTCTTCATTTTAAAGTGACATGATGACATGAACTTTGTTCATACATTAGGTCAATATTATTGGCTACTATATGATATCATCAATTTAGAGCACATATAACACATAACTACTCCCACTGACCTTGCAATGGATCTATTTATCAAATGTGTGCTTCTTGAAGTGACAATCTCATCAAACTTTACATACTGCAATCTGGATGCCTTTTAGTGTTCGCAAATGAACTCCTCAAGTTCACAAACTGTATGTTACATCTTAGAAACTACAAAATTTTAGGTTGCTTCTTAATGTCCACATGATATGGCTCTTTATAGCTCTTAACCAAAATGAGCTACCAATTATGATCATTGTTCTAAAAGAATATTAGGTAGAAATAGGAAAGAAGGTTTTCACAAAACCAATTTCTTCTCTTTATTTAAAGCCTTGGCCAAATTTAGCTTTAAATCTTCTACCTGGTCTCTAAAGTCTCTTTTGGTCTACAATGATATGACAACTAAAATAAATCACATGCATCTTTATACAACATAGATGCTTATTCATCCTGCGTGGCAAATATCTAACTCCAAGAGTTCATATTAATAAAGCCTTCTGACAAAACAAAATTAGAAGACACATGAATCTCATATTCATGTTCCTCTGTAAGTTCAGGTGCAGATTTAAAATATGACATTAGATCAACGGTTTTTTTTGTTGTGATCTTTTAACCATCAAAAGGAAACGCATGTATGGGACTGGCACAACAATATATACTTCATTAATGACTTTGTGAAAAGTCATCCTTTAAATAGATTGCATTGTCAGACTCAATGATCTTAGTGTCACATGATGAGAAAACAAAATCTAAAATCTTTCTAGCCGATACAATAACCATCAGAATTACCTTTGACAGTTTTCTCGTCAAGTTTTCTTGACTATGGGTTATGCGCCTTTTGCCTTACTTTATAACCCTAAACACAAAAAATGGCACAAAGTTGGTTTAATGTCTGACTAAGATAAATTTGGGAATTGATTTTGCTTGGAGATTAACTTTAAATGTGAGTTGTAGTTTTCATAACTTCACTCCACCCGAATTTTGAAAAATTTAGAGTGATCAACATAAATCGTACCATATCAAAATGTACGAATGATTATTACTGCAATCTCATTCCTTTCAGTATACAAAGGACAGTATACTAGACGTCAATATATAATCTTGTAGTGCACTTAACCAGAAAATCGATATATGATTTCGCGTTACTTTATTTTATCGAGCACAACATTCATCACTACTGTCTGATCATCACCTTAAGCAACTTACCTATTGTAAGCTACACAGTAGAATTAATCAGAATGCTTAAGGTCTTTATAAGATCAGATCTTTCACTCCATATGCTTAAACCAGAATGGTCTTTAATGAAAGTTATGAAATGCTTATATCCATTGAATACAATATGTGGAAATGATCTACAAATGTCAGTATATATATACATTAGTTCCTACTCATCTTAATATTTGTTATTCATATCCTTAATATTAGTAGTAAGATTTCCTTTAATGCAATCTGTACATGTGCCTCAAAATGTCCCTAACTTATGCCACAACTTGATAGATTTCTTATCTATTCTACCATAACTAGAATCAACAGTCACATCATTCACAACTAAAGAAAATTTGCGTAATATCGGGGTGTAAGTCTATTATATATCCATCACGCATAATGCCAGAATCAATACATATGTTGTTATTGAACAAAAATAGTTTTTCGATCTTAGAATGAAAAGTATAAACTGACAGTAATTCCAAAACTGTCCATGAAATGTAATAACAATCTGGCTGATTCTTGTGTTTTCGACATGGATTTTAACTTTATAGCCCTAATTCACAACTATTTTCCCTTATTTGGTCTCTGGTTGCATATGGCTTTATCAATAATAGCATCGGTATCCAACCACCAATAGTTAGAGTATATATCTCCTAGATTGGAGTCAAAATGAAGGTTAACGGAATGCCTTTTCACACACATCCAGTCTAAAAGGACTCTTATACTCTACCTTTTGTGCCCAAGTTTATGATAGAAATGACACACATTGATATTTAGAGATATTGGTGAAACCAGAACAGGAAGTGAATTTAGCAAATTTCTTCTTCTAATATGACCTTTTATTAAGACCTCTTAATAATATTTCTTCTGGTAGTAATAGTAGCATATGTCATCATGAGAGCAAAATGAGATCTATTAACCTGAAAGATCTTCGAGTCTTGGATGACAATATGAATTTTGATATTAAAATGCCACACTTCCTTCTGTGCATTAAGGTACGCTGAATGAGATCTGCGAATTTGGAAGATCTCTAACTCTCCATTCTAGAAGGAAGTGGTTTACAATCTGCCATACATGAATTAATTCTCTATTGCAACCTTCATCAATTTTTACGAACTATAAATGCTTAATTATCATTAATTGGAACACTTTCTCTGATGTGCTCATTAATGGTATAGCCTATATAATCAAAGAATTCTCACTTGAGTGTTCCCAAAATTTTATATTAAAACCCTATCCCCAAAGAGCTCACATTATTGGGTATAAAAGATTGATCGACTCTTAGGACTACTTCCAAGTTTAACATACCCTATAACTGTAGAGAGTAATTCACACTATCTATCTAATTTAGTCATGCTAGAGACTAGATATGTGATAGTTGCATAGATAATCAAAATTAATGGAGGCTAGTGGAATATCTCAAACAATATTAAATTTGTTCCACGATATGCTATAGAGGATAAGACAAAACTAGTTGAATATAGACCTAAATGATCGCCCATCGATAGGGTAAGAAATCGTGTTATATCCCAACCAAATCATCTCCTACCCAAGCATCCTTTGAAGCAACAAGCAATTCGACAGCAAGGGAATTATCACTTCTAGAGATTTTGACAAATTTACAACTATCACTAAGCATTGCCTTATTATTCTCCCTTTAAAATTACTAGAATAATCGTAAAAAAATCTTCATGACCATTCTTGTGATAGGCAAGTGCTAGTTAATCGGATTAATGATTTATAATTTTAAGAATATTCACATAATTAATTGACCAAAATTAACTACACCTAAAATATGTAATTCCTAAAACTTATGTAGTAATTTTAGGCCCAACATTAATTAATTAAATTCATTTCACATAAATGTGAATATTCAAATAATAAGGCAATTGCATTTTAGAGAGTTTATTTGTTTAAATAAATTATTAATGGAATAGGCATATCCAAATCCAGATATCTGGTCAAAATAAAATACCCAAATAATTTATTTAATTTAATTAGGCCAATTATTAATAATTTATGGGCATGGATATATTTCAAAATTAAGTGAATTATGAATTAAATAGGTAATTGAATTTTTCAAACAATTATCCCAAAATTAATTCCTCTAAAAAAATTCACTTATACCCTTTAATTTTGGGCTTATCAAAATGATCCAAAGATTAATTAACCAAATGGCTCATAATTATTTAATCAAAATGACCTTGAAAACATAATCCAAAATGGCCTATTAATCAATCATGCAAAATAGCCAAAAATTAATCTAAGTTTAATAGCCAAATAAAATTAATTAATCAACATGGCCCCTGAGTTAATTAGGCAAAATGGTCCCAAAATTAATTAATTTTAATTGCCTAAAATTAATTTAATACTAATTGACTAATTAAGATAATTAAATAAATAAATGTCCGTAACATAAATAAAATTATTTTGGCCTAATATTTAAATTATAGTTTTACCATAAGCCTAAAACAATTGAATAATAATGGCCTACATTAGAAGATAAATTAAATGGCCCAAAATAAATGAACAAATAATGGTCTAAGTGGCCCAACAAACAAAAAAAACAAAATTGCCCAAAAATGGTGGCCCATTGTCAAAAAATGGCCCATCAAAATGCTCAAAAAAGGGCCAAACAAAATGGCCCAAAAAGGCTAAAAAACTTTTTTTATTAGTGCAGGGGGCGTCTCACACCTGTTATTCATGTCTCGGGTGCATGCAAGTCACGCGCATGATGTTTTCTTCTTTAATCATTTTTTGCAAATGGGTTTTGCCAAAAATTTAGGTTTTTTAACCTAAACCGAATCGAAAAGGGTTCATTTTGGCCTCATTCTTGTTCGAAATTGAGGGTTTTTCATCCTAAATCCCTCTACAATAAGAATCCAATCATTTTAAGCTCAAAAAATGACACAAACAGAATAAGTTTCAAAAACCCGGAAATGAAAAAGCTTAAAATGAAGCTTTAATGGCTTCTCCCCTTCAAACATAAACAATTAATGACTCTTTGGGTGAGTGGGCTTTGATGCCAATTGTTGGAATTAGCTAAAGTCTCACCAAGTCACTAATATGAAATTATTACACAGTAAAAAGTAAAAACTGACTTGGATGCAGGCGAGAGCTTAATCCCACTATACCATATTACCACATTGTTGAAGCTCACTCCAATTACTTCCTATTGACTGTCCTCAGGCCTGAAACGGAGATGAAATAAGATAGTGAGAAGGAGAGCAAGAGAGAGGGAGAAACTACTCTCATTCCTCTTTATCAAAAGTTATGAAACTCGATAGGCCAGTCTCATATAGAGGTTGAGAGTAGGGACCTCCCTTCATGTGACCATGTATAAACTCATCCCACTATAGGTTTAATGCACATATACTATATATTTAATATAATTATATTATGGGTCACATTTTATACAAAATTATACTACTAATTAAATAATTATATGATGTTAATTACACTTAACTAGTCCACATTAATAGCAATATTTCAACACTTTCTCCATCACGTCACCTGGCTACTGTCTGAGCTTCATGCCTAGCCTCCTTGAACTACTGTTGCTTCCTCCATCGAATAGACCTGCACCACCCTAACCCTCGTTTGCATCACCATCGTCGACTGCACCACAGTCGCTGCACACCCAGTCATTCATCGCTCTTAGTTCTTATTGTTTGAACTTGACCCCTCCCTAAGTTCCTTGTTGTTGCTTTTGCTTGTCAACGCTAGTGGCTTGTTATTGCTACTTCGAGCACTGCTACTGTAACTGTACCTTGAAGTAGAATCGGTGTCGCCTTGCACCACGATTCCAAGCCTTGTCTCTTTGCTGTACATCATCGTCTTCACCGCATGCTGCCACTTACAATTAATGCATCAAAGCCACCACCACTTGCTTCCGATGAGTCTATCGGTAGAAGTCGTTAGATTATTGAGGAGTAGTAGCCAGCATTGAAAGAAAGAAAGCTTGAAAGAACCTTGAGTGTAAACCGAGAAAGAGAAATTAAAAGTGAAGAAGAAAGAATAGCAGACCCCATCGACAAGGTAAGTTTACTTTATTTTTTATATTAATTCATTAATTAATTAAATTGTTAAGGCAATAGTTAGTCTCCTTAGTTTAATTAATTGTTAATATAATGTGTGATTTGATTATATGATTAATAGCTCAATTAAATTTAAAATAGTTTAGAAAGATTAATAAATGTCTAATTGATTAATTGGCATTATCGAAATTAACATAACATAAATAATTGAATAATTTTGTATGGAAGTTTTGCATGAAAATTTTGTATGAAAACCTTGTATGAAAATTATATATGTGATTATTAGTGTCTGTTTAAGAATTAGGATATATTAATGCCTCCACAAATTTATAGTAATTTATATTCGTAAAGTTAGAGTCATGACTCTTAAAAAATTATGGTCAAATTCCTTAAGATTAAAAATATAAATTAAATAAAATATAAAAAAATAACAATTATGAAGATGAATTATTCCGATGATGGAATTTTGAGTGTTACGAGTGGTTGCCATTTTGAAAATTTCTAAGTGAGAATATGTGCCTTAAATTTCGCTAGCATGATGAAAGATTTTAGGTAAATGTTCAATATTAATAGTCGATATTTATTCTTGAAAATAATATAAATATTAATAAACCATATTTGTTTAAAAAATAACGTTAAATATAAAATAAATATTAATAATAAAAAATTAAGAGATAATGATTTATAATAAAATTAAAAAGTAGAAAAAAATAATATGTTGAGAATAAGTGAAAATTATCCCAATAATGAAATCATAAGATGTGACGAATGTTTGATATTTTAAAATTCTTAGGTAAGATGTTTTCTTTAAATTTAACCAGCATAATGGAAGATTTAAAGAAAATTTTCAATAAGAATAATTGACATTTGTTTTCGAAAATAAATAATATTAAAATAAAATAAAAATAGAACTTAGGAAATAAATAAATAAAGGAAAATTAAATAGAAAATAAAGATACCATAAAATAAAGATAAAATTATATAAGTTAGGAATAAAAAAAAATGGAAAACCAAATTAAGGATATTTCATAAGAAATTTAATGAATCTGACGACTAAGTCTCTCCGAGAAAGACGAATGGGATTTCTTGGATACTCCTGAGGTGAGGATGAAATTTACAAAATTCTACTAGTGTAATGGAGAGTTTCTTAGAAATTGTCCAATATTTAAATATTTGAATTTAATAAAAGCAAAGACCATTTAGTTCAAAATTATTAAAGATATCATAAAATTAGTTGGTACCATTTTAGGATAGGTGTTATGGAGGTGCTTATCCTTCTATAAACGTAATTGTACTCCCGAGTCTAAGAATCTTTGAACGTAGACCATGTCTTATCTTTAGAAAAGAATAAGTGACCAATCACACCTTAGATTCGAATGGTTGGTGGCGGCTCTTGAGTTTAAGTCTAGCGGGTTAGGTTTCGGGATCTAAAACGTTACTACATATCCCTGACTTGACAGAATTTCGCTAGGTTGCTTGTTAGCACCAGTATCTTCTTCAAGTTTTCGAGTTGCAATTGACCACCAAAATTTACTCATTTCACTTTACTTCAGTTAAAAAGAGTGTTCAATTCATTAAGACCTAAAATATTGTCTGATGCAGCTTTAACTTCGATCTACTTCATACCAATGCTAATACTGCAACTATCGTCAAAACATCTCGGTTTTCAATTCTGATTTTGCCTACAGTCTTCTAATAATTTATACATTATTTAAGGATATAAAACACATTGAACTGAGCTCTCTTTCATGGTTCCCTTCATTAGGCCGAACATGGTTTCTTTTCCTACACAACTCGTTTCAACAATTTAAGCTTAAATTCATGCTTTACTAATGTTCTATGTTCATTCTACATCATTTTTGCATTGAACACAATCACCCACATTCATGGTTCATCTTGGTTGAAACCCTAGGGAGTGCATTCTAATGATCTAAATTCATAGCTAAACACCTTAAACACCTAGTGTACAATCATGAAAACATGTTAAAACAAAAGCTTTCATCCTTTCTAACCTTGGTTGAATTTGAAGAGAGAGCTTACACCTTGATTTTGGTCACTTTGGTACTTGATTTTGGTGTCAAGAGATAGAGCACTGAAAACTGAACAACTTTGGTGAAGACAGTTTTCAGTTTGGAGGTTGTTTGACTAAGGCTTTTGAAGCTCTCTCTCTTTTCAAGTTTGCAAAAATGGTGGAAAGGAGAAGAAAACAATGGCTGCTAAAAAATGAAGGTGAAGGGGCCGAAAAATTCTAAAAATTTAATATTTTATTATTTAAATTACCATTTTGCCCTTAAAATATTAAAATATGATCATTTTGCCCTTAGCGGTTTAACTTCATTGAAAACAATTAGTTTAAACTCTATAATATTTCATTTCATCATGAAACTCCTCTATTTAACATGCCCTAATCGTTGGCTAAGCTTTGGTTGAGGTTCGACTTATCATTTGGGTGAAATTACCAGAATACCCCTGATCGTTAAATCGCTTAAATTTCTATTTTATGCCTGATTTTGTTTATCAGTCCATGTGGCCTAGAAATTTGTTTCATGATGATTTTCCCATAATTATTAGTTGGTCATAATTCAATTTAATTTGATCATTATTTATGAAAATTCCAATATCCTATAGACTTAACTGTCATTTTTTAATTTGTTGCACGTATTTCGAAACATGCATAAATAATTGAGTTTCAAGTCCAAATTCTTACCATCATTGCATTTGGGTTTAAATATCGAGTCCACTAAGTTTTACCTCTATCGAGACACTAAAAGACTAGTGGGGCCCACCTCTCAATTCCCCTTTCTCACTTATAAGAAAATTAACATTTTAATACTTATAAAATATCTAATATTCCTAACTTCATGAATAGTAATTAACAGTAATTAGAAATATGGGATCTCACAAATGTTTACCAAGACATCAATTCCATAACCATGTTTTTTGTTGTCCTTTAATGGGACTAGTGTCTAATTTTCATTTGGATTGTATTTAATTTTCATTTTTGCATGATTCCTAATTCCATAGTTATCCATGACTAATTTACATTTTGGTTGCCTTTAATTTCTGTTTTTTCATTAGTCTCTTTGGGTTTTTTTATCTTCATTCAACTTTTCTGCCAATTAAATGCTTGATATAGAGATTTGATTAGAATTCCATCTTTACTGATTTATAGAAGTGAGCTTATTTGGATGGGGTAGTGATTGCTGGACTAAACTTGTTAAGTTCTTAATAAAAAGGTATTTAAACCTCTAAATTCAATATTTTGCATCTAAGAACAAAAATCTAAATAGCAATCCATTTGTTAATTGCTTTGTTTAAACTTTTCACCTTTAAATATCCTTCATAATTGGATTAAGTAGAAGAAATACTTCACAAGTGAGTTGCAGCATTATCTTTATTGTTTCAATGATTTATACTAAATCATTTTTGAATTTGTATTTTTTTTTGTTTCATGTATTGGTAGAATAACTTCACCTGTGTGAGTTAATGCAGCTAGTCCCAAGCCTGGATAAAGGAGGAGGTGGCAGTAGGTTTGGACAACCAGCCATAAAAATTAGTCTAATCTCATGAAATGAACTAATATCAGAACATCATTTGGGCGTCCCCTACTCAGTGACACACTACATTAGAGCCCAGGTGTAGTAAAAAGTAGGCAAGGGTTGCTAGGCCGTTTCCCTGAAGCGATACGCCACATCAACGCTTGGATGTGATGTTGAATAGGCAAAGGTCCCCACACCACAATAGACAAAGGTGGGTAAAGAAGTTAGTTCATACCCATAAGTTTAGGCTAGGATTTTGGAAAATTGGTATGTTTAGTGGTAAGTTAGCTAAGATTTGTGAGGTTATGAGTAGGATGAAGGTTAACATCTTGTCTCTTCAAAAGACCAAATGGGTTGGGGAAAAGGCTAGGGAGATAGTACCTTGGTAATATAAGCTTTGGCATACAAGAAAAGATAAAGACCAAAATGTCGTAGGTATCATCATAGATAAAGAGTACCATAAGGATGTTGTACAGATCAGGGGACAAGGGGATATGATTATTTTGGTTAAGCTAGTTCTAGGAGAAAAGGTGTTGAATGTCTTTAGCACATATGCACCCTAGATAGGTTCTGATGAGGCTAGTAAATGACAATTTTGGGAGGATTTAGATAAGGTAGTACAAGAATTGCCTTTAGGAGAAAACCTTTTTATTGACAGCGACCTTAATGGACATGTACGTACAAGTAGAGAAGGTTTTGAGAGCATACATGAGGGGTGTTAGTTATGGTGTAAGAAATGAGGGTAGGGATGCTATCCTAGATTTTGCTTTATCTTATGACCTAACCCTAGTAAACACACTATTTAGGAAGAGAGATTCTTATCTTAGATACGAAGATACATAGACAACATCGAAGGAACCAACAAAAGGGAACTGAAGGGATTCGATGGTGGAAGCTAAAAGAAGATTGTCATACAATATATAAAGATAGATGGATTCAAAAAGAGGATTGGACAACAGAAGAGAACCTATATGTATTGTAGAACAAGATGGCAAATGTATTCGAGAGGTGGGCAAGGAGACACTAAGAGTATCAAATGGAAGAGTGCCGATTGGAAAGGGCGCAACATGGTGAATTGTAGTAGTAAAAGATGCTATAAAGACTAAGCAAGAGCTTACAAGACTTTAAAGAGGAACAACACAAAAGAGAGGTTACGGAATATAAGTTAACTAAGGTGAAGGTTGCGAAAGAGATTTATGACAAGTTGAACACAGAGAAGGGAGAGAAAATGATATACAGATTGGCACGAGCAAGGGAAAAGAGGAGTCGCGATCTAAGAGTCATGAAATGTATTAATGATGAGTATCAAAGAACTCTCGTTAAGGACAATGACATTAAGGACAGATGGTGTGATTATTTTAACAAATTATTTAATGATGGACAAAATCAAAATTTGAATAATATCTCGGTTCCTCTCAAAGATTGGAATCAATGCTTTATGTGTAAGATCAAAGAGACAGAGGTAAAAGAGGCATTAAAGAGGATGAAGACCAAAAAAGTTGTTGGACATGATGAAATTCCAATTGAAATTTGGAATGCCTTGGAGATATAGGAGTTAGGTGATTGACAAATCTTTTTAATAAGATTTGGTGCACTAGCAAAATGCCTGAGGAATAGAGGAAGAGTGTCTTGATACCTCTTTATAAGAACAAAGAAGATATTTAAAGTTACACCAATTATCGAGACATAAAACTAATGAGTCACACGATAAAACTATAGGAGAGTGTGATAGAACGGAGAGTAAGAAAGAATATAGAGATATCGGAGAATCAATTTGGTTTTATGCCTGGTCGATTAACTATGGAGGCAATACATTTGCTTAGACAACTAATGGAGCACTCCCGAGTACAAGGTAAAGATATCCATATGGTCTTTATAGATTTGGAGAAAGCATATAATAAAGTATCTAAGGACGTACTACGGTGGTCTTTAATTAAGAAAAGAGATCTTTTGAAATATATTAAACTAATTAAGGATATGTATGGAGATGCAATGACACATGTGAGGAGATCTGGAAGGCAAACAAGTGAGTTTCCTATCACAGTGGGATTACACCAAAGGTTAACATTAAGTCCATTCTTGTTTGTGCTATTTGTTATCTATTTATTATTTATTATTTGCTTATTATTTATTAATTTATTATTTAGTAAATAACTAACCAGTGGTACAATTTATTATCTAGGAGTTTAGGGTAAAATTTAAAGATTATTATCATGCTTTCTTCAAGTGATAGTCATGCACTAGAATATGATATTCAATTTCAAAACAAATATGTTATGTAAAGTTCCAATTTTTACTTTTTGCAATTGACCTAATGCTCCTTTCAGTTGTTACTTTTACCATTTGCTTTATGCTAATTGTTTTTGCTTCGTAAAAATCCAAATTTTAAAATAATTGTTCCATAACAAAAAAATGTATTTTGTTCTTAAAAAAATTGAATTTTATTGTTCTTAAAAAGTAGTATTTTTAAGAACAAATACTTTTTTTTTATTATGGAACAATTATTTTAAAATTTGCATTTTTATGAAGCAAAAACAATTAGCAAATGTAAGCAGTAAAAGTAACAACTAAAAGGAGCTTTGGGTCGATTGGAAAAAGTAAAAATTGGAACTTTACAAAAATATATTTGTTTTGAAATTGAATATCATATTCTAGTGCATAACTATTGCTTGAAGAAGGCATGATAATAATATTTGAATTTTACCTTAAACTTATGGATAATATATTATGCCAATTGTTAGTTATGGGGTTTACACTAAATAAAAAAATAATAAACAATAAATAATAAATAATAAATAATAAGCAAATAATAAATAATAAAAAAATAAATCCACAAACTTAGTGCAGAATATAAAACACAAAAATAATAAATAATAAATTAATAAATAATAATTGACAAGCAAATAAATCCACAAACTTAATGCATAACATAAAACATAAAAAATAATAAACAACAAACAAATAAATAAACAAAAAAAATTAAAAGTAAAGAGTAAATACCTTTCTAGTAGTACCTCTTAATTAGTGTGACTTCATTTCTAGTTGTGGTAGTATTTAAAATCTCTTCAAGTAGTCTCAAGGGTAAAATAATCATAAAATTAAGCTTTTAACAGTTGATTTAACGGTTGACCAACGAAAAGACTTAATTGTCTTGTGACATAAAAAAGTTTAGGGCAAAGTGTCCATTTTTGAAACTAGTGGACTGAAGTTGAATTACAACTAAAAGTTAAAGAAGTGGATGTACTTTACCCTTAAAAGAAAGATATTTCTAAAATCATGTTTTGAAATCCGATAAGGTTTAGTTACAAAGCTAATGTAAGCTTTTATAAACCTTTGCACAATAGCAATATTTCAAAACATGTTGTGAGATTCACATATTTTTTTCCACATATGCACTGTATTTGAAGTTAGAATGATTAGATTCACTAATGACAACAAGCTGTCTTATGCTTTGTAGGTATTGGAGAAATCATAAGGCATGGTCTATAGGTTTCTCTTTAACCCGGATGGGAACGGAAGTGGCAAATTGTGGATTTGGACATCGAAATACATAATCTATAAGAAGACAACTTTTCAAAATTCCTACCTTTGAGTATACCTAGGTTTGCATGTAATAAATTTAATAATGACGGTTTTGTCTATAGCCTAAAATTACTTTTGTGAATAACAGTCAACCTAGTTTGACTTCAGACCAATATACTGTTATAAATGAAACCTTGTGTGAAGAAGACTTATGCAATTTCAACATGTACACTGAAATCACACAAAAAGGCAAAAATAATGCGAACGAACTGAAAAGCTTTTGTTTGAGCTTGTTTTGGCTCAAACTCTCTCTAATGGCCATCCATCATCTTTAGAATCCACCATTTGACTTTTTCATGATTGAAATAATAAGGTTGGAAATTAAAATATTTTAATGATACCTTATAACTTTAATTTATGTTCAAGTATATATGTGACACTTGTTATACTTATGTGAAAGATGAATTAATGGGTTCACCTTCTTTATATGATATGAGTATTATTTATATTATTATATTGAAAAGTGGAAAATACTTTTTCATAAAAGTAGATGGCCATAAGGGATATTATTAATATAATATAAATATATATGAAATACACAAGTCATTATATTCTTACTATTTTTGTCAGCCATGAATGGAGAAGAGAAAGAAACTTGAGAAAGTTTTAAGGAGAGAAGCCTTGAGGAACACCACTTTTAAGCCACCAAAAACAGCACCTCCTTTGGGCAAAGTTACTCATCTCAACCTTCTCTACAACATACTTCCATACCAAGCTTGGTTATAGCCATTTGATAGGTGAAAGGAAGTTTTAAAGTTCCAGCCACTGGAAAGGTGAGAGAGAAAAGTAGTAGTTTTTGATTTTAAGGACTTTATGCTATTGTTTAGTGTTTGCTTAATATGTCTATGGTATTAAATTGAAATAAAAATGATTGTGGTAGCATCCTAGGGTTTCATCCAAGAGAGGTTCTTAGTGCATCCATACTCAAATATATGCATAAGTGGTATAAGAATACTGTAGAGAGCATGATGAAGCTAGCCATGATGTTAGACGTGAAAAAAGGAGAGTATAGACATAAGGGGTGCATTTGGGCAAGGTGGAATCTTGGGGTTACCATGCTTAATTTGATACTTAAATGGTTGAAGAAATATATTTAGATGTTAATGAAACTATTGGTGCAGTCAGATTTGAAAAAGGATATATTCTAACTGTAGTTGCAATATAGGTACCAGTATGAAGTAGATCGGATCTGTTATTGAGTTAGGAAATATGGAAGGTCTTAAGAAGCAACATATTCTTTGTAAAAGGAATGTTGAATTTTAATAATATTTTGATATTGTTTTACAGCCTGGAAGGTTAAGGAGTAACAGGCAAATATATGCTTGCTTGTCTATATGGTGCTGCTGAGTTGCCACAGTGAACCGTGGTATAATGGTAAGGGATGTGTATGAAGCATTTAGGAGATACTATGATTGCATTGGGTATATGGAATTGAATTATGGACATATTGAATTGTTTTGTTAAGTGTAAGAGGGTTTTGAAAATCAAATACGTGAGTTTTAAGTCGGTATAGTCAATAGCAGCTAATTGCTTAGGTGAGTAGTTGACTGCCTAAGCTCAGGATTTGGGTAAATTAGCTACTGACTTCATAGCAGCCAACTGCTATATAGGACTAATTGACTGCCTTTCAGGAATTTACATCTTGTTTGAAAAACTGTCAACTGCCATACAAGACCAATCGATTGCCTTTAAGGAAATTGCATTCTGTTTCAAAAACAGTCGACCGCTTAAGGAGATAGTCGACTGCATTTTCTTAATTTAGCTACTGTCTGAAAACCAGTTGACTACCCAAATAAGGCAGTTGACTTCCATTTATCCAGAAAGTTTTATTGATTTTAAATTTTTAAATTTCGAAATTTAATTTGTTACAGGGCAGCTAACTGCCCAAAGCTAGAATTAGTTCTGTTTTGAAAGATCAATAAAGAAGTCAACTATCCATTAAAGATATTTGACTGCCCAAGCTTAATATTATTTTGACAAGTATTATTCTATAATTGACCTAGTTGAAATTAAATGAAATCGTTTTGTTTAAAAGGTTAAGTGAATAATTGACTTGTTTTGAGATAGAATGACTTCTCGTAGTTGCCTTCAGGTAATTATGCTAATGTAATATAATGTAATATTTGTTGTTTGACATTGATCACATCTTCAACACCCACAGTCGTCAGTTAATCAGTGTACTATGTGGACTCTTTTGACTATAGCCATATGTCTTCATGTTATTTACCTTCAGAAATCTAATGCCTCATGATTCTATTGAGTTGTTAAATGTTTCCACCAAATAATTTATTGAAATGAAATGAAATGTCCTATCGAAGCTTATTTAGAATTAAATGTTTTAATGCAAAAGCTTATACAAATGATATGTTTTACTGTTTAAATGAAATGGCTTAAAGCTTATACAAATGATATGTTTTACTGTTTAAATGAAATGGCTTACTTTACTGTTGTTGAAATGATTGAAATGGTTACTGTCATTATTGATTTATTGAATGAATTGTTTCACACCACAAAATATGGTTATCAAAGTCATGAAAGTGATAGAACTTTTGTTAAAACGCATGAATTCCTTCTTTGTGAGAAACATTTAGAGTTTTCCCTATAATCAGACCAAGGGATCACGACAAGTGAGGTGCTTCAAGCATCCTTCCATACTCATCCTAGTATTCCTAATTTATTATAAAAAATCCTTTCGTTCAGACATTGTCACTGTTAGAGAATGTATATGTACATGAGTTAGTTGTATTCAAGATACATGTATGTTAGTTACATAGTATTTGTTCTTTTATGCATGTCTTACTAGGCTAAGCTCACCCCCTCTTTTCCTTCTTCCAGATTATTTACACTGGTCCAGTGAGAAGACTTTGACTTTTGAAGGTATTCCTTCGAGGTGATCTTTTGTTCCTTGGAGGTATTTTGTATTTTTCTTATATGTTCGAACATACAGTAAAATACAATGATGTATCTTTATATTAGTACTTGGGGTGTAAAGAATAAAGTACTATTCATAATTAAAGTAAACGTATAGATTGTAAAGTAAATTTTGTGGTTGATATAAGTTTAATCTATATCGAGGTTGTCCACGATTTACAATTAATCTATAATGACTAAATGAGTCGAATGATATGAATATGATAAATGAGAATTATAGGATTGCAGTGAAGTATAAAGGAAAATGGGAATGATAACACAACAAACGGCCTAATCATAACGATTGAAAAGAAAAAGTTAGCCATAATTTTAGGTAAAAAGGACATCACACATGTATCATGAGAATTCAAAAGCTTTGAAATCTCAACCATGCCATGCCAATGCATAGTTAAGTGTTATGCAATAAAACATGATTCAATGCACTTGATAAATTCGAATAAAACATGTCTCATGTAAAACATGATCGATAGTCACATTTACAAAGGTTTCACTACACTTAACACTATTCGATTATAATTTCCTCTACAGTTATCAATATTCGATCACAAATTCACTGTGCTTGTCACTATTTGATCACAGGGTTCACTACACCTATCACCGTTCGATTATGGACTTTACACTTATAGCTATTCAATCACGAATTTCACTACACTTGTCACTATTCGATTACGGAATTCACTGCACTTGTCACTATCCGATTATGGGCTTCACCACACTTGTCCTATTTGATCATAGGTTTCATACACTTAATACTGTTTGATCGTTATATACACTGTGTTCCTTTTTCACTTAATCTTATTTGATTCACTAAATATTTCTGCAACATAACGATTGAATTTTGATCGAACCTAGCCTGCAGCAAAAACACATTAACACAAGTTCTATTCCACAATTTTCATCTCAATCACAATTCAGACTGTTCATTAGAATTTAGTCTTCAATCTCAATCACAATTTACTAGTCTTATCACAATCCAATCATTTAATTTCTTTATTTTTGTTTAATTTTACAATCTGAGTAAGGTAATATGAATTTATGAAATTATGAGATTTAATATTTATTTAAAATATTTTTCATGCATTAAATTAAGATTTTTATGCATTAAATCTCAATTTAGGCCTTCCAGCTCAATTGAACCTAATTTCTTGAGATAAGTCAAAATCGTATTCAAATAAATTTAATTAATTCAAATGACTTATCCGGAGCTAAATATTATTAATTTATGATGATTCGAGTGTATCTCGTAAGGTACATGCTTTCGTGGAGCCAACGAACCTGTCAGTACAAAAATTCATCTTTTTATACCAAAATCGATAATTCACTATTTTATTAATTAATTTAATTTATTTGATTACGAAATTGTTCAATATTTATAAAAATAAAGATTCTCGCAATCAACCATTTAACAAATTAAAAATAAACTCATATTAAACAACTCGGTTAAAGAAACCAACCCAATAGTTTAATCAAAATTATATTTTTTAAAAATTAATTTACTTAGATGAATCTGGGCGGACTTGGCATTCACTATTATTTATATTAACGGATTTGGACAGAAAAATCAAGTCCGAGCATAGCCGATTTGATCACGGATAAAATCTCTTAATATCTTGTTCGGGTCCGACCCAAATCCGAACTTACCCAGGCCGATGATTAGGTTTAAGTGGAGAACTTCTAAACAAACTCCCTTTTTAACTCTTTATACCCCACTTTCTTCATGAGTTACTGTTCATTACAAGAGGATTTTGGGGTATAAAAAGTAAAAAATGGAGTATATTTAGAAGTTCTAGTTTAAGTGCCACCAGCCTCTCGTTTTCGATTCTAAAACGAAGTCTGAAAACCTTGAAAGAAGGAAAAAAAAAAAAAGGCAGAAAGCAATGGCGACTCTTACGGCGCCCTCGACGGTTCAATCTCCATATGAAGAATGCAAACAACTAAAAGAAGCCATTACATGTCTCTCCTCTTATAATCTATATCATTTTCTTACGTACTCATTGTTCTCTTATATTGATCTGACTCTATTGATCTTGATCTTCCCAAAACAATATTGATCGGAGCAAACTTTACGGTGTGATCTATAATGACTAACCTTTTCTGGGCTTATTTCGAAATTGAATATGGTTTGACTTTTTTTTTTGAGGGAAAGAGGGTTTTCTTGGGTATCCCGAGTTCTGTGAAGATCGTGTTAAAAGCGACGGTGATCATCAAGATCAGATATTGGTTAAACGAGTTGCTTGATCTTTTAAGCCTGAAGATATGTTTTTGTTTATACTGTGGCTTATTAGATGATCTTCAAACTTCTGTTTTCCTTGACTTTTAGATGAGGTTGATGATCTGTTTTTATACAGCGGCTTAGTAGTTGATCTTCAAGCTTCTGTTTTCCTTGACTAATAGATCATGTTGATGATCTGACATTATGGTTTTTAAGGTTGTTAAAATGTGTGTGTGTGTGTTCAAACTTCTGTTTTCCTTGACTTTTAGATGAGGTTGATGATCTGTTTTTATACTGCGGCTTAGTAGTTGATCTTCAAGCTTCTGTTTTCCTTGACTAATAGATCATGTTGATGATCTGACATTATGGTTTTTAAGGTTGTGTGTGTGTGTGTGTGTGTGTGTGTGTGTGTGTGTGTGTGTGTGTGTGTTCAAACTTCTGTTTTCCTTGACTTTTAGATGAGGTTGATGATCTGTTTTTATACTGCGGCTTAGTAGTTGATCTTCAAGCTTCTGTTTTCCTTGACTAATAGATCATGTTGATGATCTGACATTATGGTTTTTAAGGGTGTGTGTGTGTGTGTGGACCCTGTATTAGTCTTTTGATGTGCAAAATAGGCAAAAATACATGCCATTGCCACTGATCAGTTTGGCTTTCAAAGATCAAAAATAAACTGAATCAGGATTATATGGATATTGATGTAAAGTTGTAATCTAAGAGTAATTATGTAATATGTGAAAAATGGGTATTTGGATTTTTATTTTAGTGAGTTGTTTTTAAAAAACAAATTTAAACAGGTAGTGTTTTGATTGTAAACTTTTAGATGTCCTTTTATGAGCCAATTTGGCCATATCTTGAAGTAAAGCTAGTTTGAATGATGTTTATTGCAGGATGGGAAATGAACAAGGGCTTAATTATAGATATACTGTGTCACAGAAATGCTGACCAACGCATGTTGATTCGAGAAGCTTGTCTTGATACCTATGGAGAAGATCTGCTCATGGGACTGTTCATGGGATACTCAGAGCGCTTTCAGGTCAGTTCCAAAAGCACTTACTTTATTCGTTGGTACAAAATATTATACATACTTATTTTATTGCCTGGAATAGTGAATAACAAATTTTCCTTCCAAATTCTTATCTACCAGACACTGGTAGTGCTTTGGACTCTCAATCCTCCTGAACACGATGCAATTTTGGCTAATGAAGCAGCCATTACGTGGACTTCAAGCAATCAGGTCCTTATGGAAATAGCCTGCACAAGATCTGCTAGCCAACTACTTAAGACAAGACTGGCTTATGGTACTCGTTATCAGAATTCACTTGAAGAGGATGTTGCTCAGCACACAACTGGTGATTTCCGAAAGGTGCATTTTATGCTTAACTACAACAGATTCTGTTAGACCTCTATTCTTTTCCATTCACCAAACATCACTTATGCCTATAAAATTTCCTACTACTTCCTTTATGATATTGAGGAAAAATAATTTTTGTGAACAAGAACATCTTGTTTGTTGTTGAACCCCATTTCAAACATGGGTCAGAACATGCACTCGATGGTCTGTCACAACCAAATGGAAGCAGAATTGATAGAAAAAATAACACAGAACCAAACTATGGGTTGATAAGTGGAATGGTCAAGTTATTTATAAAAATTTTCGACTAAGTTCTTTGCTCTCTCTCCTATATTGGTGGGTCAATAAAGTCATTGTTTGGTTTCTATTGTGAATGACTGCTTATTTCCGTGCTTTTCCTTCCAGCTTCTCCTACCTCTTGTGAGCTCAATTAGGTATGAAGGAGACGAGGTGAACATGACTTTGGCAAAATCAGAGGCCAAGTTACTCCATGAGAAAATTTCAGACAAAGCTTACAATGATGACGATCTCATCAGAGTTTTGGCTACAAGAAGCAAGGCACAGATCAATGCAACTCTGAATCACTACAAAAATGAATATGGAAACGATATAAACAAGGTATAGAAAAGTTGGATTGAGATTGTTCTTCTTAGGCTTATAACCTCCCTTCTGCCTCTACTTAAGACTTTGTTATCTTTTGCATATGGTATTTCAAGGCATCTTTATCAAAAGCCAATTGCTTCTCAAGAAATTTTCTTCTTAATTATCTGAATATTCGTCTTGGTGACCAAAAGGTATAGATCATCAGAAAAAAAATAAACAATCAATCCAATAAGTCAAGGTTTACTGTATTGTGAGCATAATTTCCATTCAGTAAGCTAGCTCTCCAGGTTAAGGTACTATCTACCCCCGCCCCTTTCACTCATCATAACCCTATTTTTCTTTTCTGTTTTGTATCCTCTTTCTGAACAGCCTCAATATTTTAGGCTACGCAGAACATAGGCTTTAGGCTATTTGTGGCCTCCAGAATTGGCTATTTTATAAGCTTGTTGACATATTCACTCCCTCTGATATAGTTTCTTTGGTCTTTGACTCTCCTTTCTGCAGTACTTGAAGGCTGACCCTAAGGATGAGTTCCTTGCACTACTGAGGGCCACTGTGAAGTTCTTGGTCCGCCTAGAAAAGTATTTTGAGAAGGTTCTTCGTCTGGCTGTTAATAGACCTGTAATAGATTACGAAGCTCTTACAAGAGTTGTTAGCACTAGGGCTGAGTTTGATCTAAAGATCATAGCATATGAGTACCAGCGAAGGAACGGTGTCCCACTGCATCATGCTATTGTCAACAACGCTTATGGAGACCATCAAAAAATGCTTCTTGCACTGGCAGGACATGTGGAGGCTTGAGCTGTTATCATGAGATAATTTTCTGTTGAGTGTTATGTCTGTGACCGAACTTTTATGGTCTTGTCTGGCTAAGATGTTATCCTGCTTTCCTACGTGGCAGTGTCAGTCATGGGAATTTTATCTTCAACAAAAGTGTATGAAGAGATATGTTTTAGACTTGAAGAATCTTCTTTATGGTTGTTGTTCCTGTCATGTATGAAGCAGAAGCAATACCGGTCAGGATAGGTTTTTCTTTAATTCTGGATCACTCTATATAATGCTGGTAATTAGATGCTTGAGATCATCAGTCAACGAATGTGACGGTAAGTGATCTTTCATATCTATATTCCAAATTGTATTAACCAACGTTTAACCTTCAGAAAGATGTTTGTGCCCCTGGTTTAGTCTTGAAGGCCTGAAAGTGAGATCATCATCATCATCATCAGAGCCTTTATTTTAAAAGATTGTATAGGTTATATGAACCAATATTTGAATTTATATTAGATCATCCATGTGTATAAGGCCTGCAAGTGAGATAAGAAAAAAAATCACTTCTAGTAATAAAGGAAAAGAAAAGCCATCTTGTCTTCATTTATTTTTCTTCGAAGTGGGCTGATTTTTTTTTTCATAAGGGGTTACTGGGTGCTGGGTGAAATTTAGTTGTTCTTTCATCATTCATATTCGCACCTTCTTGTCAAATGCTCAGTTGCAAGATATATGAATTTTTATCGGTATATTTGAAGATGATGATAAATGTGCGGATGTACGAAGATGACAGAATGAAAGTCATTAATTTGATTTAAACACTTATGACATAGCTTTGCTTAGGAAGTAGAGATGATGACTGACGAAAAAAGAATCAAAACTAGGGAAAAACGAAAAGAAAGAAAGATAAAAACTTGGAAGAAAATTATCTAGAAAGATATGACAGTAAGATAATTGAAAGAGCAAATTGTCTTAAACAAGAATAAGTGAATAAAAGAAAGTCTTGTGGATAATGTAGCGTGAATTCATATATGAGTTCATATAACTTATCTTATATTGTTTTCTAAAATAATTTTTTTTTTCAAATACTTGACAACTATATGCAATCAAGTTTCCATAAAGACGCTATTTGAATATCAATATATTTAAAATGAAGAAAAGATGCTCATTCTTGTCAAATGTTAGTTGCAAGATATATGAATTTTTATTGGTATATTTGAAGATGACGATAGATGTGCGGATATATGACAATGATAAGAAGAAAGTTGTGAACATTGATTTGGACACATATAACAAAGACTTGTGAATGCTTCACTTGGGAAGTAGAGGCTATAAGTGATAAAAAAAAAGAATCAAAACTAAGGAAAAAAAGAAAAAAAAACTTGGAGTATCTAGAAAGATATGGCAAAAAGAGCATTGAAAGAACAAATTGTCTAATATAAGAATAAGTGGAGTACGAAGTTTATGTATGTTTATGAACTTTTAAACTCTAACCCTCAAAAATCATAATTTCATATTATTTCAAGTATACTAAGATAATAGATGATGATTAGAATGTTTTTAGTTTGTTTTACGAAATTTCAGCAGCATAATGATATAGTTTACCCTAACCTCCATGTACGAAAACACAATTTATAATTCCAATTCTAGTTCTCATTCTTAAATCAAATCTCAATATTTCAAACTTATGAAAACACTTTTCATTAAAATATGCACCACAGTATCCCTACGTCTTCTATACTCATTCCTTACCATTCAGTTTGTTACAATGATACTTGTCAGCACTAGTATCGTTTTCCGACTTCTGAGCTGCAAAACATCTTACAAATACTATCAAATCATCACATTTCAATTATAAAGAATGATTAACTCTTCATAACAAATTACATTGCCTACAGTAACTTCCATTTCAGTCTTTTTCACACTAGTGCTAACATTGCAACTACCGTTAAAACAACTCTATTTTCAGTTCCTATTTCATTTACAATCTTGTATTAATTTGTACATTATCTTAGGACTCAAAACAGATCAAATTGAGCATGAATTCTATCTCCCCTTATCTTGGCCGAATTTGACTAGGCTTCCTATACTTGTGTTTTCTTTAATTTACGCTTAAATTCATATTCTACACTAGCTCTACATCATTTCTAAATCATTTCCTTCTCAAGCCACAACATGTTTTACCCCTTTCATTTTTTATTTCGTCATTTTATTTTATTTTATCATGAAAATGAATATTGATTATTTTTATTGAAATTTCTTTATAGATTATCATCACTTTGGCAAAAATCTAAAAAGAATTTCTCAACTAGGAAATTCTTAGGTACTACTCACTTGCAGTCACTCTAAGACCTCCATCATCGAAACAATATCTACTCATCTCAATTCATTATTTATTTATTTATTATTTTGATTATTAATAATATTTTTATTATATATATATTATATGAATATTGATTATTTTTTTAAATTTTTTCGTATTTTTAGTTTTTTAACGTTAAAAAATTTAAAAAATATATATTTTTATTTGAATTGAAAAATATCACATACGAAACTAAAAACTACCCCATAGCTAAATTTATTTTTAATATTTTAAGTTTAACAAAAAATTAAAACTAAGTATAAATTAAAAAATTGTCTCTAAATAGATAATGAAGTGCCATATGGCAACAACTCATTTATTAAAAGAATAACTTTTATATCCACCAATATTTTAACCTTTTGTTGTTCCATGATATTTATCAAACCAAAGCAATGTAAGAATCGTAACAAAAAAACAATATAAAAATAATATTTATCAAGCCAACTCAATATAGAAAAGCAAAATAAAAAAAAAAGATGGATGTTTAGTTGATATAAATGGGATATATATATAGGTTATAGATAATAAATAAAAAATATATATGTATATATATAATAATTAAAATAAAATTAAATATTAATAAAATATCATATAACTTATACAATTTGTTAATTATTTCACTATTACGCTACTATAATGGGAAGAACATGGAAACATGAACATTAATATATTCTTAACTACAAGAATATTTATATCCGTTAACTTATACTAAAATATGAATATTTAAAACTTAATATATATATATATATATATATATATAT
Organism: Heritiera littoralis; assembly: GCA_031772115.1. Lineage (NCBI taxonomy): Eukaryota > Viridiplantae > Streptophyta > Magnoliopsida > Malvales > Malvaceae > Heritiera > Heritiera littoralis. The sequence continues at coordinate 7,321,488 of JAPDPK010000023.1, forward strand.
ATATATATTACTATTACAAACAAAGATAATAATTATGTAGTTTTATATATAATCATTTTTGTTATATCTGATTTTCTTAATTCTAATTTTATTCTAATTAAATTATCATTATAAATAAAATGTTATTTTGATGATTTAACATATTTAAAATATATAAAAATAAATAACTTTTTTTAAATTAAATTAAAATTTACCCCGTGACAATAAAATTCTAGTGACATTTTAAAGTCTGCAACTCTATTTTAGAGTACAAATCTACATACAGGTTGCTCTGAAATGCAATTGCTTTGGTTCCAAAAGAAAAAGATAGAAACGCTTCTAGTCTTTGTAACTATCTACATGAAGAGTAACAAAAAAAAAATCTAAATGAAGAGAACATAAAAAATAAATAAAGAAAAAAAGAAAAACAAAGAGTGTATCATACGTATGTTAAAGCTTGCCCGAGGCAATGAACAATAAGTTAACTGCTTGACTTTCTTTTTTTTGGTATAATCATAGGTATCCTCATTTGCTTTATAATTTAAGACAAAGCCTCCCAATAATGACAACTTTAGGATTCGAATCTTGTCCAAATGCTTGAGGAAAAATAAAGAAGTTCACTTTTACTTCTTTCAATCACTTGTTGGTTGACTGCTTGACTTACCACTAGCTAACAAAAATCTAATTATTGAAGTCAACCCCTAAGTGCAAAATGGGCAAGAGACTCTCGAGTTTCAACGTACTGAAAACTGCAATTATTGTGTATATAAATATCATATCAAGGCTGTTATTTGCATGCACACCGTTGTTAAACATGGAGAGGATAACCTTGTTTGCTTCCTTACCCTTATTTGCCACATTACAATATTCTTCCCTTAATGTTGCTTTTGATTCTGCAACAGAAGCTCTAGCACTTCTCAAATGGAAAGCTAGCTTTCACAACCAAGGCCTTCCTATTTTGCCTTCTTGGAATACTTCTTCCATTGCCAATTCTACACCCAATATTTCCACTCATCTAAAGACAAAAAACATGTCTGTGTGCTTGTGTCACGCTCTAATAACAGAAAATCAAAACAACTTTTCTATTTTCAGTCATTCGGTTGGATTGTGCTCAATGTCCTCATCCGACAATAAGCTAAAATCTACTTAGCTAAATTAATATCTAATTATTCCGAATGGTTCCAGTGCAGTCATTCACAATATGTATTACTTTTATTTACAGTTCCATCTTAACTATATAAGCATTAGTATCAAAGACTACTTTTTTTTACATTCAGATTCTTTATGTTTACCTCACTTTACACACTAAAGTACTATACAATAAATGTCTGAATACAACAAAGTAATTGTGCAATTATACCTGCAAGGCACGCTATCTAAATCTCATAGGAATCCAATCAAAACCTTCCTTTGCAGTCAGTTATTATTGCACATAAATCTGTAAGATGGAAGGTGGTGAGCTTATGCCCAGTAAGAAATATATATAAAAGAACTGATGCTATGCACACCTATATGCATCGATCGAAAACATGTTTATAACTACGATCAGTATCAAAATAGTGTTTGGGCACTTTGTCGGAAAGGATACTACAATCGATTAGGAGTACCAAGATGAGTTCAGAAGGATGCTTTAGAGCACCTCACTTGTCCTGATCCCTAAATTCGACTATAAGGAATTTATGATAATTCTACAGAGAAGGGATTCTTTAGTAGTAATACTACATAGTAAATGATTGTTATCAAATCATTTATGATTTAAAATCAGTCGAAGTTGATGATATATATGTATATACATTCAGTAAACACTCAATAATTAGTTCAGTGTACAATTTCTGTAATTAGTTCAATAAAACGTTTAAAGAATCACTTAATAAATAGTTTTGGTAAAGCGTTCAATAACCCACTCTGTAAACAATTTAGTAAAACACTCAGTAAAACACTTAGTAAAAGGGTCAGTAAATCATTTGGTAAATTACTCTGTAGACAATTCAGTAAAACATTCGATAAATCACTCAGTAAACAGTTCAGTAAAACATTCGGTAAATCACTCAGTAGACATTTCAGTAAAACATTTCAATAAACAATCAGTAAATGATCAGTGAACAGTTTAATAAATGATCAGTAAACGATTTAGTAAATAGTCAAAAAATGATCAGTAAATAATCAAAAATAGCCAGTAAACGTTTAGAAAACAATTAGCAAACGATTAGAAAATAGTAAAAAATAATAAGTAACCGATTAGTTAACAATCGATGAACACTTAGTAAGCAGATTAGTAGACACTCGAAAAACTATAAATGATCAATAAACAATTAGTAAACGATCAGTAAACAATCAGAGAACAGTTAGTAAAAGATCTAAACAGTCAGAAAACAATCCTTAAAACAGTTCAATTGATTAGATTCAGAAACTATACAATGGAGACCAGGCGACCCCCGATAGTATCATGCAATATAAATATCCCAAAAAGAGAGTAATAGTAAGACATATGGCTATAGTCAAAAAAGGTCCATAGAGTATACGGGTCAAGTGATAGCTGTAGGTGCTAAAGACGTGACCAAGGTTAACAGCAACTGTAGACACCAAATTTTGTCCAAATTGATAGTTTTAAACTTAATCGAACCTTCAAAATCCAAAATAAAACATTGAGCTTCAAGACCCATTAAAATGAGTAAATTTATTTTTATTAGTATTTTATTTGTATCTATTTGTTTTATTTTTATTATTTTGTTTTTATTTTTATTTTTATTATTACTATTTTTATATATTTGTTTGTTTTGTTATTATGTATATTATTATTGTTATTGTTTTTTTTTATCACATGGGTTTTATTATTATTATTATCATTACTATTTTTATTATTATTATTATTATTATCTTTTTTTTTATTACTATTATATTTTTTTCATTATTATTTTTTTTTTTTATTATTATTATTATTATTATTATTATTATTATTATTATTATTATTATTATTATTATTATTATTATTATTATTATTATTATTTCTATTATTATTATTATTATTATTATTATTATTATTATTATTATTATTATCATCATTGTCATCATCATCAGTCCTATTGTACAGTGAAGCATTAAATGCTTCGGATTTACCAAATCTACCGGCCAGATCTGCCGGTTCCCTGCCCAGCCGCCGGCGCCGCAACCCCCGGCAAAATCATATTCCCCATGCCGTGAATCCCGCTCCAACAGGAGCCTATCGATTCTGTGATTTTGAAAGGCTAGAGGGGGTTTCAAGATCGATTTAAGACCCCAAGCAGAGGAAGGGATTTCTTCGGACAGAGAGGAAAAAGGGAACCGAAAAAAAAAAGAAAAAAAAAACTCCCATCATCACAACCACCATCGTCACCACCGAAACCCCCCAAACACCACCACCCAAGACAAAACAAACCCCCTAACCCAGATCTAAAACCCGAGAAACCTTAGAACCCGAGAACCCCGGACCCCAGATCTGAGATCTAAGTCCCTTTCGTGCCTACAAAAAAAAAAGGAAAAACAAACCAAACAATAACAACCAAAAAACCGCAAACCAAAACCACAACCAGATAAAAAAAAAAACCAAAAAAAAAAAAGGGAGAAAGGCTTTCGGGAAAGCCAGATCCGGGGGGTTAAAGGGATTTTTAGGTTAAACGGAGGCCAGATCGGAGTAGTGAAAGACGAGGGAAGTGTTTTAGGACCGTCGGAAAGCCCACCGGCGACCGGCACGCGGCGGCGCACGGCGGCCGGCACGGCGGAAGGCATCCGGCAGGGCTGAGGGGGTTGAGAGGATTTTTTTGGGGATTTTAGGTTTTTTTTGGAAGATGCCGGCTAAAATGAGGGGAAACAAAAAAAATAGGCTTTTAAAGGGAGCAAAACGGTGCGTTTTGGAGGCCTGACCCGCGCGTCGACCCGCGTGCCAACCCGACCCAATCCGAGATCCGCGCACCCGCCCGCGACCCGGCTCTCCCTTTCCGCGACCCGCGTGTCTCGCCCGATCCGGATCCGCAACCCGCACGCGACCCGTTCCGTAGGCAGGCGTGGGCCCTGCTGCTTGGGCTCGTTTTTTGGGCCCCCATTTGGGCTATTTGGGTATATTTCTCTTCTTATTTATTTCATTTATTAGTTTTCTAAAATAATTTGTTTTAGATTTTTATGTATTATTATGGCAAAACACAGAAATAATGATAATAATAAATAATACAATATAATATATGCAAAATAAAATAAAATAAACATGTAGTTTTAAAAAGAAAAATAAATAAATATAAAGTATGTAAAATATATAGTTTTAAAGTATATAAAATAAATATAATAATAAATATATAAAAGAAAATATATATAGTTTTAGAAGGAATATAAATAAATATGTAAAATACATATATGTAAACATGTAAAATATATAGCCTTAAAACGTAAATATATATTTTTAGAATGTATAAATAAATATATAAAATATATATACATAATTTATGCATAAAAACATATTCTTAAAATAAAAAAAAAATAAATTTTTATTAGATAAATGAAATGTGGGTTAAGAAAATAATAATAATAAATGAGGAATAATAATAAAATAAATAAAATAAGTATGGAATCTCAATGATAAGTCTTCGTAGAACTCGCAAGTAGCGATTCTTCGAAAAACTTTAGATGAGAGGAATTATATCGAATGTTACCAGAGTATTGGGATATTCGGTGTTATTCCTCAATATCCAATTTCATGCCTATTTATTTATTTATTTATTTATTTTTAATTAATTAATTAAATTAAATTAAAAAAATTAAAAATTAATAATAATAATAAAATGAATAAATAAATATATGATAATGAGTTTTTAGAGGAAAATTAATTAAATAAAAACTAATAAAATAAAAGAGGTAATAAAAAAACAATTGAGAGAAATAAACAAAAAGGGATTTTAGGAATACATGAATGCAAAATAATTAAATTAACAAAATTAATAATAATAAAGTTTCTAAAGGTAAAGAGTGGTAATTAAATAGGTAATAATGGAATTTTAATAAAAGGAAATAATCAAAGGAATCAAGACAATAAATCAAAAAAAAATTAATTCTAAAAATTAAGTGAAATTCTTCCAATGATGGGATGTCATGAAACTCACAAGTAGTGATTTCTTGACTGATCCCTAGGTGAGAAGAGTCGTACTAAATGTTACCAGAGTATTGGGATATTTAGTATGATTTCTCAATAATTTAAATTTTTATTAAAAATTAAAAATAAATAAATAAGTTTTTAAAAGAAAATAAAAAGATTAATAGAAAATTTAATTTGTTAAAAATAAAAACAGATAAGTCTTTAAAGGAAAATAAAAAAAGAAATCAATAATAAAAATTTAAATAAATGAAATTCTTCCGATGATGGGATGTCATGAAACTCACAAGTAGTGATTTCTTGACTGATCCCTAGGTGAGAAGAATCAGCTAAATGTTACCAGAGTATTGGGATATTCAGTTGAATTTTTCAATAATAAGAGTTTCATTAATAAAAATTAAAATATAAAATTCTTTTTATAATTCCATCTGCATAAACATTAATATTAAAATAAATGGAATTCTTCCGATGATGGGATGTCATGAAACTCACAAGTAGTGATTTCTCGACTGATCCCTAGGTGAGAAGAATTAGCTAAATGTTACCAGAGTATTGGGATATTTAGTTAAATTTTTCAATAACAAGGGTTTCATTAATAAAGATCAAAATATAAAGTTCTTTTTTATAACTCCGCGAGCATCATCTACCATATGTTTGCATCATACGCATAAACATTAATCTTAAAATAAATGGAATTCTTCCGATGATGGGATGTCATGAAACTCACAAGTAGTGATTTCTTGACCGATCCCTAGGTGAGTGGAAGAATTGGCTAAATGTTACCAGAGTATTGGGATATTTAGTTAAATTTTTCAATATTAAGAGTTTCATTAATAAAAATTAAACTATAAAGTTATTTATAATTCCGCATGCATCATACATTTTATCAATACTACATGTGTACACGATTAATTATAAAATAGCGTGAGCACCACCGAGGATGGGATGTCATGAGACTCACAAGTAGTGATTTCTTGACTGTTTTCTAGGTGAGAGGGATTATTTCAAATATTACCAGAGTATTGGGATATTGATTTTTTTTTCAATAATGGGTGTTCATGTTGATTTTCATAAATGATTTTTTACCACATGAAATAATGATTTTTCAGCAAACGCACGATTTTTTTTTTATAATTAACGAATTATTAAACTTAAGCCAAGACTATTTATTAAAATCAAAAGATACGTGTAGTTGGATGGTACCGTTTTTAACGGGCGTCGTGGGGGGCTAATCCTTCCCCACGCGTAAACCGTACCCCCGACCCAATTTTTGTTTCGCAGACCAAAAGATTATCTTTTTAATGAAACTTAATTAATTTTGAGATTTTGTTGAAAAGATAAATGTTTTTAGGTGGCCAATCACACCTAGCAAAAAAGATTGGTGGCGACTCCATTTGTTTTTAATTATTTTCAAAATCGTCGAGCGCGAAGCCGTTACGACAGCTTGGCGACTCCACTGGGGACGCTAAGAGGGTCAAACCATCAAATAACCATATGGTATCTTACATTTTAATTTGATAGTCTTGGTTGGTATTTGAATTTAATCTTCTTTTTGAAAAAAAAAATGAAATAAAAATAAATTCTACATAAGAACTCAAAATAAATAAATAAATAAGAAATTCATTTCATTCATTTTGATAATTTGATTCATTACATCCTTTGTGTATAAGGTTGCTGATTAAATAAATAAAGTAGGACATATACCCATTTATTATTGCATACACAAGTGCATTGGCATAACATGAGCCCTACACCCGGGTTCCATCCTCCTTAGGAGGGAGTAAAGTAGCTATGCTCTCGTGAGGTAATCACCTCCGCAATGGCAAGTGAAATACTCCCACTCAGATCTGTTCCTTACTAGTCCAGTGTGGACGACAGTATGGAATGATTTGCGAACCTTGTAGATATGTGAAACCTTAAACCAGCATATAGTATGTTGTGAGGAGACCAACCTAGGATAGAGCCATTCCTTCCCTGTTATGAGAGTGACCTTTGATAGGACATAAATAAGCATCACATCCTTTATTTGCTTTTATATTGTTTATACACATACTGATTTGTATTTGTTTTTCTGTTGTCCCTTGCATGAATCTTCTTGCATCACATAGTCACATAAGGGGATATTTTAACCATGGCTCTTGGCAACGAGGAATTTTTCACTGAATCCATAGAAAGGCTAGCTTGTTCGTCGTCTGTGAATGTTCCATGTGATTCCTACCGGGAGGTACGAATTTGGTCTGAAAAAGTTCAACAAGTGAAAGGAGACTGCTTGACTGGGAATTTCATGCCCTCACTACCACAAGAAGTGAATCTAAACCTCCAACAAAATAATCTAATAGATTTAGCCAACTTATGGGATCAAATCAGTGAAGAAGGGAAGAAGGATTTCCATGAAAAATATGGCCAAATAGAGTCTTTGATTGCTGTAAAAGTTGAAGAACCACTGATCAGAGCTGCTATTCAGTTTTGGGATCCGTCTCATAGGTGCTTCTCTTTCAATGGAATGGACTTGACACCCACAGTAGAGGAGTACTCCGTCCTGTTAGGTATTGACTTGAAAAGTCCGGATAAGATCTATGTTCGAAAGCCAAAATCCGGATACCGCAAGAAGCTGGCCAAACTTATGGGAGTCAGATCGGAAGACATAGACTCTCATAAAAAGGAGAAGGGATCCAATGTTTGTATGCCCTGGGATTTTCTTCATGCATTTATCAAGGGACATCTTAATGACCAGCAAGGGTTGGCGGCTTTTGCTTTAGCAATCTATGGTTTGATTATCTTCCCTAAGGTGCTATGGCACATTGAAGTAGCAGTGATCGACCTTTTTGAGCAAGTCGAGAATAATGGGAATCCAGCACCTGCTATACTAGCGGAAACCTTCAGGTCATTGAATTATTGTCGGAGGAACGGAGAAGGGCGATTTGTGGGATGTGCACAACTACTTCATGTTTGGGCTAAAAGTCATTTCAAGTGTGAGGAAAAGGCCTTTAAGAGAACTTTCCTACATCATCGTGTTCCAGTTAAAGAGTTCTGCAATAGTAAGTGGCCAAAGCCGAAGAGCAAGGAAGAATGGGTGGATTTTCTGCAAAGACTCGGAGAAAAACAGGTTGTATGGATGACACCTTGGATGCCGCATGTACCGGTCTTATATCGATGCGGAGAAGAATCGTGGGTGCAACTTCTAGGACCATGGGGAGTGGTAAGCTATGCACCACTTATGGTGCTAAGACAGTTTGGAGCTAAATAGTTTATTCCACTAACACATGGGCTTAGTGATTTGGAGTTTTCGTACGGTGAGCCAAAGGCAATGAAAAGGGGAGAGCAAGTGGTTCGATCATGGAAACAAGCACGAAGAATCAACCTTGGACCCCTCTCTAATAAAGCTACCCCAGAATACTCAGTGTGGAGGGCAAAGCAAGTGAGAGAGGTAGTTTTTCTCCTCAGAGAATGCAGCATGCCTTTAGAACCGGAAATAGGAGTATCCGAGGCCGAAATCGCCAGGCAACAATTCAAGATAGATGAGGAAAGGTGGAAGCAAGAGAATTTGAGGCTTCGAAGAGAGATGGAACAGCTCAAGTACGAGGCGGAAATGAGAGAAGCCAAGCTCAAGAAGGTCCAACAAGAACACAACGTCACCAACAAGGATCTCAGAAATCTACACCTAGAAAACAAGAAGTTGAGATCTGAAATGAGGGTTGGAGGGATCATGCAAACTTCAAATGAAAGAAAAAGAGAATTAGAAGACTTGCACAAGAGGGTAGAACACTGGGCGCACAAAGCGAAGAAAAGTGAAGAAGAAGTTGCCTATCTGTCCCAAGAACGACAAAATTGGGAAGGCATGTACTCAGCTAGTGCAAGGAAGTTAGCCCAATGTCAAAAAGAGAATGAGGAACTGAAGGAGAAGTTGAAAAAAGGAAAGCAAGTTGAAGTAGATGACGAAAAAGCTACATTGCAACAAAAGGTTCAACTGTTAGAGGAACAGCTACAAGCACATAAGAACCACATTAAAGTGATAATAGAAGATTGGGAGCAAAGTGAAAACAACTGGAGCTATGGATATGAGATGGCACAAGATGCAAGCATGACGTGGAGAGTAGGAAGCCTCGGGAGACAGCAATATATAGAGCATATGGCCACTCAGGTTTGCAAGGCCGTGACAAAGGCAAGGGATATGGTTGATAAAGCTGAAGCTCTGAGACAAGAAATCCTTCCGACAGAAAAATATGGGCAAAGGTTGCTGAACTTCTTAGACGAGGCTAGGGATCAATATCAGCAAGTTAGTCGTTTTTATGGATTTAATCAGAATATGATCGGAATGTAACAAGTGACTTTTTGAATGAATGAAAGTCCCTTTTTGTTGAAATTGTTATGGCTTAAATATCCCTTAAAGTATCATTTATTTAACATCACATTCATTCATCTAACATCACATTCATTCGTTCTTTCATATAGTTTAAATAAAACGTAATAGTTCAAAGATTGCATCATGTAGTAATTAGTTTCTTATTGTGGTAATCAAGATTCAAGGGTAGCTTCAACATTCAAGATTCCAGCCCAAATTCCCAAACACTCATACAATACCCGGTCACGCTCAAGAGCAATGGAGGAAGAACATGGTAATAGGATGGATAGGATGGAGAAAGCGCAAGAAGAAATCCGAGGGCAGTTAGCCGCTCTAATGGAAATGATGACAAGGATGAACCGAGAGAAAGAAGTGGCTAGAGAAACTCCTAACCTAGGGACAGATCAGCCCCGGGAAGATGATGATCCCCAATACCCTCCAGGATTTACCCCATTTCATGCCCAATCTTCACAAGGCATACCTCCACCTCCACCTTATGTCCAGTCCTCACAAGGCATACCTCCGCCTCCACCTCCTCCATAGCCTATGGGCAGCTACGCTTATGTATATCCAGGAGCACCGAGCGCCTCAGCACAACCTCATATCACAGTGCCTATACCTCCCACTCAAGGGACAAGACCTGCGGATCCAATTCAAGTCCCTGACTTAGATGATCCAAGAGAGCAAGAGAAATTAAGGGGTAGTGTGTCGGAGGTTAAAGGTGATTCCGACTCTAAGAAATTCAGCATTATAGAGGAAAGGTTACGGGCTATCGAGGGCAGTGATTTCTACGGATCAGTGGATGCAATGGGATTATGCTTAGTTCCAGATGTGGTAATCCCTCCTAAGTTCAAAACTCCTGAGTTCGATAAGTACGATGGGACCAAGTGCCCCATCACTCATGTGACAATGTACTGTCGCAAAATGGCCGCTTATAATCATGACGATAAGCTGTTGGTACATGTATTCCAAGACAGCCTCACAAGGTCCGCTGCTAGGTGGTATGTGCAGCTAGATCGTACACGCATCCACAATTGGAGTGACTTAGCTAGAGCATTTATTGCACAGTACAAGCATGTCACGGATATGGCCCCAGACAGGTTATCTTTGCAGAATATCGAAAAGAAGGCCAATGAAAGCTTCAAGGAGTATGCTCAACGATGGAGAGACTCGGCTGCGCAAGTCCAGCCGCCTTTGACTGAAAAAGAGATTACAGTGCTATTTGTTAACACTCTAAAGGCCCCCTATTATGAACGTATGATAGGGAACGCAACAAAGAACTTTGCTGACATGGTCATCACCGGTGAAATAATCGAAAATGCAATTAAGAGTGGGAAGCTGGAAGGCAGTGATCCAAAGAAGGGTGGAGTGTCCAAGAAGAAAGAGGTAGAAACCCAAGCAGTCACTCATACAACACCCCCGTATAGGGGATATGCACCTCCCCCACCTCGATTTCGTCCACAGCCTCAACCTTACCCATATTACCAACCCTATTTTCCGGCCTCAAATAATGTCTCTCCTGCTCATTACCAAAGTCCATTACAGCCACCAACCTTTCGCCCAGATTTTCGTCCTCCAGCACCTTACTATACACCAACACCTACCGCCCAACCTTACCAACCAACCAGTAGCCCAATTGCTAACCAAAGGCCTTCCCGAAGAAATACTGAAAGGCCTCCTATCGATCCTATCCCCATGGCCTACACCGACTTATTTCCACAACTGGTGAAAGGTCACATGATCGCACCTCTTTACATGGAGCCAATGAAACCACCTTTCCCAAGATGGTATGACCCCAACGCTCGATGTGACTATCATGGTGGAAACCCGGGTCATTCAACCGAGAACTGCACGGCTCTAAAGTATAAAGTGCAAGATTTGGTCAAGTCAGGGAGATTGACCTTTTCGAAAGAAGTGGAGCCAAGTATCAATGCTAACCCACTGCCCAGCCATAGTGGAGGATCAGTTAGTGTAGTTGAAGCTCGGGGAAAGTCTCTCACAAAGAAACACGTGGAGGAGGTTAAGACTCCCATGAGTCTAGTGTTCGACGCTTTAGTCAAAGCCAAGATGATTCAACCTCTACCATTAAGCTCGAGTGTTTGTCAAAATGAATTCAGCGTGAGCCAGACTTGCGAGTACCATATGGGATCTGTTGGCCACTCAGTCCAAAATTGCCCACAATTTCGACACGAAGTCCAATCATTGATGGATTCATTTTTGATCGAGTTCCATACGGAGGAGGAGGAAGATCTAGTGAGTACGGCTTCGAAGGAATCTTCAGAAGACGATTATCCATGGGGAAAGCCAATGACAGTATTTTACAAAGAAAAACCTAGTCCCAAGGTGGAAGAATCTAGTTTTGTCACTCCTCCGACCATGACAATTAAAGTTCCGAGCTCTTTCCCTTACAAGAGCAATAAGGCTGTCCCTTGGAAATATGAGTTCAAGGCAGTAATTGAAGGGTCTGGCGACATGAGCTCAGATAAGTTGACCGTACCGGGTAGTGCAAACATAAGTGGAGTAAGTGGGATTACACGAAGTGGGAGGTGCTACACACCGGAAATGTTAGATAGGGCCAGAAAAGGGAAAGCAAAAGAGGGTGAAGAAGACAATCAAGCGGAAGAAGAGGAGGAACGAGCCTTGTTCTCCAAGAACCGAGAGGAAAAGCTGCAAAAGCCGGTGTCAGAGGAGGACGCAAGGGAGTTTTTCAAGATGATCAAGCACAGCGAATATAGTGTAGTCGAGCAATTAAATAAGATGCCTGCTCGAATTTCACTATTAACTTTGTTGTTAAATTCAGAATCTCACCGGAACGCTTTGATGAAGGTATTGAATCAAGCCTATGTGCCTCATGATATTCCTGTCGACAGTATGGACCAGCTGGCGGGAAATATCACAGCGGCAAATTTCATATCTTTCAGTGATGATGAAATTCCGCCGGAAGGGCGAGGGAGTATTAAAGCCTTGAACATCACTACCAGTTGCAAGGGCCACACGATCACCAAAGTTTTGATCGACAATGGATCGTCAATAAATGTTCTACCTATGGCCACGCTGGCAAAGATGCCCATTGACATTTCTTGCATACAACCAAGCCACATGGTTGTAAGGGCATTTGATGGCTCTAGAAGGGACGTCATAGGTGATATTGAAATCCCTATTGACATCGAGCCTGTCACTTTCAATATCCAATTTCAAGTAATGGATATTTCGCCATCGTACAGTTTCCTACTGGGGAGGCCATGGATCCACACGGCGGGTGCTGTCCCTTCATCATTGCATCAGAAAGTGAAGTTTGTTGTTGGTGATAAACAAATTTCTGTCTCCGGAGAAGAAGACTACGTGATCACCAAGCCCTTATTTGTGCCCTACATTGAAGCAGCCGAGGAAGCATTGGAGTGTTCTTTCAGAGCCTTCGAAATTGTGAACGCAACCTATGTAGGAGAAGGATCAAGAATACCCACCCCTCAATTGTCAACTGCTGCCAAGATGGTTGTTAAACAGACATTGCAAAAGGGCTGGCGTGTCGGGAAAGGTTTAGGGAAAAATCTTCAAGGACTGAGGAAACCTGTGAAGATTGTGGAGAACAAAGACAGATTTGGCCTCGGATACAAGACCACTAGTTCAGAGAGAAAGAGGATTCTGGAAGAGAGAAGGAAGAAAAGGATAGCCCGCCTCCGAGGATACGAAGAAGAATCGGAGAGGATGGTGATCCCATACCTTTATGATACATTTCGATTTGGCAGATGCTATCACCCCGATTCATTAGAGGCAGTGGAAGCGAGACCTGTGTTATTGATGAAAGGACTCTCTCGCGGATTCCTAGCCTAAAGGGGTGCATGGAGCAATGACCACTTTCGTTTTAAGAATGATTATGTTGTGGGAAACAGAGCTGAAAGACTGAATTGTTGAAAGGATACCTTCTATCTTTTTGTCTTTTTCTTTTTCTTTTGTAATGTAGTAAGGTAGATTATCAACATTTCGGTCTAGAGAGCTCTAGAAGATTTTTTGTAAGCTTGATCTTCATCATCATTTCAATAAATTAACAAGTTCAGTGCATTTTGAGTACTTTCTTTTCACCCCTCATCATTTCCATAACTGTTCTTTATACTCAGTTACTATCATTGGTATGAACAACCAACCATATCTGTCAAATTTTTACTTTTTTTCAGGAAAATGAATAATGAATGTGAAGATAACCTTAACGACTATCCGGGGTTTGATTTTGAAAATTCTATGCACGTTGGTGAACTCGATAACAATGTAGATTCAGACGATGATGCTTTGTCTCCAGATCTATTGAGAATGATTGAGCAAGAGAAAAAAACAATTGAACCCCACAAAGAAGTAATTGATATGGTCAACTTAGGGGATGATGAGAACGTCAAAGAAGTCAAAGTAGGCACAGCACTTCCATTAGTTGAAAGGCAGAGACTAGAGGACTTGCTTCGTGAATACGTGGACGTTTTTGCTTGGTCTTATCAGGACATGCCCGGGTTAAACACCGACGTCGTGGAGCACCATCTACCTTTGAAAACGGAATGTAAGCCAGTACAACAGAAGCTTAGGCGCATGAAGCCCGAGATGTTGCTGAAGGTGAAGGAAGAAGTAAAAAAGCAATTCGATGCAGGGTTCTTAAAGGTAGCCAAGTATCCGGAATGGGTGGCTAACATAGTGCCCGTACTGAAAAAGGATGGGAAAGTGAGAATGTGTGTGGATTATCGGGACTTAAACCGAGCTAGCCTTAAGGATAATTTCCCCTTGCCTCATATCGATACCTTGGTGGATAATACAGCCCAACACTACATGTTTTCATTCATGGATGGTTTTTCAGGCTACAATCAAATTAAAATGGCCAAGAATGACATGGAGAAAACCACTTTTGTGACGGTTTGGGGCACATTTTGCTACAAAGTTATGCCTTTCGGTTTAAAGAATGCCGGGGCCACCTACCAAAGGGCGATGGTAACCCTCTTTCATGACATGATGCATAAGGAGATAGAGGTGTATGTGGATGACATGATTGCCAAGTCCCGGGGAGAAGAGGATCATGTAGCCAACCTTCGAAAGCTGTTCGAAAGGCTACGGAAGTTTCACCTCAAATTGAACCCTGCCAAATGCACTTTTGGCGTTAAATCGGGAAAGTTGTTGGGGTTTATAGTCAGCGAAAAGGGAATTGAAGTGGACCCGGACAAAATCAGCGCGATACAAAATCTGTCGCCTCCACGCACCCAGAAGGAAGTAAGAGGCTTTTTGGGAAGATTGAACTATATTTCTCGCTTCATCTCGCAACTTACGCTTAAATGCGATCCTATTTTTAAGTTGCTTCGGAAACAAGATCCGGGAGAATGGAACGAGGCATGCCAAGAGGCTTTTGAAAAGGTGAAAGGGTATTTGTCAAATCCACCTGTCCTAGTACCGCCGACGGTTGGAAGATCCTTGTTGCTATACATGACTGTCAATGAACACTCTATGGGATGCTTACTGGGCCAACATGATGATACAGGCAAGAAAGAACGGGCTATCTACTACTTGAGCAAGAAGTTCACTGATTACGAGGCCAAGTACACTACAATAGAAAAAATGTGTTGTGCATTGGCTTGGGTTGCTCGTAGATTGAGGCAGTATATGTTGTATCATTCGACTTGGTTGATAGCTAGGTTGGATCCCCTCAAGTACATCTTTGAAAAACCATCATTGTCGGGCAAACTAGCTAGATGGCAAGTTATGCTTTCGGAATATGACATCGTGTACGTATCTCAAAAAGCAGTCAAAGGTGGGGCAATAGCCGACTTCCTAGCAGATCGTGCTACCAATGGGTATGAGCCCATCAAGTTAGATTTTCCGGATGAAGATATAATGTCAGTCTTCCAGGCGGAGAAAGAAGAGCCCGACAGCAAACCATGGAGAATGTTCTTTGATGGTGCATCCAACGCCCTAGGACATGGAATAGGGGCAATTTTAATATCTCCAAATGGAAAATGTTACCCATCCACAGCCAGGTTAAACTTCAACTGTACTAATAACATGGCAGAATATGAAGCTTGTGCAATGGGCTTAGAAGCCGCAATTGAGAGGGGGATCAAGAATTTGGAGGTTTATGGAGATTCGGCATTAGTCATTTATCAGTTGCGAGGTGAATGGGAAACAAGGGATCAAAAATTAGTCCAGTACCAGAAGTACATAGCTGACCTTGTACAACGGTTCGATGACATCGTCTTCCAACATTTATCTCGAGAAGAAAATCAGGTTGCTGATGCCTTGGCAACTCTAGCTGCAATGTTTAAAATGGAGATAAAAGCAAAGGTCTCACCTATCAAGCTACGTATGAGAGATTCTCCGGTCCACTGTTCTAGCATTGAAGAAGAAGTAGACGGACAACCTTGGTACTATGACATCATGCAGTACCTTAAAAGTCAACAATACCCAGAGCATGTATCAGAAAACGACAAAAGGATTCTCAGAAGACTAGCAATGGGATTCCTTGTTGATGGAGACGTTTTATATAAAAGGGGTAGAGATCAGATGTTGTTAAGATGTGTTAATGCGTTTGAAGCCAAAAGGATTCTTAAAGAGGTACACGATGGAACTTGTGGGGCACATGCAAATGGTCATTTCATGGCTAGACAAATTATGAGGGCAGGCTATTATTGGACTACACTAGAAAGAGATTGCATAGATTATGCTAGGAAATGCCACAAGTGTCAAATCTATGCTGACAGGATTCAAGTTCCGCCAACGTCACTGAATGTCATGGCACTACCGTGGCCCTTCTCTATGTGGGGAATGGATGTGATTGGACCCATATCTCCTAAGGCATCAAGTGGGCACAGATTTATTTTCGTGATGATAGACTACTTTACAAAGTGGGTTGAAGCTGCCTCTTATGCGAATGTGACCAAGTCTACTGTTTGTAAGTTTCTGAAGAAGGAGATAATATGTCGGTACGGGCTCCCAGAAAGGATCATATCAGACAATGCCCTCAACTTGAACAATGACATGATGAAGGAAGTATGTGCACAGTTCAAAATCAAGCATCACAACTCAGCCCCATATCACCCAAAGATGAATGGAGCCGTTGAGGCTGCCAACAAAAATATTAAGAGGATTGTGGGGAAAATGACCAGCACATACAAAGACTGGCACGAGAAGCTACCATTTGCTTTGCATGCTTACAGAACGTCAGTGCGCACTTCTACTGGGGCAACTCCTTTTTCTTTGGTTTACGGTATGGAAGCGGTGCTGCCTGTTGAGGTAGAGATCCCCTCCCTAAGAGTCTTAATGGAATTAGACTTGGACGAAGCTGAATGGGTTCGAAGTCGCTTTTAACAATTGAATCTTATAGAAGAGAAAAGGCTCACGGCACTATGTCATGGTCAGATGTACCAGAAGAGAATGATGCGAGCCCATGATAAAAAGGTTCGACCCAGGCATTTCCGTGAAGGGGAGTTGGTGTTGAAAAAGATCCTCCCAAATCACCACGATAATCGGGGCAAATGGACACCAAATTGGGAAGGACCATATGTAGTGAAAAGAGCGTTCTCAGGTGGAGCGTTGATCTTGACAGAGATGGATGGGAATGATCTGCCTAATCCGATAAATTCCGATGCTGTGAAAAAATACTATGCTTGAAAAAAAAAGAAGAAAAGAAGAAAAGAAGAAAAGAAAAAAAAAACGAAAAAAGAAGAAAAAAGAAAAAACGAAAAAAGAAAAAAGAAACGAAAAAGAAAAAGAAGAAAAAAAGAAACAAAAAAGAAAAAGAAAATGAAAGGAGAATTCAAACTGAAAACCCAAAAAGGGCAGTTGAATTAAAAGGAGACATCTAAGTTGAAAACCTGAAAAGGCGGCTTGGATGCAGAAAAGGTCAACACCTGGATCGAAATCATATGGAGCATGGCATCAGCCGGATGAACTCAGTGTGACAGGGGGCATCAACGGATTAGTTTTTTCCAAAGAAAGCACCGGTTCGGTTCGTGAAGGGTTATCCAGACATTCATTATTTTGAAATTCACCACTTGACCCGTGTGGCATTCGCTACCCCAACTGTACTTTTGCTGTTGTTGTCTCTTGTCAGCCCAATAACAAATGCCTTTCTTCTAAATTTGGTTGTTCTTTTGGTCATTCCATAACCAACTGATAAACTGCAAGAATGCATTGCTCTTGTTAACAAAATTGAAAGGAAGATGATGATTAAAATGATAATCTACCTGCTAACATTATTAAAGAAAAAGAGAAAGAAGAAAAAAAAAAGAAGAGAAAAGAGGGAAAGAGAGAAATAAGGGAATGAAGCAAAGGAAATTGAAAATTGCGACAAGTACATGTTGTGAATCAGTTCCAATTCGAAATTGGTGACAACTATTTTGTGAAATACGGGTGAAAGGATCAAAGGATAGTCCTGAGAATTTGATTACCACAATAGGAATTGCATGACTTTGTCAATGCATGCATTTGCATTTCATTCATATTATAAGAATTCAGGCAAAAAAAAAAAGAGGGCACAAAAAAGAAAACAAACAGGCAAAAGGACAAATAAAAAAAGAAGAGAGAAAAAGAAAGAAAAAAAAAAGAAAAAAGGAAGAAGAAGTAGAAAAAAATGTTTCAGCATACCTCAGAAAAAAGGAATTTAAAGTTTCATCGCCTCTGCTGCAAGAGGAGCACATTTTCCAGAAAAAGAATTTAAAGTTTCATCGCCTCTGCTGCAAGAGGAGCACATTTTCCAGAAAAAGAATTTAAAGTTTCATCGCCTCTGCTGCAAGAGGAGCACATTTTCCGAAAAAGAATTTAAAGTTTCATCGCCTCTGCTGCAAGAGGAGCACATTTTCCAGAAAAAGAATTTAAAGTTTCATCGCCTCTGCTGCAAGAGGAGCACATTTTCAGAAAAAGAATTTAAAGTTTCATCGCCTCTGCTGCAAGAGGAGCACATCTTCAGAAAAAAGGAATTTAAAGTTTCATCGCCTCTGCTGCAAGAGGAGCACATTTAAGAAAAAGAATTTAAAGTTTCATCGCCTCTGCTGCAAGAGGAGCACATTTTCCAGAAAAAGAATTTAAAGTTTTATCGCCTCTGCTGCAAGAGGAGCACATTTAAGAAAAAGAATTTAAAGTTTCATCGCCTCTGCTGCAAGAGGAGCACATCTTCAGAAAAAAAAGAATTTAAAGTTTCATCGCCTCTGCTGCAAGAGGAGCACATCTTCAGAAAAAAGGAATTTAAAGTTTCATCGCCTCTGCTGCAAGAGGAGCACATTTAAGAAAAAGAATTTAAAGTTTCACCGCCTCTGCTGCAAGAGGAGCACATTTTCCAGAAAAAGAATTTAAAGTTTCATTGCCTCTGCTGCAAGAGGAGCACATCTTCAGAAAAAAGAATTTAAAGTTTCATCATCGCCTCTGCTGCAAGAGGAGCACATTTTCCAGAAAAAGAATTTAAAGTTTCATCAAAAAAAAAAAGAGAGAGAAGGAAAATGATTAGGTGTTGAGTTGGACAAAATTGTTGTCTATTGTCTTTGCTCTATTCCTGATACTCAGCAATGAGCAAAGAGGGGCAGCTGTAGACACCAAATTTTGTCCAAATTGATAGTTTTAAACTTAATCGAACCTTCAAAATCCAAAATAAAACATTGGGCTTCAAGGCCCATTAAAATGAGTAAATTTATTTTTATTAGTATTTTATTTGTATCTATTTGTTTTATTTTTATTATTTTGTTTTTATTTTTATTTTTATTATTACTATTTTTATATATTTGTTTGTTTTGTTATTATGTATATTATTATTGTTATTGTTTTTTTTATCACATGGGTTTTATTATTATTATTATCATTACTATTTTTATTATTATTATTATTATCTTTTCTTTTTATTACTATTATCTTTTTATTTCTATTATTATTATTATTATTATTATTATTATTATTATTATTATTATTATTATTATTATTATTATT
Organism: Heritiera littoralis; assembly: GCA_031772115.1. NCBI lineage: Eukaryota > Viridiplantae > Streptophyta > Magnoliopsida > Malvales > Malvaceae > Heritiera > Heritiera littoralis. Next base: position 7,340,861 of record JAPDPK010000023.1, read on the forward strand.
ATTATTATTATTTCTATTATTATTATTATTATTATTATTATTATTATTATTATTATTATTATTATTATTATTATTATTATTATTATTATTATTATTATTATTATTATTATTATTATTATCATTGTCATCATCATCAGTCCTATTGTACAGTGAAGCATTAAATGCTTCGGATTTACCAAATCTACCGGCCAGATCTGCCGGTTCCCTGCCCAGCCGCCGGCGCCGCAACCCCCGGCAAAATCATATTCCCCATGCCGTGAATCCCGCTCCAACAGGAGCCTATCGATTCTGTGATTTTGAAAGGCTAGAGGGGGTTTCAAGATCGGTTTAAGACCCCAAGCAGAGGAAGGGATTTCTTCGGACAGAGAGGAAAAAGGGAACCGAAAAAAAAAAGAAAAAAAAAACTCCCATCATCACAACCACCATCGTCACCACCGAAACCCCCCAAACACCACCACCCAAGACAAAACAAACCCCCTAACCCAGATCTAAAACCCGAGAAACCTTAGAACCCGAGAACCCCGGACCCCAGATTTGAGATCTAAGTCCCTTTCGTGCCTACAAAAAAAAAGGAAAAACAAACCAAACAACAACAACCAAAAAACCGCAAACCAAAACCACAACCAGATCAAAAAAAAAAACCAAAAAAAAAAACAAAAAAAGGGAGAAAGGCTTTCGGGAAAGCCAGATCCGGGGGGTTAAAGGGATTTTTAGGTTAAACGGAGGCCAGATCGGAGTAGTGAAAGACGAGGGAAGTGTTTTAGGACCGTCGGAAAGCCCATCGGCGACCGGCACGCGGCGGCGCACGGCGTCCGGCACGGCGGAAGGCATCCGGCAGGGCTGAGGGGGTTGAGAGGATTTTTTTGGGGATTTTAGGTTTTTTTTGGAAGATGCTGGCTAAAATGAGGGGAAACAAAAAAAATAGGCTTTTAAAGGGAGCAAAACGGTGCGTTTTGGAGGCCTGACCCGCGCGTCGACCCGCGTGCCAACCCGACCCGATCCGAGATCCGCGCACCCGCCCGCGACCCAGCTCTCCCTTTCCGCGACCCGCGTGTCTCGCCCGATCCGGATCCGCAACCCGCACGCGACCCGTTCCGTAGGCAGGCGTGGGCCCTGCTGCTTGGGCTCGTTTTTTGGGCCCCCATTTGGGCTATTTGGGTATATTTCTCTTCTTATTTATTTCATTTATTAGTTTTCTAAAATAATTTGTTTTAGATTTTTATGTATTATTATGGCAAAACACAGAAATAATGATAATAATAAATAATACAATATAATATATGCAAAATAAAATAAAATAAACATGTAGTTTTAAAAAGAAAAATAAATAAATATAAAGTATGTAAAATATATAGTTTTAAAGTATATAAAATAAATATAATAATAAATATATAAAAGAAAATATATATAGTTTTAGAAGGAATATAAATAAATATGTAAAATACATATATGTAAACATGTAAAATATATAGCCTTAAAACGTAAATATATATTTTTAGAATGTATAAATAAATATATAAAATATATATACATAATTTATGCATAAAAACATATTCTTAAAATAAAAAAAAAAAATTTTTATTAGATAAATGAAATGTGGGTTAAGAAAATAATAATAATAAATGAGGAATAATAATAAAATAAATAAAATAAGTATGGAATCTCAATGATAAGTCTTCGTAGAACTCGCAAGTAGCGATTCTTCGAAAAACTTTAGATGAGAGGAATTATATCGAATGTTACCAGAGTATTGGGATATTCGGTGTTATTCCTCAATATCCAATTTCATGCCTATTTATTTATTTATTTATTTATTTTTAATTAATTAATTAAATTAAATTAAAAAAATTAAAAATTAATAATAATAATAAAATGAATAAATAAATAAATATATGATAATGAGTTTTTAGAGGAAAATTAATTAAATGAAAACTAATAAAATAAAAGAGGTAATAAAAAAACAATTGAGAGAAATAAACAAAAAGGGATTTTAGGAATACATGAATGCAAAATAATTAAATTAACAAAATTAATAATAATAAAGTTTCTAAAGGTAAAGAGTGGTAATTAAATAGGTAATAATGGAATTTTAATAAAAGGAAATAATCAAAGGAATCAAGACAATAAATCAAAAAAAAATTAATTCTAAAAATTAAGTGAAATTCTTCCAATGATGGGATGTCATGAAACTCACAAGTAGTGATTTCTTGACTGATCCCTAGGTGAGAAGAGTCGTACTAAATGTTACCAGAGTATTGGGATATTTAGTATGATTTCTCAATAATTTAAATTTTTATTAAAAATTAAAAATAAATAAATAAGTTTTTAAAAGAAAATAAAAAGATTAATAGAAAATTTAATTTGTTAAAAATAAAAACAGATAAGTCTTTAAAGGAAAATAAAAAAAGAAATCAATAATAAAAATTTAAATAAATGAAATTCTTCCGATGATGGGATGTCATGAAACTCACAAGTAGTGATTTCTTGACTGATCCCTAGGTGAGAAGAATCAGCTAAATGTTACCAGAGTATTGGGATATTCAGTTGAATTTTTCAATAATAAGAGTTTCATTAATAAAAATTAAAATATAAAATTCTTTTTATAATTCCATCTGCATAAACATTAATCTTAAAATAAATGGAATTCTTCCGATGATGGGATGTCATGAAACTCACAAGTAGTGATTTCTCGACTGATCCCTAGGTGAGAAGAATTAGCTAAATGTTACCAGAGTATTGGGATATTTAGTTAAATTTTTCAATAACAAGGGTTTCATTAATAAAGATCAAAATATAAAGTTCTTTTTTATAACTCCGCGAGCATCATCTACCATATGTTTGCATCATACGCATAAACATTAATCTTAAAATAAATGGAATTCTTCCGATGATAGGATGTCATGAAACTCACAAGTAGTGATTTCTTGACCGATCCCTAGGTGAGAAGAATTGGCTAAATGTTACCAGAGTATTGGGATATTTAGTTAAATTTTTCAATATTAAGAGTTTCATTAATAAAAATTAAAGTATAAAGTTTCTTATAATTCCGCATGCATCATACATTTTATCAATACTACATGTGTACACGATTAATTATAAAATAGCGTGAGCACCACCGAGGATGGGATGTCATGAGACTCACAAGTAGTGATTTCTTGACTGATCCCTAGGTGAGAGGGATTATTTCAAATATTACCAGAGTATTGGGATATTTGATTTAATTTTTCAATAAATGGTGTTCATGTTGATTTTCATAAATGATTTTTTACCACATGAAATAATGATTTTTCAGCAAACGCACGATTTTTTTTATAATAAACGAATTAAACTTAAGCCAAGACTATTTTATTAAAATCAAAAGATACCGTGTAGTTGGATGGTACCGTTTTTAACGGGCGTCGTGGGGGTGCTAATCCTTCCCCACGCGTAACCGTACCCCCGAACCCAATTTTTGTTTCGCAGACCAAAAGATTATCTTTTTAATGAAACTTAATTAATTTTGAGATTTTGTTGAAAAGATAAATGTTTTTAGGTGGCCAATCACACCTAGCAAAAAAGATTGGTGGCGACTCCATTTGTTTTTAATTATTTTCAAAATCGTCGAGCGCGAAGCCGTTACGACAGCAACAATATACTCAATCACTCACTCAGATAAGCATGATAAGTCTGAAGGTTACTATGGGGCCAATAGTCTAAAAACATTTACTTGATTCCTATGAAAACAATAAAACAATACTTTATGCTTTCAAAACTTAATACAGTAGTATAAACATGTGTTTTATTATGAGAGCTGGGAGTGCCTAGATTGTTTAGGGATCTACCACCCCAGCGCTTAAAATATAAACTTTTGGGAACTAAGTTTCATTTTAAAATCATACTATCCAGAAATCAAAACTTTTCGTTGCGACACGTTCAGCTCGATTTAAGACATTCAAATCTTTAACTTCAATTGGAGAACAAACACTTTCAGTAAAACAGTGTCAGTTAATTCAGAATATTCAAAGCATTTATTTCAGTCAAACACTCAAAATATTTACTTCAGTCATACAATCAAGATTTTCAGTAAAACAAAATCAATTTATCTAAAACAGTTACTTCGGTTAATTGTTCAAAACTTTCAATAAAACATTGCATAACCTGTTAGAACACATTTCACTTCTAATAGTGTTTAGTCCAATAATTTCTTCAGTCAGTTCATAAATCTATAAAATCAATAACAAAGTTTTTAGTCACAGTTCAGGGTCTTCGGGTCATTTTATGAAATTTTGGCAGTATAATAGTACCATTTATTCTAACCCTCATGCATTAAAAACACAGTTTAAAAACCATAATTCCACTTTCCTGTGACACAAAAAAGTATGGGGGTGAAGTGTCTATTTTTGAAACTAGTGGACTAAAGTTGAATTATGGTCAAAATAGGAGGTGGATGTAACTTACTCTTAAAAGAAAGATATTTCTAAAATCATGTTTTGAAATCCGAATCTGGCCTTGTTCCACAATGTGCCCCAAGAAATGGATTCGAGTTTGGGAAAACAACATTTCTCTCTTTTCACATACAGTTGATTTTCTCGGAGCCTCTACAAGTGTAACATCCCGTTACCACATTTTGCACGTATTTCTATACAACTTTACTGGTTGGGCTATCTGCGATGCCAATAACATTCTACCATAATGGTGATAAATAATAATATTTATTTATCAAATACAGAATATGAAATTTCTTTTCATTATTCCTTACATCTAACATCCCCTATTAACCTTTATTTCACTAAGGTAGTACTGTATACATATGTCTGAAATGTAAAAGAGCAGAGATTGTACCTGCCATATTTAACATGCCATGCCTCAGTGCTTTAAACATAGCTATACCCATCTGAGAGCTAATTCTCTCAACTCCGTGTACTTCTTATCTGTGGAGTTAAAACAAAGGGGTGAGCGATTCATACGCTCAGTAAAGGAAACATATGCTGCTTTAAATAAAGCAAAAATATATATCACAACGCATTTATTCTTTTCTTAACAATAACCTAGTAGAAAAGACAGTAGATATATAGTAAACAACTCTCTTAAAACACCATTAAAAACACCGACTAACAGTTTACTTAAAATGTAGTAAACACTATCTAGGATTTCAACAAATCCTCACAGTAAATAGAAATTGATAAGTTGAGACTAGGCAACAAATAAATCATGCTATCATCGTTCCCCCTCCACCTTGCGAGAACGGAATCTGCCGCTTTTGGGGTGCACCCGTAGGCCATTGCCCCTCACGGCTATCTCAGATCTATGGCCATAATCTATAGTGGTCCTCGGGTCCACTTGCCAAGTGACCTCGAGACCGCTGATGACTTGGCAGGTCCATCAGCCCTGTGACGCCCTGAGGTGCACTCGTTGGTCCATTGACCGAGCTACCGCCCCAGGTAGGTCACGCAATAGTAACGCATGAACTCAGGGCCTAAAGTCTCAAAAATAACTTTTATATCTCATGAAAACCTTTAAGGGCTTATCTCACCTACATTATCATTTACTCAAATGATTTAATTCCCGAAAAGGTTTTAGGTTTTCTGTTTACAAAACACTTTGAAAACTTTCCAAAATTCTCAACTTTTAAAACCTGCCCGCCCATGGTCAGCTCGTCCGTTATGGCTTGCCCATGGCAGCTCGCCCATGGCGGAGAACATGTGTTCGCCCGCCCAACTTTGCCCTTTAAATCGACAAGCTTAATTGGCTCGCCCTCAGTGGCTCGCCCGTTAGTCAACTCGCCCAAAAGGTTTCATATTTCAATTTTGAAAATATTTAAACTAATTCATTTTTCGTTTAGGAAATTACACATAAAACCGTTCGCCAGGGTCAGCTCGCCCTTCACGGCTCGCCCCTGACTAACTCTGACAAGACGGTGAACTAGTATTCGCCCGCCACTTAGCTTTTCAAAACAGAAATATGTCTCGCTGGTAGCGGTTCGCCCGCCTTATATTTAAAACAAGGGCCGCCCGCCCAAACACATTAAAAAGGGTTCGCCCGACTATGGCATTACCCGGATTTCTCTTTAAAACAAGGGCACTCTCCCAGTTCTCATAAAAGAGAGCTTGCCTCTTGGCTCGCCCGATAGCTTTCTATACAAACGATTCGCCCGCCCTTAAAACTCGAAACGGTGTATAAAAATTATAAAAGGGCTTGGCTCGCCCGCCAATACCGATTCGCCCAACATAAAAATACAAGAGCTCGCCTGCCCTGTATCAGTTTATCCAGAAAACAGCATAGGGGTCAGCTTTTAGCTCGCCCGAATCAAAATAATTATCAAATAACTTCCTCAAACAATGCATGTCAGAAAACAAAACATTTAACTTAATGTTTTCATAAAATTTACTCCACAGGACATGCATCACTTCACACACATCTCCCTTACCTGGTTCAACGAAGCCTTGCTTCGCCCTGCTCTCTGTTCGCCCATAGCCATTCCCAATTATCGGCTGCAAATTATAGATAAATTCAAATTAATATTTTCTTTATATATCACTTGGCGAGATTGAAATAAATCAAATGACTACTCGCCCAGTAGAGCCCCAATTAGCTCGCCCAGACGAGCTCGCCATTCACCAAATGGCTTCCACGTGGGAGCTCGCCCGCCATTACTCACCCTAGGTTTGTGAGCTCGCCCAACATTCAACTCACGAGGCCTACATTGGCTTAATTGTGGGAGTTCGCCCACAATCCTATTCGCCCAATGCCTTATGCATTTGAGCTCGCCCATTAATTCACTTCACTAAAGTTGGGCGTTCTCGCCCTTTGACACACTTTACATTGGCGAGTTCCTTATCTTCTACTCGCCTCATTGGTGATTACTAGTTTTCAACATGGGCGATCACTGTAATCGCCATTGTCGTCACTTATTCCATTATTTTCCTTGTTTTCATATTCTCCAAAGATCTAACTAAAAACAAAACTGTATCTATGTTTATTACTTCATAAAACATAGAAATCTATCATTGAGCATCAGGAAAACCTCAGAAATATGAAACTCACCTCAACCAACTTCACTTCCAGAACAGATTGCTTTCTGTCTCATGTTGGCCTTTCTTTTGCTTATTCCTTCAGCTCATCAGGCTAAGAAAGAAAGGTTTGCAAGCTGGTTTATGTATTTAACCAACTTAAGGTTGGACTTTAGTAGATCGAACATGGCAGAGAAATGGAAGAAACAGAGAAATGGCTCTCGTGAAGAAGATGAAGTTGGCTAACTCAGTTTTCCTCAATTGTTTCTTCTTATATAACTATGCTCAACCAATCAATAGCTACCTCCTGTCCCTTATCTTGTTTCTTTCATCAATGTTCACGTCTTTCATGCATTTAAGGCATGAAGAAAACTGCAGCTCAAAGTGGCGTGGAAGTCTCCCTTTCACACACCTTTTTCTTCTGCTGCAGACTTTGCTTAATTCCTCAACCAATAGGGTTACTTCCTTTATTGACTTACCTCCTCTCTATTAATTGTCTCCGACCGAACCACTTACAAAGTCAATTTTGGCTGCAATGGTCACACGCTGATTCCATTCCAGTTTATTCAATATATATGGGCGATTACATGTCCTCGCCCATTTGGGCGATCATCCCAGCAACACGCTTGGCGAACTCATTGGCTAATAAGGCCATTAATCATACTCGCCCACTTGCTATCTTTTAACCCACATTTGCAAATTTTTATTTAGCATTTTAATTTCTTCAATTTGTATGGGTGATCAGGAGCCCTCGCAGATTTTGGCGAACTAATATACTCGCCCTCGCCATTATCCATTGGCGATCTGCTCGCCCATTGGCGAACATACTACCTTGCTCGCCCACTAACGAGCTGACCAACATTCTCGCCCCATACATTGTTTCACCGAAATTACTCCATTCTCATCTCATGATAACGAGCTTTTCAACCAAATGGAAATAAATGTTCATTATTTATTTAATTTCCATTATTAATTTATGAAATCAGACTCTACAGTAGTGTAGAATCAGATCTGACATTTTCTCCCCACCTTAAGAAATTTGGTCCTCCAAATTTCGACTGGACCTATCACTGAAAGAGCTCTGGATACTTCTCACTTATAAGGCTATCTACTCTCTAGTAGCCTCCCCCTTGCCAGAGCATTTCAATCAAAGGATTTATCTTAGATCACAATCACTTTATCACAATACTTTATCCTTCCTATCCAAAATCTGTACCGATTTCTCATCGTAACTCATGTCGAATCACGTGAGAAGGATATGGATAGTACTTTCTCATCATTGAGACATGGAAAACGTTATGCACTCTTGACAACTCGGGAGGTAGTGCACCTCTTTCACACGATCTAATATCTCCAAAGATCTAATACGTCGGGAACTCAATTTCCCTCTCATTATGCATCCCAATGGTAACACCTTAATATACATAACCTCTTGTATATTTCAAGAAGTCTGTTCGACCAAGTCGAAAATAATTTTCGGTCTCCCATTTCGCATGCTATCGTAGATTATATCGTCTGCTAAATAATTTCTTTCACGTGCTATGCCTATACTCCCTTTGGCCATTATCATCAACAAACTCTACCAGGGTAGAGGATTATCCCAGGAGCCTATAAAATCAACCGCACACGCTCACACCATATCCTCGAGCGTCCATATCATACGCTCGGATTGCCTCTCAGTCTTCGGATAATCTGCGGTGCAAAACTAATCGGGATCCCATAGCTTCCTGAAGTCTCTCTCAACACTGAGATACGAAGCGGGACTCCCTATCAACTATAATGCTCACTGGAATACTGTAAAACCTCATCATTTCCCTGATATATAATCCGGCCAAGGCATTAATTAGCTCATTAAATTCCATAATCAAGGAATGAGCAGACTTACTCAATATATTCACAACTATCCAGATAGCATTTTACTCTTTTCAATTTTTCACTGAGTATAGGAAGTACCTCTAATATAGGTATTTTTCTTCCTTATCACCTTCTCAACTCTTATTTAATCTCATCTCCAATATGAGCCCACGAATATCTCTTTATATTCCTCATTGTCTCTAAGAGTACTGCCCGTCTCTTGAGGCCATCAATAATCATCCCTTTGGCGCTCTTCCGCGCTCTAGGATTATTCTCTCAAGTGAGTTGGCGACCACCTAGTTCGCCCACATTTCTCAACATGTTATCCGGTGTTGAGCAATCACCCCACTCGTGGGTCGCCCATCCCGAATTTTCTCAAGGTCCTGAAGAATCTCGGGTGTCTTTTCTCAAAACCAATTTACACTCCCTCAAGTCTTTTATCATCCTTGAGAGTTAGTAACTCATCTATACTATTTATCACTTATCATCTCATTCAGTGCTAGTCGATTATAATTTGGTGACTATCATGTAGATAATTTTAATCATTCGTATGTAATTGTCCCAGTAGTCTCTAAAATACCACGCACTCGTTCTCAATATATCTCGGAGCGTTCACACAATGCGCTCGGATATCTATATCAATCTGAGGCGGTGCTAACAGTAAAAATTTGGAATCCCAAAGCCTCTTGCTATTCTCTCAAAGCATATGGCGAATCAGGGATCCCTATCACAAGTACCCACTCACTGGAACTTCACATACGTCCTCTCTGTTTCACCAATGTATATCGACTAAGGCACTTATTACATCCCGAAACCTGATGATGAAGAAGTGAAATAATTTGGTTACTTAATCCATAATCACTTCTATAACATCATGGTTCTTTCGGATTCTTCACTATCTCACATTGATTATTTCATGATTAATCTAGGACTGCTTTTCTTTTGCAGACCTTAATATTAGCCACTGATTACGTCTCAGGTAATCATTTTCCCCTCGATCACTTCCCTTATATCAAGTTATCATTTTTATCGTTTCTATTCTCCTAGTACATATAATGTCATTACTTGGAGAATATATTTGAAAATATAACTTCCTCACATCAATCTCTGAAATTTAAATTTTATTATCTTTCACCTTCATCACCACAAAGTTCCTCAACAATCATATACAGGTAAATCTCATAAACCCTATATCTCAATAACCATTTCGAATACTATATTCATACATACCCATTCACTTCTACTTCCTCCCAATTAAGTATTGAATCAATAAGGTAGCAAATTCCACAAACTCTTCAACAATTCATTTGTGCTGTATGGGTAAAACTCATAAATTTTATACCCCAATAAGCACACTTTAACCTTACTTAAGTAGTAAAATCTTTTACTCAGACAATTTTAATGTCCACTTAATCTTTCGAGACCTCACGTCTCTAATATACATAGTTCAATTAGGACTCATGGTCACTGACTTAACAATAAGGTTTTCCATACATTTTACAGCAATATTGTTTATATTAATGTACATATTTATTCTTTTTAAAATCATCCTAGTTAGCTCTAGGCACACAAATAGGAAGGATACTACAGTCGACTAGGGATCCAGATAGAATATGATAGGTATTTTAGAATACCATACTTGTTCCGGAACCTAGAAGCAACTGTAGAGAGTACTAATCCCATTGTTTTCAAAACGATAAATTTCCGTTTTCACCAGTTATAACAAACTAGTTTAATTCTTTACTCATCAATCTTTCGAGTAATTTCTCAAGCTCTACTGATTCACTGGTAAGAGCTTACAAACAATTTCTATTTCAATTCACCAACCTCTAAGTTGATCAACTAAATCTCGATGCCAACTTTATCATTTGGCAATTACGAGACATTTCATTTTCTTGGCCATTACAGCTTTTGTTCTGTTCGTTACATTGCTTTGATTCATATCATATCATTGGCGATCGCTCTTCTCGCCACATTGTTATGATTTACACCACAATTTGTTAATCAGATTACTCACCATACTCTTTGGGCGATCATCACTAAAATTATTTGGCTGATCAGGATCCTTGCCCACTTTAGCAATTCAAGTTATATAGGCGGACTAATGTTAGTTCTCGCCATCATCTAACTCGCCCACACCATTGGCGATCATACATTTACACGCCCATCGAGTATTTCACATAAATCTCATCCCGGTTCTATGAATATCGTAACAGACCAGCCCAACCGGTCATGGCAATCCCCTTTTTGGGCCCATCGACAACGATTGCTGTGACAACGCTACTCATCCATACTGTCCTCTTTGGCGATCACCTCGATGCCCGGTTCTTCCAACCGTGCTCGAGTTCGCCCATCTCAAAGTTTTCTTTCTCATCCACAGACTCAAACACTTGACTTCCTCAAATGTCAAGTCACTACTAATATCCATTCTCCTAAAACATAAGGAGTATGTATATAACCAGTATTATCATAATCGATTTTTACATGATTTCTCACACAATTCACCTTTTTAAATCCAGACCCCAAAATCAAACAACAGGGCTGACTATCTCGCGACCTCTCATAGCTTGTACTCTAGGTCGCCTTATTTATCAATATATCAGTGGTGTCTACAGTAGAAATCATCCTTTATACCATCAAATACTCATACGATTTCACCATCAATTTCTATTTTAAATCCATTCAATCACTTATGACTTTGAAAGAAAACATATCAATATAGGGGTATATTCATAAATTCCCCTTTAATTCTCTCTCTCATCAATATAATTCCAAACACGCGATCTTAGGGCTTATATGCTAATATTATCCCTTTTCATCTCAATATCATCATTCTCAGGATCTTAATTCGATATGGACAGAGAAGTCCTGGTGGGGCCCTCACCGAGTTCCTCACTGCACCTTACCGAATAGACCCGACATTATGATGATAAGATCGCCTATTTCATGCAAAATTTTCGGATTACTATCTCTATTTGTAACCCATAATTCATCAACTTTCACCATGTTTCACCACTTAACTCAATTCACAGTCATTTGACTCCTTTTTACATTCAGACTATACAGTACTACAGGGGATGTTAACCTTTTTCAACACTTCCCATGCTAAAGGCATCAACAGACATCAGACCAACCCAAGCTCTGATACCATTAAATCTGTAACATCCCGTTACCACATTTTGCACGTATTTCTATACAACTTTACTAGTTGGGCTGTCTGCGATGCCAATAACATTCTACCATAATGGTGATAAATAATAATATTTATTTATCAAATACAGAATATGAAATTTCTTTTCATTATTCCTTACATCTAACATCCCCTATTAACCTTTATTTCACTAAGGTAGTACTGTATACATATGTCTGAAATGTAAAAGAGCAGAGATTGTACCTGCCATATTTAACATGCCATGCCTCAGTGCTTTAAACATAGCTATACCCATCTGAGAGCTAATTCTCTCAACTCCGTGTACTTCTTATCTGTGGAGTTAAAACAAAGGGGTGAGCGATTCATACGCTCAGTAAAGGAAACATATGCTGCTTTAAATAAAGCAAAAATATATATCACAACGCATTTATTCTTTTCTTAACAATAACCCAGTAGAAAAGACAGTAGATATATAGTAAACAACTCTCTTAAAACACCATTCAAAACACCGACAAACAGTTTACTTAAAATGTAGTAAACACTATCTAGGATTTCAACAAATCCTCACAGTAAATAGAAATTGATAAGTTGAGACTAGGCAACAAATAAATCATGCTATCATCGTTCCCCCTCCACCTTGCGAGAACGGAATCTGCCGCTTTTGGGGTGCACCCGTAGGCCATCGCCCCTCACGGCTATCTCAGATCTATGGCCATAATCTATAGTGGTCCTCGGGTCCACTTGCCAAGTGACCTCGAGACCGCTGATGACTTGGCGGGTCCATCAGCCCTGTGACGCCCTGAGGTGCACTCGTTGGTCCATTGACCGAGCTACCGCCCCAGGTAGGTCACGCAATAGTAACGCATGAACTCAGGGCCTAAAGTCTCAAAAATAACTTTTATATCTCATGAAAACCTTTAAGGGCTTATCTCACCTACATTATCATTTACTCAAATGATTTAATTCCCGAAAAGGTTTTAGGTTTTCTGTTTACAAAACACTTTGAAAACTTTCCAAAATTCTCAACTTTTAAAACCTGCCCGCCCATGGTCAGCTCGTCCGTTATGGCTTGCCCATGGCAGCTCGCCCATGGCGGAGAACATGTGTTCGCCCGCCCAACTTTGCCCTTTAAATCGACAAGCTTAATTGGCTCGCCCTCAGTGGCTCGCCCGTTAGTCAACTCGCCCAAAAGGTTTCATATTTCTATTTTGAAAATATTTAAACTAATTCATTTTTCGTTTAGGAAATTACACATAAAACCGTTCGCCAGGGTCAGCTCGCCCTTCACGGCTCGCCCCTGACTAACTCTGACAAGACGGTGAATTAGTATTCGCCCGCCACTTAGCTTTTCAAAACAGAAATATGTCTCGCTGGTAGCGGTTCGCCCGCTTTATATTTAAAACAAGGGCCGCCCGCCCAAACACATTAAAAAGGGTTCGCCCGACTATGGCTTTACCCGGATTTCTCTTTAAAACAAGGGCACTCGCCCAGTTCTCATAAAAGAGAGCTTGCCTCTTGGCTCGCCCGATAGCTTTCTATACAAACGATTCGCCCGCCCTTAAAACTCGAAACGGTGTATAAAAATTATAAAAGGGCTTGGCTCGCCCGCCAATACCGATTCGCCCAACATAAAAATACAAGAGCTCGCCTGCCCTGTATCAGTTTATCCAGAAAACAGCATAGGGGTCAGCTTTTAGCTCGCCCGAATCAAAATAATTATCAAATAACTTCCTCAAACAATGCATGTCAGAAAACAAAACATTTAACTTAATGTTTTCATAAAATTTACTCCACAGGACATGCATCACTTCACACACATCTCCCTTACCTGGTTCAACGAAGCCTTGCTTCGCCTTGCTCTTTGTTCGCCCGTAGCCATTCCCAATTATCGGCTGCAAATTATAGATAAATTCAAATTAATATTTTCTTTATATATCACTTGGCGAGATTGAAATAAATCAAATGACTACTCGCCCAATAGAGCCCCAATTAGCTCGCCCAGACGAGCTCGCCATTCACCAAATGGCTTCCACGTGGGAGCTCGCCCGCCATTACTCACCCTAGGTTTGTGAGCTCGCCCAACATTCAACTCACGAGGCCTACATTGGCTTAATTGTGGGAGTTCGCCCACAATCCTATTCGCCCAATGCCTTATGCATTTGAGCTCGCCCATTAATTCACTTCACTAAAGTTGGGCGTTCTCGCCCTTTGACACACTTTACATTGGCGAGTTCCTTATCTTCTACTCGCCTCATTGGTGATTACTAGTTTTCAACATGGGCGATCACTGTAATCGCCATTGTCGTCACTTATTCCATTATTTTCCTTGTTTTCATATTCTCCAAAGATCTAACTAAAAACAAAACTGTATCTATGTTTATTACTTCATAAAACATAGAAATCTATCATTGAGCATCAGGAAAACCTCAGAAATATGAAACTCACCTCAACCAACTTCACTTCCAGAACAGATTGCTTTCTGTCTCATGTTGGCCTTTCTTTTGCTTATTCCTTCAGCTCATCAGGCTAAGAAAGAAAGGTTTGCAAGCTGGTTTATGTATTTAACCAACTTAAGGTTGGACTTTAGTAGATCGAACATGGCAGAGAAATGGAAGAAACAGAGAAATGGCTCTCGTGAAGAAGATGAAGTTGGCTAACTCGGTTTTCCTCAATTGTTTCTTCTTATATAACTATGCTCAACCAATCAATAGCTACCTCCTGTCCCTTATCTTGTTTCTTTCATCAATGTTCACGTCTTTCATGCATTTAAGGCATGAAGAAAACTGCAGCTCAAAGTGGCGTGGAAGTCTCCCTTTCACACACCTTTTTCTTCTGCTGCAGACTTTGCTTAATTCCTCAACCAATAGGGTTACTTCCTTTATTGACTTACCTCCTCTCTATTAATTGTCTCCGACCGAACCACTTACAAAGTCAATTTTGGCTGCAATGGTCACACGCTGATTCCATTCCAGTTTATTCAATATATATGGGCGATTACATGTCCTCGCCCATTTGGGCGATCATCCCAGCAACACGCTTGGCGAACTCATTGGCTAATAAGGCCATTAATCATACTCGCCCACTTGCTATCTTTTAACCCACATTTGCAAATTTTTATTTAGCATTTTAATTTCTTCAATTTGTATGGGTGATCAGGAGCCCTCGCAGATTTTGGCGAACTAATATACTCGCCCTCGCCATTATCCATTGGCGATCTGCTCGCCCATTGGCGAACGTACTACCTTGCTCGCCCACTAAACGAGCTGACCAACATTCTCGCCCCATACATTGTTTCACCGAAATTACTCCATTCTCATCT
This sequence comes from Heritiera littoralis, assembly GCA_031772115.1. Classification (NCBI taxonomy): domain Eukaryota; kingdom Viridiplantae; phylum Streptophyta; class Magnoliopsida; order Malvales; family Malvaceae; genus Heritiera; species Heritiera littoralis. Next base: position 7,356,174 of record JAPDPK010000023.1, read on the forward strand.
CATGATAACGAGCTTTTCAACCAAATGGAAATAAATGTTCATTATTTATTTAATTTCCATTATTAATTTATGAAATCAGACTCTACAGTAGTGTAGAATCAGATCTGACATTTTCTCCCCACCTTAAGAAATTTGGTCCTCCAAATTTCGACTGGACCTATCACTGAAAGAGCTCTGGATACTTCTCACTTATAAGGCTATCTACTCTCTAGTAGCCTCCCCCTTGCCAGAGCATTTCAATCAAAGGATTTATCTTAGATCACAATCACTTTATCACAATACTTTATCCTTCCTATCCAAAATCTGTACCGATTTCTCATCGTAACTCATGTCGAATCACGTGAGAAGGATATGGATAGTACTTTCTCATCATTGAGACATGGAAAACGTTATGCACTCTTGACAACTCGGGAGGTAGTGCACCTCTTTCACACGATCTAATATCTCCAAAGATCTAATACGTCGGGAACTCAATTTCCCTCTCATTATGCATCCCAATGGTAACACCTTAATATACATAACCTCTTGTATATTTCAAGAAGAGTGTTCGACCAAGTCGAAAATAATTTTCGGTCTCCCATTTCACATGCTATCGTGGATTATATCGTCTGCTAAATAATTTCTTTCACGTGCTATGCCTATACTCCCTTTGGCCATTATCATCAACAAACTCTACCAGGGTAGAGGATTATCCCAGGAGCCTATAAAATCAACCGCACACGCTCACACCATATCCTCGAGCGTCCATATCATACGCTCGGACTGTCACTCAGTCTTCGGATAATCTGCGGTGCAAAACTCAATCGGGATCCCATAGCTTCCTGAAGTCTCTCTCAACACTGAGATACGAAGCGGGACTCCCTATCAACTATAATGCTCACTGGAATACTGTAAAACCTCATCATTTCCCTGATATATAATCCGGCCAAGGCATTAATTAGCTCATTAAATTCCATAATCAAGGAATGAGCAGACTTACTTAATATATTCACAACTATCCAAATAGCATTTTACTCTTTTCAATTTTTCACTGAGTATAGGAAGTACCTCTAATATAGGTATTTTTCTTCCTTATCACCTTCTCAACTCTTATTTAATCTCATCTCCAATATGAGCCCACGAATATCTCTTTATATTCCTCATTGTCTCTAAGAGTACTGCCCGTCTCTTGAGGCCATCAATAATCATCCCTTTGGCGCTCTTCCGCGCTCTAGGATTATTCTCTCAAGTGAGTTGGCGACCACCTAGTTCGCCCACATCTCTCAACATGTTATCCGGTGTTGAGCAATCACCCCACTCGTGGGTCGCCCATCCCGAATTTTCTCAAGGTCCTGAAGAATCTCGGGTGTCTTTTCTCAAAACCAATTTACACTCCCTCAAGTCTTTTATCATCCTTGAGAGTTAGTAACTCATCTATACTATTTATCACTTATCATCTCATTCAGTGCTAGTCGATTATAATTTGGTGACTATCATGTAGATAATTTTAATCATTCGTATGTAATTGTCCCAGTAGTCTCTAAAATACCACGCACTCGTTCTCAATATATCTCGGAGCGTTCACACAATGCGCTCGGATATCTATATCAATCTGAGGCGGTGCTAACAGTAAAAATTTGGAATCCCAAAGCCTCTTGCTATTCTCTCAAAGCATATGGCGAATCAGGGATCCCTATCACAAGTACCCGCTCACTGGAACTTCACATACGTCCTCTCTGTTTCACCAATATATATCGACTAAGGCACTTATTACATCCCGAAACCTGATGATGAAGAAGTGAAATAATTTGGTTACTTAATCCATAATCACTTCTATAACATCATGGTTCTTTCGGATTCTTCACTATCTCACATTGATTATTTCATGATTAATCTAGGACTGCTTTTCTTTTACAGACCTTAATATTAGCCACTGATTACGTCTCAGGTAATCATTTTCCCCTCGATCACTTCTCTTATATCAAGTTATCATTTTTATCGTTTCTATTCTCCTAGTACATATAATGTCACTACTTGGAGAATATATTTGAAAGTATAACTTCCTCACATCAATCTCTGAAATTTAAATTTTATTATCTTTCACCTTCATCACCACAAAGTTCCTCAACAATCATATACAGGTAAATCTCATAAACCTTATATCTCAATAACCATTTCGAATACTATATTCATACATACCCATTCACTTCTACTTCCTCCCAATTAAGTATTGAATCAATAAGGTAGCAAATTCCACAAACTCTTCAACAATTCATTTGTGCTGTACGGGTAAAACTCATAAATTTTATACCCCAATAAGCACACTTTAACCTTACTTAAGTAGTAAAATCTTTTACTCAGACAATTTTAATGTCCACTTAATCTTTCGAGACCTCACGTCTCTAATATACATAGTTCAATTAGGACTCATGGTCACTGACTTAACAATAAGGTTTTCCATACATTTTACAGCAATATTGTTTATATTAATGTACATATTTATTCTTTTTAAAATCATCCTAGTTAGCTCTAGGCACACAAATAGGAAGGATACTACAGTCGACTAGGGATCCAGATAGAATATGATCGGTATTTTAGAATACCATACTTGTTCCGGAACCTAGAAGCAACTGTAGAGAGTACTAATCCCATTGTTTTCAAAACGATAAATTTCCGTTTTCACCAGTTATAACAAACTAGTTTAATTCTTTACTCATCAATCTTTCGAGTAATTTCTCAAGCTCTACTGATTCACTGGTAAGAGCTTACAAACAATTTCTATTTCAATTCACCAACCTCTAAGCTGATCAACTAAATCTCGATGCCAACTTTATCATTTGGCAATTACGAGACATTTCATTTTCTTGGCGATTACAACTTTTGTTATGTTCGTTACATTGCTTTGATTGATATCATATCATTGGCGATCGCTCTTCTCGCCACATTGTTATGATTTACACCACAATTTGTTAATCAGATTACTCACCATACTCTTTGGGCGATCATCACTAAAATTATTTGGCTGATCAAGATCCTTGCCCACTTTAGCAATTCAAGTTATATAGGCGGACTAATGTTAGTTCTCGCCATCATCTAACTCGCCCACACCATTGGCGATCATACATTTACACGCCCATCGAGTATTTCACATAAATCTCATCCCGGTTTTATGAATATCGTAACGGACCAACCCAACCGGTCATGGCAATCCCCTTTTTGGGCCTATCGACAACGATTGCTGTGACAACGCTACTCATCCATACTGTCCTCTTTGGCGATCACCTCGATGCCCGATTCTTCCAACAGTGCTCGAGTTCGCCCATCTCAAAGTTTTCTTTCTCATCCACAGACTCAAACACTTGACTTCCTCAAATGTCGGTGGCTAGTGAGTTTACCGCTTTCATTTGCCTATAATCCTTATTTACTTTCAGACCACACCTCTTAGCCTCGTTTGGGGTGATGAAAGTGTCAGTTGCGCCTGTGTCCACCATGGCCCTTGTTTTCTTTCCATTTATCTCCAACTCTACATACATTAGGCCTTTCTCAGGCTCCTTCTTCATCATGCTCAATTGAGAATGAAGCGCATTTAGAAATCAGATTGAGCCCATCCTCGCAAGTTCATTTACATCATCCTCAGCAGTTTGTTGTGGTTGAGACGTCTCTTGAGAAGTAGTCCTGAAGGCACTCAAAGCACCTCTGTGGGGACACTCAGCAACTCGACGCGGTCCCTGACAAAGGAAGCAAGCTAATGGTTGTCTTGGCTTAAAGCTTTGGGCGTTATTTGTCTTGGATTGGGGTGTTTCTCGGGTGGGCGGCCTCCTATCTACTCCCCCACTTGATGATCTATCTATTCTAGCCACCTTTCCCCCATTCCCATAATTGGAGTTACTACCAGCTGAAGGAGGGATCTTACGTTTGCTTGAGCTATCATTGTAGTCGTTTAGGTGTTCGGCAGCAGCCATAACTGTGGCTACATCTTGTACTTTCTGCCTTTGAAGTTCTGTCCTGGCCCAAGGCTTAAGTCCCTCAAGGAAATAGAACAACTTGTCTTTTTCAGACATGTCCCTAATATCCAACATTAGGGTAGAGAAGCTCTTGACAAACTCTCGCACCGTTCCTGTTTGGACCAATTCCCTCAACTTTCTTCGGGCCAAGTACTCTACATTCTCAAGGAAGAATTGTTCTTCAACTCTTGCTTTAGATCCCTCTATGTTTTGATGGGGTACTCATCTCCAATAAACTTTGAATGCCACCATAACTTGGCATCTCCAACAATATACATTGAGGCCATTGCAACCTTTTCCTCCTTCGATTTTGTGCGCACTACCCGAAAGTATTATTCAATGTCAAACAAGCAATTCTCAAGCTCTTTTGCATCTCTTGCCCCTTCGTAACGGCGCGGCTCCGGCACCTTAGCTCTTTTCCCCTTATCCATTGTGCTAGAACCCACCCTACCCACAGCTAGTTGAAGCACACTGATCTAAGCCTTGAGTTCCTCGAACTCTTTTTGGATAATTCTCAATGCATCTCTAGTCTCCTCGCCCAAGTTTGCTAAGAGTCGGACAACTCCTACTGGGCTATTTTAATTTCTCCCAATTGGTCATTAGTGACCATGTGAGCTTTCACAGTGACCACCACGGTCTCAAGCTCCTCAATTCTCACTCGATCATTAGACCCTCCTCGAGTCGTCACCAATTTCCTTTCGTTTGCTAGCACACTTGCCTAGCTCGAATACCAGCTGTCATGGACTAAGCTTTCTCACAATAAAGCGATAGGTCGTACGGCACTTGGGTGGTCGCATCCACACAAGTTAGCCAATTATCTCAATAATCTGGGTAAGTAATAAGCCAACAATAAGTCACTACAAGGAACACGACAAAATAACGAGGCATAAGTAAAGCATACCAACATAACCACAGGGGTCTCCATAGGAAAAAAGTGTTTTTATTGATGATGAAGATATTACAAAGATTACAAAAGAGTTAAGACTTCCACACCATCATCGGGGCCAAGGAAGGCAACCCTAGATAGGTGTGCTTGCACATACCTTTACCAGTGAGACAGCCCAAAGCTAAAGAGCTTTTATAGCTATGCTATCAGTAACCATTAAAATGTTTAAAATGGGGACACTTTCCTAATTCCATGGATTCTGTTTTCCCCAAAGCCTCTCTACCCGGTTATGGCCCTATACAAGGTTGGCTCATGACATCCTAACCGGTCATGACCCTATACAAGGTTAGCTCATGACACAAAGCATGGTCGTGGTGGTTTGGGACAGCACAAAAGCGGTTGCATAGTTGACAGTATCGCTGATGCTTCGGCCTGTGGGCTGAATTTCAATGGAGAATGTTTCACTTGGAATCAGCAAGCTGGGAGGGCCCAAAAATCAACCAAACCCAGCTGCGTAGCTGTGTTGGGTTTTTTAATTTATTAAAATTAAAAATTTTTAACATTTTTTTGTTTGTTAAATCATGTGTTTTTATATTTCATTAATTATAAGATTAATCTTTATTTACGCTTTGTAGTTGATGCTACCAAAAAATAAAAAAAGAAAACTTAGACGTGTTGAAAATATCTACTGGGTATATATCGGATTCTCAAACTGGAACACTCATCGGCTCTGGTAAGAATATTGTTTCTATTCACAAAAACCTAATCTTGTTTCATGTTTTTGACATAATAATTGAAGGCCATTTATGCTTATATCTCCTTTCTGTGATATATCTAAGATATCTTTTCCATCCCTCTGCAAGCACCGTATAGGAAAATTTAGATTTTGTTTCTCATATCTTTTCCATCCCTCTGCAAGCACCGTATAGGAAAATTTAGATTTTGTTTCTCAAATACGATTGAGAATTCAAGTGAAAATAGACATTTTCATTTGTTATGGAATGCTGGCATTTTTATTTTTATTTTTTATTTTTAAGGTCATATGGTTGCCAATCATCCCTTTAAATACAATCTATGGAGTGGATAAATTATTCATTAACAGAAAAAAAAATTGTTGTGTTACTATTGCTTCGTATAAAGCTTATATCAAGACTAGAATCTCTTTCTAACGAGTTTAGATCTTGCTCTTGGAATATTAATAATTTTTATGACTATTCTATTTTATTTTTTTAATTGATATGAATCGGTGCTCTGATATTATACTTGACTTATCCATGTCATTGGAAGTGCGAGAGCTCCCGTATGAATTTACCTTTTGTTTTCATTGTTGGGGTTGTCATTTTATCATCATCACATATGATTTTCAATATCATTGAACTTCATATGCTTATGCAGGAAAGGTTGTCTTATATGTTAGTGCATATGCCTTGTTTTTCCATTTGAAAGGGTTGAGAACAAGCATTTGAATAAGATGAATCCCAAAAACCATAGCCTTTATTTACCGTCTTCACTCATAGATTTGCTGGAACCTTGGATTATATTCTCTACACAGGTATACTTTGCCCCATGATATGAGTTACCGTTGATCATTTTGTTGACCTTGCAAATATTTTCCAATAAGTGACTCCATTGTCTTTGATTGTTGTGTTCTTTACTTTTATATTTTACATTGCCATAATCTGCTCTCATTATCTTTGCTAAATGCACAGGGGATTTCAATGTTGGTTAGTTAATATTTTCTCAAAATTATATAGTTAATGTTAATTCATCAGCTTAAAATGTATTATTATGTCTCTTAAAAAACGTTACTAAGAAAAAGAAACCTACTAGTATTAGTTGTAATATTGTGACATAACATCAAGGTAGTTAGATGTTAAGCAGTACTTATCCCATCATTATAATGCACCAATCGCGTTGAGCCTTATAAATAGGTGTTGTGATGTATGTACCATTTATTATTGGTAGCCATTGAGAATTTAGGGAACTCTTTCTTTGCTACAAACGTCTTACAAGTAAAAGATAAAGCAATTCTTAGTTTTCATTCCTTGTGCAAGTGGGAAGATCTTTTTACTTGAGAAATCAGGAAAGGATGCTTTTGAGCATGACTTGGCAAGTAGGTTTGCAATATAAGGGACTCTTGGTATGCATGGTTTAATAACTCAATTATGAATGAGACTTTATGGGAAAATCTTTGACCTAGGGTGGTCACTGTCTTATGTATTTGGTTGGATGAGGATCTACGTTTTTAGTTTCTCTTCATAATTATTTTGTATTCTTCACCACTTAGGCATCATATGGTACTGATGCTTTTCTTTTTGGAGGGGAGCTTTTAGTTTCATTTTAGGTGCATTTTTCTATTCAAAATAGAGAAAGGAAAAAAAAGAAAATTATTTGGATTCACGGGGAAAATAAATTGGTTTCAGTACATGCATGGACATTTTAAAATCTTGTAAAGGACGAATCCTACACAACACAACATTTAGAATTAGGGCTCCATGTTGGATTGTTGCCAAAGCTATCTCTTTCTTGGTTATTGTTTCAAATCTTTTGGGGATCATTATCCTACGCATTAACTGAGATCTTGTAAAGAGGAATAGCCTGATTGGAAACTTTAATACCTGTGATTTTTTATTACTAGGTTTCTGGAATACTTTGGAATACAACACAAGAAGGAGTATCCTAGCTGATTGTAGATTATAGACTTACAATGAGTCTTTGATCTTCCTGAGCAGAGTGATTGTCTTAAATTGAATTGAGCAACAAATAGACATCTCCAAACAAATTATTTTCAAATCTGATCAAAAATATATCATCTCCAAGTGCTATCAAACTATCCCTCCCATTTAACTTTTCTCTTCCTGGAAAGTGACCCCTGTCCCTTTGAGATTGACCATAGATAGTTTTAAATTTGGAGAGGCCTCTGAGAATGATAATTGCCTATTATGTGACGTTCAAGATATATAATTAGAAAAATATGCCAACTTCTCCAGTCATTGTATCATGACTTTGGTTCCCTTCCTCCCACTGTTTTTACTGATGTGGGAAAATGTTCTTAAACTTCAGTTTCTTTACCTTTTGTTGACGTTCATGTTCAAATTAATGTGAACAAAGGATCTGATTATATCAAGTTTCTACCTACTGTTTGTTTAAGTTTTGCAGCACAATCACTTAAATTTTCATAATTTGTTTTATTTATTGGTTTAATAGTTTTGACTACATAGATGTTTTCCAACAGTGGATAGTTTGAGTGTTGAAAGTTTGTTGGAGTTTCTCGACTCTGAGAGCTTAGGAATTGGTCTTCTTTCACCTTTATGGTCATCAGACCACATTGCTCTGATGGCAAGTTTCAGACTCAAACAACGTCCAACCATTGAATCATCTCCAACCATTCCTCAGCAAATCTGATAGCTACAACAGATGCTGAAGGATTTAGATCTGCATAGAAAATATATGTAGAAATACCATCAGTAAATTTTGTACACAGTTATAGTGTCAATCTCAAACCACGGTATCAGGCAATGATGTTTGCAAGCACACCCCTTTTAGATATTTTCAGGTTGTCTTGCTACCTAATTTCATAACCTTGTAACTAATGCACTGATGATAACATTTGAACTTCTTTTTCCTCGTCTCTGCTTTACATGTGTTAGGATTCTATACCAGTCTCAATTCATGAATTCCTGCGTGATCTGTATTAGTGACAATTATCTGTATTAGTGGCAATTTTCTCATTTTATACCATACCAATCTTTGCTGATAGCATCACAACATTTCGATAGCTGCATATGAATATTGCTAGTTCCTGACATTATATTTGGCATTCATGACTAGAAAATTTACGAGGCCTTTATGCTATTGTAAAACTCTCAAGTTAGGGAACTAAGAGTTGAAATTTTGTCTAGCTTGATTATGTTGTACTTAAATTCAAATCTAGAACACACCACAAGTTTCATTCCCAAAATGAAGCCAAGGAATACTAAACTGTCATATGTTCTGGATCATGATCAGAGACTGTGTTATGATGTAACAGGAAAAATGATTGAATAAACAAGGTGCTGAGTATGGAGTGAGTTGGTTTATGAGAAGAGGGACATTGAGATTAAAGTTTCGGGCTGCATTTTAGCTTCATACTGAAACGGGCAAAGCATCAAAGGCAAGAGGGTTCTTTTAAGGGATAGCTATGCAAATTGAGTTGGTGGAATCCAGTAAGACACCATTTCTTACACTTACCATAATATCCGATTGCTTAAACAAAATTAGAAAGATAAAGCATTACATATCTATATTATACAAGTCAGTTCAGTATAAGGTGATTGTTTCTCTCTTCACTTTGTGTAGACATTTTCATTGGAGATTAACTGATTAGGAAGCTTACATATATCAGCTAAAACTTGTAGCCAAGACTATGTAGCTTTTCTAGGCGTACGTATTAAGAAATACAAATTTTAACACACTTCAGAGTGGATGTATGTAATAACTGAAAATTTTCTCTAATCTTACATTAGTTGTGTACTATTTAATATTCATGATAAATAAAAATATATATATAAATAAAATAAAATGAATATTTTTGGAGTAGCATTATGTTATAACTTAACTATGCTATGAACATTTAATTATATATATAAAGAGAGAAAGTTGGCAAAGAAAAGTCAACATAGGAATAAAAAAAGATTTGTAGAATTGATGGAAGAAACGTGCAGTAAAACTTGTAGAATATATATATACACAAAAAGACAAAAGTGAGGCTAAACATAAAAATAGCCATCTGATGAAAAACTTCCAGCCCTACCCCACTTCACGTGGGATTTAAAGAAAAGCAAAACAACAAAAAATAATAAACAAAGGAAGGAGAGAAAACAGATCTGGAAAGTGAATGGGAAAGAAACAGAGGGGGCGACGAGAGTGAAAGAAAAATTGGAGAGATTGGAGCTTTGGCTCTCGACGGAAACAGAAACAAGAAAAGGAAGGTTTGTTCGGCAATTTGGGGAAGGAAAAAGAAAGGCTGTTCAGGCGGCCTGGAAAAGCAGATTGATACCGGAAATAGGGAAGAAAAGGGGACACAAGTCATGGCAACAAGCAGGACACACGAAGATCAAAAGAGCTGAAGCAGATCTTGGCAGTAGCATTAACTGCTAATGTAGGTTTTTCTTAGTCTTAAAAAGGGTGTTGGTTGTGTACTCATTTTGCTAGAGAAAAGGTACAAAATGTGGGTCTATCATTCGGGAAGAGTTGAAGCAAAACAGGGGCTTTCGGCCAGTCCAAAGCTTGAAAGGGTTTGAGTGAAGATAAAATTCAAGGAGGTTAAAGAAAATATTTTGACAGCCAAAGAAGAAGTTTTAAGGTAATGATCTTATGAAAGAAGTTAGACTATAAAATTTCCTAAGTGAATAAATAATATAAATTTTTATATTTTGTGTGCTTTAATGTAGGAGGAAATTTTATGAGATGTTGATGATAAATATGGTGTAGGGACAAGTAGAGGACTTTGAAAGATTGTGATTGGGAGGCTCGGTTTTGAGAGGCTTTCAAAGGTTTATGTTGAAGCCTTGAGTAATATTGGCGAAGAGCTTGAGTCGAAAATTTTCGAAGGTAAGGAAATGATATGTGTAATATAGTTGAGGATGTATAAGAATGAATATTAAATAGGATTTGATGTATTGAAATTGTAGGGGGAAACTTTCAAGGAGCTGACAATTAACTATTGGTTAACAAAAAAAAAATATGCGCAAGAACAATATTGCTAAGCATTAAGCTTGACATAACGAGGTAAGGGAATATACGGTAAATGCCTGTCAGTCTACTATGCTTATGCATGTTTAAATTAATTTTATTTAATATTTATGGATTTAAATGCATTTTTGGTTAATTGTCCAAATACGTTGGATTGAATTTTAAATGCATAATGTTTTGGATTTGGACTTGGATTCGGAGTTGGATTTGGATTTGGATTTGGATTTGGATGTGTATTGGAAATTGGTGTATTGAAGATATATTGCTTGATTGAGTTTTCTACAGGTATCTGATTTGTGGTTATGACGCTGGGTAGTGTTCTACCTATGCCGTTATAATGTCGAAATTTCGTTAGAAATTGTCTAAATAAGTTTCTTGGTATTAAATTGGATTTATTAAATGCCTTTAAAACCTCATGCATATTAATCACTGCTATCTGTTATCGAGACTTCGTACGATTAGATTTTTAAAACTATAAGTATGTGGAACGGTTTATGCCTTTAGTACTCAACCTATTTTGTAAGATATATTTCTAAACGAGTTTTGACTCATGATACATGTGATGATGTATAATGCCTGTGTGGCATTTGGAAATGCCTGTGTGGCACTTGGAAATGCCTTTGTGGCACTTGGAAATGCCTATGTGGCACTCGCCTGTGTGGCGTTTTGTTATGCCTGTGTGGCATTCAGTAAGCCTGTGTGGCATTGAGGCGCCATATACGTAATTGCGTCATGGATCCCGCCTGTGTGGCAAATGGGTAGCGGTGATTACGTATGATTGTCCGACAACTAGTCGTGACTTGTACCTCAGCTACTAGATGATCACTGGTGCTGGGATGATTCATGATCATGGATAGAGCCCTGGTATGGGACACCGACCACTGCTAGCTACAGTGGATGCTTTCATAGAAAGCTTCTTGGTTATATTTCCAAAGATCCCCGTTATGTTATCGAATCTCATAATGCTCATCTCGTGAAAATGTTTTAAACGTATATTACGATACTGTTACAAAGATGAGCGAATGTATCATTTCTACTACTACTATATCTTGACTTTGTGAAGGCTTGAGTACTAATCTGTTTTGGAAATTACTTGGCATAACATTTTATAGCTTATAAACTATGGTTTATCAATTTGGTATTATTTCCAAATAAACATCTTTGAGCATGAGTTTTGGGCACGTTCATTCACGCATGCACATGCATTTAACATAGTAGAAACCTAACATCGTTTAGCATATGCTTTCTTACTGGGCTTTCCCCAAAGCTCACCCCCTTCCACCTCAGATTATTTCAGGTAGACTCGGCACGAGCGTGGTGCACGGAGAGTCTTTTTGTTGAGTAGCTGAAAGTTGTATTTTGAAAGAAGGTATAATCTTTGTTCTTTTGTTTATATCCCAGGCTAAATTCTTTTGTGCACACAATGTATAGGATTTGGGATGTAAGAACTAGGAGATATCAAATCTGTAAACCTACTGTGCTATGTAGTTAAGTTGAATTTTCGATATTTAATTATATATGAGATCCATGGATGCTAATTATTTTAGAAGTTATACTGAGATTTGGAAATTGCTATAGGTTGAACGATGTTGTACTTAGTATGAGGATGGATACTGAAATGAAATAGGGACAGAAGTTTTTCAGTGTCGTTTTTGACACGTCTTACGAGAAGACTATAATGGGACCTTAGACAACTAGTCTTAAATAACTATAGGAGTGGGATTCTACTCATTAGGTTTTAGCTACACTGAGCGAGAGACAAACATAGGAAGTGAAAGAAAAAGTTAGCCCAAAAATCCGGCTTCCGAGGGCGTTACAATGTATGCTAAATTTAAAACTTGACATGACCTTGCTGATCCTTACTAGCACAGGAGGCTAAACCTTTGCTTGAATAATTTTGGAAGGCCTTGGTCTGGTGGGTGCATAAATTTGCAGTTAGGGCATGCAGGTGATGACTTGCATAGCATCACCAACATGTGGCACCGCATGCACACTGTTGCGACCATCTCTTGCTGCTCTTGCTCATCCTCCTCCTCCACTGCCAACCATGGAAGGTTCTGCATTAATCCTGCCGATGATGAGTTGATCTTCTTATCCATCGAACCGGCCCTCCCTGGGCTAACAGAGCTCTGCTTGTTGAATTGGTGATGATGATCTGTTGCATCGATTCTCCTCACTGCATCGCATGGTAGGTTTAGCTCGAGGTCTAAGCTCATGTGATGACCAGCAAGGCTTGGTGGCTCAGGGCTTCTCCTTGGATCCTTAGAAGTTCTCGTACGGGTCCTCATATTGTAAAAGTGTATCTGCCCTGACTAAACACAGAGGAAACCAAAGCAATTACAATGTCATAAACAGTATTGTTTATGTAACAGTAAACATATGCTTTATCTGGTTCTGGTTAGATACCTGAATGTCAAGACATCTTTGCCATTCCAAAGGTAATGGAGTCTCGAGGTGTAGCTCCATATCAAACACTGCTTTCGTGCTTTCAGCTTTTGATCGCTTCTCGAAACTGGTTTCGTCGTCACCTAGTGGCTCTTCCAACTTTCTCTTCTTTGATGAATTCTCCAACTCTAGGGTTGTCGGTTTTCTCATGTCTGGAGGGAGCGAGGCTTGAAAGGAAACCATAGAATTAAGTACTCAAAGCTGACTAGCTTTCCGCTGATCTTTTAATTGTTTCCGTCTTTTCAGAGAGAGAGAGAGTGATCAAATGGGTGAAATGTTTAGGTGGTTATGTAGGCTGCAAGGGAAGAATCTAAGAGGTGCAAATTTTTGAAGGGCCAGCCTATGGCTGACGTGCATTCCAAGTTGGCTCTTCAATTAACTACACAGCTCCAAGCTGCTGCCATTCAAAGCTATGATGTGAAGTTCTAGCCAACCACTCTTTGGTCAATTATAGACGCATTTCACCTGATCTTGATGGCTCCTAAAAGCCAACACCTAAACTTTTAACTGTGCTTACGTGACATTTTCAAGCCCTGTTTGACAGTAGTGATAAACTCAAAACCGAGCCATGCCACACCCAAAACCCAAAAGTTTCTTTTAGGTACTTAAGAAAGGCGGTGAGACTGAGAGGTGTGGAAGAGGAGGTCATTAAATGAGGAGAGACTGTATACAGTTGAAGCTTTGAAGGGGGAAGATCTTGAATGCCAATGGCTCTTCAATAACATAATAACTCCAACTTCCGTAAACGGGTCACTCAAAAAACTAAAACTTTTAAAGCTTTCAACACCCCACCTTTGCCATTAAACAAAATCCCATATCTGATCATGAACTATATCAATTAATCACTTCAAGAACTCAAGCTTTTAAAGCTTCAACACCCCCTCAGCTATATAAAAAAAACACAACTAATTTCCCATGAGCTCGTCAAATTTATTGTCTTCCCCACACTTTCTTTTCTTTTTCTCCTTTTCAAAAGCACCATACCCATCAAGTGTCAGCTGCACTTTATCTTCATAGTTCCGAAGTTCCTCCTGGGAACAATCTCTCCATCTTCTTAGGCCAGAAAACAAACCCTCTAAGTCTCCGTACGAGATAGTCATTCATAACTTGAATAGCCATAAAATCCTTCCATGATTTAGATTTTAGATTCTCCTTTAATAATACAATAAAGGGAAACACCTCGTCCTTCCTGAATACTAAGTATTTAATTTGATGAATTCAAGTTTCATTATGAACTTACAATCTGTAACTGTCAGTATATTTACGCATCATATTCATATATATCTTGAACCTGAACTCGCCCGTGATATGGGGAATACCATTTTCACTTCATAAAGGCAGAGTTTGGAAGCTGAAAAAGAAACCCAAAAAGAAAAGAAAGAAAGGAATGGTAAGATACTCTTTGAATGAGAAAAAAGATGTAGCATGTGCATCGGGGGTTACACGTTAACTGATGTCCCTTAGCCGAATTTCACCAGCCAAATATAAATTGGCGAGGGACCCTAATAGAGACTAGACAGCAGATGAAATAAATACCAACCCATTCCATTAACTAGTTGTCAAAACAGTAGACAACATCTAATGTGCTTCATTTTCATTTCCAAACTACTGGTATTTTTTAGATTTGATAATTTAAACATCGGTGATATAATACTAAAAACAAAAAAAAAGTTGAAATTTTGTTAAAATTAAAAAAAAAATTTGTGTTTGACTCGTTAATACAAATTTTGGCATAATTTTCATGTTTTACACAATTAAACATGGAAAACAAATTCAAAATATATAAAGGAATGACCATATTTAATATTTTTGTAAGCTAATTAAACTTTTCTTTTAATTTTTTTATATTTAAAATGATCAAAAATTAAAATTAAAATTAAAAATTTAATACTCTATCAAATGCAAGTAGGAACTTGAAACAGACAACCATTATGCTCCATTTGTTTCACTACAAGCAATTTTCGAAAAATAATTTCTGAATTTTCGGATATCTATTTTGCAAAAAATAATTTGATTAAATGAAAACTTTTCCGGATCAAATGACAATCAACCTAATTTTAGGAAAATGTCTTACCTTTTTAAAATGGGAAAGACATTTTTCACCACCTAAACGTACTCACCTACTGTTAGACCTGTAGACACCGGATACTGTGCCCATCTCCCAAAGGATGACCTTGGGCACGATATAACTTGTGCTAGGCGTGGGAGAAGCCTTGCACCGTGCCAGAGACTTGGCATACTTGCGCGATGGCATGCGCATGAGATAGGCAAGATAGGTACTTGGCTTGGGCGGCTTACCAGGCTTGACACTTAGACGGTGATGGATGATGATCGTGAGATACGGGTTGCGGTTAACTCGTGTGGCACCATGGGCCTTGACCATGTGAGCGGGAGGTTGGTCGGTGCGCGGCACAAGGCACTGTTGAGGCATAAGTGGCTGGGTGCGCGCACGCAGACGGGGAAGTGCGTGGGACCTACGCAGCGTGGAGCCCATGATGCGAAGACAGTTGCGAGGATTGCGGGCCACGGCTTCGAGATAAGATTTGGCTGACCTTATCACTTGGAGATATACTTGGAGATAACTCATGGACGCTGAGTTGGCGATCGTCTGTAGAGTCCTAATTCTAGTGGGATGTAATCTTAGAGAGTTTGTATTTCAATAGAACTCTTGTACCTATGTGAGGGGGATGTCCTCACTTGCCTATATAAACCCCTCAGGGGAGATCAGTAGAACATAGAGTCAAAGTGTGAGTGTTCTCTGCAAGTTGTAATTCTTTTTATTGCGGCTTAATAGAAAGGTTGAGGGAGTTTCCCTTGTAAAGCTTTGAGTGTTTCTATTCTCTTCCTACTCTCTCTGTTTGTGTGCTTGTGTTGGTTTTCTTATTTGCTCAGGTGTGACATACCGTTGCGTGCTAGCCTTTGTCTGGGCTAGGTTTGGAGTTTGGTTGTACTAAGTTACAAAGAACTTAGGCCATCACTGGGAAAACAGCTCTAGGAGGGAAGGACCCTGTGACAATTTGGTATCCGAGCACGGTTTTCGGATCATGGCACACGAGCTAGCTGACCAAGTTGCTGTCCTTGAAGCAATGGTAGGTACACCGTTGGAAGAGACGGGTACTGTGGTGGAACAGATAATGACCATGGCGGGTGGTATGCAAAAGCTTACTCAACTGGTGATGAGTGTCCAGAAAGAGCAGGCTGACCGCTACAATAGTTTCTTGCAGCAAGTTCATGATCTCTCAAAGAGATTTGAGGTACAAATCAATACCCTGAAAATTGATATTTTAGTACTGAATCGTGCTATGATTGCTACAGGACAGATAGAGGCTTCTAGTAGCGTAAAAGGGGGTGATAGTGGCGATCCCAAGAAGAGGATCAAGGTACCTGAACCCAAGGAGTTCACTGGAGTTCGCAATGCGAAGGAGTTGGAGAATTTCTTGTGAGACATGGAGCAGTACTTCAAGGCTGCTGGTATACCGAAGCAGGACCGAGTGACTATCACTAGTATGTACCTCACTGGTGATGCTAAGCTATGGTGGCGAGGCAGACTGGCCGATGATGATAGTGCTAGTCGACCGAGGATTGAGACATAGGATGCACTAAAGAAGGAATTGAGGGACCAATTTCTTTCGTTGAATGCAGCATGGGTCCCGAGGGAATCACTCAAGAAGTTGAAGCACACGGGTTCTGTGCGAGACTATGTCAAGGAGTTTAGCTCTTTGATGTTGGATGTGAAAAGCATGTCAGAGGAGGATAAGTTGTTTAACTTTTTCTCGTGACTTCAGCCATGGGCTCAGGCTGAGTTACGTAGGTAGAATGTGAAGGATCTGCCTCAGGCAATTGCAGCTACAGACGGTTTGGTGGATTACAAATTGGGTTCTTCTTCAACAGGTACTGGTGAAAAGAAGAAGAACAATCTTGATGGCAACAAGGGAAAGGGCAAGAAGGATTGGAAGAAAAATCGAAAGAACAAGGACAAGGCTGAGTCTTCTAAGCAGAAGGGACCGGATCCACCCCAAAGCAAGGGAGATTGGAGTTGTTTCTTGTGCAATGGGAATCATAAGATCCGAGACTGCCCCAAGAGGTCCAAGCTAACGGCCCTCATGTGCGAGGACGATGGTGAGGAGGACTGTCCACGAGTTGCTCCAATACAGTTGCTCAACGCTATTAGAGCGGAGCCACGAACTCCTCAGAAGGGACTGATGTATGTGAAAGCTGAGGTGAATGGGAGATCTATTCGAGTTATGCTTGATACGGGTGCGACCAACAACTTTGTCTCGATGGGCATGGTTGATCATCTTGGTCTGAAGGTCACGAAGAGCACATTTCAAGTTAAGACAGTCAATTCAAAGGCCCAGGATATCCAAGGGACGGCTATCGCATCGGTGAAGATTGGGACATGGCAATAGGACTGTAAGTTCCTAGCTTTACCTATTGATGATTTTGATCTAATCATGGGCATTGAATTCTTTGTGCAAGCGAAGGCATTTGCTATTCCTCATCTGGGAGGATTGATGATCTCTGACGAAGCATGTCCAAGCTTTGTTCCGGCGGAGAGGAGACAAAGTGCTACGAAGCCATTGATGCAGTTGGCTTCACAGGAGAACAGTGGGTTAAGGAAGGGGGAGACAACCACGTTAGCTGCCCTGGTGGAGGTGAAACCAGAAAAGGTTGTCGAAGTGCCTGATGAGATAGCGACGGTACTTGACGAGTATAGAGATGTGATGCCCCTTGAATTACACAAGGCATTACCACCTAGGCGCACTGTGGATCATAAGATTGAGTTGGAACCGAGAGCTAGACCACCTGCTTAAGCACCTTACAGGATGGGTCCTTTGGACTTAGCCGAGCTGAGAAAGCAGCTTGGTGAGTTGTTGGAAGCAGGTTATATCCAACCATCGAAGGCACCATATGGAGCCCCAGTGTTGTTCCAAAGGAAGCAGGATGGCACACTACGGATGTGTGTTGACTATAGAGCCCTAAACAAGGTCACGATCAAGAACAAGTATCCAGTTCCAAATGTCACTGATTTGTTTGACCGGTTGTCTAATGCGACATATTTCACAAAGTTAGACTTGAGATCGGGTTACTGACAAGTGAGGATTGCCAAGGGTGATGAATCAAAGACGGCTTGTGTAACGAGGTATGGTTCGTTTGAATTTTTGGTTATGCCATTTGGTTTAACTAATGCACCTGCTACATTTTGCAACTTGATGAATGATGTACTCTATGAGTACTTGGACCACTTCGTGGTAGTATACCTGGATGACATTGTGGTGTATAGCCAGACGCTAGCGGAACATAGGCAGCACCTCAAGTGGGTGTTCGAGGCTTTGAAGAAGCACTCCTTGTTTGTGAAAAAGGAGAAGTGTGAGTTTTGCCAGCGGGAGATAATGTTTCTGGGTCATAAAGTCAGTAGTGGGCAAATCCGCATGGATGAGAGGAAGATCCAGGCCATTATTGAGTGGTAGGCCCCTACTAGGGTCCCGGAGTTGCGGTCATTCTTAGGACTGGCCAACTACTACAGGCGTTTCATCAAGGGGTACAGTAAGATGGTGAGTCCTTTGACAGATCTGTTGAAGAAGGACAGGAAGTGGGTATGGTCTAAGGATTGTGAGCGGGCATTTCGAGATATCAAGAGGGCAGTGACATCCGAGCCAGTGTTGAGACTGCCAGATTTCAGCTTACCATTTGAAGTTCACACAAACGCATCAGATAGAGCCATTGGGGGTGTGCTAGTCTAGGAAGGGCACCCTATTGCTTACGAGAGCCGCAAGCTTAAGGATGCGGAACAGCGGTATTCAACCCATGAGAAGGAGATGACTGCTGTGGTGCATTGTTTGGAGGTGTGGAAGCATTATCTTTTGGGGACGAAGTTTGTGGTGATGACAGATAATGAGGGCCAATACTTCAAGAAGAAAAGAAGCTGAGGCCCAAAGCAGGCACGTTGGCAGGATTGTTTGGCAGAGTTTGATTTGCTTGGGTACACAGCAGGAAGGGAGAACTAGGTGGTGATGCGCTGAGTCACAAGGTAGTCCAGTCATATGTTGCTTCATTATCCACTATTGAGACTAACCTGATTGACAGGATAAGGTAGCAGGCATCGACAGATAAGACTTATGAACAGCTCAGGGAGGGCGTGAAACTGGGCAAGGTTCATAGATATTGGCTCGAAGGGGATTTGCTGTATGCCAGAGGCAACAGAATCTATGTTCCAGCAGGCGGGGGACTTAGAAAGGAGTTGCTGAGAGAAACCCACGACCCTCAGTGGGCAGGACATCCTGGAGTGGAGAGGATGTTAGCACTGTTGACGAGAACATATTTTCTGGCCAAAGATAGAGGAAGACATAGAGTTATTTGTTCGCACATGCCATATTTGTCAGTTTGACAAGACCAAGAGAAAGAAGCAAGCGTGATTGCTTCAACCACTACCTATCCCTGAGAAAGCTTGGGAATCAATGTCAATGGACTTTATCATTGGGTTTTCGAAGGTGGATAAGATGAGGTCCGTGATGGTAGTGGTCGATCGCTTTTCAAAGTATGCTGTCTTCATTGCAGCCCCACATGCATGTACCGCCCATGAAGCTGCACAATTGTTCCTGAAGCATGTGGTGAAGATCTTTAGGTTGCCCAAGGACATAGTAAGTGATCGGGATGCTCGATTTACAGGGAAGTTCTGGACTTATCTTTTCAAATTGATGGGTTCGGAGTTGAAGTTTTCTACTGCTAATCATCCGTAGACAGATGGCCAGACAGAGCGGATTAATGCATTGATAGAGGAGTATTTGAGGCACTATGTGACTGTGAGCCAAAAGAATTGGGTGAGTTTGCTTGATTCGGCACAGTTTTGCTATAACATGCATAGATCATCTTCCACAGGTTTGAGTCCGGCAGAGTTGGTTCTTGGACATCAACCAACTACACCTTTGGAGATAGCAAAGACTAAGTCCCAAAGGGAGTGCCCAGCAGCCTACAGATTCATGCGAGACAGGCAAGATTTGTTGGAACAGGCTAAGGAGAGCTTGGCTAAGGCATAGAGGAGGATGGTGAAGTATACAGGCCGGCATAGGCGGGCACTAGAGTTCGAGGTGGGTGACAAGGTGTTACTCAAATTGTCGCCTCAGATATGGAAGAAGGTCACAGACAAGTGGTTTCACAAAGGTCTAGTGCAGAAGTATGATGGCTCTTTTGAAGTTGTGAAGCGGGTAGGCGCGGTAGCTTATCAGCTGAAGCTGCCCGAGAGGATGAAGTTGCATCCTACTTTCCATGTGAACTTTCTGAAGCCTTATCGGGAAAACGGTGATCCAAAGAGGCTACAGGGAAGGAAGGCTCCACCTGCTGTTCGGAGCCATTTCGAGAAGAAGGTGGCTAGGATACTTGACCACAGAGTGGAAGGTGCTAGTAGGAAGAATCGAAGAACTTACTACTTGGTTCAGTGGGAAGGTGAAAGTGAGGCAGACGCTTGTTGGGAGAGAGACACTTCTTTGTGGCAGTTTGAGGATGAAATCAAGGCATACTTGGAGCTCATTCCGATGAGGGCATCGGCTTCCTCCAACGGGGGAAGGGTTTGTTAAACCTGTAAACACCGGATACTGTGCCCATCTCTCGAAGGATGACCTTGGGCACGATATAACTTGTGCTAGGCATGGGAGAAGCCTTGCACCGTGCTAGAGACTTGGCACACTTGCGCGACGGCATGTGCATGAGACAGGCAAGACAGGTACTTGGCTTGGGCGGCTTACCAAGCTTGACACTTAGACGGTGATGGATGATGATCGTGAGATACGAGTTGCGGTTAACTCGTGTGGAACCATGGGCCTTGACCATGTGAGCGGGAGGTTGGTCGGTGCGCGGCATAAGGCACCGTTGAGGCATAAGTGGCTGGGTGCGCGCACGCACGCAGACGGGGAAGTGCCCGGGACCTACGCAGCGTGGAGCCCACGATGCGGAGACAGTTGCAAGGATTGAGGGCCATGGCTTCAAGATAAGATTTGGCTGACCTTATCACTTAGAGATATACTTGGAGATAACTCATGGACGCTGAGGTGGCGATCGTCCGTAGAGTCTTAAGTCTAGTGGGATGTAATCTTAGAGAGTTTGTATTTCAATAGAACTCTTGTACCTATGTGAGGGGGATGTCCTCACTTGCCTATATAAACCCCTCAGGGGAGATCAGTAGAACACAGAGTCAAAGTGTGAGTGTTCTCTGCAAGTTGTAATCCTTTTTATTGCGGCTTAATAGAAAGGTTGAGGGAGTTTCCCTTGTAAAGCTTTGAGTGTTTTTATTCTCTTCCTACTCTCTCTGTTTGTGTGCTTGTGTTGGTTTTCTTATTTGCTCAGGTGTGACATACCGCTGCATACTAGCCTTTGTCTGGGCTAGGTTTGAAGTTTGGTTGTACTAAGTTGTGGAGAACTTAGGCCATCACTGGGAAAACGGTTCTAGGAGGGAACGACCCTGTGACACCTACCCTAAATCAAACCAACTAAAAAAAACTAGAAAAAAATATATTAACTTTAAATGTTTTATTTTGTAATTATTAAACATAAACACTTTTAATATTTTAATAATATTATTATATTATAATTTTAATTATAAAATAATAAATATTTTAACAGTAGATAATAATTTTTATTATTTGAATATTTAATATTATTTAATATGGTAAATTTAATATTATTTTAATAATATTAATATTTTTAATTATTTCTTAATTTCCTATATATTATATTTTATTAGAAAATAAATTTATATTAATACTTTTTAAATATTCAAATTTATATTAAAATATAATTATTTTTAAATATTACTAAATGAATAATTTAAATATTTTAATAATAAATAATTTTTAATATTCTAATAGTTATTCAACATTATTTGAAAAAAAAAACTGATTTTTCAAAAAACAATCAAATAACAAAAAAAAACATTTTTCATTAATTCATTCAAAAAAATCTTTAATGTAAACATTTTCGAAAGTTATTTTCAAAACTTGTTTTCAATGAAACAAGCGAAACATTGATTGAAGAAAATTGTACAAAATAAATAAGGAAAAAAATTAATCTTAGCGATATAGAAAAAAGAAGGGTCCGATTCCGAAGCCATTAAAGGCATTGAGAGGGAGAGAGAGAGAGAGGGTTCTAAGTAAGTGCACCTGCCTTCGTTAACTTCCATCTTGAATTCATTTAAATGCAGAATTCAAGGATGAGCATTGATACCACCTCGCTTTCTTCAACCATATGTCTTTCATCGTCACTCACACCACCGGTTTCCCCTCCTGTTTAATGCTCTCAACCCACCTCTTCTTCCCTTCATTTATGTTCTTTTGTTCCTCTCTCTCAATGTTTTAAATCACTTCCCATTTGTGATATTAACTGTCACTAATAATTACGTGTGAATCCTTTTGCAAACCAAATGTAGGTACCTGCAATTTTAATCAAGTCCACAATTTAATGAAAATAACAATTATGTTTTGGACTGGCTGTTGGAATAGGCTTTGGCCGGCCATACCTATTGCTATTAGCAAAGCAGCAACTAACACGTATATTAAGTATTCCATGTATATAACAATAAAGATTTAATATAACGGTTATTATCTTTGGTTATGAGAGATCATATTCGAAGTTCAATTCTTTTTTGTGACACTTTATGATAAAAAAAATATTATATATATAGTTAGCTCAAAAGGAAACTTGAATTTTATTTTACATTTTGTAATTAAGGTTATGAATAGGGTCATATTGGACCGATTTATTTTTTATTTTTAAAAGTTTTTTTTATCTGATCAAATTTATACGAATTTTTTATTTTATTATTTGTATTCGAAATCCTATAAAACAAATTATTTGATTAAAATTGATCCATGTAAATTTGGACATGAACCAATATGAAAAAAGTATTTAGATCTTGGTATAAAAAACCAAAGGTAATAATATATAAATAGACGTATCACCAATGTCTGTTGGACTGAGTGAAATAAGCTTTTTGCCCTTTAAGTAAGGTCTCGGGTTCGAGCTTTATAAATGGAGAAAACAGTATTTTGAGAGTTCTTTCCATATCGGGTTCGACCGTAACTCAACTCCGGATTAGTCGGAATCTAAAGTGACATCTGGATACCGGAGGGTTTTCGACCAAAAAA
The DNA here is from genome assembly GCA_031772115.1 of Heritiera littoralis. NCBI lineage: Eukaryota > Viridiplantae > Streptophyta > Magnoliopsida > Malvales > Malvaceae > Heritiera > Heritiera littoralis. The sequence continues at coordinate 7,379,357 of JAPDPK010000023.1, forward strand.
AATAGACGTATCCGAAATCCTATAATATATAAATAGACTAATTTAATCAATGATGAATTAGTTTGTTCGTTAGACAGAGTCTTGCCAGAAACTACAATTAAAGAAGAGGTGAAGAAATTAATCTATGTTGTATTGGCCCATCCGTCTCATCTGGCTTACCCATTTGCCGATTCTTTTTCTCCATAACTTGCTTGCCGGAACATATTCCTTTTGCCTTAACAAGGAAGCCCTCACAAGTCACGTCATCCATTTGACCTCTTTGTTCAAATAAAAAGTACGTGTATTGAAAAAAATGTACATAAAATGCATACTAGAAGAGCGAAGCATTTGATCATATACATGATTTTCTTCAGTTTTGTTACCTAAAGTCAAAAGGCGGGTAGAAAACCATAAAGGCACTATAACTATACGGGAGACGAAGCAAACGTGTTACATAAGCAGATTGAAATGTTACATATGTGAGACAGTGTGAGAGCAACTATCCAATTGCATTAGCCAGTTTGATTGCTTGCTCCTACATATTTTTGACATCTTCACTGTCCCCTACTGCTCAACAACTGAACTTTGATTGTGTAAATCAAAACATACAAGCAACAAAAATTCTTGGGGAAAACAGTGAACTAGATACTTTTTCGTCAACCATGCAAAACGAATTAACATTTATGTTTGAAGTTAAATTGTAAATTAAATTAGGATATTAAAACCATAACATAATTGGTATCGTCTGAGATAAACCACAGGTCTTAGAAAAAGTATAATCCACACTTTTGACCAGAAAGTTAATAGTAAAAGAGAAAGTTCGGCCTTAGAAAAATATAATTCACACTTTTGATGAGCGAATTAGTATTAAAAAAGATCAAAAGATCTCATGTCGTTAATGGCCAATTAATTAAGGATTGAAATGTGATTTATAGGCATCTATCCTTCTCTTATCGAGATATTTTAGAGGGCAAAAGTACTTTTCCGTTGGTCCTAAAGAATATAATAAAAATTGGACACAATTGTGCAATAATCTTTACATCAACAAAACTCAATTGAACTAGTTTGCCGTTTGATTAGTATACCCATAATTATATGTATTCTGATTTTGAGGACTAATTCCACATGTTTATGAAAATTTTTTATTATACATTTATTTTAACTTTGCAAAAGTATTGCATTAATTTATTGTAGTACACCGGGCATTAATGTTATGGTATAAGTTAGTGGATATATTAGAATTAGAAACCAAGAAACAAATGTATAAGTATTTGGAGCAAGTTCTGACAATTGATTGAAAAATCAAAAGGAGGGAGAATAAGTAAACAAACTCATCAAACAAAATGATGCAGCAGTCAAGACTCAAGCGGAGCATTTCTGGTGGCGGGGTGGGGGAGGGGGACCAAATTCTAAGAAAAGGATGAATGAATAATGCATGGGCTCATTATCAATATATGGATTACCTGCAAATGCAATAGTATGCATTTATTTTTTGATCAAGTAGTAGCTATGTTGGGTTGGGAATATCCCTATACTTTGGTATGCATAAACATCTATGAAATGGGTCCTGCATTTATATATATAGTTAATTTTTATGTACATATCAACATATATACTTAAGAGCACCTGGTAGCAGTTGGCAATATTGCAGATAGTTTTCAATCACGGTTGGTGGTGCATTTTAAATCCGGCCCTTTTTTTCTTTCTTTGCATTCTGTCTGCAAACTTTGATGCGTACGTGCATGTTAAACGAGGCTTTAATCTGATATTTTTATTTCTTTTTCCAGGAAAACAAGCTGATACATGACTAGGATAAAGACATAGCTCTCTCTGCCTGGTAACAAAAAGAGAAGTAGGGTTTGAGTTTCAAAACTTGAAAAGGACCTTCATTGGGAGGGAAAGTACCTTTGTTGCATCACTTCCCGGAATGGTTGCTCATTTCCGCCACCATTTTATCTAAGAAAAAAAACGTAGGGTTTAACCTTAATTTGTCCAATTTTAATCATTATCTTATAATTAATCAACCGGGAAACAAATATGATAGATATTCAGTATTTCTTGTTACAGTAATTTTTTTTTGTAAATCAATATTTCTGACACAAAGAATCCAATATTGTGGCAACTGCAGAGCATATAATTCATGCCACTGCAAACAGTAATATATGTTAGAATTTGTTAGTAGACTAGCAATGCTATAAAATTAACACTATGACCTAGTCAAGTACAATTTACAGTAAAGTATTAATTATTTTGATGAATATATTTTTGTCAACCCTAATGAATAAGATTTAGAGGGTAACATATAAGAGCTTAGCTGATAATTAGAGATTAAAGTCAGGGCTGTGTTATTTGGTATGAACTACATATATAATTTCATGAAATAAACACAAGATCTTAAGATTTTATGATCATAGATAAATTTTGAATACACTGTATGAAGTACTGTTTATCAGAAATTATTATCATATTAAAATTTTGTAATTAATTACAAGTTTATAGAATTTTTTTATGGTATTGATCATCTTGATTTGTTCATTATATAATATTCACATTTTTTCTTTATATTCGAAATTGATATTTTAAAATATAAGTATCTAAGTTTTACCATAGAAAACTCCATGAGAACACAAATTCATACATTAGTACCACTATAGAACCAAAGATTTCTGCTTTGCTTGATAAAGAACTGTTTGCAGCCCTGATATATATATATATATATATATATATATATATATATATATATATAATATATATATATATATATATATATATATATATATTACATAACTCTCTCTGTGCAACAGTTCAATCACATGCTCCTCATTGATTGATGATGATGACCCCATATATATATATATATATATATATATATATATATATATATATATATATATATATATATGCCATCCGGTATTAATTGCATAGAGATGAAGGCTCCATTTAGTTTCAAATAGAGTCTAGTGTGGCATGGTGAGTTTTTTCACCATGTTGTATTTACAATTTTATTTTTATTTTTTATTTTAAATTTTAATATTTAAATTTTTAATGGTCATTTTATCATTTATTTTACTATCATCTTGTGATTGAGTCCAAATGCATCATTGGTTGATATCAATTTCATCGTCATCACTGTTTTTTATCTCACCGAAGTCAATCAGAGTCAATCATACCACCCATCCAAACTAGTCGGAAGGATATGAAAACAATTAAAGTACTAATGAAACATCTAAAATTCTTCATAACTTGTGGTTAATTGTCATGTATTAAAAAGAAGACTTAAGTACTTAACAATAGTTAATTAATTTTAATGCTCCCTTAGTATATGTAAATAGCCAGCTACTCCGTTATGATTAATATTATTCACAATATCCAATGTGCTAAGTAAATGGCCTGGATCCTGTCGAGCGAAATAGAGAAATGAAAATGAAAGAAACAGTGGAAAAAGAAGAAAAAATGATCCTCTTAATTTCCAACTTTTGCCTCAAATCATATTAGCCAAAAACAAACCGACGCCAATACCAGTGCTTCGTTCAAACTAAATTCATGAGTCGAGAGGAATTCTTTTTGTTTCGGGCAAGAATATAGCAACAAAAATGGTCATCAACGCGATCCAATGCAGCGTAGAGCAAGAAGGTGCCATATTTGAAGTGGCAAAGCATGGTCGAGAAGGTTTTGTACAGCAGAAAAGTGGTTGCATTGTTGACGTTAACGCTGATGCTTCGGCCTGTGGGTCGAATTTCTATGGGGAATGTTTCACTTGGAATCAGAAAGCTAGGAAGGCCCAAAGACCAACCAAACCCAGCTGCGTGGATGCTCGTTTGAACGAGTACTAGTATGGCGTAGCCCTTGCTGAATTCCTTCGTGCATGAAACGGTGAAGCCCCTGTTGTAACTGCTAGCACGACTGCCGGCCCAATCTTTACAAAATTTCCCAAAGAAAATAATTTAGGGTCTTTATTATAACTAGGTAATGCCCGCTCGTTGATGCAAGTCGTTAAGCCAAAAGTTAACAGGTGTAAAGATCCATATAGATAAGAAAAGTGTTTATATATATATATATATATATAATATATATGTTTAAGCAAATGCAAAAGGATGAGTAAAAAATCCAAAGAGTTGGTGCTCATATTGGTCTAATAAAGGTTGTGTTTACAGTAGTAAGGTATATAAACCAGAAGGAGCCATTCATATGTTCAAGTTGATTAAAAAAGGACAACGCAGAAAAGAGAGTTCATGTTCATCTGATATAAGCACTATGGTGCACAATAAGCAGAACAAACAAAAAGTTGCAGAAGCATAGTCAAGCAGTAGGATTAAACTTAGAATATCAAAGAGAGTAACGCATTGGAAAACAACATATCTTCATCTTCTGATTGCAACTAAGAAGATTTTTGGTTGGATTAAAGCAAGGTCACATCTGTTTGCTATCCTGACATAGTTACCGAACACAAAACTTTCTCCATCTTTTGGAAAGTAGTTTGTTTTATTTACTCCAAACATAACAAACTTTCCAGGTCTGAGGATTCCCAAAAATGGTGAGAGTGACATCGACTGTTTTGTTAGGCATGCATTTCAGTTGAAACTCTCTTGGGCCATGCCGCAATGGAGGAAAAAATGTTAATTTGGTTGCAAGTGTTTAAAGTTTGTGTGGAATAGAAAGTTTACCAGAACACAAGCAGTTTCGACATTTGTTGCTGTTATTGTAGATTCAAGTATAGCAGGTATGATTCTATCGATTAAACTGTTTCTTTCTCGAATACCAAGAAAGAATGTTCTTCTCCTTCACTCTTGCTGTCCATGTTTTGTTCAGCAGAGCTTGATACATGAATGTCAATGATGAAAAGAAAAATCAAGGATTGACAAAGAAATAATAAACAGTTGCCATGAAGATGTAAAGAAGTCCATTTTGATGCTTGAAAGGAACTAAAATATGAACTAAAAGGAATGCTAAAAATCATGCAACAATCTCCTTGAAATAAAAGAATGGACAATTTTCAATTTTCCACTTCACAAATTCAAAGGAATAAATCAAAGAATAAATAAGAAGGAAATTCAGTTTTGAGAATGAAGCAGAGGTGAAGATAAATTCTCAAACCAGGAACAATGGATTTTAAGAAATACTCAATTCCCAATAGATGCTCAATTCATTCTTAAGATGTTAATCGATTTTGAGATGTCACCCCTTGAATTTTCTAAAAACACATGAAAGAACAAATAAGTTTAAACCATTGTCACTAAATGTTAAATTAAAATGAAATTAAATTAATTAGCTTGTCCAAATGGGATATTCTTTGAATTTTTTATTTTAATAATTGATTTAATGAAAATTGAAAAGTGAAAAATAAAAGTAAACAAAAAAAAAAAGGAAAGCAAGGAAAATTTAAAAAAAAAAAAATTTAAACCTGGGAATTTGAGAAAATAAGGAAAATGAAAGGAAAAAAAAAGAAAATATTGAATCTACCAAAGCAAATCTGATCATCTGACTATTATTTTTGCATGAAAATTCTTATGTAAGAACACACAAGCATCAATAAAAACAAAACAATTCCTGGAAAACTTACATAATGGCAATAAATTAAGAACAATAAAAATCAGAAGAAAAAAGGGTAAAAGCAGTTCTTGGGTTTCGATTTTGGTATCCATGCCACCATCTTGATTAGTGGGGGGCCTTGCATAGATTGTAGGCTTAATCCAAGTGCAGGCTACTAATCGCGTTGTAGTCATTCTTTGCCTATTCTTTATCAAGTAAGTAGATATACAGTGGGGCTTGCCTAACTAATTAAGTAATTTTTCTTCTCCTATCTGGTATCCCTTCTTTCCAGTCCATATATCAAATGTTGTGCTTTTCCCAAATTATAAATCAATAAAAGAAATACCCTAACCAGCATTTTTCAAAGAACATTTCGCTTGGCAAATCAACATAATTTGTGTGTGTGTTTGTTGGGGGGGGGGGGGTTGTTGGGTTATATAAGATATTTCTTTTAGATTAATTATGATTGACTACATAATTAATGGAGCAATCTTGTTTTCAAACCTAGCTAGCTTGCATGTCAAGATTGGAATCAAAAAACTTGAATAATTTCCTCAAAGGAAATACCAATAAGATACATGATCATTGGCTAGTTAAAAGTTAGTATATGTACATTAATAGGCTACAACCTAGCTACTAAATCCCCAAAAGCTAGTTTTATAAAAGGCAACTTGAGATTTAAGGATTATCCAGGTTGATTCCTTCAAGAAAAAAAAAGGCAATTTAGTTTCTCTGAAAATAACTCACTATTCTTTTTCTATTTTTTCACCTTTTCATTAGTAAAGTGTCTATTCTGATAATAAAAACAAAACACTTCTCTCTCATGACTCGTCCTTACCAGGTTCCATTAGCATAAGAAAACACTAATCTTGTTAAAAGGTACTTTGACAACACTCAATAAAGAGGGAGAGGTGAGGAGTGAGGTCAAAGGAAATTTAGATCACCCACTTGGACAAAAATAATTAAAAGCGAGAGGATCCAAGAGCTTCCTACTACCTTCCTCAATGCAACTTAAGTACCAATCAATTTGAGAAGTACAGAGAAATAAATTCCCTTCGTAAATTCTAAACTTATTTTAGTTGTATGAATATGCTTTCTACTCTTTCACAGGTTTTAAAAATTTAGTACCCAGCGTATCTCAATTATTTGATTAATCAGTTTATGGTATCTAATGCAGAAACATGGCTAAAATGCTTTAGTTTGAAGCTAAATCTCAGTGGTTATTAACTGTAACTAGGACTTTTAGAAAGACAAATATGACTCGTAGAAGTAATCTGCATAAAAGATACCTTAAACATTTAATCATTATAGGAACCTGACGCATACTGTAAAGGTTTACAACCACCATCAATGAAAGCCCAAGTTCTAGCCATTGTAAGGCCATAAGTCATAGATTCACGAAAAGCAGCTGAGACTTTACAACTTTTGAAGCTAAATTTTCACAACCTACTATGGGTATTTATAGATTTGGAGTAAACTACATGATTACTTGGAACTAAAGCTTTGGCAAGCCTTGATGATTTTGCTTAATGATGATCATTCAACAAACTGGTTTAGGCTAATCAATCAAACTTTAATGAAAATATACACTAACTTAAAGGTAGATTAGCTTAATAAAAAATTGCCATGCTCATACAAATCAAAATATTCTCATGAATGAAGCAAACCTTTCTTATGTCTTTACCCCCGGCACCCCAAGATGCATTGATCATCGCTGGATAACCAACAATGTGATAAGTATCAATCACTTCCTCTTTTAACTAAATGGGTGCTACGGCATATTTCATCTCGACTGGCAAATAGGCAACTGCAATAAAATCTTCACCTGAAAAATAGGAAGGTAGCATTATGCTTGAAAAGCTACTAAGAAAAAGACCATTTTTAACATTTGACAGAAAAACCATCACATGAGAACAACTCTAAGGAAAAGTGGGCATGTTTGCTGGTTGAGCAATTAATATACCAATCAATCAATTAACGTAATGTTTGAAAATGTCTCAAATTCATTAATAGTAATTGAAGCTGCAAATATGCAATGACAAATTTAAAATGAAGAGAAATTCATAAAAAAAAAAAGTAAAGGATTCTTGGCAGTAGTATCATGATCATTAAAGAAAGAAACTAAATTATGCACCTTCATCAATGTCCTCTTACTTATGATTTGGCTTTTTCCTAATAGTTTAAATCTCTAGACTTCCTCATTTGCATAGAAAACAGTTAAGTAATTTGATCAAACAAATCAAACAGAAGCATAAATTTATTATTTTCGAGCAAAGAATAAGAGATATATTTCTGAACATCCATCAGAGCTAGCTAACAAAAAAAAAGCTGAGAGAGAACCACGTGATCTTGATATTCTGGGATGGGGATGAATGAACTGATAAAATATTTTGAGAATTAATGAGCTATCAATTGCAACTATCTTGAGCCTAACTGGTTGCAACTATCTTGAGCCTAACTGGTTTCCCAATTGAATGTTTATTTTAATCTAGCACCAAGATGCAGCAAGCTGTGGTATATAGTGACCTACATTTTTATTGTACAATAATCAAAAACCAATAAGTACACAAAAGTAAGTAGGAATAAAGCAAAAAACGGAAATAAAGTTAGATGATCATTTCATTGGCAGCAGTAGTTACACATCAATTGTAGAACGGAAATAGTTGTGCTCAACTTTAGTTATAGATTCACCAACCTGCAATAAAGAACAAAGAAAAACTTTTTGAATCTCCTTTCATTTCAAGACATACATGAATCTTAAAATACTCTTTTTCAATCAAACATCTGGGCTAAAAGATTTGTAATGTCTGTTTTAGCCATAGTTTTGCAACTCAAGCACAAACTTTCCCATGGACCTAAAAAAGAAACATTTAAATAAAGAAACTTTTTATAATGGTTTTAAAATCACAAATTTTCAATGCCATTTTCATTAGCACAATTATCCCATAACCTCTAGAACCCAAAATATCAAATCAAGTTAATTCTCTGATTTAGTCATTACCCTTACATGTCAAATATATACTAAATAAAAGAAACCAATTTAATGATATTGGCACTATCTTGCTATCAGAAATTTTGGGGAACTCAACCTGGAAAAAAAGTACTTTTAAAAAGCCATTTGAATCACCTTTTTAACCATTCTCTCAATGATCTCGACTGGAAGATTCAACGGTTCCTACCCTTTGTTAGCATAAAAGAACAAGATGGTGAAACACACGGCAAAGTGGGTAGCGAGTATTTGTACGAATGCAAAGTATTTCAGCCTCTAAAAGATGAAGATATTAATTTCTTGTTTTGTTACGGCTAAAATATTACTTCTATTATGCATTATCTTTCTAGATTTAACAATTTGTTTTCTATTGAGGTACAAAAGAAGTTTCTTATTCTTTATATACCTAGGCCTACACCAAATATTTTTGCCTCTAGAAAACTAAGACATTGATTTCTTGCTTTATTATGAATAAAATATTACTTCTATTATTTGCATTATATACCTAAGCCTACTTCCTTCTGCTTTAATTTTAGCCGCGAGATTTTTTTAGTAAGCTTGCAGGGTCGATATTGGTTTCAGAAAGATGTGTTAGCTTTATCGAGGTATATGCTTGATAATAAACATTCGAACTTCCTCAAATAATGTATTATGTTTTTTTGCCTGAGCACTGATCCTGTTTTTAATCTTCAAATTTCAATCAACAACAATAAGTAAATTAAAAAAGGAATTGAAATTTAAATGCCCAAATATAGGGGAAAAAAAGAAATATGTAATGAAAATACCTTTTCTACGGCTACTTGTTGGAAGTTAGAGTCTCCTTGAGCCATGACTGAAATCACTGGATTTGACATTGTGGAAAAAAGTTGCAAATTTTTCAGCATCTATCTGGCTTCATTAATTTTCAAATTCCAATCAACAAGGAAAAAAGAAAAAAATTCAGTTAGATAACTTCTTAAAAAAATGACATTTTCATTATCCAACAACAATGTTTCCGCCAACACCAACCAAATTAAATTTACAACAAACAAAACAAAATTACACAAACCATTTCCTATAAAAGTAGAATAACAAAGCTTTACTAACCAAACATTTATAAATCTAAATACAATTATATACAAAGCTCAATAGCATCTGATAATCTCTACACCAAAGAAATATCTAACATTAATAGTAGCCTAAATCTAATACCAAAAATGAATTATTAATTAAATAATTGATCACAATGCACATCATTTTTTCACATATTTTGCTGAAAATTGCATGAACAACTTAGGCATATATGATGGAACATACAGTCTAATCATTATCTTCAGCTACATATATCACAACTGACTAATTTTTCAAAGTATTGAGATGTGCAGAATAGTTGAGATCATTAACTAAAATCATTAAAATTAGAAGAGTGGAATCTGAATATGTATTGCGAATTTTTGCTTCATTTTTCTTGCAAATTTCCCTCATTTTTGTTTTTAGGGATGGTCAAAGAACAAAACCGAAAGAGACAGAAAAAAGAAAAGAAAACTCATACCTTAGCATTGCAAATTTTGGAGAAAAGAACAAAAAGTTTGATCCTTCAGCAAGGATTACCCTTTTTCCTTTTTTTTTCTCTCTTCATCCTTAATGTATCCTTTCCATAGCTCATTTCCCTATAATAATCTCTAACTCTTTCCTATTTTAGAAAAGATAACCTAGAATCACACTCCAATCATATAAAAAGTAATTAAAAGCTAAATAAAAAATAGGAAAAAAAATGAAAGGATAAAAAATGAATGAGAGACAAAAACAGCAAATAAAAAAGGGAAATTGAAAAGAAAAAACAAATCTAAATCCAAAAGGAAAGCTACTCAAATAAATATATACAAGCAGTAATAGTTTCACATTTCTTTAAATTTTTTAAAGAACACATATTGAATATTGCAAACAGAAATCAATTAAATAATACAAAGTGAAGCCGAATCATTAACTTAAAGTCTAAAACAAAAGGAAACATATAAGCAGAGTTTAAAGACATGAAAGGAATACCTGATTGGAGAAGAGAACAAATCCATGTTTCTTCTTCAGTTACTTCATTTTCCTCTTTTCCAAATGTTTCTTTACTTAGTATTCCAATGAGAAACCTGCGTTTAGTTTTGATGCTAATTTGATGTTCTCAACTTTTTTCTCTGTCGCAGAGGATGAGAAAGAAACAAAAAAGCATCTAGAATCTTTGGAAGGCACAAGGTCACATCTCCAAATGAAGTTTTGCTCCCTTTTGTTTTTCTTAGTGGAAAATAAAAATTGTAAAAAAAAGGAAAATCACCGAAAATGGAAATCCATCTTCACCTACATCTACACCCATGTCATCGTCATCTTCATCAACTTGCAAACCCAACAAATTTTGAATGCCAAACCTGAAGTTTCAAAGATGATATATTATAAATAGAATTAAATTCCCAAAATTTGGAAAAAAAATAAATCAAGCGCTCAAACAAATATAGGAAAAATAAACATTCAAAAAAAAAGAACCCACACTTTCAGCTATGGATCAGCTAAAAAAAATTGGGCGAGACTTGAAAGCGAGAGGGAGAAAGGAACTCACACGTTTGAAAAGGAGCTTTGAATCAACCAAAAACACACACAAAAAAAAGGAATGAAAGAATTGGATGAGAGAGAAGAGTTTTTTTTTTCTTTTTCTCTTATTTGTCCATTCAATGTTCTTCATCTGATTTATCTCCCTCTTCATTTGAGTTTTGCATGAAAAAAAAGTGATAGAGCAGCAGAAGTAACCATGCAATTAAAACAAGTCTGACATAGGAATAAACATCACTAAAAAAATCCATATTCTTGATAAGATGAGTTGACCCACTTACACAAGCTACGAGAGTGGAACCCATAAAACATTCAGATTCTTGAATGCTTTTGGATAGTTTATATTAAATGACAGAGACCTACAAATTAAATAGCAGGTATAGTTTAACAGGAAATAACCATATTGAACTAAGAAAAAAAATGAATTTACAAAAATCACAACAAAAGAAAAATGAACACGGAAAATGAAAGAGGGCTACTGATAGCGGGTGTCAGAAATGATAACCAATATAATTAGGATACAGGAAAAACAAAAAAAAGGTATTTTTCACGACACACCAAGAGCGGAAGAAAGAAAAAAGCGGAGGACAAAACAGTGAAAACATAAAAAGGCAAAGCACTGAACAGAGTGAAAACGCGACAATCAAAAGAGACATAAACGTGGCTTCCCTAGAAAGTCGGAAATGCATCAACTTTAATTGTATTGATTGATGATTGATTGATTGATTGATGGTAAGTATGAAATCCCAAAACAAATGCAATAGCTATATCATGAAAATTGAAAGAAAAGAGATAATGTTAACTTTGTGGCAATAACACATAATTGTTTCAAAGTCAATATTGTCTCTTTAAAGCAATAATATATATTTCCGTAACCAAAATATATATATATTTCAAACTAAAAATAAATAAATAAAATAACGCATATTAATATAGTTACCATAGGTTTATCATAAAATGGAAAATTTTGCATTGTCGAATCCTTTCATATTGAGAGAATAAAGCATAAAGGGATCTCCTTAATTTTGACAAAAAAGACACTCAATTATAAAGGGAATGTCAAAGTTGATATACAATGACATTTGGCTGGTCTAAATGGATGAAACATACAATATAAACAATAAAATTTTCTCTTTGAAAAAAAAAAACAGGAAATTTGGAAGCTTTTAAACAGCAATAGTAGCCTACTTGTTCCAAATATATGAAACTTTTTTTTTAACCTTGTATCTAAGAAAGCTTGAAATTGAATCAAATGCAAGGTTCCAAGAGGCATCAACTAAATACCTGAAAAATCTGCAACTTTTGGCTCCATGTGTTTAGCACTGCAAATAACTACAACCTTTAACACTTCTTCTTTCGATGCAGCATAAATAATAGCCCTGATTCACAATTAAAAATGAAAAAGATTCTAAACTATTAGCAATATGAGTTAACATGATAGTTTTTTTACACACATCATGAATATATACATATATATTTATGAAGCATCCAGAAGCAACCACAAATCATATGATAATTTAATGGGATAGCGTTGACTTATTAAATAAGATAATAAACAAACCATGATCATCATAAAATGCAAAATAGTATGCTAAGATTTGAATTAATTATCAGTTCAACTGCTAAAATGCTTAGCTTTGTTTGATTCTAATCATATTACTGCAGAATTGTAATCATATTATTTTAGAATTTAATAATTCCATTAAGAGAGACAAAAAAAGAAAGAAGAAAGAAAACACCATACATTCAAGACCCCACATTTTTTATAAACTAACAAATGTTTTAAAAGCAATTAATGCATGCCTTACTTGTCCAACAACCCAGATCAGCATATTGAATACTAACCTTTGAGACAAAATTCCACATGCATCATAATAGCATTAAAAGATCATAGGACAAACAACAAAATAAGACATGCCAAAAAAATGTTTTCTACATAGATTTAGAAATGGAGCTATTTTGAAGACTTGATAAGCTGAGCGGTAGCTAACCTGACAAAAAAGATACAAAAAAGCCAAACAAAATCCAAGCATCAATGAAATTGTGGGTGTGGTACACACCTTTCACACAAAGGAGAACAAAATTAGAAAGAAATCTTGCCTTCACACGGAGAATAGAACAAAGTGGGTTTAACAGAATAAGGAAAGACTCACTTCTTGCTTAAGCACCAAATGAGCTTGAACGATGGGTTACCAGCCGGAACAATCCCCAATGCCAACTATCGTCTTTTTTTGAGCAATAGACAAATATATATATATATATATATATATGTATACACACACACATACCAGTATTTGAGCTCCTGAAAAAAGAAATAGGAAATCAAAATTAAAAAAAAAAAGTTTTAGAGCTCCTAATTCTTACCAACACTTCGCGACTTCTTCCACCTTCACAATCTCATCAAGTGCCTTCTAGTGAATGAAGGAGTATGTGTCATCAAACATTTTTTTTAAAATTTTTTTTAATGAAAAATACTCTGGGATTTTTTGAAAAAATTTTAAAAAAATCATCAAGCTTATTTCATTTTTGAAGCTTCATGCCAAGAATTCAACACTAAGGTCACTAACCATGCCAAACATAATACAATCTTTAAGATGACAAATTTAGTTTCTCCATGAAAATGAGCCATTTTCTTTTCACCTGCTCTATCCCACTTTCATACCCATGCCACTGACACGCTCTTCATATTTTTTCTTTTTGTTTAGATGGGGTTGGAGTTCATCATCTGGATCATAAAACTTTACGTGCCACGCGTGTAAAACTGAAAGTAGAGCGCATATCCGAGATAAAATAAAAAACAAAAACCCACCTTGCAAGCACCGGGCACTGCAAGCAGAGCGAGCGAGCAAGCCGCGAGAGACGAGCAACAAATCGAGTGCACACCCGAACCGACGAAACATCCAAGCGAGACGAAAGAACCAGCTTCTACTAAGAAACCCAAAAAAGCAAAGAGAAAAAAACCAGATGAATGGTCAGGACAAGGAGAAGGAACAAAACCAAGGGACAGCTGGATATTTTTGGTCCAAGGAAGACTGATCGGGAAGGGAGTAAAGTACATTTCAGTCATAATTAGGAAAGAGGACTGAAAATGGCTTGCAATAAAAGTTCATTAAGTGAATCATTTTCAACTTCTTTTGTTGTTTCAGACTTTTTTTTCCTTTCTAATTTTTTTTCCTTTTTTCTTATCTCTCCCCCTTCTGTCTCTTTTATCACGTTTTTTTCCTTCTCTCATTACACTTTTTCTTTTTTGATTTCTCATTATGCCTTGTTTAGTGTTTACACTTCTTTATTATATTTTATATCTTTTCAATGTTTCCTTTTTTATCTTTTCAAGACTTTTAAATGAGTCAAACAAGAGCATTCAATTGCAGGACAAAAAAAGCATTCAGAAACAAACAAAACAGGAAAAAAATTTGAAACTGAAGATAGAGCTTGCAACCGAAGCGTGGAAGCACAAAGCCAAAACGGGCCCCACCACAAAGAGCAAAACCAAGACTCCGAAGGCACAAGCATAGCTTAGCATGGAAGGTTTCAGCAAAAGGCTCAAAATACAAAAGGCAAAATGCAATGTGTTCACCAGCGAAGGGGACATCGTGGCCTCACGAGAGGGCGAGAAATTCATGCACTTTAATATTATTGATGCATTGAGCTTTTTTAATTTATTAAAAATAAAAGTTTTTAACACTTCTTTTTGGTAAATCATAATGTGTTTTTATATTACATTAAGTATGAGATTAATCTTTGTTTGCGCTTTTTAGTTGACGCTATCCCAAAAAAATTTGACCTGTTGAAGATTCAAACACGGGACTTTCTACAAATATTTAACACTTTATTTTCCAGTGAGTTTGATAAAATATTTTAAAATCCACTTAAAAGAATTTTTTTTAACAAAAAAATGTTGAATAAGATAAGTAGTTAAGGACCTACTTATCACTTAAGGTATAAAAAATTAATTAAAAAAAAATTTCTCATTATATTATCTAAAAAGTCTACTTCATTATATGTAATTTTGTTAAATTATTTTTCATTCTAGCAATAAAAAAGACTAATCTCAATGGAAAAAAAAAAGATTCTACTACCAACATCGATCTTTTTTGTAATCTCAAAATTAAAAACCTTTTAAAAAAAAATCTGATCTGCAAAGGAATTTATTTATTTATTTTTTTTGCAAACCACCAATTCCCAAAATTAAATTCACCTTCTTCAAATTCAATCTCCAAATTATTCAACACAATGTTAACTATCAAAGTGAAATTTGAACTGAAACAATTTCAGCGCAAATAGAATAAAAAAGCCAAGAAACAAATAAAAATAGGAGAGAAAGAAAATGGAAAAAAAGATTGGGGATAGGATTTGCATACTCTTTGTGTAATTTTTTGAGAACAATATTTTAAAATGGTGATTTTTTTTTAACAAGTGAACAATAAAAACGGTGATGATTCGATTTTTTTATGATTAATTTAAAAATAAATAATAAAATACTTATTTAATCATTAAATTTAATTATTTTTATTATCTTTGGATATTTCTTTCAAATATTTTTTAAAATTTATGTAATTTTTATTTTAAATACGAAATAAAAGTAAGGATTTATCTATAATGTACTGACAATATATAGTTTTTGTTCAATGCATAAGAGATTGATACCTATTTAATAAGCTATTATGAGCAAATTAAAAAAATTTATTTGTATTTATTTTTAAGGGTTTGATTTTTTTTAGTTTGCATATTGATGAGGTGTCAATGGTGCATTCACGATATATAGAGACAGTATATCATATATAAAAAATAAACATACAAAATAAAAAAATAGAATTTCAAATTGGGTTATTTTCCAATACATTACCAGTAAAGTCTTTAGACTCCACAAGTAGAGTTAAGATAATAACTTATGCCTTTTATGTGTTTTAATATTTTTTACATTTTATTATAATATTTTCTTAAAAAAATTAATATCGACATATTTAAGTTTATTCATTGTATAGAAAAACAAAATTGAGTAAAAAATTAAACAAAATTAAACCCAAAAAATAGTCAAGTTGGACTTAAACTCATTTTAATTTCTTTGATGTATCATCTAATCTTGACCTAAACTCAACTCAACCAATAATCAAGTCTACTGAAAATACACCTGGGGGAGTTTTATTTTTTTATATTTGGAGGAATTAATTGATGAGTCAAAATCAAGATGCAAAGTTTGACTTTAAGGTTACTTGGGAAAAGAAGTAAATTACATATGGGAGACTTTAAGACAAGTGGGGGATTGCTGTTACGTCAACATTTCACTGTGACTTGTTGCACGAAGTAGAGTCCTCCTGTCCAATTCGTCAACTCCGCATTTAATTGGTCGGATAGAAAAATTGCGTCGGAGTGGAAGACCAAGACCTAAAGAGAGTGTGGCAAACATTTCCAAGTCTTGGCCTTTCTCTTTATGTCAACCCGAGAAAATGGGTATTGGATTTGGAGATCAATTTTTCTGGTTGCAATGGGAATTTAACTTTTCTAGGAGAAAAAACATGCATCAGAAATGCTGGAGTTTAAGATTTTTTCACGGACTTTCAGCAAATTTTTAACACTTTATTTTTCAATGAGTTTGATAAAATATTTTAAAACCCACTTAAAAGAATTTTTTTTCAACAAAAAGATGTTAAATAAAATAAGTAGTTAATGATCTACTTATAACTTAATGTAAAAAAATTATTTTAAAAAATAAATTTGATTATATTATCCAAAAAGACTACTTCATTATATGTAATTTTATTAAATTATTTTTTCATTCTAGTACTAAAAAACTAATCTCAATAAAAAAAATGATTCTCCTACAAACTTCAATATTTAGCTTGATTCTCGTAATCTTCAAATTAAAACCTTTTATCAAAAAAATAATCTAAATCTACAAAGGAATTTAATTTATTTTTTTTGTAAACCCCAATTGCCAAAATTAAATTCGTCTTTTTCAAATTCAATTTTCAAATTATTCGACCCAATGTTAACTATCAATGTGAAATTTGAACCAAAGAAACAATTTCAGCACAAATGGAATAAAAAAGCCAAAAAAAAGAATGCGAGAGAAAGAAAATGGAAAAGAGGATTGGGACAGGATTTGTATACTCTTTGTGTAATTTTTTTAAGAACAATATTTTAAAATGGTGATTATTTTGAACAAGTGAATAATAAAAACGGTGATGATTCGTTTTTTTATTAATTTAAAAACAAATAATAAAATAATTATTTAATCATTAAATTTAATTATTTTTATTATCTTTGGATTTTTTAAAAATATATTTTAAATTTTATGATATTTTTATATTTAATAGGAAATAAATGTAAGGATTTATATATGATGCGTACCTTATCAATATGCTTTTATAAGTAAATTGAAAAAAAATTTATTTGTATTTATTTTTAAAGACTTCACATTTTTTTAGTTTACATATTGATGAGTTGTCAAACTCTGGTGCATTGATAGTGTATATAGATTATATATTGCCAGTGCATCATATATAAAAAAGTAAACATACGAAATAAAAAAAAGAATTTCAAATTGGATAATAATCTAATAAATTGTCAGTAAAGTTTTAAATTCACAAGCGAGATTAAGATGATAACACTTGTCCCATGTGTGTTAATATTTTTTACATTTTATAACAATATTTTTTTAAAAAAATTAATATGGACAAGTTTGAGTTTATTTATTATATGTAAAAACGAAATTGAGTACAAAATTAGACCAAAAAAATGAGTTAAAGTTGGACTTGAACTCACTTTAAATTCCTTGATACATTTTCTAATATTGACCTAAAGTCAACTCAACCAATAAACAAGTCTACTGTAAATACTTGAGGAGAGTTTTATTTTTTATTTTTTATGTTAGGGGAATTAATTAATGAGTCAAAATTAAGATGCAAAATTTGACTTTAAGGTTACATGGGAAAAGAAGTAAATAAAATACGGAGGACTTCAACGCAAGTGGGGGACTCCTATGACGTTGAAGTTTTAGCATGACTTAGCGTAAGAAGCAAAGTCCTCTTGTCCAATTCGTTAACTCTGCACTTAATTGCTTGGACTAGAAATGGCATTGGAGTGGAAGACCCGGAGAGAGTGTGGTAACCTTTCTGGTTCGCAATGGGAATTTAACTATTCTCAGAGAAAAAACATACATCAATCCTGGTCAAAAATGCTGGAGTTTAAGACTTTTCCAATCTCGAGGTCTCCAAATCGCAAATAGATATACTATAAACATCGATACTAAAATATTCTTTGGAACCTCGTTTTGTTGACGATGAAGATGGTAGCCTTGCTTGCTTCTGTTTGCCACACATTGTTCTTTATCAAATGTTGCGTCTGATTCTACTGCAGAAGCACTTGCACTCCTCAAATGGAAAGCCAGCCTTCAATCCCAGAACAACCATTCGCTTTTACCGTGAACTTTGTCTCCTGCAAATGCGAAAGCAAGTCCATGCGGTTGGTTTGGAGTCCATTGCAATGGGAAGAGCATTATGAGAATCAACCTAACGAGCTGCGGTGTAAAAGGTACACTTCATACATTCCCATTCTCATCTTTGCCCAATCTTGAAGAAATAGACCTTAGCATCAATGGACTTTTTGGCACAATCCCACCTCAAATCAATCTACTCTCTAAACTCACCTACCTTGATTTGTCATTCAATAACTTTTCAGAAAAAATGCCACATGAAATTGGTCAGCTTAGGCATCTCCAGATCCTTCACCTTGTTCAAAACCAGTTGAATGGCTCCATTCCTAAAGAAATAGGTCAGCTAAATTCTCTCTATGAGCTTGCCTTGCAAAACAAAAATCTAAATGGTTCCATTCCTGCTTCTTTGGGTGACCTGGCCAACCTGACCTACTTGTATATCTATAATAATTCCCTTTCCGGTCACATTCCTTTAGGAATGGGAAATCTTAGCAGTTTGGAGGAACTTTTCATGGACACCAACCATCTCAATGGTCTCATCCCCTCAACTTTTAGAAACTTGAAAAAGTTAAGAAAGCTATCCTTGTTCAACAACAATCTTTCGGGATCAATACCTTCTGAATTGGGGCAAATGGAATTGCTCTCCGAATTAATGTTTTATCAAAATAGTCTTTCTGGTGTGATCCCAGCCTCATTAGGAAACTTCAGCGCTCTCACAATTCTCCAACCTTTTGAAAATAAACTTTCTGGCTCCATTCCTAAAGAGTTGGGAAACTTGAAATCTGTTATTTTCCCAGAGTCGAGTCAAAACCAGCTAAGCGGTTCTATTCCAGCTTCATTTAATAACTTGAGCAACTTGGAAACATTGTTCCTCCGAGACAACCAACTTTCAGGTCCCATACCTCAAGAAATAGGAAATTTCATGAATTTGCAGATGTTTGAACTTGATCAAAATCAATTCATTGGGAATTTGCCCCAAAACATTTGCAGAGGTGGAGCACTGGAAGACTTCATAGTAAATGACAACAATTCACAGGTCCAATCCTTAAAGACCTGAAAAATTGCAGCAGCTTGAAAAGAGTACGCCTGGAAAGGAATCATCTTACTGGAAATATATCAGAAGATTTTGGCGTCTATCCTAGCTTGAACTATATAGGCCTAAGTGACAATGAATTTTATGGTGAAATTTCACCTAAGTGGGCATTGTGCAAAAATTTAAGCGGCCTGTTGATTGCTAGGAACAATATCACTGGCAGAATAGCACCTGAGATGGGAAACTCAACTCACATACAAGCTCTTGATCTTTCTTCAAATCATTTAGTCGGGGAGATTCCAATGGAATTGACAAAATTGAGTTCTTTAACCAGGCTTATTTTGATTGGGAATCAACTCTCTGGTGTAATACCAAGGGAAGTAGGATTGTTTACCAATCTTGAGATTCTCAATTTGTCCGCAAACAGATTGAGTAAGTCCATCCCCGAGACTATTGGGGACTTGTTGAAATTGTACTACTTGAATTTGAGTTATAACAACTTCAGCCAGAGAATTCCAGCTGAGTTGGGCAAGTTATTTCAACTGACTGAATTAGATCTGAGTCATAACATGCTTTCAGGGGAGATACCAACACAATTTGGATCTTTGCAGAGCTTGTCAATGTTGAATCTCTCTTACAATAACCTCTCTGGTAACATTACCTTTTTCGATGAACTCCGAGGCTTAACATATATTGACGTAGCACATAATGGGTTGCAAGGTCTAATTCCTAATATCCCAGCATTTCAAAATGCTTCAATACAAGCATTAGAAGGAAACAAGGGTTTGTATGGCAATGTTAGTGGATTGAAACCTTGCAAGCTTTCTAAGAAAAGCCACAAGTTACTCTACGCAATCATGTTTCCTCTGTTAGGAGTGACTAGCATTTCAATTGCTGCAATGGCCTTGTTCTTCTGCTTTAAAAGAAAGGAACAAGATGCAAATAAAGCAATTCAAAGCAGCATGAATAATGAAAGCCTCTTTGAAATAACGTCCTTTGATGGAAGATTACTGTATTCTGAGATCATAAGTGCAACCAAGAACTTTGATGCTCAGTTTTGCATTGAAAGTGGAGGATACGAAAATGTATACAGGGTAGAGCTGTCATCAGGTGATATTGTAGCTGTGAAGAAAGTTCATGAATATCATGCTGACGAAGTTAGAGTTGAAAAAGAATTCCAAAATGAAATAACGGCTTTAATAGGCATACGACACCGAAATATTGTGAAGTTCTATGGGTTTTATTGGTCTACAGAACAATCATTCTTGGTTTACAAATTCCTTGAAAGGGGTAGCTTGGCTACAAATCTAAGCAATGATGAAGCAGCAAAACAGTTGGACTGGAATAAAAGGATGAATATTGTAAAAGGTGTGGCACATGCCGTCTTACTTGCACCGTGATTGCTCACCACCGATGTTCATAGGGACATATCAAGCAGCAATGTTTTACTTGATTTGGATTTTGAGGCTCACATTTCAGATTTTGGCACGGCTAAACTTCTCAATCCAGACTCATCTAATTGGACCAATCTTGCTGGAACATATGGATATGTTGCACCAGGTGATGTAGTTCATAGTAGTAATCTATCGTTCCATTAAAAGCAGCGCATCGTTCTATAATTGATTATTTATCTTTTCCTTTGCAGAGCTTGCGTACAACGAAGGTTACAGAAAAATGTGATGTTTATAGTTTTGGAGTGTTGATTCTAGAAATTTTTGATCTCTGTGCTACCATCTTCATCTCTAGAAATGCAGCTGACGATTTTGTTCAAAAACTTGACTGCTCGAAACATTTAAAAACAAAGAATTGCCATTAATTTCTTTGATCAGGTGTGATTAATCACTTAAAAATATTTATTTTTTAACAAAATCTCAAAATTAATTTAATTTTATTAAAAAAACAATTTTTCGGTTTACAAAAACAAAATCAGGTTCGGGAGTACGGTTATGCGTGAGGAATGATTAGCACCCCCACGTCGTCCGTTAAAAAACGATATCATTTTAATCATGTGTTATCTTTTTAATTTTAATAAAATAGTCTTAATTCAATATTTAAAAATAATTTCTATCTTTATTACAATTAATGTTATTCTTCAAAGTCATTTTTTTTATTTGTAAAAATCATTTTTTTCTTATTTTAAAAAATTAAATTTTATTTTTCAAAAATGAATGTGAACCTTTTTTGTATTGAAAAATTAAATCAAATACTCCAATACTTTTGATAATATTTGAAATAACATCCTCACCTAGAGATTTCTTAAGAATCACTACTTGTGAATTCTATAGAATCTCATCATCGATAGAACTCACATTATTTGTATAATTGATTAAAAATTATTATACATATTTTAAAAAGTCTCATTTTTGAAAAATAAGCATGAAATTGTTTTATTGAAAAATTAAATCAAATACTCCAATACTTTTGGTAATATTTGAAATAATTTTCCTCACCTAAAGATTTTTAAAAATCACTACTTGTGACTTTTATAAAATCTCATTCTTGGAAGATTAACATTTTATTTTTGTAATTAACCATGGATACATATGATGCAAACAGGAAATGAATGATACACATGTATTTTTTATAATAATTTTTTTTATAAAATTTTATTTTATTTATTTTAAATAAAAATAAATATTATTAAAGAATCACACTAAGCATTCCAATACTCTGGTAATATTTAGCGGACTCCCCTCACCTAAGGATCAGTTAAGAAATCACTACTTATGAATTTCATAACATCCCATCATCAAAAAAATATTTATTTATTAAAGATTTATTATTAACTTTTATTTGTTTAGATTTTTAAAAAATATTTATTTTTATTTTTTAACGAAAATTTAAATTATTGAAAAATCACACTAAATACTTCAATACACTGGTAATATTTAATAGATTCCTCTCACCTAATGATCAGTTAAAAAACCACTACTTGTAAATTTCATAACATTCATCATTAAAAAAATTTTATTTAAATTAAAAAAATTATCTTTTTAATCCATAAAAAAGATTTCAATTCGACAATTTATTTTATTCTCATTTTTCACGCACATTACATAGTCAAAACACATATCTAAACTTTGCAAGTGAATAAACTGTTGAGCATGGATAAGGAAGAACTTAGTTAGGCGTAAAACTCATGGAAATTATTTAACGTTTAATGACAAAAAAATATCTAACTTCAAATAATATATTTAATCAGAACAAATATCATGTGAAGGCACGCTTAACATATGCCACATGCGAGTATAGCCAACCAAGCAAGTGAAACCCATCACAACAAGCTTATAATAGATTTACTGAGGCATACACATGGCTACGACAAGAAATCAAACCCAAAAAACAAAAAATTAAAAAAGTAAGCTCATATTAAATGGTATACGGAAGCATCCTATGCACCTAAACCCCTAGCTATCACGTACAGACACATAAACACTGGCAATCAATTAAAACCAACGGTTAAAGGAATGCTCATGCTAGGAAAAGTAAAAGAATAAGTCCACCTGACAATCCTTCTTACTCTTCTTTTCTCTTGTTCGAGCCGCTCGAGTGTTCAGGGCCTTCTTCTTGTTCTTCATTTTCAGACCTCCAGACCCGTTGACTCTTCTCATATCGTTTTTACACTAAATATTGGAACTGTACGGTGGTGATCCTCGGTGGAGAAAGGAAGGAGCAACAATGCTAGGAGCAGGCACGAGCGAAGGTGTTGAAGCGGCAGCTGGACAGCAAGGGCAGTGCGGACGCCTGGTGCAGCAAAGATCTTATACTGGGGTTGTCTTCTTCCTTCAAAAAGATGTCAGCAGGGATAATAGAGAGGTTGTACAGCAAGAGAACCGAATATACAAGAAGCTTCAATGGAAACAGCCTTGGTTTGGAGGATGGAGACAACGCAGGGAGCTTGGAAGGCTTAGGTTCAGGGGACCAACAAAACTGATGAGGGCAGTGGAGATTCGATGCAACAGAGGTATATGAGAATAGGGATCAGCGATGAAGGTTGAGTTTAGAGCAATGCAGGAGTGAAGATGCAGCAGGTTGACGATGAAGCAGTGGTCTGTGGCTGGTGCGAGACGGTTCAAAACAGGGATAAATATACGGTGCAGAAAACAAAGACTGGTAATGATAGCAGTAGATTCAGTTTGGCAAGGTAAGTTATACGGTGGAGGAATGGTGGTGTAAGGATGAAAGGCTGGCCGAGAAGAATAAGGATGATGATGTTCGGGTACAGCAGAAAAACGAGGGCGATGGTGGTGACAGTCGATGATGATGAGAATGAGGATGAGTTGGAATATTGGTGGACAAGGGTGGCTCAATAGTAAAGACGACGCTGGGCAAAAGGATCGGTGCAGCAAAGAGCTTGTCGTTATGGTGATTCGCTTGGGGCAGTCGTTCGGTAGAAGCAATGGTGATGCAGTGCAGGGTGATGCTGTAGAGAAAGAAGAAAAAAGCAATGGCCGATCCCCCCCCCCCCCCCCCTCCCCCCATGCTCGATTTTTCCTTCTGTTATAGAACCCTTAATTTTGGGGTTTGTGGATATTGGGCAGAGGAAACTGGCTGAAGTTGACAACACAAGGAGGGAGCTGATTTCTTTTCTTGAGCCGGGGGAAAGCCAAAATTTTGGGAAAGGGACATTGAAAAAGGACAAAAAAAAATTAGGGTTTTTGGGATGTGAGGCTTTATAGTTTGGAGTTGTAAGATTTGATGGGGGGTTTAGGCTTTGATCGAGATTTTGGGATTTGATCTTAAGCTTGGGATTTGACTATGTTGGACTCGGGGCTTGGTTTAAAATTTTAAACTTGAAATTTCATAAATTTGCTAAATCACTCAATTATAAATTATTGAAATTAGTCAAAAGATAATCAATTGAAAATGAGAAATTAAACTCATAAATCAAAATTTTAGAACATCACTCACCTTAATTCATGAACCAAAATCCAAATTTGAATAAAAAAATTAAGATGTAAAATTATGAAAATTAGACAATTTTTCAAAAATTTGAGATTCAAATCTCAAAACTAATGCAAGAAATTTGAGCCTTATTATGTCAAATTAATAAATTGAAGTGTGTGTCCGGATGTCTACAGTAATTTTTGATGAACGATGTCTTGGATAAAAGCTTTTTCCTCCTGCACTAGAAGTACAAGACAAAGTGTTATCTATCATGAAGATAGCTTTTATGTGCTTGGCCGTCAATCCACATTCTAGACCGACCATGTACGCTATATCCCAGCTATTATTCAAGTAAATCTTCTCCTTCCAAGGATCGTTACGTTGAATTGCATACGACAGCGAAAATGTTCGGTTATCTGGTGATAATCACTTTTTTTTTTTATAAGCTAAAGATTTTATTTATCCATAGAAAGTAAGGATCCTACTACAAATCACAAGGATTATAGATTACAGCAAATAAGACAATTGCTTCATTTTAGTTTCAATATACTATCTTTTTCTTTGGAGTGAATTATTTCTTTATGCTATCACAGAATATTAGCATTTATGTTCTCTGAATTTCCTTTTGTTGATATGGTTGCACATGTTGTAGGCATTGCGATAAGAGTAGTCACAGTTTTTTCTTCATAAAGAGGTAAAGGAAAAGGGGATTCAAACTTTAGATCTAATATTTTTTAAGAGTAACAACAGCTAGATAAATCATTAGTTAGATCCTTGCTGTTGTTATTAATTTTTGTCTAGAAAAGCAAGGCATTTGTACAAATACCTAAATCATTCAAGATCATTTTTGTTAAAATTATATGGGTTTATATTTGGGATTTATATTTAATACATAGACATTTTATAAATACTATATATAGTCATCTAACAACAGCACGACATCTCATCAACGAGTCAGGTAATGGGATAAACAAAATAAATGATATTTTATTGAATATCTTATTCAACGAAAAATCAAATTAACCTTCTGATACGTGAAACTAGTAAGAATTAATCACATAAAGTGACACTAACAATCTACCAAGTGAGCAAATAAATCACCATATCACAATCACCATAATACAAGAAATTTAGGTGGAAAACTGCCTCAGTGCTAGAAGTAAAAATCATGGGCACCAATAATATCTACACTATTACAAATAATAGGTATACAAAGTTATTTCTAACTAAAACTAGAGGTATACAACTATAATATTTCAAGAACAATTATTTTTGACAAAAAATATCTTACAAGAGAAAACTGGATAAATCTCAGTAAATTGGTTGTTCAACAAACACTATAAAATCTATAGGTAGGAAGTTCTAAAGACGGGAACCACTTGCACGGTGGTATACCCTTGGAAGTAGGTCTTTTGTCTAGTCTTTTGTCTCTTGACTTGTCTGCGAACCAATTGAGCAAGTCGATCCCTGAATCTATAGAAACTTCAGCCAACTTATATTACTTGAATTTGAGCTTCAATCCGCTTAGCCATAGAATTCCAATTCAAATAGGCAAGTTAATTCATCTGACTTTGCTAGATTTGAGTCACAACATGCTTTTAGGGACAATTCCAGTGGAATTTCAAAATTTACAGAGCTTGCTGATGCTAAATCTTTCTTACAATGATTTGTCTACTGAAATTTCAGCCTCTTTTGAGCCGCTCCGGGGCCTGTCCTCTGTTGACATAGCTTACAATGAGCTGCAAGGTCCCAGTCCCAACTGCCAAGTGTTCCAAAATGCTTCAATAGAAGCATTACGAGGAAACAAAGGTTTATGTGGCAATGTTGGCGGATTGCCACCCTGCACACCTTTTTCTAGGAAGGGCTACAATCTCAAGACCCTCTTTGCAATTATATTCCCTCTATTGTCAGTTGTTAGTCTCTCGATTTCATCAATTGCTTTGCTGTTCATCTCCAAAAAGAGGAACAAAGATGCCGACAAAGAAAGACAAAGCAGTGTGAATGATGAAATTTTTTTATCAATATCTTCCTTTAATGGAAGAATGCTCTATGAGAGATCATTAGAGCCACCAAGGACTTCGATGCTCAATATTTGATCTAATCTTGACCTAAAGTCAACTCAACCAATAAACAAGCCTACTGAAATTACAGACACGGGAGTTTTATTTTTTTATTTTTTATATTAGGAGGAACTAATTGATGAGTCAAAATCAAGATGCAAGTTTGACTTTAAAGTTACATCTGTAATATTAAAGCGCATACATTTTGAGCTCTCTCGTGAGATCATGATGCTTCCTTCCCTGTTAGACACGTTGCACTCTCTCAATAAGGCCAGTGCCTTTTGCTAACACTTTGTGCCCTATCTGATGAACACGTTGCTTTGCCTCATTTCTCTTTGGGTTGTGCTGCAAGTCTTGGTTCTATGAACTTAAAATTGGTGCATTCTTTGGATCCTCATGGCGCCACGTTGGACCTGCATTGTTCCTCAAGAGTTGTTGCACTGTTTTGCAGGCATTTTGTTTCTATGAGTTGTTTTCCTATTTCTTTCTCAAAACCTCATGGAGCCACGTTGCTTTTTTACTGTTAAAAAATAAAGAAAAATGATGGCTGGATTTTAACTTTCATCACTCCCCACAAACATTAAATGCTCTTTTCTGCTAATCCAACGTCAAATCTTCTCATATGTCAAACCTCTCTACTCTCCCCACTCCATCCATTTTACCAAGGTATGTGCCATCTTCCGTTTCCTCCACTGAGACAATTTACCATCTCCCATCCAACAGCCTTGCTATTTCTTTTTTCCCTTTTTCTTTCTTCAAAATGATAGAGCATATTTTACTTGCCTATTTGCTCATAGATGCTCTGATTTTCTCTCTCAATTCTTGCAGGAGCACAGTTGTTTGGGTTAATGGGGCGATGCAACCAAGTGCAATGGATTTTGTCTTGGCGAGAACCATGGGGCCTCTGCCAAACAAAAGATCTTCCAACTTCGATGTTGCTTTGGGCTCGAAATCTTTGCCTCTATATGGGTTTCAATCCCGGGACTGAAGGTGATGTCTTCCTCGGTTTTTCTCATTTTAGTTTTGCCATTGTCTCTTCTGTGGTGGCCAACGCCGATGATTTTTGCTTCGCCATAGCTTTTTGATAAATACTTTTTTTTTTTTTTGGTTTTCTTTTATAGTTTGATGTTTCAACTTTTTCTCTTTTTTCGGTTTTTTTATTGAATTTATTTGTGAAGTTTTTTATATAATTGTAAGTCTTAAACTTTCTCGGTGTGAATTCCTTTTTTTATTTTTTGCAAAAATCAATTGGAGATATTTGATGGCCAATAATAAGGATGCAAAAGCCAAGTTTGTAGGTTGGCAATTGGTATATTACTAAAATCAAAGCGAGGATCGTATGACTAAGTAAAAACAAAAAAATGGATAACAAGATTGAAAGGCTTAAATAGAAGCACCCAATAGACTGTAAAGTTGATTTATCAACTACAAGTTTCTTAGTTTTGATTTTTTCTATGTGATTCTCATCTTTCATGCAAACATTTGGGAAAATCCTTGTGTTTGGATTCTTTATTAATGATTTTTTGTTTGTGATGCCAGTTTAATTGCCATAATACCTATGTTTGTAAAACATTTTATACATAGTACAGTTGAATAAATGTCAAGACTTTGATTATCTATAAAGTTGTGGGCACAAGAATATTTTGAAGGTTAGTTTTTTTTACACCAATTGAATGAATGGTGACTGTTGTTTTCAGCTTGGCATCACTATTTAAAAAGTATTTTGAAGGTTGGGTTAAAAATTTGATTTTCCTAAATTTGATGAAGATTTACAGCTATGAATCATGTTTACTCTTCTTATTTGCATCTATTATCTTTTCATTTTTTTTATCATAATAATGAAATTATCTAAAATCAAAATTTTCACTTTACAAATAAATAGTTTTAACATGATAGACTGTAGACATTGTTGTCATATATTTATATTAAGATATGGAAGTTGAAAATTTTTACCGCTAAAATCATTCCTCTATATAGAGTTGCATGAAACAACTAGAGTTAATCTTTTGACAAGACCAAATTTCTAATGGATGTTACTTGCTTTGATAGGTATGGAAGTTTTTTCAAGACTCACATATTGGGGTGTCCTACAATTGATTCCATGGATCCTGATCTCAACAGATACATCCTTATGAATGAAGGAAAGGGACTTGTGCCTGGCTACCCTCATTACATGCTTGATATACTAGGAAAATGCAACATTGCATATGTGCATTGTTTTGCTCACAAGCACATTAGAGGCTCATTACTGTCTCTTATGCCTTCTGGTGATCAAAGACCAGCTACTACCAAAAGTTGACAAGTTCATAAGATCTTTCCTTGAGAACTGGAATGAAGAAACCATTGATATCCAAAAAAGAACCAATGAGGTTTGCAAACTAATGATCTTAACTTTATGATAAGTCTCTAAAATATTCATTTTTTAGAGTATTTTATTGCATCAATTTTGCTTAAATTTTGGAATTTTAATATAATTTCCTCTCATTTTAATTAAATTGTCTTTATGTGTAGGAATTTCGAGAATAATGAGAAAATTGAAAAAATGGCAAGAAAATCAAGGAAAAATGGTTGGATTTGGTGTTTAACACAAAAAAAAATCATAGACTTAGCCTTCTCCAAACTCTAAATCTTAGTCCTATTACCTTAAAAAAAAAACTGAAAATTTTATGTAAACCTTAAACCCTCTCCCACCATAACCCTCTTTAAACCCTATCTCATGAATACAGTTTAAGTCCATCTGAAATCCCAAAATCCAATAACCCAAACTAACCATTTTTCTTACATGATATCTTAGACCAAAAAGAATTTTCAAGAGGTTAGATTTGAAGAGCCCAAAGTGAAAGAAAGGAGGCAGCCTAAGACTTGAAGGGAACCCTACCTATAACAACAAGAGAAGCTGCCGCAAGAGGAAGGCGTGGAGGAGAGGCTTTTGACAGGAGCTTTTTCACCAATTTTCTTCAGCTTCCGTTTACTGCTTTCAAGTTGTTTAAACACTTTATTTTATTGGCTTCAGTTAGGTTTTAGAATGGCGTGGAGGAGAGGCTTGTGACAGGAGCTTCATCTCCAATGTTTTCCCTATTTTTCGGATGGTTGCTGTAACTTTTTTCAATGTTTTCTTCGCTTAGGCAGTAGGTTTTATAGCCTTAAACTAGCTTGAAGAAGGGAAGAGTCAGTGACAGCGACTCGTCTCCAGTTTTCTTGCTGCGTGTTCTTTTCATACTTTTAGTTTTTAGTTTTCTCAGATTGTTTTAAGTTTTTAATTTAGTTTTTGTTTAAAAATTTAAGTTTTACATTAAACTACAGTTGTTTTAAACTTAGAATCAGTAAAAGTTACAGTTTTAAATTTTTATTTCAATACTCTGTTTCGTTGCTTAGTTACTGTTATAAAATTTTCTTTGATAGTTTATACTTTGTTTCTTTAATTTATGGTTTAGATTTTCTTCTGCGTTTCTGCATCCTTCTCTTTTTTGTTTCATTGTTCTTGGTTGCTGATTGCTCGACAAAAGAAAACTCGGTTGTGCTTGGGTTTCTTCCCTGTTTTGGCCGAAGAGGAATGCTCTGATCTTTCTTTTTCGCATCACGAAGTTGCCACCCGTTGCTTTGAAGATCTATTGCTGTGCATGTCGAGCGATGCAATGGCAGGTGCTGTATTTCGAGCAAGAAGCTACTGTGCGTGTCGTGCATGGGCAGAGATGCACTTTTGCTGAAGCGGTGAGGGCTGGTTCACAGGATTGCTGCGTTTTTGGGTTGGCGTGGCTAGCAGGGGACGCATGGCAAGTGGAAATGTGGGCTGTTGATGGTCTTTGGTTGTCTGATTGGCTTTAGTTTAAATCATAAGTTTTATTATTCAGTAGTTAGATACATTAATTTGCTAGTTTATATTATATTAATTTGTATTGTTAGAAATTTAGTCTATTAGCTTATCAGTTTTAGTTTAATGGTTTATTTTATTTTAATTAATTTGGATATTTATTTATAACATTTTAAATTTTGCATTTTAAGTAAGTTTAGTTTAAATTTATTAGTTTTAATTATTATTTTAGGAGTTAATTAAATTTCAGTTTTTTTTATTAAGCTTTTAGTACTTCATTTTATTTTATTTAATTAAGATTTTATTTTATTTTATTATTTTCATTATTTCTTTTTAATTTTTAGTTTATTTTTATTTTATTTTCATGCAAAAAAAATACATATTACTTGAATAAATCTAGGTGTGACCAATTTTAGTACTTAGCTAAATAACCTATACAATCCTCGTGGGAACGATACTCTGCTCACTCTTTATTACTTCTCGTGACCTGTGCACTTGCGGTATAAGTTTTAGAGCGCAACACTTTAATAGTGCAAAAATTCTTTGTTTGTATTACGTGTTAAGCATGCAATGATTTTTGGTGCATGAGTCTTAATCAGCTTGATTGTTTAGAGAAAAAATGCAGTTTATGAATGAAGATGCTAAAATAGAAATGATCAATACAGATCAGAAATGTTCCCAAGACAGTTACGTCTTAACTCTTTTTTTGTGTGGAATTATTCTACTCAGATGGCATTGTTGATATCCTTGAAGCAAATTGTTGAAAAGAAATCAACTTCACTCCATGACATTTTCAAACCAGAGTTTGATAAGTTATTAGTAGGAACTTTATCACTGCCTGTAAACATTTCAGGGACAAATTACCATCATGGTTTCCAGGTATACTATTGAAGCCTACACAATGCCTTGTAAACATTTCTACTATATGATTTTCTATAAAAGAATCTAACTAATGCTTAGTTTTGATTCTATCAGATAAGGAAAACAATTGTGAAGATGTTGAAACAGGTTATGGAGGAGAGAAGAGCCTCTTCAATAGCCCATGATGACATGCTTTACCACCTTCTTAATAGCAAAGACTCAAAGTACAATCTAAGTGATGAGGTGATGATTGATCAAGTAATTACTATTATGTACACAGGTTATGAAACAATATCCACTACTTTATGATGGCTATCTCCATGATCATTCCAAAGCCCTTTAGGAACTAAGAGTGACAATTTCACGTGCTTGAATTCTTACTACTTTCTCAATCATGGTTTTGATGATTCTGGTATGTGCTTTTACTTGCCTAGGAAGAGCATGTGGCCATCCGAGAAAAGAAGAGGCCAGGAGGCCAAATTGACTGGAATGATTACAAATCAATGAGTTTTACTTGCACTGTGAGCAGTACTTGAACCTTGCCAACTTTCATTTTGTTGTTTTAAAATTATAATTACTTGAATTTTCTTTTGAAAGGATTTAATAAAATAATTCTTTTTTAGGAACTGGCTCTCATCAGGAAGAAAAATGAAGCGAGCAACTTCTCTTATTTGTGGTTTCTAGGAAAGTTAACTCTTTCCATTAAACATATACATGTAAGTTATATTCAAGTCTTTAGCTTTTTCTTATTTGGCTGAATGCTCAATTCAAGATTTAACGTTTTCGAGAATTATCAATTCGGGACATAAACTTTTATTTTGCTCAATTCAGGATAAAATGTTTTCGATTTCGCTCAATGTAGGATTTTTGAACGTGTGTGAGTTACACTCTCTGTTAAAGAGAGTGGGTGACAATAAAAAGACAATTGTTGTGAAGACTGAGAATTTTCTAAATAAATATAAGGTATTCGAAAAATTTAATTTGGACAAATTGAAATCCAAATTAAATAAGAATGAAATTGGAGAAAATAAATTTGGGTATAAAGAAATCCAAATTTAATAAGAAATAAAAATATGTAATTTGATATTTATATAAGGTTATTATATAAATATATTTTTGAATAAATATATACATTCATATATGGAATATATGTATATATCATATGTTGAAATACCATTTTTATATCATTGAATAGATATATGTAAATTTTTGTACATTTATGTATATATATATAATAATAATAATATATATATGAAATATATATATATATATATATATATAGTATTTTAAAGTAAAGTATACATATATAAATGGTTTATATATAAAATATATATTTATATATATATATATATATATAATATATATGAATTATATGTATAGTATTTTAAATTTAAAATGTATAGATTTACACATGTTTATATAATTGATACAGATTTTATATATGTATACCTATATATATTTAATTATATGATATATTTATATATATAAATATAAAAGATAAATATTATAAATATTATAATTATAAATATATTTTATAATTATAATTAAAAAAAAAAAGAGAAGTGGGAATCGGGGAACCCGATTCCCATATTTCCTCTTCTGTTAACTAAACAGAAGAGGAAAACCAAAAAGGAAAGCCAAACGACGCAGGCCACCAGAAGGAAGAGGAGTGAGGGGGCGTCGCCGGTGAGCCAAAGGGGAAGAGAGAAGTGACCGACGACGACCCAAACGGAAAAGATAAGAAACAGAAAAAAACAGGAAGAGAAACGAAAACTCGAAAAGAAAAGGAAAAGGGAATGCCGGACGATACAGATGCCGGCACTGCCACCAACGCCACTGACGAGGACCAACGAAGGAGAAGGAGGCCACCGGCGGTGAAGGAAATGGCGGAGGAAGGAAGAAACAGAGGAGAAAGGAGTCGAAACTCACGTCGCCAGATCCGGTGCCGTCGCCGGTGATGGGGAGAAACCGAGACCAGATCCGGCGTCCCTGCAACCGTGGCTAGCTGTGGAGGGTGCGAACCGGCGGTGATGTCAGCGGGAGGTAACCGAACCGGCCAACAGAAGCCGGCCCACCAAACCGGCCTGACCGGTTCAGGCCAGAAAAAAATAGAATAGAAAAGAAAAAGGAAAGAAAAAGAAAAGAAAGAAGAAAAGAAAAGAAAAGAAAAGGAGAAAGAAAAGAAGGAAGAAGAAGAAGGAAAGGAAAAAGAAAGAGAAGAAAAAAAATGGTAAGGAAAAAAAATTTTAAAATTTAGAAAAAATAAATTTATGGCATTTATTTAATAATTTATGGTTATATTGATGTAGTGCATTGATATTGCAATTGTGGCAAAAAGGAGATGAGATGAATGGTGGAGTTCGGCAAGGCTCGAAAATCGGAAAGTGAGCTAAGCTTGGCGAATAGGTAAGATACTTTTATAAAGCATTAGTAGCTTTATATTGTATGTGGGAATTATGATTTTTATATATGATGCATTTATTTAATTGATTTTAAAAATGCTAAGAGGACCCACAACTGATGGTGGGGGTCTTAGTAAGAGATAAAGAATATGTGAGAATCAACGGCTGTAATTATAAACTGTTTTCCGTGCAGGAGGCTTAGTGAAAATTAAGTCGTTATGCTACCGAAATTTTTAGAAAAATATCTGAGGAAAAAGATTAAGTTTCTCACATAAATGGAATCTTGGAGATAATTATTGAAAATAAATATTAAAAGGATTTTATGGCATTACCGAAAGAGTTTGATATTGAAATCGATGAGAAGATAGATCGTTGAAAACGATAATTTGATGAATTATACGGTTTAAACCTTATAGAATTGATAAATCAAGTAATTTTAATATCACAAATGGTATCAAGTTGAGATTGAGGTGAAATCATTTATTAGACGGATCACTGATAAAAGTGACGATAATTATAGGATACAACTTAAAAGAGAAAAAATTGAAGTTGTGATTTAGACGGTCAAATGATAGAAGTGTGGAATTATCAATCAAGTGATGATTATGGAATTGATAGATTCAAATAAATGGACCGTCTTAGTGGTATGAACTAAGATTTTTGCAATAATATGGATAGTCGCAAGACGACTTAAATGATTGAAACACTGTTGATAGTGGAAATTGGCAAATCCTTTTAAGTGGTAAATTGCCAATCAAAGAATTGAATTGAGGACGTTTTATAGATAATTCTAGCATGATATTACATTCTACATGCCATATGAAAAGTGAATTGAGGATTGTGATATGATTTTATGATAGTGAATGAAATTGAACCGCAAGTCGAAAATTCTGAATATGTACCAATAGGTCGAACCATAAATGGATTTGATAAGCGATTATTGATCTTGTGGTTCTATGATCCTCGATGTTGACTCTGAAATAGATATCGAATGAGGATATTAGTAATTCATAATTTCAGTATCCTGATGGCTATATGGAAACATGATATTTAGATGCTCATAGATACTAAGAGGATTTACACTGATGATGTGGTTCTAGTATCGATAATAAAATGTACAAATGATTATTATAGTCGATAATTATCGAAAAAGGATATTGAATACTAAATGGTTTGAATACCAAGTGATCTGGTTATTAAATAATTAGAGTATTGAACAATCTGAATACCGAATGAAATGAATCTTGAATGATTTGAACAGTGATTTACTGACTTGACAAAAAGAAAGTCTTGAAATCGAATAATTGATGGTGATAGTCTTGAAATCAAATAATTGATGGTGATAAGTTAAATGAATCGCTTCAACGTATTTGATGAAAATATTACCGAAGCTGCATACTGAAATGTTTTATAGCATCGCATTTAAGCATGCCTTCTTATAACTTGAAGCATTATAATAATGTTTATATGAATACTGAAAAGTATTGATTTGTTTTGAAATGAAAGTATATGGTAGATATATATATTTT
Organism: Heritiera littoralis; assembly: GCA_031772115.1. Lineage (NCBI taxonomy): Eukaryota > Viridiplantae > Streptophyta > Magnoliopsida > Malvales > Malvaceae > Heritiera > Heritiera littoralis. The sequence goes on from JAPDPK010000023.1 coordinate 7,414,443, forward strand.
GATATATGAAATCTCATACAAAATTTTACCATATGCTTTACATGATATACAAAAGAAAGATAAAGATTTAAATGTTTTATGAGACTGTAGGCACCCTAAAAGAATTAAACTCAATAAAGCATAGTGGAAACCGCTTAATTGGAGCTTTGCTCATTAGGCAGAGAGATGTTTGTTCGACAATAGTCGTGGACAAGTCTCAGTCACGCCTGATCAGTGGGGCTGAGAGAGATGAGGTCTATGGCCATAGATAGCGCCCTAGTTGGTTTCCAGGGGACGATGACATGATTTTCATTGCTAGCTACAGTGATTTAAGTCTTTATTGATAGAGACAATAGGGATCTAGCCTAGTCTCTAACTGATATGATAGGAAGTCTAGAGTATGATTTTATTGATATGAACTCTAGACTTGACATGATTTGTATAGTACATGAAACATGTTTGAAAAGAGAAATAATTTGAAACAGTAACATGTTTTAAAAGTCCATGAGATATGATTTCGACACTTATATGATTTATATGTGATTTTGTGTCGAACATGGCATGATATACGGTCTAGAATATAGTTTGATTTGATATGAACTCTAGACCTGATATGATTTACAGTATATGTTTTAAAAGTACATGACAAATGATTTCGACACTTACATGATTTACATACGATTTTGTGTCGAATTTAAAATGATATGCGGTCTAGAGTATAGATTGATTTGATATGAACTCTAGACCTGATATAACTTATAGTAAATGAAAATGTTTTAAAACCGCACATGTTTTAGACATGCTCTAAAAACGAATACATGAATTGAAATTGGACATGTTTCTATCATGCCTTAAAGGCAAATTTGAAATGAATTGAAAATTCATATGTTGAGCATGTTCTAAAGTATATATGATACGATTTAAAATGATAGCGGTTTATACAGTAAAATTTCATACATTGCATATTAAACCTGGATATGATAATATGCTTAGTACATGAGAATCCCATGAGGAATGTCGTGACTCGACATTAGTGATGTTTCATCTATACGATGACATGATATGATATGATATATGAACAAAAGATTGATATGAAGAGAATTCTGATCTCACTCTATCGTGATCATAAATTTCCAGACGATAAATGATATGAATTGATGTAATATGGGAATATGATTGTTAAATGTAAAGTGTATTCGATAGGACATCTGCATTAAACATGGAGAATATATGAGGAGAGTCATGACTCGATGGTAGCGATATTTCATCGATATGAAGTCATGATATGAGATGAAACATGAATATAGAGATACACGAAAAGAATTATGACTTCGTACCACCGTGATCATGATCCATAATACGAGACTTGATAAGAGATGATAGTATACCGAAGTATGATTATGAAATGAAAAGTAAATATGAGAATTGATATGAGATGATAGAATACAAAAGTATGATTATGAAATGAAAGGTGAATATGAGAAGTGATAATGAGATGTTATCGATGAGAAAGGATTAACTGTAATTACATCATTGAAAGTTTTAAGCATTGCAGTTTAAGATAGTGTAATCCTACTCTTGTATTTATATTAGTATCTTACTGAGCCGTGGTTTTGCTCACCCCACTAAATTTCATCTCTTTCAGACTATTGAAGTTAACATCTGCCATGTGAGCTACTAAGTGGTTATTGGAGACGGTGAATGGACTTGGTACTAGTCTTTTGAGGTATATGTTTCTTATAAAATACTTGTTTACATGTAAGACTTAAATTGATGCACAGTACATATTCTGTTTAACAAGTCAGGATGTAACTAAGAACCGTTTCCGTGTTTGTTTAATATTTAAACGGAATGACTATAGGTCACCTAGATAGTATAGTAACTACACTGACACCGAATACAAACCTTAAAATGAAAAAGAAAAATTTAGTCCATAAATTTGTAGACTAAGAAAAGTATAAGTATTAAAGGAAAGTCGCGGCCTTCGGGTCATGACAATTGTGCCACGTGTCGGACTAATTTGCTGCCACGTGTCCACGTATTTTTACTTATTAAAAAGAAAAATAAGCATAAGTATACTGCCACGTGTCCCAATAACATGCTACCACATGTCCACCATTGCCACGTGTCCCACTAACACGCTGCCACGTGTCAGTTGTGCCACGTGTTAGACTAATATGCTGCCACGTGTCAATGTATTTTTTACCTATTAATAGAAAATTAAGTTTAATTATACTGCCACGTGTCCCATATAACTTACTGCCATGTGTTCACCATTGACACATGTCCCACTAACACGCTGCCACGTGTCAATTGTGCCTTATGTCGAACTGATATGCTGCCACATGTCCACGTATTTTTTACCTATTAAAAGAAAATTAAATATAATTATATCGCCACGTGTCCCAATAAAATATTGCCACGTGTCTTTTATTAAACGCTGTTATTAATTTAACGGCACGTGTAGCTCAGTTTTATTGAAAAATCCTACATTGAGCGAAATCGAAAACATTTTATCTTGAATTGAGCAAAATAAAAGTTTATGTCCTGAATTGATAATTTTAGATAACGTTAAATCCTGAATTGAGCATTCAGCCTTCTTATTTGTTTGTTACAATGTCTATTATGATTTGTCATTATACTTCAACTATGACATCTATGCTTTCATGAACATGTTTCTTTTGTCCAAAATTCTATTCCAACTTGATAGTCCTTTTAAAATGATCTTTCCTTTCTCCAAAAATTTTTGGAATTAGGTGCTAATGCTCTGGACAATGTTATAAAATTGAAAATCTAATGAACCATTAATGATTTTTTCCTTGTTTGTATGGTTGATTGCTATATGAATTTGTTAAGACCATTAATTGGTCGGTAAATTTTTTTTGTCAGCATGAGTTTCAAGGATTATATTCCTGATTCTGTTTTGTTGTTGTTTCATCATGATGTTCATTTACTGATTTGGTTATTTTTTGCAGCATGAGTTTGGGTGTGTCCTTATAATATTGTTTGAATTTGATTATTTTAAAATTATAATTATTTGAATTTGTTTTCCAAAGGGTTTAACAACTTTTATTTTTAAATAAGCCCACATCAAAAAGGAGGGAAAGCATGCAACTTTTCTAATTTATGTTTCTAGGAAAGTAAGAGCCCTTTAAACATGCACGTCTAAGTGATGTCCAAGTCAATTATTTTTTCCTGATTTTTCTGTCCCATTTCTTTATTGCCATTGACATTTTATTCGTTTTTGCTATTGGATTTTCAGAAATAACAAAAGCAATGAAGGAATCATATGAGTTTTTTTAGGTATTATGCCTTTTGATATTTATTGTAGGGGACTAAAGTAGAGATTTAATTTAATTGCTTTATGATTGATTCTCAATGAAGTCATTGTTATTGGTTTCTTTAACATGCGCGTGGTCTGTAATTTTTTGACTTTCATACATTTTCATTTTTAAAGGCAGTAATTGATAGAAGAGGCTAATACTTAATTTGAATAATTTTGTGTTTATTAAATTGTACTTGTTGGATGTTTTGTTTGCTACCAATCTTGACATCTTCCTTCACTTAATACTTGATTGAAGAATATGCTAATTTATATGTATATTTTCTTCTATAGTTCTTTTTGTTTGGAAATTATTGTTTCCATAAATCTTACTACAAGGAGCACTATCATATAGAATGTTCATGTTTGCAACCATTTTGTAAGCTCTTTTTCCTTGCATCAGGCTAATATATTGCTTCTATAAATTTCTGTTGTTTATGATTTTTCCAGTACGTAAATGTTCAAGGCAAGATCATTTATGGTTTTTCTGGATATATTTTTGCAGATGCAACTATTGTAGGATGTTTGGCCTCTTTAATCGTTCTTTAATGATTTATTCACATGTTTTATTTCCTTTTAATTTTCTCTAAATAGATAGCTGAGCTAGAAATTTTGCATGGTATTTTTTATTTTTTTTATTTAGTGGCTATTGACATTTTGGATATAGGTCATTGTGATTAAAAATTATACCCGCAGATCATCAAACTTTCAAGCGATGATCTTTAAAAGAGGACCTTCCAGCCGTAATCCACCAGGTTTTGTACGCAGCAGTTTCTTGATAATCTTGATCGTCTTTTAGTTCTTAAATTCTGAATTTTTAATGGGTGTAACTTTTATGTGTAGTATGTACAAAGCTAGTTTTCAAAATCTTTTACATATGTCTTAGTTGGTTTCATAATTTTCAATGATTGATGTGTTTGTTATTCTTTTACTTTTGAAATTATTTAGTTTCCATTGTTGGCGATGTTATTATTTAGTTGTCATTGTTTAAGATGTTCTTATAATTTTGAGGTAGAATTGATTAATTCTTTGCTTTTCTCTATGTAAGGAAACTTTGTTAGATAAATATGTTTGTTAAAACTTCTTGATACTAGAATATGGGATATCTTTATTTTTATTTTATTTTATTTTATTTATGTTTAGAGGCAAATTAAGCATTGGTATAGAATATGAGATGTAGATTCTAATTTCTTATTTTTTTTAGGGGGTTGTTTGGTATTCTTTTGTGTTTTATGTTTCCAAAATTTTGAAGACATCATTTTTATGTATTCAACAATTTTCAAAATATTGTGTTTTGTTTTCACTTTCTGAAAACAAAAATCCATTCCCTAAAACATGGTTTTACTTCTATTTTCAAAAAAATTAAAAAAAAACATAAAACACAAAAAAATTCCCAAACAACCTCTTGGCTTCTAAAATTTTTTCTTTTTTGAAGCAATTTTAAAATTGAAATATATCAATTGAATTCCTTTTAATTTTGGAAAAAAAATCCAACCTGATCTGAATCTTGTGCTCTGTTCATATCTCTTTATTGGCTAATTTAAAACGCAACATGGTTTGCACATTTTTTTTTTACAGTTTTGTTTTCTCTGCGCATGTGCTTGACACTACGCACTTGAATCTGCAATGAAACTATAAAACGATGTCATTTTGTCCCGTTCATCTTAATTATATCTAATGGCTATAGATAAACAATTCATGTTTACTTTATGCAAAGCTCATTGTTAAGTGATCAATACAATAAAAGTATGTAGTAGATCTCGGGTTTTTTTGCAACATTTATTGTATGGATTAATAAATCAAAAATTAAAAGCAAGTTGAATGACATATATCCAAAATGTCAATGAATTTTTTTATTTTTGAATTATTCATCCATACAAAAAAGTTGCAAAAAAAAAAGAAACCATATTTCTCTTACATGCACATATTTTACCATTTTTTCCATTTTTCCCTCTTTGTTTGCACAAGCATGCAAAAAGCTACCTACTTGCCCTAACAAATCTTGTAACAAATCTTGATTTCTTGATTTCTCATTTATCTTAATGAGTTCAGAGATTTGAATTATATCTTTGACATGGGGATCGGGAAAACAAAAGTTAATGAGGTCATAGTTCTTTATCATTCTCTTTTTTTACCTGAAAATTCATGTTATCTTTGCAATTATGCTCAAAATGTCATATTTGGGTTATGATTTTGCAAATTGAATAAAAATAAGTTTTTTTTTCCACTTGCTATCAAATTAATTATGAATGTTAATTCTGAGGAGTCAATTTCTCATATGTTAAAGAATTCAATTTGTTATTCTATACTTGCAAACGAGGAAAACTCTACCAAGGTAGAATAAGATTTTGCAGTAATTAAAAGCTTACTTAAAATCTAAAGCTTGTGTTTTTGACGAGAGATTAGAAGTTGAAGCACAAACATGGAAAAAATTGAAAGTAAAAGTTGCATTTCATTTGCTCATTTTACATTTCTCTATTTTTCAAATTTCTTGATATGCATTTGTTACGTACAATGTCTTTTATTCATCCGAAAATTTTGTGATTTTTGCTTTATTTTGTTTCATTGTTTGCCTCTCAAATTAAAAGTTGTTCTCTCTCATGATGTGGTTGTTGGCTTGCTGTAGTGGTTAAAATGATTCATTATTCTCATGTTTCAGAACTATGATTTTACTTTATGGGGGAAAAATATATTGTTAATTCGATAATTTGCTCTAACATTTTTTATCTCAAGATAATTAAAAACATGGAATATGTGATACACACACACACATAGATTGTAATAAGCTATTTTCACAGGGCTGGAGAAAATTTTGCAAGTGATGACAATGTCGTAACGATTTCGTCTGAAAACTCGACCGCTCTACAATTTTGAAAATATGAAAAACAGGGAGTCGCAACCAATCCTTTTGACTAGGTATGATTGGTCACCTAAAAATATTTATATTTTTTAACAAAACCTTAAAAACAATTAAGTTTTATTAAAAAGACAATTTGGGTCTGCAAAAGCAAAATTAGGGCTAGGGGGTTCTATTACATGTGAGGAAAGATTAGCATCCTCACAACGCCCGTTAGAAAACGGTACCATCCTAACCATGTGGTATCTTTTAATTTTAATAAAATAGTCTTGGCTTAAATCTAATTTGCTTATTACAAAAAAAATTGTGCATTTGCTAAAATTACTATTATATACATTTTTTTTTAAAAAAATCATTTTTTGAAAGTGAACATGAACCCTTTTTATTGAAAAATTAAATCAAATACTCCAATACTTTTAGTAATATTTGAAATAATTTCCTCACCTAGAGATTTCTTAAGAATCACTACTTGTGACTTCTATAGAATCTCATCCTCGGTATGGCTCACATTATTTGTATAATTGATTGAAAATTATTATATACAATTTTAAAAAATCTCATTTTTGAAAATAAGCATGAACCCCTTTTATTGATGAATTAAATCAAATACTCCAATACTTTTGGTAATATTTGAAATAATTTTCCTCACCTAAAGATTTTTTAAGAATCATTACTTGCGACTTCTATAGAATCTCATCCTTGGTATGGCTCACATTATTTGTATAATTGATTGAAAATTATTATATACATTTTTAAAAAATCTCATTTTTGAAAATAAGCGTGAACCCCTTTTATTGAAGAATTAAATCAAATACTCCAATACTTTTGGTAATATTTGAAATAATTTTCCTCACCTAAAGATTTCTTAAGAATCACTACTTGTGACTTCTATAGAATCTCATAATCTATAGGACTCACATTATTTGTATAATTGATTAAAAATTATTATATATTTTAGAAAATCTCATTTTTGAAAATAAGCATGAACCCCTTTTATATAAAAATTAAATCAAATACTCCAATACTTTTGGTAATATTTGAAATAATTTTCCTCACCTAGAGATTTCTTAAGAATCACTACTTGTGACTTCTGTAGAATCTCATCCTCGCTAGGACTCATATTATTTTTATAATTGATTATGGATGCATATGATATTAATGAAAGATATATGATGCAAATGGATTTATATTTTCTTATTTAACATATTTATTATTTTTTAAATATTATTTGTTTTTTATTTTAAAAAGTAAAAGCTCATGTATTGAAAAATCACACTAAATATTTCAATACTTTTGGTAACATTTAGTAAACTCTTCTCACCTAGGGATCAGTTAGGAATCACCACTTGTGACTTCCGTAACATCCCATCATCAAAGATTAGCTTTTACCTTTTGTGAATAACTTGATTATTTCATCTTCATTCGTTTTCATTTTATTTAATTTTATTAACTTAATTCCTTTTACTATTCCCTTTTATTAAAATTCCATTATCATCTATTTAATTAATTTAATCACTATTCTCTACCTTTTGAAACTTTACTATTATCAATTTTTATTGGTTTAATTATTTTGTATTTATATATTTCTAAAATCCCCTTTTTTTAATTAATTTCTTCCAACTATTTCCATTACCTATTTTGTTTTTATTAATCTTCATTTAGTTAATATTTTTCTAAATATTCTTTATTTGTCATTACAGAATATATCATTATATATTTTCTTAAAATAAACATGAATTTGAATATTGAAGAATTATATCGAGTATCCTAATACTTTGATAACATTTGATAAATTCCTCTCACCTAAAGTTTTTCGAAAAATCGCTACTTGCGACTTCTACGAAAAGTTATCATCGGGATTTCATGCTTATTTTTACTTAAGCGTCCTCAAATACATTTTTTAGTAAATTGTCTAATAAGAATTTTATTTTATTTTAAAAACTATATGGTTATATATATTTTATATATTTATTTATATATTTTATATATATTTATTTATATACATTTTAGAACTATATATATTTCCTATATTTATTTATATATATATATCTTAAAACTATATATTTATTGTTAAAATTAATTCCATACAATTAAATTGATTAAATTTAAAATTATTGTAGATCTTAGAGAATTTCATACATAAATAAATATTTATTTTTATTATGAAGGTATATTAAAAACACACAAAATACATTATTTAACAAAATAAATAAATAAATACTAAGTAAATAAATAAAGGAGGAGAAAAATACACCCAAACGGATTTGGGCTTGGAACCCAAATGAGTCTTTCAAAACAGCTAAGATCAAGCCTAAAAGGCAGGGCCCAAATCTGCCAGTGGAAGCGGGTCACGAGCGGATGGTGGAAACAGGTTGCACAGGTGGCGAATCGAGTGCGGGGATCTTGGGTTCGGGTCAAGGGCGGCACGTGGATTTCAGCTCCAAAACGCTGCATTTTGCCTCTCTATAAAAGCCCTATTTTTTTTAGTTTTCCATTTCAGCTGATTTCCTAAAAAAAACTTTAAAAACCTTCCAAAAATTCTCTCAACCCTCTCAGCCTTGCCGAACAGCTGCCACCGTGCCGACCGCTATGCGACGCCGTGCTCCAGTCGCCGGTGGTCTTCCCAAAACCCTAAAAATGCTCCTCTCTTCTTCCTCTACCCGGATCTAGCATCCAATCTACCTAAAAACTCCTCTAACGCTATAGATCTAATCTAGGTCGAAACCTTTTCCCCTTTTTCTTTTCTGTTTTTTTGTGTTGATGATTTTAGATTAGCTTCTGGTTGCTGAATCTGGTTGTGAGTTTCTTTTTTTTTTTTGCAGGTATTAGGGAGACCTTAGATCTAGTTTTTTGTTTACGGGCTTGGATCTTGGGTTTGGAGTTTTGATTTTTTGGTTAGGCTATTAGGAGGTGGTTGTTATGGTGATTGATTCTTTGTGTTTTCGAGTGATGTGCGGTGGTAAGCTACGGGTGCTTTTGTGGTGATGATGAATGGTGGCTTGCAGTGGATATCGCTTGCGGTTGGGTTAGTTACAGAGATGGTAGCTAGGTATGGTGGTTTAGGTGGTGAGAATGGTGCTCGGTGGTGGAGGTTTGGTGTTTCGATGATGGTGAATGGTGGTTGTTCGGGTAGTGATGGAATGAATGGTAGAGATTCTGCCAAATTTTCAGTGTCCGAGAGTCTCTCAAAAAAAAAGAGAAGAAAGATCCTTCTGCCTGGGTCCTTTTAAATAGATTTAGGAACACTCTTTTGTCTAGCATTTCAGAATCAACCTTAGGTTCTTGCTATTGTCTCCTGGTTACCAAAGGCATTGGTCAGGGATGGGATTGACAGCATGGGGAAGGTGAATTTTTGGTGGAACTCGAGACAGTGGGTTAAACTGCACCGACGGCTAGGCAAAATCTTGGCCTAAAAATGCAGCCGGCAAATGGGAATGTCTATTCCCATTAAATGTGATTGAAATAAACTAATAATAATAATAATAATAATAATAATAACAGATAATAATAAAAAAACAAAGAATAAAAAAATAATAAAAACAAATAATAATAATAATAATAAAAGAAAATAATAATAATAATAGTGATGAAAAAAATAATAATAATAGTGATAAAAAAATAGTGATAATAATAATAAATAGATAAATAAAAGGTAATGGTAGAAATAAAATAAAAATAAAAATCAAATCAAATCAAATTCAGCCCATTTTAATGGGCCTTAAAGCTCAATATTCTAATTTGGGCTTTGCAGACCCACTTGGATTTATCACAACATTTGTGGCCTAATATATTGGGTTTGGACCATATTTATTATTATTTTTTTTAACACAAATTAACAAAAATAATCTTATCCAAATATAGTATTACCAATTTGGGCAAAATTAGGTGTCTATAGCTGCCCATTTTTGCTCATTGCTAAGAATAAGGAATATAACAAAGACAATAGACAACAATTTTGTTCGACTCAAGACCTAATCTTTTGTTTTTGTTTTCTTTTTAGTGCTCCTCCTACAATAAAGGCATTGAAACTTTAAATTCCTTCCTAAAATGTGCTCCTCTTGCAACAGAGGCAATGAAACTTTAAATTTCTTCCTTAAATGTGCTCCTCTTGCAACAGAGGCAATAAAACTTCAATTTTCTTTTTGAAATGTGCTCCTCTTGCAACAGAGGCAATGAAACTTTAAAATTTTCCTGAAATGTGCTCTTCTTGCAGCAGAGGCAATGAAACTTTAAAAAAAATTTTCTGAAATGTGCTCCTCTTGCAGCAGAGGCAATGAAACTTTAAATTTTTCCTGAAATGTGCCCATCTTGCAGCAGAGGCAATGAAACTTTAAATTTTTTTTTTCTGAAATGTGCTCCTCTTGTAGCAGAGGCAATGAAACTTTAAATTTTTTTCTGAAATGTGCTCCTCTTGCAACAGAGGCAATGAAATTTTAAAATCTTTTCCTGAAATGTGCTCCTTTTGCAACAGAGGATATGAAACTTTAAATTTTTCCTGAAATGTTCTCCTCTTGCAGTAGAGGCAATGAAACTTAAAAAAATATTTCTAAAATGTGCTCCTCTTTCTGAAATGTACTCCTCTTGCAACAAAGGCAATGAAACTTTAAAGTTTTTTCTGAAATATGCTCCTCTTGCAACAGAGGCAATGAAACTTTAAAATTTTTTCTGAAAATTTGAAGTAACATTCTTTTCTCCTAAAAGTTTTTGAACCTTGTGCTTGGATTCTCATATAATGAATGAAATGCAAATGCATGTTATTGACGAAATCATGCAATTCCTTTTGTGGTAATCAAATTCTCAGAATTGTCCTTTTTGTGTCTTTCGATCCTTTCACCCCATGTTTCACAAAATGGTTGTCACCAATTTCAAATCAGTGATGGTTTACAACATATACTTGTCATAATTTTCAATTTCCTTTGTTTTATTCCCTTCTTTCTCTCTCTTTCCCCCCTTTTTTTCCTTATTCTCCTTTTTTTTTAGTAATGCTAGTAGGTAGATTATCATTTAATCATCACCTTCATTTCAATCTTGTTAACAAACGTAATGCATTCTTGCACTTTATCGGTTAGTTATGGAATGATAAAAAGAACAACAAAATTGGAAAGAAAAGTATCGATTATTGGGCAAATAAGAGACAATGGAAACAAAAGTGTTATAAAATACAGTTGGGTAGCAAATACTACTAGGGTCAAGTGGTGAATTTTAAGAAATGGTGACCATAACAAAACAATGAATGTCTAGATAACCCTTCACAAACCAAACTAGTGCTTCTTTGGAAAAACTAATCCGTTGATGCCCCCTGTCACATTGAGTTCATCCGACTAATGCCATGCTTCACATGATTTCGATCGTCAGGTGTTGATCTTTTCTGTATCTAAGCCGCCTCTTCAGGTTTGTTAAATTATTTTTTCATTCTAGTAATAAAAAAACTAATCTCAATGAAAAAATGACTCTACTACAAGCATCAATATTTAGCTTGGTTCTTGTAATCCCCAAATTAAAACCTTTTATTAAAAAAAATCTAAATCTACAAAGGAATTTAATTTAAATTGTTTTTTTGCAAACCCCAATTCCCAAAATTAAATTTACCTTCTTCAAATTCAATCTCCAAATTGTTCAACCTAATGTTAACTATCAATATGAAATTTGAACCGAAGAAACAATTTCAGCGAATAAAAAAACCAAAAAAAAGAATGGGAGAGAAAGAAAATGGAAAAGAGGATTGGGGATAGGATTTGCATGCTCTTTATGTAATTTTTTGAGAATAATATTTTAAAATAGTGATTTTTTTAAAACAAGTGAACAATAAAAACAGTGATGATTTGATTTTTTATGATTAATTTAAAAATAAATAATAAAATAATTATTTAATCATTAAATTTAATTATTTTTATTATTTTTATATTTCTTTTAAATATTTTTAAAAATTTATGATATTTTTATACTTAATATGAAATAAAAGTAAAGATTTATATATGATGCACTGATAATATATAGTCTTTATATATTGTCAATGCACGAGAAGTTGATACTTAATCAATAAGCCCTTATGAGGAGAATGAAAAAAAATTATTTGTATTTATTTTTAAGGGCTTGACTTTTTTTAATTTGCATATTGATGAGGTATTAAACTCTGGTGCATTCACAGAGATTACATGTCAGTGCATCGTATATAAAAAAGTAAACAACCAAAAAAAAATTGAATTTCAAATTGAGTTATTATCCAATACATTACTAGTAAAGTTTTTTGTTAGACTCCACAAGCGGAGTTAAGATGATGGTACATGCCCTGTATGTGTTTTAATATTTTTTACATTTTATTATAATATTTTTAAAAAATTAAAATGGACAAGTTTGAGTTTATTCATTATATGTAAATACGAAATTGAAGAAAAAAATTAGACCCAAAATATAGTCAAGTTAGACTTGAACTCACTTTAAATTCTTTGATACGTTATCTAATCTTAACCTAAACTCAACTCAACCAGTAAATAAGTCTATCGAAAATACATATGGGGGAGTTTTATTTTTTATTTTTTATGTTAGGAGGAACTAATTGATGAGTCAATATAAGGGTCTATTAATGAGGTGTCAACCTCTGATGCATTGACAGTGTATAAAAACTATACACTGTCAATGCATCATATATAAATCCTATGTTTTAATATTTTTTACATTTTATTATAATATTTTTTAAAAAAATTAATATGGATAGGTTTGAGTTTATTAATTATATGTAAAAACGAAATTGAATAAAAAATTAGACCAGAAAAATGAGTCAAAGTTGGACTTGAACTCACTTTAAATTCCGTGATACATTATCTAATCTTGACCTAAACTCAACTCCACCAATAAACAAGTCTATTGTAAATACTTATGGGGAGTTTTTTTTTTTTTTTTGATCTGAACTTATGGGGAGTTTTATTTTTTATGTTAAGAGGAATTAATTAATGAGTCAAAATTAAGATGTAAAGTTTGACTTTAAGGTTACATGGGAAAAGAAATAAATTAAATATGGGAGACTTTAATGCAACTGGCAGATTTCTATAACGTCAACGTCTTAGTATGACTTGATGTAAGAAGTAGAGTCCTCTTGTCCAACTCGTCAACTCTGCATTTAAATTGCTCATATAGAAAAATCGCATCAGAGTGGAAGACCAAGACCCGGAGACTAAGTGGCAAACATTTCCAAGTCTTTCGAGAAAATGGGTATTGGAGATCAACTTTTCTGGTTGGCAATGGGAATTTAACTTTTCTCAGAGAACAAACATACATCAATCCTGGTCAGAAATGTTGGAGTTTAAGACTTTTCCAATCTTGAGTTCTCCAAATTGCAAATAACTATACTGTAAACATCAACACTGAAATATTATTCGGAACCTCCATTTGTTGACGATGAAGATAGTAGCCTTGCTTACTTCTCTGCTCCTGTTTGCCACACATTGTTCTTTATCCAGTGTTGCGCCTGATTCTACTGCAGAAGCACATGCACTCCTCAAATGGAAAGCCAGCCTTCAATCCCAGAATAAGCATTCGCTTTTGCCTTCATGGACTCTCTCTCCTGCAAATGCAAAAGCAAGTTCATGCGGTTGGTTTGGAGTTCATTGCAACGGGAAGAGCATTATGAGAATCAACCTTACGAGCTATGGTGTAAAAGGTACACTTCATACATTCCCATTCTCATCTTTGCCCAATCTTGTAGAAATTGACCTTAGCATCAATGGACTTTTTGGCACTATCCCACTTAAAATCAATCTACTCTCTAAACTCACCTACCTTGATTTGTCATTCAATAACTTTTCGGGAAAAATCCCACATGAAATTGGTCAACTTAGGCATCTCCAGATCCTTCACCTTGTTCAAAACCAGTTGAATGGCTCCATTCCTGAAGAAATAGGTCAGCTAAAGTCTCTCTATGAGCTTGCCTTGCAAAACAATAATCTAAATGGTTCCATTCCTGCTTCATTGGGTGACCTGGCCAACCTGACCTACTTGTATATCTATAATAACTCCCTTTCCGGTCACATTCCTTTAGGAATGGGAAATCTTAGCAGTTTGGAGGAACTTTTCATGGACACCAACCATCTCAATGGTCTCATCCCCTCAACTTTTGGAAACTTGAAAAAGTTAAGAAAGCTATCCTTGTTCAACAACAATCTTTCGGGATCAATACCTTCTGAATTGGGGCAAATGGAATTGCTCTCTGAATTAATGTTTTATGAAAATAGTCTTTCTGGTGTGATCCCAGCCTCATTAGGAAACTTGAGCGCTCTCACAATTCTCCAACTTTTTGAAAATAAACTTTCTGGCTCCATTCCTGAAGAGTTGGGAAACTTGAACTCTGTTATTTTTCTAGAGTTGAGTCAAAACCAGCTAAGCGGTTCTATTCCAGCTTCATTTAGTAACTTGAGTAACTTGGAAACATTGTTCCTCCGAGACAACCAACTTTCAGGTCCCATACCTCAAGAAATAGGAAATTTCATGAATTTGTGGATGTTGGAACTTGATCAAAACCAATTCTTTGGGAATTTGCCTCAAAACATTTGTAGAGGTGGAGCACTGGAATACTTCATCGTAAATGACAACCATTTCACAGGTCCAATCCCCAAAGACCTGAAAAATTGCAGGAGCTTGAAAAGAGTACGCCTAGAAAGGAATCATTTGACTGGAAATATATCAGAAGATTTTGGCGTCTATCCTAGCTTGAACTATATAGGCCTAAGTGACAATGAATTTTATGGTGAAATTTCACCTAAGTGGGCATTGTGCAAAAATTTAAGTAGCCTATTGATTGCTAGGAACAATATCACTGGCAGAATACCACGTGAGATAGGAAACTCAACTCAAATACAAGCTCTGGATCTTTCTTCAAATCATTTAGACGGGGAGATTCCAATGGAATTGACAAAATTGAGTTCTTTAACCAGGCTTATTTTGACTGGGAATCAACTCTCTGGTGTAATACCAAGGGAAGTAGGATTGTTTACCAATCTTGAGATTCTCGATTTGTCCGCAAACAGATTGAGTAAGTCCATCCCCGAGACTATAGGGGACTTGTTGAAATTGTACTACTTGAATTTGAGTTGTAACAACTTCAGCCAGAGAATTCCAGCTGAGTTGGGCAAGTTATTTCAACTGACTGAATTAGATCTGAGTCATAACATGCTTTCAGAGGAGATACCAACACAATTTGGATCTTTGCAGAGCTTGTCAATGTTGAATCTCTCTTACAATAACCTCTCTGGTAACATTACCTTTTTCAATGAACTCCGAGGCTTAACATATATTGATGTAGCACATAATGGGTTGCAGGGTCCAATTCCTAATATCCCAGCATTTCAAAATGCTTCAATACAAGCATTAGAAGGAAACAAGGGTTTGTGTGGCAATGTTAGTGGATTGAATCCTTGCAAGCTCTCTAAGAAAAGCCACAAGTTACTCTACACAATCATGTTTCCTCTGTTAGGAGTGACTAGCATTTCAATTGCTGCAATGGCTTTGTTCTTCTGCTTTAAAAGAAAGGAACAAGATGCAAATAAAGCAATTCAAAGCAGCATGAATAACGAAAGCCTCTTTGAAATAACGTCCTTTGATGGAAGATTACTGTATTCTGAGATCATAAGTGCAACCAAGAACTTCGATGCTCAGTTTTGCATTGGAAGTGGAGGATACGGAAATGTATACAGGGTAGAGCTGTCATTAGGTGATATTGTAGCTGTGAAGAAAGTCCATCAACAGCATGCTGATGAAGTTAGAGCTGAAAAAGAATTCCAAAATGAAATAACGGCTTTAATAGGCATACGACACCGAAATATTGTGAAGTTCTATGGGTTTTGTTGGTCTACAGAACAATCATTCTTGGTTTACAAATTCCTTGAAAGGGGCAGCTTGGCTACAAATCTAAGCAATGATGAAGCAGCAAAACAGTTGGGCTGGGATAAAAGGATGAATATTGTAAAAGGTGTGGCACATGCCCTGTCTTACTTGCACCATGATTGCTCACCACCGATTGTTCATAGGGACATATCAAGTAGCAATGTTTTACTTGATTTGGATTTTGAGGCTCACATTTCGGATTTTGGTACTGCTAAACTTCTCAATCCAGACTCATCTAATTGGACCAATCTTGCTGGAACATATGGATATGTTGCACCAGGTGATGTAGTTCATAGTAGTAATCTATCGTTCCATTAAAAGCAGAGCATCATTCTATAATTGACTATTTATCTTTTCCTTTGCAGAGCTTGCGTACACAATGAAGGTTACAGAAAAATGTGATGTTTATAGTTTTGGAGTGTTGATTCTGGAAGTTTTCTTGGGGGCACATCCTCGTGATTTGATCTCTGTGCTACCATCTTCATCTCTTGAAATGCAGCTTCTGGTGAACGATGTCTTGGATAAAAGGCTTTTACCTCCGGCACCAGAAGTACAAGACAAAGTGTTATCTATCATGAAGATAGCTTTTATGTGCTTGGCCGTCAATCCACATTCTAGACCGACCATGTACGCTATTTCTCAGCTGTTATTCAAGTAAATCTTCTCCTTCCAATGATCGTTACGTTGAATTGCCAACGACATCGAAAATGTTCGGTTATCTGGTGACAGTCACTTTTTTTTTTATAAACTAAAGATTTTATTTATCCAAAGAAAGTAGGGATCCTACTTCAAATCACAAGGATTATAGATTACAGCGAATAAGACAGTTGCTTCATTTTAGTTTTAATATACTATCTTTTCTTTTGAGTGAATTATTTCTTTATGCTATCACAGAATATTAGCATTTATGTTCTTTGAATTTCCTTTTGTTGAAATAGTTGCACATGTTGTGGGCATTGCGATAAGAGTAGTCACAGTTTTTTCTTCATAAAGAGGTTTAAGGAAAAGGAGATTCAAACTTTAGATCTAATATTTCTTAAAAGTAACAACAGCTAGATAAATCATTGGTTAGATCCTTGCGGTTGTTATTAGTTTTTGTCTAGAAAAGCAAGGCATTTGTACAAATACCTAAATCATTTTTGTTAAAATTATATGGGTTTATATTTAGGATTTATATTTAATACATAGACATTTTGTGCATGTTTGGTGCATAGGATAAGGATAGGATAGGATAAAATAATATTGTAGATAGGATAATATTAAATGATAACATCCTATCTTATGTTTGGTGTGTACAAAGATTAAGCATAAGATAGGATGATTTTTTATCCTTTACCATATTTGTTATGTGCAAGATTAAAATTAGGATAGGATGATATTTTTTTATTGGACAAAATTTAAAGATAAAATAGGAAATTCATTAATAAAATTTTTTTGAAACATATCCTATGGATTAAAAATAATCCTCCATTTTTCTAAAGGATTAAGTTATCCTCTTGATATAGGATGACTTATCCTCTCACTAATCATATCCAGTTGTTTAAATGAATAACAAACATGGGATAGGATGATAATCATCCTATCCTTTAAATAATCTCATCTGTCAAATATGCACTTTATAAATACTATATATAGTCATCTAACAACAGCATAACATCTCATCAACGAGTCTGGTAATGGGATAAACAAAATAAATGATATTTTATTGAATATCTTATTCAATGAAAAATCAAATTAACCTTCTGATACGTGGAACTAGTAAGAATTAATCACATAAAGCGACACTAACAATCTACCAAGTGAGCAAATAAATCACCATATCGCAATCACCATAACACAAGAAATTTAGGTGGAAAACTGCCTCAATGCTAGAAGTAAAAATCATGGGTACCAATAATATCTACACTATTACAAATAATAGGTATACAAAGTTATTTCTATCTAAAACTAGAGGTATACAACTATAATATTTCAAGAACAATTATTTTTGATAAAAAAATATCTTACAAGAGAAAACTGGATAAATCTCAGTAAATTGGTTGTTCAACAAACACTATAAAATCTATAGGTAGGAAGCTCTAAAGACGGGAACCACTTGCACGGTGGTATATCCTTGGAAGTAGGTCTTTTGTCTAGTCTTTTGTCTCTTGACTTGTCTGCGAACCAATTGAGCAAGTCGATCCCTGAAACTATAGAAACTTCGTCCAACTTATATTAGTTGAATTTGAGCTTCAATCAGCTTAGCCATAGAATTCCAATTCAAGTAGGCAAGTTAATTCATCTGACTTTGCTAGATTTTAGTCACAACATGCTTTCGGGGACAATTCCAGTGGAATTTCAAAATTTACAGAGCTTGTTGATGCTAAATCTTTCTTACAATGATCTGTCTAGTGAAATTCCAGCCTCTTTTGAGCAGCTCTGGGGCCTGTCCTCTGTTGACATAGCTTACAATGAGCTGCAGGGTCCCATTCCCAATTGCCAAGCGTTCCAAAATGCTTCAATAGAAGCATTACGAGGAAACAAAGGTTTATGTGGCAATGTTGGCGGATTGCCACCCTGCACACCTTTTTCTAGGAAGGGCCACAATCTCAAGACCCTCTTTGCAATTATATTCCCTCTATTGTCAGTTGTTAGTCTCTCGATTTCATCAATTGCTTTGCTGTTCATCTCCAAAAAGAGGAACAAAGATGCCGACAAAAAAAAAACAAAGCAGTGTGTATGATGAAGTTTTTTTCTCAATATCTTCCTTTAATGGAAGAATGCTCTATGAAGAGATCATTAGAGCCACCAACGACTTCGATGCTCAATATTTTATCTAATCTTGACCTAAGCTCAACTCAACCAATAAACAAGTCTACTGAAAATACAGATGGGGGAGTTCTATTTTTTTATTTTAGGAGGATCTAATTAATGAGTCAAAATCAAAATGCAAAGTTTGACTTTAAGGTTACATGGGAAAAGAAATAAATTACATATGGGAGACTTTAAGACAAGTGGGGGATTTTTATTACGTCAACGTTTTAACAGGACTTGATGTAAGAAGTAGAGTCCTCTTGTCCAATTCATCAACTCTGCTTTTAAATTGCTCGGATAGAAAAATCGCATCGGAGTGCAAGACCAAGATCCGGAGAGTGTGTGGCTACCATTTCCAAGTCTTTGCTTTTCTCCTTTTAATGTTAACCTGAGAAAATGGGTATTGGAGATCAATTTTCCTGGTTGGCAATAGGAATTTAGCTTTTCTCGAAGTAAAAACATACATAAGAAAAGATAATTTTCCTATATACTGTCTGTAGAGCTTTTTATTTTACAAATGGTATTAGCATCATGATATATGTCTTATAAAAATATTAAAAAATAAATAATAAATAATAAATAAAATAAGACATGTTTCATAATCCTAACCTTGCTTATGGAGTAAAAAAAATTCCACTGACAATGTATAGAATAATTATAAAAAAAAATGTCGGAGTTTAAGACTTTTTCACGAACTTTCAGCAAATTTTTAACACTTTATTTTTCAATGAGTTTGATAAAATATTTTAAAATCCACTTAAAAAAGTTTTTTTTTTCAACAAAAAAGAGTTAAATAAGATAAGTAGTTAAGGACCTACTTATCACTTAATGTAAAAAAAATTAATTTCAAAAGAAATTTGATTATATTAACCAAAAAGACTACTTTATCATTCCTAATTATTTAATATTTCTCTTGTAACAAAAAAAAAAAAGGCTACTTCATTATATGTAATTTTGTTACATTATTTTTTCATTCTTGTAATAAAAAAACTAATCTCAATGAAAAAATGACTCTACTACAAACATCAATATTTAGCTTGATTCTTGTGATCTCCAAATTAAAACCTTTTATTAAAAAAAATCTAAATCTACAAAGGAATTTAATTTAAATTGTTTTTTTGCAAACCCCAATTCCCAAAATTAAATTTGCCTTCTTCAAATTCAATCTCCAAATTGTTCAACCTAATGTTTACTATCAATACGTAATTTGAACCGAAGAAACAATTTCAGCTCAAAGAGAATAAAAAATCCAAAAAAAAAAAAAGAATGGAAGAGAAAGAAAATGGAAAAGAGGATTGGGGATAGGATTTGCATGCTCTTTGTGTAATTTTTTGAGAATAATATTTTAAAATGGTGATTTTTTTTTAAAACAAGTTGACAATAAAAACGGTGATGATTTGATTTTTTTTATGATTAATTTTAAAATAAATAATAAAATAATTATTTAATCATTAAATTTAATTATTTTTATTATTTTTTGATATTTCTTTTAAATATTTTTATACTTAATATGAAATAAAAGTAAAGATTTATATATGATGCATTGACAGTATATAATTTTTATATATTGTCAATGCACAATAAGTTAATACCTAATCAATAAGCCCTTATGAGCAGAATAAAAAAATTATTTGTATTTATTTTTAAGGGTTTGACTTTTTTTAGTTTGCATATTGATAAGGTATCAAATTCTGGTGCATTCACAGTGTATAGAGATTACATGTCAGTGCATCATATATAAAAAAGTAAACATACAAATAAAAAAAATTGAATTTCAAAATGGGTTATTTTCTAATACATTACTAGTAAAGTTTTTTATTAGACTCTACAAGCGGAATTAAAATGATGGTACATGCCCTGTATGTGTTTTAATATTTTTTACATTTTATTATAATATTTTTAAAAAAATTAAAATGACCAAGTTTGAGTTTATTCATTATATGTAAATACGAAATTGAAGAAAAAAATTAGACCAAAAAAATAATCAAATTAGACTTGAACTCACTTTAAATTCTTTGGTACATTATCTAATCTTAACCTAAACCCAACTCAATCAATAAATAAGCCTACTGAAAATACACATGGGGGACTTTTATTTTTTATTTTTATGTTAGGAGGAATTAATTGATGAGTCAAAATCAAGATGCAAAGTTTGACTTTAAGGTCACATGGGAAAAGAAATAAATTACATATGGGAGACTTTAACAAGTGGGGGATTTCTATTACTTCCTCTTGTCCAATTCGTCAACTCTGTATTTAATTGCTCCGATAGAAAAATCGCATCGGAGTGGAAGACCAAGACCCAGAGAGTGCGTGGCAAACATTTCCAAGTCTTTCGAGAAAATGGTGATTGGAGATCAACTTTTCTGGTTGGCAATGGGAATTTAACTTTTCTCGGAGAAAAAACATACATCAATCCTGGTCAGAAATGCTCGAGGTCTCCAAATTGCAGATAGATATACTGCAAACATCAATACTGAAATATTATTCAGAACCTCCATTTGTTGACGATGAAGATAGTAGCCTTGCTTGCTTCCCTGCTCCTTTTAATGTTAACCTGAGAAAATGGGCATTGGAGGTCAAATTTTCTAGTTGGCAATGGGAATTTAACTGTTTTCGAAAAAAAAAAACACACGCATCAATCCTAGTCAGAAATGCTAGAGTTTAAGACCTTTTCACGGTCTTTTTACAAATTTTTAGCACTTTATTTTTCAATGAGTTTGATAAAATATTTTAAAATCCACTTAAAAAAATTTTTTTCAGCAAAAATGTGTTAAATAAGATAAATAGTTAAGGACTTACTTATCACTTAATGTAAAAAAAAATTAAATTTTAAAAAAATTTTGATTATATTATCTAAAAAGACTACTTCATTATATGTAATTTTATTAAATTATATTTTCGTTCTAGTAAAAAAACACCTAATCTCAATAAAAAAAATGATTCTACTACAAACATCAATATTTAGTTTTCTTTTAATCTCTAAATTAAAACCTTTTATAAAAAAATAATTTGAATCTACAAAGGAATTTAATTTAAAATTTTTTTGCAAACCCTAATCCCCAAAATTAAACTCGCCTTCTTCAAATTTAATCTCCAAATTGTTCAACCCAATGTTAACTGTCAATGTGAAATTTGAATCGAAGAAACAATTTCAGCACAACAAGAATAAAAAAGCCAAAAAAAAAAAAGAATGGGAGAGGAAGAAAATGGAAAAAAGGATTGGGATACGATTTGCATACTCTTTGTGTAATTTTTTGAGAACAATATTTTTAAATGGTGATTTTTTTTTTAAACAAGTGAATAATAAAAACGGTGATGATTTTTTTATTAATTTAAAAATAATATTAAAATAATTATTTTTATTATCTTTGGATTTTTTTAAAATATTTTTTTTAATTTTATGATATGTTTATATTTAACATGAAATAAATGTAATGATTTATATATGATGCACACCTCATCAATAAACACTTATGAGTAAATAAAAAAATTATTTGTTTTTATTTTTAAAGACTTGACATTTTTTTAGTTTGCATATTTATGAGTGTCAAACTTTGGTGTATTAACAGTGTATATAGATTACACACTATCAGTGCATCATATTTAAAAAAGTAAACATAGAAATAAAAAAAAACTCAAATTGGATTATTATCTAATACATTGTCAATAAAGTTTTTAGACTCCAGAAACAAGATTAAGATGATGACACATGCACCATACATGTTTTAATATTTTTTACATTTTATTATAATATTTTTTTAAAAAAATTAATATGGATAAGTCTAAATTTATTCATCATATGTAAAAATGAAAATAAATAAAAAATTAGACCAAAAAAAATGAGTCAAGTTGGACTTGAACTCACTTTAAATTCCTTGATACGTTATCTTATCTTGACCTAAACTCAACTCCACCAATAAACAAGTCTACTGTAAATACTTATGGGGAGTTTTATTTTTTATTTTTTATGTTAGGAGGAATTAATTAATGAGTCAAAATTAAGATGCAAAGTTAGGTTATATGGGAAAAAAAAATAAATTACGTACGGGGGACTTTAATACAAGTGGGGGATTTTTATTACGTCAACATTCTAGAATGACTTGATGTAAGAAGTAGTCTTCTTGTCCAACTCGTCAACTCTGCATTTAAATTGCTCATATAGAAAAATCGCATCAGAGTGGAAGACCAAGACCCGGAGACTAAGTGGCAAACATTTCCAAGTCTTTCGAGAAAATGGGTATTGGAGATCAACTTTTCTGGTTGGCAATGGGAATTTAACTTTTCTCAGAGAACAAACATACATCAATCCTGGTCAGAAATGTTGGAGTTTAAGACTTTTCCAATCTTGAGTTCTCCAAATTGCAAATAACTATACTGTAAACATCAACACTGAAATATTATTCGGAACCTCCATTTGTTGACGATGAAGATAGTAGCCTTGCTTACTTCTCTGCTCCTGTTTGCCACACATTGTTCTTTATCCAGTGTTGCGCCTGATTCTACTGCAGAAGCACATGCACTCCTCAAATGGAAAGCCAGCCTTCAATCCCAGAATAAGCATTCGCTTTTGCCTTCATGGACTCTCTCTCCTGCAAATGCAAAAGCAAGTTCATGCGGTTGGTTTGGAGTTCATTGCAACGGGAAGAGCATTTTGAGAATCAACCTTACGAGCTATGGTGTAAAAGGTACACTTCATACATTCCCATTCTCATCTTTGCCCAATCTTGTAGAAATTGACCTTAGCATCAATGGACTTTTTGGCACTATCCCACTTAAAATCAATCTACTCTCTAAACTCACCTACCTTGATTTGTCATTCAATAACTTTTCGGGAAAAATCCCACATGAAATTGGTCAACTTAGGCATCTCCAGATCCTTCACCTTGTTCAAAACCAGTTGAATGGCTCCATTCCTGAAGAAATAGGTCAGCTAAAGTCTCTCTATGAGCTTGCCTTGCAAAACAATAATCTAAATGGTTCCATTCCTGCTTCATTGGGTGACCTGGCCAACCTGACCTACTTGTATATCTATAATAACTCCCTTTCCGGTCACATTCCTTTAGGAATGGGAAATCTTAGCAGTTTGGAGGAACTTTTCATGGACACCAACCATCTCAATGGTCTCATCCCCTCAACTTTTGGAAACTTGAAAAAGTTAAGAAAGCTATCCTTGTTCAACAACAATCTTTCGGGATCAATACCTTCTGAATTGGGGCAAATGGAATTGCTCTCTGAATTAATGTTTTATGAAAATAGTCTTTCTGGTGTGATCCCAGCCTCATTAGGAAACTTGAGCGCTCTCACAATTCTCCAACTTTTTGAAAATAAACTTTCTGGCTCCATTCCTGAAGAGTTGGGAAACTTGAACTCTGTTATTTTTCTAGAGTTGAGTCAAAACCAGCTAAGCGGTTCTATTCCAGCTTCATTTAGTAACTTGAGTAACTTGGAAACATTGTTCCTCCGAGACAACCAACTTTCAGGTCCCATACCTCAAGAAATAGGAAATTTCATGAATTTGTGGATGTTGGAACTTGATCAAAACCAATTCTTTGGGAATTTGCCTCAAAACATTTGTAGAGGTGGAGCACTGGAATACTTCATCGTAAATGACAACCATTTCACAGGTCCAATCCCCAAAGACCTGAAAAATTGCAGGAGCTTGAAAAGAGTACGCCTAGAAAGGAATCATTTGACTGGAAATATATCAGAAGATTTTGGCGTCTATCCTAGCTTGAACTATATAGGCCTAAGTGACAATGAATTTTATGGTGAAATTTCACCTAAGTGGGCATTGTGCAAAAATTTAAGTAGCCTATTGATTGCTAGGAACAATATCACTGGCAGAATACCACGTGAGATAGGAAACTCAACTCAAATACAAGCTCTGGATCTTTCTTCAAATCATTTAGACGGGGAGATTCCAATGGAATTGACAAAATTGAGTTCTTTAACCAGGCTTATTTTGACTGGGAATCAACTCTCTGGTAGAATACCAAAGGAAGTAGGATTGTTTACCAATCTTGAGATTCTCGATTTGTCCGCAAACAGATTGAGTAAGTCCATCCCCGAGACTGTAGGGGACTTGCTAAAATTGCACTACTTGAATTTGAGTAGTAACAACTTCAGCCAGAGAATTCCAGCTGAGTTGGGCAAGTTATTTCAACTGAATGAATTAGATATGAGTCATAACATGCTTTCAGGGGAGATACCAACACAAATGGGATCTTTGCAGAGCTTGTCAATGTTGAATCTCTCTTACAATAACCTCTCTGGTAATATTACTTTTTTCGATGAACTCCGAGGCTTAACATACATTGACATAGCACATAATGGGTTGCAGGGTCCAATTCCTAATATCCCAGCATTTCGAAATGCTTCAATACAAGCATTAGAAGGAAACAAGGGTTTGTGTGGCAATGTTAATGGGTTGAAACCTTGCAAGCTCTCTAAGAAAAGCCACAAGTTACTCTTCACAATCATGTTTCCTCTATTAGGAGTGACTAGCATTTCAATTGCTGCAATGGCTTTGTTCTTCTGCTTCAAAAGAAAGGAACAAGATGCAAATAAAGCAATTCAAAGCAGCATGAGCAATGAAAGCCTCTTTGAAATATCGTCCTTTGATGGAAGATTTCTGTATTCTGAGATCATAAGTGCAACCAAGAACTTTGACGCTCAGTGTTGCCTTGGAAGTGGAGGATACGGAAATGTATACAAGGTAGAGCTGTCATCAGGTGATATTGTAGCTGTGAAGAAAGTCCATCAACAGCATGCTGATGAAATTAGAGCTGAAAAAGAATTCCAAAATGAAATTACGGCTTTAATAGGCACACAACATCGAAATATTGTGAAGTTCTATGGGTTTTGTTGGTCTACAGAACAATCATTCTTGGTTTACAAATTCCTTGAAAGGGGTAGCTTGGCTACAAATCTAAGCAATGATGAAGCAGCAAAACAGTTGGACTGGGATAAAAGGATAAATATTGTAAAAGGTGTGGCACATGCCCTGTCTTACTTGCACCATGACTGCTCACCACCGATTGTTCATAGGGACATATCAAGCAACAATGTTTTACTTGATTTGGATTTTGAAGCTCACATTTCAGGTTTTGGCACGGTTAAATTTCTCAATCCAGACTCATCTAATTGGACCAATCTTGCTGGAACATATGGATATGTCGCACCAGGTGATGTAGTTCATAGTAGTAATCTATTGTTGCATTAAAGGCAGAGCATCATTCTATAATTGACTATTTATCTTTTCCTTTGCAGAGCTTGCGTACACAATGAAGGTTACAGAAAAATGTGATGTTTATAGTTTTGGAGTGTTGATTCTGGAAGTTATCTTGGGGGCACATCCTCGTGATTTGATATCTGTGCGACCATCTTCATCTCTTGAAATGCAGCTTCTGGTTGACGATGTCTTGGATAAAAGGCTTTTACCTCCGGCGCCAGAAGTTCAAGACAAAGTGTTATCTATCATGAAGATAGCTTTTATGTGCTTGGCCGTCAATCCACATTCTAGACCCACCATGTACGCTATTTCTCAGATGTTATTCAACTAAATCTTCTCCTTCCAAGGATCGTTACGTTGAATTGCCGACAACATCGAAAATGTTTGGTTATCTGGTGACGGTCGCTTTTTTTTTGTAAGCTAAAGGTTTTATTTATCCAAAGAAAGCAGGGATCCCACTACAAATCACAAGGATTATAGATTTTTTTTTTGTGAACGATGACTTACTTCTTTATGCTATCACAAAATATTAGCATTTATGTTCTCTGAATTTCCTTTTGTTGATATAGTTGCATATGTTGTGGGCATTGCGATAAGAGTAGTCACAGTTTATTGTTCATAAGGAGGTATAAGAAAAAGGAGATTCAAACTTTAGATCTAATCTTTTTCGAGTAAGTGCAACAACTCCTAGATAAATCATTGGTTAGATCCTTGTGGTTGTTATTAATTTTTGTCTAGAAAAAGCAAGGCATTTGTACAAATACCTAAATCATTCAAGATCATTGACGTTAAAATTATATGGGTCTATATTTAGGATTTATATTTAATACATAAACATTTTATAAATACTATATATAGTCATCTAACAACAAAATGACATCTCATCAATGAGTTTGGTAATGGGATAAACAAAAAAAATAATATTTTACTGAATATCTTATTAAATGAAAAATCAAATTAACCTTCTGATATGGGAAACTAGCAAGAATTAATCACATAAAGCAACACTAACAATCTGTATGTAAGCAAATAAATCATCATATCACAATCACGATAATACAAGAAAGTTAGGTGGAAAACTGCCTCAATGCGAGAAGTAAAAATCACGGGCACCAATAATATCACTATTGTAAATAATAGGTATACAAAGTTATTTCTAGCTAAGACTAGAGGTATACAACTATAATATTTCAAGAACAATTATTTTTGACAAAAAAATTTTTACAAGAGAAAATTGGATAAAATTTAGTAAATTGGTGGTTCAACAAACACTATAAAATCTATAAGTAGGAAGCTCTAAATACAGTCTCCACATTTCAGGAAGAAAGGCTAAGAATGTTGAACACTATCACGACCCGAGGCCGCGACAGTACCCCTTTCATGTACGGATGTACAAAAATTAGAAGTAATTTTTTGTTTTTCTATACTTATTTTGTCTAAGTGTAGTATAGTCAAACTTATTCCCTTCCCTATTTTTATCATTTTGCTTAGACTAAGAATCAACGCAAAACTCACAATCTATGTATGGGTAAGTAATTTCCACAATAGTAGTTGATTTATAATCTTTACATTATCATCTCTTGATTCAACTTATCATTTTCATTTATTATATCTATGGTTTTAACAATATCTATCTATCTCAAACTCATGCATTTATCCGTGGTTTCGTGCCTTCTTGCTTAACTACTTATTTCATGCCATCATTTCCACATGCTCAAATTCATGCAAGCATTTGTAATTCCATCAGTTAAGCATTAACATAACCTAAGTACTAATCACTATATTAGGTTACATCCATCCTATAGTACTGAATCAAAAGCAACCTGAAATCGATAACAAGTACAAAAGAATAGTGTATGCTCAAAGCACTCAAAATAATCTTTTTTGAGAGTTGGGACTATATTTCATGCTTAAAACTATTTTGGATAGCTCCGAAATAGTCCCCCAACTCCATGCTCAATTCGAAAAAGTAAAAACAACATTTAATGAGCGAGAGCCCAGTAAGTCATTTATATAAATGTAGAATTAGACTTATACTGTCTTAATGCAAATGCATGATTTCACTTGATGAGAAATCACTATTAAATCACTCTTTTATTCATCATGTAGCATATACAAGTCATTTTCTCAATCTCAATATAATGATACTACAACTTGTCGTGTGATGCCTAAGCCATAACATCATATCATGTCTCTTTGCATGTAATCGTATAGGAGATGTATGCAATCTCAAAAAGTATAATACATATTCTTTCAAAATATGTTCAAATCATGTATGATATCAAAACATCTCGGTTTTACTTTTAAGAGATGCTTTAAAGTATAAATATTTCTCATTTCATGTCAATGTAACTTTTTAAGTATTTTTAAAGCAATGTACAGTATCAAAATACATTTCATATACCATAAAACCATATTAGTTTAAAGTTCATTTCCATTTGAAACCATACTCTAAACTGTATATCATATCATTTGAGACTAGGCTAGATCCCTAATACTCTACCAATAAAAACTTAGATCACTATAGCTAGCAAAGAAAATCATGTCATCGTCCCTTGGAAACCAATTAGGGCGCAATCTATGGCCATAGACCTTATGTCTCTCAGTCCCACTGATCGAGTGTGACTGAGCCTTATTCACGACTATTGTCGGATAAGCATCTCTACCTGAAGAGTAATATCTAATTAGGCGCCTTCCACTATGCTTTTTTAAGTTCAATTCTTTTAGCATGCCAATAGTCTCATAAAACATTTAAACATTCAATTTTTCTTATGAAAATAGTGTAAAGTGTGTAGCGCATTTCTTGAAGATCATTTACATATAAACATACATACATGTACACTATATATTCATTCTTTTCAAAACCATTTGAGCATCTGAAGTATTCATATAAGTATTGTATGAATGAATCCTTTCAAAATCTCGTGTATAAAAATGAAGCATGCTTAAGGGCAATACAAATAAACAAATGAAATTAAAATAGTATAGTGCGATACTCATGAAATGCATCAAGGCATTATCATTTAGCCTAATGATGCTTATAGGTCAATATCATATCAATTCATTTCCTCTTAACACTGCATCACTATGGTACCTTATTGAACTTAACAACATATCTGCATTTCATTTTATTAAATCGAGTCTCTAAATACTCAAATCATCGCACCATTCAGTATCAACTTATATAGGATAATTCTACTTCTACGTTATATAAACGTCTTACCTAGTGTGAGCCTAGCTTGGGTGTGCATCGGGATTATTTAGACTGTGTTCGTCGTCCTCTCATCGCGTTACACATTCACAATAAAATTCAACTTAATAACATCTAGCTAAATTTCTAAATATTTATAAAAATTCAAGGCCAACTTAAAATTTTAAGGATAATTATTCCATACACTATCAGTGAAATATTTTTATTCCACAAGCGATGTTAGGATTGTGACATGTGTCTTATAAAAATATTTAAAAAATAAAAAATAAATAAAATAATATACATATCACGATCTTAACACTACTTGTGGAATAAAAATATTCCACTAACAATGTATGAAATAATTATCCAAATTTTAATACTAATATTATGCCAAGTCTTAAATAAAATTCTATCATCTTCACACACACATATATGTTTTAAACATATTACATATACATAAAAATACACGTATATATTTTTCTTATATCTTTTCTTTTCTTTATTTCTTTCCTTTACTTTTCTTTTCTTTTCTTTTCTTTCTTTCTTACCTTTCTTTTCTTTGCCTCTCGGACTGGCCACCCGAACAGCCTTTTACAGCCTTCAACTGCCATAAAAACCTCCACCATCTCAGCCCCAAACTTCAGCCAAATCAACTTTGAACTGCCTATAAAACCGGACTAACTCAGACAAGGTTCAGCCACATTAAGTTTACCACTCACACAGCCCCTGTTTTAGCCTCTTTAATAACCCTTGGTGGTGCTTTGTTTAGCACTAACTCAGCTCCCAAAAACCGAGTGCAAGCTCAACCAAACTGCCTTGCGTGTTCCCTGTTCTAAACCCTAGAGTTAGCACCTAAAACTACTTTGCTTAGCCACCAAAAAGGCCTGCTCTTCTCGCCAGCATCGGCACCAGGAAATGTCTCACTGTTCGGTTTCAGTTACAGTCTCAGCCCTTGGAGTCGGCTCCTAGCCCCTGCTTTCCTTTCTCCGGACAGCCACTATAGACTTCAAATGCCCCCTTTTGTTTTCGCCTGTTTCAGACCTATAACCGAGCCTTGAATCCCCTGTTTGTAGCAACTGTTATGCAGCACCGAACCACCCAAGCCCCACCTGAATACCACCCTTTCCAGCCCTCAAAAGGCCACTGCAACCTCACCTCTTCGCTCCTACACTTAGCCTTAATAAGCCCCCCTCCGTTTCAGCCACGTTATAGCGCTTACAGAGCACCAAAATACCCTGTTCCGGACCTGTCTTCAGCCCCCTCTAATCGCGCTACGCTGCCCCAGCTTCCTATGGCAAACACGACATGGATGAGGACTAGGAGATTGCGAGCTAATGCCGAGAGGAAGATCTCATCCCATCACAATAGCCACCATTATAGTATCCCTTCCCTACGAGCCTCGGCCAATCTCATCCCATCTTTACCAGCAAAGCACCCTCCTTCTATAAAAACCCCGACTATTCAACCAAAAAGAAAGGGAGGCAACAACAATTAACAAAAATCACTCAAAAAAAAAAAGGCCAAAGTAGCCTTGTTTCTGCCATATCTGAACCACCAGTCCCCATTGTGACCATCCACCACCACTGCACCGCTCTTTCCCAAAATTCCAACAACCCATAACCCTCTTTTGAAACTCATATACACAGACCACAACCCCGAACCCCCACTTTCAATCTAAAACCCCAAACATCCACAGAAGTAAAGAATGAAGATTTGAGGAGTAAAACAAGGAAAATCAAGAGGCCTCATTTCAGGTTTCCTTTTGGGGTGAGATTCTTGGACAAGAAGCGCGGCTACTGGTGCTTTTGGCGGTGACCGAAACGAGGAAGAGGGAACAAGTTGGACGGCTCGAGTTAGGCCGACGCGTGAATCCTAAAGGAAACGCAGACAAAGAAACGAAAAGGGTGAAGCATTTTGGTTGAGGTGGTTATGGGCTGGTTTAGACAGGTTCCGGACTGGTGTTTACCGGTTCCGGCCCACACTATCATGGAACGGGTCTGAACTGGTAGGAGAACCGGTCTGAGTCGGGCCAGTTCTTCTTTTTATTAGGTGCGAACCGGCCCGGTTCGATCCAATTTTTTTTAATTTAAAATTTTTATTTTTAAAAATTTATATTAATTTATTTTAATAAAAATAAATATATATTAATATATTTTTATAATTTAACCTAAAAAATTTATTTTTATTATAAATAATGTTAATAGTTTAATTTAAAAATAATTTATTATAAAGTTATTATAATTTATTTAATTTATGTAACAATAATGAAAAATAAATTACTATAAAATTATCTAATAAAATTATTGTTATAATAAAATAAAGTTATATTATGAATATAAATATTATAATAAAGTTATTATGATAAAGTGATATTTGATTCAAAATATATAATATTATTATTATATTCATTTAGCAATATCATTTTGCATATCATTATTTATATTCATTTATTATATTCATTTTGCATTTAAAATGATAAATAAGCTGTAAGCGTATCAATATCATTTTGCATTTAAAATAATTTATTATATTTGAAATATAATTTACTTAATATTTATTCATTTATTTAATATGTTTTTAAAATATTCATTTATTTTTTATTTTAAATATTTATTTATTTTAAACATAGATAAGTATAACATTAATTAATTTGATATGTAATAATAATAATAATAATAACAACAACAACAACAACAACAACAACAACAACAACAACAACAAAGGAAAAAAAGGAGAGAGTAGGAGACCAAAGATTTTTTACATGGAAAACCCCTTCAAAAGTTAGAAGGGTAAAAACCACGGGACCGTAGTCTATAAAAATATTTACTATGACTAAACTTATTTACAATTTTACTTACAACTTACAAAAAAAAGATTATTCTCTATTCTTCATAATTTATATGGATTGCCTTGGATATTTCTTCCTCCTCCTCTGAATTATTATCAGCGAATTCATTGGCCATTCCAAGTTTGACATTACGCGATTCCGCATCAAACCAATCTTTAAGGCATGTTAACAAGCATAATGAATCCGGATTAAGAGTGGTTTGATGGTCTCCAATAATTCTTCCACATGTCGAGAATGCAGATTCCGAAGCAACAGAAGAAACTTGCACCGCAAAAATATCTCAGGCCATGGAAGCTAAAATTGAAAATTGTTTTTGGTTTTCTTTCCACCATTGGAGAAGATTAAAGTTTTCATCTACAGAAAAATCCTGACTTCAGAAAAATCCTAGCTCATTGAAGCTAGAATTTCGTCAAGTTGTTAATCCAGATCCGCTGGCTTTTCCTTTTAGCTTCATTCTCTTCTTTGCTGCTTCCTTAATTGCGTTTAAAATTCCTTTTCCTTTTTTGCTACTCTCAGTTTCTTCATGTGAATCTTTTTCTCCTCGATTAAAGTTAAATTGCTCCCTTTCTGCTTCATAAACATTAAACAATTCTTGAAAAAGATTGTTAATTGAGGACTTTTGATCCTCACTAGAATCAAGACCAAGAAATTCTTTATAACAATAAAAAAAATCTCTATAAAGTTGCAATACAATAGATAGGAGGAATTATTTCTCAATATTTTTTAAATTTTTCCTCCATGTCATATACAAAAGAACTTAAAGTTTCATGATTCCTAAATTTTACAAATTTTTCAAACATTATGTAGATAATAGGAACAAAATACGGTGTAGTTGGATAAAATTAAGTTAAAAATCTTTCAGTTGCATCTTTAAAAGTAGATAATAAATCAACACATTATTCAATAAAAGTCCAATCTTCTTCAAAAAATGCTAAATGTGTACTACTTGTATAATTGTTATAAAAAAGAGTAACAAGTTCTTTATAAAGTAAAATAGAAGAAAGCAAACGATGAAGTGAATTTCATCTTGTTTCCACGGGAAGTGGAAATGCTTTAACAGGTATATTATTTGCTATACAAATTTGCTTCCATTCACGTTTATTATTTGGTCTGCGAATCCATTTTGCTAAAATTTTAATTTTATCAATTGGACATATGCCACTACCAGTGTGAGGATCGTCTATTCTTGATTTCAGACTTGTAAATTGATGTACGATTGAAGTAAATTAAATGTTGAAGAAGTAATTGGAAATTAATCATTATCAAGTGATGAATCATGTATGAACAATAGAAAAGATTTTCAATTTTCAAGTTTATGAGAAATATGGAGAATAAAGGAAACTAAGGATTTAAAATAGTGGATTAAAACATCTTATTAAATTGGATGAGATTAATTTATTTAATTGGTGGATTAAAACTCTAAAAATTTAATTGTATTAAATATACAAGTTTTTTAAAGAAATAATAATAAAGAAATATATATAAAAAAATAATATATAATATATATATCATAGTGTGTCTATAGATATACATATCTTATAATATAATATAAAAAAAATTTTATAATAAGCATATATTATAAATTAAAAAAAAATTATTTAAATGATGTGATTGGCTTCGCGAGGAAGCCAATCACGTTGGCTAAAATGTGAGTGGGTGAAAATCCACCCACTCACACATATTATATATTAAAAATAAAATAAAAGTAATAAAAAAATATTATAAATTAAATTAAGTGACAAGCTTCCTTGGGAAGCTTGTCACTTGTAGTTGTCGGTCAGTGGGTATTTTACCCACTCACTTGTAGCATCACGTCTGCTGCTACTAGCGGTAGACGTGACTCTATATGAAAAAAAAAAAGATTTAGAGCAATGGATAAGTGATGAAGCAGACGGCACGTGTAGAGGAAGCTTTCTTTGTTTGGGTTAAGAAAATTGATATTGTAGGCAAGACAAAGAGCTAAAAAAAAAGAGAGAGAAGAATGGAAAGGAAGATCGGAGCTGTGTGCAAGGGATCATGGGGTTGATTTTGGCGTGAAGACAAGTTTTATAGGCATTAAAAGCTGTTGTATGGGTTGTAAACAGGGTCAAGGTGGACTGAACAAAGGAAGAGAAAGGGTGTTTGATGAGTGTTGAATAAGGGTCTCGACAATGAAGAAAAACGGAGGAAACGCTGCTGTTGAGGAAGCATTGTGACATTCTGTTCAGGGCGCCGAATAGGGGTTAGAAAGTGTGAAGCCGAGAAAGAGAGGCAGCAGGATGAAGCGAGGCAATCTAAAGCAGTTCGGGTGATTGAAGGCATGATTGAGGCACTTGAACAGTGGCATTTTGGGGCTTGAGACAGTGTGAGAAAGAAGCTAGAGGTGCTGGTTTGCATTGTTGGCTCGGCAAAGAAAAAAAAAAGAAAAAGGAAACGTTGAAGCCTAAAGAAGCAGGGGAAAACATGGTTTTGAGGTGGATTTTAAAGGCTAAAATTAAGCCTCAAATGGGACTGAATAGGGCTGATGATGGAGCTTTTGAGGCTGGCATTTTGAGGCTGGCGGTTAGGCAAAAGAAAAGGGCTGCCAGGGGTGTCAAGGGGCATTTGAAAAGATGGATATTAGCCCAAAATG
Source organism: Heritiera littoralis (assembly GCA_031772115.1). NCBI lineage: Eukaryota > Viridiplantae > Streptophyta > Magnoliopsida > Malvales > Malvaceae > Heritiera > Heritiera littoralis. Next base: position 7,449,156 of record JAPDPK010000023.1, read on the forward strand.
GTAAGTTTTGCTGCTGAACCGAGCATGATTCTAGGCTGAATATATAACTGAAAAGAGATGGATCAAAGGTTGAAATAGGAACCACAGAGGCCGGAACTTTGAGCTAGAATAGTGTGTCCTTCTGAGCTGCCTTGGGCCTTCAAAAAGGGGTTGGACACAGTAGCATTTGGGCTTATTAAACGCTGAAATTTTGGGGGATTCCTCAAGGCTGAGTTTAGAGGCTCTAAACTGATTTTTAGTTTTTGTTTGAGGTGCTTTAAGCGCTGATTCAGCGGGTTAGTGGCTGAGTTGAGTTAGCTGTCGAGATTGATGGACGCAGCAAGGTGGTTTGTGATGGCTAGATAGTAAAGTGGCTTGACTAAGTGGAATTTTTAAGTGTAAAGAAGGGGGTAAGAAAATGTGTAGTTGTTTATTATTTAATAAAATTTCATATTGTTTATTTAAATTGCTTTAAGAGTAAATGTGTGTGGATTGACGTGTAGAGATCTTACAAGGTTCGATTTGAGGCTAGACCATTCTTTTGGAAAGCTAAATCTCTAGCTTAAATTATTGAGGTAAGATAATTATATAAAGTAAATGTAGAATTATAATGAAGAGTGTTATTTATTTAATTGAACTAATATGAATGATGCTTGAAGATGGTTGATTATGTGTAAAAAGATTATTGAGGTGATGTTAGGGAATGAGGTTAGATAATTGTTGAGTTGTTGTGAAATTAGCTATTGAGTAAATGCTTGAATATTGTGATTATAAATTAAAAGATCGAAAGAATAGTGATGAAATTGTTTGAGTATGTTTAAGTATGGGTGTGGATATATTGAAGGAATGTTTTGAAAATTGTGGGAAATTAGGATACGTTATTGAAGTCCTAAAAGGGTATTGTTAGAATATCATAGAATATTGAGTTAACATTGTTGGAAGTTGGATATGGTTTTGAAAATAATTGTGATTTTTAATGTGTCTTAACACCATATTAAATATAGTGTGGATAAGTTATTGAAATGTTATTGAATTAACTTGTAGCGAATTGGAGAAGTGAAGAACTTGAGTTTTGCTCTGGAAATTCGAGGAGGTCATTACCAAGTATCGAAGTAAGTGGGTTAAGTAAAGCTTGTTAACACCATCTCGTAGGAATGATTTAATTTTATAAATTCATTTATGCTTGAGCTGGACTGAAACTTATTTTTTGCTTTGCGTGTTGTGGCCAGCCAAGCGTGCATGTTAAGCAAAATGAACCGATGCATATATGCATTTACGTATAGCATGTTTTGAGTTTAGTTACTTAATGTTTTTGTTTTAATGACTTGCATCATATGTTATATTTGCAAAGTCTTGGTTTGAATCGACATTTGAAATAAATCGAAAGTTCTTTATATTTCGAACTCAAAATTGATTTAATAGTGATTTGGAATCCGTGGAAGCCAAGTGTTACGCGAGGAAATTGATTTCAAACTGTTTTTTAGTGCAGGCATGTCCTACGACCTTCGGGTCACTTCTAGCCTATCGAGCTTAGCTCTAGGCCTTATTACCCGTCTATCGAGCTCTGTGCTCTAGACTATCATATTGTACCTATCGAGCCTAATGCTCTAGGTAGATTGCTACATGTCTGGAAAACCAGCAAGCAAGTTCCGGCTCTCAAGTGATCAGCGAGACTAGACATTGTTCTATGGCCATAGATTTAGTGTTGCTTGCGACACCACTCCATCGCTAGCTAGGATGGATATCGACTGATTGATTGATTGAGGATCATTGCCTAAACTCTACTTACTACTGTTTCATTATCAGTACTGTTTTCAGTGAATCGAGGCAATATGCCTAATCGTTATTGATTTCTTGATTTATGACTCATAAATTATTGAAGTCCATATTGATCGAAATGATTGTAGCGCATATTGATCGTTTTATCAAGTGTTTATTGATTTTTTATCAAAGTAGTCATTGATTGATTTATCGAAATATATTAATCGTTTATTGGAAGTGCATAGTGTATTGAATTTAACCGATTGCATAGTGAATCGATTTAGTCAAAATGCATGGGAAATTTGAATTTAACAACGTGCATCTTGAAAGCGTTTTTGAAACTAGAATGCACGAAGAAAATATTTGACTTAAGACCATGTTTAAAACACCATGCTACATGTTCCTTCAGCATCATTTTCTGCACGTGCATGTAGTTCGACATGAGTCTAACATGCATTTACTTAAGCTACTTACTAAGCCGTAGTTTTGCTCACTCCTTTCTAACAACATTGTCAATAGAGTCTTCCTCCCCAACAAACGCCAACCAAAACGAACTCCTGATAGTGGATCATCATCTTTTGACAAAGTTAACCATCCTTTACAAAGCCTTCAACCCATGTTGAACATACCTCTTGATACCTCAGTGTTGACTCAAACTCAACCTGAGTCTCCTGATTTACTCGCATCTCAATCGCCTGGGAAACCAAAAGCCATCAAGTTTGTTTCACAATCTCTACTTATTACATCAGCATCATTATTCTTTTCTAAGATACCTATTCTGATAATTATAGCTTATTTATAATATGAATCATTGTTCTTTTCCAAAGATATCTTTTACTTCTCACAATTACATAAAACATATTCATTATTACCTGAAAAAAAAAATCACTAGAGATTTATAAGTGTTAAACCGCACTAGCCATACACATGAAGATTATATTCATGTTGTCAATCTTGGAATTGTAACTTTTTTTTTGCCTACAGCTTGGATTGTTAGATACCAAAATTGATATCAAGTAGTATAAGTACATATAGATATAGTTCCTAAAATTCTCTATATAGGACATTTCCATTTGCAACTATAAAATAATATTCAAAACTTAAAACTTTTATTATAAGCAGTAAAATGCCACAACTTCTGAGTTCAAAAGCTTCAATTGAGTAATGCCATTCAAGGTTAGGATTTATAAATTGTTTTGTACTCCCATATGTCCAAACAAGTCTACTGAATGTTTTCAAATAAAACAATAAAAAAATTAAAGGAAGCCCTTAAGTGAAATGAAACAAAATTGCTCACAAAATATATTTAACTAGCTTTAGTAAATCTAAAATAAAAAAAACTATAAAACTATCATTTACATTCTATGATTCTCTTATATATTTTTTTAAAAAAATTAATGGTACATAAATCATCATTTTCTTATTTTACCTGCGTCAAATATGTAAGATTGAATAGAAATGGCATTGGTAATGCAGAGTACATGAAATTTTTCAAAATTCTCTTATGGTCTAATTGAGATGAAAATTCTTCATATTCATCAATGAACATATCTCCTTAGGCGATTATCAAGAAGAAAGAATTCCATCGTAGACTGCTAATAATTGCATTTGATTATCAAAACAAAGAATCCATTTGCATTTCTTTAACCACCAAAGTTCTAATGGGAGGCTAATTCTCTTAATGAACTCATAAACAAAAAACAACTGTCAATTCTATATAACTTCTATTATCAAATGTACTAACCTATCCTCTTGATTATATTTTATTTTACAGAATCAATGAGCCTACTTCTACTCTGCTTTGTGAAGCACTTGATGATCCAACAACAGGAATCAAAGAACCACCCAAGAAGAAAATTGCATTCAGGTCTCCAGCTTATTTCCCAATGAACATTCATGCATTTTTCTTTTAATCTTAATTGACTTATATGCGCCATCCATTATATTTGAACATTTTGTTCATTGAACATTATATTTGAACCACCATAACAATTTTCTATCCACTTAAACTTCTTGAACATTTAACATCAACTTTAATCCATTGTATATAATACTTAAATCAACAATTGCCTACCACAATAAGCATTTTGGTGAAGAACCACATGGTCCAAATCATCCCCCTGATTCCACCTTAGATTCTGGTTTTGATGATATCCTATTGAAGAACCTTAAATCCAGGTAATTTTATTTTATATCCAACATAATGCTGCATTATAAAGACATGCATATTGACTGTATATACATTGAATTTCAACTTCTTCATCTTATGCTCTGCATATGAATATTCGGAATTGAGGGGGGACTGGGCATAAAATTAAACCCAGAAGATCAGCTTAAAGATAGTTGATTTCATTTCCAACCCCATCACTATTATCACCCCTATTACTATCATATTCGACTCATTCCTACCCAAATAATAGGGTGTTGAGGATGGCTAGAATGGAGCAGGATCATGAGATAACGATAACCCTACTATGGTAGTTAGTGGTTAATCGAGCTAGTGTAACAAGCTAAACTCTTTGTTATCACATGTGCTCTTACAAGTAGCTTGCACATAGAGTCAAAACTTCTAAGTTATTGGTTATTGCTAGCACGTCTTTCAAAGAACCTCAAAAGAATGAGTGTGTATCATAAGTATAAAGTGAAGGTGGGAGATAGAGACCTAATAGCAGATTTGCTAATATTGCACAATTACAACCTTGGTGTCATCTTGGATATGGACGGGATGGCCATCGATCTTTCTAACGTACACTGCTATAAGAAAACCGTAACTTTCTCCCTACCTAATCCACATATAATATGTTTTGACAGATGACGAAGCAATAAGTGCTCATTTGTTTTGTTCTAAATATATTCGAGTCATACCAGAAAAGGCATAAGAGCCTACATGGTCGGAGATTGACGTGATATACCGATCAAGACTCATGAATGAGAAATGAGCTATGTGATGAGTTGGAGTTTGAAGGATGTAGAATTTTGAATATCACACTATTAAAGTTTTACGATTTAGAAACTATATGGATATTAAGATCATTGGTTTAAATTTATAGTGAAGAGAAAGAAATAAATTTTTAAATGACAAATGCGTCCTTATATTGGACTAATGTCTGAATAGTGGACCAAATTGATCTGGAATTCCATGATGGTGATGAAGCTACTGATGGCATAAGAAATGTAAAATGTGTATAACGGTTTCGATTTTTAATCCCATCTATAATTAGATTACTGATGCGACCCAAAATGTTTATAGTGGAAAGTCGCAGGATGATTGGCCCTACTATTGATTCTTAAGGGTCTAAATTAAAAGTGTATTAATGGGATGTTTATTAAGGGATCGTTGGATATTATGAAAGATAAGATTATTATTGAAGATGATTGAGAAAGTGATATGTATAGTTGATGAAATTCATATCAATACTATTAATTTTGGTTCTATACATTCAGTTTGCTTCCTAAGTATTAAACAGATATTTATAGAATCGGAGCATTTTGAGATATGCTTTGCAGAATGGTATGCTGATTGGAGTATTATAAATTTGAAGAATATGTATAAGAACCGTAAAGTGACTGTAAGAGCAGAAAAAGATGATAGCTAACCTGAATTATTAAATGAAAATGATCTCAAAGTGAATTACAGTAATGAATCGGTTAGCTATGAAATGTGTTAGTTAAATAGTTATATTTAATACAGCATACTAATTAAGATGATTGATACGCTGTGAAGTATAAGTAAATAGGTGAATTAAGGCAGAATACGTGTTAAAATGAGTTAAATATTAACTATTTTTGCTTTGAGGATATATAGTAAAATGATAGGACACAAAGACAAAATGTCCAAAATGGTATGAGATTTATAATTAAAAAGTATCGGATGTTATTCCTGATAAATTTTTAGAGTAATATAGATTTGAAAGATTGGGTTAACATCGACTCAACTGTTGATATGGAATCTATATCTAAGCTTGTATTGGAGAACATTGAAAGAACCCGAAAAGCTTAAGAAATCAACTTTGAAAAATGTGTGACTCATAAATACCCATCAATCCCTATATTTATCTACATTCCCATAACATATCAACCTTCCTTTCTCTTATTTTGCAGGGGGAAACAAATTAAAAGAGATTAAGTTCTCTAACTTAGTGTTTGAAACAACTTTTGTCTATCTTTTTGCGACATGGATATGAGGAATACCAAACACATCATCCAATTGATGTGTTTGCCTTGTCATCATCTCTTTTTGTCGATCTTTTGTTCTCCATTCCTTATATCTACTACGTACATTGAAGAACTAAAAACGGCTTAACATATTTTTTGTTTTTGACCTTTGTTGGATACCTTTCCAACATGTAAAAAGATCCGACTTCAATGTACATCTGCTTAAACTATGACTACTACAATGAAGTTCTAATAATTACATGAACTCTTATATATGAAAAAGTATATTTCCTCTTCAACTGTTTCTTCTTACCTAAGCAATTGTGTTATAGAATCATAATGATGATATGTAAATATTGGTGAAAAAAATCGCAGCATGCATTGGTTCAATACATAAAACTCTTTTATGGATCTCACATTCATTCATTTACTCATTTTGTGGTAACCAAGAAAAATAAAGAATGCACCTACATTAGACCCCAAAGAATATTTTGCCATCACAACAATTAATTTTATGAGATCTCCAATATTCGTTGTGCACTCATAACTATATTCATTTCAAGGAAGGTTCATATTGATCAACCTGTCTGGACAAAAAAAAGTTCCTTTTGCTAAATACTTAAGGTCTACAACATTAGACATTGCATTAGACTTTATATTATAGTTGCCACCTTTTTTTTTATCAAAAATGTATACTTTCACATAGCTAATGAAGTAATGCAATGTCTAATAAGCACTTTTGCTCAGGTTAGGACATTAAAAGAATCATTGGGATGGTTTTTGGGATGCATAATCAGGGCTTGAAGCTAAACAATGAAACCTTGAATTATATATTGTAGGTTGCTATCAAAATGAGATTCCTTCACCTTTTCGAGAAAGTGTTTGATGAAATGTCTAACGGTAGTGTGTGTGCGGATTTTGGTTGTTATAAATTGACAGTAGTAAGCTATTGTAGAATGGAGAAGGTTTTACATATTCATAAGTAGTTAAATACTGGAAAGAGGATTCATTGATGATAATGCTACTTGCACATTGCTTATCAATTTCCTTTGTGACAAGGATCTATGCTTTCATCATGTATAATGGTTCCTCTCGAGCCTTTTTGTCTCTACTTCAAGAATTTCTTCCATGCTTTTATACTTTGTTTAGATATTCTATTGGTTCCTACGCTATTTTTTATTTCGTTTGTCCTTGCAACCTACCCTTTTCAGATCCCTCTTTTGAGTCGCCTATTGGTATGTACTTGGTTCATTCCTTTTGTTGTCTTAAACTTTCAAATTATTGTATTATGCATCTCCTCTTAGAAAAATCACAAGAAATCATTTTTACCAACATTGTAGTTCTTCAAAGCATCTTCTCCTTACCCAGGTAATCATCAGTAATTTTTCCCTTCTTCTTTTCCAATTTCTTGGTAATTTTCCCGTCTATTTTGAGCTTTTCTCAATTTTTTACATCTTGGTTTTCGACAACCCATTCATCCAAACCTCAATCAGGTGATTTTAAATTTTCTTTTTTTCTTAACCTTTTGTTTTTTTTTTTTGCCATTAGTCATTTGCCTGTTTATTTTAATTTTTCTTTTGTTCCTTCGTCAGGAGTGTTATAGTCTGTGACGTCTTCACGCTTACATTTTGAGGAGGCGCTGAGCTTTTCTGCATAGGTAAATGGTAAATTGTCCTAATGATGGCATTAATACTGCTGACTTACTGCTCTAAAATAGTTCGAAAAGAAATTTTACCCTGAACTGGAATTAGACTTTATGGTTAATGAGGACTCTAAAAGATATAAAATAATTCAAATTTTGTATGATGTCAAAAAATTATTTATGTAATTTATTTAATTTGAAATTACATAAATAAAGTATGATTACATTAATTAAATTAAATTTATAATTATCGTAGAAAGTGCTAAGCTCTTAATCTATCCACCACTAATAACATTACAACAACTGAGCACAAGAATTAAGGTCATCCAAGGTGGTTTGCCAAATTGATGATGCCATTGAACATGAGGTAAGAATGATTATCTATTTTTGATATGTATGTCAATGTATGCTCAGCAAATTTAACAAAATTATGAGCTTTCATTAAAGTTTTTGTTACTAACATGATACACACTATTGCTGGAATTTGTAGCATTCTGTTGTTAGAAATATCTGTATGTTAACAAAGAACTTACTTATAAATTTAGTATTTTCAGTGGTAGGATTATTTCTAAAAGTTAAGTTGGTACTTTTTCTGATAAGCTGTATCAACAAGAACATAAATTTGAAAATTAATCCAAATGAACTTTACTGAACATTGATTTCTTAGGTGCTGGTTCTAAGGTATGTGTTTTATAAATTTATATATTTTTAATATCTTTCATATCTTTTTGCTTAATAAACATCCTCAATATATATCCGTAAGACAAATTTCGTCCAAAAGCCCAGCTCCTTACTCTTATTTTTGTTGTTCCTTCCATTAAGCTACTCCGACATTAAGTAGAAAAAGGAAGTAGGCAATTTCACTCTAACTTTTCAAGTATGATACTGTGAAATAGGAAAAAAAATATTGCTGATAAGTTTTCAATTTGCTGCTTCAGTAGCCTTTTCTCATCAAAACACCTAACCCATATGATTTTAACTCTCTATGGATGTTTTAAGCTGATATTGTCTTTCCTATTTTTCATGACGATGATATATAAGCTACGCCTGTAATGAAAGGAAGACGGTTTCTTTGTTTGTTATTTCCTTTTACACACACAAATGTCCTACATGTTATAAACAATTTTAAAAAAAATCACATCTTATGGAGCACATGAAAATCTTATACCATTCACTCCATCAACCTAGATATGGGATGTATCAAAAGCATTGCAGATTGTAATTGTCTGAAAAATTAACTATGGATCTTTATTAGATTATCTCACAAATGAATTTGCTTTTAGTTGGAAATCTTAATGGTGATTTAGACATTGTTTCTACTGGTGTTTTTTTTTTATATGTTCCTTCTATGATTATGAGAATTCTATAATTTGTTTGGAGAAGAGCAACTTTGGAAGGTTTATTTGTGCGGATTTCTTTATCCTCAAAGCATTTAGGTTGAGGAATATTTCTTTATTCTCAAACCATTTAGGTTGCGGAATATTTTACCTATAATGGCTTAATTTTTTTATTTTATTTTTCACTGATCTATATTTTACCTAGAATGATTTATATTCCCCATTGCATTCATCCATTGTGAATGGATCAATTAACTGCATGAAGCTGTTGCTTCTGGTATAGATTTTCTCTACTTATTTCTTTTTCATTCTCCTTCAAGTTGTAAAGTCCTTGTTATTTGAATTGTACTAGATCTTATAAATGTGATTTATATGCTGTAATAAGTTACTATTGAAATTGCAAACAATTTTAGGAACGTTTTGGATGCTTTATTGAATTGGCTGAACTATAAGCAGTTTTTTGTGGTTTTTTAAAGCAGCTTTTTAGTAGCAATAAAAACTAAATATAAACAAAAATTAACACGATGAGTTTCAATTTTTTGGACTTAATCCACAAACCATCTACTTGTATGTATGCATGCATGCTTATTCTCCTAATATACATGTATCATTAAGACATACTAGATTTTGGTCTGAATTTTTTTGATCTGGTTTGAATGAGAATCGAATTGTTGAATTATTACTTATTTTTGTACCTTATTTTTTAAACATATTTTTCACATACTCATTTTTGTCAATATAAATTGTGTTGCAATCAAACACTAGCCTAAGCTGAAAAGTTAGAATTTTGAATTTTCATTTTTCAAGTCTTAGTGTGCAGTTGATACCACGTTCTTTCTTGATTTTGGATATCAATAATATAAAAATTGTAGATCTTCTCGGCCTCCTATTAAACCACGTTTTTTGCCTGCACAAGTTTAGTTTGATTCTGACCAGCTTCTCTTGCTCTACACAGGTTATTTTCATTGCTTTTCTTTCCTCTTTGCTTTGCTTTTGTTTTCGCTCTTTTTCAAAAAGGTTGTAAGAAAAATTTCCTTTGGCTTGAGTTTAATTAGGAGGTTTTTGTTAGCTTTAAATTGCAATATATATTTTGAAATGACAAAAACTTAAGTAAGCTTTAATGTCTTAATTCACATTGTAAATTTGCTCATCACACATGATTTTCTCAATTCATTTTCAAGTGATCATATCAAACTTAAGACCATGATTTAATTACATACTCTTATTGGTCTTAATACTTTGTAATGTCTTGAATATTTTAGAAAATCACTTGATGAATGTTTGGACAATATTTTCATTTGAGAAAGTCAAGAAAAACTCCCTTAAAACTTATAAATGGTTTGGGTTGAATTAGGATCAAAGGTCATATCATTTCTAACCCAAAAGTGCAGGAAAAATGCCCTCTGGAAGAAAAGGATCGATCCCCACTGTAGCAGGATCGATCCCCTTTTGGCAGAAAGTCTTCCCAAGGTCCCTGAAGCCCAGAATTAAGATTCTGGACAAAAGGGATCGATCCCCACTGTAGCAGGATCGATCCCTTTGCACCAGAAAGCCCCCAACGGCTAGTTTCTGTGAGACACAACGGCTAGTTTCGGTTTTGGCTCCAACCAACGTCCACAAACCATCCAAGGGACTATAAATAGAGGCTTAGAAGCTAAAGGAAGGAAGAGGTACAACCAAGCAACATCTTTCATCATCTTATTCATCTTCCTCAAGCCTCAACATCAATTCAAGAGATAAAGAGTCTTCATCTTCTATCATTCATCTATTTCTTGTATTGCTTAGCACAAACTTTGTATAGGCTTTTCATTGTGCTTAATTTCTGTAATCATTTGCCTACTTAGAGGTCTTCCTTGATTACACAACTTGTTATCCAATTCAATCCTTGTAAAAAGGGGAGGTTTCTCTTGAGCCTTAGAAAAAGAGGGAGGTTTCTCTTGAGCCTTAGAAAAAGAGGGAGAAGAGGTTTCTCTTGAGCCTAGAAAAAGAGAGAGGTTTCTCTTAAGCCTGTAAAAAGAGGGATTGTAAAGACAAATTCAAGTATAGTGAATTTGGGAAAATCCTTGGGAGCGTCTCAAGGTAGAGGACGTAGGCAAGGTAGCCGAACCTCTATAAATCGCTTGTGTAAATCTCTCTTTCCCTACTCTCTTTACTTGCAATTATATTGTGCTTATTGAATTGAATTTATATTGTATAATTGCCTAGCTTAGAGAACTTAGAAAACACTCAAATAGGCTAGAGAATTTAGAGAAACCGAAAAACGGGCATAAGGTTAACTAAGAACCGATTCACCCCCCCTCTCGGTATTGCCTATAAGAGCTAACAATTGGTATCAGAGCTTGGGCTCGAGATTGAATTAGACTAACCTCTATCGAGCAAAACGATCTTAAATGGCTCATTTGAATATAGGCACACCCCTAGGAGAAGAGGGACAATCATTAGTTAGACCTCCACTCTTTAATGGTGAGAACTATTCATATTGGAAAACTAGAATGATGTTATTTGTACAATCAAACGATTATGAAGTGTGGAGAATTATAGTGAATGGTCCTAGAATTCCCATGAAGAAAGTAGATGGAAAAGATGTCCCTAAGCTAGAGGATGAGTGGGACACAAATGACATGAGAGTGGCACAATTGAATGCCAAGGCTATGCACACTCTCTTTTGTGCATTAGGTCCCAATGAATATAATAGAGTGTCCCTATGTGAAAATGCTAAGCAAATATGGGACAAATTAGCCATCACACATGAGGGGACCAATCAAGTTAGAGAAACCAAAGTAGGAATGCTCACACATGATTATGAGCTATTTAGGATGAAAGAAAATGAGTCCATTAGCGAAATGTTCACTAGATTTAATGATATAATTAATGGACTTAAGGCATTAGGCAAGAGCTATTCCAATGTAGAAATGGTCAAGAAAATCTTGAATAGCTTGCCAAAATCTTGGGAGGCAAAGGTGACTGCTATAGAAGAATCTAAGGATCCTAACACCTTGTCCCTAGATGAACTTATGGGCTCCCTACTTACATATGAAATGAAAATGAAAAGAAATGAAGTGCCTTCAAAGAAAGTAGGGGTAGCACTTAAGTCCTCCACTCATGAGGTCATTGAAGATGATAGTGATGAGAGTGGAAATGAGGAAGAAAAAGAAATGGCAATGTTTGCCAAAAGATTTAATAGATTTATGAGAATGAAAGAAAGAGAGAGTAATAGGAGACATCAAAGGGGAGAGTCAAGTAGAAGAGAAAAGGACCCCTTAGTATGTTATGAGTGCAATGAACCAGGCCATACTAAGTTAGATTGCCCCTTACTTAGGAAGGAAAAGGATAGGAAGCCTAGGAAGAAAGCATTTGTGGCTGCATGGAGCGATAGTGATAGCTCCGATGATGAAATTGTAAATGAAGAGGTAGCCTACTCATGCTTTATGGCCATTAGTGATGATGAGGCTAGTTGTAGTTCTAGTGAAGATAATGATTATACATTTAGTGAACTACAAAATGCCTTTAATGATTTAGCAAATGAATTTCAATGCATGAATTCTAAATATAAGAAAATCATTGCTAAATTAAAAATAGAAAATGAAGCCTTGACAAGTGCTAAGATAGAATTTGAAAAGAAGCTAGAAGAGGCCAACTTAGAGATAAATGAGTTAAATAAAAAGAACACAAATTTGCATAACTCATTTTCTAGGTTTTATATGGGTCAACAAAAGCTAGATCATATGTTAGAGACCCAAAGAGCTTTCTTTGATAAAGATGGGTTAGGTTATAATGCAATACAAAAAGAAACTCATCTAAAGAATTTCCTTGTGAGCAAAAATACTATGCATGATTTATCTCTTACATGCTCACTATGCAATAGAATAGGACACTCTTCACAAGCATGCACATATAGGAAAACCACATTTAGAGGAAGAGTAGTTAAGAAAATATGGGTGCCAAAGCATGCTGTAAATAATGATGATTTGTGCTTGAAATGGATCCCAAAAGGATCAAAAATTATTTGCACTAACTTTCATGGACCCAAGAAAATTTGGGTACCAAAGCATGCTTGAATTTGTTTGTTGTAGGAGTGTTAGAGCATGGAGATACAAGAAACAATGAAGTTTGAATGCTCTACACACCTCTATGGAGATTGCTTGTGCCAATGAGAAAAAGGAAAAGCTTGAGGATCCATCACAACAATTCTTCAAAAGAATGGCACAAGGTGGACTCAACAATTCAAGGCAAAGCATACTCAAGCAAAGGAGTTTCGTAAGCTTAATTCATTACTCCTTAAAACTTTTATTTGATTATTTGTGCATAGATGAGAAATGTGGTTGATAATCTTTGTGAGTTGAATGATTGATCAAAAGGCATGAAAAATGATTGTTGATTGGTTGATGGATGATTCATGAGGCATTGGATTATTGAATGAAAAGCATGATTTATGATTATTATTGGATTTCTGTAGTTCGAGCAAGTTTTCTATGTGTTAATAATGTATTTACCTGCCTCAAATTGCGAAATATGTCATATATGCAAAATGCTATGTCATGTGCATTAATGAAGAACTTGTATGTTGACAATCATGGCATGCTGTTCACAAGATGTATGTTTTAATGTTATATATGCTCAAAATCTATGTGAACAAGTTTGTTTTGACATATTTATGTAATTCAATGCATTGGTTTGGTCAAAATATGCATAACTCTCAAAATGACCTCCTTTGAGGCCAAAAATGCATTTTATTGTGAAAATGCTTCCAAAATTGCAAAATCTTTTGTTAAATGGTTTTTCATTCATGTTTTTCATTCATACAAGTCCAAAATCATGTTTTACAAATGTTTAAACCTTTACTTGGACTTAAAACACTCAAAAACGAAGTTTTGGTACCTCACAAGTCCAATTTTCTGTCAAAACAACTGCAGAATCTGCAGGAACATATGAGGGATCGATCCCCACTGTAGCAGGATCGATCCCCCCAGGCCAGAAAAGGCTCTCCTGCATGTTTTCAACCGAAATTGAGAAGAACTTTTCATTGTTTTGATACTTTCTCTCTTCTCAACTTAAAATTCATTGTTTTAACTTCTTTTTGATGATATTTAATGTATGAAAATTCATTTTTCATTGATATCATGCCTCAACTTCATCAATTAATATCATTTCCAACAAATGGTATCACTTTCAACAATCATTATCATTTTTCTTGAGCTCACAAGTGCAAAATCATTTTTCTTGTTGTAAACATTCATGAATTGCATAAATCTTGAAATAATCTTGAAACATACTTTCAATGAATGCTTAAACATAATTTTGAGATTTATTTCAATGATTTATGGATATATTTGAGAATTTGATGAACTTGTACATGATGAATATTTCCCATTCTTTTTGTTCATCTTAGTCAAGCATGCTTATAGGATTATGTTTATTAGCTTGACTCAACTACTCCACACTAGGTTTCATGATAATTATACATCTAGTGGAAGAATAATTAAAACTTGACCTTAAGGATTGATTTCAAATGTAAATTCAACAATTGGTAAAAGGTCATACTTTTCCTTGGCTTATAATTAGTGATGATAAATGAATCATAAATGTTGAGTTACATGAAAATTTATCATCCATGAAATTAATTCTTTATAGCCAAATTATTATGGAACTTGAGCATTAATGACAACACAAACAATTGATACACATGCATAGACTCTTGATTGTTTTGATGATGAACATGCATGTTTGCTTAAGTTGAATCAATAATCATGCCTATGAGATGAGAATAGTTATTTCATGATATTAAGTGCTTAACCTCACTCATAGTTTATGGATCTTAATGATAAAATATATTTTAACTTGATAATATTGATTCACTTAGGTGAAACCATTTTAGTTAAAATAGCATATACCCTCTAGAACTTTAAATGATGATAACAACTAGGGATATGGCTATTAATTGATTAAAATGGTAATGTTGAATCTTTCCTTGCTCATAATTGGTTAAGGACTTGAATTAGAAAATGAGGATAGGATTTTTGTACTTGAAACCATGGAAGAAATTGTGTTTGCTTGAATATCTTGAATTTTGAATCTTCCATGTGGTATAAATTTGTGAATATGAATATGGATTAATTCTTTATGATAGTGTGCTAATGTTTAATTGATCCATATGCATATTTGATAATATGTGATTGTGTTCTTGCATTTTTAGAAGGATTATTTTCTTGACATGAACACTACACATAAATATTGGAATCATGCAAAATGTGTAAGTCAACCATTAGTAACAATTGGTATTTAGATTGAAATAACACTTAATATCATTGGCAACCATATTTTCAATAATTGGTAAGCCAAATCTAAATTGCCAATTGGTATGAGCTTTAAATTGACAATTCTTCTCATGCTCTTTAGTTTGAAATGACAAATAGAGAAGAATTCTCTTAGGATATTTTTGCATGAAACTCTTGTGTGCTAGAACTTGTAGTTACTTGCTATATGTCTTAATTCTATGCACACTCTTACTTGAACATGATTTATGAGCACATGCATATGATATGTTATATAATTTTAGCTCATAATCATGATGTATGGACATGCACCTTAGTTGGACCTTAGAGAACAATTGATATACTTAGGTGCTTGCTTAACTTCTTACCAATTGGAATCTTCTTGCAAAATTACTTATCAACAATTGGTATCAAAATTATTTATAAACAATTGGTATAGGAAAATAAGCCTTGTCCTTTGCATGCCTAAACATTTCATACTCTTTATGGACATTGTCTTATGAAATTGTGCTATAAGTCTCATCTACTAACATGTTTCTTGTTGGATGGAGCATTTTTATTTGTTCTCACATAGCCATGATTTTAGGGGGAGCATATTTTTTTTATTTTTTCCTTCTTTTTGCTATGACAAAAAGGGGGAGAGATAGATAAAGGGAAAGATAGATATAGGGAGAGATATTAAGGGGGAGAGATAATGAGGGAAAATTCATTTTCAAAACCCATGCTTATATTAAGGGGGAGCTTTATAAAATCCTGCTTTATTTGAGGGGGAGTATTCTTTTCAAAGAATTTTCAAAGCAAATTTACATTAAGTTTTGTCATATCAAAAAGGGGGAGATTGTTAGCTTTAAATTGCAATATATATTTTGAAATGACAAAAACTTAAGTAAGCTTTAATGTCTTAATTCACATTGTAAATTTGCTCATCACACATGATTTTCTCAATTCATTTTCAAGTGATCATATCAAACTTAAGACCATGATTTAATTACATACTCTTATTGGTCTTAATACTTTGTAATGTCTTGAATATTTTAGAAAATCACTTGATGAATGTTTGGACAATATTTTCATTTGAGAAAGTCAAGAAAAACTCCCTTAAAACTTATAAATGGTTTGGGTTGAATTAGGATCAAAGGTCATATCATTTCTAACCCAAAAGTGCAGGAAAAATGCCCTCTGGAAGAAAAGGATCGATCCCCACTGTAGCAGGATCGATCCCCTTTTGGCAGAAAGTCTTCCCAAGGTCCCTGAAGCCCAGAATTAAGATTCTGGACAAAAGGGATCGATCCCCACTGTAGCAGGATCGATCCCTTTGCACCAGAAAGCCCCCAACGGCTAGTTTCTGTGAGACACAACGGCTAGTTTCGGTTTTGGCTCCAACCAACGTCCACAAACCATCCAAGGGACTATAAATAGAGGCTTAGAAGCTAAAGGAAGGAAGAGGTACAACCAAGCAACATCTTTCATCATCTTATTCATCTTCCTCAAGCCTCAACATCAATTCAAGAGATAAAGAGTCTTCATCTTCTATCATTCATCTATTTCTTGTATTGCTTAGCACAAACTTTGTATAGGCTTTTCATTGTGCTTAATTTCTGTAATCATTTGCCTACTTAGAGGTCTTCCTTGATTACACAACTTGTTATCCAATTCAATCCTTGTAAAAAGGGGAGGTTTCTCTTGAGCCTTAGAAAAAGAGGGAGGTTTCTCTTGAGCCTTAGAAAAAGAGGGAGAAGAGGTTTCTCTTGAGCCTAGAAAAAGAGAGAGGTTTCTCTTAAGCCTGTAAAAAGAGGGATTGTAAAGACAAATTCAAGTATAGTGAATTTGGGAAAATCCTTGGGAGCGTCTCAAGGTAGAGGACGTAGGCAAGGTAGCCGAACCTCTATAAATCGCTTGTGTAAATCTCTCTTTCCCTACTCTCTTTACTTGCAATTATATTGTGCTTATTGAATTGAATTTATATTGTATAATTGCCTAGCTTAGAGAACTTAGAAAACACTCAAATAGGCTAGAGAATTTAGAGAAACCGAAAAACGGGCATAAGGTTAACTAAGAACCGATTCACCCCCCCTCTCGGTATTGCCTATAAGAGCTAACAGTTTTGATGATTGAGCTTGAATGTTGATAATTAAATCTTGATTTAAAGTATTTTTTTTACAATTTTTGTTGATTTTTGTCGTTGTTTGATTCTTTTATATTTCCCAACATCGTCATTGTGAGTACACTTTGGTTCCAAGTGAGCCTTCTCTTTTGTGTGGATAATTTTTGATCTTCTTTTCCCTGCTTCTCTTTATTTCTAATCAATGTTTTGAGAAATATTCGCAGTTATGCTTACTTTGAGTTTAACTTGATGGTAGTTGATTATTCCTTAATTTCCTTTTTTGTTGTTTTTTTAAATCTTTATTACCTCATATGTACTAGCTTGTAGACACCATTTTTGTCCGGTTCTTTTAGTTTTTTATATTTGATTTTTAATTTTTAATTTTTATTTTTTAGATTTAGAAATAAATTTTGGATTTTGATTTTGATTTTTATAGAATAAAATAAAGAAAATAAAAAAAAAGAAGGAAATCAGAATTAATTTTGATAGGAAAGTAAAATTAAATGAGACTATTAAAGATTGAAAATCAAAATTTTGTGAAAAGGAAAGTCAAAATTAATATCGGATTCAAGTCCGATTCTTGAAATATAAAATTTCCTAAAAAAGTTGATTCTTGATTTCCAAATTATTACCAAAAATAAAAAATATAAAAAATATATAAAAGAAATATAAAAAGAAAAAAAAAGAAAAACCTAGGTCTATAAAAGGAGAAAACCCTAGAGGGGAAAGAAGGGGAGGACAAAAAAAAAAGTTTTCTGGCTAGCTAGAGTAGACAGACGGCAGAAGGAATAATCGTCGCAAGAGAAGGAACAGACGTTCACAACCAGCAGCTGAAGCGATGTTAGAAATTGAAAAGCAGGCTGTGCGGCGTTGTTAAAGGTGTTAAAAATTGATGGAACGGTCTGAGAAGAAAATTTGATAAAGGTTTATTTCCTTTCTTTTCTCATTTTATTACACCTTTAAGTCGTCATGATTGGATTTGGTTTTCTTTACTTGATGATGATAAATTAATTGTAGACATGCTTTTATACATGTTTTACCTGTCCATTTAATAAGTTGAGATCTCAAGAAACGATTTTAATTTGTTGTCAGTTGATAGGATGTGTAATCATGAAAAGTATAATGTAAACTTACTAAATGAAATTCATAAAATAGAATTGTAGATAGAAATTCCTTTGCCGCTGTGCTTATTCATTCACTTATTTGTTTTGTTAGTTACTTTGTAATTTATTAGGTTTGATTTTTTAAAGTCTGTTTATGTAAATATTTAAATGTGTTAGTAAATATTAGATTGGTTTTGTAACCAAAAAAAAAATATTAGATTGGTTTGCTTAATTTTCTTTTATTTACTTAATTCGTTATGCTTTCTTAATTAGTTTATTAATTTGATTTTAAAAGTTCATTTTAGAGTTAGAAATGATTATTTAGGGTGTGTATTGTGTCAATTTTTTTTTTTTGAAATTTTCTATTAGATAAAAATTAAATTTAAATAATATAAAATTGTATAAATAAAAAAATGAATGTAAATTGTACCAATGATGAAATTTTGGAAGTCAATTGAGATTCCTTGAAATTTCTAGGTGAGGAATTCTTTCTTAAGTTGAGCCAAATCGATGGGATACTTTTGAAAGAATTTTCAATAAATTATAATTCATGTTTATTCTTAGTAAATTAAACATGAATAAAATATAAATGAATATAGATAAATAAATATAAATACAAGAACATAAATTAGATGAAAATTAAATAAATAGAATGAAATAGCTTAGATTGAAAGTAATTAGTAATTAATAAGATTAGATAATAATACCGATGATGAAATTCCAAGAAAGTCAATTGAGACTCCTTGGATATTTCTAGGTGAGATGATTCTTTCTTAAGTTGAGCCAAATTGATGGAATACTTTTGAAAGAGTTTTCAATAAAATATAATTCATGTTTATTAAATAAATAAAATAAATGAAATAAAAATAAATTAGATCAAGATTAAGATTAAAGAAATTTAAATAAAATTAGATAAATGAATAAGTAAATGAACCAAATAGCTTAGAATAAAGATTATAGGAAATAAAAAAAATATATGAATTATGCCAATGATGAAATTTCAAGAAAGTCAATTGGGACTCCTTGAATTTTCTAGGTGAAAAGATTTCTTTTAAGCCGAGCCAAATTGATGGGACGCTTTTAAGAAAATCTTCAATAAACCATGATTCATATTTATTCTCTAAATAAATAAAATAAATAAATAAAATATAGAGATAAATATAATATGAAATAAGATTAAAAAATATAGAAATTAATATGGAGTCGAAATTAGAAGCCAAAGTTAGAAAGAATAAGATTTTCATAAATTATGTAATTAATCCGACGATGGAATTCAAGAAAGTCAATTGAGACTCCTTGAACATCTTGAGGTGAGGGGAATTTCCAAGATTGGAGCCAAATTGATGGAAAAATCTTAGAAACATTCCCAATATATATAAGCATATCGAAATTAATATAAACATAAGGCAAATTGTAAAGATAACCTAAAACTAGTTGGTACCATTTTAGGATGGGCGTTGTAGGAGTGCTAATCCTTCCCTTCACGTAACCGTACTCCCGAACCTTAGTATCTTTGAACGTAGACCAAGCCTTATCCTAAGTTTGATTAGGTGACCAATCACACCTAGGTTAGAATGGTTGGTGGCGACTCCTTTGATTTTAGTGTCTAGCTATTAGGTTTTCTCCAAAGCCTAATACGTTATGACAGTTTGGCGACTCCACTGGGGAATTTAGAGAGTCAAGCCAACGATTGGTTTTAGGTTATTTTAGGTTTGCCTTAGGTATGTTAATTTTGATAAAATAATAAGACATTGATAACTACATGTTTCTTCGACACACACTTCACGTGCATGTGCATGCATTAGCCCTCTACCCGGGCTCTATCCTTTTAGGAGGAAGTAAAGTAACTACGCTCTCGTGAGGTAATACCTCCGCAATGGCTAGCGAAATACTTTCACTCAAATTGAACCTTTCCATTTGTAACCTGTAATGGGTGAGGATTAGGTGCCTTACTAGTCTTGTGTGGACGATAGTGAGGAACAATTTAGGAACCTTTAGCCCTTTTGTCTAAAGCCATGCATATAGTGAAATTAAGAAGACCAACTGTAAGATAGAGCCATATTAATCCATGCTATAGGAAATACCCATTACTTAGGATACGTTTTTGATCAAGTTTATACATGAGACACTAAGAGGGTACCATGAGTTCACCAAAACATTTCCATGCATCATTCATCCATTATTGTTACATGGCAACTTTTTACCATGCCATTACATTCATAAACATGAAGTATCATATCATTTTGTTCATCTTCATTCATTTAAAAAAAAAAAACAAAGCATTTTCAAAATTTTTCAAGCATCACCACATGTGAAATGATAAATTCTTAATTGTGGCAATAAAAGATTCGAAGATAGCTCGACCAAAGGTTCATTCACACAACACTCGTTATCAAGCTAAGATCATGGAAGAAGAATCAAGCATGCGTATGGAGAAGATGGAAAAAGCTCAAGAGGAAATGAGGGGGCAATTGGCCCAAATTACAGAGCTGTTGAAAAATCTAAGCAAGGGCAAAGGAGTTGTAGAGGAAGTTGCAGTCCAAGAAGGGGTCCAACAACGTAGCATGGAAGATCCCATATACCCTCCTGGATTCGGTCCTCATCCAAATCAAACATCTCAAGTAGGAGGATATCCATTTGCACATACGGCCATACCTCAAATGTTTGGCCCAGCTCAAGGGCAAACTCTTCCTCCTCAAGGGGCAAAGTTTGCTGATCCAATTGAAGTACCTAACTTGGATGACCCGAGGGAAGTTGAAAAGATAAAAGTCAAACAAGTAGAAGAGAAAGATGAGGCAAAGTCACAACGAAAGATCAATATGTTGGAGGAAAGACTTCGAGCTATTGAAGGCTTAGATCTATATGGGCCCATGGATGCTACTGGATTGTGTTTGGTGTCTGATTTAATCATTCCACCCAAATTTAAGGCCCCGGAGTTTGAAAAGTACAATGGGACTTCTTGCCCTAGGTCTCATCTCATTATGTATTGCCGAAAGATGGCTGCCTATGCTCAAGATGATAAACTTCTTATTCATATCTTTCAAGAAAGCCTTACTGGGTCTGCAGCGAAGTGGTATAATCAATTAGACGGAACTCGAATCACCACTTGGAATGACTTGGCAAGAGCATTTATGGCTCAATATCGACATGTTGCTGACATGGCCCCTGATCGTCTGTCTTTACAAAGCATGGAAAAGAAGGCTAATGAGAGTTTCAAACAATATGCCCAAAGGTGGCGTGATATGGCTGCAGAGGTGCAACCTCCACTTTCGGAGAAGGAGCTTACCATTATGTTCGTTAATACTTTGAAGGCTCCATACTACGATAGGATGATCGGTAATGCCACTAAGAATTTTGCTGATATGGTATTGTCTGGTGAGATAATTGAGAATGCAATCAAGAGTGGAAAGATTGAAGCTCCCAACAATATTGAGAAGAAAGGAGGAGCCAACAAAAGAAGGAAGAAGAAGTCCATGCTGTTGCATATGGAAGGCAATATGGAGGCTATGTCCCACAACACCCTTATCACATGCCACAACCTTACTATCCTGCCCAGAATCCTTACCATTCTTACCCTAAGGTTAATGTTCAACCTAGTCCCCAAACACCTGCCCCAACTATTCAGCCAGCTAAGCAGTTTAATAAACAAGAGGGCAATCATAATGCATCATGGCCAAAAAGAGAAAGGACTCCCATTGACCCAATCCCCATGACCTACACTGAGCTGTACCCAAAATTGATCAAAGGACAACTCATTGCACCCATCTATGTGGAACCTCTCAAGCCTCCATATCCAAAGTGGTACGATGAGAATGCTCGATGCAGTATCACTTCGGGAACGTGGGCCACTCTCTAGAGAATTGCACTGCACTAAAGTATAGAGTGCAAGGATTGGTAAAAGCTGGTATGTTGAGTTTTGAAGCGAAAGGGGAACCGACTACGAATGCAAACCCATTGCCTAACCATACTAATGAAGGATGAGTTTTGTGGGGGCATGAAGGGTTCGAGCCTGACAATTTTGAAGATCTATAAATTCTAGTTTTGTTTTTGCTTTCTTTTATTTCTTTAAGTAATGCAAGATAGTTTTTGAAAGTGCTTAAGCCCATAAGCACGAAATAAATTTTATGTATGGGTTAACTCTTATTTATTTCCTTTTCAATAAAGCGACTAGTGTGATGCACTGTCAATTTCTCATTCCATTCATTTGCCATTTCTCAACATACTCACCATATCTTTCACTCACAAGTATCCAAATAATGAACATGATGATAATGATGTCAATAAATCTAGGGTTCAATTTTAAAGAACCACTATTGTTGATGAATTAATAGTATGCCAGTGTTGCGAAAGCAAGAAAATGAAGGAAAGGTTGCTCACCATCCGCACTTGATAGACAGTACGAGAAAGGTGAATCTCTTACAGAAGCTTCCAACAAGTTTGTCATTGTTCAATAAATGATCTTTAATGAGAGCACTTGCATTTGAAATGATAAATGGCCTTCTTTTACTATCCTTCAAGCATGAGTAAAATTATCCTTTGATTACCCCTTTTGAGCCTATTATATTTTTGTAATATAACCCACCAAGGATCACCCTCCACATTGGGGGCAAGGAAGATGAAATAAAGAAATTTTGGGGGCAAAAAGGAAAGTGTTCATGATGAATCAAGGGGCAAAAAAAAAAGGCCCATTTTTGTGAAAAAAAAAGAGAGAAAAAAAGGAAAGGGTTTGAATTCAAAAAAAAAAAAGAAGAAGAAGGCAAGAAAGGGCAAAATGCCTAAATGTTTTACTTGATAAAGAAAGTGATCCCTTGGTTTATAAACCTTGAAACACATTTTGGGCCTACTATATCCTTTTCTTTCATAAACCCTCACCCGAGCCCACATTACATGCCTTTAAAAGCCCATTTTGATCAAATGTAAATGCTTGAATTGAAGAATCATGCATTGAATGAAGACATACTTGTACAATGAGATAACGATCTTTTGAAGGTTCAATGGAGATAAAAGAAGTAGATCAAGTTGAATAAAGAAGTCCATGAGCTTTAGAAGATATCTTGGATCGAAATCAAGAACGCCTATTAAGGGGCATGAATTTGGATTGAGCATTGAAGGTTAAAGTTTGTCAAAGCCAATGAAGTTGAAAATGAAAAAATAAAAAAGGAAAAATAAAAAAAAAGAAAAAAAAAGAAGAAAAAAGAGAGAAAAATAAAAGGAAAAAAGGAAAAAGAAAAAAAAAGAAAGAAAAAAAGAAAAAAGAGGATTCAAATTGAAAACTCAAAAAGGGTAGTTTGAATCAAATGAGGGGACACCTAAGTTGAAAACCTGAAAGGGCGGCTTAGGAAGAAGATCATCACCAACAGTTTTGATACAGAGGGCAAGATTGACAAACACTACATGAAAGAACAAATCAACATAAGAGTGGGCTTTTGGAAAAAAATTTTAGATTGACTTGATTGAAATTGTCAGAATGTTCATTAAATGGATACTGAAAACCCTATTCCAAACAGACTGTCCTATTGATTTTTCTTGATTTCATGTTCCTTTTCTAAGAATGAATATCTATATCTCTCTTGATCATTTTAAATTTATACCACCCCTATAATAAATTGAGAAGATGTATGAGTGCATTACATTGGTGGTCGAGTTGGAAGGAAAATAAATAAATGTTAGTAACCTTTTTGGGTAAATTTTTGAAAAAAATGTTCTTTTGAGAAATCTTGTATTACTAAGAGAGAGAAAGAGACAAAAATAAAAAATGACAAAAACCTAAATTTAAAGGCATGATGGCAAGTCTTTAAGCATAATGAGACCAAGACTCATTAGAAGATGGGATGAGAAGTGAAGATAGAAGATTTAAATAAGAAGAATCCAGCAGATATGTGAAACTTGAGGAAAATGAGATGAGCTTGAGAATCTTGTTGCTACAATTGAGATTGCATTTTCATACATTCATGGAATGATTCAGGGGGCATGACATTGACATGTGCATAACATTCATAGCACCCATGGTATTCATGACATTCATTAAATTCATGACATGCATGACATTTCATTAGTGTCTTTTGACATTGAATTATTTGTTAAGAATTAGGATAAGAAGTTCTGAATGACTAAAATTTTGAGGAAAAAAGAAAATATAAGAGATGGTAATTTGAAAAAATGAAGAAGTATGAGAAGATGATGAGAAAAATACTTTTTTTGAAAAACCTTAGATGAGAGCAAAGTTCAGTTTAGCTGGCACCTTAAAGGAGGATGAAGTCCAATATTGTTAGTATCAAAATGAAAGTTAAGCCCAGCCAAACCCATGTTAACTGGCATTCTGAAATGAAAGATTATTTTTCAAAGTTCCAATGCCTCTGGTGAGAGGAGCACGAGTTTATTTTTCAAAAGTCTCAATGCCTCTGGTGAGAGGAGCACAAGATTATTTTTCAAAGTTCCAATGCCTCTGGTGAGA
The DNA here is from genome assembly GCA_031772115.1 of Heritiera littoralis. Classification (NCBI taxonomy): domain Eukaryota; kingdom Viridiplantae; phylum Streptophyta; class Magnoliopsida; order Malvales; family Malvaceae; genus Heritiera; species Heritiera littoralis. The sequence goes on from JAPDPK010000023.1 coordinate 7,473,963, forward strand.
GGAGCACAAGATTATTTTTCAAAGTTCCAATGCCTCTGGTGAGAGGAGCACAAGATTATTTTTCAAAGTTCCAATGCCTCTGGTGAGAGGAGCACGAGTTTATTTTTCAAAAGTCTCAATGCCTCTGGTGAGAGGAGCACAAGATTATTTTTCAAAGTTCCAATGCCTCTGGTGAGAGGAGCACAAGATTATTTTTCAAAGTTCCAATGCCTCTGGTGAGAGGAGCACAAGATTATTTTTCAAAGTTCCAATGCCTCTGGTGAGAGGAGCACAAGGTTATTTTTTAAAAGTCTCAATGCCTCTGTTGAGAGGAGCTCTTTATTTTTCAAAAAGTCTCGTGGCCTCTGTTGAGAGGAGCTTTTTGTTTTCAAAAGTCTCATAACCTCTAGTGAAAGGGGCTTTTATTTCATGATCATCTTGCATTCCTTAGTCTTATGATAGGAGAGACTAGGAATTTCACTTTGCATTCCTTAATCTTGTAATAGAAAAGATTAGGAAATCCCATTCATTTTTGTATTCCTTAGTCTTATGATAGGAGAGACTAGGAATTTCACTTTGCATTCCTTAATCTTGTGATAGAAAAGATTAGGAAATCCCATTCATTTTTGTATTCCTTAGTCTTATGATAGGAGAGACTAGGAATTTCACTTTGCATTCCTTAATCTTGTGATAGAAAAGATTAGGAAATCCCATTCGTTTTTGCATTCCTTAGTCTTATGATAGGAGAGACTAGGAACTTCATTTTGCATTCCTTAATCTTGTGATAGAAAGGATTAGGAAATCCCATTCTACTTTCATTTCCTTAGTCTTATGATAGGAGAGACTAAGAAAACTTCATCTAAAATTCATTTCCTTAGCCTTATGAGAGAGATGGCTAGAAAATATCCCAAAAAAAAAAATTTGATAGGACTTGCATTTGGACAAAATGGTTGTCTATGTCTTTGCACCATTACTGTTTCACAGCAAAGTGCAAAGAGGGGCAACTGTAGACACCATTTTTGTCCGGTTCTTTTAGTTTTTTATATTTGATTTTTAATTTTTAATTTTTATTTTTTAGATTTAGAAATAAATTTTGGATTTTGATTTTGATTTTTATAGAATAAAATAAAGAAAATAAAAAAAAAGAAGGAAATCAGAATTAATTTTGATAGGAAAGTAAAATTAAATGAGACTATTAAAGATTGAAAATCAAAATTTTGTGAAAAGGAAAGTCAAAATTAATATCGGATTCAAGTCCGATTCTTGAAATATAAAATTTCCTAAAAAAGTTGATTCTTGATTTCCAAATTATTACCAAAAATAAAAAATATAAAAAATATATAAAAGAAATATAAAAAGAAAAAAAAAAGAAAAACCTAGGTCTATAAAAGGAGAAAACCCTAGAGGGGAAAGAAGGGGAGGACAAAAAAAAAAGTTTTCTGGCTAGCTAGAGTAGACAGATGGCAGAAGGAATAATCGTCGCAAGAGAAGGAACAGACGTTCACAACCAGCAGCTGAAGCGATGTTAGAAATTGAAAAGCAGGTTGTGCGGCGTTGTTAAAGGTGTTAAAAATTGATGGAACGGTCTGAGAAGAAAATTTGATAAAGGTTTATTTCCTTTCTTTTCTCATTTTATTACACCTTTAAGTCGTCATGATTGGATTTGGTTTTCTTTACTTGATGATGATAAATTAATTGTAGACATGCTTTTATACATGTTTTACCTGTCCATTTAATAAGTTGAGATCTCAAGAAACGATTTTAATTTGTTGTCAGTTGATAGGATGTGTAATCATGAAAAGTATAATGTAAACTTACTAAATGAAATTCATAAAATAGAATTGTAGATAGAAATTCCTTTGCCGCTGTGCTTATTCATTCACTTATTTGTTTTGTTAGTTACTTTGTAATTCATTAGGTTTGATTTTTTAAAGTCTGTTTATGTAAATATTTAAATGTGTTAGTAAATATTAGATTGGTTTTGTAACCAAAAAAAAAATATTAGATTGGTTTGCTTAATTTTCTTTTATTTACTTAATTCGTTATGCTTTCTTAATTAGTTTATTAATTTGATTTTAAAAGTTCATTTTAGAGTTAGAAATGATTATTTAGGGATGTATATAGAGACACAAAATTTTTTTTTTTTTGAAAATTTCTGTTAGATAAAAAATTAAATTTAAATAATATAAAATTGTATAAAATAGAAAAATGAATGTAAATTGTACCAATGATGAAATTTCGAGAAAGTCAATTGAGATTCCTTGAAATTTCTAGGTTAGGAAATTCTTTCTTAAGTTGAGCCAAATCGATGGGATACTTTTGAAAGAATTTTCAATAAATTATAATTCATGTTTATTCTTAGTAAATTAAACATGAATAAAATATAAATGAATATAGATAAATAAATATAAATACAAGAACATAAATTAGATGAAAATTAAATAAATAGAATGAAATAGCTTAGATTGAAAGTAATTAGTAATTAATAAGATTAGATAATAATACCGATGATGAAATTCCAAGAAAGTCAATTGAGACTCCTTGGATATTTCTAGGTGAGATGATTCTTTCTTAAGTTGAGCCAAATTGATGGAATACTTTTGAAAGAGTTTTCAATAAAATATAATTCATGTTTATTAAATAAATAAAATAAATGAAATAAAAATAAATTAGATCAAGATTAAGATTAAAGAAATTTAAATAAAATTAGATAAATGAATAAGTAAATGAACCAAATAGCTTAGAATAAAGATTATAGGAAATAAAAAAAATATATGAATTATGCCAATGATGAAATTTCAAGAAAGTCAATTGGGACTCCTTGAATTTTCTAGGTGAAAAGATTTCTTTTAAGCTGAGCCAAATTGATGGGACGCTTTTAAGAAAATCTTCAATAAACCATGATTCATATTTATTCTCTAAATAAATAAAATAAATAAATAAAATATAGAGATAAATATAATATGAAATAAGATTAAAAAATATAGAAATTAATATGGAGTCGAAATTAGAAGCCAAAGTTAGAAAGAATAAGATTTTCATAAATTATGTAATTAATCCGACGATGGAATTCAAGAAAGTCAATTGAGACTCCTTGAACATCTTGAGGTGAGGGGAATTTCCAAGATTGGAGCCAAATTGATGGAAAAATCTTAGAAACATTCCCAATATATATAAGCATATCGAAATTAATATAAACATAAGGCAAATTGTAAAGATAACCTAAAACTAGTTGGTACCATTTTAGGATGGGCGTTGTAGGGGTGCTAATCCTTCCCTTCACGTAACCGTACTCCCGAACCTTAGTATCTTTGAACGTAGACCAAGCCTTATCCTAAGTTTGATTAGGTGACCAATCACACCTAGGTTAGAATGGTTGGTGGCGACTCCTTTGATTTTAGTGTCTAGCTATTAGGTTTTCTCCAAAGCCTAATACGTTATGACATAGCTTTGTCAGTTCAAGTTTCTTTTCTGCTGAGTTTTTAAATGATGGTAAAGAAAAACCAAGGAAAAATTGAATGCAAAGAGAACTAACATTGGAACAAATTTGCCTTATGGTCATTTTTAATGTGCTTTTAGTTATTCCCCGGATTTTTGGGTTCTGACTGCAATTGTTTGTTACTTTGAGGTGCTCTGTGGTTCATTTTTCTTTTCCTTTCTCTGCATGACCTCTTACACTTGCTGTATTTGGTTCTATGAAGGTTACTTCTTAATTCTTCCTTGCTTTCTGTTTTATATGATTTATAATGCTTTACTTAATCTCTATATCCTTTTATGGGAATTAAGCTTTAAAAATTAAAACCTTAAATTGATGATGTTTGATTAAGCAAAGAATTGATACTCCCTCATATCTTAACCATTTTACCTAAGTTTATATGCACTATTGTTCATAAGCTGCAATGATTTCAACCGTTCTGACTTTTTCCTAGCTTTTTATTCCATTTATAACTATTATCATTTTCTACCTTTTACTTTGTTATGAACTCAAGACAACTCTTGATATTTTTTATGCAACTGATCAACTCTTTATTAATCTAATCATTCTTGAATTTTTTACTTTTTTCTCTTTTGCCTTATCTCCTTCCCTTCTTTCTTATTTCCGCAGCATGGCGCGGGTATCATGCTAGTGTTAATTATATTGGCATGAAAGCTTGGCATTTCAGAATAGCCTTACATCCTCGAATTATGAAGCCACCAAATAAAAATAGCACAAATATAGTAAATTGACCAATGTTTGCCGCAACGGATTGGTTTCGAATTACTGAAGCAATGAAACAGAATAGTGATGTTGACACTTGATGAACTCTACATAAATCAAACCATTCCATCCCCATCCCCATCGTAGGCTTCATCAAGATTTTTTTTTTCCCTTCAAAGGATGGATGGGTTAATTCGACTGAAGAAGTTCCAAAGAAGAAAGGAGAAGAAATAGGTAGAAGAAAAAGAAGAGCTTGAAATGTCTGAAGCAAGGAGAACAAATAAGGACAAAGTCGAGAGAGACAAAATTACTGTGAAATGATTCATTTAATAAGAAACTCCCATGAAAATTAGGAAAAAAAAAACGAAAAATTGTTGGTAGAGAACAAACATGTTGCCCTTGACATCTGAATATATGACTATGAAATCTTTCTTGGAGCCCATTTGTTCTTACAAAATCCATCAAGCAAGAAAACAAAGCAAATCCAAGATCACAAAAGCAAAACAACAAGACAAAACAAAGATACAAGCTCAACAACAACAGGCAGAAAAACACAATAGGCAAACAATAAGCAGAAGAGAAGAGCTGAACCTGAGTCACAAAGGGCCGAAACAACAAAGACGACACCAGCAAGAGAATGACGCGAAGAGACAAAACCAAGGACCGAAGAGAAACCCACACCAGAACATCAAGCACACAAAATTAGCAAAGCATGAAGAGAACAAAGGGAGCGAAAAGAAACAGCAGAAAAATAGCATGCAAGTTGCATAAATGCCAAGCTGGAACAGAAGGACAAAAAGGATAAAAAACAACATTGCAAAGGAGCGGTCGAAAAAACGGCAGCACACCTTTGTTTCTCGTCAACTTTCACATCTGTTTGCTCCCATCTCCAAGCTCTAAATCATTTCTCTCTCCCTTTCACATCTGGCAGCACATTTTTTTTCCACTTTTTTCTTCTTCATTGTTTTGCAGCACCTCCAGCTCGCCTACGTCTCTTCATCATAAATTTTTTTTAACTTTTTAGCTTTCTAACACTGACAATAGACATAAGCATCATAAATTTTTTTTTAACTTTTTAGCTTTCTAACACTGACAATAGACATAAGCATTTAATGAATGCTTTGAGAATGAAAATGTGCAGCAACCCTCGAGAAGCAACGAAACGCGCCAAGCAACACAAAGAAGAGAAAACGCGCGAACCACTTCAGCAACCAAAACCGGAAGAAGAGAAAGCACTGATCACATTGTTCCAGCAGTGCGTTGTCAACAAAGGAAGAAGGAATCGTGACCCAATTACAAAGCCAGAATCCCACGGATTTTAATACCAGCAGTGCGTTGTCAACAAAGGCAGAAGGAATCGTGGCCCAATTACAAAGCCAGAATCCCACGGATTTTAATATATAAGATGATACGACACCAAAATATTGTGAAGTTCTATGGGTTTTGTTGGTCCACAGAACAATCATTCCTGGTTTACAAATTCTTTGAAAGCGGTAGCTTCGCTTCGAATCTAAGCAATGATTAAGCAGCAATTCAATTGGACTGGAATAAAAGGATAAATATTATAAAAGGTGTTACACATGCCCTGTCTTACTTGCGCCATGATTGCTCACCACCGATTGTTCATAGGGAGATATCAAGCAACAATGTTTTACTTGATTTGGATTTTGAAGCTCAAATTTCAGATGTTGGAACGGCTAAACTTCTCAATCCAGACTCATCTAATTGAACCAATGTTGCTGGAACATAGGGATATGTCGCACCAGGTGATGTAGTACATAGTAGTAATCTATTGTTGCATGAAAGACAGAACATCATTCTATAATTAACAATTTATCTTTTCCTTTGCAAAGCTTGCGTACGCAATGAAGGTTACGAAAAAATGTGATGTTTATAGTTTTGGAGTGTTGATTCTGGAAGTTATCTTTGGGCACATCCTCGTGATTTGATCTCTGTGCTATCATCTTCATCTCTTGAAATGCAGTTTCTGATGAACGATGTCTTGGATCAGAGGCTTTTACCTCCGGTGCCAGAAATTCAATACAAAGTGTTATCTATCATGAAGATAGCTTTTATGTGCCTGGCTGTCAATCCACATTCTAGACCGATCATGTACGCTGTTTCTCAGCTGTTATTCAATTGAACCTTCTCCTTCCCGGGATCATTGCATTGAATTGCCGACGACATCGGAAATGTCCGGTTATCTGTTGACAGTTGCTTTTTTTTTTTTTTTTTTTTTTGTAATCTAAAGATTTTATTTATCCAAAGAAAGGAGGGATCCTACTACAAATCACAAGGATTGCAGATTACAACAAACAAGACAGTTGTTTCTTTTTAGTTTCTCTATACTATATTTTCTTTTGAACAAATTGTCTCTATACTATTACAGAAGTCTAGCATTTATGTTCTCTGAATTTCCTTTGGATGATATATTTGCGTATATATTGGGCATTGCAATAAGAGTGGTTGCAGATCTTTCTGATTGTTATCAATTTTCGTCTGGAAAAAAGCAAGGCATTAGTACAAATACCTAAAATCATTCTAGATCATTGATGGTAATATTTTATGGGTCTATATTTAAGATTTATATTTAATAAATAGACAATTTATAAATGCTATATATGTGTCATCTCATCAATAAACAAAGTAATGGAACAAACATAATAAATAACAATATTATACCAAATATCCTACGTAACAAAAAATCAAATTAACCTTCTTTGATGTGAAGTGAAATTAATAAGGATCAGTACACTAACACCACAAGCACAAAAAAACCATGGGCACCAATAAAATCTTCAGTATCATAAATAATAGGAATACAAAATTCTTTCTAGCTAAAATTAAAAGTATACAACTACAAATCTCTTCTTTTTTTTTTGGCCCCGGGGGGGGGGGGGGGGGGGGGGGGGGGGGGGGGGGGGGGGGGGGGGGGGGGGGGGGGGGGGAGCGGGGATGTGGTGGGGGATAAATATACAACTACAAATTCAAGAAAAATTATATTTGACAATAAAAATCTTACAAGAAAAAATTGAATAAATCTCAGTAAATTGTTGATTTAAGAAACACCCTATAAAATCTAATAGTAAATTATTTGTGACAGTTGCTTTTTTTTTTTTTTTGATAAGCTAAAGATTTTATTTATTCAAAAAAAGCAGGGATCCTACTACAAATCACAAGGATTACAGAAGAGGTTTCATTAGCTTAATGCCATTTGTTAAGGTGTCATTAGCTTCTTACGGTAAGTTGTTTTATTTGGTTTTTTTTAAGAAAGCAAAAACAAACATAAGAGTGACTGAGCAAAAATAAGAGCTGAAATAAACGAATTTAGAAATCGTTTTGGAGAGAATACGAAAGAAATAACAAATATATTAAAGTTTGATTTTTTTTTATTATTTCAATTAAATTCAATTAAGGAGCCAATTGGTTGCCTTTTGGCAGCCAATTAAGCCTTATGTTATTTGCCTTTTTATTAATAAAATAGATTCATATAGAAAATTATATAATTGCTCAACATTTTTTACTTTTTATTTTATTTAAATAAAGTAAAATAAGATATTTTTAGAAAAAAAGAAAAGAAATGAAAAAAAAAAGAGTCTTTTTTATACTTAAATACTAATGAGTTTTGAAATAATTAGATTATATAAAAAATATTTAATTAATATTAATCACTAATACTTATGTTATAAATGATTTGTGGTGTAATGTTATGAATGATTTTAAGGCTATTTGTTTTATGTTACATAATAAATAAAATATATTCACAGATATATATAAAATAATTTAAATAAAATCAAATATTAATAAAATATTATATAAATTATACAATTTGTTAATTATTTCACTTTACGCTAATATGATAGCTAGAACGTGGCATATCCGTTAAATTATACTAAAATATGCATATTTAAAAATTTAAAAAAAAACTATATTGATTACACTTGCAGATAAAGAAAACAATTACGTAGTTTTATAAATAATCATTTTTGTTATATCTGATTTTCTTAATTCTAATTTTATTCTAATTAAAATTATCATTATAAATAAAATGTTACTATATATTAACATATATTAAAAGATATAAAAATAAATAACTTTTTTTTAAATTGAATTAAAATTCATTACGTGACAATAAAATTCTAGTGTGATATTTTAAAGTCTGCAACTCTGTTTTAGAGTACAAATCTGCGTACAGGTTGCTCTGAAATGCAATTGCTTTGGATCCAAAAGAAAAGGCAGAAACGCTTCTAGTCTATGTGACTATCTAATGAAGTGTAACAAAAAAAAATCTAAATGAAGAGATCATAAAAAATAAAAAAATAAAAGAGAGTGTATCATACGTATGTTAAAGTTTGCCCGGGGCAATGAACAATAAGTTGACTGCTTGACTTTCGCTACCTAACAAAAATATAATTTTCGAAGTCAACCACTAAATGAAAAATGGGTGAGTCAACCCCCAAGTGAAAATTGGGTGAGAGACTTCTGAGTTTCGACTTACTGAAAACTGCAATTATTGTGTATATAAACATCATATCAAGGCTGTTATTTGCAAGCACCCCGTTGTTAAACATGGAGAGGATAACCTTGTTTGCTTCCCTGCTCTTATACGTTACATTACAATATTCTTCCCTTAATGTTGCTTCTGATTCTGCAGCAGAAGCTCTGGCACTCCTCAAATGGAAAGCCAGCCTTCAAAACCAAGGCCTTCCTGTTTTGGTTTCTTGGAATACTTCTTCCATTGCCAATTCTGCACCCAATACTTCCACTCGCGTAAAAACAAAAACAAGTCCATGTGCTTGGTCTGGAATCAATTGCAACAATGCTGACAGCATTGCGAGGATCAACCTCACTGGCTATGGTGTAAAAGGTACGCTCCATGCATTTCCATTCTCATCTTTGCCTAATCTTGCAGAGTTAGACCTTAGCACCAATGAACTCTATGGCACAATCCCATCTCAAATCAGTCAACTCTCCAAACTCACCTACCTTGATTTATCAATCAATCAGTTGTCCGGGTCAATCCCACCTGAAATTGGCCACCTTATACATCTTGAGACCCTCCACCTCTTTGCAACTCAATTGAACGGCTCAATTCCTCCAGAAATTGGTCGGCTCAAATCTGTTGTGGACCTTGCCTTGTGCAGCAACAATCTAAATGGTTCCATTCCTGCTTCTCTTGGTAACTTAAGCCAAACAGTTTTCTTATGTCTCGATGATAATTCTCTTTCTGGTCCCATTCCTCCAGAAATGGGAAACATGGTGAATTTGATTGAAGTCTACATGAGCAAAAACCATCTAACAGGTCCCATCCCTTCCACGTTTGGAAACTTGAAAAAGCTATCAGTGCTTTACATGTTTGACAATCATCTTTCTGGATCCATTCCTTCTGAATTAGGATATATGAAGTCTCTCACTGAACTGAGCCTTTATCAAAATAATCTATCGGGTTTGATTCCAAGCTCATTAGGTGACTTGAGACTTCTTACATGTCTCCAACTTTATGAAAACCAACTTTCTGGCCCCATTCCTCAGGAGATAGGAAACTTGAAATCTCTTGTTGATCTAGAGTTGAGTCAAAATCGACTCAATGGTTCTGTTCCTGCTTCACTTGGTAATTTGAGCAACTTGAAAACTTTGTTCCTTCGAGACAACCAACTTTCCGGTCCCATACCTCCAGAAATAGGACATTTCATGACGTTGACCATGTTAGAATTAGACCATAACCATCTGACTGGAAATTTGCCCCAAAACATTTGCCGTGGTGGATCACTTGAATACTTCACAGCAAATGACAACCTTCTTACGGGCCCAATCCCTAAAGGGTTGAAAAATTGCACGAGCTTGCATAGAGTCTACCTTGATGGAAACAGACTCACTGGGAATATATCCGAAGGTTTTGGCATTTATCCAAACCTAAAATTTATTGACTTAAGTGACAATGAATTTTATGGTGAAGTGTCATCTAATTGGGGGTTGTGCAGAAGTTTACAGAGCCTATCTATTGCAAGGAACAAAATCAGTGGTAGAATACCACCTGAGATTGGAAACTCAAGTCAGATCACAATCCTCGATCTTTCGTCGAATCATTTAGTCGGGGAAATTCCAATGGAAATTGCGAAGTTGACTTCTTTGATTCAGCTTAATTTGAACGGGAATCAACTTTCTGGTGGTATTCCCCTGGAACTAGGACTTTTGTCTAGTCTTTTGTCTCTTGACTTGTCTGCGAACCAATTGAGCAAGTCGATCCCTGACACTATAGAAAATTCGTCCAACTTGTACTACTTGAATTTGAGCTTCAATCAGCTTAGCCATAGAATTCCAATTCAAGTAGGCAAGTTAATTCATCTGACTTTGCTAGATTTGAGTCACAACATGCTTTCAGGGACGATTCCAGTGGAATTTCAAAATTTACAGAGCTTGTTGATGCTAAATCTTTCTTACAACGATCTGTCTGGTGAAATTCCAGCCTCTTTTAAGCAGCTCCGGGGCCTGTCCTCTGTTGACATAGCTTACAATGAGCTGCAGGGTCCCATTCCCAACTGCCAAGCGTTCCAAAATGCTTCAATAGAAGCATTACGAGGGAACAAAGGTTTATGTGGCAATGTTAGCGGATTGCCACCCTGCACACCTTTTTCTAGGAAGGGCCACAATCTCAAGACCCTCTTTGCAATTATATTCCCTCTATTTTGAGTTGCTGGTCTCTCGATTTCATCAATTGCTTGGCTGTTCATCTCCAAAAAGAGGAACAGAGATGCCGACAAAGAAAGACAAAGCAGTGTGAACGATGAAATTTTTTTCTCAATATCTTCCTTTAATGGAAGAATGCTTTATGAAGAGATCATTAGAGCCACCAACGATTTCGATGCTCAATATTTTATTGGAAAGGGAGGATATGGAAATGTGTACAAAGCGGAGCTGTCATCAGGTGATATTGTAGCTGTGAAGAAATTCCATCCATTGCATAGTGGTGAAATGGTTGATCAAAAGCAGTTCTTGAATGAGGTAAGGGCATTAATAGAAACACGACATCGAAATATTGTGAAGTTCTATGGATTTTGTTCCTGTGCAGAACGCTCCTTCTTAGTTTACAAGTACCTTGAGAGGGGTAGTTTGGCTTCTGTTCTAAGCAACGATGAAGAAGCTAAGAAATTGGACTGGAATAAGAGGGTGAATATCGTAAAAGGTGTTGCTCACGCCCTCTCTTATTTGCACCATGACTGTTCACCACCAATTGTTCATCGAGACATAACAAGCGGCAACGTTTTGCTTGATTTGGAGTTTGAAGCTCATGTTTCAGACTTTGGCACTGCTAAGCTTCTGAATCCAGACTCATCCAATTGGACTAACATTGCTGGAACATATGGATATATTGCACCAGGTGATTTCACTACAGCTCCATAGATGACATAGTGTATAGCATGATGTTTGTTGTTATTAACTACTTCTCTTTTCCTTTGCAGAGCTTTCCTACATGACGAAAGTTACTGGAAAATGTGATGTGTATAGTTTTGGTGTGGTGGCATTGGAAGTGATAGTGGGGGCATATCCAGGTGATTTTCTCTCTAATCCATCAGTTCTATCTGCTGAACTGCACCTTCCACTAAACAATGTGCTGGATCAAAGGCTTTCACCTCCACTGCCAGAAGTTGAGAACAAGCTCATGTTCATCCTGAAGGTGGCTGTTTCATGTCTAAATAACAATCCAAAATCAAGGCCAACCATGTACACTGTTTCTCAGATGTTGTCCGAGCGAATCTAGTCCCAACTAGGATCGTTTGATCTACATCTAAGGGGCCACCTTAGAAATGTTTGATATTGCTTTAATGTTGTTTCTCTAGTCTTTATGTACTATCATAGGTGAATGAATTTGCATTTTTGTACCCTTAGTAATTGCATTTTCTTGAGATTGTTGTAAACATTTTAGTAGTGTAACGAGAGTAGTCTAAGATATTTGGACGTAACTAAGTATTGTTAACTTTATTCTAGTAATTAAGAATAAAACAATGTTTCTGAACACTCATTTTAATTATTGGTGGTTTTTTTTTTCTTAGATAGTTGATTTTGGAAACAAACATTTTACCTCTTTAAACTTCATTCAACAGTGAAGGAAAGTCAAAATAGATAATAAGGTGGATGTTGCTTTAGTGAGCAAAACATTCAAATTATGAGGTTTTGAGATTGTGAGGGGTTTGAACCTAGACCCATTAAACTCCTATGCAAAGTTTGTAGACATCAAATTTTGTCCAATCATGGAGATGATCCAGACTCGATATAATGGGCCACAATAAGTCTAATTGGACTTTTAAAGTCCAAATTAAAGTTCATGGGCTTAAAAAGCCCAAAAGGAAAGTGGGCTTTTTTTTATTATTTATTTATTTATTTGTTTTTATTTTTATTTTATTATTTTTATTATATTTATTATTATTTTTTTTCTTTTTCTTTTTTCTATTTTTTTTCTTTCTTTTCTTTTCTTTTTCTTCTTTCTGTTTCTTTCGGTTCTTTCTTTCCTTCTTTTTCAATCACATTTAATGAAAATGTTGACAAAACCGACCGACACCCATCAACCCACTGACCGGCAACTGGTTTAGGCTAAAACCGCCATTACCAGCCACCGAATTCCACAGAAAATCTACCCAAATCCACCGCAACCTACCGTCCCTGACACTCCCTACTGGTAACTGAGAGGCAAAATTCAAAACCTAGATGTATACAGTGCTTCTGAATTTGTTTAAAAAAGACCTGAGATTTCATGCAAAAGGGGACGGGGGAAGAACAAAAACAGAGGGGGTTTTCTAAAAATTTTTCCACAGAAACACAGATCTGCAAAAATCCTACCCAACCGCTACCAAAACACGACCGTATCACCATCATCCCAAGACTCAGAAATACTACCCGAAACCCACCGAAACCCTAGATCCCGAAAACCACCGAAACCCTAGATCTAAGACTTAAATATCTATCAACCTGCAAAAAAAAAAATCACAACACAGCAGCTAAAACCATCAACCAAAAATATAGCAAAAACATAAAAAAAAAAAATACAAAAGGAGTGAAAAGGAAGGCTTTAGGGTGTCAGATCTAGGTAGCTAGAGGAAGTTTTGGGTAAAAAGGAGGTCGGATCTGGTTAAAGGGGAAAGAGTGGAGCATTTTTGGCCTTCACGGAGATCACCGGCGACCGACGTACGGCGGCGCACGGCGGAAAGCATCCGGCAGGGCTGAGGGGGCTGAGAGGATTTTTTTTGGGGTTTTAGGATTTTTTTGGAGAAGACCGGTTGAAATGGAGGAAGAAAAAAAATATAGCCTTTTATAGAGGAGCAAAACGCTCCGTTTTGGTTGCTTGACCCGCGCCTATCGCCGACCCGGATCCGAGATCCGCGTACCCGCATGTCGACCCGACTCCGCTCCATCCCTCACGCGACCCGCACTCCAGCCCGACCCGGTTTCTGACCCGACCGTGACCCGCTCCGTTTTGGTATATTATTTTCTTTATTTTATTTATCCATTTATTTATTAATTATGGCAAAAAAAAGACAATAATAAAATAGAAAATATACCAAAGCAAAAATAAATAAATAAATAAATAGTATAATACAATATAAAAAATAGAATAAAATAAAATGAACACATAGTTCTAAAAGAAAAGATAAATATATATAAAATGTGTAAAATACATAGTATGTAAATACATATTTTAATAAATATAAAAAAAATGTATAAATATATAGTTTTAAAATATATGTAAATAAATGTGTAAAATACATACATATAAATATATAAAATATATAGCTTTAAAACATATGAATATATATTATACATAGAATATATAAATAAAGATATAAAAATGTATATATACACATAAATTATATATAAAAACATATTTTTAAAATAAAAATAAATTTTTATTAGATAAATGAAATGTGGGTTAAGAAAATAATAATAATAATAAATGAAGAATAAGAATAAAATAAATAAAATAAGTATGGAATCTCGATGATAAGTCTTCGTTGAACTCGCAAGTAGCGATTCTTCGAAAAACTTTAGGTGAGGGGAATTATATCGAATGTTACCAGAGTATTGGGATATTCAGTATTATTTCTCAATATTCGATATCGTGCTTATTTTTTTTATTTATTTTATTTACTGTTTATCTTTTAATAATAAAAAAAATACATAAAAATAATAGATCAATAAAATTAAAATAAGATAAGTATGGAATCCCGATGATAAGTCTTCGTTGAACTCGTAAGTAGCGATTCTTCGAAAAACTTTAGGTGAGGGGAATTATATCGAATGTTACCAGAGTATTGGGATATTCGGTATTATTTCTCAATATCCGATTTCATGCTTACTTATTTTTTTTAAAAAAAAAGAAAAAAAGAAAGAAATCAAAAATAAAATGAATAAATAAATATATAATAAAGAGTTTTGACAAATAAAAAGTGTTTAGAGAAATATTAATTAAGTGAAAACTAATAAAAACAAAAGAGGCAATAAAAACAATCGAGGGAAATAAACAAAAGGGGATTTTTTAGAATTACATAAAAAAAATAATAATAAAAATTAATCATAGTAAATTTTCCAAAAGTAAAGAATGATAGTTAAAATAATTAAATAAGTAATAATAGAATTTTAGTAAAAAAGAATAATTAAAAGAATCAAGATAATAAATCTTAATTCCAAAATAAATGGAATTCTTCCGATGATGGGATGTCATGAAACTCACAAGTAGTGATTTCTTAACTGATCCCTAGGTGAGAGGAATTAGCTAAATGTTACCAGAGTATTGGGATATTTAGTTAAATTCGTCAGTAATAAGAGTTTCATAAATAAAAATTAAAATATAAAGTTCTTTTTTATAATTCCATGTGCATCATCTACTATATGTTTGCATCATACGCATAAACATTAATTTTAAAATAAATGGAATTCTTCCGATGATGGGATGTCTTGAAACTCACAAGTAGTGATTTCTTGACTGATCCCTAGGTAAGAGGAATTAACTAAATGTTACCAGAGTATTGGGATATTTAGTCAAATTTCTCAATATCAAGAATTTCATTAATAAAATCAAAATAAATAAAATTTCTTTTAAGTTTCATATACATCATACATTCTCATCAATACTACATGCGTATACGATCAATTATAAAATAGCGTGAGCACCACCGAAGATGAGATTCCATAGAACTCACAAGTAGTGATTCTTAAGAAATCTCTAGGTGAGAGGAATTATTTCAAATGTTACCAGAGTATTGGGATATTTGATTTAATTTTTCAATAAATGGTGTTCATGTTGACTTTCATAATAAATCCCTTTATAACAGTAATTTTTTTAAGCAAATACGCTAACTGTTTTTATAACCAAAAGCCAAGACTATCTTATCGAAATCAAAAGATACCATGTAGTTAGGATGGTACCGTTTTTAACGGGCGTCGTGGGGGTGCTAATCCTTCCTCACGCGTAACCGTACCCCCGAACCCAAAATTTTGTTTTCGCAGACCCCAAATTGTCTTTTTAATAAAACTTAATTAGTTTTGAGATTTTATTAAAAGATAAATATTTTAGGTGACCAATCACACCTAGATAAAAAAAGATTGGTGGCGACTCCCCTTGTTGTTAAACGTTTTTCAAAATCGTCGAGCGCGAAGCCGTTACGACAAAGTTCCTACCAAATGAGCCATATTTTATATTGATAAAATGTACTAGGATAATATATTTATACAATAAACTTTGTGGGTTTAAAAAAAATTAATAAAGCATAATAAAAATAATTATAAAAATAAATTAGCTAAGATAGTAAGTTTTAAATTTTAAACATAAGGCACTGAAATTAAATTAATAAAAGTTTTATAATTAGTTAAGATGCAATTCTTACATATTGACCATTTACATATATGATACTTAGTATATGTATATGATACAAATTGTACTTAAAATTATAATTATCAATTTTAATAAAACATTATTGAGTAAAAAAATTAATAAAGCATACTAAAAATAATTATGAATTTAAACTAATTAATTATGCTTAAGATAATAAGTTTTTAGAATTTAAACATAAGCCACTGAAATTAAATTAATAAAAGTTTCATAATTAATTAAGATGCATTTCTTACACATTAACCATTTACATTTATAATACTATAGTATATGTATATGATTCAAATGGTACTTAAAATAAAACATTGTTGACTCAAAAAAATAAATGCAACATAATAATAAAATAATTATGAAATTATATTAGTTAATTATGCTTATGATAATATGTCTTTTAAATTTTAAACATATAGCACTGAAATTAAATTAATAAAAGTTTTATAATTAGTAAAATACAATGCTTACACATTCACAACTTACAGACTCACATATAAAATATATTCACAATTTTGTCTAGCTTACATAGAAAATTGCTCATTTGTACAAGAGACAAGTATGTGTATGTGTAACTCTTTATAATAAATTGAAAAAAAAAAAGCTTTTTTTAATATTTAAGGTCAATATCTATTTAATCATTTAATATTATGACCATTGATCAAATTAATCTATATTACATAAAAACATCATAAGAAATCAAATGTTTAAAATTAGAAATATAACATTATATTCTAATCTATGATAATAGATTGGAATTGAAAACATTTATATTAAGACAAAAAAGTTGAATAGTATGCAGCTTTAAATCAAATAATCCATGTGAAACAATAGATAGATCATGGATATGACATTCTATTCTTACAAATTTCTTAATTATGTGTGAGAGTAAAAACTCGTTTAGAAAAAAAATTGGTGAAACATAAATGCTTATGATGATGAGATTTTTATAAATATAAGGTATTAAAATTAAATTCACAAAAAAATTGTAATGAGAGTAAAAACTCGTTTAGAAAAAAATTTTATGTATGAAATTGTTGTTGAATAAATAAAGTAGAACATATACTCATTTATTGTTGCATGCATCAATGCATTCACATAACATGAGCCCTACACCCGGGTTCCGTCCTCCTTAGGAGGGGGTAAAGTAGCTATGCTCTCGTGAGGTAATCACCTCCGCAATGGCAAGTGAAATACTCCCACTCAGATCTGTTCCTTACTAGTCCAGTGTGGACGACAGTATGGAATGATTTGAGAACCTTGTAGATGCGTGAAACCTTAAACCAGCATATAATATGTTGTGAGGGGACCCACCTAAGTTAGAGACATTCCTTCCCTTTTATAAGAGTGACCTTTGATAGGGCATAAATAACCACTCCATCCTTTATATGCTTTTTATTTCATTGTTTATATTTTATACACATACTAATTTGTATTTATTTTCTTGTTCTTTTTGCATAAATCTTCTTGCATCGCATAGTCACATAAGGGGGTATTTTTAACCATGGCTCTCTTCAACGAGGAATTTTTCACTGAATCCATAGAAAGGTTAGCTTGTTCGTCATCTGTAAACGTTCCATGTGATTCCTACCGGGAGGTACAAATTTGGTCCGAAAAGGTTCAACAAGTAAAAGGGGATTGCTTAACTAGGAATTTCATGTCCTCGCTCCCGCAAGAAGTGAATCTGAACTTCCAGCAAAATAACCTAATGGATTTAGCCAACTTATGGGATCAAATCAGTGAAGAAGGGAAGAAGGATTTCCATGAAAAATATGGCCAAATAGAGTCTTTGATTGCTGTAAAAGTTGAAGAACCACTTATCAGAGCTACTATTCAATTCTGGGACCCCTCCCATAGGTGTTTCTCTTTCAATGGAATGGACTTGACACCCACAGTAGAGGAGTACTCCGTCCTGTTAGGTATTGACTTGAAAAGTCCGAATAAAATATATGTTCGAAAGCCAAAATCCAGATACCGCAAAAAGTTAGCCAAACTTATGGGAGTCAGACCAGAAGACATAGACTCCCATAAAAAGGAGAAGGGATCCAATGTTTGTGTGCCGTGGGATTTTCTTCACAAATTCATCAAGGGGCATCTTAGTGACCAGCAAGGGTTGGCGGGTTTTGCTTTAGCGATCTATGGTTTGGTTACCTTCCCTAAGGTGTTAGGGCACATTGAAATAGCAGTGATAGACTTTTTTGAGCAAATTGAGAATAATGGGAATCCGTCACCTGCCATACTAGCCGAAACCTTCAAGTCATTGAATTACTGTAAGAGGAATGGAGAAGGGCGATTTGTGGGATGTGCACAGTTACTGCATGTTTGGGCCAAAAGTCATTTTAAATGTGAGGAAAAGGCTTTTAAGAGAACTTTCCTACACCATCGTGCTCCAGTTAAAGAGTTCTGCAACAATAAGTGGCCAAAACCGAAGAGTAAGGAAGAATGGGTGGATTTTTTGCAAAGACTTGGGGAAAAACAGATTACATGGATGACGCCTTGGATGCCTCATGTACCGGTCTTATATCGATGCGGAGAAGAATCATGGGTGCAACTTCTGGGACCATGGGGAGTGATAAGCTATGCGCCACTTATGGTGCTAAGACAGTTTGGAGCTAAACAATTCATTCCACTAACACATGGGCTTAGTGATTTGGAGTTTTCTTATGGTGAGCCAAAGGCAATGAAAAAAGGAGAGCAAGTGGTCCGATCATGGAAACAAGCACGAAGAATCAACCTTGGTCCCCTTTCTGATAAAGCTACCCCGGAATACTTGATGTGGAGGACAAAGCAAGTAAGGGAGGTAGTTTTTCTCCCAAAAGAATGCAGCATGCCTTTAGAACCAGAAGTAGGAATATTCGAGGTCGAAATCGCTAAGCAGCAATTCAAGATAGAAGAGGAAAGGTGGAAGCAAGAAAATTTGAGGCTTCGGAAAGAGATGGAACAGCTCAGGTATGAGGCAGAGATGCGAGAAGCCAAGCTTAAGAAGGTCCAGCATGAACACCACGTCACCAACAAGGATCTTAGAAATCTGCACCTAGAGAACAAGAAGTTGAGATCCGAATGAAGGTTGGAGGAATCATGCAAACTTCAAATGAAAGGAAAAGAGAATTAGAAGACTTGCACAAAAGGGTAGAACACTGGGCACACAAAGCCAAGAAGAGTGAAGAAGAAGTGGTCTATTTGTCCCAAGAGCGACAAAATTGGGAAGGCATGTACTCAGCAAGTGCGAGGAAGTTAGCCCAATGTCAGAAAGAAAATGAGGAACTAAAGGAGAAGTTGAAAAAAGGAAAGCAAGTCGAGGTAGATAATGAAAAAGTTACATTGCAGCAAAAGGTTCAAATGTTAGAAGAGCAGCTACAAGAACATAAGAACCACATCAAAGTAATAATAGAAGATTGGGAACGAAGTGAAAACAACTGGAGTTATGGATATGACATGGCACAGGATGCAAGCATGACATGGAGAGTGGGAAACCTCGGGAGACAGCAATATATAGAGCATATGGCCACTCAAGTTTGCAAAGCTGTGACAAAGGCGAGGGAAATGGTTGATAGAGCCGAAGCATTGAGACAAGAAATCCTCCCAACAAAAAAAGCACGGGCAAAGGCTGCTAAACTTTTTAGATGAAGCTAAGGATCAATATCAGCAAGTTAGTCGTTTTTATGGATTTAATCGGAATATGATTGGAATGTAACAAATGACTTGTTGAATGAATGAAAGTTCCTTTTGTTGAAATTGTTATGGCTTAAATATCCCTCAAAGTATCATTCATTTTGCATCACACTCATTCATCACATTCATTCATTCCTTCATATAGTCTACATAGAACGTAATATTTCAAAGATTGCATCATGTAGTAATTAGTTTCTTATTGTGGTAATCAAGATTCAAGGGTAGCTTCAAGATTCAAGGGTAGCTTCAACATTCAAGATTCCAGCCCAAATTCCCAAACACTCATACAATACCCGGTCACGCTCAAGAGCAATGGAGGAAGAACATGGTAATAGGATGGATAGGATGGAGAAAGCGCAAGAAGAAATCCGAGGGCAATTAGCCGCTTTAATGGAAATGATGACAAGGATGAACCGAGAGAAAGAAGTGGCTAGAGAAACACCTAACCCAAGGATAGATCAGCCCCAGGAAGATGATGATCCCCAATACCCTCCAGGGTTTACCCCATTTCATGCCCAATCCTCACAAGGCATACCTTCACCCCCACCTCCTCCACAGCCTATGGGCAGCTACGCTTACGTGTATCCGGGAGCACCGAGCACATCAGCACAACCTCATATCACAGTACCTATACCTCCCACTCAAGGGACAAGACCTGCGGATCCAATTCAAGTCCCTGACTTAGATGATCCAAGAGAGCAAGAGAAATTAAGGGGTAGCGTGTCGGAGGTTAAAGGTGATTCCGACTCTAAGAAATTCAGCATTATAGAAGAAAGGTTACGGGCCATCGAGGGCAGTGATTTCTACGGATCAGTGGATGCAATGGGATTGTGCTTAGTTCCGGATGTGATAATTCCTCCTAAGTTTAAAACTCCTGAGTTCGAGAAGTACGATGGGACCAAGTGCCCCATTACTCATGTGACAATGTACTGTCGCAAAATGGCCGCTTATAATCATGACGACAAGCTGTTGGTACATGTGTTCCAGGACAGCCTCACAGGGTCTGTTGCTAGGTGGTATGTGCAGTTAGATCGTACACGCATCCACAATTGGAGTGACTTAGCTAGAGCATTTATTGCGCAGTACAAGCATGTCACGGATATGGCCCCAGATAGGTTATCTCTGCAAAACATCGAAAAGACGGCTAATGAGAGCTTCAAGGTGTTTGCTCAACGTTGGAGAGACATCGCATCCCAAGTCCAGCCGCCTCTAACTGAAAAGGAGACAACGGTGATGTTTGTCAACACTTTGAAAGCACCTTATTATGAGCGCATGATAGGGAATGCGACCAAGAATTTTGCTGACATGGTCATCACCGGGGAAATAATTGAAAATGCAATTAAGAACGGGAAGTTGGAAAGCAGTGATTTGAAGAAAGGTGGAGTGTTCAAGAAGAAAGAAGTTGAAACCCAGACCGTCACCCATACAACACCTCGGTATAGAGGAAGTTCACCTTACTCGCCCCGGTTTCAGCCACAACCTCAACCTTACCCAAATTACCAACCCTATTTCCCAACCACAAACAATGTCTCATACATTCCCAACCAAAATTCTTTCCAACCACAGACATTTCAACCAAATCTTCGCCCTCCAACACCTTACTATACACCAACACCCATAGCCCAACCTTACCAGCCAAACAGTAACCCAACTGCTAACCAAAGGCCTCCTCGAAGAAATATTGAAAGGCCTCCTATTGATCCTATCCCCATGTCATACCCAGACTTATTCCCGCAACTTGTGAAAGGCCACATGATTGCCCCTCTTTTCATGGAGCCAATTAAACCACCTTTTCCAAGATGGTATGACCCCAACGCTCGATGTGACTACCATGGTGGGAACCCGGGTCATTCAACGGAGAATTGCACAGCTCTGAAGTATAAGGTGCAAGATTTGGTCAAGTCAGGGAGATTGAATTTTTCCAAGGAGATAGGGCCTAGTATCAATACTAACCCACTGCCTAGCCACAGTGGAAGATCAGTTAATGCAGCCGAAATTGGGAGGAAATGTTGCATAAAGAAACATGTGGATGAGATTAAGACTCCTATGAATCTAATATTCGACGTTTTGGTCAAAGCTAAAATGATTCAGCCTCTACCGTCGGGCTCGAATATTTGTCAAGATGAATTCAGCCTAAACCAAACTTGTGAGTACCATAGGGGATCTGTTGGCCATTCTGTCCAAAATTGTCCTCAATTCCGGCATAAGGTCCAATCAATGATGGATTCATTCTTGATCGAGTTCTATACGGAGGAAGAGAAGGATATGGTAAACACTGTTGCAAATGAATCTTCGGAATGTGATTACCCATGGGGAAAACCAATGACAGTGTTTTACAAAGAGAAGCCAAGTCCCAAACAGGAGGAATCTAGCCTTGTCACTCCTCCAACCATGACAATCAAAATTCCCAGCTCTTTTCCTTATAAGAGTAACAAGGCTGTACCTTGGAAATATGAGTTCAAAGCAGTGATTGAAGGGGCAAGCGACATGGGCTCAGATCAGCCAATTATGCCAGATAATGCAAACATCAGTGGAGTAGGAGGAATTACACGTAGTGGGAGATGCTATACGCCGGAAATGCTAGAAAGGGTCAGAAAAGGAAAAGCAAAGGAAGGAGAAAAGGATGGTCAGATGGAAAAAGGATGGGAACAAGCTTTAGGGGAAAAACTACAAGAGCCAGTGTCGGATGAAGATGCAAGGGAGTTCTTAAAGTTAATCAAGCACAGTGAATATAGTGTAGTCGAGCAATTGAATAAGATGCCTGCTCGAATTTCACTATTATCTTTGCTGTTGAATTCAGAATCTCACCGGAACGCCTTAATGAAGGTTTTGAATCAAGCCTATGTGCCTCATGATATCCCGGTTGACAGTATGGACCAGTTAGCAGGAAACATAACAGCGGCAAACTTTATATCTTTTACCGATGACGAAATTCCGCCGGAAGGGCGAGGGAGCATTAAGGCTTTAAACATCACTACCAGCTGCAAGGGCCACACAATTGCCAAAGTTTTGATTGACAATGGGTCGTCGATCAATGTATTGCCTATGGCTACGTTGGCAAAGATGCATATTGACATTTCTTGCATACAACCCAGCCACATGGTTGTAAGGGCATTCGATGGTTCTAGAAGGGACGTCATAGGTGATATAGAGATCCCAATTGATATAGGGCCGGTCACTTTCAATATCCAGTTTCAAGTGATGGATATTTCCCCATCATACAGTTTCCTACTGGGGAGACCATGGATCCATACGGCGGGTGCTGTTCCTTCATCACTGCACCAGAAGGTGAAATTTGTCGTTGGTAATAAACAAGTATCTGTTTCTGGAGAAGAAGACCTCTTGATCACCAAACCCTTATCTGTGCCCTACATTGAGGCCGCCAAGGAAGCATTAGAGTGTTCTTTCAGAGCCTTTGAAATAGTAAATGCAACATATGTGGGAGAAGGAGCAAGAATACCCACCCCTCGGTTGTCAACCACTACTAAGATGATTGTTAAACAGACACTGCAAAAGGGCTGGCGTGTCAGAAGAGGCTTAGGGAAAAATCTCCAAGGACATAGGAAGCCTGTGAGGATTGAGGAGAACAAAGACAGGTTTGGTCTCGGATACAAGGCCACGGGTTTGGAGAGAAAGAAGATTCTGGAAGAGAGAAGGAAGAAAAGAATAGCCCGCCTCCGAGGATACGAAGAAGAATCGGAGAAGATGGTGATCCCGTACCTCTATGATACTTTTCGCTTTGGCGGATGTTATCACCCTGATTCATTAGAGGCAGTGGAAGCAATACCTATGATAAAACGATCCTCTCGTGGGTTCCTAGTCTAAAGGGGTGCATGGAGAAATGACAGCTTTTGTTATAGAAATGATGGTGTTGTTAGGCACAGAGCTAAAAAACTGGATTGTTGAAAGGATACCTTCTATCTTTTTGTTTTTCCTTTTGTAATGTAGTAAGGTAGATTATCAACATCTTGGTTTAGAGAACTCTAGAAGACTCTTTTGTAAGTTTGATCTTCATCATCATTTCAATAAATTAACAAATTCAATGCATTTTGAGTACTCTCTTTTCATCCATCATCATTTCTATAACTGTTTTCTCCTTTCATTCACTACCATTGGTATGAACAACCAACCATATCTGTCAAATTTTTTACATTTTCAGGAAAATGAATAATGAATGTGAAGATAACCTTAACGGCTATCCGAGGTTTGATTTTGAAAATTCTATATACGTTGGTGAACTCGATAGCAATGTAGATTCAGATGGCGATGCTTTGTCTCCAGATCTATTGAAAATGATTGAGCAAGAGAAAAGACCTATTGAACCCAACAAAGAAGCTATTGATATGGTCAACTTAGGGGATGATGAGAACATCAAAGAAGTCAAAGTAGGCACAGCACTTCCATTGGCTGAGAGGCAGAGACTAGAGGAATTGCTTCGTGAATATGTGGATGTTTTTGCTTGGTCTTATCAAGACATGCCCGGGTTAAACACTAATGTTGTGGAGCACCGTCTGCCTTTGAAAACAGAATGTAGGCCAGTACAACAGAAGCTTAGGCGCATGAAGCCCGAGATGTTGTTGAAGGTGAAGGAAGAAGTAAAAAAGCAATTCGATGCAGGGTTCTTAAAGGTAGCCAAGTATCCGAATGGGTGGCTAACATAGTCCCGGTACTGAAAAAGGATGGCAAAGTAAGGATGTGTGTAGATTATCGGGACTTAAACAGAGCTAGCCCTAAGGATAATTTCTCATTGCCTCATATCGATACCCTGGTGGATAATACGGCCCAACACTACATGTTTTCATTCATGGATGGTTTTTCAGGCTACAATCAGATTAAAATGGCTGAGGATGACATGGAGAAAACCACTTTTGTGACAGTCTGGGGAACATTTTGCTACAAAGTTATGCCTTTTGGTCTAAAGAATGTCGGGGCCACCTACCAAAGGGCAATGGTAACTCTCTTTCATGACATGATGCATAAAGAGATAGGGGTGTATGTAGATGACATGATTGCCAAGTCCTGAGGAGGAGAGGATCATGTAGCCAACCTTCGAAAGCTGTTCGAAAGGCTACGGAAGTTTCAGCTCAAGTTGAACCCTGCTTGGCGTTAAATCGGGAAAGTTGTTAGGGTTTGTAGTCAGCGAAAAGGGAATTGAAGTGGACCCGAACAAAATCAGTGCGATACAAAATCTGTCGCCTCCACGCACACAGAAGGAAGTAAGAGGCTTTTTGGGAATATTGAACTATATTTCCCGCTTCATCTCGCAACTTACACTTAAATGCGATCCTATTTTTAAGTTGCTTCGGAAACAAGATCCAGGAGAATGGAATGAGGCATGCCAAGAGGCTTTTGAAAAGGTGAAAAGGTACTTGTCAAATCCACCTGTTCTAGTACCGCCGACAGCTGGAAGACCCTTGTTGCTATACATGAATGTCAATGAACACTCTATGGGATGCGTACTGGGCCAACATGATGATACGGGCAAGAAAGAACGGGCTATCTACTACTTGAGCAAGAAGTTCACTGATTACGAGGCCAAGTACATTACAATAGAAAAAATGTGTTGCGCATTGGCTTGGATTGCTCGTAGATTGAGGCAATATATGTTGTACCATTCGACTTGGTTGATAGCTAGGTTGGATCCCCTCAAGTACATCTTTGAGAAACCATCATTGTCAGGCAGACTAGCTAGATGGCAAGTTATGCTTTCTGAATATGACATCGTGTACGTGTCTCAAAAAGCAGTCAAAGGTGGGGCAATAGCCGACTTTCTTGCAGATCGTGCTACCGACGAATATGAGCCCATCAAGCTAGATTTTCCAGATGAAGATATAATGTCTGTCTTTCAAGCAGAGAAGGAAGGGCCCGGCAGCAAACCATGGAAAATG
Organism: Heritiera littoralis; assembly: GCA_031772115.1. Lineage (NCBI taxonomy): Eukaryota > Viridiplantae > Streptophyta > Magnoliopsida > Malvales > Malvaceae > Heritiera > Heritiera littoralis. Next base: position 7,499,572 of record JAPDPK010000023.1, read on the forward strand.
TTCTTTGATGGCGCCTCCAACGCCTTAGGACATGGAATCGGGGCAATTTTAATATCTCCAAATGGAAAGTATTACCCATCCACAGCCAGATTAAATTTCAACTGCACCAACAACATGGCTGAATATGAAGCTTGTGCAATAGGCTTAGAAGCTGCAATCGAGAGGGGAATCAAGACCTTGGAAGTTTATGGAGATTCAGCACTGGTTATTTATCAGTTACGAAGTGAATGGGAAACAAGGGATCAAAAGCTAGTTCAATACCAGAAGTACATAGCTGACCTTGTACAACAATTTGACGATATCACCTTCCAGCATTTATCTCGAGAAGAAAACCAGGTTGTCGATGCCTTGGCAACACTAGCTGCGATGTTTAAAATGGAGACAGAAGCAAATGTTTCACCAATCAAACTGCGCATGAGAGATTCTCCAGTCCACTATTCTAGTATTGAACAGGAAGCGGATGGACAACCTTGGTATTATGACATCAGGCAATACCTTAAGAGTCAACAATACCCAGAGCATGCATCGGAGAATGATAAAAAGATCCTTAGAAGATTGGCAATGGGATTCCTCGTTGATGGAGACGTTTTGTATAAAAGAGGTAGAGATCAGATGTTGTTGAGATGTGTAAAAGCGTCTGAAGCCAAAAGGATTCTGGAAGAGGTACACGATAGAACTTGTGGGGCACATGCAAATGGTCATTTCATGGCTAGACAGATTATGAGGGCGGGCTATTATTGGACTACACTAGAAAGAGATTGCATAGATTATGCTAGAAAATGCCACAAGTGTCAAATCTATGCTGACAAAATTCAAGTTCCCCCGACATCACTGAACGTCATGGCACCACCGTGGCCTTTCTCTATGTGGGGAATGGATGTGATTGGATCCATCTCTCCCAAGGCATCAAATGGGCACAGATTCATTTTTGTAATGATAGACTACTTTACCAAATGGGTTGAGGCTGCATCTTATGCGAATGTGACTAAGTCTATTGTTTGTAAGTTTCTAAAGAAGGAGATAATATGTCGGTATGGGCTCCCAGAAAGGATCATATCAGACAATGCCCTCAACTTGAACAATGACATGATGAAGGAAGTATGTGCACAGTTCAAGATCAGACATCACAACTCAGCTCCGTATCGTCCGAAGATGAATGGAGCTGTTGAGGCTGCTAACAAGAATATCAAAAGGATTGTGGGAAAAATGACAAACATATATAAAGACTGGCACGACAAGCTACCATTTGCTTTGCATGCCTATAGAACATCAGTACGTACTTCTACTGGGGCAACTCCTTTTTCTCTAGTTTACGGCATGGAAGCGGTGCTGCCTGTTGAGGTAGAAATTCCCTCCCTAAGAGTCTTAATGGAATTAAACTTGGATGAGGCTGAATGGGTTCGAAGTCGCTTTGAACAATTGAATCTTATAGAGGAGAAAAGGCTTACGGCACTATGTCATGGTCAGATGTACCAAAAGAGAATGATGCGAGCCCATGATAAAAAGGTTCATCCCAGGCATTTTCGTGAAGGGGAATTGGTGTTGAAAAAGATCCTCCCAAATCACCACGATAATCGGGGCAAATGGACACCAAATTGGGAAGGACCATACGTGGTGAAAAGAGCGTTCTCAGGTGGAGCGTTGATCTTGACAGAGATGGATGGGAATGATCTGCATAATCCGATAAATTCCGATGCTGTGAAGAAATACCATGCTTAAAGAAAGGAAAAGAAGAAAAATAAAAAAAAAGAAAAAAGAAGAAAAAAAGAAGAAGAAGGAAAAAAGAGAAAAGAAAAAAAAACATCAAGAAAAAAAGAAAGGAAATAAAAGGAGAATTCAAACTGAAAACCCAAAAAAGGGCAGTTTGGATTAAAAGGGTTATCTAAGTTGAAAACCTGAAAAGGCGGCTTAGATGCGGAAAAGATCAACACCCGGGGATCAAAATCATACAGAGCATTGCGTCAGCCGGATGAACTCAATGTGACAGGGGGCATCAACGGATTAGTTTTTTCCGAAGAAAGCACCGGTTTGGTTCGTGAAGGGTTATCTAGACATTCATTGTTTGTTTTAGTCACTATTCCTTGAAATTCACCACTTGACCCTTGTGGCATTTGCTACCCAGCTATACTTTTGTTTTCATTGTCTCTTGTTTGTCTAATAACAAATACTTTTCTTCCAAATTTTGTTGTTCTTTTGGTCATTACATAACTAACTGATAAAGTGCAAGAATGCATGGTGTTTGTTAACAAAATGAAATGAAGATGATGATTAAAATGATAATCTACTTGCTAAGATTACTAAAGAAGAAGAAGAAGAAAGAAAAAGAGGAAGAATAGGAAAAAAGAAATAAAGGAATGAAACAAAAGAAATTAAAGATTGTGACAAGGGCATGTTGCAAACCAGTTCGGATTCGAAATTGGCAACAACTACTTTGTGAAACACGGGTAAAAAGATCAAAGGACACGAAAAGGACAATTCTGGAAATTTGATTACCACAATAGGAATTGCATGGCTTTGTCAATACATGCATTTGCATCTCATTCACATTATAAGAATTCAAGCAAAAAAAAAAAAACAAAACAAAACAACAAACAGACAAAAGGACAAACAAAAGAGAAAAAGAGAGAAAAAGAAAAGAAGAAAAAAAATGTTTCACCACATTTCAAAAAGAATTTAAAGTTTCATCGCCTCTGCTGCAAGAGGAGCACATTTCAGAAAAGAATTTAAAGTTTCATCGCCTCTGCTGCAAGAGGAGCATATTTCAGAAAAGAATTTAAAGTTTCATTGCCTCTGCTGCAAGAGGAGCACTTTTCCAGGAAAAATTTAAAGTTTCATTGCCTCTGCTGCAAGAGGAGCACATTTCAGAAAAGAATTTAAAGTTTCATTGCCTCTGCTGCAAGAGGAGCACTTTTCAGGAAAAATTTAAAGTTTCATTGCCTCTGCTGCAAGAGGAGCACTTTTCCAGGAAAAATTTAAAGTTTCATTGCCTCTGCTGCAAGAGGAGCACTTTTCCAGGAAAAATTTAAAGTTTCATTGCCTCTGCTGCAAGAGGAGCACTTTTCCAGGAAAAATTTAAAATTTCATTGCCTCTGCTACAAAAGGAGCACATTTCAGAAAAGAATTTAAAGTTTCATTGCCTCTGCTGCAAGAAGAGCACATTTCAGAAAAGAATTTAAAGTTTCATTGCCTCTGCTGCAAGAGGAGCACTTTTCCAAGAAAATTTTAAAGTTTCATTGCCTCTGCTGCAAGAGGAGCACATTTCAGAAAAGAATTTAAAGTTTCATTGCCTCTGCTGCAAGAGGAGCACTTTTCCAGGAAAAATTTAAAGTTTCATTGCCTCTGCTGCAAGAAGAGCACATTCCAGAAAAAGAATTTAAAGTTTCATCGCCTCTGCTGCAAGAGGAGCACATTCCAGAAAAAGAATTTAAATTTTCATTGCCTCTGCTGCAATAGGAGCATATTTCAAAAAGAATTTAAAGTTTCATCGCCTCTGCTGCAAGAGGAGCACATTCCAAGAAAACTTAAAGTTTCAATGCCTCTATTGTGGGAGGAGCACTTTTACAAGAAGAATTAAAAAAAATTAATTAAAAAAAAAAAGAAAAGGAGAAAAGTGAGTCATAAGCCGGACAAAATTGTTGTCTTTTATCTTTGCTCTATTCCTGATTCTCAGCAATGAGCAAAGAGGGGCAGCTGTAGACATCAAATTTTGTCCAATCATGGAGATGATCCAGACTCGATATAATGGGCCATAATAAGTCTAATTGGACTTTTAAAGTCCAAATTAAAGTTCATGGGCTTAAAAAGCCCAAAAGGAAAGTGGGCTTTTTATTTATTTTTTATTTATTTATTTATTTATTTATTTATTTATTTATTTTTTTATTTTTATTATTATTATTTATTATTTTTTTCTTTTTTTTTTTTATTTTTTTTTTTTTTTTTTTTCTTTTTTTTTTCTTTTTTTCTTTTTTTTTTTTTTTTTTTTTTTTTTCTTTCTTTCTTTCGGTTCTTTCTTTCCTTCTTTTTCAATCACATTTAATGAAAATGTTGACAAAACCGACCGACACCCATCAACCCACTGACCGGCAACTGGTTTAGGCTAAAACCGCCATTACCAGCCACCGAATTCCACAGAAAATCTACCCAAATCCACCGCAACCTACCGTCCCTGACACTCCCTACTGGTAACTGAGAGGCGAAATTCAAAACCTAATGTATACAGTGCTTCTGAATTTGTTTAAAAAAGACCTGAGAATTCATGCAAAAGGGGACGGGGGAAGAACAAAAACAGAGGGGGTTTTCTAAAAATTTTTCCACAGAAACACAGATCTGCAAAAATCCTACCCAGCCGCTACCAAAACCACCGTATCACCATCATCCCAAGACTCAGAAATACTACCCGAAACCCACCGAAACCCTAGATCCCGAAAACCACCGAAACCCTAGAACTAAGACTTAAATATCTATCAACCTGCAAAAAAAAAATCACAACACAGCAGCCAAAACCATCAACCAGAAATATAGCAAAAACATAAAAAAAAAATACAAAAGGAGTGAAAAGGAAGGCTTCGGGGTGTCAGATCTAGGTAGCTAGAGGAAGTTTTGGGTAAAAAAGAGGTCGGATCTGGTTAAAGGGGAAAGAGTGGAGCATTTTTGGCCTTCACGGAGATCACCGGCGACCGACGTAAGGTGGCGCACGGCGGCCAATACGGCGGAAAGCATCGGCAGGGCTGAGGGGGCTGAGAGGATTTTTTTTTGGGTTTTAGGATTTTTTTGGAGAAGACCGGTTGAAATGAAGGAAGAAAAAAAAATATAGCCTTTTATAGAGGAGCAAAACGCTCCGTTTTGGTTGCTTGACCCGCGCCTATCGCCGACCCGGATCCGAGATCCGCGTACCCGCGTGTCGACCCGACTCCGCTCCATCCCTCACGCGACCCGCACTCCAGCCCGACCCGGTTTCTGACCCGACCGTGACCCGCTCCGTTTTGGTATATTATTTTCTTTATTTTATTTATCCATTTATTTATTAATTATGGCAAAAAAAAAGACAATAATAAAATAGAAAATATACCAAAGCAAAAATAAATAAATAAATAGTATAATACAATATAAAAAAATAGAATAAAATAAAATGAACACATAGTTCTAAAAGAAAAGATAAATATATATAAAATGTGTAAAATACATAGTATGTAAATACATATTTTAATAAATATAAAAAAAATGTATAAATATATAGTTTTAAAATATATGTAAATAAATGTGTAAAATACATACATATAAATATATAAAATATATAGCTTTAAAACATATGAATATATATTATACATAGAATATATAAATAAAGATATAAAAATGTATATATACACATAAATTATATATAAAAACATATTTTTAAAATAAAAATAAATTTTTATTAGATAAATGAAATGTGGGTTAAGAAAAAAATAATAATAATAAATGAAGAATAAGAATAAAATAAATAAAATAAGTATGGAATCCCGATGATAAGTCTTCGTTGAACTCGCAAGTAGCGATTCTTCGAAAAACTTTAGGTGAGGGGAATTATATCGAATGTTACCAGAGTATTGGGATATTCGGTATTATTTCTCAATATTCGATCTCATGCTTATTTTTTTATTTATTTTATTTACTGTTTATCTTTTAATAATAAAAAAAATACATAAAAATAATAGATCAATAAAATTAAAATAAGATAAGTATGGAATCCCGATGATAAGTCTTCGTTGAACTCGCAAGTAGCGATTCTTCGAAAAACTTTAGGTGAGGAGAATTATATCAAATGTTACCAGAGTATTGGGATATTCGGTATTATTTCTCAATATCCGATTTCATACTTACTTATTAAAAAAAAAAAGAAAAAAAGAAAGAAATCAAAAATAAAATGAATAAATAAATATATATAATAAAGAGTTTTGACAAATAAAAAGTGTTTAGAGAAATATTAATTAAGTGAAAACTAATAAAAACAAAAGAGGCAATAAAAACAATCGAGAGAAATAAACAAAAGGGGATTTTTTAGAATTACATAAAAAAATAATAATAAAAATTAATCATAGTAAATTTTCCAAAAGTAAAGAATGATAGTTAAAATAATTAAATAAGTAATAATAGAATTTTAGTAAAAAAGAATAATTAAAAGAATCAAGATAATAAATCTTAATTCCAAAATAAATGGAATTCTTCCGATGATGGAATGTCATGAAACTCACAAGTAGTGATTTCTTAACTGATCCCTAGGTGAGAGGAATTAGCTAAATGTTACCAGAGTATTGGGATATTTAGTTAAATTCGTCAATAATAAGAGTTTCATAAATAAAAATTAAAATATAAAGTTCTTTTTTATAATTCCATGTGCATCATCTACTATATGTTTGCATCATACGCATAAACATTAATTTTAAAATAAATGGAATTCTTCCGATGATGGGATGTCTTGAAACTCACAAGTAGTGATTTCTTGACTGATCCCTAGGTAAGAGGAATTAACTAAATATTACCAGAGTATTGGGATATTTAGTCAAATTTCTCAATATCAAGAATTTCATTAATAAAATCAAAATAAATAAAATTTCTTTTAAGTTTCATATACATCATACATTCTCATCAATACTACATGCGTATACGATCAATTATAAAATAGCATGAGCACCACCGAAGATGAGATTCCATAGAACTCACAAGTAGTGATTCTTAAGAAATCTCTAGGTGAGAGGAATTATTTCAAATGTTACCAGAGTATTGGGATATTTGATTTAATTTTTCAATAAATGGTGTTCATGTTGACTTTCATAATAAATCCCTTTATAACAGTAATTTTTTTAAGCAAATACGCTAACTGTTTTTATAACCAAAAGCCAAGACTATCTTATCGAAATCAAAAGATACCATGTAGTTAGGATGGTACCGTTTTTAACGGACGTCGTGGGGGTGCTAATCCTTCCTCACGCGTAACCGTACCCCCGAACCCAAAATTTTGTTTTCGCAGACCCCAAATTGTCTTTTTAATAAAACTTAATTAGTTTTGAGATTTTATTAAAAGATAAATATTTTAGGTGACCAATCACACCTAGACAAAAAAAGATTGGTGGCGACTCCCCTTGTTGTTAAACGTTTTTCAAAATCGTCGAGCGCGAAGCCGTTACGACAAAGTTCCTACCAAATGAGCCATATTTTATATTGATAAAATGTACTAGGATAATATATTTATACAATAAAACTTTGTGGGTTTAAAAAAATTAATAAAGCATAATAAAAATAATTATAAAAATAAATTAGCTAAGATAGTAAGTTTTAAATTTTAAACATAAGGCACTGAAATTAAATTAATAAAAGTTTTATAATTAGTTAAGATGCAATTCTTACATATTGACCATTTACATATATGATACTTAGTATATGTATATGATACAAATTGTACTTAAAATTATAATTATCAATTTTAATAAAACATTATTGAGTAAAAAAATTAATAAAGCATACTAAAAATAATTATGAATTTAAACTAATTAATTATGCTTAAGATAATAAGTTTTTAGAATTTAAACATAAGCCACTGAAATTAAATTAATAAAAGTTTCATAATTAATTAAGATGCATTTCTTACACATTAACCATTTACATTTATAATACTATAGTATATGTATATGATTCAAATGGTACTTAAAATAAAACATTGTTGACTCAAAAAAATAAATGCAACATAATAATAAAATAATTATGAAATTATATTAGTTAATTATGCTTATGATAATATGTCTTTTAAATTTTAAACATATAGCACTGAAATTAAATTAATAAAAGTTTTATAATTAGTAAAATACAATGCTTACACATTCACAACTTACAGACTCACATATAAATATATTCACAATTTTGTCTAGCTTACATAGAAAATTGCTCATTTGTACAAGAGACAAGTATGTGTATGTGTAACTCTTTATAATAAATTGAAAAAAAAAAAGCTTTTTTTAATATTTAAGGTCAATATCTATTTAATCATTTAATATTATGACCATTGATCAAATTAATCTATATTACATAAAAACATCATAAGAAATCAAATGTTTAAAATTAGAAATATAACATTATATTCTAATCTATGATAATAGATTGGAATTGAAAACATTTATATTAAGACAAAAAAGTTGAATAGTATGCAGCTTTAAATCAAATAATCCATGTGAAACAATAGATAGATCATGGATATGACATTCTATTCTTACAAATTTTTTAATTATGTGTGAGAGTAAAAACTCGTTTAGAAAAAAAATTGGTGAAACATAAATGCTTATGATGATGAGATTTTTATAAATATAAGGTATTAAAATTAAATTCACAAAAAAATTGTAATAAGTTAATATACTAATCTTGCTCATAATAAGTTAACTAAACTCTAATTAAAAAGATATGAAAATAATTTTTTTTAAAAAATCTCATAATCTTATACAAATATATAAAAGCCAAAACTTTTGACTACAAGTAAAACACATATGTAGATAATCTAAATGTTTGACACATGTAATATCTTAAAAAATAAATAATTTTCATTTTTTAAATTTTTTTTAAAAGATGGGAATCTATATACATTAAAATTACAAATTAAATCGTCTATTTAAATTTCTATATCCATATCTATATATTAAATTTCTATATCCATATCTATATATTAAAATTAAATAAAAATGTGTACACAGTTTTGTTAATTAAATTGATTTAGTTCTGTTCATTATTTATATTATTGGATCTTATGATCTAATAGATTATGTTTGAAATTTAATTATTATTGAAATAATGCTATTGTTCTTTTCTCTACAAACCAGTCATGTTGATGTCTGAAGTAAAACTAGGCTTTTTAGTTATTGCCTGTTGGAGGAGAAGTTTAAGAGAAAATGTCTACATTACGTTTACACATTATTACACACACAAACACTTATCTGTGTTGAAAATAGTTACTAATATGAAAATGTAATATTTGATCAATTAGTGTTATTATTATTAGAGTTGTTTAAAGACATATGGTTGATGAAATTTGATTTTTGTGGATTGTTTTGAATTTTTTTTTCATTTTTTCTTGTTATAATTTGTATAATGAAATTAAATAGGTGGGTAGTAGAGTAATATTTTCGTATTAAATTATTTGTTAACTATTGATATATAACCGAAAAAAGACAAAATGGTTTTAAATGAAAAAATGTTGTCTAATTAATATATGAAAGGATTACGGTTTGTTCTTCAATTCCATATGTAACAAAGTTGTTGATGTGTCCAAATTAGATGAGATACAAAGAAATATTGTAACTACCTTTTTTATTGAAAAAAATACTTTCCCTATTCATTCTTCAATATCATGATTCACCTAATGGTCCACCTCATTAGAGAGGTCTAACTCTGTAGACTAATTTTCCTTTGATAGATGTACTCATTTAAAAAACACATGAAGGTGTTAAAGTGGTATGTTCAAAATTGTAATAGGCTAGAAAGATGCATTGCAGAGTGCTATTGCTATATTGCAGAGGAAGTTGTTGAATTTTGCACAAAGTATTTTTTAGATGTCAAAGCAATAGACATTAATCCCCTGAACTGGCCAGTTTGGCTGGTCAACCGGTAGGCAGAAAAGTTGTGAATGTCAATTGTGGTGTTCTGGGAACAAGCACATCTTTACGTCTTGAGGAATAGGAAGTAGTAGATCTTTATATAAAGTAATATCTGAACTACTCTAATCAGTTTCCTATTTAGAAATGTTGATATCTAATGAACCAAACTGATTTCGCATATATTATATAGATTGCATTTGAAGATGTTAGAGGCCAACAATTCTAGAGAAGCCAGACGAAAAAAATGGTTGCAAACAGAATCGCACATTCATTACTTAGTTCCAGCAAAAAGCATGTAAGACTTAGTGCCTGTTTGGCCTAGCTTATTCAAGTGTTTATCCACTACATAAGCAGAAGCCAAGTGTTTGGCTCTCAAAAATTTTAAATTTTTAACTTATGAGGGAAGCAAAATTTAGCTTTTGGATGAAGCTATAAATTAAAGCTTTTTCAAAAAGTATTAATTTTAATAACATGTACTTTAGTGAAAATTTTAACATTTTCATTTTACTATTCAATAATTCACAAAATTATAAAGAAAATTATATTTTTTTGCATTAATTTATTTATTTTGTGCAATTTTTATATTTATTTAATTGTTTATTTTAATATGTAAAGTATTTTTATTTTATTTATTTATTTCATTTAAAAGTTTGTGATTAAATCTAATAAAGTTTACTATTTTATTTTAAAATTTATTAAAAATATATAAAAATTCTATTAAACAGTGTTCAACATTCTACAGTACTTTTATATTAAGTTAGCCAAACGCTAATTTAACTTTGTTTAATAGCACTTTTAAAAAAGTTCTACTCAAACAGCACTTTTTATAAAAGTTTCAACTAGGTCAAACAGATCCTTAAATTATAAAGTTAGTTTAAGAAATAAAATGTATTTACAATCAGTTTGTTACATATTTTTCGCACATCTTCTTCATTATTTGTTAAATGTGTTTGCAGCATGGACTTGTTGTCAAAGCAAAGGGATTGATTGCAGCAAAGTCTTGCCGTCACAAAATGGTTTGCAGAGTCGTTGCCTTAATGCCAGGAAAATTTTGGTGAAGAAGCGAAAGTAAACTTTCATTCTTAACCAAGAACATGTATACAGGTCTGTACAACTTGAATAAAGGAAAAATAAAATAAAATATGAAGAAATCCTAGGCTAAATAATAGCAGTACATTATGTACAAAATATTGACAAATATTTTGGCTGATTCATTTCCCTAATTATTGCTTTACAGATCCAATGTAGCAAGGCAATGCCTGCCTAGCATCTAAATTTAACTTCCAAACACAGATAGTCAATTTTAAAACTGGCAAATTACTTGAACAACTTATATCATATGAAGATTTTTAAACTATAAAAAGTTCTAATATCATCACTTAGCTTAAAATTTTAAACCGTGAATTGCTATTAAAGGATATATGCAACTTTAATTAGCTCTTCAAAAAAAAAAAAAACTTTAATTAGCTACCACAGTGTTCAACTATTTGCATAGTAATTATTATTTGGACAAGAAATATGATGTTTAGAGTTTTGGACTTTAGTCTTTAGGACAGTAACAGTATTGAAACTCAAAATAATTATCAATGGAAAAGCAAAAGAAGATCCGCATATTCTACAAGATTAACAACATTATGATAATGCTTTGCAATTATTACCATGCCCTTTAGAAAGGCGTAATGGGGTGATATATTATCTTGAATGTATTATGCAATTTTGCAACCAAAATCAAAATTGTGATGGTACTAGAAGATACATTGTTTAGGAAGTGATTAATATAATACGAAGTTTATATTTTATAAAGAATATAAAAATCAGTTAAAAAATTATATTATTCTTATAATCTAACAAAGCAAAATGATATTTCACGAAAATAGTGCAAAAAATAATAAAAAAAAATGAATTAAATTTCAGACCAAAATTATATATAAATTTGAATATTAGGCATAAGATTAAAAATTTAATTTAGTGTTTAACGTATTAATACAAATGATTGTCATCTAATACGAAGAAAAAATACTAAACAAATACATACAAATATTATTTTTCATTTAGAAAATTAAAATCATCTTTCTATTTGGAGACACATAGAAGTGGCCAAAGGGTCAGATCAAGTGGGTTCAGTCTGGATTATATTTGGGTTCGGCTTATTTTGGGTTCGGGTTATTTTGAGTTTGGATTATTTTGGTTCAGATTTTTTTGGGTTCAAGTTCTTTCATGTTCGGATATTTTTGAGTTCAGTTATTTTCAAGTTTGATCCGATTTCAGGTTTGGTCCGGTTCTAACCATGAAGATTTAGTGGGCATAGTCAAATTATATTGAAATTTTATAAGTTATAAATATTTTTTATAATTTTGAATGTAATAATTAATTTAATTTTTTATTTAGTTAAATAAAAATATAATAAAATTGTTAAACTAAAGTTAAATTTTAATAAATATTTATATAATATAAATTTTTACATTTTAATGTTTTTATTACTTGACAATGATTATTTTTTTTTAATTGCTTGTGATATTCACAATTGTTATAATATATACAATTATATATTAATAATTATATAAAAATTTATTTTTTAAGGGAGCCAAAAAAATACATATATAGTAAAACTAAAGAAAGTGAAAATTGAAAAGTATTAGCTATACAAATAAATAACTAACAAATTATAAATAAATCACACTAAACAATTAAACATTTATATAAATGGTTTTATACTCTTAACAATAACTTATTAGGTTATTCATTTTTTTGGGTTAAAGTTGAGCCATTAGAATTTGGACACTTTTAGTTCAATAAATTTTTTTTACTTTGTTTTATTAGATTTTTTAATAATTATATTATATTTTTAATAAAACTTTAAAATTTTAAGAATTTTTCTCATTTTTTTTTGTTTTTAAATACCAACATAATTAGTAATTAAATTAAATCTAACGGTATAACTAGTTAACTAATTGTTCAATTATAATGTTGAATAAAACTATAATATACATTAAAAAATACTTAATATTATTAATAATTGTTCAACTAATTACCTCAATTTTATAGTTATTTTGTTTTTGGTTTGTACATAAATAGTAATATTAACATTATTACATTAAATATAATCGTACTCGTACATACTAATTAATTAAATATCTCATTAAAAATTTAGAACGTTGAATTAAAAAAGTTATATACACCAATCAATATTATATTAATAAATAATAACCTTGGATATAAATATATCACATACAATTATACACCAATTAAGTATTAATTTTTTCATGTTCATATTAATATAATAACATTAGATATACATTATAAATATATTATTTTTAATAATTAATTAATTCTATCAAAATAATGCTTTCGCACTAAGATATTGTATAATTTATTCTTAAAAATTATTATAATATAATATAAATAATTGTTACAAGATACCATATTGAAATCTTATTAATATAACAAATATTTAATTACCAATAGCTTGATTTATTCATATATTTTATTAAAATTACAGCTTTCACAATAATATTACTATAATATATTTTTAAATTACATTTTACTATTAAAGATAATTGTTTTTATCCACACTTTAATTTTATAATTAAAAAGTGCATCAATTATTTTTTATTTTTAAATAATAATCATATAATTATAATTTAATTTTTTAAAATTATAAATATGATTTTTACCGGTTTCGAATTATATCGATTCAGATTATGTTATATTCAAATTTTTTTGAATTCAAACATTTTCGATTTCGAATTTTTAATTTTTTTTTTCTCAATTCGAATCAGATGAAATTGGATCTGAATCAGATTTGGACAAATTTTCAGACTTCAGCAAGTTATTGCCACCCCCAAAGACCGAAGCGGAGTGATTATCAACCAGACAACCACATTGTATCGCTCCAAATATCTCCAAGCATTTTGTTAATGGGATCCACGTGGGTCCCAATTATTGGTCAAATTTCACCTCCCTGAACCGACGAAGATGTACACTTACAGTGGCAGGTAGCCACGTAGCATTTATCGAGAACTCTGACGCGGCAAAAAAGGAAATAACGCGGATATCCCGACAGCTACGTACCCTTTGTCCTCAAATTGCTACCATAGCAGCTTCTCGTCTTCGGTTCCACACTGAGACTGAAAACAGTGAAAGAAAGGAAAAAAAAAAAAACAGAAAACAATGGCGACTATTACGGTGCCCTCGCCAGTTCCATCTGCATCTGAAGATTGCGAACAACTAAGAAAAGCCTTTTCAGGTCTCTCCCTTTCAATCTATATCATTTCTTCTATCTCCTATGTACACATTGTTCTCTTATATTGATCTAACTCTATTGATCTTGATCTTGTCAAAACAATATTGATCGGATCAAACTTTACGGTATGGTCTATAATGACTAACCTTTTCTGGGTTGATTTCTAAATTGAAAATGGTTATCATTATTATACCAAAAGACTTCTTTTTTTTTGGGGGGGGGGGGGGGGGGAGGGGGTGGAGGGGGTTGATCTAAAGATGATCTGCCAAGATCGGTGAAGATTGTGATAAAAACGACGGTGATCAACAAATGATAATGACCTGATATTGGTTAAACGAGTTGCTTGATCGTTTAAGCCTGATGATCTGTTTCTGTTTATACTGTGGCTTATTAGTTCATCTTCAAACTTCTGTTTTCCTTGACTTTCAGATCAGGTTGATGATCTGATGTTATGGTTTTTAAGGTCGTTTAAAATATATATCTGGATGTTGGAACCCGTAGTAGTGTATATTGGGCCCTGTATTAGTCTTTTGTTGTGCAAAAATAGACAAAAGTACATGCCATTGCTAATGATCAGTTTGACTTTCAAAGATCAAAGATAAAAAGAGTTGAAATCTGAATCAGGATTATATGGATATTGATGTTGTAAATATGTAATCTAAGAGTAATTATGGAATGTATGAAAAATGGGTATTTGGATTTTTATTTGTGAGTTTTTATTTATCGAACAAATTTAAACGGGTAGAGTTTTGATTGTAAACTTTTAGATTTCTTTTTATGAGGCAGTTTGGCCATACGTTGATGTAAAGCTATTTTGATTGATGTTTATTGCAGGATGGGGAACTAATGAGGGCTTAATCATAGATATATTGGGTCACAGAAGTGCTGAACAACGCAAGTTGATCCGACAAACTTATGCTGAAACCTATGGAGAAGATCTCCTCAAGGCACTGGACAAGGAACTCTCAAATGACTTTGAGGTCAGTTCCAAAAGCACTTTCTTTATTCACTGGTAGACTCTTATACATGCTTATTTTACTGCCTGGAATAATGAATAATGGAAGTTTCCTTCCATGTTCTTCTCTACCAGAGGCTGGTACTGCTTTGGACTCTTGATCCTGCCGAACGTGATGCACTTTTGGCTAATGAAGCAACCAAAAGGTGGACTTCAAGCAACCAAGTCCTTATGGAAGTAGCCTGCACAAGATCTGCTAACCAACTACTTCACGCAAGGCAGGCTTATCATGCTCGGTTTAAGAAATCACTTGAAGAGGATGTTGCTCAGCACACGACTGGTGATTTCCGAAAGGTACATCTTTTAGGCTATTAGCAGTGTGATAGATCATCCATTTTTTGAAATATACACTATTCAGGGAACTTTTATGTTTGACTACAACAGATTCTGTTGGACCTCTATTCTTTTCCATTCACCAAACATCACTTATGCCTATAAAATTTTCCTGTGAAATAAGAAATTGTTACTGCCTCCTTTTTGGTATTGAGGAAAAATAATTTTTTTAAACAAGAACATCTTGTGTGATGTTGAACCCCATTTACAAATGGGTCAGACAGGCACTCCATCGTCTGTCGCAATCAAACCAGAAGCAGCTTTCATAGAAAAAACAACACATAACCAAACTACGGATTGATTAGAGAAATGCGTAAGTTACTCGTAAAAATTCTCAACTGAGTTTTTTGGTGGATCAATGAAGTCATTGTTTGTTTTCTGTTGTGAATGACTGCTTATTTCTGTACTTTTCCTTCCAGCTTCTCCTCCCTCTTGTGAGCTCATACAGATATGAGGGAGACGAGGTGAACATGACTTTGGCAAAATCAGAGGCCAAGTTACTCCATGAGAAAATTTCAGACAAAGCTTACAATGATGACGATCTCATCAGAATTTTGGCTACAAGAAGCAAGGCACAGATCAATGCAACTCTGAATCACTACAAAAATGAATATGGAAATGATATAAACAAGGTATAGAAAGCTGGATTGAGATTGTGCTTATAACCTGCCTCTACTTAAGATTTTGTTATCTTTTGTATATGGTATTTCAAGGCATCTTTAACAAAAGCTAATTGCTTCTCTAGAAATTTTCTTCATAACCATCTGCCTATAAAAGGTATAGATCATCAGACAAATCAATTTTTAAGTTTGTAAATTAATCAATCCAATAAATCATCGGAGGTTTACTGTAGTTTGAGCATAATTTACACAGAACATAGGCTTTAGGCAATTTATGGCCTCCAGAATTGGCTATTTTATACACTTGCATATTCTGTCCCTCTGATAAAGTTTCTTTTGTCTTTGACTCTCCTTTCTGCAGGACTTGAAGGCTGACCCCAAGGATGAGTTCCTTGCACTACTGAGGGCCACTGTGAAGTGCTTGGTCCTCCCGGAAAAGTACTTTGAGAAGGTTCTTCGTCTGGCAATTAATAGACAAGGAACAGATGAAGGAGCTCTGACAAGAGTTGTTGCCACTAGGGCTGAGTTTGACCTAAAGATCATAGCAGATGAGTACCAGCGAAGGAACAGTGTCCCACTGGATCGTGCTATTGTCAAGGACACTCATGGAGACTATGAAAAAATGCTTCTTGCACTTGCAGGACATGTAGAGGCTTGAGCTGTTATCATGAGATTTTCTATTGAGTGTTATGTCTATGACCAAACTTACATGGTCTTGTCTGGCTATTATGTTATCCTGTTTTCCTATGTGGCTCTATCAGTCATGAGAATTTTATCTATGTTCAATAAAAGTATGAAGAGAAATATTTTAGACTTGAAGAATCTTCTTTATGGTTGTTGATCCTGTCATATATGAAGCAAAAGCAGGCACCGGTCAGCATTGGTTTTTCTTTAATCCTGGATCACGCCATAATGCTGGAAATTAGATGCTAGAGATCATCAGTCAACGAATATGAAGATAGCTGATCTTTCAGATCTATACTCCAAATTGTATTAACAAATGTGAATGATCTAAGGTTTAACCTTCACAAAAATGTCTGTGCCCCTAATTTAGACCTAAGGGCCTGAAAATGAGATAGAAAAAGTCATTTCTGCTGATAAATGAAAAGAAAGCCATCCTGTCTTTATTTATTTCCCTTAAAACATAAGGAGTTAAAGGGAGAATAGAGGAATTTGATTGTTCTTTCAAACAAGTGTTTATAAACTAATAAATAAGCATGTTCACGAACACATGTTTATGAACATTATATAAACAATAATACAAATTGAATATTAAATATAAAAAATCTTACATAAATATTAAATCTCACATGTAAATTGAATATTATATATTGAATAGTAAAAACTTATTATCTTCTTAAGCATAATTAATTAATCTAATTTCATAATTATTTTATTTTTATATTTCATTAATTTTTTTGAGTCAACAATATTTTATTAAAATTAATAATTACAATTGTAAGTACAATTTGTATCGTGTATATATATATATATATATATATATATATATATATGTATATATCCTATAATATCATATATGTAATTGGTCAATGTGTAAAATTTGTATATTAACTTATTATAGAACTTTTATTAATTTAATTTCAATGCCTAATGTTTAAAATTTAATAACTTATTATCTTAAGTATAATTAACTAGTTCGATTTTATAATTATTTTTTATTATGTTTTATTAAATTTTTAAGTAAAAAAAAAGTCGTATTGTATAAATATATTTAGGAACTAGGTATTAAATCTTTAGGTTAAAGTTAGGGTATATAAGTAATTTGAGTATTTTAATAAATAACAAATAAATAA
The DNA here is from genome assembly GCA_031772115.1 of Heritiera littoralis. Taxonomy (NCBI): domain Eukaryota; kingdom Viridiplantae; phylum Streptophyta; class Magnoliopsida; order Malvales; family Malvaceae; genus Heritiera; species Heritiera littoralis. The sequence continues at coordinate 7,517,211 of JAPDPK010000023.1, forward strand.
TAAACGAATAACAAAAAAATACTAAATAATACTTTAAATAAACTATTTTTAAAGGAGCATAGACGGGCTTATTCGCCAACATAAAGAACAAACCACACTTCTGTTTATGTTCGATTCATTTATATACAAAAATATTTTTCGTGATCGTTAATAAATGAATATAAATGAACAAAATCAATCGTAAATCGTTTTGAATTGAATGGTTCATCGATAGACCTGATCATGGCGAGCTCGGACTGGACTTGCATTATATAATACTAATTTATATAAAAGTTCAAGCCCGACCCAACCTGCATATTTGAGCCTGATTTTTTCTCCAGACCCCTTTTTATTTTATATGCAAAGTCCAGGCTCAACTCATCCAAATATTATATTATTATAATTTTGTCTATTTATTTTTATTCTTTTAGTTCATTTGAAATTTAATTTGATTTGTCAAAATTTATATGTCAATTTTCATATTAAATATATAATCATATTTATTAATCAATAAATATTTTATATACATGTAATTATATTATACTTAATAAATAAATTTTAAAAGGTTTTAAATTTAATTATGTTCAAGTTGGATCGATCTTGGGCTTCGAAGAGTCAAGCCCAAGCCTTGCCCATTTATTGATTGAATCCAAAAATTTTGTCGAAATTTGTTAATTTTATCTAATATCATATATGATATTATATTTCAGAAAACATGCTCATTTGATAAACTAAGTCAAGTAGACGCCTATATGGATATGCTATTTACAATACACATAGGAGACACCAAATTATGAAATTGTTTTATTATGGTTTGAATTTTAAATAAAAAAAACTAAACATAAATTTATTTATTTGATTTGAATTTTAAATAATTAAAAAAATCCCTATTGATTTGATTTTTTTAAGTAACAAAATAAGCTTATCTTGATTTTTTTGGTTCATTGCTTATCTTGGTTTTTTTTATTTGATCACAAATCTACCCATTATCCGATAGGAGTGAATTTTAAGGAAAAAAATCACACGTGTCTTCCAACTATTTATTAAAATAAAAATTAAAATATTTCTAATACATTTAAAAAAAATTATGTAACTATATCCAAAAATTTTAAATTCTAATATCTATATCAATTTTTGAAAAATTATTATTTGATGATATAATATTATCTTATCTGAGCTTTATTAACTGAAAAAAATTTAACATATATAACAATAAACACGTAGTTTGTCTTCCATCCACTTCCCCATTTTCATCTCAATAGAACATCTCTTTAAAACCTCCCACAATGGTGTCTTTGTCCAACATTAACTGCCAACGTAGTTTTAGTAGAAAATGGTTTTGGCCAATTTTTGCCACTGTCTTCCTTATAATTTACTAAATTAAAATTGCACAGGAGAAGGTAATGAATTTTATTTTTGGCAAGTTTGAAATTTTTTGAGATTTTTCATTAATAAAATTGATGTTGAGAATCTTAGATAACTAGGTAATGTATCTTCTTAAATTTTTTTTTTTTCTTTCGTTTTGTACATTGGCTTCTATTACTGCATTCTTGAGTGACCATTGAGATATTTGTTTGATACTGATATTTTTATTGCTGTAATTTTGAGTGATTATTAAGGTACATAGCAAGTTGAACTAATCATTTTTTTTCTTTTGTTTTTGTAGTTTTAACAGAATCCATGGATATGTTAGTTAAAATTCATGTGAATCATCATTTTGTTGTATCTAACTTGGGTTTTTTTTTTTTTTAACTACAGAGATTGTGAATGGATTGATGAACACGAAGAACATTGAAGATCAAAAATTCAATTTTTTTGAGTTTTTTATATTATAACATTTTTTTGGTTAAATGTAGGTATAATATGGGAAGGATTACACATGTCATTATCCTAACCCCACTTGTGGAGCTAAAAAACTTCACTGACAGTGTATAGAATAATAATCCAATATGGGAAATCCTAAAACGGGTTTTTTCTTTTCTTTAATTTTTTTCGTCTTTTATGCTTGGAAAGTCTATTTAATGTAAATCTATTTAATGTCATTCTTTTAAGATAAATAATAATTTTCTTAAAAAAAAAAAAGTTGATTTTGCATATCATATTATATTATGATAATATATTAATATTTTGTCATTAAATAGTACTCAATATATTGATCAAAAGCAAATCCTTTTATCGATCATATTTGAAAATAAATGTTGCTTCTAAAATGGTCAAGAAATTCTTAATTTTTTTTGTACAAGGAATTCTTAAATTTGATTGTTTGACAAACAAATTAAAAAAACACTTGACTTAGTGGCTAAGGATGAGTTGTGGCATATTGTAAGTCTTGAGTTCGAATCCAAGCACTCTCATCTCCAATTATTTAATGTATTTCCTTGTAACCAAAAAAAAATAACAATAGTGGTACATGCTTAGTTGAACTTGATTGGAAGGAGTATTACTTTTTACATCAACAAAACTAAACATTGTTTATTATTTTACATATAAAAAAATTATCAAGTATACATATTCAGAACTCTCAAAACCCATAATTCATTTTTTTATAACATGTATAATTTTCTTATGACATGTAATTTATAAATTATATATTCTAAAAATTTGGAGAATTTATTAAACAGTATATTCAAAAAATAGATCATGACACATGTCTTATTTTATTTATTTTTATTTTTTAATATTTTTATAGGACATGTGTCATGATTCTAACATCGTTTGTGTAGTAAAAAAACTCAACCGATGGTATATGCAATAATTATTCACATACATATTTAAAATAAAAAATAAATTATGAGTATATGTATTTAAAATAATGAATTATAAACTTAATAATAAATAAAATTAATTTGTGCATTGCATGAGATATTAATTAATTTTTATCTAAATCATCAAATATCAAATGTGCTTTTAAGCTTAGACGGATAACTTTGCCCTTGAGCAACTTTATTTGTTGAACGATCTGTTTATTCACACACTTCTACCGAAAACAGAGAAAAATGGCGACTCTTACCGTGCCCTCGACAGTTCCATCTGCATATGAAGAATGCAAACAACTAAAAGAAGCCATTGCAAATCTCTCCTCTTTCAATCTATATCATTTTCTTCTATCTCCTACGTACTCATTGTTCTCTTATATTGATCTAACCCTTTTGATCTTGATCTTCTCAAAACAATATTGCTCGGATCAAACTTTACAGTATGATCTATAATGACTAAACTTTTCTGGATTGATTTCGAAATTGAAAATGGTTATCATTATTATACCAAAAGACTTTTTTTGGGGGGGAGGGGAAGAGGGTTTTTCTGAGGGCGTATACCAAGATCTGTGTAGATTGTGTTAAAAAACACAGTGATCATCAAATGACAATGACCTGATATGTAAGACCTGATTCTACACTACTGTAGACCCCAATTTCATAAAATTTGATAGTGGAAATTAAATAAATAATGAATGTTGATTTCCACTTTAGTGAAAAGCTCCTTAACTTGAGATGTAAATGGAGCAATTTCTGTGAAGTACTCTATGGGCAAGTACTATGATGGAACAGCTCGCCAATGGGCTAGCAAGAGAGGACAATTGCCAATATATGATGGCGAGTTTGATGATGGCGAGTCTAATTTATTTCCTTTTTGGCGAATAGGTAAGTTCGCCAAGTTTAGTTGCTTAAGATGATAGCCTAGGAGGCAAGAAAAGCCATAATGTACTCACCAAATTTCTAATGTTAAGTGTGATGGCCAACTTGTGGCATGAATCATAGCAAAGTAGGCGAGTAGAGCAATACCTGGTGATCGCCAACAATTTAACTATGGCAGTGATCGCCAAATCTCAATGTGATCGCCAAGAAAAGGGAATCAGCTCGTAATCGCCAAATTTTATGTTGGCGAGCTGAAGTCTCAAGATTAGGAGGTGAACTGGAATCAGCATGTGTGGACAAAATGAAAATAAATTCAAACCATGGCAGCCAAAATTGGCCTTGTACGCCATACGATTGAAGACAATTAATAGAGAAAGGTTAAAGTCAATAAAGGAATAAGCAAAATGAGGCCAACGTAAGACAGAAAGTGATCTGTTCTGGAAGTGCAGTTGGTTAAGGTGAGTTCCATATTTTTATGGTTCTCTTGATATTCAATGGTAGATTTCTATGTTTTACAATGTAATAAACATGGATGCAGCCTTGTTTTTAGTTAAATCCTTAGAGAATATGAAAACTAGAAACAATATGTAGTCTTGGAAATAGACAAAAATAAATAAGGAAAATACTGAAAAGTGACAAGAATGGCGACTATAGTGATCGCCCATATTGAATGTTAATGATCGCCAATGAGGCGAGTAGGAAATAAAGAACTCGCCAAGTTGAAAGTACTTGTCCAAGTGGGCGAGGTCGCCCAACACTAGTTTAATTCACAGGCGAACCCAGCTCTGAATAGAAAGCCACGTAGGGCGAACTCACATGCATAGACAATGGCGAGTTGAAATGTGGGCGAACTCCCACATTTAAGTCAATATAGGCAAGGTGAGTTGAAATGATTGGGCGAGCTCCCACAAATAAGCTAATATATGAGAATGGCGAGAATGTTGGGCGAGCTCCCACGTGTAAGCCATTTGATGAATGGCGAGCTCGGTTGGGCGAGCTAGTATGAGCTCTGTTGGGTGAGCTAGTATGAGCTTTGTGGGCGAGCTAGTTGATTTGTCTCAAGTCTCGCCCAAGTGATGGAAATATATAAAAAGAAAATATTAATAGTTTTAATAAATTATTTTGCAGCCGGGAATTAAGGATTCGGTAAAAGCGATCGGGAAGGCGATCGGGAAGCAAGGCTTCGTAAGACCAGGTAAAGGAGATGTGTGTGAAGTGAAAGTATGTCCTGTGGAGTAAAAATATTATGAAAATATTGAGAAATTGGTTTGGTTTATGACATGCATTTATTTGATAAATTATTTGTGATTTGGGCGAACTGATAGAAATCCGGGTGAGCCAAAGTGGGTAAACCCATTTATGATGTTTTGGGTGAGCGACCCCTGTTTTAATAGAAATTCGGGTGAGCCAAAATGGGCGAATCCATTTATGATGTTTTGGGGCGAGTGACCCCTGTTTTAATAGAAATCCGGGCAAGCCAAAGTAAGCGACCCCTTTTATGTTGTTTTGGGCGAGCGACTCTGTTTTAATTGAAATCCGAGTTAGCCAAAGTGAGCGACCCCTTTTATGTTGTTTTGGGCGAGCGACCCTGTTTTAATTGAAATCCGGGTGAGCCAATGGAAAGTGACCCCTTTTATGATGTTTTGGGCGGGCGAGCCATGTTTTAATAAAATTCTGGGCGAGCCAAAGAAAAATGACCCAAGTTTTCTAAATTGGGCAAGTTGACCAGGGAAGTACCCCATTGGGCGAGTTGACCATGGAAGTGCCACATTTGGGCGAGTTGACCATGGGCAATGACATAATGGGCAAACTGGCCATGGGGCGAGCCGCTATGGGCGAGCCAGTTTAACTTGTTTTTAAATGCAAAGGTTGGCGGGCGAACACTAGTTCACCGCAGCGAGCTGACCATGGGCGAGTAAGTTTTAAATATGTTTTCTCACACGAAAATTTGAGAAAATAATTGGCTATTTTTATTTGTTTATTGTAAACAAAAAGCCTAAAACCTTTTCGGAAAGCAAATCATTTTGAGAAAATGATGAAATTATGAAATATTTCTTAAAGGTTAGTTATGAGATATAAAGTGATTTTGAGACTTTAGGCTCCGAGTTCATGCATCAGTATTCACGAAACTGAGTGACTCGCTTGGGGTGATGGCTCGAGTCGATGGACCAATGAATGCACCCCAGGGCGTCACAAGGCTGATGTACCCGCCAAGTCATCAGCGGTTTCGAGGTCACTTGGCAAGTGGACCCGAGGACCATCTATAGATTATGGCCATAGATATATTGTATCCCTGTGGGGATGATTATTTCGTTCTCGAAGGGGGAGGGGGAACGATGACAACATGATTTATTTATAGGGTGATGCCTAGTCTCAACTTATTGATTTCTGTTTACATAGGGGATTTACTGAATCCTATTTACTATTTTACATTTAATGTAAATTGTTCAACCAATTATTGGAATGGTGTAGCGAGAGTATTGTTTACTATATCCACTGTTTTCCTACTTGCTATGATTTTAGGAAAATAAATACTTTGTGGCATAAAGTTTTGCTTTCTTTAAAGCAGCATATGTCTCCTTTACTGAGCGCGTGATTCCCTCACCCCTTTGTTTTAACTCCACAGATAAAAAGACACGGAGTTAGAAAACTATATCCCAAATGGATATAGCTACGTGATAAGCACTGTGGCAAATTATGCTAAATATGACAGGTACAGTCGCTTCTCTTTTACATTTCAAACATAAGTGTACAGTACTACTTTATTGAAACAAGGACAATAGGGGATGTCAGATGTAAGAAATAATGAAAAGAATTTCATATTTCGTATTTGTTAAATAAATGTTTATCATTTATTACTATCACTGTAGAATGTTAAGTGGCATCACAGACAGCCCAACCGGAAAAGTTGCATAGAAATACGTGAAAAATGTGGTAACAGGTCATTACAGATTTAATGGTATCCGAGCTTTGATTGGTCTGATGTCTGTTGATGCCTATAGAACAGAAAGTGTTGAAAAAAAAAGTTAACATCCTATGTAGTGCTGTATAGTCTGAATGTATGGAGGAGTCAAGTGACTGTGAAATGAGTTAAGTGTTTAAATGTGGTGGAAGTTGATGAATTAAGGGTTACAAATAGAGATTGTAATCCTAGAATTTTACATGAGATAGGCGATCTTATCATCATAATGTCAGGTCTATTCGGTAAGGTACAGCGAGGAACTCGGTGAGGGCCCCACCAGGACTTCTCTGTCCATATCGAACTAAGATCCTGAAATGATGATATTGAAATGCTTTCTCTAAGTCATAAATGACAAAATTGATTTAAAATAGATTGATGGTGAAATAGTATTTGATAGTGTAAAGGACATATTACATGTTTGATGATCCCTACTGTGAACCCCATTTATATTTTAATGAGCAAGGCAACCCGGAGTATATAATATGAGAGATCGTGAGATAGTCGGCCCCGTTGAATTTAAAGTGAAAATATGGGTTATATTGGTAAGGGATTATTGAATATTATGAAAAGTGATGTACTTATAGAGTGTGAACCAAAAAGGTGAATTGTGGGATCAATGATTTAAAATCGATGATGTTAATATTGGTTCTATATACTTCTTATGTTTTTAGGGGAATAAATACGATATTCATAGAATCGAAATATTGTGAAATACATGTAAAGTGACTCGAAAATTTATACATATGTGTTTGGAGGATACATAGTGAATCTGTTGGATATGAATAACGAGACGTCCAAGATGAAATGAGTTTGTGAATTAGAATTTTAAGTAAATTTTTGGAGTAATGTGGATTCGAGAGAATTGTTGACTCGATTCACAACATGGAAATTTTGTAAGCCTTACCAGAGAATCAGAAGAACTTAAGAAATTACTCAAGACATTGATAAGTAGAGAAATCAAATGTTTTGGTATAATTGGTGAAAACGAAAATTATATCGTTTTGAAAACAACGGGATTAGTACTCTCTACAGTTACTTCTAGGTTCCGGAACAAGAATGGTATTCTAAAATACCTAACTTATTCTATCTGGATCCCTAGCCGACTGTAGTATCCTTCCCACATGTGAGCCTAGAGCCAGCTAGGAAGATTTTAAAGAGAATGAATAGGTGTATTGATATAAGCAATATTGTTGAATAATGCCACGAACTTCTAGGAATGGAAAACTTTACTGTTAAGTCAGTGAATATGAGTTCTAATTGAACTATGTACATTAGAGACGTGAGATCTCAAATGATTAAGTGGACATTGAAATTGTCTGAGTAAAGGATCTTACTATTTAAGTGAGATTAAAGTGTAGTTAATGAGGTATAAAATTTATGAGGTTTACCCGTATGGCATAAATGACTTGTTGAGGAGTTTGTGGAATTCGCTACCCTACAGAGGTGATACATACTTGTGAGAAAGTGAAAGTGAATGGGTATGTATGAGTATAGTATTCGAAATGGTTACAAGATTGTAACAGGAAAGTACTTTATTAAGTGGGAAAAACGACTATTGTGATTAATGTGAAAGAATGAAAAGATCTTAAGAGACAAGCCATATGATGACTAAGGAACACGAGTTATGAGATAGTTCCCAAGTATAAGAATAAATGTGATTTCGTCTGAGCATCACGTGGTTATGGCTGGAATTAATGAATAGCCAGATTTATATAAATGAAATTGTTATACTCAGAGAAGCAGATATAAAGAAGTATTGCTAATCCTGAAAAAGGAGATACATACGAGTATATATATACATATTAGAACCGTAAATTGTATCAGTAAAGTGGTGACGAAATCGGAATGATAATAAATTCAATTTTAGAAATGGATTGTGAAGAAATTATTTTCTCAAATACATTCTCTAAGTAAGTGATATTACATGTACTAGGAGAATAAGAGATAAAATGATAACTCAATATAAAAGAAGTTATCGAGAAAAATGATTACCTGAGACGTAATCGATGGTTAGTATTAAGGTTTGCAAAAGAATGGCAGTCCTAGTTTAACCATGAAACAATTATTGTGGGATGGTAGAGAATCCGAAAAGAACCATGAGGTTATAGAAGTGACTATGGATTGAGTAACCAAATTAATTCACTTCTCCATAATCAGGTTTCGAGATGTCTTGAGTGCCTTAGTCAATAAATATCGGTGACACAATGGAAAGGTATGTGAAGTTCCAGTGAGTGAGCACATGTGATAGGGATCCCTAATTTGCCACATGCTTTGAGAGAATAGCAAGAGGCTTTGGGATTCCAAATTTTATTATCAGCACCGCCTCCGATTGATATAGATATCCGAGCGCATTGTGTGGACGCTCTGGGATATATGGAGAGCGAGTGCGTCGTATTTAAGAAACTACTGGGACAATTACATACGATTGATTAAAACTATCTAAATGATAGTCACTGAATTAATATCAACTTAGCACCGAATGAGATGATAAGTGATAAAGAGTATGAATGAGTTACAATGTAAAAATAAGTGAAAATTTGTTAACTCCCAAGGATGATAAAAAGACTTTATGGAGTATAAATTGATTTTGAGAGAAAAAGCTCGAGTTCTTCAGGATCCTTGAACAAAAATCCGGGATGGGCGACCCACGAGTTGGGTGATCCCCAACAGCGGATAATATGTTGTGAGGTGTGGGCGAACTATGTGCTCACCGGCTCACTTTAAAGAGTAAACCTGGGGCGCGGGAGAGTGCCAAAAGGATGACTGTCGAGGGCCTGAAGAGACGGGCAGGACTCTTAAAGACAATATGGAGCATAAAGAGATACTCGTGGTTTCATCTTAGAGACGAGATTAACTAAAAGTTAAAAATTTGATAAGGAAGAAAAATACCTATGTTGGTAGTGCTTCCTATACTAAGTGAAAAATTGAATTACCCACAAAAGGGTATAGTGTGTCACGACCCGTGACCACATTTTTACCCTTCTTACACACAACTTAACCGGTTGGGCTGTCTGCGATACTTCACTTGTTCTGACTGTTAATAAATTTTACATAATATTGTTTATATTATACACATCCCCTATCGTAATAAATCAGATAAGTAGTACTATTGACGTGTCTAAATACAGAGAATTAAATGATCATACCTCAAATAAACAGTCGGTCTGACACATTGTCCTTCGTGTACAGCCAGGATCCACAATCCACTGATCTCACATTCATCAAAACCTGAGATGTTGAAAATTAAGGGGTGAGCAAAACCACGGCTCAGTAAGAGAATTATATGCCTCACTTGATACTCAGCTTCCTATATGCTGAAAATCTTTTTCATTTTTCCTATGGGCTCTAGGCTCGCATGTAGGAAAGATACTACAGTCGGCTAGGGATCCGAATGGAGTAAGGTAGGTATTTTAGAATACCATATTTGTTACGGAACCTAGAAGCAACTGTAGAGAAAAATTTTTCTTTTTGTTATGAATTAATAAATCCTTTTCAATCTTTCATAACCTTTTTCATATTCTTTTTTAAAAAAATGCTTCTACTAAATAAAGCAATTAAATAAAATAATTAATATTCGTATCATACATGCTTGAGTTATTGTAAATTAGCATGCATGGATTATACTAAGGTTTATTACCATTTCGTAAGTGCACCCATGTCATAACTTATTCATGCTTACTTTTCATCCTTAGTCATACAAGGCATCGTTCTTATTAAAAGTATAATTATGTGTGGAAGCACAAACATTCAAGTAGTACATGTTCAATGGCATATATAGACATCATCCAATAATCATATACATCATGTGTCATATGCCTAAGATCTATTTCATCCTTCGACATTCATCGCATTCACGAATCACAATCACTTACTTATAGTCACAATATCCTACGATTTCTCATATTTCGTTAGAACACGTGTAGTACTTAGTTCCCGAAGGATTTTAGAGGTTGTGACGAACCAGCACAATCGGCCATGGCAACCTCTCTGGGCCCATCAGACAACGATTGCCTAGCTTCTTCACTCATCCGTGGCTCACACAGTACAATCATCGAGTCTCTGCTCGGTTTGGCCATTAGTACATCCGTACTGTCCTCTATGGCCCAAAGTCCACTCGAGGTTTTAGAGGTTGTGACGAACCAGCACAATCGGCCATGGCAACCTCTCTGGGCCCATCAGACAACGATTGCCTAGCTTCATCACTCGTCCGTGGCTCACACGGTACAATCATCGAGTCTCTGCTCGATTTGGCCTTTAGTACATCGAAGCTCGTGTAGCACTTAGTTCTCGAAGGATTCTAGAGGTGGCTCCCACGGTTCGGAATTCGTGAAACACTTATAATCTAATGTTTCATTTAAATTTATGGTGAGAATGTCAAATATATCAATTCTCCCTTTTTTTTTTTAAAAACATATTAGAGGTTTGTATCTCATGTCTTATGAGAATCATCTCACAGTACTATAATCAGTACCGAAATGAGCATTTTATAAAAATGCTATAATTCAATTGATTTTCTTCTCATATTATATGAAACATGTTCTTTTCACATGTCACACATCACATATCACATTTCCCATTTGACATATTCCATGTCATGTAAAACGCTTTCCTTTTTAACATGTCACCTATCATTTATGGAGTCTATGATAGACATCAATCTTATCGTACTATAAATCTCGGAGGGTAAAGAAATAAACTGGTCAAATCTATGACCATAATCTATGTTGTCCTCTGTGGGTCGCGGATCAGGTGTCGACCGGGACTAAACATATCACATATCATGCATCCGTATGATAGGAATGCCAACCAATCTCAAAACCGTAGTTTTCATCATCAAATAGACTTATATGGAATTTATATAAATATAAAATTCCATAATTTAAAACCATAAGGTTTAAAATCCTTTAGTGAATATTTATAAAAATATTCATAAGAATATTCACTATATTTCACTTCCTCTTTCATCTCGTAATTCGTGTAATTTCTCTATTCCGAGAATTTTCGATGATTTCATTATCATCATTCTCGAATACATGAATATTCTAAAGTTCCATCTCATTATATTCATGTTTTATGAAATTTAGAAATTTCCTCATGTTTCGTGATTTACTATCGAAATTCGGAAATAAATCATTTAATATGATTTTATAAAGTTTTTCTAAAATTTTCGGCAGCATAACGGCTGCCGATTCACTAACCTCCTGCACGGAAAATACAGTTTAAAATCTTTCAGCCAGTACTTCTTCTCAAATTATTTTCAGCAATTCATGCATCATAATAATTTTCATAAAATAATTGCATGAAATATTTTAAATTAAATTATGCAGACTGAGTATCCTTACAGTGCTGCACATGCATCCCTTACCTTTTTCCGGGTCGGCGACTTCCGCTTATCGATCGCGCCCGCACTCCATTTCTCTCGATTCCTTGTCTCGATTGCTGAAAATAATTTCTAGAATTAAAATTCTAATTTTTAGAATTTTTCATAATTTATTTAATTTTTTCTGAAATTAAATTCTCGGGAAATTTCTTACCGAATTTGTAAAATCCCGGGTTGTCGAATTTCCGGGAATTTTCCGAATTCCCGAAATTCTCCTTCTTCCTCTTTTTCTTACTTTTTCTTCCTTTTTCCTCTTTTTCTTTTCTTTCTTTCCTTTCTTTTTCTTTTTCTTTTTCTTTTTCTTTTTTCCTTTTTCTTTTCTTTTTCTTTTCTTTTTCCTTCTTCCTTTCCCGGTCAGACCGGTTCAGACCGGTCCAGCTCCTTTCGTCGCCGGTTCCTCGCCGGCGGCCGGTTCTCCGGCGGTTCGGGCGTCCCTCAGCTGGCCGGCGCCACGGCGAGCTTGGATCTGACCTCCGTTCATCCCGAATCGACGGCACGGCGGCGGATCGAGGCGGTTTTGCCTCGGTTCTTCTTCCTCTTCGCCGGCGTTCCTCCGCCGTCCATTGCGCCTCCGGTGGCCTCCATCAGCTTCCTCTCCCTCCGGTGAAGCTTCGGTGGCAGTGGCGGTGCCTGGATCGGCCGGCACCGCCGTCCGCCATTTTCTTTCTTTTTCCGGCTTCCTTCGCGTTTGTGCCTCCGTTTCTTTCTTTCTTCCGCCGCCGGTGGTTTCCTTGACTTCCTCTTTGGCCGGCGACGACGTCCCCTCCATTTTCCCTAACCGGCGGTGGCATCTCCGCCACCGGCGGTCTGCCTGGGGAGGGTCGGGATTTCCCCCCCGATTCTCTGTTTTCTTTTTTTTTTTTTGTTTTCTATTTCTATTTTTAGGTTATTTCTATTTTTAGTATACTATATATAATATATATTATACCATAAGTTTTATACATATAATATATATTATATGTTATACATACATTATTTCATACATAACATTATACAATATATATTATATACAAAATACATATTGTACATTACAAAATACATGTTTAGTATATATGTGTATATTTATATATATACTTAAAATTAAGTAACATTTATATATATAAATTATATAAATGCTATAATAAAATATTTATACATATAAAGTTTAATATAAAATCACATTTACCTTTCTTCTATATGTATTTACATAATTATATATACACATAAAACATTATATTTATATACATATGTATTATTTGAATTTATGAAATAGTATATATATTTCTATATATATAACAACGTATTTTTCAAGTATACTATATAATATTTTGAATACATATGTATTGGTATAAAAATACATTTATATAATATATAATTATATAAATATATTTCATTTATTTTCTTATTCTCTTATTAAATTTTGGATTTTTATTCTCTAAATTAAATTTTTCTCTTCATTATTTCCCATAATTTTATCCTTCCCTTATTTCCAATTTATCCAATTTTAAATTCCTCACTTTCCTTAATTTCGGGAATTTCAACGATTTTATTTTTATTTTCATTTAATTTCCTTCACACGAATTTCCTTATTCATCACTTCCTCATTTCTCAGGATTTTCACCAATAGCCCGTTTCTCACAAATTTTATTTATTTCCTCTTATTTAATTTCTCTAATATTTATTTTCAATATTTCTAATTTCCAATAAAGGGAAAAATTTACGGTTATCACATAGTGCTATCTGGATAATTGTGGATAAATTGATTGAGTCTGCTTATCTCTTGGAATTATTGATTTAATTAGTGCCTTGGTCGAGTTATGGGTCAAGGAAATGGTGAGAATATACAGTGTTCCAGTGAGCATTATATCTGACAGGGAGTCCCGCTTCGCATCTCAGTGTTGAGAGAGATTACAGGAAGCTATGGGATCCCGATTGAGTTTTGCACCACAGTTCATCCGCAGACTGAGGGACAGTCCGAGCGTATGATATGGACGCTCAAGGATAAGGTGTGAGCGTGTGCAGTTGATTTTATAGGCTCCTGGGATAATCCTCTACCCTGGCAGAGTTTGCTTATGATAATGGCCAAAGGAGAGTATAGGCATAACACCTTAAAGGGTTTATTTAGCAGACGATATAATCCACGATAGCATGAGAAGATAGGAGACCGAAAATTATTTTCAACTTGGTCGAATAGACTTTCTGAGATATACAAGAGATTATGTATATTAAAGGTCTCACCATTTAGAGGCATAATGATATTTGGAAATAGAGGAAAATTGAGTTCTCAACGTATTGGAACGTTGGAGATCCGTTAGAGATCTTAGATCATGTTGGAGATGAGCACTACCTCCAGATTTGTCAGGAGTACATAATGTATTCCACGTCCCGAGGGTGAGAGAGTACCATCTAGATCCTTCTCACGTAATTCAACATGAGTCTCTAGAGATTAGAGATGACATAAGTTATGTTGAGAGGACTGATAAGGATCTTGGATAGGAAGGATAAAAGACGGCGATCTAAGATTATTTTATGGCTAAAGTGCTCTGGCAGTACAATACTAAGGATAAGGCTACTTGGGAATTAGAAAGCCTTATGTATAAGAAATATACAGAGTTTTCTCACTGATAGGTCCTATTGAAATTTGAAGGACCAAATTTCTTAAGGTAAGGAGAAAATGTAAGACCTGATTCTACACTACTGTAGACCCCAATTTCATAAAATTTGATAGTGGAAATTAAATAAATAATGAATGTTGATTTCCACTTTAGTGAAAAGCTCCTTAACTTGAGATGTAAATGGAGCAATTTCTATGAAGTACTCTATGGGCGAGTACTATGATGGATATTGGCGAGCAAGAGAGGACAATCGCCAATAGATGATGGCGAGTCGAATTTATTTCCTTTTTGGCGAATAGGTAAGTTCGTCAAGTTTAGTTGCTTAAGATGATAGCCTAGGAGGCAAGAAAAGCCATAATGTACTCACCAAATTTATAATGTTAAGTGTGATGGCCAACTTGTGACATGAATCATAGTAAAGTAGGCGAGTAGAGCAATACCTGGTGATCGCCAACAATTTAACTATTGCAGTGATCGCCAAATCTCAATGTGATCGCCAAGAAAAGGAAATCAACTCGTAATCGCCAAATTTTATGTTGGTGAACTGAAATTGAGTTGGCGAGCTGAGGTCTCAAGATGAGGAGGCGAACTGGAATCAGCACGTGTGGACAAAATGAAGATAAATTCAAACCATGGCAGTCAAAATTGGCTTTGTACGCCATACGGTTGAAAACAATTAATAGAGAAATGTTAAAGTCAATAAAGGAATAAGCAAAATGAGGCCAACGTAAGACAGAAAGTGATCTGTTCTGGAAGTGCAGTTGGTTAAGGTGAGTTCCATATTTTTATGGTTCTCTTGATATTCAATGGTAGATTTCTATGTTTTACAATGTAATAAACATGGATACAGCCTTGCTTTTAGTTAAATCCTTAGAGAATATGAAAACTAGAAACAAGATGTAATCTTGGAAATAGACAAAAATAAATAAGGAAAATACTGAAAAGTGACGAGAATGGCGACTATAGTAATCGCCCATATTGAATGTTAGTGATCGCTAATGAGGCGAGTAGGAAATAAAGAACTCGCCAAGTTGAAAGTACTTGTCCAAGTGGGCGAGGTCGCCCAACGCTAGTTTATTTCACAGGCGAACCCAACTCTGAATAGAAAGCCACGTAGGGCGAACTCACATACATAGACAATGGCGAGTTGAAATGTGGGCGAACTCCCACATTTAAGTCAATATAGGCAAGGCGAGTTGAAATGATTGGGCGAGCTCCCACAAATAAGCTAATATATGAGAATGGAATGTTGGGCGAGCTCTCACATGTAAGCCATTTGATGAATGGCGAGCTCGGTTGGGCAAGCTAGTTGATTTGTCTCAAGTCTCGCCCAAGTGATGGAAATATATAAAAAGAAAATATTAATAATTTTAATAAATTATTTTGCAGCCGGGAATTAAGGATTCGGTAAAAGTGATCGGGAAGGCGATCGGGAAGCAAGGCTTCGTAAGACCAGGTAAGGGAGATGTGTGTGAAGTGAATGCATGTCCTGTGGAGTAAAAATATTATGAAAATATTGAGCAATTGGTTTGGTTTATGACATACATTTATTTGATAAATTATTTGTGATTTGGGCGAACTGATAGAAATCCGGGCGAGCCAAAGTGGGCGAACCCATTTATGATGTTTTGGGGCGAGCGACCCTTGTTTTAATAGAAATCCGGGCGAGCCAAAATGGGCGAACCCATTTATGATGTTTTGGGGCGAGCGACCCTTGTTTTAATAGAAATCCGGGCGAGCCAAAATGGACGAACCCATTTATGATGTTTTGGGGCAAGCGACCCCTGTTTTAATAGAAATCCGAGCGAGCCAAAGTGAGCGACCCCTTTTATGTTGTTTTGGGCGAGCGACCCTGTTTTAATTGAAATTCGGCCGAGCCAATGGAAGGTGACCCCTTTTATGATGTTTTGGGCGGGCGAGCCATGTTTTAATAAAATTCTGGGCGAGCCAAAGAAAAATGACCCAAGTTTTATAAATTGGGCGAGTTGACCAGGAAAGTACCCCATTGGGTGAGTTGACCATAGAAGTACCACATTTGGGCGAGTTGACCATGGGCAATGGCATAATGGGCGAACTGGCCATGGGGCAAGCCGCTATGGGCGAGCCAGTTTAACTTGTTTTTAAATGCATAGGTTAGCGGGCGAACACTAGTTCACCGCAATAGGCGAATCGACCATGGGCGAGCCGCTATGGGCGAGTAGGTTTTAAATATGTTTTTTATTTGTTTATTGTAAACAGAAAGCCTAAAACATTTTTGGAAAGCAAATCATTTTGAGAAAATGATGAAATTATGAAATATTCCTTAAAGGTTAGTTATGAGATATAAAGTGATTTTGAGACTTTAGGCCCCGAGTTCATGCATTAGTATTCACGAAACTGAGTGACCCGCCTGGGGCGATGGCTCGGGTCGATGGACCCACGGGTGCACCCCAGGGCGTCACAAGGCTGATGGACCCGCCAAGTTATCAGCAGTCTCGAGGTCACTTGGCAAGTGAACCTGATGACCACCTATAGATTATGACCATAGATCTATTGTATCCCTGTGGGGATGATTATTCCGTTCTCGAAGGGGGAGGGGGAACGATGACAGCATGATTTATTTATAGGGTGATGCCTAGTCTCAACTTATTGATTTCTGTTTACAGAGGGGATTTACTGAATCCTATTTACTGTTTTACATTTAATGTAAATTGTTCAACCAATGATTGGAATGGTGTATCGAGAGTATTGTTTACTATATCCACTGTTTTCCTACTTGGTATGATTTTAGGAAAATAAATACTTTGTGGCATATAATTTTGCTTTCTTTAAAGCAGCATACGTCTCCTTTACTAAGCGCGTGATTTACTCACCCCTTTGTTTTAACTCCACAGATAAAAAGACACGGAGTTAGAGAACTATATCCCAAATGGATATAGCTACGTGATAAGCACTGGGGCAAATTATGCTAAATGTGACAGGTACAGTCGCTTCTCTTTTACATTTCAAACATAAGTGTACAGTACTATTTTATTGAAACAAGGACAATAGGGGATGTCAGATGTAAGGAATAATGAAAAGAATTTCATATTCCGTATTTGTTAAATAAATGTTTATCATTTATTATTATCACTGTAGAATGTTAAGTGGTATCACAGACAGCCCAACCGGAAAAGTTGTATAGAAATACGTGAAAAATGTGGTAACATGTCGTTACATGATATTGGTTAAACGAGTTGCTTGATCGTTTAAGCCTGATGATCTGTCTTTGTTTATACTGAGGCTTATTAGTTGATCTTCAAACTTCTATAGATCAGGTTGATGATCTGATGTTATGGTTTTTAGGTTGTTAAAATATATATTAGACATTAATTTGTCTGGTATACTGCAACCTGTATTAGCAGTGTATATTAGACCCTGTATTAGTCTTCTGACGTGCAAAATAGACAAAAATACATACCATTGCTAATGATTAGTTTGACTTTCAAAGATCAAAGATAAAAAGAGTTGAAAACTGAATCAGGATTATATGGATACTGATGTAAATTTGTAATCTAAGAGTAATTATGGAATATGTGAAAAATGGATATTTGGATTTTTATTTTAGTGAGTTAAAAAAGAAAAAACAAATTTAAACAAGTCGTGTTTTGATTGTAAACTTTTAGATGTCCTTTTATGAGGCTATTCGGCCATATCTTGAAGTAAAGCTTTTTGAATGATGTTTATTGCAGGATGGGAAATGAACAAGAGCTTAATCATAGATATACTGTGTCACAGAAATGCCGACCAACGCATGTTGATTCGAGAAGCTTGTCTTGATACCTATGGAGAAGATCTGCTTATGGGAGTGTACATAGGATACAGAGTACTTTGGGATCAGTTCCAAAAACACTTACTTTATTCACTGGTACAAAATATTATACATACTTATTTTATTGCCTGGAATAGTGCATAACGAAGTTTCCTTCCAAGTTCTTATCTACCAGACAGTGTTACTGTGTTAGTGCTTTGGACTCTTGATCCTTCTGAACATGATGCAATTTTGGCTGATGAAGCAACCAGTACGTGAACTTCAAGCAATCAGGTCCTTATGGAAATAGCCTGCACAAGATCTGCTAGCCAACTACATAAGGCAAGGCTGGCTTATGTTGTTCGTTATAAGAAATCACTTGAAGAGGATGTTGCTCAGCACACAACTGGTGCTTTCCGAAAGGTACATCTTATGCTTAACTGCAAGAGATTCTGTTAGACCTCCATTCTTTTCCATTCACCAAACATCACTCATGCCTATAAAATTTCCTACTGCTTCCTTTATGACATTGAGGAAAGATAATTTTTGTAAGCGAGAACATCTTGTTGTTGTTGAACCCCATTTCAAACATGGGTCAGAACATGCACTCGATGGTCTGTCACAATCAAATGGAAGCAGCTTTGATAGAAAAAATAACACAAACAAACTATGGGTTGATTAGAGGAAAGCTCAAGATATTTATAAAAATTTTCGACTAAGTTCTTTGCTCTCTCTCCTATATTGTTGGGTCAATGAAGTCATTGTCTGGTTTCTGTTGTGAATGACTGCTTATTTCCGTGCTTTTCCTACCAGCTTCTCCTACCTCTTGTGAGCTCAAACAGATATGAAGGACATGAGGTGGACATGACTCCGGCAAAATCAGAGGCCAAGTTACTCCATGAGAAAATTTCAGACAAAGCTTACAATGATGACGATCTCATCAGAGTTTTGGCTACAAGAAGCAAGGCACAGATCAATGCAACTCTGAATCACTACAAAAATGAATATGGAAATGATATAAACAAGGTATAGAAAAGTTGGATTGAGATTGTGCTTCTTGGGCTTCTAACCTGCCATCTGCCTCTACTTTAGACTTTGTTATCTTTTGCAATTATGAAAAGCCAATTGCTTCTCAAGAAATTTTCTTCTTAATTATCTGAATATTCGTCATGGTGACCAAAAGGTATAGATCATCAGAAAAAAAAATCAATTTTTAAGTTTGTAAATTAATCAATCCAATAAGTCCAGGTTTACTGTATTGTGAACATAATTTCCATTCGGTAAGCTAGCTCTCCAGGTCAAGGTACTAACTCCCCCCGCCCCATTCACTCATCATAACCCCATTTTTCTTTTCTGTTTTATATCCTCTTTCTTAACAGCATCATTATTTTAGGCTACGCAGAACATAGGCTTTAGGCTATTTATGGCCTCCAGAATTGGCTTTTTTATACGCTTGTTAACATATTCACTCCCTCTGATATAGTTTCTTTGGTCTTTGACTCTCCTTTGTGCAGGACTTGAAGGCTGACCCCAAGGATGAGTACCTTGCGCTACTGAGGGCCACTGTGAAGTGCTTGGTCCGCCCAGAAAAGTATTTTGAGAAGGTTCTTCGTCTGGCAGTTAATAGACCAATAATAGATTACGAAGCTGCTCTGGCAAGAGTTGTTTCCACTAGGGCTGAGTTTGATCTAAAGATCATAGCAGATGAGTACCAGCGAAGGAACGGTGTTCCACTGCATCGTGCTATTGTCGACAGCAGTTATGGAGCCTATCAAAAAATGCTTCTTGCACTTGCAGGACATGTGGAGGCTTGAGATGTTATCATGAGATAATTTTCTGTTGAGTGTTATGTCTGTGACCGAACTTTTATGGCCTTGTCTGGATAAGATGTTATCCTGTTTTCCTAGGTGGCAGTCATGAGAATTTTATCTAGGTTCAATAAAAGTGTATGAAGAGATATGTTTTAGACTTGAAGAATCTCCTTTATGGTTGTTGTTCCTGTCATATATGAAGCAGAAGCAGAAGCAGATACCGGTCAGGATTGTTTTTTCTTTAATTCTGGATCACGCTATGTAATGCTGTTAATTAGATGCTTGAGATCATCAGTCAACGAATACGAAGGTAGCTGATTCTTACTAACAATTTTTTGACCGAATAATTAAATATGAGTTATGGCATTTTGTAAATCTTGAATTAAAATCCAAGCAATTTCATTCAGATCTCCAATTATTTAATCTTTATCTTGTAACAAAAAAAGAAGGTTGCTGATCGTTCGTATCTATACTCCAAATTGTATTAACCAATGTGAATGATCAAACGTCCAAGGTTCACCAGTCCGTCTGTGCCCCTAGTTTAGGCTTGAAGGCCTGAAAGTGAGAAAACGTCATTTCTGCTAATAAATGATAAGAAAGGCCCTCCTGTCTTCATTCATTTTTCTTCAAAGGGCTGGTATATATTTTTTTCCTTTTTATTTTCATGAGTTACCGGGAGAATGGAGGAATTTAATTGTTCTTTCATCGTTCATAATTGCGCATTCTTGTCGAATGCTCAGCTGCAAGAGATTGAATTTTTATTAGTATATTTGCGGGACAGAAGTGCTACAAAATATATTATGTGATAAATAAATTTTTATATAATTGAAAGTTAAATTTTATAAGATTATTGTTAGATCAGCCATGTTCTATGATAATAAGTACTGAGCGATTAAAAAACTGAATGTACATGCAAAAAATGAGTAATATAGAAATGCAGATGTTATTATAGATGTGAGGATATACGAAAAAAAAAAAGAATATGAGTACTGAAAAATGGATCAAGATAAAGGAATGATCAAAAAATACTTGGAAGAAAGTTATCTATAAAAATATAACAAAACGAGAATTGGAAAAACAAATTATCTTACATAAGAATGAATGGATGAAATAAATTTATGTTGATGATTTAGCATGACATCATATATTGGTTCATATATGATGTAAAAGCTTATCTCAGTTTGTTTTCTAAAGAATTTATTTTCAAGTACTTAACTAGATGCAATCAAGTTCCCATAAAGAAGCTATTTAGGCATCTACATATTCAAAATGAAGAAAAGATGCAACATAAAAAGAAACTCGGGCATCAGAATTGCAATGTTCCTAAGCAGAAACTCAGTCTAAAACGTGATAAAATTTCATACATCCAAAGTTTGGATCGACAAGACAACAACAAGGCAACAGAATAATACAAGTTGCAACTGCATAATAAACAACTAGAATCGAAACTTTCTTCTACATCCTTAGCATTCTCGGAGGTGTAAGCCTTCCACCAAGACAGCAGCACCAGAGTTTCATGTACATTTCAGCTCTAATAATTCAAGGATATTACTTATTTGTAGTGAACAGCTAGCAACATTGGAAGCACAACAACACTCTGAAAGTGACTCCATCACTTTTTCAGGAGGTTCCCTGAGAAAATTCTCTTGCAATATGGGCTGGTACGCAGCATCGTGTGGGGTCGCACAGTTTCGACTAGAGAAGCACGAAGAGGACCCTGCTAGAGACAATGTTTTACGTGATGAAAACCATACTTATAGAAGAGTTGAAAAGAGCTACCCTGAGAGATTTCATTCGGATTTGAAGGAATACAATCAAAGCATGAAAATGACGGAAGAAATGACAAGTTCCCAAACCTTGGTTACCCCTAAAGCAGTTTTGATGACATAGTTGGCATATGGATCTTGCAACAATTGTTCAAAGTGAACAACAGAGATAAACTCGCGGATGATTTGCGGCCTACTTTCTGCAATATGCTTGAGACATTTTTCAACCACATGACTGCTAAATTTCTGCACTGAGAGGTGAACATAGTGCCCTTTGAACTGAGAAAGCAAGTTGCCAACGGAAGAGGGGACCTTTAGCTCTATAATGTATTGAACAACATAGTTTCTGTTTCAGAAATAAAAGAATATAACAAATCAGAATGAAAAATAGGTTACAGCTAAGAATTAAAAGTCCGTGATAACAAAAGCCTTTCTATTTGTTTACTCATTGAGCTTGATTGAAGTAAACTTATAAGCTAACTTAGTTAGCAGAACCAGTAATAATAATCTTATTTGTCATCAAACTTGGAAGAAAAGAAACAAACAATAATAGCTTAGCTTGTTACCCAAAAGGATCTTGAGCAAGACGAAGCCCATTTCTAGAAATTTGAGTAACTAGCTTATCTCGATGCTGCCCATTGGAATGAGCAATGCAGCGTTGCAGCACACAGCATCCATAAGGATGAGTGGCAATATCCACGCAAAATTTTGCAGCAGCATCAAAAATAATCTGCATTGGTAAATAACAGAAAAAAAGGACCAAGAAAACTTGAGAATCAAACGCGACTAAAAATATTAGATAATATGTAAATGCATAGCATCAAAATAGAGACAGAATTTTTAACACACGAAATGCACCAAAGCCTGACAATACGGTTTGAAATAGAAGCATTCTTCTGGAAGAATTCTACATCGGAATGTAAGAGCAGATATAAGATCAAATTTTCAGAGATTTGACAGGAAACCAGGTTATTTTGTGCCATTTTAATTAATCCTATGTTTCAGGGAACAAACCTTGTAATAGATTGAGATCAACATCATAGAAAAAAAAACGGAGAAGATGAAGTAGATTTTAGGTAAAGTATGTGACAATTATGACTAGCCTACCCCAATCTATTGGGATAAAGGCTCTGATGATGATGATGATGATGATGTGACAATTATGACTAGAACTGACAATTTTGGACAGAATTCTAGTCTTTTGTTTAAGACTCAACACAATAGTGTCTGTTATAGCTTGTTATAAGTTGGTTCATCCCATAAGAGAACGTTTGTATTAATAAATATTCACAAAGATGAAACAGATTCCTGCAAACTGGCTCCTAGCATTCTTGCCAGTTGCTTGTCATGCATCAGCAATGTGCCAATACCCATAATGAAGCCTGTACTAGAAGAAAGGTTTCTTCCTGTTTATGAGGCACACCTACCAAACAATGAGTTAAATTATACTACAATGTCTCAAAACACACAATATACACTACACAGACCAAGAGGAGAAACATGTTCAAACAAATGAAACAGGTTGTTGTGGTCTCTAATCTTCAGATTTAGCATTGCATCAAATGTATTTGATTTATGTTGCAATAGATGTAAACTAAGCAATGCAAATATGCATTTGTGAGTGTCAAAAATTGGGTTATCAACAAAAAGCGAACTCCTATTCGACAGATATTAGCGAATCACACATGAAAATGCTTCATTTTAGAGAAAATTATGATTCTGAATAACCCGACGATATAAAGAACACAGAATGTGCATGAGCAGGATTATTTGTGAGAACAAGTAATGAACCTCAGAAGTTAATTCTCCCTCAACATTATACCTTATTATCTTCATTGTCAAGGCATTGCAAGCAACGCTGCAAAACATGATTTCCATTGAGATCCTTGATAAGATCAAGAATTCCAGGTTTAAGAGCGGATTTGATAAGAGAAATCTGCTGCCTGGATTTGAGAGTCTCAATCAACTTCTGTATCACACGAGTACTGAAATATAGCAGTAAATCCATTTAGCAACAAATATAAGAAGAGCTAAAAAACGAAGCAAAGAATATCACTATAAAATAAATGAGATTGAATAATTAAACTATAAATGAAGAGCTACCCATATGTGTTTAAGGAAATCCTCACTAGCTGCCCTGCTTTGGTCACCATGAGAACAATCTGCAGTCTTTGTTCTTCAGTGCAAACATCCATCAACTTTTGCACAAGGTAGTTTCCAAAAGGATCCATCATAAGTTCAACAATATTATCAATAATCTCATTGAATATTATTTGCACATCTAAACAGCTTCCTTCATCAAATATCCTTTGTAAGAACCGACAACCATTCTGGTCCTTGGCCATGTAATACATACAACCTTGAAACTCAGCCAAGGAATAAGGACTTGGCCTCGGTGTCACATTCACTCCACGAATTTTATCAAGTTTAGAGCTTTTCTCTTGGAGGTTCTGCATTACAATCTCTTTGAGAGACTTTTTCTTATGAAACTTGAATGAACCATGGCCCTTGTTGTCAATACCATACTTCAAATCTCTTCCTTGAGTGAGGACACTGTTCTCTACATTCTCCAGAACAGGAATCTTACTGTTCAAGAACCCAGGAGAATTCAAAGAATCAATGACAGCTCTACCTCCATTACCATCCATTCCGCATTGCTGTGGGAAAATAAAAGGATTACCAAGGTTTGGCCTAGCACTAAAAGCATTCTGTGAGAGAATTCCCCTATTATCCAAACTCCTACCCTGTTCCATTCTCTGCTCCAAAAGATAGTTTCTTTGGTTATTATGCCAACTCGATTTTGAATACAAGCCATTTGACTGATTGTAACCAATACCATAAGACCCCAATGAATCACCCTTTTCGTATCCACTCTGCAAACCAAGCAACGTGGACTTGATGACATCATCACCATCAAAACGCATCGAAACTTGAGGAGAAGATCGAAACCCTTTGTTAAAACCTTCGTATGATCCATATTTTTCAGCATTATAAGAAGAAACATCACCAAAACTAAAGCCAAGACCATCTGGGTCCCTCTCAAATCTCCTCGCTTGACCGGAACCATCTCCATCTCTTTGTTCATCTCTAATATGCATTTGATATAGATTATCAGACAAGCCAAAACCATCATCGACCAACATTTTTTCACTGACGTTCTTATTTCTACAATGAGAATCAGGTAATGATTTAGAATCCAACCAGAGCCCATAACGATGAAACTTGGGCTGTTGTTGGTCTTCAAATGGTGAACTTTCTTCAGAGGAAGAAAACCCATTAGAGAAAGAGCCTGAAGGAGAGGGGGGAACTCTGCTCATTGGTGAAGGGTGTTGATGGTTGAGAATTGGAAGAGCTTGAGGGATCTCAGTCAATAAAGTTTCAACCTCACTATTCTTCTTCACGTCCACCATCATCATCTTCTCCTCTTTCTCACCCAGTTTAAACATCTTCACAAAAACTAAAAAAAACAAACCTTTATAGACACAAAGAAAATATATTTAGAAGACAACAGAGAACCAACATGAAAACCCAAAATTTAAAACATGGTTTTCACACTAACGAAGTTGATAAAAAGAGAAGAATACAGAAAGCTCACAAGGTAAAAAAAAAAAAAAAAACGTTTGCTTTTCTGTTGAAGATTGCTCTTGGTTGAATTGGTCTTGGGTTTTTTAAAAGAGCAAACGATAGGGTTTATCTCGACGGTTACAAAAACATGGTGTACGGATTGTTTAAGCTCACGCAAGTGACCTGAGCCGCACTACACAGTGTAAACGAATATCACATTGAAAAAAAGACAGATAAATTAAAAGTTTTTTATTTATTTTTTTGGGTTGTGGATTTTTTTTTTTGGTTATTAAAATCTAGATAGGCAAAACAGAATGCCAACCTCTTTAACAATAAAAACTGCTTGATTTTCTCACTTAATAGTTTGATTAATTGACTTAATTTTTAATGGAAGAAAATCTAGAACTAACACTACAACTCTATTTTTACTGATGAAAACGAGAAAATAATTTTATAGCCATTGGATCAGCTGAAATTTTGGGACATTCTCTGGTAATTTTGATCATAAGTTTGCATTTACATGTCTATGATAGAGCTAAGCACACTGAAGAATTAGTACTCTTACTAGATTAAGTTATTAGCCAAAAGAGTGAGAAAGTTTCTTGCTACCCTGTCCAACAAAATAAAAGCAAAGCCATGTCACTTTCAGGGGTTGAAAGCTTTGGCCAAGTTTTCCAAATCTAATAGTTTAGGCACGGCACAGGAATAAAATGCCAGATACCAACATTCATCCATGGATTCGGGTACTTTTTTCACATTTGTCAAGTAAAAAAATAATAAAATAATAATAGTAGCTTCTTTCACGAAATGGGAAAATTTTGCATATTTTAAAAAGATTTTAAAGCAGATGAAGATTATCTCGTAAAAACCAAATCAATCTTTCGGATTCTTTTTTTTTTTGGATTATTTTGTCGTACAATGATGATAAAGT
Source organism: Heritiera littoralis (assembly GCA_031772115.1). Lineage (NCBI taxonomy): Eukaryota > Viridiplantae > Streptophyta > Magnoliopsida > Malvales > Malvaceae > Heritiera > Heritiera littoralis. Next base: position 7,543,602 of record JAPDPK010000023.1, read on the forward strand.
TTTTTAATTTTACATACAAGATTAAGAGGATAACATATATTTTTAAAGAATATTAGATAAGTATAAAAATTAAAATTACTATCTAATATATTATCAGTAAAATTTTTAAATTTTCTTACTAGTGAATTCAATAAGCAAAGTTAATATGGTGATGTATGCTTTTTTAAGAAATATTAAAAAAAATAAAGTGTGATTGATATATGTTAATATCTTAATTCTATTTGTGAAATTTAAAATCTTAATTGACAGTGTTTTAAAAAAATAATGTAATAGGATTGTTATCCTAAAATGTATGTGTTAATCTTAATTTCCCTTATAAAGTTTAAAAACTCTAATATTGTTTTTGATAATAGTCTAAAAAATTAATTAAAAAATGACATCTGAGATAGTTTTTTAACCTCATTTGTTAAATTAAAAAATTTCACTATTAATATATAAGATAATAATTCTTTCTTTTAATAAGGAAAATTGATTAGTATCTAAACATTAGATTGCAGATATGTTCTTATCAAGTTAGATGCAAGCCTGATTTTGGATTGAATTTCAAATTCAAATTCATACGTTTGCTCAAAAAAAAATCAAATTCATATGTTTAATTGCAATAAAACCAATCAAGTTTACTTTTAATTATTTATTATTATTATTTTTAATCAATTATATGATAGCAACTTTTTTAAATGATAAATTAAATAAATATAAAATATTAACATATGATTCTGTTTGTTACTAAAAGATTGTTCCCCTATCTGCCACTGACTTGTATCATTTGTTTGCGTTTGGGGTTTGCCCAAAAGCGTCTAAACAGGGGCAGTGACCACTAAATCAAGATGAAAATACTGACAAAAACGTGGCACTGATCCTGCTCAATTTTTTTTTTTTGATCCAAAGATCATGCTCAATTGCTTATTCACTCCTTAACTGCCAAATTCCATTTGCCAAGCCAACAGCTGATTGTCAGACAATGATGTGAGCATTCATGGTCGGCTCACCACTCCTACCCCGCCACCTACTTATCTCCATTCTCCCTATCCGTGCTTGCAGGACCAATGTTAATGGTAATTATATCCGTGCTTGCCGGACCAATGTTAATGGTAACTAAACAAATATGGCCAGTACTGATCACAACGGTCTAGGGCTGAATTTTGAATGAAATAAATCAACAGTAAAAAATCTCATATTCGAATTCTTAATAAATCAAATTTCATTGGCAAATATGGCCAGTACTGATCACAACAGTCTAGGGCTGAATTTTGAATGAAATAAATCAACTGTAAAAAATCTCATATTCGAATTCTCAATAAATCAAATCTCATTGAACCAATGCCAATCACGCAATGCAAGCAAAAATTAAACTCATATTCAATGTGATATGAAAACACGTGTTTTAAGAAAAAAAAAATACATGCCATTTGAACACGAGAATTAGGACAATTTTAAGATGCCGATATAACTAAAAACAAAACAGAACTGACTATCAATTCGAACTAGGGTGTTTTGTTGGTCAAATACTCTTAATTCATCAAATAGGAGGTTAAATCAAGTGCTTGCAAGAATAAGTCCAGGTATGCAGGTCAATTAAGAACTCACACAAAGAATCTGAGGATAATCAATGTAGTTCTAAGCAATAAAATTAAATCTGAAACAGCGCAAGATCTTCACTAACACGGGATTGAAAAACACAGGAATATGGACAAACAAACCAATTAGCATAGGTCCATAGCTCAATTTGATATGTTAAAACCTAAAACATATTTCCCAAAACCCCCCACGATGAAAACACCAGGAAACAGCGGAGCAAAATGAGAGAGTTAGACCTAAGAAGTTAAACCAAAGCAATGCTGCTCTCACCGCCAGGGGGTTTGCGTACACCACCAAGGTAGTCTCGAGACTCTACCTTCCCATCAGCAAAGATGTTGCTGCCACCCATTTCCCGCATTTTTGCGGCACTAAGTGGTTTCTCGGCAGAACCTGGAGGAACATCACCCTTGAATATGTCATTTCCCGAAAGCTCAGCAAATTTCTGATTATAAATTTTCTTCGCTGTCTTAACAGCGGCCTCCTCACTTGACATACTACCTCCAGCAGGCTACAAAATAACATTGAAGTTTCAAATTTAGTTATCATGCATATGGCACAAACGGCACACTGGATTATTTAATGATTGCAAGATGCAAACTTTAGCTAGGAAACTAGGACGCAATGCTTCACAGTTCCTGTATAAGCAAAATTTAAGCACAGAAATGTGACTTTCCTATTTAATAACCCTTATTCAATGCCCAATTATATGATTCTTAACTATCTTAGGTGCAATTCGTTGCATAAAGGCACAATTTGTCCATGCATTGAAAAAATTCAGCAAGTCAGGAGTCTTAACATGTACTTACGTTTTGTGTATCATGTTCTCCCATGTTAAAATTGTCCTTCAATGCCAATGCACGTACAGTTGTAGGCCTCGGCAAAATTTCAGGTGGGGGTGCAAATATGTCATGTCCACTAAGCTCCTTGCACTTTGCATCAGAGAGCTGCTTCTTCAAATTTGCATCCTCGCTTTCTAGTGTTCCACTTAACTCACGCTGCTTCGCTACCTCAGGAAGAGTGGTTGGCTTTTTGGGGGAAATACTCTCTTCCTCAGCAAATGAAATGTGACTAATTCCAGCTAGAGCTTGCTGACAGAGCCAAAAAACAAAATATTTAATGAAACCTTACTTGATACAAATATATTATGTTCTAAACATTGGTATGAATTACAGTAATCCATATTCTCATAACAGAATTTGAAAATGAAAGAATTGAAGACATACCTGGTACATTCGTACTCCCGTTTTGTTGTTAGGAGTGGGATTAGCACTGCTCTGTTCTGACTCGTCATTTTCTCCATTGGCTGCAAAAATGCCACTACCAGTCATCTCCTTCATTTTATATCCAGAACAAGGTTTCCTGGAAATAGCAACAGATAACAGTTGCAGAGGCAATTAGATGAGCACCATAAATCCAATGTATGTAGACGCAAAATTCTTCGAGGCACACGATAGTTTTCTCATTCCACTACAATCTTAAGGGGAAAACCCTACTCAGTCTTCTCCCTGCATTATTTACTTATCCAATTCACCGAAGACATGATCAATTCGGTACGTTAGAAATAGTCAAATTCTTTCAGCGGTTGGTGCAGTTCGATCAGAACGTAGATCCAATGGATACATAAATAACAGCTAATAAGGGAGAAATCAAGGATAATCGAACAGATCAAACTTGAAAATTTTAAATTACGCGCAGATTTGAAGCCTTTCTTTTTAAAATTTTCAAAACGGTATTTTAGATAATAAAGAGAGAGAAAATGGCAGAAACAAGGAAGAAAAGACAAAGAGCGAAATTTTAGTAACAGCTCCCTGACTCCCTCAAGTTTTTGAGAGTGCATCTGTAAAAACAAACGCAGAGCTAAAAAGCGTTCAAATAAATAAAAAAAAGAAAGAGAAAGTGACGATCTTTTTTAGGAGAGGAAGAAGGCGGAATCAGATCTCACCGTTTGTTTAAGCTATCAAATTCTTCATCGGTCACTTGACCTCCAAACACCACTTTTCTGATCCCATCAGACGGCTACCATCAATCAAAAAAATCAATCAAAAACACTACTTCACCCGCACAGGAAAAAAAAAACGAAAAAAAAAGTACTACCTGATGAGGGCGGGCGGAGCGAGTGGCGGAGGCGGAGGAATCAGGCGGAGGAGTCTCAGACCAAGTGAGCAGATCTGCAGTGGAAGTGTGAGGCTTCCTAACTGGAGTGCTCCTCTCCATCGTTGTCTGGGTTTTCTCTAATTCCACTCTCAAAACTACTAAAAAAGGAAAGCCTCGGATTCCTCTAGTCTTACTCCTCTGCAGCAACAACAACAAAGAGTGAAGAGAATGAAAGAAGGAAAACGGGATCTTAGAGAAAGAGAAAGAAATGACGAACGTGTCCTACTCCTGACGCTCCACTGATCTGGAACTTTCTTTTTTGTTTTATTTTTCGCCTTTTGCTTTGAATTTTGATCTCTCCCACTCTGTTACCCCTTTCTCTGTTTAGTTTCTAGGATTGCTTAAATCTATTTATATAGAGAGAAAGAGTAGGAAGAAGAGTAGGAGTAGCTGCTACTCTACTTGTGAGTTTTAATTTAAAACAGGGGAAATTAAAAAAAAAAAGATAAAAAAGGAAAATGGAGAGGGAGACAAACAGGGAGAGGGCCACGCTGGTATAATTATAACCGTCGACTTCCTCTCTCCACTTCCACTTGGTGTTCTACTGATTTTTGAATCTTGTACCGCCCTTTCTCTTGCGTGAATTGATTCTTTGTGTTTTTTTTTTTAATAATAGGTATTGTTATATGATTGGAGATTAATATTTTTTGATTCGAACGTAAGTTACGTAACAAACGTTAATTATTTTTTTTAATAATAACAATTTTTATTTTGATACAAACATTTAAATCAGATTATTGTCATCTCTTCCGACCATTAATTGGTGGTGTTGATTGATTCTTTTTGGTTTGGTTTGGCCTTTTTGTAAATGCTGAGCACGTGCGCTACATTCCGCCGCTACGTGTCAGTTCAATAGAGCTATTTAACTGATTTAGCCGGTTCCACTACATTAGAGATTTTTTTTTACAAAAAAAAATATTAAATAATTGAAAATAGAGATATTTGGATTCGAACTCAAGATTTACAATATATCATAACTCATTTTTAGTCATTAGGCCAAGAGATTGTTGGCACTATACCTGAGATATTGTTCAATAATAATACTGATACAACATAATTTTATTTCATTTCAATCTCAATTTGAAATTCTGATTTAATATCTTTTGGTTTTTTTTTTGCCAAATTAGTTTTTTTTTGTTTAAACCTATGGAATTTGAATTTTTTTCGTATAACTTTGGTTTTTAAAATTATAAAGATTTTAGAAGAGAATGAGCCTTTTTTTGGTTGAATTTGATGTATGCAAACTTTAAAAAATAGAGTACCAGTAATTGGAAATCTTAATTAAACCTCAACCCGTGAAAATTTCGCATAAATTTGGCCCAAATCTAAAGTCATAATCCTTAAGAAAATCAAATCTGATTTTAAGCATGGGTTAAATATTTATTTAAATTCTTTCTTAGCATACGATAAATTGTTTAGGATTTTATTTTTATAAAATTTATATGCACTTTTCCTTTTGTCCATAAGGAGATATAATGAAAAAAAAGGATTTGAACTTGGACTTATCTTTCCAAGTAATAATTGATATGTCATGGTTGTCACAAAATTTATATGTACTTAAAAAATTAAACGTACTCCAAAAATGAAATTGTGAATCTCCCCTTCTTTCTTTTTGTATTTTTTAGTCTTTTGTTATAATTTTGATTTTATATTTGACACAGTGATATATAGTATATGTTAACTATAAATGTCAAATCAATCACAAAATATTATCTCATTAACAAGTAAAATTAAAAAAGATATGAACTTTTTAAAAATAAATATCAAAGTTTCAAAACTTATTAATATTTCGTTTTAATGATTTATTTGTGAGGTGAAACTTTATAATTATTGACATTGTGGTATGAAAAAAAGAAAATGCTAATGTTGAGGTTCAAATCTTAAATCTATTTATTTATAGAATTCTTACACATTAAAAGTGAAAATATAATCATTTGATCTAATACTAAAAATCTTATACATTTTTTCGAACATAATATATTGCAAAACAATGAAAGACCACATCCCATAATAGTACCATACACCATAATAGTCATTTTATAATGGGATTAAAATTGGATATAATATAATGGGACTAAAAATTTCTTACCTCAAATTGGATATCACAATGGACTTAAATATTGCTAAATTTAATGGGAATAAAAATTGTACTAAAGTGAAGTTGCTGGATTAGGTTAAAACTGTCAAACTTTATGTCTTTTAATTAATAATTCCACCATGGAAATGGATGCATCAATAATGAAACCTAATGTTTTCCACAACCAATGACTTGACATGTTAAAGCTCAAATGTGCTTTGTCACTGCGATCAAATTCTTATTGCAGAATCTGATTCTTTAAAATAAAAAAAAAAATACGCATTTTAACTCTCTCAAACAATAACAAAAATATAGTTTTACCTTTGTATAGAACTATTATATTTAAAGAGATTATATATGATACACTAATAATATATAGCTTCTATACACTGTCAATCAACCATAAGATAATACGTTATTAATGAGTAAAGTTTAAAAGTATATAAGCTATTAAAAATAAATTTAAAAATTTTATTAATATTTATTTTTAAGGACTTGCATATGAGGTGTCATCTTATGATTGACTGATAGTGTATGGAAGTTATATACTATTAGTGCATCATATATAAACTCATATTTAAATTAGACTTTTCAATTATTATTTTATATATTGTTGGCGGTCTTTTTAACTCCATAGTAGAATTGATATAAATAAATATATATATATATTAAAATGTGTGTATCAATGTAACCAAAAAAAATGTGTGTATCAAACTTAAACATTCAATGACAATATATGAAATAATTTTTTAAAAATTTTATATACTTTTACTTTAAATAATTGAAAAATAAAGGTACTATAAACAAAATAGAATAAGGTGTAAAGTTTTAACTAATTTTCAAAATGCAAAGAAATATCGATAATCACTAGAGTTACTTTAAGATCAGCGGGATTGCTTAATGTCATAAAAGGTCTTATAACTATCGTTCCTTTGTGATCATTTTTTACTAGGCTAAGGCCTTCCATGTCCTCAAAACAGATCAATAATAAAGTCAAAGCCTGCCAAGCATCTATTTTTTTTTTCTCTTTTTCCATTTTTAAGAATTTGATGCCATTGGATTGCGCTAAATTCTAGTAAATATTTCAAAATTTTGAAAAAAGAAAAAGAAAAATATGACTCTATGAGTAATAATGTAAACATCAAAAAGACAAAATTTGTATATGTTTTCTTCAATCTCTTTTTTTATGAAATTACAAGAATAAGAAAAATTAAAATTACAATCAAATTTTCCATTTATTCATATAAAAAAATCACTGACTAAAATCATAAAAATAAATTAACTAGCAAATCAACAAATAATTAAATAAATTTAACATAAAATTAAATCAATCTCAAACTTTAATATTTCAAAACCTTCTTATTCTTATCAAACCAAAATTTATTGTCTCCTCGAACTATTTTTTTTAGTTCAAGAAAGAACACGTCACTTAACAAAATCATGATGATTTTGTTAAACGGAGAACTTCTTATAAACACACACACCACATCCATACACACACAATGTGAGACAGAGCACAAATCCACACAGAAAAAGCAAATGACTTTTTATGAATTTTTTTATTTAATCATATTTTGGGAGATGGAGTATAAATCGGTTTTGCTTGCAATGCAATTGATTTTGCGAAGTAGGAAAAACATAGAAGCATCATTATTTTGGCTTTTCTCGCCCACCCCATGTGACCATTCAAGGAATTGTAGCCATTTGATTGCCATTCAGTGATTCACCTCTCCCAACCCAACCGGGGACCACCTATTGCGATGCTTCACGTGCGCTGAACGGACTCAACCTCTTCCCTCTTTGCCTTCCTTTATTTGTAGAATATTTTTTTAATGTAGTTATGATTATTATAGTTGAAAAGAAGATTTAGTTAACAAAAAAAGAAAAAGAAGATTTAGGATTTAGATTTGAAATTTAAACTACCTATTTGGATAGCATTTAAATTAAAAATTTGCAAACATCTTTTCAAAATTCTAATTATCTGACTCTTGAATTGAAATCTTTATCCTAATCTTGTTAGATATAATAACAAATTAATTCCAATTTAATTTCAAACCCAAAGCTTAGGCAAACAATTTGAGATTTTGTTTTAAATTTAGAGTTTTGAATTTCAACTCTTTAATTAAGATGTTTATTCATTCAAAAAACCTTGAATACATCCAAATTTTAGTTGGCAAATAATCCACAAAAAATAAAGCCTTGGGTTTAACAAGACAAATATAATACTAGCATATGTTTAAAAGGAAAAGCGGATTTAAGATTTAGGATTCAGATTTATAAATTTTTTGAATCAAACCCATGTACAAATATATATTAGTTAAATTAAAGAAGGATTAGTTAAACAACTGTGATTTAAAACAATTTAGAACAAATAAGTCGCTATTTTCTGACGAAATGAAAATTGTTTATATATTCTTCTCGTAAATTACTCTTTTCGAGTTTTAAATTGAATGTCAATTTAATTTTTTTTCGAGGGTAACGTATGCTTGTTAGGAAGCCTAAGGAATTAGGTAATGTTGAATTGGTGCCACACTCGGTGGTAGAAATTGTTCTTTTCTACAGTTACAATCAGTCTATTTTGGCTTTATTGAAAGCAAAATTGTGTTGGTAAAGTATACATGACAGAACAAAAGCTTCATTCCTTAGCACATGCATGTTGCTTAATTATCTAAGCTACTTGGCATTTGTGGCCCGAAGGGAAGGCAAGGCAAGCAAGAAATCAGTATTGGAGGCTTTAAGTAACAAAAATGCATGGGATATAGGGGCCTTGCCACCTTGCCTAGCTGTTTCTAAAAAGCTCCTCTCTCTTTTCCTTCAAGTTGTTTCAAAGCAGAAACTAGCTGGCTAAGACGCGTTGGGAAAAAGTGAGGCAAGCAAAACTGGTGTTGGATTTTGGAAGCTCTGCAACCAAACTTAGGACATTATATCCAACAAACGGAATTGGAAGACTCCTTAAAGAAATCATACGAAGTTTTCAGACTCCTCGTAAGAAATTATTATGCAATACAGTAACAATAAAAATTTTAAATTCTATAAGTGAAATTAATATGATTACATATATTTTTTTAAAAAACATTAAAAAATAAAAGATAAATTGAATATATGTTACTATCTTAATCCTATTTGTAGAGTTAAGAAAATCTACTGACAGTATATTTGATAATAATCTTATATATAAAAAATTATTTGATAATAATCCTATATATATTGATATTGAAATTTTTGAACTCCACAAATAAAACTAACAAAATAGCACGTATCTTATAGTGAATATTAAAAAAAAAAAACTAATTAAAAAAAATTAAGACATGAGTCTATTTTAACGGTACAGGTGTATTCGTCATGGTCAATTTGATGTATTCATAATTGTACTTTTGAAATGCATGCTTATTAGAAGAATTGAACTCTAATTTGCACTTTGTGAATTTTTTATTATTTTTCGTATTTTCTACCCAAATTAAATATTATTTAATGTCAAAGTTGATATAATTGAAGTCTGGGGTATTTCAAATGATGATTAGTTAATATGTCATGCACATCTATATGACAGCATAGGATGATTTGGTCTAATTAAATAAAAATTTTCAATGATTTTTCTTCAAAATCTTATTATTTTTCCATATTAGTTAAGTGCATTCAATTCAGAACGGAAGAGAAAGAACAGGAAAAAATACAATGGTAAAAGAACTTTGGTTTTCCAAATACAAAAGGTATCCAAGAAGAAATATTAATGGATAATTATTTTATAAATCATCGATTAAGATTTTTTATTCTACAAACAAAGTTAAGATAAGATCATAATATATGTTTTATTTTATAAAAAAACAAAAAAAAAAGATTCTTGTTTCAGATCAAAATTTTAATGGCAGTCGGCTTCTCTCAAGGCTCCACAAATGTCTTCTCCGTCTTTGTCAACAATATCCCTCCTAGGGTTAATTGGCGGTGGCTAAAGCAGATTTTCCAGAATCAAGGGGAAGTGGCTGATGTTTTTATCCCCCAAAAAAGGAGTCGTAGTGGAAGGAAATTTGGGTTTGTCAAGTTCGCAAAGTTCACTGATGCAAAAAGGGTCGTCGATCGTCTCAACAAGCTTGGCTTCTTGACCACAAGATCAGGGTCAATCATGCTCGTTTCAACACCAGATCCTCCTATTGGCAGAAGGTTAGCCCCTCCACATCTAATATTGGCCATGTTTCTGGAAATGGGGCTCATTTTACCTCAAACGGGGGTTTGGGTTTTCACAACTTGCCGAACCAGAGAAAATCCTTTAAGCAGGCTCTTTTGCGTGAATCATATTGCTCGGCGGACATCAACCCATACATAGTCAAACTTGACTCTATTTCATGCTCTGCAACTGTTAAAGAGGAAGCTCTTCATTTTCTCGAGAAATGTCTTATTGGGACCTCTAAAGCCTTCACTGAGGTGGATGCCCTGCAAGAAAATTTCAACGCTAAAGGTGTTTCTCACTTATCGGTCAAGAAAATTTTTGGTAAGCAATTTCTTACCGTCTTCAAGGATAACGAGACCCTATCAGAGATGAAGAAATTGGAATGGTCATGGCTCAAAAAATGGTTCGTCGACATTAGTCCTTGGTCACCTGCACTCAAACTTAAATATAGATCTACTTGGCTCTCCTGTTTCGGCGTTCCTCTACATGCTTGGAACCTCTCAACTTTCCAGATGATCGCGAAGGTTTGGGGTGATTTTGTCTCAATGGATGAAGAAACTCTTAAGTTCAATGACTTTAGTCATGGTTCCATGCTTATTTTAACCGCCCATATCAAGAAGATTGATGAAGAAATCACTCTGGTTTGTGGTAATTATTCTTTCAAGGTTCGAGTTTCGGAAGTTGACTCTTATGATAAATTGTTGTCCTTTTGCTCTTGTAATCCTTTTAAGGTCAATCATGTTGCATGCAATTCTCCTAGTCATGGTCATGTTAATGGAGATTCTCCTTCTGCAACTTTTGGGGACAAAGACGCTAAAATGGCGAGAGAAGCAGAAACGTCACAGGCGGTGGTGGCTGATAGCCCATTTAATGCTAATTCCATGGGAAACGATCTTCCCTCGCTTGTTGATGAGAGTGCTTCTGACAGAATTTATGATGACGGCTTGTTGTTGGGTCAAGCGTGCCTCAGGAAATCCTTGGAGTTGGCTCATGCTCAAAGCGGCTCCGGATTTGAACTTGAAGATTGTATTAATGATTGTGGTGGCACTAACTATTCAAATGGGATTAACTCTCCTGATAAGTCGAAAAGTCTTAGTGAGAGTGATTCTTTGCAGAGGCTTCCAACTGATGTTTGTGAAAGAGTTCCATTATCGGCGCCCATTCATGGCTGCTCTAAGGGTGGGTCTTGTAATCTGGTTGCAGATGATTTAAAAGCTAAAGAGAATTTCAATTTTGTTCCCAAATCTATCCCTGGTATCCGTAAGTTCAAATACTTGGAAGATATAGATCCATCCCTACTTGCTAATAGAAAGGGTAAGGATAAAAGCTCCAAATCTAAGAGAGGCAGACCAAGGAAACAGAATTCAAAGGAAGAGAAAGCAACCAACGAGTCACTATTTGATGGAGACTTCAGAAACATGAGAAAAGTTATGGACCAAGTGGCTAGAGACACTTGGGAGTTGGGTAAGATCATGGGCTTCAAAACCAATTGTGACGATGAACAAATTGTGAACAAATTGATTGATTTGGAAAGTGGAGATTTGTGCTAATTGGGCTTGTGCAGGTTCTATAGGGCCTTTCTTTCATTATGAGGCTTCTTAGCTGGAATATTCGTGGATTGGGCAATCCTGCTAAATCCAGCGCCTTGAAAAGGCTTATTTCCACGTATAGCATCGACATGGTCTTCCTTCAAGAAACCAAAATGGGCCTCATCGCTGATCATCATATCATGAATTTTTGGAGGGGTTCTAACTATGGCTTTTTTTTTTCGGCTTCCTCAGGTCTTTCTGGTGGGCTATTAGTTGTGTGGGACAAAAACACATTCACGTTGTCTAGTTCTCAAGTTTCTAGTAGATTTATCTTATTGAAAGGTAAATGGATTCACTCAGACTTTGATTGCTTTCTCTTTAATATTTATGCTCCATGTGATGCTGCATCAAAAAAACTTTTGTGGAATGAATTACTGCTCCTTAAGAACAGCTCGCCAGGGAATTGGTGCTTTGGTGGAATCTTCAACTCAGTAACGTCTGACGATGAAAGATCAGGTTGTGTCCTCAGGGGTGTGGGTATGGATGATTTCAACGCCTTCATCAACACGGCTGAATTGGTGGATCTTCCTTTAGTAGGGAAAAAGTTCACATGGTTTGATAATAACAAAAAGAAAAGCCGGCTTGATCACTTTCTTATCTCCAATAATTGGCTTTCGTCTTTCCCAAACTTGAGTCAAAAGGGTCTAAAAAGATCTTTGTCTGACCATTGCCCCATCCTCCTTTCATTTGAGCTAGTCAACTGGGGACCCCGGCCTTTTAAAAGTCTAGATTGCTGGTTCTCTAGTAAAGCTCTCATCAAAGAGCTTGAAGCGGAATGGAGCAAAATCCCTTTGTCCTGTTGTGTGGGTCTGAGCCTAAAACTGAAACTTTACATAATGAAGTCTTTCCTCAAGAAGTGGAATTAAGAGGTGTTTAGACTCCTAAATGACAAAATTCTATCCCTCGAAAATAACCTAGAAGCTTTTGACTTGGTTGCTTGCCAAAGGAATCTCACCGATGTGGAAAGGGAGGAGAAGAGTAAATGTGTGCAGGAGCTATGGGAATGTAACAAAAACAAGGAATCAGTGTGGAGACAAAAATCGAGAGCTTTGTGGCTTAAAGAAAGGGATAAGAACTCAAGATTCTTTCACAACGTTGTTAAGATGAGATCTAGGACTAATATGATTCATGGTCTTCACATTAATGGGGCTTGGAATGCTGATCCAAGAGCGGTCAAAAGCTTCATTTTTTATTATTTTAAGAACCATTTCAGAGAGAATGGGACAGAGGTCATTTTCGACTCTGTTCTACGCTTTCATCGTCTCTCAGCACAGGATGCGAATGATTTGGAGGTCCCTTTCTCCATGGATGAGCTCAAATCAGCAGTTTGGGTAGGGGAAGGTTCAAAAGCCCCTGGGCCCGACGGGTTCAACTTCACTTTCTTCATGAAATCGTGGGATTTCATCAAAGATGATCTTTTCGCCTTTTTATCAGATTTCTTCATCACAGGCAAATTGGAAAAAGGTTTTAATTCTTCATTCGTCTCTTTGATCCCAAAAGTGGCTAATCTAGTGACTCTGAAAGATTACCGTCCTATTAGTCTCATTGGTTCTGTTTACAAAATTCTCGCTACGATTCTTGCAAACCGGCTTAAGAGGGTTATTAGACTTTTGGTTAGTGATACTTAGAGCTCCTTTATTACTAGGCGTCAGATCCTGGATGGTGTGTTATTGGCAAATGAAGCTATTGACTCCTTAAAGCGCAACAATTCTCACGATTAGGGTGTTATCCTCAAACTTGACTTTGAAAAAGCTTTTAACTGTATCAAATGAGATTTCCTTCTTTTTGTTATGCACTCTATGGGGTTTGGCAAGAGGTGGATGCTTTGGATAAAAGAATGCATTTCGTCGGCTAAAATTTCAGTTCTTGTCAACGGCTCCCCAACGCAAGAGTTCTCGATGCAGAGGGGGCTTCACCAAGGAGATCCCCTCTCCCCATTTCTTTTCATTCTGGTTACTGAAGCCCTGCATCTCATGATCTCCAAAGCAGAAGAACATAATTTGATCAAAGGGCTTTCATGCTTCTCTCCTGACTTCTCTTTCTCCCACCTCCAGTTCGTGGATGATACAATTTTGTTTCTCAAACCGGAGCCCTCTATACTGAATAATGTTAGGAAATTGCTGAGATGCTTTAAGCTTTTTGCTAGGATGAAAGTCAACTTTAGCAAATCTTGTCTTTTTTCGATTAGGGTTCAAAATGATCTTGCACAGAATTTGGCAAATTCTTGTGGCTGTCGACTTGGTTCTCTTCCCTTTTGTTACTTAGGTATTCCTATTTGGGTTAGTCCAAGAAAGCTGACTGTTTGGAAACCTATCATATCCAAATTCAGATCAAGAATTGCACTTTGGAAAAGAATGCTGCTTTCCTTCGCGGGCAGGTTAACATTAATTAATTCAGTCCTCTCATGTCTACCATTGTATTATATGTCTATCTATTCTGTCCCAAAAGGGGTGCTTTGTAAACTTGATAGCATTCGTAGATCTTTTCTTTGGGGTGGCTGTGAACAGAAAAGAAAGCTTGCTAAAGTGAGTTGGTCGAAAGTATGTTTACCTAAGAAGTTTGGGGGCCTTGGTGTTACTGATCTCCATGTCAAAAATAAATCATTGTTGGCTAAGTGGTGGTGGAGGTTTTCTAATGATCCTTATTCTCTTTGGCGAAAAGTCATTACTGCTAAATATGGTTCTGGTGAGCTTCCTTGGATCCCTTCATCAAACAATCCACAAAGGATGTCAATTATTTGGAAGAATATTGTTTAGTTTCAGTTGATCCTAACTTGAGCAAATTTATTGGAGCTCATGGGTGCCGCTGGCTACTTGGGAATGGACAGGATATATTGTTCTGGCTTGACAAGTGGTGTGATAATTCTCCCTTGAACATATCCTTCCCAAGGTTGTTTCTCCTTTCTCTTGATAAACATGCAAAGGTGCTTGACTATACTCAAAACTCTTCCTTTGATCATTCTGCTTGGGACTCCTTTTTTCGCAGACCACTTAGAGTTCATGAACAAGTTTGGCTATCTGAATTGCATGGTACTCTCCCCTCATTCTCTCTTAATCCAGATAAAAGGGATCGAATTATTTAGGAACCAGATTCTAGAGGTGTTTTCTCAGTCAAAGCTCTTTCTTTCCTTTTTGTCTAATAAAATTTGCCTGCTGTTAATGCAGATATTTATAAACTATGGATATTTAAAATTCCCCCCAAAGTCCAATGATTTCTTTGGCTCCTCTATCTTGGCAGGTTACCTACAAAAGAATTCCTTGTTCGTAAGGGTATTCCCCTTTCTCATGAACAAAGTCTTTGCCCATAGTGTAAATTGGTTGTGGAGGACATTGAACATGCTTTCCTTCTTTGTTCTTGGGTTTCCCAATTTTGGTGCTCCTTCTTTAACTGGTGGAATTTAGGATGGTGCTCTCCTTCCTCGCTGAACTCCTTTCTTTCATATAGGTTTGATCCTTGATTTTCTGGTACCTTAAGATCTTGGTGGATTTCTTGCTTTGCAGCTGGCTTTTGGTCCTTGTGGCTTGCAAGGAATGCATCCTCTTTTGATAAGAAAACATGGACTACTAATGAAATTCTGTTCTTAGTGAAGCTGCAATCGTTATACTGGATTAAGGTTACTGACAACTCCTTCTCATTGAATGACTCTTTGTGGTGGCTTAACCCCTCTTCATGCGTTCCTGATATTACCTCAAATCATGAGAGGCGCATTTCGGCATCTTGCTCTCCCCCTGCCTCGGGTTTATTCAAACTTAATGTTGACGGCTCAGCTCGCGAAAAGCCTGGTCCAGCAAGTTGCGAGGGTGTTCTCCGTGACTCTAATAGCAACATTCATTTAATCTTCTCTGGCCCTTTGGGTGTGTTGGACTCCAATGAAGCTAAACTGCTAGCTATTAAAAAAGGGCTGGAATTCTTCCTTCAATGTAATTTTGTTGGTAGCCTTGGTTTGATTCTCGAATCAGACTCAATTAATGTCATCTCCTGGTGCAAATCCCCCTCTAATAGGCCTTGGAAGTTTTGGAGCACTCTTGAGGAAATCGATCTCATGTTGGTCTTGGTAGGAAACGTCAGCTTCTCTAATATTTTTAGGGAGGCAAATGGTTTGGCAGACGCCCTTGCTAAAGCTGGGGTTTCAAAGGACTCCTTCTTTTTTGCCCACTGGTAATCTGGTTGTGAATCCTCTGCTTGGGATCGACTACTAATATTCAACTCTGCTTGGGATGTTTTTTTTCGATTCTTTTGTTTTCGCATCTTGTTTTCTGCAGTTTGCTTGTCTCGTTCCTGCTTGCTGCAGTTTTGTTCTGTTTTCTCTCCTGCAACTTGTGCTTTTCGGGGGTTTTGTTTTGCTTGTTAACAGTGACTCCCCTGTTCTGCCTTCCATTAGTCTGCTCTTGTAAAGTTGGACTTTTGCCTGGATAACTCCCTTCCTGATTATCCCATAATAAAATGACTCTGCTTAGCAAAAAAAATATATGTTTTATTTTATTGATTTTTTTATTTTTAATATTTTTATAAAATATATATCACGATCTTAACACCGCTTAAAAAAAATTTCACCAACGATATTTGTAATAATTATCCTTATTAAATTTAGGGCAAAGCTAAGAAAATTATTTTTATTTGACTTAAACATCAATGTCATGATGAACTAATGATCAATTAACTAAAATTTTTTCCAACCAGTAGGGAGATGTCGGCAGGAATTGTGGATGATAATGCCATTTCAACCTCATAGGATCAGTGACCGAACATTTTCAAATAGCTTTGGTCATATATTTTTTAAGTTTTTAGAAATTTTAATACAATACGGTATATGTATGATATAAAAATAATAAAAAAATAAAAATATACAACACGAGTTAACATTTTGATAAAAGTTATATAAATTTTAGAAAAATTAAAAAAATTGAATTGATGTTAGACATATCGACATGAATTGACAAAATAATTTTATATTTTACATAATTTAATATGAAACAGATACGATATAAATAAAAATTCTCAAATTTAGAAGATATTATGTAAAAAAAGAGAGTTAAAAAAAAAGAAACTAGGCATAATTCATTAAACAACAATTTATCAGACCAACCTACCAGCTGGAGATAAGATTGGAATTTGAAGTTTCTTTTGTTCTATGAAATGGAGAAAATGGTTGCTCATCTTATTCTTTAATTTCTTGGCAGAGACAGGTTTCTTAGGTATTCAGAGATTGATGTTGACAAAAGGATCTGAGGAAATGACTAGAGATACAATATGTGTCAAATAGGCAGGAATTACCTGATGTTTTAATTGCTCGTCAGCAGCTTGCAAGAAAGGTCTATTTCTCGTTGATGTTGAATTCCAAAGCGATTTTGAGCTTGAATTTTAAGATAGTTTTTTTTTCCTCAAAAGACATGATATTTATTCTATATTAAAAGTATAAGTACAATTACTACAAAAAAAAAGTATAAGTACAACATAAAGAAGTCTACTCTTTACAATAATACACTGATCAAGAAACAAAAGTGGCGAAAGAAAAGGAGCAGCTTAGTGGAAACTTGCCGATGTTCGTATTGTTGTTATTCTCACTATTAAACAATCCATTGGTTGTTTAACTTTCCGATAAACAAAACTCAGACTAAGATTAGTAAATCCTACCGCAAGCTGGTTGCAATCATGGGCGATGATATCCTGGATAGGATGCATGGCTTGATCCTTCGTAAATCAATTTATGGAACTAGGAAAGCCAATTTCCATAATTAAATGTTGTATGCCCTTGCGGATGCTTGTAATTCAGCAATGCAATTGTTAGTAATGCCAATGTAGCAAGAGAAGTTAATCATGAAATTCGAAGCAGCATCTCTGATTATACCCACCCGAGCTTACTGGACCAGGGTTCTTCAATCTGGATCCATCTGCGTTGAGTTCGTAGAATTAGAAAGTTCGTGGTTTATAGGACAAAATGACTATACAGAGTTATGGTGGAGGTATACAGAGTTATGGTGGAGGTGGATTAGATTCAGGGGGTGCGATAATTGTAGGAGGATTAGATGCAGGATTTGTAGTAATTGTTGGAGGTGGTAGGTAAATTATGAAAGATATTTTGTAAAGCAATGGTTAATGGGGTATGACGTCCATGCAATGGGGGTACATTCAGACACATAACGTACGTAACTTATTTAGAGGGCTGATCGAATACCAACTATGGATATTCGAATTTTCAGTGTTATTTTCATTGCACTATTATCAAAATGATATTCGATTTTCTTTCTTAACGTATTAATTACTTATTATTTTTTTCTTCTTTGGAGATATGTACTTATTCTTTTTAGCAAATTAAACAAATATAAATAAAAAATATACATATTAATTTATACATTTGATCGATGGATATCTGATTATGTTAATATGGTATTCAATTTATATTTAAAAGTTTTTTTGTAATCAAATTAGGTTTTCAGACATGTCTCAACGTATTCGAATTTCCTTAATTATTATTTGAATCGGAAATAATAGAAAGAATGTTTATAGAAGATTAAACCAATAGAATCAAAGAATTACATATCAATTTATAGCTGTACAAAGAGGGCATTGTTCGATTTACTATTCACTGATATCTGGATTCCTTTATTTCCATCACATCACTTACAAAACTCTGTCCGATAAAATATTCAATTATTGGATGAAGTAATTCAAATATTCTTGCGTTTTGAAGTCATATGTATCATCTGTGAAAGATGTACATGTAGAGATTAGGAATTTACATTGTTTTTTTATTGTTTTATTTGTGTAAGTATTTGATTACCTCATTAAGGTATTCGAATATCTAAAATTTTAAGATCTTTCACCCAAAGTGGTTAGATGATCAAATTCTTGGATTTTAACTTGTTTCTTTTTTATTTGATGCACATATGAGCCAAAAAATAAAGGAAATAAGGGTTGAACGAGGAGCTGATGGATGTATAAGCGAAAATAATGAGAAATGGTGAATTACAAAGAGAAAGGTAAAGAGGAAGGAAACGTTTTCTCTCAATGCAACGGTTGAAGTAAAATAGTCATTGTTGTTTTCTTTCTAGTAATTTAAAAGTTTCCCATTTTCTTTTCTATAAATACAATACACGATTATCTTTTTCAATGAATATTGCGGTTCCACGACATATCCTTGAAATTTTCTCAAAGAAATTTATGCAATGGATTTGATGAAGATGTCAGGAAGGTAGGACTGTATAGGATTGAGATTCTATGAGTGGGATTGTCTGCGGATAATATCACCAACTGTAAAATTGTGAAGATTGGGTGGAATCGATTGTCATGTAAATTGTCTAAGAGGGCAATTGGAAATCCAAAGATCATCCCATAGTTTTGTAGAAGTTCCATTACCGACTTTCCATATGAGATGATTTTTTATGAAAGGTATACAAAGAATGATTCCTTTCCATAAAGATGAATGGGAACGATTAGATGTAGCATCTAAAATATGGGAGTTTGGAAATATTTGTTTTATAATTTTGTACGCATAGGTCAGTAGGCTTTTGTAGTATTTTTCAAGCTAATTTTGCTAGTAAAGCCTAGATTGGAGGTGATTTAATACCAAGACCCCGTGTACTCATGGTAGGCATAAAGTAGTCCATTTTCGAAGGGATATCTTTTTTTTTTCTGGGGGTTGAATTCCATAGAAACCCTTTGGGAGTTGATTCAAGGTGTTTAATGGGAATGGAATTAAGTAAATTTAAGAGAGTTATGATCCTGACAAGTGACAGTCCTCAACTGTTTTTTCTATTAAAAAAATCAAAGCTTATTTTTTACATAAATATATATCTTTCCATCATTAAATAAAATATATGGGTGTTATAATTTTCAATTGTTATATATAAAAATAAAAAAATTAAAAAGATTTTAAGCAATGATTCAAATTCAAATTTTGATTGCTCTATACATCTTCACCTTTGAAATACAAGAATTTTATAAATTTAAAATTTGAGTTTGAAGCCCTTAACACCTGTCATTTCAAGTCAAAGGCTTCTATTATTAATATATATATATATATATTTATATAGAAGAATTCTAGTTTGCTAATTCATAGTGGTTTATGCTGTTTTCTTTTGAAAGAACAAAGATTTTCTGTTATTCAGAAAAAAAAAAATTCAACGAAAAGTTTTATAGTTATAAAAATTTTGGTCTAGGAAGGTCCAAATGAAAATACAGTGCTGAAGTTAGCTGGGTTTTGTTTTGGTATTCCTCCTGAGAAAATAATAATAATGGGTGAACTTAAGACAATATTAAAAGGCCCTAACGCCATATTTCTTCAAGCAGTAGCAACAAGGAGAGAGAAAAAAAAGGTAAAACTCAGTTAATTTGGGCTGGATATGCATAAATTATATTATAAGATGGAGAATGGACCAGGACGAGGGAGAAAAAGAACCCAAAAATAAGAAAAGAAAGACGGGCCACGAAGTCGGCTGGGCTGGAAAGTTTCATAGCAGAGCAGAAAAAAAAAATTGGAGAGCTGCCACCTGTTTGTGGGTCTCCAACGAGATTGAAAAACGACGCAATCGAAAGATCCGTCTAATCAATAGTTTAAATTCAATTTAGTCATAATTTAAATTGATCTGTATAAAAATTGACTAATATTGATATATTTCAACTTGATTTAAATTCAAATCTACTTGAATCCAACCTAACTCAAACTTAAATTGGTTTGAACTCGGATTAACTTAAATTAAAATTGATTTGAAACCAAATTAATTCAAATATAGAAAACTCGAAGTTATATTTAAAACTAAACGTAAATACTAAATGCCATAATTAATGTTCAAACTATTATATTATGAGAAGAATATAATTCTTTTTCGGTAAAACAAGGATTATATTTTTTGTGACCTAAATAAACTTAAATGTTTGCTTTTATGATGCATTCACCTGCATTCAACCATAAACAAAATTTTGGAAGAGTTAACCTAAAATTATTGCAATGATCAACTTGCCACTAAATACAAAAGTCACATCAATTACAATTAGTGCATGTTTGGCCTAACTTATATAAGAACTCATCTACTATAAAAGCAAAATTTAGGTGTTTGGCTTTCAAAATTTGAAATTATGTGGAGACATGTTTGAGATTTTTCATGAAGTTATAAATCAACACTTCATCAAGAAGTGCTGCTTTTAATAACATGCATTTAGTGAATTTTTTACATATTAACTTTACTCTTCTATAATTTGCAAAATTATAAAGATTATTATAGTATTTCACATTAATTTATTTATTTTGTTCAATTTTTATATTAAAAGCATATGTCATTTAATTTAATATAAATTGTCATATTAGAGAAAACAAAAATTAACCTAACCTAAAAACTTTGACTAAACAACCTAAACCCAAACCTAACCAACATGAATTGACTAAAAAATTAACAACAAGAGCCTAATCTGATCCAAGCTTGAATTGATTTGAACCCAAATTGACCTGAAAATAAAATGATCCAAACTTAAAATGGATCGATTTATTTCTTAACTCGAATCCAACCTTATCAGAACCTAAAATGATTTGATTTTTCCTTAATTTAGGATTTAAAAATAACTTAATACAAACTCAATTAGATCCACCAATTTTTCGCCTCTAAAAGGTTAACAGCCTTGAACTCTACTGACTAAACTAGATGGGTTTACTCTGACACTTGTAGTGTCACACCACGTGTTCCAAAAATAAAATAGGTTAGGAACTTCAATCTTACATCAAGTATAAAAGGGAAGATTGTTGGACATAAAAGCGGTGGTGTTGCACACCTTAATAAGTAGATTTTGTTGGGAGAGGTAATAGTTATATGCCAATGATATCAAAGCCAATCCTTTCAACTCCATGTTGAGCACCCCAAAAGGAGTAGGCGGGGATGGCCACTTCTATGCTAAGCATCCCAAAGGGATAGGCAAGATGGGCCTCAGAGGGGATTCGCCGTAATGAGGACATCACAAGACTGAATAAAGGAGAATGTCATGCCTCGCTTTCCAAAAAGAGAATAGGAGAGATGCATCAATCTCACATCAAATCCAAAAAAAAAAAGGTTGTTGTGCATATAAGTGGTGTCGTTGTATACCCCAATAAATCAATTTTGCTAAGAGAAGGTAATGGTCATTTGATAATAGCGTCTACCTAAATCTTAACTCTTTATTCAATGACAGGAAGCTTAAGAGCCTTGCACTCAACTAAATGAGCTAGATGGGCTTGTTGTGGCACATGTGGCATCTACAGGACTCTTAACGATTTATTGAATATATGTATACAAACTTTATATGCTGTCCTCAAATCATAACATGATATCTCATAAATTAGTAAATTTAATAATATTTAATTTTAAGGATTTTTCATTTTAAAATTTTTTTTTATTAATCACGTCGTATCGTTATAGCATATCTATAATTATGATATTTACACTCCACCCTTGATATTTTTCATTTTATGCGTAAAGGGCTTAGAGCCCAGAGTTAAACAGTAACATGGCGAGGGTGCATCACCCCAGCCCATCGGCTAACAAAACAAGGATAAACTACCAAGAGGAGAAAGAACATAAAAACACTTTCGATTTGGAACAACTCCATTCAGCGATCCCATTAACTGCCATGTTTTTATTGTCCAGAGATGTGGTCCACTCTTTTCCTTTCTTTAAAAAATTTTTAATCTCCAAGATAAGAGGATGGCAGCAGGGAGTAGGGATGATCGATCAGGATCCACGTCATTTTTAATGGCCAAAAATTGAGGTTTTTTTTTTTGTTCATTGGCCAAAAATTGAGTTTTTGAGTTAACCATGATAATCGCCCACAGTTCTGGTAGATTAATGCTGCAGTTTCCCAGCTTGCATCTAAAACCAGCCACCCTGTTTCCAGTACCATCTCTAATAAGACCGCCAGCCGCCCCGCTGCAATATTGTTTGTTGATCCCGATTTCCATCGATATTACGTTTCATCCAGTTCGAGTCAGGTCTATCCCTGCAAAGCAGAAACTTGAGCTCTCCCCTGATTTGGTTTGTCAACGCCTTGATCAAATTTTCAAGCTTGAATCTTCCATTATCTTGAACACCGGCTGCTACAGAACCAAAGCTCAGTTGCTATTCAAAACCTACTTTTACAAAGATGTTTTTGTTTTTTTATATTTTCTGTTTCCGAAAATAAGAAAAGGATTTGTATTTTTTTTTTGTTTCCGAAAACAGTAAGGCAAAACTTGATAATTACCCCACTTCTCCATAAAAGAAAAGCGAACAAAAAAGAAAAAAGGAGCCAACCATCAATAGAATTTTTTTTTGTCACTATACCAAGTACAGATTAAAAAGAAAAACTACCTTATTTATCAATTTTCTTTGCAGTTAACATAACAAAATCAAAGTATCTTTTCTTGTTAAGGGAAGTCATTAATGTTGGTTTCATCTTCAAGGATGGAGAAGCTTCTTAGCCTTTGTTTAAGTGATTTTATATATGTAATATTTATCATTATATTGATATAAATCAAATTATTTTATCATTTGGTTGGAAAATAATCTTTTTAATATACATTAATGATTAAATTTTATTAGTATGGAACAAATATATAACCTGAAAGGAGTGATCCATGGCCGGCCCGGGACCAGACACCTAAAAATTGACAAATATCTACAAGAGTCGGCACATCCCAACTCAAGAACACTAATCATTCTCACAATAAAAAAAAAAAAAGTCCGGTAATTGTTGAGCCACATCGCCTTATTGGCCTCTTCTTTTCTCTTCAGAAACTACCCCTTTTCTTCCCGGAAAGGAAAGAATTATTACGAAGAGAGAGTGAAACGATCTAAGAAACCATGATGACTGTTATTACCGGTAATTTCAGACCCGCATTTTTCCCGAGTCAACTCAATAGAAACTCTTCTTTTTGCTTGTTCAGACCCTGCGCAACTCCGGTCTTCAGAAGAAGTTTAACCGCAAAAGTTCGCGCCTTTTCTATTGCCTTTGTTGAAACCAAGCCTACGGTATGCAACAGTGGCACCCAGATAAATGGGTTAATGGTTCTGACTTTTTTTTATACTTTTAAATGGTATAATCTGATGCCAAAGTTATTTGTGTTATTTTTCTTTCTTAGCATTTTTTTACCCTTTTCTTTTTGTGGAGGTAAATTTTTAATTTGTTTTAGGAACCCGTTGTGGTGGAGAAAGAGGACACTGGCGGCGAAAACGTTTTAGCTTGTCCCATTTGTTATGACCCATTAACCAGGATCAGTGACTCGCCTTTATTCGTGTGAGTTGATGTTTTTGTTCTTTCTTAAACGATGTTCTTCAATTTCAACTTGTGTTTGAATTGGTTTGCATTTGGAATGGAACAGAGGATCAACGGCTGGGTCTAATTTGCAATGTAACACTTGCAAAAAGTCTTATTTCGGCAACAAAACGCATCTTGACCTCGTTGCCTCAAGTGGGTCCAAGCAGTATGACGAATCCATGCCGATAGCCACCGAACTGTTCAGGTCTGTCTGTTCCTGTTATTCATTTTTGGTTTTGATAGCGGCTGTAAACATTTGCATTTGAGAGTTTTATTAAATGGAAATATCTACAGGTAAATGGTCATAGAAGATTGAAAACAAGAGTTTTAATAGTTTCAGATTAATTCAGTCAGTTGATATATACAGTATAATTATACTGTTTTTTTCCTGTAGTCTTTGTTGTGGCACATGATTTCTCTCCTTTGCCCCCTTTGTTTTCTGTTTCCTCTAGTTCTAGCAATTGTAAATAAGTGGGCTGTAGTGACTCTGACTCTGCCAACCACATCTTTTGTCAATGAAAGGGTTGTTTTGCTTATAACAAATAAGTTCTGGGTCTGTTGTTTAGCGAGTACAGCATGAAACATTTTCAATGTTGCTCTCATTGCTTATGCCCTCAATTGATTAGAATATGTGTTTCATGCCATGTCCTAAGATTGTTTTGCTTTTATCTTACTTGTCCATTGCCTGTTGGTTGTTTTCTTAACCAGGACTCCAGTGGTATCGTTTCTCTATGAGAGGGGTTGGCGTCAAAATTTTATATTTGGTGGCTTTCCAGGTCCAGAGAAAGAGGGAAGATCACAATTTCTGTATCTTGTTCATCAGGAAGGAACTATAATGTTGTTATTTCTGAATATTGATCATAACTTAGTTTTGGCAACAATATCCTAGAAGGTTGAAGCTTGCAGGGTTTATCTTAACCATGTATGGTGTGGATGTTCCTTAGGAGTGAAATTTGTTCATCTGTCATTTATATTAAAGGAACTCTTTTTGAAAATAACAATATTTAAAATGCTAACAAATATAAAAGATAAATTTCTAATCATCCTACTATTTGTACAATTGAATTGGCAAAAAACGTATCAAACAGTTCTCTCAATCAATGCCATCGTTGTTTTATAATTTCATCTAGTGGTGGAGTCACTTGATAACTACTGATTTACAAATTTACATTGCAGTTTGATATGGCTAAGAACCACCTAAAGCCAGTGCTAGGTGGAAGCATTGTTGATGCTAGTTGTGGTAGCGGGATGTTCTCCAGACTTTTTGCCAAAAGTGGATTGTTTTCTCAGGTTGTTGCTCTGGACTACTCAGAAAACATGCTGAGACAATGCTATGAATTCATCGAAAAGGAGGAAAACTTCCCCAATGAGTATATGTTCACCTTCAGTTTGAGTTTATCTCATTAGATATCTTATTGATATATTATTTGAGATGTTATATATGATTTTCTTTCTTTATTTTTCTCAAAGGAAAGTGACCTTGGTCAGAGCTGATATCTCTAGACTTCCTTTCAAGTCAAGTTCAGTTGATGCTGTGCATGCTGGTGCTGCTTTGCATTGTTGGCCTTCACCATCAACAGCTGTAAGCATTTCTTTTAAATGTGGTGATTAACTAATCATTCCAGTTGCTTATTGCCCCTAATCATTGGCATACAAAGGCTTCCATCAGAGGCTGACACTCAAAAGGGAAATCTTAATTCTCAAGGCTAATTTCTCAAAATGGTGCCAGCAAGGATGATAAGCTTTCATGCCTTAGACTGTTGTATATTTTGTTGGAAATGAGTGCTTTGTGCCAATAGTGTACTTTGTGGAGTAGGAAATATAGACTTCACTGGGAAACTGATAGTGCTGACATTAGACTTTGTACAAATAAAAATTTTCTGTATCTTGGGGAAACATCTAATAATGAAGTTATCCAACCAAACTTTTTAGTATTCTCCAAACAGAACTAAATATTGATTCCAGTGAGAATAAGAGGGCAAAATCAGTGCACAAAGTTCCTACATTGTAGCATCTGAAAAGGATCATATGCACATATCGGTTCTAGTAAGATAAGTAAAAACTTCTGAAAACAGAAAAACTGTTTCTGGCAAAGATACTTTGTGAAGAATACTGAAATGTGAGTTAAAATTGGTTAATAAAGTTTTTTGTTGAACCAGCTTTCCAAAATGTATGATTTGCATAAAAATCTGAGATGCTGTTCTTGTCTTCTTGTTGCTAATGCTTTGTGGCCTATGATCTGATCCTTGATGCTTGAGCTTTTACCTTATATAGCCCATGTTTTGAATGATTTTGAAACGGTTTGCCTAGGTGGCTGAAATAAGTCGAGTTCTTCGACCTGGAGGCATTTTTGTTGCTACCACCTACATGCTTGATGGGCCTTTTGCATTCGTGCCATTTTTGAGGACTTTCCGCCAGGTACATTATTTCAGCTTGGTAATTGCATTGACCACTTCCCAAGTTTAAACTTAAGTTCATTATGCACTAGTAGAATGCCGAATTTGGAACTTGATTTTGTTTCTTGAATTATGAGAATCTAATATGCCTCTTTAGAGGGTTGTGTATGATCATCAATGGTATTGAATTAATCGAAGAAGCTTTATTTACACCTCTATTGCATCACAAAAATTTTTATTGTTCTTTTCGATTGCTGATGTTGGGTTATTGTTCTGTATAGAATATAATGGGAATAGCAGGCAGCCATATCTTCCTTTCTGAACGTGAGCTCGAAGATCTCTGCCGAGCATGCGGGCTAGATGGTTTTACATGTACGAGAAATGGACTTTTTGTGATGATCTCAGCGAGAAAACGCAGCTAAGCATCCATCTTCCCGAATCCCAATTACAGTTGCTTATTGTCCTGTGGTCTCAATGATTTTACAAAGCCAGATTTGTAGAGCTGGGTCTCTTTTCCAAGTTCATGTTACTCATGTTTCAGTTCTTTTGTATATAGAGACGATCATTAATTTACATGAACGGGGCTTAGCTTGCATCATTCACAAATCACGCCATGCAATTAAAACGGAAAGCAAAGTTTGTAGAATAACATTTCATCGATGCTCGTCCGTATGTGTTAAAATTTGACTGTTGAGCTGTTGTCACATCAACTGACCTCAAGATTCTTCAATGATTAGACTTTTAAATAATAAATATATTAATTTTTTAAAAATAATTAATACTCTTGATCGCATCATTAAATATAAATTTAAAAAGATTATTAATTTAAAGAAAATTTTACATCACAAATTTTTTTTGAAAAATATATTTTCATTAGAAGTTACAATCATAATCAACATATTACATTTCATGAACAGATAACTATGAAAATCACATTACTCAAACTAGGTAAACTAGTAAATAACTATAACAAATTAAACAAACTAGTAAATAACTAGATTAACTCAAGCTCACACTTGGCGAGACTCGAACCTGAGACTTTAAAGTCTTAGGGCTTCTTCCTTGCCATTAAGCCAATGCCTCATTGGTCACAAATTTTAATTTTATGCTAAGGTTAACATAATTACGTAAGATCAAAATTTATGATCTTACTATAAAATTTTTAATTAATTTTTTTGGTTACAAAAATTTCTCTTAATTTAATGATTTATGTTGTAAATTTTTATTGTATTGAAAAAGTGTTTGACTAATTTTTACATTTATTAAACTCTTTCAATAATTTTATAACATTTAATTTTCTTAAAATTTCATTTTGATTCATAAACTTTTTAAAATCTGCTTGCAAATATATCTCATCTATGTACTACTTTTTTTAGTTCTTGAACTAAAAATCTCAAACATAGCAACATTTTGTAAACTTGTTTTTAAATATTATGTAATACTATATATTTATATTTTGGGGAAGGATCCACTTACACAGGTGTAAAACTAAAAGTTTTACACACTTTTCTATCCATTAGATCAACACTAAATTAACGGCTAAGATTAATTCACTTAATAATTTACTTTTCCTTTTACTTTTCACGTTTTATCTCTTCAACCTCTTTCTACTCTTGGCAGCCAATCTCTGATCTCTCTTTCTCATTCTCTGCATTGTGAGGAACGACCCATCTTCCATCTTCATCTATTTCTCGTTTTGGTCCTTTACTTTTCACGTTTTCCATCTTCATCTATTTCTCGTCACAGCAGCCCATTGGAAATTTTCATCTATTTCCATCTATTTCTCGTTGGAAATTTTCGATTATAGAGATGCTCTTCATGGCAACCTCTGTTAGTTTCCTCGATCCCAAACAATTTGACAAAGTGATTCTAAGGGAGCGGTTGAGCGGAAGCATCACAGCCATGCAGCTGAAGATTTTTGTTTTTTTTTGCTATTATTCATTGAGCTAATATTTTTCCATAATCTAAATTTACTAAAAAAAAAAAACAGAGCGCCTTTGCCATCAGCAATCTCCAGTTTCCTCTCTTCGTCGCCCAAGAAATGATCAGGTCTTTTCCCTTTTTTATTTTCTCTATAGTTTTATCCGATTTTCACGTTTATTTATTTTTATATGTATTTCATTTGACAGGATGTATGATTCTGATGGAAATGGAAGCATGAGTTTTGAAGGTAAAAGTTCGGATCTTTATTATTATCCTGAAATAAATAATTTTTTTCATTTCAATTTTTAATTCTATTTTTTTAATTTCTCTATTCTTTTTATTGTTCTGGATAGAATTTCTCGCTCTTAACCAATTCCTCATGAAGGTTTGTATACTATTTTCTACTTTCACCAATTTGGGATTATATCTTCAAAGCTTTAAATTGGAGCCACGTCGTATTTGTTTAGTTACACATTTAAATTTCATCTTCTAATTCATGTAAATTTTAGTTTGTTTGATCATGAAAATCTATACTGAGGATGTGTCAACATCTAGCCTTATTGGATTTTATTTGATTATTCTTACTGTCTTAATGATTTTTCGATAGGTCCAGCAGGCCTTCGCAGACCGAGAGAGGTGACTTGCTGCTACTTCAACTAAAACATGGCTTTCTTTCTTTTTTTCTTCCTTTTACTCTATTGTCAATGGGTCACAGAATATAGAAAATCATGATGCAATTTGTATTTGATAGATGCTGCTTTTTTTAATTGATGTTTAGAATTACTTGATTGAAATGATGATGAACACTTTTGAGCTTTATATGTTATTATTTGGTTTCCAACATTGTAAATATTTGTTTTCATGTAGCTGCAAATTATGGCACAATCTATGAACTTCCTATGTCTTTTGTTTCACATAGAAGTACTAAACACTCTTGTCCCTTTGCTATTCAATGTTACAGGGGTCGTGGCTTTCTTGGCATTGATGAGTTTATAGACCTTTGCTACTAAGCAATAAAGGAGTATTGATCCTCTAAAGGCTGCACCATTTATAAGGATCCACTAACGATTCTGTCAAGCTTGGGTTCCCTATTGTTGTTTTTACTGTAATTTACATGTTAGTTGTGTTGCCTTTTATAGGCTTGTAATTGAGCTCAGAAACAGCTTGGCTTTGGGATTTTTGAACTTGTTTCCACCCTATGTCCAAGAGTTGTGTAAGCATTCAAATTTCAATGTTGACAAATTTAAAGCAGTTCTTGCAATGTGACACCTGAATTTGTGTGATTGACAGAGTAAAATGTTCATGGTTTTCAATATTTTTGACAAAAACATGGGAGCTAGGTTGGGGTGAAATATTAGTGGTAGTTGTATTAAAAGAAAAATGATATACTATTAAGAGGAAATTAATGAGGACTTAAATCTGAAATAATGATGCACTATTAGTATACAAATCCAAGCATAACTAGTATAAGGAAAGATAATAGCCATTCTAGCATTTGGAGGAGTTGCATACGCAATGGCAATTGCAGACTAGATGCAAAGGTGAACTTTAAAACATATAGCACACAATCACTGATTGATAACACACCTAAATTCTACACCTAAACCTTACTAGAGTTCTCTAACATGATCCCCAAAGCAAAAAAGATGTTACAAAGCATTCAAAGGAAAATAAATCAAGAATTAAAAGTAAAAGTTGCAATAAGATTTATCTATATCACTAAAAAATAGACAATACTTGAAGTATTTCAAAGGTATTATTACTACTTAAAAAAGGATAAAATTGTACCACAATATCTTATCTATAGAAAAATCTAAAATAAAAACATATACACTTTAGTAAATTCCTTTTAGAGAGCATTATTCTTCAGAATTTTCATCTCCACATGTTGTGCTTCTGCAAGCTAAGAAAACCTGAAAAATAAATTCAACAAAATTTAATCAAAGATGCATCTTATGATATAAAAAAAAACTTGTAAATAAGTATGGATCAAAAGTTATACCTTTCACTCTAAAATACCAGATGTTGTGACATTTGTAGACTTTTTTAATCCTTTACAGCTACGCTTATTATGACCATACCTTCCACAAATTTGACATGATCGCCTTTTCACAGTTGTGTGAGACAAAGCTATCTCAAGCCCACCTTTGAGTCTTCCACTTTGAGACTCATGACCACCTTTTTTTCGACCTTTAGTTTGCAAAATATGTGGATCACCAATATTTATCGACAAAGGAATTTGATTCGGTTGATTCTTTGTTACCTTATGAATCGCTTCACTCATCAACTTTTGGCTTGAACCATTTTCTTTCTCTGTAATACCAAGCACTTGGTTTTCCATCATGGAAACCTTTTGGAATATCTGTTCCAAGTCTCCCACAATGACTTTATACATCTCTTCAGAATTTTCAGCAAAAAAGGATAGTTGATTTATGAGTCGACAAATATGTAAAGTTCTTAAAGCTGCTGACTTCTCATGATCAACATGAAGACTTAGAATACTTTCAGAAATTGCATAACCTTTATTTGCTTCCTTTGTCCAGCGTTTCAAAATGTAATGATTTGGAATCTCAACAATATTTTTGAGGTGAAAAATTGCCAACATATGTCTACACAAGATGCCTTTAAATTCAAACAAATTACAGTCACAAGTACCAACTTTAGAACTCAAATCAAGACGAACAATAAAGCTGTCATGAGAATCAAAACAACTAGAAACCTTATATTCATAACAAGAGCCAGTTTTTGTTACCTTTTGCTTTATGAATTGATTACTCTTGACAAGCTCATCTTGGAAAAGATTAAAAACATTCTTTGTATAGACTGATGCTGCATGATGCTCCATTTTAGAACCAATTTTCAAAATTCGAGACTTGTGCCTTGATTCAAAATCTTCTTTTTTTTCTTTGTCGTAACGACTGTCAACTGCCTTCTCGTATTTCACGACAAACTCTTGCAATGTAGTAGTGGAATCTACAAAAGAATCAAAAAAAGAATTTATGCTCTCACTCCTCTGGGTTGTGGTCATTCATGCAAAAAATGTATTCTGATTATACACAGGAATCCATGAATTACGAATCTCATACAACCCTTGAAGCCATTCATTTTGCTCCAAATTGTTCTTCACGATCAGTTCATGCCACTCCTTCTCAAACTCCTCCACAGAAGATGATTGACGGATGCATCTCTTAAGTTCACGTTTGAAAGTAGAGTTTTTATGATATATATGAGAAAGTTTCTCTGGAAATTTCTTCTTTATATGCCAAAGGCATAAACGATGTCGAGATTCTGGAAACACTTTGACTACAGCAGCCCCTATAGCTAAATCTTGATCAGTAATTATCGACACCGGTGCTTTTCTATGCATTGCCTCAAGCCAAGTTTCGAATAACCAAATGAAACTTTGCTCGGATTCATCTTGCAACAAAGCACAACCAAATAAAATTGATTGGCAATGGTGATTTAATCCTACAAAAGGAGCAAATGGCACACTATACTTATTGGTTTTATATGTGGTGTCAAATGTAATAGTATCACCAATACGTTCATAAGCCAATCGAGATAGAGCATCAACCCAAAATAAATTCACCATACGAGCATCACCATCACACTGAATAGCATAAAAAAAATTAGGATTCTCGGCTTGCTTTCTTCGAAAATAACATAGGACAGCTTGGGCATCTCCAACATCTAAGTTTTTCCTCCTTAAATCTCTCAAATGATTCCAACAATCTCTATCAGAAAACTGCTGGTCAACATTACTAAACAATGCAGCCACTTTTCCTGTAGGAATTCCTTCTTCGTTGAATTTTTCAACAAGGTTCTTAGCTGCAGAAGTCATTTTCTTATGGCATCTAAGATAAGACACACTCTTAGGACTAACCATATGATGATTATGCTTATTTGAAAATAATTTTACAGTCTACTTCTTACTATTCTTCGCCCTTGCTACCTTAAACAACGCTTTACAACCAGTTCTTAAAGTCGAGCATCTCTTTCTAGTCATCTCGATATCATTGTAAGTGTCATTATTCTCTATAACTTTTTCTTTATACTGACCTTCATTACAACAAACATAGATGCGACTTACTATTTCAGTAGTTCGAGAGCCTGTTCTACTTGATCGAATTCGAATACCAAAACCTTGTTCCCTAGCAAAAATTTTATAAAAGCTCTCTGCCTCATCTAAAGAGTCAAATTGCATTCCAATAAATGGCTCGGATTCCTTGACAGCATTATCAAAAACTGCCATATTCTTTGAATTAGCTTGTAAACTATCGTATTCATTAACCAGTGCACTCTGCTCACTCACATCTCTATTTTGATTATCACTAATAAGTTGAGTATTCTTCAATGATGAACTCTCTATAGTATATTTAAAAGAAAATCCTGGAGCATAAGTTAAAATCAATCTTTTAGATTTGAAATTGAAATCAAATATGAAATCTGTCCAAATGAGTAAAAATATAAGCTCATGCATATCAATTATCTCTAATTTACCAAAAAACGACATTCATTGTTGATAGAAATTCACACCATAGCATAAATTACAAAGTATATAATATGTAAAGCACGAAATTAGGCAAATTCAAAGTATAATATGTTTTGGGATTGAGGAAACTTACAGAGAATGCTGTAGATGGGGTGCCCACACGAATATGATATCGATCCCACGCCAATATGATATCAATCTATGCATATTATTACATGGAAATATGAACAGATTACAATGATAATTCACAAACTAAACCGAGATTCAAATTTAAAGGGAATACATATTTTTCTTTGAAAGATGAGAACATTACTTACAAAGATTTGGAGCCACCAACTCCTCTGAAACTAACTATGAACAAGTGTAGCAAACTTTCTGAATATCCATTACAAAATCACAATTAATATACGGTTCCAATGCAAAAGCTAGTTGAATAATTCGGAAAAACAATATAATTGCTACACATAAAAAAACCTCATTCAACAGTAGTTCAATGAATAAAATATGTGAAGCACCTCAAATCACAATTAATATACGTTTCCAAACTTCCAATGCAAGAGCTAGTTAAATAACTAGGAAAAAACAAGATGAATTCTACGCATAAAAAAACTTTATTCAACAGTAGTTCAATGAAAAAATATATGCAAAGCACCTCACAATAAAGTTTGTGGAATCTGAATTATAAAATCTAAAAATAGTCTGTATAAAGGAGGAGATAGGTTCAAATTCCCAGAATCAATCACAAAATCAGGTTGCAAGGTCAATCAGATTTGGGTATATTCTGGACTGAAGTGGATAAGCCTCTAGATGCCAAATTTAATAGATTAAGGATCCACTTGCCGCAGAGAATGGGAACGAGACAGAGAGATGGGCTACTGTGACGAGAAATAGATGAAGATGGAAAACGTGAAAAGTAAAGGACCAAAATGAGAAATAGATGAAGATGGAAGATGGGTCGTTCCTCACAATGCAGAGAATGAGAAAGAGAGATCAGAGATGGGCTGCCAAGAGTAGAAAGAGGTTGAAGAGATAAAACGTGTGAAAAGTAAAAGGAAAAGTAAATTATTAAGTGAATTAATCTTAGCCGTTAATTTAATGTTGATCTAATGGATAGAAAAGTGTGTAAAACTTTTAGTTTTACACCTGTGTAAGTGGATCCTTCCCCATATATTTTTATCAAATTATTAATTTATACTGGAGTCATGAACAAAATTTTACATTAGGTTTTAAAAAAATTAATTAATTATTACAATAGAAAGGCTTATTAATTTTCTATACAGATTTGATTTAATGCTATAATTTTTATTAATTTAAAAGAGATTAATTTAAAAATTCTATTATATTGTGCGAAACTAAATCTATAAGATCGACCCAAGATCTGATCGCGGGATGCCCGCAAAATGAGATTCAAATGGCAGCCCACTGTTTTCCAACACAGGAGTAATTTAAAGGATAATTTTTCCTTAAAAGTGGGTTTTTAAAATAAATTAGTTTAGATAAGTCAATGTCATGTACCGTTCCATTTTTTTTTAATCAGCATAAGATGAAGCCCAATACTTGGAGCAAGAAACTGCTCTTTTATATTGTCTAAGCAAATATAAATGCATACCCCATATTGCAATTTGCAGGCGGCCTCGTATATATAAGAGATCAAAAATGACCATTAATTGTCCTTGCCTTCGGAGTCTGGAACCAATATCTGTTTGCAACAAAAAAGATATAAATACTGATTCTCACACCACAAACAAAAATAAGCCAATACCCAAAGAGCAAAAAACATGGGAAGATAACTCCAAAATCCATTATAATTAATAAGATAACAGTGAAATCAAGAAGTTATTGATGACTATTCTCAACGAAGGTACATAAGATCCTCAGATTTAGAGGTTGGTCGGGGGTCAAGGTATCTGTTTCACAGGTGTTAACGTCAGGAAATGTGAGGGAAAAAGCTCTTTGGCTCAACAAAATACCATAATGCAACAAAAAAAAAAAGAAGAAAAAGGGACAAAAAATTACTAATTAAATTTTGATAAAAATTATATATATAATTGGTGAAAGTTAAAATATATGCTTTGTTTTAAGCATGTGGACACGAATTTTTACATGAAATTTTTATACTCTACACGACACAAACTCTATTTTACACAACACAACATATACAAATCGCCAAGTCTATCTGAAATAGAGGATGGCAGGATCTGTAAAGAAAGAAACATGGTCAAAGGGCGCCACAGTTTGACACTTCAGGGTGTGCTCCAACACTTAAGTTAGTGTCTGAGTAAGATGAGGAAGAAGGAGAAAACCAAGAAAGTCAAGGAAATAACGAGGGTTTAAGAGAGAGCTAAGGGTTTGGGAGAAGATTTTAGATGCTCAGAGAGTCAGAGGCTAAAGGTTCCAATAGAATCTTCTCCGTACCCCTTGGCCCCTATTTAACATACCTAGGAGTGTCTAGGATCATGTGCCTAGAGATTAACGTACCTCAATTTTAGTAGTATTCAACAACCTTAAAATGACCGGTGTGACGATCTCATAGGTTCTGTTATGTTGGTGGTTTGCTTGTGAGGACCACCAATCCCCAACTGTCTCCTGCTTACCAACCAAATGGCTAGCTAGCTTTTATGAGGACGAGTTGGCTTAGTAGCCCCATGAACTATCTCTCGGCTCAAGGTATATTATGAGCCTAACAATTAGGATTACTAAACCGAAGTTTGACATTTTAGGGTGTGCTCTAGCACTTAAGTTAGTGTTTGAGTAATGTGAGGAAGAAGGAGAAAACCAAGAAAGTCAAGGAAATAACAATGGCTTTGGAGAGAGTTAAGAGCTTTGGAGAAGATTTTGGATGCTTAAAGAGTTAAAAGTTGAAGGTTCCAATAGAATCTTCTCCTTACCCCTTGGCCATTATTTAACATACTTAGGAGTGTCTAAAATCATGTGTCTAGAGATTAGGACATACATCGATTTTGGTAGTATTCAACAACCTTAAAATGACAGGCGCAACAGGCGCCAAGCGTCACAATCTCATAAGTCCTGTTATATTGGTAGTTTGCTTGTGAGGACCATAAATCCCTAGCTATCTCTTGCTTCCCAACATGGCTTTCTAGTTGACGAGTGGGCTTAATAGCCTTATGAACTATCTCTTGGGCTCAAAGTATATTTTGGGCCTAACAACTAGGATTATTGAAGCCACGTTAGACTTACACGAGAGTAAAAGCTATTTTAACAAAAAAAAATATCAACATTCTAATCATTGTTCAGCCCTTATTGTTAGTGATCAATAGCAAATCTTAAGATTTTTCCTATCATCAGAGATTCAGACAACCCCATCCTACTATCTGTCAAGCATTAGTCACTTGAGAAATACATATTTTATCATTAAAAGGTTTTTCCAACGAGGGCGTAAAATAATTGAAGCAATTTCTTTGAATGAGAGGACATTTGATAGGAGAGGACATTTGATAGGAAAGAACGAAAATATAAAATAACTGTTTCTTGGCTCAAGTATTAGGTAACTGGAGCTTAGCTTTACTTTTCCAAAAAATGCTAACAACGTTGCTGATTGAATGTCATAAATGAAATTGGGATACCCAAAAATTGGCCCAGGCTGAAAGCCCATAGTAGATTAGACTTTCAAGCTGGCTGTGGCTAGAGAAGACAGGTGAAAGCCACTATAATCCGAACAAGCCCCATTTTGTTTTAGTCCAGTGATTAGAATTAATATGTATGGGAGGTTGTACTGGGTCTGAAGACTACTAATCAAAGCCTGCTCGGCTTCTAAGAATTATTAGCCCATGAGTTTTCGGGTCATCAGAATTCCTCACGTTATAAAGAACGATGATGCATGAGTTATGATTGCAAAATTGTACAAATTGAAACCACAGCAGCAGGAAGAGAGCACCGCCCCAGCTTGCTTAATGGGACTCCACCCACACCCACCAATCCATCAGAAAGAGAGAAATAATGATAATTAAATAAAGAAGAAAATCATTCTCTGCTTATCTCTCACGTGTCCCATCCTGCCATACACGTGTATGTCCGCCTTCCTTCTTCTTCTTGACACGTGTCCTTTCCCTTATGCCAGCATGAGCTCCCCCTGACGTCCCGTTTTGCATCACGCACCTGCCTGGCTGCCCACCAACCCACCCCTACTGCTTTGCATTTCACTCTTTCGGCTTCACCTCCAGCTTCTTCTGCTTTGCTTAATGCTTCCTCTTAATTTATTTACACTAAATGCACTTAATTTTCCGTAATAAGTTCAAACAAGTAATTGCCGGCTAGTTAGCTAGATAGCTAGCTAGATCACCTTTGAGAATTAGCCACTTAAATTTAAAGTATTTTTATAATATCTTCTTCTTCTTCTTCTTCTTATTATTATCAAAGATAAAAAAAAAAACAGTGGAAAAATTACATTCTTTAACAGAAGTCAGTTCATGCGTTTGACTGTCAGGAGAATCAAAGAAAACAAATTGTGAAATAAACAAGGAGAGGCAGGGGTAAATGAAATTCATTTTTTTCTCTTCTTATAATTCCAATTTCTAACTATGTTTCTTTCTTTCTTTCTGCTGTGCTTGGTTCAGTGGAAAATATTCTAGGCGCAGCCTTCTGTTGCTAGCCAAGGAGAGAAAACCCCACAACACTGGGTGTATAATCATTTAAATGGGATTCTAACTACAATTTCCAATGTAGAATATTCGTACAATTCCCATCCTCCATTGATTTTACCGAGCCTGTAAACAGGGGCCAAGGCCAACATATATTACTTAGATGGTTGATGATAAACAAAGCATATAACGCAACAACATGACAGTTCTCAGTGGCTGATGTTTAGACATTTATCTTTCTGATGATGCTCAATAGATGGGGGAAAGCTTTTTAGTGGGAAACATGTGGGGTTCATGAAAATCACTTAACACCTGCTGAGGCAGACAAACATAATGTCTCCATGTCTGCAATAAGGAACCCCAAGTTTTTTCATTTTTCTTTTGAGCTTAGGAATAAAAACTATCTAATTTTTATATAGGTTCATGAGATTTACATTTTGTTCTTCCTTTCCGAATTTCATCATCTTGGTTTTAACCTAATCAAATGCCTAAATTTATGTAAGAAAATACAAGATTATTACTTCTAATTATGTAACCTCATCAACCAATAAAAAATATGATTTATATATGATGCACTAACAGTGCATAGTTTCTATACACTGTTAATACGTTAGATGTTGATACTTTATCAATAAACTCTTATGAGCAAATTAAAAAATATATTTATTTTTAAAGACTTGGCATATTTTTTAATTCACCAATTGATGACGTGTTAATCTTTGATATATTGATAGTGTATAGAAACTATATACTGTGAGATATATTGATAGTGTATAGAAACTATATACTGTAAGTACATCATATAC
Source organism: Heritiera littoralis (assembly GCA_031772115.1). Taxonomy (NCBI): domain Eukaryota; kingdom Viridiplantae; phylum Streptophyta; class Magnoliopsida; order Malvales; family Malvaceae; genus Heritiera; species Heritiera littoralis. Next base: position 7,581,635 of record JAPDPK010000023.1, read on the forward strand.
AAATCCTAAAAAATATTAATATGTGTATCTTTAATGACTAGTGCTCTGTTTTTCACTCCTAGAAAAGTAAGAAGTTAGGTAAATTCACCTTCAGATGTAAGATTTTCTGCCTTGTACTGCTATCTCTAACACGCGGGATTTTTTCCAACCAAACCGAAGTATTCTCTCTATGATGTTGCATTCCACCGCACTCAATTGGTATCCTAATTCCGTAATTGTTGCACCATGGTTTGAAATTAAGAAGAAGAAAACCACTGTAGTTTCAGATTATTCTTCTTTATGGTTTCCCTTGCTACCTTATGTGCGTAGAAAGCCATGTGCCATATGTGAATCCTGAGTTTTCTCAACAGGTTGAAAGTTGAAACTACAGATAATCATAACCATTGACCACAAAATTGTCCAGAACCGTGGCATGTATTTGAACAAAGATCAGCAGAATGGTTTGTCAATTGATCAGAATATTTCTGCACTGCATGGATGCTATCAGTACTTTTCAAGAAACGAATATATTTATTTATCAGCTTTGAATCTTGAAAAGCGCAGCAGAGACGAGTGCAAAGTTGTTTTGGTAGCGGGACAATTCCAATCGTTCTAGACCCAAAGCCCTGGGCGAGTCTAAAGAGGACTAGGCGGCTCAACATGACCTACCTGAAACAAAATATCTACCCGCAGGGTGTTTTGGTGCTGACGCTGTTTCCAAGCAAAGACTCTTATTCTCTAGTGGGCTACCTAACTGCACCATGATAGAGACCCTGGCTAGGCCGCCAACCTTTTCCCAACTAGCCAGCATGTTTTCTTCGAGCGTGGTCACTGCTCACCCCCCTAGCCCCTTTGGGTTCTTAGATTTATTAATGTTAGCTCCTACATTCTTGCCTTAACTTCTAGTTCTAAAGTCACAAGCTCTAATCATGAAACAAAATTCATCAGTCTACAAAACCCAAAAGCATGCGCGGTGTCAAGGAATGGAAAATGAGGGAAATGTTAATTCTTCTCTCTTCGGAGGGGAAAAAGAAAGAAAAGCCAAACGGTCTAACATTGCAGCATTGGCAGGCTAACCCACGAGTGGTTGAATTTTTTGTCTCCAGTCTTCAAAGCTGACCAAAGGCCGTCAGGTTGCAATCTACTTTCATCATTGCTTACGTACTCTAACTTACACAACTAAAACACAATCAAAAGTAAACAAAGATGATTATTAATTCAGCCGGAAAAGATGCTTCAACAGCCTGATCAGGGCTGAAACCTGAAAGGAGCCTTTTGAGTTTTGCATATATAAAATATTACCACACTTTATACAAGACTGTTGCTTAATTCCTCTTTTGGCATGTTTTTATAATTTAACTGATCTTGCTTTGCCACCAAGATTATAATACTGCCATGCCATGCCTATGCATATAGAATATATGAATATATATATATATAAATATATATATATATGTTTCCTCAAAGGAAGGACTGTGACATCAAGTTGAGAGAGACAGAAAGGAGAGAGGGAGATGAACAAAAACCGAGGGCTGAGGGCAGTGCAGTCGCTCTCACATGACTCAGACGACAAGTGAAAGAGAGTGAGAAAGAGAGAGAGGTGGTGGATGGATAGAGATCAGAAAACAATCATGATTGCTAAAAACCAGATTATTCTCTGGCATGGGCCACCATGATTCCGAAAGAGAAAGATCACATGTAATTACCCACAACATATCTCCCTCTCAAACATGTCCGCTTCCACCAATTTGCCACATAGGCCTAATCATCCTCCTCTCCCTGTTACTTGATTTCCAAATATTTCATCATTGTCATGTTTTTCTTGATAGTGTTATTATTTGCATCCTCCTTTTCCTACCCATCTCCCTAATTCTCATGTTTAATCATTTCCCCAAGCTTTCAAAATGATTCACAAAGATTTTTAACCCTCCAAATCTCTCACTTCTCATTCATATATGGGCATTCATGTACATTATCTGTGTATATTCCAATTGAGTAGGCTCAAGGATCTGCCATGTGAAGCAAAATCTAGGACAACCAATAGACATATGAAAAAGAATTAATGATCATTGACTTTTAGCCGGGCAGATAGCATCTCTCATTGCTTTATTTCATCAATTAGTGATTACTGTAATCCATTTCTAATTATTCCCTTAACACATCTAGACCTCTTTGGGGGTTTTTTTTTAATAATTAAAATCTCACGACTCTAAATTTCATAAATTATATATATAAATTAACCATCCACGCAAAGAATCTGTCTTTTATCCAATTGATCAACAAATGGTGTGTGTGGATCACAAGGCTTATTACTGTATAATTTATGTCCATTTGTATGTGCATTCGATCATTTATACTAGAGTATATATTTTTTAATAGTATTATTTTCAGATTTTATAATTATGGCATCTATGATAATGCCCAAGGATAACCTAATTTAAGAACATGAGATTTTGTCTCTGGGTATAGCTCTCATATGCTAGCTGGTTATTAATTAGTTCTTTGTTTTAATTAAAATTGATTTTTATAAAACTCTCTCATTTTTTCTTACAAAAAATAAATGTTAGTCAGTTATATTTTGAGTTGGTGGAAATAGTTCCCCAGACCAAAGTGATTGTAAAACAAGTGAAAAAACATTACAAGTAAAATTCAGAAATGTATTTTAACACTCAAATTAATATAATATCTAACTTCTGAGTGGTTTTAAAGTGGAGCAAGAAAATAAGAACAAGTAATTGTGAAACAAGGAAAATGAATTTTTTTCGTATTTGATTACGTTAGAATGTACATAACAACCATTACTTGAGAATCAAACACTAGAACTCAAAAGAAAAATAATGGAGTGTATAAGAAAGAAATATTGGATTTTTGGTTTCTTGACCTTCTAGATTCAAAAGGAGATTACATTAAAATCAGTCCCGTAAAAAATTACCTAGCTAGCTCCTAAACTTGCCCTTGATCATACGCAGCTAGCCGAACAACTTTGATCCTAAGTAATCTTAATGTTAATTAACGCCACTTGTCTTTAAAACTAATAATTTAAGAGAATAATTTAGGATCTTAATCAAACTTAAAATCAAAATGAAGGACAAGAAAGAAGAATAATAACAATTATTGAAATAATAGGAGCCATTTTTAACTTGTAGTTTATGATTGCGGCAGGTAAGGATTCCTTCAATCTTGCCACCGATTGCTCCGCACCATCTCTCTACTCCTAATTCCCCCTCTCTCTATAGTTGAAAAGGTGATATATATTATGGAAGAGACGATATTATGAGAAAATAAGAATAAATTAATCATATTTTTATCATATTTAAATATTGAATTATAATTAAATTTGAAGAAATTATTTGTAACATGCCCAAATGAGAAAATTTCGAGGAATTATTGGGATTGTACATAAAATGAAGGGCTAATGTTGTGAATGGTAAAAATATTATACATTTATTAATGTGGTATCTGTATTTTAAAACTGTTCAATATGATATTTTATATTATCAAATCATGTGATAGTTATGACACCTGGAATTAACATTGTTAATCAAAGACGATGAATAGTTTTGGGCCAATTAAATATTGACACGTGCTAATTAAATTTATGACATCATTTTAAGAAATTGACAAAAAAAAATTGCTAAAGACTAGTGCAGATGGCATCTATGTGAAGCATACATGATAGCGATGTGATGGTACCTGTGATTGCCATGTGTCACTGTTTAATAAATAATATAACTATTTTTCAAAAAAAATAAAATAACAATAATTTTTCAAGAAAAATATTTTTTCATTCTATTTTTATTTTTCTTTCTTACTTTTCTTTTTTTTAAATACATTTTTATTTTTTAAAAAAATTAAAAATTTGTATTACTTGTAGCTGAGCTGGTTAAATGAAAGTTTTTTTTTAAGTAGTACATTTTCATTAGAAATTACAATCACAATCAGCATATTACATTTCATGAACAGGTAACTATGAAAATCACATTACTCAAACTAGATAAACTAGTAAAAAACTATAACAAACTAAACAAACTAGTAAATAACTATAACAAACTAAACAAACTAGTAAATAGCTAGATTAATTCAAGCTCACACTTGGTGAGACTCGAACCTGATACCTCAAAGTCTTAGGGCTTCCTCCTTGCCACTAAGCCAAGGCCTCATTGACAGTTAAATGAAAGTTGATTGGCTATATGAATGAAAGCTGATCAATTACCTAAAGTGAGTTAGCATTTCAGTTAGAACTGTTAAAGAAGTAACTGAAATTAAAATCATTCATTGATTGTTGAGATATAAATGCGTGGAGCTGTAATATAAGAAGAATCAGTTTGAGAACAATAGAATTCTTCTTGAATCATCATGCATCTTTTTCCTGCATTCTTGCGTAATTGCTTCTTTTTTTTTTTTTTGCATTTGATCAAGTCCTTAAACCTACTTCTTATTCTCATCTTGAACTTATTGTATTTGACTCTACTACATTTTCTATTTCAAATATTTACATGCATCCATTAGTATCAGAGTAATCTTTTAGCACTTGAAGCATAACTATGGTAGACAATATAAAGTCACATGATTTTAGAAAATTTGAAGAATTTGTTAAAAAGAATTTGAAGTAGATTTTACGAATATACAAGTTAAAGAAACTAGCATCTCAACTTTGAATTTGCAACAAGGCCAAATTATGGCTTAATTGCAGTTGAGTTAAGAGGGATCAACCAATCTATAAGCTCAACAGGAATTGTTCAAAGCAAGAATCAGTACTTCACCTCTAGGTAGTCGAGGATAGACTTCCATAGTTTAATGGGGATAACCTGAATGGCTGGTTCTATTGGTGTCATCAATTCTTTGAGATAAACACAAACTCACCACAAGTTATGGTTAAGTTGACTGTTATAAATTTTGAAAGAAGAGTTTTACAATGGCATCAAAACTAGATCATGTACAAGAAGCATAATAAAGCAATTTCTTTGGAGGCTTATATGCATGCTTTGAAAAACAAATTTTGTGAGCATTGTGGCAGTGATCTTATAGCCGAATTACTTGGTCCTAAACAAACAAGTATGGTTTCAGACTATAATGATTAATTTGAATTCTTGCTAGGAATAGTAGAAATATCTAAGATTATGCAGTGAGTTTCTTTTTGAGTGGATTAAAATCTATGATTCAACAACCAATAAGGATATTAGTGCCTAAAACATTAAGTAAAGCTTTACCTTAGCACAACTTCAAGAAACCTCTCTTAAATCCTTACAACCAAAGCTGAAACCAAATTTCAAAAAACAACCATTATTACCTAATCCAACTGTATTACCTAAATCTATATCAAGCAATAGCCAAACTTTCCTTAACGCAATATCTAAACCTACACCAACCAAATTTTCCTAACACAATGCAGAGAACTAATAAACCCTTCTTAACTTCCAAAATGAGATCTAAAATTAACTTTGATCATAGGAAGTCTAAGGGTATTTGCTTTTGGTGTTCTGAACTTGGCCACAAATGCAAATGGAAGAACTTGTATTTGGTGTCCATGACTTCAGTGATAAAAAGACAATGCATGAAGAAGTAATAAAAGATGAAGAAACTGGAGATGTCAATCCTCAGATCTCAGTTCATGTTATTAATGGAATGGCTTCTAAAAGGTATAAAACCATGAGGGTGATTATGTATGTAAGAAAGAAACTTCGCATATTTTGACAGACTCAAGGAGCACTAATAACTTCCTGGATGACAAAATGGTTAATAAACTAGACTATAAGTTAGAAGAAATTGAACCTATGAGGGTAGATGTAGTAAATGGTAGTAGTTTAGTATGTGTATCCATTTACAAAGGTTTGTTTTGGAAGTTGCAAGGGACCAAATTCAATAAAAATGTTTTATTTCTTCCATTAGGGAATCGTGATATGGTTTTGGGCATTCAATGGCTAGAAATCTTAGGGGAAATCAAATGGGATTTTAAGCATTTGAGGATGGAGTTCACAATTCAATGGAAGAGACATGTGTTGAGGGGAAGGTCATCTCAAGTTGAGCTTAAGACCATTTCCAGCAAGCAAATTGATAGATTCTTATCTGATTCCTTAGAATGTTCCTTAATGAAACTTTATAGTTTACAAATAAATGATAATCTGACGCCCATTGTTTTATCAATGGAGTAATAGTAGTGAAACACGAATGCATACTAGGGCCTATACAAGAACTATTGGACAAGTATGGAGCATTGTTTCAAAAGTCAAAACAACTACCTCTACATAGGATCCATAATCACAAAATTCTTCTTAAAGAAGGAATTAATGTTGTAATTGTTAGGCCTTACAAGCATTCAACATTGCAAAAGGATATAGTTGAAAAAATGACCTAAGAATTGTTGGAAGCTAAACTCATTCAACTTAGCTGCAGCTCTTTTTCCTCTTTAGTAATGTTAGTTAAAAAGAAGGATGGCACATGAAAGGTGTACATTGATTATAGAGAGTTGAATAAGGAAACTATCAAAGATAAATATCAATTCCTATCATTAAGGAGTTACTTGATGAGTTACATGATTCTATTTTTTTTCAAAAATTGATTTAAGGTCGATTTATCATCAAATCAAGATGCATCTGCTTGACATCCACAAAAAAACATTTAAAACGCATGATGGGCATTATGAGTTCTTGAATCATTAGCAAAACTTTGAGTGTACCTTCAAGCTATTGAAGCAACATTCACTATTAGCTAAAAGAAGCAAGTGCTACTTTGACCAACTATGGTGGAATACTTTGGTCCATTATATTTCATCTTAAGGGGTTTCCATTGATCTTAAAAAGATTAAAGCAATCCAAAAATGGTCAAGACCCCAAAATTAAGGCAATTAAGAGGATTTTTGGGCTTAACAGGATATTATAGAAAGTTTTTGAAGAATTATGACGGAAATTGTAAACCTTTTACTGCATTGTTGAAGAAGAAACAATTTAAATGGTCTGAAAAAGCTAAAGCTGAATTTAAGAAACTCAAGGAGGTAATGATTACACCCTCATTGTTAACACGGCCTGATTTTGGTCAGGAATGTATGATTAAGACTAATACTTCTGGAACTAGGATTAGAGTAGTTCTAATGCAAAATTGTTATCCCTTGGCTTATATCAATAAAACATTAGCTCAAGACATCAAGGACTATTAGTCTGGAGAATGAGTTATTTGTCATTGTTTATACTGTAACAAAATGGCATCATTATCTCTTTAGGAGACACTTTATAGCATCAAAACAAATCATCAACGCTTGATATATTTCTTGTGGCAGAGGATCACATTTATTGGCCAACATTCATGGCTCACTATACCCATGGGCGATGATATATGCTATAAGAAAGGAAAATAAAATGTTGTTGTTGATGCTTTGTCAAGAATACATTCATGTGAATTATTAGTGTTGGTAGTGTCCAGTTTTTCTTTTGAACTAATGAGAGAATTGCAGAAAAGTTGGAAAAATGATGTGAACATAAAAAGCTTGATATTTGGAACAAAAGAATCAAGCTTATTCTTCTTATATGTCAGATGAAAAGAAATTAACAAGGAAAAGAAGGCTGGCAGTAGGTAATAACCAGAGCTACAAAAATAGATAATCAAACTCTTCTATGAATCAGGGTTGGGTGGCCATTCTGGTATTCAAAATACCATTAAGAGAATGGGCATTGTATTTTTTTGAAAGGGAATGCAAAAGCAAATTCATCACTTCATTTAAAGGTGTGATACTTATAAGAGATTCAAATATGAGACAACAACTTCCCTGGGCTATTACAACCTCTTGCCATACCTGAATTTGCTTAGTCTCAATTCACCATGGACTTTGTTAAAGGACTAACTCCTTTTGGAAAGGATATGACATAGCGGTTGTTGATAGAGTCACTAAATATGCACATTTCATTGGTTTCAAATATCCTTATACAGCTTCCATGAAAGCACAATCCTTTATTGACAATGTCTTTAAACGACATGTTTTACCACAAGTAAGAGGTAGTGACAAAGATCCAGTCATTACTAGTAAATTTTGACAGGAGTTATTCAGAATTCAAGAGGTTGCTACACACCTTTCTTTAGCCTATCACCCATAAACAAATGAGCAAACATAGATGGTTAATCGACGCTTGGAGACCTATTTTAGGCGTATAGCTGGTGACCAACCTTGAAGTTGGGCCAAAAGGTTATAATTGGTTGAGTGGTGGTATAATTCTTTTTACCACCCTGCCATGACTTCTTTTAAAGCCCTATATGGCTATATTCTCACATTCATCTTCCTTATATATTTGGTGTTTCTATGTTGTATTAAGTAGACATATAACTCCAGGATAGAGGTAATAAGTTGTGGATATTGAAGTTTTATTTACAGAAAGCATAAGCTGGAATGAAGACACATGCTGATAAGCACAGATCAGACAGAGAATTTCAAGTGGAAGATTAGGTATATTTGACGTTACAACCTCATAGAAGGAATTCCTTAGCTAATAGGCAAATTTAAAAATTTGCTCTTAGATATTTTGGCCCCTTATCAAGTGGAAGATAGGGTGGGAGCAATAGCTTACAAGTTAACTCTTCCAGCTACTTCTTGACTACATTTAGTCTTCCATGTATCTTAGTTAAAGAAAAAAATTGGGAACCATGGAAGCCAAGCCCTTAACAACCAAAACCAAGAATAGACATTGCCATAGAACCCTTAGCTATTTTGGATAGGAAAATGGTTAAAAAGGGTAATAAAGTAATCACTCAAGTTATTGTTCATTGGTTCCATTCCTTTTTAAAAGATGCTACTTGGGAGTTCTGTATAACCTTCATTAGAGATTTCCAAAGTTCTAACCTTGAAGACAAGGCTTGTCTTATGGAGGAGGGATTGTTATGTAGTAAAAGTACAGTAGGAGGTTGACATGGCAAGTCAAGGCTGAGCTGGCTAAATAAAAGTTTATTGGCTACATGAATGAAACCTGATTGGCTACCTGAAGTTAGATAGCTTTTCAGTTAAAGCTGTTAATGGAAATAACTGAAATCAAGAATCATTCATTCATCGTTGAGATATAAATAAACATAGTTGTAAAACAAGAAGAATCAATATGAAAATACAATAGAATTCTTCTTGAATCGTCCTTCTTTTTCTTCTTCTTTGCATTTGATCATGTCCTTGAAGTCCTCATAGTTGCTTCTTCTTCTTCTTGAAGCTTCCTTTTATTTTATTTTATTCCATTTTTATTTTAGAAATTTACACGCATTAATTTGATTTTTTTAATCTCTCCCTCTTCTCCTTTCTCTCTTTTTCCCTCTCAATTCTCCCCTTCTCCTAGGTTGAACTTAACCAAGACCAAATCGGAACCGGCCAAAAAAATATATTTTTTTCTTTAAAAAAGTTCATAATTTTTTTTTCAAAATAATATATTTCAAAATTTCAAAAAAAAGAAACTATACGAAATAAAAATGAAAAACAAAAAAAAGTTTTTCTTTTAAAAATTATTAATTTTATTTAAAACTAAATTATATTTTTTATTAAATAATATGATATGTGACCGATAAATGATTGAAAAAAATAAAAATGATCTTCTTATTCGTGTACTCAAAAAAGATTCGAATAATTGAATCTTCATTATTGAGAAAGTTTTACAAACACACAAAAAAGCATGGCATAATACGTGACAATCACGTTTGCAGCCGCATCATTACCACGTGTGCTCCATGTCAATGCCCCATGTAAAACTCATTAATTACATCTGTTTTTGTTTTTTATAGTCATTAATATATTTGATAAATAACATAATGATGTGATGATATAAAAATATCATTTCTCATCGCCTGATTGATCAACTATCATGTTATTGTTTCTGGTTAACATCATATCAAGTACTACATTATGACACGGTGCGATAATACAAGTATGATATAGGATTTTTTTTTATATACCTATACGGCAGGGATTATTCATGACATTATTCCTAAAATTAATTAATTAAAAAATCTCTCATTAATTTTCTTTTATATTTTTTTTTGTAATTATTATGAGTTGAATGTACAGTATATGTTGAAATTAAAGCCTGTGTGAAGGTCCAGCAAATGTCCTTGGTCCTCTGTATGTGCATTTCAGTTTAGCCACATAAGCAATTCCCAAGAAAAACGAGACTTAGCCTTTGTTCGGTAAGAGGGAAAGAAAGATGTGAGTAAAGAAAATTAGTTAATGAAATGATTATATTTCATAACAATTTTTTTATTTTGTAATTTAATCATTTGATTAACTAATTTTCTTTCCTCACTTTTCTTTTCACCATATCAAGCAAAATCTTAGGACCGCTAAAGAAATCGTAGCCAAGGACCATGGGGATTTAAAATGAATAGAACAGGCCTTTATCAACAGCACCAAACCTATTTATTTTCTGAATCTCCCACTAGTCATGGTACGAGAATGAAAAGCTTTGCCTATTGCAGTTGAGTCCCCAACCCAAAATTATTGAAAGCGTAAGAAAGAGAATTATTCTTTTTTTGGTTACAAGAAAGAGAATTAATTCATTAATCAATTAAGTAGTATAAAAGAAAAAATAAATAAATTGAGAGTTCTTTAAATTAAATTGTACTACTGAAATTGTTTAATCCAATAAAGGACTGTATATAAAATATATATACATCTGCAGCATATATCTGACTGAATAAGTATAATGATGGAAATTGAACATTTGTTAATTATTATTTATTTCTAAAATGAACAAAAAGAAGAAAAGAAAGAAAGAGAATATGATTACTGCTGCAAAAACCCTCTTCACATTAAAATTTCTAGTTCTTCTGCATCACAGTTTTCTGCACATTAATTAAGCTGTAGTAGTAAATAATTCTACTCTGCAGGACAAATCCATGAATCAACTGTACCTTCAGCTCTAGAGGAAACGTTCTCCAACCCCTTGTCATGGTGAAAATTTGATGAGGAAGCTGGGTAGTTCAACTTGCAGCTGTTAACTCTTTGTGAAGTACTATGATCATTACCATAATTCCCACCTAAAGGCCTCAAATGATCTTGATTCCCATCGTTCAATCCAACCCCATCTCTCCAGTTGCCTTGACGTGTCCCGTCTGGTGTTAAGCCACCGAGGTTTGCATTCACATGACCATGGCTCAAGCCCAATTCATCAAGGGAAGGCATGGCTGAACTTCCCTGGGACTTCTCACCGAAACCAGCCAAATTGAGAGAAGGGTGAAGAGAAGGCTGGAGGAAGGACTGGAAAGATAGGACGGGACTCTGGCTTTGCAAGTTTAACATATTCTGAGGCGTCTGCTTTAGAATGCCTAAATCAGAAGGAAGTTGATAGTTACTAGATGTTGGATTGAAAGCATTGGTTGTGGCAGCGATGGAAATGGGAATGGAGCTATTGCTAGAAGTATTGGTAATATGAGCAGCATCAACTAAAGGATTATTTAACAATGAAGGAGAAGATGAGGATAGAAATGGATTTGGCTGAACCCTTTTGGCCGGAGGACGTAGAGGGTAAAGCGAACCCAAAGGCTCCAAATGACCGAACCGCATACCTGAGCCAGAGCCAAAAAGATCTAGCCTTCGAGAATATGATGAACCCGAAAATGGCGGTGCAGGGATTCCAGTGAATTCTTGCACCATTGCTCTAAAATTCGTTGTGTCGGTGGTGAGAACTGTAGTGGGTGCTCTCCTCGAAGCTCTTGTTCGCTTCTTGGGGTTCTTGACAACAGTAGTCTGATCAGAATGTGTTAAAGATCTTACACCATTGTCATGAGCTGGCCTTGACTGCATCGATGACGAGCTTGGAAGTGAACCTTGATTGAGTCCTTGTGCACTTAAGGTGGACTGTCCTGATGAAGATGAGCCCGCTAGGTTACCAAGGTCAGTGCAGTTGGGTTCAGATCTTAGGCTCCGAGGCCTAACCCCATCAAGATAGAGCAGTGAATTGCTTGGTTGAGGTTGAAAGAAAGGGTTGAGATAATTTGATGAAGGATCAAAGAAAGTGGGTGGGTGGTCTTGCTGTTGGTGGTGCGAGACAAGTGACGGGTGTGGATTTGATAAGGGACTAAAGTGGCCTGCAGTATTCAAAAAAGCTGGGACTGACTCAGGCCGCGAGTCATACTCTTCATCACCACCACTTGAAGATTGCATACTACTACTGTTACCAGAATCCATGGCAAAAGCTTCTATTATTTAAAAGTGCAAAGTGAAATAAAAAGTTGAAAACCTGAAAAGGGCCGGTGATATACAAAAACAAAGATCTAATCTTCGCTCCAAAAAGCAATTATGAAGACGCTGCAAAAGCACCCAAGAAACGAATGAAAAGAAAATACATCCTTCTAAAACAGCTTTGAGAAAGTTGCCATATCCATAAGGCTTCCACTGATACCAATCCTCTTTCCTCTTGTCTTTCACCCGAAGAAGAAAACTTATTTCTATAAAAAGAAGAGACAATATATTACTATAGTTTCTCAAACACAAGAAGCAAAGAAGAAAGGTTTTCTCTTGTTCTTGTTGTTGTTGCTGTTCTTCTTCCTCCCTCACCCTGTATGATCTGAATTAGGGTTTCTGGAGCAGGAAAAGAGAGAAATAGAAGGAGAGGAAAGGTTATTTAAGCTTTTAGCTCTAAAAAAGAGGCAGAGAGAGACAGAGAGAGAGGGTTGTCTCTCATATAACATATGTTTCCACTAAAAAGATCTCCTCTGGAGAGTGCGGGGTGGGGTAGCCATTGGAGTAGAGAAAGAGTTGCTGGTGGCTGGCAACGGGTCAAACTCAAAGTGAATGAGATAGAGAGAGGTTGGCTTAATATGTTATGAATATGAAAGCAAGAAAAGGATGTGAGATTAATTTAAAGTGTGTTAGCCTACAAGAAATACCATGACAAATAATAAAAGAATTTCAAATGAAATAAAGAGAATATGAAAAAGGAAAAAATAAATTAAAAAAAGAGTATAATATAAAGTAGCTATAGCAATATGAAGAGAACAAAACCATTACTTCCACCACAAGGGATCACTCATTACTATTAAAAATTCTCATTAATGTTCACATTACTAATTTAAATGCCTTTTCTTTTTATCAATGATCATATATATGCTTTTCATATACATTTTTTTTATTCTTTACATACTAAATTTCTAACATTCTAGATTTGAGATTTTAGTCCGTGAGATTATCGGTAAAGTATCTTTTCATGTGATGCTGTATTATTAACAAAAATTTGAAATTTACTTCAATTAACCTGATTTTGAAGAAATTTGAACTTTAAATACATCTCCAAAGTTATAATCTTTTGATTTATTTTTAGCTATCAGTTTTGTACCGAATAATAATATTATTAAAAAATTTCAGCTTTCATGAATTTGGTGTACGGAAGATAAGGTTGGGTGCGCTATACTACAAAGGCAGAACAATCTGTAAAAGAAACAATTATAGATGGAATTTTCTACGAATTTTATAAGTGTATGTAAGAGTGGTAGGATTATAATTGCATATCAACAAAGAATGCTGATCTATCAAACCTCAGCCTTTGACCAAGTCAGAGTTCAGAAACAAAATCCAAGCTATAACTGAGCGACATCAGAGAATCTTTTAGTATTTTCATCGTCTGAGATTGTTATTGAAAACAAATTAACATTCTTTATTTTCCTTTCCGACTCTTTTTTTTTTTTATATCTTTTGTATTATCATTGTACCTAAGGGTTTAGAAATGCTCTATTGTGTTACCTAATAGTAGGGCTGAGAAAAAAATCGATAAAACCGAAAAATTGACTTGAATAGGAGATTTCGGATCGGATCGGTTCGGATAATAGACAAATTCGGTTCGGATTCGGATCATGACATCATTGAACCGAATAAAATCGGTTCGGATCGGATTCGGATACGGATAATATCCGAATACTTTGTTATTTGATATTTTGTAATTTTTACTATTTAAATTAAAAGCTCAAATTTTATATTTAATTAAAAATCCTAAGGAAAATTTAAAATAAAGTCCAAAAGTGCTTAAAATGCCTTAAAAAATTGAAATAAAATTTAAAATTACATTAAAAAAAAACCGAATGACCGATCCGATCCGATCCGTGTAAATTCGGATCGGATCACAAAACAAAAAAAAACCGCTTAATTCGGATCGGATCGGGTTTTTGAAAAAAAACCGATCCGACCTGTTATCAGCCCTACCTAATAGACGGTTTGCATAGTTAACTTTGGAATGTTAATTCATCCCCTCCATTTTTTTTCTTCTTTTTATATCACTAACTAAATCCCATTTTTCTAATACTATTTAAACTTCAGATCATTAATTTATAATTTGAACAAAATATTAATTATTGATAAACTCATTTAATTTATTTGGAAAGAAACATTACTCCAATAACCTTTTTTTGGTTTTCTTTTTGGGACCAGCTGGTTAAGGATAATTAATTTATTATTCTAAGAAAAGCTTTTGCATTTAATGTATTATTTTCACTAAACTTAAGTGAAAACAATACATTATTGACATTTTACCACATTAAATAAGTTTCATACACTTTTATTGCATTTAAACAACTCTTAAACTTTAATTTACATCCGAATAAATTATTAACTTTTAATTTGTATTTAAATAAACTCCTAACTTTAGTTTGAGCATAAATCGAAAGATTTTTTTTTTTGGTTACAGCATAAATCGAAAGATAATAGATTATTGAGTTAAAAAAAAAAAACCTTATCACTTCAAAAATTTGGTGAGGACTTTAACAAGGTTGGATAGATCAGCTCAACAATACACTAAGCTTGATGTACTGCAGTCGATTCTTTAAACAAAAGTTGACACATGATTTCACACAAACAAAAACAATTTCAGAAAAACAATAAATTTGAGAGGCTTACCCAAGATAAGGTTTGGTCCTTGTCAGATATTGTACTACATTTCATCTTTACTTATTCTTCAAAGAAATGGGTATTGGCCTGCCCTACCCAACCAACTCCAATATCAAACCCTAAACCTAAAGGATCCAAATTGATGTCTCTAGGGAAAACATTAAAATTTGGGTCTCCATCGTTTGTACCAATAGGATATGCTGCTGCCTTCTTTCACAGCCATCTTTCTTTTCTCATTCGCAGCTTTGTACTATTGGGCCTCTGCTGGGAGACAAGGGTTTTCTACATCACTATTTTCTTCATTTACCCAAATTTTCTCATCAATTCTCCCACACATCTTTGCCTACTTTTTATTTCTTTTAATTCTCTGTTTATCCTTTTACTCAAAAGATGTAGCAAATAACTGAACTTTTCGGTGAGGAAGTATAAAGAATTGGGCTCAACCCACATGCTTACATAAATATAGAATACATTTAATTTTATATCGAATAAAAAAATTAAATATATAAATATTAACTTTTATATCAACGTAAGGATAAATTAAAATTCTGAAATTGTATTAAGGATTATTAAAAAACTCCACAGATAAAGGTCAAAGGAAATCTAATTTTAAATATAAAATTATAAAAAAACTTAAAATTTAATAAATAATAGTACAGATAATTGTTTTAAATTTGGTTACCAAGAAAGGGGAAAAAATGATTTGGGCTCCTGTTAAGGTTTGAGACTTTGATTTTAGACTGGCATCCAATCGCTTCCCACACAGTTCACAAAGTGTTTTTACACGCAAGTTTGCTCTCCATCTCTGAAATATTTTGGCTCACCTAAGCCACAAGTTTATTCCCATTTCCCACCACCGCCAACAGCACGTACGTACGAGAGCGATGTCTTGGGCTGGCAGCCATTGCTGATTGTTCTGTTGCTTTTTTTTTTTCCTCATTTTCAGTATAAAAAAATTTAAAAATGTCTTTTAATCAAATTGCAAATGAAATGCTTACTGTTCTCAAAACTTTTCATTTTTTGTCTTTTTTGTCGGTAAGTTGGTGGGTTAAAAACCTTTTGAAAAGTGGATATAACGTTACAAAATCTTAATTTTCTTGTACTACATGGTACACATATATCTGGCTAATAGAAGCCACAAAGGGAAGAAAACAACTTTTAGCTGCCGACAAAGCTCGCATTGCAACCCTGGTGTTAAGAACACGTTTCAGGTTCATTGACTGCAAATACATTTATAATCTGGTTTACCACCCGATTAATATTATTCCAAGCTATTGAATAATCAATAATCCTTTGATAATTCATCCATTAAAAATTAAACATGCAACCCATATATTCAGTCATTTAAAAGTCAATCTTAATTAAATCAAAATAAATAAAGAAACATTAAAAGGTCAGTTTGTCAATGATTAAGGCAAGGTTATCATTATATTTGCGAGTTTAAGAGGAGTTGTTCTTGCAAAGCAATGCCGCCTAATAATTCCAGTGAGCCCAGTGGGCCTAGTCCTAATTTACTGCTTTCTTTTCCACATTTTCCCCTCCCGATGACGAAGGTGGGCCGTGGGAGCCGACAAATTCAATGTAGAATATTTACAGTCAACAAACCCGCCAATTTTTACTCACGGTGAGTTTTAGTGGCAATTTCAACCATGTCCTTCATCTTCATGTCATTTACAGTTGCATCCAGAAACTTTTTCCTTGAACTAGTATTATATTTTCCCGTAGTCCCATGGTATTACTTTAGAAAACCCCATGGAAAATCATAATTTCATAATATCGTCAAATTTGATCAATAAGTTTTTAATGATACTGCTAATGTAAAACTTGATCAGGCATTGTTTGCTCAGTTTATTGTCATGTTATATGAAATCATTATATTGCCAGGTTAATTCCTATCATAAGGTGACAAGCATGCACCCTCCTTCAATAGGGAGAATTCTCTTTTTCAGTATAATTTCGAAGTTTTACCCAGTTTTGCTATCATTATTACAAGATCCTACTGTCATATCAGTGATTGATTGCGCTTAGTTTGGAATCGACAGAAAAAACAAATCCAAAATAACAAAAGACAAAAAAAATACATATAAAATTATTTTTTACCAATTTTTTAAATATTTTATTATTAATTATTTTTATTTAATGATCATTTTATTTTTTTCAATATCATTAAATCAATCTCATTATTCATCCAAACTAATCCTAAATATTTTAATAATAAAAATCCAGCGGCTACTGTCAAGTTTAGTGGTTACAGGCATATTTTCCCTTTCATCATTATGATTCTTGGCCTAAGAATGCTTTCCCTTGTATTCTTTTTAGTATAGATGCCTATTTAGCTGAATGAAGAACTCCCTTATACAGTCACACTAGAAAACATCAGAGTAATGGACTGATTAGAAGCAGTTTTGATATAATTGATTGTCATCTTGTTGAATATGGTACTTAGATGACATATTTTTCTTTTTTCTGAAGGGATGACAACTGAGAAGAGAACAATTAACAATTGGCTTATATCATATTCATTTTACTTTTCTGCTTTATTTATGCAATTTCTTATGTTGAACTGTAGGTGAAGAAATCTCAAAGGATGATGAGACATATGGACATTAACAGATATTTCTATATTTTTTGGGTACGTTTACACACAGAAAGAGAGAAAGAAAATCAATTAGGAAAATACAGTTTATTTGACACCATTTTTGTTATTTATGTTAGCATAAAAGCTTTTCTTTTTAACCTCCATGGCTTTGAACCGTCATTGGATTTGGATATGCTCTGAAATACGTTTTGTGAGGCGGAGCCTACCTAATGTCACGGGCTTATTATGTCATGATTTGAAGATTGAACATGCTTGTGTAGTTGCCATCATGAAGCGCTGCCATAAGTCACGAACTCTTCACATGGCAGCCGCCGGACCATACAATGGATAGATGAACAAGTTCAATGCTTGCCTTTTGGGTAAGGCGTTTGTTAGTCATCCAGGCCAAAAGTAAAGAAAGTAAATAGAATCATTGTTGCAACTTCCATAGTCTCCATGTTACTGCAATTAAAGCAGAGAGGAGTAATGCCCACCAATGATACTTTTTTTGTGGCTAGGATTTCATGGTACAAATTTGAAGCTCATTGAAACTTGAATTGATTTTATAACAATTTTGAACGCCTCCTATTCACTGATATTTAATTTGTGAATATTTTGGGGTGCAGCATGCATTAAATGGCATCACCATGTTTTGCTTGTGAGGGAGAATGGTGGACGGATGGTAGTTGTCTAGGTGAAATCTTGTCTGACGAGGTGTTCTTCAGTATAGCTCAAGAATCAAACCTGTAGAGACGAACATGAGATCAGAGGGGTATCGGAGTTACTGTTGTGAGGCATGCTATGACGCTGAAGTCAATCAACTATCCCAATGCCAATAAGACATAGAGTGCTTCTATTCACACTCTACACATTACTAAACACATTTTATTTTCTTAAAAACCCTAATTCTCAAATTTTTTTTACTCATTACACCTTATATTTAATATTGTACTACCCAAAATATCCTCTCATACCTTAAACATTCTTAATTTTTTTTTTTTTGGTTTTACGATACTCACAATATAGAGCTGTTGTGAGTATCAAGTGACTCATTGCAATTCCATGCCGTGAGCCACTTTCGGTTCATGATAGCCTTCTTTCACCTGTCAATAGCAAGGGGTTGCCGCGCGCTGCCCCCTTTCCTTTCACCAAAGGCTTCGCGTGACAGCCCTCTTTCAACAGGGAAAGGGGCTGCCGCGCGTAGCTCCACTTTCATCCCTCACTCCTCTCAAGGGCTAAACAGCAAATTGGTGCAAGGGCTTTTTGGTAATGAAAAAATTCATTAAAATAGGGTGTATGAAGAAAATATTAGGGTGTGAGTAGTTCCTCTATAAGACATAATATAATAGTTATATTAAAAATGAGAATCGATACTTATTTGACCTTTTTATATTAGCTTACCTCAATTGAGTTATCAGGTTTTTTCTTATGTCTTGGGCTTAAGGCTAGAATCATATATAGTATAACAATCATCCCCAAGGTATAAGAGTGATTATAAAGTGATCGTCATTAGACTTTTTTAATGAAACTCATAGTCAAAAAATGAGATTGTTAAATAGTATTTGCCTTTATGCTAATTAATGTCAGATTGCATTCCGCGATTAGGAGTGCACACTAACTTTTATTTGTGAAATTATCAAAAGTTTATCGCTTTTCGGAGGGATTAGGCTCTTGTGAATTTATTGCTTCTTTGAGCATTGGTTGCTTTTTTAGTATGTCATCAATAGTCATAATACGCCTTTGATGATATAGAGCTTGATTATGTTAGTGACCAAAGTGTTAGTGTTCTGGTTTTACGCACACAAATCACTTTGTTTTTTCGAAGAGTACTTGAAAGATCCACTACCCTTGCTATATTCTGCTTTAGAATAGGTCTATTTATACCATTTTTAATTGTAGATTTTAGTTAATTCCTTTCTCACAACTCATTTGCTTATGGTTTTCGATTAAAACTTTGGTGTAACTAGTCATGCAATCTATATTCGAGAAACTTGTGCTAATTAATTTCTTGCTCAAAATCACATGGCCCTTTCTTGTTTTGCTATGCTAAGCAAAGTTCTATAGAACCTCGCATATTGTTTCAGTTGTTATCAAAAGATATTCGCCTATGTAGTCCAAGAAAAAAGGCTGTTTCGATTATGCCTCACAGGTTACATCTTATGCTGGACCTTGTGTCCTTTTAAAGTATACAATTAGTGGAGATCACTATCTTCATGTTTTGTACTAAAATAATTGTTAGTTATAATTGAATTATTTTAACTACAATGATCTTCTGAACCGGTGCAAACTGGATAACGAGGAAAATGCATAGAGGAAAGTGAGAAGGCCGGAACGTCCTGTTGAAGCTGATCCCGATCTGAAGCAAGTAGAGGAAGGCCCTCCATGCTTATAGCTGAAGCTTGGGTACTCTTCGAAATCTTCGGATCACGTACCAAACCTTTCTTCTTTACGTAAGTCCCACCTGCAACCCTTTTCAAGCCCTCTACGTCTCACTTTCTCAAGCCCTGAGTCTCAAGAGTGAAGCCTGTATCATCCAAAATTTCATGTGCCAAACTTTCCAGAATCTCCAAGCATTATTAGTACTTTCTACTCCACTGAGTCTCTTGCATTCCAAGCCTACCCCGAACATTTCCCCAGCTTTTTTCTTTTCCTTTTGAAGACTCTAAGTTTCCAATATTCATGGATTTTGACAAAAGAAATTTCGGACTTATATTCTGCTCGCATATATTTTATTCATTATATTTTCATGTCTTCCCAACAAAAGACCAAGCCGGCATTAAAATATTTTTTGTATCCTCTTTGCTTTTGATCAAACCCCAACAAAGCAATGCTCTGATCTCCCTACAGATTTACTTAGATTACCCTTTGTTAGACTGTCGGATTTGTGCCCCTGCAGGAACCCCGCAATTGGCTGGCATCAATATTCTGTTTGTGATTTTCTATTCAACTTTTGCTTTTTCGACATTTTTTTGGGGGCACTAATTGTCTATAGCTGTTTGTTGGAAGGTTGATGTTTTGAAAACTTGAGTATCCCATAAGATAAAAGATCTGGGGGTGAAATTAGACAGCCCCCTTTCGATGGTTTGCTTCGAATAGTCAAAATTCACATGTGCTTTCTATTTGGATTGCGTCACACAGAAGGCATATCTATGATTGGTCTAAGAACAATCATAGCTCACGGATGTGAATCTGAGTTTTATCTGGCAATTCCCTGCCTTCTTTTGCATTAAATTACAGAGAATCAAAGCATGTGAAATTTGACAAGTCTGTCAGCTCATTGAAGCGTTCACCCTAAATTGTTGGATTTGATAAAACTTTGTCGATTCTTGATAATTCTATTTCAACCAAGTCCAGTTACCAAAAAGAAACTTGAAATTATCATGGATTTCACTGTGGTCCTATTTCAACAATGTATTTTCCAAATCTTGCAGTGACCCAAGATAGGATGGAAATTGGAACGTGCTGATGTAGATTCTTTTTCTTCCGTGCAAGGTGTAAACTTTTGACCACTTTTCGAGCTTTTAGCGAGGACAGAAAACATGATTCCCTCAGGATTTAGTAATGCCCTGCCACTCTTGGAATGTTTCCAGCCGATGTCTTTGCATGAATTAAAGCAGATGAAAAATTGATTCAGAAATTTTTTCTCCTGTCGGCAAAATAAAGTAAAATCGAGGGAATTAATGACTTTGAGAGGCAAATAAATGGCACATTTCATCCCAGTCAACACTTTTTAACTCGTAATCTGAATCTATCAATGCTTTCTTATGATGTTTCGCCAACTTAAAAAGTTCCAAAACTCTACTTTAGATGTTCAAAAAGATTTGGTGTCTTTGTTCAGCTTTTCAATCTGTTTAAATTTTAATCAAACCTTACTGTGACAATCCCAAGCCAGACGATTTCATCCTACTGATTTAGATTAATTGTAATGTTAATAACCCAAACCGGTAGACTTAGACCATAATAAACCCATTTTTACATCGTTTTCTTGTTATTTAAATCCGTTGTAGGATTTTGGATGGTTCTGAATTCCCAATCTCTCAAAGATTTGGACATCTTTTTAGTTGTTTCCCGCAAGTTTTGCATGTCAATAATATATTGAAACTAATCATGGAAAACTTATGGCTGACCATCCACATATTTCATTTCCAAATCAAAATAGACATGGAAATAAGCCTCTCATAATTGATTGACAGTACTCAAAATTTTCATGCTGCCCTCTCAAGCTGGTGGGTCTTAGAGGAATAATGTGAACTGTATGGAAACCGGCACCGACTAATATTTAGCAGAAAATATGTAGGGGTTAGTCCCAGACAGACAAGTCTTCCTGAATCTTTTGGGTGAATGAATGCCTTAAAACACATTGGTATCAGTATCACACAAAAATAAATAAACAAATAAACAAATACAAAAGAAGGTTAGATAGAAGAGAGAAAAAATTTTGCTTCAACAAAAGCATCCAGCTCGGCTTAAATTCATAATTCAATAGCACCCTGGCCTAATGCTTCCTTTTTAGCCGTCTTCTGCTCACTGTCTCTGACAAATTTTTAATGGCTGAACGCAGCCAGCCAAGTGGCATCCCCCACCAACGGGTTGTTCTTTGGAATGAGTAGCCATTATAACCACCAATTTTAGGCTCCAGAGACTGACAAGTTCAACAGAACGCCCATTTGGCTTGATATTCAATCCATCAATACACGGCAATTTCATGGCACTGTCTATTTTCCTGATTAATCAAAGCATGCATTGTAAAAGGACAGCTGTGTTTTGAACTAACAACAAATAATGTGCAGGCAATTCAATATCTTTGTATTTTTCCCCGACCCCTGATTGATGGTGGTCAATGCATCTTAATTCTTTTTCAAATAAAGTTCATAGGTTAAGGTGTAATAAATTTAGATTTCATATGACAAATTCAAAAGATTATTAAAATTAGAACCTTAGCAGCCCCTGTATTATATCTGCATGGGGCCACCCAATGGATTGCTTAGAATTCTTGCTTTTATTTCGTCAAATCACAATAATTTGCAACAACTGATTAAAAACATTCTTTTCCATTGTTTTTAATCAAGGTGGTCATTAGAGATAAAAGAAAGTCATTAGCAAGAAAATGTTCTAAGGATAGAATGCATCCCCTATTTATACATCTTATTGGCTTTTCTTCTTTTGAAAAATGTGTAAACCTCCTTCTATCTCTCGCAGTATCCTATGAAGATAAAGTTGGTTTCTTGGAAGCCACTCTAGAAGGTAGTGAATTGATATAAATACACATTCCAGGAGTAAGCCTGCTACATTGAATCCTTAACATTCAAGCCATCTCTTGTTAATTTTTTCTCTTTATTATCTTTCTTGTGTTCCTTCAATTGTTTATTCTTCCAAGTGTTCAATTCTTTGATTTATTCTATATTTTTTCTTGTACATACATAGTGGTTATATTGTTTTTGATTTCCTTTTTCTGTCGACAAATTCTTTGGCTTTAGTTCCACAACAATCATCTTCAAGAAGCGACAGTGCCTCTGAAAGGAGAAGAAAAAGGGAAAATTGTCAGAAATGACAAAGTATTCAATGGAGCAAGATTTGGGTTGTAGTCTAATGGGAGGAATTTTACAGCGTTGGAGCAATTGGTCAAGAAAATCATCAATATCTGCACTGCCTGCAAAAGGCATGAGCAAGGTTTTGAAGGATCCAGTCACAGATAAGACTAAGAAACCTTCAAACAATGATTCCAGGAGGAAACCTACCAGCGCTGTGGATTCTGTCCTCTTAGATTCTCCCAACTTGCCTAAACCTTTACCAAAACAGGACCAGAAACCAATCAGGAAATCTGACTTGTTGCCACCTCGGAATTCAACTTCAAATTCTCAGCAGAGAAAAGACAGCAGAAGACCCTCGGATGCTGCAAGAAGCTCAACGTTATCCTTGTCTCGTTCAAGCCACACAAGAGTGTCACAGGACTTGACTAGTGAGCGAAAATTACAGAAGGAATCCAGTGGCAGTAACTCCAAAGAGCTTGCCAAGGTAATCACTACTGATCAACCACAATCAAACAATAGCAAAGCTATTATTCGAGCTACTTCTAGCAGCATAATGCTAGTAGGCCAATTGGGGAACTTGAGACAGCTTGGAGCCGGGAGTGCTGTAGGAAACAATTGTCCTAGTGCAACAATTAAAGCTGTAGATGACCTTAATCAGAATCTTCAGGAGGCACGCTCCACTCCAAAACCACCCAGGAAAGACAGCCTTAGTAAACTTGGTGGGTCTGTTATGGGCAATATTTTAAGGCAGCCAAGTGATGAGTTTGGACATTTTCATGGACCCACGAGTAGATTGGATCCTGAGGCATGGAAGAATATGGGAAATGAGGCATACAAGCAGGGAAGGTTTGAAGAGGCATTGGCTTTATACGAACGAGCAATTTCTCTTGATTCTAAGCAGGCAACATATCGGTGCAATAAGAGCGCTGCATTGTTAGGTTTAGGCCGTCTTATGGAGGCAGTGGTTGCGTGCAAAGAAGCTATTCAGCTTGATCCTACATATTGCAGAGCTCATCACCGCTTGGGAGCAATTTATCTCAGGTACCATTCAATCAAATCATAAATAGTAAAGTTCATATGATCATCTTCATCTATATAAAGGAAAATCTGAAATGATTAATGCTTGAAATTTTCTCATATGATTATCTGAATTCTCCGATGCAGATTGGGAGAAGCAGAACAAGCAATGTATCACTACAAACAAGCTGGCAATCATGCTGACACTAATAACATTGCTGAAACTCAGGCTGTAATTCAATGCCTTAAAAGATGCATTGATGCTCGAAAATCAAATGAATGGAATACTTTACTCAATGAGACTAAATGTGCTATAACCTCTGGAATCGACTCTGCACCTGAGGTTTGCTTTCTTTGCTGTTATACATATATATATTTATATTTATATGTATGTATGTATGTATGTATGTATGTATGTATGTATATAGAGAGAGAGAGAGACACACACACACACACATAATTTTAGTATATGTGACAAAAATGTTTTCATATGGTCTTTTTTTTGATGATCCGAACCAGGTATATGCTCTACAAACAGAGGCCTTACTGAAGCTCCACAGGCATCAAGAGGCCTATACAGCCTACGGCAAAGGACCAAAATTTTCCATTGAATCTTGTATTAATTTCTTTGGCCTGGCTGTCAGTGCTTATCTTTTAATGATCAGAGCACTGGTCTACATGGTTTCTGGCAGGTTAGTAGAAAGGAAACTCTCTATAATTTGCAAATGACTCGACAGTTCAGGATTGCTTTGCAATATAGAAGTTACCAGCATTGAAAAGCAGAAGTAAACTAGTTCTTAATTCGTTCAAAATTTAAAGCTTCTTACTTCTCTAGCAAACTTCATAATTAGGCTTACTTATCTGGACGTATCTGAATAATGAGAACGTAATGATTGCTTAGTTTTAAAGATAAGGAAATTGTGCATCCAAATTATTTTAATTGAAAAATTAATAATCGACTTTACCGGATGATAATAGGCTAGAAGATGCTGTATCAGCAGGTCAGCATGCAGCTAGACTTGATCCAGGCAACAAGGAAATAAGCCTAGTGGTAAAGAGGGCTAGAGCAGTATCGTTAGCTCGATTGAGTGGTAACTTGCTCTTCAAGGCATCAAAATTCTTCGAGGCTTGCATTGTATATGGTGAAGGACTAGAACATGATCCATACAATTCAGTTCTACTATGCAACAGAGCAGCTTGTAGATCTAAGCTAGGCCAATTTGAGAAGGCCATTGAAGATTGCACGGCTGCTCTTAACGTGCAACCTTCTTATAGCAAGGCAAAGCTAAGGAGGGCTGACTGTAATGCCAAGGTACATTATTCCCACTCCATAGTTCAGTGTTAAGGCCTATTCTGCAAACCATAATTGCTCCTGAATTTTCTTGACCAATTAATTAGCTAGAAAGATGGGAAGCGGCAATCCAGGATTATGAGATGTTGATAAGGGAAACCCCTGGAGATGAGGAGGTGGCCCGGGCTTTGTTTGAGGCTCAAGTCCAGCTCAAAAAGCAGCGCGGCGAGGACATCAAGGACATGAAATTTGGTTCAAATCTAATTTTGGTCTCTAGCAACGAGCGTTTCAGGCACTTTGTAACCTCACCTGGTAAGTAGTCACCAGTCAGGCAGCAAATTCTGCTATGATAATAGCTTTTCCTGCATTTTTGTTTCCCAAGGAATGTCTGTAGGAAGCAACCGACTGTTTTGTCATTTCGTTTGGGCTCATTGATGTTTCTGATTTGACAATAAAAACAATGAAAACTTTTTTTTTCTTTGACAGGGATGACCGTGGTGCTTTTCTGTAACAAAGCAAAACACAAGCAAGTTCTGCAGCTTATGGAGCAAGTGTGCAAGAGATTCCCATCTGTCAATTTCCTCAAGGTTTTATTTTTCAGCAGAATCTTATCTTATTGATACTAACAATGGAATAGTGAATTTATTTTTTGACATTGTCAGGTGGAGGTAGAAGATCATCCTTACTTAGCCAAGTCAGAGGCTGTAAGCTCCATTCCAGCGTTCAAAATATATAAGAATGGATCAAGGGTCAAAGAAATTCCAGGCAATAACCCTGAATTGTTAGAGAGATCAGTCAAATCGTACAGCAGTTGAAGATAAAGTAGACAAGATCATGGGGAATGGGTAAAGAGAAGATGTGAATATGAATGGGAATAGGAAAACTTGTCACCTTTTCACAAAGAAAGCAAGCAAGTTCAACAGAGGAAAAGAAACACTAATAACGAGGCTAATCAAGAATCATGTCTGCCTTTCTTTGCCGGCATTGCACATAAAGGTGGAAAGTTGAGAGGACTTAGAGCGGCAACTGAGATTTAGATATGCAGAAGAGAGATTTTCCTTTCCTTTTTTACTTTTAAATTTAATGTTATAGAGGAGAGCATCAGAGAGTTGTTTAAATTGCATTTATAAACGAGAAACAAAATAAAAAAAAAAAATTAAAGGATACAAGCAGCAATGGTTGGGATGAAAGCTGTTGATGATTATTTTGGAATAACTCAACTTTGGAGATGTGTAGATTTTTTAACATGGAATATCATGTTTGTCATGACAAAAACAAAATGAGGGGCACTCGAGTTTTCACTCTGGGGTTCTGACACTAACACTATGTTTAGATAAACATTAGTAAAGGAAAGGAATGGAAAGGAAAGGAACGTAAACCAGAGGAAAGGAAAGGAAAGGAAAGGGTACATGTACCCCTTGTTTGGATAGCTAAAATTAATAAAAGAAAGGAAAAGAAAGTAATCCTAACAATCTTTGTTTGGTTAAACAATGGAAAGGAAAGGAAATGATTTATTGTAATGTTTTTTTTTCAATTATAACCCTTTTTGTTTTAAATTTTATAAGATAATAAGGTTAAATTTGATATTCTACATGTTAAAATTTTTTTTAAGTTTCCTTTCCTTCCCTTTTACCCCAAATTGGGGTTTTAAAAAAACTAAGTAACTCAAGGGAAAGCAAGGGGTGCTCACTCCTCCTCTCTTTCCTTTCCCTAGCTAAAAAATCTTCCCAAACAAAGGAAAGGTTTACAACCTTCCTTTGTTTTACTTTCTTTTCCTTTCCTTTTCCTTCTCCACCCTCAATCCAAACATAGGCTAAAGTCAGTGATATATTCGAAAGATGATAATAACAAAAAATAAGAGAACATAACAAGATGTAAATAGTAATAGATTTAAAGTCTATATATGCAAACTTTGACTTTCTTCTTATTATTTACTAGTTAGTATTATTTAGAAATAATTAGGATTCATTAACTATCTAGCATATTGTCGACAAGATCTAGATACTATTTAATAAGAATCTTTTTGATGTGAGATTAATCTTTGACTAAGGATTGTCTCTTCATAAGCTGATTTGTAATTGGGCTATTAAACTTTATTGTGAGTTAAAGGTCTTAATCTTATATTGGGCTATAAAAATTATATAAAACTAAAGTTAAATATGAATTAACAAGAAAGTTTTCCTAAGGGAAAAAGAAAATCTTGATCCATATTCATTTCTCTCATTTCATATTGAAAATGCAAACTTCTAACAAGGTGTGGCAGGCTAGCAGCTGAAAAGTGGGGAATCTTTGCCCCTTAAGTTCAAGTCCAAAGGCCCAATATTTGAGCGAACAGGAGAAAGTAAATATGCATGGACAGAAACTTTAAGCCCAAGTTTTGACTTTGCTGGATTTCCCTTTCTTTGAATTTGCTGGATTATTTCAAACCTAATAAATGATCAAGTGGACAAAGATTCAGCGACATGTACAGTATAGTGCTGGGCATAAGTCTACAATAATCAACGCTGACCTGCTCCTGTATGACTCTAAACATAATTATACAACGTTATTATTCGGACAAAGACATTCTAATTTCAATCTTTCTACTTAGTTTTCCCCAAAATCCCAGGCAAGTTTTAATAAAAACAAAAAGACAAAATTGCAGAAGGCATCACAGTCTAATATAATGTTAATTAGAGCAGTTAGATCTCAATATCAGTATATAAATTTGGTAGACATGGGAAAGAGTCCAAAGACACAACTCTGTAGCAAGTAGCAACAACTGCCATGTGAATTACAATTTCTTGCCTTCGTTTTGCAGACCAAATTACCAACCAGCTGAAATAAAAATGTATAAATAGAGAATGAACCAACAAATGGCATTTTTTTTTATGTAATATTCTGCATGCAAGCTCAACATTCATTAATTTTTTATTGGTTAAGTTTATATTATGAGAGGAAAGATATGAAGTTGAAAATTTCCTTTCAGGCTTAGCCATCATTTTAATATACTAATAATTCAACCAAATACAAGGTAGAACATGAGTTTTGGTACTTAATACAAATTTATAATACAATACCTGTTGTATACCACCAGTTTAAAACGTTATTGCCCAAATGTACAACCTAAAACATGATTTTGATCATACAAACATGTCTGCTTCTATTAATTTACACCAATTGTAAACGTATATAAACCTGCTTTGAGGTTGTATTAAGATCAATTGAGCTTTCTGCAAAGCTTTGCTGGTTCCTCCGGTCTAATGTTAGCATCATGCATGGTCGAAATATCTAGCAGACCAGATTTCTTCCAGTGCAACCAAAAATCTTCTAGAGAAAATAGTTCATGAAATTCAATAGGATAAATTAACTAAATACACTCCAGGTAATATAAAATACAAGGTGTTGTCTGTAGTCAGGAATCAGCATCAGATTCCATATGCCGACTATAATTGGATATTAGGAATAAAAAAACAAACACGAAAAACTAGAATTGGATAGCATAAACTTTTATGAATCTCAGGAAAGCTGAGAAAAGAATTGCCAGCAATTCACTTATTAAAATGAACTAAACAAGGTTCTGAATACAGGGGATGCAAGAACAACTCAGGAATGTACATGGCAACACAATCTTTTCCAATGGAAAGAAAAGGAAAGCTGTACAAATTATGTGACACAAACACAACTTTCAATCAAACATAGCAATGACAAAATTCAAAAGCTAAACTATAGGTGGTGATTAGGTTTGAAATTCCCAGTTCTCGGAAAAGAACTCATATTAAAGGAGGGGAGAAGTTTCAAAATAAAGCACAAAAAAATATTTATGAACTGAACAATGAAAAAAAAGAGTAATCACCAGGATAATCATCTCTTCCAACTTCGGCTTCGGGATAAAGGACCTTTCATTCCACCAACAAGCCATGTCTCTTTGGCTATATCAGATGAAATTTTGTAGAAATCAGGGTCGTATGTCATCAACACCAAGCTTTCTTTCGTCTTTCTGTTTTCTTCTTCCATTAAAGACTTCAAATTCTTAGTTTTCTTCTTGCCTTTGTTGTTACATTCTTCTTTTTCTTTTTCTTCTTCTTCCGCTTCATTATTTTCTATATTTTCCTCATTCTGTTCGTCGTCTTCTCCCCTGTTGTCTTTCAACCAGCTCTTAGCAGGAGCAGACCTACAACGCATAAGGAAGAGAGCATTTGCAGGTGGAATTGCAGCTTGATCATCATCAACATCATGGGAGCTCTCTTTTTCTTTATATTCTTCTTTATAAAACCCGTCGCTTTGATTCTCTTGCAGCACCATGAACCATTTGGAAAAGACGGTTCTTGATGTCTCGTTGTCTTCTACATGGTTGTGGTTTTCTTGGGATTCTTCATCTTCTTCGTCTTCATCTTCGTTATCACTAGTGATATCAGATTGAGGAAAAGACCCGAAACATCGAAAATCGAAACGAATGCTCCTCAAACATGTTAAGAACTGCATGACTTCTTTCTTAAAACCAAGTGACTCCACCCAACTTGGCCTCTTTTTGTGTTGCCTGCCGCTGTGAATTCTTTCAATCTCTTCCATGACCGATTGCCAGCTTTTGCATGAGTTTGTTTTGGACCTGACTTTGATCTGGCCTGCACAGGTGACCTCCGGGGAGGTTGGTTCCGTGATCTCGGATCCCATTTGCTTGTTTTTAACCCATAGAAGAGGGCCAGCTTGGCCGCCAGCTCCACCACCCTTTCTGGTGCTTGATTCCTTAAGGAGACGCTGGTGGTAGTGATGGTGATGGCGCTTGTTGGTTTCTGATGGCCTTGCCGGACTGCAAATGGCCTTTGGCATTAGACTTAGATGTGCTCGAGATGGGAAACATACTAGCAAATCTGCTGCAGAAGCTCCTTTGGTTTCTCTTCTTTTCATGGCAGCTTTGCTTCCCTCTGATTCTCTTTGCTTAGTTCAGTTCAGTTCAGTTCAGTTGTTTCTCTTTAGATCTTGGACAATGGGCACTACTGAACTTTGCCTATGGTTCTTATTTTTTTCCAAAGTTTCTGAGGCGTGTTTAGGTTTCGGATGTTGTTTTAAAAGAAAAGGAGGGAGAGGATCCGCAGCTTTCCTTGCTTTTTTTATTTGTCTCTCTTTACTACCTGTAAAATTTTCTAGCAATTCCTTTTTGCTCTCTTTGAAAATGGGTTCACACTTCACAGCTCACAAGTGTGCCTCTTTCTTGGCCTTTACTTTTTTTTTTTTTTCACTAAAACAGATTAAAAAACTCACAATGGAAAAAGTTAAAGGGCCACAAGCTTTGTTTCATGATCTAATCATATCTTCAACTTGTGAGCCCATGCCAGTTACACTCCATGCCCTGTATCGCCATAGTTACCCATAGAAATAGATAACTCCACCAACAGAAATATAATGGTTTGATTTCCATAGTCTTGTAGGACTCTTCAACTAGAAACATTCGTTGGAAATAAAAGGCTTTTATATGGTTGGAGAAAGAAAGGGGAGGACATTGTTTTACTGCCGAGAAATGTACTAAACTTGTTATTTTAGGAGTACAGTGGTAATAATCGTAAGTTGTTTAAGAGAGGGAAAACTGGGGTTAAAATGGGGTTAAAAAAGGTTTAGGAAGCTATAATGAGGGCTTCAATGCACTTGAGAGCCCGGGGGAAAGAATGGCCCCTCCCGCAGCCCCTAATAGCTTGCGTTAGGATTAGACTTTCTTTGCTTTTGTATAGATAGCTTACACTTCTTCTTTATGATTTATAGTTATCATTATCATCATGGGATAGAGAGATTAGTGGGGTACTAAGGAGCCCATTTTCTTCCAAAGTTAACTTCTTAAGTAGCTAGTTTAGTGTTCAATTACTTGGTTCTTTGCAAACCGGGATTCAAGTAATTTGTAGAATGTTTCAAGAACTCCAAATGATGGGGGTTGAGACCGAGCTCAAGCTAAGCTGGATCCTAGGTTGTCAGCCTTTGTTTTGCCGTCCTGAACTTAGACATGGTAATTTTAGACACGACACGAACACGACACGAATAAATAACACGAGGTGACACGAGATGACACCGAGTTAAAATTAAGTAAAATTAATGGAGCTTGTATATGATGCACTGACAGTGTATAGTTTCTATACACTGTCAATGCATCAGAAGTTGACACCTCATCAATAAGCCATTATGGGCAAATTAAAAAAATTTATTTATATTTGCATATAAGGACCTATTGATGAGGTGTCAACTTCTGGTGCATTGACCGTGTATAGAAACTATACACTGTCAGTGCATCATATATAAATCCAAATTAATATATGAATGTGGTAAAAACTAAAAATAACATTTTGACTTTTTCGTGTCGACACGAATTTTTGACACGAATACACGACACGAACACGATTTTATATGATACGAAAACGAATTTTTGACACGAATTGTCAGGTCTACCTGAACCTATCAAATGTGATGAGATATTCAACAGTGTCCCCAAAGAAAACCAGTTTTTTTAACTCTATGATTAAAATTTTATTGATTAAATGATTTATGTGCAAACTTTTAATGCTTTAAAATTCTGAAAAAGAATTCAGATTCAAACAGATTTTTACAATTTGTCCACTGGTAGTGACTCCCATTCTTTCCAAGTTTGGTTGCCTGATCAATTTTTCTCTCTTCCTTTTCTTTTTTGGTACATCCCTCTTCTTTTTCTTTTTTCTATTCTGTTATAGAGTTTAAAAGGACAGGCTCAGAAAGCAAGCGGGCCGAGCAAGCAAAGCCTAAAGTTATGTGACTACAATCAATGAATTGGAACCATAACTTTGAAAATTCTCTTCTTGATTCTATAATGCATTAACCACCTATTCCTAAATATCATTGAGAGTTTAGACATGTAGGGCTCGGAGGATGGAGAGAACGCAATGGAGGGGTTGAGTTTAAAAGGAAGCTTCTTAGCATTGCATTAAATTTGTGGGGGTGACACCAAGATTATTCCTTCCTATCATCATAGCAAACACCCCTAGTTTTCCATGGCCGGCCTTAGTTTACTGTAGTAAGTAACACAAGAATTTCTGTCAATACATGAAAGAAATCAGGTGCATGGCTGGCTTAAATAGGTCCATGGAGAATAGCCAAAAGCTGGAGATTTGGTGTCATGGCGTTCAAATTCAAAGGCTACAGAGAAATTGATGGTATTATTATCCTATATCTTAAAAAGAGAAGAGGTCACCAATCGGCAGTCACCAGCACTTTTTCAAAATGATTAGCAAATTTTATTGACCATCCATCCAAACTAATCTATGGCACTCAGACTTCTGAAGCCGAAAGGCTCTATTTGAATGGATTGATGATCAAATCTTACAAGATCAGTTGCATATTCATAGATTGATGACAAAATCTAATTAAGCAAAGAAGTTGCATTTTGCTTTTTCTAAATTATCATCAGAAGACATTTTATGGTATTAGTTTAAGATCCTTGATGATTGGTGTAAGATTCTTCCAATACACATACTAATCTGAAGCTCCTAGTACATCAGAAAATACACATTATCGAAGCTTCTAAGCAGATATTTTAAGTTTGGTCATAAGCAGCCACCCTTTGGGAGGTTCTGATTGTTTATTGAACAAATTCTTATTCCCATTCCATACAATGCTTTTGAACCTAACTAACTGTGCTTTAAAGAAAGTTGTGAGGTATGTATGTACGTAGCTACTATGTGGCCCTTTATTTCATAATGCAAACCATTGTCAAGACATGATTACCGAGGTGAGTAGACAACTCTGATCGATCTTTTTTATCGTTTTTTTTCTAAGATCCTTTGGTATTCAGAAGCCACTTTGGGCTACTACTAATCCGAAGTCAAGTTACAATCGAACCCGATACGGGAGGAGCTCTCCCAATGCTGTTTTCTCCTTTCATAAGACTCGAAACTGAGACTTTACTTAAGCAGCACTGAGCTCCTTTTACTTAACCCAACAAACATCGGTATGTTTTTGGTTTTTTTAATATGCACTGTTTTTGACAAAAAAGAACTAGCTTTTCTACACAAGATATTTTTGTGATTCTTCTTTTCTATAAACAAGACCTCCTTCAACAGCATGACACTTTTTTTTTTTGGTGAAAAAAGAACTTTCATTAAATAAAACTAGCCCTACAGGGTTACAACAAGGAGTTCTTGGGGCTCCATAACCCATAATAACAATATCATAATTCATACAACAAAAGTAAGTCAACACCTTCTGGAGGTGAATCAATAACAACAAAAGTGGTATATGAGGTTCCTCCCAACTTAGCCAAAAAATCTGCACAAGCATTTCCGTCCCTAAATGTGTGCGATATTGAGACTTGCTACAGCTTCTGCAGAAGCTTCCTGCATTCAGAAACAATAGAACAATAAACATGGTAAATAGACACATCATCAGTAATAAATCTCATCATGTTTAGCAAATCAGTCTCAATAAGAAGTCTATTATAGCCCTTAGTGATTGCCAATCCGAGGCCATCACGAAGACCATAGCTCAGCGCAGGTGCTAATAGTGAATCCCACATGTCTCGAAAAACCACAGATCCACCTTCCAATGAAGTCTCTAAAACCTCCTCCTGCCGCTGCGAAACCAGGATTTCCAAGAGTTGAACCACTATGTTAAGCTTTAAAAATTCATTAGGTGTTGGGGTCCAAGCAACATTAACGTTGGCAACGTTTTCGAAGTTCTTTTCCCCTAAAACAATCGTTTTTTTGGGGTGAAGAAAATGGTAACAGAATAAGTAACCATTTTGGGGAGTGGAACAACACGGGAACATCTCCTCCCAACAAGGGTCCTCTCCAAATTTGAAATCCCTGCACTTTGACAGATAAAATTTGCTTAGAGCCAACATGCTTCCACTAAGCCAACACCTCGTTAATAAAACAATCAGGTTAATTAAGATCACCCTAATTATAACATTGTTGCAGCTTGTTGGAATTAAACAATAATGTTAATGTAAGTGCATCATAACAAGCCTAACATGCTTCTACACAATATGAAACATGTTAAACAAATAAAATGCGGAAGCGATAGGATCTAACCTCCAGCCATTGCACTCTGTAACTCTGCTGTTGAAGCAATTGCTGAATCTGACAGTCTATTCTGTGTCGATCACAGACCTTCCAAATCTTCCAAGCACTCAAAACCTCACTAGATGGTGTTTGTGTGTTTTTTAGGTTAACGTACTTGGGGACCGAAAGGAGCCCTCTTATATTACTAACGAGAGCATGCTAATTATGGCAATAAAATCACGTTTTAACCATCACAAAATCGTGTTTTAATAGCCAAATATTGAGTTGAGATTCAGCGTGAAATTATGGACCATATCCGGAATTGGTCAACCAAACAATTATTTCCCTAATTATGGAGATATACTAACATTCTCCCACTTGGTCAATATATTTCACTTATAGAAGAAACAAATCACATGAATCATGGCGACAGTTCCTCTAATGGTGAGTATTATCTTCCATGTATTACTATGTAAAATGTTTCTAAATCAACTCATTTATACTTAATGAATAAACCTTATGTTTATTCTCGGTCCAAACAACAAGGATATTTCTCAAATAAACTTTAGTGTATACAAATCAAAAATGAGAAACATCATATTATTAATAAGAGTTTCAATTACAATCAAAATGTGGGACCAAGTCCCATTCTCTTTACATGATCCTTAAATTTAAACGGTGGCATGCCCTTAGTCAAAGGATCAGCTAACATCAATTCAGTGCTAACGTGTTCAATGACCACTCTTTTATCTCTAACACTTTCTTTAATGGCTAAGTACTTAATGTCGATATGCTTACTTCGACTTCCACTCTTATCGTTCTTAGCCATGAATACCGCAGCTGAATTGTCACAATATATCCTCAATGGCTTAGATATGGAGTCAACAACTCTAAGCCCACCAATGAAACTCTTAAGCCATACACCATGTGAGGTAGCCTCAAAACAGGAAACGAACTCGGCCTCCATAGTAGAAGTGGCAGTCAGTGTCTGCTTAGCACTCTTCCATGAAACAGCTCCACCAGCAAGCATGAAGATGTAACCGGATGTTGATTTCCGGGTATCAACACAGCCAGCAAAGTCTGAGTCTGAGTAGCCAATCACTTCCAACTCATCGGTCCGTCTATACATAAGCATGTAATCCTTAGTGCCTTGAAGATATCTAAGCACCTTCTTCGCAGCTCTCCAGTGGTCCATCCCCGGGTCACTTTGATATCTACCCAACATTTCTACAGCAAAAGCAATATCAGGCCTGGTACAGACCTGTGCATACATAATGCTTCCAACAGCTGAGGCATATGGAATGTTCTTCATCTGTTCCCGCTCAAGATCATTTTTCGGGCACTGGTTCAAATTGAACCTGTCACCCTTCACAATGGAAACTGGGCTTGGTGAACAATCTTTCATTCTGAATCTTTCCAAGACTTTATTAATATAGGCTTCTTGTGACAGACCTAATATATCTCTATGTCTGTCTCTATGGATCTTAATGCCAATGACATAAAATGCATCGCCCATATCCTTCATATCAAAGTTCTCAGAAAGAAATTGTTTCACCTCACGTAGCATCCCTTTATCATTGGTTGCAAGTAGAATATCATCCACATATAGCACAAGGAAACAAATCTTGCTTCCACTGACCTTCTGGTATATACATTGATCCATGATGTTCTCAACGAAACCAAATGAAGAGACGACTTCATGGAATTTTAGATACCATTGGCGGGAAGCTTGTTTCAACCCATATATGGATTTCTTCAGCTTACAGACCAAATGCTCACCATTACTAGAGGAAAAATCTTCAGGTTGTTTCATGTAAACCTCTTCCTCTAGATCACCATTGAGAAATGCCGTTTTCACATCCATTTGTTGCAACTCTAAGTCAAAATGTGCAACAAGCGCCATTATGATGCGGAGAGAATCTTTCTTAGATACAGGAGAGAAGGTCTCCTTGTAATCGATTCCCTCCTTTTGAGTGAATCCTTTGGCTACGAGTCTTGCCTTATAACGCTCAATGTTGCCTAATGAGTCAGTCTTGGTCTTAAAGACCCATTTACAGCCTATAGCCTTGGCCCCATTAGGCAACTCGACAAGATCTCATACTCCATTAGATGCCATCGAATCCATCTCATCCTTCATAGCATCGAACCAAAGTTTTGATTCTTTGCTATTCATGGCTTGTGAAAACGTCTCTGGATCATTAACGGGCCCAATATTGAAATCATACTCTTGCAGATACACAATATAATCACTAGGAATAGCTGATTTCCTTTCCCTAGTAGACCTTCTTAATGTTGGTTCAACATTCTCTGAAGGATCATGTTGTTCAACTGATTGCTCACTCAATTCTGGTGTATCCAGAGGAGCCTCGTCTACTGGTAAGTTATCAGCTACTTGTGGATCTTCAACGATTGGTTGTTCAATGTCCAGTTGTACTGAAGGGACATTGTTCATGATAACCAATCCTTGACTTGAGGTAGAGGGTTGATCTCTCACAGAAACTAGGTCTTGAGATTGATCGCTCCCACTAACTAAGTCATTTTCAAGAAACTTGGCGTTCCTTGATTCCACAAATCTAGTGCTATGAGATGGACAATAGAATCTGTAGCCTTTGGACCGTTCGGCATATCTGATGAAATACCCACTTATGGTCCTAGGATCCAGTTTCTTTTCCTGTGGGTTGTAAACTCTTATCTCAGAAGGGCATCCCCAAACGCGCATATGACGCAAACTCGGTTTCCAACCTTTGAATAATTCAAAAGGCGTCTTTGGAACAGCCTTGGTTGGAACCCGGTTCAATATATACGCTGCCGTTTTAAGAGCTTCAATCCACAAGGACTTAGGCAACTTCGAGTTGCTAAGCATACTACGCACCATTTCCATCAAAGTTCGGTTCCTTCTTTCTGCAACACCATTCTGATCCGGTGAACCAGGCATGGTATATTGGGCAACAATCCCATTTTCTTAAAGGAACTTCGCAAATGGTCCAGGTGCTTGTCCATCTTCAGTGTATCTACCGTAATACTCCCCACCTCTATCAGTTCTTACTATCTTTATGGGTTTTCCACATTGTTTCTCTACTTCAGCCTTAAAGATTTTAAAGGCATCTAATGCTTCGCTCTTGTTATGAAGCATGTAGAGATACATAAACCTCGAGTAATCATCAATAAAGGTGATGAAGTATTTCTGACCATATGCATCAATGTCTGGACAACATATGTCAGAATGTATGATCTCTAATATGGTTGAACTCCTATTGGCACCTTTCTTAGACTTGTTGGTTTGCTTACCCTTAATGCAATCCACACAAGTGTCGAAATCAGTAAAATCGAGAGTACTAAGTATTCCATCATTTACCAATCTCTTAATTCTATTTATGGAGATATGACCTAATCTCCGGTGCCATAACGTAGAGGAGTCCTCATTCATAACACATCTTTTAGTGCCAGTTTGAACATGCAAGGCGTTATGAGCAGTATCATTTTGCAAATCAATAGAGAAAAGACCATCACATAAGGTACCATTCCCAACAATATCAGACTTAAAATATATCAATATTGATTTATTTGAAAATTGAAAGGAATATCCATAAGGTACCAACCTAGAAACAGAGATTAAATTTCTCGAGAAACTAGGAATATAAAAGGTCTTTTCTAATTGCAAAACAAAACCACTCCTAAGAACTAAAGTGCATGTTCCAACGCTTTCAACACGCGAGCGCATCTTGTTTCCTGAATAGATGCTCTCCTCATTTCCCACTGGCTTCCTTAGGTTTGTCATATCCTGTAAGGAAGTCGAAATGTGAATTGTAGATCCAGAATCAATCCACCATGTGTTATGATTAACCTCAACCATATTTGATTCAAAACAAACATATGAGAGTGGATTACCTTTCTTAACGAGCCACTGCTGAAGCTTGGCACAGTCCTTCTTCATGTGTCCCTTCTTTTTACAGAAGAAACACTTGGACTCTTTCTTAATATCAGCTTAGGCAGGGATTTTACCTTTTCCCTTGTTCTTGGCTCGATCCTTGGTCTTTCCTTGGCTTGCAAAAAATGCACTCTCACCCGATTCCATAAGCAGTCTTCCCTCCTCTTGAACACACATGGTCATCAATTCATTGATGGTCCACTTATCCTTATGTGTGTTATAGGATATCTTGAATGGTCCGTACTGCTTTGGTAGAGTGTTCAATATGTAGTGCACAAGAAAAGACTCAGACATCTCCACCTCTAGCTTCTTGAGTTGGGCCGCTATATCTCTCATGGTCATTATGTGCTCACGCACTCCTTTGACACTGGTGAGCCTCATCGATGAGAACTTCATTATCAGGGTGCTGGCCAACGCTTTGTCTGAAGTGACAAATTGATCATCTATGGCCTTCAGTAAGGTCCTAACGTTGGTATGCTGTTCGACTGAACCACGTATCCCAGCAGATATCTTTGTCTTAATATACATGACACTAAGGCGATTGGATCGCTCCCAACGTTCATGTAAAGCTACTTGAGCAGGAGTGCTGGTCTCAGTCAATACGGGCTCGTCTTTCCTTATAGCATAGTCTATATCCATGCACCCTAATTGGAGGAGAACTCTCTCCTTCCAAACCTTGTAGTTCTCTCCATCCAGCTCAGGAACTTCTAGGTTAATACTAGCCTGAGGAAACACTGCATATAGAAAATAAACATGCTTATGTATCTAGAATTTTTGAGGCAAACTTAATTATGTCTACCAATGTAAACATATTTTATTAATGAATCTCAGACATAAAACTTGCCTGTGGGCTAAAGTTCTAATTCTAATAGATTTATTTCATAATGATAAAACTATCAAATTATATCATTTCCTAATTCCTGTGGGTAAATTAAGAAACTAATTTGATATTTTATTCTAATTAGTTATAAAATTATAATAAAAATTCCTGTGGGATAAAATTTACTATAACCTTATAACTAATCACAATTTATGTCTAATATCATTATGTGATTTTACAAAATAATTTTACTTAATTAAGGTTGCTGTGGCTAAGCCCTAATTAAATAAACTATAAATCACTTAGACATATTGGTAAAATTCTAAGTTTATTCATATTTTAAAAATTGCAATTAACACAAGGCAATTTTAATTCCAAATAATATGAATAACTTAGCTACATGTGCTTTTAGTATAAAAAATAACAAAATTATACATATTCAAAATAAGCACATATGCACATTCAAAATCAAATTTTCATAATTTAATCATAATTTTATGATAATTTTCACAAAATTATTCAATTTAAAATTATAGCATTAATAAAAATTCCAAATTTATGAAAAATCCTCATAAAATCCAAATAATGAGAAGTTTTCATAATTATATTAATTTTGTGAAAATAATCTAATTATTCATAAAATTATGAAAATTACAGAATTGAAAATCTGATATAAAACTATCAAAAAATATAATTATTTGGCCTAAATTAAATAATTTAAATTTACTTAAATTAAATAAATCCTTAATGTCTAAAATAAACCAAATGACCCTTTTTTTTAATCCATATGGCCCAAATAATCAACCAAAAGAGCCCAAAATAAATGGCCCAAAACTAACCAAATAAGGACCCAAACAGTGGCCCAAAACCCGAAGCCCAAAGGTTTTTTTTTTTTTGCACAGTGTCACTGCACTGTACAACAGGCGGGCGCGTGAGACTCACGCGCCCGCATTATCTCTATCGGGCGCGTGAGACTCACGCGCCCGCATTTCCTCTCCTGTCGGGCGCGTGAGACTCACGCGCCCGCATTTTCTTCCCTTGTCGGGCGCGTGTGACTCACGCGCCCGAGGCTTCTTCTTCACCCGAATGGGTGTTTTGCAGAATTTTGGGTCTTTTGACCCGACCCGGCACAAAACCCTTCAAACAGTCTCGTTTTTCATGTATTTTTCATCCCTAGAGCTTTACAACAATAGATCTAAAGTATTTGAACCAAAATCACAGGAAAACAGAATGAGTTTTATGAAATCCGAGACTTAAAGTTTCAAAATATGGGTTTTTATGGCTTTTTTCTACAGATCTCTAGCAAGACAGAGGTTAAACTACGGCTCTGATGCCAAATGTAAGTGCATCATAACAAGCCTAACATGCTTCTACACAATATGAAACATGTTAAACAAATAAAATGCGGAAGCGATAGGATCTAACCTCCAGCCATTGCACTCTGTAACTCTGCTGTTGAAGCAATTGCCGAATCTGACAGTCTATTCTGTGTCGATCACAGACCTTCCAAATCTTCCAAGCACTCAAAACCTCACTAGATGGTGTTTGTGTGTTTTTTAGGTTAACGTACTTGGGGACCGAAAGGAGCCCTCTTATATTACCAACGAGAGCATGCTAATTATGGCAATAAAATCACGTTTTAACCATCACAAAATCGTGTTTTAATAGCCAAATATTGAGTTGAGATTCAGCGTGAAATTATGGACCATATCCGGAATTGGTCAACCAAACAATTATTTCCCTAATTATGGAGATATACTAACAGTTAATTCCGCCAATTAGGTTAAATTATGCCGGATTAATGACAAGCAATAAAAACAAGATAGAGAGAGACATTTCTGATCTATTTTGGAAGGAAAAGATAATCAAAGATTAAGCAGATTGGTGATTAATATTTCATTTCAAGTCTGAACTTTGCTCACTGCCAATCAAATTTTAAAGATGGGGATAAATTCATCAATGTTGAATTCACATGATGAGCAGTTTTTTTTTTCTTACTAATTTACTAGCGATGATCGGTGCCTGCTAGAAAAATCGTTGGGGCAAAGAAAGCCTGTACTAAGAAACCCTTTCTTTTTCACTCTTACAGATCGTACGTGGAGAGTGTTGAGAAATTCAGCGAAGCACAAATTAAAAATTTGTTTTCTTTTCGCTTTGTTTATTACTTGATTAAATTTAATATCATATAAAAAAACTTGGATATTAAATTTCAGATTTGTTTCGGTGGCATCAATCCAGAGATGTTGCTTTAAAATGACATTAGACTTGTCCATGAATTGGACGTTAAAATTTGAGTTTGAATAAAAATATTAAATGCAGAGCTCAGACAAAAAAAAATTAGGTTTGATGAATTTTGAGTAGAGTTTGGATTTTACTATTTAAGACCTAAGTCTCACTTTGTCCGAAAATAATTAATATTAAATTTATATATATTTAATAAATATGATGTAATTATACGTATATAAAAAATATTGTTGATTAATAAATATAATTAAATATATATTTAATAGGAAAAATTGACATATAAAGTTTAACAAACTAAATTAAATTTAAAGGAAATAAAAGAATAATAAACAAAAAAACAAATAACAATAGCAACAATACTAAAAACATTTGAGCCGCGTAGGATTTAACCCGGGTTTGTATAATAAAATTAAAAATAAGTCTGAATTAAAAATCATGCTTGAATATACGGGTTGAACTGAACTCGAGCTTCTAAATAATTCGTTAATATAAGCTGGCCCAAAACCGATCCGACCTAACCCATAGATACCTCTAATGACATATATATATATATATATATATATATATTTATATATTTATATGTAGAGCTTATAGAACAAAGAAATCGGTTAATAGTTGTTAATGACATTTTAGGCAATGAAAACATCTCAATCCTTGTAGGGAGTAAGGATGTAATCAAATCGAGTCAAGATAATTCAGTATTAAGTTCGAGCTCAGTAATGAGTAGGGGTGTAATCAAGTTAAATTAAGATAAAAATACTTTTTCTTTTCACTATACTCATCTTACTGTTACCGCTACAATTGTATTTAAACACATATGATTGTTACGTTACCCAATCTCACCGCTACAGTAACTAATTTCACTACCACCACTATTCTCAATCTTATCAAAACTAATTTTCTTGTCCATCCAAACTAATCTTAAACCGTTAGGAAATATTCATTTGGACTTTTCCTCCACTGAATCTTATTTATAAAATGGGCTTTATTGTTTGTTTGCAATAAAGCATAACTAGATTTGATAATTCATTATTTTTGCGGTGTTTGTTTTGTATTAAATTGTATATTAATATACAAATTATAGTATTAAAAATTTGTGTTCATATGTCAAATAATAATTTAATTTTTTAATTATTTTCAAAATCATAGAGAATTTTTTACCGAAACTCTAGATCATATTGTCTTAAATAATAATATCTAAGCTAGATAAATCTCAATAGAACACTGATTATGTAAAGCCCATTTTGCATTTATTTAATAATACCCACTATACGTCTTATAGAGAAAGAAGCCCAGTAAATTTAAGGGCAGTGGGCAGTTGAGTTCGGGTGTTGGAAGTATCCAAGTCCAACTACTTAGCAAGCACAACCAGAGCGCACAATAGAAAACCCATTGGGCTGGCACATGCACTTTTCCGTGAAACCCCAAATCCGCTGCCAGTGAGAGCTGCCCACACAAAATTCTTCTTCGTGTTGGATCTTAGTTCCGGAATCATGCTGTTGCTTAAGACTTCAATCGGTTTTTTGCAGGCTCGGTTTTCTATTTCATTGATCATTATATCATTAGTTTGCCATATTTAGAGCCAGTTTGGCTTATCACTAAGAATGGTGTACCTTAGTGCAGTATGGTAAGAATTTTCGTTATGCCACATTTTCAAATTTACTTTTTCTTTTAATTCTTTATTTTATTTTAATATAATAATTTACTGATCTTTTTTTCTTTTTATTACATTCATCTTATGAACACCATTGCAATTGTATCTAAATAAATTACCGTTTCATACCAATCTAACGTTGCTATTGTTTTTAATTTTACCGAAATTAATTGTATCATGAATTAAAACTACTCTAAAACTTATAACCAAAAAAAAAAAACTACTCTAAAACAATTCACACATTAATACATAAGTGTTATTAGAGAAGATATAATGATAGATATAATTAAACTGATACAGGCATATTCCAGCTACCCTTTATTTAGCTCCTTGATCAGTTGACCCAGCAAATGCCCTCTAAAAATAGTTCATGATGATTTGATTTCAATCAACAAAAATTATCAACCCTTTCCTCCCTTTCAGCCTCTCATTATTGTTGTCCCATGCATGGACGCAGTTGAGCTGCCACCACCTCCCATGCAAAGTCACCGCCACCGCCAACGTTCTGCCATTGCTCCTACGCCACGCTCTTCCTCCTCCTCCTCTCCTCCTCCACCGCTCCCCATCTTTCTATGGAGGAGCGGGTCACGGTACCTAACAACGCCAATAACCCTAACCCTCATCAAGAAATCGTACAGGTCCAACAACCTCAGCCTGCATTTAGCTCTGGAACCTACATTGTTCAGGTCCCTAAAGATCAAATCTATCGGGTGCCGCCCGCAGAAAATGCATTGATAGCTGAACGCTATCGAAAGAATCAAGGTAACAATAATAATAGATGGTGCTGTTCTCCTCCCTGGAGTTGGCTTCTCTCCCTTGCCATCCTCG
The DNA here is from genome assembly GCA_031772115.1 of Heritiera littoralis. Taxonomy (NCBI): domain Eukaryota; kingdom Viridiplantae; phylum Streptophyta; class Magnoliopsida; order Malvales; family Malvaceae; genus Heritiera; species Heritiera littoralis. The sequence goes on from JAPDPK010000023.1 coordinate 7,625,328, forward strand.
TCCTGGTTCTCGGCATCATTGCATTGGTTCTTTTTATGTACCTTATAAAGCGTTAAGCCAAAGCATTGAATCATGTCATTGTCAAGAACTTGCACATGTTTCTGTAAAATGTCAGAAATCCATATGAGAAATTAGCAACAATTTTGTGTATGTATAAATGGAGCTGTTCTCTTTCTAATTTATTTCACGGATGTTGCCGTATATATGTATAGTTACCTTAATTTGGGCCTAACATTTTCGTTATTCTTGTCTACAGTATTGCGTAGATAGATCACTACTATATATATATTACATAATAGTTTAGAGATTATGTCTGAATTAATTATCTGTCGCCACATTAATCACTTATTCAATGGATTTTAGATACGAGTTATCTATATATATAACAAAACAACTTTAATTTTCAGTAGTACTTTTCTCAACTTAAATAGTTGCAATTGAGATTCAAGCCGATGAAAGCTGATCAGAAACAACCAATGGTGGCAGCGATTTTAGTCTGCAAAGCAACTACAAGATCTTTAATGTAGAAGTAGTTTGATTAATCTTTCTTGAATTAGTAAGCATTTCTTGTAAATATTGGATTCTCTTGCGCAAACATACAAGAATTCTTGATGACAACGTTAATACAATTAATGCTTCAAGGTTAAGTATTGTTTTCATACATTATGTCTTCAATTTTGTTTTTTCATGATAAACTCCTGCTTGTCCGCTGTTAACCAACGCCTGCATTGCTAGGCTGGGCATGAATCGTGCAATAACTTAAACAACCCAAACATGGTGACAAAACAAGTCCTCTCAGAATCAAATTACAGCTTCATTTGCTTCAAAAATACACCCTGTGAAGTGCTTCGCCGTCTAATTATATTAATACTACATATATATTATAAAGGTGGAGAATCGATTTCTCTCTCTATGATCTCCTTTTTAGGTACAAGCTTTTTTAGCACTACGTTTCAAGCTTTTAAACAGAAAAACCTAGATCTTCACCTACCAATTGTCACCTTAACTAAGTCCAGGTGCCCGCATGCATTGATATAATGGTAAAGATAAACGGCTTTGAATAAAGGAGGGAACATTTTCGCAGTAGATCAATTGGGAAATGGTGGAAAACAGGCCACCCAACGCTCTGGCTGGTTTAAACAAGTCCAAAAATACAACTAAAATATGGTAAGCTGATTCGGATTCAACTCCAGTTTCCACGTACATTGGCTTCTCTCTTTTCAAGACTTTGACACCAACTTCAAAACTTAATGCTTTCTCTAATTTTTTCCTTTAAAAATAAAATCTGGGATTCTTGAGTTTTTTTAAAGCCAGCCTCTACGGTCAATTTGCTATTAAATTTAATGGTATTTAGCAAGGCCGAAGCAAAATATTAAGCTGCATTTCATTATTGCTTAATTGGCTTAGATTTTGTGTTGTTACTTGTTAGGAGTGTCTACTGTCTAGATCTGGGATTGGTGATCGGTGTCTTTTTCTGGCGGGGGAATTGTTTTTACAGTAATGAATGATGATGGGTTAGATCCAAGCAAGTGCAGCAACCCTGATATACAAACACCTGATAAATTTGCTCCCTCTAGCAAGGTCATCTGGATCACATGGGAATCAGATTATATATCCAATGTTAAAGCCCAAATCCGTACAAAGACAAACTTGATTATTCATGTCCGAATGCAGCCCCTTTGCTCGGCCTCTATGCGGGGACCATCCGCCCATGGCGACACGTCTATGAAAGAATCCATAATTCCAGAATCTTACCAAAGTAAAAGAAAAAAAAATGCTACAGGCTTAGGACCATTTTCCAGGGAGCAATCACATCTCAAAACAAGTGGCCCTGTTGTCATTTTAATTAGTGTATTAAACAAAGAAGAAGAATCGGATTGTTCTTTTTCGATTAGGGGCATGAGACTCGACGGTTCCACTGTCACATCATGGGTTTGAGGCTGTAAGCCTGTAACTCTGGCAACTGGCATGCAAGAGCAATTCATTAATATGGTAAAGCATATATGGTTTGTCGGGAGCAGGAAGGATTCAAACTTAAAAAAACATGTACTTAATATTTAAATGAATTTCCTTGAAAACCCACTCTATAGGAGATCTAAAATTTTGAGAAACAACCAACCACTAGTCCTGAAATGATCTGAGTTGAAAGCTGTTCTATTAAATGGGATCATTAATTGAGGGGTTCAGTTTGGTTGTGGAATGTGGAAGGGAAGTGGCTCTTTTGCTCCAATAATTGGAGCTTCTGCAACTTAGCTTATTAGAGTTTAAGGACCCAATGATGGGTTGAATGTAGTGACACCTTTCTTTAAACATATGAAAGAGCGAGAGAGAGCTTGAAGGCATATGTTGGATGTCTCCATGTCCTCTTCAAATCAAGCACTTCAAGTGGGCTCCTCTCTAACTATGGATTCCACTTCACCTACTAGTGGGTATCCTTTTCACCACCCAACCTTCTGAAAAATGTAGCCATTAAAAATATAAATTAGATCCCTTATAAAAAACAACTTTAAGATTCCTTTTTAATCTTTTGAGATGGGCTCTCTCAAATCCAAGTACCCAATGGTGCAGGTCTTTACTTCTGTTTGTGAGCAATGGCCTTCTTCGGACTGCTTCACTCCTTGATATCTTAAACACGCACAGATCTCCTCTCCTTTTATTTTTGGTGTTTTAAGGATCATTTTCATGGTCCATCGCCCAATTAACCTATGTTTCAGCTTTAAAACGAAAAGCTCTATGCTTTTATCTGTACTTTGACATCTGCAAATTAAATATAAAACAATTGTATTTTATACACCTTACTGTAACCTCTCACGGTGCCAAGTCTCCGTATCTTTTTTTTTTTTTAAATTTTTGCCTGTGTTGTTATTAGTTTGTTGTCCAAGACAAGGGATTTAATAAGATATATAATATTCATGACAGGTGGCTGAATTAAGATTATATGGAGGTTAGAACCTTTGGCATATTCAGAATATACATTAAATAATTTGACTTAACCATAAACATTTTTAAGGATATACTATTTCCAACAATTACAAGCATATCTGAATTATTACTATGAAAATGTGGATAAGACTATTACTGATTACTAAATGAATCTACTATCCTCATGTGGAGCTGTTAGTACTGTCTTACTGATCTTATCTTACTCTAAAAGATGACAAAGTACAGGTTAGATATTGGGCAGGGATCAAGCTTTTCCAGAGGCATTATCACCCCATGATTGAGGTTTGAATTAATGATTTGAGTACTTGTGCTAAATATCCAATTCTGAGCTAGATTATAGGTGAAACATGGATAAAATGGTTAAATAGGATTAAAATTAGTAATGTTAAAACAACAAGCAATCGCCTTTTCATCAAGTTTTCAACAAGCCTATCAAAGTTTTTGTTTGTTTGTGGTCATTTTACCACCAATCTATGTAATTATTCATCCATATTAAGGGGTCCCATACTTTAAAATCCAATCAAGTCACAAATGAGAATAATTACAAGGGTCAGTGCATATGTACACAATTTGTCATAAATTGCTTTGTGAACTTGTCAGACTCACATTCACAATATTGGTTTGCACAATGTTTATAAAGATAAATTCCTCCCAAAAATGGGAGCATGAAATTGAGATAAGGGCTTGAGGTTCTTGCAATATTAACCTATTTGAATATAATAAATAATTTGCATGATACTTTCCTTGCCAAATAAGGAAAAATATCCCTCATGAAGCAAATGAGAAGAGCCATTGAATGATGCATTTTGCTTAAATAGGATTTTGTGCTGTATGGTCTGCATATGTTGTTAGAAGAGTGTAAACACCGACCACTTATATAAATTATTTAGGATTTATATATGATGCACTGACAGTGTATGGTTTCTATACACTGTCAATACACCAGAGGTTGACACCTCATCAATATGCCCTTATATGCAAATATAAATAATTTTTTTTAATTTGCCAATAAGGGCCTATTGATGAGGTGTTAACTTCTGATGCATTGACAGTGTATAGAAACTATACACTGTCAGTGCATCATATACAAACTCAATTATTTATTACACAACAGAAAAATGATGGGTCTTTAATCGAGCTTCTAAGGAGTTCCTTAGCTCCTTTACTCAATTATAAGCCTAAATATTCAAACTTTAATATAAGAGAGAATATAAGTGATTAATGTCTCATCAAAGTAATTTTTGTCTGGCTCTCAAAGTATCTTTACAACTGTTAACAGATGCTCTCCCCATTATTTTGAATAATCAAACACGAGAGAAGTCTATAGTAAGGACGACCGACCTTACTATAGAATTTTTCATCAAACACAGGTTGCTAATTAACATTGCATAGTGTATGCATATATATATTTGTACAAATTACATTCCAAAATTTCTTGGTGTGATTTTAGTAAAATGCACAAGAAAGCAACAGACTTTTTCAGGTTTGAAAACATTAATTACCAGGAAAACGGTCCCCAAGGGAATGCACATACGAACTTGTTTACTAACTTTCAGGAATTATTGGGTTTTCATTGCATGAACTTATTCAGGAAAACTCCAAATCATGGTTAAATTGGGGTCGTGATCATGTTTTCGGTCGAGTTGCGTTTTTCGAGGTTGCCGATATAACGGTGGTAATTGCGATCATCGCGATCATAACGGTCGTGAATTTTTTTTTAATTTCGCACAATTTTATATAAAGTGTAGTAATTGTAATTATAATCATGAAAGTCTTATTTTATAGTTTTTAAAGTAATTTATGATACCTCAAGTCTATTATTTATGTGAAAAAAGGTTATTTATAATTTTTTGTATTAAAATAAAACATTTATATTTAAAAAATTATTTATGATAATTAAAAAATAACAAATATTGAAAATAGAGATAAATAATTATGTACTAATTATTTAGCATTAATTATTTTTTATCTAAATTATTAAGGAATTTTTTCATCTAAATTTTGTCAAATCTTTTTTCATCTAAATTAATTATGTCAATATTTTTCTTTTTTTTTCCTCTTCTACATGAACTTCTACGAATATTAATAATTAACAAATAGAACTTGTTAAATTCAATTCAAGGAAACTAAAAAAAAACACTTTAAATCTTATCGATTACCATATAATTGAATGACGAGAAGCATCAAATTCTTCTTCTTAACTTTTTATAAATAAATAAAAATTGAATTAGAATCATTAATTGATCACATTTTCAACCCTTTAATAAGTAATAATAATTTAATTCATTACATTTACATTATCAATATTTTTCTTGAATTACAATAATGTTCAATTATATTAAAAATTTAATATTAATTTGCCACAATCAATTAGTTTAATCAATCATATTCATATATCAATATCAAATTATCAGTATTAATTTTTTTACTTAAGTTGTAATAATATTTAATACCATATATTTAATTACACTACAAATTTTACTTTAAAAAAATTAAATTAATAATTTAAATTCAAACTTATCTATTTTTTAAATACAAATGACTCATTATTTAATATATTACCTCACTAATTAAAACATATTAAATTTCTAAAACAAAAATATTAAAAAAAAAACCCATTGTCCCTCACCCAATCCTCACATCTCCTCAGTCACCCTCATCCCTCATCTCACCAGTCACCACCACCCTCCTCCTCCCCTGGCCACTCACCTCAGCCTCATGCGACGGGGACGCCCTCACCAGTCACCTGAGCCTCGCCTCTCCCTCCCTCGGTTTCACGATTTCAGTTACCCACGCCTCGCGTTGGTCGCCGTCGCACCCTCACCTCCTTTCCTTTCGGGCTCGGCATTCACGAATGATTTCATGCGGCCTCAGTCCTCATCTCACTCAGTTCCCCCCCTCCCTTCGTGACCTCACGCCACCAGCCGCCAACGCCAAGGCCAGATCTGAGCCGCCAGCACCACCCGAGGATGTGAGCCTGTGACAGGTTGACAACCCAGCCGCCCTCGCCATCACGCACGTAGCACGCCCCTCTGATGAGTGATGACTGATCTAGAATCTAGATCGAAGATTCTGGTTTTTTGCTAGGAATGGGATTGTGAATTTCTGCTGTGAATTTTTTAGGCTGTGTGAATGTGAGTCTGTGATGAACTGATGATTGATGTTTTGAACTTTTGATTCTTTTGAATTTGATGCTTGCTTGTGTGACTAAGAGTGCTGTTTGTACTTGGGAAATCTGGCCAGGCCACTACTTGTCTTCTGTTCTGTGTTTCGACTAATTCTTTTTTTTTTATTTTGTCTGAACTCTTAAAGGTAATGGAGGATAGCGGCGATAACGGGCCGCTATTGAGGCTATCCTCCGTTATGGCGTTTTATAGCGGCCGTTATTGGCCGCGACGGGTGTGATCCGTACTCACACCCGTTATTACTGAAATAGCGGTGGCGGTCACCGCCGCTATCGCGAGATAGTGGCTGCTATTTAAAATCCTGCTCCAAATATTGAAGCTGAAATAAGTTGTGTTTACCATTCTTTCTCCAAAGATTGGTAATAATTCTCTCTCTACCGAAAAACATGCCCACTATCATGTGCCTGTCCAAAGAACCTTATTATTAGCTATGAGTCTAGCAAATGCACCACAAAATGGGTATGATATAACAGGATGTGTACAAATTGAATCTGAAAGTTCCAAAATTTAATTAACTGATGATTAATAGTATTCATCAGTTAACTAGCTGTTTATAATTAAAGAACTTTCTTTAAAGGTACATGGTAGCCTTTTCTTTGTCCAGAATAAGTCTCCAGTACTAGGATTTCCCCTTAAAAAATGAGGGATTAATTTCTCAATGCAAGCACTTACAACTAAGAAATGACGTGTTGTTACATTGGTCAAAGTTTTCTTTTTTCAAATACTTTGTTTTTTTTTTTTTTTTTGAGCAAAATGTTATAACTGCAGCATAGCTGATAATGAATCTTTAGATTTAGTGGTAAGAAAGAGATTTTAACTACTTAAAATCAAATTATTTTATTGTGTATTGTGTGGTAGTTTTGATCCAATTGTATATTAGATTTAGTTAATAATTATGTGTTGATTTGTTGATTGATTGATTGATTTTATTTTATTTAGTGATTTTTTATATAAATGTAATTTTTAATTACAGATGTTGCGATTTCTCTTATATTTACGACTTCAAAAAAAAAAAATACATAGCTTTGTTTTGGAAGGAAAGATAAAAAAATAAAGTTGCCTCGATAATTACCCACACATAGCTTGCTAACCTTATAATTTAACCTTTTTATTAAACTTGGTTGTTCTTTAAATAAGGGAAAGTAACCGATGGATTTGTAGCGTCTAAATGTTTGTTTGCTGCAGATGGAATCGGGGTGAATTTTTTTATAAGATCCTTCTCAGATCATCAGGTATGCCAATTATAAACAACATAAACTGCTTGCATTAATCTTTTATATATCTGCCTAGCAGTTCTAACTGGCCAGGCCAATTGTATTGAGAGAGTAATACATGATTTTCATAAACAAATTGATATGGCAGAAGTTGCAGGTGACTGCGTCGACACGTGGTTGCGTCATCAAACATATACCAGAATCTCTCATAAACAATGGCTATGCAAATAGGGAAGAGAGAAAAAGACAGAGCGAGAGAGATCAGATAGTTCAAAGAATTTCCAAGTTAAATTATGGAACTTCTTTTTCTTTTCTCATTTGACCAATAATAGCCTCTGAAGATGGCTGCTAATTACAATTAGAAACTCTCTCTAAACGAGAAAATTACATAATTCAATAGTAATTCCCACCCTTTAATCAGATATTTAGGGTGGGATTCAAATATCTTGTGTATGTCTATAAGCAGAGTTAGCAAATTGTGGTTCTCCCTCCGACAACTTTTTCCAGTCCACCAAACGCTGCAAAAACTCCTTTACCTGTAAAATTATAGTAACAAAAAAGATCATGTTAGTCCGAAATGTTATCAGAATAATTGGAATTGGAAATTGCGTGCCAAGATTAATAATCATGCCCCAGATGGTTCTTGGAGAGAATAGGAGGCATTTGTTTCCCTGGGTGCTTTGGAAACAAGAATCCCAAACCCTTGCTCTCTGTCACGTAAAACCTGGTCATAAATAAAACAAGACACAAAAATGTGTTTAAACTGATGATTTGATACTCAATTACAGAACAGAACTAATTACAACATGTACTAATTGTTAGTTACCTTAAATGCATCTTCATCGGTACGATCGTCGCCAATGTAGATTGGAAAAACATCGTCTGAATTGGCATATCCTGAAGAGACAGAAATTAACAGAAAGTAGAATTAGTACTATTAGTGGTAATAAAATAATTAGAAAGGTAGAAATTCAGTGAAGAATTAATCACCTAGTGCTTCCAACAAAAATTCAAGGGCTCTTCCTTTGTCCCATTTGATGGTCGGACGAATCTCTAATACCTGCTTGAATCAAATTATTAAAAAAAAAAGATGTTAATTAATCACATTGTCTTGTCTACGAAAAAACCAAAATAATTGTCTTCTCTAAGAAAAGCTTTATTACCCATGAAAAGTGGGACAAAAGGAAGAAAATTAACTAGAAACAGCAATTATACCTTTCTGCCTTGAGTCAGCTTAAGCCTAGGGTACCCGTTGAGCACTGATCTAACTTGCTCAGCTAATGCAGCCCAACTCTGCCGAAAGACAAGAACAAAACAGTTATGAAATCAGTGAGATTAGCATTGGTGAAATTTCCAAAAGGACTTAACATTGACTGAGTTTGTCAGTTTGATATGTACCTTCTCATCAACACAGCGAAAGTGTACGGAGACACAGAACTTGTTATTTTCAACCTTGGCTCCTGGGATGGATTTTGTTTTCTCAACCAAGGCTTTGTAAACCTGAAAGGTAAGAAAAAAAATTAAAAATTTCGATATTTCCTAAATATGCATTGTTCTTTGTCGTTTCTTTTTACCCGTGAAATCAAGAAGATAGTTAGAGGCAACAAACCTCATCAATCATGGGCAAGAATTCACTGGCAGGCTGGAAGAGAACTCCCTTGCTACCCTGCATAACGCAAAAGTTGACATAAAAGAAGTTACAAGCAGCAAAGGAATTAAAAGAAAAACAAAACAAAGAAAGAAAGCCGATAAATGAAAAAGGAGAAAAACAAAAGAGTACAATGATGTTCTTACTTTCTTGTATTTGCAACTTTTAGATGGTCCCTTGATGTCCATACCATGGCTACCGGCATAATAAAGGTCAGCTAATTTTACAAAGCTGTAAACCTGTAGAATCCCACAATGAAAATCAATCAACGGTTTTCACTTCAAAAGAAAAACCAAGTGTATTAAGCCAATCTGGTGGTAAACTATTCCATTTTTACTCATGATCAGTATCAATCCTCGTATGCTTAACTAAAAAAAACGTATGGCCACCAACCTTTTGGCCTAATGGTTAAAGATAATTGTGGTATATTATAAGTTTTGGTTCGAATCTAAGCACTCCATTCCCAGTTATTTAATGTTTTCCTTGTGACAAAATAAAAAAATAAAAAAAGCATGAACTGTAACAAGACAGTACGTTTATCACTTAAGGAAAAATGTACCTTGTCTCTGCACCTTCCGGTCACTATCGCTGTTGGAAAATATCTTGCAACGTCTTTTACAGCCGCTCTCATCTGGTTAGAGATAAAGAAGTTTTGACCAAAGAGAACGAATTAGTAGGTGTTTTCAGTAAGTCAGAGGCAGCTGATGATCAGCAGTGGTAACTGGAGTAAGTAAGAACAAACCTCTCTTGGCATGAAAGCTTGATCCGGGTCTTCAACGATTGGAGAGAGTGTACCGTCATAATCTAGAAACATCACAATCTGTTTTCCTTTCGAAGCAGCCACTATTTGCTCAAACATGCTCAAAGCTGAGGGATGATGAACCTGTTTCAGGAATACACACAAAAGGAAAAAGGGTCAGTAACGTTAATTACAGCGATATAACAACATCCGTTGAAGAACTGGGAAGTTTTCATATTGAGGGAGAAATGGAACCTACAATCCAGGAACTTCTCTCATCAGTTTCAGGCAAGGAAGCAGTAGACTTGACTCGGGTAGGCGAAGAAGCTCTCATGGAATCCACCCAGGCATTGATTTTAGCTCCTCCTTTCTCAGTTTCAAACCTCTTCACAAACAGCATCTTAAGGTCTTGTGGTAAGAAGGACCTTGCCACTGGCAGAGACGATGGAGACAACACTTTCTTAACACCATTCGGTTTAACATCAAGAATCGCCACATTTTGTTGGTTAGTCATTCTTTGTAACTTCTTATTCTTCTTGCTTGTCGTCTGCATAATCTCAAAACCCAAAACCAAAATATTAGAACCAGAGAGGCAAAAACATTAAAAACCTACACATCTATTGATTGCCAATGAAACTAGCCTCGGTACCTGAACAGAGTAGAGAAAGAAACAGAGGAGAAAAAACAGAGAAGATGGCAATGTGAGATCTTAGGTTTAGAAGAACTGCAAAGGGTAGGCTTTTAAATAAGCAAAGGCTTAGAGAGAGAAAGCCATGGAAAGGTAAAAAAACTAAAATAGAAAAACCGCAAAGAAAAGGTGAAAATCACATACGCCCACTAACATAAACACTCAAACAATTCACTACTAAAAACTGGGGCTATCTAGTCAATTTATAAACTTGGTTTCATTACACCAAGGGACGAAACAGCCATACTTTCCTGGCCACCCGTACTTTTCAACCTCCCAAGTTCCACTTTTTTTTAAAAAGAAAAATTGAGGGACCCCTGGTCCGATGAGATATTTTTCACCCTTCGTTGAGACAATGTTTTTTTTTTTTTTTCAGCAACTTGGTGTATTGGCCGAATGATAAAAATTGTACTTAAAACTCATTACTGTTAATGTTGGAATAAACTAATTAGCCATCATTACATTGATCGGCAGGATTTAAGGATTATAATTATATTGTCTTATTCCATTTTCAAGGGCACTGTTATTATATGATAAAAATCATCAGTAAGTACATGGTTTTGCCCTGTTCAAAGCCAAAAAAAGTAAATTGTGATAGCGGTCAATGCAGTTTCCATTTATCTGCAAGCATCGGAAAAGACTGATTCAAGCGATTATATTACATCATAAAATGGTGAAGGACCACTTGGGGAGTCCCACGTCGTTCCTTGTAATTTGATTGTTTTGTGTTTTTGACAGAACAATGGAGAGTATTATGTTTGTCAAAGTCGTTACTTTGATTTCGTTTCTTTCTTTTTTTTTATTTGTTCCGTTGTTTCCTGCTGTGTATGAATTGAACAAACCTTTCGCCGTCTAGCAGATTAAAATATCAGTGTTGGTATTAGGCATTCATATTTCATGGCTAGGGTTCAGAGTTTAGACCATTCGGCATGAAAGTCAAATAAAATGACACGAAGGAAAAGTGAGAGTTTGTCGAGAAAACTCTAATTAAAGGTACTTCAAAGATTAAAAGATTACTAACATCGGTTGGGATTGAGTAATAAAGGACTCATTCTCTCTTAAGCATGACCCGAGTTGGAGTCATGCGTATGGAGCAAGCCGTGCTAGGAGGAACACCCTACTTTCATGTGATCTAACAATTTTTCGACTCCGGAATAATCGCATAAAACAGATACCAGAGGGTCAAAAAAAAATTAAAAGGTTAAAAAGAATTTGGTAAGGAATACTTTTCTTCTTTCTTGTCAATCAAGATTTGATCTTTGTGAAAAGAAAATTTTGAAACTAACTTATATTTTGAGTACATCACTCGATCTAGAAGAGTTTAAACTTAAGATCGTTCGAAAAATAAATTAAATTCAAGTGCCTATATCATCAGAAAATTTAAGAAATTAACACATTATTTTACATGTGTTCTCTGGTTTGTAACAATAACAGAGCTCGAATTTCTTTTGAGAGTGTCAAACACCAATTTACAACACATGGATGAACGATATTCATGCATGCTTCATGGGAATATTATCATACATAAAATTCACTCTAGTTTTATAGTTTGCATGGAATATATAAGGCGTTATCTTCAATCATTTTATTTCATTACATATTACTGATATAATTCCCATCAAAGTCCATATATATTCAGATGAACTATGTATGCAATAATGATGTTGGGTGTCATCGTACCTGGTATACGTACTATCAGTTTAAAATAAAATTTGTGATTTTATCTAAAAAAAAAATAAATAAATAATTGTGATTTATAATTTGCCGATTTGTCTCAACAAATGAAGCAGTCAAGAAAGTTAAAATAGTCAAATAATTTAGAAATAAATAGTTTTTGACTTTTCTTCTTGACATAAAGTAAATTCTATAGATTTCATATGGAGTAGATCATGGAGTTGTATGATTGCTATGAATTTCTTCAAGACTAGTTTTATTAAACAGTGACTGAAAATGGTAATAGTCCAAGCTCAATTTTCTTACCATACTATAAATGCATACTAATTCCTACTCATGAAATATATAGTCAACTATGTACCAAAAAATGAAATATATAGTCAAGTGTTACAGCTAGCTTACCAAATTCTGCTGTTGCTTGCCTTCAAATTCTCCTTTTTCATTATTGGCATGAAGTTTCCAAGCAAATACAGTCAAAGAACGCTTTGAATCTCTTTTTCTTTTAATCATTCAAAAAAAAACTGTTCGCCAACACAGCAAAATTCATTCATGTTTAGTTGGATTGCACTCTTTTTTTTTTCTTTTTGTTTTTGATTTTTATATATATATATATATATATATATATATATATATGACAGTACAACATCATTATTGGGCACTCGACAATGCACAAGAAAAAGTACTAATTAAACGTAATTAATGTTCAGCCAAAAATGGCAATACTTTCTTTCTCCAATATCGCCCCTTGTAAAGGTTTCTGAAACAAGCAGCCCCAACCCTTTGAATCAAAACCAGCAGCTTTTTTTGTCTTATAATTTTGACACTTAAGCCTTTCTCTTTGTCTACATTACGTTTTAGTGACTCAGCTTTCTCTCTTCATGCCTTATTTTTATTGGGTCGACGGCAATGACAACTTCATTTTCATGGGGATTTTGCTCAGCTAAAACCATGTTCATTTAACCATTCTTTGATGGAATCTCTCACTTTGTCATATGTTTCGAAAAACAACGTTAATTAAAAATTTATTTTCAATTTCTGAAGGTTTAGGGACTGTTTCAAGTTTGAAAGTTACAACTTTTGTAGTTTCTGCTTATGCTGATGTTTCCAAGCAATAGTTGTGCGACAAAGATTTTCACTATACATTGATGAATACAAGTTAATTACTAAGATTTTCACTATAAATTAATCTTCTGTTTCTGTTATTCTTTTATATCTAGTTAGTCTCATAAGACACATATAATTAAAATCGATGCCGCCTGCCTAGCTAAGAACAGATACCATCCGCCATCACCTTCAAGATGGACGAACCAAGATATTAATTAAATTAACAAAATTCATAGCCAATAGGTTAGACAGGTGAGCGAAATTACCAAAGAATTTAAGCAATTGACTACCAACTTCAATCAGAAACCTCGAGTTCTATTATATTTATTGAGTAATTACACTAATTAATTCTAAATTCATTTAATTAAGCAAAACTCAACAAGACGAATTCGTTTTTGTAAAATAACAAGTTTTATGCATTCTTAAAGTTTCTAGAGACCGACTTTCATATTTCTTTACACATTAAATTAAAATTTATGCTTTGCTTTTCTACTGCTTGTATTTCTATAAAAATATAGTCAAAACCGGAGGCCATGGAAATGCCTGGAAGCAACCACATGTGACATTGAAGGTTTCAGTTGTCAAAATTCGGGTAGACGAAGATTGTCAAAAAGAGAGAAGTCAGGCAAACCAAAGTTGGATTTATTAAAGAGATCCCGAAGAAAATATATTTTGAATTTTGATGGATTCAGGCCCCGAAAAACCAAACGACTTTAGTTGGGAATAACTTTGTGATTGAGAAATTTTTCTTTGGTAGGTAATATAGGATCGATCGTTTTCCTCTGTCTAATTTCTGAACTTGTTTTCCTGTTTGCCCATGGAAAATGTCATGGAACGAATCTCTTTAGTTAATTTGTCGGCATGTTTCTTCTAAGTAACATTACTAGAAAATGAGTTTTTTGCAACGTTTAAAGTCATCGTAAAATGTAATTTTATCGTTGCTAAAGTTTTTTTACGACGACTTTTAATCGTTGCAAGGTCGTTGTGTAAAATTTCGTTACTAAAAGTATACGCAACGATTTTCATTGTATAAAAAGTCGTTGCAAAAATGTATTTATTGCAACAACTTTTCTCGTTACTAAATGATTTTAATTTTAGCAATGACTTAATGTTTTTGTCTTTGTTTTAGCAACGCAATATATTTCATTGCTAATATTCTTTGGTAACAATTTTGAATTGTTGCAATAGTTAATTTCACAACAACTATAGTCGTTGCTAAAAATATATACGTTACCACAAATTTCTCATTTCTATTTTTTTCACAACTATTATAATTGTTGCTAAAAAATAATTTCGAAACTATAGTTTTGTTATTTCTAATTTCTTTCACAACGGTGATACTTGTTAAAAAATAGTTACAAAACCACTTTTTGTCATTTCAAATTTGTTTTACCTTGACTATTAATATTATAATTATTATATGCAAAATAAATAACATAAAAGGATGTGCAAAAATAATTTCCAAATATTCTATATGTATATTGATTAAGATAAAAGAAATAGTATTCAAAATACAATTTGAAGTATCAGTTACATTCCATTAAAATACTTACAATACTCATGTAAAAAAATCTATGTTGTACAAATTCCAAATTCATTTACATGGAAATAAATGAAAAAAATATGCATCAAGATAAACATCCACAATTCCAAAAAAAAAAAAAAGATGATTTGCACTTGATTCCCAACAAAATGAGCAAACACATGAGAAAAAATAAGTAAATTAATATTGGTAAAAAAATAAATATATGATAATACGAAAGTAAAACATAAGTTTAATTCCCTAGAAAATGAGTCAATTTCAAATTTCGAAAGTCGAAATTGCATTTTTATTTTAGGTAGGGAATTTGCTTCAACAAATGACTCCATCATTCACATGTAGTAATTCTATATATTTTTAAATAAAAGAAAATGATGGCTAAACAAAATGACAAACTTAATTGCTGTCAAATGAATCAAATGAATCCTTTAAGGTAACATAAGGAGGACATGCTCATAGTTTATCGAGCCAACTCAATCACTGCAGTTCCTATTTATCTGGTTTTATGTTTTTGTTTTTTATTTTTTACTTTAATAGTTTCTTGCCTTATTTCATTGTAAAGAACCAATATATAATATTTCAACATATTAATGAGAAACTTTTATCAAAAGGAATAATATTCTAAGGCCTTGATTTAACCAAAACTCAAAATCAAAACCTTGATTTAACTAGTTAATTAAGAAAGTTGGGCCATATGTCATTTATTACAAATAAAGTAAAAGATACAAGGCAAACAATAAACCCAGGAAGCACAATTAAACTGCTTAAACTGTTAGAATCTAAGAATCATGCTTTGGATTCCAAGTTCCAAGCTTTGGATTCCAAGTTCCAATCATCCAAAGCATGCAAAACTAATCAACATTTTAACAAACTACTAAACTATCAAGTAACCAAGTAACAGAAAGTGAAGTTAAATAGTCCAGCAAGATATGAGATTTTAAGACATAACGAATTGGATGGCTTAAAGTGAAAAAAACAAACTTTCACTTGAATGGCTTAAATATTTGCCATACAACTCCCTCTCCCCACTCCCAATTGATTGCTTCTCAATTATCAAATTCGCTAGGCATATATAAAGGGAAATTTTAAATACAACCAACAAAATACTAAACACAACCTATTTACTAAATAAAACTTACCTTTTTTTATTTGTTCTAAACACAACCTAATTATTTATTTAATTCCTAAAATACCCTAAACCCAACGAAATACAACCTATCCTGCTTACAGCCTACTTCTCCTGTTTCTTCCTCTCCTGTTTTCACTCTTAATTTTCACCTATTTTTCCAGTAATCATCATCAAATCTGCGTTTTTTCATCGATTTATAAGATAAAATCTTCTACATTATTGATTTTATTTGTGAATTTGTTGTTTTTGCATAAAATCTATAGAAGAAAATGGGTTGAAACCGTGAACACGAGCCTTACGGCAGTGAAAAGCCGTGAGGATTTCGGGCCTCACGGCAGTTAACTGCTGTGAGGTAAATGGTTATTTTATTTAAAGATAATAAAAATTAAAAAACATAGATTGTGTCTAGCCAAATCCCGGTTGCAATTTTTCCAGTAATCATCATCAATTCTGCGTTTCTTCATCGATTTATAAAATAAAATCTTCTACATTATTGATTTTATTTGTAAATTTGTTGTTTTTGCATAAAATCTGTAGAAGAAAATGGGTTGAAACCGTGAACACAAGCCTCATGGTAGTGAAAAGCCATGAGGATTTCAAGCCTCACGGCATGGAAAAGCTGTGAGCCTTGAAGGCCTCACGGCATATGGATCCCGTGAGGCAAATAGTCATTTCATTTAAAGGTAATAAATATTAAAAAACATAGGCTGTGTCCAGCCAAATCTCGGTTGCAATTAGAAGCTCCCATATATAAGGGCCAATTCCCAAAAGCCAACCAATTTGTAAAATGGTTATAAACTTAATCTAGCAAAAGAAGCATACCTAAAGAACCTAACTAGCTAGAAACATAAAATATAAATTGTATCACTATCCCCAAAAGCATAAAATGTATTCAAAACATGGCTCCATTAAATGAATCCATAAACTCTTAACTTAGCCTTGTACTAAGAAAAAAGAGACCTACCAACCATCCTGTCTTGTCATTGACTCCACTTTTGATTGCATAAGTTTCATTCTGATACAACCCGTTTTCAAGATCCATTAAAACCACCTTACACACAAAAAAGGGAAACAACTATTGTGACATCCTCGTCACTACACATTAACTTATAACTTTTTCTTTTACATATAACTTGATTAGACTCTTTCGTCAATGTCGTTCCTTCTTTCTTTTAATGATTGGTATTAATTTGCTCATCAAATTCCAGTGAAACATAATTATCATATATATATATATATATCATTCCAAAGCACAGGATCTTACACATCTTACATAACCTAAATCCCCAACATGATTATAGACATCATTGTAGTATTGTATTGTACAATAGCTGAATTATATGTCACTTAAGTATACCTTCAGTAATGATTGGGAAGCATGTTTAGAAGGTACACTTCCAAGATCCAAAGATAGGCTCTTCTATTGAGAGCAAGAGATCACTTCAGGTAGTCTGAAAAATAGTTGTAAAGGATTGAGTTTACGCTCAGTAAGAAACGTATGTAAAAGAGAGTATTATGCCTCTATATGCAGTTTTCCTGCTTGGCTCTATATTGTCATGTAAAATCATTATAAAGTATATATCATATACTTCTTTCAAATAGCATATCCAAGCATACATTATATACTTTCTTCAAATATCATATATAAGAAATCCATATGCTTTCGAGTAATTCACATACTTCAGATACTTTTAAATAACAGGGAGACTATTTGCATTTCAACGGAATTATGCACTGGATAAACAGGTGGCGTACCCCCGTAGGGGCCTAGAATCCTCCCCTAACCAAACATATAATAGAGAAAATTGGCCTAATGTCGGTAGGCCACAATGAACACTAGTGTCGTAACGGCTTCGCGCTCGACGATTTTGAAAAACGTTTAAAAAAAACAAAGGGAGTCGCCACCAGTCTTTTTTGACTAGGTGTGATTGGCCACCTAAAATATTTATCTTTTTAACAAAATCTCAAAATTAATTAAGTTTTATTAAAAAAGACAATTTTTGGTCTGCGAAAACAGAATTGGGTTCGGGAGTACGGTTACGCGTGGAGAAGGATTAGCACCCCCACGACGCCCGTTAAAAAGCGGTACCATAATAATCATGTGTTATCCTTTAATTTTAATAAAATGGTCTTGAATTAATATTTAAAAATAATTCTTATTTCATTGCAATCAATTTTATTCAAAATCATTTTTCATTTGTAAATTTATTTTGTTTTATTTTAAAAAGTTAAATTTTATTTTTCGAAAGAGAATGTGAACCTTTTTGTATTGAAAAATTAAATCAAATATCTCAATACTCTGGTAACATTTAAAATAATTTTCTTCACCTAGAGATTTCTTAAGAATCACTACTTGTGAGTTCTATAGAATCTCATCATCGGAAGATTCACACTCGCTTCAAAAATTATTATGAATGCATATGATGCAAACGGATAATGAATGATGCAAATGAATTTTTAATTTTTTATATAAATATTTCTTCATTTATTTTAAATAAAAATTTTTATTATTGAAAAATTGCCCTAAGTATCCCAATACTCTGGTAACACTTAGTGAACTTCTCTCACCTAGGGATCAGTTAAGAAATCACTACTTGTGAGTTTCATGACATCCCATCATCGGAATTTATCATTAATTTCCTTTTTTCTATTTTCTTTTAAAAACTTATTTATTTTATTTTTAATAAAAATTTAAATTATTGAAAAATCATACTAAGTATCCCAATACTCTGGTAACATTTAGTACGACTCTTCTTACCTAGGGATCAGTTAAGAAATCACTACTTGTGAGTTTCATGACATCCCATCATCGGGAAAATATTTAATTAAATTTAAATTTTATTATTTATTTGTTTATCAATATTTCTTTGTTTTAAAAACTTATTCCTTTTCATTTTTAATAAAAATTTAAATTATTGAAAAATCATACTAAATTTCTCAATACTCTGGTAACATTTAGTACTACTCTTTTCACCTAGGGATCAGTTAAGAAATCACTACTTGTGAGTTTCATAACATCCCATCATCGAAAATTTATTTAATTTAAATTTAAACTTTATTTCCTTTTTCTTTGGTTTTTTTCTTTTTATATATATTTTTTATACAATTTCTAATCAACAATAATTGATGAATATACAAGTAAAAGAAAAATTTTCAAAACTTTTATTTTGTAGCATGCATTAATAATAATAATAACAACAATAATAATAATAACAACATCCATAACAATAACAACAATAATAAAACACAATAATAATAATAATAATAATAATAATAATAATAATAATAATAATAATAATAATAATAAAAACAACAACACAATAATAATAATAATAATAATAATAATGATGATGATGATGATAATAACAACCATAGTAATAATAATAATAATAATAATAATAATAATAATAATAATAATAATAATAATAATAATCCAAAATTACTAAATTAAGAAAAATATACCTAAAATGAGGCTTAAACCCAAAGGAAAACCTTAAAAACCGGCCCAAAAAATCAAGCCCAAAAGTAGGTTCAAGTGGGCTGACTCCGCTGGGCTGGGCGCCGGTCGCGTGCCGGGTCGGAAGCGGGTGCACGGGTCGGGTGTCGGGTCGGCTTGACTGGCACGTCGGTCAGGCGAAAAGGGTTGAGCCGGGTCGAGCGCGGATCTCGGGTCGGATCCGGGTCCACGCGCGGGTCACTCCTTTTCTTTTCTCTTTTTTTTTTTTGCTATAAAAACCTATCTCTTTTTTTTATTCATTTTCTTCTTCTTTCCAAAATTTTTTATATTTTGTAAAACAAAATAAATTTCCGGCCGCCGTCGCTGGTGGGCCAAAATAAAAAAACTTTCGATTTTCCAAAAGCTCTCAACCTCCTCTCTCCGTTTCCATCCTTCTTTTCCTTCGAAAACGCCCCTAACCCTACGGATCTGAGGTCGAAACCTTCGGCCTCTGTTTTTGTTTAGTTGTTTTTTCTTCTTCTTTTTTCTTTGTATATCTGATTGTGGCTGTGGTTTGTTTGTGGTTTTGTTGTTGTTGTTTTTTTTGTTGCAGGTTGGTTGTGTTTTCGATTTCAGATCTGGGTTTTGGGTTTTGGGGGTTCTCGAGTTTAGGGATTTTGGTCGAGGTGGTTTTTGGGGCTGTGATGACGGTGATGATGGTGGTGTGTGGTGGTTGCTTTGGGTAGGAGCTGTGATGGTGGTTCACAGTAGTGTTTTTTTCGGTGGGGGCTTTCGGGTTTACGTGATTTTGGGTTTTCTCTTCGAGGTTGTTGGTCTCGGTTTTAGGGTTTTTGATGAGGGTATCTCGGTTTTGGGATGAAGGTTAGGCGATGGTGGAGAATTTTTGGGGCTTTGATGATGATGGGGGCTCTCGACAGAGGCAGAGGTGGTGAGGGAGTTTAAGGGTTTCGGTGGTTTGAATGGGGGTTGATTTGGGTAGTGAGGATGATGCCGTGTTGATGGTGAGCCGAGGATGGGGAGATTGTAAAAGGCTTGGGTTTGGCCTCGGGCTGGTGGAGATGGGATGGTTGGCAGGAGTAGGAGGCTGGCTGATGGATGGGTGGCAGAGTAGCTAGCTGGTGGACAGTGGTGGTGATTGATGGACTGATTAATAATAATAATAATAATAATAATATAATAATAATAATAATAATAATAATAATAATAAAAAAGTAATAGAAATAAAAAAAAAAATAAAATAAATAATATATAAGTAATAATAATAATAATAATAAAAGAAGAAAAAAATAATAATGCTAATAATAATAAAACAAATAATAAAAATAAAAACAAATACAAATATATAAAAATAATAACAAAAATGGGACAAAATTAGGTGTCAACAACTAGTCAGGTGACATCTGTGGCACTGAGCACCGGACTAGGGCTCCTTTGCCAAGTACATATACAAAAGTGCATAATCATCAAGTACTTCATACTTTCAAAACATTTGTCATATAGCTTTTTGCATTGACAATCATACTGTTCTGAAATAGGCTTTGAAACCTCTTTTTCAAATAGGGCAGTCGGCTGCTATTGTATATCTTGCTTTATCGAAATTATTTTCTTTTAAAAATTTTGATATTTCGAAATTCTGAAAACACATAGGGTAGTCGACAGATCCCATATAGCAGTTGACTGGTTTTGAAATAGAATGCTTTTCGAGAAAAGGCAGTCGACTGGTCATGTAGCAATCGACCAGTTTCGCAAATAGAATGCTTCCGAAAATAGGGCAGTCGACTGGCTCCATAGGCAGTCGACTGGTTTCTCAAACAGAATGCTTTTCAAGTAAATAGCAGTCGACTGTCTCATATAGCAGCCGACTGTTTTGAAACAGAATATTTTGTGAAAAATAGCAGTCAACTGTCTTATATAGCAGTCGACTGATTTGCATTAGTTTTCGAAAATCTACGCTTTGGTTGTCTCTAGGCAGTCGGCTGCTACTTAAAGCAGTCCGGTGCTCCTAGCATTTTGGTAACTAGGAGTAAAACCCGAAATTTACATTTCCCACACTTTTTTACATTTTTTTCTCAATTTCCATTTATCCTTTCAATAAATTGCAAATTATTATAATATTTAATGTAATAATGTTACACATAAACATTTTAAAATTTTAAGGTTACTGGAGATAAAACAAGATTTTATCAACTTAGGCCATTTTATTTTTACTTAGCTTCATATTATAAAAAGTTGTTGCAAATTTGATAAGATATTGAAACGACTTTTTTTATCGCTACTAATATGATATAGATATTGTAACAATTTTTTTATTGTTGTGTAAAATATTTTAAAAAAATTAATTAGGCAACGACAATGTAAAGTCGTTGCGAATATAATAAAATATCGTGCGACTTTTTTTTATTCTTGTCAGTTTAATAAGAATTCACAACAACAATAAATATTGTTGCATAAAATATAAAAAAAATCAATTAAGCAACGATTATGAATAATCGTTATAAATGTCATGAGATTTTGCAACGACATTTTCAGTCGTTGCAAAATTTGGTTGCTAAAAGTCTATTTTCTAGTAGTGTAATTGAGTAATGTGACGATCTTGTGGTATAAGATTCATTGTTCATAGTTTGGAAAGAATAAATGTTAGAGATTCCCACAACGAATAAACTAATAACCACACTTTAATTTTTTTTTAAGACTTAACAAAGCTAAACACAGCATAAATAAATATGTGAAGATAACTTGAATTAAAAATTGATAATAATTGTGCATAACAAAAGTTAAAAAATAAGTTTATATTTGACGTATAAACATGAAATTTGATATAAAATTTTTTATATTTTGTATAACATAAATATGATTTTATGTGATATAAATTCAGATTTTATACATGAAGAGCATCAACCATTCTTATAACATAACTCTAGGACTAGGAGACAGCTGCAATAATCAGTTAGCCCAACTAAACTTGACTATAATCTTAAGACAACACTAGGCTGTAGAAAGCACGTTGCAAATTGGACGGTGAATATAGTTGCTGCCTGCCTGTTACCAACAGCCGCTCGTGTGTTTATTTATTGACTTCGTTGCTTTCTTTGGCATACTTGTAGGAAACTGAAGGAAATGGTGGCGTTTGATTGGGTGGTAGGTCGACCTTTTTAGCACGGGCGGTAGGGCCCTCCAAAAATTTAATCATGCTAAAAAATAGCCACGTGTGCTTCTCTGGGTCTAAATATTCCCCTCTCATCAGTCCGCTAATTCTGTTTGAGGTCCAATTTTTCTATCACGTTTGGTTATTGACTAATTGGTATAGAAAAGAACCGGCAGGATTTTTTTTTATTTTTCTAATATTAATTTGAATAGACAATAAAAATAATTTCGATTAAATTGAAAAAAATAAAAAAAATCATTAGTAAAAATAATTTTACTAAAATGATAATAAAATATGTAAAAAAGATAAAATATTAATTTTATATTTGTTTTTTTGCCTTAAATTCCTTTTTTTTTGTTTTCTGCGTAAGAATCAATCGCACCGGAAGTGCGATTGATTCCGAACTCAGCCTAAGACAATGACGCATAAAGTATACTTGATTTATTTCCTTGCGCATGGATCTCAAACTCTTAAAAAGTTCGATCCCACGTGGCCCAATTATAGGACCTCACTTATCATTTGAAAAATATATTTTTTTTTCAAACTATGAAGTATTTTTCATTTGGGGTAAATTGTGATACTTTTTGTTTTGAAAATATATTTGTTTTCTATGTTGAATTATCTCATTTAATGTGGACTAATTAAGTATAATTAGTATCATATAACTTAATTTAGTAGTATATTTTGTATAAAGTGTGACCATAAATATAAATATCTCTATTATAAATATAAATATCTCTATTATAAATGTATTATATCCTTAATGGGACAGATATAATACATGATTTATGATATAGGAGGTCCCTGCCTATGGCACATATATATATAGATAATAGTGTGGCCCATTGATACTATTGCCATTTTTGACAAAAATGTGAACATGGGCAGTCTCTCCTTCTCTCTCGTTTCTTCATTTTCCCTCACCATTGTCTTCATTTTCTTCTTGGCACAGGTCACATGGCAGACCCAATCACCACCGGCGGAGCACCGGCGTGATTTCCTCTCCATGGCAGTGGCTAAATGATGTGATTTGGTGGGTTATAGCTTACCCACCAAAAGGTTAGTTTTTTCTCCTCTTTGTTATTGTGCTAATGGGCTTTGTGGACGAATTTGTTCTAACAATTGGCATCAGAGCATGTCCACAATAAAGCCATTAGTCAATTTTTGAAGAAAAATGAGAGTATGTATATTTTTATTTTTTGGATATTTTTCGGATTTTGTAATACCCATAAGATTTTTGCATTTTTGAGTTAAAATAATGCAATATATTAGTTGAGGATGAATTTATGATGAAAATGCCGTTAAAACGAAGTGAAATGAGGCTGCGTAGGAAGAGAAAACGTCGGGTCGGGTCGAAATAACCCACTTTTCTGCAACTCGCCCGTTCTGAGCAAGGAAGATGACGGGCACATGAGTTGCACACGCCTGACAGCTTCATAAGAGGCGCTCGCGGCGCCAATGGAAATGAGGCGAGCGCGTGTGATACATGCGCCCGCATATGAAAAAATAAATTAAATTTTTTTTCCTGCCCCAAATTTCCTTTTTTTTGGGCCATTTTATTTTGGGTCGGTTTGTATTGTTTTGGGGCCAACGGTTTGGTCTGGGCTCGTTTTTTTTAGGTCCATTTTGTTGTTTTATGGGTTGTTGCTATTTTTTTTTTATTTGGGCCACTTCATTAAATTTAATTTGGGCCACTATTTCATTTGGATCATTTTGAATAATTTTTTTCTTTGGCTATGTCATTTAAATTAAATTGATCCATTTATTTTGAAATTTGTTTCTTTTGCTATTTAGTTTACTTATTTAAATATTAGGCCAAAATAATTTTATGATATTATGGGCATTATTTATTCAATTATTTTAATTGGCCATTTAGTATTAATTAATTTTGGGCAATTAAAATTAAGTAATTTTAGGGCCATTTTGCTTAATTAATTTAGGGGCCATCTTGCTTAATTAATTTTATTTGGCTATTAAATTAAATTGATTATAGGCCATTTTGCATAATTATTTAATAGGCCATTTTGGATTAAAATTTTAAAGGCCATTTTGATTAATTAATTATGGGTCATATGGTTGATTATTTTTGGACAATTTTGGATATTTAATAGCTATAATTATTTGTTAAGCCCAAAATTAAAGGAGTATAAGTGAATTTTTAGAGGAATTATTTTGAGGTAATTTTTTGGGAATTCAATTACCTATTTAATTCATAATTCACTTAATTTTTGAAATATATATTAATGCCCATAAATTACTAATATTTGGCCTAATTAAATAAGTTTAAGTAAATTATTTGGGTATTTTGTTGAGCCATTTTGGATTATGGTTTACCCATTTCGTTAATAATTTATTTAAATAAATAAACTCTCTAGAAATGAAAATTGCCTTATTATTTGAATATTCCCATTTATGTTGAATTAATTTAATTAATTAATGTTGGACTTGAAATTACTACATATGCTTCAAAATTGCATATTTTGGATGTAGTTAATTTTGGTCAATAAATTTTGTGAATATTCTTAAAATTATAAATCATTAATTGGATTGACTAGTACTTGCCTGTCGCAGGAATAGTCATGAAGATTTTTTGACAATTTATTCTGATAATTTTAAGGATATATAATAAGGCAATGCATAGTGATAGTTGCAGTTGCATAAATTTACTGAGATCTCTAGAAGTGGCTAGTCTCTCCCTATCGGATTGTTAGTTGCTTTTAGAGATGCTTGGGACTGAGAGGATCCTGGTTGGGATATGACACGGTCTTCCTACCCTGTCGGTGGGCGATCATTCAGGTTATATTCAACTAGTTTTGTCTGATCCTGGGTAGTGTATTGTGCAATTTATTGAGTTATTTCACTAGCCTCCATATTGTGCAACTATCACATGTAAAATCTCTAATAGGATCAAATTAGATAGATAGTATGAATTATTCTCTACGGTTAGGGACATATTCAAATAGGAAGTAGTCCTGAGAGTCGATCAATCAACTATACTCAATAATGTGAGCTCTTTGAGGATAAAATATTTGAAATTTCAGGAACACCCAAGAGGAAATTCTCTGATTATATAAGGTATACCATGAAAGAGTACATCATAGGAAGTGTTCCGAATTAGTGATAACCAACAAGTATTTACGGATGCCATTAGAAAATATTTCGCATAAGATTGATAAAGGTTGCTATAGGATTTTGATTCCATATGTGGCAGATTCAGTACAACTTCCTTCTGGGGTAGAGAGTGAGAGATCTTCTAAATTTGCAAATCTCATTTTATGCAGAAGGAAGTATGGCATTTCATATCAAAATTGATATTGTCATTCAAGAGTGAGAGATCTTTTAGGTTAATAGATCTCATTCAACCATAATGATGACATATGCCAAATATTACTGCCAAAAGAAAATATTATTAAGAGGTCTCAATAAAAGGGTCATTTTAAAAGAAGAAATTTGCCAAGTCTATTTCCCATTCTGATTCCACCAACATCTCTAAATATCAATGTGTGCCACTTCTGTAATAATCCTGGGCACAAGAGGTAGATTGCAAAAGTCCTCTAGATTAAGATGTGCAAAAGGCATTTTGTTAGCCTTTTATTTTGATCCAATCTAGGAGATATGCGCTCTAACTATTATTGATAAAGCCATAAGAAACCAAAGATAGAATAAAGGAAAATTGTTGTGAATTGGGGTTATAGAGATAGAATCCATATTGAAAACATGGCCAGATTGTTGTTACATTTTGAAGACAGTTTTGGAACTACTGTCAGTTTATACTTTTCATTCCAATAACAGAAAGTATTTTGCTAAGTAACAACATATATATTGATTCTGGCATTCTGTGTGATGGATACACAATAGACTTGTACCTCCAATATTAGGTAAATTTTCTTCAATTGTGAACAATGTGATAATCGATTCTAATTATAATAAAATAAATAGGAAATCTATCATATAGTGGTGTAAGAGTTAGGGATATTTTGAGGCACATGTAAGATTGTATTAAGGAAAATCTTACTGCTAATATTAAGGACATGATTAGCAGATATTGAAATGATTAGGAGCTTATATATACTGACATTTGTAGATCATTTCTGCATATTGTATTTAGTGGATATAAGTGTTTCATCACTTTACTAAAGACCATTTCGATATAGGTCATATTGAGTAATAGATCTGATCTTGTAGAGGCCTTATGCATTCTGATTAATTCCACTGCGCTGCTTAAGGCAATGATTAGATAGTAGTTATGAATATTATGTTCGGTATAATGAAGCTAGGCGAAATCACATACCGATTTTCGGTTAAGTGCACTATAAGATTATGTATTGAGGTCTAATGTACGGTGCTTGGAATATTGAAATAGAATGAGATTGCAGTTGTAGTCATTCGTACATTTTGATGTGGTACGATTTTTGTTGAATCACTTCAAATATCCAGAATTTAGATGGAGTGAAATTATAAAAACTGCAATTCACATGCAAGGTTGATCTCTAAGCAAAACCAGTTCCTAAATGCATCCCAAGTTATAGTCAGACATTAAGCCGATTTTATGTCGTTTTCTATGTTTGGGGTTATAAGGTAAGGCAAAAGAGCTATAACCCATAGTCAAGAAAACTTGACTAGAAAACTATCAACAGCAATTCTGTTGGTTATTATATCAGCTGAAAGATTTTAGATTTACGTTTCTCGTTTCTCGTTATATGATACTTGTAGACACCTAATTTTGTCCAAGTTTTACAAATTATTTTGACAAATTTTAGTATTTTATTTTATTTTATTTTTTTATTTTATTTTATTTTATTTTTTATTTTGTTATTATTCATATCCCTATTATTATTAATTTTATTATTATTATATATTTCATATTAATATTTATTATTATTATTATTTATTTCACATTTCAATTATTATTATTATTATTATTATTATTATTATTATTATTATTATTATTATTATTATTATTATTATTATTATTATCATCAGTCCCTGTCACAGTGAAGCATTAAATGCTTCGGATCTACCCAAGATCTGCCGGATCTTGCCTTAGCCGCCGGCGCCTCATCCTCCAACCCAGATCTAGAAACACCGCGTCGTAAATCCCGTTCCAACAGAAGCCTACCGATTCGGTGATTCTGAAAGGCTAGGGGGGAGCTTCAACACCGTTTAAGAAGACCCCAAGCAAGGATCTGGGGTTTCTTCTTCAGAGGAAAAAAAAAAGGAACCGAAAGCCAAAGAAAAACTCTCATCGTCTACCCACCAGTATCAACCCCGAAACCCTAAGCATTACTACCGAAGCCACTCACTGCCATCATCACAACCACCATCACAACCACCATCGTCACCACCGAAACCCCCCAAACACCACCACCCAAGGCAAAACAAACCCCCTATCCCAGATCTGGAAAACCCCTAGCCCAGATCTGGAAAACCTTAGATTCGAAACCCTCAAAATAACCTAGAGCCCTACCACCCGAACCGGTTCCTGCAAACACACACACACACGTACCAACAAACCACAAAAACCAAAATCACTTAAAAACCCAAAAAAAAAATAAAAAAAAAAGAAAGGGTTTCGGTTTTCAGATCTGTAAGGTTAGAGGAATTTTCGAGAGCAACAGAGCCCAGATCTGAGGAGAGGGAGCCGAAGGAAGTGTTTCTAGGCCATCGAGAGTATCCCGGCGACCGGCGCACGGCGGCGCACGGTGGCCGAAAATTGCTTGGAGAGGGAGAGGGACGAGAGAATTTGGGAGTTACAAAATTTTTTTTTTGGAAAACACCGGTGGAAATGAAGGAATAAAAAAAATTTGGGGCCTTTTATAGAAAGCAAAACGCAGCGTTTCGGTGAGCCCAGGAGATCCGCGCGTAGCCCCGACCGAACCCGAGATCCGCGCGACCCGCTTCTGCCACCCGCAAGCCGACCCGATTCCACTACCGCCTGCGACCCAGGATCCGCGATCCGACCCGCTCCGGCCCGTTCACCTTGGCAGGCTTGGGCCCTGCTGTTTGGGCTCAATTTTAGGCCCATTTTTGGGCTGTTGGGTATATTTCTTTTCCATTTTATTTATTTGTTTTATAAATTAATTTGTTTTATGTGTTTTTAAATGAATTATTATGACAAAAAAAATAATAAATTAATAATAAATAAGGAAGTAATACAATATTAAAAATAAAATACACATATAGTTTCAAAAGAAAATATATAAATTTTATGTACATAAAAGGCATATAGTAATAAATATAGTTCAAAATGTAAAACAAATATATAAAGTGTGTAAAATAGATATAGAAATATAATACATATGCAGAAATATAAATAAAAAATACTTAAAATAGGTATATAAATTACATATAACCATATAGTCATTTGTGTATAATAAATTTTTTTTTCAATTTAATATAAAAAAATCTTTTTAGGAAGTTAGGAAATTTACATAATTTTAAGATGTACATAGGATATATAAAAGGTGTAAATAAATAAAATATTTTTTTTATTATTAAACAATTTTACCATAAAAAAATATTTTAAGAAGTTAAAAATAAAATAAAAATACAAAAGTAAAATAAATAAATAAAGTAAGCATGAATTCCGACGATAAGATATCGTAGAAGTCACAAGTAGTGATTCTTCGAGTATCTCTAGGTGAGAGGAATTTATCGAATGTCGCCAAAAGTATTGGGATATTCGATTTAAATTTTTTCAATATACAAATTCATGCTTATTTTAAAATATATAATTATATGTTTTGTAATAAAGATTATTTAGAAAAAATACTAATTAAATGAAAATTAATAAATACAAAAGAGGTAATGGAGATAGATGGGAAAGATTAATAAAAGATAAAAGGGATTTTAGAGATATATGAATACAAAATAATTAAACCAATAAAAATTAATAATAATAAAGTTTCGAAAGTGATTAAATTAACCAAATAAATGGTAATAGGATTTTGATAAAAGATGATAACAAAAGGGTCTGAGTTAATAAATCTAAATAAATGAAAACAAGAATTGATGAAGATAAATAATTCATGAGAGGTAAAAGCTATTGCTCGATGATGGGATGTTACGGAAGTCACAAGTAGTGATTCCTAACTGATCCCTAAGTAAGAGAAATTTCACTAAATGTTGCCAAAAGTATTGGAATATTTAGAGAGGTTTTTCAATGCATAAGTTTTTATCTTAAAAGTATTTAATAATAAATATAAAAAAAATAATAAACAGTAATAATATCAACAAAAATAACAAAATAAATAACGTAAAAATAACAAAATAAACAATGAATACGTTAAAAAATCTATATGCATCATATGCTTCAAATGTTAATATTAAAGAGTGGAATTCGTCCGATGATGGGATGCTACGGAAGTCACAAGTAGTGATTCCTAACTGATCCCTAGGTGAGAAGGGTCCTACTAAATGTTGCCAAAAGTATTGAAATATTTAGTGTGATTTTTCAATACACGAATTTTCATTTAAAAAAAAATAATATCAAGAGTAAAGAAATAATAAACGAATTAAATGGACATGCATGCGCATCATTATCTGTTTACATTGCATATATTCACGTGAATTAAATAATGTGGGTCCCACCGATGATGAGATTCTACAGAAGTCACAAGTAGTGATTCTTTAGAAATCTCTAGGCAAGGAGAATTATTTCAAATGTCGCCAAAAGTATTGAGATATTCGATTTAATTTTTCAATAAAAGGGATTCATGTTACTTTTAAAATAAAACTTATTTTAAAATATATAATAACGCTTTATTCAATTACACAAAAATGTGAATCCTCCGAGGATGAGATTCTATAGAAGTCACAAGTAGTGATTCTTTAGAAATCTCTAGGTGAGGAGAATTATTTCAAATGTCGCCAAAAGTATTGGGATATTTGATTTAATTTTTCAATAAATGGGATCCATGTTAATTTTCAAAGGAAGTTTTTAAACATACATGAAATAATAATTTTTAAGCCAATACACGAGTTTTCTAAATAAGTAAATTAGTGTTAAACCAAGACTCTTTTATTAAAATCAAAAGATACCACGTAGTTAGGATGGTACCGTTTTCTAACGGGCGTTATGAGGGTGCTAATCCTTCCTCGTACGTAACCGAACCCCCGAACCCAAATCTTGTTTTCGTAGACCAAAGAAATTGTCTTTTTAATAAAACTTAATTAATTTTGAGATTTTGTTAAAAAGATAAATATTTTTAGATGACCAATCACACCTAGTCAAAAAAGATTGGTGGCGACTCCCATTTTTGTTTTTAAACGCTTTTTTCAAAATTCGTCCAGCGCGAAGCCGTTACGACAGCTTGGCGACTCCGCTGGGGACGCTAAGAGGGTCAAGCCATTAATTAACCATGTGGTGTCTTAAATTTTAATTTGATAGTCTTGGTTAACATTTAAGTCTAGTTTTTCATTTTAAAACAAACTTCTTTAAAACCAAAAATAATAATCCTTTCATTCATTTTTGAACTTTTGATTCATTACATTTTTTGCGTGTGAAGGTATTGAAAATAAAGTAGAATATATGATCATTCATGTTACATACATAAATGCATTGGCATAACATGAGCTCTATACACGGGCTCTGTCCTCCTTAGGAGGGAGTAAAGTACCTATGCTCTCGTGAGGTAATCACCTCCGCAATGCAAGCGAAATACTCTCACTCAAATCTGTTCCTTACTAGTCCAGTGTGGACGACAGTAGAGAATGGTTTGGGAACCTGTTAGATGGGTAATACCTCGAACAAGCATATAGTTTGCTGTGAGGAGACCAACCTAGGATAGAGCCATTCCTAACTTTTTGAGAGTGACCTTTGATAGGGCATAAATAAGCATTTTATTTTTGTCTGCTTTTATTTCTTTGTTTATATGTTTTATACATATACTAATTTGTATTTGTTTTCCTGTTTTCTTTTGCATAAAATCACCTTGCATCACATAGTCACATAAGGGGTGTTTTTAGTCATGGCTCTCTTCAACGAGGAATTTTTCACAGAATCCATAGAAAGGTTGGCTTGTTCATCATCCGTGAATGTTCCGTGTGATTCATATAGAGAAGTGCAAATGTGGTCCGAAAGAGTTCAGCAAGTGAAAGGAGATTGTTTGACTGGAGATTTTGTGTCCCCACTACCGCAAGAGGTGAATTTGAATTTGAAACAAAACAACCTAATAGACTTAGCCAATTTATGGAATCAAATCAGTGAGGAGGGGAAGAAGAATTTCCGAGAGAAATATGGCCAAATAGAATCCTTGATTGCTGTGAAAGTTGAAGAACCTATGATTAGAGTAGCCATACAGTTTTGGGATCCTTTTCACAGGTGCTTTTCTTTCAATGGGTTAGACTTAACACCTACGGTCGAGGAATACTCCGTTTTGTTGGGAATAGATTTGAAAAGTCCGGATAAGATATACGTTCGAAAGCCAAAGTCCGGATTTCGTAAGAAGCTAGCTAAGCTTTTGGGAGTCAGACCGGAGGATGTAGATCTCCATGTAAAGCATAAAGGGTCCAACATCTGTGTGCCGTGGGATTTTCTTCATGAATTCATCAAGGGGCATATTAATGACGAGCAAGGGTTGACAGTTTTTGCTTTGGCAGTCTATGGTTTGGTTATCTTCCTGAAGGTACTAGGACACATCGAAATAGCAGTAATAGATCTTTTTGAGCAAATCGAGAATAATGGAAATCCATCGCCTGCTATTCTAGCTGAAACTCTTAGATCTTTGAATCATTGTAGGCGAAATGAAGAAGGTCGGTTTGTGGGGTGTATACAGTTACTTCATGTTTGGGTAAAGAGCCATTTCAAGTGCGAGGGAAAAGCGTTCAAGAGAACATTCATCCATCACCGTGCCCCGGTCAAAGAGTTTTGCAATAGCAAGTGGCCGAAACCGAAGAACAAAGAAGAATGGGTCGATTTTCTGCAAAGACTCAGGGAAAATCAAGTAGTGTGGATGGCACCATGGATGCCTCATGTACCTGTCTTGTATCGATGCGGAGAAGAGTCGTGGGTACAACATTTAGGACCATGGGGAATAGTGAGCTACGCGCCGCTTATGGTACTACGACAATTCGGAGCAAAACAATTCATTCCTCCGACACATGGACTCAATGACGTGGAATTTTCATATGGTGAATCAAAGGCAATGAAGAAAGTCGAGCAAGCTGTTCGTTCGTGGAAACAAACCCGAAGAGTCAACCTTGGACCCCTCTCTAAGAAAGCTACCCCAGAATATTCAGTGTGGAGGGCAAAGCAAGTGAGGGAGGTAGTTTTCCTCCTTAGAGAATGCAGCATGCCTTTAGAACCAGAAATAGAAGTATCCGAGGCCGAAATCGCCAGGCAACAATTCAAGATAGATGAGGAAAGGTGGAAGCAAGAGAATTTGAGGCTTCGAAGAGAGATGGAACAGCTCAAGTACGAGGCGGAAATGAGAGAAGCCAAGCTCAAGAAGGTCCAACAAGAACACAACGTCACCAACAAGGATCTCAGAAATCTGCACCTAGAAAACAAGAAGTTGAGATCTGAAATAAGGGTTGGAGGGATCATGCAAACTTCAAATGAAAGAAAAAGAGAATTAGAAGACTTGCACAAAAGGGTAGAACACTGGGCACACAAAGCGAAGAAAAGTGAAGAAGAAGTTGCCTATTTGTCCCAAGAACGACAAAATTGGGAAGGCATGTACTCAGCTAGTGCAAGGAAGTTAGCCCAATGTCAGAAAGAGAATTAGGAACTGAAGGAGAAGTTGAAAAAAGGAAAGCAAGTTGAAATAGACGACGAAAAAGCTACATTGCAACAAAAGGTTCAAATGTTAGAGGAACAGCTACAAGAACATAAGAATCACATCAAAGTGATAATAGAAGATTGGGAACAAAGTGAAAACAACTGGAGTTATGTATATGACATGGCACAGGATGCAAGCATGACGTGGAGAGTGGAAAATCTGGGGAGACAGCAATATATTGAGCATATGGCCACTCAAGTTTGCAAGGCCGTGACAAAGGCAAGGGAAATGGTTGATAAAGCTGAAGCTCTGAGACAAGAAATCCTTCCGACAGAAAAATATGGGCAAAGGCTGCTGAACTTTTTAGACGAGGCTAGGGATCAATATCAGCAAGTTAGTCGTTTTTATGGCTTTAATCAGAATATGATCGGAATGTAACAAGTGACTTTTTGAATGAATGAAAGTTCCTTTTTGTTGAAATTGTTATGGCTTAAATATCCCTTAAAGTATCATTTACTTAACATCTAACATCACATTCATTCATTCCTTCATATAGTTTAAATAAAATATTG
Source organism: Heritiera littoralis (assembly GCA_031772115.1). Lineage (NCBI taxonomy): Eukaryota > Viridiplantae > Streptophyta > Magnoliopsida > Malvales > Malvaceae > Heritiera > Heritiera littoralis. The sequence goes on from JAPDPK010000023.1 coordinate 7,659,087, forward strand.
CATCATGTAGTAATTAGTTTCTTATTGTGGTAATCAAGATTCAAGGGTAACTTCAACATTCAAGATTCCAGCCCAAATTCCCAAACACTCATACAATACCTGGTCACGCTCAAGAGCAATGGAGGAAGAACATGGTAACAGGATGGATAGCATGGAGAAAGCGCAAGAAGATATCCGAGGGCAGTTAGCCGCTTTAATGGAAATGATGACAAGGATGAACCGAGAGAAGGAAGTGGCTAGAGAAACACCTAACCCAGGGACAGATCAGCCCCGAGAAGATGATGATCCCCAATACCCTCCAGGGTTTACCCCATTTCACGCCCAATCCTCACAAGGCATACCTCCACCTCCACCTTATGTCCAAACCTCACAAGGCATACCTCCACCTGCTCCACAGCCTATGGGCAGCTACGCTTATGTGTACCCGGGAGCACCGAGCACCTCAGCACAACCTCATATCACAGTGCCTATACCTCTCACTCAAGGGACAAGACCTGCGGATCCAATTCAAGTCCCTGACTTAGATGATCCAAGAGAGCAAGAGAAATTGAAGGGTAGCGTGTCAGAGGTAAAAGGCGATTCTGACTCTAAAAAGTTTAGCATTATAGAGGAAAGGCTACGAGCCATCGAGGGCAGTGATTTCTATGGGTCAGTGGATGCAATGGGATTGTGCTTAGTTCCAGATGTGGTGATCCCTCCTAAGTTTAAGACTCCTGAGTTCGAGAAATACGATGGGACCAAGTGCCCCATCACTCATGTGACAATGTATTGTCGCAAGATGGCCGCTTATAACCATGATGACAAGCTGTTGATACATGTGTTTCAGGATAGCCTCACGGGGTCCGCTGCTAGATGGTATGTGCAGCTAGATGGGACGCGTATTCATAGTTGGAGCGACTTGGCTAGGGCATTTATTGCTCAGTACAAGCATGTCACGGACATCGCCCCAGACAGATTGTCCTTGCAGAACATTGAGAAGAAGGCTAATGAAAGCTTCAAGGAGTATGGTCAGCGTTGGAGAGACTCCGCAGCACAAGTCCAGCCACCTCTGACTGAGAAGGAGATTACAGTGCTATTTGTTAATACTCTGAAGGCCCCCTATTATGAACGTATGATAGGGAACGCAACAAAGAATTTCGCTGACATGGTCATCACTGGTGAAATAATCGAGAACGCAATTAAGAACGGGAAGTTGGAAGGCAGTGATTCAAAGAAAGGTGGGTTATCCAAGAAGAAAGAGGTTGAAACCCAAGCAGTCACCCATACAACGCCTCGGTATAGGGGATATGCACCCTACTCAACTCGATTTCGACCACAGCCTCAGCCTTACCCATATTACCAACCTTATTTCCCGGCCTCAAACAATGTCTCTCCTGCTCCCTACCAAAGCCCATTACAACCACCAACTTTTCGTCCTCCAGCACCATACTATACACCAACACCCACTGCCCAGCCTTACCAACCAAATATTAACCCAACTGCTAACCAAAGGCCTCCTCGAAGAATTATTGAAAAGCCTCCTATTGATCCTGTCCCCATGTCATACACAGACTTATTCCCACAATTGGTGAAAGGTCACATGATCGCACCTCTTTACATGGAGCCAATGAAGCCACCTTTTCCAAGATGGTATGACCCCAACGCTCGATGTGACTATCATGGTGGAAACCCAGGTCACTCTACGGAGAATTGCACGGCTTTGAAATATAAGGTGCAAGACTTGGTCAAGTCAGGAAGGTTAACTTTTTCCAAGGAGGTGGAACCCAGTATCAATGCTAACCCACTGCCCAGCCACAGTGGAGGATCAGTTAGTGCAACTGAAGTTCAGGGGAAATGTTGCATAAAAAGACACGTGGAAGAGGTTAAGACTCCAATGAGTCTAGTATTCGATGTTCTAACCAAGGCCAAGATGATTCAGCCTGCACCTGCACTGTTGGAATCGAAGGTCCATCAAGATGAATTCGACCCGGATCAAGCATGTGAATATCATATGGGATCTATGGGCCACTCTATCCAAAACTGTCTTCATTTTCGACAAGTAGTCCAATCAGTGATGGATTCATTCTTAATAGAGTTTTATACGGAAGAAGAGGGAGATGTAGTGAGCACTGCCTCGAATGAATCTTCGGGGTATGATTACCCTTGGGGGAAACCGCTGACGATTTTTTTACAAAGAAAAGTCGAGTCCCAAGAAGGAGGAATCTAGCCTTGTCACTCCTCCGACCATGACAATCAAAGTTCCGAGCTCTTTCCCTTACAAGAGCAATAATGCTGTCCCTTGGAAATATGAGTTCAAAGCAGTGATTGAAGGGTCTAGCGACATGAGCTCAGACAAGTCAGATATGCCCGATAATGCCAACATAAGTGGGATAGGAGGAATCACACGAAGCGGAAGATGCTACACACCAGAGATGTTAGATAGGGCCCGAAAAGGGAAAGGAAAGGAGAAAGAGGAAGACAACCAGGCGGAGAAAGAAGAGAAACAGGCCTCGTTTTCCAAAGACCAAGGAGGAAACTTGCAAAAGCCAGTATCGGAGGACGATGCAAAGGAGTTTTTAAAGTTGATCAAGCACAGTGAATATAGTGTGGTCGAGCAATTGAATAAGATGCCTGCTCGAATTTCACTATTATCTCTGCTGTTAAATTCAGAATCGCATCGGAATGCCTTAATGAAAGTGTTGAATCAAGCATATGTGCCTCATGACATCCCGGTTGATAGTATGGACCAGTTGGCGGGGAATATCACAGCGGCAAACTTCATATCTTTTACCGACGACGAAATTCCGCCGGAAGGGCGAGGAAGTATTAAGGCCTTGAATATCACTGCAAGATATAAGGGTCACACAATTGCCAAGGTTTTGATTGACAATGGCTCATCGATCAACGTCATGCCTATGGCCACGCTAAAAAAGATGTCCGTTGACCTATCTTACATACAACCAAGTAACATGGTTGTGAGGGCTTTTGATGGTTCCAGAAGGGATGTAGTAGGTGATATCGAGATCCCAATTGAAATCGGGCCGGTCACTTTCAATATCCAGTTCCAAGTTATGGATATTTCCCCGTCATACAGTTTCCTACTGGGGAGACCATGGATCCACACGGCGGGTGCTGTTCCTTCATCATTGCATCAGAAAGTGAAGTTTGTCGTCGGTGATAAGCAAATTTCTGTCTCTGGCGAAGAAGATCTCTTGATCACCAAGCCTTTATCTGTGCCCTACATTGAGGCAGCCGAGGAAGCGTTAGAGTGTTCTTTCAGGGCTTTTGAGATAGTGAATGCAACATATGTAGGAGAAGGATCACGAATACCCACCCCTCGGTTGTCAACCACCACTGAGATGATTGTTAAGCAGACACTGCAAAAGGGCTGGCGTGTCGGAAGGGGTTTGGGGAGAAATCTCCAAGGACAAAGGAAGCCTGTGAGGATTGAGGAAAACAAAGATAGGTTTGGTCTCGGATACAAGGCCACGAGTTTGGAGAGAAGGAGGATTCTAGAAGAGAAAAGGAAGAAAAGAATAGCCCGCCTTCAAGGCTACGAAGAAGAATTAGAGAAGATGGTGATCCCATACCTTTATGACACTTTTCGCTTTGGCGGATGTTATCACCCCGATTCGTTAGAGGCAGTGGAAGCGGGACCCATGAAAGGATCCTCGCATGGGTTCATGGTCTAAATGGTGCATGGGAAAATGACAACTTTTGTTATAGAAATGATTGTGTTGATGGGGCACAGAGCTGAAAGACTGAATTGTTGAAAGGATACCTTCTATCTTTTGTTTTTCTTTTGTAATGTAGTGAGGTAGATTATCAACATCTCGGTCTAGAGAGCTCTAGAAGATTTTTTGTAAACTTGATCTTCATCATCATTTCAATAAATTAACAATTTCAATGCATTTTGAGCACTTTCTTCTCATCCCTCACCATATCTATAACTGTTTTTTTTTCCTTTTCCTTCACTACAATTGGTAAGAACAACCAACCATATCTGCCAAATCTTTACTTTTTCAGGAAAATGAATAATGAATGTGAAGATAACCTTAACAGCTATCCGGAGTTTGATTTTGAAAATTCTATGCATGTTGGTGAGCTCGATAACAGTGTAGATTCAGACGATGATGCTTTGTCTCCAGATCTATTGAAAATGATTGAGCAAGAGAAAAAACCAATCGAACCCCACAAAGAGGTAATTGATATGGTCAACCTAGGGGATAATGAGAACGTCAAAGAAGTCAAAGTAGGCACAGCACTTCCATTGGTTGAAAGGCAGAGACTAAAAGAATTGCTTCGTGAATACGTAGACGTTTTTGCTTGGTGTTATCAGGACATGCCCGGGTTAAACACCGACGTCGTGGAGCACCGTCTACCTTTGAAAACAGAATGTAAGCCAGTACAACAGAAGCTTAGGCGCATGAAGCCCGAGATGTTGTTGAAAGTGAAGGAAGAAGTAAAAAAGCAATTCGATGCAGGATTCTTAAAGGTAGCCAAGTATCCGGAATGGGTAGCTAACATAGTCCCGGTACCAAAAAAAGATGGCAAAGTAAGGATGTGTGTAGATTATCGGGACTTAAACAGAGCTAGCCCTAAGGATAATTTTCCATTGCCTCATATCGATACCTTGGTGGATAATACAGCCCAACACTACATGTTTTCGTTCATGGATGGTTTTTCGGGCTACAATCAGATTAAAATGGCTGAGGATGACATGGAGAAAACCACTTTTGTGACAGTTTGGGGTACATTTTGCTACAAAGTTATGCCTTTCGGTTTAAAGAATGCCGGGGCCACCTACCAAAGAGCGATGGTAACCCTTTTCCATGACATGATGCATAAGGAGATAGAGGTATATGTGGATGACATGATTGCCAAGTCCCGAGGAGAAGAGGATCATGTAGCCAACCTTCGAAAGCTGTTCGAAAGACTACGAAAGTTTCAACTCAAGTTGAACCCTGCCAAATGCACTTTTGGCGTTAAATCGGGGAAGTTGTTGGGGTTTGTAGTCAGCGAAAAGGGAATTGAAGTGGACCCGGACAAAATCAGCGCGATACAAAATCTGTCGCCTCCACGCACACAGAAGGAAGTAAGAGGCTTTTTGGGAAGATTGAACTATATTTCCCGTTTTATCTCGCAACTTACGCTTAAATGCGATCCTATTTTTAAGTTGCTTCGGAAACAAGATCCGAGAGAATGGAATGAGGCATGCCAAGAGGCCTTTGAAAAGGTGAAAAGGTACTTGTCAAATCCACCTGTTCTAGTACCGCCGACGGCTGGAAGACCCTTGTTGTTATACGTGACTGTCAATGAACACTCTATGGGATGCGTACTGGGCCAACATGATGATACGGGTGAGAAAGAACGGGCTATCTACTACTTGAGCAAGAAGTTCACTGATTACAGGGCCAAGAACACAACAATAGAAAAAATGTGTTGCGCGTTGGCTTGGGTCGCTCGTAGATTGAGGCAGTATATGTTGTATCATTCGACTTGGTTGATAGCTAGATTGGATCCCCTCAAGTACATCTTTGAGAAACCATCATTATCAGGCAGACTAGCTAGATGGCAAGTTATGCTTTCTGAATATGACATCGTGTACGTGTCTCAAAAGGCAATCAAAGGTGGGGCAATAGCCGACTTCCTGGCGGATCGTGCTACTGACGAGTATGAGCCTATCAAGTTAGATTTTCCAGATGAAGATATAATGTCTGTCTTTCAAGTGGAGAAAGAAGAGCTTGATAGCAGACAGTGGAGAATGTTCTTTGACGGCGCGTCCAACGCCTTAGGGCATGGGATAGGAGCAGTTTTAATATCTCCAAATGGAAAATATTACCCGTCCACAGCCAGATTAAATTTCAACTGTACCAACAACATGGCTGAATACGAAGCTTGTGCAATGGGTTTAGAAGCTGCGATCGAGAGGGCAATCAAGAACTTGGAAGTTTACAGAGATTCAGCACTGGTTATTTATCAGTTACGAGGTGAATGGGAAACAAGGGATCAGAAGCTAGTTCGGTACCAGAAGTACATAGCTGACCTTGTACGACAATTCGACGATATCGTCTTCCAGCATTTATCTCGAGAAGAAAACCAGGTTGCCGATGCCTTGGCAACACTAGCTGCAATGTTTAAAATGGAGACGGAAGCAAATGTTTCACCAATCAAACTGCGCATGAGAGATTCTCCGGTCCACTGTTCTAGTATTGAAGAGGAAGCGGATGGACAACCATGGTATTATGACATCATGCAATACCTTAAGAGTCAACAATACCCAGAGCATGCATCGGAGAATGATAAAAAGATCCTTAGAAGATTGGCAATGGGATTCCTCGTTGATGGAGACGTTTTGTATAAAAGAGGTAGAGATCAGATGTTATTGAGATGTGTAAAAGCGTCTGAAGCCAAAAGGATTCTGGAAGGAGGTACACGATGGAACTTGTGGGGCACATCCAAATGGTCATTTCATGGCTAGACAGATTATGAGGGCAGGCTATTATTGGACTACACTAGAAAGAGATTGCATAGATTATGCTAGAAAATGCCACAAGTGTCAAATCTATGCTGACAAGATTCAAGTTCCCCCAACTTCACTAAACGTCATGGCACCACCGTGGCCTTTCTCTATGTGGGGAATGGATGTGATTGGACCCATCTCTCCCAAGGCATCAAATGGGCACAGATTCATTTTCGTGATGATAGACTACTTTACAAAATGGGTCGAGGCTGCCTCTTATGCGAACGTGACTAAGTCTACTGTTTGTAAGTTTCTAAAGAAGGAGATAATATGTCGGTACGGGCTCCCAGAAAGGATCATATCAGACAATGCCCTCAACTTGAACAATGACATGATGAAGGAAGTATGTGCACAGTTCAAAATCAAGCATCACAACTCAGCCCCGTATCGCCCGAAGATGAATGGAGCCGTTGAGGCCGCCAACAAAAATATTAAGAGGATTGTGGGGAAGATGACCAGCACATACAAAGACTGGCACGAGAAGCTACCATTCGCTTTGCATGCTTATAGAACGTCAGTGCGCACTTCTACTGGGGCAACTCCTTTTTCTTTGGTTTACGGTATGGAAGCAGTGCTGCCTGTTGAGGTAGAGATCCCCTCCCTAAGAGTTTTAATGGAGCTAAACTTGGACGAAGCTGAATGGGTTCGAAGTCGCTTCGAACAATTGAATCTTATAGAAGAGAAAAGGCTTACAGCACTATGTCATGGTCAGATGTACCAGAAGAGAATGATGCGAGCCCATGATAAAAAGGTTCGACCCAGGCATTTCCGTGAAGGGGAATTGGTGTTGAAAAAGATCCTCCCAAATCACCACGATAATCGGGGCAAATGGACACCAAATTGGGAAGGACCTTATGTAGTGAAAAGAGCGTTCTCAGGTGGAGCGTTGATCTTGACAGAGATGGATGGGAATGATCTGCCTAATCCGATAAATTCCGATGCTGTGAAGAAATACTATGCCTAAAAAAAAAGCAAGAAAACAAACAAAAAAGAAAAGAAGAAAAGAAAAAGCAAAAAAAAAAAAACAAAACAAAAACAAAAAAAGAGGGGAAAATGAAAGGAGAATTCAAACTGAAAACCCAAAAAGGGCAGTTGAATTAAAGGGGATATCTAAGTTGAAAACCTGAAAAGGCGGCTTGGATGCAGAAAAGATCAACACCTGGATCGAAATCGTACGGAGCATGGCATCAGTCGGATGAACTCAGCGTGACAGGGGGCATCAACGGATTAGTTTTTTCCAAAGAAAGCACCGGTCTGTTCGTGAAGGGTTATCTAGACATTCATTATTTATTTTGAAATTCACCACTTGACCCTTGTGGCATTCGCTACCCAATTGTACTCTTATTGTCGTTGTCTCTTGTCAGCTCAGTAACAAATGCTTTTCTTCTAAATTTGGTTGTTCTTTTGGTCATTCCATAACCAACCGATAAAGTGCAAGAATGCATTGCTCTTGTTAACAAAATGAAATGAAGATGATGATTAAAATAAGGATCTACTTGCTAACATTACTAAAGAAAAACAAAAAGGAGAAGAAAGAAAAAGAAGAAAGGAAGAAAAAGGAAAAGAGAAATAAAGGAATGAAACAAAGGAGATTGAAAATTGTGACAAGTACATGTTGTGAACCAGCTCCGATTCGAAGTCGGTGACAACTATTCTATGAAGCACGAGTAAAAGAATCAAAAGACACAAAAAAGACAGTTCTGAGAATTTGATTACCACAATAGGAATTGCATGACTTTGTCAATACATGCATTTGCATTTCATCCACATTATAAGAATTCAAGCACCAAAAAAAAAAAACGTTCAAAAAATCATCATCATTGATAAAGAACGTGCATTGGCATTGTTGATATTACATTTGCATTCGCATCAGTGATCATGGCATCAGCCAAACATTGAAAAATGTGAATATAAGAGATTTTGGATAAAAAAAAATGAATGAATGAAAATGATGAAAAAATGAAAAGAAAGGAAGAAAGAAGAAGGAGAAGGAAAAGAAAGAAAGAAAAGAAAGAGGAGAAAGACAAAAGAACAAACAAAAAGATTTTAAAGTTTCATCGCCTCTGCTGCAAGAGGAGCACATTTTCAGAAAAGGAATTTAAAGTTTCATCGCCTCTGCTGCAAGAGGAGCACATTTTCAGGAATTTAAAGTTTCATCGCCTCTGCTGCAAGAGGAGCACATTTTCAAAAAAGATTTTAAAGTTTCATCGCCTCTGCTGCAAGAGGAGCACATTTTCAGAAAAAATTTAAAGTTTCATCGCCTCTGCTGCAAGAGGAGCACATTTTCAGAAAAAATTTAAAGTTTCATCGCCTCTGCTGCAAGAGGAGCACATTTTCAAAAAAAAAATTTAAAGTTTCATCGCCTCTGCTGCAAGAGGAGCACATTTTCAGAAAAAATTTTAAAGTTTCATCGCCTCTGCTGCAAGAGGAGCACATTTTCAAAAAAGGAATTTAAAGTTTCATCGCCTCTGCTGCAAGAGGAGCACATTTTCAGAAAAAATTTTTAAGTTTCATCGCCTCTGCTGCAAGAGGAGCACATTTTCAGAAAAGGAATTTTAAAAAAAGAAAAAAAAAGAGAAGGATTAGGTCTTGAGTTGGACAAAATGATTGTCTATTGTTTTTGCTTTATTCCTGATTCTCAGCAATAAGCAAAGAGGGGCAGCTGTAGACACCTAATTTTGTCCAAGTTTTACAAATTATTTTGACAAATTTTAGTATTTTATTTTATTTTATTTTTTTATTTTATTTTATTTTATTTTTTATTTTGTTATTATTCATATCCCTATTATTATTAATTTTATTATTATTATATATTTCATATTAATATTTATTATTATTATTATTTATTTCACATTTCAATTATTATTAATTATTATTATTATTTATTATTATTATTATTATTATCATCAGTCCCTATCACAGTGAAGCATTAAATGCTTCGGATCTACCCAAGATCTGCCGGATCTTGCCTTAGCCTCCGGCGCCTCATCCTCCAACCCAGATCCAGAAACACCGCGCCGTAAATCCCGTTCCAACAGAAGCCTACCGATTCGGTGATTCTGAAAGGCTAGGGGGGAGCTTCAACACCGTTTAAGAAGACCCCAAGCAAGGATCTGGGGTTTCTTCTTCAGAGGAAAAAAAAAAAGGAACCGAAAGCCAAAGAAAAACTCTCATCGTCTACCCACCAGTATCAACCCCGAAACCCTAAGCATTACTACCGAAGCCACTCACCGCCATCATCACAACCACCATCGTCACCACCGAAACCCCCAAACACCACCACCCAAGCCAAAACAAACCCCCTATCCCAGATCTGAAAACCCCTAGCCCAGATCTGGAAAACCTTAGATCCGAAACCCTCAAATAACCTAGAGCCCTACCACCCGAACCGGTTTCCTGCAAACACACACACACACACGTACCAACAAACCACAAAAACCAAAATCACAACCAGATTTAAAAACCCAAAAAATAAAAATAAAAAAAATAAAAAAGAAAGGGTTTCGGTTTTCAGATCTGTAAGGTTAGAAGAATTTTCGAGAGCAACGGAGCCAGATTTCTGAGGAGAGGGAGCCGAAGGAAGTGTTTCTAGGCCATCGGGAGTATCCCCGGCGACCGGCGCACGGCGGCGCACGGTGGCCGGAAATCGCTTGGAGAGGGAGAGGGACGTGAGATTTTGGGAGTTGCAAAATTTTTTTTTTTGGAAAACACCGGTGGAAATGAAGGAATAAAAAAAATTTGGGGCCTTTTATAGAAAGCAAAACGCAGCGTTTCGGTGAGCCCAGGAGATCCGCGCGTAGCCCCGACCCGACCCGAGATCCGTGCGACCCGCTTCTGCCACCCGCGAGCCGACCCGATTCCACTACCGCCTGCGACCCGGGATCCGCGATCCGACCCGCTCCGGCCCGTTCACCTTGGCAGGCTTGGGCCCTGCTGTTTGGGCTCGATTTTAGGCCCATTTTTGGGCTGTTGGGTATATTTCTTTTCCATTTTATTTATTTGTTTTATAAATTAATTTGTTTTATGTGTTTTTAAATGAATTATTATGACAAAAAAAATAATAAATTAATAATAAATAAGGAAGTAATACAATATATAAAAATAAAATACACATATAGTTTCAAAAGAAAATATATAAATTTTATGTACATAAAAGGCATATAGTAATAAATATAGTTCAAAATATAAAACAAATATATAAAGTGTGTAAAATAGATATAGAAATATAATACATATGTAGAAATATAAATAAAAAATACTTAAAATAGGTATATAAATTACATATAACCATATAGTCATTTGTGTATAATAAATTTTTTTTTTCAATTTAATATAAAAAAATCTTTTTAGGAAGTTAGGAAATTTACCTAATTTTAAGATGTACATAGGATATATAAAAGGTGTAAATAAATAAAATATTTTTTTTATTATTAAACAATTTTACCATAAAAAAAATATTTTAAGAAGTTAAAAATAAAATAAAAATACAAAAGTAAAATAAATAAATAAAGTAAGCATGAATTCCGACGATAAGATATCGTAGAAGTCACAAGTAGTGATTCTTCGAATATCTCTAGGTGAGAGGAATTTATCGAATGTCGCCAAAAGTATTGGGATATTCGATTTAAATTTTTTCAATATACAAATTCATGCTTATTTTAAAATATATAATTATATGTTTTGTAATAAAGATTATTTAGAAAAAATACTAATTTAATGAAAATTAATAAATACAAAAGAGGTAATGGAGATAGATGGGAAAGATTAATAAAAGATAAAAGGGATTTTAGAGATATATGAATACAAAATAATTAAACCAATAAAAATTAATAATAATAAAGTTTCGAAAGTGATTAAATTAACCAAATAAATGGTAATAGGATTTTGATAAAAGATGATAACAAAAGGGACTGAGTTAATAAATCTAAATAAATGAAAACAAGAATTGATGAAGATAAATAATTCATGAGAGGTAAAAGCTATTGCTCGATAATGGGATGTTACGGAAGTCACAAGTAGTGATTCCTAACTGATCCCTAAGTAAGAGAAATTTCACTAAATGTTGCCAAAAGTATTGGAATATTTAGAGAGGTTTTTCAATGCATAAGTTTTTATCTTAAAAGTATTTAATAATAAATATAAAAAAATAAACAGTAATAATATCGACAAAAATAACAAAATAAATAACGTAAAAATAACAAAATAAACAATGAATACGTTAAAAAATCTATATGCATCATATGCTTCAAATGTTAATATTAAAGAATGGAATTCGTCCGATGATGGGATGCTACGGAAGTCACAAGTAGTGATTCCTAACTGATCCCTAGGTGAGAAGGGTCCTACTAAATGTTGCCAAAAGTATTGGAATATTTAGTGTGATTTTTCAATACACGAATTTTCATTAAAAAAAAAAAACAAATAATATCAAGAGTAAAGAAATAATAAACGAATTAAATGGACATGCATGCGCATCATTATCTGTTTACATCGCATATATTCACGTGAATTAAATAATGTGGGTCCCACCGATGATGAGATTCTATAGAAGTCACAAGTAGTGATTCTTTAGAAATCTCTAGGCGAGGAGAATTATTTCAAATGTCGCCAAAAGTATTGGGATATTCGATTTAATTTTTCAATAAAAGGGATTCATGTTACTTTTAAAATAAAACTTATTTTAAAATATATAATAACGCTTTATTCAATTACACAAAAATGTGAATCTTCCGAGGATGAGATTCTATAGAAGTCACAAGTAGTGATTCTTTAGAAATCTCTAGGTGAGGAGAATTATTTCAAATGTCGCCAAAAGTATTGGGATATTTGATTTAATTTTTCAATAAATGGGGTCCATGTTAATTTTCAAAGGAAGTTTTTAAACATACATGAAATAATAATTTTTAAGCCAATACACGAGTTTTCTAAATAAGTAAATTAGTGTTAAACCAAGACTCTTTTATTAAAATCAAAAGATACCACGTAGTTAGGATGGTACCGTTTTCTAACGGGCGTTATGAGGGTGCTAATCCTTCCTCGTACGTAACCGAACCCCCGAACCCAAATCTTGTTTTCGTAGACCAAAGAAATTGTCTTTTTAATAAAACTTAATTAATTTTGAGATTTTGTTAAAAAGATAAATATTTTTAGGTGACCAATCACACCTAGTCAAAAAAGATTGGTGGCGACTCCCATTTTTGTTTTTAAACGCTTTTTTCAAAATTCGTCGAGCGCGAAGCCGTTACGACAATACTAGAATCATTAAGTCTGACAATGCAATCCATTTAGAGGATGACTTAAAGAGTGGGAGTTGCAAACTCCTCAAAGTCATTATTGAAATAAATTTTGTTGTGCCAGTCCCATATATGCGTTATCTTTTGATGATGAAATGCCACAAATCAAAGGAATCAATGATTGATCCCAATACCATATTTAGAACCTACACCTGACTTTACAAAGGAACATGAATGTAAGATTCATGTGTCTTCTGATTCTGATATTTGTCAGGAGACTATACTAATTCGAGCTCTTAGAGTTGGATATTAGTCACGCAGGATGAGTGAGCATCTATGTTGCATAAGGATGCATGAGATCTATTTCAGTTGTCACATCATTATAGATCAGAAAGAGACTCTAAAGATTAGGTAGATGATATAAAGCCAAATTTGGCCATGGCTTTAAATAAGAAGAAGGAAATTGTTCTGTGAAAACCTTCTTTCTTGTTTCTACCTAAGATTCTTTTTGAATCATGATGACGATTAGTAGCTTATTTTGATTAGGAGTTACATCTTGGACAGTAAAATGTCTAAATAAAGCAACCTAAAAGATTGTAGTTCCTAAGATGGAACATATAGTATGTGAACTCAAGGAGTTCATTTGCGAACATTAAAAGGTATCCAGATTATAATATGTGATGAATGAGATAATTACTTTATGGAGAACATATTTGACAATTGGATCCATTACAAGGTCAGTGGGAGTAATTATGTGCTTACTGTGCTCTATATTGATGATATCAAGTAGCAACCTATGACACTGACCTATTGTATGAGACATTTCATGTCGTCATGTCACTTCAGGATGAAGAATCTAAGTGAGGCTTTATTTTGTTTTAAGGATTGAGATTCTTCGTAACATATCAAAAGGCATACATTATTGGTCTCATAGAACCTACATTGAGTGTTGAGTAGGTTTATTGTATATTGTTCTCCTATTAAGGCGCCATTTATTGAAAAGTGACATATTATGAAAATCTCAAAGTCCTCAAAGTAAAAATGAAAGAGCTCATATCGAGTGTTGTGTATGCCTTATTGTGAGTAATTACTGTATGCTCAAGCTTATACACATTTGGACATTGTGTATGTTATAGGTGTATTTCGGAGATACTTGAGTGATCCTGTAATAGAGAACTAAAAGCTATAAAGAGAGTATTTGGATATTGACAAGTCTGACATTCTGGGTTTGGTCAGATATTCTGATGTTGATTTTGCAAGCTATCCAGATGTTGAAAATTATTTTGGTTATATATATTTGTGGACATAAAAGAGCTGTATTTTGGAAAGTGTAAAGCAAACACTTACAGTATCTTGATTGTGGAGGCTAAATATGTAACATGTTGTAAAGCTACATGTTGGGCCATTTAGGCTGCAGAATTTCGTCTCAAGGCTGGTTTTCTGTGGTTGCCATTTCGAAGTCTTGTAGGTGTACTGTGGTAATACTGCAGCAAGCATTTTCTCTCTCAAAATGCTTGGAGTTCCTCACACTCCAAATATTTAGATATCATCATTCGGTTGGTTAGAGAGAAAATAATGGAATCATTACTTGATTGGATTATAGAGCACATTTTTTAAAGAGCACATTTTTTAAAGAGCTCATTTTGCCTAACTGAAAATTTGGCTGCTAAAGTGCTTTAACGACATAGCACTTATATGAGACATATTGAACCATTGCTGTATTAAGTTAGTGGGAGCTCTATGTAATAAAATCAATTGCAACTGTGTGGATGGATTCATATTTGCCATATATGCATATTTTGTTTGCACGCATTTTGATGAATATGGCATTCTGTTGGATGAGACATTCGGTATTAGTCTCATATGCTTCCGTTGAAGCAAGGCATCATTCGGTTTAAATGCATGGACCTAATGGAAATGGATATTGTTTCTGTTTTCATATCATTTCCATTTCACACTAATACTACTAATTTTTTGTTGCAGTCTTTATAAGTTTACGCATTTGTACCCTGTCGGTATGATGCATTTTGAAGCTTATAAAAGGCTTGTTGTTGTTAAAGTATGTATGAGTCTACACATTTGTGCCCTTTCGGTACAATGTATTTAGAGGGCTTACGAATACATACTGAGATTATATGATATACTTTGTTAATTAACTTAATTGTCCAAGTGGAAGAATGTTGAATTATCTCATTTAATGTGGACTAATTAAGTATAATTAGTATCATATAACTTAATTTAGTAGTATATTTTGTATAAAGTGTGACCATAAATATAAATAATATATCTCTATTATAAATGTATTATATCCTTAATGGGACGGATATAATACATGATTTATGATATAGGAGGTCCCTGCCCATGGCACATATATATATAGATAATAGTATGGCCCATTGACACTATTGCCATTTTTGACAAAAATGTGAACATGGGCAGTCTCTCCTTCTCTCCCGTTTCTTCATTTTCCCTCACCATTATCTTCATTTTCTTCTTGGCACAGGTCACATGGCAGACCCAATCACCACCGGCGGAGCACCAGCGTGATTTCCTCTCCATGGCAGTGGCTAAATGATGTGATTTGGTGGGTTATAGCTTATCCACCAAAAGGTTAGTTTTTTCTCCTCTTTTTTATTGTACTAATGGGCTTTGTGGACGAATTTGTTCTAACATTCTATATATAAAGTTCGTAATTTGCGTTATAAAATTTTCGTAACACTATAATAAATTCATAAAAAAATGAATGTATTTTTCTAAATTCAAAAACCATTCTAATCAATTTAACTTTATTGACTCGAAAACAGAAACGAATGTGCTGAATTTTTTTTTGTTCCTTAGCAAATCTCCCACGAGTCAAATTGCTGTGATGGGCGGTGGGTCTTCAAAGGGGGCCATAGCGAAGCAGTCTCTAAATATCATGCTTCTAATTAAGCATCGTATATATTTTCCCCAAAAGAATCAATGGCAATATTAAGAATATATGTCACTTAGCATTTTCATGTGGTCTTTTATGTCGAGTAACAACAGAAAATATATCTCTAACAATTAAGATTTGATATAGTAATTGTTAACCTTCTTTAAAAAAATTTAGGTTTAAAGTTCAATTTCTCACTCTTTTTTTGTACCTCTTATAAATAAAAAAAAGACAAAGAATATGCCTCTACCACAACTTGTACTTAACCCTTGGGGTTACTTACTTGGCTATCCGATCATGCATCCCGAATGCAATCTTTGGCCGGCTTGCATAATCCGTTATTATCCATTGTCGGATACTATGATATTCGGACGAAGTTTCGAGTTGATGCAAATCTTAGTTTCTAGTCTTTGCTTGATTCATGATGAAGTGGGCTTAGATTTGGTCGGTTTTTTATGAATGTGAAAATTGGAATAAATGTGAGAAATTGCGAGAGAGACAGAAGACATAAAGAATAGGAAAAAGAACCTCCTTATCATGCTTGGGTTCAAATACTGTTTGTGGAATAATTTCTCGAAATGTTGAAAAGATAAAATCTTGGGTTTGAAATCTAAAAAAATGCCTATCAATCACGATATTAAAGGTGGGAGAGCGGATAAAAGAGTTTTATTGGAGTAAGGTGGCATTGAGAGGGAAATCTTTTGGACTTTAGGCTATAGCTACTTTAATCTTAAACTAGGGCTGACGATTAATGCATTAGGCATGCGATATAAAAAAGTTTGATATGAAATGTGCCAAAGTGCTTTAGTAAAAGTTTGACGTGGGAGAGTTGATATGATGCATCATTTTCTTCTTTTTTGGTGAGAAAAAGAGAAGAAAATAAAGAGAGATGCATTATTTTCATGCAAATCCTTTCTTACATGACAATTCAGTGTAAGAGAATTAAGCCATGATATGATGCATATCATATTCGTGCAAATTGTCTTAGATAATTGGTCAATCGTGCTCAAGTAGTAAGTGCTTTATTTACTCGATTCAATATATATATACACACACATGCATATATTAAAACTACCTACTGCTATCAATTTGCTGACACGTTAATTTTTTTTGTGTCAGTTAGAGTATGAACGTATTCCAGGATATTAGTAAAGAGTGTCTAACGCTCGTTAAGGTTAGCTTGTATTTAAGATTATTTTACTTACTTTTTCAGTGAATTTTTATAATCACTTTTTTTTCAAATTTATGGAGATCAACTCAACTATTAATTTAATATATTAATATAGATATGTGACTTTTGAAGTATAGCAAAATATGGTATGAAAATAATAATAAGATTTGGCCTAATGATCATTATCTTTCCTAGGTTTAAAGTTTGAATTATTTTTTTTACCCTACTTAGAACAACAAAAATGCATGAAAATAGATGTTAAAATTCTTACATTGTCTCTAAGAGAAAAAGAAAGCAGAATGCTAGCAACAATTATTTTTACAGTCATATTTTAACACTCAATTTTATTGAACCATATTACTTTCTAGTTTTTTGTGAAGATGGGATATTCATATGAAAAGTAAAAAATTAAAGTATGTAGATAGTAAAAAATACTTTTTAAGTAACATGTAATTTTGGGTAACTCATTTTTACGTAAAATTAAAAAGTGCTATAATCCAATAAAAATGAAAGTGTTGAAAGTAACTATCTATAACATTCTTCGAAAAAGAAAAGAGAAGTAAAAAAAAAAATTGAAAGGAAAAAAAATTCATCCTTTTTTTCGTTTCGTAAAAGTAAGATCAAGATTTTGAGTAGAATTTAGAGTTTCTTTGAATTTAGAGTTAATTCTTCATACAATGCCAGTGGCCTTTCAGAGCTTTTTTTAGAAAGGGTTCTGAAAAACTGAACGTTTCGTTCCCTAGAAAGAAAGTTCACCCGTCTAAGAAATAAATTGTCTCAAAATTGAAAGGACAATATCGCAAAGGGCATTCAAAATTGGGTAAAGAATTCTATCAAAAAAAAATTGGGTAAAGAATCAACTGAAAAAACTGCCAGAACCGAGTCTTGCAATGGGCCCCTGGGGGAGGAAGGAAAAACCAGACGCTGCATTACAAAAAGGGGGACCGCAAACGCCCTTTCCTTGATTCGACATACCATCTTGCCATTGCAATGATTCATCAAGGGCCCACAAACTATGCCCATAGTGCTTAACCCACTGATGCCCACAGTATCAGTACCAGTGTCAGCACCACCACCATCCCAGGCCCCCCACCCGCCTTAGGCTTTCGTCCCCAATCTAGAACCCTACCAGATGCAGCAGTCCATCTTCCCAGAATCGGGATTAGCGTCCCCCCTTTTCCTCTTTCCCAGGATTTTTATGGACTTTAATATTTTGCAGAGTGGATGCATTGAGAGCTAATTACTGTTGATGAAAAGTGAAATTTGTCATTGTATGCTTGGGTGCAAGTCTAGATATTTTTTTTGGGTGCAAGTCTAGATATTTTTTTTTGGTGCAAGTCTAGATATGGGCTAGTTTTTACCATTCTAATGACAATTAATACTGTTGAAATTCGCAGATATTATCTGATTGGTAAGAGAGGAGGCCACTATTTTTTTATATAAAAAAGAGTCCATTTCCTTGTTAATTTGGATTTCATCTTTGTAAGAAGTGTTTCGGGAGGTAAAATCTTAAATGTGGATTACACTTTACCGGTAAGTGCTTGAAAATAATGAAAGTAAACTTTTTTTTAATATTTGAATATAATTTGAATTTTAGAATCGTCATTGTCGAGAAACGTTTAGTATTTTTTAGTTTCAGCTCGAATAAAATTTGTTTTAGATTGTAAAATAGATTATGGTATTATGGTTACACTAAACAAATGTAAGGATTAAGCTTTAAAATTTGTCAAATTAAAAGATTCGATCCAAAAAAAGCTTGAAGATTCTTATGATCTTTTTTTAAAAAAAAATGGTTAAAAAAACTAATATAAGAATGTTAGGATATTATTAAATGCGTTCTTAGATTATCTTGATTGTCCAAAAAGAAAAAGAAAAAGAGAATTTATCGAACAATATTTTATTACTCAAATTCCTCTTGAAATAGGTTAAGACAATGTTAGAATGGCAGATTCAAAATCATATAATCGTCCCAATTAATATTCCGTTGTGTTTTTTCCAACTTCGGTTAGGTTATTAAGGCGTCTAAGAACATTTTATATCGTGCAAAGAAGATTTCCCTCTAGATTCTTAAGAGAGAATCACCAAAGATTAAGCTTAAGAAAAAGGATGAAGATTGTGGTGGCTCTTTATTCCAACTTAAGCACAATGATTAGCTTAGTTAATTTTTTTCTCTGTTTTAAAATGATGGTGTAGCTCACTTTTCCATAGTTTTCAAGCTTAATGTGCTTGGATGAATGGGAACACTTTTGAAACATAATTACGGGTATATATTAATGTTATCTTAAAAATGTATTGGCAAAAGCAACCCACTTATTCCACCATTTTTCCTCTAAATCTTACCAAGTTTCCAAATTTTCTTTTAACTCTCAATCTTTTATTTTAGTGCTTATTGCACCAAAGAAATAATGATGGTCTAAAACAAGAATTGATTAGCCAATGTTAAAGCATCACTTGCATGATCTGATAGTGTTTTTTCCTCAAAACTCTTAGGTTGTTCTAGAGATCATCAATAACATCATCATTGGACAACAAATTAAGAAATGTAATCTTTGCCCCCGTTTATTTTTTTCTCTACTCATTGATGGTTGAATATATAGATTGAGTGAAGCATAAAAACATCATTTTCAATGAATACATATCCTTTAATCCTAATTGGGGCATGAAAAGTGGATTAGTCTTAGAGCAATCTTTTTACAATATAAAAAGATGGTAATAATTGATGAAAATTTTGGTACAAACGTAAATATTATTATTGTGATTTAAAAATCACATGTTTAAAAAAAACAATCTCTATTAATGCAAATTAAACTACCACGTACATATGATTATTTTCAAATCATAACAATCTTATGTACTGAATTATTTGTTTTTTTCTCCTTAAAATTTGGCAATAATAAACACTAAATTAGCTGCAAAGGTTAATGAAGTTAGCAAGAAAAAGAGTTTCATTTATTTATTGACTAGGGTTTAATAAATTCATAAATGCATCGTATTCATGTAAGAAAAAACATCCTTTATATTGTTCGAATGCATGCAACAATACCTGGTAATCATACAAAATTCACTGCTTTAAAAAATTACTCAGCTTTTGGCTCTCAAAATTCCTTTTTAAATCTCAAAAAAAAAAAAAACAAATGATGTTGGTAATTTGCGGAGATCTTTTGCTAAAAGTCCAATTCAAAATGATCATGCACTTTGATGTGATGAGAAGTTGTGATTAGAGAAAACAATGTGACAGGACCCAAACTCTCTATCATTTCTCAATTGAACACTCACGTCTAATTTTATTCTTCCAAATCCGATAGAAGGAAGAGAAGCCAATTCGACATAATTATTTGATTTGAATCCAAAAATTAAGTTTGATTAGATATTCACGCACCATTTGTGATTGAGACAGATGGGTCCGACCCTAATCGTACTATTATTAGCTATCAAATTTCACGTGCTTGTTAAGGAAACAAAAATTAAAATTAAAACATAAAAGAAACTTTGCCTGGAAAGGTTCTTGGATTCGTGGAGCTATCACAAAAAATTGAAGAAAAAACAAAAGAAATAAAGAAGATAGTTTTGCAGCATATCAAGTATTGTCGTGCAATTTACCCCCCTCTCTCTCTCTCCCTCTGTTTATATTTAAAATTTTATAAGAATGAATTTTTTTTTATATAAAGAAAGTTGATATATTAAAAAATTAATTTTTAAAAGAATTATATATAAAGACAAAAAAAATATCTTAACGTGATTTTATTCTAAAAAAAATTAAAAAATAAAAAGTGAGCCAAATTTTCTTTTGGCTTTTTTTATTCTAAAAAGAATCAAATTACAGGTCAGATCCAATGTTCAAATACCGAACTAAATTCCAAATTTTCTTTCCACTTTTTTTTTAACATCTTTGAAAACTTTAATTGGAATAATTCTACCTACAAAAATATCTTATGTGAAGTTTCGTGGTTTCCTCTCAACTAGGCCCTCCTACTCTGTTATTATTGACTAATGACTGATGATTTTTTTTCCACTTTTTCTAATGCCACTGGTTTTATATTAACATTTCATAGAGAAATTCCCTACCCCATTGTTAGGATTTTTTTTCTCTCCTTTTTTTTTGTGCTCACTTTTAATTCTCGAATCCTCATATAATTGTGGAATATGCATCCAAGAATCCGCTACCTTTATACGTTATGTTGACAATCTAGTTTTCTGTTAGAACAGAGAAATTTTGTTTTATGCTTCTTCTCTTTTTTTGTTATAATTTGGGCTTGGAAATGGGCGACATTTTCCAAAAGGAAGAGTTTCAGCCCAATCTTCTTGGAAGCCTATTTGCCAGTTCAATAGGAGATCCAACATTCTTCTTTTCTAAGTCCATTAGTTATTACATATCATGAGCTTAATTTGTTAAGGTGACCACGTTCAGATCGGTTTGAAATTTTCATCCAAAAGCAAAAATTTTGAGATAAACTTTTCAACCCAAAAAGATACGTGAAAGAAATTCGAAGACAATAACTTTGGTACATAGTGTTGGAATTTATTAAAGGCTCACCAAATCACTAATACGAAATTAAACCTAGTAAAATTGACATGAATGCGGACGAGAGCTTGATCTCGCTATACCGTATTACTGCGTTGTTGAAGCCTACTCTAATTGCTTCCCGTTGACTGCCTTCAGACCTGAAACGGAGTGAAAATAAGAGAGAGTGAGAATGGATAGTGAGAGAAAGGAAAGAGCTACTCTCATCCCTTTGCCGAAAGATATGAAACTCAATTGGTCAACCTCATATATTTAGAGGTTGAGGGTAGGGATCTCCCCTTAAGGAATTCATGTATAAACCCATCATTATAGGTTTAATACACGTATACTATATATTTAATATAATTATTATATGGGTCACACTTTATACAAAATATATTACTAATTAAATAATTATACGATGTTAATTACACTTAACCAATCCACATTAATGGGGATATTTCAATACTCCCACTTGGATTGTTAAGTTAATTAACGAAAACATTATATAAATATCAATATGTATTCATAAGCCCTCTAGATACATTGTACCGAAAGGGTACAAATGTGTAGATTTATAAACACTTTAACACAACAATAAGCCTTTACAAGTTTCAGAATGCATCATACCAATAGGGTAAAAATGCGTAAACTCATAAAGACTTCAACAAAATAGTAGTATAAGTGTGAAATGAAAATGATATGAAAACAAAATCAAATATCTATTTCCATTAGGTCCATGCATCTAAACCGAGTGATGCATTACTTCAATAGAAGCACATGAGACTAAAACAAAATGTCTCATCCAACAAAATATCGTATTCATCAAAATGCGTGTAAACAAAATATGCATATATAGTAAGTAGGAATCTACTAATACAATTATAATTGATTTCATTACAAAGCTCTTATTAACTTAATATAGCAAATGGCTCCATATGCCTCATACAAGTGCTATGTCGCCAAAGCACTTAAGCAGCCAAACTCTTAGTTAACCAGAATGAGCTCTTTAATTTTGTGCTCTACAATCTAATCAAACAATAGATTCCATTATTTTTCTCTCTAACAAACCAAATGATAATATCTAAATATTTGGAGTGTGAGGAACTCCTAGCATTTTGAGAGAGAATGTAAGTGTTGTAGCATTACCATAGTACATCTCCAGGACTTCGAAATGGCAACTTCAGAAGCTAGTCCTAAGATGAAATTCTACATCCTAAGTGGCCCATCATGTAGTTTTACAACATGCTACATATTTAGCCTCCATAATCAAGGATGTTGTAAGTGTTTGTTTCACACTTTCCAAGAAACAACTCATTTATATCCACAAATATATAATTAGAAATTGATTTCAATAATCTGGATAGCTTGCAAAATAAATACCAGAATATCTTATTGACCCAGAATGTCAGATTTGCAAATACCTAAATACTTTCTTTACAGCTTTCAGCTCTCTATTACAAGATTACTCAAGTATCCTTGAAGTACACCTATAATATATATAACATCAAAATGTGTACAGACTTGAGTATACAAAAATTACCCACAATAAGGCATACATAACACTCGACATGAGCTCTTTCATTATCACTTTGAGGACTTTGAGATTTTCACATTAAATCACTTTCTACAAAAGGGTGCCTCAAATAAGAGAACAATATGTAGTAAGCCTACTCAACACACACTGAAGGTTTCTTGAGACCAACAGAGTATGCCTATAGATATGTCACGAAGAATCTCAATCATTAAAATAGAATGGGGCCTCACTTAGATTCTTTATACTGAAGTGACATAACGACATGAACTTTGTCTCATACAATAGGTCGGTACTATTGGCTACTATTTGATATTATCAACTTAGAGCACAATAAGCATATAATTACTCTCATTGACCTTGTAATGGATCCAATTATCAAATTTGTTCTCCTTAAAGTGACAATCTCATCAAACTTTACACATTGCAATTTGGATGCCTTTTAATGTTCGCAAATGAACTCCTCAAGTTCACAAACTGTATGTTCCATCTTAGGAACTTCAAAATTTTAGGTTGCTTCTTAATGTCCAAATGATGTAGATCCTAATCAAAAAAATGAGCTACCAATTACTATCATAATTGTTAAAGAATCTTAGGTAGAAACAGGAAAAAATGTTTTCATAAAACCAATTCTTTTTCTTTATTTAAAGCTTTGGCCAAATTTAGCTTTAAATTTTCTACCTAATCTTTAAAGTCTCTTTTGGTCTACAACGATGTGACAATTGAAATAGATCTCATGCATCTTTACGCAAAGATGCCTACTTATCCTACGTGGTAAATATCCAACTCTAAGAGTTCAGATCAGTATAGCCTTCTGACAAATATTAGAATTAGAAAACACATGAATTTCATATTCATGTTCTTCTGTAAAGTCAGGTGTAGATTCAAATATATAGTATTGGGATCACCTTTTGATTCTTTTGGTTGTGGCCTTTTACCATCAAAAGGTAACACATATATGGGACTGACACAACAATATGTACTTCATTAATGACTTTGTGAAGTTCACAACTCCCACTCTTTAAGTCATCCTCTAAATAGATTGCATTGTTAGACTCAATGATTCTAGTATTATATGATGAAAAGTCAGAATCTAGAATCTTAATAACCAACAAAATTGCCACTAATAGTTTTCTTGTCAAATTTTCTTGACTGTGGGTTATAGGCATTTGCCTTACTTTGTAACCCTAAATACAGAAAGCGGCACAAACTCGACTTCATGTCTGACTACAACTTGGGATGAATTTGAGAATTGGTTTTGCTTGGAGATCAACTTTGAATATGAGTTACGGTTTTCATAACTTTACTCCACCAAAATTTTGAAATTTTGGAGTGATTAATATAAATCGTACCATATCAAAATGTACTAATGATTATTACTGCAATCTTATTCTATTTCGGTATTCCAAGCACAATATACTAGGCGTCAACACATAATTTTGTAGTGCACTTATCCCAAAACCGATATATGATTTCGTCTAGCTTTATTATACCGAGCATAGTATTCATTACTTCTATCTGATCACTGCCTTAAGCAGCTTACTTGATGTAAGCAGCGCAACAGAATTAATCAAGATGCTTAAGGCTTCTATAAGATCAAATCCCTCACTCTATATGACCTACATCAGAATGGTCTTTAGTGAAAATGATGAAACGCTTATATCCACTTAATACAGTATGTGAAAATGATCTACAAATGTCGGTATATATCAGTTCCTAATCATCTCTATATCCGCTAATCATATCCTTAATATTAGTAACAAAATTTTCTTAATGCAATCTCTACATGTGCCTCGAAACATCCCTAACTCATGCCACAACTTGATAAATTTCTTATCTATTCTACCATAAACAAAATCGACAGTCACATCATTCACAACTGAAGAAAATTTGCCTAATATTGAGGTACAAGTCTAAGTGTATAATCCATCACATAGAATACAAAATCAATACACATCTTGTTACTAATTAAAAATACTTTTCAGTTATCAGAATGAAAAGTATAAACTAATAGTAATTCCAAAATTGTTTGCAAAATGTACAACAATCTGGCTAATACTTATGTTTTTGGCATGAATTTTAACTCTATAGCCCCAATTCACAACAATTTTCCCTTATTCGATCTCCGATTGCTTATGGCTTTATCAATGATAGCACCGATATCCAACCACTAATAGTTAAAGGGCATATCTCCTAGATTGGAGCCAAAACAAAGGCTAACGAAATGCCTTTTCACACACATCCCAGTCCAAAAGGACTCTTACAATCTACCCTCTTGTGCCTAAGTTTATGACATATATGACACACATTGATATTTAGAGGTATTGGTGGAACCAAAATGAGAAGTGGACTTGGCAAATTTCTTCTTCTAAAATGACCTTTTATTGAAACCTCTCAATAATATTTCTTCTGGCAGTAATATTGGCATAAGTCATTATAAAAGCTGAATGAGATCTGTTAACTTGAAAAATCTCCCACTCCTAGATGACAATGTCAATCTTGATATTAATATGCCATACTTCCTTCTATCCATTAAGGTGCACTGAATGAGATCTACGAATCTAAAAGATCTCCCACTCTCTACCCTAAAAGGAAGTGGTTCATAATTTGCCATACATGAATTAATCCTCCATTGCAACCTTCATCAATCTTTGCGAACTATTTCTTAATAGCATCCTTAAATACTTTATGATTGTCACTGATTCGGAACACTTTCTCTGAAGTGCTCATTCATGGTATACCTTATATAATCAGAGAGTTCTCAATTGAGTGTTCTTGAAATTCTATATTAGTACTTTGTCCTCAAAGAGCTCACACTATTGGGTACAGAAGATGGATAAGATCTTGGGGTTACTTCCTAGTTCAATATGCCCCTAATCATATAGAACGATTCATACCATCTATATAATTTGATCCTGCTAGAGATTTGATATGTGATAGTTGCATAGATAATCAAAATTAATGGAGGCTACTGGAATAACTCAATAAATATTAAATTTATTCCACAATACACTATAGAGGATAAGACAATACTGATTGAATATAAACCTAAACGATCGCCCACAGACAAGGTAGGAAAATCATATTATATCCCAACCAGAATCCTCTCAATCCCAAGCATCTTTCAAAGCAACAAGCAATCCGACAGGGAAAGACTTCTAGAGATCTTAGTAAATTATGCAACTATCACTATGCATTACCTTATTATTGTGTCCTTAAAATTACCAGAATAATCATCAAAAAATCTTCATGACCATTCTTGCAACAAGCAAGTACTAGTCAATCCAATTAATTATTTATAATTTTAAGAATATTTACATAATTAATTGACCAAAATTAACTACACTCAAAATATGCAATTCTTGAAGCATATGTAATAATTTTATGTCCAACATTAATTAATTAAATTAATTTCACATAGATGTGAATATTCAAATAATAATGCAATGTTATTTTATAGAGCTTATTTGTTTAAATAAATTATTAACGGAATGGGTAGATCAAAATCCAGATAACTGGTTGAAATAAAATACCCAAATAATTTATTTAAACTTATTTAATTAGGCCAATTATTAATAATTTATAAGCATGGGTATATTTGTCAAAATTAAGTGAATTATGAATTAAATTGGTAATTGAATTTCCAAAAAATTACCTCAAAACTAATTCCTCCAAAAATTCACTTATACCCCTTAATTTTGGGCTTAACATTTAATTATGGCTGTTAAATAAAATTTGGCTTATAACCAAAATTGTCCAAAAATTAATTAACCAAATGGCTCATAATTAATTAATCAAAATGTCTTATTAATTAATTATGCAAAATAATCAATAATTAATCTAAATTTAATAGCCAAATGAAATTAATTAATCAATATGGGCCCTAAATTAATTAGGCAAAATGGCCCTAAAATTAATTAATTTCATTACCTAAAATTAATTTAATACTAAATGACCAATTAATAAATTAAATAATTAAATAAATAATTGCCATAATGTTGTCGTAACGATTTTCGTCCGGGGATCTAATCGCTAGACATTAAAAATTATGGAGTCGCCACCAATCAATTTTAACTTAGGTGTGATTGGCCACCTATTCAAAACTAAGGATAAGTACACTGATCTATGTTCCAAAATTTGGGTTCGAGAGTACGGTTACGTGTGAGGAAGGTATTAGCACCCCCATAACGCCCGTCCAATGGACGGTACCAATTAATCATGTTTTATCTTTAGCAGTCTTAATTTAAATGGTCTTTTATTCTTAATTAAAATTTCCTTTTTATTATTTAATATTCAATTATTTAAATATTGACATTTTTCTTAGGACATTCTTCAACACTTTGATCGAGTTCCCAAGTAATTTTGCACCTCAAGAGTATTCACGGGACACACTTGTCCTTGTGAAGAGGCTCCGTCGGATTAATTAAATGTTTAAAAAAATAGTAAAATTTATCATTTAATTTTAATATATTAATTTTGCATTATTTGCTATTTAAATATTGAAGATTTCCTAAATGTTTCTCCAACACTTTGATCGAATACATAAGGAAATATTTTTTACCCCAAGAGTATTCATGGGACACGCTCGTCCTCATGAAGAGGTTCCGTCATCTGATTTTTTATTTTATTAAAATTTATCTTCATAATTTCTAACTAATTTATTTTGTATTTTTTAATCACTTAAATATTGAAAATTTCATAAGGTACCCTCCAACACTTTGATTGAGCGCCTAAGGGAATTTTCTCACCTCAAGAGTATTTAAGGAAACACACTCATTTCCCTAAAGAGGCTCCGTCGTCGGCTTAATTAAATTTTCTATGAAAAGATTTAATTAAAATTTGATTTATAATTATTTTTTTTAGTAAAAACCTTTAATATTAAAATTAGTCCCGCCAAATTTTCCAACACTTTGGTCAAATTTAGAGGAAACATTTTCTCACCTAAAAATTTCTTGAATATTGCACACTTGTGAAATCCAAGAATTCTATCATTGAAAAATTCTTTATTTAAATATATAAAAAAAAATACTTCTAGATTATTGATTTCTTAAATTTTCAGGTTTTTAGGCGAACTAATTCTTAGTCTATTTATATCTTATTTAATCTAGAAATATTTATTTAAAAAAAAATTCTCTCTACATTTTTCAACACTTTGATCAAATGTAGAGATATTTATCATTAGGAGTTTCTAAAATCATCGTACGCTCGTAATTTTATTTTTTTAAATAATAATATTTATCATGGATCGAGCTCCCACTTATTCACAACTCCAAATACAATCATCCTCTTACAATAATTCTCACCATTCATTTTTATTTTTTTTTTATCTTAAGTTTATTACTTATCAATTAACACTTAACAAGCCCAACTAAATATATGTCCACGTGGGAAGCATAAACACACAATGTAGGCTAAACCCACTTAAAGACCTTATTCAATGGTCTATATGCGGGCCCACCATGTTAGCATGCAAAGATCCTAACACAGCCCATTTAACCAAGCTAACCCATGCATGTTAAAAAACGTATCAAATACAATTATTACATGACATAAGGTCAACAAGTCAAAGGCAAACATGTATAAAATAATAATAATAATATATTCAAAAGGTGAGGAACAAAGATGGAAAGTGCAGAGAATGCTCACAGTCGGGTTCACTTCCTCTAAGCTTTTCCATTCTTCTTTTCGATACTTTATTATTTTTGTTTACTAACTTTCCAGCCCCTTTACCATTGCAATCTTCAGCTCCAGCCATAGCATGCCATCTCCGTTGTACTACTCTGATAGCGTCTGTTCTGTATGCTGTTCGGTGATGTCAATCTCCGGTCCTATTCAGCCCCTGGTAACTAAGCAGCTAACCTCCCGAGGCTACCTACTCAACTGCTTATTTCCATATTTTTTTACTGTATTTTGTGGTTTTCATATTCAACCTGGTTTTCGATGTTTGAGATTTCTGAACTAGGTTTCGGTGTTTGCTGATGTTATTTGGGGTTTTTTTTTTTTTTGAAAAGTGATGTTATTTGGGGGTTGATTTGGGTAAATGGTGAATTTTGGAGTTGAGCAAAGACACGGTTTGAGATGACTCCGGATCCTCTGGGTCAAGATTGGCTTGTGACCTTCCCGAGCATGAGGTCAAGTTAAAGTATGGAGGCAGTGGGGGCTTTTGAGTTTTAGTGGTGTTTGCCTTGGATTTTGGTTGCTAGTGATGGTTCAATTGGTGCTCGGATGGAGGGTGCACTGAGGTTTGGGTGGCAGCTTGGAGCTTGTCTCGGTGGTGGCTTTGTATGAGGGCTCTGTGGAGGAGGTGTGTGTTCCTTTTGCCGAATTCCCCTTTGGCCTCTCGTTTATCCCTCCATGCCCTCTTCATCTCGTTCGAGCCCCTTTTAATGAGCATTTCCAGTCAACAAAAACGGATCAAATCACTGAGATCCAGGATTGTAATCCATTTTGCAGATAGGTTTTAATTGCAAATGGCGTTTGTCAATGGAGTTGGTGGAGACGGCAGCGAAGTTTAGGGTGGTTGTCAGTTTGAATATGGCTAGCAATCTCTCGGTTGGTGTCGGCACCGGCACTACCATTTTTCTTTTTTATTTTTTCTTAATTTTATTTTTTATTATTATTTTTTTAATATTTGAGCAAAATCAATTAAATAAATTTTTTTTTGTGCTTTTATGATCCGATATGTGCTTATTGATCAGACTTAAAAATTGTTCTTTAAGTGGGCTTAAATTTTCAGATTCAACAGCCCAATATCATTTAATTTGGGCTTTAGTTTAATTTATAACAAATCAAAGAAGAAAGAAAGAAAAAACAAAAAAAGGCCTAATTCTTTGCAACAAATTTGGAATTGATCTTGAAAAACAGAATTCGATCTTCGTGATACTTGAATTAATTTTAGCTTTAAAGTTAATTCAAGCACACGATTAAATCGAATTAATTAACAAGCAAATTTCAATCTCAAATCACTAAGACTGAAACAAGATCCAATCCAAATATATTTATAGTTCCGGACAAAATTAGGTGTCTACAAATGTAACGAATTTATTTGGCCTAAATTAATTAAACTTTAGGGTCTAATTAAATGAAATGGCCCATAACAATTCCCAAAAGATAGTGGCCCAATAAAATACAAAACAAAAAAATGGCTCAATTTTTTAAAAAAATGACCCAAAAAATTCAAACAAAAACACCTCAAAAATGCCAAAAAACCGGGCCCAAACAAAATGGCCCTGCAGTCAAACCCAAAAAAGGCCCAAAAAATAACCCAAAAATCAGCCCAAAAACATAAAAAGGGGCCCAAAAAAACGTACAACCCAAAATGGCTAAATTTTTTTTTTTAAATTTTCATTAGCGGGCGCATGCTTGACATGCATCTAACACTGCATGCGCCAGTCGTTTTCTTCCTCAAACAAACCCATTTTACAAGAAATCAGTCGTGCGACCCAATCCGGCCAAAAATGAGTTATTTCAACCCCATTTTTGCTCTGAATTATGGGGTTTTTCACCCAAAAATACTATACAACAAGAATCTAACAATTTTAAGATAAAAAAACTAAAAAGGAAATGGGTTTCAAAAAACCCAAAAAAATAAAAAAAAAAGCTTAAAATAAGCTTTAATGAAGTTTTCCATCTAAAATGGCAATGATTAGTGACTTTTGGTGAGTCTGGCTCTAATATCAATTGTTGAAATTTATTAAAAACTCACCAAGTTACTAACACGAAATTAAACATAATAAAACTGACCTGGATGCTGTGAGAGCTCAATCCTGCTATATCGTATTACTGCTTTGTTGAAGCCCACTCCGATTGTTTCCCATTAACTACCTTCGGACTTGAAACGAAGTGAAAATGAGAGAGAGAGAGAGAGAGAGAGAGAGCTACTCTCATCTTTCTGTTGAAAGATATGAAACTCAATAGGCCAGCCTCATATATATAGAGGTTGAGAGTAGGAACCTCTTCTTATGAGATTCATGTATAAACCCATCTCATTATAGGTTTAAAATATATATTTAATATAATTATTATATAAGTCACATTTTATATAAAATATACTACTAATTAAATAATTATACGATATTAATTACACTTAATTAGTCCACATTAATAAGGATATTTCAACACATAGTTAATGCAGCAAACCAGCTGGAAGCTAATCACATAAAATGTTTTTCTTTTTCCTTTTTTCATTTTCGTACATAGTTTAGGAGTAAAGACATATAAAAGCAGCATTTGTAAATTGTCCATTTTACCTGTTTTGATTTACACTAGATGATTTATAAGCAAAATTGTCTAAATCTTGGGGACCATTCTGACACTTTACTTTTATTAGTCATGAATGATGATGCACGCCTTTGTAGTTTGGTTACAACTTACCAGAAAAAATGAAAGCTATTAATTTGTAGTTTGGTTAACCAGAAAGAAAAAATCTATTAATTCAGCCTCACGTTTCTACTGTGCTTTTGAAGTTTACATATATAAATGTCAATGTCACAAATTAAGAGTGATAGAATATTGCTATTTGATCACAGTTGATAGGAATTCCTTGAACCCTAAGAGCATTGCATGCATAAACACACCATAGCTACCTATCTATTTACCCTACTAACTCACGCATGCATGTTTTTAGTGACGAAGTGGTAAATAAAGAATGCAATTACCAAATTATTTTGTAAACAAGAAATCAGGAATAATATGAGGCTGCTAGCTTAATCAGAGTGGTAATGTGAAATTATCAAGCAATTATAAGACGTTCTTCCTGTTCTTGTTTTGCAGGTCTGAGCAGACTCGCCCAAAATTACTAGAATCTCCAGGAATCTCCGCCTCTATTGTCAAAGACATCAACAAGTCTGCTTGTATGATGCATGGTTAAAATGCTTGAAAATTTATTGTCTTGCTTTTTGCCTAGTACTTGGACTTGCTACAGGAGGCATGCAGTTTACGTTTTAACTTGAACACAGCAGGTTTCGAAGATCATTGCTTTAGGGTAATTCCGGTTCTGATTCATTTACTGCATTCCTTTTTTGCTCATAAGTTCTTATTTTATAGATGAAGAAAGAATTGTAGGGGAAACAAAAAATCTACTCATATAATTTGCAAGTAAGAGAAAATTATTCTCAAAGGAGACAATACAGCTGTTTTTTACATAGCGAATCATAGATGGACAAATATGGTCCATTGGCTGTAAAATTTCCTCTGTTTTAAAAGCCTGTCCTTTGTATCATAGAACGACTGTTATTTCTGATTCTTTGTCTCCAATGCTCAAGAAATGAGATCCTTCTTCTATCACCATCAACCCATCTTCGTTAGCTGTGCTAAGATGCTCACACGGGCTCAACTCAAATTCAATATCAGCCTTCTCCCCTGCATTCAGATGAACACTGTGGAATCCAACCAATTGTTTCAATGGCCTCCTTTTACCAGCTTTCGCCTTCCTCACAAACAGCAAAAGTGGATGCTTACCAGCCATCTCCCCATGGTTTTGAACTCTAACTCTGACTAGGAACTTTCTCTTATCACAAACTTCTGTTCCCATCTCTGAAACTGGCATGTATCTGAGAGGAATTGAGTTCTCAACCGTTTGAGAACTTAACTGATTGTTTAAATAGACCTTGCTTTGTGTTGCAGGGAGAAATTCATAAGAATAATTTGAGTAGCTGAGACCATAACCAAACTCAAAAACCTTTGGTCCTTGGTAAAATCTGTAAGTTCGTCCAGGATAGCCTGAGGATGGTTCAGGACGCATTCTCATGTCTGTCATTGGTACTTTAATGAAACTTTGTGGATACCAAGTAACTGGTAATCTCCCTCCTACAAACAAATATGCAGCATACAACTTATACAAGAATATCTTATACCTTTTGGCTATTGTTTATCATGAAAAGAAAGGAAATTATTTATAGGCTATAGCATACAAGTTCTATGAATGAAAATTAAATTCACTGGGTTGTGATCACCAAATATAATTTCAGCTAAGGCAAGACCTCCAGCTTCACCTGGATAACCAGCCCATAGAATGCTTCCTATGTGTTGGTCATATTTGGCAAAAGTTATGTCTACTGGACCTCCAGAAAGAAGCACCAAAATAACTGGATTTTTAGCTGCTCTTACAACACTGGAGATCAGGTTGTGTTGCTTTGGTGGAAGAACTAAGTCTACACGATCATAATCTTCCCTCTCTTGGGTTAGATCCAATCCCATCACTAACACCACATGTTCTGCTTCTTTTGCTATCTTCACTGCTTGATCAGTAAAAGCAGAAGAACAATTAACTTCACTACAGCCTGGGTGATACCTGGTGTCTTTAACATAGCTTTGAAGTCCTTGCAGCGGTGTAACAGGTTTGCAAGGAGGGCCTGCATAGTTTCCAACTAGTGTTTTTGCAGAATTGGCATTAGGGCCTATTACTGCAAGGGAAGTAGTTTTTGTCTTTGAAAGTGGAAGGAGTTTGTCAGTGTTTTTCAGAAGGACAATGCCATTGCGAGCAGCCTCAAGAGCAAGGTTCTGATGCTCTTGGGAACAGATTTGGTCTGAACCAATGTTACCAAAAGGCTGTTTAACTGGACTGCCGTTGAATAGCCCCAGCCTCATTCTGACAGAGAAAAGGTTGTGAAGGGCTCTGTCTATTTCAGATATAGGCAGTTTTTTCATTTTGACAGCTGATTTGGTGTAGTTCTTCAAATAGGTACCACAGTTGACATCCATTCCTGTAAAATTCATCGATCAAAAGTTCAGATGATGCCATCAACTATAGAACCATTACTAATGCCTAGCTTTTGACGACAAAAAGCTAGAAGATTGTAGATAAAAATGATGATAACAAGCAACAAAACTACTCCTCAATACCGGCTTTAAGGACATCAGCTACAGCATCCTCTGGTAATTTAGCATATCCTTGTTTCTCATGAATGATGGAGACAGCATCACAGTCAGAGGTGATGTACCTGATTATTTTTAACCAAGAAAAGTACAAAAAATCATCTTTCTGAATGAACATATCTTTCTGTTTTATTGTTATTGTCTTTTCCAAAAGGAAAAAGTCATTGGATTCTTACCCATTGAAACCCCACTGTCCTCGGGCTGTTTTTGACAGGAGATTATAATCTGCACAGTTGGGGACTCCATTGACACGATTATAAGCGCACATTATCCCACTGGCTTTCCCTTGCTGTATGCAACTCTGGAATGGAGGCTGATATGTATCTGCTAAATCCTGCAAACTGACCTGAAATCCAGAAAAAAAAAAAAGAAGAAGAAAGGTAACAGATTAATAAGCAATTTAATAAATTTTCCTAATTCATCCAAAGCAAGCAAGCAAGCAAACCAATACTAATAGAAAATCACAACAAAGTTATAATTTTAAATTTACACTTACCTTTGCATCGAAGACAAATCGGTTCACTACTTTCCAGTTATCCAAATCATAAGCTGTAAAATGCTTACAACAAGCTGAAGCTTGAAGATGTTCACCTAGTTTCCTTCCCTCGAAAGAGTCCCCTTGTAACCCTCTAACATATGATATTGCATATTTCCCTGTAACCAATGGATCCTCACCAGGAGTCTCTTGCCCTCTCCCCCACCTTGGATCCCTAAATTATATTGATGTTTGGTGCCCAAAAAGTCATGCCCGTTGCTTGTCCAGCATTGTAAGTGCTCTAGCTTCTTTCCCAACTGCCTGTAAGCAATCACAATCTCAAAATGAATGGTAGATGGACAAAAGAAAGTCACCAAAGATGACTTTTATATATCAATAAGAAAAAGTACTTAGAGGACTTGCCTGACCAATGCGGTACCAAAGATGAGCGTCAAAGGAAGCAGCAGTGAGAATGACTTGAGGAAAACTGGTGGCAGATTGAATTGTTCCATTGAAACGCACACCTTGGCTGACATTGGACACATAGGCAACACCATGTAAGGCCTCGGACCACCATTCATAGCTCGGGATGCCGAGTCTTGGAATGGCAGGAACTGAGTTAACGAGTTGGGAAATCTTCTCATCTAATGTGAGCCTGGAGATAAGATCTTGCACTCTCTGGTTGATGGAGAGTGAAGTTTTGCAGAAAGGGTAGGATTTGGTTAATGGGTCAGATGCGTCGCAGGAGAATGGAGGGTGAGTTGACTCTGCTAAAACAAGCAGCAGTAAACCAATGTGAATGCGAGTAAGGAGAGAGAGATTTAGGAGCTTCATCTTTGTGACTTGTTTGAGCAGAAAACTAGTGTGAAGACAAGGAAGTAACCAACAAGGTCAGTGTTACCAGTGAATTGTCTGACTCTTGCTCTTACTGTTAAATACCGGAACTGACCTTCAGTTTTTTTTTATAAACATCACAACCGAATTTAAAACCAATCAAAAAGCCTTGCAAAAATTGATATTTGCGCGGAAGTCCATTCTGCCGTACCGAATTATTTTAAAGATTTATATTAACGGTGTATAGTTTTTATACACTGTTAATGCACCAGAGGTAGACACCTCATCAATAAGCTTTTATATGCAAATATAAATAAATTTTTTTAATTTGCCCATAAGGGCCTATAGATGAAGTGTCAACTTCTGATGCATTGACAGTGTATAAAAACTATACACTGTCAATGCATCATATACAAACTCTTATTTTAATTAAAACGCGTTTCAAACGCTCCTTATTTTCACTGTTTCTGAACTTTGATTTCATAAATATATATACACACACTAAGAGTCTGAGCTTCTCTTTGATTAGCATAAATTGATCGGTCTCATAAAAAGTGTAAACACACAACAATATTAATATCACATTTGATCAATATCATACTATTTGATTCGAATATATTTCTTATTAAATTATTCATTAATTTGATTTAATCTAAATTAAATTGAGATGAAAATCAACTTTGTTGATTCACCAAATAAGATAAGCCCAGCAAATAAGACAGATAATGATTTCATTTTCACTCTAAGAATTTATTCTTTATCCTCACTTCTCAACTTTAAAACCACTCCTTTAGTTATTGTACTTAATATTTTTTTTTATTTAAACTGAGAAATAATATTCTGTATTAGTGATTGATTTTAAAGTTTTCATACTAAACCAGGTAATCAGTCCTATGTAATGAACTTTCCATTTTCATACATAGTTTAGGACATGAAATGCAAATGTGGCTTTTCTTTTAATCACTATGAACTTAATCCAGCTTAATCTCTGATTTACAGTTGGTCCAGTTCTTGGAGACCATTGTGGCACTTTCTGTAGTGATGATGCCCTTTTTAAATTTAGTAAGCTACCAATAAAAAAGAGAAGGATACTAATGCAGCCTCACTTTTGATTACTAAAATAGCAGTCAAAGAAGGCAATGCCATAACATTCCCTAGAGAACAATGCACAGTGGAGGATGCTTACTAAACCAGAGTGCTGGATGTACTATGTTTTTTCTGGGTAGCACTACAACTACACAATGGGAAGTCAGATACTAAATAATGACGGATAAAGCGTGACGGAAGAAATAGAACTGTTTCCTTGTTCTAAGGCTGCTGTGCTTAAACTCAGGCTAATCACATGGATATATTGCTGTTCTATTCTAAACAAGGACCATTGGGTAATATTCTAGTTCCCTGAGCTCCTGAGTTTATATTTTCATCAGTCTGTGGTATGCTGTGGATGGTCTCCAAGTTGCTGAGCAGTTTATGGTATGGTATTTATATCTTAGTAATTGATAGATTATTATGGGAACTTGTGGCCGACGTTCTGGGGTTTCTCAATATCCACATGTATCAAATTATAATAGTAATTTGGTGCTCGTCATCTCCTACGACCAAGAAATGTCTTCCTTCTTCCATTACCATCTACTTAGATGCTCACAGGGATTATCCTCAAGCTGAATTTCTGCCATTTCTACTGCACTTTAAATCACACTGAAATCCAATCAGTTGTTTCTTTGGCCTCCCATCTCCATGGTTTCCATGCCTCGCAAATTACAGTACTGGATGCTTACCTGCCAAATCCCCATGATTTTTCACTCCAACACAAATTGTGAACTTCCTTTGATCACGGACTTCTGCACCAAACTTCGAAACTAGCTTGTATCTTACGGAATCTGGGGTCACAGTTGTATGTAAACTTGAAGAATGATTCAGGTAAAGATTATTTTAGGACACACGGGTGTATTCATAAGAATTCTTTGAGTAACAAACCAAGGCCATAACCAAATTCAAAGACTCTCTCCTTTACAGAAACTGTATCCGTATGTGAGCCAAGGATAGTGTGAAGATGATTTGGGCCTCATCCTCATGTCTATCATTGGTACTTCGGTAAAATCCTGCGGATGCCAAGTTAAAGTAATCCCCCTCCAGCATGGCAACATGTAGTGAACCGTAATTAATTATAACATTTCTTTAGAAAAATACCGTATTAGTTCTTTTGCATTGATAGAAGGAAGCACTTTTTTTAAGCATGGTCAATTGATTGTTTGTGAATCCTGTGATCACCAGTGATTACTTCTGCGAGTGCAATACCTCCTCCTGGATACCAGCCCAAAAGATGCCTCAGGTTCTCGGATATCCTTAGCAAAAGATACATCGATTGCACCTTCAGAAAGAAGCACCAAAACAACTGATCTCTTTGCGCTTTTGCGACATTAGTTCCTGTTAGATCCCAGGAAGCAACAAATCAACACGATCAAGCTTCTCTTTCTTGAGTTTGGTCTAATCCCATTATCAACACTACATAATCTGCCTGTTTTGCAATGTCTACTGCTTTGTCAATCGCACCAGTAGAACATAAAATTGTATCAAAACCAGGGTGGTAAACAGTGTTCTTAACATACCTCTAAGCTTGCAAAGGAGAAACAAACTTGCAAGCCGCATAATTTCTAAGAAGTGTTTATGGCGAATTGGCATTAGGGCCTATTACAGCAAGAGATTGCTTAATTGCTTTTGGAAATGGAGTTTTATATTATTTTTTGAAAGGGCAATGCCATTACAATCAGCTTCAAGGGCTAGAATCTGGTGCTATGGGGGGCAAACTTGGTCACTCCCAATATTGCAGAAAGGATGTTTAGCACTGGATTTCCAACGAGAAAAGGCCTAACCTCATTCTAACAAAGAATAAATTATGGAGACCTCTGCCTATTTCAGATTCAGGAAGTTTTTTCAGCAATTCAGCAGTGCTGCTGATTTGGTATATTTCTGTAAGTAGCATCCACAGTTGACATCCATGCCTGTAAATGTCGTCAAACCAAAACATAATGGCATCTATTTTTGTATCCACATGTTACTGCACAATTCTACATATGATAAGATTACAATCGCTGAGACCCACCTACCAGATTTTAGAACATCAACCACAGCATCTTCGGGTGATTTGGCGAATCCTCGGTCATCATGGAGGATTGTCACTGCATCACAGTCCAAAGGTGATAACCTGATTTAAATTTTCAACCAGTGGTTAGATCTAATCATTATT
This sequence comes from Heritiera littoralis, assembly GCA_031772115.1. Taxonomy (NCBI): domain Eukaryota; kingdom Viridiplantae; phylum Streptophyta; class Magnoliopsida; order Malvales; family Malvaceae; genus Heritiera; species Heritiera littoralis. Next base: position 7,697,373 of record JAPDPK010000023.1, read on the forward strand.
TTTCTAACCTATTTAAGTGTCATCAAGGTCTTAAGAATTGAAAAGACAAGAAATGAATATGAACTTTGATGAAATATAAATTAACCTTTGAAATCCCATTCTCCTCTCCGTCTTCAGTAAGGGATTGGAATCTGGACAGCTTGGGACTTCATTCACTCTAAGCACACGTTATGCCAGTGGCTTACCCATCCTGTACGCGGCTCTGGAATATGGTGGTTGGTATGTGTCGGCTAAATTTTGCACAGTAACCTACAAATATGCAAGCAAAAAGTTTACCCCAAAAGCAAAAGTTAAATGCTGTTTGACTTGAGAGAGTTTATGACATTAGAGACTAAAGTAGTTTTTTACTGAAGTGGAATAACAACTGCTTTTTTCTCCAGTAGAACAACTTGCTTCAAGAGCTTGTCCTCCAACCAAGGTAGACAGACGACCTAGAATCAAGTTCCAAGATAATAATACTAATGATACGGAGGCTTAAAAGCTTTCTTTTTAATTTTTATTTTATCTTGCCTCCATTGTTAAGGAAATATGATTATTAAACAATACCCATGAATCAAGGCAAAACCCAATAAAGCTCATCCATTGGTCTCATTATCTAATTTTCTTATCAAATATAAAATACATATAGCATGCCTAAAACGAGAAGGAATCTTTGAAACATGCCCCAAATCCAAAATGCATAAAATAGAAAAACAGAAACAACATTGGCTAAAATATTTGGTGCCCAAAATGTCATCCTATTTGCTTGTCATGCATTATGTATCGCTCTTGCTTCTCTTCCAATCACCTTCTTAACATCATTATAATTAACAAACATATAACCTTAAAACATTTTAAGTGTAATAAGAAAAAAAATTTAAAATTTTATTGAATTGACTGGACTTACTTGGCCTATGCGGCACCATTGATAAGCATCTAAAGAAGCAGCGATGAGGATGACTCATTTGAGGGAAGCTAGGGCCTACATTGGCAACACCATGTAATACCCAGCTGGGGAATTGCAGGAGCTGAGTTAACAAGTTGAGAGATTTTCTCATCCACATATTTCTTTTTTCCCACTCTTGTCGATCTCATTTTCTAAACATTGCCCAGCACCACGACCCAAGTTGGTAGCAAATATGGCTGTTGCAATGCCTGGACCTTGTAAATTAACAAAAGGTTGTTTGCTTGATTGAAACATTTTTGAAAACCTTTCTTCATATCCATAAAATTTAGGTAAGAAGGACAAGAAAGCAGTCAAACAGCTATTACATTCATACATACATACATTATCATGTTTTTTTTCTTCACATTGCCTGCTATGAATTTCTGGAAGACAGGCAAAATTATTGTCATTTTCAGTAGATTTTCTCGTCACTATAGCCTAGATTTTTCAACTGATTTGGTGCGGGATTTTTCAAAATTCAACTTATTCAGGACATTGCATTGCCCCAAAATACTTCAATTTTCCTGAAAAGCTTTCACAAGTACAAAGATTCTAAATTTTCTCCCTGCAAACAGGCATGCATGGAAGCTTGGAAGCATGAAGTTAGTTTGCCATATTTTCATGTTGTTTAATTTAATCACTATCTGCCGATGGTGGGTGGTTCGGCCTTCAATCCCTTGGACTCAGAACTGAGCTCAGACATGGGCCGACATTTAAGTCAATTTCTTTAGGCCCAATTAAAAAACAAAACATAAACCCTGTCATTGTACTGTAGTTTTTTTTTTTTTTTGAAAGAATTATGTTTTTGTTTTTTGATTGGGCAGAACAAAATTGACTTGAAGATCGGCCCATGTCTAGGCTCAATTCTTAGCCCAACCATCCACCACTACCAACTATTGATCATAGATTAAAATGAGATGAAAATATGCAGACAACTTCATGCTTCCAAGTTTCCAACAAATTAAAGACTAATACATGCTTGTTTGCACAGAGAATGTCAATAATCTTTGTCTTTGTGAAAGTTTTTCAGACAATACAAGGAGATTTTAAGTAATTTTGGGATTGCCATGCGTAAGGTTGTGAAAAAGTTCAACTTTGGAAAATCCCCGCCAAATCAGTTGAAAAATCTAGGTTTTAGTGACAAGAATTTCCAATGAAAATGACTATAATTTTGGCTGTCTTCTAAAAATTCATAGCCGGCAACGCTAAAAAAAATCATGATATATTATATATATATGATATAAATCATATATTTATATATATATATATATATATGATGTATGTGTGTAACAATAACCTTTTGTTAATTTACAGGGTCCAGGGCTCCAGGCATCAGGCTGTCTCATATTTGCTACCAACTTGGGTCGAACACTGCCGGAGCCGGATCGGAGTCTCCACTAATAATAATAATAATAATAATTTATGCCTTATATAATTACAAACTTTTACCTCCCTTGTTAAATTTTATTTGAATTTTTTTGGTAGAATTTTGAAATTTGAACGAATCACTCATAAATTAACTCAAACTTAAACTCATTTGATATGAAACTCAAGTCCAATTCGAACTTATAGGTCTTTTGACTAATTAGATAAATCAAAAGTCAAATCAGGTGATATTTTACAGCTCAAAAAGGTGGCTCATGAGCTGTATTTTAAATTCATATTCAATTCCACATCATCACCCGGCCAATGGCCACTTCTAAGTCTTCTAATTAGTCGTAAAACTCTTACTCTTACACCTCACTCCAACTTTACACGCAAAATACATTGCCCTTGTCTCTTGTTTCAGAATCACATCACATTATTTGATTTGAGGGCTCTACTGCTCGAAAAGGGTTAGCAGCAAATACGTTGACAAACCAACCTTTTATCTAACTAAAGCACACAATTCATCACGCGCCCAACCACATTTGGCAACGATTACAAGGTTGCCCGGTTGACTGAATAACGGCTGCCCCACGTTCAGTTCAAACCGCGTTACTTGACATTACATTACATGTTAATTCAACATTCCAGTCAGGACTCGCCTTTCCTTTCTTCTACTTTACACTCAATTCCTTTTTATGTCCACTCCCAGTTTTTTCTTTTTCTATTTCCATCCCTTTTAGTCATACTGGTTAACTTTATAAATAAATATGATAATAATTTAATATTATTATGATCTTAGTTTTTGAAATAAACTGTAAAAACTTTCTTACTCTTTAATAAAGTTGATTGTATGATTGTTCAACTTTATTTATTGAAAAAAAATTAGCTCATATATCTCTCTAAAATCAAATTTAACAAACAAAAATCTCAACTTATATTTTAACAACTTCAAACAAAAATCTATCCAATAAAATATTTTCACTCAAATTTATAAAAAAATTAAATCCATTTACTAAATGTACATGTTTAATTTTTTTTCTAAAAATTATTATAAATTATAGTATTTGTAATTTAAGATACTTGAAAAGAAAAACTAAAGAATGAAATTTAAAATACAAAAGACCCAAAAAAAGTAAAAATATTTTCATAACCTTTTAATCTTTAATGGCAACTTGGTAATGTCAAAGAGATTAAAGAAAAAAATCAAAGTGCCAAGTGTCTTGAAAATTATTCTAATTTATATTAAAATATTTGAAAAGAGACGAATAAAAATAAAAAAAGACCCAAAGCAAAAGAAAACAATATTCTCAAAATCTTTTAATCCTTAAAAGAAACAACTTGATAATCTGAAAAGTACTTTAAAAAATTGAAAAAAAAGCCATAAAATATTCTCATCTTCAAAATTATTTTAAATTATATTATTTTTAAAATATTTAAGAAGAAAAATTAAAAATAAAATATAGAAATGATCCAAACCAAAAGATCGAAATATTCTCATAATAATCTATTAATTCTTAAATGGTAATTTGATAAAATGCAAAGCGTAAAAAATTAAATATGTAAAAATAAAAGAAATTCCTAAAAACCATTCAATGGTTAAGGATAATTTAATCATATGAGAAACACAAATGAAAAAAAAAAAGACGTGTCATTAAAGAAACCCTGGAGATTTCTTTCATATATGATATATATATAGATTTCAATATATTGACTATGTATCGACTTAATTTCTTTTTGTTGACATATATGATATTAATGCGTATCAAAGTGACTTCTAGACTTTGCAAAGGAATGAGTAGTCAAAATTCGAAGATATGTTCACACTCTACAGTATCTGGACTCGGAAAAATTAACGAATTTATCAATCAAAACATAGAAAAAATTAGAAGATAAAGTTTTTATTGAAACATTGATGTATTAAATTTGCATCCAAATCAAGTTAGATTTGTAATATTCTAGATTAAGGTAGCTCACTGCGCACCTCTAGACACCGAACCATATTCGCGATTAATATTCCAAAATCAAAACTTTTATCTCTAAAACACTGCATACTAAACCTACCCATAAAGTAGTAAAAAAGAATTGGGTCAAGTTGATGCTTTTATTAGATTATTAGATTCCATTTTCATTGATGCTTTTATTATTCTTTCAACTAGAATGAATTTAAAAAAAAAAACAAAGATAAATGGCAAAAACATCAACCAAATAAGATTTTAGGTATAATTCAAATATGTAAACATATGATCATTTTTTATCAAAAACATGTGGCGATTTGGTTTTGCTTTAAAGACAGGCTGGGGATCAATTGACAAAGCGGAGGTGTATGCCATTTTTGCAGGTTTGACATTGGCATGGGACCTTGGTTTTAGAAATATATATAGTGCTTGAATCGGACTCTTTATTTGCTGTTAACAAGGTCTTACAACCTTTAAGAGAGTTGGATCCTTTATACCAATTGTTACATGCATGTAAGGAGCGGAGCTGATGGGAAGAAATTGGAATCGCATGGTGCAGCATGTTTATCGAAAGGCAAATAAATGTGCTGATTTTTTGGCCAACTTTGCGCATGAACTTGACTTTCATCTGGAGCTGCTTCTTCATCTACCTCAAGATTTGGAGTCTTTTCTTAGGGCTGATTGTTTGGATATTGGTTGTTTTAGATATTGTATAGTTTAAGCAATTCTTAATTTATTTGATTTTCTTTTTCGGTTCCCAGATTCTTTTTTATGATAATTTATTTAATTCTTTATATGTTACACGTATTTATTAAAAAACTTAATAATATATTCCATATCATATATGAAAATTTTTGAATAGATTCACTTATAATTTTGATAACAAATTATTAATTTTCTTAATAATGTGATTATATTTTATGATTTAAAATAAAAATAATATATACTAATATAAAAGAACGGTTTCACATATTCAATTTTTTTTCTCTACAATTTATTGCTTAACCAATTTCATTGTTAAAAAAAAAATCCAAACACAATTTCCCTTCATATAGGCATGCAATTTCGAGCAAGGGCAGGTATTTCCTTTCGTCCCATGATCTCACTCAAAACGTCTTTCCCCCTCCAACAGGATGCCTCACTCGAGGCATTACATTTTTGTGTATGTATTATAACAAAATAAGATTTAAATTTGAACAATTATATTTTGACCTAACAATTATTAGTTTTTTAAAAAATTAAGTCTAAAATTCAATTTGTACCTCTTTATATTAATAAAAAAATATATATTTTGAATAGTTAAATGCTCAAAAGTAAATTAGAGTTAAAGTGCATCAAACTTTTTCTTTGAAGCGCTTGATTAATTTCATTAACACAGCATATACAAGAAAAAAGAAATTAACAAGGTTGGAAATGAATTTTTTTTCTTTCAATTATAACAATCTTGTTCATTAAAACCATCGCTTCCAACACATTTAGAGAAAGATTATGCCTCAACCGACTAAAACATGTGTTCCACGCAATGACATCGATGCTCAACCCTAAAGTTCCATTTCAAAACTCTATGGTACTTCTTTGAAACACGTAGCAACCACGAAAACTTTATGACAAATTGCATTTTTCTTTCTTTTCCTTTCCCAAATGAAGATTTTGTCAATATATATATGAAAGATTTTTTCATCAACTTGATCGACTTTTGGTTGCTTAAAAACATGTTTTTAGCTTTATAATGTCTTTAATCACACTTTTTCAAGGTAATTAAGGAAGCTACGGATGGCAGAGAAAGATAGGGAATGCACTTAAACAGGATAGCCTTGACTTGGATTGGCATATTTCAATAATCAGCGGTAGAAAAATGAGCTTTGTGTTGCAATCAATCATGGGAAATGAGGTTAATCACTTAATTCGTTGTACAAGTACTATCAAAACCTAATTACTCATCACAAATTTATTAATTTGTTTGCGCAATAATTAATGGGGATACCATTTTTTCTACTCCATTGACTGTTTCAAGTTTGAATTAATTAATAAATAGGCCATACAAAATAAAGTGACATTTATAATTAACGATGATAATAATAAAAAAATTAATTTCATACATTAAATAATTTTTTTAATTTCATAAATTTATTTAAAAGATTATTATACTTTCTAATTATTTTTATTTTATTATATTTAAAAAATGCATTATTTTATTAATTTTGTTCATAAAATCTAAAAATCTGATTATTTATAACAATTTTTCAATAATAATATAATAAAAGTAGGACGTTTACTTATAAATTTTTAATATAACGTGTAAATTTGATAAAACTATTCTTCCATCAAACTCAATATTTATACTGTTACGATCCCACATCGACTCCACAAGCAATTGTGGAAGGGTATTTAAGCTTGAGGGGTTTTCCTACCTATTAGACCGATCTTTTGGGCTAGGCTCTCTATTTGGGCTTGAGTACTTAACATTAGTGCTTTCGTTGAGAGTCGACGTAGCGGAAGGAGCGACCTAGAAAAGGGCTACCTGGTGCTTGATAAGGTCCGAAGTGAAGCCATCTAGAGTGGGCCATCGTGGAGTGGAAGGGACGACCTAGAAAAAGACTATCTGGTGCATAGAAAAGTCCGGAGTGAAAGCCATCTAGAGTGAGCCACAGTGGACGTCGGCTTCTCAAGGGGTGGGCAATGTTACGATCCCATATCGACTCCACAAGCAATTGTGGAAGGGTATTTAAGTTTGAGGGATTTTCCTACCTACTAAATCGATCTTTTGAGCTAGGCTCTCTCTTTGAGCTTGAGTACCTAACATATACTCTTTATTATTATGCTGCTATCGTACTTCTCAAATCATTAACAATGGAGTCAAGCAGCAATTTCCCCCAATTTCTTTTAGTAAAATTTTCAATAAAATATATCTGAAACAAATATGATTAATTGATTCATGGGTTGTAGTTAAGTTGATAATGCATATAGAACTTATAAGAAGAATTTTCGAGTTCGATTCTCATTAAAAATATCTTTAAAGAGATATGAAAAGCCTTATATGTAACAAAACTCTGAGTAAATACTAATTTTAAATAATTAAAACAGGTAAAAATATTTGTAATTTAAGTAAAAAAAACAAATATGATTAATTGAGTTTTAAGTTGGTGTTTAGACTGTGGGTTTCGCCACCCGACAGGGTCCAGAGTTGTCCTTAACCCTGACAGTTGGCTCAACTGACTTAACCAACAGTTCCGCCTATGGTTTCCTCTTTCGAACTTCTAAAAAGTTTAAGATATTCGGTGACAACGAATTGAGGAGAATCAGGAGATCTCTTACAATGAGATCCCTCGAGATTTAAAGCATCCAAACGGTTTTGTCGTAACTTTTTTTTTTTTTATATAGCCAGAGTAGAAAATAATGATTGAAACTGTAGGAATTTAAACTTAAATTTTATAATATATTAAAATTTTTTAATCATACAGTCGAAAGTTTTGACAAATTTAATTTTTTGTAAAAATTACATGCCAAGCGAGTGGGAGGATAACTAAAAAAAGAACAAGAAAAGATATGCGAATAACACAAATTAAGCTGGTACTAGGTAGCTAAAAATAAATAAATAATATATTATTTTATATTAATTTGATGAAAGAAATGCATTTCTAAGGAGCATGAAAATTTTGAGAATTATATTTTCATATAGTCAACAAAATCATTTTAACATGGGTATTTTTATTATAAAATTAAAAAAATAAATTGTGAGTAGCAGAAAAATTGATTGTGAATAGAATTGTGAAAAATTCGAAATGAACTTATATTTTTCCTTTTACACCAAACTCTTCCTAGTATATTATAGTTCAATAAAAACAAAAAGGTTATAAACACAAAAAATGTGAGTGTATTTAGAATCTTTCAAGAATTTCTTTGAAAATAATTATAATTTTTATCTATAATTATTAAATTTATTATTTATTTTCTAGGTAAATTGTCTATGTCAGCATATCAAAATATTTATATTTGGTGAAAGCATATCAAGATATTTTTAGGTCATTATCCTTTGTTATAATTCTTCTTTTCCAAATTATGAAAGAAAAAAAAAATTTTCTCCGCTCACTAATCTATTTATCAGCCCCCAAATTGTACTTTTACTTCATTTCTCTAACAACCGCAAGTTTTAAAAGCATGAACGTCACGCAAGGGTCATGAATTTCTACGTGCAAGGCACGAGCAATCTCTCGGCGTGGGTCACACTCCAAAACTGATTTGATTCCAGCTCTCCCTCCAGTCTCTTCCTCCGCCGCAAACGCAGAGATTGTCAGAATCTCACCGCACAGCCTCCGCACGTGACTTGTTCTGCTGTAAACTCAACCATGGTCAATTCAAGTTACCCTCCGTCGAAGTCTCAGAAAAAGAAAATAAAAAATTTAAGCCCTTAAAATTCCGCCACGTTGACAGTTTCCATTTGCTGCATTTTGAATACGCATTTTCGAAGTAATGACATAGAGTGGGCGGCCTCAACCGTTGGATACCAAATGATGACGTCAAGGATTTATCCTTAATCTGACGGTTGTTATTTCCTTTGTCATCACATCCTTGTATGGGGTGGTTGGGTCCATCAATTTAATTAGCCCATTAATTATATTTTGGTAAGTTTTTATCATCATCACAAATTATATTTTATAAAGTAAAAAAATTAGGGAATTTTAAATAAGTGTTTTGAGATATTGTTAAAATGATATTAAAGAAAAAAAATGTGTAATTAATGTATTAACTATTTAATTTAACAAAAAAGTACATTAAATGTAATTTTTTAAAATAATAAATTAATTATTCTTAACCAATATACCATAAACGTCCAACCTAATTATTATATTTCAAGTTCGATTAAGGGATGCTATTATTTAAAGTTAAAAATCCACCCTAATTATTATATGTCATTTAGTGCATTATTTTTTTTATATAAAACATCTTCATCCGTTTTAACGGTTTAAGACTAATCATACTCGAAGTTTCATCACAATTAAGGCTCCTCACTCCTATCCAAAAGTGTGTTTAGAAATTGAATAAAAAATAATACATTCATATAATATATATTTTGGGTAATATATTTTTATTAAAAATTACAATTATAATTAGCATATTACATTTTTTTGAATTATTAACTATGAAAACTACTTTATTCTAAGTAATTTTTTTAAAAGAAATTCTATGTTAGTAACTTAATAAATAATTATAACTAAATAATCTAATTCAAGCTTAAATATATAGTGAGATTCAAATCTAAAATCTTAAAATCTCTATATATTTTTCTTACTAACTAGTTTTTTTAAATATCACCTTAAGGCTTAACCATAATCATTAACACTGTTAACATCTTATTTTATGATTAAACATGAAAATGGTGGAAGGAAGTTGGCGTTGAATTTGGGGTGAATGATGATCAATAATGGAGCGCCACTCCCTCTCCATCTTTCAAATTGCTTCATTTTCTATCCTAGCCATCATCATAGCGGCGTAGTCCTAACAAATAATTTGACTTTAGCTTTCAAATACTTAAATATACTGATTTGATACGACAATAATTTCATTAATTGTTGAATTAAAAAATAATTTATCAACAAATGATTGTAAGAACTCTTAATGTGCCGAAGAAATATTTTGATTCGGCGTGTCGTTCTTATCAAATTTAGTAGTACACCTCATAAACAATGATTTACAGTTATAAATAATAGTATCTCAACTAATTGTAACAATTAAGGTCCAAAAATCGATTTTTCATTTTTTTTTATACCTCATGAATAAAAAAAATATCTCAACTAATAGTGTATTATCCATTTTTCCTACTATTTTCTTAAACTTAATTTTTTCAAACAATAACATTTAAATATTTGATTTAATAATTAGTACATGAATTTATTAAAAAATACGAATCTTTTAAACATAAATAACATTTGAAATTAACATTTTGAAGGTTAAAAAATTAGTATCATTTAGTAAAAAAAAAGTGTACTAGTCATGATATTCTTCCATTGCTCAAAACTCAAAATCCTAAATGGAAGCAAGTTGGTGATGCATTAATAAGGACACGACCATTTATCAACTACCCTTCCCTTCACGGACAAGCTTTATCTCATGAATTAAATGCATCAAACTTGATTTGGTTAACAAATGCTTTTTGTTTTAAACTATATATAATTTTAAATCGTCATATTAGATGAGTTATTAATCTCACTCAATGAATTACAATTAATTAAATTAATTATCAATTAATACATTTATTATAGCTTTTTATTAAAAATAGTGACTTAACTAATATTAAAAGTTTTTAGGTATATGTTAAAAAATCTTCAACTCCGCTTGTGTGAGTTAACGCAGTCAGTCCAAAGCCCAGATAAAAGAGGAGGGTGACAATAGGTTTGGACAACCAGTTATAAAAACTAGTCCAATCTTATGAAATAAAACCAATATCAGAACATCATTGAGGCGTTCCTTACTCAGCGACACACTGCATCGGAGCCCGGGTGTAGTGAAAAATGGGCAAAAGTTGCTAGGTCGTCACCCGAAAGCAACGCACCACATCAACACCTAGATGTGATGTTAAATAGGCAAAGGTTCCCACACCATAGTGGACGGGGTGGGTAAATAAGTTAGTCCATAACCATAAGCTTAGGTTAGGATCTTGGAATATAGATACGTTTAATGGTAAGTTAGCTGAGATTCTGAGGTTATGAGTAGAAAGAGAGTTAACATCCTGTGTCTTCAAAAGACCAAATGGGTTGGGGAAAGGTTAAGGAGATAGTACCTTAGCAATATAAGCTTTGGTACATAGGAAAAGATAGAAACCGAAATGGCATAGGTATCGTCATAGATAAAGAGTACCATAAGGATGTTGTATAAATTAGGAGACAAGAGGATAGGATTATTTTGGTTAAGCTAGTCTTAGGAGAAGAGGTGTTTGATGTCATTAGTGCGTATGCATCCCAAATAGGAATTGATGACGTTAGTAAAAGACAATTTTGAGAGGATTTAGATAAGGTAGTACAAGTAGTGCCTTTAGGAAAAAACTTTTTTATTGGTAGCGACCTTAATGGACATTTAGGAACAAGTAGAGAGGGTTTTGAGAGTGTACATGGAAGTTTTAGTTATGGTGTAAGAAATGAGAGTGAGGATGCTATCATAGATTTTACTTTATCCTATGACCTAACCCCAGTAAACACATTGTTTAGGAAGAAAGATTCTCATTTTATAACCTTTAGAAGTAGACCAAGAGCGAGTCAAATAGATTTTTTTAACTAGGAGTAGGGATAAACATAGATGTCTGGATAGTAAGGTTAGCCCACGTGAGAGTATTACCATGCAACATAGATTCTTAGTCCTAGATATGAAGATACAAAGACATCATCGAAGGAACCAACAAAAAGGAACTGAAAGGATTCGATGGTGGAAGCTAAAAGAAGATTGTCATACAATATGTAGAGATAGTTGGATTTAAAAAGTGAATCGGACAACAGAAGAGAACCAAATGTATTGTGGAACAAAATGGCAAAATGCATTTGGGAGTTGGCAAGGAGACACTAGGAGTATCAAACTAAAGAGTGCTAACTGGAAAGGATGCAACATGGTGGACTACAGCAGTAAAAGACATTATAAAGACTAAGCGTAAGTGTTACAAGGCTTTGAAGAAGAATAACACAAAAGAGAGTTTTACGAAATATAAGTTAGCTAGAAATGAGGCAAAGAAGGCTATGGTAGAAGCTATGGTGAAGGTTGCGAAAGAGATTTACGACAAGTTGAACATAAAAGAGGGAGAAAAAAAGTATTCAGATTGGCATGAGCAAGAGAAAGAAGGTGTTGCGACCTAGGAGTCATGAAATGTATTAGTGGTAAGCATCAAAGAACTCTCATTAAGGACAGATGACGTGATTATTTTGACAAATTATTTAATAATAGAGAAAATCAAATTTTGGATAATACCTTGGTGCATCTCAAGGATTTGAATTGGTGCTTTATGTGTAGAAATAAAGAGACAGTGGTAAAAGAGGCACTAAAGAGGATGAATACCGGAAAAGCTATTGGACCTGATGACATTCCAAATGAAGTTTGGAAATGCCTTGGAGATGTAGGAGTGAGGTGGTTGACAAATTTTTTTAATAAGATTTGGCGTACCAACAAAATGCATGAGGAATGGAGGAAAAGTGTCTTAATACCTCTTTATAAGAAAAAGAGATATATTCAAAGTTGTGCCAACTACCAAGGCGTAAAACTGATGAGTCACATGATGAAACTATGGGAGAGAATAATAAAAAAGGAGATTAAAAAAGAATGTAGAGATATAGGAGAATCAATTTGGTTTTATGCCCGGCCGATCAACTATGGAGGCAATATATTTGCTTAGACAACTTATGGAGCACTCTCGAGTACTGGGTAAAGACTTCTGTATGATCTTTATATATTTGGAGAGTGCTTAGGGAGGTATTATGTTGGTCCTTAATGAAGTGAAGAGTTTCTTTGAAATATATTGAACTAATTAAGGACATGTATGTAGATACAATGACACATGTGAAGACATGTGGAAGGCAAACAAGTAAGTTTCCTATCACAGTGGGATTACACCAAGGGTTAGTGTTAAATCTATTCTTGTTTGCGGTAGTTATGGACGAAAACAGAATACATCTAAGATAAGGTTCCTTGGTATATAATGTTTACAGATGATTTTGTCCTATGTGTGAAAACTAGAGTGGAGAATAATGCAAAGTTGGAATCATGGAGACAAAAGTTAGAATCAAGAGGATTTAAACTAAGCAAAATGAAGACTGAATACATGAAGTGTAAATTCAGTTCAAACTAAGTGGAAGAGCATAATGTAATGACGTTAGATGGAGTGGCGATACCTAAGCGTGACCATTTTCGATATTTAAGATCGATAGTAGATGGATGGAGAGATTGATGATGATGTGACTCATTGGATCCAAGCTAGATGAAGTAAGTGGAGAAGTGCTACAGGTGTGTTGTGCAATAAATAAATTCTTATATGATTGAAAGGCAAGTTTTGTAGGACAATTGTTAGACTAACATTGTTATATGGTAGTGAATGTTGGGTGACTAAGAGACAGCATACACAAAAAATGAGTGTAACATAAATGCAAATATTACGGTGGATATGTGTATATACAAGAAAGGATAGAATGGAAAATGAAAATATTCGTAAGATGGTTGGAGTGGTGCTTATTGAAGACAAGATGTGTGAAAGTTATTTACGTTGGTTTGGACACGTACAATGTAGAGCTGTAAATGCTTCAGTTAGGAGAATAGAGACTATGAATGTCGATAAAATTGTTAAGACTAGAGGAAGACAAAAAAAGACTTAGAATGAAGTAATTTGGAAAGATGTAGAGGTATTGGAGTTGGATGAACAGGACTTTGGATAGGAATGTGTGAAGGAGGAGAATACATATGGACGATCTAACGTAAATTCGAATATTGGTTTATATAGTTTATCCAATCTCTTGGGATAAACGCTCTGATAATGATGATGTTAAAAAAAATCTTCATTTTTTTATATAGATTTAACACTCAAATAAACCTTTGAATTTTATTAAAAATGCATAAAAGTAAAGTCATAAATTTGTATTTTGTTATAAATATATCCATTAAAATGTAAAAACAATTTAATAACATTAAATTGATAACATTTTTAAAATACCATTTTTTAAATATTTATTATTCAATACACTTGAATTACTTTAAATAAATATATTTTTTCAAATTAAATCATTCAATTAAATAAAAAGATACTGTTAAAAATTAATTACAATAAAATAAAAAATTCTTAACTTTAATTTAATGTAATAAAAATTCAAAGGCTTATTTCATTTTTAAATAAATTGGGGTATTATCCTCTCTTCACACCTATATATAAATAGTAAATACACACATGCATGAAACGCATCAATTTTTTTTAGAGTTTGTATATGATGCATTGATAGTGTATAGTTTCTATACACTGTCAATGCATCAGAGGTTGACACCTCATCGATAGACCTTTACTGACAAATTAAAAAAATTTATTTATATTTGCATATAAAAACCTATTGATGAGGTGTCAACCTTTGATGTATTGACAGTGTATAGAAACTATATACTGTCAGTGTATCATATCAAATAAAAAAGAAAAGAAAATACCAACTGAAAGTGTGAACGCATGAACGCAAAAAAGAAAGGTCAACATACTCTGGGGACAAATTAAATTGGTGACCAATGGAGTGTCCACCGACACCTGACGGTAAATGAGAGGACAGGTGTCGGTAGAAGACCAGTTGATGCACGTGTCACTAATTAAGTGGTTCTAACCCTGATTGAATGAGTCTTACCTTACCTCAGAAAACCAGAGCACAGTACAGCAGAGAGAGACCTAAAATTAAAAAATAAACAAGTGAGGTTAACACAGAGGGTTAATCATGATTAAAATCTCTGTTAACATTATATTTGAATAAACATTAATGAAAAAATAAAAAAAGTAAGTACATCTTAAATAGTTAAAATTAATAAAAAATAAAAAATCTAAATAATTATTATTTAATTAATAATAAAAAATAATTTATTATAATTTTTTTCAATTATAACTTCTTATATTTTAAATTTTATAATATAATAAAATAAAATTTAATATTTTACCTCTTAATTTTTTTAAATTTCTTTTCCTTTTAGTTTCCTTCAAATTAAAGTTTAAAAAAAATTAAATAAATCAAAAAATCAAAGATACCCACATTTTTTTTCTTTAACTAAAAAATTTTTTCAAATAACTTTCCTTTTCCCTGCTGAACATTTTGTTTTCCCTTACTTACCCCCATCCCAACGTAGGCTGAGGCCCTATATAAGGCCAAGGGAGCAGGCTACAATGAACAGAGTGAGGCTGAGCGTTATTCACACTAGAACTTTGACAGAATAAAGAGTGTTTTTTTTTCTTTCTGTGAGATCTAAACACTTTGAGTGATTTGGTTTTTTTTTTTTTTAGAAATCTTTCCCCCTATCTTCTGTTACTCCCCGCTTCTCTGAATCCCTTTCTGTTAATCATCTGTCTTTGAAAAAAATCTGATTTTTGGGTTTGTTTTTCGGTACTTAACAGTGGGTAGAAAGCAAACTTAGACAAGGATTTCTTGAAAAGCCAGGTGTTTTCAGAATCGAGATCCAGGTTTTATTTAACAAGTTCAAGTATTTTCTTTTCAAGTTAAAATTTGAGGCTTTTCTTCATTTTTTTTTCCTGTAGATAAAATCAGCATAGAGGGTGATTTTTGGTCCCTCAAAGTTTTATTTTTTAGGCTATCTTGGATTGTAAGGGGTTGTATTTTAAAGAAAAACCTCCTTTAATCCTTTTGGGTTCTGAATCCTGTTCTTAAGTTTTGGTGAGAAACAGGTTTTTTCTTTCTCTCTTTTGATTTTGTTCTTTTCCAAATCCTAAATCTATTTTTGTTTTTTTAAGAGATGGCAGCTACAATGGATTTCTATAGTAGCAGTGCAGTTCAATCCGATCTGTATGGTGGAGAGTTGATGGAAGCACTTGAACCTTTTATGAAAAGTGTTTCATCCTCTTCTTCTTGCCCTTCTCCTTCTCCTTCTCCTTCCTACTCTTTTTTCTCTTCTCCTTCCCCTTCCTATCTTCCTTCTACTTCTACTTCTACTTCTACTTCTTACCTTTCTTTCCCGTCTTCCCAAATTCAACCCAGTTTTTACCCAGATGGTTGCTGTTACTCCACAGAGATTGGCCAATTTTCAGGTCTGCAACAGCAGCAACAACCTCAAGCTGGTTCAACAATTGGGCTAAACAACTTAACCCAAGCTCAGATCCACCAGATCCAGGCTCAATTCCACCTTCAAAACAACCCACCAAGCTACCTTTACCAAAACCCCCAACCCAACAGCAACAACCATATGCTCAGCTTTCTTAGCCCCAAAGCAATCCCAATGAAACAGATGGGTTCGCCATCAAAACCCACCAAGCTTTACAGAGGAGTTAGGCAACGCCACTGGGGAAAATGGGTCGCGGAGATCCGGTTGCCTAGGAACCGGACACGTCTTTGGTTAGGCACTTTTGACACAGCTGAGGAAGCAGCCTTGGCTTATGACAAAGCAGCCTATAGACTTAGAGGTGACTTTGCGAGACTCAACTTCCCTAACCTTCGCCACCAAGGTTCCCACATCGGAGGCGATTTCGGTGAATACAAGCCTTTACATTCCTCTGTCGATGCTAAGCTTGAAGCCATTTGTGAAAGCTTGGAAGTGAATCAAAAGCAAGGAGGTAAGAAAAAATCATCAAAGGAGACAGCTGAGAAGAAAAGCAAGAACAACAAAGTCCACGTGGCACAGCCTGAGCCTGAGGAAAAGACGGTGAAGGTGGAGAACTCCTCCTCATCTTTGTCTCCGGTTCTATCGGAGAGTGAGGGGTCTGCAGAATCTTCACCTTTGTCAGATCTTACATTCTCGGATTTCAACGAACAGCCATGGCCTGAAGTTGTTCCTTCGGAAAATTTTATGTTGTCGAAGTTCCCTTCTTACGAGATTGATTGGGATTCCATTCTTGAAGCCTAAGGAAAAATTCGTTTGGCGCAACAGTTCTTTTGTGTTAGGTTTTCTATCCTTTGTGTATTCTGTAAGCTCACTGCAGTGGAGTTTTTGACAGTTGCAGTGGCGGGTTTTTCTAGTTATTATGAGTCTGTTTATGGGTAGGTTCTTACTAATAATTCTGTAAGCTTATGTTTATTAGAATTTGAGATCTCGATGGTCGTCAGCTCGTTTTTTCTTGCTGGATCAAGGGTGAAATTTGTCAAGTGTCTGTAAAAATACATAGTTCTGTAATTGAATCTATTAAAATTGATGTCATTTATGGTCTTTTTATGCATTATTATCATGGTTTTCTGCTAATTTTTATTTCTGATTTGATTACTTTACATTTTAATCTGGTTTCTGATTGCTGACTTTAAGATGAAACTGAAATTGGTTGTATGAAATATGTTCCTATGAAAAAAATCATTGAAATTGTGTGGAAGATTTTGTTCTAGCTGTGTGTCAATCTGTTGCTTGAAAATGGAGAACAAGTCGTCGTAAATTGGTATTTAAATCACCACCAGAGGATCTGTTGGAGGACTTTCGAACCGTCAGGATTCCTGTGGGCAGTCAATAATCTTCTTCATCCAGAACACAGAATTTCGAAACATTTTTGCTGCGAGAAATTCTAAACCTATTCACCTTTTTACACTTTTCACCTCCATTATCATCAATAAATTATTGTACATTACATAGGAATGAATGAGGCATGAATAGAAAAAAAAAATGCTTCCACGAAACTGCCGTGTATAGATAAGTCACAGAATTAAGAGTAAATTAACGTCACGTTCTAGAAATAATATGTGATTTGTTTGTTTATATTCGCAAGTAAGTAAAATAAATTCGTTCAATAAATTATTTAATGTCAAATTATTATCCTATTTATCGTTTTTTAACTTCATAAGAAAAGTTAAGATTAAGAAGTGTTTTATTTTATTTATTTTTTTAATATTTTTAAAAGATATATATCATTATCTTAATCTCGTTTGCTTGTGCAATTAAAAAACTCTACCGACGGTGGATAGAATAATAATCTTTTAATACTATTTGATAACAATAAAATTTAAATTACTTATTTACTTATATGTTATTTTAATAAATAGTTATCAGAATTATATATTATATATAAATATGAATACAAATTGTTTGTATAGTTTTTTTATCGAATATGTTCATTTAATATTCATGAATATGTGTTTATGAACATATTTATTTAATATTTAAAAACATGTATTTGTGAATATATTAATTAATGTTTATAAAAAAATTTAACGAAAAAGATTCAAATACCAATAATTTTAAAAAATAAACGATAAAATCCGAATAAATTAATGAATGTGCTTCAAGAACCTACACCAAACAAAACTATGACTTTCCAGATATTTCATGTCTTGAAAAGTGTTTCAATCCCGAAATTGTCTCAAAGGTCACGAGCTTGGCACAAGGTTTTCTTGGTTTCTTCAAACAGCCTACTGTTATATATAATATAAACGAAGACAAAGACGTCAGTATTAAGTTTATGTCTGTTACTGAAAACTATACGCAAATCACGGTGAATCTTGCGGGGGAACTTGTACATTTGGAGAGTATTCCGAAACTTTGTTCAATGAATCTGGCTGGGTCGCAATTTCTTAAGATTTTGTCTGAGGAAGGCTTTACTTGAAAGCAAAGCGTTTTCCAACTGCTCCTTTCTTTTGACTGCAGCATCCCGTTCCCGTTCCCATTCCCATTCCCATTATGGCCATGGAGGCACGCGTGATCTTGTGACTCCCGACCGCACATCTCAGCACTCACCTTTTCTAATTTTCTATCTTCTTTTTGAACCATCAAATACGATCATGACTTGTATGCAAGGCCAAGGACAAACCTAAAATCAATACAATCATGATTTATGCAAGAATTTTGATGTAAAAACATTTTTTTTTCTATGGTTGATATGTATAGTTTAAGAAAACATATTTACTTGATATAATAATCTTGAAAAATGTTTTTAGGATATTCGTTAAGGAAAATTTCGAATTAATCAACCTTTTTAACTCAATTACTGTATGAAAAAATTTTCAAGTTGAATTAACTATTGAGATGTTTTTCTATTTGAATTGATGTTCTTTTTCCCTCTCTACTTTGAGCAAATGATGCCATTTAGCACATCGCATCTTCATATCTTGTTTCTCTTTAGGCTTTGTTCTTTATTTTTCCTATTTATACTTTTGAGCACAAATTGCCTAATGAAAGTATATACAAAAATTCGTATTTGATACATAAACAGTGAAAGTTTTTAATTTTACAAGTGAAATTAAAAGATTGTTATATGTTTTATTTTTGATAAATTCTATTTAGAGCCATTTTTTTTCTTCTCACACCCTACTTTACTCTATAAGTTACTGTTTATGTAAGGGAAAAAATGGGTTTGAGGATAAAAAAAATGGGTGTATTTAGAATGTCTCTTTATTTTTTAATTAATTTTTTATTTTTAATATATTTTAAGAGGTATGTGTTATTTTCTTTAATATTACTTTTAAAGTTTAAAAATTTTTTGCTGATAACGTACTATATAAATAATGTACTCATAAAAGAGAGGGTGCAAATAAAATTACAAAAAAAAATAGAACCAACCTGATTCAAATCTATACATAAAATGAGTAGTAGTGTTCAAGCTCAGCTCAATCACTTTTATTACTTCGGGACTTTTGGGTACAACTGCCATTCATAATCTCTGGGCAAGTATGCAAGGTACGCTTACCAGAGTTGGAATAGTGATTTTACGTAACCCTAGTTTTATCAATATTAAACTCGATCATTCAAAAGCAGGCTTATCGATTCAAAGATCCTGGAGATTCATGAAGGTTTCCATTCATCGTCATAGAAGATGGAAGTTTAATATAATCAGTTTCCTTGTCCAGCAGCTGCTGTTTTATTTTTTTTAATCATCCGTTTTACAATAACATGGTCGAAAGTGATAAACGATAAAGTCTCCTAATAGTGATGATTTTAAAATTCAAGTTATGTCTAAATATCTGAAAAAGAAGTCTATTTATACTTTTTTCAATCACTTGTTGGTAGCAGCTGTTTTATTTGATCGTGATCAAACTCTCTTTGCTGCAAATCGATTTGCTAAAAGTAATACATCCTCTGTCTCTTAACTAGCGCACAGTGATATATCCAACAGAGGATCTAATCCGAGAGAGTCAAGAATATGAAGATGCTGAGATGAGAAGAAAGGATGGGAAAGGAGCTAGAGTTGCAGAAGATGAGAAGAACTCTGAAGTGTTTATTCATTTGCATAGGATCTTATCCAAGAAACAAGAGAAAGGTGAGAAAAGAAGATAAATTGAAGAAGAGAAGAGAATCCATATGAATGTTTATTACATTACATGTACAATCAATGTATTTATGGCTACTGTGGTGTACATTCTAATGTACAACTGCTGTAACTATGTAGTTGGCTTTCCCCCCACTAATATGACCTTGCTCTGCTCCTGATTCATATCACATGGTTTACGGTATTGGCATGGATCCCTCGCACTAGGGATTTGAAAGTACGTAATTGGTTAATGGGAAGAAACTGGCAGTGGTAGTAGTAATTGCTTGGATGTGATGACATTAAACGGCGATTGCATCTCTTGGCGAAAAATAGATGGTTCACTTATCATGGGGTTGTGTTTTGCGTGGCAATCGATATATCGCGCCATAGATCTCTACGACGAAACTACTCACCGCATTCATGTCCCATTTGAGCCATGCTGTGATGAGGACTGCTTACTTGGAGTATTGGGAGATAATTTTGTGTTCTGTCAAGTAAAAGACAAGCCCCATGGTGATAACTACGTGCGTATTGAAAGACTTGCATGGCCGGGGGGGCTGAATGGTGTAGGATTAAGAATCAATGTAACGTATGGCATGTGAAGAAAAAGGGGCACGGCAGGAAGGGCTCGTTGCATACCATGTGAAGAAGACGGGGATCGGAAGAATGAAATCGTTGAGAAGCTTGTCTCTTTGGATGGCAGATGTATATCAACCGCACACCAAGAGCCTCCTTGGATCAAAAAAAAGAGCCTCCTTACGTGATAAGAGAGAGAGAAGGATAAAAAAGAATTGCCTTGCATCATAAAAATAGCAGTGGTGATGGTAGTTTTAACTTCCTATTTCTTCATTTCCATCTTCCTTCAGCAATGCTAATTCCTGCTTCATTTTGAAGTGATTAGCTCCAAACTGTACTCTATTTCACAGAAGTAAAAGAAAATGAACAGATAAAACAATCAAAGCTTAGCCCAGCAGATATTTCCTTTTTTTAGGAGAGATTAGGTCCAAAGTTCGATTCCTTTCATTTTCCCCATATTTCTTCTATAAATAAAACAAATGAACAGATGGCCAAAAAGAAAATAAAGAAGGAAAATATTCTCGTCTAATTTGTGCTCTGAGCTAGAGATGAACATGCAAGTAAAAAAAGTAAAATTGAAGGCAAAAATTGCTAAAAATAAATGCCCCAATCATCCTGCACGCCGTAGATGCAGGAAGTGCTCTCCATCCGCAACCCATGAGCCAAGTCAGGGCGGGAAGGCCGGTTTTCATCAACCATAGGGCAAAATGCTATCCCTTCGAAATACAAGTCATGATTTGTGAAGTACAATTGTAGTTGCAAAGCTTTGACAATTGTCTCGTTTTGCATTTTCTTTTTTATTTCAAGGCTTTGAGAAGTTGGGTAGCTTCGGTCTCAGTCTTTTAACCTCTACCATGAAAATTTTCTAGTAATGCTCGTTCCTTCAACTATGTCATGTTAATTATAATAATATGAAAATTCAAGCATGCAAAAAAAAAACCTGTTAAGTCCAGAGAAAAAATTCTTATCTTTAAAGTTTAAACAAGATTTTCAACTATTAAGTTAACCTTACCTTCAAACAGATTTTCATTGTCATACAGCTAACAGGAAAAAATATGTATCCAACTCTCCAAGTAACCCTTCTTCATTCAAGCATATATCAATATCCAAAAACCCGATCGCAGACTCGTTGACTTCCTACCAAGTTGCAAAGACTACTCAAACTTGAAATAAGGTATCTTTTAAATGAACCATGAAATCAGTCTAATTCAACCATGGAACGAGTCAACAAAATTTCAGTCACGATTACCAAGAAAGCTAATAACAGAACAGGAGTAAGTCGCTGTGGTCTTCTCGTTTACTTGGTTCCATATTCCCCAAGCACATGTAACTGGAAGATGAAACAGCAGCAATTTTGTGCCAGCTCGATTGATCATCAACTGAATTTACCAAGTTCCATCTTCTTCTTGATTGCTCTTTGACCATGGTATATAAAGGAGTCTAATATTCCCGAAACTGTGAAAACACCTGAATAGAAAATAATTGGAACAAATATTCAACAACTCCAATTCAGTCAAGTCATTGTGAAGGGCATATCTGTAAATTAAAAGCTTCCATAAATCTGTTGACAAAGCTATATTGTTGTTGGTATTAAAGCTTTCTGGAATTAAATTCAGGGGAGAAATTGACAGGATTTAATAAAGATGATGAAAAACTGAGAAAGACATCATCTGTTTCGATCCCCAAAAATAAACTCCAGGCACAGTTTGTTCAATCAGTTACTAAGAGATGATTAAGGAACTACCAGAAGTTCTACATGTGTGCCACCATACAGAACACAGATATGAACTTCAAATTTCACCTTTTTTTTTTTAATTTTAAGTTCAAGAGATAAGAGTTTGAACTTGTGACATCATTTTTATATTTTAGAAGTCAGATCTGGGAGATATTGTGATCTTGCCAAGTATGAAGTTGATCAAATAAATGAACAAGTTCATTGAGGAAAAAAACTTACTATTAATCTATCAAATCAACAGTATACACAAAAAAGATCTAAAATCAACATATCGAGTATGTATTATATTGTTACTTTTAAATAATTAGAGTCTTAGAGAGACTAATTGGATTATGTGGAGGGCAAAGGATCATTACCTCCAACTATAGCACAAACATTTGTTAGAAAGTGCAAGAATGAGACATGCATCTCTGTGAAAGTCACCTGCAAAATAAAGTTGAAAATAAGCTCAGAGAATTAGCAGGAATCAAATGAAACAACTTGAAAAACAGTCCAGACTTGGGCTAACATTTTTTACACCTCTTAAGAGAGCTTAGGTCTAATGTTTAATCCCTTAGGCTCCATCATAAAAACGAATAACTAAAAAGAACCTTTAAACTGATGTGGCATCTCTAAGACATCAATATGTTTATAACAGACCTTGAAATTGCATAAAAACAAAAGCAGAGGAGAAACCAACCTTGATAGGAGAAAGGTCATAAAAGAAGAAAACTCCTGGGAGGGACTGAAGACGGCCTATTTCTGAACCCTTAAAATGCTCGGTTACAGAAAACTGCCAAAAGCAATCTCTCATGCATTAATCATTTTGACTAAATGAAAGAAGAGATCAAATCAAACGTTTTTCAAGTTCTAGCCACACCTGATTTGACTGGATAGTGTGTCCACTCACATCCGTGTACACCGTAGGTACAACCTACAAGATAGAAAGTATATTAAAAATCCCTCAAACTAAGAGAACCTTTTCTTATTTAAAGCTCACTTAGAAACATGATAAGCTACATGCATCAGAGATGAAAAGGAAGAATCCAGGCCCCTGAAGATTTGACTTTGTGCCATCAAAATCCACAAGGAAGTTACAAAATTAGTAAAATCCCGGCTGCCCAGTCTTCTTGAATTTGTCATTCTAGCTTGCTTTCATAGAGAAGACAGAAGACTTGGTTGATCTGTAGGGCCTCAAATTTATTCTCAGTAGGGCCTCAAATTTAATTGATCTGTTTGCTAGTGTCATTAGCATTTGAAATAAAATTGTTTCTTCAATAAATTTGACAACATACACTAAGTTTAGAACAATAAAGCTAATCAATCAGACTTGTAATGTGTAGTGCAATTTATGTTGCAATTTTAATAGTTCAATGAGGGACAGTTATATACTAACTTTATCAAACTGTCAAAGCTTTTATTGATATTAAATTTAAGAACTTTGATGTGATCTCATAACATTTATTATATATGTAGCATTAGGAGTGGAATGCCACTGCTAGGCTTATGGAATAAAAAAGGATACTGAAAGGCAAATAGTCTAGATCCAGGAGTAATTTCCATGCTTCGATTACTAGATAGATGTCATAACTGATAAGGATTGGAGAATATGATAATAGAGAACTAAAGATGCATTCACACAGAAAAATAACCTTGATAAAGTACTGGTACATCCCACTTGGTTGTTCTTGCATCCATTGAACACTGAAATTTAGAAGAAAAAAATAAAAACAAGATAAAATCTAAGAAACTTATGCCAACATCCAGCTGTTGTACATGGCCAAGGTTATACAATTAAGACAAAGTTAGCAAGTACCCGTCAAGAGGATTTACGACACCAGGGAAGTAATCTCCAAAAGCTAATCTATTGATCTTGTGACTTATCTATATCAAATATTCATGAAGCATGATAAAATTAGATAATCATTTTCAGATAAGACATGCTAACATACACAAAGAATGGAAACAAAAGGGCTATGTCTCACATTAAAACTGTCCCTTTGAAATGCTTGCAAGTCATGTACGTGAACATTTGATTGCTGAAAGCTTTTCCCAGGTGCAAAATGAAAATTCCCTGCCACCTTATTAACTTCTAAAAAGCCATATATATTACACCCCTCACCTTCTTCATCCTTAATCTTCTGAAGAAAACCCTCTCTCTTGCACTGAACAACAGAAAACAGCAGAAACAAAAAAGCATAAATCAAGGGATAAACGTGGTTAAATTAAGTCATGTAGGTCAACTGGAAAAAGACCAGTATTAAAGGGGTAGCAAACAAAATCTTTAGGTAGGTTGACTAGAAAGCAATAAACTACTATTAAACTTAGACAAGCATAAACTGTTGCTCACTGGGATATTGGCTCAGGTAAACTTGTGTATTTTTTGCATGTATCAACTATCAACAACTAAAAATTTCAACTAGTATAAAACAAAGACCTTATTGGAAGTTGTCCTGATATAAGATAACAAATAAAGATTTATCTTAAGAAAACAAATAAAGATTTATCTTAAGATAACTGAAAAATAAAAGGAACCAAGTTTTTCAATGCAACAACAAGTGGGCATGGCAAAGTCCCATGTTGATTACCTAATTATTAGACAAATAACCATTCCCCTTGCCACCTTGGCAATCCAAACAGAGGCTCTGGGGGAGTTGGATCTCGAATTGGGTGAATACTCAATAGGCATTATTAGGAAGGGAGAATAGGCTCATTGAAAACAAAAATGATGAAGTTCAAGAATGACTACCAATAATATCAAGGATGATAATGGCAAAAACAACATTTTCCATACCGGCATATCTGTCTATCGGCATCTCATTCCAATTGGAGTTACTTAAATATCAGATATAGTTTAACCTCTTATGCAGACAGACCTGGTCAATCAAATCCGGATTTGACAAAGCCCAACCTTTCTTTCTGTATGCTTCACGTACATCCTCACAGGAGTTGCAACAATCATCATCAGCCTGCAAGATGGAAACAGAAAAGAAAGCTTAGCAGGGAAAATTACATCATACCTGGAGCAAAAAATAGTACTTATAACCAGTTGTTTTCAACAATTAACTCACTACCTAAATACTGACCACATCTACTGCCTCTTCAAGTCCAGAATAAAACACAATCAAAACAAGAGAAATTTAGGAAATAGCCAAAAGAAAAAAGAACAATGACAAATAAATGCTACAAAATCAAATGTCTATATTATCTTTAGGCAAATGATGACGAAATGACACTTCTATTAGGTTTAAGAGGATAAAGTACTAGGACCCGTATCTTGAATCAAAATTTTATTTTTAAGGATCAAGTATCATATCGTAAGATACAATAAATAATTTTAAAATTAATTCTAAATAACACATATACATGTAAAATAAATAAAAAAATATTATACATATTAATAAGATTAAGTGAGTATATGATATAACTAATACGATTGTTTTTCAAATTCTTAACATGCTCATAAATAGTATATAATTTTTTTTTATATATTTTAATTTATTAACTAAAAGTCTAAAATCTTTCATGCTTTTTTAAGTTTAAAATATCTATAAAATATGCTTTTAAGTATTTTTAGTTTATATTGATTCGCTTGTGTATTGATAGATATGTCACTGATTCATAATAAAACCGATTCTCTATGTAGATAGGTATTAATATTGTAGTGAATTGAATCGTATTGTACGATACATATCAAGTATCGTACAATATTAATAACTATGATGGAAACTATAAAAACAAAGTCAAAAGTCCTTCATATTCAGGACAAACATGCACACAATGAATTGGCTTATATCGCAATGTACTAGCAGATGGAAACCAGATAAATGAAGCATACCGCTTCTGAGCCATAGCACGAGCCACAATACGTCTCATTGTGCTCGAGCCTGCCACCATGCCTCTGTAAAGGCTTTTCAATCTGTGTGAAGCAAATAACTATTAGAAGAAAGAAAGGCAAAGGCAAAAAAATTCTGAATGTGTGGTTCCTTATATCCTTTACATTAAGAAAAAAAAATGTAACCAAGAAATCAACTTCATATCCTTTATATTGCCGTATAGCTAACCTTGGGAGCACCAATTCCATCTGGTCTCACTTCTATAACATTTCCACTTGCATCTAACCTTTTCTTGATTATGTCATGTTTCTGCAAGTTATACAAAAATAAATGTTTAACAGAAACAGCTGGAGTTTAGCAGCAAGTGCAGAAAAGCGGAAGTTCTGTGTGCATGCACATGCACGGCCATAAAGTTCTGTCTATATTGCATATGCGAGCTCATCTAAGCATCCATGAAGAGAAAAGAGAGAGAGAGAGAGAGAGAGAGAGAGAGAGAGAGAGAGAGAGAGAGACGATTAGAAAATTCCCTTAACAACACTTGATGTAGGAAAAAAACTCATCAATGTAGAATGAAAAGGCCTGAGTCCTTGTAATACATACCACATCAAGGTGTTGCTCTCCACTTATGTCCATTGCATCAAGGCTGATGATTGAGCATGAAAGAGCTGGAAATGTGATGTCAAACTGCATTTTAAATCCAAAAGGAACATTAAGAAATTAGAGGGGATAATTCCAAAGGACACACATTACTACTACGAATAAAACTGAAAAGAAACACTATAACATATGTAATAGAATAGTTATATTCATTCTGATGATGCAGAATATTCTGATTCAAAATATATAAAAGAAATTTACAAGTAAAACATGAAAAAATGGCCACAAAAGAATCTTCAGGAAATCTTTCAAGGGCAAGAAGAATTTTCAGAAATTTTATGTGAAATTTAAGGCTATAGAGAAATCCTGAAATTAAAGTTCATTAGCAGATGACATTACATTGATGCGTAGAGTTTCCCCTCTTGAAGTGTCAACCACAAGCTTTGTTTCAGTCACAGAATGAAGATATAATCCTGCAACCATGACCGCAAAAATAAAAATATGGATGGAAACGGATCAACTAACTTATATAATGAACGAGACAAACAGACCTCCCTCCCTCTTCCCCGAGACACACAAACACGGGAAAAAAAAAGTTAAAAGGAGTTAACAGAACTGAAGAGAACGGCTAAAGCTCTAAAGGGCACTAAAGAGAGACCAGGTTTAATGTGAAAGTATTCAAGACAGAGTACATATACAAGAATATCATCCATCAATAAAATATAAATACCATATTCAATGAAACTTGACACTAGCACAAGCATCATGATTGAGCAATGAAGGTACAAGTGATTATCAACAAATACAAAGTTCCTTGAATGAAGTCCAGAACATACCAAAATTTGAAATTTTCTCATTTGTAATAGTTAGCACGCTTTCTTTACAGTATGACTTTACTTCACATTTCTGCAAATACAAACTATTAAACATAGAAAAGAGCCTGCAAAGTGTCTTCCACTGAAATACTGAAATGGTGAAAGGCAACTTCCTAGGCTGTAACATGGGATCATTCTTTCCAGTCCAAACATTATAAAAAACATGATCAATTGCAAGGATTTCATAAATGGATTATCAGCTGTTCCATCCACAAACAAGAAGGCCATATTTACCAACTCTTCAACCATACTAGTCCAACAAGATTTCACTGAACTATACATCTCTCCTCATTCATAAACAACCCCTTAAGCATTGTTCCCCGTGGAATTCCAACAAATTTCGTCTAAAATAGATGCAAATCTGTAGATGAAGTTCAGCTTGCATGAGTCCAACTGACTGCCATCATCACAATTCCGATAAAATCAATCCTCAAACAGCCAGTGAAAACTAGCCTTTGAGTAAAAGCATTAACAATTTCTCTGGGATGAATTACTACTGATTCGTCATGTTTAAGTTAGTAAGTTACAATAAAACCTGAGTCACACTCCCGATTAAAGCTAAGCAACCAACTCCTTTTAACCTAACATCTCAATCAAATCACAGTTCACACCTAAAATCGCCAATATTTTCCAAAGTCCAGAACAAAATTCAAATAACTCAATTCCAACACATAAAATAAACCATAAAAAATTCAGATCCAAACAATTTAGCAGAAAAAGGAACGAAACTTACGGAGCTCGGAAAAGAAGAGCAAGAACATAACAGCGGAGGAGACGAGAGTGATAACGCCACCAGAGAGTGTACGGCTGTAGAAATCCTCATTTATCTTAGGGTATGCATCTAAATTCCTTAGCTTATTCATTATTCCGTCCATCAATTCTATCTTTTTTTCTTTTATTTTCCAATTGATTTGTTAAATGATTCCTGCTTTTCTTAGCCTAAATTACAAATAAAAAATCTAAAAAATAAAAATATCTAACCCGATGGAATAACAAAAACAATTAAACTTAAAACACCTCGTTGAAACATAGAAGTTTTATTTTTCAGACGAGGAGCTTAAGAATTTTCGAGAGAGAGACCTAAGCCTATTGGGTCGTTGTTTTTTCTTTTCTCTGTCTTTTTTTTGTTCGTAATCTTTTCTCTGTCTTCGAAACGAGAAAGAAGACGCAGTCTGATTCTTTCCTCGGTTTTTTCGGTCAACGAATACGCTTTTGATTAAATTTACAGTATATATGCAGTTTAAATATGTGCTTGGGGATGGTAATGGGTACCTATAAACGGGTACCCGGTGCTACCCGTCCCGTTTAAGAAATGTTAGGGTAGTGTATAATCGGGTTCGGGTAGTGAAATTACTACCCGTCACGGGTTAGGGTAGGGTTCGGATAGTTACCTTAGGGTACCCGCTACCCGAACCCGATTATAAATAATAATTAATTAATATAATATTTATATTTTTAATATATAAATTATTTATTATTAATGTTTTATTTAATTAAATTAAATCATTATCTATTATAATTATGATTTTTAACTTTAATTCATTTTTATGAATTAAATTAAATTTATTAATATAATGTTTTAATTAAGTAATTCCAAAATTGATTTTAAATTTAAATTTAAGAGTCAAACTTTGACTTAATAAATGGGTAGTTAAACGGGTTCGGGTAGTTAAACGGGTATTTTATATTTTATAGGGTTAGGGTTTGGGTAACATAAATAAAAATAATCGGGTAGTTAATAGGGTTCGGGTATTATTAAAGTTAATCGGATTCGGGTTCGGGTATCCCAAATTTAGAGGATACCCGACCCGTTTACATCCCTATATGTGCTTGATAAGATGAAAAAGTTAGACGATGAAAAGAAGTGTGTGAAAAGTGAAAAAAATGGTTTTTTTTTTTAGTGTTTGGTTATAAAAGAAAAAAAATGCAAGGAAAGACTATAGAAAGGATTGTAATTTTTTTCTTTATTAATAAAACTAAATCATTTCAAATTGAAAAAAAAATTAGTTGAAAAAAAATGAGAGAGGTACGAGTGAAGTATTTATAATTACAAAATTATTCTTTATTTTTTTAGTTTTATTTTGTTAGCATAGCTCATCAATGATATAATGAAAAATTAATATAATTTTTTTTCATTCCATTTTTCATCTCTACCAATTAAGGAAAGAAAATTATTTTTTTTTCATTTTCTATCTTTTTTACCAAGCATACTTAAGGAAAAAAATTAATGATTTCCATCTCTTCATTTTTTCCTCCCTCCAATTTTTCATCTTTTTATTTTTTTTCCATCTTACCAAGCAGATGGAAAAAGATGAGGATGAGAAATTTGCAATGTAATAGTTAAGTTTCATAATTACTTTCCAATTTTGTAACTTAACCATTAGATTAGCAAATTTTCAATCCTCCACCCATTTCCATCATTTCTACCAAGCAAAGCCTAAGGCTTTTCTTTTTCCTATTTCACCATTGATTCTGTATATATATGTATAGCTATCAGGTTATGGGCTTGTGACCAAAAATAATTAGGAGTGTAAACAAGCTAAGCTACTCGTGAGTTACTCGAGCTCGACACGATAATTACTCAGATAATGCATTTTTACATGGAGACTTTCAGTCTATATGAAACTAACCTAGGTTTTGGTACTAAGAATGATCAAAGAGTTTGCAATCTTTAGAAATCTTTCTAAAGTCTAAAACAAGCTTCTCGTAGCTGGTTTGAAAAATTCTCTATAGCTCTCGAACAATATGGGTTTCAACAATCCATAGTAGATTATTCTCTTTTTACTTTTACTCAAGATTCAAGTTTCTTGGCAGTATTAGTATATTTTGATGATCTTATCATCACAGGTAATGACTTGGCTAAATGGGTGTCACTTAAACAATACCTTAATTCTTGCTTTCATATTAAAGATCTCGGAATGTTAAAATATTTCTTGGAAATTAAAGTTGCAACATTACATCACCTTCGGGCATTTGTCTTTGCCAAAGAAAATATACTTTGGACATGTTGCAAGAATCTAGAATGCTTGGTCCAAAATCTATCCACTTTCCTATGGAGCAACAACATAAACTTGCAAATGATTCCAGCTCTCCCCTTCTTGATCTTGCACAATATTGAAAGCTAGTCGGACGCCATCACACAACCAAACATCACTTATGCCATACATATTCTCAGCCAATTCATGCATCAATCATGCCAAGCACATTTTGATGCAGCTATGAGAGTAGTATAATATCTTAAGTCCTCTCCTGGTCAAGGAGTATTTCTTTTTGCGTCAAGTGATCTTACTCTCAAGGTTATTTTGATTCTAATTGGGTGAGTTGTCCTACTACTCGATGCTCAACTATTGGTTACATCACAATGTTAGGTTCATCGCCATTGTCTTGGAAAACCGAGAAGCAAGCTACTTGTGTCATGATCTTCTGCTGAGGCTGAATACCGATCTATGGCAGCAACAATCAATGAATTAGTTTGGTTACACACTTTACTCTATGACCTTGGCATTTCTCATACACATCCCATGCGACTTCATTGCTACAATCAAGCAACTCTTCACATCTCTACCAATCCAATCTTCCATGAAATAACAAAACACATAAAGATCAATTGCCATTTCATTCGAGAGCATATCAATTCTAGGGCCATTGTCACCACTTACACTGATTCACAAATACCAATTGGCTAATATCTTTACCAAAGCATTAGGATGTGATCAGTTTCACAAAATACTAAGCAAGTTTGGCATTTTGAACATCCATGCTCCAACTTGAGTGAGAGTATTAGACGATATGGAATACCTTGACTACAATTAAGCTAAAATTGTTTACATTTCCTTATGTTTTGCTTTGCTAATATTTTGACTATTGAGAAGGCAAGGAATTAGGCTTAGGTTAGACATCAATTTATAGTCTTTGCATATATTCCTTTGTACATGTATATATGTTTGACTATTAAGATGAATAAAGGTAGATCAGTAAAGAATTTTACAATAACCGTACTTCCGAATCTAACTTTGAAACATAGACTAAGTCTTATCCTTAGATTTATATACGTGATCAATCAAATCTAAGTTAAAAAAACTGATGGCAAATCCCACAATTTTGTATTTAGCAATTAGGTTCTTAGAACTATATGAAAAGATAAGCTAAATACTCCACATGTCTATCACATGTCATGATTGAATATTACACTTAGGTTGCCTTTGGTGCATTATAAGTAAAGTGATTGCAAGGAAAGTGATTGTTGGGAAAGTGATTGTTGGGAAAATAACATCGCAGTATTTGGTATGCAGTGTAAAATTATGTTTAAATTGCAGGGAAAGTAACATTGTAGTGTTTGGTATGCACTCACTTTGCTGGTAATATAGTGACAAATTCTAAAAATACTCTTAAGTATAAAAACAAAATTGGTACATTGGAATTAATTAAAAATGTAATTATCATATGAAAATGTAAATAATAAAAAGTTATAATTATTGACATTACTCATCATTTTTAATAACAAATTTATATACATTATTAATTTAAATTTTAATTATTATATTAAAATATTTTAAAAGATTTACTCATCATTTGTAATATATTTTAAAAGATATGTATTAATTTATAAATTTTGTTCATAAAAACAAAAATATAAAAAAATTAGTAATAAAAGTTACATGTTTTTGTCTCCAGTTGCACCTTCACGACAGTATTGTCTAAAAGAGCATGTTGGTTTATTGAAAAAAAAAAAACATGTCTCCATGCACAATTTAACAGAACATTCTTGATGTTATAATTTATTCAATCAAAATTGTTCCCAATTTTATTTTAAATGAAATAAAAAATTTTATTGATCATATGGTAAAAAAAATAATTTTAAATAAATTGAAGGTTGTTGATGCCGGGAGAGGCTCACAGCTATGAGGTGAAATCATGGATGGTCCCATTTTCATTAAAGAGTATTTTTAATTTAATGATTAAATCATCTGAAAAAAGATTGGGTTTTTTAATTAAAAGGATATTTTGGGGTTAAGACTTCACATAGTTTGCTACAAAGTACTTTGTAGCCCTACAAATACAATCACTTTGCAACCTGCAAAGTGATTGCGATTAGACCTCACTTTGTAGCAGTAAAGTTCATACCAAACATTGCAATATGATCGCGCTTAATTAAACTGCATCGCAAAGCTAATGCTTTTTTAATACCGAACGCTACTGTAATATACTACGTGCAAAGTTATAAAATGTGTAAGTTAAAAGTTTGAAGAAGCAAATCTCACCCAACCACTCTCATTCTCATATACTACTTTTTTTTTCTTTTTCAAACAGTTATTAATCTGAATATCAAAATATATACATATAAAAATTTTAATTCTAATACTTCAATTTTTTTTCTTTTTTTGGTAGATTCGATCGACTGTCAATGAATCCGACCTTCACCATTCAAAAATATCTCAACGACATTCATAAATAAAATTCTTCAACTCATGAGTAAAATTATAAAATAAGAGTAATTAATGCATAAAAATTCAATCAAAATCCCAAGAAAAGAGTTGCGGGTAAATTATATATATATTTAATAACACATCTTTAATAATAAGATGTTCAGTACAAACAAGAAAATGAGAACTATTTGTAAATTTTCTTTATACACAAGCCTCATTTTTTAATCTTAAAACTATAAAGAGGTTAAGATTCGAAAACTATTAACTATATGGATGCTATTATGGATGATGCTCTGGTTTAGTTTGTTGAATTATCTCATTGATGTGGACTAATTAAGTATAATTAATATCATATAAATTAATTTGGTAGTATAATTTATGTATAATGTGACCATATATATACGTAATATATTTACATTATACATGTATTTATCCTTAATGGGACGGATATAATACATGATTCAAAATATGGGAGGTCCCTACTCTTGGCATCAATATATAAATAGTGGCCCATTAACCATTTGTAGTATGGTATGAGATGCACAAGAGCAGCTTCTCCCTTTTCTTTCTCTCCCGTCACTCTCCCTCTCACCAATTTCTCCTTCATCCTCAGGAGCCACCAACACCGGCGAACCTCCGGCGTGCATCCGGCTGCACCTCCTCCCTCCAGCAGTGGCGTAATGGGTGGTTATATGGTGGGTTATGACTTACCCACCAAAGGTTAGATTTAATTGTTTTGTTATTGTGTTAATGACTTGGTGAGTTGTATTAATTAATTCCAACAATTGGCATCAGAGCCACTCACCCAAAGAGTCATTAACCATTTTTATTTGAGGGAGAGAAGCCATAGATAGCCATTTTTGAAGGTTTAATTTTCGGATGGCTTAAACCCATGTCGATTTTGGCGTTTTCAAAGCAAAATTTGATTAGATTCTTATTGTAGAGGGTTTAAGGATGAAAAACTCATTTATTCTGGACCGAAAACGGTTGAAATAGAGGGAAAAATAGAAAAAATAGCCGGGTTGGGTCAAAAGACCCAGATTTCTGCAACACTCGAAATGGGTGAACACAAGAATAAGGGGCGTGACATGCCCCCTGCATTAATAAAAAAAAAAGATTGTTTTTTTTTTGACAATTGGGCCATTTCATTGGCCAATTTCTGGCCAATTTTTATTAACCTATTTTGGCCATTTTGTTGGCCAATTTTTTTTGAGCATCTTGATGGGCAATTTTTATTTGGGTTGCCATATTTTGGGCAAGTTTGTTTCTTTGTTTGTTGGGCCAATTAAGCCATTGTTATTCAATTGTTTTTCTTTTGGCTTATGACATAACTATAATGTAAATATTAAACCAAAATAATTTTATTATGTTATGGGCATTGCTTATTTAATTATTTTAATTGGTCATTTAGTATTAAATTAATTTTGGGCAATTGAAACTAATTAACTTTAGGGTCATTTTGCCTAATTAATTTAAGGGGCCATTTTGATTAATTAATTTTATTTGGCTATTAAATTTGAATTAATTAGTGGCAATTTTGCATAATTAATTAATTGGTCATTTTGGACTATGGTTTAATTGGCCATTTTCATTAATTAATTATGAGCCATTTGGATAATTAATTTTAGACAATTTTAGCCATAAGCCAAATTTTATTTAATAGTCATAATTAGTTGTTAAGCCCAAAATTAATGTGATATAAGTGAATTTTTTGAGGAATTAATTTTGGAGTAATTTCTAAAAATTTAATTACTCATTTAATTCATAATTCACTTAAATTTTGAAATATATATACTCATGCCCATAAATTACTAATATTTGGCCTAATTAAATAAGTTTAAATAAATTATTTGGGTATTTTGTTAAGCCATTTTGGATTATGGTTTACCCATTCGTTAATAATTTATTTAAACAAATAAACTCTCTAAAATTAATATTGCCTTATTATTTGAATATTCACATTTATGTGAAATTATTTTTAATTAATTACTATTTGACTTGAAATTGCTACGTATGCTTCAGAAATTGCATATTTTGGATGTAGTTAATTTTGATCAATAAATTTTGTGAATATTCTTAAAATTGTAAATCATTAATTGGATTGACTAGTACTTGCCTGTCGCAGGAATAGTCATGACGATTTTTTGACGATTTATTCTGATAATTTTAAGGATATAATAATAAGGCAATGCATAGTGATAACTGTAATTGCATAATTTACTAAGATCTCTAGAAGTGGCTAGTCTCTCCCTGTCGGATTGTTAGTTGCTTTTAGAGATGCTTGGGACTGAGAGGATTCTGGTTGGGATATGACACGGTCTTCCTACCTGTCGGTGGGCGATCATTCAGGTTATATTCAACAAGTTTTGTCTTATTCTCAGTAGTGTATTGTGAAATTTATTGAGTTATTCCACTAACCTTCATATTGTGCAACTATCACATATAAAATCTCTAATAGGATCAAATTAGATAGATAGTATGAATTATTCTCTATGGTTAGAGACATATTGAACTAGAAAGTAGTCCCGAGAGTAAATCTATCTATTATGCCCAATAATGTGAGCTCTTTGAGGACAAAATATTTGAAATTTCGGGAACACTCAAGTGGAAATTCTCTGATTATATAAGGTATACCATGAAAGAGTACATCAGAAAAAGTGTTCCGATTAGGAATGACCAAGAAGTATTTATGGATGCCATTATGAAATAGTTCACATAGGATCGATAAAGGTTGCAATAGGAGTTTGATTCCATATATGGCAGATTCAGTACTACTTCCTTCTGGGGTGGAGAGTGAGAGATCTTGTAAGTTCACAGATCTCATTCAGTGCAGAAGGAAGTATGACATTTTAATATCAATTTTGATATTGTCATTCAAGAGTGGGAGATCTTTCAGGTTAACAGATCTCATTCAGCCATAATGATGACATATATGCCAGTATTATTGCCAAAAGAAAATATTATTAAGAGGTCTCAATAAAAGGTAATTTTAGAAGAAGATATTTGCCAAATCCAATTCCCATTCTGGTTTCACCAACACCTGCAAATATTAACGTGTGCCCCTTCTGTGATAATCTTGGGCACAAAAGGGTAGTTTGCAAGAAGTCTTCTAGATTGGGATGTGTAAAAGGCATTTTGTTAGCTTTTATTTTGAATCCAATCTAGAAGATATGCACTCTAACTGTTGGTGTTTGAATACCGGTGCTATTATTGATAAAGCCATAAGCTACCGAAGATCAAATGAGGGAAAATTGTTGTGAATTGGGGTTTTACAGTTAGAATCCATATTGAAAACATAGCCAGTTTGTTGTTACATTTCGTAGACATTTTTGGAATTACTGTCGGTCAATACTTTTCATCTTGAAAACAAAAAAATATTTCTATTTAGTAACAACATATGTATTGATTCTGGCATTCTACGTGATAGATACACAATGGATTTGTACCCCAATACTGGGCAAATTTTCTTCAGTTGTGAATGATGTGACTATCGATTCTAATTATGGTAGAATAGATAAGAAATCTATCAAGTAGTGGCATAAGAGTTAGGGACATATTGATGCACATGTAGGATTGCGTTAGGGAAATCTCGCTGCTAATATTAAGGACATGATTAGCAGATATGGAAATGATTAGGAGCTGATATATACAGACATTTGTAGATTATTTTCATATACTGTATTCAGTGGATATAAGTATTTCATCACTTTCACTAAAGATCATTTTGATGTAGGTCATATGGAGTAAAAGATCTGATCTTGTAGAGGCCTTAGGCATTCTGATTAATTCGGCTGAGCTGCTTAAGGTAATGATCAGATAGTAGTGATGAATATTATGTTCGGTATAATGAAGCTAGGCGAAATCATATACCGGTTTTCGGTTAAGTGCACTATATGATTATATATATTGACGCCTAGTGTATAGTGCTTGGAATATTGAAACAGAATGAGATAACAGTTGCAGTCAACCGTACATTTTGATATAGTACGATTCATGTTAATCACTTCAAATATTCGGAATTCAGGTGGAGTGAAGTTATTAAAACTGCAACTCACATTCAAAGTTGATCTCCAAGCAAGACCAGTTCCTAAATGCATCCCAAGTTGTAGTCAGACAAGAAGCCGAGTTTGTGCCGCTTTCTGTGTTAATGGTTATAAAGTTAGGCCAAAAGGCTTATAACCCACAGTCAAGAAAATTTGACAAGAAAACTATTAGCTGCAATTTTGTTGGTTATTATATCTGTCATAACGTACTAAGTTTTGTGAAAAAACCTAATAGCTAGACACAAAACTATGGAGTCGCCACCAACCATTCTAACCTAGGTGTGATTGGCCACCTATTCAAACTAAGGTCAAGGCTTGGTCTACGTTAAAAGTTCTAAGTTCGGGAGTACGGTTACGTGTGAGGAAGGATTAGCACCCTCACAACGCCCATCCTGAAATGGTACCACTTAGTTTTAGGTCATTTGCTAAATTTGCTTATGTTGATCTTTAATCTCGATATAATTATTATTGAAAAATATTTCTAAGTGTCCTCCATTAAGCTGGTGGGACAACTCAAAAATCTTTCTCACCTCAGGAGTATTCAAGTAGTACTATGTGACTTGCTTGAAGAGGCTCCGTCGTCGGATTCATTTTAATATTTTATGAGAAATTCCTAACTTTGACTCCTTCTACCCAACTTATTCTTACCATTCTATTATTTATTAATTCTTAATTTTATTTGTTTATTTTTATGCGAAAATGAATATGAATTATTTTTATCAAAAATTCCTTTTAGATCTTCCATTAAGCTGGTGAGACCCAAAAGAAATTTTCTTACCTAAAGATTTCCAAATCATTACTTAAGCGTAATTCTACTTGGAATCTCATAATAGGAATAATCAATATTCATTCTCAATAACTCCTATTTATTATTATCATTTTATTATTTCATCAAATTTCATTACTATTTATTATTGTTATTTATTTATTTTAGTTAACATGAATTATTGAAATTTTTTATCTTCTTAATTCATCACTTTGATTTTAATTTAATAATATTTTTTAGATACAAATAACTTATTTTATACTTTTAAAAAATGAATAAAAATCAATTATTATTGAAAACTATCTCTAGGCCATCCATTAAGCTGGTGAGGCTTCGAAAATAATCTTCTCACCTAGAAAATTTCAAGAAAATAACTTATGCGTAATCCTCTCGATATTTCATCATTGGAGTAATTCGTATTCACCTTCATTATAATTTTCATATCTAATTTTTATTCATTACATTCCTTATTTTGTTACTCATTATTATTTCTATTATCGTGGATTATTAATTATCGTTTCTAATTTTTATAAATTATTCTTGTTCTAATCCAATAACAAATCTACTAATCATTCATATTTTAATTTTTTTTAAAAAATGAATATAAATTACTTTTTATTGAAGACCCTATTTAGACCTTCCATTGAGCTGGTGAGGCCTTGAATAGAACTTTCTCATCTAGAAATCTTTAAGAAAATTACTTAAGCGTAATCCTCTTAATATTTCATCATCGAAGCAAATTATATTCATCTCCATTATTATTTTAATATCTAGTTCTAGTTATTTTATTCATTTCCTTCCTTGTTTTATTCTTTACTACTATTATTTTTATCATATCATTAATAATCATTAATATCTTTCCTAATTTCATAACTAATTGTTTTTATTGTAATTTTATAATAAATTTATTTTATTTTTATTTTTTTAAAAGAAATGAATATGAATTATTTGTTATCAAAAATCCTATTTAGACCCTCCATTAAGCTGGTGAGGCCTTGGATAGAATTTTTTCACCTCAAGATCCCTAAAAGTACCACTTGAGCGTAGTCCCTTTAAGAGTTCCATCGTCGGAATAATTTTTGCACATCTTCATGATTTAAATAATATTTTATTTATTCTAATTTTCATATATTAAATCTTCCTATTTTATCTTCTATTTTATTTAGATTTTTTTGTTTTGAAGAATTTTCACTATAGTCTCTTAAAGGGATGATAAATAAATAAATAAAATTTGACAAGGCTACAATCATATTCATATCTCAATTTAATCATGTAATGCTAATAATTTATTCATATTATACAAATCAATTATACTGACCCAAATATATTAACTCAGACCATGCCAATGTCGTACAAATCATATCATGCCCATATAAACTAAATCAGTTAATTTAAACATATTAAAGATATTAAAATGATATAAAAAATATAAAATAATCAAACCTTGCAATTGCAGGTCACGTGAGCCCTCTTATTCCTAGCAATTTATTTCCTTTCTTTGCTCCTTATCTCATGGACAGGATCAATTTTGCTTTATTTCTTTCCCACGTACAGTTTTGTTCTTTCTTCTTCCTCCAACCTTGTTCACGTCACTCGCCCTTGCTCTTTCTTCAACACACAACAAACGACACCAAGGGAAAGAAACGATAGGGCAAGACGCAGCACAGCAAACACACAACTTTCACGTAGCAGACAAGACGCAGCACAGCAAACCCAAACATATAGCTTTCATGCAGTGGGCAGGTGTTGAATAAACGGTGCAGCAGTGAAGATGATGATGGTCTCGGCTTGGGCTGGAACTGGAAGATGGTGACAAGAAGACCAGCAAGAGCAGGGTTTGGTGCGCAGGCCAATGGAGAACAATACAGGAAGAGCGAAACGGTGGTGGCAGGCAAAGTGGAAAGTAACCAGGCCGACACCAGCAGCACGTTTAGTTGTAGTAGCAGTGGTGTGGTTTGGATGATGGAGAAACAGGGTAGGAAAGTTTAGGAACGGGCAGTGACACTGGACGAGATGAAGATGATGATGAAACAGAAATAAAAATTCAGAATCTTTTCTCTTTTTTTTTTCTGTGTATTTTGCCTCGCGTTCTTTTCCTTTCCAACCTTACTTCTTTGTTGTCTTCTTCTCTTCTTCACTAACTGCAGCTCACGCTTTTCCTTGCTTCTTTGTTATTTTTTTTTCTTTACTAACTGCAGCTCATGCCTTTCTTTCCTTTGCCTTGGTTTCACGTTGCTTCTACGGTAGCTTCAAATTGCAAGGACGGTGGTGCAGCAAGTGCAAAACGTGCGAGACAGCAAAGAACAAAGCAGTACAGGCAGGGGTGCAGCAAGGTGGAACGGAAGTAGGAGAGAGAGATGGGGATGATGATCGGTGGTCAAGGTGCCCAGTTTTTAGTGTGCTAGTGCAGTAGCAGCCAAGATAATAGTGATGATGCACGGTGCAGTGGTGAAAGGTGCCATGACAGTGGAAGAAGAAAGTAGTTTTGGGCAGTGGTGAGGTTCCCTTAACCAAGGGTGGTTGATCCCTTCTTTTGTTTCTTTTGTTTTACCCGTGTCTCCCCCTCTCCTAAACCTAGCCGGCCACCCTTTATCCTCTTTTTCTTTTTTCAGTTTTCTAGGGTTTCCCCCTTTTTATTCTTGATTTTTTTCTTTTTCTCTTTTTACATTATTTTTGGAAAACCTTTATTAATGCTGTGTATCAAATCTCTTGATTCTGATGTTGATTTCCAATTTTGCACAATCTTGGAGTTGACTTGTTTGATTTAATTTCCAAAATTTTCCTTCAAATCCTTCCTCAAAATTTTCTGTTGATTTTCTTTCCAAATTGACCTTGGTTTTAATTGACACGGTTTATTTTTAATTTTCCAATTTGATACTATCCAAATTCATTTCATTGATTTCTCATTGACTTGCCCTATATTGAGATCTTGATTTTCCTTTCCAAATTTCTCTTCTTTGATCACTTCATTATTTTTTCGTTATCTTTTTTTTTTAAATTTTTTTCATTTTCTTTTCATTTTATTATTTTTTATTATTATTATTTTTTATTTTAATAATAAACAAGGTAGTAATACAAAAATTAGATTCATCGTCTAATTAATATTAAAAGACCCCGGACAAAATGGGGTGTCTACAATATCGGCTAGAAAGATTCTAGATTTTGTTTTCTGATTATGTGACACTAGAATTACTGAGTCTGACAATGCAATCCATTTAGAGAATAACTTAAAGAGTGGGAGTTGTAAACTCCACAAAGTTATTATTAAAATACATTTTGTTGTGCCAGTCCCATATATGCATCATCTTTTAATGGTAAGAAGCCACAACCAAAAGAATCAACGATTGATCCCAATACCATATTTCGAACCTGCACCTGACTTTATAGAGGAACATGAATGTAAGATTCACGTGTCTTCTGATTCTGATGTTTGTCAAGAGACTATCCTTATTTGAACTCTTAGAGTTAGATATTAGTCACGCAGGATGAGTAAGCATCTATATAGTATAAAGATGCCTGGGATCTATTTCAGTTGTCACATCATTGTAGACCAAAAGGAGACTCAAAAGATTAGGTAGATGATTTAAAGCCAAACTTAGCCAAGGCTTTAAATAATAAGAAGGAATTTATTTTGTGAAAACCAATCATGATGACGATTAGTAGCTCATTTTGATTAGGAGTTACATCTTGGACAGTAAAATGTCTAAATAAAGCGACCTAAAAGTTTGTAGTTCCTAAGGTGGAACATACAGTTTGCGAACTCAAGGAGTTCATTTATGAACATTAAAAGGCATCCAGATTGTAATATATAAAGTTTAATGAGATTGTCATTTTGAGGAGAACATTATCGTTTGATAATTGGATCCATTGCGAGGTCAGTGGGAGTTATGTGCTTATTGTACTCTAAATTGATGATATCAAATAGCAGCCTATAGCACTGACCTATTGTATGAGACATTCCATGTCGTCATGCCACTTCAGGATGAAGAATCTAAGTGAGGCTTTATTTCGTTTTAAGGATTAAGATTCTTCGTGACATATCAATAAGCATACATTATTGGTCTCATAGAACCTACATTGAGTGTTGAGTAGGTTTATTATATGTTGTTCTCCTAATAAGATGTCATTTAGTGAAAAGTGACATATTGTGAAAATCTCAAAGTCCTCAAGATAATAATGAAAGAGCTCATATCAAGTGTTGTGTATGCCTTATTATGGGTAATTAGTAAATGCTCAAGTCAGTACACATTTTGATATTGTGTATGTTATAGGTGTAATTCGGAGATACTTGAGTGATCTTGTAGTAGGGAACTGGAAGCCATAAAGAGAGTATTTGGATATTGACAAGTCTGACATTCTGGGTTTAGTCAGATATTTTGTTGTTGATTTTGCAAGCTATCCAGTTGATAGAAACAAGTTTTCTAGTTATATGTTTGTGGATATAAAGGAGCTGTATTTTGGAAGGTGTGAAGCAAACACTTACAGCGTCCTTGATTATGGAAGCTAAGTACGTAGCATATTATAAAGTTACTTGATGGGCCATTTAGGCTGGAGAATTTCATCTCAAGGTTGGTTTCTGTGGTTACCATTTCAAAGTCCTGGAGATGTACTATGGTAATGTTGTAGCAAGTACTTTCTCTCTAAAAATGCTAAGAGTTCTTCACACTCCAAACGTTTAGATATCATCATTTAGTTTGTTAAAGAGAAAATAATGGAATCCATTGCTTGATTGGATTGTAGAGCACATAGTGAAAGAGCTCATTCTGGCTAACTGAAAGTTTGGCTACTAAAGTGCTTTGACGACATAGCACTTGTATGAGGCATATGGAGCCATTTGCTGTATTAAGTTAGTGGGAGCTCTGTAATGAAATCAACTGCAGTTGTGTGGATGGATTCCTACTTGCCATATATGCATATTTTGTTTTGCACGCATTTTGGTGAATATGACATTCTGTTGGATGAGACATTCTGTATTGGTCTCATGTGCTTCTATTGAAGCAATGCATCATTCAGTTTAGATGCATGGACCTAATGGAAATGGATATTGATTTTGCTTTCCATATCATTTCCAATTCACACTTTTATACTACTATTTTGTTTAAGTCTTTATAAGTTTATGCATTTATATCCTGTCGGTATGATGCATTCTGAAGCTTGTAAAGGACTATTGTTGTTAAAGTATTTGTAAGTCTACACATTTGTATCCTTTCGGTACAATGTATCTAGAAGGTCTTATGAATACATATTGATATTATATGATATTTTGTTAATTAACTTAATTGTCCAAGTGGGAGAATGTTGAATTATCTCATTGATGTGGACTAATTAAGTATAATTAATATCATATAAATAAATTTGGTAGTATAATTTATGTATAGTGTGACCATATATATACGTAATATATTTACATTATACATGCATTTATTCTTAATGGGACGGATATAATACATGATTCAAAATATGGGAGGTCCCTACTCTTGGCATCAATATATAAATGGTGGCCCATTAACCATTTGTAGTATGGTATGAGATGCACAAGAGCAGCTTCTCCCTTTTCTTTCTCTCCCGTCACTCTCCCTCTCACCAATTTCTCCTTCATCCTCAGGAGCCACTAGCACCGGCGAACCTCCGGCGTGCATCCGACGGCACCTCCTCCCTCCAGCAGTGGCATAATGGGTGGTTATATGGTGGGTTATGGCTTACCCACCAAAGATTAGATTTAATTGTTTTGTTATTGTGTTAATGACTTGATGAGTTGTATTAATTAATTTCAACATAGTCAACTCGTTCGAGTCACTGGTAACTTCAAACCCGATTCACATAGCAAGGCTAGCTAAGGTTTTTTTTTATTATTATAAATTTTATTTCTTATCAGATAAAGGTATCCTAAGGGTAGGTCTAACAATTCTACATACGGCACAAATAAAAAATGCAAAAATGATTTGAGTTATAATTTGATAAAAATTATATATGAATATATAAAAGTTTTAAAAAAAAATTATGTTTAATGTGTTCACGTGAATTTTGGATAAAAAAGTTTTTGTTTTATACGGCATGAATATGTTTTTACATGTAACAAACATAAATTTATTATATACATAAATTG
Organism: Heritiera littoralis; assembly: GCA_031772115.1. NCBI lineage: Eukaryota > Viridiplantae > Streptophyta > Magnoliopsida > Malvales > Malvaceae > Heritiera > Heritiera littoralis. Next base: position 7,741,440 of record JAPDPK010000023.1, read on the forward strand.
TCAAATCTAGCTAAGGGTTGTTTGGTTAATGAAATAAAACTCTTAAATGCTAAATAGACGTTTACCAAATAAAGCGTTCTTGTCAAAAACATATTTATAATGGTGGAGCCAAAAGTTTTTACCTTAATTGAAACTTAATTTAAATATTTAAAATTATAAAAAATAAGAACAATAATATTAATTTAATAATTAAAAAAATAAAATTTACATATCTTATCATAATTGTTAAAATTTTTACAATTACCTTGACATAGTTTCATTTTTCGAAAACAAAACACTATAATTTCGTTATTGATATTTTTGAATAAATCTTTTTTGATATACACAATTAAATTATCATCAACTATTGATGAAAATGTTCTGTTTATTGTAGCATTGATAATGAGTAGAAATCAATAGTAGTTTTAACAACTAAATTAATAGATCAACTATTTTTATAGTGATAACGACAATTCTTTTAACTCTAAAAACTTAATACTAAAATGCATATCTATAATATCATTTTGAAATTGAATATCAAAAATTAAAAAAAAAAGTGTTTATTCAATAAGATATAAAAAAATTTTATTTATTTAAAACATAATTTTTTTTCAGCCCTGTAGATGATGGTCAGTTTAATCAAAGGGAAATACTGTAGTTTTATATTTAGATTAAACCTTATTCCTAAGTTAATGCCTGTCATTATGATTTACTTTTTACCTTAAACCTCACCTTTTTTTTTTTTAGCTGAATTGGAATATGCTAATCATTTTTTTTTGGTTACAGAATATGCTAATCATTTTGTTATTGATGATTGTTATCTACATGAAAAAGATTATTAATCGCATTTCCTTTTTTAAGTTAAAAAGGAATCTTTTTTTCTTTATAGTATAAAAAGAATTCATTATTCCATTGTCATTAATATACGCTTAATAGTTAAATATACCATCAACCTTTCGTATATAATGAAATTAAACTCTCAACGTTTTATTGCATGAAAATCAGTCTATATACTTTTTTTTTACTGTAAATGAACTCTCAACCATTCAAAATTATGCGATTAAGTCTAAATCCATTAAATGACACTAACTACCGTTTGGACATTCTATATGAAAATTGACATTAATAATTTAATTGGCTACTATGTGGCATGTTATGTGTGTAATACTAATGAAAGTTAATGTCATTTAACAAATTTGGACTTAATTGCATGATTTTAAAAGGTTAATGGTTTATTTATAGTAAAATAAAAGCTTACAGATTGATTTTCATGCAATAAAATGTTGAGGGCTGATATTCATTTTGAGCAAAAGGTTAATAGTATTTTTGGCTATTAAGCCCATTAATATATATATATATATATATATATATATATATAAAACAATATTTAAGTCATTTTTATGATTTCTTTCTTTTGTATAGTTTTCTTTGATAATACTAGTGAATTAGATTCTTTTGTAATCAAAAAATAAAAAATCTTTTAAACAATTCAAATATAACATGAATGCACGATTAATAAATAAAGAAAAAAATTTTGAGGACTAGCGGTGGAAAATATTGTTATTTTTTTTAATTAGAAAAGATTCAGTTGATGCCAATTTGTTGACATTTTAATTTGATGTCAAATTTAAATCAAACTCAACTTTATCCAAATAAAGTTGTAAAAAAATGCATCTATCATTTTTTTTATGTAAACAACATGTATCTTCATCTGTTTTAACGATTTGAGATTAATATTTTCAGGGCTTTGTCACAGTTAAAGCTCCTCACTTCTCTCAAAAGTGTGTTTAGTAGGGGGCAAACCCGAGAGCTCTACCATCTTTTGCTTACATGGAATTATATTTTAGCCATTAACATCTAATTCATGTGTCAATTTCTATCTCACATTATTTAAGCAATTATATGCATTAATTATTAATTAATAAAAATTTTATTTCATATATTATGAAGTTTTTTTAGATTTCACTTACCAAATTAATAGAGTGATGCATATCATTTTAAGGATATTAAAAAAATTAAAAATTAAACATGTGATAAAATATATTTTAGTTTTACATGTGGAATTAAAAAAAAATTGTGTTATCAATATACCAAAAATAAACTTTAATTACTATTACTATAAGTTCTTTTTGTTGTATATGTAGTGTGGTTGGTAGACTAATGCAATTAATGAAGAAAATTTGAAGAAGAATTTTTTGTAGACAAAGCACTTCCAAGTGGTTATCTTAATAATAATAATAGTAGTAGTAGTAGTTTCTCCGCGTTAATGCAAAATTGCAAATAGTTTTCGAAACATAGTTCTTAGGATACAATATCTACTTTCAGAAGAATATAATTGCACTTTTATTCTTTTCTTGTGAACTCACTTGATCCAACAAACCAAAAGAAAAAGACTTCCCAAAATTTCAAGTGTTTAGAAAAATTGTATGTAAGATTATGTGAAAATAAATATTAATAGAACTATTTATAAGGTCCAATCGGTGTTAGAAACATACTTTCATAATTAGAACACTTTTTATGAAAAATAATATCCAACCGATCTATGTTTTGAATTTTCAGAATGGGCAGTCAAACATTCAAATATGACAATCAATTGTTTAGGCAAAATTCAAAATAGATTGAAAAATATCTTTAAGCATTTGAATCTCTTTTTTTTTTCTTGTTTGCAACAAAGGATTCATTACTCTGAGAACATTACAAAAGATCAAAATGTTCTTTAGGTGGACAGGCAAACCAGTTTGAGGGATACTCTAGTCTGGTTTTCCTTGCAACCCAATTCACTTGTCTACAAACAAAATGAATGGAAATACAAGAGAAAAAGCATTTCCATTCAAGCATTTGAATCTCCTATTTGAGCACTCCACTTGTCAAAATAAATTTTGTAATAAAATTATTTTCTTATGTAGTACAATCAAATGTTCATATTAATCAATGAGTTACGAGTAAGATCTTAACTTAGTAAAAAGATTAGGAGAAGATCTCAAAATTTTAAAATCTCAAATTCAATTTTATTATGTGTAAATTTGAATTTAATTATTTAGTCTCGTTATATATTTGCTCAATCCATTACTCATCTTGAGCAATCATTTATCCTGCATTAAATTAAAACATAATTTATTTTTTAATTTCACACTTGATTTTATACTTTCAAAAATTTAATTTTCTTACCACGTATGCATTCTACATAAATTTAAAACTTTCTTTGTTTGAAAATCATATTCTTTAGCATCATATACAACACTTTTATTTTTTTTTCCTGTTTTTTCAAACACATGCATCATATCCTCATATTTTTTTTTTTTGAATCTTAAACTTTTAATTTAAGTCAGTCGATGGTTGCAAAGTAAAAAGTTTTACTGTTAATAGCTAAATATTTGGCACAAAACGCACACGTCAAATGATTCTCTAAACATTTGGCATGAGTATGAGGACATAGTTGTCATTTTGGTTATACGCATTAAAAACGGTCACTTCTTGTTGTTTCAAGTCATGGCTGATGACTCACAATACATGACCATTAAACCATTTTTTTTTCTCTTTTTGGATAATTTTATTTATTTTTTTCTCGAAAGATTCAGGAATCAGGCGAACATTGATAAGTACAGTAAAAAAGAGTTTTTTTAAAATGATTTTATTAAAAAAAATAGAAATGAAGGGGAATTAATAGAGAAAAGAAACCATACATGAATTGCTCTTCCTCTACTTGAGCAAAACGTCTCAACCCTCCCACGCGCCTAACCATCACGTACGCCCACGGTCAAACAATAGTGGCAGTTTCGTAAATAAAGGACTCCATTGGCCGCACGAACCGGAAACCACCTCACTATCATATGATAGGACGGTGACCGCCCCTCCGCCTTGGAACGCTCGTGGGAGTGCGGTTGGCTGCATTAGTTCCTCTTTCGGATTGACCAAATTAACCCCCAAACACCGAAAATGGCAGGTTCACGTCATTGTGATTCGTGCCAAAATATTCTAATTCCTTCCCAGGCACAATTGTAAATTTGTTTTTCCAACGAACATGTGGCATCCCCGTGGACCCCACACTATTTAAGTAAGGGCACAGGATTCTTCCCGGTGAGTGTTGTACACGCGAACCAGCTAAATGGTAAATCTGTCAGTCAACAAATCACCTTTTTTCTCTCATTCCCAGAAATACCCCTATCCCGCACCTCCAGATCCAACTAGTCGGTTGCTTCTATATAGGGCGGTTTTTGTAAATTCACTTTCACAGGAAGGATAATTAAAAAAAGCGTGGGATTTATTATTGTTTTTGTTTTTTTATGAAAAGATGACGGGAAATAATTATACGGTGAACGGAGAAAAAACCGGCCGGTTAGATGGGCTCGTTATTTCCTATATAAACCCGGTTTCTCCTTCACGTTATGCATTCTATTTCCAATAGAGAAAGAACATCTCCCTCGTTTTCTCTCTCTCTCTCTATATATATATATATATATATATATATATATTTCTCCTAATCTCTCTTTTATCTGGCTCGCCACTCTCTGCAGCTCTCCAGAGGTAAAAAAAAAAAATTAAAATAGAAAGTATAAAATAATGAAAACTCTCTCTAAATTGATATTTTTCTTTATTTTTTTTTTTTTTTGGATTTATATATTTCAATATTGGACAAATGTTGGAGCAATGAAATTAGACGTTGTTGAATCAATGATAAGAAGACTTAGACCGGATTAATGTATTGTTTGGATAACATATCTTTGAAGCGTTTTAAGGAAGTTATTAGGTTTTTTTTTTTTAATCTGCGAAAGGTTTTAGTTTATAAAATTCGCGGATATGAAAGGACCTGAATGAAAATGGAGCTTCAGTGTTTAGATTGTATCCTTGTTTAAAACCTAACCCTAGTTTTTTATTGGATTAAGGAGTTTCGATCTGGCGGCGATTTAAGGGTTAATTAGGTGAAACTGTTATGTGCTTATCGAGATTAAGCTTAGGTTAGTCTAATTTGGGGATCTTATGATTCTAATTAACTTCCGATTAGAGTTTTTTTTTTAAATTTTACGTTTCTTACAATTGGGAGTAGGCGAAGTTCTTCAGGTTTTTCTAGTAGTGTTCACATCACATTCAATTAAGTTAAATAATTTGCTTAGTTTAAGTACCATGCACTGTGATTGCTATTGCTTGAGTTTAAATGCACCTTTGAAAGTAATCTTGTTGCTTATTGTGATTTTTTATGCTTTTTTTTTGGAATGATTTAGATGCATATTGTTTGGAAATAGATAATAAATTGTAGATTTGGTACTTTTTTTAAAACTTTTTATTAATTCATAAAAGATGTCTATGTATGTGGATGCGTCGATTTGGTCAAGCTGGTTGTTATTTGGTTTTTGTTTCATGATAGAAGGTTTGCATGCTTTTTGGTTGAAATACTTGGCAAGTACATTGCCCTGTTTCTTAAATCTAGCCTCTTGTTTCTTACCAAATGTGCAAACTTGCGTTTCTTAACTGGACTTTGTTTGCTGAAGACAACTTGCTTTTGGAGTTATCTTTATTAGTTAAGCTGATGATTATTTCTTATATGTTCAGCTTGGTCTGTCATGTGCATTTTTTGCTGGAACAAAAAAAGCCAGTCGATCCAGTTAGATTTTGTTGGAATGGTCATATAGCTTGTATGCATTTATACATGAAATGGGCTCCCGAGGAAGACTATTATTTGATCTTAATGAACCGCCGACTGAAGATGATGAGGAGAGTGATAATGCTGCCTGCTTCCAGCCCCAAAAGGCACTTCCATCTGCGATACCCCCTGCTTCTGACTCGTTTGTGCCATCAACAGGTTCTCAACGAATACTAAATAACCATGCATTCTCACATGCATCATCTGGTTCAGGTTTTCAGCCTTTTAATCGGCCTAAAGCTTCTCGTTTCCCTGAAGTAAGTGTTGAACCCTATAGAGCCGGAGATCGTAATTCCAATCTGGCATCATCTTTATCAAAGTCAAACAACACTAGGGAGACAAAAGCACATGTAGCAGCTTCTTTTGTTTCAGTTTCTGCAAATGTTCAAGCTGTGGAAAGAGAAGAAGGTGAATGGTCTGATGCTGAGGGTTCTGCTGATGCATTTGGAAATAATAGTCTGCATGAAGAGGCTAAAGTTTCACAAGAGCAAGGTGTACAGGAAGTGATGGATTCTAGTGCTTCAGGTATCATTGTTGAAAGTGTTAATGCCGCTGAAAGCAGTCCTTCTCCATTAAGACAGGACCAAAATTTGAATGATCAGAAAGGCAGCAGTGACCGAAATTCAGAAGGCAACGGTAAAGGTTCTTTACCTGTTGATGGTCAGGAAGAACCTGGCATGGTTCCAAAGCAAAGAGAAGTTAAAGGTATTGAAGCTAGTCATGCACTTAAGTGTCCGAATAATCCTGGAAAGAGAAAGATAGACCAACAAAAAGAAGCAATGCTGGGAAAGAAACGGAATAGGAAGACCATGTTTCTTAATTTGGAAGATGTGAAACAAGCTGGCCCTATAAAAACTTCTACTCCAAGAAGGCAAAACTTTCCAACACCAGTTATTACTCGTACCGTGAAAGAAGTTCGTACTATTCCTCCACCTGGTGAATGTGTTGGAGAAAAGCAAGGTCAGCCAATAAATGAGGATCAGAAGCAAGTTGATGTACCATGTAATGAAGGAAGCAATCTTGCAGTGGAGTTCTGTGATCCTAAATCTGAATGTAATGGTGATATGAATTCTGGACTACTTGCCAGGCCTAGGAGGTTAAATAGTGGCATTGATCTTTCAGAAGCTCATCTACCGCCCATTCCAAGACAGAGTTCATGGAAGCAACCTATGGATTCCTGGCAGCTTAAGAATTCACAGTTTTCTAATCGAAAGCCAGCACCAATCAGCCAAAGCTCTATGGACGCGAAGATAGTAAACAAGAAACATCTTCCTTCTAAAAAGATAACCGCTACCTGTACCTCGTATCAAGACACATCTGTGGAACGTCTTATACGAGAGGTGACCAATGAAAAGTTTTGGCATCACCCAGGTAACATATATATATGTTTATATATTTACAGATAACTGTTGACTACTTCTAAACTTCTTGATCAGATATTTATATTCTTATTTTTTATCCTTCTGTTTGCTTTTACAGTTCTTTTTTTATTTATTATTTTTCCCATGCCTGTTATCCATGTCCCTTCAATTATCACTCTATGAGAATATTAATGCTCAGAGGACATGGAAGGTGATGAGATGTATGTTTTTATTCCAAAAGCTCGCTTTTAGTTGTACTGGTGCTACTGATTATTTGCAAATATCAATTAGCAATGGTTATCATGGTCTGGTTATTTCTGAGAGTATTTCTATTGCAGAGACTAGTCATGTGGCATTCTGCGGGGTTTCCTAGTTTACATATTTACTCAATTAATGCTCCTTGAAGTGGAATTGTGTGTTTAATTGAATTTTTTGTTGGGCACATGCATGTTGTAGGAGGTTTCTCTGGGTACATATTATTGATTTTCTACTATTTGTTAAGCCATAGAATATTAAATTGATCCCCAAAATTTCGTAAAATTTCTGAAGCCATTGATATACAATACCGTAAAGAAGGCATATTTAGTTAATGTGATGTAAAATATATGATCAGAACTATTTGTTCTTTATTTCTGGCATGGCAAATGAAGAAAATTCCTGCTTTCTTTTCTTTTTTCTTTTTCTTTTTTGGTTGGCAGCTTCTAGACTGCATTTAATCATTTCTAGGTAATGTGTAAGTAATCACCCTGTTATGATAGTCTTGTTAGTTTCGAGGGTTAGCTTGGACTTCCATTGATCTCTATCTTGTTTGTATTTATCTTTTCCTTACGTTGATTTACTAAAATTTTATGGACTTCTTGCCCTTGTGTTTGACAATTAATGTTATCACTTTCATGCATCAGAGGATACTGAACTCCAGTGCGTTCCTGGGCAGTTTGACTGTGTAGAAGAGTATGTCAGAGTATTTGAGCCTTTGCTTTTTGAAGAATGCCGTGCGCAGCTGTACAGCACATGGGAAGAGTCATCTGAATCAGCTTCAAGAGATACACATATAATGGTTCGTATCAAAAGCATTGAAAGACGAGAAAGAGGTAAATTCCTTATAATTTTCTTAGTCTACATCTTTATAGTCTTTATTGTAGTTGATAAAGTAGTTACTGTAGGTGATTGGTTTTAGTAAGTTTGACAACTATTATTTTGACTTTTGATTCTGGATAACTTTTCGGTTCTAGAGTAGAAATGAGCTCAATTATTTTTAGGACAGAGAGTAAATCTTTCTACTAGTTTTATTAATTGGCAGAAAATTTCCTTTCGTTGGTTTAGGATGGTTTGATGTGATAGTCCTTCCTGCTAATGAGTGCAAGTGGGTATTTAAGGAGGGTGATGTTGCAGTTTTATCGGCCCCAAGGCCTGGATCAGGTATAATATTGGAATAATTACAAATTATTTAGGAATATTACAAATTGATATATATCTTAGGAATGCTTATTTCTTTTATCAAGCACTTAGAAGTAAGCGGAACAACACATCTTCAATCGAAGAAGATGAAGAGGCTGAGGTTACTGGACGTGTGGTTGGTACTGTTAGGCGACACATACCCCTTGATAATCGTGATCCTCTTGGTGCAATCCTTCACTTTTATGTTGGGGATTCCTATGATTCAAACAGGTAGTTAGAGAAATATTGCTTCCTCATTGATATTGTGCAGTTTTGAATGCACTTGTGTCCTTGGCTTTTGTGCTACTATTGATTATTGCAAAAGCTTAGCTAAATTTTCACAAGCATTTTTTTCCCTTTTTGTTTATTAATGTCAAAATAACATATCAATGTTTACAGCAAGGTTGATGATGATCACATTCTGTGGAAACTTCAACCCAGGGCTATCTGGTATCTAACTGTTCTTGGATCTCTTGCAACTACCCAGCGTGAGTATGTGGCATTGCATGCATTTTGTCGTCTTAATTCCCAGGTACTTAATATTAACCTTTTTAAAGATTTCTGTGGCTAGATGTGGTTCTTTTTGCCTGATGCGTCTTATTAGGGTTAACAAAATTTCTCTTGTGCACAGATGCAAACTGCAATCCTTAAACCGAGCCCAGAGCACTTTCCAAAATACGAGCAGCAAACTCCTGCTATGCCCGAATGCTTCACACCAAATTTTGTTGATCATTTACATAGGACCTTTAATGGGCCTCAGCTTGCAGCAATCCAGTGGGCAGCTATGCATACGGCTGCTGGAACAAGTAGTGGGTTGGGAAAGAGGCAAGAGCCATGGCCTTTTACACTTGTTCAAGGGCCTCCTGGAACGGGTAAGACGCATACAGTCTGGGGGATGCTAAACGTCATCCATCTGGTTCAATATCAACACTATTATACCTCTTTGCTTAAGAAATTAGCACCTGAGAGCTATAAGCAAGCTAATGAGGGCAATCCTGACAATGTTGCAATGGGATCGATTGATGAAGTCCTGCAGAACATGGACCAGAATCTTTTCCGCACCCTTCCAAAACTATGTCCAAAACCCAGAATGTTAGTTTGTGCTCCTTCTAATGCTGCAACCGATGAGCTTCTTGCGCGTGTTCTTGATCGAGGTTTTATTGATGGTGAGATGAAAATCTACCGTCCTGATGTGGCTCGAGTTGGGGTAGACTCTCAAACACGGGCTGCCCAGGCAGTTTCTGTTGAGCGGAGAACCGAACAACTTCTACAGAAGAGTTGTGAAGAAATTTTAGGACATATGCACACTTTAAGGGCTCGTGAAGCTATGTTATCTCAGCAGATAGCTGCTCTTCAAAGGGAACTTACTTCTGCAGCTGCTGCTATTCGGTCCCAAGGATCTGTTGGTGTTGACCCCGATATTCTTGTTGCTCGAGACCAGAACCGAGATGTATTGTTGCAGAACCTGGCTGCAGTTGTTGAAAACAGAGATAAGGTTCTAGTTGAAATGTCTCGCCTTCTCATTATTGAAGCCAGGTTCCGTGCTGGCAGTAACTTCAACTTAGAAGAAGCCCGTGCTAACCTTGAGGCGAGTTTTGCCAATGAGGCTGAGATTGTTTTCACTACTGTATCAAGTAGCGGTCGTAAGTTGTTCTCTCGCCTTACCCATGGTTTTGATATGGTTGTCATTGATGAGGCTGCTCAAGCCAGTGAAGTTGCAGTACTGCCTCCCCTTTCTCTTGGTGCAGCAAGATGCGTACTTGTTGGGGATCCCCAGCAACTTCCTGCAACAGTTATCAGTAAGGCTGCTGGAACCCTCTTATACAGTAGAAGCCTTTTTGAGAGGTTCCAGCAAGCAGGATGCCCAACTATGTTATTATCTGTGCAATATAGGATGCATCCTCAAATTAGGGATTTTCCTTCTAAGTACTTTTACCAAGGACGTCTTACTGATAGTGAAAGTGTTGCCAACTTACCTGACGAGGTTTACTACAAGGACCCTTTACTTAAACCTTATTTATTCTATGATATAACCCATGGACGGGAATCCCATAGAGGTGGATCTGTTTCGTATCAGAATGTGCATGAAGCAGTGTTTTGTTTGCGCTTGTATGAGCATCTGCAGAAAACTTTAAAATCCTTGGGTTTGCCAAAAATCACGGTGGGTATAATCACACCGTACAAGCTGCAACTAAAATGCCTACAGCGTGAGTTTGAGAGTGTTATAAAATCAGAGGAAGGGAAGGATCTATATATTAATACTGTAGATGCTTTCCAGGGCCAAGAACGTGATGTTATTATAATGTCTTGTGTCCGTGCCTCAAGTCATGGGGTGGGATTTGTTGCAGACATTCGTCGAATGAATGTTGCTCTTACTCGTGCCAGAAGGGCTTTGTGGGTATGAGTTTTTTCTTCTAATCTTTTATTATGCAATTACATCTAGCTTAGATCATCCTCCAGCTGCTTGAAGTTGGGTTCATTTTCTGGAATTGACATTGATGTTTGAACAGGTTATGGGTAATGCCAATGCTCTGGTGCAATCTGATGACTGGGCAGCCTTAATTGCTAATGCCAAAGCTAGGAATTGTTATATGGACATGGATTCTCTCCCCAAGGACTTCACAAAAGACTTGCCTTCCAAAGATTTTTCAGGGCCAAGGGGACTTGGTTACCCTCCATCACAGGGTAAGGCTTCTAATATGAGGGGTTTAAGGTCTGCTGGACCGAGACACAGATCATTAGATGTGCACATGGATTCCAGGTCAGGAACACCATCAGAAGATGAAGACAAGTCAGGCGCATCAGTAATTTCTAGGAATGGGAATTATTGGCTATTTAAGCAACCTATGGAGACTTCCTTGGATGATTTTGATCAGTCAGGTGATAAATCTAGAGATGCCTGGCAATACGGTATACAGAAGAAGCAAAATTCTGCTGGTGCTATGGGGAAAAGAGATTCCTAGCAGTTGATTTTTTGCCTAACAATTGTTTGTGCACAGTGAAGAGCCTTGAGCAAAACTTTATTTCTAATCCTTTGAAATTTGTGAAGAGCTCTTGGCTCCACAAGGATTTGAGTGCATTAGCTCTTGATATTTAATCTGTTCAGCCATATACAAGTCAATTTGTGACAAGTTGGTGCCAACCAGACAAGTTGTTTGCCCTAAGATGAACAAGATGAGAGGACTTGCAAGTGGTACCAACAAACTTTCTCTCAAGGCCTGGAGTAATTCGTGTTTGAGAAATTTATACATGCAATTTCCTGCAACGAGGTGGATGATTTTGGGGTAGGATTTGTGAAATCATACCCTAGATCCACCCACCAGCTTACAGGCTGCAAAGGTAAGAAATAAACCATCAGCTAAAGTTTTGGACAGAACAACGTTTGATCTAAAACTTCATTTGCGATCATTATGGCTGCTTTACATGTAATTATTGATGTGTAATCCAGGTATTGAATGCTGGCATCAAGGATGGTTCTGTCGGACCAAGATCTCTTAGCTTGACAATTGAGAGAGAAAAATTGTCCCAATCTGCCAATTATCTGGATGAAGCCTTTGCTTGATACAGTTGGGCAGTCATCCCCTCTTTTGTGTCCTTTGATCCTGTATCTTTCCACCATATGCGGCTGACTCCACAATTCATGAATTTGTTCATTTAGGTTGGTCACAGTCGACAGATGCTTTGTACATTCATTAATTTGCAAATGGCAAAATCTCGAGGATGAGTAGCGATCATCAAAGGGGTCTGCTCTGGAAGATGTTATGTAGAATCAACACTGTTGAAAGCTTAAGATACGGATTGGTTAACTGTATTTTATTTCTTTTCTTTTTATGTACTTGTCTAGGCAAGGATTAGATAGAAATATGACTTTCCTCCAAAATTCTGTATAGAGAAGGAAGAAGAGGACAGAATTTGTACAAGGAAATCATATACCATTGGGGGGTATTTCCGCAATTGTGACGTTAACTGACTTTGTACATACACTTTCAGGCTCAGTTGTGGAATCAGAGAATTCTTTCTCATGACTGGCTCGCCTCTCTGTATTTTCTTTGATTGGAAAACTTAAGTGCGCTGCTCTCTCAACTTCTTGAAATCGATAGATAATGGAGCAAAGTTGAAAATGATTACAATCGCTTAACATTTTTATAGTTAGAACTAAACCACGAAATTGTAGTTGTAGGAAAAACCGAAAAACGCAAAACTCGTCCCTGTTTGGCCACTAATTGTCCCTTATACGGTCACTCGATATTTTTCTTTTTGTATGAAATAAGGGGCGTGACGCCTTGTGATCTTTACCGACGGAATTGAAAAGCCGGTGGATGCCACGAAAATGTCCAATATTCTAAACTTTTTTTTTAAATGAAAAAATTCGAGAGATTTGAAACTTAACGGTCGAGTTATATAAATGTATTTATTTAAAAAATACCCAAAATCAACGCCGTGCCAATTGCCTTCTATCATTATTGCCCGTTGCTAATCGGCGCTGGATTTTCTCCAACGAAGTAGTGGGCAACCCAACAGAGCTCATGATGACATGGCAAAACAAAGCGGCATTTGCATATTTACTTGACCAGCTACCTCTGACAGTCATTGAAAAATAATTTTTCGTTGAATTAAAAGGTAACGCATAAAAGGAATATTAAAAAATAATAAAAAGGAAAGCAAATTGTGTACTTGCGTCCGTCTGGGATAGAAAGGATTAAAGAGGTGCATGCAAACTGGCCATCACAATCAATGCTCAGTGCAAAGGTAAACAGTGGCGAAAAAAAAAATGTACAAAGCCTATCTGGGTGTTTTTCTTCAATGGAGAAAGGAAAAAGAGAGGTAAAAGATTCAATAAAAAGAGAAAATGAGTGACGAGGTGAACATGAAAAAGTGAAAATAGTTTGAAGAAAGTTGATACCATAATTAAGAACTTGACATAATAGAGGTTTTTTCTCTCTTTCTTATGATTGTGTTTTCCTCGCATAGGAAAGGAGGGATTCTGTAAATGTAATACTGTTATTCGGAGATGTAATAGTTTCAACATTGAAAAATCTTTATTAACTAGTAGTAATAACAACGCAGACTTGAATAGCTCTTCTAAAACTCTTCATTGTTGTTGCCAATGTTCAATGTCCAAAAGCAGTATCACAGATTTAGTCAATGTCAAATGCTGCCTTGTTGCAGCCAGCAAGCTGACAGTGGAATATAGGCTTACAATAGAATATTAGATTAGTATAAAATCTTCGCATGGCTACGTTTATTTTTGACATTTACCGGTCATCAAAGGTCCTATATATATAATACACGGGAAAAAAACTAAGGAAAATTTCTATTTACAATCATATTTTTCTCAATAAAATAACGATAACAAAGGAGAACACAATAGTATAAGTAAAATAATTGTATTACAAAAATGCTAGTATATAAATTTATTCAAAGTCAAATTACGGAATCCTCTTTCATGTGAAAATCAAATTTTAACTTTTATATAATAATTTTATTAAATTTAGTTCATGTATTTTTTAAAAATATATAAAAATGTAAAAGCTACGAAATCATTGTTAATTACTGACGAAAAAATTTTTTTGATTATATGAACCGCTGGTTTGTTTTCCTGTTGGTATGCAAATCAGCAGATACAAGTGTACACGCTATCAACTTTCTTTATTATTTTTTTGTTCTTAAATATTTTTTTGACATTTGAGAAAATATGTACTTCAAATATGGCTGCAATTATGCACACCCTTAGTTAATAATTTATTACGCTGTTAATATTAAACATTACAGCAAAATTAACTTTTAGCAGCATATATTTAGCGACGTTTTAAATAAAATTGCCGTCAAGTTCCGTGTTTTTAACCAAATCGCGACATTTTATCCAAAAAAATGCCGTTTAATTAAAAAATTTTGCCCAATTACGGCGTTTCTATGATAAAACGCCGTAAATTTAACATATAGCGGCGTTTATTTCCTAGAAGCGCTCTATGTAATAAATATTTTAAATAATTTCTTTTAATAGGCAAATTAGCGGCGTTTTAAGTTTTACACTTAACGGCGTTTTTCTCTGAAAAACTCCACTACATTATGTTTTAACATTTTCTCCTTCTCGATCGCCGATCCCAAATTCCCTCTCTCCGATTCTCAGCTTGCGTCTCTCTCTCTCTTCGATTCTCAAGCTCACATCTGTCTCTCTCTCCGATTCTCAAGCTCACGTCTGTCTCTCTCTCCGATTTTAAGCTCGCATCTCTCTCTCTCTTCGATTCTCAAACTCACGCCTGTCTCTCTCTCCGATTCTCAAGCTCACGTCTCTCTCCCTTCGATTTTCTTTCACTTGTTTTTTCTAAAATGTAGAGATTTTTCTCAATCAGCCTCTGCTACTAAGGTTTTTTTTCTAAACGTAGGGATTTTTTTTTTAATTTCTCAATCATTGACTGATTTAATGATTTACTAATTTATATATGTTGCTACATGCTTAATTGATCAACAGCTTTGATTTACTGATTTAATGATTCACTTCATTTGGTAGTTCATCTCAGAGGTAAGCCATTTTCTTTTTTTCCTTGAAATAATTTGAATTTTTTATATATTTTCTTTTCTGCTTTAGCCTTGAATAATATATCACTGGAAAATCATATCTGTGTTGAGATGATATGCTATGCCTTATGCACAAGGGCACAAACATGTGCATATGTATAAACTTTTAGATTCATGTATTGAAGTGTGATAACAATTAGCTGTACAACAATGTATGTAGGCATGATTGAGCAAATGAAATTGTAGACTTACTGCAAGGAGAATATATAAAAGTTCTGCCATGTTGGGATTTATGTGATAGAGATTTACCAGTTTTTTCTTTTACATTTTATAATTTTTTTTTATGTTTCATATTAATCTGGCCCTGTCTTTTGTGGTCGGTTAAGATATTTGCATGTTCAATCTCTTGCTTTGGTTGCATTCGAACATTTGATTCAGTGATTAATGTATGGTTCTTTGTTTTATTTCAAAAGAAATACGAGGAAAAAAGATTTTTCTGTTTGTAATGTAAATACTATAAACACTTATTTTATAGTATTGTGCTGGTGAGGTCGGGTAAGCAGAGGCATGCCTCGGGTTGTTCAAGTTGTTCACGTGGTTGGAAGCATGAAGCAAATTAATCGTATAATTAAAATTAAAAAAAAAAGCCTAACTTAGCGGTGTTTCTCCCCTAAAACGCCGCTAATCTATACAAAATTGCCGCGAACTTAGCGTCGCTTCTTTTAGAAAACGCCACTATTTCTCCCTACACTAACAAAGCCGGCGTTTTTTGCAGCGTTTTCTGGTAATGCCACGATAGTTTAGCGACATTTATAAACACCGCTAAAAGATGAAAAAAACGCTGCTAAAAGTCCATTTTGCTGTAGTGAAAGCTCTCTTTGGTAAACGTTTTTGCCTTTTGTAATTTATTTTTAAATTGCTTACATTTTATTTATTTTTCTTTTTTTTATTCACTTAAAAAGAGCCTAAAATAAAAACGTTTATCAAAGAATATTAAGAACATAAACAATAAATAAAATGAATTATATGTCATCGTCATAATATCCTTTGTAGAGTTTAAAAATTGCATTGACTGGATAATTATTCGAATATTAATACCACAAAAAAAAAGATTTATATATGATGCATTGACAATGTATAATCATTATATATTATCAATACACCTGTCAACATTGAAGATACTATGAGTTTTTTCCCAAATAGAGGTAGTTTAAAATTTTATTTCCTTAACTAGGGTACTTATAAACTTTATTCCATAAATAGGCAATGCTGTACAACTAGATTCCAAGTAAGCATAAAAATTTCATGTCAGTTTCCTTTTCTCTTCAATTTTCTTTTCCATCAATAAAAAACATAGTCTTCAAGCAAAATTAGGATCACTTGATTGTTTTGAATATTTTGACTACTAGTAAATTCACCTTATGTCAGCAAGCAAAGGGATAACTCCCAAATTCTTAAGTATATATTTACTTTTAAGAAATTTTAAAGTGAGAAAAATGTCAATTCCCAGATTTTTTGAATAATTTTTCATAAAATTTTTTTCATAATAAATCTGTAAATTACCAGTTTTTATGCCAACTCTCTAAAAAATGAATTCTCACCTATATATGAACTGAAAAAAGAAGCAATCAACATCTCATGACTAGCAAAGATTGTGTCGTTGCCTTTAAAGACTTCCTTCATCATCTAGGTGAACCAAGTGCAATGCAAAATTTGAAACCCCATTATGTTTTCATGGTAGGAGCCACATATTGAAATCAATACTGCCGAGTATTCATTGGATAGCTGATTGGCAGGAAGGGAAAACTACCTATTAATGAGAGACTTCTTGGTTGCTAGTCGGTGAGAGTAGACAAACCCAAAACTAGGGAGAAAGAAGAATAATGAAATGAATATTTAAGACAAAAACATAACAAAAGAAATGAATAAAAAAAATTGGGAAAAGAAAGTATAAAATAAAATTGGAAGAGCACTTTGTGGTAGGAGGGAGCCCCTTGGGCCCCAACGGGGGCTCAAGCCTCCACTGGCTTAAAAATTTTAATATTATATTTATATAAATAGTATTTTATATTTACAAAATTTTATTCAATATTTTTTTTATTTTATATGCTTTAGTATTGATTTTTAAGTTTGAAAAAAATTACGATTTTATTATAAAAAATGTTTGAGATTCGAAAGTATAAAGCGTATTCATTAAGTTATTCGTTATTGATATTAATATTAATTTTATCGATTGTTTCGTAAATAATACATTTTCAACTATGAATATGTTAACTTCTATTTATATAATCGAATGATTAATTAATACTTAAATGATAAATTCATTGTATACCTTGAAAAATATATTTTTCAAAATATTGATAACGAAACTATTTCAAAATATAAAACTATGTTAAAAGCAGTTAAAAATTTTTAAACAA
Organism: Heritiera littoralis; assembly: GCA_031772115.1. Taxonomy (NCBI): domain Eukaryota; kingdom Viridiplantae; phylum Streptophyta; class Magnoliopsida; order Malvales; family Malvaceae; genus Heritiera; species Heritiera littoralis. The sequence goes on from JAPDPK010000023.1 coordinate 7,758,794, forward strand.
TTATTACTAGATACATTGAAGCACCCACTAAATAAATTCTTTGACTCTGCCACTGCTTTGTGGGGAGGTGAATGGACAAAAAATGTTGTGATTTCATGTTTTTACTGCCACTCTTTGTGAATGAAAATACTTCAAAGAGTCAGATAAATGGGGGTTTTTTTTTTCACTTTAAGCATTCCAAGAATGATGGATTTAAAGAAAGGTGTTGTTTTACCCACTCACAACAGAGAAGAAAAGAGAGGGGAAGGTTTGAAGACAATTGGAGTGATGTGAAATTTTCAAGCTGATGTGAAATCTAATTATATAAAACTATCTTCTTTTAAGAATAAAGTTTAAAAGTACACCTATTAAGGAAATAAGATTATAAACTATACACCTATTAAGGAAACAAGATTATAAACTGTCTTAGTTGGGGGAAAAACTCAAGATATTATACTCTATCAGTGTAAAAAGATTATAACATGAATATCTAATCTACATTAGATTACATGCAAGATTATTTTGGTATTTTCACTCTCTGGAAGGGGCCTTAGCCTTACACATTCAGGGCTATCACGGGCTCATTTGGCCCATCAATAATGGGCAATTTTAAATGGTTTGTTTAGATGGGTTGTGCGGCGCCATACGGTCTGCACTGCTGCAGAGTTTCGTGCCGACTGTTAAATCTAGGGATGGCAATGGGTACCCTATAAACGGGTACCCGGCACTATCCGCCCCGATTAAGTAGGATTAAGGTAGTATATAATCGGGTTCGGGTAGGGTTCGGGTAGTAAAATTACTACCCGTCACGAGTTAGGGTAGGGTTCGGGTAGTTACCTTAGGGTACCCGCTACCCGAACCCGATTAGAAATAATAATTAATTAATATGATATTTATATTTTTTATGTATAAATTATTTATTATTAATATTGTATTTAATTAAATTAATTCATCAAATATCATAATTATGACTTTTAACTTTTATTTATATTTATTAGTTAAATTAAATTTATTAACTTGATTTTTTTAAATAAATTATTCCAAAATTGATTTTAAATTTAAATTTGAAAGTCATACTTTGACTTAATAAACGGGTATTTAACGGGTTCGAATAGTTAAATGGGTATTTTTTATTTTATAGGGTTAGGGATAGGGTAACGCAAATCAAAATAAACGGGTAGTTAATCGGGTTCGGGTTTTATATATTCTAATCGGGTTCGGATTAGGGTATCCCAAAATTAGCGGGTACTCGACCCGTTTACATTCCTAGTTAAATCCATGGCATTCCAAAATAAGATGAACGCTAACACTCCCAAAATTCCTCATCTGTTAAATCCATAACATCCCTAAAATTTTCATCTTTGTTTGGAGCCATCGAGTTTCGTGCTTCTTCTCCTTGCCTGCGCCGACCCAGCACCCCAACCGGAAGTTTACTTCCTCAAGGTTATTTATGTTCTTTCACTTATTTATTGCACTTTCCTTGAATTCTTGGATTTGTCGTGAATGGGTTTGCTTGCTTTGGTTTGAACAACACTAGAAACCCAATTAACTTAGGAAGTTGATAAGACAATCAGGGAGTTTGAACAATTATCTCAATTAATAATAATAATAATAATCTAGCAGAAAAGCAACCCAGATGAAGTTGAAGCTGCACGTAAAGCATAATCTCGAAACATGCAAATGAGAAGTCCTTGAATTCAGTAATTTGTGTTTGTAGGTTTAATTGAAGTCGTTTTGATCCGACCTTCAAAATCAGACCCAATAAGACAATCAGGGAGCTTGAACAATTATTTCTGTATTGTTGAATTGAGATTTAATGAGACAATCAATGTTAATAGGATATTTTGTTGGTTTTTTACTTGATAAGTGATAATTTTACAAGTTTAGGTAGCAAAAATTTGATGAAAATTGATTGAACTAGAAAGAATGGAACTGACTAGAAAGTGGGTTTATGGTTACCTTAAGCAGTGATTTTTACTTAAATGAGAACTGAAAATTGATGAATGTAAAAGTCTGGAGAAGAAAGTGGGAGCTGTTTGCAAGGATTTTCAGAATAAATAGGTGAATTAGAGTTTCTATGGAAGCTGTTTTTTAATCAATTTATGTTTGTTTTTAGTTTCATGATTTCTCTGACTTTCAAATTCATAGGGGAGGGTTTGGGTGGCAAGATGAAATTAGCTAGGTATTTATCGGGTTTGGGAAATATGAAAAGTAATTGGATTTGGATATTCCAAAAATGCCAGATACTTTATTCATTGTCATCTCTTCTTGTTATTTATTTACCTTATTTTTTAGTTAAATTCAAAACCCTAAAAGTGAAGCTTTTCCTCTCTGTGAATCAGTCACTATCGACTTCTGATGGCGGGAGGGAAGATGAAGAAAGAGAAGCAAAAGGGGGTGAGGGCACCCTCGAACCACTATCAAGGTGGTATCACTTTCCACAAATCCAAAGGCCAGCACATCCTCAAGAACCCCTGTTGGTTGAAGCAATTGTCCAAAAAGCTGGCATCAAGAGCACTGATGTCATCCTCGAAATCGGTCCCGGTACTGGAAACCTCACCAAGAAGCTTCTTGAAGCCTGTAAAATGGTTATAGCTGTCGAACTTGATCCTCGCATGGTCCTCGAGCTTCAACGCCGATTTCAAGGCACCCCTTTCTCTAATCGCTTAAAAGTATCCATATTTGTCTATTTTTCGTTTGCATTTTTTTTAAATTTAATTTTAAATTGTGATGGATTAGCTTCTATTGCCTAAAGTTTTTTGATCAATTTATTAAATTCATACTCTTTTGTCCATAAAATTTTGAACTTTATGAGATTAAGTGGTCGATAACCTGATAAATAAATGTTTTAGAATTGGGAAGGGGTCACACACACACACACACTGTTTTTATGAGCTTACTGATCAGGCATTTGACAATGTTGTATAAAATGCTGATGTTTCTCAGGTTATTCAAGGGGATGTGCTGAAGACAGATTTGCCCTATTTTGATATATGTGTGGCAAATATTCCATATCAAATATCTTCTCCTCTTACGTTCAAGTTACTGTTTCATCAGCCTTCTTTTAGATGTGCTATTATTATGTTCCAGAGAGAATTCGCAATGCGGCTGGTTGCTCAGCCAGGTGATAATCTTTACTGTCGGCTTTCTGTGAATACCCAATTTTATGCTCGAGTTTCCCATCTCCTCAAAATTGGGAAGAACAACTTCCGGCCGCCACCTAAAGTTGATTCTTCTGTTGTAAGAATTGAGCCAAGGAAACCACGACCGGATGTGAATCATAAGGAGTGGGATGGGTTTATAAGGATTTGTTTCGTTCGGAAGAATAAAACACTTGGTTCCATTTTCAAGCAGAAAAATGTACTGTCTCTTCTGGAGAAGAACTATAAGACGCTGCAAGCATTGCAGGACTCCCAAAATGTTTCCATGGGTGGGAGTGATGACATGGATGTTGCAAGACTAGGGGATCAGATTCAGAGGATGGAATTGGATGGTGGAATGGATGATGAGATGGATATGGAGTATGATGAACCAGAAGGAGAAGCGTCTGAGTTTAAAAATAAGGTTTTAAGTGTGTTGAAAGAAGGAAAGTTTGAAGAACAAAGGGCTTCCAAGCTTACACAAGATAGTTTTTTAACCTTGCTCTCTATGTTCAACAAGGCTGGCATACACTTCACTTGATTCTGCAACAATATTTATTTTTCTTTTGATACTCTCCTCCTTCCTTGTGTAATAGGAGTGTATCCAATTTTGTTTGTCTTGTTTTCATATTGATTAAAGTTAATAGATTCATCATTTTAAAGATTTTTCTACCAAGAATGAAATAATGCTGTTTTTTTAGTATTGTCAAGCCAAGCTTTACATTACAGCATTCATGCTCTACTATGTGTCATTATTTTACTTGTTTATCTCATGTGAACATCAGTATTCAAAAATATCATTTAGGCAATTTGAAAATGATTAACGTTTAACCAGGCTCAGACACAAATTGTATCGAACTTCTTATCTAAGTTTTTACAAGTGAGGCTGATTTTAAGCGAAAATTGTCAGGCAGGCATTTCATTCCGACGTGGGCTTCACTCGTGACAAGATCACCAATCAGAAAAAACTCCTTCCCGCTGTTCACTCAGTATAATGGGTTACACATCATTCTTCTCAGGGTTTCCTTGCCATTGGAATAGTGCTCTTCTTTACATTCCATTTAGAAAGAGAAAGGACCTAAAAACTTGTTATAATGGCACCCGAAAGAAAACATTCCATAAAAGGCAATTTTCCAGTCCATGTTTGCTCAATATAAGCACCGTAACAACTGAAAAAAGATGTTCGTATTTCAGTATATCTATTACAGGGTTTGGATGTTCACTATCTTTTAGAGTTTGACACAGACATTCAAACCATAACTATAAGGACTTACGCAGGGACTTGCAACTACTAGGTTAGTGCACCCATGCAAAAAATTAACTGGGATGGCAGCTAACCTACCGCGTTATCTGTCCAACGTTATAATCGACACAACCGTTGATGTAGATGGTAATGCAAAGAGAAGCCCCTGTAAGACAAACAAAATAAATTGTTTAAAATTATTCAAGGAGCTCGAAAGGGGGGTTAATTCGCAGAAAGTTGTAATAAAAGCCAGAATTTGATGTTACCTATACTTAAAAGGATGTGTCAATGCAACATCTCATCTAATTTCTGCCTGTATTGAGCCAACCTCTGCAAAAATTCAATTGGCAGAAGTTTAGTTTCCTTGATTAAGCTTATTAATTCCACATAAAAAAGCCAGAATGTCCCCCAAAACAAGAGAATATATTAGTACTAATTAATTCTTCTGCAATTTTTCTCGTTTTCCCAAATATAATTATGACAGTCGGTCACTTCAAGAAGCAAGTGGAATTTCACTTCAGCATCATGAGACTACTAGTTTCAAGCCAAAGATTATCAGATACATGTAAGGAAGTGGCAGGAATCATGATTCTTATCCATAATAGTATGACCCAAGAAGTTCTTGCCTAAAAGATAACAGAAATGAAATTCCCGAAACATATCATATGATTGAAGCACTTAACTTTTATGATCATTTTGAACAGCTAAAAAGATTTTTCAAAAGAACTAAGACCCTTTATCTAGATATTGAAGGTGATGGCCATATCTCTTATCAAAAAAAAAAAAGAAGGTGATGGCCATATCTAGATATTGATAGAGATAGCATTTTCTTTTCTACAGAGAAACTCAAAAGTCTATTTCTATCGTCATGCTTCATAACTTTAAAGCATGGACTATCGATATATTCCAAATGCCCAAAAACTTCAAGATTCTAATGCTCTCTTTTATCTCCTTCCCTTCTCAAAAGTAATGAAACAAACCTACTGTCTTTTCACCTATCAAATTCGTGCTTAGTGAAGCAAAAGCATGTACATAAAAGCAAGAGAGTAAATGAATCTACACACAGGTCCATAACAGTTCAAGAATTATGCTGAGAGGAAGTTGCATACCCTAGTATAAGCATAGACTCCAGCCTCTGTTGGTGCTACAGGACTCCCCCTCCTAATGAATTTTCCCTCTTTAAAAATGTAAAGCATGGGTAACCCAGTTGATAATTCTAAGCTGATAACCTGTCTCATGAAGAAGACAAAACGAATATAGCTTGATGTTAAAACATGAATACAAGGAAAACTGAAAACAGCATGAATCGAACCAAAAAAATGGTCCATACCTCCTGGGAGGTTAGTTTGTCAAGATACATAATAATGGACCTTAATGAATTCCCATGGGCAGCAATCATGACATGCTTTCCAGATAGAAGTTGGGGTTCAATCTGCATATCATAGATTCATTTTGAGGTGCTAATATTGTATTAAAGAACTTGAATCTGTAAATTTATGTAAGGTCTTACAGATTGACAAAATAATAAAACAACAAAACCTTTAGATAATGGATAAAGCCAGATATAGAATTTACATTATCTTTAAAATATGCAACAGCTCTTTGAGCACACATTTCCAAACTCTCGCCATTGGGTGGAGGCATATCATAACTTCTACGCCACTCATGAACTTTTTCCTTCCCAAATCTATCTGCGGTTTCCTGTTTATTGAGACCTTGTAATTCTCCATACCTGCACATGGAGGATAGTACATGAATCATTCATGAAAGAGGATTGATAAAATTTGAGACAGCCAGTAAGAAGACAAACAGAAAAGCATGAGCAATATGACTTCATTCTTCTTGATATGGAGAAAAAGAGAAGGCAACTACATTCTTTCGTTCAATTGCCAAGCTGCTATAACAGGAATTGATTGCTTTATGGTGTCTTCACTGTATATTTGAGTCCATGTCCTTGCTTGCTCACTCTCATTATGCATGACAATTGGCACCTGGCAACAAGTCAACATCAATAGGTTATCATTCTAATAAACCAAAGAATGATTAAATCACCTCTCTTGGACATTTAGTAATTAAATAGGTGGTTTTAAATAACTCCAAATCCATTTAACCACGTCAATGATATTAGTAATGCGCCAATGATGATAGCATCAGATACCCAATATCACCAAACAGTCACTGGCACCTAAAATTTAGTTACCATGAAATATATTTTTCCTCAAGTTACCTTCTTGCGACGGTGCTGAGTCATGGCTAACATTGCAGTCATCTGGGCACGAATGAGTGCTGATGCATATATCATGTCGACAGGTATGTTGCTGATTCTCTTGCCTGCTTCAATTGCCTCTTCTACTCCCTTCTTGCTTAATGGCACATCAACACAACCTGTAAACAAGTTCTTCTCATTCCATAAAGATTCACCATGGCGAATCAGTATCAAAGCTGCTTCATCTGTAATGAACATCAGGAAAAAAGGTCAGAATATTTCACAAAAATTAACCCAACTTTGTTCCCCTAGTTATGAGGAAACACCAAATCAATTGTATCAGTTGGAATCAACGAGCTTTTGCAGTCTGCCATTGCAATTTTGAGAAATTAGGATGTGTGCTACGTAAAACAACTAGTGAACAAAGGCTAAATAGAGTGCAGTTGCATTGAGCTTATAATCATGAAGAAAAATGGTGCATTGATCTATTATTCGGTAATTAAATATGAAACTATGTCTAGGATGGTCTGGCTTACTTGATTTCTTTTGAGATTCATGGGTGCTATTGTTTGAGGGAGACAAAACAGGATCAAAGACAGAGGTTTGAGACGCTGAGGCCTGAATAACAGTGAATTTCCTCTCTTCAGAACTATAAGCCCCTCGCTTTGACAATCCAACTTCCATCTTAAAACCTTTGGGAAGCAATCTTACTGAATTGCTCCCAACTTCGTAATGAATTCCATAATTGCTGAGAAGCTGAAGACTTCCAACTGTTTGGTGCAATATGGCATTGGCCATTCTGAAAACTCAAGATAAGCAAGTGCTAATCTAAGAACGACTTCCATAATTTGACAAAATGAAGCACAAATATACAGGAGAAAGTATCATAATAAACAAACTGATGTTATACACAAGAATGATGCATTTTCCCTTCAATTGCACTAGCGGAAATGAAAGCTAGAGCAAAAACTGTTAGTAATGATTCTGCACTAAAATTTTCTTATTCATTCTAAACCAATAGTTAAATTGCACTAAAGGCAGATTAAGATCTTAATCTTTCAACAAGCTCTAGCAACATTTAAAGAAAGGCAACAGGCTCAGGAAACAAAACCTAATCTCTAGGATCACTAACCCATCAGTAAACACAGGTATAGCTTTGAGAGGAAAAGAAAAAAGAAAAGACAATTTTTTTTGGCTGCCAGGAAATCGATCACAAACACATTAATTAGCAAACAGCCTATATGGAAGAATAATCTGACAGATTCAAGAATCAAAGGAGCACCCCAATCAAAGACTCGAATTTAACATCACCCACATGGACTTTCCTCCATAAATCAAATAAACATTAAAATTTCAGGACAACATCGATCCAAAAAAATGAGACAAGAATGATGAACAAGATGAAAGCGAACCTTAGAGATAGCAACCCAGAAACCAAAAATGAAATGCTAAAAGGTAAAAGAGGTTGTTTGCGTTATTGGGTACACGAAAAAAACTGACCTTGGGTTATATAGGCCAACAGCGAAGAAACCGAGGCCAAGAAAAATGCGAATATGGGCAGAGTTTTTATCAGTTCAACTTTACAGGGGAAAAAAAGAAAGTTGACGGAGAAGGAGAGGACTGAGGAAGTAGAGTTCACATCTTTTACATGTCAATTTCAAGACACAAAGAACAAATTTGAAGGAGGGAAACTCTGATTTTGCTTAATATATGTAAAACTGCAAACACTCGGGTAATATAGAAAAATTCGTCGACAATGTTTTCGTTGCCGTTTGGTAATTTTTGTTAGGATGTGCTCACGCTGTAACAGCTTAATGACAACTGACAACCACCTTTTTCTTGTAACAAGACAAATTTTTTGGGTGATTCCTTTTCTTTTCTTTTTAGGTAGGGAAATTATTCTTATAGGTTTAATTTGAGGTATGCAATTTACTTTTGTTTTTTTGATAAGGGCAATTTACTTTTATTAACTTATTATTTTTTTTCACTTGTGGATAATAAGTTAGAGAGTTTTGGACTTTGAGATTTTAGATTTGAATCTTATCTATGTTAATTTAATCTAATTTTATGTTGAATTTCTCCGGTTATATATTAACTTGTTTGATTTAATTCAATAATTTTTTATATAGATATAATACTTTATTGTCATTATAATTGTGTTTTTTTAAAAGTATAATTGTGTTAATATATTTGTAATTTTATTTTTCTTAAATTCTTGAATTATTTGTATGATGGACAAAATTTTGTTCAAAATATATATATTTTTTCATATAGTTCTCAAGTGGAGTTTTTTTTTTTTTTATACAAATTGTTAGTTTGGGCATTAAGTTTCAAGATCTGAAAGTATCAAATACATGCATCTTATCTATAGTGAAAATGACTTCAAATGGACCAAAAAAAATCAATGATTAAATGACCAATTAAAAATGGTTGTACATTATTCTCTTCATGCCTCAGCCTAAATTTTCAGAAAGAAAATATTAACAACCCTTCATGGGGATTGTAAGGGCCAAACCCTACTCATGTCAATCAACCCTTTAAGGGCCTCAAGTTCAAACCACCTAAATCCATTGTCATTCTCCAGCTACCTCCTCCTTTGTTTGGGTTTGATCTTACGCCTACTTGTGTCATGCATGTATTTCAGACCAAAACCAAACCTACCAAACTCTTTTTTTTCAGAAATTGAGGTCTTGACTCTCTCTTGTAAGGTAATAAAGGGGGACACTTCATGTCTTTTGTAAGCGGCAGATACTTCAGGAAAGGTTTAATGATCTTGCTGGCGTCTGGAAGAATATGCGTTGGCATTGTCCTTGTGCTTCTCTGGATATCAAATGAGCAATGACTTGGGTTTTGAGTTGGATTTGAAGTGAGGGTATATGTCATTGTCTCGTCTTCTGTCTGCTCCAGATTCCACTTGAGTTGGTATTTTATTGAAGTAAAAAATATGATGATTTTCTTTTAAGACATGAACAATATGATGATTTTTAACAAAAAGGAAGAGGCCATGGATAAGTTGTTGTTTCAAGTTTGGAAGATTAAAAAGGTAATGCCATAAACAGAACTTGTAATTGGCCATCTCAACCTCAAGAAACCGAACCAAGAACCAACAACACATTGGGACTCAACCTCAAGAACAGAACTTAATAAACAGCCAATGGCTTCTATGGTTTTCACTCCAGAAGTTATAATTAGCCATCTCACAAATGGGCCACGAAATTCCAAGTATGTTAAATGAATCCGCAGAGAAGGATATGATTTTGAGGTAGATTCATCTAAGAAAAATACCCAAAATACTTCTGAGACAGAAGCTGTAGCATATTTATACTAGAATTATAATAGAATTCAATTCAAAGAAAATAAGTTATACGTTCTCTAAACAGAGAGAAACAAGTCACATAACAAATAGCAAACAACATCATGTTCATATGCCGACTAGTCAATTAGACTCATAAATAACCCCAAACCACACTCTATTCATCTTCTTCCTGGTACAACTTCATAATCTCCGCACAGCCAGCTTCAGCCTCATTGGCCATGAAGCCCATGGCATTGGCATAGCGGGTGCTGGATGCAATGCCATTGAAGTTGGTCAAGATCACGCGGGCACGTTCACGTCCTGCAGACATTTGAGCACAGTCAGGCTGGGAGCTCTTCACGAGAACAGCATCACAGATCTGATCCAAGTGATCCTCAGACACAACAATCTTATATTGTCCAGTAGAGTCTGTGTATCCCTCCTTCTTGTACCCAACTTCGCCAGTCTTCCTGTCGCTGCATTCCACCTTAACCTTGGCACCTACAAACACATCACCAGTAAACAAAATTTCAGAACCTAATACAACAATTGTGCCATAAATCACCCCAACAGGCAACAGCTTACACTCAACTAAATCCAATTCCCACAATACCAACAGTCAATGGAGTTAATCAGATAACAACTCTATGTTCCATCTCCATGAATCAGAATTTTTGGGTTCATAAAAACTGTGAGCGGACCATCGTTTTGGAACCATAAAGTTTTTACCTTTATTTTTTAAAAAATTACAATTTTGAATTGTTTCGTCAGTCGTAACAAAAAAACTATAATTTTCAGATTGTTAGGCTACTTAGTTACTTGCCCTTTGCCCATTTTTCAAGATTTGAACTTCGTGGTTTTCACTAATGAAAAAGACTAGTTGACCACCAGTCCAATAAATCATGGTTGTTTCCATTATTTTATGTTTCATATATAATAATCCCCTATATCTTTGCACCCATGTAACATCAAAACCCGAAACTACTTCGCAGATCCGCCAGTTCACAAACTAAGAAACCAGATCTAACAATATCACCAACATGAACTGACTTAGGAAACATAGAAAAGCATAGAAGAATGACAGAAATGAAGAGTACCAGCCATGTTCCTTGTCTTTGGGGTTTCAAACCCAGCACGGCAGCGGTCACAATACACGTGTCCTTGCACCACCAATGGGTTCTTCACCATGCGTGTAGCACTAACCAGAGCCGGAAGCAAACATAGTGCAATGAGCAACAATACTTTGGCCATAGCTTTTGCTTTTCTTTTTTCTGGGTTTTCTCTTAAAGAAATGGAAAGAGGGTTTGAAGATTAAATTCGTAGCAACAAGAGTGAAGATTTGGTGAAAAATGAAAAAGAGAGTGATGATAAAGCGGAGTGATATAAGGAAATTAAACAAAAGTGAAAAAGGAAAACTGTCTAAGCCGCGTAAAGAGAGTTTATTCGCGTGCGGTGGACAAGATAAGAAAAGTAGCTGTTTTTGGATGCCATGTCAAAGCGGTGATGTTGATTTGGTAATATTGGAGGGAGATAAGGGTGTTTTGGTAAAGGGATGGAGTTAGGATTGGTGATGTGGCAAGGTTTTATTGGTATCAAAGAGTGAAGAGTGGACATGGAGGGCGTAGAGGATAGAACTCGGTGGTCTTGATCGCATCTTGCATGTGTCGGTGATCACATGGGGTCTTTGAGAAAACTGCCAAAGCAAGCAAGCAAAGTTGGGGACAGGCGTTATTAAAAGTGGCAGCTGTTTTTCGTAAGGAGAGCATTTCCCTCTTCATTTCCCACCACCAACCAATTACGCTTGTGAGCCAGTTCATCCGTGTTCGATTCATACATGAAGAGGTGAATAAATCCAGGCTCTTTACTTAAAGGTTAAGAGCCGAGTGCCCAAGTTTATAGAGGCGGGCTTGGAAAGGAAAGTGTTGGTTTTTTCTTCGGGTTTGGATTATGGTTCGTGTTATGAAAATTTTATATAAAATATAAAATTTTTATGTTGACATATTAAATATAAAATTTATTTTTTAATTTTTTGTTATATATATAATTTTTACTAATTTTAAATTTGTGTCATATTTGTATTTCTTATTTGCATCATGTTATCGTGTTGTGTATTAGATTATTAGGTTTAGATTTAAGCTTCGTGGAAAGGATTCGTGAAACATGGGCAAGCAAGGATTATCAATTTAGAACTAAAAAATTCCAAGTGAACTAATTCATGAAATATTTCTTTTCTTCAAATTCAATTCCCTTTTAAACTCCTCCATCTCTGCTTCTTAGGTCCTGCTATTCTTCTTAGGGTCGTGATGTAATTGAATCATGGAGAAGTTGAGGGTAGAACCAGATCCATTTTGGAAGTGAAGATTTTACTAAGAAGCTATACTAAGCAAAGGTGCACATTCTTTGTACAAAGGCCCAATTAAAGGTTTACGAGCGTGCCGCATTTGGGTGGGCTTACTGAACTCTGAAGAATGTAAACAAAACAACCATTGGAGTCCTGAATGGACGATCAAGAATGGTCACATCAAAATCTAGCTTTTCAACACGACCCAATGGTGCTCTTTCACAATTGTCAGGCCTTAAACAAGCTTTGTTCTCCTATTGTTATTCTTTCAGCCAAATAATTGATTTTAGCTGGGGAAAAACTCAAAACTCTGCCCTTGGAACCATCTGATTTTGGGCTTTCTACGGCCTATATTCAAACCGAAGCTTCTTAAATCGATGCTCGTTTTCATTGGTTCACCGGTTAATAATAGGAAAAAGGAATCTGTCACGTTGGTTTGAAGCAATGAAAAATGAGCCTATAAGACTAAATCCGCAGTGATATAAGGCGAATGTACGACTAAAGTCTACCACAGCTAATGTAAACCTCATTGCTAAAGAAAATTATTCCACTCTTCTGATTTGCAAATGGAAAGCTAACGATAGTTACAACTTGCAACTTTCACAGTCAAACGCCATTATTTCACGTTTTTTAAAGTCAACCATCTCTCTCATTCAATCATTCGCCATCCACAGACATGTACGTTGTTACTGAGTCAGAAAGGGTACAGGCACCGAATTATATGTAAGATGGATCATGGAAGTTTTCTGTCTGACTGATGCATGTATAAAGTCAACTTTTATAAAGAAAGACATGTGGTTTAGCAAAAATGAAATTGAGGCAAAGATGGTTGAGTGGAACTGAGAATGGGTTGGTTTAGTTCGTAAAAAGGGTTAGGAAAACACCACAATGAGATTGCTATTGCTTCCACTACATATTCGTAATCATCCATGGCGGCTGATAAGATATTTTAGAAGTAATGAAGACACGCTTTTGTCATCAGAACAAGTTTTATCAACTGCTACAATACGAATCTTAGAACATTCTCTTTCTTCAAACTTCGTTTTTTTTTGTTCTTCCATTTCGGTTCGGTCTAAGATAATTGTGATTTGGGGGAAAAGCAATAGCAGTAGCCAGCTATGGATGTCATGTCTGATGTATTTCACGTACAAAACTCAGTTGAAAAGTTACGTTCTTGATCAGCCGACAGCCGTCATCTTCCTCTATTAATGCTTTCAGCACCTTTTTTTTTGACAGAGAAAAATAAAAAATGTTTTATAATTCTGGATTTGACTTGCAAAATTTGGATTACAATGCTTTATTTGGACTAATCCCAATAATAGAACAGAAATTAAACATTAATTTTCCATAGACTAACCGAATGTGACCTGTACATATTGGCAAATTAAGATAAGTGCATATTCTATATGATAATACAACCATTTTCAGCGTTTTGTTTGGTCAACATTCAGCTCTTCTAGATTATAACGCCCAGCTCCAGCCACTACCATCTAATTTCTTTGTGTGCCTACATACATAGGCCCAAGATATATTGTTCTTCGAATTATGAAAAAAAAAGTTATTTTGGTGTCTTATTTTTTTTATTGAAGTCAATTAAGTTATTCTTTTATTTTTGATCAAATTGATCGATAAAGATGACAATTTCATTAGTCTGTGATGGGTAAATGTGGTCATGGGCCCGATCGGACCTATGATAAGTAACAATAATTTATATGTATGTTCAAGATTAATCTAGCTCGAAAATTTGGGCTTAACTTTTAGTTCAAGTCTGTTTTCATTTCTATACTATAAGCCTAAATGTGGCTCAACTTGAATATAAATTTTATTTATTTTTTATATTTTAATTAATTATTTATTTGTTTTTTATTATTTTATTTCTTTTAAAATTTAATTTAACTTGTCAAAATTTGTATGTAAATTTTCATATTAAATATTTATAATCATATTTATTAGTAATAATGTTTTATACATATAATTAAGTATATTATACTTATACATATAATTAAGTATATTATACTTAGTAAATATATAATTAATATTAATATTCGAGTAGGGTCGAGGTTTTGAAAGGTCAAGCTTAAGTTCGGCCCGATTTTTAAATGGGCCTAAAAATTTTATTAAAGCTCGGTAATTACATCAGATATTTTTATCCAAACCTAACCAAATATCAAACGGATCTTTGGGTTGGGCGGGTAGCTCGGCCCTTGAGCAAGTTTAGTGATGGGTAATCCATTCTTCGATCTAAATGTATACGAATTTGAGAGGTGTTTTTGATCTAATAATCTTAAATAACTAATCGAATTCAAATATAAATATCTCCGGGCATAAGAAAAATGGATAAAATGTTACCTATCTAGTTATCTCACAAATAGACTTATTCAAAAGTTGAATTACCGATTTAAATTCAAAGATTGTTCCAATTTTTGAACAGACATAACAAAATAATAAGCTTATTTCACAGGTTGAAAAAGCTCGATAAAAAATTGGGCTAGATTTGAATTCACCATTTCAAGTCTTAACCAATCCAACTTGGCTTGAGTGAATAATTGCTATATTTGAGTTCATAATTTTTTTCGTACTTTCGATGACCAAAATAGTTCTTATGCCATATGGATATATATAGGCTACTCCATGTTATTAGCTGCCGGCATATGGAAGTGAACAAATAAAAAACATCAAAATGTTTGTCTCCTCAACAAGGAATCTGTTAAGCATTTGTATACTATCTTTGGTTTTATCTTTCTGCAATGGGAGGGTAGACCCAAATTTCAGGATCAGAGCAGTTAATCTAGGAGGTTGGCTCGTGACAGAAGGTTGGATTAAACCTTCTCTTTTTGATGGCATCGTCAACAAAGACTTCTTGGTTTGGATATTAAACCTTTTTCTTTTCAAATCACCGCTAGATATTCATAAAACCATAAATTAACTCAAGGTACGTTTTCTTTGCTTCATTGTATGATCATCAGGATGGAACAGCGCTCCAGTTCAAGTCAGTAACAACCGGAAAATACCTCTCCGCCGAGCAAGGTGGAGGAAGTATCATAGTTGCCAACCGGACAGCTGCTTCCGGCTGGGAAACTTTCAGAGTAATCATCAAAGCTATACCTTGTCTGGTCAAGTTTTGTTGTTTGTTTCATTTTCACTTGTCGGTGTTCATATATGACTTCATATATTTTTCCCTTGCTATATGGAACAGTTGTGGAGGATCAATGCAACTGCTCTTAATTTTAGGGTCTTCGGGAAGCAATTCATTGGACTTGACACAAATGGGAATGGAATTGACATAGTAGCTGTTTCAAAAAAGCCTGGAAATTCGGAGGCCTTCGAGATCGTAAGGGACTCCAATGATAAGAACCGGGTTCGGATCAAAGCACCAAATGGGTACTACTTGCAGGTAAAACATAGATTATCCAATTCTTAACCTGTCTTAAAACCAAACTTTGTAGTCTAGAACTTTGTTTTATTTGGTTCAAGTAGTATCCTGTCGAATAATTTGTTTATGGATCAGTCATACACAAGACATGTGGCAAATTACAAGCTTTCTTCTTATCATTTATGCCTTGTATGGCGGAGTTTTATGCCGTACTGAGCAAGAACCATTCATCATCGATCCATTCTTAACCATCAGTCATTTGAGGTGCTAGGTCATCATGCCAATGTGAGATTAAGGCAAAGTTCATTTGGCATCTTCCTAGATTATTATATATATATTTTTTAGGTCGTCCTAACTTGATGAATTGAAGTTGGAATCATGCTTTCTTAAAATATTCAAGCTAGCAGCAAGTAAAACATGGTGTCCAAGTAAACCAGTAATCTGAATTGCAGGCGAAAACAGAAGAAGTGGTGACAGCAGATTCGCAAGGGGGTAATGGATGGGGGGATGATGATCCATCAGTGTTTGTGATGAATATGACCGGAAGGCTAGAGGGCGAGTTTCAAGTAACCAATGGCTATGGCCCTGAAAAAGCCCCACAAGTCATGAGGGTAAGTGCAGCTGCCATTAATTATTGGAATTAATATGCTAATTATGCACTTATAATGTCAATGGCACGCCTATCCAGTTATAGTAATATTGCTTGCATTCAAGCATGCCATTTAGTACTGGACCACTAGGGCACTCCATCCTCCACTGATGAAAAGCAATAAAAAAAATGTGAATGGCACAATATTTTAACGAGACATTAACAACTTAAGATCAACCTCAAGAGAATCTTTTTCAACTATAATTAGCTGTCTTGAGGGAAAGAAAAAAGGGTGTACGAAGGAGTGTGATAATCTAATAATGAAATCATTGCATTAGCTATCAACTATTTTAACCAAAAGGATTATATTCATTTCATTGATTATATTCAATTCATTGATTAGCAAAGTTAAAAAAAATTAAAAACTTAAGAAATATTTATTTTTAAGGACTTAATATTTTTTTAAATTAAAAAAAGGAAAGAAAAGTGAAAGTTCTAAGTTGAAGTCCTTCCTCCCCAAGTTAAATAATTACTTTTTAAAAGACAAGCTTGGGAAAAAAAGAGAGAAGAGTTTCAAACTTCTTCGTAATTAACTTCCTAATTTCAGCTTGACTTTGCTTTTTGGCCCTAAACAAGAAACTTTCAAGTACATTCAGCTATCAGCCGACATCATGTATGCAAATTGCAATCGGAACTATTGCAGATTTCGCTGACCAATAGACTGATGACCTTCAAAGGTTGACTGTTGAGCTGTTGATCTGATTTCTGATTTGTCCGCCGGCGGAAAATACACCTCGACTAGTTATTGCAAAGATTGCTTATTGATCAAATCACTTTCATACATAGAAAATTCTAACAAATGGGTATACGTGCTTTGTTGATTATTAGGGCATTGTTTTCAAATAATTTTGAGTTGAACAAAGTCTTCAATTTCTATATCGGATGGAAAGGTCAGAAACTACAAGGGGCCAGGGCCCAAATACAATATTAATGTAAGGACCAAGTTTCACATAAAATATTAGTTGCACCGGATATGATATATCATTCCAAAAGCCTGAATTCATAATACAAATAACTTAATGTTTCGATACTATAGGAGCATTGGAGTACATTCATTGTGGAAGAAGACTTCAAATTCATATCAGAAAATGGGCTTAATGCTGTGAGAGTACCAGTCGGTTGGTGGATAGCCAGCGATCCAACGCCTCCTCCTTTTGTTGGGGGCTCCTTGCAGGCATTAGACAATGCCTTCTTATGGGCACAGTACGTACCCTTTTCCCCCTTCAATTACCTCTATCATCACAGTAATTAAGTTATATATATATATATTCATACTCGCCATTGATATCTTAAGCTTTGTGCTTTAAATTTGCAGGAAATATGGGTTAAAAGTTATAATTGATCTACATGCTGCACCTGGTTCACAAAATGGTTGGGAGCACAGTGGCTCCAGAGATAGCTCTCAGGAATGGGGCAAAACAGATGAAAACATAAACCAAACCGCAGCTGTCATAGAATTCTTAACAGCCAGGTGAAGCCAATGCAATCCATTCTTTTCTTACAATGAATTCTAAATTTTTGTTTCTAACTTATTAATATAAGTACAGATATGCAAAGAACCCAAGCCTTTATGCGGTTGAGCTGATTAACGAGCCTCTCTCACCGGAAGCGACACTGGAAAGCGTGATCAAATACTACCGAGCTGGTTACGCCGCTGTCCGCCGGCACTCTTCTACAGCTTTTGTGGTGATGTCGAACAGGCTAGGGCCAATGGAACCAAGGGAGCTATTCCCAATGGCCAGTGGCTTAAGTGGATCTGTAATTGACGTACATTATTACAATCTTTTCCAAGACATGTTCAACAACATGACTGTCCCAC
Source organism: Heritiera littoralis (assembly GCA_031772115.1). Taxonomy (NCBI): domain Eukaryota; kingdom Viridiplantae; phylum Streptophyta; class Magnoliopsida; order Malvales; family Malvaceae; genus Heritiera; species Heritiera littoralis. The sequence goes on from JAPDPK010000023.1 coordinate 7,776,839, forward strand.
AGAACATTGATTTTATCTACAACAACCGGTCCACGCAGCTGAATCATATAACTACGTCTAATGGTCCTCTCACTTTTGTTGGTAGGAACCGTGGATCCATCAATCAAACTGCTTCATTGCTTTGATGAAAATCTTTAATGGTAATGGCTGTTGATTTTCAGGTGAATGGGTGGCTGAGTGGGACGTTAGTGGGGCCACTAAAGAGGAATACCAGCGATTCGGCAAGGCCCAATTAGAGGTTTACGGGAGGGCGAGTTTTGGTTGGGCTTACTGGACTTTGAGAAACGTTAATAGACATTGGAACTTGGACTGGATGATCAAGAATGGTTATATCAAGCTTTAGCTCTTTGGCTGTAACATGAATATCTAGCAAGGAAATAAAAGGTTGCAACATTAACATTCAACATTCAATGGTTTGAATCTTGAAATCATTATTATTAAAAGGGTTTTATCGTATACTATTTTCAGCTCGAATAAAATTAATTTTAGATTGTAAAACAGATGAGAATACCCGTGATTACATAAAAAAACCATCAATATTCAACATGTACCCAATTCCAATTCCAACCCTAACCCCCCCCCCCCCCCCCCAAATGACTGTAGCATGGTTATAGAATATTCCTATACTACTCAAAAAACAAAAATATCATAACATTAAAATTCAAACTTAATATCTTTATTTAAACTTCACTTAATCTGTAATATTCAAGTTAAGTTCAAATAAAACAACACAACGCCATGACTACGAAGGCGTTACCTGCCAGCTTCGCAATTTCAGTCTCCCCCTATTCAATACAAAGTCACTGCTTAGATCTCTTTTCAGCTTTTTTTCCCCTCCTAATATAAAACAATACATATTGTTTGAATTGTCCAATTAATCTATTGAGTACAAAAAGAAGCTTAGTTTCATGTATACAAGTATCTTAATCACACGTGTTTCATAATCCTATGTGCATTCATTAAATTTTATGTATGTTCTGCTTCTAAGTGGGGATTTTTTGATACCTCTAATATGTCAGAGGATATACAGCCATTCTCAAGTTTCATTTTTTAATTTAACATTTTTTTTCTTTTTCAATTCTGAGCCGAAAATTGTCCTCTTTCTAGGGGCAGATAATATATAATTGCAGAATAGAGTACAATATGTCCCCATAATTTATTAATTTGTACCTTAGAGATGGCATTTATTTTTTTGGTTAGCTTCTAATTATATGTTTGTAGGTCATCAAGTCAAGTCCATTTGTTGTGAGCTGTAATCCAAAGAAACGAGACAATTAATTAGGATACAAAGAAATTTAGCATTTTTTCACAAAAAAAAAAGAAATTTAGCATTTGACTTGTAAAACCTGAAATTCTCACCAAGTCACAAAATTAAATTTAACAGCTTGAACAAACTGGAAACACTCAATAGATATGAATTGGCAAAAAAAGGCTGACAGTACTAACTGGGGAGAGTCTTTTCAGTTACTGCTTCTTGCTACCAATGATGTGCTAGCACTTTGTTGTGTGCACAACAGCAGCTTTTTTTTCTATAGTTTTCACCCCCCAAAAATGGAACTCAAGAACCAAGCTGAGTGGAATCTATGGAAGCCAGAAGTGACAGTATAGCCTTTCATGCAGATAACAATGCATCATAGGTTTTTTGTCTATGTCCATGTTAGTGGGAGACAGCAATTTATTACAACATAAATTTTTCTTATGCAATATTCAATTGCTGCTTATCTATGATTAATGAAGATATTTTGTCTTTGTTGGTGGGCGCCATATTGTAAGAGATTATATTCATAGGCATAATGTTTTAGACATAATTCACACCACTAAAACCAGTTATAATTGGATTTTTATATACTTTTATCATACTTTACATCAATCACAATTACATCAACTTAATCATAGCTTAAAATAATACCAAAAAGTTGGATTTAATCATGTTCGAGTTTTTATTCTTCAGTGTTGATTAAGTAATTGATTATTAAGAATTAATTTAATTGGTGAAAAAAAAGGTTTTTGTTTTTATCAATTTGGTTTGATTTTTTTTTGTAAAGAACATATTAATATGAAGTAATTGATAAAAAACATTTTCAGCTGTGAAGAAGATGGAGTAGATCGATTTTTATTCTTGAGATGGGTGGCTGGCAAACAATAACTGATCATTGTTGTAGAAGCAAGCGATGGGGCCTTCCGAAATCTCCAACTAGAAGAGTAAACGTAGCTCACAAGAAAAAATTTCACCTTTGATTACAATTGCGTTGGCAAAATTATTAAGAAAACAACAATTTGGAACACAAATATAGACATCTCAACTTCAACTAAGCTGTTCACATGTGCTTTTTTTCAAGTCAAGTAATTGGACCACTAATAAAAATGGGTCCAAATCCCAGCCAGGAAGAAACTCCTTAGTTCAGAGTAATTGCTACATCTAGCAATCATCTTTGATTCATCCATTTGATGTATAATATACATTGCATTGGAAACGCATCATAGCAGTACAGAAGATAGGAAAACCTGCTTTAACTGAGCCAAGAATCAATCTCTCTGGTCTCTAGCTCAACCGTCGAAATCGTTTTATTGCTTACCAGGGTGTCAGGCTAATTATCAGCAATTGTGGAGCTTTTCAGCTCCATGTTGATTCCAACCAAGTTTACAGTCTTTCATTTTTTTTTTGTTTCATGTCCTCTTTCTGTCTCCCATTCCATCTCTCTTTCTTAGGTCATCATTTTGAAGAAAAAGTTGGTTCACTTTATAGCACTACAAAAAATTTGACTTTTACCGGCACTTTTATAAGTGCCGGTAAAAGGCCAAACAAGCATTCGCAAAGATCTTACTGGCGTTCAACAAACCGCCAGCTGACCGTCGGCCAGGTGAATGCCGGTGAAAGTCTACCGGCGGTCATGTACTCCAATGCCTGTAAAGAGGTGAGGAATTAGGACAATCTTTTTTTCGGCGCTTTTAAATGCCTTTACAAGCATAAGACCTTTACTGGCACTTTAAAATGCCGGGAAAAGCCTTATTAAAAATTTGAATTTATTTGAAATTTAAAAGTTTTTACCGGCACTTTAAAGCGCCGGAAAAAATCCTTTTGAAAATTTAAATTTATTTGAAATTTAAAAGTTTTTACCGGTACTTTTAAGTGCCAGTAAATGTCTTATTTGAAATTTAAATTTTTTATATTTATTGAATTATATTTTAAATTTAAAAGTTCAATTAATTATTTGTATTAATGCCATTGTTCACTAATAGTCTAAGAAAATGATTTGAACTATTAATTCAAAATTTCTTAATGCAAGTTAATAAAGTAATTTACAATGGAAGAGACTTGTGATCAAGCTTGTGCACTCAATTCAAGATTCATTCAAAGCTATAGCCATTTAGCTATTATAAGGAACTCAAAAACAGAATAAACTGAATTTGTTTGAGAAACATGGTTCAGCCCGAACAAAAACATATAAAAAAGGGAAATGAAATAAAATCAATTACCTATCACAATAGCCACGAAGTTTTCTAAACTTCCTAGAAGTCTAATACAAGCATAAAATTTCTAGCTGAATTGTATATCGATTATCCTTAGAGCTTTCATCTTTACTTAAGTATCTACACGTAGTGACCCAAACGAACTAGATGCATCTGAAACCTACAATAAGAGAAAATGAAACTTATTAACTGTTATCACCATCCTATAGACAAAGGCATGGGTACAGGTCAAAACTATTTAACTCTTCCAGAGATAAAACAAACAGATAGTGACTTGCCCCTTACTGATCAATTCATTTTTCTAAAGAACAGTGAATAAAAATTGTAAGAATGCCAGAAAGGATATTTATATTTGTGACTTAACTACAAGGGGCATCCATCATAAGCAAAAGCAAAACAAAAGTTCAGGATTCTATCAAAGAGGAGGAAAGGGAATGTTTATAAGTGCTTCTTGGTAAATAGATATCTCTATAATGAAAGAACAAAATCATTTTGGCATGTTCATTTACAATTTTTTTTAACCAAATGAAATTTGGATTGTTGACACCTAATTTTGTCCCATTTTTGTTATTATTATAGTTATTATTATTATGGTAATTATTATATTTATTTTTATTTTTATATATTTTGTATTTATTTTTATTTTTAATTTCTTTATTTTTTTTCTTTTTCTTTTTCTTTCTTGTTTTTTTTTTGGTCCAATCTGTCTCCCATCAATCACCACCAACTCCTGCCACCGGCAGGTCTGCCATAGCCACCAGCAACAGGGAGAGGGGGGGAAGCTGGAAGCTCTCGCCATTTTAGACCCGAAAACCCAGATTCGACCCTCACTCACCCGAGCCACCGTGACCCCAACCATCACCCAAGCCCCCCTCACAACCATAGCCTCACTACCGAGACCCCCTAACCCTAACCAAAAAAACCTAAATCCGAGAGCCAAAACCCTAGATCCAAGATCTAAGCCCCTACCTGCAAAAAAAAAAAAGAACAAAAACAGAAAATAAACAGCAATAAATCCACATCCCAAAGCAGCAAAAAAAAAGGTGAAGAGTGTTTCGGGGTTTTCAACCGGGAGTTTCTTCTTCGGATCTAGTAGGTTTTAGACTTTTTTTGGGAAATCTAAACCGAAGGATAGAAAGAGCACGTGGAGAGCTTTCGAAAAGTGGGAGTTTTTTCGATTTTCGGCCACCGACAACGGCGGTTGACGGCGGCCGGAGGCGACCCCAGCGACGGCCGGAAATCGCCCCGGCCGAGAGCTTTCAAAAGCTCTCAAATTTTTTTTTTCTGGTAAGAGGGAAAATGGGTTAGAAAAAAAAAGGGGTAGTATTTATAGAAAAAGGGACTGACCCGCGCGTGGACTCGGATCCGACCCGGAGTCCGCGCGCCCGCCCGCTTCAAGGGAGGAAGATCCGCGCTCCAACCCGATCCGACCCGACCCGCGCGTCCGACCCGCTTCGGTGGAGAAGACCCGCGCACCTGCCGACCCGACCTGCGCCCCTGCGTATCCGACCCGATCCGGCCCACCTGTTTTGGGCCACGTGGAAGCCTTATGGGCCCTCAATTTGGGCTGTGCATTTGGGCTCTTTTGAGGGCTTCCTTTGGGTCCAAGCCCAATTCCGTTTTTGGTATGTTTTTTTATTTGCTTATTTATTTATTTATTTGTTTTGTTAAAGGAAAATTTTAATTAGAAAATTAAAATTAAAAAATTAAATTAAAAAATTTTTTTAAAAAAAATTTTTTTAAATTAAATTAAATTATTATTATTACTATTGTTATTATTATTATTATTATTATTATTATTATTATGCATTTATTATTGTTTTTATTGTTATTATTGTTATTATTGTTATTATTATTATTATTATTATTATTATTATTATTATTATTATTATTATTATTATTATTATTATTATTATTATTATTATTATTATTATTATTATTATTATTATTAGTGCTTGTTGTAAAATAAAAGTCTTGAAGATATTTCTTTTACTTGTATTTTCACTGATTATTATTAATAAAAAATATATATATAAAAAATATATATAAGAAAAAAAAAACAAAGAAAAGGGAATCAAAGAAAATTAATAATAAAAATTTAATTAAATAAAGTCCGATGATGGGATGCTACGGAAGTCACAAGTAGTGATTCCTAGCTGATCCCTAGGTGAGAAGAGTCGTACTAAATGTTGCCAAAAGTATTGGAATATTTAGTATGATTTTTCAATAATTTAGTTTTTTATTAAAAATAAAAATAAATGGGTTTTTAAAAGAAAATAGAAAAAGAAAATTAATAATAAATTTTAAATTTAATTAAATAAAGTCCGATGATGGGATGCTACGGAAGTCACAAGTAGTGATTCCTAGCTGATCCCTAGGTGAGAGAAATCCTGCTAAATGTTGCCAAAAGTATTGGAATATTTAGTATGATTTTTCAATAATTTAAATTTTTATAAATAAGGAAATGAATAAGTTTTTTTTTAAAAACAAAGAAATATAAATAAATAAACAAATAAATAATAAAATTTGAAATAAAAAATTCATTTGCATCATTTTTATTTGTTTGCATCATGTGCATTCATAATAATTTTCGAAGCAAGTGTGAATTTTCCGAGGATGAGATTCTATAGAAGTCACAAGTAGTGATTCTTAAGAAATCTCTAGGTGAGGAAAATTATTTCAAATGCTGCCAAAAGTATTGGAGTATTTGATTTAATTATTCAATACAAAAAGGTTCACATTTACTTTCGAAAAATAAAGTTTAACCTTTTAAAATAAAACAAAATAAAGTTACAAATAAAAAATGATTTTGAATAAAAAGATTGAAATAAAGAGGAATTATTTTTAAATATTAAGATAAGACCATTTTATTAAAACCAAAGGATAACACATGATTATTATGGTACCGTTTTTTTTTAAAACTTAAGGGCGTCGTGGGGTGCTAATCCTTCCCCACGCGTAACCGTACCCCCGAACTCGATTTTTGTTTTCGCAGACCAAAAATTTGTCTTTTTAATAAACTTAATTAATTTTGAGATTTTGTTAAAAAGATAAACATTTTTAGGTTGCCAATCACACCTAGTTAAAAAAAAGATTGGTGGCGACTCCCATTTTTGTTTTTTTAAACGTTTTTTTCAAATCATCGAGCGCGAAGCCGTTACGACAGCTTGGCGACTCCACTGGGGACGCTTTTTGAGGGTCAGCTATTTATTGATCATGTGTTATACTAAGTTTTTAATTTAAAGGTCTTAATTAATATTTAAATTTAATTTCTTTAATTTTAAATAATTTGTTGCATTTGTGTGAATAAGTTATTATGTTTGTTTTTTGGCATTCTTTATCTTGTATATATTATTCTTAATAAATTGTTGGGGTAGAATAAGGGTTATGGTTTGATAAATGTTCTCTCATACACACACTTGCACTTGCATCTGCATAACATGAGTTCTATACCCGGGTTCGGTCCTTCTTAGGAGGGAGTAGAGTACCTTTGCTCTCGTGAGGTAATCACCTCCGCAATGGCAATCGAAATACTCCCACTCAAATTAAATCTTACTAGTCCAGTGTGGACGACAGTGAGGTATAATTTGGGAACCTTTAGATTTGAAAACCCAGCTCAGCATATAGAAAAACCTAAGAGGTCAGCCTTAGGTAGAGCCATGTCCAATTTTTGTAGAAATTATCCCGATATTAGGACACAAGAGGGAATATTATTTGACCCCATTTCTTGTATCAATAATAAAGGTATTATGGATTTTGGTTTGAATTGTCCATAATTAAAGTCTTAGAAATTTTTCTTGTTTTCAAAAAGGATTTTTCAAAAAAAATAATAATAATAATAATAAAATTGTGGAAAGAGATTTTGTAGAATAAAAAGAAAGAAATCTAATTTTTAATAAAAAAGGAAAGTGTGAGAAAAATAATAAAACAAACTTTTTTTTTTCAAAATAATGGAAAAATTTTTCTTAAAAAAAAAAAAAGAGAAGAGGGATTTCTTTCAACAACATGGACATAAAATTGGAATAAATAGAAAATACGAAGAGAGCTGACGTTTATTTTTTAAAATAAAGGTAAAATAGAGTTAACAAAATCTTTCATTGATTTTTTTTTTCCTTTCTGAATAATTTAAAGAATAAGTTGACAAGAAAAAAATAAAGAAAATATTTTTTATTTTTGGGCTGTATAGGAGTTTTAATGAAAATATAAAAATAAAAAAAAAGTTTTTTCCTTTTCTTGATTATCTCATAAAAAAATTTCTTTTTTTTTTTGAACCAAAAGATGTCAATAAAAAATTGTCCTTGAATTTGTGTGGAAAAGAATTCAAAAAAAAAATAGTTTGATTTGGAATAAAAATGAAATAAAGTTAATTTTTGAAAAAAGAATCAATAGGGGATGTGAATTTTAGGAAAAATAGAAATAAAAAGAAAATTTTAGTGATAAAAGAAAATGTTTGATTTAGAATAAAAATGAAATAAAATCAATTTTTGAAAAAAAGAATAGAATAGGGAATGTGAATTGTTTTTTAGAAAAAAATAGAAAACAAAAAAATTTTTTTGTGATCAAGAAAATGATTTCTAGAAAAATGAAGAAGAATGCTCAGGTTAGTTAGGAATTCCATCTTTCTTGCATGATTAGATTAAGGAATAATAAGATTAGTGTCTAGGTAATTGTGAATACAAATATTCGTTTTTCTCAAGCATGTTAGGGACATATATCGTTTTAATTCATTTCATCATCATTGTGTATATATATGTTGATAGTCATGTCATTTGCATTTTAGAATCATGAAAGTTAGGTGAAATAAAACAAAATTTGATCTTCATTACCGTTGCATTGTGTATAAATTACATTTGTATAACATCTGTCTAAAAAAAGAATATGTTTTTTTCTCATAGAAAATTAAAAACAAAGGAAAAAGAGAGAGTTTTGAAACAAGCTTGGTATGGTTCAAGGTTATTCTTCAAATTATCTTACTTGTTTCGGACTTGACCTCTTAAGTTAATAAGTGAATATGGTAAATAAAAGGCAAATTTTAGTTTGAACTTTAGTATGCATTTTACATGTTGAATCACATTTTGTAGATAAGTCTTTGAGAAATTAGACTAAGTTTTTACAATCTTGAATTTTGTTTATTTTTTTAATTTTCCTTTTTATCAAATTTATGTACATGTGTTATTGATTGATTATTTTCATTGAAATTATTCCTCCCTAAGATTTGGTTAAAGTGAAGACCTAAATACCTAACATGTAAAATCAAGAAAGTTATGCAAATTAAAAAAAAAAAATTTGTTCCATTTCATGTTTCAAGATAAAAAGAATAGATTTTTGTCATGCATGTCATTTGCATACATATACAAATAACATGATTTTCATAAAAAGATTTGTTTGTTCCAAAAAATTTTGAAAGAAATAAGATAAGGTTTTTCTAATTAGAAAATTGTGGTAATAAGGTTCCAAGGCTTCTCGACCATCAAAGGTTACAAAGCAGATCGGGGCTCTCACAAGTACAGGTCATGGAAGAAGGACAAGCTAGTCGAATGGAGAAGATAGAAAAGGCGCAAGAAGAGATGAAGGGGCAATTGGCTGCAATGCTGGAGATGATGACTAAAATGAATAGAGGAAAAGAACCAGTAGGGGAAGCAACTACTCAAGAAAGGTGGGCACAAGACGGTGAACGTTCATATCCACAGAGTCCTATTCCACCCCAAGTCCATACTTCACAGCATATGCTATTTGCGGGGCACGACATTCCAAACTTCAGAAGGAACCCATCAGACCCGATCTCTGTCCATGATTCAGGGGATCCTAAAGAACAAGAGAAATTGAAGACGGGTGTATCAACAATGAAAGGGAGCTTAAAGCCTCAGACGAAGTTAGATCTCCTTGAAGAGAGGTTACGAGCTATTGAAGGGATGAATTTATATGGCTCTTTGGATGCACGTGAGCTCTGTTTGGTACCGGGTGTAGTTATCCCACCAAAGTTCAAGGTTCCAGAATTTGAAAAGTATGATGGGACCAAATGCCCGATAACTCATATCAAGATGTACTGTCAGAAAATGGCTCCTATGCTCAAAATGATGAATTATTGGTGCATATTTTTCAAGATAGTCTTACCGGATCAGCTGCCAGGTGGTACACCCAACTAGATCGAGCCCATATCCGCTCATGGAAAGAATTGGCTCGAGCATTCATTGCTCAATACAAGCACATTGAAGATTTAGCACCAGACCGTCTGTCCTTACAGGGCATGAGGAAGAAACATGAGGAGAGCTTTAGAGAATATGCTCAAAGGTGGAGGGATGTAGCTGCCCAAGTTCAACCGCCCCTCACAGAGAAAGAAACGGCCATCTTGTTCGTTAACACACTCCCAGCACCGTTTTATGAAATGATGGTCGGAAATGCCACAAAGAATTTTGCAGATATGATGATCTCCGGTGAAATTATAGATAATGCAATCAAGAGTGGCAAGCTTGTAGGAGATGATGCCATGAATATAAGAAAAGGGGACACATCGGGGAATGAAGAAGATGTTCATGCCATGAATTATGAGGGACAACATGTGGGAGATTTTGCTCCCTATCATCCTTATCCAATGTATCAAACCCACTACCCCACCATAAATTATATCCCTCCAAGTTTGAATATTCATCAGCCAGTCCCACAGTCCAGTTGGCAAATGGGTCTCCAAACACCTATACCTACCCAAAGCAACCAAAGAGGATCTCAAAATAAACGGAGAAGGACCGACATTGATCCGATTCCTTGGTCCTACACTGAAGTATTTCAATACCTCATCAAGAACCAACTTGTTACCCCGATCCCACTAAAGCCCTTGGAGCCTCCATATCCAGAGTGGTACAACCCTGATGCTCGATGTGACTATCATAATGGGAACTTGGGTCACTCAATAGAAAATTGCCCTGCTTTTAAGCGTAAGGTGCAAAGTTTGATCAGAAAGGGTTTATTGAATCTTGAGACGATGGAATGATCGAATGTTAATCTCCCGTCCAACCATGCCAGGGGATAACTACAAAAAGGATCTTTTTGGTGGGTCATTCATGATGATGTGAAACTGTTTTTTGGTCGAAGTTATGGCCCAACTTTAATGGCTTTTTATGTATAGACTTTCATTTATCTTTCATCATCTTAATGAAGTAGCATATGCATTTTCATCACATTTCTCTTTCTTCCTCGATTCAAATTTGGCTTTGTCTTCTTTATATACCTCACCATGTTTCCTCCATTTTTTAAATCTTTAAACGATAAATATGATATCGATGTTGATAATAATTTGGGATTAGAACTCTACCAAAGCTTTATTCGTGTCGATGATCTTGTCCAAAATCTTAGCATGAATATTGCAGTGAAAATATGATTTGTACATAGAGAAGGTGGGAGCTGACAGGCAATTTTGTAACAGATGGTTCCACAAGTTAGTATTTGCTCAGTAAATGATTCTTTGATAAAAGTTTTCACATTTGAAAGGAAGAATGGCCATCTTTCACCTACATTTCACTGTAAGAAAATTGTCCATTGCTAACCCCTTTGAGCCTAGTATGTTTGTTTTATTTTTTAAGAAACCCACCAGGGATCACCCTCCACATTGGGGGGCAAAATCTAAAAAAAAAAAGGGGAAGAGAGAAGGAAGAAAAAGAAAGAAGTTTGTTCACTTGAAATCTACGAAAGAATTTAAGGGGCAAATAAAAGAAAACCCCTTTACATTTTAAAGTTATTTGTGAAAAAGGGAGGAAAATAAAAAATGGAATTAGAACGAAAAGAATGGATGAAGAATGGGGCAAAGTGCCTGAATAAGTCATGTATTAAAAAATGATCCTTTGGTTTATAACCCTTTAAAACACAAATTTTGGGCCTGTTATGTCCTTTCTTTCATAACCCCTCACCTTAGCCTACATTACGTACCTTAAAAGTCCATTTTGATCAAATGTGAAGATTTGAGTCGGAGGACCATACACTGGGCCAAGAAATGCAGGAAGATTGTAATTCTGTGATAATGGACCATAATGAGGATGCTGGGGATGAATAAAAAATGAATGAGAAAAAAATAAAAAAAAAAAAGAAGGGTGAAAAATGAAGAAAAAGAAAAAAGAAGAAAAAAAAAGAAGAAAAAAAGAGAAAAAGAAAAATAATGACTCAAATTGAAAACCCGAAAAGGGCGGTTTGAGTCAAATAAAGATGAATGATCAAGTTGGCAAGTAGAGAAGAGATCTTTGCCCTAGATTGTCACGGATGAAACATTTTGTCAAGTAGGGGTTAATCTCAATACAATTAACTCAAAAAGATTAAGGACATCAAGGAAATAGATTTGTTAGATAAAGAATCCCAAATTTTCTATCAAGATTGATTGAATATTTGTTGTTTGAAAATTGTTGCCCTTTCTTTCCTTCAAGTTGCCTTGCTTTTTGACAAAATTATTCTTATTCCCTTCATCATAAATACCCCTCCTTTAATTTTTATCCCATTACATATCAATAAAAAATCAAGAGAATGTGATGACATTGCATCTGTTATGAAACTGAAGTGATGAAAAATAAATAAATAGTACTATTCATGAAAATTCATGCATTACCAATTTTTGGGAGGATATGGGGCAGATTAGAATTGAGACGATAATGAAGTATATTAATGCTTGAAGTCTCCAATTGGAATACACCAGAGTTGATTAGGTAGTGAAGAATGAAGGAAAACCAGTTGAGATTGTGGAGTCAGTGTTAAGAAGGAAAAGGTAAGATGATGGAAGGGATGGTCTTGTGAACCTTGTTACCATCATTTTGCATGATTTTTTTAACAACCTTTACATTCCATTCATCACATGCACTTAGGAAAGAAATGAAAAAATTTTAACCTTGAATAGGAAAATTTTCAATTTTAAGTTGAGTAGAATTTTGGGAAACATGATTTTCAAGAATTTTAAAGCAAGAATTTGGATTTTAAGAAAAAGAGAAAATGTTGAAATGTGAGAAATTTACTAAATTTTCGGATGTGAATTCCCGAAATCCACAATCGGACGAGAATTCCCGATATAAATTATCCAGATGGGAATTCCTGGATGTTCGGATGTTAATTCCCGAAACCAACAATCGGATGAGAAATTCCTGACATAAATTATCCAGATGAGAATTCCTGGACGTTTGGGTGCGAATCCCCAAGTTAGATTTTCGGATGTGAATTCCCGAAACCAACAATCGGACGAGAATTCCCGATATAAATTATCCAGATGAGAATTCCTGGACGTTTGGGTGTGAATCCCTAAGTTAGAATTTTTGAAACCAACATTCGGATGAGAAATTCCCAACATAAATTTTCCAGATGAGAATTCCTGGACGTTTGGGTGCGAATCCCCAAGTTAGATTTTCGGATGTGAATTCCCGAAACCAACAATCGGACGAGAATTCCCGATATAAATTATCCAGATGAGAATTCCTGGACGTTTGGGTGTGAATCCCTAAGTTAGAATTTTTGAAACCAACATTCGGATGAGAAATTCCCGGCATAAATTTTCCAGATGAGAATTCCTGGACGTTTGGGTGCGAATCCCCAAGTTAGATTTTCGGATGTGAATTCCCGAAACCAACAATCGGATGAGAAATTCCCGACATAAATTATCCAGATGAGAATTCCTGGACGTTCGGATGTGAATTCCCGAAACTAATTTCCTAGAAGTGAATTCCTAGATTTTCGGATGTAAATTCCCGAAATAGAAATTTTTTAAACGAGAACCCTTAAATTATTGGAAGTGAATTCCCGATTTGAGTCTAAGTTCAAAAAAAAAAAAGAGAGAGAGAGAAGAAGAAAAAAAAAGAAGAAAGAAAAAGAAAAATGAAAAAAAAAGGAAAAGAAATAGAATTCCCGAAAGTTTAAATTTGAATTGAAGCTCTTCAAACAAAGTTCTAGATAAGATTAAACACATCAATGTTAGAATGAGATAAATGAGATTTTCGGACGAGAAATTCCCGATATAAATTATTTGGATGAGAATTCTAGATGTTCGGACGTGAATCCCCGAAACAAATTGTCCAGACGTGAATACCTGGACTTTCATGTGTGAATCCATGAAATGAAATTTTCGGATGTGAATTCCCGAACAAATTTTTCAGATGTGAATACCAGGATTTTCGGATGTGAATTCCCGAAACAAACGCTCGGATGTGAACTCTTGAGACAAAATTTCTAGATGTGAATTCCTAGATCTTTGAATGTAAAATCTTTCATTTTTTAAAGTTTCATCGCCTCTGCTGCAAGAGGAGCACATTAAAAAAAAAACAAAACAAAACAAAAACAAAAAAAATGGATGATTTAAATTTAAAGTTTCATCCCTGCTGCAAGAGGAGCGCATACAACAAAGAAAAAAAAAGGAAGAAAAAAAAGAAGAAAAAAAGAGGAAGAAAAAAAAAAGAAGAAGAAGAAAGAAAGAAAAAAGAAGAAGAGATTAGGTCATAACCCGGACAAAATTAGTGTCTATTATCTTTGCTCTATTCCTGATTTTCAGCAATGAGCAAAGAGGGGCAGCTGTTGACACCTAATTTTGTCCCATTTTTGTTATTATTATAGTTATTATTATTATGGTAATTATTATATTTATTTTTATTTTTATATATTTTGTATTTATTTTTATTTTTATTTTCTTTATTTTTTTTCTTTTTCTTTTTCTTTCTTGTTTTTTTTTTTTGGTCCAATCTGTCTCCCATCAATCACCACCAACTCCTGCCACCGGCAGGTCTGCCATAGCCACCAGCCCCCAGGCAGGCTACTCTACCCGATCCCATCTATACCAGTCCCCTTGCTACAAAAATCCCTCCTTCAACCAGCAACAGGGAGAGGGGGGAAGCTGGAAGCTCTCGCCATTTTAGACCCGAAAACCCAGATTCGACCCTCACTCACCCGAGCCACCGTGACCCCAACCATCACCCAAGCCCCCCTCACAACCATAGCCTCACTACCGAGACCCCCTAACCCTAACCAAAAAAACCTAAATCTGAGAGCCAAAACCCTAGATCCAAGATCTAAGCCCCTACCTGCAAAAAAAAAAAGAACAAAAACAGAAAATAAACAGCAATAAATCCACATCCCAAAGCAGCAAAAAAAAAAGGTGAAGTGTTTCGGGGTTTTCAACCGGGAGTTTCTTCTTCGGATCTAGTAGGTTTTAGACTTTTTTTGGGAAATCTAAACCGAAGGATAGAAAGAGCACGTGGAGAGCTTTCGAAAAGTGGGAGTTTTTTCGATTTTCGGCCACCGACAACGGCGGTCGACGGCGGCCGGAGGCGACCCTAGCGGCGGCCGGAAATCACCCCGGCCGAGAGCTTTCAAAAGCTCTCAAATTTTTTTTTTTCTGGTAAGAGGGAAAATGGGTTAGAAAAAAAAAGGGTAGTATTTATAGAAAAAGGGACTGACCCGCGCGTGGACCCGGATCCGACCCGGAGTCCGCGCGCCCGCCCGCTTCAAGGGAGGAAGATCCGCGCTCCAACCCGATCCGACCCGACCCGCGCGTCCGACTCGCTTCGGTGGAGAAGACCCGCGCACCTGCCGACCCGACCCGCACCCCTGCGTATCCGACCCGATCCGGCCCACCTGTTTTGGGCCACGTGGAAGCCTTGTGGGCCCTCAATTTGGGCTGTGCATTTGGGCTCTTTTGAGGGCTTCCTTTGGGTCCAAGCCCAATTCCGTTTTTGGTATGTTTTTTTATTTGCTTATTTATTTATTTATTTGTTTTGTTAAAGGAAAATTTTAATTAGAAAATTAAAATTAAAAAATTAAATTAAAAAAATTTTATAAAAAAATTTTTTTTAAAATTAAATTAAATTATTATTATTACTATTGTGGTGTTGTTGTTGTTATTATTATTATTATTATTATTATTATTATTATTATTATTATTATTATTATTATTTATTATGCATTTATTATTGTTTTTATTGTTGTTATTATTATTATTATTATTATTATTATTATTATTATTATTATTATTATTATTATTATTATTATTATTATTATTATTAGTGCTTGTTGTAAAATAAAAGTCTTGAAGATATTTCTTTTACTTGTATTTTCACTGATTATTATTAATAAAAAATATATATATAAAATATATATAAGAAAAAAAAAACAAAGAAAAGGGAATCAAAGAAAATTAATAATAAAAATTTAATTAAATAAAGTCCGATGATGGGATGCTACGGAAGTCACAAGTAGTGATTCCTAGCTGATCCCTAGGTGAGAAGAGTCGTACTAAATGTTGCCAAAAGTATTGGAATATTTAGTATGATTTTTCGATAATTTAGTTTTTTATTAAAAATAAAAATAAATGGGTTTTTAAAAGAAAATAGAAAAAGAAAATTAATAATAAATTTTAAATTTAATTAAATAAAGTCCGATGATGGGATGCTACGGAAGTCACAAGTAGTGATTCCTAGCTGATCCCTAGGTGAGAGAAATCCTGCTAAATGTTGCCAAAAGTATTGGAATATTTAGTATGATTTTTCAATAATTTAAATTTTTATAAATAAGGAAATGAATAAGTTTTTTTTTAAAAACAAAGAAATATAAATAAATAAACAAATAAATAATAAAATTTGAAATAAAAAATTCATTTGCATCATTTTTATTTGTTTGCATCATGTGCATTCATAATAATTTTCGAAGCAAGTGTGAATTTTCCGAGGATGAGATTCTATAGAAGTCACAAGTAGTGATTCTTAAGAAATCTCTAGGTGAGGAAAATTATTTCAAATGCTGCCAAAAGTATTGGAGTATTTGATTTAATTATTCAATACAAAAAGGTTCACATTTACTTTCGAAAAATAAAGTTTAACCTTTTAAAATAAAACAAAATAAAGTTACAAATAAAAAATGATTTTGAATAAAAAGATTGAAATAAAGAGGAATTATTTTTAAATATTAAGATAAGACCATTTTATTAAAACCAAAGGATAACACATGATTATTATGGTACCGTTTTTTAACGGGCGTCGTGGGGGTGCTAATCCTTCCCCACGCGTAACCGTACCCCCGAACCCGATTTTTGTTTTCGCAGACCAAAAATTTGCCTTTTTAATAAAACTTAATTAATTTTGAGATTTTGTTAAAAAGATAAACATTTTTAGGTGGCCAATCACACCTAGTTAAAAAAAAAGATTGGTGGCGACTCCCATTTTTGTTTTTTTAAACGTTTTTTTCAAAATCATCGAGCGCGAAGCCGTTACGACATGGATCATTTGAAAATCATAAAGTGATGTCAAAAACCAAGCAGTTCTAAATACCTACTTCAGAAGAGAAGACTCTGGCTGATCAAGGAACTAAAACACATAAATTATCACAAAGGACACAAGCGATGACCCAAACCTTACTATTTTTCGTCTTCGTAAAATTAGTATCTACTCTCAATGGTGATTTGTTACTAGAACTGCTATCATTTGTATCCTTTTCACTAGGAAATGCAGCCCCATCAAGTGCATTAAGAAGCACACAATAGCAATGATCAGTTTCTGTTGAGACCTACATGAGGAGAAAAATGTCACAGCCAAGTATTAGAGGTCCTACAATTGACCAAAAGTTTCCGTTGAGACCTGCATGAGGAGAAAAATTGCTGGGAGATGCATAAACGATCTTCACAACCTACAGAACAGCAGAATAAAGGCTCAACAATTATAATACAGCATCCAAATGTTGAAATGGACATTCTGGAATCCTTGCAAGAGACAGGATATGATTTAACATAAATATAACTCAATCTCCTTGGTTTCAAATTCCAAAAATTAGCTACAGTAGCCAATTACATTCACTCTAAATTCAGTAGCAGCCTATGGCTTATAACAAGAACGATGATTTCAATAATTCACACAGCATGTTAGAAGAAATGGTTACTCGTTTTTCTCTACACTTCTCAGAAACTATTTGGTCAAATTTTCTCCATGAACACAGATATTAGTTTCAAGAATACAGACAGTTTCAAAATGTTAAAGATATAAATATGTCCTCCTAAAGGTTACTAGCATCATTAGCCACATTAAAGCAGGAGTTACCTTGTAAATAGGAGACAATGGTGTATCTTGCCCCGCTTGATGATTTATAAAGGAACGATGACTGGAAAAAGGGGGAAAATAAATCAGTTAAAAGTTTCTCATAATCTAACATGTTGAAGCTATCAATAAAGAAAAAAAATCCTTAAGCAGCAAATAAATATCTCTATTCATCCT
This sequence comes from Heritiera littoralis, assembly GCA_031772115.1. NCBI lineage: Eukaryota > Viridiplantae > Streptophyta > Magnoliopsida > Malvales > Malvaceae > Heritiera > Heritiera littoralis. Next base: position 7,794,520 of record JAPDPK010000023.1, read on the forward strand.
TAGATTTCAAACTTCAAAATTCAAAGATGGAAAAGTTATTCACCATGGGGGATTGTTAGAGTAACAAGCAACATGATATACCATTTAACTTTAGGAAAGTATCCACCGTTAAGACGGTAACAACATCAAGCTGATACACAGAAAAATAACTAAATTATGCATCACATCTCATAGATAAGATACAATTAAGTGGAGAAGTTACCTGCAAATTGCTATTATTACAGAGTATGAAGTATGCGCAATCATGTTTAAGTAAAATGAGCGCCTCCAATCCACCTCCAATAAACTCTCACCAACTAACTTATCCAACTGGCAAAGACAATTATATACTAACTGGAACTAAAGATAAGCCATAAATTTGCACCTACTGCATCATAACAAGAGGGCAGAAGCCATGAAAACTACTAAAGCAAAAGGGAATCAACTTCAAGTTGGTTTTGATTTTCTTTTACCTCAGGTGCCCACCTGCGTACAGAGTAAAGAGCATAAAAAAGGAGTGATATGCTTCAACAATTAATTAAAGGACTTCCTACATGTTCAACAATTAATTAAAAATGAGAAGTGATGAGGAGGATCACAAGCAATCCCGCTAAGAGATAATAAACAAGAAAATAAAATATTGAATTCCTGCATGTTAAATGAAAGGTTGAAAAAAAGAAGTGACAAATGTCCATGCAAATACCAGTTCTTTACGTGAATAAACCGAAGGGGCTACACCTCCTTCTTCTGTTGCAGGCATCGAAAAATATTTGTAACCTAATGAACCTACAACCTAATGACCTGAGACTTGGAAACATAAACAGTCAATATGAGAGCGGAAAGGAAATTATAGAGTGAGATCGACAAAGGATCAATCCATTACCGTTGAACAAGAGTGAGCAGAGATGGCGATGTCATTGGTTTTGAACAAGAGTGAGATCGATTGATTCTTTTCACTCCACGAGTCTTCTAGTAGATCAAGCCACTAATTCGTCTCACTCCACCTCTACGAGCCAATCTTCAATTCGCCGGCTTGGTGATGCTCTGAATGTGAGAGTTGAGATCAGATGATCGATCGAAAGAAGAGAAGAATGTGAGAGTTGAGAGGAAAAGCTAGGGGTTGGTTTCCGAATTGGGGAAATTTGATCAATAACGGGAAATTGGGGGAAATTTTATCGAAACAAGAGAAGAATGTGAGAGTTGAGAGGAAAAGAACGAAGAAAAAATGAATTCTTAACGGAAGCAGAGTAAAGGGAATATTTAGATTGCTTAATGAGAAAAGTAAAGGGAGAAGATCAGCAAAGGGGTTGGGTCGTTAAAAGCAAAGTCAATAACGGCGCTTGCGGTTTATGTCGGGAAATTCATTTTTATAAAATGAATTATCGGCGCTTGTTAAAACCGCAGAAAACAAAGTGCCTTGCTTTGTTTGTAGTGTAGGAAGGACAATGCCAAGCATGTTACAAATGCTGAGAATATTTATTTTATGTACATATTTTATATTGAAAGAAAGAGTGGAGAAAACTCCATGTTACATCAAATTATTGAGTGAAACTACTATTGAAGATCTCAACTGTGTTTTGGAAGCCAAATATCCAGACAAAATCTTATGCAACCCTGTAAATATTTCATTTGATTCCCCACACTGATCTTTTCCATCTTCAAAACTAGGTGCTGGAAATCTCAGTTGTGAAGCAAAAAACAGTTATCCCTCTATGATGAAAAAGTTATATATATGCTACAAGAATAGAATATGCACTTCTTTTTTACTGATTTTGGGCATATTCTCCACACTAAAAGAACCAAATGCTTTAAAAAAAATGTAACTTCAGATTTTGATATCTCAAAATCTCATTATCCTGCTTACTTTGATCCCCAACTTTCCACTTCATGAATGCATTTCTTGTCACTGTAACTGTAAGAGTAATATCTACAACAGAGTTTTTTTTTGGCAAAGATATAACAGATACTTATGTTAAGTACACGCAAATTATAAAATTTTTAGTCATCTAAGATGCATAATAAAAATTATCCTGTCTAAGTACGCCTTCCTTCAAAATAATAATTGTCAATAATTTTGTGTCATAAACAATCAGATAAATATATAGAGATATTAGTTTGTCTAATATGAAGGTACCAAATAAAAATTTAAAACCCTCTTCTTCATTCCATAAATAGTGTTTAAGTTTATTTTTAAATAGCGAACAAAGGTATGGAAAATAACATGATTATTTAATATAAATAGGATAAAATCCATTAATACACCGTCATTGAAATTTTTTTATTCTACAAACGGGGTTAGAATGATAACATATATCTTATTTTATTTTCTTAATATTTTTAAAGACGTGTTGTCATCCAAACCTTGCTTGTGGAGTAAAAAAACTCCACTGACCACGTTTTAGATATTAATTCAAATAAATAAATACATATAAAAGAAGCAGTATTGATAGTCTGCAATTTATGTTTTTGTCACATCTTAGCTATTTTATATCTTATAGTTGAATATAACTTCGTCAATTATTACGTTGTTATTCGTTATCACCGGAACTTTTATTATAATAAAAATAAGGTAGGTAACATGAATTAATATATAAACTCAAGTTAAATAGTTAGGATAAATTATCCTTTTTCACTCATTTATATTTAAGACAATATGTTTTTCCAATTCTCATTTCGTTATATCTTTAAGACAATATGTTTTTCCAATTCTCATTTCGTTATATCTTTCCAAATAACCTATTTTCAAAAAATTTTCGATCTTCTTCTAGCATTAATCATTTCTTCATCATTCATAGCATCAATTCCCCTAACTGGAGTATCCGCGGGTCTACATATATGTCTAAATCAATGTAAATGACTTTTACTTATTTTGTTTTCAATAAGTGTCATTTCAGCCTTCTTACAAATGTCATTATTTCCAATTCTATTATTTTTCTTATATCTGCACGTCCACTACAGTATTTGCCTTTCTGCTATATTCTCATCTTTTGTGTATACAATTTTTTAATCACCCAACATTCACTATCATAAAGTAATGTTGGTCGAACAATTATCCTATAGATATGCTTTAGTAATATATAAAAAATTTATATTGTTAGAGTTTTATATATATATATATATACGGGTTTATATATGATATATTGATAGTATATAATCTTTATACACTATCAATACACTAAAGATTGATACCTCATTAATGATTAAACTAAAAAAATGGTAAGTCCTTTTGAGCAAATTGAAAAAAAAATATTTATATTTATTTTTAAAGACTTAACCTATTTTTAGTTTACTTATTAATGAGGTATGAATTTTTAGTGCATAGAGATAATATGTTGTCAATTCATAGAGATTATACACTATTAACGTATCATATATAAATTTTATATATATATATATATATATATATATATAAGGAGTTTAATATTTTCTAATGGGTGATGAAGTTGGTAAACGTCTTCTACTTTGAGAATAATTAAAATTGTTATATATAATGTATTAATTAATTAACATTAAACAAACATATAGTTGCAAGCAATATCTTTTAATATTTGCTTATACGTACAAACTATAATATTTGTTGCTTAAACTCTTCAAATCTTTTTATAGAAATATTTAATCAACTTTATGTACTTTGAAATTAAAGTTTTGACTGTGCACTAAATATTCTTTTATCGAGCTACTTTTCAACTTTATTAATTATAAAAAAAATTATCTCATGCATCGTCAATATATCAAAAATGAATTTTAATTATAATTAACCATTTTTCACATGTAAAAGCATTTGCATATCAAATTCAAAATATTTGTTGTAATAAAATAGGTACACAACTATTCTTACACTTCAAGATCGGCAGAAAAAGGGGAAATAATCTTCCCACTCAATATATATTTGAAGTCAAGAAAGTTTAAGCTAGAGGCTTCAGACTTTTATCTTCTATCATACGGCTTTGACATTTGACATGGTCCGTGCAAAAAGAAAATCAACTCAAATAAATAAATACAAATGGAGGAGGACTGTAAATAGGACAATTTTAATGCAAGATGTTTAAAACATATTAAAATATTTTGGGTATAAATATAATACTAAGTTAACAATTAAGTATTAAAATATAAAAAGATGTGTATATATATATATATATATATAACTATAAATATAAATGTTCTATATAAAAGTAAAAATCATATAATTGTCAAAATCGATCAAGAGCTTACCAAGTTATAAAAACAATGTTAAATGCAATAAAAATTGATTGAGATATAAACAAAAGCTCAATCCAGCTATATCGAATTAGTTGTGGTGAAGCACATTATGAATGCTCAATGTGGAATGTCCTCGAAGTTCCATAAAAGAAAAAAAGAAAGAGAGAGAAGGGTTTGACTACTCTCATCCCTTCTTTTTAAAGTATGAAACTTTATGGGCAAGTTTCACAAATGCATACATACGCGCATATATAGATTGAGAATAAGAATCTTTCTTCATTTAGCACAAATTGATATGTCCCATTAATGGTTTAAACACACAACAAAATCGAGATTACACTTAACTAATACTATACTATTTAACTTGGGTATAGTATTATTGGTCTTACTAAATTATTCATTAATTTGACATTAATTTAAACTAAATCCATATCAAAATTGATTTTTGTTTGTCTACTAAATGAGATAAATCTAAGAATGTTTTTATTAGATATAAATATAAAAATTATTTTTTTACTCTATATAACTCAATAAAAATATTTGGCAAAGTAAAATATAAAGTAATAATCAAGCAATTCTCAACTAAATTGATAAATTTAAAGATATATACATTGTGGATGTAATTGCAGGATAAAAAAACTTTTTTAATATTTAAAATTATTGAATTTCAAACAAAAATCGTTTTAATAATACAATATAAAAATTATTTATATAATACGAAATAATATATAAATAGGATCTCGCTGAAATCTTTTTTTATTATGCTCTTGATTATATCATTTTTTTTTGTTTATGATGATATATAAAAGGAAAACAAATTTGAATTTTGGACTTAATTTAAAAAAAAAAAAGGAAGAACACTTTTAGCTAAAAAAATTTCATTTCTATGAAGCTATGATGACCAAATTGTGACGTTTCAAGGAGAAATGGGCTGCTAAGAGAGGAAAAAGGAAGAGGCATCCCCAGAAGCGACCCTACTTACACCTCGGGAATTGCAGCAAATCATCCAAACTTTGTAGGAAACAAATCAGGTAAAAAAAAGTTGGTCTACGGTCTCAACCTGCTTGCAAAAAAAGAGCAAATGCAGAGCTATCCTTCAAAGTTCAAAATACCCCTTTTAACAAGTACTCCTTTGACTACAATCTCACCATTTATAACTTGCCAGCAAAAAATTTCGACCTGGGCAAACCTTTCCAATTCCGGATCAGTTTTACGGTGACAGAAATGCTCCAACAACACTGTCCTTTTACTTTTAAGTTTTAGTTTAATCATCCTTGTACTATGTGCGTATCAGTTAATTTTTCCTCTTTTATTTATATATATATATATAGATAGATAGATAGATAGACACACACGTACTATCGAGCTAAGTTTTTCAGGGAGATTAACATTTGATTAAGGTTTCGTTTGGTTTCAAATGCAAGCTCCGTGTTGTAGGTGGATTTTTTAGCAGTGTCGCATTTACAATTTTGTTTGTTAATTTTTATTTTAAATTTTAATATATAATATTTTTAATTATTATTTTATCACTCATTTCACTATCACTGTTACGATTAAATCGAAACGCATCATTGTTTGACACCAATCTCAACATCATCGCTATTTTCGATTTCATCGAAACCAATCGTATTGTCAATCCAAACTAGCCTTAAAAAACAACTAACTTTTGCATGTGCACGAAAGTTATTTTTATTTAACCACTTGAAAATTTTCTTACAATCCAAGCAGAAAGTGGGCAGAACAGCCTGGGAGCTGGGACTCTCCAGAATAATTGATGTTCAGTGGAAGAGCAAAGGTGTAGAGAATGATTCAGCAGCTTGGGAGACCGTAAATCACTTGGCCTAGCTGGATTTCAGGTTTTTTTGTACTGTATATTATGGAATCTGTAGCTTTGTTCTTCTTTCTCTTGATTTTTCTTTCCTCACTTTTTTTTCCTCCTCAATGAATAAAGGAGGAGGCACATCTTCCATAATCTATTCCTGTCCGATTTTGTTTTATCTCTAGCTGTCGTACACCATATCTGCAAAATATATGCACATTGTTCCGCTTGAAACATGCCACGATTTGCTACCACTTTTAATTTTTTTTTCATTTAATCCCTCATTTTAAGTTTTTGTGTAAACATAAGTATTTCATCCGTTTTACGGTTTGAAATTAATTTTGTTTGGATTGAGAGTGGTAAACGGTAAAATTCTTCCAACAGTAGTGACTCTAAGATTCGAATCATGTCCAATTATCTGAAAAAGAAATCCACTTTTATTTTTCTAATCACTTATTAGTTTAAAAACCCTTCAATTTATGCAAAAAGGGAAAAACATAAAATAAAAATATATATTCGCTGTATAAATAAAATGCCAATCCTTTTTTTACCTAAGAAAATAAAAAAATAAAATTCGAACTTTGAATTTAATTTTTTTTAAATAATAATTGTTAGATTAAACTTTAGTCTTTAAATGCCAATCCTTTATTCATAGCATCTACACAATCGAAATATTAAATTAATAAAAAAATATACTTTAATATCATTTAACAAAAGCATTAGGCTAAGATAAAATTTGGAAACAAACCTAATTATAATACAAAAACAATTGCTACCAACTCGCTCACTCTCAAACTTAAGAAAAAATAAAATGTTCCTGATCATGACATCGCAATTCAAACAAAGACAACATGATCTCCAAAGATAAGCATTTTTTCAAGTGCCCCATTGGTAACATTTCCGAATAACTAATGCTTAAAATAATTGTACTAGTAATCAACAAAAGAAGCTTTTTTTAAGGTAATGCAATCAAAACACAAGTTACTTGAAAAATGAAGAATTTTACTTCTCACCAGCTTCCATGAGATGTACTTTCTGAAACTAAATTCTAGACGATACGGACATCTTGCAGAGTGTACAGTGTAATGGCGTCCGGCAACAGCAGCAGCAGCAGCAGCCTACCTGGCATTACAAGTTGAAACAAATAAAAAGCCTTTTCAGGGACGAGTCAACGTACTGTGTGCGAGACGGTGAGAAAGAGCACTTGTCACTGACTTACTGCTAGACTCTAGCTGGTCTAGTACAGATGATTTTGCTTTCTGTTCTAGTAACGTCTTTAGTACTGTGAAGATTTCACGTCTTATTAACCCTACAGTTGGTTCAACGGTGTAATATTTTATTGAATTTTTTTAATAAAAATAATTTACAATAAAAAATTTTGCATTCATACTTTTACGAGATTAAAATTTTTTTAATCAACGTCAATCATGTAATATGAATGAAAATTAATCTCATATTCAATATCTAATGAAATCTCCTCAGTTTACAAAAAAAAATTCATGTCTCATTAGTAATTAGGATATAGACAGAATTAATTAGCACCTTATTTCATGAACGAAATTGTAGTAAATTGTACATGTAGACACCTAATTTTCTCCGAATTATTGAATGTTACTCAAAATAAATTGATTTCTTATTCTCAGTTTCAATGCGTTCGATTCGAACTCATTTGAAAATTTTAATTAAATTTATTAAATCTTTTGATTTTAAGTCAACGTATAATTGTGTTTTTTTATGTCTACTAAACTAATAAATTGAGCGTATGGGCTTGAAAGCCCAAAATTCAATTGTGAAATCCATTCTTTTTAGCATTAAAAGCCCAGGTCAAACTTTATTTTACGGCCCAACTTTTTTCTTCTTTTTCAGTAATTAATTAAAAGATTTATTAAAAATTTTTTTAAAAAGAATAATAACAGACAGACACCATTTTATCTCTTCCCATTTTTTGCTTACACCTCTCGTCCCAAAGCCCTTGCTATTCTCTTCCACCATACACAAATTCGAGTATATATTGACATTTTACCTTAAACTTTCGAGTTTACACCAATTTGATAACCCACCATTTTACCCATGTCCCTCTCAGCTATCACCTTCTGAGGATTCTATTTTTACCCCCTACATCGGGTCAATGAGCTATAAGCACAGATCTTCACTTTTCCTTCTTCCCAAAAATCCAAAATCCAGAACCTGCAATAACATGCCAATAAATTGGTTCCAAGGCATCTGCAGCAACAAGAGACCCTTCATCACCACGGTTAAAAGCCAAATTCTGAAGAGGCTGTGAAAATTTTCCTTTTTCGTAGTCATGATCCATCAGCCTGAAAGTCTTCCACCAACAATAACAGGAGACCACGAACCATTTTCAGGGGATTCTTCTGGGACCTTTGCCATCACCATTGCCCAAACCATTCCGCCTAACCATCGACCCAGACTAACTCAAACTACCCACCATGGCATTCGAAACCCAAGAGCCCTTGCCTAAGATGGAAACCTCCCATTCGTGACCATTCAACCCGAAAGACCCCTGTTTACAACAAAAATGGTCACCCTCAACAGTCCATTTTGAAACACCTAAAAGAATACAAATTCGTTCTTTAATATTTCAGTGCAGTAGCACATAGCAAATAGATTAAAAAGGTAAAGCAAACAGGAGGGAAAGGAGACCAAATGTGGGAGGATTTGGTCACCGATCCATAGTCAGAAAGAGCAGAGGTTGCCGACGATAGGACCACCCGTGCTTAAGAAGGACATACCGACAACGGCGGTGGCTTGAGCAGTGGGTCTCCAAGCAGATCGGGAAGGAAAAGCGGGAAAAGAAAGACGAAAAGAAGAACAGAATTGAGAAACAAAAACACGAGAAGAGTCTCTGCAGTGAGGTTTATGTCTATCTTATTCAGTATGCTTTTATTACTTCTTTTATTTTTTGTTTTACCATTCATTCAATGAACTTTGACTTGCTTGGTAATACAAAATATTAAAAATTGATTATTTAAGTGTTTTGTGCTTGTACGTGTAGGATTCTTCTTTTGTTTATGTGAATTGTTTACTGTTTGATTTAATTATTTTATTTCTATTAGTACATATTGATTGTAAGAGGTCAGTGGTCAAGCATGTGCTAATTATTTAAGTGTTTTGTGCTTGTACGTGTAGGATTCTTCTTTTGTTTATATGAGTTATTCACTATTTGATTTAATTATTTTATTTCTATTAGTACATATTGATCGTAAGAGGTGAGTGGTCAAGCATGTGCTAATTATTTAAGTGTTTTGTGATTATACGCGTAGGATTCTTCTTTTGTTTATGCGAGTTGTTCACTATTTGATTTAATTATTTTATTCTTTTAGTACATATTGACTGTTAGAGGTGAGTGGTCAAGCATGTGTTTAGACGTGTAGTATACTTGTTGTTGACACATAATTTTGTCTCGTTTATATTATTTCTGTTATTATTATATTATTATTATTATTTCTAATTTTATTATTATTATTATCATTTTTATTTTTAGTTTTATTATTATTATTATTATTATTATTATTATTATTATTATTATTATTATTATTATTATTATTATTTTGTCTGTCATCTACTTGCCGCCAGCCTCCCGTAGCTATCCATCAGTCCCATTGTCACATTAAATGCTAGAGATTTTCCGGATTTGCCAACCCAGACCCACTGCCCCAGCCACCAGCGTCCAAGTCTCCTCTCCTCTGTCTTAAGGCTCACCCAGTGTCAGCTTCCCCATGCCGAGAATCCCGCTCCAACAGTAACCTAGTGATTCTAAGATCCTGAAAGGCTAAAAGGAGGTTCCAAAACTGGTTTAAGAGGAGGAACCAAGGAAATGAAATGGGACTTCGGGGTAGAGAGAAAAAAACTGAGACCCCCCCAAAATTCTAAACCTAAGCCACCACCACCGTAGCCACTCCTCACAACACCGAAGCCACCATCATCCTCACCATCACCGAGACACCTTATCGTCATTGCCACTGCCAACATCACACGACACCGAAGCCACCATCATCACCACCACCACAGAAACCCTCAGATCCAAAAAACCCCAAAACTGAGACCCCCCAAAACTCTAAACCTAAAGCCTAAAACCAAAACCGATCTTCAAATACCTGCAGGAAAAACAACAACAGCAACCACAACAAAACACAACCAAATCCAAAACCAAAAATAACAAAACAAAACAAAAAAGGGGTAAGGAGGCTCTAGGCATAGTCAGATCCGTAAGGTTGGGAGCGTTTTCGGGGAAAACGAACCCCAGATCTAAGAAGAGGAAGTCGAGAGGAGTGTTTTAGGTTTACAGGGAGGACCACCGGTGATCGACGTACGACGGCGCACGGCAACCGGCGTTTGCCCGAAGAAGAGAGCTAGAGAGAATTATAAAGGGTTTGGGAATTTTTTGGGAAAAATCGGTGAAATGAAGAGTTGAAAAAAAAAAGAGGCTATTTAAAGGGTTTGAAACGGCGCTCTTGGAAAGCCAAGAATCCTCGCGTCGCCCCTGACTCAACTCGGAATCCGCACGACCCGCAAGCTCGCCCGCTCGTGGAAAGAGGATTGGGATTCGAGTTTTGCTCCCAATAGACGCGACTAAGATCCGCGAGTTCGCTCGCCCGCCAGTGGAAAGAGACAAGATCCGCGAGCTAGATCGCCTGCCCAAGGAGCTAGCCACTCAACGAGCTCGTCCGCCCGTGGAAAGAAAAAACAGGATCCGCGAAATCGTTCGTCCACTCAAGGAGTTCGCCCGCCAAAGGAGAAAGAGGTCCTCGCGCTCGCCCGTCCGCGAGTTCGCCCGCCTATACTAGAGAGGCAGGATCCCTGAGCTCACTCATCCGCTCAAGGAGCTCGCCCGTTCGAGGAGTTCGCCCGCCCGAGGAGGGTATTTTTCTCTTTTTTTTGTTTTATTCATTTTGTTTTATAGAAATATTCGTTTAGGCATTTTGATGTATTATCATGGTAAAAATAATAATAATAATAAGTAAATAAATAAATAGAATAATATAATCAATAATAATTAAAAATAAAATGGAATTCTTCTGAGGATGGGATGTCATGAGAGTCACAAGTAGTGATTTCTTGATTGATCCCTAGGTGAGAGGAATTAGCTAAATGTTACCAGAGTATTGGGATATTTAGCCAAATTTCTCAATATCAAGAGTTTCATTAATAAAATCAAAATAAGCAAAATTTCTTTTAAGTTTCATATACACCATACATTTTTATCTATACTACATGCATATGGTCAATTATAAAATAGCGTGAGCACCACCGAGGATGGGATGTCATGAGACTCACAAGTAGTGATTTCTTGACTGATCCCTAGGTGAGAGGGATTATTTCAAATGTTACCAGAGTATTGGGATATTTGATTTAATTTTTTCAATAAATGGTGTTCATGTCGATTTTCATAATGAATCTCTTTATAACATTAATTTTTCAAGCAAATACACTAATTGTTCATATAATCAAAAGCCAGGACTATCTTATTAAAATCAAAAGATACCATGTGGTTAGGATGGTACCGTTTTTCAACAGGTGTTGTGGGGGTGCTAATCCTTCCCCACGCGTAACCGTACTCTCGGACTCAACTTTGTTTTTGCAGACCGAAAATTATCTTTTAATAAAACTTGAACAATGACATGATGAAGGAAGTATGTGCACAGTTCAAGATCAGACATCACAACTCAGCTCCGTATCGCCCGAAGATGAATGGAGCTGTTGAGGCTGCTAACAAGAATATCAAAAGGATTGTGGGAAAAATGACAAACACATACAAAGACTGGCACGAGAAGCTACCATTTGCTTTGCATGCCTATAGAACATCAGTGCGTACTTCTACTGGGGCAACTCCTTTTTCTCTAGTTTACGGCATGGAAGCGGTGCTGCCTGTTGAGGTAGAAATTCCCTCCCTAAGAGTCTTAATGGAATTAGACTTAGACGAGGCTGAATGGGTTCGGAGTCGTTTCGAACAATTAAATCTTATAGAAGAGAAAAGGCTTACAACTCTATGTCATGGTCAGATGTACCAGAAGAAAATGATGTGAGCCCATGATAAAAAGGTTCGACCCAGGCATTTTCGAGAAGGAGAACTGGTGTTGAAAAAGATCCTCTCAAATCACCACGATAATCGGGGCAAATGGACACTAAACTGGGAAGGACCATATGTGGTGAAAAGAGCGTTCTCAGGTGGAGCGTTGATCTTGACAGAGATGGATGGGAATGATCTGCCCAATCCGATAAATTTCGATGTTGCGAAGAAATACTATGCTTGAAGAAAGGAAAAGAAGAAAAATAAGAAAAAAAAAAGAGAAAAGAAAAAAAAACAACAAGAAAAAAAAGAGAAAGGAAATAAAAGGAGAATTCAAACTGAAAACCCAAAAAGGGCAGTTTGGATTAAAGGGGATATCTAAGTTGAAAACCTGAAAAGGCGGCTTAGATGCGGAAAAGATCAACACCCGGGGATCGAAATCATACGGAGCATTGCGTCAGCCGGATGAACTCAATGTGACAGGAGGCATCAACGGATTAGTTTTTTCCGAAGAAAGCACCGGTTTGGTTCGTGAAGGGTTATCTAGACATTCATTGTTTGTTTTGGTCACCATTCCTTGAAATTCACCACTTGACCCTTGCAGCATTCACTACCCTACTGTACTTTTGTTGCCATTTTCTCTTGTCAGCCCAATAACAAATGTTTTTTCCAAAATTGGTTGTTCTTTTAGTCATTTTACAACTAACCGAAAAGTGCAAGAATGCATGACGTTTGTTAATCAAATTGAAAGAAAGATGATGATCAAAATGATAATCAACATGCTAACATTACTAAGAAAAAAAAAAAGAGGAAGAAAGAAAAGGGAGAAAGGAGGAAAAGAGAGAAATAAGGGAATGAAACAAAGGAAATTGAAAATTGTGACAAGTACAGCTCTGATTCGAAATTGGTGACAACTATTTTGTGAACCACGGGTAAAAAGGTCAAAAGACACAAAGGGCAGTTCTGAGAATTTGATTACCACAATAGGAATTGCATGACTTTGTCAATACATGCATTTGCATTTCATCCACATTATGAGAATTCAAGCACAAAAAAAATAATAAATAAATAAATAAAAAATTTTCATCATTAACATCATTGATAAAGAAATGTGCATTGGCATTGTTGATATTGCATTTGCATTCGCATTAGTGATCATTGCATCTACCAAACATTGAAAAATGTGAATATAGGAGATTTTGGATAAAAAAATTTTTTGATGAAAAAAGAGAAGGAAAAGAAAGGAAAAAAGAGAAGGAAAAGAAAGGAAGAAAGAAAAAAGAGAAGGAAAAGAAAGGAAGAAAAGAAAAGAGAGAAGGAAAAGAAAGAAAGAAAAGAAGAAAGAGAAGTGAAAGAGAGAGAGGAAAGAAGAAAGAAGAGAAAGAAAAAAGGAATTTAAGTCCTCCTGGTACAAATTATAAGTCCTCCGGGCAAAATTTCAAAGTTCTTCGGGCAAAACTTTAAAGTTTCATCGCCTCTGCTGCAAGAGGAGCACATTTTCAGGAAGAATTTAAAGTTTCATCGCCTCTGCTGCAAGAGGAGCACTTTTCAGAAAAGGAATTTAAAGTTTCATCGCCTCTACTGCAAGAGGAGCACATTTTCAGGAAGAATTTAAAGTTTCATCGCCTTTGCTGCAAGAGGAGCACTTTTCAGAAAAGAATTTAAAGTTTCATCGCCTCTGCTGCAAGAGGAGCACATTTTCAAGAAGAATTTAAAGTTTCATCGCCTCTGCTGCAAGAGGAGCACATTTCCAGAGAAAAAATTTAAAGTTTCATAGCCTTTGCTTCAAGAAGAGCACTTTTCAGAAAAAAAAATTTAAAGTTTCATCGCCTCTGCTGCAAGAGGAGCACATTTTCAGGAAGAATTTAAAGTTTCATCGCCTCTGCTGCAAGAGGAGCACATTTTCAGGAGGAATTTAAAGTTTCATCGTCTCTGCTGCAAGAGGAGCACATTTTCAGGAAGAATTTAAAGTTTCATCGCCTCTGTTGCAAGAGGAGCACTTTTCAGAAAAGGAATTTAAAGTTTCATCGCCTCTGCTGCAAGATGAGCACTTTTCAAAAAAAAATTTTAAAGTTTCATAGCCTCTGCTGCAAGAGGAGCACATTTCAGAAAAGGAATTTAAAGTTTCATCGCCTCTGCTGCAAGAGGAGCACATTTCAGAAAAGGAATTTGAAGTTTCATCGCCTCTGCTGCAAGAGGAGCACATTTCAAAAAAAAAGGATTAGGTTATAAGTCGGACAAAATTATTGCGTCTATTGTCTTTACCCTATTCTTGATCCTTAGTAATGAACAAAGAGTGGCAGCTGTTGACACATAATTTTGTCCCGTTTATATTATTTATGTTATTATTATATTATTATTTCTAATTTTATTATTATTATTATTATCTTTTGTATTTTTAGTTTTATATATTATTATTATTATTATTATTATAATTATTATTATTATTATTATTATAATTATTATTATTATTATTATTATTATTATTATTATTATTATTATTATTATTTTGTCTGTCATCTACTTGCCGCCAGCCTCCCGTAGCTATCCATCAGTCCCATTGTCACATTAAATGCTAGAGATTTTCCGGATTTGCCAACCCAGACCCACTGCCCCAGCCCCCGGCGTCCAAGTCTCCTCTCCCCTGTCTTGAGCCTCACCCAGTGTCAGCTTCCCCATGCCGAGAATCCCGCTCCAACAGTAACCTACTGATTCTATGATTCTGAAAGGCTAAAAGGAGGTTCCAAAACTAGTTTAAGAGGAGGAACCAAGGAAAGAAAATGGGACTTCGGGGTAGAGAGAAAAAAACTGAGACCCCCCCAAAATTCTAAACCTAAGCCACCACCACCGTAGCCACTCCTCACAACACCAAAGCCACCATCATCCTCACCATCACCGAGACACCTTATCGTCATCGCCACTGCCAACATCACACAACACCGAAGCCACCATCATCACCACCACCACCGAAACCCCCATATCCAAAAAACCCCAAAATTGAGACCCCCCAAAACTCTAAACCTAAAGCCTAAAACCAAAACCGATCTTCAAATACCTGCAGGAAAAACAACAACAGCGACCACAACAAAACACACAACCAAATCCAAAACCAGAAATAACAAAACAAAACAAAAAAGGGTAAGGAGGCTCTAGGCATAGTCAAATCCGTAAGGTTGGGAGCGTTTTTGGGGAAAACGAACCCTAGATCTAAGAAGAGGAAGTTGAGAGGAGTGTTTTAGGTTTACGGGGAGGACCACCGGCGATCGACGTACGACGGCGCACGGCAACCAGCGTTCGCCCGAAGAAGAGAGCTAGAGAGAATTTTAGAGGGTTTGGGAATTTTTTGGGAAAAATCGGTGAAATGAAGAGTTGAAAAAAAAAAGAGGCTATTTAAAGGGTTTGAAACGGCGCTCTTGGAAAGCCAAGAATCCGCGCGTCGCCCCTGACTCGACCCGGAATCCGCGCGACCCGCAAGCTCGCCCGCTCGTGGAAAGAGGATTGGGATCCGAGTGTTGCTCCCAATAGACGCGACTAAGATCCGCGAGTTCGCTCGCTCGCCAGTGGAAAGAGACAAGATCCAAGAGCTAGATCGGCCGCCCAAGGAGCTAGCCACTCAGCGAGCTCGTCCGTCCGTGGAAAGAAAAAACAGGATCCGCGAAATCGTTCGTCCACTCAAGGAGTTCGCCCACCAAAGGAGAAGGAGGTCCTCGCGCTCGCCCTCCGCGAGTTTGCCCGCATGTACTAGAGAGGCAGGATCCCTGAGCTCACTCATCCGCTCAAGGAGCTCGCCCGTTCGAGGAGTTCGCCCGCCCGAAGAGGATATTTTTCTCTTTTTTTCGTTTTATTCATTTTGTTTTATAGAAATATTCGTTTAGGCATTTTGATGTATTATCATGGTAATAATAATAATAATAATAAGTAACTAAATAAATAGAATAATATAATCAATAATAATTAAAAATAAAATGGAATTCTTCCGAGGATGAGATGTCATGAGACTCACAAGTAGTGATTTCTTGACTGATCCCTAGGTGAGAGGAATTAGTTAAATGTTACCAGAGTATTGGGATATTTAGTTAAATTTTTCAATATTAAGTGTTTTAATATAAAGTTCTTTTTATAAATTCCATATGCATCATAAACCATATGTTTGCATCATGTGCACAAATAAAGGAAAATAAAATGGAATTCTCCCGAGGATGGGATGTCATGAGACTCACAAGTAGTGATTTCTTAACTGATCGCTAGGTGAGAGGAATTAGCTAAATGTTACCAGAGTATTGGGATATTTAGTTAAATTTTTCAATATTAAGAGTTTCAATATAAAGTTCTTTTTATAAATTCCATATGCATCATAAACCATATGTTTGCATCATGTGCACAAATAAAGGAAAATAAAATGGAATTCTCCCGAGGATGGGATGTCATGAGACTCACAAGTAGTGATTTCTTAACTAATCCCTAGGTGAGAGGAATTAGCTAAATGTTACCAGAGTATTGGGATATTTAGCCAAATTTCTCAATATCAAGATTTTCATTAATAAAATCAAAATAAACAAAATTTCTTTTAAGTTTCATATACACCATACATTTTTATCTATACTACATGCATATGGTCAATTATAAAATAGCGTGAGCACCACCGAGGATGGGATGTCATGAGACTCACAAGTAGTGATTTCTTGACTGATCCCTAGGTGAGAGGGATTATTTCAAATGTTACCAGAGTATTGGGATATTTGATTTAATTTTTTCAATAAATGGTGTTCATGTCGATTTTCATAATGAATCTCTTTATAACATTAATTTTTCAAGCAAATACACTAATTGTTCATATAATCAAAAGCCAGGACTATCTTATTAAAATCAAAAGATACCATGTGGTTAGGATGGTACCGTTTTTCAACGGGCGTTGTGGGGGTGCTAATCTTTCCCCACGCGTAACCGTACTCCCGGACTCAACTTTGTTTTTGCAGACCAAAAATTATCTTTTTAATAAAACTTAATTAATTTTGAGATTTTGTTAAAAAGATAAATATTTTAGGTGACCAATCACACCTAGACAAAAAAAGATTGGTGGCCACTCCTTTGTTTTTAAATGTTTTTCAAAATCGTCGAGCGCGAAGCCGTTACGACAATTGTTCCATTTGTTTATGTAAATGTTGAGTTGACTAGCCAAAAGTTTGTAGGAATATTATGAGTAATGTGCCTTGGACTTTATATGTTAAGTTTATTTTTGATAATTCATTTCAAAATGTTTATTAATTAGTTATCATGTTTAGAAAATATTAGGCATCAAATAAAATTCATAATTATAAAAATAATAAAATCTCATAAATTAATTAATAAATTTAAGTTTAAATAAACATACATCCGATGATGGGATGTCATGAAACTCACAAGTAGTGATTTCTTGACTGATCCCTAGGTGAGAAGAATCTGCTAAATGTTTCCAGAGTATTAGGATATTTAGTATGATTTTTTCAATAAATTAAATTTTTATTAAAAATGAAAAGGAATAAGTTTTTTAAAACAAAGAAAATAGATAAACAAATAAATAATAAAATTTAAATGTAATGAAATTCTTTCGATGATGGGATGTCATGAAATTCACAAGTAGTGATTTCTTAACTGATCCCTAGGTGAGAAAAATTAGCTAAATGTTACCAGAGTATTGAGATATTTAGCTAAATTTTTCAATATTAAGAGTTTCATAATAAAAATCAAAATATAAAGTTCTTTTTATAATTCTATATGCATCATATACATATTGCTTACATCATATGCATAAATATTAAATTTAAAATAAATGAAATTCTTTCGATGATGGGATGTCATGAAACTCACAAGTAGTGATTTCTTGACTGATCCCTAAGTGAGAGGAATTAGCTAAATGTTACCAGAGTATTGGGATATTTAGTTAAATTTTTCAATATTAAGAGTTTCATTAATAAAAATCAAAATATAAAGTTCTTATCATAATTCTATATGCATCATATACCATATGCTAGCATCATGTGTATAGATATTAAAATTCTAAAATAAATGGAATTCTTCTGATGATGGGATGTCATGAAACTCATAAGTAGTGATTTCTTGACTGATCCCTAGGTGAGAGGAATTAACTAAATGTTACCAGAATATTGGGATATTTGGCTAAATTTCTCAATATCAAGGGTTTTATTAATAAAATCAAAATAAATAAAATTTCTCTTAAGTTTCATATGCATCATACGATCAATTATAAAATAGCGTGAGCCCCACCGAAGATGTGATTCTATGGAACTCACAAGTAGTGATTCTTAAGAAATCTCTAGGTGAGGAAAGTTATTTAAAATGTTACCAGAGTATTGGGATATTTTATTTAATTTTTCAATAAATGGTGTTCTTGTTGATTTTAATAATGAAATTTATAAAAACATATATAATAGTGATTTTTTAAGCAAATGCATGGTTTTTTTTATTTTTTATATAATAAACGAATTAAACTTAAGCCAAGACTATTTTATTAAAATTAAAAGATAACATGTACTTAGTGTGGTACCGTTTTCTAACGGGCGTTGTGAGGGTGCTAATCCTTCCTCACACGTAACCGTACCCCCGAACCCAAATTTTGTTTTTGCATACCAAAAGTTGTCTTTTTAATAAAACTTAATTAATTTTGAGATTTTGTTAAAAAGATAAATATTTTAGGTGATCAATCACACCTAACAAAAAAGATTGGTGGCGATTCCCATGTTTTTTTAAATGTTTTCAAAATCGTCGAGCGCGAAATCGTTACGACTGTACATAATAAATTTTGTGCGATTAAATTGTCATTTTCACCATGTTTGTTCATATTTGTATGAATTTTTAAATTTTAGGGATAACAATGGGTAAAGTATTTTTTTATGCACTTGTATCCAATTTCGAATTATATTTCATAATATAATCATTTAAACTAATTAAATATTTTCTCTAAATTAAAAATTAAATTTTAAAATTGACTTTAATGCGTATTATTAAAAAACAAGTTAATAAATTAAAATTTACTCATAAAAAATAAATTATAGTTAAAAACCATGTTTAAAACACTTAATAAATTAATTTACTTAAATATTATATTAATAATAAATAATTTATAAATAAAAAATAGCATTAATATATTATTTATAATCGAATTTGAGTAGTAGATGCACTAGATCATTGCCCAAATCATTGACAAATAATAGTTTTACTATCTAAATCCTACTTGAACCAAATTATGAAATATTCTAATCCTATTTAATTGGACCGGATATATAATGTAAATACTCATTTATATAATACCCATTGGCATCCCTAAATATCAAGGAACATTTGAAATTTACTCATTAATGATATTTTCATTCTTAAACTAGTGAAAGGGTAACATTTTCTAGTCTCCTATATCCAAAAGAGAAATTTTTACTCAAATTTGTTCTCAAATTTAGGAGAAGTAAAACTGGAAAGCGAAAGTGTGAACGTGGTAGTGAATAATGCATATATCAATTCCTCCAACAAAAGTTTAAAGTTGATAAAAAGGAGTTTCTATATAATTAAAACACAACTACACATCTCAATTTCAGGATTAATATTTTTATCATAGTATGTTTATACTTTTGAATAAAGGAACTTTCCCTAATGTTATTGCCCTTTTTTTATGTTAATATAACTAACTTATTGAAGCAATAAATTTCAGTATATATATATATAAAGGTAGATAATAATATATATATATATTAATGGTATATTACGTGAGAAGTTATAAACTAATTAAAATAACAAATATTTAAACTCAATCTCCCACATAATAGTATTTGAATTTAGACTTTTAAAATCTCAGAACTTCTTTCTTAGCATTATGCCAAAGTTTCACTTATATGAATTTCCCAATTTAGTTGGAATACAAATGTGAGTTTCAACTTGATGTTTTTATCATATAATAAGAAATTTATATTGAATAAGGATTAATTTCTTAAAATTTCACAAAATTAAGTGTAGATTTTGCTAAGAAAGTTAAAATAATTTTCTCAAATTGAGTTTGCTTTCTCATATAGACATAAATGATTACTTTTATCATCCAATATACTGTTTGTAAAATATTTAAACTCTACAAATAATGTTAAGATAATAACATATATCCGTTTTATTTATTTTTAAAATATTTCTAATTTCTAAAGAGTATGCATAATCAACTTAATTGCTTATGTAAAATTTCACTGCCAATGCATTATTATTCTTATTATTATTTTTATTATATAAAAGTATTTTTCTTCTAATATTATTGGAATACATTATTTGGTGACAGCGGATGACTTAGGCTCCAAAACCAACTCTAGTCTCCACCAAAATAAAATATAATATATATTATATATCAAGCTGACATGTCAACAAATAAGTGGCAGTTAAACTAATAGAAAATGACTGCTGTCATTGGAGAATGTGAGAGGGCATCCTAAGCTAACCACACCATTAACCACTAAATACGTATTAAATTTAATATATAGATGACGTGGATTCGCAATGATGATGAAAACAGTGAAACCAAAAAATATTAAAAAAAGAATGGACGGCTCAGATTCATTCCTCGGTTTCTGGCTCTTCTTTTATCTGCCCTATCTCCACTTCTTCTTCACTTCTCTCTTTCTCTCCTCTTTTCGCTGCTCTCGCTCAAGCTTTTTCTTGGAGACTTTCGAGGAGTTCCGTAAGGAAGGAAAGAGAAGAAGATGTTGCTGGGGAAGAGGCCAAGGCCACATATGAAGAGAACAACAAGCATGACGGAGATCACTTTTGATCTAAACACGAACAACGCCGAAGCTTCGCCGTCTGATCCACATAACCCTTTTAACAACTACCCTAAACAGGCTGCTGGCCTTTTTGGAGGCGTTTGGGGTCCACCGATACAGGCTAATGGCGGTGGTCAAGGCCTCGAAGGGTTAGATCAACGGTTGTTGGCGACGGTGTCACCTAGAGTTAATAGAAGACATTCAGCTGATTTTCTGGAAACCCCTCATTTCTTAAGGTCTTGCGGTCTTTGCAGACGTCGCCTTGTTCCTGGCCGTGACATCTACATGTATAGGTGTTTTTTTTTCCTCAAACTATCTCTTTTTCCTTTTTTATGGGATATTTTGGATTAAATATTTTTTGTACGTTAATTGAGAAATATTAATTGGAAAAAATTGAATTTGCGTGGGGTTTCTTTTTCTCGAAGACACAATTTTCTATGGGGATTTCTTGTTTTTTCTTTTCAGTTTTGAGTTTTTCCTTCTGCTAATGATGTTTTTGTTTTGACATAGGAAGGAATTTTAAGTTACACGGTCTCTTCCCCAGTTCTTGTCTTTATTAGTTACTTTTTTTTTTTGTTACATTTATTAGTTATTACATGCACATCTTATTCTCAATTTCTCTTTCATCTCTATGAAATTTTGGAATTTTTCGTTTGATAACTTATGAATTTTCAGCTTTCCAAAAGACAAACAATTTTCCTTCGAATATCATATATAGTTCATCTTCATCAGGTATTTTACTAGCTTGCCATAAAATAAATCCAGATTTTTATACGTTAATTTGTTGGAAAATCCGAGTTGATTATTACAGTATGACAACTTTTGTAATTTACTCAAGATGTAACTTATTTATATGTTGCAGGGGTGATAGTGCATTTTGCAGCCTAGAGTGCAGGCAAAAGCAGATGAACCAAGACGAGAAAAAGGAGAAATGTTCGATAGCATCCAAGAAACAAGCCGCCGCCTCTTCTGCCGCCAGATCCAGCGTCTCCGCCAAAGGCGAGACGGTTGCCGCCGTATAGATATTGTGGTCCAAAAGGATTTCACGAAGCTTAAATAGCATCGTACTAGAAGGAATTAATATATGTAAGGGGAGTACTGCAAGTTTAACTTTGTAATGCTAATAGGGCAAGTTTTGCACATGTTATCCTATGTGAATGAAGGGGAAAAAAAAATGAAATCTGTACTTTTTTTTGGTGAAATGAAATCTGTACTTAGCTTCTTCCTGTTGGCTCTTTAATCTCTTGTTATCTTTTTGTGTTAAGGGAAGAAGAGCATTGCAGATTCACAAAACTTCATTGATCTCTAATATTATGTTCTTTTGGCAGTCTTAGAGACTATCGATGCATAACTTAATGCATTTGCTTTCGAATAGATATCAATTTTTCTTTCTTTTTTTTTTATTGGTATTGGATTTAGGGTTTGTTTCATTTTTCTCAATTCCTTAATGATCAATATCCTATATTTAATTGCATAATAAATGTTAGAATGACAATAGATAATGTACTTGTTATATTTCAAAACTTATATTAATATTAGATTATATTTTATAATATTTGAATTCAATTATAATTATATATAAGTTTATTTTTATTATTCGGGTTTTATTCATATAATTAAATAGAATAATATTCATTAATTTTTTAAATTTGTTAAATATTTGTTTATCAAATTAAAGTTTAATTTTTAAAATTAAATTAAAAAATCGAAAGTAAAGTGATGGAAAAGAAATAAAATAAAATAAAATAAATAATTGTTTCCATAATGTTCATAATACAAAAAAAATGGATTTATTATGTTAATGTAAAATAAAATTAATAATTGTTTCCATAATGTTCATAATACAAAAAAAAAAGGATTTATTATGTTAATGTGACATTGACCATTGATTAGTTGTCATGAAAGCAAATTTGGGAGCAGAGGGGAATCTGAGGCCTAGTCAGCTTTGCATGGAGTGGGTCCCAACCAAAGTGCACAATACAAGGCGAAAAAAGTAAAATAAAATAAAAAACCAAAGGAAGAAAAAAAAAGAAAGAAGAAAAAGAAACAAAGGGAAGAGATTCATTTGGAATATTGAGACGGGGAGTCGTTTTGATTGATTCGGGAATAGTGAATATGGGACCACTCCAATGAATTAGAAATCGTCCCCACAAGCCTTTTTTTCACGTGGCCCCAGCTGGTGGCTCCACATGGCTGTCTGATTTTAAGTCCGTCGATGTGATTTGGAAGAAATCTACTCCACTAGATTTCTCCTCTCAAAATTCTTTTGAAGAAAAAAAAAGAAAGAATTAAAATGGAAAATGAATTAATGATGATTGGTGGAAAATGAACATGATACGCCAGCTATAGCCAATGGCTCACCAATAAAGTTCCCATTCGGAGTTGGGACCAGTCTTAAAGGACCACCTCCTTCTTATTTATACCTTTTCTACCGAAAAAATAATTAAATTTAGATTTAAATCAAATAATTTATAGTATTTATATATAATGTATTGATAATATATAATTTTTATACACTATCAATACATTAAAGGTTGATACCTAATGCCAATGAGGCATTGACTTAATGGCAAGGAGGAGGTCCTGAGACTTTGAGGTCTCAAGTTTGAGTCTCACCAAATGTTAGCTTGAGTTAGTCTAGTTATGTACTAATTTGTTATAGTTATTTACTAGTTTACTTAGTTTGAGTAATGTGATTTTCATAGTTACCTGTTAATGGAATGTAATATGTTGATTGTGATTGTGATTGTAATTTCTAATGAAAATATACTACTAAAAAAAAGGTTGATATCTAATCAGTAGACTTTATGAGCAAATTAAAAAAATTTATTTATATTTACTTTTAAGGGCTTGACATATTTTTTAATTTGTCAATTGATGAGGTGTCAACTTTTGATATATTAACAATGTATAAAAACTATACACTGTCAGTGCATCATATACAAACTCTAATTTATATAAGGGTTTGTATATGATGCACTGACAGTGTACAGTTTGTCAATGCATCAGAGGTTGACACTTCATCAATTTGCAAATTCAAAAATATGTCAAGTCCTTAAAAGCAAATATTAATTAATTTTTTTAATTTGCTCATAAGAACATATTGATGAGGTGTCAACCTCTGGTGCATTGACAGTGTACAGAAACTATACACTGTTAGTGTATCATATATAAAGGCTTATAGAAAGCGCTTTAACGAATGACGTAAGATGATGCCCGAAATCAGTGAACTAACCTGGTATTCAATCTATTTTGTCAGAGATTCAACCTCTTTTATACTAATTAAAGGTGGTCTCTACACATGGCCACTTTCATGTTTATTTTTTTCCCAAAATTTTTGTACTACTTAGATTTTAATGGTTACAAAATTGTAGTTTTTGGTTGATTATTACACAAATTGTAAAGATTTATTCACCGCACAAAAAGTGTTACAAGACAAATATTTTTTCCAGATATTAAAGATTGTAAACTATTGTTAAATAGAGATTGCCGTATTTTCTAGCATAGCTATAATATATATATATATATATATATATATATATATATATATATATTATATTGAGCATTTCATGATAATTTTCTTGATTCATATGAAGTACAATGAGAAAATGAAAAATCGAATTTTAGACGTAATCCCTTCTAAAAAAGAATAATAATCATTAGATCAAATTTTTTTTGAACATACCGTTAGATCAAATTTTGATTATTTATTTCGTGATAATTTTCAAGTCTTCCTTTTTTTAATTTTTTTAGCATAAAATATTTTAAAGATTTAAACTTTTAAGTCAAGTGGCTGTATAGCAGTACATTTATCTTGTTTGCTTTCTTTCTCATAATAATAAATTTTTTTGGCCAAATAATAATTAATTTCACTACATATATATTTATAACCAAAATATATACCTCTTGTTTCTTGATTTTATTCCTTCTATTTCAACAAGTCCAACTAGTTGGACAAACAAGTAGCAATTACTGTTAAACTAAATTAAAAAATTTAGATAAAATGTGGAAGCAGCAGGTGAGAAAGATACAGCTTAATTTTCTTTCCTAGAATCAATGGTTCAATCAAATAGGCCAACTGGGGAGGGAATTAAAGCTATAGAATATGTGATATATCTAATGCTTTCTATGGAAACATTCTTTGCTTTTTTCTCTTCCCTTTAAACATATATAAATTAACGGCTTTCTTTTTGTCTTGCTACATGTGAAAAAATTTAGATTCAAATTCAAATAATTTCAATCTCACCGTCCAATTATATATATATATATATATATATATATATATATATATATATTATACGTTCACTACAACTCCAAGCATTTTATACATTCATTTAATTAATATATACATTTCAAAATTTTATTATAATTCATAAAAAAATTATTATTTCACTTAAATCATTAAAATAAGATATCGAGTATATTATTTGAGTATAATAAATTAAAATTTATATTTGATATACTATTAGTCATAAATCCTATATATTGTCATTGAACCATAACTTCCCACCCTGTTAATTAGTAAATTTAAAATTATATTTTAAGGACTTTTTATTTTAAAATCTATGAATTAATATAGTCGTTGCATGTTATGATTTATATGTTAATAGTGCATCAAATATAAATCCATACTTTAATGCATGTAGCACATTTCTATTTTTAATGAGCATGCACTTAACTTAAATGATTCCTATAACCGTTTTTAAGAGATGTCATTCAACGAATTTGAAATTTAAATGTTAATACCTCTAATCAGTTTTCTTACTTCCAACTGTTCGACATCATTTTTAGAAGAAAAACATACAAACCCATACATTTGCTTTAATTTTATGTTTTGCTTGTGTGCATCCATTTCTAGATGCTAATTAAAATGAATTTTTTTACTAGTAATTAAGTTGAAAACACCGCAGCACCTTCATAATTTGTTTATGTCATCTATATATAATATATATATATATATATATATATATATATATATATATCAACGTTTGATTAGCTCGAATGATAATGATAAACATAGTTAATATTTTAAAATTAGAAAATTTAGGCACTCCATTGATAGACACATTACATTGACCAATTCCCTTCTGCTCGGAATCAGGAAACCAATGGCATAATAATCAGCAAAATAGCTGTACTAAATATAATAAACTACCTTCCCCACGAAAAACTTTACTTTATACTCTCAATCACTTGCAATAAACAAAACATCGAAGCATAATTTGTCTTGTTATTCACAAAAAAAAAATCTTGTCTGGTTTTTATAAATTCATACAAGCCACTTGGGCAAGCGGACATGTGTCTTAATCAAATGCTAAGTACTGGCGTCAATGCACTGAAAAAAAAATCAGGTGTGCAGTGTCTCGGACAAAGTGTATTTCTAATTTATCGAGTGAGGTCGGAGCCAGCCAACCAATCACCTGAGCTTTTTCCACACACCTTGACTATATTTCATCCACCCTGATCGTGATAATAACCTGAGTTACTGGTTATGTATTTATATACATCACAGCCGTTTACATTGCAATAGTTATTTGAATAGATAGTTCTTTTAAAATAAACAAATACAGGTGATGAGGAGATCAATAATTCATCAACTTTTAGCTCTATTGCGTTGTTAATGGAAGAGAATTTTTATTTTTTAAATGCAAATTAATAATTAAGTTGAACAACTCTTGAACTACTCAAGGTTTATGGTTTAGTTTGAACTTTTTTTTTTTTGCATACATGATTTTGGATTACATAATAATGTAATATGTAATTCTGACAATTCTAAATACGATATAATAATAAAATAAAAAATTTAATACTTAGTATTCTATTAATGATGGATGTGAGACTATAATAACTTAATTTGGTGGTGATTTTGATTTCTCATCTCCCATGGCCTTGAGCATTAGTATTTTGAGCCTTTTGACGCCCACATGCTTGGGGGCCAACATCATCGCTAACTCCTCGCCCACAATTATGACCACATAAACATCGAGATGGGCGATGAAAGGTCTATGATGAGTGCCATTAATTACTTTATAATTGACGTTCATCAAGGAACGTTATGTTAATACTCAAGGACATGAGTATTAAACACGCAAAGGGCATAACGACCCACAAACAATCATGATTTCCACTATTAATATACCTGCCACAGACATGAAATGGCATATCGACCTCTTTCGTTATAACTAAAGTTCAAGCTATCAACTGTGTGTATTGTGTGTGTATGTATATATATATTCGATGCAGTGTTATGTATAAATTTTGTACGTGAAATTATAGCATGTTAATTTATTAATTTATAAAATTTACAATAAAAATTTTTAAAAATAAATATTATTAAACTAACTAATTAATCATATGTTATGATGTGATTCAATGATTGTGTATAAATTTTATATACTATCACTATATCAAATATTGTTGGAGTTTTCATATCGATTGTGAAAGAAGTTGAGTGTGTGTTTATCTATGTGAAAAAAAAAACTCACATCTTGAGCTAGCTTTTAGGGTGAAAATGTCGAACAACACCCAACATTATAAGCTCATATTTCATATATATTAATTGATGATCCTTAGCTCTCCAAATAATCTTCTTTCTATATTGAGGCTTCGCAAGACGTGTGTATATATATACTGATTTTGTGAACGAAGAAATCTCAATTATGTTTGCCTAGAAATCCAATCTTAATTTGTTGGCTAGTTACAAGATTCCCAAGTACATGCCCAATTCTGGAAGATCCCCGATGACCATTTTGTTTTCTAGCAACGACGTCTCTTCTTAGTTTTGTTGCTTGAAAACGAGGACTATAATTTTTTTCGTAATTTCCAAAGTTCCTGCCACATGCCCACATGTTTAAGACATTCTTAATCAATAACAAATTAATTCATAAAGAGGATTTCTTTTTTTTAGTCCAATTCAGTCTTTAAGCATCCGTGATTCTTTTTTAATTAGAAGTTCATCTATTTTTTTATTTAATTTCAAAAGAAAACTAAGTAATTTAATTAATTAATTATTTCGTGCTTAGATTTACCTTAAATATTAGTTTTGAATTTGATCATGAGGTAATTAATGGACCTTATTTGCAATTCTACATTTTACTGCTATTACTTGAAATTTTTAATTGTTGAAATTTATTCTACCTAAATTGTTTAGTTAACGATATATATTGAATTAGATCAAGTTTGAGCTCATTTTTAATTTTTTAATCTTTTATTTAAACTCAACCTAAGCTTGATTCGATCCATAAACATTTTTATATGTGCATATAGTTTTTTATTTAAAAAATAAATCCGAATTTTTTAAATATCTATTATATACATTGAATATCATTGATTGTGGTAAATACAAGATGTAATGCCAAAGAAGCCCATCCTATAAACAAGAGTGTACACAAGACCTTTTTTTTTTATATAGTTTTTTAAGATGGGCTGCAATCAATTATTGAGGCAAATCAAGGTGGACAAAATTATTGAGGCAAATCAAGGTGGACAACGCTTATTTTAGAATCTTTAAATGTTAATAAAATTCTTCATTTCAAAATTCAATTTATTACTCTTTCAAGTTAAAATGCAAGAATATTTTTTATTTATCCATATAAGAGAAACTGATGAACTCTTAGGTTGTGATTCAGTTGGTAACGCAGGTTGAGTTTGTGGAAAGAGCTCTTGGGTTCGACTCCCACTAAACAAATCTTTGGAGAGGGGTGAAGAGTCTTAACTGTGACTAAATCCAGAGTAGAATTAGTCTCAGACCGTTAAAACGAATAAAGATACTTGTGGTTTACACAAAAAAAATAAGAGAAATTGATGAAGGAAACTAGTGAAGATCATGAATGGGACTAAAAATTACCACATGAAGTTCATTTTTAACAAATATACACTTGCAAACCTTAATCTCTCTCACCAACTAAAATACAATAATTTTTATCATCAATTTTTTATATAGATAAAAACAAAAAGTTACCCCAACAACATCTTGATCTAATGGTTAAAAATAAGTTATAACATACTATAAATTTTAAGTTCAAATCCAAGCACTTCTATACATAGTTATTTAATATTTCTTTGTAAAAAAAAAGTTACATGCTAATTAAAAAAAATAAATTGAATGAGAAGAAGATCTAGATTCTAGCAAAGACGACAGGCGCCACTGTACCAAAAAAAAAGACGACAGGCGCCAGAAGGCAGAATTTCTGGTCCCGATCCAACCAATTAGATCTGAAGGCTCAACCCCACAGGTCAACTCACAGCCGCACCTTTCATTATTTTTAGATGACAATTTTAAACCCAATATCGGTCCAAACCGTCCATCGCCACACAATGTTTTTCAGCTGTAATTAATCGCAGTAAATTTCTATATTCTAGCCCTTCAAATTTTTTTTTTCTAAATTCTAGTACTCCAAGGTCTCCAATTTCGGGGTTGGGTGATTGCCTATTTCAAAAGCATGGAATTATTTTAAAATTTATCTGTATTTAATTTTTTCGAACAGTTTTAACATCATAATTTTTCATATTAATATTCTATCTATCTAATTTTTTATGAATGATAAGAAGCTTCGAGATGTAAATGATAATATAAATAATTACGAATTATTCGAATTCAACCTGAAGAAACACTCCAATCCGATTCGACTACACTTTAAGCAAAATCCATTCGAGGGAGGGTTTTAAAAGTCAAACCCCATTTATTAATTTACACCTAATAATACTCACAATTTGCAAGGTTTACTGTCAATGTCATGTCTCACTTGTTTTTTCCCCCTCCATTGGCTTGTTGTTTTCGGGTTTGGACACGACCAACGATTTTGAACAGCAACTTCTCTGATGACCTTTCCCGTTTTAGAAGAGTTATTTCAAGTTTCCATCGACTCCCCGCTTCGCAACCAATGCCCGAAACCAATGCAATCATTTTTCATGATTTTGATATTTTGTTTACCGTTTTAATTACTAGTTCATTTCCTTCTTATATTCGAGGTCAATGAGTTCTTGATTTAGTGGTAAAAAAAAGGTTATGAGATTTTAAGATTTTAAGTTCAAATCTCATCAAATATAGGCTTGAGTTAATCTAGTTATTTACTAGTTTGTTATAGTTATTTATTAGTTTACCTAATTTAAGTAATATGATTTTCATAGTTACCTGTTCATGAAATATAATATGTTGATTATGATTGTAATTTTTAATAAAAATGTATTACTCAAAAAAATAGACCCTTCAAGACGCAAAAGGGTCACTAATTTAAGAAAACGTTAGTTGTTGAGTTGAGAGACTCCAAAGAAGATAAGAAATTCATTGTTCTATATTTAAAACCATAATAGAAAAAAAAGGCAAAAAGAAAAGGGTTTAAGTGTCTTTCATTATTTTCCTTATTCTTCTAACATGCTCTTCCCTGAATACAATTTTAAAAGTCTTTTTTTGTTCAAGAAAAAAATTTAATACTTAGTATACTATTAATGATGGAAGTGAGACTATAATAACTTTGGTGGCGATTTTGATTTGCCACCAATAAGAAACCAATAAGGATTGTTGGGTACAGTCAGGTAGGTGAAGCACATTGAGTTAGGTAATGGGCATGAAATTTGCATAGTTTACTAGAGAGCTTGGGAGAAAATGTTTTTGATTAATATATTTAGTAAAAAGGAAAAAGGAAGGAAGAAAAGGATGTTGCATGGGGACATTTATTTAAACGTTCATATTTTCATTTCTAATATACGAGAGTTCTGCAAATTTCAGTAAAATCTTAGCACTTGAATTTTTTTTTCCAGATCAGAGACTTAATTTCATTGTACAAAACAAAAATAAAAAGGTAGAAAGATATAACTTTTTTTGTAAGAAAAAATATAAAAAGGAAAATAGATGAATTTTTTCATTTTTTTGTCTTTTCAAATCAAATTTTCTCTTCTAATTGGAAAGAAAATACTCTTTCTACTTCAATTAAATGATTTTATTTATAAAGTTATCTCTAATTTTTTCCCCTCTAATGTTTTATCTTTCTGATCAAATAAGAGAAAAGAATAACAACGTTCATTTATTTTTCTCCTTATAAAACATACTGTTAATGTAAGGATCATAATTAAAAAGGGTAGCTAATAGGGAGCTGGAAAAAAATTATTTTCTTTGGGTTACATGGAAATTTTTTTTTTGGTTGAAAAACAATAATTGAAACATGGTTCCCATAAAAACAAGAGGTCCCAGCTAATAAACAAGTCCATAAATTTGGTGAGAGGGCCCATGTCGTATAAATAGGGCAGTCCAGGCCATGCCACGACACTTGATGTCCCTACATGTTCAAATCAGTAATCACTACAGGTGAGCTGAGGCATTGGTCCACAATGAGCCACCCACAGCTTGAGAAATGTCCACTTATTAAATGTTTTTAAAATCAAAGCTTGGAATATTATATTCATGAGTTATCAGCCAATACGTAGAGATTTAAATTTTACAAATGACATAAAGATGGTGATATATACTTTATATTAAAAATAAAAAATAAATAAAATATGTGTCATTATCTTACTTTTGTTTATAAAATTTTAAAAATTTACTGATTTTGTATTAAATAATAATATTATATTTTATTGCCTATGGTTACACAAGTTTAGGGCTCCAATAAATTGAGGCTCACCTGCTTCCTCCTTTGTTTTAGGCACTTCACCTGCATCTAGATCTGACAATCTCAGACACGACATGAACACGATACAAATAAATGACATAAGATGACACAAGATTAAAATTAAGTAAAATTAATATATGAATATGATAAAAGCTAAAAATAACATTTTGAGTTTTTCCGTATCAACACAAATTTTGACCAAATTGTCAAGTCTACATCTATATGCTCCGGCTACACAAACCTCATGCTTGCATGAAAATGCTTCTCCTTGCTTTTCCTTTCATTGCGTAGGACATTTTTCATGCTTTTGACTTTAAAAAAAAGTGACTTTTAAGTATGGTTTAAATTGTTTTAGTCCTACTCTTAATGTATAAGAATTTTACACATTTGATATTCTAAATTCAGCACAAGCACTCTTTATTTTTTAAGTAAACTTCCATTTTACCAAAAAGAGAATGAAAAAAAATGCATTTCTTGTTGTTACGACATTTTCAGCACAATCTCTCAGCCCCTCTTTTCTTTAATCATCTCAACCCTTTCTTTGTAGTTCTTGCATGAAGAGGGCCTAAACAAAAAAATGTGCAGCATAACTTTCCCATATGCCAAATATCAATTTGTTGGGCTAATTCAATTGAGTCGATTCAATCAGCATTCAGATACAACCCAAAAAGTAAGCCCGAAGTGAATGCTAACTTATTGGGCTTGTCCAGTTAAGCGATTCGAGCATTTCGTTTTTATAAGCTCAGCCCATTTTTTTTTATAATAATAATTCAAGAGTTATTGTAAAATCTAAAACTTATCGACTCTCTGGAATCTAATCCGTAATTTGAAGATAATGATTTGAAAAAATCAACAAGATCAGCTTTAAAACAGAAACAATCCAACTACCTGGAGAGATATAAGGAAATTTAAACTAAAAGATTATCTTTAAATCCTCAAATCGTTATTTAAAGCTACTTAGTTCTTTTATTCAGTCATTTAGTTCATACATTCTTTAAACTTCGATTAAAAAAATAAAATGGCGAGAATTGTTATTTTTATTTGTATTTTCCTGGCCTGTCTTTTAGTGGCAAAGTCAGAAGCGTCGCAGTCGCCGTCAGCATCAGTGTCAGCGACATTAGCTCCATCTATGGATTGCTCCACTATCATATATGACATGGTGGATTGTATCACTTTCTTGAGTAAAGGCAGCACGGAAGATAAGCCTACGCCTTCATGTTGCTCTGGCTTTCAATCAGTGCTGAACTATAATGCCGAGTGCATTTGTGAGGCCCTCAAAAGCAGCGCCGAATTGGGCGTGGACGTCGATCTTACAAAGGCTGCCACTCTGCCTTCCGCTTGCCGGGTTTCTGCTCCTCCGATCAGCGCATGTGATGGTAAATACTGAATAATCACCTCTTTATTTAAAAGTTTCGTTATTATCCATTTTTTCTTTCATTTGTTTGATAACAACGAATTGTTGCCAATGCAGCTTCCTTTTTGCCTGGTGCAGCTCCTGGTACGCGGTCTTTTTCTTAATCTCTTAATTGATCAGTTTTGCTTTTCAATTACGATGAAATTAATTACTGCTTCGTTGCATTAAAATACAGTATTAAGTTTGAAGACTTGGATGAAAAAATTAATATTTTGTTTGCTATGTTATTGTTGCAGCTAACCCTCCATCTAGTGGAGCTCCAACTCCCGACTCACCGGAGGCGCCTGCCGTTCCGGTTCCGGGGACGTCAAGTTCCCCAGAACCGTCGACTGTGGCAGAGGAAGGTGGCCAAAATGCTCCGGCGCCGGCCGTGTCAGGAACCGACTCTCTATCAGCTTGTTTCTTTGTGCTCATTAGCATGCTAGTGGTTTCATTCTCTTATATTTCAGTTTAATTTCTTTTCTAGGCTAGCTCGATAGCTGTACTTAGCATTATGATCACTTGTTTTATTCTTAATTATTTAGTTTCAGTTTTATTTGAGAGTAACAGGACTGATTCTTTGCTTTCTGGGATAGTATTAGTCGAAAATGGTTTGATGTTTTTTGAAAGTTGCAAGAATAAATAGATTAAGTTTCAAAAATATTATCTTAGCCTTTTTTTTTTATTCCAAGAGATAAACTGCTAAAATCTGGCTTTGATTTGAATTTATAAACTTTATTATATATTATCATCAACCAAAATATCTAGAATTAATTAAAATTTTCGGGCAATTGTATATTAGATTGTCTCATACATAATCAACAGCATATTTGCTACTTTATCGAACGCAAAATTGTATGTTAGATTATCTTTCATACATAATTTGTAGATTATCATAAACAGTATTTTTGCTTAGGTGTTGAAGATTGATAATAACAATTTGATCTCATCTCATTATTTTGGAAAGATAAAAAGACGTGATATTATCATTTGTAGATAAAAAACCCATGTTAATCTTTGTGTAGTAGAAAAGTTGGAAAGAGATAAAACGGAAAACTTAATTAATCCAAAAATTACGTTACAAAATAAAAGAACTTAAAAGAAATTATTTAATACATTGTCATATATAATAGAAAGCAATCTCTTGCCCGCTATTAATACTTGGAACTTTTTTTCTTTATTTTTATCTTTTTTCATCTTTCCAACTAAGCATAGATATTAACTAAGAAACATACAACCACAAAAATGTTTTATAACAAAATATATATTTTATTGTTTGAAATTAATCTCGTTCGAAGCTTAGTCACAGTTAAAGCTCTTTACCTCTCTCCAAAAATGTATTTAGTGAGGATCGAATTCAAAAACTTTTCTTACAAATTCAATCCACATTACCAACTAAATTATAATTCATGAATAAAATATATATATTTTAAAATCTACGAGAGAAATGCCAAGGCAAAAAGGTTCATCTGGTCCAGAGAATTATCTCAAAGGGCCTTGGTCAAATGCTAGCCCATTACGATTTCTTTTTTATTGATAAATCCTGCCCAGAGACTTTTTTCTTGGTTACAAAGGGAATTGCCTGAGCAGGACTAGAACTTAAGCCCATACACAAGCCTTTCAAAATCCATATCCTTTCCTGAACCCGTTGAAGTTCATAACAATGAGAAAACCAAGAGGATGTATTCTAACATCTGCTGTTTTAATCAAATTTTTAATAATTGCTTTAGCATCAAATTCACTAACAACATTTCTATGGAGTTTTTTATTCACACCCTATTTTTGGGTAGACACACCTTAAAATTTTTTTTCCTTTGTTGTCCTTATTGTTTCCAGCAGCTTATTGTTTTTTATTCACACCCTATTGTTTCTGGCAGCTTGGCAGAGATTTTCCGTTGAGCAAGCTGCCTGGGCAGCCAAAAAAAGGGAAAAAAAGCTCCCGGAAGTCACTTTCGGGAGCTTGTGCCGCAGTTGCATGTTGCTCGCAGCATATTGCTGTCGCAGCAGCTTGGTGCTGGCAGCATGCTGCCGCAGTAGCATACAACTGCTGCCAGCAGCAATTCTAGCTCACCGGAAAAAAAGTGTTGGAGAGAGAGAGATTTAGGGTGTGCAATAAAGGTACTAAAGGAATAAAAAAATTTTTAGAGTGTGTTTAGTCCAATTTAGGGTGTGAATAGACAAACTCTATTTCTATATTCTTCCTCCCAAGCTAGTAACAGGTCGAATTCAACAGCTTGAAGTTTTGCAACAATATTCGAACAAGCCCCCCTAAACGACAGATGAGTTGCATATTTTTTTTTTGGTTACAAGGAAATATTAAATAACTAGAGATAGAAATATTTGGATTCGAACCCCAGACTTACAGTATGTCACAACTCATCCTTAACCATTAGATCAAGAGGTTATTGGCGATGAGTTGCGTATCTTTAATATGCTGAAAATGGAAAGAAAATTCTTGTGAGTCAATGGTCATTGTGGAAGAGAAAGCACAGATTCCATTATGGTGGTGCTGAGGACCCAGCCAACATGCGGTGCAAAGCATGGAGAAGAAGTTGGGAGTTGAGCTTGTTGCAGGAAAGAAAACGTGGACCAATTTATTGTGCTCTCTGCGGCTTATATCAAACAGCTGTGAAATGATGGGGCTTTTAACAATTCCTTGCATGCCAGAATTCAGAAGTTATTTTGGTAGACAGATGCAAGGAACCGCCAACCACAAATTAAAGAAGCATTCGTCATTCGATATGAGAAGTAGGTGTTGGGAAGTAGGTTTGGAGTGATAAAGGCGAAGGGCCAATGTTATGAGATCAGAAGCATTTGAGACCTCAAAAACTGTTTGAACATCAGAGAATGGAAAGGCCATTATCATAAACCAAAGCCTTTGTGGTCATTTCGTTTTCTTGCTTTTAGATGGCCACACCACGTCACCACCCTCACTTCAAGCAGCTACTTGAAGCTAGAACATTGTTTAACATCGACTTCTTTTACCAATGAATTGAAGTTATTGTCATAGTTTTAGGTAGAAAAAAGAAATAGCATTTGGGGTAAACAATGGAGGTTTAACCTCTCAGTTGTTGCTTTTGTTAAAAGTAATTAAATCCAAAATTCAAATCTTTCTCACTCTTTTGTACTTCCTTATGAATCATAATAAAGAAAACACTTGATTTGAAGTCTATTTCTAAGTGATGAATGATTAGGATTGAGTAGTAGGTTATTTTGATAGATCCAGTTTGAAAAAATAGAAAAATTGAATTAATGACTTGATTAAGATATAATTGAATTGATTGACTAGATTTTATTAATTGAAAAAATCGAAATGAAATAAATTGGTTTGGTTTTGTCTGTTCAGTTTGATCTATTCAATTAAAAAAATGAAAATTTTATCTTTTTTTTTTTCCATCTTAAATATTACAAATATGCTTTTTAATTTTTGAATTTCCATCTACCTTTGATTCAAATTCGAGGATGCATAACAAATTTTAAGATATTTTTTATTATTTATATTACATATAATATATTTAAAAAATATTAAAAAATTAATTAATTCGATCGATAATTTTAAATTTCAAAAATTAACTGACTTATTTAACTAAAACGATTCAATAGATTGACTTTTGACCACAATCAAATTAATCGAAATTGATTGAATTTGATCATTTTCGGTTGAGTAACTTGGTCTAAATTGGTGGCAGAGCCAGAATTTCAAATTGGGGGGAGGGGGGGGGGGGGGGGGGTGCTGGGTGAACCAAACCATATGACTAAAAATTTAAGTATATTTCAATAAAATCTATGATTAAAATTTTTTATCTAGCATCTAATATATTATTATTTTACCAAATATAAAAAATGTATATAAAATATTACATTTCATATATAAACATAAACCATTTACATAAAAAATTGAAGTATGAAAGGAAAAAAAACAACTAAAAATGGAGGAAGTCAAATATTTTTATCTAAAATTGTATATGATGATTTTTTGTAAAAAAAAAATCAATTGGATTGAAAGTTTCAACATGATTTATCTTAATGCAGATAATAAAGATTCTCGATAAGAAATTTTTATTTCATTTTGTTTTGAAATTTTGTTTTAACAAGTTTAATTGCTGAGATTTTTTTTAAATGGTGCATAAAAATCGAAAGAATTGATATAATATCAATTCACCTATCAATAACAAAATCCGCATTAACTTAATTGTTTTTCACAATCACAAGTTAAATTAAAAATAAATAATAAAAACTCGAATTGTAATTAATTAATTATTTCTTTTGAATTTTAAGTGATATTTTGTATAATTTATTTGCAATATAAAACGAATAATTAAGTGAAGGTAAAATATTTTTATAGGATTGTAACAATAAAAAAATGCTTAATTAGTTTTTTAACATATATATAATGTACAATGTTTAAATTAATAATATATAAAATAATTTAATGAAAATTAAAATCAAATAATTTCTTTCATTGTATAAAACAATATTAATTAATCCTCTTTGCAAATTTGATTGGAATTTGATAAATGATATTTTTTGTTGTAAAATTTAAACTCTTATACCACTGGTCTAAATCAACTTATGCTTACCCTTAACAATGATCAAGAAAAGAAAAAAATATATAAAAAAAATGATTGAATTAGATCAGTTCGAATTTCTCTCCTTTTGTACTTCTCTATCAATAAAAGAAAAAAATAACTTGATGTAAGATTCATATCGAGGCAATACATAAGTAGGTTGAGTGGTTGATTTTTTCTACTAATCTGGTTTAGAAAATTTTTAAAATTGAATTAATTAATTGACTTTCTTTTGAAATGTAATTGAATTGATTAACTTAATTTTAGCAAATGAAAAAATTGAACTGAAATAAACTGGTTTGGTTTGGTCAATTCGAGTCTTATCGAGTGTGAGTTTAAGTTAGTTTATTTGTTATTTGTTTAGTTTGTTATTTTCATTTTAATTTACCAATTTATCAATTTATCAATTCATAGAATATAATATGCTGATTACGATTGTAACTTTGAATGAGAATGTATTACTAAAAAAAATGGAGAATTTAACCTTGAATCTAACTTTTCTTAAAGAAAAAAAACAATAATTAAGCTAAGTCCTGAATTTTTTTTTAAACTAATATTACTGCGTGTATAAAATTGAACTAAATCCTATATTTCTATTTTGAAAGAATCCATGCCCCATGGCAACAAAACTTCAGCTCAATACAGGCAAATTCAGTAACGTGCCGGATATGATAATTGTAATGAATTTGGATAATGACATCTATGAATTATTTAAAAAATATGAACTAAAAACTCTACTTATCTATAATAAATTTATCTTGTTGGTTGGGGGCAAGATAAAAAATCCCAAAGTAAACATGATAATATATAATACAAGGATCATTTTTCTTTTGGTTCACAAGTGATTTCCCAATCAATAATATTTCTTTCTCTACCTCCCCAAATCTCACACCATCATTTTCAACAAAACTAGAACTTACAAGAAATTATCAACAATAACTTACTCAAGCCAGATTTTAAAAAAATAACCATTTTTTGTCTTTCACCTAGCTTTTCATATCAACAATATAACCATTTCTTGCATTAAATTAAATTGTGTCCTCCTCATTTGATCATCCTGTTTACGCCATAGTTATTATTTAATTAAGTCAACCTGATTCCATTTATGCAACCTTTTTGAAGCAAATTTCATCCTTAAGTTTGTGAAGAAAGTGATAGTTATGGTGCTAATGATGTATAATACTAATTAAACCCAAAGATAAAAGAGAGCACAAAAATGTGAAAGGGACAAGGAGTGCATGGATGGACATAACCACCAACTATAAGCTCCATGCAAAATTAATATCCCTCATATCATTTTCACTTTTTTCTTCATTAATCTAACACAAATTCCACTTGCAACAATTTGATTCATGAAAAAACTCAAAAAGTTAGCTTGGACTAATTTCTAATATCTGGGTTTGATTCAGGTTAATGGCCAGAACCTGTTATCCTCTCATTTTTCTTATATTCAAGGTAAAAGTGGAATAGCTTCTTGATGAGTATTCCTCTCACACATATTCTATCCGTAGAGTTTTTAAACTTTATGTACAAAGTCAAGACGACTACAAAAACCTCTTAAATCTAATCAGATGAAAAGAGTACGAGAGAAGGGTTGGTCGACCACACCACCAAATTCCCAACGCACAGTCAAAGACACGCCATCTCCAATGTGTGTATGATGAAAATATAGGTAACGGAACCTTCAAATATAGCTACACATTTTTTTTGTCTTATAGCAAAGCAAGACTCTTTGGTTAACCCCAAAAATATGGGGAATAATTCCAAACCAAACGTATTGGAAAGTGGAGATGGTCGAAGAATGGGGTAGCTGAGAACTACTCAAATCTGTCAATCTATCAACAACGGGAAAAATTAAAAGAAGAAAAAAAGGGTGACTGGTGAGGAAGGAAGGAGTTTGAGATGGGGGGTATGGCAGAGGCAGGTACCACGTGCAGGTTGGCATTAAAAGGGACGTTAAACCCTCTTAAAAAAGACCCACCTTCCACTGCCCCAAACCTAACTCTCTGCTAACACATAACTGCTGCTACTAAGGATTTTCTAACATTGCTTTGCATGTAAACTAAAGCACGCATTTAACGTTTCTTCTTTGCTTTGTTTCTTGATCCTCTTATCTCTTCGTCTCTCCCGTTTTCATTCACCGAGAAGATTGAACTGTGTTTCATACCCATTTGGAGAATTGAAGACTGATTTGATCCCAGCCTTCCTGGATTGAAGTTCTTCCCTTTGTCGGGCTTGTCGTTATTTAGAGTTGTTTACTGAATTGGGTATTGATTTCTTTTCTTTTTTTTATAAAGCAAAGTGAAATACTAGTTGGGAATTGTGATTTTTTGGTTTGATGGTTTGTAAATTTGTTGATTGAGGTTTCAGTTTAATAAGGATTTGAAAACAATAATTTTGAACGTTTGGAGGATTTTTAATGAATGATTTTTTGCTTTCTAAAGTGTGCTTTTGTGAAATCAAATGTTTATGTGATCCTGCATCTGAGAAACTTTATTTCTAGGCCGTGTTTGGTTACTGGAACTGTAACTCATGAATGAATAAACTATTATTTTTAGTACTAAAGTCTCATTCTTTTGATACCATGTTCACTAAAATAAGCTAAGAGTGCAAGGAAAAAAAAAGTATTAATCATATCAAATTTTGTATTTGCAATCAAACAGAGCTTTAGTACAGTTACGGTGCATTTGTGCTGCTCGTCCTATTAGTATTTCTTTTGGTTGGGATTCAGTTCTAAGGCGTTGCTTGATTAAGTTATTGATTTATTTACATGCTTAAGGAATCACAATTATTTTTAAATTCTCAATTCAGAATTAGACTGCTATTATTCAAACCTTATATGCTTGAATTTGTTTACAACGAACTAAATGAGAACAGCTTCATTTTATTATTGATTGGTATTTGATTCCTCATCCTTGTTGGTTGTTGATTTCTGGATATACAGCATGTCAGAGGCCCAAAGAAGGTCAGCTATGGCTGGTGTTGGGCGGGGAAACAATGGGCACATCAATGGGGTATTGCCAATGAGGAGCCCTGCTACAGTATGTGAAGTTGATGAATTCTGTTCTGCACTTGGAGGGAAAAAGCCAATACATAGTATTTTAATTGCAAACAATGGAATGGCAGCTGTCAAGTTTATACGTAGTATTAGGATGTGGGCTTATGAGACATTTGGCACAGAAAAGGCAATCTTGTTGGTGGCTATGGCTACTCCTGAGGACATGAGAATCAATGCTGAGCATATTAGAATTGCTGATCAGTTTGTGGAAGTTCCTGGGGGAACAAATAATAAAACTATGCCAATGTGCAGCTTATTGTAGAGGTGTGTAAAGTAAACTCTTCTAACATTTACTTGCTTCCAAATTGCTCTTTTGTCGATGAATTGCCTTTCAAGAAGCTCTTTTAAGTACAAAGGAGTTTGACTACTCTTACTATGTCCTTGCTGCAAATAAATGATTTTAGTTCAGATGATTCATCATCATCATCATCAGAGCCTTTATCCCAAGAGATTGGGATAAGCTATATGAACCAATATCTGAATTCACATTAAATCGTTCATATGTATTCTTCTCCTCCATAGATTCTTATCCAAGG
Source organism: Heritiera littoralis (assembly GCA_031772115.1). Lineage (NCBI taxonomy): Eukaryota > Viridiplantae > Streptophyta > Magnoliopsida > Malvales > Malvaceae > Heritiera > Heritiera littoralis. The sequence continues at coordinate 7,835,497 of JAPDPK010000023.1, forward strand.
CCATTTGCTCATCTAACTCTAAAACTTCCATATCTTTCCAAACTATTTCCTTCCAAGTCTTTTTTGGTCTTTCTCTAGTCTTAACCCTTCTCTCAACATCCATAGCCTTTATTGTCCTAACTGGAGCATCTACAAGTCTATGTCTTTCGTGTCCAAATCAACGAAAACGATTTTTACACATTTTGTCTTCGATAGGTATCACTCCAACCATCTTACGAATATCTTCATTTCTTGTATATCACATATTCACCGCAATATTCGCATTTCTATTACATTCATCTTTTATGTATGTAGCCTCTTAGTCGCCCAACATTTACTACCGTATAGCAATGTTGGTCTAACAACTGTCCTATAAAACCTGCCTTTCAACCATATATTAGTCCAGATGATTATGAAACATAATAGTTCACAGAGGCCAATAGCTCAATAACAGATGTTTGCATGTCAAGTGGTCTAGAAGCTGGAAGTCGCAGCATTACCGTAGAGTCTAGAACATGGAAAGAAAATTGATAAGTAAATGATGGTGTTTTCTTATTCTTGCTGCTTATGGCTCACTGGAGCTACGACATAGTATGGTTAATTATATGAAACATGTTGCAATTATATTCTTTTGATAAATTATATTTTGTGTTACTCAGATGGCAGAGATAACACGTGTTGATGCGGTTTGGCCTGGCTGGGGTCATGCATCAGAAAACCCTGAGCTGCCAGATGCACTGAATGCAAAGGGAATCATTTTTCTTGGGCCACCATCTGTATCTATGGCTGCATTGGGAGATAAGATTGGCTCATCGTTGATTGCTCAAGCAGCAGACGTGCCCACCCTTCCATGGAGTGGTTCTCATGTGATTATCTTTCTTTTGAATATTAAAAATTGTCCTTTTCCATGGCAGTTTCTCATGCACAATGCTGCCTTCCTGTTTTCCAGGTGAAAATTCCTGCAGAAAGTTGCCTAGTTTCTATCCCAGATGAAATATATAGTAAAGCATGTGTTTATACGACGGAGGAAGCAATTGCAAGTTGTCAAGTTGTCGGTTATCCTGCAATGATCAAGGCATCTTGGGGTGGCGGTGGTAAAGGCATAAGAAAGGTTTGATTCAATCATGAGAATGTTTTGATTTTCTGACAATAGCAATTTTTACTTATCCAATGGTTTAACCTAAACCCTTTTAAAGTCACTGTGCATACTTTAGATAAAAGTATGATTGATATAAATACACTTCATGTTATCTGAACTGGTTTGAACTTTTTGCATGCCTTGTTCTGTTTGATTTTCTAGGTTCATAACGATGATGAAGTTAGGGCACTATTCAAGCAAGTGCAAGGTGAAGTTCCAGGTTCACCTATATTTATAATGAAAGTTGCTTCACAGGTGAGATTTTCTGCAACAATTGATTTCAGTGAGGTAGCAGGAGAATATCTTTTTGTATGACAAACCATTTGGCATTTTCTTTCCCCAATTAGAGCCGGCATTTAGAGGTCCAGTTACTTTGTGATCAGTACGGGAATGTTGCAGCTTTGCATAGCCGTGACTGTAGTGTTCAGAGGCGGCACCAGAAGGTAAGTTTGTTTTTTATAGGCTATATTTGAACATTAGTCTTCTGGAACAAATGGGGGCCCAGCCAAAAAGAGTTCAATGCTTCAGTTGCATCATATTTTGAGAAAAGTTTCCTTACAAGATCTGACATCATGGTCTTATATGTGAAATAGATTATTGAGGAGGGCCCAATCACTGTAGCTCCATTGGAGACAGTCAAAAAGCTGGAGCAGGCAGCTAGAAGGTTGGCTAAATGTGTCAATTATGTTGGAGCAGCTACTGTTGAATATCTGTACTGTATGGACACTGGCGAGTACTACTTTCTAGAGCTCAACCCTCGGTTACAGGTATGTCACAATGATTCTATCATCAGTTCTGGAACATTTCATATGGATTAAGGTATCACATTCATGCAATCAAATTTGTGCTCTCCTTTTCGATTTGTTTTATCCATTTAGTGTTGTTTTTCAATATATTAATTGTATCTGCATTTGAAGTGGATGTAAAATGCAGTATTGGGCTGATAAAACCTTTTGTAAGATCATTCAGCCTTTCAACTGCAAAGTGTCTGTTGATTTAACATTTCTATGACATGATTGGTGGTTTCTCACCTTGTTTTGGTGCAAATCTATTAGGAGGAATCTTGTGATTTGTGCAGCAAACAGATTGTGTTTTCCTCTTCATATTCCTTATATACTCAATATTTTGCAAAAGGTGGAGCACCCTGTCACTGAGTGGATTGCTGAAGTAAATCTTCCAGCTGCCCAAGTTGCCGTCGGGATGGGTATACCTCTCTGGCAAATTCCTGGTATGATGTCAACATCCAGTGTTTCTCCAAAACCTTTTTTTACTTAGTCATGTCGTTCATGTAAATGGTATGTGTGTTTGTGTGCTTGATTTGATTAGAAATACGGCGATTTTATGGAAAGGAACATGGTGGAGGTTATGATTCTTGGAGAAAAACGTCTGTTAGTGCCACTTGTTTTGATTTTGACAAGGCAGAGTCAACAAGGCCTAAAGGTCACTGTGTAGCTGTGCGTGTGACGAGTGAGGATCCTGATGATGGTTTTAAGCCTACCAGTGGAAAAGTACAGGTTAGACTAACTAGATTCACAAGAATTGAACTTCAAATATCTCATCTCTTTTTTCCGCTTAGTCTTCTTTTCTGGTCTTGAGCTTGTATTGAGTTCCACGACTTTGTGCAGGAGTTGAGTTTTAAAAGCAAGCCAAATGTGTGGGCCTACTTCTCTGTTAAGGTAAACCTTTATTTTTGGGAACAATTATTAGTTGACAGAACCTTAAACTTATAGTATATTAATTGGAATAATACTAATACTTTGCAGTCAGGAGAGGCATTCATGAATTTTCAGATTCTCAATTTGGTAAAGTATTAATAAGTTTCTATTTCTATGAATGTTTTTTGGACAAGACAACCTCTATGCATATAAATTATTTGTTACAAAAATAATTATTTCTGATAAGATTCAAATCTTACATCAGGACATGTCTTTGCTTTTGGGGAATCCAGAGCTTTAGCTATAGCAAATATGGTTCTTGGTTTGAAAGAAATTCAAATCCGTGGAGAAATTCGTACAAATGTTGATTACACAATTGACCTTTTACATGTAGGTTTATCAAATGAACCATTTTTTTCTTTATAGAAATTTGTGACTTTAGGAGTACAAACTACAAACAGCTAAAATGCTCTACAGGCTTCAGATTACAGAGATAATAAAATCCACACGGGTTGGTTGGACAGTAGAATTGCTATGCGAGTTAGAGCAGAAAGGCCTCCTTGGTATCTCTCAGTTGTTGGAGGAGCTCTATACGTAAGTGCTCATATATCAGAATTCATGGTACTTGCAATAGAGTAAGTTTTTTACACTGTTTGTTTATCTCAGAAAGCATCAGCCAGCAGTGCAGCTATGGTTTCAGATTATATTGGTTATCTTGAAAAGGGTCAAATCCCTCCCAAGGTACAATGCAAAGCCGGTTGCTTATGTTATTTGGGTCTTCGTTATGATACTGATGTCTGTTGATATTGATTGCAGCACATATCGCTTGTGCATTCTCAAGTGTCATTGAACATTGAAGGAAGCAAATATACGGTACGAGTTTTTGATAGTTTTCACTTTATCATCATTTCAAGGGTCTTCTCTATTTCTCAAGAACTTCTGGAGATTTTGGGTATTATGTTGATGAATTTTGCATATTAACATTTTGAAAAAAAAAATGTTTCTAGATTGACATGGTTAGGGGGGGATCAGGAAGTTATAGGTTGAGAATGAATGAGTCGGAGATTGAAGCAGAGATACATACATTACGCGATGGTGGTTTATTGATGCAGGCAAGCATTTTCCCCCTAAAAATCCAGAAATATCATTATACATGTTTTACTTTTGCTTATGTCGTCTATTTCTCTTTCAGTTATTAGAACCTCTCATTGCTGGCCTTGTGATTACAACTGTTTTTTCTTTTTCTTGCTCTTTCTAATGCTTAGTTTCAATTTATTACAGTTGGATGGAAACAGTCATGTCATTTATGCGGAGGAAGAAGCTGCTGGTACTCGCCTTCTAATTGATGGAAGGACTTGCCTGCTACAGGTGCCACATATTCCTTTCATTCATATACTTTGAATCCTCCCTTCCCCCTATTCAAAGGGAAAAAAATAACCCCACCATTTTTTTGATTGATCTAAAAAACTTAAGGTTTAAGGTTATTTATGTTTTTTCTTTATCCAGAATGATCATGACCCATCAAAATTAGTGGCAGAAACACCATGCAAACTGCTGAGGTTTTTGGTTTCTGATGGTAGTCATATAGATGCTGACACACCATATGCAGAGGTTGAGGTTATGAAAATGTGTATGCCTCTTCTTTCACCTGCTTCAGGAGTTATTCAAATCAAAATGTCTGAAGGTCAAGCAATGCAGGTAAATCATGTTCTATATGAGAATATATAAGTTAAATTTTTGTGAAACTTAGGAAGTCATTGTTCTTGCAGGCTGGTGAGCTTATTGCTAGGCTTGATCTGGATGATCCCTCAGCTGTTAGGAAAGCTGAACTATTCCATGGGAACTTCCCTTTACTGGGGCCTCCCACTGCAATTTCTGGCAAAGTTCATCAGAGATGTGCTGCGAGTTTAAATGCAGCACGCATGATTCTTGCTGGTTATGAGCATAATATTGATGAAGTAAGTATTCTCTATCCCATAGTAATCCTATCATGGGGATAACATTTGCTTGCAATCAGCAAGTCTCTTCTATTGCAGTTGTTCCTATGTAAACTTAAGTGCCATGAGCTGTATGGTTTCAACTTTTAACTCTAAAGCTTTTGCAATTGTTATATATTATATGGCTAATCAAATAAAACTATAGAATTCAAAATTAAAATTTATATCTCAATAATTGATATGCTATAATATATATTAATATTCTACTCATGGTTATAGGTAGAGATAATTGTTATACTTTAAAGTATGTTTGCTGAAAATAATAGTAAATTTTAATCTAGACTCTAGTTTTTTTGCTTTTAAAAATGTTTACTAAACATAATAACAATTAAATATTGAAAAAAAATAGCATAGATTATAAGCTGTTGGAAGGTCGTATTGATGTCTTTAGATAGAGAACAAAGAATGAGTTAAAACATTCAAAGGAAGAGATAAATGCTTGACTCGGAGATTATTCTTTTCTCCATGCAAAACTCATGGAAAAGGCTCAGCTTCTACGTCTGAGCCTTTCTTAGATATTCTTGAAATTTGATTCACGATATTCAATTCATTTGACATGTGTTACAGGTAGTTCAAAGCCTGCTAAATTGTCTTGATAGTCCTGAGCTGCCTTTCCTTCAATGGCAAGAATGCATATCTGTTCTGGCAACCAGGCTTCCCAAAAATCTTAAAAATGAGGTAATTATATATTACTGGATTTTGTCTCTGCTTTGGTGCTGTGGGTAGTGGCCTTAGACTTGTATCTTTAGATCTGATTTTACTTTTGTTATTGCCATTGTATCAGCTGGAATCAAAGTATAAGGGGTTTGAAGTGATTTCAAGCTCCCAGAATATTGACTTTCCTGCCAAGTTATTGAAGGGAGTCCTAGAAGTGAGTTTCCTTATCCTACAATTCTCAGTTTTAAGTTCACTTTTTGTGTCTATTATTGTTACTCTGGAAAATTAAACACTTGAGGCACCTGCTTTGGTTGCAGTCCTATCTATCTTCCTGTCCTGAGAAAGAAAGAGGATCTCTAGAAAGGCTTATAGAACCATTGATGAGCCTTGTGAAGTCATATGAGGGTGGAAGAGAGAGTCATGCCCGTGTTATTGTGCGTTCCCTTTTTGAAGAGTATCTATCTGTTGAAGAGTTATTCAGCGACAACATCCAGGTAACTTTGTCACAAAGGAACCATATTCTTCATATTATTTGTATTGATAAGAGCAATATGATTTGCCCTTTTTTGAAGTCTTAAGACATTGATTCAGATGCGTAAATCTTGAACAACGTATCTATAATTCTAGGTCCAGTAACAGTCTTTGAGTTTTCAAATGTTTGTTCTTTGGTTTACATGTTTCAACAAGTCTTTTCAATGCAATATCACAGGCTGATGTGATCGAACGTCTACGGCTTCAGTATAAGAAAGATCTACTGAAGGTTGTGGACATTGTGCTATCTCATCAGGTATCAAACTTGAAACACTCTTATTTTTTGTCATTTGTTCTGTTTTTTTACCTATTGCAATATATCCCATAATAAGTTTTTGGCTTGCAGGGTGTCAAGAGTAAAAATAAACTGATACTCAGACTCTTGGAACAACTGGTTTATCCCAACCCTGCTGCATATAGAGATCAACTAATCCGATTCTCTGCACTTAACCATACAAGTTATTCTCAGGTTCACTACTGCACTAAGTTACTCATTGGAGCTTCTACTAATGTAATAAGTTTTTAATATTGTGTTCTTCATATTCATCGTTTCGGCTTTCCAAACTTAATTCTGCCTTGGTGAGGGATATTTGATGTTTTCCCTTTAAGGCTTATTTTGGAATTTGTGCATGTAGTTGGCACTCAAGGCAAGTCAATTACTGGAACAAACCAAATTGAGTGAACTTCGCTCCACCATTGCTAGAAGCCTTTCTGAATTAGAAATGTTTACAGAGGATGGTGAAAGTATGGACACTCCCAAGAGGAAAAGTGCCATTAATGAAAGAATGGAGGCTCTCGTTGGTGCTCCTTTAGCTGTTGAAGATGCTCTTGTAGGTCTATTTGATCATAGTGATCACACCCTCCAGAGGCGGGTTGTAGAGACTTATGTTCGGAGGCTGTACCAGGTATAGGGCTTAACTCTCACAACCTTCAGCTTATGTTATTTTGGGAATTTCACATCCTTAGTTAACTGGTTGTATATGTCATCAGCCCTATCTTGTAAAGGGGAGTGTCCGGATGCAGTGGCATAGATCTGGTCTTATTGCTTCCTGGGAGTTCTTGGAAGAGCATATTGAGAGAAAGAATGGGTCTGAAGAACAAATGTCTGATAAAACATTTGTGGAGAAACACAGTGAGAGGAAATGGGGAGCCATGGTTATAATTAAATCTCTCCAATTTTTTCCTGCAATTATCAGTGCTGCGTTAAGGGAAACAACTCATAACCCTCTAGAACCAACTACCTTTGGTAATATGATGCATATTGCACTGGTGGGCATCAACAATCAGATGAGTTTACTTCAAGATAGGTATATGGGATGGTCCTCTGAACTTTTGCATGTGTTGAAATCTTTAGCTGTACTGACAGTTTTTCTTGTGAAAGTTTGAGCTTTCAATGTAATTTATAATACATAAAATCAAACAACCTATTAAAATCCGAAGGCAAGTGTATATATGTTTAATTCAAATCTGATATTACTTGGATGGGTTTGAATTTTGGTTTTATATAAATTCATACTATTGATAATCATACTTTTGATTGGTCTTTTTTTTTTTCATAAAAGGTTTGTGCCAAAGACACTAAGCTTCTAACTGAATGTAGGGACAAAATCATAGTTTTTCTTAATCAGCATTCTTCCTTTACTCTTTGCAGTGGCGATGAGGATCAAGCTCAAGAGAGAATTAATAAGCTTGCAAAAATACTTAAAGATAAAGAGGTAGGGTCAAGTCTACACTCTGCAGGTGTTGGGGTAATTAGCTGTATCATACAGAGAGATGAAGGGCGAACACCTATGAGGCACTCATTTCACTGGTCAGCTGAAAAGATCTATTATGAGGAAGAACCTCTTTTGCGTCATGTAGAACCTCCTCTATCAATATACCTTGAATTGGTCTGTTATTTTAACTGCCACTCCTTTGTTTTTCTTCTAAGAAAAATTTATTACTATGCACCTTTGATCTGATATTTATCAACTCTTAATCCAGGATAAGCTTAAAGGTTATGAGAACATACAGTATACCCCTTCACGCGACCGTCAATGGCACTTATATACTGTTTTGGACAAGCCACTCCTAATCCAGAGGATGTTCCTCAGAACACTTGTCAGGCAGCCTACGTCAGATGATGGGCTTATGGCATATCGGGGACTTGATGTTGACATGATGCATGGTCAATGGGCTATGTCTTTTACTTCAAGGAGCATTTTGAGGTCCTTGATGGCTGCAATGGAGGAGTTGGAACTTAACGTGCATAATGCTACTCTAAAATCTGACCATGCTCATATGTATCTTTGTATCTTACGAGAGCAAGAGATAAATGACCTTGTGCCTTATCCCAAGTAATTAAGCCTATATTCTTATTTTTGTTCTTTTTTTCGTCCTACCCTTCTGTATGGTAGGTAAACATTTTCTATATCTTATTTTTGAGATATTTCACCAGGAGAGTTGACCTAGATGCTGGACAAGAAGAAGCTGCAGTAGAGTCAATCTTAGAAGAACTAGCTCGGGAAATTCATTCATTTGCTGGTGTAAGAATGCACAAGTTAGGTGTTTGTCAGTGGGAGGTGAAGCTCTGGATGGAATCTTCTGGACAAGCAAATGGAGCTTGGAGAGTTGTGGTGACAAATGTGACTGGTCAGACCTGCACTATACATGTAAGTTTCTATCTGGTAAATAATAGTTCTTCAAAAATTTTCCACCAGGATCTAGCTGTAGTGATTTCCTTTGGAACTGAGAAGATAGGGATATTTTTTCTCCAATCACCTAAAATTTTCTTATGTAGCACTCTTGCTGAAGTAGTTACATATTGAGATATGTAGTTTCAGAAAAATCCATCATTTTATTCCCTAATTGAACAGCAGAATGCATGCATGTTTCCAAAAGATATTTAGCTGAATAGTATGAAAACTATATCTAGCTAACCAAGTAGAACCAGTCTAAACCTTAAGTTCATTGAAAACGGAGTTTTGATGAATGTAGGAAAAATAAAAATACTAATGCTGTGTTATACTTTCAGATATACCGAGAACTAGAAGATACCAGCAAGCACATTGTTCTATACCATTCCCTTTCTGTAAGGGGTCCTCTGCATGGTATACCAGTTAATGCTCACTATCAACCTTTGGATGTTCTTGACCGGAAACGTCTATTAGCAAGGAAAAACAATACCACTTACTGCTATGACTTTCCATTGGTAAGCAGTGCTATGGGCATACAGTCCAAATTGGCTAATTTGCTTGATCTTTTCCTTTTTATGCTCAACAATCCATAGCAGATAAAGCTACATTACTGAGAATGATACTACTTGCAGGCATTTGAGACAACCTTGGAACAGTCATGGGCATCCCAGTTCCCAGGTATTAAAAAACCCAAAGATAAACTTCTTCCTAAGGTCACGGAGCTTGTATTTGCTGACCGAAAAGGTAACTGGGGCACTCCTCTTGTTCCTGTCGAGCGTCAGCCTGGACTCAATGATGTTGGCATGGTAGCCTGGTGCATGGAAATGTCGACACCTGAGTTCCCTTCTGGAAGAACAATTTTGATAGTTGCGAATGATGTGACCTTCAAAGCTGGTTCTTTTGGCCCAAGAGAGGATGCGTTCTTTCTTGCTGTAACTGATCTTGCATGCACTAAGAAACTGCCTTTAATTTATTTGGCCGCTAACTCTGGTGCCCGTATTGGGGTAGCTGAGGAAGTCAAGGCCTGCTTTAAAGTTGGTTGGTCTGATGAATCCAGCCCTGAGCGTGGTTTTCAATATGTTTACTTAACTCCTGAGGATTATTCTAAGATCGGATCATCTGTCATTGCACACGAGATGAAGCTGGCAAGTGGAGAGAGCAGATGGGTGATAGATACTATTGTGGGGAAAGAGGATGGTTTGGGGGTTGAGAACTTAACAGGTAGTGGGGCCATTGCTGGTGCATACTCTAGGGCATACAAGGAAACCTTTACCTTGACGTATGTGACAGGTAGAACTGTGGGAATTGGAGCTTATCTTGCTCGTCTTGGCATGCGGTGCATACAGAGACTTGATCAACCCATTATTTTGACTGGTTTCTCTGCATTGAACAAACTCCTTGGTCGTGAGGTGTACAGCTCTCACATGCAACTTGGTGGACCTAAAATCATGGCAACAAATGGGGTTGTCCATCTCACTGTTTCAGATGATCTTGAAGGGGTGTCAGCTATTTTGAACTGGCTAAGTTGCATTCCTCCTCATATAGGTGGTCCACTTCCCATCTTAAATCCATCAGATCCTCCGGAAAGACCTGTGGAGTATTTCCCTGAAAATTCATGTGATCCTCGTGCTGCAATTTGTGGTGCTTTAGATAGTAGTAGTGGGAACTGGAAGGGGGGTATTTTTGACAGGGATAGCTTTGTGGAGACACTGGAAGGTTGGGCGAGAACAGTTGTGACAGGAAGGGCAAAGCTTGGAGGAATCCCTGTAGGAATAGTTGCTGTTGAGACACAGACGGTGAAGCAGGTTATCCCTGCTGATCCAGGACAACTTGATTCCCATGAGAGGGTTGTCCCTCAAGCTGGACAGGTATGGTTTCCAGATTCTGCTACAAAGACAGCTCAAGCAATAATGGATTTCAATAGGGAAGAGCTTCCACTTTTCATCCTTGCCAATTGGAGAGGCTTTTCAGGTGGGCAACGGGATCTTTTTGAGGGTATCCTTCAGGCTGGATCAACCATCGTTGAGAATCTTAGAACATACAAACAACCTGTTTTTGTGTACATTCCCATGATGGGCGAGCTTCGTGGTGGGGCATGGGTTGTTGTGGACAGCCGAATAAATTCAGACCATATTGAAATGTATGCTGAGCGCACTGCTAAGGGTAATGTACTCGAGCCAGAAGGAATGATCGAAATCAAGTTTAGGACAAAGGAGCTACTGGAGTGCATGGGCAGGCTTGACCAACATCTTATAAGTTTGAAAGAAAAACTTCAGGAAGCCAAGAGCGGTGGAGACCATGCAAAGGTGGATTCTTTGCAGCAGCAAATAAAGTCACGTGAGAAGCAACTATTGCCAGTATACACCCAGATAGCCACTAAATTTGCTGAACTTCATGATACTTCTTTGAGGATGGCTGCAAAAGGGGTAATAAAAGAAGTTGTTGACTGGGAACGTTCACGCTCTTTCTTCTACAGTAGACTGCGCCGAAGAATTGCAGAGAGTTCTCTGGTCAAAATAGTAAAAGATGCTGCTGGTGACCAACTGTCACATAAATCTGCAATGGACTTGATCAAGAAATGGTTTTTGGATTCCAATGTTGCAAAGGGAAGAGAGGATGCTTGGGTTAATGATGAAGCTTTCTTTTCATGGAAGGATGATCTGAAAAATTATAGTGAAAAGCTACAAGAGCTGCGTGTCCAGAAGGTATTGCTTCAGCTTACCAATATTGGCAATTCAGCTTCAGATATGCAAGCTCTACCTCAAGGTCTTTCTGCCCTTCTAAGCAAGGTAAACCATCCAACTGCCTCTTCTTTCTTTAACAGTATTATTATCTGTATCTATTGGAACCATAGATGATTGTTTTAATCCAACGCAGATGGAGCCATCAAGCAGGAAACAAGTAGTTAACGAACTTCGTAAGGTTCTTAGTTGATTAGAAGTCTGTATTTCATTCAAATAAGGTCAAATTTCTCTCCTATGCTACTTTAAATTTTGGTACCTTGATGCATGTTGATCATCAAACCATATCAGATTTGGAACTTCTGCAACAATTCACTTATTCTTTACAGTGGTGATTCCCTCAGCTACATAAAACTTCATGAGAAGTGGCGGTGTTGGCAGACTCCTCGGCCTAGTCCGTAGCACTCTTTCAGTGTAAATTTAGCTGGTCCAATTTGATAGGGTACTAGATTCTTAAGTGTCCCTATGAAATCATTAGGCATTAACAGGCCCCGTTCGATGTTAGCTGCATATCTCATGAAACTTGGCTTCTACAATTAACTTTTGTAATAAGCCTAGGGAAGTATAAATTATTCTACTTGTGAATGCAAAACCATTAGGTTTCTGGGGGTATTGTGCTAATGGTTGTTCTATATATCATTGCTGATTTGGCTGTGACATTTTGTATCATAGACAATAAGTTAGGCAAGTAAATGTTCTTATTGTTGCCTATGCCACATTCATCCTTCACCAGTGGAAATAAAATCTTGATATATTTTGTTAGTGTAAGAAGGTATTTAACTATCTTGTAGATTCAACGGCAAGTCAGAAACTCAAGCTTAACAAATGCTTGGCAGACTACACAAATTGGAAAGTGATTTGAAATAATTCATAGAATTGATGAACCACCATCCACTGCCCTTCTTTCTCTCTTTTTTCTTTTCCTTCCTTCCTCCAGCACTTGTTTCTTACTCTTTTCCATTTTTCCTTAAGCTTTGCTTGGTAGGAAGGATGGAAATGAGTAAGGATGAAAAATTTATTAATCTAATGGTTAAGCTATAAAATAGGAAAGTGGTTATGAAACCTAATCATTAGATTGTCAAATTTTTCATTCTCACCCTTTTTCATCCTTCCTACCAAGCAAAGTCTTAGTTCTTTACCATCTCTATAGGTTTCTTCTCTTTTCCTTCTACCCTTTTCTTCGGCCTTCTTCACCCTTGCTTTTAACCTGGCTCTACCCCTTTGCTCTTTCTCTTTCATCTTTCATTCGTTAATCCTATTTGATGTTGAATAACATTTTGGTAGGCAAAGTACCGGCAACTTCATCATTCTCTCTCTTTTTTTTTTTGGTGTAAACACCCTTAGATATCTGAAGACCACTTTGGGCTTCGACTAATCCGGAGTCGAGCCGGGTCGGACCCCATTCGGGGAGAAGTTCTCTCAATGCTGTTTTCTCCATTCACATGATTCGAACTCAAGACTTTGCTTAAGGGGCACCAAGCTCTTTCCACTTTACCTAACAATCCTTCTCTCTCTCTTTCTATATATATAAAAAAATGGTTCAAGTTACATCAGTGTAAAATAATTTTATTTTACATCATTTTTATATTTTTATGTATGATTAATATTTTTACAAATCAACTGCTAAATTTAACAACTTACATGCATTTATCGTGTATGTAAAGTTTCGAATCGATTTGATATCTTAATTATTTCGATTGAGAATAACATATTTCTCAATATATATTAATGGCTGAAATTCTATTATCATTAAACTAATAGTTAAACATATTTGATTAGCTTAAAATTTTGTATGTATAAACTATTTGAATAAAGTATAATACTCAACGGTTAGATCCAATGGTTAAATATTATTTTATATTTAAGTAAATTATGTATATAAAATTTTAAGTCAATAGAAAATCTTTAAATATTTGTTTGGGGACAATAAAATTTCAACTATTTATATATATTTAAAAATATGTTATTCTCGATCAAAATGATAATAATATCATATCGACTTGAAATTTTACGTACGTGATGAATATGAGTAGGTTATTAAAGATCTAACAATAAATCTAACGATTAGTTTGTAAAAATATTAGTCTTAAATGAGGTTATAAAAATTGGTGTAACTTCATCTCTCTTTTTTGACCTTATTGTAAGGTCATAAATTTTGACCTTATTGTAAAGTTAACATAAAAAACACATGATTAAGCGTAAATTTAAAGTCATTAGATGTAAAATATATTAGAAGTATCATAAACATTTGATAATTAACTTAAGGTTAATGTAAACAATACATTATTAAGCATAAATATAAAGTTATTAGGTGTAACATATGTTAGAAGTATGTAAACATATGATAATTAACATAAACATACATTATAGCAAAATTATCATATATTTAAGGCTATTGATATTAATATTGATATTGAGAATCATATTTTTACAATACTTTTAATATATTTTATGTTTAATAATTCTAAATTTACGTTTAATCATGTGTTCTTTATGTTGATCGTACAATAAGATCAAAATTTATGACCTTATGGTAGAAATTCCCAATATCTTCTCTTCATTCAAGATTTCTTAAATTCCCAATATCTTCTCTTCATTCAAGATTTCTTAACTTATGTCTATTTTTTTTTTGGAGTTATGTCTACATACATACATACATACATACATACATACATACATACATATATATATATATATATATATATATATATATATATATGAGAGAGTTTGTTTTTTAAGAATTTTTATCATTTAGTAAAAATTCAGCAAAAAACTAAAAAAAACCTTAAAAAAAACATTTCAGCATTATTTCCAATGGAGAAGTAACACAAAACATAAAAAAATAATATAAATAAAGAAAAAATAGAGAGAAAGTCATAAAAGAATTGGTTTGAAGGGTCTTACAAGATTTTAAGGCATGAAATTTTGTGAGGAGAAAAGCTGTGATGAACTGAAATACAATTATACTGGAGATACTTAATATATTTTTTATATTTTAATTTAATATGTAATTATTTACCAGAATTAAATTTATGAAATTGTTTCATAAAATTAAGAAAAAATGATTATTAATTAATTATTTTAAGATGTCAAAAATTGAAAATCATAATAATTTAAAATAATATATTTTATTAATACTAATATTATTTATATTGTTATTAAATTTTAAATTTTTCTTCTTTTATTATTAATTCAATCCAAAAAAATATATTATCTTATAAATATTTGAAAAAAATGCTTGGCGAAGTGGAGGTAAGATTTTAGTACATATAAAAAAACAACATTAAAAAAAAGATAAAAAACAAAAAAAAAGTAAAAACAAAAAGAAAGAGCTCAAGGGATGCCACTTGGACACTTTTATTGACTTCTCTTTTTTTTCTAAACTTTATAAATAGCTCTAAAATTAAAATACTTCAAAACAATTTAATGAACAGTATTTTTAACTCATTAACAAATTTTTAGAAAGCTTTATTAACTTAACATATTAAATAATTTTGTAAAAGATAAGATATGTAAAATAAAAACAACGGTAAAAAAAAATAGTAGGGATAAAAAATAGAAATTTTTTTAAAAAAAAGCTAAATGAATTCTAGTAACTTTTTTTATTTTTCAATTAATAATAATAAGATAAATGTCAAATCCTAATTCTAAATTAGTCAACTAACAATTATGATAACTAGATTTAAACTCATGCGATGCATGGTAATTATTTAAATTTATAATAATTTTTTTAAAAATAAAATTATAAAAAAATTTATTTTGAAATACATGTTAAACTTGATGTATATATAGAATACAAAAATTAAAAAATAATTTAAAATGAAATAAAAATTAAAAATTATAAAAAAAAATAAATATTACAAATCTTAAATATTTAATAAATGAATTAAATAACTACAATTTTAATGAAAACAATCCTTACTATATTAATCATTAGTAGATTATTAGTTAAAACTGCATATATGAAATTGATTCATTTTTAAAATTTGAATTTAGATGACTCCAAATTAATCTTATAAAATTAATTAGTGTTGAAAACTCTATTTTTTAGGGCTTTTAAAAAAATTATTTATAATAGTATTAAACATAAAAGGTAAGTAAAGTAAAAATGTTAATAGAAATAAAACTAAAAATAATTTATTATTTAAGTTTTTTAAAATTTAAATCAATTCAAAATAATTAAATACAATATTTAAGATCCTATACGTTTTAAGAGAATAAATAATACATATAGATATTTTTTTTCCAAATAAAATGATTGAACAAGTAATTCTGAAAAAGGAATAAATGAAAATTGAAAAAAAGATATGGAAGCTTAATTCAATGCTAAAATATATAAACTTAAATATTCAGTTTTAATGTTTTTGTTAAAAGATTTAAAATTTTAAAATAATTCTAATCAAATTATATGGATATTTGTTTAATTTTAAAATAACATAATAAGTGATAAAAAATTTAAAATATGAGATAAATCTTATTTAATTTAAATTAAGATAATATAGTTGAATCCATTTTTTAAATTTCAAATATTTTAAAATTAAATAATAAATTAAATAAGATTATTATATAAAATTAAAATCAATTTATTATTTTTTTGAAAGATAATCAATTTATTATTTTAAGTATAAAAAAGTTAAGGTATCTTCCTAAGATATTTTTGTTTTTAGCCAAGAGTTTTGGCTTTTTTTTTATATATAAAATATAAGGTTATTATAAAAAAACTGAATTTTATTGAAATTAGAAGTGTAAAATTGATCAATGATTAAGTGATTTTTTGTTGACATTTTATACTTTAAAGATGAAAAAAATTCATTTTATCATACATGTCACATATTCATATAAAATACGTTTATCTTTTTCTTTAAAAAAGTGTATCCATATGAAAAATTTATATTAAAATTAATTATTTCTATAAATAATGTATATAACAATAGTACATGTATATTGATAAAATAAGAGTAAAAATTTTTATAAATAATCTGTGATTTTTCTTTATTTTTAAAAATATATAAAAATATATATGTCTATATTTTAAAAATTGAAATAGATAATTGATTTAAAAGATAATTAATTTATTTTGAAATTTTAATGTATATAGATTTCTATCTATAAAAAAATTGGAAAAAATATTATTTTTTTAATTTTAGGATATTACACGTGTCAACTTTTTAAACTATTCACATAGGATATTTTAGTTGTAGTCAAATGCTTTGGCTTTTATACATATATATTAGATAATAACAACATATATTAATAATCCAAAAAAATTCAAAATTAGCAATTATCCAACTATTATCTTAATAAATTACAAATTAAATATTCTAATAATAATTAATTATAACTTATATTGGACCCTATTATATTTGGACTCAAATTATCTAGACCCAAAATTTTTTTTTTTGATTCCGACTATTTGGGCTCAAAACAAATATACAGAAGTTAATTAGACTCTTTATATTTACAAATTAAATTGAACTAAGCTTCGAATTCTCGTAATGTAATATATGAATCTTAAAATTATTTCGCACAAAGTAGAGTGTATACAGCACCGGCTTGGCTTGCACTAATAATTACAGTTTTAATGGCTACTTATCCATAGATTGCTTGACTGATCATTGTAGCTCCTTATTCTATGACTCAGGTTTTGGCTTGATTTCCGTTGGCAGTTTCACCTACATATGATCTAATTGCTTGGCCCGTATCACCTCCACAGCTTGTTACACCTTCGGTGACTCTATTCAAATCCAACCTTCAATTCCTACAGGACGTAGTCCATCAGGGCTCCAACTCCGAGGAAAGAATCATGCGCAAAACATGCAATCTTCATTTCCATGATGGGTTTTAATAAAATTTTTGACTCTAGAGAGTTATTGGAAACCTATGCTAAGTGCACAAAATTTCTGCCTTTCAACGTAAGTTGTAAAGCTAGCTTGCAGCCTTAACATTTTCAGTGAGCTCCTAAAGTTTATTTTGTAAAAATTATATTAATTATAAAAAATAATATTAGTTTTATAACTCAAATTAATTAAATTTAATACATGATATATGATAATAATTAGCAATATTTAAGTTGAATAATATGTATAGCTATCATTAAATCAGAAAGAGAGAGCCATAATTTTTGTTATATAAAATATACGTGTAAAGCTTAGTTTACCTGATTTGAGACAAGCAATTTCATAAAATATAATATAAAATATATTAAATTTATAAAAAATCATCTTATTATATCCTACCGAATATGATCAATATATCTTTTCCAGTCTCTTATTATTTTTTTAGTTATTTTTTCCTATTATCTTTCATATATATTCTAATTTAAAGATCAAAACACACACGTTTCCTATCTTTTTTCTAATTTATCTCTCATACTTTTTTGACAACTTCATATGTGTAAGTTATCACAACTCTATAATGGTGTAATAGAGGAAAAAAATTTTGATAGTTAATGAGAATGAAATTGAAGTCGGTATGAGATATCTTTGTAGCAACTAAAGTGTTGACATTCTTATTAAGATTTAAGAATATACGTGAATATACTTACACTAATTAATTAGAAATTTTATTGTAAAAGATGTTATAAACAAGTGATTTTGTTGGTGTAAAAAAAAATACTAAGAAAGTCAATTTGATATGTTTGAGGTTATAAACGAAGTATTTGAGTGCGCAATGAAATCATGAATTGAGTTAAGTTGCCAATGTTGCATTATTCTTAAATAGTTAGTGATAAAATTTTAATTGAAAGACATGCTTTGAGCTTGTGTGATTGATTTAAAAAGTAGTTGGAATAATTAATTATCTTTAATAGAATTTGTTTTTAATAACAGCTATCAATCTAGCATTAGAATGGCTTCTTTTGAAACCTTGTGTGATAAAAAAATGTAGATCCCTTTTTTGTGTGGATGATGTTTGGTAAAGAAAGCTATTGGGACCGGAATTATAGTGCAAGTTACTATAAAAAAAAGTTAAGGTGATTAGGAGAGATTTAATGTAACACAAGATTGTCAAAAGAGTTGGGCAAACAAAAAGAGACAAGACTCGAAGTTTCAATGAGGAGATTGTCTTGTTAAAAATGTCATCTACAAAAGGTGTGATGCGGTTTGGCAAAAAGTTAAGCCCACACTATATAGAACCGTTTGAGGTTCTCCATAAATTTATAGGAGTTGCATAAGAATGGCACTTCCAACTTAGCTATTTAGTATGCAAAGTGTTTCATGTGTTTATAATGAGAAACTATGTCTCTAACCCTAGCCATGCACTGTAGTATAAACTTTTAGATTTTTGAGAAGATTTGACATATTTTTTTTTCGGTCTAAACCATCCGGTATCTCCATACCTTTGGTATAGGACTAATCCGGATTCGAGCCGGGCAGGACCCAAAGGGCGGCAAAGCTCTCCTTCAAGAGTTTTAACACAGCTGCATACCCAGGAACTCGAACTCGAGACCTCTGATTAAGCTAGAACAACCCCCTGCCAGCTGATCTACGTGCTCTTGGGTAAGATTTGACATATTTGAAATATCCTATTTGAATAGTTGATCCAAAAGAGCAAATTTTGAAATGTAAAACTATTCTTTTTGTAAAAGTGCAAGGGAGCAATCAAACATCAAGAGAAGTAACTTTGAAAAGGTAAAAAGTTATAAAAAAGCGCTATCGTTATTTAAAAATAAAAATAAATCAAGTGTCGAAGACGAAACTTTTTATAAGTTGAGGAAAATGCCATATTCAAATACACACATATATATAGTAATATTAAGATAGGTATAAGGGCTAAATGGTCCTCCAAAAAGCTTACTAGTATAACCCAAAAACTATTATTGTTGCCAAGACAAGCAATAAAAAAAATTCCATCCATAGCTGCCACTTCAAGCTCAGCTATTGTTTACATATTCCTGTAAACTCAATAGTTGTATAAGCAAAAAAAAAATATCATCAAATGATTCCATTAACCATTTTCAAAATAAACGTATAAAATGCTTCATATTTATCTAAAGAAAAAGTAGAGGAAAACAAATCTTGAAAAAATGCATGACTTTTGATTATTTTTTCTTCATCTTGTGACTTAAGTTTTTCCTTCTTCTCTCTTTCTTTCCTTCTCAATTCTTGTTTCTTCTTTTTCTCTTTTTCTTCTTTCCTCTTCGTTTCTTCCCGTAGTCGATTCCTCTTCTCCTTCTCTTTTTCTTCCCTTTCTTCCCTCTTCCTTCTCTCCTTCTCCTTTGCTTTCTTTCTCTTTTCTATCTCTTTCAATTCTTCTCTCGTGAGTTCCCTTTTGACGCTGAAGCATATTTCTGGTGGCAAGTTTGCTGCTGCTTTTTCTCGAAGATGAATTAATGGTTAACTATGAAAGGTTGTTTACTGGAGATTTTTGGGTTTTTAAAGAGTGGCAAAGCCGTCTGATTTGTTCGTTGTTAACATTTTGTTACAATCATAATAATATTAATTATCCATTGCCGTCCTAAGGCCAGCTCTGGCATTGTCTCACTTTTTGACTTCATGCAATCCTTGGATTCATGTTCAATGAATCCAGAAGCTGAAACGAGGGTCTAGCACAAGTTTGGGTAAACAAAATCAATGTTTTTCTGATATTGGCAGAAATGAAAAGTGACAATCAGAGAGGAATCCTTGTGTTGTTTGAGAAAATTTTGGCAAAGTGTAAATGAAAATTTAACTGTCTAGATGCAGAGTAGAAAGAAAAATGTGGCAGAAAAGTTTTTGTGCTTTACATGAGCCACTTCACCATTCACAAAGAACTATTTACCAATACAGAATTTGCCAAAAATGTTGGATAGGATCTCTTCGGAAATGTCTTCTCCACTTATCTGGCCCAAGGCCAAGGCAGCATCCTTTAAATCAATGGTCCAAAAATCAAGAGGTAGTTCCTCCTCTATTGATGATTTCAATCTTATGAGAGCCTCTTTGGCACGCATGAGCTGTTCGCATTGTCTCTGAGAAATCAAACGAAAATATAACCACATGGGGAAGTCAGAATCAAATCAGACTATGCACCCACCAACCAACTCTGAGAATCAGATATGGAACTAGGGTTGCCGAAATAAAAAAAACTGAACTAACCTGGTTCACAGTCCATCTATGTCCCCCAGAAGGAATCTGGTTTAGGCCAACAATCTCTAAGATTGTTTTCTCTAAATCTTGTATCCCTTGCCCAGTTATGGCACATGTAAAGACATGCTTACTGAAAGACTTGGCTTCTCTGTCCACCCAATCAGAGCAAGCAGATGAAGCACAGTCTATTTTATTGATCACTAGAATCATTGGGATAGATGTTGATCTCTGAAACCCATAACAACAACCAAATACAGTATATACTCAAAGAAGCTTAATTCCTTGGATAAAGTATGCTTATAAAATGAAAAAGGCAGCAAAATTGGTAGATATTAACAGCAGTACTGATAGCTTACCTTATTGGATTGAATCCTCTCAAGAAGTTTCATATCATCCATAGTCCATCCATCAATTGCACTCACTGTCATAACAATGACATCAGCACCCATAGCAACGGCTTCAGATCTCTCCACACCTAGAACAAAATGGTAATACAAATCTAAGTAATTGACATATTAAAACAAGAACCATAAAGCATAAGTTAACTTCCAGTTGTGAATAAAACCATTCAAATAGTAATTAATCAACTACTCTGAAGAGTTGAAGACTAAATCTCCAAATATTCCCTACTTGCTATCACGGAGTGTAAAATTAAACACACCAAATTTTCTTCACCCAATGAAAGGAAGAGGTTTGAGGACTTATAGATGTCATAGCAATCAAACTAAATTGTATCTCGCATGGCATTACCAGCAACATTGTAATATCAAGCGTCATAATCCCTCAAGCATAATTGATAAGCCAAAAGGTGCCAGCAAGTTTAAATGATATTCTTAAGCAGCGCAAACAAGACGTAGAAGAATCAAATCCCATCTTTGCTAGTTATTTGGAGGTCTGATGATAAGAAATGACAAACTACAGAGTATAGTCTTTGACCACCAAAAGATAGGCACATTCATTGAATTTCCAATGTGAAACATAATAAAATTTTCATTATCCGTGGGTTCAAGAGATTGGCAATTGAATCAAAGAAATATTTATAGGAGACCAGCTTTCTTACGCAAAGAACATAATCTAGTCTAATAATATTTGGCATCCCTCTACTTGATGCTTTTAAACTAACACAAGCCATTTTTGGAATTAGAGTCGGGCTAGAGAAAAATCTTACCAATCTTCTCCACAACATCATCAGTTTCCCTGATGCCTGCAGTATCAAGGAGTGTTACGGGGACACCAGAAATAGTTACACTGGCTTCCACCACATCCCTAGTGGTTCCTGCAATCTCTGTAACTATTGCCCTCTCACTCTGCACGCTAAAAGTAATACATTGTGTTGAATAAGATGCCATGCATGTCTATGTGAAAAAACTTGTGAGCAAGTAAAAGGACTAAGAATTTAAATTTCAAAGTGTTTAGATAATGTGACATAGACATGATGATCAGACCAAGATGGAGTAATGGCCCTACAAATAAATGATGCAATAGGAAGAAAGGGGAGAAAACAACATACTTTGCTCCATGCATTAAGAAGGCTTGACTTCCCAACATTTGGACGGCCAACAATTGCTATCTGCAAGATTTTGAAAACAGAGGCGACTTCATTATTGATAGTTAAACTTAAGGATAATATGCATATACTAATCCAAACATGTAAAGATCAAAAGGCCCATGTTTCATACTATGAAACAACAGAAAATGACTGGTGAACTAAGAAGCATAAATTTTCCAGTCCATAAGCATTCAAAGATCTCTGAATCCTTGGAGATTGTACCTGCAATCCAGATTGCAGAAGCTTGTCATAATTGGCAGTCTCCAGCGCATGCTCTACATCTTGCGACATCGCATTTATTATATCCATAATTTGGTTGAAATCTAGTGGTGGCATCTCATCCTCAAAATCTAAACGAGCCTCTATCTCAGAAAGCAGCTCAATGCACCGTCCTCGCAATGATCTGACTAAAGAAGAGAAGCCCCCCTATCAAACAGCAAAGCTAGTCAGCGTTGTTAATCACACTGCCTACTAACACTCAATTAAAAGCACTATGGCAAATTCGAAGGTCAAAAACAACAGAATTCTAAAGGTGAAACATGCCTGAATTCCTGCCAAAGCTGCATCAGCGGCAGCAACAGACTTGGCTGAAATTAGTTTTCCAACATTTTCAGCTTGGGAAAGATCTAAGCGACCATTTAGGAATGCACGGAGGGTAAACTCGCCTGAACAACAGGAGGAAAAAAATGATGAGGAAACGTTTTGACAAAAGGTGTATGTACGAATTTTCTGCAACGCCTAAGCAATGCCTCTTTAAAGAGGAATCGAAGAAGCCATCTAGAAAAACATGTCTTCAAGGACATGTCACGCTAAACATGATAAAGTAAACAAGAAATCCAAGATGGATGTATTTGGCTATTCAATCAAACTAGAATTACAGGTGTCAACTGATTGATTTTTATCCAACAGTTAAAAAGTCACAGAGATTTTAGACAACCTGGTTCAGCAAGCCGTGCTCCAGCTTCTAAACAAGCTTTCAACACACGACGCAGACACACTTCACTCCCATGGCACTGAAGCTCAACCACATCTTCACGAGTATATGATTTGGGAGCCAGCATTGGCACCGCTAAAACCTAAAAAAGAAAGACAGTAATTAAAAGAAATAAAATACAAATGACAGCTTTACCTTCCATATCTCAAGTCCCAACTGGAATAACAAAAACACAAACAAACAAGTAAAGGTTTAACAAAAATAAAGCCATTTTTTTACGAAACTACACCTCATCAATTACATTCCCCCGAGAGTCCAAAACAACGCCATATTCAACAACATGACTGGTAGGCCTCCAAGAACACGAACTGGAATTAAACCTTCTCTTTTTCTTGGCCGGAAAAAATACACGGCCGGCAATATCGACAGCGGTGGGACCAGACAAACGAACAATGCCAACGGCAGCAGGAGGGCCTCCTAAAGAAGTGACAATGGCTGCAATGGTGCTGGTCGAGCTCTGGGCATGAATTGGGTCGTCGCGGTTCACCGAACCCAAACCCACCAAGCGCTCGTCGTTATTGAAGACGAAAGTGGTCTCTGCAAAGGAAAAAAAGGCGAAAAAGGAAGTTATATATAGAAGTGGAAATGAGAAAAAAAAAAGAATTTTGAGGGGTGATGAAGAACCTTGGCGGGTGGAGGCAAGGGGTTTAAAGGGCTGGGGTTTAGGAGAGTGAGGGAAGAGAAAAGATAGCTTTTTGGGGAAGAAAAGAGAGGAGGCGGATAGCAGTGGAGGCGGCTTTGTTGGCCTGTAAATGTGAGTGATAATAGCACGGAGAGATGGGAGTAAAGCCATTGTGTTTCAGTCTATTTTCGTGTCTTGGTGACTACTATACTACCAGCCTACCAGGTGAAGCTAAGGCAGGGAGAGGATGATTTCATTCCCAGAAACGGCAAATGTTTATTGGGCTATGGAGGCGATTTTCCTTTTCTCTGAAAGTGTCCATGGCCCAAGCTTAAGTGGGCTCAATCTGGGTCTTGCCGATATCCAAACTTGGAGAGCTAGGCCTTAAACCAGAGTCTTAACCCTTTTTTTATTATAAACTTGGCCCAATGGACAAATCTGCTCTTCTCCGGTTCTCTCCCTTTCGTTTCTTATTACAAGAAAAAAAAATCTGCATGAATTTGCATATTCTGATACTCCTATAAAATTATGTAACCATGTGAGGTTTATTTATAGAAAATTTGTATCTGATTAGGAGAAAGAAACTCTTTATGCTTGAACGATTTCCATAGAATGTAGACTATGTAAGAAATAGGAAAGAATGGAGAGGGTGCGCCATATTTGTTCTGAGTATCTCCTCCTTGGGCTGGGTTGATTCTGAAATTATGGCAACCCTCTGGCCTTGATAGCTCTTACTTCTCAAGCTTTGAATTGGCTCTTGGATGTGAGAGCAGGATATGGAGGTGATTATTGGGCCGGGTTGGCCCGACCCAGTTCGCAATCGGATCGGGTCAATCCGGCCCAAAATCCGAACCGGTACTGTACCGGTTTTAAAATTTAAAAATCAGGCCCGGTAAGGGCCTGACCCATTAAGGATCGGGCCTGGTAAGGGCCCGGACCAAACCGGACAGGTTCGAACCGGTCGGGTTAAAAAAAATTTAAAAAAAAATAAAAAACTTTTGACTGCAGTTGCACTGTTGCACTGCAGTGCAACTGCAGTCATTTTGTTTTTTTTTTTTTAATTTTTAATTTTAATTAAAAAAAAAACCTTTACTGCCACTGCGCACTGCGCAGTGGCAACCTAGGCTCCCTGCACTGCAGTTGCACTGCAGTATGTGCAGAGCAGAGGCAACCTCTGCTCTGTGTTTGAACTTTGATGGCCGTTGCCCATCAATCTTTTTTTTTTTAAATTTTTTTATTCTAATTTTTTCCTATAAATACCTCTATAATCTTTTATTTTCATTTACATTTCTTCTATATTTTCTCTCAAATCTACTATCTATATTCATATACTCTTATTCTCTTTACTCACATACTCTCTCAATATTCACTCAACCTCTCTCAAATTCACTTAAATTCCCTTATTCCAAATTTATAATATCATCATTTCCTTTCTAAATTTCATTTTTCTTTTTATTTATAATTTTACAAATTTTACTTTTAATTTTCAAATTCTAATATATTATATATATTCCTTATTCCAATTTATAATATCATCATTTTCATTATAAATTTCAATTTTCTTTTTATTTTATAATTTTGCAAATTTTACTTTTAATTTTCAAGTTTCAATTTTCAAATTCCAATATATTATATATATCATACATCTATTTTTTTTTTAATTTTTAACATATATTTATTTTCAAAAAAAATATAAAAATGTCAAATTTCTTTCGTCGTTCATACTCTGTTTCTCGACCTTTTGGTTCTACTGAAATTCCTAATTTGGGTGACGAATCATTTAATGAAATCGAACCCGATATTCATCAGGAGGAGGAGCTTCCTTTGGTACCATCGTTTGGTCGTGGTCGTGGAGGAAGTCATGCTCAAACACAATCATCAACTGCCACCATTGCTACTACATCATCAAGACAGAAGTTTAGTCGAAAAAAAACAAGCAGGGTATGAGAGTATTTCGACATTGTAGCAAAAGAAGGTGAGACGAATAAATATTGTGCCATCTGTAAATTGTGCAAAGGCGTTTACTCGTATAACTCCGGTGGAGGTGGTGGCGGTACAGGTACGTATAAAAGACATTTAATTACTATACATAAAATTAATCCTGATGCTGAAGAAAATGAAATTTTAGAAGGTAAACAATTTCAAATTAATACGCATGATGGTGGAAAAAATTTTAATTTTGATAATGTTCAAGCTAGACGTGGTTTAGTTAGATTTGTAGTTAGGACTGAACAACCATTCACAATTTGTGAAAAAACAGAATATTTAGAATTTGTTTGTAAATATTTACAACCCGCATATAAATCTGTTTCTAGACATACATTAAAAAGAGATTGCATGGATATGTTTAAAGAATATAGACAAACTTTAATTGATAAACTTAGTAATATTTCATCTAGGGTTAGTTTAACTAGTGATATATGGACTAGTACTAATGGTATAAGTTATCTTGTTATAACTTGTCATTGGATAGATGAAGATTGGTCTATGCAAAAATGAATTTTATCTTTAGATGTAATAGAAGAAGCACATAATTCATATACTATTCATAAATATATTACTAAAGTTAGTAAATTATATGGACTAGAAAATAATAAAGTTTTTGCTATTACTTTTGATAATGCTTCAAGTAATACTATAGCTATTCCTCATTTAATTAAAAGTTTAAACCCTGTTATGCAAGACATATTTTTTCATGCAAGATGTGCATGTCATATTATAAATTTATGTGTTCAAAGTGGTTTTAGTTCTAGTGGTACTGGTACTGGCATAGGTCCAATTGAGAAAATTAAAATTTTAGCAAAATGGATTCGCACACCAAGTAATAAACGTGAATGGAAGCAAATTTGTATAACAAATAATATACCTGTTAAAGCATTTCACCTTCCCGTGGAAACAAGATGGAATTCACTTCATCGTTTGCTTTCTTCTATTTTACCTTATAAAGAACTTGTTACTCCTTTTTATAACAATTATACAAGTAGCACACATTTAGTACTTTTTGAAGAAGATTGGACTTTTATTGAATATTGTGTTGATTTATTATCTACTTTTAAAGATGCAACCGAAAGATTTTCAACTCAATTTTATCCAACTACACCGTATTTTGTTCCTATTATCTACACAATGTTTGACAAATTTGTAAAATTTAGGAATCATGAAACTTTAAGTTCTTTTGTATATGATATGGAGGAAAAATTTAAAAAATATTGGGAAATAATTCCTCCTATTTATTGTATTGCAACTTTACTAGATCCTAGTCAAGGTAAGGTAAATATAGAAATTTTTTTTGATTGTTATAAAGAATTTCTTGGTCTTGATTCTATTGAGGATCAAGTCCTCAATTAACAATCTTTTTCGAGAATTGTTTAATGTTTATGAAACAGAAAAGGAGCAATTCAACTTTAATCGAGAAGAAGAAGATTCATATGAAGAAACCGAAAGTAGCAAAAAAGGAAAAGAAATTTTAAACGCAACTAAGGAAGCAGCAAAGAAGAGAATGAAGCTAAAAGGAAAAGCGAGCGGATCGGGATCGGGATCAACAACTCGACGAAGTTCTAGCTTCAATGAGCTAGGATTTTTCTTAAGTCAAGATTTTTCTGTAGATGATAACTTTGATCTTCTCCAATGGTGGAAAGAAAACCAAAAACAATTTCCAGTTTTAGCTTCCATGGCCCGAGATGTTTTTGCGGTGCAAGTTTCTTCTGTTGCTTCGGAATCCGCATTCTCGACGTGTGGAAGAATTATTGGAGACCATCGAACCACTCTTAATCCGGATTCATTGTGCATGTTAACATGCCTTAAAGATTGGTTTGATGCGGAATCGCGCAATGTCGAACTTGGAATGGCCAATGAATTTGCTGATAATAATTCAGAAGAGGAGGAAGAAATTTCCAAGGCAATCTGTATAAATTATGAAGAGTAGAGAATAATCTTTTTTTTTTGTAAATTGTATGTAAAATTGTAAATAAGTTTAGTCATAGTGAATATTTTTATGGACTACGGTCCCGTGGTTTTTACAACTCTAACTTTTGAAGGGGTTTTCCACGTAAATAATCTTTGGTCTCCTACTCTCTCCTTTTTCTCCTTTGTTGTTGTTGTTGTTGTTGTTGTTGTTGTTGTTGTTGTTGTTGTTGTTATTATTATTATTATTATTATTATTATTATTATTACATACCAAATTAATTAATTAATGTTATACTTATATTTGTTTAAAATAAATAAATATTTAAAATACAAAATGAATTAATATTTTAAAAACATATTAAATAAATGAATAAATAAATAAATGAATAAATATTAAGTAAATGATATTTCAAATATAATAAATTATTTTAAATGCAAAATGAATATAATAAATGAATATAAATAAAGATATGCAAATGAATATAATAATAATATTCATAATATCATTATTTGTATTTTGAATCAAATATCATTTTATCATAATATTATATTCATAATATAACTTTAATTTATTATAACAATAATTTTATTAGATAATTTTATAATAATTTATTTTTACATTATTGTTACATTAATTAAATAAATTATAATATAACTTTATAATAAATTATTGTTAAATTAAACTATTAACATTATTTATTATAAAAATAAATTTACTACATTAAATTATTAAAAAATATTATATATTAAAATAAATTAATATAAATTTTTTTAAAATAAAAATTTTAAAAAGAAAAAAAAAGGACCGAACTGGTTTAAACCGATTCGGTCCGGTTTTGAGGTGAACCGGTCCAACGAACCGGGCCGGTTCGCCTCTTATAGTTAATAGAACCGGTCCGAATCGGACCGATTTTCTACCAGTTCGAACCGGTTTCAATTTGGTTAGGGCCGAAACCGGTGAATACCGGCTCGGAACCGGCCCGTAACCAGATCAGGATGCCCACCTTTTGACGGTATTCTCTGAAGACATATTGGTTGTAACATCCCAATTTCCATTATATAACATGCTACTCACTTATATCTTACACTTACTACCGGTTGGGTTGTCAGTGATGCTTATCAACTCCTATCACTTTAATAAGAATAATTAAATCATTTTCTTAAGATGTATATACATTCCCTTACATTTAAAATAGTACTGTACAACTTTACTGAATACATAAAAGAACACAACATACCTTCGATATCCAATCTCAAGAAGGTAAGTCTCTTAGTTCAAATCAGTTATCTGTGGAGTGGAAAAATAAGGAGTGAGCGACAATGTGCTCAGTAAGGAAGGTGTATGCTGCTTTAAAAATAAAAGCTATAATCTCAAAACCATTTAATCATCCTAACGATCACACTCATTAGGAAACAATAAATACAGTTAACATGAAACAGGATTCACCAGATCCTTTCATAAATCATTTAATTGAGACTAGGCAACAATTTAAATCATGCAAAGAACACAAGTCATCCGCTTTTGGGGTGCACCCGTAGGCTATCGCCTCTCACGGCTATCTCATCTAGATGTATGGCCATAATCTGTAGGTGGTCCTCGGGTCCACTTGCCAAGTGACCTCGAGACCGCTGAAGACTTAGCAGGTCCATCAGCCCTGTGACGCCCTAGGGTGCACTCGTTGGTCTATTTGACCCGAGCCATCGCCCTAGATGGGTCACGCAAAGTAGATGAGTGATAATGCATGAACTCATAGCCTAATGTCTCGGATTCAAGTTATCTTATGTATCATTTCCATAAAATGATTTGATTTCCAAAAGGGCTTATAAAACAATAAAACAGCCCGTAACTTCAACAATTTCTGTGTGAGAAGGTACGGGTTAGACTGGTTTGCCCATGGCTAGTTCGCCCATGGTAAGCTTGCCAATACTCAACTCGCCATTGGTCAACTCGCCCAATGGTCAACTCGCCCCAAAAAAGTTTTATATTTTTATTTTTGAATAATTCATTTTTCGTTTTGGAATTTACACTTTAAAACCGTTTGCCAGGGTCAGCTCGCCCTTCACGGCTCTCCCCTGACTAACTCGATAAGACGGCGAATTATTAATCGCCCGCCACTTAGCTTTTCAAAACAAAAGTATGGCTGGTTGGTAACAGTTCGCCCGCCTTATATTTAAAACAAGGGTCGCCGCCCAAACACATTAAAAAAGGTTCGCCCGACTATGGCTTACCCGGATTTCTCTTTAAAACAAGGACACTTGCCCAGTTTTCATAAAAGAGAGCTCGCCATTTGGCTCGCCCGAGTTTCTGCCTAGAACAAAACTACTCGCCCGCTTTAACCAGTTCACCCATCAAAACAACATATGGCGGCTTGTAGCTCGCCCAAGATCAAAACAGTTTATCAGCCAATGCATGTCAGAAAATAAAACAATTTCTAATATTTTCTTAACATTTTTACTCCACAAGACATGCATTTACATCACATACTACTTCCTTACCTCGTCTCTAATGCAGCCTTGCTTCTCGCCCGCCTTTCTCAATTCCCGTATGCAAAAGCATTTATTCAAACTATGAATATTTTCCAAAACGATTATATTTTCCTAATAATAGTGGCACTTTGGCGAGGTAAGAGCTCGCCATTCACCCAACATAGCTCGCTGTCCATTAGCGGCTTATTCATGGGAGTTCGCCCAACATAGGAGCTCAACTCGCCATGCTTATCAATTCAGTTCGCCACTCGTGGCTTTTCAATCATAATTGGGCTCGCCCATGAATTGGATAACCCTTGGCCACCTCGCCCTCTTGAACAACACTTTGGCGAGTTGTCTATTACCTATTCGCCTCATTGGCAATCATTGGTCCTCGCCCTTACTTCCACATTTCAGATTTATCCCATAACAATTGGCGAACATGTTCTCGCCTAGTCATGTATTCATTGTACTCGCCTCGCCATTTGGCGAATACTCCTTGCTCGCCTATTGTTTTTCTTAATCATTTCCATCTAATTTCTTATATATTTCCACACTATTTAACTACAACCAGGCTATATCTGTGTTTATCACGTTATAAACATAGAAATATACCCTCATTTATCAAAATAACCATAGAAATATGGAAGCTCACCTCAACTGAGTTGCACTTCCTGGAGCAGAGTGTTTTCTTGCCTCAATTAGCTTTACTTTGCTTATTCCTCAGTTCTTCACACACTGGATAAACGTTTAGCTAACTAAGGATGAGTCTCATGGCTCGCTTATGGAAGTAGAGGAAAACCAAGGGTGAACTTGAAATGAAACAGAATGGGCGAGAATGGTTTTGGAGGAAGATGAAGTTGCTTCTATCGATTTTTCCTCATGAACTCTGCTTATATAGTCGTTCCGTTTCACTTAAAATCTAACACCTGTTTCCTTATCCTGTTTTCCTCATCATTTCATGCAATTAAAACCAAAGAAAACTGCAGCAAAAGAACGGTAGTGACGTCCCTACTGCAGCTCTATTCTTGACGAATTTCCCTTGCCATTTATTGCCTAATCCTGTTGTCAGGAGAAGCCAGTGGCGAGAAGTCCACTATTAGCCCCTTTCCTTGACTTTTCCATTTTCTTTTCTTCTCTTCTCCACGCCATTTCTCTTCCAGCCAACGTTGATTGGCTAACTCCTAGTCCACGCCACTGTCAGCCAACGTTGATTGACTCTCTTTTCATTCTTTTCCTCATTTGTCCCATTACCATTAATTCCTTCATTTAATGCTTTCATACTATAATATAAAAATTAAATCTCAACAATATCTTGTTACACTTAAATATTTGTTTTTCTTTCTTTAAACACCATACTATAAATCATCACTTAAATTGAAAAGTGGAAATTCACATTCGGTTATTCTTTAATTTTACTAAAAGAATTTATTTCCACTATCAATAATGTACATATATGGTATACACTATAATAAAATTCGGATTTTACATTGGTAGCCTTCTACCTTCTTTATCTTTTTAATTTGGAAATTTCCCATTTTTGTTCTTTAATCTTACCTTTTGACGGCATTCTCTGAAGACATATCGGTAGCCTTCTACCTTCTTTATCTTTTTAATTTGGAAATTTCCCATTTTGGTTCTTTAATCTTACCTTTTGACCGCATTCTCTGAAGACATATTGGTAGCCTTCTACCTTCTTTATCTTTTTAATTTGGAAATTTCCCATTTTGGTTCTTTAATCTTACCTTTTATCTTTTTCCTGTTTGATTATATTTTTGTTTTGAGTTTCTTCTTCTAGTGTTTTTGATGTTGTTGGTGCACTTTCAAAATTTACCGTACTGATCCTGAGGAATGGATTTTGAGGTTTTCAAGCGTACGCACTGGACATGATACGAAAAATTCTTCCAAGATATAGCCTCAGCCCTCAAGTAATTAATTAAAATGGCTTTGGTTTCTTCTTCTGATATGGGACCACTGTGGTCTAAAATAAAATAAAAGAATAACATGGCGTGCTAGAATCTTACGTCTTTGGCAAGAGCAGGACAACCTTCTTTATATAAAAATCAGAACGTGGGTTGGGTTCTTAAAGAATCTAGCCACCCTGCCGTCTATGTTCATGCCATGGCCAACAATTATTTTATGTATACAGTTACTTTATTGAAAACAAAACAAGAACTCTTGATTACATCATCAAACTTAAATTAGTGAAATATGACTGGAGTTTTAAGATTAGAGTAGGTTTCATTCAAAAAGTTTTCTCACTTGTTTTGATGAAATGGAGTAGGCCCCCTGTCCAAATAAAACTTCAATTAATTCATGGCCATTGTAGGAACAAGAAAACTGAAAGGAGTGTTTATTAGAGGAAAAAGAAAATTGCTCAAAGCACAAAACAGTACTTGGATTTTGATTAGTATTAACAAACCAATGGAAAACAAGAACAAAAGCAAAACAATACATTGGATTCTATGGACATTTCAGCAAATTTAAAACCCAACCTTATCCCCAAGCAGATATTGTACACTTTTGTTTTGTCCTTTTAGAGTATGATCTAAGCCATTCCCACTTAAAACACCTTTATAATTGAGCCCTTCATTAGTAAGCTGCACCTGAGATCCCTCCCTCCCTCCTCTCTTCCCACACAAGACGTCCACATTTTTGCTCTCATTTCTGTCATAAAACGAGCACATTTTTCATTGTTCATACTTCTTCCACCGGTTTTGGAGAACATGATGACACTGCATCAGCAACAGTGAGGAAGATCTTGTCCTCTCCGATTAAATTTGCAAAATTTGATGCGTGAAGCTTGTCAATCACCACTGGTCCAGGATTTGCCAGAATAAGCTGAGCAAAAATGCAGGAGACCTCAGGTAACGGGTAAAAGCTATTAGACTTTGTTGTCTTTAAGGAAGTTTATATTTGTTTATTATTTATAGTTTATAGCTAAAGGTAGATTTTGTGGCATCATATAATCATTTTGAGCCATCATTTGTTTAATTACCTGAACATTTTTTTTCTGAAGACTCCTGTAGAAATCCTCCAAGGCATGGATGCCACTGGTATCAATGTCAGTTACAGCTGCACATACAAACACACAGGATATAAGGAAAAGAGAGCTTAAACTGCAAACAAAGACAGTAAGCTAGATGATAAGACAGTGGATTCTTAAAACATTAAGTCTAGAATTCTTACGTGACATCTCGACTATCAAAAACTGAATTGTTGGCTGGCGTGCAGCTTTTACTTGCTCTTCTTCATCCATCAACCATCTCAAAATCCTGCAAGGATATCAATGACTTTAAGCATCTTGAAATCTAACTGAAACCTGGCTGACTCGGCCAAATTCTTAAACATCGAAACCTATCACAACTCTAATTAGGACTTTAGTATACTTTAAGGGTCTTGATTTGAAAATTTTCACTATACATTTTCTGAAACAACCTCAAATAAATAATTGAGTATTAAAAAAAATGAATTTGTACAAATCAACACTTTCAGCCTTGTACCAAGTGAAAGTAGTCAAATTTTACCTAGAGAAAGAAAATCCACTCCCATGTTGTCTTTAATAATTACGAGTTTTAATGTTCTCTTGCATGCCACTGCCATTGCTAACTTTCTCCTCACAGGATTTACTGACATTCTAAGTTCTAATTTTAGCCACAACTCAAGAATTTATATAAGTTAACTAGTTTCAACCAAAACCAGACCTTGAAATCTCTGGTACTCAGGAAAGTAGGAATTTCCAGGAATTGCCTAGATATCTATTATGAGTTATAGAATACCTTCCTTTAAATGAAACCTTCATATGATAAAAAGGCTTAGAAGGATATTATACCTCTCCTTGACATAATTAGAGTTGGAAAAGTAAATAGCAGAATCAACTCTCACGATCAGAACCCCTGGAACTTTAGTTGCTTCTGGATATTGTAGGATATTCCGGTACACAGTAGTCGTAGGGAGCTTCCCAAGAATAGCAGTTCGAGGCCTAGTAACTTGCAAGAGGATTTTAGCAAAGGATATTGAGACCTGCAATGGAGTACAGTGACAACAAATTTAAATCAAACATATAAATAGCATGTAGTTCATTTTCAGGAAATTTAGATATAGAGTGGGCTTCTAAGTTCTTACAGCAAGTAAGAGACCTATCTCAACTGATGCAAAGACTACTCCAAAAAAGGCTCCCAGGCATGCAACAAAATCAAATTTATCAATCTTCCATATCAAAATTGCTGCTGGAACATCGAAAAGCCCAACCACAGCAGATATAATGATGGCAGCAAGAATAGCATTTGGGGTGTACTTGAAAAGAGGTGTTATGAATTCTAAGGTTAGAACCAAGACACAGGACATAATGATATTAGAGACTGCAGTTTCGCAGCCAGCCATGTAATTAACGGCTGATCGAGAAAATGAACCTGCAAGTAATGAAGAAATAACATCATCAGTTGTATACCAATAGATTTATCTGACTTTGTGTGTGCATTCTGCATGTCTATCTTTTCAATATATCTGATTCATATTGAGATGTAAAAAAGATCTAATAAGCAAGCTTCAAATGAAACATGTTTTTAGTTATTTATATGTTTCATGCATGCTTTAACATATAGTGCAAGAGAAAAAATTTGCTGATATTTTTATCAGACATATGCCTTTTTTAGTTTCAGTAGTATGAACATTTGAGTGCAAAAGTGAGGTTGTCATAAATAAAAATGTTCTTGCTTCTCACCTGTGGCCACATAGCAAGAAGTCATTGAACCAACAATATTCATTGCTCCTAGTGCCACCATTTCTTTGTTTCCATCTAATTGATAGTCTTTCATTGAAGCAAAAGTTCTTCCAATGGCTACAGCTTCCTGTTAAATCGACCCACCAAAGAAGAAAAAATTGGTAGCATGAAAAGTCTATTTAGATGCAATGTCATACTTAATTTTCTTGGTTAGCGAAGATGGATAGAAGAAAAAAAAATAGCTTACCGTCAATGCTATCATGCCAGCTACAACACCAATCTTCAAACCTTTAAGAACATATTCACCACTGAAATAAATTTGACTCACAGATGCAGGATTTATTCCTTTCTCAACGTTTTTCACCTGCATAGATGAAAGAAAAGTGGTGCTGCTGTCATTACTCATTACTAGAAGTCTAAAACTGCCATTACTGGAACTATTAAATCGCAATAAGGAAATGTTAGGGACAGACAGTCACTTTTAACATTCTAATTTTTATTAAGCCACATCAATTTCTAGTTTTACATGAAAAATGAGTTAGTTATGTGAAAAATACAAGGATAAAGTATGTGATGCTAAAAAATACTCTTTGAGCAACTTGTAATTGTAGATAACTGATTTTCGCATAAAACTAAAAAATGACGTGGCCCAATAAGAGTAAAAATGTTAAAAGTGAATGTCAAAAATAACTATCCCTAGCATTCTTCAATTGCAGTATTACACTAAAAGATTGTTAGAGGTTAAAGAAAAGGTGCTTACAATCTGAACACCTTTCTTTTCTGCATGTGTTATATAAACGAAGAAGGTGGAGAGAACAACAGATATCAATGGAGCTATGGCAGGCACCCAAAAAAATTTCCTGTTCTTTTTTCCCTATTTCTCAAAGCATGGAAAAGTTAGCAAATGCTCAAAAGCTTGTTATAGTTTGTAAACACAAATAAGACTTAGAGGCTCTTACAATGTGCTTGGCAAACAGAAGGAAGGATAAAAAGCTAACTCCAATGACTATAGTCTCCCAGTTCCACTGCAAAGTAGTATCATATAAATTTAGTAACCGGAATGTAGTGAATGATAACATCGACATTGGTTGGGAATTCTTCAGATTGTTGGTTGTGATTCCTCTTCAAAAGGAGTGAATTGAAATGAAAATTTTTTGCAAAAGGTGAGAGATGGAGGACTGCTTACTCCATGATGGACGTTGCCCCATACGGAGTGCATTACAGAAACAATATCTGTTTTCTTTGTAAATTTTTTTATACCAAGAAGGCCCTTAAGCTGTTGGAGGGCAATTGTAACAGCAGCACCAGCCATAAAACCGACGATGGCAGCATGGGACAGGAAGTCTATCAAGAAGCCCAACCTAATCAATTGTTTTCAGAAGTTAGTTTAGTGAATGATAAAAGCAGTAAAGAATCTCTAAAATTATGAGTAGCACAAGGTTAGCAGAAAAAAAATATTATGGGCAGCTTTTATGATACTTCCATGAGTAAAATACACAATTACCTGAGAAAACCAAGAGTTGCTTGAGTGATTCCAGCAAAAAAGGTAGCTGTAAATGCAAGCCGCCGATACTCAGCTGCATTTTTGATAGGGTCAATCTCATTTGAAAGCATAGTCCCCAGCAAAAGTGATACCACAGCGACTGGTCCAATGGCTATATCTCTTGAACTTCCCATGCAAGCATAAATCAGTGGAGGAACAAAGCTGGAGTCTGTAATGGTTAAAATAATAAGAATAAAAACTTAAGACAAATCCAACAAGAAGGCTACTTTAAAAATGTGAGGCGATCATGAATAACATGGAAACTTACAAAGTCCGTACTGTGGATCCAAGTTTGCTAGCTTTGCATAACCAATGTCCTATTTTTCAAGTAATTAAACTGATTAGTTTTTTTGATTGCATATGAAAATTATTAAAGGTTCTCCAGCCTCAGGAATGTTTTTGGAGTATAGCAAATGTACCTGAGGAATACAGAGACTTGCAATAGTGAGTCCAGCAATGAGATCACCTCTAAAGTTTCTCCAGCTGTAATTCCTTCCCCATTCAAGGATGGGGAAAACGGCCTGGATGCCCAGGACGAGCTTTCGAGACCTTGGTTGATCCTTGAAATGGCGCAGAGGATCATCAGCGAAGAGAGTTTCTTTCACAGTGGCAGTGAATTCCCTGAGGAGGTTTTGCTTAGGGGGAACTCCCACCTTGTGAAGATACTGTGTGTTGTGCACATGGCGGCGAGAGGATGACAGGCTTCGAATGTCCATCTCTTTAGTTTCAACCTCCTCATCAATTGGATGAGACCTCGAAGCCATATCACTTATCTGTAGCACAGGAAAAGTAAGCCCGATCAGAAAGAGGGCACTTCTGATTCTTGCTGTGGGCATCAATAACAAGCCATGTAGCAAAAAGCTTGAATGCATGCAAACAACGAAAAATTACATCATACTAATATTATTACACGTAAATGTTTCCCCCAAAATAAACTAACGGAGGTTTGACATTTAAGAGCAGAACATGACATCAGGTTCATAGTTCATGAAATGCCAAAGCCGTCTGTTGAAAATCAATGTAATTCATGGCATTGGAATGGAATGAAGATGCTTAAACTTACCAAGAAAACTCTTAGCTGAGTGATAAAGAAATTAGAAGCTAACCAAAGTAGATGGATGTAAGTAGCGGACAATTTAGGTTTACAGACTGCAAAAACTTGTTGAACTTGGAAAAAAACCTTGGGAAAATCTTGCTTATATAAGTTCTCAAAGGATTTCAGGTCAAACTTTACAAGCTAAAAGAGAGAATTAAACATCAATAATTTATGAATCTGGATCTCTTACATGTCATGTACACACAGACAACCAAGTGGTAGCAAATTTTAATATCACAGCTTACCAAGAGATTATTAAATACCTTGTCATTGATGTAATCAAATGATCATCTCTTCCTTAATAGTGGTGCTTATTGAGTAAAATATGCATTTTGGGACCTGTTGACTTATGATATGCAAAGGTGGCAGCAGGCAGAAAACCATGGACTTTAGCCACCTCTTTCTATGCGTGTCCGTTTAGGCATATTTTCTTCTTACAATCATGAAAAGTTTTTGAGAAAAAATACAAGCAGAAAGAACAACTTATATAGATGGAGCTTCAGCTAATATTTTATCAAAAAAGTTGGAAAAGAGAAAAAATGTAGCTTCTATCTAATTCAATCACAACCAGTCAATATGAAGAGAATTTTCCAGTTTTGTTTGAATAAAGTCTTCTTCTGATATTATGTGAAGGGTCCCATTTTGAAGAAAAGCCATCCCATAAACTGTTACCAGGAGGCTACTGAGTATTTAAAATTGGAAAAAATAATTTCTCACTAATTTCATAAAATTATATCACAATATCATGGTTGCAGCTTACTATCACAAGTTCTGTTCCAATTAATGGACTAACAGATCGGAATTTTCCTTTAAAAATGGGTCACAGGAAAAATTATGCTATGCCCAGAAAAGAAATTAATTAAGAAAGATTAAGATACTAAAGTACATAAAAAGTTCAATAATTCTCACAAAAAAAAGTTCAAAAAAAAATTAAATGATGCCTCTTCGGAAAATCAAAAAGACAACTTGACCAGATCAAAGAATACAATTCATGATTAATTATTTGAACAGTCAACTCAGTAATTGCATCAATAAGCAGTTCTCAAATTGTCAAAAACTTGATTTGCAGCAGCAACATTTTACTTAGGATTAATTCATATTCATATTTTTAATTAACCCAAAAACCCAGATAGCTCAAATAATCAAAAAGCATACATATTTTCCAAATTGCATGTCCTTGTAAGTGGGGAGAATAAGTCAGCAAGTCTGTCTATCTCACCGCCTTTCACATTGAAGCCATTGATAGTGGAAGAGTCCACTCCAAAAACCTTCTTAAAGATAATCTCTTCTAAAAGATAATTATCAAAGGCCAAGCTTTATTTCCAAGAGAATCTGCAATACGCTACACACAGAAAAAGGGTATAAAGAGAACAATAAAAAACAAAAAGAAAAGGAAAAAAAAAATAAGGAATTTCTATATTCATGCAAAAAGGTAGTGTTCAAAATCAGTTCAAAAGCTAAGGGGTCGTTTGGTATCGTTTCCTGTTTTCTGTTTTATGTTTTCTGTTTTTGAAAATTCTGTTTTTGTTTTGTTTTGTTTTGTTTTCAATTTCTGAAAACAGAAAACATGTTTGTTTCATACTGTTACGTTTTGAAAACAAATATTTAAACTGATTTAGATATAATAATTCAATTCACAAAAAAATTTTAAAAATTAAATAGAAATAATATATTTATTAAATAATAATATGTAGATAATATTAAATAATATTATTTTATATTATTTAATACTAATATTAAATATTTTTATTTAATCATATAAAAAGTTAGTATAATTTAAATAATGTTATAATTAAATATAATATTAAATAAAATAATATTATTGAATTTAATTGTAATAATCATAAATTATATTTAATAATAATTTTTATTTAATTGTAATAATAATATTACATTATTAAATAAAATATTTAACTAATTAATTTATAATAAATTATATAGTTATTAAAATATATTATATTTAATATAAATAATATTATTTAATGATAAGTATTTACTTATTTAATAATATTAAATTATTTAATAGTAGCAGTGATATATTTTAAATTTAAGATAGAATATAATATTAAATAATAATATTGTTTAGTAAAATAAAAATTAATTATATTATATAATAATATTAATTATTAGCATATCAAAATTATAATATCTGATATTATTTAAAATATTTAATATATTCAATAAATTATTATAAAAGTTTAAATTAAATAATATTATAATATTATAATTCAATGTAATATATATTTAATTGCTTTTTACGTTTTCAACTTTTCTATATTAAAATAAATATATTAATTTTAAAATATTAAATAATATTTTATATTAAAATTTAATATTATTTTATTTAAAAATTAATTAATTTTATTTATATTTTTATTATAAAAATATTAATATTATAGTAATATATAAACTCTGTTCACTTACTTATGAACAGTAACAGAAATGAAAATATGTTTTCAAAAACAATGAAAACAAGAAATTCTTGTTTCCAACAATTTTGAAAATTCTTGTTTTTGTTTTCGTTTTTTGAAAACGAAAACATGTTACCAAACGCGTTTTCTGTTTCTGTTTCCAAAAAAACTGAAAACAAAAACAGAAAACAGGAAACAAAAACGATGCCAAACGAGGCCTAACCTTTTCGCTTCCCACATTTGATGGTCCTCACGTTTCTCTGCATTTTTAATATTTCGTTAAATAAATAAACCCATTGCCAGAAGAAGATCAAATCTCGTCCAAGTTCAATGAACCCAACATTGCCTTTTTATCTTCTTGCCATTTTCTCGGTTTTTTCCGTTCCTTTTCTTTGCCTACCAAAACAACAGCTTCAACCTTTCCAGGCAACCAAACAGACAAGAATATTAACTTGTCTTCGACAAAATGTTAGTTATATGATCGAATGAGGTAAGGGAAACTCATTACAAATCTAAAGCTTATAAGTTAAAGTTCTTCTTTTAATTAACCTCAGTTTTGAAAGTCCCAAAGTTAGAATGAAAGCTGTATTTACGGAACTGCCATCTGATTTCCACGTTTATTTGTTAACCAAAAACAAAAAGTCAGAGATGAAGGCATGGCGCCATGGTTTCTACATTTACTACACTTTCTATCTCTGTCGAACGTCTCACACTAGAAAAAAAAATGAGATTCCCTTTTCCTTTTGAGGTTGACATAGCTGCAGACGTAGGCCAAAATGGTTGAACATGGACGCAATGAAGGGTGGATTCACTTTAGGGTTTGGTTCCTTTTTTATATTGGGAATTTGGACTTTAATGGTCGAATTTAGTGGCGGGCTTGTATTCTTCTAATCTTTCTTTTTACTATCTCCAACCTCCACTAACGTACCTCCATTGACAGCCCTCAACTAATGCATTTGGATCCGAAGCACTTTTGGACTGCACGGGAGTGATCCGCTTGGATCGCTTCGGTTCGGCACGGGAGCGTCTATCGTACTTGTTTTGCTGAATAATTTTCATACCAATTATAAAATAGTTTTTTATTATTCATTTAAAATTATCAGAATAATTTTATTAATTTAATATTTATTATAAAATAAATTAATATATGTATAAATATACTTAATATTTTTAAATATTTAATAACAAATATATAATTGATATAAATGTAATTTATTAACAAAAAATATTATTTGATATAAAACAACTTAAATTTTTTTTTAGTCTAAGACCTCTCGGTATCTAGAAGTCACTTTGGGCTTCGACTAATTCAGAATCGAGCTACGGTCAGATCTGATATGAGGAGAGTTCTCCCAATATTGTTTTTTCTATTCACAAGGCTCAAATCTGAAACTTTGCTTATGGGACATTGAATTTCTTTCACTCAACCCAACAGACATCGGTAACAACTTAAACTTTATCACCTATGAATTTTATCCTAATATTTTTTATTGTCATTATTCATTTTTCTTACTCTTCACCTCATTACTATTGTGATTGCATTTAAATACACATTTCACGTTACAAATGTGAAATTCATAAAAACGAAGAGTATGTTGTGGTCATTTGCTGATTTCTTTGGTATTCTTTTTCTTGCACTTAAATTTAGAGTTTTTTTTATTAATTTGAGATTTAATTTAATTAATTCTTTTATTTTTTGAAAAATGATTTTTAATATATTTAAAGTACATATATACAATTCTTTCTTCCGATAGTTTCTTTATAAAATTCAAAAGTTCTTAAAATTTTTCATTTGAAGTTGAATTCTTATCATATATACATTTTAATTTTATGTTAATTTGTTTTATTTTTTTATCATAAATTATGGATAATATTATTTTATATACATTAAAAATTATTTGATCATAATTATAGTTTTTCATGGTATTATACTGTGAGATCTCATTTTCTTATACTATAGTTGTACATGTATATGAACAAATTATCAATAAAGAAATTATTGATAATATTTTGAGGAATTAAATATATAAGAATAGTGTCTTTTACATAGAGAATTTTAATTCTAGATAAAATAAATATAAGTATGGAAATTATTACATAAAGGATGGAATAAATAATTAAATGGATATTGCAAATTTTAATTTGGACAAAATGGAAGAGTGTTGGCGGCATGAAGAAATGAAAGAATAAGAAGAAGAAAAGGAAGTTTCGGTTGATCTAAATGGCTAATAGAAGTAAAGGTTAATTATCTTGACTTCATACATGGGAACACTAGACTTTTGACAACCTAAGATATAATAGAAAAGGAAGCATGACTTCGGTTTGGACAAGTGAATAATAGGAAAACAAGAGAATAAAATATGAAGTAACCAATAAAGGAAGACACAAGAAAGTCTTCCTCACGTTTTTGTCCTAGGTTGGCAGAAGCTATAACAATGACTTTGGTTCATTTCCTTGCTTTACCGAAGACCAAACCATAACATTGACTTGTGTTGATTTTTGCGGCACCAAAGAGTAAGCAATAACAAGATAAGAAAAGAACTAAAGCAAGGAAAAGATGGGAAAGTCAGAAAACGTGGGCTGCATGAAAGAAAAGAGAGTGTAGCCGGTTGGAGAAGAAGAAGCATTAAACAAAAGAAAAGATATAAACATTAAAGAAGGGTTTTAATGAAGTTGGCAAAAAGTCCAACAAATATATATTTTGTGCTATAAAATCCTCTTTCCATCGTGACCTTCATCTCCAGCCATTCTCATCACCGAAAATTACTCTGTTTTATTTCAACTGTGTAGCCTACTATCCATAGCAAAACCATGCATAACCTTTAGTAAATAAACCAAGCTTTTGGAAGGAAAACAGACCTTGGATATTAAGCTTACAAAACCTCAAAGAAGCTAGCACAAAAACCCTCAAAATAGGAGGCAATTCACGTGGACAGATTTGTTCTTTTATACAGGTAATGTCCAACTCAGTTTTTAAGATTTTTATCCTTTGATTTTACATGTAATGATCAAGAATATGTTAGTCACAGCCTTGTTTGAAGTAAATACATGTAGAATGAAAACCCTAGTTCAATAAGGAGAATTTAGAATGAAAATA
Organism: Heritiera littoralis; assembly: GCA_031772115.1. Lineage (NCBI taxonomy): Eukaryota > Viridiplantae > Streptophyta > Magnoliopsida > Malvales > Malvaceae > Heritiera > Heritiera littoralis. Next base: position 7,878,339 of record JAPDPK010000023.1, read on the forward strand.
GGATGATGCTAATGGTGATTTACGTGAAGATGGAATGCAAAATAGGCATGAACCGAAAACAAGCTGGAAAATTAAGAACCGAACCAGTCAAGGAAAATATGAAAAGGAAATAAAAACCTATAAGTTATGTACTAGGGTTGAATAAGTTAAGAAAGAGTGAGTTGATAGGAAATGAATACCACGTGAACCTTGAAGAAAAAGAGGAGAAGTTGTCGGCTTGAATAGAAATGAAACAGAAAATAATTAAAGCTTGGTTGAAGAAGTTGTGAATTACGTGAGTTGAAGAAGAAGAAGAAGAAAAATAAACCAATAAAATGATGTTCCTTAAAGTCAAAGAAAATGGCTGGAAGAAAGAAAGTAAATGGCTGGTTGTATATCCGAAAGTGCAAAGGGATTATGTGACAGATTCATGCAGCCGAAAATGAGGAAAAATTGGGTAGCTTGGCTGACTTTTTGGCTGACTTCTAGGTGTTGAATGCTAGAATATTAACAACCTAAGACATACTAGACATGACCATTATATAGATACCTAAGAAAGCCAACGTAAAATACAAACAGAAACAGAAAATGGAAGAAGACTCACGTTGGTCAGTAAACAATAGGAAAGAAAGAAAATAAAAAATGAAAGAGAGGGTTAAGTTTAGGTTGACTAAATAACTAGGTGTAGTACCAATGAAGTTAATATATATAGACATTTTAAAGGAGTAAACCACCTAGCTAAAATAAAGCCAACTTGGGCAAGAAAATAAAAAGAAAAGGGAGCTCTCGGTTTGGATATGAATGGCAGAAAAATAAAGGAAAAGAAAAGAACCAATAGAGGGTAAGTTGACCTACATGGAAAATAAGTGATATATATATATATATATATACACACACACATTAAGTGGAGAAGATACCTACATTTAACCAAGGCCATTCGGCCACAATAATGGATTAAGAGGAATGATGTATTTTAGAAAAAATGGGAGAAATTGGATGGAAATGGTGGCTAGAAATATACATGGATAAAGCACATAAATAGCATGAAAGAAAATATAAGACATAAGTTAAATAAGCTTAGTCATCTAAGAAGGACATGCGGCCTTGCAATCTTTGAGGAAATGTTGACTTAGTAAAAAGGCTAATGATGCCAATACAAGAAAAAAAGAAAGCAAATAAAATATTTACCTATGAGAAAATCATAGGAAATGTTAATATTATGAATAATGATGAGATAAATAGTAGCTAGATAAAAAAGGGAATTTTTATAAGTTATACTGAAAATTAATTACAGTAAAACTGTTATCTTGCAGTTTATAATTCGGAGAGATAGGAAGCACATGGGTGCAACATAAGGCATTGATCTACAGTGTATTGAGGTAAGGGATGTAATTTAAAGTTGTGATGGTATCCCTTACTTTCATTGCAAATTTTAAAGAAATGCCTGAAGTATGAATTTTATTCCAAAGTTAATTTTTATGATCTTTTAAATTGTTAAATTAATTTTATAAATTCTATGCATATTTTTCATAATGTTTTAAGTATGACATGAAATAAATATGTTTTTTCCGAAAAAGGTATCGGAGTGGCAAACCCCAGGCTAACTTAGACCCTGGCACGTCCGGTCCTTACTATTTTATATCGATGGTATGTAAGTAAGTTTTGAGACTAAGGCTTTCCTATAGTTTATGTTATTGCCTGTCATGCTTGCCACATTGTGCATGTTTCCGTCCCTTGTGGCATATGTTTAGCCCACGTCGTGCATGTTCTCGCCCACATTGTGTATGTTTCATCCTTTGTGGGTATGTTGGTCCTTCGTGGTGCATGTTCGATGTATGACCTGATCAGGTCTACAGCCCATACCATGGCCATAGGTATTCTGTTCCCTCTTCGGAGGAAGAAGTATGTTCCCTCTTCGAAGAATGAAGTAAGTGTCATGACCGCATACTGGCTATATGATTCTGCCTAGTCTCTATGAACTGTATGATAAGTTTTATTAATTATGATGTGATGTTTATAAAGTATGATGCATGTTTGAAACAAGTATGAATTTTAGATATATGCATTAAAGAATTCATACAATGATTTAAAGTATGAAATGCATTATTATGGTATTTGTTTTCTGCATATATAGATGCTATGACCATTTTAAATGCATTTCTTACGGGGCTTTCCAAAAAGCTCACCCCCTACTCTACCAGATTATTTGCAGTGATCAACCCTTTGCCTGTTGCGCATATGATGTAGACTGAGGATACGTCTCTCCTCCGACTACTTTTTTGTACTTACGTAAGGTATACTCATATTTTAATACCAGACATCCGGTATGGCACAGATATTTGTATATAAATAATACTTTTGGGATGTAATCGATATTGTATGAATGTAAGCGTTACCTGGAGAAAAAAATCAATATAATGTGAATGAAATATTTTATAAAAATATTGTGATGTTTCTGTGGTTAAAAAGTATGATGAGATACTGGCAGGAATGCAACCCAAGTAAGAAATTAACCCAAGTAAAAAAAAAAAGCACAAAACTTCTACGTTTCCGGGATATGACAGTCTTTCTTGGTATCAGAGCAAGGGTTGTCTAGTACTGTCAGTGTCGATAGTTAGGATAAGATTACATCCCAAGTATCTGTGCTTGTTTGGTTATAAATTGAGTATATCTGTTAAAGTTTTGATGTAATCTTAGGCATGGATTGGTTAGAAATCAATCGTGCAAGTCTAGATTGCTACACTAAGACTATAACTTTCTCTTTACTTGACAAATTTGATATATGTTTTGCTATGAAGAAATAGAATATATGATGTTATGTTCAATGGAGTTCTATAATGTTTATGTGTTTGAAAATTTAAATAAATTTATTCGTGTGAAGGTTATATTGCCTTTATCTCCGATACAAGTCGGGAACCTCCACATATATCAGATATACCAGTGGTATGTGAGTTTTTCGATGTGTTTTCGGATGAATTACCAGGATTACCACTAGAAAGAGAGCTGGAGTTCACTATTGATTTAGTGCCGGATACCCAGCTTATCTCTAAATCTCCTTACCGAATGGCACTAGTGGAATTAGAAGAATTAAAGAAACAGTTGCAAGAATTGCTGGATAAGGGTTTTATTAGACCAAGCGTATCTCCATGGGGTGCTCCGATATTGTTTGTGAGAAAGAAAGATGGTAGTCTCCGGTTATGCATCGACTATAGGTTACTAAACAAGGCTACAATTAAGAATAAGTACCCCCTGCCAAGAATAGATGATTTGTTCGATCAACTGAAAGGGGCTTCGGTGTTTTCTAAGATTGATCTGAGATCAGGCTATCATTAGTTGAGAATTAGGAAGGAAGATGTACCGAAGACGGCCTTTAGAACCCGATATGGCCATTTTGAGTTTCTGGTGATGCCTTTCGGTTTGACTAATGCCCCTGCCGCATTTATGAATTTGATGAATGATGTGTTTCGGGAGTATCTGGATAAATTTGTGATTGTTTTTATAGATGATATTCTAGTATATTCTAAGTCTCGGGAGGAGCACGAGCAGCATCTAAGGATTGTGCTCCAGATTCTTCGAGATAAGCAGCTTTATGGGAAGCTTAGTAAGTGTGAATTTTGGTTGGATCGGATAGCTTTCCTTGGCCATGTGGTATCCAAGGACGGGGTGTCAGTTGATCCGTCCAAGGTTGAGGCAGTACTCCAATGGGAGAGACCGAAGACAGTGACTGAGATTCGGAGTTTCTTGGGATTGGCAGGGTACTATCGGAGGTTTGTGGAAAGTTTTTCTCGGATTGCAGCTCCGTTGACTAAGCTTGCACGTAAAGGAGTTCCATTTGAATGGTCAAGTCAGTGTGAGCAGTGTTTTTAGGAGCTTAAGCAAAGATTAACTACAGCACCAATCCTAACCGTTCCGAGTGGATCTGGAGGCTTCGTTGTATACAGTGATGCTTCTAGTCAGGGTTTAGGTTGTGTGCTAATGCAACATGTTAGAGTAGTCGCGTATGGTTCATGCCAGCTTAGAGACCATGAGCGCAACTACCCTACGCATGATTTAGAGTTAGCTGCAGTTGTTTTTGCTTTAAAGATATGGCGGCATTATCTGTATGGTGAGAAGTTTCAGATCTTCACTGACCATAAGAGTTTGAAGTATCTATTCGATCAGAAGGAACTTAATATGAGGCAGAGACGTTGGATAGAGCTTCTTAAGGATTATGACTGCGAGATTCTGTACCATCCGGGCAAAGCGAACGTAGTTGCAGATGCTCTAAGCAGAAAGAGTATAGTTTCTATTATGATGGTTAGAGAATGGGAATTGCTGGAGCAGTTCGCCGAGCTCAATGTCAGTGTTGAAACAAAAGATGTCGGGTTTATTGCTAGCCTTCAAATTGAGCCAAGTATCTTAGATCAGATCCGGTCAGGGCAGAAAAATGATCAGAGGTTATTGGACATGGTTAGCCAAGCAGAGCAAGATTTGCAGTCAGATTTTACGGTCAGTGATGATGGGTTATTGAGATTTAAGGGCCGTATATGTGTTCTGAACGATGATACCTTAAGACAAAGGATTTTGAAAGAGTCCCATTGTTCTCGTTACACTATGCACCCAGGCAGTACTAAGATGTACCATGATTTGCATAAGGTGTATTGGTGGATTGGTATGAAACGAGACGTAGCAGAGATTGTGGCCAAATGTCTGACTTGTCAGCAGATAAAGGCTGAGCACCAGAAGCCAGCAGGACTACTTAAGTCTTTGTCGATGCCTACCTGGAAATGGGAACACATTACGATGGATTTTATTATGGGCTTACCGAGAACCCGGAGAGGTCATGATGCGATCTGGGTTATTGTGGATAGATTGACTAAGAGTGCCCATTTTCTTGCCATTAAGAGCACAGACTCACTAAGTACATTGGCAGACTTGTATGTTAGCGAGATTGCTCGATTACATGGGGCTCCCGTCAGCATCACTTCTGATAGAGATTCCAGGTTTACCTCTCGATTTTGGACTCATTTTCAGGAAGCCATGGGATCTCAATTACATTTGAGCACCGCCTACCATCCTCAGACAGACGGTCAGTCCGAGCGGACTATTCAGACCTTAGAGGACATGTTGAGGGCGTGTGCACTAGATTTTAAGGGTTCATGGGATGACCACTTGCCTCTCGCAGAGTTTGCCTATAATAATAGTTATCATGCCAGCATCGGAATGGCACCATACGAAGCTCTATATGGCAGGAAATGTAGATCCCCAGTAGCTTGGGAAGAAGTGGGTGACCGTAAGATTTTAGCTCCCGATCTTGTGGAAGAGGCAGCTAAGGGTGTTCGGACTATTTGTGATAGACTCAAGGTTGCCCAAAGTAGACAGAAAAGTTATGCTGATGTACGTAGACGACCACTTGAATTTCAGGTTGGGGACTCTGTATTTGTAAAAGTATCTCCGAGCAAGGGTGTCATGCGCTTCGGAAAGAAAGGAAAATTAAGTCCTCGTTTCATTGGTCCATTTGAGATATTGGAAAGAATTGGGGATGTTGCTTACCGGTTAGCTTTACCACCACAGCTTTCTGGTATACATAACGTCTTCCATATCTCTATGTTGAGGAAGTATCATCCGGATCCCTCCCATGTTATTGAATACCAACCATTGGATATTCAGGGAGATATGAGCTATGTTGAGCAGCCAATCCGGATCCTTGACAGAAAGGAAAGGGTACTTCGATCTAAAACTATTCCACTGGTCAAGATTCTCTGGCAGCACCACACAACAGAGGAAGCTACGTGGGAGCTAGAGAGCCTCATGAAAGAAAAGTACCCGCATTTGTTTAATGAACCAGCTTGAATTTGGAGGACCAAATTCTTATAAGGTGAGGAGAATGTGAGATCTCATTTTCTTATACTATAGTTGTACATGTATATGAACAAATTATCAATAAAGAAATTATTGATAATATTTTGAGGAATTAAATATATAAGAATAGTGTCTTTTACATAGAGAATTTTAATTCTAGATAAAATAAATATAAGTATGGAAATTATTACATAAAGGATGGAATAAATAATTAAATGGATATTGCAAATTTTAATTTGGACAAAATGGAAGAGTGTTGGCGGCATGAAGAAATGAAAGAATAAGAAGAAAGAAAAGGAAGTTTCGGTTGATCTAAATGGCTAATAGAAGTAAAGGTTAATTATCTTGACTTCATACATGGGAACACTAGACTTTTGACAACCTAAGATATAATAGAAAAGGAAGCATGACTTCGGTTTGGACAAGTGAATAATAGGAAAACAAGAGAATAAAATATGAAGTAACCAATAAAGGAAGACACAAGAAAGTCTTCCTCACGTTTTTGTCCTAGGTTGGCAGAAGCTATAACAATGACTTTGGTTCATTTCCTTGCTTTACCGAAGACCAAACCATAACATTGACTTGTGTTGATTTTTGCGGCACCAAAGAGTAAGCAATAACAAGATAAGAAAAGAACTAAAGCAAGGAAAAGATGGGAAAGTCAGAAAACGTGGGCTGCATGAAAGAAAAGAGAGTGTAGCCGGTTGGAGAAGAAGAAGCATTAAACAAAAGAAAAGATATAAACATTAAAGAAGGGTTTTAATGAAGTTGGCAAAAAGTCCAACAAATATATATTTTGTGCTATAAAATCCTCTTTCCATCGTGACCTTCATCTCCAGCCATTCTCATCACCGAAAATTACTCTGTTTTATTTCAACTGTGTAGCCTACTATCCATAGCAAAACCATGCATAACCTTTAGTGAATAAACCAAGCTTTTGGAAGGAAAACAGACCTTGGATATTAAGCTTACAAAACCTCAAAGAAGCTAGCACAAAAACCCTCAAAACAGGAGGCAATTCACGTGGACAGATTTGTTCTTTTATACAGGTAATGTCCAACTCAGTTTTTAAGATTTTTATCCTTTGATTTTACATGTAATGATCAAGAATATGTTAGTCACAGCCTTGTTTGAAGTAAATACATGTAGAATGAAAACCCTAGTTCAATAAGGAGAATTTAGAATGAAAATAGGATGATGCTAATGGTGATTTACGTGAAGATGGAATGCAAAATAGGCATGAACCGAAAACAAGCTGGAAAATTAAGAACCGAACCAGTCAAGGAAAATATGAAAAGGAAATAAAAACCTATAAGTTATGTACTAGGGTTGAATAAGTTAAGAAAGAGTGAGTTGATAGGAAATGAATACCACGTGAACCTTGAAGAAAAAGAGGAGAAGTTGTCGGCTTGAATAGAAATGAAACAGAAAATAATTAAAGCTTGGTTGAAGAAGTTGTGAATTACGTGAGTTGAAGAAGAAGAAGAAGAAAAATAAACCAATAAAATGATGTTCCTTAAAGTCAAAGAAAATGGCTGGAAGAAAGAAAGTAAATGGCTGGTTGTATATCCGAAAGTGCAAAGGGATTATGTGACAGATTCATGCAGCCGAAAATGAGGAAAAATTGGGTAGCTTGGCTGACTTTTTGGCTGACTTCTAGGTGTGTGAATGCTAGAATATTAACAACCTAAGACATACTAGACATGACCATTATATAGATACCTAAGAAAGCCAACGTAAAATACAAACAGAAACAGAAAATGGAAGAAGACTCACGTTGGTCAGTAAACAATAGGAAAGAAAGAAAATAAAAAAGGAAAGAGAGGGTTAAGTTTAGGTTGACTAAATAACTAGGTGTAGTACCAATGAAGTTAATATATATAGACATTTTAAAGGAGTAAACCACCTAGCTAAAATAAAGCCAACTTGGGCAAGAAAATAAAAAGAAAAGGGAGCTCTCGGTTTGGATATGAATGGCAGAAAAATAAAGGAAAAGAAAAGAACCAATAGAGGGTAAGTTGACCTACATGGAAAATAAGTGATATATATATATATATACACACATTAAGTGGAGAAGATACCTACATTTAACCAAGGCCATTCGGCCACAATAATTGTCACGACCCGAAGATCGCGACTTTCACTTGATTCTTATACTTTTCTTAGTCTACAAATTTATGGACTAAATTTTTCTTTTTCATTTTAAGGTTTGTATTCGGTGTCAGTGTAGTTACTATACTATTTAGGTGACTTAAACTCATTCCATTTAAATATTAAACAACCACGGAAACGGTTCTTAGTTACATCCCGACTTGTTAAACAAAATATGTACTGTGCATCAATTAAAGTCATACATGTAAACAAGTAATTTATAAGAAACATATACCTTAGAAGATTAGTACCAAGTCCATATACAGTCTCCGATGCCCACTGAGCAGCTCACATGGCAGATGTTAACTTCAATAATCTGAAAGAGATGAAATTTAGTGGGGTGAGCAAAACCACGGCTCAGTAAGATACTAATATAAATACAAGAGTAGGATTACACTGTCTTAATCTGCAATGCTTAAAACTTGCAAATTTGCAATCACAGTTAATCCTTTCTCATCGATAACATATCATTATCTCATTTCTTGTCATCTGTCTATCACTTATACTTTTAAAATTATCATCATAATCACTTTTCAGTCTTCTTGTCCTTACACTATAGTGCATCGCACAACAATCTGTCGTATCCAAATTGAATGTCATATACTATTAGTATATATTTTCCTCTATCTCGGAGTACATCATGTCCAATTGAAGCACCATATCAATTCACTTTATATTTCATAATCGTACTCCTGTAATTTATCATCTCATATCACTTTTCCTTATAGAGAAATCATGATCACCACAGTGTAAGTTCACAATTCTCTTCATATCTATCATATGTTCATATATCATATCATGTCATCGTCTAGATGAAATATCATTTATGTCGAGTCATGACATTTATCATGAAACTCGTGTACAAAGCATATTATCATGTCAAGGTTTAATATCCAATTATGTAACTTTACTGTATAAACCGCTATCATCTCTAATCGTGTCATATGTACTTTAGAACATGCTCCACGTATGAATTTTCAATTCATTCAAGTCTACCTTTATGGCATGATAAAAACATGTTCAATTTCAATTCATGTATTCATTTTCAGAGCATGTCTAAAACATGTGCGGTTTTAAAACATTTTTCATATACTATAAGTCATATCAGGTCTAGAGTTCATTTCAAATCGATTTTTACTCTAGACCGCATATCATTTTAAATTCGACACGAAATCGTATATAAATCATATCAGTGTCGAAATCATTTATCATATACTTTTAAAACATATACTGTAAATCATATCAGGTCTAGAGTTCATATCAAATCAAACTATACTCTAGACCGCATATCATGCCATGTTCGACACAAATTTTCGTATAAATCATATAAGTGTCGAAATCATATCTCATGGACTTTTAAAACATGTTTAAAACATGTACTGTTTCAAAACATATTTCATTTCAAATCTGTTTCATGTACAGTATAAATCATGTTAAGTCTAGAGTTCATATCAATAAAATCATACTCTAGACTTCATATCATATCAATTAGAGACTAGGCTAGGTCCCTATCATCTCTATCAATAAAGACTTAAATCACTGTAGCTAGCAGTGAAATCATATCATCGTCCCCTGGAAACCAACTAGGGCGCTATCTATGGCCATAGACCTCATCTCTCTCAGCCCCACTGATCAGGCGTGACTGAGACCTGTCCACGACTATTGTCGGACAAGCATATCTGCCTAATGAGCAAAGCTCCAATTAGGCGGTTTCCACTATGCTTTATTGAATTTAATTCTTTTAGGGTGCCTACAGTCTCATAAAACATTTAAATCTTTAGCTTTTCTTTTTAAAATCATGTAAAGCATATGGTGAAGTTCTTTAAGAGGTTTCGTATATAAAAATACGTATAAACCATATACTTTCTTTTTAAAGCTAATCTATACTTTATAGCATTTATATAAATGCTATTATAACATCTGAAACTATAGCAAATTATGCTTAAAAGCGATGCTATGAAATCATTTCCGTATGTAATTTTGGTAATAGTTTCAAATGTCCATATAAGTAATACCTTCATCTAATGCTTTGAAACAATTCATTTAACTTTATCATCATCAATTATTTGATTTCAAACTATCCTTTTGACACATCAGTAAATCAGTATTCAAATCATTCAGTATTCAATATCCTTTTTCGATAATTATCGACTATAATAATCAATTGTACTTTTATTACCGATACTAGAACCACCTCATCAGTGTGAATCCTCTTAGTATCTATGAGCATCAAATATCATGTTTCCATATAGCCATCAGGATACTGAAATTATGAAATACTAATATCCTCATTCGTTATCTATTCCAGAGTCGACATCGAGGATCGTAGAACCACAAGATCAATAATCGCATATCAAATCCATTTATGGTTTGACCTATTGGTACATATTCAGAATTTTCGACTTGCGGTTCATTTTTCATTCACTATCGTAAAAATCATATCACAATCCTCAATTCAGTTTTCATCTGGCCTGTAGAATGTAATATCATGTTAAAATTATCCATAAACGTCCTCAATTCAATTTTTGATTGGCAATTCACCACTTAAAAGAATTTGCCAGTTTCCACTATCAACAGTATTTCAATCATTTAAGTCGCCTTGCGACTATCCATGTTATTGCCAAAAATCTCAGTTCATACCACTAAGACGGTCCATTTATTTGAATTTATCAATCCTATAATCATCACTCGATTGATAATTCCGCAATTCTATCATTCGACCATCTAAATCACAACTTCGATTTTTTTTTCTCTTTTAAGTTGTATCATATAATTATCATCACCTTTATCTGTGATCCGTCAAATAAATAATTTCACCTCAATCTCAACTTGATACCATTTATGATATTAAAATCACTTGATTTATCAATTCTATAAGGTTTAGACCATATAATTCACCACATTATCGTTTTCAATGATCTTCTCATCGATTTCAATATCAAACTCTTCAGTAATACCATATAATCCTTTTAATATTTATTTTCAATAATTATCTCCAAGATTCCATTTATGTGAGAAACTTAATCTTTTTCCTCAATTATTTTCCTAAAAATTTCGGCAGCATAACGGCTTAATTTTCCCTAACCTCCTGCAAGGGAAACACAATTTATACTTGCAGCCGTTGATTCTCACCAATTTTACCTCCTACTAAGACCCCCACCATCAGTTGTGGGTCCTCTTAGCATTTTTAGCAAATCAATTTAAATCGATGCATCATATAAAATCACAATTCCATTTAAAATCAATTAAATAAATGCATCATATATATAAAATCATAATTCCCACATACAATATAAAGCTACTAATGCTTTATAAAAGTATCTTACTTGTTCGCCAAGCTTAGCGCACTTTCCGATTTTCCGAGCCTTGTTGAACTCCACCATTCGTCTCATTTTCGTTTTGCTACAATTTCACAAATTGACGTATATTTTCATTTAGAAAATAATCCAAGAATTTCTACTAAATTCCAGACATATAAAGAAAAAGGCTTTTAATTTTCCTCACCTATTTCTTCCTCTTCTTCTTCTTCCTTCTTTTCCTTTTTCCTTTTTTTTTTCTTTTCTTTTCTTTTCTTCTTTTTCCTTTCTTTCTTTTTCTTTTCTTTTTCTTTTCTTTTCTGAACCGGGTCGGGTCGGGTCGGTTCGGGTCGGGTCGGGTCGGTTCGGGTTGACCGGGTCGGATCGGGTCGGATCAGGTCAGGCGGGTCGGATCGGGTCAGACCGGTTCCGCCGGTTCAATCTTCTGCTGGCCGGTTCGGTCACCGGCGGCCACCCATTCCGGCGGTTCAGCCACTCCACAGCTTGCCGAAGTTGCGAGGATGCCGGATCTGGTCTCCGTTTCCCCAGCGGCGGCGCCGGCGGTGGCGAATCTGGACCGTGGGTTTCGACCTCTTTCCCTTCTCTTTTCTCCCTCCTTTCTCTCCCTCCTTCACCGCCGGTCACCTCTTTTCCTTCCCTTTACCTCCGCCGGTGTCGGCGTTGGAGTGGCGGTGCTCGGATTGGCCGGCACCGCCGTTTTCCTTTTTCTCCTCTCTTTTCGGTTTTCTTTTCTTTTGGTTTCCTCCTCATTTTCTGTCTCTCTTTTTCTTTTCCGTCGCCGGCAACTTCCTTCTCTCCCCCTTCGACCGGCGACGGCGCCTCCTCCCACCTCTCTCTTCTTCTCACTGACCGGGGGGTGGGCTGCGGCATGATCCTCTCCTCTGTTTTGTAACAGAGGAGGGGAAAGGAAATTTGGGAGGGAATCGGGATACCCGATTCCCGCTCCTTTCCCTCTTTTTTTTTTAATATAAATAAAATCATATTTATATATATATCATATACTATTAAAATTTAATATATATACATATATACATACTTTATCTTGAAATATATGCATATATATATACACTTTGATCTAAATAATATATATTTCGTATATATATATATATATACTAATTTAAAAACGTGTCAAAATATATTATATAATCTATTTATATAATTATATTTTTATTCACATTTTTATTTCTTTAACATTAAAAATATATTTTATATAATATAATTTTATAATTATATAAATATATACCTTTTTTTTTTCTTTAAATTTTGGATTTCCTAGTATCCAAATTAATTTCTCCATTTTCTTAGTTAATTTGGATTTCAATTTGTCCAATTTAAATTTTCCGGATACCTTATATTTATTTAGAAAATTCTCGATCTTCACAATAATGGATTAAGAGGAATGATGTATTTTAGAAAAAATGGGAGAAATTGGATGGAAATGGTGGCTAGAAATATACATGGATAAAGCACATAAATAGCATGAAAGAAAATATAAGACATAAGTTAAATAAGCTTAGTCATCTAAGAAGGACATGCGGCCTTGCAATCTTTGAGGAAATGTTGACTTAGTAAAAAGGCTAATGATGCCAAAACAAGAAAAAAAGAAAGCAAATAAAATATTTACCTATGAGAAAATCATAGGAAATGTTAATATTATGAATAATGATGAGATAAATAGTAGCTAGATAAAAAAGGGAATTTTTATAAGTTATACTGAAAATTAATTACAGTAAAACTGTTATCTTGCAGTTTATAATTCGGAGAGATAGGAAGCACATGGGTGCAACATAAGGCATTGATCTACAGTGTATTGAGGTAAGGGATGTAATTTAAAGTTGTGATGGTATCCCTTACTTTCATTGCAAATTTTAAAGAAATGCCTGAAGTATGAATTTTATTCCAAAGTTAATTTTTATGATCTTTTAAATTGTTAAATTAATTTTATAAATTCTATGCATATTTTTCATAATGTTTTAAGTATGACATGAAATAAATATGTTTTTCCGAAAAAGGTATCGGAGTGGCAAACCCCAGGCTAACTTAGACCCTGGCACGTCCGGTCCTTACTATTTTATATCGATGGTATGTAAGTAAGTTTTGAGACTAAGGCTTTCCTATAGTTTATGTTATTGCTGTTAGTATATCTCCATAATTAGGGAAATAATATTTGGTTGACCAATTCCGGATATGGTCCATAATTTCACGCTGAATCTCAACTCAATATTTGGTTATTAAAACACGATTTTGTGATGGTTAAAACGTGATTTTATTGCCATAATTAGCATGCTCTCGTTAGTAATATAAGAGGGCTCCTTCCGGTCCCCAAGTACGTTAACCTAAAAAACATACAAACACCATCTAGTGAGGTTTTGAGTGCTTGGAAGATTTGGAAGGTCTGTGATCGACACAGAGTAGACTGTCAGATTCGGCAATTGCTTCAACAGCAGAGTTACAGAGTGCAATGGCTGGAGGTTAGATCCTATCGCTTCCGATAGGGGGAGAAAATGCGGGCGCATGAGTCTCACGCGCCCGCCTGTTAACAGTGCAGTTACACTGTTCAAAAAAAAAAAGGAAATTAATCCTTATTAGGCTATCCGGTTTTGGGCCATTATTTGAGCTATTTTTTGTTAGTTTTGGTCCATTTATTTTGGGCCATTTGGTTAATTATTTGGACATATAAATTAAATAAAAGGCTATTTGGTTTATTTATTTTAGGCCTTAAGGATTTATTTAATTTAAGTAATTGAAATTATTTAATTAAGGCCAAATAATTATATTTTGATAGTTTTATATCAAATTTTCAGTTCTGTAATTTTCATAATTTTATGAATAATTGGATTATTTTCACAAAATTAATATAATTATGAAAACTTCTCATTATTTTGGATTTTATGAGAATTTTTCATGAATTTGGAATTTTTATAAATGCTATAATTTTAAATTGAATAATTTTGTGAAAATTATCATAAAATTATGATTAAATTATGAAAATTTGATTTGAATGTGTATATGTGCTCATTTTGAATGTGTATAATTTTGTTATTTTTATACTAGAAGCACATGTAGCTAAGTTTGTTCATATTATTAAGAATTAAAATTGTCTTATGTTAATTGCAATTTTAAAATATGAATAAATTTAGAATTTGCCAATATGTCTCAGTGATTTATAATTTATTTAATTAGGGCTTAGCCACAGCAACCTTAATTAAGTAAAATTATTTTTGTAAAATCACATAATGATATTAGACATAAATTGTAATTAGTTATAAGGTTATGATAAATTTTATCCCACAGGAATTTTTATTATAATTTTATAACTAATTAGGATAAAATGTCAAATTAGTTTCTTAATTTACCCACATGGATTAGGAAATGATATAATTTGATAGTTTTATCATTATGATATAAATCTATTAGAATTAGAACTTTAGCCCACAGGCAAGTTTTATGTCTAAGATTTATTAATAAAATATGTTTACATTGGTAGACATAATTAAGTTTGCCTCAAAAATTCTAGATACATAAGCATGTGTTTTTCTTTAAGCAGTATTTCCTCGAACTAATATTTACCTAGAAGTTCCCAAACTAGATTGAGAGAACTATAAGGTTTGGAAGGAGAGAGTTCTCCTCCAATTAGGGTGCATGGATGTAGATTATGCTATAAGGAAAGACGAGCCCGTATTGACTGAGACCAGCACTCCTACTCAAGTAGCTTTACATGAACGCTGGGAGCGATCCAATCGCCTTAGTGTCATGTATATAAAGACAAAGATATCTGCTGGGATACGTGGTTCTGTCGAATAGCATTCCAACGTTAGGACCTTACTGAAGGCCATAGATGATCAATTTGTCACTTCAGACAAAGCGTTGCCCAGCACCCTGATAATGAAGTTCTCATCGATGAGGCTCACCAATGTCAAAGGAGTGCGCGAGCACATAATGGCCATGAGAGATATAGCGGCCCAACTCAAGAAGCTAGAGGTGGAGATGTCTGAGTCTTTTCTTGTGCATTATATCTTGAACACTCTACCAAAGCAGTACGAACCATTCAAGATATCCTACAACACACATAAGGATAAGTGGACCATCAATGAATTGATGACCATGTGTGTTCAAGAGGAGGGAAGGCTACTTATGGAATCGGGTGAAAGTGCATTTCTTGCAAGCCAAGGAAAGACCAAAGATCGAGCCAAAAACAAGGGAAAAGGGAAAATCCTTGCCCAAGCTGACATTAAGAAAGAGTCCAAGTGTTTATTCTGTAAAAAGAAGGGACACATGAAGAAGGACTGTGCTAAGCTTCAGCAATGGCTCGTTAAGAAAGGTAATCCACTCTCATATGTTTGTTTTGAATCAAATATGGTTGAGGTTAATCATAACACATGGTGGATTGATTCTGGATCTACAATTCACATTTCAACTTCCTTACAGGGTATGACAAACCTAAGGAAGCCAGTGGGAAATGAGGAGAGCATCTATTCAGGAAATAAGATGCGCTCGCGTGTTGAAGGCGTTGGAACATGCACTTTAGTTCTTAGGAGTGGTTTTGTTTTGCAATTAGAAAAGACCTTTTATATTCCTAGTTTCTCGAGAAATTTAATCTCTGTTTCTAGGTTGGTACCTTATGGATATTCCTTTCAATTTTCAAATAAATCAGTATTGATATATTTTAAGTCTGATATTGTTGGGAATGGTACCTTATGTGATGGTCTTTTCTCTATTGATTTGCAAAATGACGCTGCTCATAACGCCTTGCATGTTCAAACTGGCACTAAAAGATGTGTTATGAATGAGGACTCCTCCACGTTATGGCACCGGAGATTAGGTCATATCTCCATAAATAGAATTAAGAGATTGGTAAATGACGGAATACTTAGTACTCTCGATTTTACTGATTTCGACACTTGTGTGGATTGGATTAAGGGTAAGCAAACCAACAAGTCTAAGAAAGGTGCCAATAGGAGTTCAACCATATTAGAGATCATACATTCTGACATATGTTGTCCAGACATTGATGCATATGGTCAGAAATACTTCATCACCTTTGTTGATGATTACTCGAGGTTTATGTATCTCTACATGCTTCATAACAAGAACGAAGCATTGGACGCCTTTAAAATATTTAAGGCTGAAGTAGAGAAACAATGTGGGAAACCCATAAAGATAGTAAGAACTGATAAAGGTGGGGAGTATTACGGTAGATACACTGAAGATGGACAAGCACCTGGACCATTTGCGAAGTTCCTTCAAGAAAATGGGATTGTTGCCCAATATACCATGCCTGGTTCACCGGATCAGAATGGTGTTGCAAAAAGAAGGAACCGAACTTTGATGGAAATGGTGCGTAGTATGCTTAGCAACTCGAAGTTGCCTAAGTCCTTGTGGATTGAAGCTCTTAAAACGGTAGCGTATATATTGAACCGGGTTCCAACCAAGGCTGTTCCAAAGACGCCTTTTGAATTATTCAAAGGTTGGAAACCGAGTTTGCGTCATATGCGCGTTTGGGGATGCCCTTCTGAGATAAGAGTTTACAACCCACAGGAAAAGAAACTGGATCCTAGGACCATAAGTGGGTATTTCATCGGATATGCCGAACGGTCCAAAGGCTACAGATTCTATTGCCATCTCATAGCACTAGATTTGTGGAATCAAGGAACGCGAAGTTTCTTGAAAATGACTTAGTTAGTGGGAGCGATCAATCTCAAGACCTAGTTTCTGTGAGAGATCAACCCTCTACCTCGAGTCAAGGATTGGTTATCATGAACAATGTCCCTTCAGAACAACTGGACATTAAACAACCAATCGTTGAAGATCCACAAGTAGCTGATAACTTACCAGTAGACGAGGCTCCTCTGGATACACCAGAATTGAGTGAGCAACCAGTTTGAACAACATGATCCTTCGGAGAATGTTGAACCAACATTAAGAAGGTCTACTAGGGAAAGGAAATCAGCTATTCCTAGTGATTAATTGTGTATCTACAAGAGTATGATTTCAATATTGGGCCCATTAATGATCTAGAGACGTTTTCACACAAGCCATGAACAACAAAGAATCAAAACTTTGGTTCGATGCTATGAAGGATGAGATGGATTCGATGGTATCTAATGGAGTATGGGATCTTGTCGAGTTGCCTAATGGGGCCAGGGCTATAGGCTGTAAATGGGTCTTTAAGACCAAGACTGACTCATTAGGCAACATTGAGCGTTATAAGGCAAGACTTGTAGCCAAAGGATTCACTCAAAAGGAGGGAGTCGATTACAAGGAGACCTTCTCTCCTGTATCTAGAAAGATTCTCTCCGATCATAATGGCGCTGTTGCACAGTTTGACTTAGAGTTGCAACAAATGGATGTGAAAACGGCATTTCTCAATGGTGATCTAGAGGAAGAGGTTTACATGAAACAACCTGAAGGTTTTTCCTCTAGTAATGGTGAGCATTTGGTCTGTAAGCTGAAGAAATCCATATATGGGTTGAAACAAGCTTCCCACCAATGGTATCTAAAATTCCATGAAGTCATCTCTTCATTTGGTTTCGTTGAGAACATCATGGATCAATGTATATACCAGAAGGTCAGTGGGAGCAAGATTTGTTTCCTTGTGCTATATGTGGATGATATTCTGCTTGCAACCAATGATAAGGGGATGCTACGTGAGGTGAAACAATTTCTTTCTGAGAACTTTGATATGAAAGATATGGGTGATGCATCTTATGTCATTGGCATTAAGATCCATAGAGACAGACATAGAGGTATATTAGGTCTGTCACAAGAAGCCTATATTAATAAAGTCTTGGAAAGATTCAGAATGAAAGATTGTTTCACCAAGCCCAGCTCCCATTGTGAAGGGTGACAGGTTCAATTTGAACCAGTGCCCGAAAAATGATCTTGAGCGGGAACAGATGAAGAACATTCCATATGCCTCAGCTGTTGGAAGCATTATGTATGCACAGGTCTGTACCAGGCCTGATATTGTTTTTGCTGTGGGAGTGTTGGGTAGATACCAAAGTGACCCGGGGATGGACCACTGGAGAGCTGTGAAGAAGGTGCTTAGATATTTTCAAGGCACCAAGGATTACATGCTTATGTATAGACGGACTGATGAGTTGGAAGTGATTGGCTACTCAGACTCAGACTTTGCTGGCTGTGTTGATACCCGGAAATCAACATCCAGTTACATCTTCATGCTTGCCGGTGGAGCTGTTTCATGGAAGAGTGCTAAGCAGACACTGACTGCCACTTCTATTATGGAGGCCGAGTTCGTTTCTTGTTTTGAGGCTACCTCACATGGTGTATGGCTTAAGAGTTTCATTGGTGGGCTTAGAGTTGTTGAC
Source organism: Heritiera littoralis (assembly GCA_031772115.1). Taxonomy (NCBI): domain Eukaryota; kingdom Viridiplantae; phylum Streptophyta; class Magnoliopsida; order Malvales; family Malvaceae; genus Heritiera; species Heritiera littoralis. The sequence continues at coordinate 7,896,955 of JAPDPK010000023.1, forward strand.
TCCATATCTAAGCCATTGAGGATATATTGTGACAATTCAGCTGCGGTATTCATGGCTAAGAACAATAAGAGTGGAAGTCGAAGTAAGCATATCGACATTAAGTACTTAGCCATTAGAGAACGTGTTAGAGATAAAAGAGTGGTCATTGAACACATTAGCACTGAATTGATGTTAGCTGATCCTTTGACTAAGGGCATGCCATCATTTAAATTTAAGGATCATGTAGAGAGAATGGGACTTGGTCCCACATTTTGATTGTAATTGAAACTCTTATTAATAATATGATGTTTCTCATTTTTGATTTGTATACACTAAAGTTTATTTGAGAAATATCCTTGTTGTTTGGACCGAGAATAAACATAAGGTTTATTCATTAAGTATAAATGAGTTGATTTAGAAACATTTTACATAGTAATACATGGAAGATAATACTCACCATTAGAGGAACTGTCGCCATGATTCATGTGATTTGTTTCTTCTATAAGTGAAATATATGGACCAAGTGGGAGAATGTTAGTATATCTCCATAATTAGGGAAATAATATTTGGTTGACCAATTCCGGATATGGTCCATAATTTCACGCTGAATCTCAACTCAATATTTGGTTATTAAAACACGATTTTGTGATGGTTAAAACGTGATTTTATTGCCATAATTAGCATGCTCTCGTTAGTAATATAAGAGGGCTCCTTCCGGTCCCCAAGTACGTTAACCTAAAAAACATACAAACACCATCTAGTGAGGTTTTGAGTGCTTGGAAGATTTGGAAGGTCTGTGATCGACACAGAGTAGACTGTCAGATTCGGCAATTGCTTCAACAGCAGAGTTACAGAGTGCAATGGCTGGAGGTTAGATCCTATCGCTTCCGCATTTTATTTGTTTAACATGTTTCATATTGTGTAGAAGCATGTTAGGCTTGTTTGATGTACTTACAATTGCCTGTCATGCTTGCCACATTGTGCATGTTTCCGTCCCTTGTGGCATATGTTTAGCCCACGTCGTGCATGTTCTCGCCCACATTGTGTATGTTTCCATCCTTTGTGGGTATGTTGGTCCTTCGTGGTGCATGTTCGCTGTATGACCCTGATCAGGTCTACAGCCCATACCATGGCCATAGGTATTCTGTTCCCTCTTCGGAGGAAGAAGTATGTTCCCTCTTCGAAGAATGAAGTAAGTGTCATGACCGCATACTGGCTATATGATTCTGCCTAGTCTCTATGAACTGTATGATAAGTTTTATTAATTATGATGTGATGTTTATAAAGTATGATGCATGTTTGAAACAAGTATGAATTTTAGATATATGCATTAAAGAATTCATACAATGATTTAAAGTATGAAATGCATTATTATGGTATTTGTTTTCTGCATATATAGATGCTATGACCATTTTAAATGCATTTCTTACGGGGCTTTCCAAAAAGCTCACCCCCTACTCTACCAGATTATTTGCAGTGATCAACCCTTTGCCTGTTGCGCATATGATGTAGACTGAGGGATACGTCTCTCCTCCGACTACTTTTTTGTACTTACGTAAGGTATACTCATATTTTAATACCAGACATCCGGTATGACACAGATATTTGTATATAAATAATACTTTTGGGATGTAATCGATATTGTATGAATGTAAGCGTTACCTGGAGAAAAAAATCAATATAATGTGAATGAAATATTTTATAAAAATATTGTGATGTTTCTGTGGTTAAAAAGTATGATGAGATACTGGCAGGAATGCAACCCAAGTAAGAAATTAACCCAAGTAAAAAAAAAAAAAAGCACAAAACTTCTACGTTTCCGGGATATGACATATACTAGCAGGTAATACTCTAAAAAATCCACTCAACATTACAGATTACGAATTGTGAGTATGTGAAGAGCATGCGTAAGTAAAAGATAGTTAGAGCAAATGATCTTTATCCTATTTGAAAAGAATGAAGTTTGCGAGAGATTCTGATCAGACAAGACTAGTCTTCTCTAGATAAAACTATCCCAAAAACATTATTTAGAATTAATGAGTGCTAGTCTTCTCTGAACATTATTGAACAAATTATATCATGAAAAGACTTTATTTATTTTGGTACATACCATTCATGGGCTTATCAAATTTGTATGCTTACGAAAGAAAATGCTGATATTCACTTGCTTGATAATCCTATGTAATTCTCTCTACCTCACTGATGTTCTTTAATAATTAAGAAGTATTGCACGTAAGATCTTAGTCTTAGGCAATATATTATTATTTTGATGAAAAAAATTTGATAATATTGAGAGGATTGGGTTTCTCACTTCAGGTATCTAATTCAACACCACACCCTCTTAATTAAATATTATATAAGATAATCAATTAACTCAAAAGTTTAATAAGCTAATACGAAAAAGATTAACTATTTTTTTTTATTCTAATGGTAAAATTAAATAATATTATTCAATATAATGTTAATAGAGTTTTTAAATTCCACAAATGAGATTAAGATATTCATTTTATTTATTTTTTTTAATATTTTTTAAAATGTATGTGTTAATATCTTAATCCGTTTGTAAAATCTAAAAACTTTGTTAAAAATGTATTAAATAATAATCTTAAAATTAAATTAAAATATTGTAACTTGTATGTGCTACCTTGTCTCGTCGTTGTATTAATTGTATAATTATTTATATTTTATGAATAATTTATTATTCTTATATTTTGGTTATTTTCATACTTATACAAGTGGTTGGCATTAATTCATACTTTAGAAAATGATGATGACGAGGCAAGCTTAAGTAGAGAACAGTGTGAATAATTAAAAAATTGAAATTGAGGAGTCTTGGAAATGCTATAATTGCATCGATACTTAGAAGTTATATAGCAATGGCAAGCTCAGCAAAAATTGGTGAAATATTATCCATTACAGTAGCTGTTGAATTATTTAGAAGTTGACTTCGGAACTCCAAAGAATAATGAAAATATATAGAGGAGTTGATAAACGAACAGAGCGTTCGACGAACTGTTCATGAACTTGTTTGGTTTTTGTTCGTTTATTAAGTTTAACTAATGAATATGAACAACATTTTAGTGTTCGTTTGTTAAATGAACCGAACATGAATAGAGGTGCGGTTCGTTTGTTTTTATTCGCGAACAAACTCGTTTATGTTCGTTCGTTTAAAGTATTATTTATTATTCGTTTGTTGTTCGTTCGTTTAAGGTATCATTTGTTGTTCATTCGTTATTCGTTCGTTTATTGTTCGTTGGTTTAAAGTATCATTTCTTGTTTATTTGTTATTTATTAAAATACTAAAATTACTTGTATTATACAAGTTATATAATATATATACTCTATTTTTAATATATTAACCTAAAAAATTAGTACATAATTTTTAAACATATTTCTACAATATAAATTTGTTGTCTTAAAAAATTAATAAAATATAAAAATAAAATAATTATAAAATTAAATTAGTTAATTATAATTAAAATAATTATTTTTTTAAATTTAAACATAATGTAATGAAATAAAATTAATAAAAGTCTCATAATAAATTAAGATATCATTCTTTTTTTTTGGTGTGAGCACAAGTATTTTAATCCGTTTTACGGTTTGAGATCTCATTCTTATGATCTTATCCATTGACCATTTACATATATATATTTTACACATATGTGTGCGTACACACACATATATATATAATACTTTAATATATGTATACCAATATATGTATATTATATGATACAAATATATATATATATATATATATATATATATATATATATATATATTACACATGTGTGTACACACACACACACACATATATATATGATACTTTAATATATGTATACCAAAATATGTATATTATATGATACAAATATATATATATATATATATTTATATATATATATATTACACATTTATGTGTATACACACACACACACACACACACACACATATATATATGATACTGTAATATATATATACCAATATATGTATATGTATATCAATATATGACACAAATTGTACTTAAAATTATAATTATCAAATTTAATAAAACCTTGTTGACTAAAAAAAAATAATGAACAATAATAATAAATTAACTAATTATACTTAAGATAATAAAATTTTAAATTTTACACATAATATACTGAAATTAAATTAATAAAAATTCATAATAAGTTAATACACAATTCTTACACACTAACAATTTTTATATATATATATATATATATATATATATATATATGATAGTTTACTATAATGTCTATGTGTGTGTATAAATTTGTCTAGCTTAAACATAAAACTGCTCATTTGTACAGGAAACATATATGTATATATATATTTGTATGTGTATGTGTAACTCTTTATAATAAATTGAAAAAAAAAATTTTTGACTTTAATAAAAAAAAGAGAGTGATTTAAGGTCCATATCTATTTGATCTTTTAATATTATGATCATTGATCAAGTTAATATATATTACATAAATACATTATAAGAAATTAAATGTTTGAAATTAGAAATACAACATTATATTATAATAGATGATAATAGTTTGAAATTAAAAACATAATATATTAAGATAAATATTGAATAGCATGCAACTTTAAATCGAATGATCTATGTGAAATAACATATAAATCATGGATGTGCTGTTGTGTTTTTACAAATTTATCAATTATGCTTGAGAGTTAGAACTCTTATTTGAATTAATGTGTAATTATCTTTCAACTTTACAATTTAATCTAATTAGAATGAAATTTTTAACACTGATGTATTAATATTAATTTGTACTCAAAATATAAGTAATTAATGTAGACAATTTATTACATATTGTAATAATTAACAATTGTTAAAAAATTATTATATAACATAAATACAACCAAATTAAGAAAACAATAATATTATAAGAGTAATTAAAATATATTAAATATTAACTAAACTCAAATTTAAAAAACATACAATATCAAAATAATTTATTAAAAAATATGCAACTAGTAGAAAATAATATTGATGTTATAGTCTAAGGTTTTTTTTGGGCATAAATTTGTCAAAAATAAAAAACTCACCGTTTAGATATATTTTTTTCTAAGTCTAAAAGGAAAATTGGAAAATCCTAAATCTATAGCACTCGCTCGCTCCTCTCTCTCGCATCTCTTCTCTCAGTCTCTCTTCAAACCCTAAATCTACAGAAACCAAATTCAAACCTGCTTTTCTCTTCTCTCTCACTCTCCCTAGCGGCAACTCCATCCATCATCAAGCATCGTTTGACCCTATTCTGGGAAGCTATTTCCATTTCTTTTTTTTATTTCTGTTGTCTGTATGAGCATCCAACAGAAGGTATCTGTTGTATCTTAGTTTGTATCTGTGTGTGAGCCGTGTGGTAGCCTTTGTTATTTGTATATTAGTTTGTATTTGTGTCTGAGCCGTGAGATAGCTCTGTTTTTTGTATCTATGTCTAAGTCATGAATTAGACAAGAAATACCTCTATTTCCGAATCCACCGAACCATTGTTGTTGGATTCTCACTTCTGCCTCAGTTTACACCCTTTCTCTTTTCAAACCAGGAAAATGAGCTTTAAGTTAAGGTCGGTGTGTCAAGATGAGATTTGGTTGTGCACGTCCACAAATTTTGTCTATAGCCGTTGTAGACACTAAATTTTGTCCGGACTTGATAAATTTGAAAATTTAAAGATCAAATCTTGCAGAATGAAATTTACACAAATTTAATTAAAGTGTGTTTTTGTAAATTAAAATCTGATAAAATTCGTGTAAATTTGAGTCATATACAGAGTTTGTTGGGCTTATGGACTTAGAAGTCCAATTTAATTCAAGTTATGGGATGGAAGGCCCAAAATTTTTATTTTACCTTTGGTTGACACCTAATTTTGTCCCATTTTTGTTATTATTATCATTATTATTTTCTTTTTATTATTATTATTATTATTATTTTCTTTATTATTATTCTTATTATTACTATTATTATTATTATTATTATTTTTATTTTTATTACTTTTATTATCATTATTATTTGAATTTTCTTTATTTTTTTGGTCTAATCTGCCATCAGTCCCCTGTCACCCATCCCATCACCGTCGGCCACCAGTTCCTTTCCCCCATCCGTGCCACCTGACACAACCCCATTCCCCTCTCTATCACCCCATCCCTTCTACACCAAACCCCTATACCAGTCCCACTAAAAAACCCCCATTCGACCATCACCATCCCCACTTGAAAAAACACACACAAGACCAAAAGCTTCAACCACTCACGCTTAACCCTCACCGAGAGCTCGAAACCACCATTGCCATTATCACCAAGCCGCTATCATCATCATCAGACTACCCTAATCACCAGCCTTTTTCCAAGCACTCTCAACCACTGCACACCACCAAAAAAATTCCACTATTACTCACAAAACCCTGTAACCCGATTTGGCCATTACTTCTAACCAACGAACCATAAGGTCGGGGACCCCAATCCCTTCCATTTTGGCCCCTACCGATGAACCCAGCTCTATCCCATTTCAGCACCACCACCTCACCGTCGTTAAACCACCATTACCCGAACCCCATCGCCTCCACCGATCCATCCCTAACTCCTTAACCACCACTCTTGAACAAACCTCAAATCTCATCAGCCTTCCTACCTTCGACCCCTCGCCACAGTCAACAACCAAACTGAAACCACCACCACAACTGTGAAGACCGAGAATTTCTAAATAAATATAAGGTATCTGAAAAATTTAATTTGGATAAGTTGCAATCCAAATTAAATAAGAAAAGAAATGAAGAAAATAATTTTTGATATTAGGAAATTCAAAATTTTAAAGAAATAAAAAGGTATATATTTATATAATTATCAAATTATATTATATAAATATATTTTAAATGTTAAAGAAATAAAAAAATGTGAAAAAAAATATAATTATATAAATAGATTATATAATATATTTTTACACATTTTTAAATAAGTATATATATATATGAAATATATATACTATTTAGATCAAAGTGTATATATACATATATTTTAAGATAAAATATGAATATACGTATATATATTAAAATTAATAGTATATGATATATATATATATATATATAATATAATTTATATATATATATAAAAAAAGTAAAGAAGCGGGAATCGGGATAACCCGATTCCCACTTCTTTCTCCTCTGTTACAAACAGAGGAGAAAGACAAAAAAAAAAACAAAACACAAATGGCCGACCCCTTGCCGGCCGAGAGAGGAAAGAGGGGTGCCGCCGGCGAGCTGTGATGGAGGAAGAGAAGCTGACGCCGACACCGACACCGACGGCGGAAAAGAAAAACAGAGAAGGAAAGGGAAATGGCGAGGTGGAACCAAAGTGGAGAAAAAGAAAAGAGGGAAGTGGCGGTGCCGGCCGGTCTAGGCACCGCCACCCTAACCCCAAGCTCGGTGGAGCTGAGGGGAAGCAAAAGAAGACCATCGGTGAGGCTACGGACGGCGGAGGGAGGAAGAAACGGAAGAGAAAGGAACCGAAACCCACGCCGTCAGATCCGACGCCGTCGCCGGTGATAGGGCCAAACCGAGACCAGATCCGGCTTCGTGGCAACCTCGTCAAGCTGTTGGGTGGCCGAACCGCCCGAATGGGTGGCCGCCGGTGACTGAACCGGCCAGCAGAAGATTGAACCGGAAGAACCGGTCCGACCCGATCCGACCCGGTCCATCCCGCCTGACCCGGTCAACCTGACCCGACCCGATTTGACCCGGTCAACCCGAACCCGACCCGACCTGGTTCAGAAAAAAAAAGGAGAAAGGAAAAAGAAGAAAATAAAAGAAAAAGAAGAAAAGAAAAAGAAAAGAAAAGAAAAAGAAAAAGAAAAAGGAAGAAGAAGAAGAGGAAGAAATAGGTAAGGAAAATTAAAAGGCTTTTTCGCTATATGTCTGGAATTTAGTAGAAATTCTTGGATTATTTTCTAAATGAAAATATATGTCAATTTATGAAATACTAATATCCTCATTCGATATCTATTTCAGAGTCGACATCGAGGATCATAGAACCACAAGTTCAATGGTTAGTCGTTACTCGACACTTACAAGTGGTAAGGGGTTCGAGTAGCGGCGGACGCGAAAGAAATCCGTGAAGGGGCCCCACATGATACTCCCAAAGCGGACAATACGGTTGAGTGCGACCGACCCCACATGATACTGGTTGTCACAATAAAACGCGCGTTTTATTGTCAAGGCCCAGCCCGTATCACCAGGCTGTCGGCTGGCATCCCCTTGGCCCATCGGCCCCAGGTTTACCTCGACTCAACCGTATTGTCCGCGTGCGACCCGCTGCCCGACCCGTGTCTGGCCCAACAGCTTGGGCCTGGCCATTTGGGCTCTTTTAAAGGTTTTTTTTTGGGTTCCAAGCCCAAATCCATTTAGGTATTTCTTTTGTATATTTATTTATTTAGTATTTATTTGTTTTGTCAGAAAAAATGTGTCTTAATAAATTAGAAAATTGAAAATTAAAATTAAAAATTAAAAATTAAAAAAAAAGAATTACTATTATTATTATTTGTTATTTGTGTTTTTATTATTATTATTATTATTATTATTATTATTATTATTATTATTATTATTATTATTATTATTATTATTATTATTATTATTATTATTAGTGCATGTTGCAAAATAAAAAATTGAAAAATTTTCTTTTATTTGCATTTTCATTAATTATTGTTATTGATTAGAAAACGTATTAAAAAAATAATAATGAAATATAAATTTGAGTAAATGATAAATTTAATTAAATTTGCCCGATGATGGGATGCTACGGAAGTCACAAGTAGTGATTCCTAGCTGATCCCTAGCTGATCCCTAGGTGAGAAGGGTCGTACTAAATGTTGCCAAAAATATTGGAATATTTAGTATAATTTTTCAATAATTTTAATTTTTATTAAAATGAAAATAAAATAAGTTCTTTTTAAAAAAAATTAAGTAAAAATTGCCCGATGATGGGATGCTACGGAAGTCACAAGTAGTGATTCCTAGCTGATCCCTAGGTGAGAAGAGTCGTACTAAATGTTGCCAAAAGTATTGGAATATTTAGTATGATTTTTCAAAAATTTTAATTTTTATTAAAATAAAAATAAAATAAGTTCTTTTTTAAAAAAATTAATAATAAAATTAAAATTAAGAAAAAATTGTCCGATGATGGGATGCTACGGAAGTCACAAGTAGTGATTCCTAGCTGATCCCTAGGTGAGAAGAATTGTACTAAATGTTGCCAAAAGTATTGGAATATTTAGTGTGATTTTTCAATAATTTAAATTTTTAATAAATATGAAAATGAATAAGTTTTGTTTTTAAAAAATAAAGAAATATAAAAATAAATAAACAAATAAATAATGAAATTTAAAATTAAAAATTCATTTGTATCATTATTACTTGTTTGCATCATATGCATTCATTTAATTTCTAAATAAACGTGAATCTACCAAGGATGAGATTCTATAGAAGTCACAAGTAGTGATTCTTTAAAAATCTCTAGGTGAGAAAAATTATTTCGAATGCTGCCAAAAGTAATGGAGTATTTGATCTAATTATTCGATATAAAAGGGTTCATACTCACTTTCGATAAACAAAACCTAACCCTTTTTTTTAGAAAAATTGGAAAAATAATTTTGATAAATAATAAAATGCTTCAAAAATGGAATAAAATAGGAATTAATTTTAAATATTAATTCAAGACCATTTTATTAAAATTAAAGGATAACACATGATTATTATAGTACCGTTTTTTAACGGGTGTCGTGGGGGTGCTAATTCTTTCTCACGCGTAACCGTACTCTCGGACCCGATTTTGTTTTCGCAGACCAAAAATTGTCTTTTTAATAAAACTTAATTAGTTTTGAGATTTTGTTAAAAAGATAAATATTTTAGGTGGCCAATCACACCTAGTCAAAAAAGATTAGTGGAGACTCCTTGTTTTTAAATGTTTTCAAAATCGTCGAGTGCGAAGCCGTTACGACACCTTTATTTTCAAATTTTGTTTTTTGTTTGATTTTTATTAATATTCATTAAAAAAACAGAAAAAGCAAAAAAAAAAAAGGGAAAGAGGTCCTATCACAGTATCTCCAAGCTGTCCATTAGCCACCCAATATCTGCAGCCAAAAAGTAAAAATCCCTTGGATTAAAGACTGAAACCAAGACAAAATGATGATCCCAAATTGGATTAAAACTCAAACTAATGCTACAATGTGCAGTGGGGATTTGGCCAATTTTTGGTTTTCTCCACTCTTGCCTCGGTACCTCTACAGCCACCGTCAACCTCCAAAATCCTCCACCCATTTTGAGCCTTACCACAACCGAGACCCCATATAGATTCTCTTCCACCTAACACAGCCATCACACACAGAACCCCAAAGCTCTCGATACTCTACCACCATGAAACACCTTCAGCCATCCACCACTGCTATTATCATCAAGCAACCATCTCATCACCAACACGTACACCTTTACCCTAAAACCCAAACAACCACGAACCACCACCACACAAGCAACGACCAACCCCCATTTAGCCAAAACAAACACACACACACACACACACAGAGCAGCCAAACACGTCGGAACAAAAAACCACAACAAAAAAAACCACAATCAAATTAGTAGCAGGAAAAAAAAAATCTTAAAAAAAAAGGAAACGAGAGGTTTCGGTTTAGGGGTTTTAGGAGTCTTTGGGCTGCGAAGTTTGGTGAGGAAGGAGGAAAGGAAGAGGAGAAGGACGAAGTGGAAGGAAAAAGCAAGAGGAACAGCGGAAGATGGTGTTTTGCTGTTTTGAACCGGCGTCTACTTTTGCAGATCTATGAATTTAGGGCCACTTTTTGAGGAATTCGAGGCCAGAAACGGAAAAAGGAAGACGAGTAGAAGAGGAAAGTGGTGAGCTTTTTTATTTTGGCCAACCGGCGACGACGACCGATGGTGGCGAATGGCGGTCCGACGGTGGTAAAAAATCGTGGGCCAGAGAGCCTTTCAAGGCTCTGATTTTTTTTGTAAAAGAAGTTAAAAAATGAAGAAATAAAAAAAAGGGATTGCTTTATAGTGTTGAAAAAAAAGGGCGAGGGCAGATCCGCGCGCCCGACCCACAGCAGGCAGTCAACTCGCATGCCTCAAGACGATCCGACCCGGTCCACCTGCTTTGGGCTACACTTGGAAAGCTATTGGACCCGCTCCTTTTGTGCCCTTCAACTTGGGATGTGCTGCAAGGGTTTCTTTGGGTTTTAAAACCCAATCATTTTGGTACATTTTCGCCTTTTTATTTATTTACTTAAATCATTTGCTTTGTGTTTTTAGTGTTTTTATAATCTTTATATTTTCATGTAATATTTATACACATACAAAAATTTTTAGTTAGGATTTACAATTTAATTAACCAAATTTCATGATTTCAATTTTGAAATGAAAAAACCCTTTTTGTACTAATTATCGTGTTGGCAAAATATGTATTAGAAAATGATAATTGCATAAATAAGTCCGATGAAAAGATTTCTTAGAAATCACAAGTAGTGATTCTTTGATAATCCTTAGGATCGAATAAAAATACTTAAATATTAATAGTGTATTGGAATATTTAAGTAATTTTAGTTCGATATTAAATTTATATATATATATATATAGTTGATTTTATGAGAAAAAAGTGATTTTTTTTAAATAAAAAAACAATAAAAACAAGTAAAAAAGGTAAATTTTAATTTAAGTAAACTTATTTCCCGATGATGGGATGTTATGAAATTTGCAAGTAGTGATTTCTTAACTGATTCCTAGGTGAGATGAGTGTACTAAATATTACCAGAGTATTGGAATATTAAGTACGATTCTTCAATAATGCTGATTTTCATTTAAAATAAACAAATAAATAAAGTTTTATAAAAAATTATAAAAAAATGAAATAATGATTTTCTTAAGGAAAAATAATAAAATCGCATATGCATCATGTGATTATTTGTTGCATCACATGTATATATGTTTAATTACAAAAATATTGTGAATTTTCGTGGATGAGATTCTATAGAAATCGTAAATAGCGATTTTTAAAGAATCTCTAGGTGAGAATGTTATTTCAAATATTACCAAAAATATTGGAGTATTTGATTTAATTTTTCAATACAAAAAGGTTTACATTCATTTTTGAAAAATAAAATATAACTTTTTAAAATAAGAAAAAAATGATTTCTACAAATAAAAAATGACGTTGAAGAATAAAATTAATTGTAATAAATAGAAATTATTTTTAAATATTAAATTAAGACTATTTTATTGAAACTAAAGGATAACACTTGGTTAAAATGGTATCGTTTTCAAACGGAGGTTGTGGGGGTGCTAATCCTTCCTTACGTGTAACCGTACTCTCGAACCCTATCTTGTTTATGCAGACCCTTAAATTGTCTTTTAAATAAAACTTAATTCATTTTAAGATTTTTTTAAAAGATAAAATTTTTAGGTGGCCAATCACACCTAATAAAAAAAAATTGGTGGTGACTCCCTGTTTTTTAATGTTTTCAAAATTGTCAAGCGGTCAAGTCCTCGGACAAAATCGTTACGACAGCCATTGTAAAAATGTGTATAATAGCTCTTAGCTGCAATGAAAAGAGCCTCAAACCAAGAAGTCTGAAAGAAAATTAGATTTTGAATGATCTCACAGGTCACAAGCTACATGAAAGAAAAGTTTCTCACTTTTTCTCTGCCTCTGGGTGTTTGCTCGGCTTCTCTCAAAATCTAATTGAATTTTGCTAACATAATAAACATCTTCATGACTTTCCTGGTTTCCTTTTTTTTTTTAAAAAAATTCTTTCTACTTTTTGTCTTCTTTTTTTCTTTTTTTTCCCTGCATTTTTAAAAGTAGGATTCCTAGATATTGGACGATTATGAACCAGGTCCTCCAATTGTTTGAATTAATCTATTTCCTGATTGTGTAAAGCTTTACTTCATTGGCCATCCAATTTATGATTTGGTTCATTTATGCAAGTATGGTTCCTAATTAAGATCAAAGTGTATTAATGGCATTTTTGTATATATTGTATATGAAATTAAAATAAATCATAGGAGTTGATCAACCAACAAAAATGGGTTTATTGCTAATTTGGCAATATGATCCTATCTATTTTAGCCTTTTTCTGTTAGTAGAGTTGGATGAGATTTTCTTCATTCATTTTTTTCGTTGGTTGCCAAATGACTAGGATAAAGACTTACCTTGATTCCCCAAATAGGATTATATTTTGTCCCTTTTAACAATCGGTCTATGCTTAGCTTTGCCATTAGGGATGAGGCCTAATCATATAATATTATTTTCTCATCCATGTCGATGGAGAATAAAGATTTTCTGTTATTTTCAAGGTCAACAATAAGGGAACTTTTTGGGCATATTATCAGTCTATAAAAAGAAATTTAGTTGAGGAGTTTAGTTTTATTTGTTAGTTTAAATAATTTTTAGTAGGTTTGAGATTTCAATTTCAGTATATGCATCTGTTTTCTGTATCTTATGTTGCAGCTGCTTATGCTTCCAATAGTTTAGAGATTTCAAGCTGATTTTTTATTTTCTTGGCTTCTTTTTAAGGGCTGATTTTAATGAACTGCAGCGGTTTTAATAAATGATTAGAGGAGTTGATTTTAAGGGCTGATTTTAATGAATTGCAGTAGTTTTAAGGGCTGATTTTAATAAATGATTGAAAAGCTGGATAATTAATTTTGATTAGAGGAGTGAGAGTTTATATACTTGATATTCTTATTTGTAAATATACATGATACTTGTTATATTTTATTACTAGATATTGCAATTCTTAAAAATGGTATTTTGTTGTTAGGTTGAAGCTAAAATTCAAAAATTCAAGTAAAGAAGTCATTCTTTCTCAAGCCTTTGAATTTGTCTCAACATTCATAAACTTCAACGCTAGTCTTTTATTCAACTGAGCTTCACAATCAACGGTACATTTAGAGTTTTCATAGTTTTCATTTTTTTCGTTGATAGTTAACTTTAGTAATGTCCACATATCATTTCACTTTGTCATACCTATGACCTTCCTACTCTTTTTAGCAGTCTCTCCAAAAAATGATCTCTGAGGAGGCCATAAAGAGTTCAGGGCAGACACCACCATATTTAGCAACCCTTATTTTGTGGTATATCTATTATTTGTTAATCACTAATTGATATTTTGAAATTTTTTTCATTTTGTACTTTCTTGTTGCTCATTGATGATGGTTTAATTTTGAATTATTAGGTATGTCTTTTCACTTGGAACAAAATTATACTAGTTTGTCTCCAACTTCTCAAGTACCAAATTGGAGTTTGCATTGTTCTTATTCTAGTGCTGGTTCATCATCTGTTCTTATGGCTGCTACTGAGGGAAAAGAAGTTGTCAATGTTGAAGGAGATATTCCGAATCCTATTGAAGAGGACGAAATTGAAGCTGGCAATTATGCGAAGAAAGCAAGGAAGAAGACATCGTCTGTTTGGTAGGAATTTACCTTAGTGAAACTTGCTGATGGGACTGAAAAGGTGCAGTGTAATCATTGTAAGTTCAAACTTTCCAAGCATAAAGATGGTACGACTAGACAATACAAAAGGCATTTAAATAGTTGTGTGAAACATCAATTTACTGAACATAGGTAAACTAATATTTTTTTGCAACCACAAACACCTAGATCAAATAGTGTGAGTAGTGTTCAAACTTGGAAGTATGATCAAGCAAAGATAAGGGAAATTGTTTCTCATATGATTTTGGTTCATGAGTTACCATTTGCATTTACAGAGTACGAGCTTTTCACTTTGCTGATGAAGACTGCAAGTCCTCACTATCAAAGGATCTCTCGGGCAACTGCTAAAGGTGATTGTTGGACAAGTTTTGAGGTAGAAAAAAAAGATTGATTGCATTTGTCGTAACGGCTTCGCGCTTGACGATTTTGAAAAAAAACATTTAAAAACAAAAGGAGTCGCCACCAATCTTTTTTTAACTAGGTGTGATTGGCCACCTAAAAATGTTTATCTTTTTAACAAAATCTCAAAATTAATTAAGTTTTATTAAAAAGATAAATTTTTGGTCTGCGAAAACAAAAATCGGGTTCGGGGGTACGGTTACGCGTGGGGAAGGATTAGCACCCCCACGACGCCTGTTAAAAAACGGTACCATAGTAATCATGTGTTATCCTTTAATTTTAATAAAATGGTCTTGAATTGATATTCAAAAATAATTCTTATTTTATTGCAATCTTTTTATTCAAAATCATTTTTTTATTTGAAAATTTATTTTGTTTTATTTTAAGAGGTTAAACTTTATTTTTCGAAAATAAATGTGAACTTTTTTGTATTGAATAATTAAATCAAATACTCCAATACTTTTGGCAGCATTTGAAATAATTTTTCTCACCTAGAGATTTCTTAAGAATCACTACTTGTGACTTCTATAAAATCTTATCCTCGGAAGATTCACACTTATTTGGAAATTAAACGGATGCATATGATGCAAACAAATAATATATGATGCAAATGAATATGAATTTTAAATTTCTTTATTTATTTGTTTATTTATTTATATTTCCCTTTTTTTTAAAAAAACTTATTCATTTTCTTTTTTTTTTATTAAAATTTAAATTATTGAAAAAAATCGTACTAAATATTCCAATACTTTTGGCAACATCTAGTACGACTCTTCTCACCTAGGGATCAGCTTGGAATCACTACTTGTGACTTCCGTAACATCCTATCATCGGATTTTAATTAAATTTAAATTTTATTATTAATTTCGAAAATTCAATTTTATTTTCAAAAATTTAAATTATTGAAAAATCATACTAAATACCTCAATACTTTTGACAATATTTAGTAGACTCTTCTCACCTAGGGATCAGTTAAGGAATCACTACTTGTGACTTCCATAACATCCCATCATCGGGCATTTTTACTTAAATTTAAAATTTTATTATTAATTTCCTTTTTCTTTGTTTTTATATATATATATATTTTACATTTCCTAATTAATAATAATTAATGAAAATACAAGTAAAAGAAAAATTTTCAAAAAAAAAAATATTTTATAACATGCATTAATAATAATAATAATAATAATAATAATAATAATAATAATAATAATAATAATAACAACAACAATAATAATAATAACAACAACCATAACAATAACAATAATAATAAAACACCACAATAATAATAATAATAATAATAATAATAATAATAATAATAATAATAATAATAATAATAATAATAATAACAACAACAACAACAACAACAACAATAATAATAATAATAACAACAACCATAACAATAACAATAATAATAATAATAATAATAATAATAATAATAATAATAATAATAATAATAATAATAATAATAATAATAATAATAATAATAATAATAATAATAATAAAAAAATAAAATTACTAAAATTAAAAGAAATATACCTAAATTGGTTTGGGCTAAAAACCCAAAGGAAACCCTTCCAAAACAGCCCAAAAGCAACTTGAAGTGGGCCCAAATCTGAAGGCCCAAACAGACCACGGACGCTTCGGATCGCTGGTCGTGGATCAGAAGCGGGTCGGAAGCTAGGCGAGGAGAAGCGGGTCGGGTCGGGTCAGCTCCGGAGCAGCGCAGGAACCTTCCCTTTTCGGGTCGGACGCGCGGATCCCGTGTCGGGTCCCGGGTCCACACGCGGGTCGACCCCTTCTTTTCCTATAAAGTTCAACCCTTTTTTTTTAATTCATTTTCAACCCCCAAAAAGAAAAAAAACTTCAGAGCTTCAGAGGCTTCCCCGGCCAGGCGATTTTCGGCCGCCGCCTCGGCCGCCGTCTGCCACCGCCTCCGGTGGCCAGAAAGGGAAAAGCTTCTAACTTTCCGAAGCTTCTCTTCCTCACCTTTCCGTTCCTAACCTTCGTTTCCCCTACAAACCTCCTAACTACCTAGATCTGGCCTCGACCGAAACCTCCTCCCTTTCTTTTTTCTATTTTTTTTGTTTTCTCTTCTGGTTGATGATGTTTGGTGGTGGTCTCGTGTTTGTTTATTGTTTTCTTTTACAGGTGACGGCTTATATCTAGGTTTCGGGGTTCCCGGGTGGTTTGTGGGTTTGGGTTTCTGTCGTGGTTTATTTTGCTTGGCTATGTGTTGAGGCTTCGGGTTTGTCGGGAGAGGTTGGAATGGTGTTTTTGGTTTGGGACTGGAGGTGTTTTGAGAGTGATAAGGGGATCAAGGGTTTCGGTTCTGGTAGGGATTGAAGTTACCGGTTTGTGGATTTTGTTGTTGCAGGGGCTCGGTGTTGGGGTATTCGGGTAATGGGAGAGGTTGAATCGTGTATGTTGTGATGCCCGGTGTGTTGAAGGAGGGCTGTGTTGGGTGTTTGGGTCCGGCTCCTTTTCGGTCCCGATGAAGGTTGAATGGGGGTCTTTTAGAGGGACTGGTATAGGGGTTTGGTGTAGAAGGGATGGCTGGCAGGAGTAGCTGGTGGCCGACGGTGATGGGATGGGTGACAGGGTTGATGGACTGATTAGACCAAAAAAAAAGAAAATAAAAATAAAAATAATAATATAAATAATAATAATAATAATAATAATAAAAGTAATAAAAAAAAAAGAAAATAATAATAATAATAATAATAATAATAATAATAATAAAAGTAATAAAAATAAAAAGAAAATAATAATAATAATAATAATAATAATAATAATAATAATAATAATAATAATAATAATAATAATAATAATAATAATAATAATAATAATAATAAAGAAAATAATAATGATAATAATACAAATAATAAAAATAAATAAAAATAAATAAATAATAATAATAATAGTAATAATAACAAAAAGGGACAAAATTAGGTGTCAACAGCTGCCCCTCTTTGCTCATTGCTGAGGATCAGGAATAGAGCAAAGACAATTAACAGTAATTTTGTCCGGCTTATGACTCATTTCTATGCTTTTCTCTTTCTTTTTTTTCTTTCTTTCTTCCTTTTTCTTCCTTTTTTTTTCTCTTTTTTCTTCTTCCTTTTTTTTGTATGCACTCCTCTTGCAGCAGAGGCGATGAAACTTTAAATTTAAATCATCCATTTTTGTTTGTTTGTTTTTTTTTAAAAATGTGCTTCTCTTGCAGAAGAGGCGATGAAACTTTAAATTCCTTTCTGAAAATGTGCTCCTCTTGCAACAGAGGCAATGAAACTTTAAATTTCCTTTCTTTTTTTTTTGAAATGTTCTTCTCTTGCAGCAGAGGTAATGAAACTTTAAATTTAAATTTGTTTTGTTTTTTACTTTTTTCGAGAAAGCTCCTCTTGCAGCAGAGGCAATGAAATTTTAAATTTCCTTTCTTTTTTTTTCTTTTTTTCGAGAAAGCTCCTCTTGCAGCAGGGCAATAAAACTTTAAATTTCTTTCTGAAAATGTGCTCCTTTTGCAGCAGAGGTAATGAAACTTTAAATTTCTTTCTGAAAATGTGCTCCTTTTGCAACAGAGGCAATGAAACTTTAAATTTAAATTTGTTTTGTTTTTTTCTTTTTTCGAGAAAGCTCTTTTTACAGCAGAGGCAATGAAACTTTAAATTTACTTTCTTTTTTTTATCTTTTTTTCGAGAAAGCTCCTCTTGCAGCAGAGGCAATGAAACTTTAAAAAATTTTGCCCGGAGGACTTAGAAGTGGTGCCCGGAGGTCTTATGATTTGTGCCGGATGCCTTAAATTCCTTTTCTGAAAAGTGCTCCTCTTTGCAACAGAGGCATTGAAACTTTAAAAATTTTGCCCGGATGACTTAAAATTTGTGCCCGGAGGACTTAAATTCCTTTTCTGAAAAGTGCTCCTCTTGCAGCAAAGGCATTGAAACTTTAAAAATTTTGCCCGGAGGACTTGGGATTTTGCCCGGAGGACTTAGAATTGGTGCCCGGAGGTCTTATGATTTGTGCTCGGAGGACTTAAATTTGTGCCTGGAGGACTTAAATTCCTTTCCTGAAAAGTGCTCCTCTTGCAGCAGAGGCATTGAAACTTAAAAATTTTGCCCAGAGGACTTGGGATTTTGCCCGGAGGACTTAGAATTGGTGCCCGAAGGTCTTATGATTTGTGCCCGGAGGACTTAAATTCCTTTCCTGAAAATTGCTCCTCTTGCAGCAGAGGCATTGAAACTTAAAAATTTTGCCCGGAGGACTTGAAATATGCTTGTCTTTTGAAAATCAATATTTAATCTTGATTAAACATGACACTGGTAAAACTGGATTTGAAATTTTCTTTATCATCAGCAAATTTGCCCCTTTTTTTTTCTTTTCTCTCTCTTCTTCTTTTTCTTTCTCTTCTTTTCTTTCTTCTCTTTTCTCTCTTTCTCTCTTTTTCTCTTCTCTTTTCTTTCTCTTTCTTTTTTCTTTTTCTCTCTTCTCTTTTTTTCTCTTCTCTTCTCTCTTCTTTCTTTCTCTTCTCTTTTCTTTCTCTCTTTTTTTTCTTCTTTTTCTTTTTTTTCTCTTTTTTTTCTCTTCTCTTTTCTTTCTCCTTTTTTTTTCTTCTTTTTCTCTCTTCTCTTCTCTTCTCTTCTCTCCTTTTTTTTTCTTCTTTTTTTTTTTTATCTTGGAAAAGGTTGTATAACCTTTGAAATCTTGATTGAATGGTGTTGAGTCTTCAGCTTGAGAAATATGTTTTAATCTCAAAATTTTACACAAAAACTTTCAATGTTGATGCTGTATGATATTGTGTATGTATGCATGTATGCATGGCACTCAATCTTGTACATTTTCTAATTTCAAAACTCTTTCTTATCTTGCCACAGAGGCACATCATTTGCCTTTTTATTTTCTTTGCCCCAACATGATCATGAAAGCTCCTTTCTGTTTCTTATTTCTGCAGATTTCTTGTGCTCATCATAGCCTTTTGACGAAAAGCACTGAACATTTTCTCATAACTATTTTCTAGGAGAGATTTAAATCTAAATTTCACAAGTGATATTTGATTCTTTCAAAATATTAGTGATTACTTTTCAATATGAGTGACATAAATCCTACTCGGATCTCTTGAACTGGACAATTGAAAGTTTGATGCACCAGGTGTTTTGTTTGGGGGATACTTTGCCACTTATCTAAAAACAATGGTTCCTTTCTTAGCTCAAAATGGTTTTCTTAAAATACCATCGTTTTTCTTCCCTTCTTTTTTGAACAAAATTTTGAATGAGAAAAGAAACAAAATATTTTCAATTTGGTTTGACAATCTCTCAAATTCTCAAATAATGACGTTCTACAAATGCCAAGATCGGGCATGAATGACTGAGGTCTTTCCTATTTAAGAAGAGAATTTACAAGAAGAAAGGTTCAAACTTTTTTAGAAAGATGTCGGGCAATCACGTGACATCAAAATCTCTAGGCCTCTCGAGGGTTTCCAGGGATTATTAGTTTTTTTTCATGTTTTCAATTCATGTCACTGCTTGATTTGTTGCTCTGAGAGTTCATTGTTTACTCTAGACTGCCCTTTTCGGGTTTTCACCCTAGAGCTCCACTCTTTCTTTTGTTTTCTTTTCTTTTCTCTTTTTTTTTTGAAATGATTGATTGTTCTACCATGCGTTCAAGAATTCAAATTTCATTCAAGCCAAAGAATTGGGAGAATCTTCCAAAGAAGAGCTCTTCGATATAAGCATCCATACTTGATCAAAATGGACTTTTAAGTACGTAATGTAGGCCATGGTTCAGGGTTCTGAAAGAATAGATAAACAGGCCCAAAATGTGTTTGAAGGTGATCAATCCATGGATCATTTCTTATGATATGGATGTCTATCAATTTCCTTCTTCGAAGCATCTTTCTCTTTATACTTTTCCATGTATCTCTTCCTCTTTCTTTTTTTTCTTTGTTTTTGTTTATTCTTTGAAAGCACCTTTCTTTGTGTACTTTCACATGTATCTTTCCTTCTTTCTCTTTCTTTTTTCATCATTTTTTCATTTTTCTTTTTTTCATTGATTCATGTCCAAATTTTCAAATCTAATTTGCCCCCAAATTATCCCACATAGTAAATCTTATTTGATCAAAAACAAAAGTTGAATCATTCATCTTCTTTGAAGAGATACTTTCTGCCCATGCCCTCCAGTGTGGAGGGTGATCCTTGGAGGGGGTTTATTTTGAAAGAAACTATTAGGCTCAAAAAGGGTAGCAACAGGATAACGTTTATATTTGAGAATGGAATATGAAAGACGGCCATTCGTCATCTCAAATTAAGATACTTCTATTGAAAAGCAATTCTTAGGATAAGTTTTTTTCTTTGGCATTTGAAATCCTCTGAATATCATGTTTGCATGATGTCACAATCAATTTCAATTTTTCTTTTTCTTTTTCTTTTTTCTTCCTTTTATTTTTTTGTTTTTTTTGTTGTTTTTTTTGTAATACAACACTTTAATATGATAGAGCTTGACCTCACACACCACATCGTCATTTAAGGAAAAAGGTGATGCGCAACCCAAGGTATTGTATAGATGGACAACAGTGAAAAATCCTCAACTTTGGTTTTTTTTTTTTGCTATCTTGCTCCAAATCATGAGCGAAAGGCATCTTAGGAGTACAATATTGAAGAGTTTGGGATTTGTACAAGAATTTAGGTGGAAAGGTATTTCAAAATAATCTTGTTAAGTGTAAAATTACCAATATTAAGAATATTTAGAGATTGTCATTGATTTCCAAATTATTCTCAAAAAGTTTTGCAAATCGATTATTTTTTTGAAAATTATTTACAATGAAACCCTATCATGATCAAAGTGAAAACAAAATAGAACTTTCAAAATCTTATGCCCCAATTTAGCTTTTTAGCTATCGACTGACTTAGATTTTATGGAGACATGATCCAAGAATGATTTAAGACATTCATCTTTGACCGTAATCACCGATTTTCTTATAATCATTTATCATTATTGTGAAGAAAAGAAACATTCTTGTCACATGCCACTGGAAAATAAATTATGCAAAAGGTTGTGCTCATACAATTGTCACCTAGGCCAACGAGAATGACAAGCATTTTTTCAACAAAATACAGACTTCAAAATCTCAAAATCTCCGTTTTCCTCCCGATTGATCTGCCAAAATGTCATGATTTTACACCAAAGTGGACTTCCATTGTTCCATGAGTTCTTGAGTCAAGATTCCACCATTGATGAGCTCTTCAATCCTTTCCTTCAACTGTCTGCATTTTTCTGTTGCATGCCCAATTGCCCCCATGTGATAGTCACATTTGCTGTTCGGGTCATAGCTCTTGCCCAACGGGTTTGGTGCTGTTTTCAAAGGTATAGGGGCCAAATATTGGTTTTTTACCAAAAAGGGCAAAAGATCGGAGATTGGAATTGGGATTTTTCCTTGATTGCTTCTCGATCTTTTTCTGTTGTTTGTTGATTGTTGAAGAGGTTTAGCTATTGGCCTAGGCATGAAGATAGGCGCATGAAAAATCGTTGGAGGACAAGAGTTTGTTGGAAATCCTGGTTGTGGGACTGGTGAAAAAGGATAAGAATCATAGGAGACACTGTTCAAAGTTGGACGGTATGATGGGTGAGGCAAACAGGGATGAGGTGGAGCGGTGTTTTTGGGAAATTGCCCCTCAAATGTTGCAACTTGCACTTCTTCTTCCATTCCTTCAAGTCTGTTATCAGCCATGTCACCTATCTTGATCTTGCCTCTCTTGATTGCATTCTCAATCATCTCTTCGGAGGCCACCATGTCGGCGAAATTCTTAGTAACATTCCCAATCATCATATCATAGTATGGTGCATGAAGGGTACTAAGAAACAAATTTGCAGTCTCTTTTTTCGTGAGGGGAGGCTGGACCTGAGTGGCAACATTCTTCCATCTCAGGGCATATTCTCCAAAGCCTTCAGTAGCTTTCTTCTCTATGGATTGCAAAGATAAACGATCTGGGGCCAGATCCACAACATGCTTATATTGGGCGACAAAAGCCCTTGCCAAATCTTCCCATGAGTGAACATTGCCCCTGCCCAATTGTGTATACCACCTAGCAGCAGATCCTTTAAGGCTGTCTTGGAAAACATGGATCAACAGCTTGTCATCATGCACATGCGTTGCCATTTTTCTACAGTACATAGTGATATGGGCCTTTGGACAAGTGGTCCCATCATATTTCTCAAATTCTGGAGCTTTAAACTTTAAAGGAATGACCACACCACGTACTAAGCATAATCCGGCAGCATCTAAAGATCCATGAAAATCCATTCCTTCAACAATCCGAAGCCTTTCCTCTATAAGCTCTATCTTTTGTCGAGAATTTAAGCCTTCTTTCACTTGCGACATCCCTTGCTCATTGCGACTATCGAAATTGGCAACCTGAATTGGTTCGAGGGGGTTCATGGTGGGAGTTGCATGCCCTTGAAATTGACTAGGGTCGATTGCAGACGGCATATTAGGGCGTACATAACCCTCGGTGGGCATTGCTTGTGGCTCTTGAGATGATTGGGTTTCTCGTGAGCCAAAGTTAACTGGACAAAAAGAATCCTCAGCATTTCGTAACCGATGCCCCTCTTGAGTAGCTATTTCTCTCATTTTTCCATTGTTCAGCTTCTCCAACAAACCTGCCATCTGTGATAATTGCTCTCCCATCTCTTGTTGAGCTTTTTCCATTCTTTCCATTCGACTCATTTCTGTCTCTTCCATGGTCCAAAACTATTTCCAAAATTTTCCAATGTTCTAGCCACTTGGCACCTAATCTGTCATAACCCCGAGTTAGATGTCATGCTTGCCATGCTAATATGAAGCTTTTATTGTATGGAAATTGTGAAATAAAAAGAAAATTCAATCTTGTTATTATTTCAGAGTATCACAAGCTACACACCAAAAGGAAAAAATTATAAACAAATTTTTTTTAACCGTTTATTTACTTTCTTCATTTTCATTTTTTCATTTTTTTGAGGAAACAATTATTGCTAGCCTTATTATTTTTTGTCAAAATCATGTTATGCACATATGAATGAAGTGAATGCAAACCTATAAAAAATCTTGTAACCACCTCCCTTATATCGGGAAATTTTTATCAATCAGTCCTTTCTCCTTATATAAAAAGTCGATTGGTCTCCACTTGCTGATGATTCAACATGTAGTCGTTCTGGAAACAACAACGATCCTTGAGAATGAACCAATTTAGCCTCTCCAAAACTTTCAAGCATTTGCATTATCTTAGCTAGCTTTCCCTTCATCTCCCGTATATCACGTCCAAACTCCTCTCGATTATTCTCCAAAATAGTCTAGCTTTCTAATTGATCTCCCATATCTTTGACCTCTTTTACTCCAACAAGACAAATATCTTCCTTATTATGTTATGTGAATGCATTAATGTAATGAGATATGCTATGCCAAAACTTAAGAATAAAAGAATCAAAATTTTTTCTCATTTAAATTCAATGAATTCTTTCTTTCTTTCTTTTTTCATTTTAGAATTTGATGATTTTTCCTCCTTTTTTTTCTTTTAAGAATAAATTTTCCCTTTTTTTAAATCTTTTTCTCTTTTTTTTTAAAAAAAAAATTCTTATTTTCACCACAATTTATTTTCTTTAATTTCCTTTTTTATTTAATCTATTTTTAAAAGAATGTGACAATGCACTTACCTTTTATTTTCTCATCAAAATTCCTTTCTTTTTAATGTCTATGCATTAGTTTAAAAGAAATAAAAAACATTATTGTTATTTTTCAAATATTATTAAAGAATGAATGGATGTTTTCATGTTATTTTTGACAAAGGATAGAAACCAAATAAGTCTTTGTTTTATTTTATAAAATTGTAAAAATGTGAAACTTTATTTGAAAATCAATATCTTTTGATTTTTTGAGAGCATGAATTTAAAAAATCAAAAGAGTTATGATATGAAAAAAATAGTAAAAATGTTCCCTCATGTGTCCTAATCTCGGGATAGTTTCTACAAAAATTGGGCAGGGCTCTATCTAAGGCTCGGCTTCTTAGGGCCTTTTACATGCTGGGTTGGGTCTCTAAAAGGTCAAAAGGTTCCCAAATTATACCTTACTGTCATTCACACTGGACTAGTAAGATTTAATTTGAGTGGGAGTATTTCGCTTGCCATTACGGAGGTGATTACCTCACGAGAGCAAAGGTACTCTATTCCCTCCTAAGAAGGACGGAACCCGGGTATAGAGCTCATGTTATGCAAATGCAAGTGTAAGTATGTGCATGAGGGAATATATCAAACATAACCCTTATTCAACCCAACAATTTATTAAGAATAATATATACAAATAAAGAATGCTATAAAATAATCAACATAATTAAAACACAAATGCAACTAATTATTTCAAAATTAAAGAAATTAAATTTAAATATTAATTAAGACCTTTAACTTAAAACTTAGGATAACACATGATTAATAAATGGCTTGACCCTCAAAAAGTCCCCAGTGGAGTCGCCAAGCTGTCTTAACGGCTTCGCGCTCAACGATTTTGAAAAAAAACATTTAAAAACAAAAGGAGTCGCCACCAATCTTTTTTTAACTAGGTGTGATTGGCCACCTAAAAATGTTTATCTTTTTAACAAAATCTCAAAATTAATTAAGTTTTATTAAAAAGATAAATTTTTGGTCTGCGAAAACAAAAATCGGGTTCGGGGGTACGGTTACGCGTGGGGAAGGATTAGCACCCCCACGACGCCCGTTAAAAAACGGTACCATATTAATCATGTGTTATCCTTTAATTTTAATAAAATGGTCTTGAATTGATATTCAAAAATAATTCTTATTTTATTGCAATCTTTTTATTCAAAATCATTTTTTTATTTGTAAATTTATTTTGTTTTATTTTAAGAGGTTAAACTTTATTTTTCGAAAATAAATGTGAACCTTTTTGTATTGAATAATTAAATCAAATACTCCAATACTTTTGGCAGCATTCGAAATAATTTTTCTCACCTATAGATTTCTTAAGAATCACTACTTGTGACTTCTATAGAATCTCATCCTCGGAAGATTCACACTTATTTGGAAATTAAATGGATGCGTATGATGTAAACAAATAATATATGATGCAAATGAATTTTTAATTTTTAATTTTAAATTTCTTTATTTATTTTTTTATTTATTTATATTTCCCTTTTTTTAAAAAAAACTTATTCATTTTCTTTTTTTTATTAAAATTTAAATTATTGAAAAAAAATCATACTAAATATTCCAATACTTTTGGCAACATCTAGTATGACTCTTCTCACCTAGGGATCAGCTAGGAATCACTACTTATGACTTCCGTAACATCCCATAATCGGATTTTAATTAAATTTAAATTTTATTATTAATTTTGAAAATTCAATTTTATTTTCAAAAATTTAAATTATTGAAAAATCATACTAAATACCTCAATACTTTTGACAATATTTAGCAGACTCTTCTCACCTAGGGATCAGTTAAGGAATCACCACTTGTGACTTCCATAACATCCCATCATCGGGCATTTTTACTTAAATTTAAAATTTTATTATTAATTTCCTTTTTCTTTGTTTTTATATATATATATATATTACATTTCCTAATCAATAATAATTAATGAAAATACAAGTAAAAGAAAAATTTTCAAAAAAAAAATTTATTTTATAACATGCATTAATAATAAAAATAATAAAAAAATAATAATAATAATAATAATAATAATAATAACAACAACAACAATAATAATAATAATAACAACAACCATAACAATAACAATAACAATAATAATAAAACACCACAATAATAATAATAATAATAATAATAATAATAATAATAATAATAATAATAATAATAATAATAATAATAATAATAATAATAATAATAATAATAATAATAATAATAATAATAATAACAACAATAATAATAATAATAACAACAACCATAACAATAACAATAACAATAATAATAAAACACCACAATAATAATAATAATAATAATAATAATAATAATAATAATAATAATAATAATAATAATAATAATAATAATAATAATAATAATAATAATAATAATAATAACAATAATAACAATAAAAAAAATAAAATTACTAAAATTAAAAGAAATATACCTAAATTGGTTTGGGCTAAAAACCCAAAGGAAACCCTTCCAAAACAGCCCAAAAGCAACTTGAAGTGGGCCAAAATCTGAAGGCCCAAACAGACCACGGACGGGTCGGATCGCGGGTCATGGATCAGAAGCGGGTCGGGTCGGGTTGGCTCCGGAGCGGTGCGCGGACCTTCCTTTTTCGGGTCAGAGCGCGGATCCCGGGTCGGGTCTCGGGTCCACACGCGGGTCGACCCCTTCTTTTCCTATAAAGTTCAACCTTTTTTTTTTAATTCATTTTCAACCCCCAAAAAGAAAAAAAAGTTCAGAGCTTCAGAGGCTTCCCCGGCCAGGCGATTTTGGCCGCCGCCTCGGCCGCCGTCTGCCACCGCCTGCCGCCGCCTCCGGTGGCCGGAAAGGGAAAAGCTTCTAACTTTCCGAAGCTTCTCTTCCTCACCTTTCCGTTCCTAACCTTCGTTTCCCCTACAAACCCTCTTAACTACCTAGATCTGGCCTCGATCGAAACCTCCTCCCTTTCTTTTTTCTATTTTTTTTGTTTTCTCTTCTGGTTGATGATGTTTGGTGGTGGTCTCGTGTTTGTTTATTGTTTTCTTTTGCAGGTGAAGGCTTAGATCTAGGTTTCGGGGTTCCCGGGTGGTTTGTGGGTTTGGGTTTCTGTCGTGGTTTATTTTGCTTGGCTATGTGTTGAGGCTTTGGGTTTGTCGGGAGAGGTTGGAATGGTGTTTTTGGTTTGGGAGTTGTTTTGAGAGTGACAAGGGAATCAAGGGTTTCGGTTCTGGTAGGGATTGAAGTTACCGGTTTGTGGATTTTGTTGTTGCAAGGGCTCGGTGTAGGGGTATTCGGGTAATGGGAGAGGTTGAATCGTGTATATGGTGATGCCCGGTGTGTTGAAGGAGGGCTGTGTTGGGTGTTTGGGTCCGGCTCCTTTTCGGTCCCGGTGAGGGTTGAATGGGGGTCTTTTAGAGGGACTGGTATAGGGGTTTAGTGTAGAAGGGATGGCTGGCAGGAGTAGCTGGTGGCCGGCGGTGATGGGATGGGTGACAAGGTTGATGGACTGATTAGACCAAAAAAAAAGAAGAAAAAATAAAAATAAAAATAAAAATAAAAATAATAATAATAATAAAAGTAATAAAAATAAAAAGAAAATAATAATAATAATAATAATAATAATAATAATAATAATGATAATAATACAAATAATAAAAATAAATATAAATAAATAATAATAATAATAGTAATAATAACAAAAAGGGACAAAATTAGGTGTCAACAGTATTGTTGAAAACAACTGATAGGATTAGCATTACAACTGATATGTGGAAATCTGGTCAGAAGATTCAATACATGCTGTTGACAGCTCATTTTGTGGACTTGGATTGGAAGTTACAGAAAAGGGTGTTGAACTTTGTAGATGTGCCTCCTCCTCACAGTGGACTTGTCATTTATGATGCACTATATAAATGCTTGCAAGAATGGGGTATTGAAGGAAAAGTGTGCACAATTACTGTTGACAATGATTCTTACAATGATTTAGTTGTGAGGATGTTGAAAGATAGCCTTTCTTTTCAGAGAAAGCTTCCACTAGATGGAAAACTCTTTCATGTTCGATGTTGTGCGCACATTTTGAACATTTTGGTGCACGATGGTCTTTCTGAGATTGAAGACATAGTTGAAAATGTAAGGGAAAGTGTGAAACACATCATAGCATCAACTCTACATTTATCAATGTTCAGTGATGTTGTCAAACAGCTTCAATTGCCTAATAAGAGGTTGATTTTAGATTGCTGCTGCACACGATGGAATGCTACATATGCTATGTTGTCTTGTGCATTGGAGTTTAAGCAAGTTTTTCCAAGGTATCAAGAAAGAGATTCAAGTTACAAAAACTTGCCAACTGATGAAGATTGGGTGAAAGTTGAAGAAGTTTGTTCATTCTTGGCAATTTTTAATGAAGTTACCAATATCATCTCGGGTACTAAGCATTTAATATTACAATTTTTCTAGTTATTTTTATCATTTATGTTATACATTTATGACATTAAGTTTATATGTTTATTTCTTTTATAATTATTAGGTTTTGAATATCCAACATCAAATTTATTTCTGCTTGAGTTTTGGAGCATAAAAGAATTGTTGGATGAGAAATCTTTGAGTGAAGAACCTTGGACGAGACTAATGTCTTTGAAAATGCAAAAGAAATTTGACAAATATTGGGGTGTATGCAATTTGTTGATCTCTATTGTTGTCGTGCTTGATCCTAGGAATAAAAGAGGAAGCTCATATACAAATAAGCTTTGTGCGTGACAGCTTATATGAGCTTTATAAGGAATATGTAGATGCTTATACAGCAGCTAATAATTGTAAAGCTATAGAAAATGATATGCAACAAAGTGTTAATACCACTAATGTTTTTGCTTCTAGTGGAGTTGGTAAAGGAAAAACTATTATGACAGGGAGATCAAAGTATGAGAATTATGTTCAACGTGTGGATACAGTTCATAGTGTTAAGTTTGAACTAGATACATATTTGGAAGAAGGGGTGTTTATTTGCGAGGAAAATTTTGGAGAATTTGATGCCTTAGATTAGTGGAAGGCAAATAACCTTAAGTTCCGAATTTTGTCAAAAATGGCTTGTGAGATCTTGTCAATTCCGATTACTACGATGGCTTTAGAATCAACTTTTAGTGCTAGTGGTAGAGTTATTGATGCATATCGTTCCTCTTTGGGAACTGATACAGTGCAAATGTTACTCTGTGGTAGTGATTGGTATCGAAACTTCTACGATCTCAAAAGGAAAACAAAAGTAATTAACTTTAATGTTTAATTTTAGTTGTTCTATATTTCAAATATTGTAATATTTTAATGTAAATTTTTTATATAGGCTAAAGCAGAAGCTAAAGAAATTCCTCTTCTTTGAACTTTGAAAAGCTTTCAGTTTGAAATTTGATTACTTGGAGGTGTTAGGTGAGTTGTCCTTGGTTTTGAAATGTTGTGCAGTTAGCTATTTTGATTTTCTAAATACTTTTTTGTTTAAATTTCTTGGGTTATATTGCTAATTCTGATTTTTAAATCTATTTCTATGGACCAAAAGTAGATATATGTAATATTGGTGTTGTTCTTTACATCTTGTTGTGTGGGGTTCTAGTTTCCACTGTTTTGGGTAGGTATTTATCTCAACAATTATACTTATTTACTTTTTTACTCTTTTATCGTAAGTATGAATATTAAATCTAATACTACTCATTTTATTTTATTAGATGATTGGGAGGATGATGGCGACACCAACTCTTAGTATTAATTTTTGGACTTTTTTAAGATATTAATTCTCATACTTTAAGTTGTATTGTATTTAAGTATTGAATGATTTTAATTTACATGTGAGATTTAATTTTTATATATGATTTTTAATAATTAACATCTAGTTTGAATATTAAATCTCAAAAATTAAATGTGTTCGTTTAGATGTTCGCGAACGCGTTCATTTACACATTCGTGAACGTGTTCGTTTACATGTTCACGAACGGCGAACGAACTTGTTCGTGAACGTGTTCGTTTACACGTTCGCGAACGACGAATGAACATGTTCGCGAAAATTTAACGAACAATCATTCTAAAACAAACAAATGAGCTCAAACATTACAATCAAATTTTTTAACAAACGCGAACCGAATACGAACGGTACTAAAAAATTAAACGAACGAATAGAAATATACATTCGTTTGTTCGTATTAGATTCATTTACAGCCCTGGGTAGGTTTCAAAATAATTCATCAATCATCTCATCTCGAAGGCTTGTCAGTTCTCCCTCTTAACTGATTGCCGAAAAACATTGATCCCAACGTCATGGCCACGTGTTACGTTACTTTTATAATTTGGATAATTTTTATACGTGTTCATGCAAGAATTAATTATTTACTATTGTTAATATTTTTTTCTGTAAATGATTTTGCTATGGTTTTTGTAGTAAATGATTTTGCTATGGTTTTTGTTGCAACCGTTATCATATAATTGCACGGTTAAAATGACTGAATTTTTTATGAATCTTTTTAATATAATGTATTGAGATAACTTTTTTTTTATATTTATGAATTTTTTTTTCTCAAAATAACATGCACAACACTTATATCTTTCACGCTAGAGTTATTATACAAAACTTTTTGATATTTTCAACTTGTTCAAAAATCAACATGTCATATAGACAAAATGATAACACTTTTATTATAAACTTACTATAAATAAATTTATTGGATTCATAATGTATCAATTTGCTAAAACTTCATCAAACTTTTGATACAATTGTTTAGAAACTTGCTTAAATCCATAAAAAACTTAATTAGTATACACATTTTTTCTTGTCTTGGAATTACAAACTTTTCAGGTTATTCCATATACATCTCCTCATCTAATTTAACATTTAAGAATACAGTTTTCACATCCATTTGATGAATTACCAATTTATAAATGGGATCAACACAATAAGAATTCTAATTATTATAACAATTATTGCTATAGGTACATATGTATCAAAATAATTAAGTTCATACTGTTGGGTAAATCAGTTACAACACGTTTGGTTTAGGGGAAAACCCATTCCTCTTCTGCCTCTTATCGCCTAATCCACCGTTTTTGTCATTTGCTTCAGTTTTGAAGTTTAGAATTGGCATTCCGTGGAATGCCTTGATTCGAGCCGTGCAAGGATTTCCAATCTTGAGCAGGGTGCCAAGATTTTGAATTCTAGCCGTGCAGAATTGGTTTAACGAACTTTTGTTTCCAAGCATGTCCTTGGACAATTCTGAAAATTACGATCCAATTTTAATCTCTTACCTAATGGCTTTCATCTTTTCTCATTTCCTACCGTTTTTCACCTCTTTGCCGACAGCTTTCATCTCTTCTCTTGTCTTCCCGTTTTCCTTCTTCTTCACAAACCCGACTCATTGTGCAACTGTTCTAATATAGTCCACACATGCAACCTTTGCATTGCCTCATTTTACAACATTGAAAGAGGTGCTGCAGTTGCTCCACCGACAGCCCAAACAAGGCTACCCTCACTACAACAATTTTGGCAATTTATGACACATGAAATAACGTCACAAAATATTAATTTTTCGTCACCAATAGATTTTGGTGGCGAAAATTTTATCGTCACGACGATCGTCACCTTTGCGCCGTTGCTAAAGGTCAAACATGACGATCTTATAATTTTCGTCACCTATGCGTGACTCTAACGTGACGATAACATAAACCGTCACCTAATGGTTACTTTTTTGTGACATCTTATTGCATCATAAATTAATATAAAAATTCGTCACTTAATATCGAAATTGTCATCAAAGATGTGATAAAATTTTATATATTAATGACGAAATATCAAATCGTCACACTATAGGTGACATAAATTTTCGTCACCTATGATAATATAATAACGTCATAAATATCTCCTAAACGTCACTAAAAATAATTAAAATATTAAACTTTGTGTGACAAAATATCAATTCGTCACTGTATAGGTGACATAAATTTTCGTCACCTATAGTAGTATGATAACGTCATAAAAATCTCTTAAACGTCATAAAAGTAGTTAAAATTTTAGGTATTTTGTGACGAAATATCAATTTGTCACACTTTAGGTGACATAAATTTTTATCACCTATAATATTATAATAATGTCATAAAAAATTCCCAAATGTCACTAAAGATAATTACAATTTTAATTTTAGGTGACGAAATATAAAATCGTCACACTATAAGTGACATAAATTAACGTCACCTATATTAGTAAAATAACGTCATAATAAAATCTCAAATGTCACGATGTTTAGATTTTATAATAGTGACGAAATATTTAATGTCACAATATTATGTGTCACATTTCTTTAATTATAAATAATATTTATATTTTCCTGAAATAATTAAATAAAAATAATATTATTCATACAACATCTTGCTTAAATAATATTGCAATATAAATAACTATTTAGGCATTTGCATTGGTTCTCAAATGTAATTAATACCTTCAATAAAGTCAATATAAATCATATAGAAATAATATTGTTTAAAATAAAATAAAGCTAATACAATCCAAATTGTCTAATATTCATAAATTTAAATAAAAATGAAGACCACCTGATAAGTTTGAAAGTTTGAAACAAATTATACCAAATCTAGGAAATAGCTAGAAAAAGCTTGAATTGTAACTTTCAATCCAATTCTTGAGTCGAGGGTGATTGTGTTGATTGTGAGTTTGTGTCACTTGAAACTGCGATAAAAAAATATTAACAAACTATCAATACAATATATTACATAATTTGATAAAAAATAATAAATTATTATTAAAAGAGAATGAAAGCAATAATCTACGACTTATCGCAAGACTTTGTCAAAAAGACAGCAATTAAAAAGCACTACACATATATTTGCATCATGAATTTCATAAATACAAAACCAATGTAATAAAACAAGCAAGCTCATGTTCCAAGGTGTAATGCAACAAGCAATTTTTTTTTTTTGCTAAGCAAAGGCATTTTATTAAGGGATAATCGGGAAAGAAGTTATCCAAACAAAAAGTCCAACTTTACAGGATCACACTCACACAAGACAAAACAGGGGAGTCACTATTAAATCAATACAAACAAAACAAGAACCCCTGAAAAACACAAGCTGCAGGAACGAACCAAACAAAACGCAAGAAATAAGATGTGGAAACAGTAAAACAAAAAACAGCCATCCCAAGCAGAAACGAACCAAACAAAAAGAAACAGGCAATCTTTTTTTTTTGCTAAGCAGATGCATTTTATTAAGAGATAATCAGGAAAGAAGTTATCCAAACAAAAAATCCAACTTTACAGAATCACACTCACGCAAGACAGAATAGGAGAGTCACTATTAAATCAATACAAACAAAATAAGAACCCTCGAAAAACACAAGCTACAGGAACAAACCAAAAAAAACTCAAGAAACAAGATGCGGAAACAGTGAAACAAAAAACAGCCATCCCAAGTAGAAATGAACCAAACAAAAAAAAACAAGCAATTTTTTTTTTTGCTAAGCAGAGGCATTTTATTAAGGATTAACCAGGAAAGAAGTTAGCCAAACAAAAAGTCCAACTTTACAGGATCACACTCATGCAAGACAGAATAGGGAAGTCACTATTAAATCGATACAAACAAAACAAGAACCCCTGAAAAACACAAGCTGCAGGAACGAACCAAACAAAACTCAGGAAACAAGATGCAGAAACAATAAAACAAAAAATAGCCATCCCAAGCAGAAACGAACCCCTGAAAAACACAAGCTGCAGAAACGAACCAAACAAAACTCGAGAAACAAGATGTGGAAACAATAAATTTTATGCAACAAACAAGCTCAAATTCCTAAGTATAATACAACAAGTAATTTATTGTAGTAATTTTAATATAGTAATTGTAAATATAACAATCTAACACAACAAACAACCTCAAGTTCTCTAGTGTAATACTACAAGCAATTTATAGCAATAATTGTAATACAACAATATATAACAACCAATGTAATGCAACAAGCAAGCTCCAGTTCGTAGGTATATTACAGCATGCAATTTGTATCAGTAATTGTAATACAGCAAGATAAATAAAACAAATAATGTAACACACCGAGTTCAAGTTCCAATGCAATAGTTTAATTGAATATAACAGACTAAGAGAGAGTATAGCAAACAATTTGTAGCAGACTTGCTTTTCTCATTTTTAAGATCATGCGTGTTTATCATATTGTTGAAGTTCATCTCAAATTTAAACCACAAGTAAAATTATAATTTAAACAAAGTGCATACTTTTACTATGTAATAATGCCGAATGGTCTAATCATTTGTCTTAAATTCTAAATGCCTAGATTTATACAATGACATTTAGTGTGCTTTATGCTAAAAAAAGTGTGAGAAGGAAAAGAAATACCTGAAGATTGGGGGATAGGGACTTGAATTCCAGCTGCTATCAAAGCATTTTTCATTGCTTCAATTTGGCTTTCAAAATGTCCAAATTTTGATTTATAATCTTAAAGTTCATCTTGTGTTTTTTTTAGAGTTTCTTTCAACTCTGAAACATTTTCTTTTGAGATGTTCTTAGTTGGCTTAGGTCCATAACCAACTCCCTTGATGTATCTCGACTAAGTACCAAGGACCTCATCCATTATAATATCAATGGTCTTAGGTTCTGTTCCTTCCTCGATAGGAGTTGATTCTAACTCCACCATTTTTTCCTTACAATTAAGATAAATAATATTAACTAAAAGAATCATACTATAACAAAAATAAAATTATAATTCCTACATAAGCCTCTTGAGCCTCTAGTGTTGACCATCCTTTTTCCTCTGAATAATGAGTCGCTTAAAAAAATTCTATCCTATTGGGTTCTTGGTCATCTTTGCGCTACATAAATACAACAATTTTTTTTAAAAAAATAAAGGTAATAATATAAAAAACATATAATGTTCAATAACTTTTCAAATATAAAAATTTACTATTGAATAGCGACTAGCCACAAAGGCCCTCGATCCTTGGTTATGGATCAACTTGACTTTGCTTTGAACTCCAGCATTTATCTCGCACCTTCTCTTCATTTACATAAGAATGCAAAATAAAATATAAAAACATTCATGGCATATGAATATTACTGTGCATAAATATGAAAAAAAAATATTACAAATACAAAATTGATGTAAATAAGAAATGAACCTTGTGTGTAGGATCATTAAACAAATCACAAAATTTTTCCCAATTTTCTTGAGACAACTTATACTTTGGAGGGTTATTTTGGCCTGCCACTTCATTGTTTGGAAACTTTTTATAGTGCAAGTGTAGCTTATATCACTCATTTCTTGACAATTTGGACAAAATTGCTAAGATAGATTTTTTAACAGTTTCATCATCCAATTTCATCTCAAACTTTGTCTAAAACAAAAAAAGATCAAATTAATTGCTACATTTAAAAACATAGATAGAAAAAAAAATCAACATTTAATCTATGTAATAAATTTTTTATACTTACATTAAGTCTCTCAAAGGCATGCAACTTGTCTGTAGCATTCATATCTCTCCATTTTGTTGGGATCGGCATGAATTGTCGAGTAATGACTCCAATTTCAGAATATAATTTAGTTGATTGAACTTCACAAATAGGTCTAGCTTTATTTGATGGTATATCTAAATTGACTACAATTCAAAAAACAATATCTAATGCTAATCGATCAAGATAAAAAAATAACTTAAATGCATGGATGATGCAGTGAATCATATCAAGTACTTGTAAGCAAATATTAGTGTAACATACTAAAAATTAAATAGAACAAATGCAACCAAAAGCATAGAAAAGTATAGCTAAGAATATTCAACAATGAACCAACATTCAGTTAATCTATCAAATATATATGACCCTAGCTAGTCTCTGCTCTTAAACAAATTATATAGTGGAAAATCATTAGAGGCAACCAATAAATATTGGCTTTATTCTTTTCATTTCTTTATATTGTCCCATTATTTGCAACATGTTTCATATATTTCTATAACTATTTATATAAGATGAACAACCAACATGGAAGAATTTGACATAATTATTTCATCCTTAATCTATATATACTATTTATAGCCATTGTTACTTCATCGAATCACAAGATTCAATTTTGAAATGCTATTGCTATGTAAACACAGAAAGCTTATTAAATTCTAATAACATCAGAAAATAGCTCAGTTATGCACAAAGCAAACCTAAGAAAAAGAAAGCAAACCCAAAGAAAAATAAAACAGGTAAGATAGTAGATGAATTCAATACCTTTGCATCTTCACCAAGTTCTTTCTTGAATATACCGATGGAACCAGGGCCACAAACATCATGTGTCATCAATATATCAACATTAACCCACACACTATCACCAGGGCTCAATCGTGGTTTCTCAGAGGCTCTTGCGTGAATCTTCTCTGTCATTGTCATTCCCATCTTCACTTGAAAAAGAACCCAATTGATAGAAACCATCAATGAAAATCCATTAGCTAGTTAATAAAAATGAAATCAATGAAACTAAAAAAAAGACTTACAGAGCCAATGGTGGCTGGTTTGTGCTCTGATTGCTGGGGTGCCATGACTGAGACGATTTTCTTGGAAGCTTGTTTCTTGCATTTGTGAATAGCAATTTGAGATGTCGAAGGAAATGCCGAAAAGCCCAAGTCTTTCTGGTCAAATCAACAAAAAAATGGGTTTTTGCTTTTTAGTCAAAATAATCAACAACAATCAAAATCTGGAACATGGATAATCGAAATCACTGACCTTGTTGCCGAGGAAGGAAGAAGTTGGGGAAGGAGAAACCAACGACGATGCCATATGATTCAGCTCTTCTACTTAATTACTAGAGAGATGGAAGAGAAGGATGGGTTTTTGCTTTTTAGTCAAAATAATCAACAACAATCAAAATCTAGAACATGGATAATCGAAATCACTGACCTTGTTGCCGAGGAAGGAAGGAGTTGGGAAGGAGAAACCAACGACAATGCCATATGATTCAGCTCTTCTAGTTAATTACTAGAGAGATGGAAGAGAAGAATGGGTTTTTGCTTTTTAGTCAAAATAATTAACAACAATCAAAATCTAGAACATGGGTAATCGAAATCACTGACCTTGTTGCCGAGGAAGGAAGAAGTTGGGGCAGCAGAAACCAACGACGATGCCATATGATTCAGCTCTTCTAGTTAATTACTAGAGAGTTGGAAGAGAAGGAGAGGGCTCTTGATGTTTTGTTTGGTCCAGGAAAAAAATGAGAATAGAGGCGGCGCAAGCGCAGATAGAAAAACCAGGATGCACAGTGCACTACACCAGTTTAGGAGTTAGCAACGACGTCGCAATGAGAGAGACTGTAGAAATGTCGTGTGGTCATTAGTTAGTTTAGTAACATGGTCAAA
This sequence comes from Heritiera littoralis, assembly GCA_031772115.1. Classification (NCBI taxonomy): domain Eukaryota; kingdom Viridiplantae; phylum Streptophyta; class Magnoliopsida; order Malvales; family Malvaceae; genus Heritiera; species Heritiera littoralis. The sequence continues at coordinate 7,934,861 of JAPDPK010000023.1, forward strand.
ACCAAATCTTGCAACTTAATGAATAGTGTCTTGACAACTCTATTACTTACAATTTTCCTTCCCAAATCCTTAAGCTTCGACAACATTCACTAAGGATATAAAAAAAAAACAGAACTTCAAAAAGATAACTACACACATGCAGTCACGGACCAGTGATAGCATCTGAAGTGAAATTGTGCGTTCGATTTACCTTGGTTGTCACTTGGTGGAAACAGTTAACTGGTAATATCTGTTTGCCTTTCTTTGGGCTGAGTGTTGGGTCTAAGTGGACTCTTGGAAGTCCTCCTCTATACCAGGAAAATGCTTAAATCAAACTCTTGTTGTATTTCCCTCCCTGGGCTTCACCATTTCTCGATCCAGTTGCTGAAAGGCGCCAAACTTTCAAAACCCCAGCTTTAACGTTTCCTCTTCTCTGACTTGAGTGCAATCTTCTTTCTTCTTCTCTTTTTTAATTGTTAAAAGTCTTTACGCCATTGTTGATTATTTGAATACTGAAGAGTGAAATGCTTTGAGTAGCTTCCAAGTAGTCTCCCCATCAATTAATTTTGCACTCATCTATAACCCCTACTTAGAAATATTTTTTTAATGATGTTTTTCAAAAAATAAAAACCTTATAAATTTTTCTCAATATAAAATAAGTTAAATACTAAAGACATTTTATGTTTAAATTCCGTTTGAATATTGATAGTTTTATTATTTATTTTCATTTATAAATAATAAAATATCATTCAAATGAAATCTTAAATATTTTAATAAAAATAATTACTTTTGTATTTTACATTTTGTAGTGCTAGTTTTAATTAATTTTATATTACATGTAGTTTTTCTGTTGACTACTTCTTAAAAATGTTCCGCAATTTATTCCATAAATAATGTTACATTTTGCAAATAAAATAGAGAACTTTTTTTTTCTTGCTGTCCCACCTTAGGTTTTGAAGTGGGCTGAACGGAGCTGGTCAAATTCAAACACAATAGCATTGAAAAATATGATAATAAATGATAATATAATCAAATTCCAAAGATGGTGGTGGTGCTCATTAGTCACGTTTATTCCGATCCTAGTGGAATATTCAGTTTTGATATTATTAGAAAGATGTTGGAATTTCTCATTTGAATAACAAAACCTTAATTTTTTTTCCTATAGATCAAAAAAAAAAATTGGTACCTTAATTTAGGGAAGCTGGCGAAATTTCAAAGGTTTCCAAGAGGTCAGTGATGACGATAGAGATGGTCGATCAACTTCTTTGTCTTCGTGGCTTTATGTTGGAAGTTGAATACATATTTGTACCAAGAAAATTGAATATATATATGTGTGTGTGTGTACACACATATACATATTCACAAGAATATAATACTAATTAAGATGTTAATGCTTCATATTTTAACTTTGGAGAAAAGATAAATTACGAGTCATTTAATAAATAAATGAAAAATTAATTTTTTATCTATAGAAAATGAATTTCTTTAATTTTTTAATGAAATTATCACATATTTTACCTTCCAATCTACCTTTATTTTTAATTTTTTAATATATATCTAGTTATGGTTGTTAAACAATTTTAATAAAAGTGCCAAACATTAATTCGATAGCTAAAAAAGCAATTATGTTCGTCACGGGTCAAACCTAGTCCGTTTCAACCTATTAACAGGCCAGCTATGTATAGTGTAAGTTAAATAAAAAAATTATCATTAAAGTTATTGAATTGACTCACAAGGTACATATATAAAAGTAATAGTAATCACCATATTAAGAGCCTTGCATATATAAAAATATGTATAATTTTAAAATATATATTTTAAAATAATATAATTTACTGCATATATGATATATATATTTTGTTAAAAACAATATTCAAGTTAACTCTGACTATGAACAATTTCTTAAAATGGAAAAAAATTATAGGTACATTATGCTTTTGATTAATTTAGAGTTATAAAATTTTTTTTATCAGATTTTTTTGAGTTATAAATTATATATTAAAAATTGAAAAATCATATAATTATGAAATTAACTAAATAATAAAATAAAAGCATAGAAAATTATATTTAAGCAAATGATGTTGTTGTTATTCTTATCTATCTTTCTGATCACTAAAAAGGTAAAATAAATTCTGCATATACATAAATTAAAATTTTGTAACATGACAATTTTCAATACATATTTCACCAATAATTTTCTCATTGAACCTATTTTTTAATTTTATTTAAAATTTTTAATTAGTTAAAAATTAAATTTTTTGCTAACTAATTTAATTTTTTTCAAAATTAGTGATGTTTTACACGTCATTAATTATGTTATATATACATGACAAATAAATTATTGTCACTTATTAATTACAATGATTTAATTATATTAGTGACAAATAAATAATATCATCTCAATAGAAAATTTGTGACGTTACTAATGTCGTCATATATTAGCAAACATTTATGTGACGAAATTGTATCGTCATTAATAATTGTCTTCTGGTAACGAATATGTGCGTCACTATTTATATATATATATATATATATATATATGTATGTAAAACCAATGGCAAATAAATATCATCATCAAATCAATAAAAAGTTTGTGACATTATTCATGTCGTCATGTATTACCATATATTTATCTGACAAAACTATATCGTCATTAATAATTGTCTTTTGGTGACACATGTTTGCGTCACCATATTTTCTTAAAACCAATGACAAAAACACAAAACATCATGAAAAATCAAAACACGTCACAAAAAAATTTCCACAATTTCTAATTGGTGGCAAAATTTGGCGCAAAATATATAGTAACGTTTTTACAAAATGAGACATTTTGTAATTGGTCACTAAAAAGGTAAAATAAATTCTGCATATACATAAATTAAAATTTTGTAACATGACAATTTTCAGTACATATGTCACCAATAATTTTCTCATTGAACCTATTTTTTAATTTTATTTAAAATTTTTAATTAGTTAAAAATTAAATTTTTTGCTAACTAATTTAAATTTTTTCAAAATTAATGACGTTATTACACGTCATTAATTATGTTATGTATACATGACAAATAAATTATTGTCACTTATTAATTACAATGATTTAATTATATTAGTGACAAATAAATAATATCATCTCAATAGAAAATTTGTGACGTTACTAATGTCGTCATATATTAGCATACATTTATGTGACGAAATTGTATTGTCATTAATAATTGTCTTCTGGTAACGAATGTGTGCGTCGCTATATATATATATATATATATATATATATATATATATATATATATATGTATGTATGTAAAACCAATGGCAAATAAATATCGTCATCAAATCAATAAAAGGTTTATAACATTATTCATGTCGTCATGTATTACGATATATTTATATGACAAAACTATATCGTCATTAATAATTGTCTTTTGGTGATGCATGTTTGTGTCACCATATTTTCTTAAAACCAATGACAAAAACACAAAACATCACAAAAAATAAAAAAATGTCACAAAAAAATTTCCACAATTTCTAATTGGTAGCAAAATTTGGTGCCAAATATATAGTGACATTTTGTAATTTGTCACGTATAAAGTGTCTATTTAATGACAAATACAAAAAATGTCACAAAAAATCAAAAAAATGTCATGAAAAAAATTTCCCACCAAGTATATTTGGCGGAAAAATTTGGCGCCAAATATATGGTGACGTTTTATAAAAATGAGACATTTTGCAATTTGCATGTATAAAGTGTTTGTTTTATGACAAAAACAAAAATGTCACAAAAAATAAAAAAAACATCACAAAAATTTTTTCACCAAGTATATTTGGCGGTAAATTTTATGACAAAAACAAAAATGTCACAAAAAATTAAAAAAACGTCACAAAAAATTTTTCACCAAGTATATTTGGCGATAAATTTTGGCGCCAAGTATATGGTGACATTTTTGTAAAATAAGACATTTTACAATTTGTCATGTATAAAGTGTTTATTTTATGACAAAAACAAAAAATGTCACAAAAAATAAAAAAAACGTCACAAAAAAATTTCCCACCAAATATATTTGACAGTAAAATTTGGCGCCAAATATTTAGTGACGCTATCCTGAGACGATTTTATACTTCGTCAAATAAAATATTAAACTGTAAAGAAGCGTGACGAATTATAGTATTCGTCATGTATTGTATACTTTGCGTGACGAAAGATTATGTGTCACTCAGAAAAATCGTCACAAATTATCAATTTTGTTGTAGTGCCTTTTACATTTGCAGAATTTTTTAGGTAAGAGGTTTTAGGGTTTGTTTAACAAATTTGCTATATATGGAAAGTGTCAGTTTTATGGAATTTGTTAAACCTTTTGTTCATACAGTTTTATGAGTATATTTGAATTATAGCAGTTCTTGAGTTGTATGGGATATGTTAATGTAATACATGCTTAATGCAACTTAGGATGTTCTAGATAAGGGTATAAACGAAGAGAATGTTCAATTTTTTTCGTGAACCAATTTGATTTCTGTTCTTTTATTAAGTTTAACAAACGAACACGAACAACATTTTTGTGTTCGTTTATTAAACGAATTGAATATTAACAGAGGTATGATTCATTTGTTTATATTCATGAACAAACTCATTTAATGTTTGTTTGTTGTTCGTTTATTGTTCATTTGTTATTTATCAAAATACAAAAATCATTTTGATGAGACGCTATTTAATTATTAACTATTTATTATTCTAAGTCATGTTATAAGAACTTACACTAAGAGATTATATAGTTTATTTTATATCATATGATAAGAGATTATTATAATATAACAATAACATACAAATTATTATGATAAGATATGTATTTATTTTATATACTTGATTCTAAATCACATGATAAGAGATTATACATTTGAAATTAAAAATAACACATTTATTCCAAATGGCATGTATAACAATAAAGGTGTCCATGGGCCGGGTTGGGTTCGAGCCGAGCCTATGTAGGATATTGCTTGTTTTAGCATAAGTCCAAGCTCGACCCGATCCTATAGATTGAGCCTCATTTTAAACCTAAGCCCGTTTTGCACATTTGCTATGCATGCTTGGGCCTGGCTCGTATAATTATATATATTATAAAACTATATACATTATATAATTATAAATATGATAATTACATTTATATATATTATGTAATTATAAATATAATAAAACCCATGAGTTTGAACTTATGTTTTATAAATTATAATGATATATTACATAATTATAAATATAATAATAGTCACAAAAATATAAAATATATAAAATGATATTTTTGTTATATTTTCGAGCCAAGCTCGGGCTTCAAAGGGTAAAGCTTAAGCCTGGCCCAATCAAAAAATTTTTTTGTCCAAGCCCAATCATTGCATTTGATATTTTTGCACAAGCCCTCTCAAAAATTTGGCAGGCTTTTTGGCTTTAACAGGCAACCCAATTCTTGGGCAAGTCTATCTAACAAAAAGACATTATAAAATTGATTTAAATCACATTTATACACATGATAATTAATATATATGATTTATTTTAAATTATACTATAACTTATAAAAAAATATTTTAAGTAGACATAATATTTATTAATTTGTTTAGGATATCTATGAATATATTTAAAAAAAATTTTAATCTCTAAATAATTCTTATTATCCGGATTGCCCAAAAGAATTACTAATAACCCAAACCCAATAAATAACAAGGCCTAGTTTAAGGTTTTTTTTTTGTTACAAGAGAAATAGTAAATCACTAGAGATAACATATTTGAATTCAAACCCTAGACTTACAATTTATCACAACTAACTTTAACTACTTGATCAAGAGATTGTTAGTCTAATTCAAAGTCTTTTATGCATATATAAAACACACCATTTAGATCTTTTAGTGGGTGATACAAATCCCTTTTTCTTTAAACCCTAATTTTTTTTCTCTCATTTATTTCTCTAACTAGCGGGAACTAATCTCCTCCTCTTTCTCTCCACTGACCGCCATTCTCCTTCTTCGCTTCATCCACAACCAACCATCGATATCCTATCTCTAGCACAATTACTCCGTCCGTTGTCCATCCAAGGTAACCACTTTCCCGTCTACCTTTGTTTTCCTATTGGGAGGGAGTTGTTCTTATTATGGGGACTGAGATCTTAGATTGTGCTGGTTGGTGTTAAAGCACAAACTTTGTGAAGAATATGATTGATTTTTCTTGAATTCCTAGTCAAACATTTTATTTTCTAAAGTTAATATTTTAGTTTTGTAAATAATATATTAATGGGTTTGAAAGATAATTCTTTATTTTACCTCTTTGTTTGTTTGAATCTGGATTTTCTTTTTACTGGTTCTTATGCTTGTTCGTTTATTTAAATTTTGAGTTTTATTTATAGTTATTATCTATTTGAAGGTGGATTGAAACATATTAGAGTTCCTTACTTGGTAGTTGGCCTTTAGCCTAATGAATATTTATTGAAGGGATGTTATTCGTTTAGGCTTCACAGATCAGCTATGAAAATTTACTGAGTTCTTGAACAAGATAGGTAAATAATTTAATTGTTTTTTTTTTCTATTCAGTTGTTTTTTGAGAAATAAATTATATTGTTTTTTTTATTTGTAGGATTATGTTGTGCTGAGAATTCCCTAGCAATTTTGTAGAAGATCATGAATGATTTTTCATGAGTTGATATCAACTATGCCTATAGTGTTATGAAACAATGAAATTTTATTGTTCAAGTTCTTTGTTGTGTTTGAAATTCGAAAACTTGTTTACTATTAATCTTATGTAAATTGTAATTTTAATTTTTATTTGATTTTATAAATTTAATTATGTAAATTATAAAATAAAATTGTTTTGCATTGGTGTGACTTGATTCCTCTTCATATATATATATATATATATGTATATCCAATTATACGTGTGTAAAACTAATTGTTTTACACAGTTTTTAGAATTTCATAAAAAATTAATATTTTTGCAAACTAATTGTTAGATTTAATAACCTATTCATATCTATCATGCATATAATTTTTTTAATCAATCTGATATTTCTATTATTTTGATTGAGAATAGCATTTTTTTAATATATACTAACAATTAAAAAATATTTATTATCAAACTAGTATTTAGATTACACTAGTGTAAAACTAATATAGTTTTACACACTTTTTATAATATTTTTACAAACTAATTATTAAATTTAACAATCTACTTGTATCTATTATTCGCGTAAATTTTTGATCAAATCCAATATTCTTATCATATAGGATGAAGTTTCTAATTGTCTAGACATGCCATTCTTAATCAAACAAGATATGATGACTAGGGCACAAAATTCTTTTTTCCTCAAAATTACTAGTGGTTAATAAATAAGTCATGGCCCAAAAGTAGTGAGGGTATAAATATGCATGCCTATGAAAGAAATGCTTGATATTCACTTGGTTGATAATCCAGTAAGAGAGCTTCTTTTCACATCATATTGGGTGTCAGGCACTCCCTAAATTAATAAAAAAAAGATTTATTACAAAAATAGCCTTATACAAAATACTTATTTTATCCTAAAAATTCAGTTTTGAAACTTTCGGCAGTGAATTGCTGGAAGCAACAAAGTGCTCTTGGCAATTGATTGTTGAGACATTTTAGAAGATCTCGATAGTCAACTGCCAAGAGCGCTTTGTTGCTCCCGGCAGTTCACTGCCAAGAGCCTTTAGTGTCGGGACCCTTTAAACAAAAAATAATTATTTTTTTAGATTTTTTATTTAGTTATTTAATTATTAAATAAAGATTGACAAACAAATTATTTAATAAAATTAATAATTTTTATATTTTTTTAGGAAAATGCTGTGATAACCGTAAATTTTCCATTTATTGGAAAGTATAAATATTGGAAATAAATGTTGGAGAAATAAATATTGGAAATAAATAAATAAATAAAATTGTGAGAACCGGAATATTGTGGAAATTCCAAAAATGGAGGAGGTGACGGAATTGAGAAATTCGAGTGAAAGAAATTAAGTTGGAAATAAAATAAGAAATAGAGGAAAATTAATTTGGATAATGAAAATCCAAATTAAATAAGAAACTGAGAAATGAGAATAAAATATGGTTATATAATTACAAATTATATAAATGTATTTTGATATAAATACATATGTGTTTAAATACTGTATGGTATGTAGTATATATTAAAGGTACATTGGTATATATAAGAATATATATACTATTTGATAAATTTAAATAATACATATGTATTCAAGTATGATATTTTATGTATATGTAAGTATATACATATTTGAGAAAATGTAAATATTAAATTTCATTAAAGTTTGAATATATATATTGTTAATACAATATATATATGGAATTAATACATTTATATAAATACTTATATAAATGTTATGTATTTTAAAGTATATAAATATACAAATATATATACTAAATATATATTTGTAATATACAATATATATTATATATAATATATATACTATACTTATATGAAATAATATATATGTAATATATAGTATGTATATTATATATATGTATAAAGTGTAAAGTATATAGTATATAATATATTTATATGCTAAAAATAGAAAGAAAAGTAAAACAAAAAAAAAACAGAAAAAAAGAAACAGAATCGGGAAGACCCCGATTCTGCCTTCCCCAGGCGAGATCGCCCCCGTCAGCGGCCGCCGGAGAAGGAAAGGGAGAGAGGAGAAGAGAAAGTCGTCGCCGGCAAAGGAAGAGGAAGCTGATGGCAACGCCGGCGAAGCGAAACGGAGAAGGAATCGACGCGAAACGGCGGAAAACCGAGGAAGAAAACGAAACTAGATCTGGCGGTTGCCGGCGGAATTGGCCGCCGCCATTACAGCCGAAGCATCGGTGGAAGGAGAGGAATGGGATGGAGGCCACCGGTGAGGCCAACGATGGCGGAGGAAGGCCGACGGAGGAGGAGAAGTGACCGAAGGTAAACCGAGTGGATCCGCCGCCGTGCCGCCGATCCAGGCCAAGCTGAGACCACCGGCAGCTTCGCCTCGACGCCGGCCAGCTGAGGGACCAACGAGCCGCCGGAGAACCGGCCGCCGGCGAGGAACCGGCGAGGAAAGGCTCTGAACCGGTTTGACCGGGAAAGGAAGAAGAAAAAAGAAAAGAAAAAGAAAAGAAAAAGGAAAAAGGAAAAAGAAAAAGAAAAAGAAAAAGAAAAAGAAAAAGAAAAAGAAAAGAAAGAAAGGAAAGAAAAAGAGGAAAAAGGAAGAAAAAAGAGGAAAAAGGAAAATTTGGGAATTCGGAAAATTCCCGGAAATTCGACAACCCGGGATTTTACAAATTCGGTAAGAAATTTCCCGAGAATTTAATTTCAGAAAAAAATTAAATAAATTATGAAAAATTCTAAAAATTAGAATTTTAATTCCAGAAATTATTTTCAGCAATCGAGATAAGGAATCGGGAGAAATGGAGCGCGGGCGCGATCGATAAGCGGAAGTCGCCGACCCGGAAAAAGGTAAGGGATGCATGTGCAGCACTGTAAGGATACTCAGTCTGCATAATTTAATTTGAAATATTTTATGCAATTATTTTATGAAGATTATTATGATGCATGAATTGCTGAAAATAATTTGGGAAGAAGTACTGGCTGAAAGATTTTAAACTGTATTTTCCGTGCAGGAGGTTAGTGAATCGGCAGCCGTTATGCTGCCGAAAATTTTAGAAAAACTTTATAAAATCATATTAAATGATTTATTTCCGAATTTCGATAGTAAATCACGAGACATGAGGAAATTTCTAAATTTCTTAAAATATGAATATAATGAGATGGAACTTTAGAATATTCATGTATTCGAGAATGGTGATAATGAAATCACCGAAAATTCTCGAAATAGATAAATTACACGAATTACGAGACGAAAGATGAAGTGAAATATAGTAAATATTTTATGGATATTTTTATCAATATTCACTAAAGGATTATAACCCTTATGGTTTTAAATCATGGAATTATATAATTGTATAAATTCCATAAGGTGTATTTTCCGATGAAAAAATACGGTTTTGAGACTGGTTGGTATTCTTATCATGCTGATACATGATATGTGACATGTTTAGTCCCGGTCGACACCTGATCCGTGATCCACCGAGGACAATATAGATTATGGTCATAGATTTGACCGGTTTAGTCCTTTACCCTCCAGGGTTTATAGTACGACAAGATTAACGTCTATATTAAAATCCATAAATGATAGGTGACATGTTAAAAAGGGAAATATTTTACATGACATGGAATATGTCAAACGGAAAAGGCCATACCGAGCAGAGACTCGATGATTGAACCGTGGGAGCCACCTCTAGAGTCCTTCGGGAACTAAGTGCTACACGTGTTCCGATGTTTCAGTACAGGCCATACCGAGCAGAGACTCGATGATTGAACCGTGGGAGCCACCTCTAGAGTCCTTCGGGAACTAAGTGCTACACGTGTTCCGATATTTCAGTACAGGCCATACCGAGCAGAGACTCGATGATTGAACCGTGGGAGCCACCTCTAGAGTCCTTCGGGAACTAAGTGCTACACGTGTTCCGATATTTCAGTACAGGCCATACCGAGCAGAGGCTCGATGATTGAACAGTGGGAGCCACCTCTAGAGTCCTTCGGGAACTAAGTGCTACACGTGTTCTGATGTTTCAGTACAGGCCATACCGAGCAGAGACTCGATGATTGAACAGTGGGAGCCACCTCTAGAGTCCTTCGGGAACTAAGTGCTACACGTGTTCCGATGTTAGTATGAGAAATCGTAGGATATTATGACGATAAGTAAGTGAGTGTGATTCGTGAATTCGACAAATGTCGAAGAATGAAATAGATTTTAATAGCTTATTCTGCTTTTTAACGGACAGAACTAATTAAGAGAGTACATTAAAACATGAAATAAGTTTTAAAGAAATAAGATGATGATTTAACTAATATTCTTTTCAAGGAATATACGGATATTAATTATTCTATTTAAAGGCTTTATTTCGTAGAAGCATTATTTTGAAAGGAATATGAAAAAGGTTATGAAAGATTAAAAAGGAAAAGGATTTATTAATTCAAAACAAAAAGAAAAAATTTTTCTCTACAGTTGCTTCTAGGTTCCGTAACAAGTATGGTATTCTAAAATACCTACCTTACTCCATTCGGATCCCTAGCCGACTGTAGTATCTTTCCTACATGCGAGCCTAGAGCCCATAGGAAAAATGAAAAAGATTTTCAGCATATAGGAAGCTGAGTATCAAGTGAGGCATATAATTCTCTTACTGAGCCGTGGTTTTGCTCACCCCTTAATTTTCAACATCTCAGGTTTTGATGAATGTGAGATCAGTGGATTGTGGATCCTGGCTGTACACGAAGAACAATGTGTCAAACCGACTGTTTATTTGAGGTATGATCATTTATTCTCTGTATTTAGACATATCAACAGTACTACTTGTCTGATTTATTACGATAGGGGATGTGTATAACATAAACAATACATTGTAAAATTGTTTAACAGCTAGTACAAGTGAAGTATCACAGACAGCCCAACCGGTTAAGATGTGTATAAGTAGGGTAAAAATGTGGTCACGGGTCGTGACAAATGCTGCCTGGTAGCACTTGGATGCTGCCAGGCAACATTGTCTTCATATTGTTGCTAGGCAGCGTTTGTGTGCTGCCCAGGCAGCATTCGCTTGTTGCCTGGCAATATTCAAGTGCTGCCTGGCAGCATTTTCGATAGTTACAGCTCACCGAAAAATTTTTCAAAAAAAAAAATGGATCAAGGGTAAATTTGAAAAAATATTAAATTTTTTAGGATGTGAGAAGTGATTTAAAAAAATTAGGATTTAGAGTTTTTCTAATAATTATGGTGTGTCTAATAATTTTTAGGGCGTGATTAAAAGCTCTCATCTAGTAATTAACTCTACTTCTCTATTGTTATTTAATAGGAAGTATAGCACATAATTATAAGGTCTTAGGCAATGAACTATGTTTTTAATGAAAAAACTTGATAAGGTAATCGAAAGAGTGAGGTTATCTCACTTCAGGCATATCTAATTCAACAGTACCACACCTCTTAATTAATTATATCAAGATAATCAATTATCTCAAAAGTTTATTTTATCTCAAGATAATCAATTCGAAATCATTTAATTATTTTATCTCATTTTAGTGATAAAATTATATTAAAATTTTTGTAACTTTTGTATGCGTCCTTGTTTCTTCGCCTTCTCAATTATTATTATTATTATTATTATTATTATTTTTTGACTGTTTTATCAATCATACAAGCGGTTGGCATTGGATCATCCTTACTTAAAAAATGATGATGACGTAATAAGTTCTTGAATGGTGGTGTGCGATTAGTTAAAAATAAAAAAATAAGGGTTCTAGAAGTTCAATGATAGCATTGATACTTATATTTAAGTTACGTAGCAAGGCAAGCAATAATATACAAATTAATTAGCTTCAAGTTTCATGGAATATTTAAGAAGAAATCAGAAAAATGGGTGAAATCTTATCCACTACGGTAGCTATTGAATTATTTGGAAGTTTGTAACCAAAAAACAAAGAATTATTTGGAAGTTGACTTCGAAACTCTGAAGAATAATGAAAATATATAAAGGAGTAGGTCGGTTCAAAATAATTCATCTTAAAGGTTTTGGGATAATTTGGATGGATGGTGAGATTGAAAATGAAAAAAATAATCATTAAAGATATATATTTTTTAATAAAATAATAACAAAAAAAATTTAAAATTAAGGATGAAAAGATAATTAACACCAAATGTTTGGACGTAAGCCCCCTCAAAGGTCAAATTATTCGTTCAAGTCTAAAGGTCTGTCCAATATTTGATTGAATTTGAATAAAAATATGATATGCATTTAACAGGTTTAGACAAAATTTTTAAACCCGATCAAACATTGAGGCAAGCTCAAGCTTGACTCTTCGAAGCCCAAGCTTGATCCAACTTGACTTGAATATAAATAAAATTAAACTTTTTTAAATATATTTACTAAGCATATTGTAATTATACATATATAAAACATTATTGATTAATAAATATAATTATATATATTTAATATAGAAATTGACATGCAAATTTTGGTAAATCAAATTAAACTTTAAAGAACCAATAAGTGGTTGGAAGAAGTGGAAGTGAATTTTTTCCCTAAGCATTTAGATATGGTTCGAATCTTAGAGTTACCACTATTGTGAGGATTTTACTATTTTCCACATCCGATTTGAAAATAATTAATCTCAAACTGTAAAATAAATAAAAATACTTGTGATTACAAAAAAAAATTTCAAAAAAATCAAAAGAATAAGCAACAAATAAATAAAAAATAAATAAAATAATATTCGAGTTGAACCGGATCGAATTCAAGCTTATATTATAAATTAAAAAAGAGATCTGAAGTAAAAATCAAACCTAAATTTGTGAATTGAAACGAACTTTAGGTTCAGCTTGTATATAAATTTTTATTATATGATCTTGGTTGAATCTGAACTCGACCCATAATCAGATGTCCTTGGATGCTGCATCTTTGAATGATTAGTACTCCATGTCCAAGAACGAACATTCAAATTGATATGATAAATGCGAGGAAAAAAAGGTATACAGTTAGTGCTGCCAAAGGGCTCTAAAAAAAATGTTTGACTTGTCCTATAGTGGACCTAGCAGCCTAGAACCAATGAATTTCAAGACGTCCTACAGTGGCATCATGTCATGAATGAATTGCATGATTTCTCAGTGAAGGAATAAATCATCTGCAGCCTTTTTCGAACGACGAAGACTTGGGATTGGGATAGGTTAAAGAAGAATACATTGCATGATTGATGACAATCAAGACTTCAAAGAGATGGTACAGTTTTGGAATCTCGAGTTAGTGGGTCGGCAGTCGTTACTCCAACGCTTGGCTGAGATTGGTGGTCCTTTGCTTTTAGACAGAGGAGCACAAGACTTGCACAGTGGAAATGATGCGATCCAAGCGGAAGGCAACAGTCAGATGAAGGGGAACCTTTGAAATGTTTTTTTTTTTGGAGTGATGGGAGCCAAATTGAAGTTGCAGCCATGCGTATGTTGTTCTAATAATGAGTTTGCAGACCCGAAGGAACATGTATCCAAACACATGGTCGTGCCACTTTGTTTTTTTCCATAACGTTACACAATTTTATGCAGATTTTTTGCCTCCCATGTTTACCTGGAAGAAATACCCGTAAATTTTCTTATCCAAGAATAATATATTCCAGCGACCCATAAAAAGATGATTTTCCCTCAGCTAAACCATAGGCCCAACGAAGAAGAAAATGGCAACAGGCATAATGAATTCTTTTCTTTTTTTTGATATTATAGATTTTTTTGAAAGAGATTAAAAGTTAAAACTTTTTTTAACAAAATGCTTGGATTAATGCTTTTTGAGTGAATTGCAAGGTCAAATTATGCAATTAACTACTATACTATCTTGAAATTTAGTCTTTATAGTAATTCATAAAAATAAGTTTGTTTTGTGTTATTATTTGAAAATTATAATCTAGAGGATAAACTCTAACTTTTTCCGAGAAATGTGTTGACATGATGTTGACAATGAATGATGTGGCATTGACTTTGATGCTTTTTCTCTTAATTTTTTGAAAAAAATAGAAATTAAAAAAATCTTGTTCGTCGTTCAATAGTCTTAAATCCTGCTAGCCACCTTTTTATTCGCCATCTTTCTCAATACACTGCAACATGTCTTTTGGCTTGCTTGGAATGCACGCTGATTGCCCATAACGTAGGTTTCTCATAATGTTTGCTCATCTTTCGGTAGCCTCAAATTTTACTTGCAACTTTTCTTAACGCGTAACCTTATGTCTTTTTGACTCACTTGAAATTCACGCTAGTCGCCCATAACATTAGTTGCCTTGACATTGCTCTCCCATAATGTATAATGTCTAATGTCTAGTCGCTCATAACATTGATCTCCCCTTTCTTCTCTTTCTCCCTTCCTTTTTCTCGATTTTTTTTTATTTTATTATTTTTTTAGAAAATTAAAAAAATTAAAAATTAAGAAAAGCCATGTCACCTTGTCAGCCAATAAAAATTTCCATGTCATTTCTATCAGCGCCACATGTGCAAAGTCAAAAACCACATGAACACACTTAACAGAGGATAACGGTTGCAAAAAACGACTAGACTTAAATTATCAATTAAATTAGTTTAGGACTAAATATTTTTAAAAATTATATTACAGGGATTAAATTCCAAAATTTAATAAAGTACAAGGATTATGTATTTGGATAATTTGATCAAATTGTAATTAAAGTTTAAATTATATTAGGATCATCATGAAAAGTCAAATTTAGGTCCCAATAAAAAACTGACACATAATTACTTTTAAAATACATCTAATTAGTATTATGCACTCTCAAATACCAAATAAATCACTTTTATCCTAAATTTAATAAAAAACTATTCAGCTGGTAAGGGGCTGTTCTAGCTTAACCAGAGGTCTCGAGTTCGAGTCCCTGCGTATGCAGCTGTGTTAAAACTCTTGAGGGAGAGCTTTGCCGCCCTTTGGGTCCTACCCGGCTCGAATCCGGATTAGTCCTATACCAAAGGTATGGGGATACCGGATGGTTAACACCGAAAAAAAAAAAAAAGTACAAGGATTATGTATTTGGATAATTTGATCAAATTGTAATTAAAGTTTAAATTATATTAGGATCATCATGAAAAGTCAAATTTAGGTCCCAATAAAAAACTGACACATAATTACTTTTAAAATACATCTAATTAGTATTATGCACTCTCAAATACCAAATAAATCACTTTATCCTAAATTTAATAAAAAACTATTTTATCACTTTTTTGGATAAATTTTTTCATCAAAATTTTTATTTCCTTACTAGTTTTTTTTTTTTGGTTATAGTTTCTTGGAAAATTTTGATTTTTATTTGAAAGTGTCTTTAAAAGTTAGTTTCAAACCCTTTAGATTGAAAATAGAATTGTTTTTTTAATCAAGATTGTTTGTTTGTTTTCCTTTTTTTTATATTTTTTCAAGATAATATTTAAATTTTACTATGTATTTTTTACAAGTCAATTATTCATTTTGATCACAATAATTAATGTAAATTAATTGATTTTTTTACTAGTACATTTTTATTAAAAGTTATAATTATAATTAACATATTACATTCTATTTATAAGCTGTAAAAAATCACTTTACTCAAATTAGATAAATTAGTAAATGACTATAGCTAACTAAATTAGCAAATAATTAAACTAAATTCAAATTCGTGTTTGGTGAGACTCAAACATAATATCTCAAAATATCAAGATCTCTTCTTTGTCACAAAGTAAAGATCTTATTGGCGTGAATTAATTGAGTCAATGATAATTGATTTTAGGTTCAATATTTTTCAGCAATGAATTAAGAGGGAGAATTGACAAAGACTAAGTTTGGAGGGGTAGTACAATGAGAATCTCACAATTAAGACAAAAAATGTGAAAGGTGGAATTATCTTCTCATTTTTGGTTTTAAGTTTTTTGTTATTGTTTTATTAAAAAGCCTATATCTTTAACGATATTTTTTCGTTTTCAATTTTACCTTAGTTTTTTTTAATAGTACAATTTCATTTAAAGTTACAATCATAATCAGCATAGTACATTTAATGAACCGGTAACTTGATGAATTGATAATTACAAAGAACAATAACAAACTACAAATAACAATAACTAATTAAACATCAAATCTACACTTTGTGAGACTCGACCTGAGACCTTGAAAATTCCAATGTCTCTTCTTTGTCACTGAGCCAAGGCCTCATCGACTCAATTTTACCTAAGTTAATCTCACTTTCCACCCAAACTAATTCAAAACCTTTTAGATGAATTATTTTGAACCAACCTACTCCTTTATATATTTTCATTATTCTTCGAAGTTTCGAAGTCAACTTCTAAATAACTCAATAGCTATCGTAGTGGATAAAATTTCACCCATTTTTGCTGATTTCTTCTTAAATATTCCATGAAAATTGAAGCTAATTAATTTGTATATTATTGCTTGTTTTGCTACATAACTTAAATATAAGTATCAATGCAATCATAGTACTTCCAGAACCCTAATTTTTTTTTTAATTAATCGCATTCAAGAACCTATTACGTCGTCATCATTTTTTAAATAAGTGTGATCCAATGCCAACCACTTATATAATTGATGAAATAACCAAAATATATAAGAACAGTAAATTATTTACAAAATATAAATAATTATACAATTGAGAAGGCGAAGACACAGGAAGCATACACAAGTTACAAATTTTTTAATATAATTTTATCAGTAAAATGAATAAAAAAAAGTTAAATGATTTCGAATTAGCTTATTAAACTTTTTAGACAATTGATGATATAATTAATTAAGAGGCGTGTATAACCGAAAAAAAATAATTAAGAGGTGTGGTGTTGTATTAGATATGCCCGAAGTGAGATAACCTCACTCTTTCAATTACCTTATCAAAATTTTTCATCAAAATAATAGTTCATTGCCTAAGATCTTAATTATGTGCAATACTTCATGTCTTTTCAAAAAAATGAGGTAATGTTATTTTAATGGTGCCTAAAAACTTAGTTGGTCTTAATATAATTTACTCTTTTGTAACTATGATCATAATACATATTATATGATTCCTAGATGATTCAACTTGCAAAATATTAGGTTAGGATTTTTTTTTTGTTCTAATAGATTAGAAAGGATATGAAATAGTCGACCCCAAAATGAATTAAAATTAAGCGAATACCGATAAAAGATTATTAAATTTCACTACTTGAACTCTATTCAAATTGAATAAATAGTACTAATAAAAAATTGAAACCGATAATTTAGTTATAAGTGATCTAGGTCCATGTTCTACAAGCCTATTCAAACTAAAAAAAATTATAATCAAAACGATATTTAGTTTATTCAATCTATTAATCATATTTAAACCATTTAGGAATTTGAGTAAGTAAATATTTATCCATTATAAGTAAATTACGATTCCTTTTAATAGCAAAAATTTTACCTCATGATTGTTACATACTTTAAGAAATATTAAATTTAAAGTTTAAATCTCCCTTCTATTCTTCACTATATATATAAAAAAAATCCTTTCAAGTTTCTTCTGCAGTTTCAGACTTGCAATAAGTCAGTTGGCCTTAATACGAGAAAGGATACTTCAATCTTCAGATAAGATTTGACAAACAAATCAATTCCTTTCTTTTTTTAGAAACTTTTCGGTATCCAAAAACTATTTTTGACCCTGATTAATTCGAAATCAAGTTATGGTTGGACCCGATACAGAAGCTCTCCTAATATTAATTTTTTCATTCACAATGCTTAATTTCGATATCTTTCTTAACGGACACCAAACTTTTTTCACTCGACCCAATAAATATTGGTAAATCAATTCCCTTTGATACTATATTTATTCTCAACAAGAGAACGGCTCCCCTTGTCACTACTCTTGAAAAGACTGTTACATTCTTTTCGGCCTTCACTACAATTAGAGGTGTATCTGACTTAACGTGAATTAAGATTATAATGTTCATATTCGTTAGTTTATTTTTAAATATTATCATTCATATTCAATTAATATTGGTTAAGTTCATTTATTTTTAAATATTATTAATATTATTTGTATTTGATTAATGTTCGTTCATGAATATTAATAAATATGTTCATAAATATGTGTTTGTGATTATTAAAAGAAAATATTTATAAATACTTGTTCATGAATGTTAAATGAATATGATCATGAATACTAAATAAAAAAATTATACAAACAAATTGTATTCCCCCTAATATGTATGATACAAAATTACAAAAAAAAATCTTACATAAATATGTGATTTAATAATTACATATCATAATGATCTATGAGTAAATATATAATTTAAAAATTAATTATTATCAAACAACAGACAAACACTAAATAATTAATAAAAAAACGAGTTTTAAACCAAATTTAAACGAATTTATTTGCGAACATAAATAAACAAATAATATATTTGTTCGTGATTATTTTTTGAGATTGATAAATGAGCATAAACGAATAAAAATAAATATATTCATAGATTATTTGTCAATATTTTATTTGTTTATACCCCTCTAATTAAAATTCCAAATGTTTCTCTTTGATACCGTCTTCCTCCTCATATTCAAAAGTTTTTTATTAAAATGCAGTAGTTGACAATAATTTGATAATTTTGAATGTACTCCATGAATATAGTTTTAACACCACGATCTATTTTATGATGCAGAAATGGACAACGTGTACAGTGCGGCGGCAAGAGCCGGTGCAACTATCAGTCAGGAAATTAAAACGTTATTGTCCTTTATTAGATATAACATAACACCTCTGGTGAGGGATGACGAATCTTAACTATGACAAAATTTTAAAAAAATTACTTCCAAAGAACATGTTCAAATTATCTACAAGGATATCAAAAGAAAATATAAAATTATAAGTTTAAAATTCAAATTTTAATACTTATATTTTTTTTAGATGAGAGAATTTTATTGTAAAAAAGAAAATATACAGTAACCTTGACATGTTTTACAAGTAGTAGAACTTGGGGTCTCTCGTCTGTTAGAAGAAATTAAAAGGATTAAATGCTTTTAAGAAAAAGTTTATTCTTGCTAATTCAAAAAAAACAAACCAATAGCTGTCAGCCACGTCAAAGGCTAAAGGAAAAATACACTTCAATTGCATTTTAACATGCATTGTTGTAATATAATGAAAATTAGTGTCATACCCAATATAAACACATTGTGTATTAAAAAAGAAATCAGATGCTTTGCTTTAAAAAGGAAGATTCATAATTGCTTATTTGCTTTAGTGAAAGAATATTTAAATGTGCAAAACAATTACATTATCTTGCTTTTTTTTTTTTTATGAAGAAATGGATTCTTGCCCCACCGACTACTTACCAGCATCCAATAAGAAGAGAATATGAACCTTGCTTGGATTTTCTTCATTTACTAAATAATTAACAGTCAAATTCAAGTTTTTATGTTATCAAGAACGTTTTGTATGTTCTTCATCAAGGCATCAATGCCTTGCCATGACTTTCTTGCTCTCTAACAACAGGGCAAAACTCTGCCTTTTTCTTTGGACCTATCACCAAATTCTGATAAGTGCTGATCATTATGATCTAATCTACATCACGGTGATTTTAATATATAATTAATTTACCATATAAGCACCATTATTTTAGTGACAAATGTTGTAAGACCCGAATTTTATTATACTATATATTATATTTGTACATGATTGATAGTGGAAATAAATTTTTTTAGTGAAATTAAAGAATAATTGAATGTGAATTTTCACTTTTCATTTTAAGTTATGATTTACAATATGATGTATATGAATTAGGATTGAGTATTTAAGAGATGTATAGAAAGCATTCGGTTGAAAAAAATGCAAATGAAATAAAATGAAGATCATGTATAAAAGAAACCCTATTGGTTGAAGTGTGAAAGCATTAAATGAAGTGATAAACAAATGAGATGAAAACCAATTGCCATTGAATGGATGTGGCGAGGAGAAGAAATGATAAAAAGAAGGGAGAAAAGTCAAGGAAAGGGGCTATAGTGGACTTCACGTCACTTCTCTTCTCCTGACAAATTGGGCTAGACAATAAATGGCAAAGAAAAGTTAGTTAAAAACGGATTTCAGTAAGGACTTCACCACCGTTCTCTTTGCTGCAGTTTTCTTTGGTTTTTAATGCATGAATGATGAAAGAAAACGAGATAAGAACAGGTGGTAGATTTTGAGAGGATTTGAGTGGTTATATAAGAAGGAATTCATGGGAAAATAGACTTATGCAACATTATTCTTCAAGAAAAACCCTCTGATGCTTCTCGTCCAGCATATGTACTGCAAACTCAAAGTCTTGGTTCTTCCATTCCTCACGTACATGAGCCATGAAAACTTCATTCTTAGTTAGCCAAACCTTTCCTCCATTGTTGAAAAGCTAAGGAACAAGCAAAGTAAAGCTAAGTGAGGCAAGAAAGCACTCTGTTTTTGGAAGTGCAACTCAGTTAAGGTGAGTTCCATATTTTTATGGTTCTCTTGATATTAAATGCTAGATTTCTATGTTTCACAACGTAATGAACATAGATATAGCCTGGTTTTAGTCAAATATTGTTGAATATATAAGAAATTAGATGGAAAATAATCAAGAATGAATAAGGAAATACGATGGGCGAACGACGAACAGACTTACTTAACTGCTTGCTAAATAGGTGAGTACT
The DNA here is from genome assembly GCA_031772115.1 of Heritiera littoralis. Lineage (NCBI taxonomy): Eukaryota > Viridiplantae > Streptophyta > Magnoliopsida > Malvales > Malvaceae > Heritiera > Heritiera littoralis. The sequence goes on from JAPDPK010000023.1 coordinate 7,956,105, forward strand.
CGCCCAAAGGTTGAGGCAAGCTCAAGAGTTGCATGAGTTGGCGGCATATGAATTCGCCAAACTCTTTGGATAATTGATGATAGTTAAAGAAAAGGGCGAGGATCAAGGATCGCCCAAAAAGACGAGAATGGCGACTAATTGTGATCGCCCATGTGGAAATGTTAGTGATCGCCAATGAGGCGAGTAGGTAATAAAGAACTCGCCAAAGTTTTTGTTCAAGTGGGGCGAAATCCCACATTTAAGCCAATAAAGGCTTGGCGAGTTGAATGTTGGGCGAACTCCCAAAACTGATAGTGGCGAGTTATGACGGGCGAGCTCCCACTTGTAAGCCATTTGATGAATGGCAAGCTCGGTTGGGCGAGTTAGGAAGAACTCTTATGGGCGAGCTGTTTGATTATTAAGTCTCGCCAAAATGTTGAAAATATTGGAAAAGAAAATATTAATAGAATTTATAAATTATTTGCAGCTGGGAATTGGGAATTGCTATTGGCGAGCAAGAAGCAAGGCGAAGCAAGGCTTCGTAATATCAGGTAAGGAAGTAGTATGTGAAGTGAATGCATGTCCTGTGGAGTTAAAATTGTATGAAAATTATTGAGAAATTAATTTGGTTTCTGACATGCATTGGTTTGATGAATTATTCTGACTTGGGCGAGCTATAAAGATAGCCGACCCCTGTGTTGTTTGTTGGGCGAACTGGTTAGGGCAGGCGAGCCAAACCTTTTATGATGTTTTGGGCGAAGAAACCTTTTTATGAGATATTGGGCGAGTGTCCTTGTTTTAAACAGAAATCCGGGCAAGCCAAAGTAGGCGAACCCTTATGATGTTGTTTGGGGTGGGCGACCCCTGCTTTAATAAAAGGCGGGCGAGCCAAGTTTGGCGAACTCCTTTATGTTCTTTTGGGCTAGCCACTATAGGCGAGCCATGTTACTTTGTTTTGAAAAGCTAAGTGGCAGGCGAATACTAGTTCACCACACTGATGACTTGACCATGGGCGAGCCAAATTGGCGAGTTGACCATGGCGAACAGGTTTCACGTTTCCAAATTTTCTTAATCAAAAAATAAACTAATTTTAATATATTTGAAAATAGAAATATGAAACTTTTTGGGGGTGAGTTGAATATAGGCGAGTTGACCGTGGAAGTGTCGCATTGGGCGAGCTGTCCATAAGCAATGCTATAGTGGGCGAACTGACCATGGGGAGCTGCCATGAGCGAGTTAGTTTCACTTGGTTTTAAAAGGCTAAAGTTGGCGGGCAAACACTAGTTCTCCGCAACGGGCGAACTGATTATGGGCGAGTCACTATGGGCGAGTTGACCCTGGCGAGCCAATTTAATCCATATTTTCTCATGCATAAATTGGTGAAAATGGGTTGTTTTTAATATATTTGTAAACAAAAAATATGAAACCTTTTGGAAAGCAAATCATTTTCAGAAAATGATATAAATTATGAAATAATTCCATAAAGGTTTTTCATGAGATATAACTTGATTTTGAGACGTTAGGCCCTGAGTTCATGTATTATTATTCATATACTTTGCGTGACCCATCTGGGGCGATGGCTCGGGTCAATAGACCAACGAGTGCACTCCAGAGCGTCACAAGGCTGATGGACTCGCTAAGTCTTCAGCGGTCTCGAGGTCACTTGGCAAGTGGACCCGAGGACTACCTATAGATTATGGCTATAGACCTAGCAAAGATAGCCGTGAGGGGCGATGGCCTACGGGTGCACCCCAAAAGCTGACGACTTGTGTTCCTGAGGGAACAATGAGAGCATGATTAAATTGTTGCCTAGTCTCAATTATATGATTTCTATTTACTGAAAGGATTTATTGAATCCTGTTTAATGTTAACTACATTCATTGTTTTCCTAATGGGTTTGATCGTTAGGATAATTATGTGGTTTTGGGGATATAGTTTTTATATTTATAAAGCAACATACACATTCCTTACTGAGCACGTTGTCGCTCACTCCTTATTTTCCACTTCACAGATTGTTGAGTTAGGACTAAGAGAATTACCTTCCAGAGATTCGATATAGAAGGTATGTTGTATTCTTTTATATATTCAGTAAAATTGTACAGTACTACTTTTAATAGAAGGGAATGTATATACATCTTAAGGAATCAATTTAATAATTCATATTTCCATATTAAAACGAGGAATAAGAGTACTAATTCTTATTAAAGTGTACAGAGTTATTAAGCATCACAGACAGCCCAACCGGTAAGTAAATGTAAATTATAAGTAAATATTATGATATATTGTGGATTTGGGATGTTACAAATGTTATTAAATAGGGTTAATTAATGAGTTAAAAGTTAATTACATCTTTTTTTTTTCTCATACACAAATTACTAAACAATTGTTCCTAAATTTTTTTAGTGATGAAAACACCGTTTATTGGTTTGACTTTTCATATAAATTAATTTATTTTAATTTGTAAGTTGTAAGGAATTTATTTTACTTTATTCTCTTATGTTTCTTTAATTTATCATTTATCTTATTTTAACTATTTTATAAATTTTTAATATTTAGTTATCATCATCTGCATTATATCATCTTTATACAAAAATACTAAGGTTAATGATTCTAAACCACATAGTGGAATTTTAGTCACATAAAAGATTCTGATTGACGATATTTTAACAAAGCAATGCAATTTATGGCAACATAAAATTATTACCATTATTGTAACCAAAAAAATTATTACCATTTATGAAAGAGATCGAGATGTTACTTATTTATTACAGAGTTAATGATTCTTCATAACCCTCATTTTTTAGCTTGTTTTGCAACAAGAATTACTTCAAATTCACATAATAATTATTCACTTTCAGTTAGGCAACTTCTAAGAATGACAAAAGTATGTGTAATTATTTATTCTCATGGTTTTTTGTTTTACTGAAAGAAATGGATCCAACTCAACTTTTTGAGTATGAATCAAATATGCAACAACCATTAACCTAAATGTTTTTTATATTAATGGTAATGTCAATCTATATAGCATTAACGAATTGGATTTAATGAATAAAAAACAAATTAAGGACCCTTATGACTGAACTTCAAAAGACTTGATGATCCTACTTCAATGGAGTTACCACAGAAATTTTAGTCATGGTAGTATATATAGAAATTGCCTGGACAATTTTATATTCAAAGACTAAAAAATATTCATAAACAAAACTTCCTTTTCAGTATTTTCCAAGTATGGGTGTGGTATATGTATTACTAGGATCATATAACAGATAGCTCAGCCAGCGAGCTTGCCCAAACACTTCAAACAATTATGGGTTCCTTGCCTAATGAGACTTTCTCTAGGGAGCAACAGCAGCAGCAGATAGATCTAGAGGATTCCGGTCGAGCTGAGAGAGCACAGTGGCTGATTAATTCACCTGAGCCTCCTAGTTTATGGCAGGAACTTGTCAGTGCTGTCAGAGGAAGTGTCTTTCCTAATGGAAGAAAGAACTCATCGACAAAAGGGAGACACGCCATGTCATTTCTCCAGGGACTATTTCCAATCTTCAGCTGGTGGAGGACTTACTCGGCTTCAAAATTTAAAGATGATTTCATGGCGGGTTTAACCCTGGCAAGCCTTAGCATTCCTCAGGTATGGATAGCTCATTTGCTCTCCTGTGTTTCTCTGTTCTCTTTGTTTTCTCAGTCACTGTACTTTTTTGCAGAGTATTGGATATGCTAATTTAGCGAAACTTGATCCTCAATATGGCCTGTGTAAGTTGCAGAAAGCAGCCTGCAAACTCTCTACTGTTGAGAAAGAAAAGAGAAAGTAAATCTGTATTGTTCCTTAATATTGATATATTTGCGTTTTGGGGTTGTTTCATCTAGACACAAGCGTCGTCCCACCTCTTGTTTATGCGGTAATGGGGAGTTCAAGGGAGATAGCTATTGGACCGGTAGCTGTGGTCTCAATGCTGTTATCTTCCATGGTTCCGAACATGGTGGATCCTGCAGCAGACCCCATCGGGTACAGAAGGCTAGTGTTCACTGTGACATTCTTTGCTGGGACTTTCCAAGCCATATTTGGATTGTTCAGGTGGTGAATCCTTTTGAAATGGGAATTTACATTTTCCTGTGATCAACGCAGATGTTCTTCTCTGACAAGCAGTTTGCATCTGATATTCACAGGTTGGGCTTCCTGGTGGATTTTCTTTCTCATGCTGCAATTGTTGGATTCATGGCGGGCGCAGCCATCGTCATAGGGCTTCAGCAACTGAAGGGGCTATTTGGAATGAGTCACTTCACCACTAAGACTGATGTGGTTTCAGTCTTGGGTTCAGTTTTCAAATCAGTTAAACATGAAGTAAGTAACTTCATTAAACGGATTTGTATCCAGTTTGGAATCTTTTGCTTCCATAATGTTCATTTTCTGATTGTCTTAGCTTTTTAACAGTCTTTTCTCACCCTTTCTGCCTTTCATGAACAGTGGCATCCTCTGAATTTCGTCCTCGGTTGTTCATTCCTGGTATTCCTCCTAATCGCCAGGTTTATTGTAAGTAATCAAATTCTTGCTTCCCAGTTTAGTAATTTCTTTTTGTTTGGTTATTAAGCCTCAAAACTTTATCTGATTTTAGGGAAGAAGAAACAAGAAACTCTTCTGGTTCCCAGCAATCGCGCCTTTTTTATCAGTCATATTGTCTACCCTGATGGTTTATCTTACCAAGGCTGATAAGCATGGAGTGAAGATAATAAAACACATAAAAGGAGGCCTCAATCCAAGTTCACTCCATCAGCTACAGTTCAAGGGCCCAAATGTTGCAGAATCAGCCAAAATCGGACTAATTTCTGCTATTGTTGCTCTCACGGTGAGTAACTACTATTTAACTCTTTCTTTTTAATTTTATGGCAAATTAAATCTTTCTTATGGTAATTCCATTCATCTCAGGAAGCCATCGCTGTTGGTCGATCATTTGCTTCAATCAAAGGATACCATTTAGATGGGAACAAGGAAATGACGGCAATGGGTTTCATGAACCTTGCAGGATCTCTAACTTCTTGCTATGTGGCAACTGGTAATTCCATTTATATGTGTGTGTATATATATATATACACACTATATATATACACACACACACATACATACACCAAATGCAAATGTATATATAGAATAAAAATTGTTTTGGATGTGTTGGCAGGTTCATTTTCCAGGACTGCTGTGAATTTCAGCGCGGGCTGCCAGACTGTGGTGTCGAATATAGTTATGGCCATCACAGTTTTATTGGCATTGGAGTTGTTTACCAGGCTCTTGTATTACACTCCCATTGCCATCCTTGCTTCCATCATCCTGTCTGCACTTCCGGGACTTATTGACTTCAATGAAGCTTACTATATCTGGAAGGTTGACAAACTAGACTTCCTAGCTTGCCTCGGTGCCTTTCTTGGAGTATTGTTCGCATCGGTGGAGATTGGTCTTCTAGCTGCGGTAATTTCGCATCATTTTCATTTGTGCCTTCAACAAAATGATTATCAGACTACTATACAATGCTTTCTCATTCACATTAGTTGGAACCATCACCATGTATCATATAATTTTTAGGTAGAAATGTCAAGTAAGTGAATATCCCTCCATAGCACCAGCGGGCTCCTATAACTGCAAACAGGCAGGAAAGGTAGCTTCAGCAAGAGAATTACCTTTACCCATAGTCTTTTGAGAAAAATCGAGTACCTACCCATTATCAATGCTCAATCTGAAAGAACTTAGAACTCTTGTGACTTGTGAGTTCCATTTTATAATTGAGCTCCATAATTCAGTCTCCATAAAATTATATTCTCACAAAGTCTAATTGCAGAAGCTCATACCTTCTGGACAAAAAATTTTCAACGACTTGTAGTCAACCCCTTGGCGTTGTGTGGCCTTTGTCTACCACTTGCATCTGTCACTTTCTACCGCTATATGAATGAGTGACCGCAATTTCAACCGGATTTTCTTGTAAGCTAATGAAGATTATAATCATAAAAAGACATAATAAATTGGCTCTTTCTGAAATAAATGGTATAATATAGTTTGTAGGAGGGTAACCTTTGTGTAATGGTAAAAGTTGCTCTTTTGTGATTTGAAATTCACAAATTCAAGCAAAAATAATCTCTCTATAAATGTCAGAAAGAAAGCTGTGTACACATGACTCTCTTCAGACCTCACAATATGGGAACCGTGCACAATTGATTGCTTTTTTATGAAGTTTGCAGAAACACAGTTCTATAAAGGACCTCTATGTATGTTTCATTGTCGATGGACTTTCATGTCGATTGTTGCTAGAATCCAATATGCCAAAAACTTCATGTATATTTGTTCTTGACAACTTACTCAGAATTCAATATGCAATAGTGCAGTAGTTCTACAGAAAAGTATTAGTGAAGTTGTACAAATTGATTTTCTGGAACCTATAAAATGCAACCTGTTTGCAAGTTAATGATGGATAACATTATTCACCCTTCTTACAACTGCATGTAAAATTGTGAAATTTTCCATAAATTGCAGGTAACTATCTCATTTGCCAAGATATTGCTGAATTCCATTCGACCAGCCATTGAACAACTTGGAAGACTTCCGAGAACAGATATCTTTTGTGAGGTCGATCAATATCCGATGGCCATTAAAACTGCAGGCATCTTGACACTTCGCGTAAACTCTGGCTTACTTTGCTTTGCTAATGCCAATTTTCTCAGAGAAAGGTATGTGTAAATGAAATTCACAAGAGAGGAAAAATTGATCCGTTTAAGTTAACAATAACATTGCATTCCCTTGTTTCAGAATAATGAGGTACGTGACAGAAGAGAATGAAACAGAAACGACTGCAAAAGACAGAGTTCAAGTCTTAATCATCGACATGTCCAGTAAGTTTAATCATCTTACAGATTCAAAAAAATAAAAATAAAATAATAATAATAATAAAACTATAAACCAAATGGCTTTCCTTTGTGACAGATCTGATGAACATCGACACTTCCGGAATTGTGGCGCTCGAAGAACTGCACAACAAGCTGGTTTCACTAGGCATAAAAGTAAGCTTATCGCAATGCGATTGTGATCATTGTTAAGTATTCCTGAATTACATGATTTTTAACATTTTCAGGACATTTGCTTACAATTAGTATACGTTTGTGCAGTTGGCAATGGTGAATCTAAGGTGGCAAGTCATCCACAAGCTAAAGCTAGCAAAATTTGTAAAGAAAATTGGAGAAGAGTGGATTTTCCTCTGTGTTGCTGAAGCTGTAGATGCATGCTTTGCTTTTAAATTAGCAAGCACAAGCAAATGCTAATGGCTTCATATATCTACTAATATATACAGCTAGGTTTTGATTTCGATCTGAGTTCTTGATTAATTATTTTTAATCAAGAACTTCATTCAAAAAAAATTGGATAATGTTTGCCCATGCCTTCCAATCTAGTAGCCCTTGTTCATGCTAATAAAGGGCTACTTTAATTTGTTTGGGTTTGATCCGGAAAGTTAGAAGCTGCTTTCGTCTATATGCAGCTAGGCCAAGATAATGCTTAATACATCATGTGACAAATGTATAATATCTTCTTGCAATTTTAATTTTCTTTTTTCTTTTCTTTTTTTCTTTTTAAATTAGAAGATGCATAATTTTTATTTTTTTTAAAAAAATATTAATGATTAAATCAAATGCATTATTTTATTAATTCATGCATAATTTTTATTTTTAAAAAAAAATATTAATGATTAAATCAAATGCATTATTTTATTAATTCACTTAAGCTTCTAAAAACACTTCAACTTTTAATCTTCACACTTCAACATTCATAAGACAAAAATATCCTTGTACGAATAGACAATTAAAATTTTCAACAAAACACACTTCTTCTCATCTTCACTATTTTCTATTGTTCTTCTTTTCCAAACCCTAGCATTTTTTATTTTCAACAAAACACACTTCTTCTCATCTTCACTATTTTCTATTGTTCTTTTTTTCCAAACCCTAGCATTTTTTTTACTGTATATTCTTCTCTCTAACTAAAAAAATATGAAAATTTTTTATAATTTGAGTGAAAATAATTATTAAGATAGTATAAAAAAATATGATAACATGAAAATCGAAGAAAATAATGTAAGGTTCAAAAAAAACTTCAAGAAAAAATTTTCTAAAGTTTCACTATGGATGGAAATGGGTACCCTATAAACGGGTACCTGGTGCTACCCGACTCGTTTAACTAGGGTTAAGGTAGTGTATAATCGGGTTCGGGTAGTGAAATTACTACCCAGCATGGGTTCGGATAGTTACTTTAAGGTACCCGCTACCCGAACCCGATTATAAATAATAATTAATTAATACAATATTTATATTTTTTATATATAAATTATTTATTATTAATGTTTTATTTAATTAAATTAAATCATTATATATTATAATTATGATTTTTAACTTTAATTTATTTTTATGAGTTAAATTAAATTTATTAATATAATGTTTTAATTAAGTTATTTTAAAATTATTTTTAAATTTAAATTTAAAAGTCAAACTTTGACTTAATAAACGGGTAGTTAAAGGGGTTAGGGTAGTTAATCGGGTATTTTATATTTTATAGGGTTAGGGTTCGGGTAGCATAAATAAAAATAATCGAGTAGTTAATTGGGTTAGGGTATTATTAAAGTTAATCGGATTTGGGTTCGGGTATCCCAAATTTAGCGGGTACCCGACCCGTTTACATCCCTAAGTTTCACTACTTGCAAGATAGCTTATGCTAGGAGCATGACATAGTATGTAAGACCTGATTCTAGATCCTAATTTCATAAAATTGATAATAGAAATTAAATAAATAATGAATATTGATTTCTATTTGGGTAAAAAGCTCCTTAACTTGAGATGTAAAAGGAGCAATTTTGGTGAAACACTATGGGCGAGTACAACAATGGAAGAGCTCGCCAATGGGCGAACAAGGGTGATCACCAATGGAGGATGATTAGTTGTATCTTACGGCCATACTGGCGAATAGGTGAGTTCGCCAACGTGTGGCGTGAATCAGAGCAAAGTTGGCGAGTTGAGCCATACCTGGTGATCGCCCGAATAGGGCGAGGACTTGTGATCGCCCATATGGATTGAGTGAGTTATATGATGGCAAGTGGGCGAGTAGAGCAATACATGGTGATCGCCAACAATGTAACAATTGCTAAAATCGCCAAACCCTTATGTGATTGCCAAGAAAAGGAAATCATTTCGTAATGGCCAAATATTAAGTTGGCAACAAGACAAAGTGATGATAACCATGTGCAAGCAGAGGCGAGCTTGAATATTTGCAAGCATAAGAAAACTGGCTAGATGAAAGGTTGGCGAACTGAAATTGTGTTGGCGAGCTGATGCCTCAAGTTGACTAGGCCAGCTGGAATCAGCACGGACAAAATGGAAATAAAAGCTGGCAATCTGGAAATAATAAATCAGAACAGTACAGCCAAGATTGACTTTGTACGCCACACAACTGAAGAAAATTAAGAGAGGTTGCCAAAGTCAATAAAGGAATTAACCTTATTGGTTGAGGAAGAGACAAAGGTGCACTAAGTCAAGAAAAGAGGCTATGGACTTCACGCCATTTACTTCTTCTGTACAAATTGGTTTAGACAATTAATGGTAAAGTAAAGTAAGTCAAAACGTGTAGAAAATAGCTTCCCATAGCTGTTCCCTTTTGCTGCAGTTTTTCTTCGGTTTTTAATGCATGATAAGACGTAAAATGATGGAAGAAGCAGAATAAAGGCCAGGTGATGAGTTCTTCTGATTGGAAGAAGAAACATTTGAGGAAAACCGGCTTAGCAAACTTCATCTTCTTCATGAAAACTATGCAACTGCCAGTTTCTGTTTTGATTCCATACATTTCCACCATGCTTGATTTACTAAGCTTCATCCTTACGTTAGCTAAATAAGAAAACTTGCTTGCAAAACCTTTCCTCCATAGTTTGATGAGCTAAAGGAATAGGCAAAGTAAGGCCAACATGAAACAGAAAGTGTTCTGTTCTGGAAGTGCAGTTGATTCAGGTGAGATTTAATGGTTTTTGAGATTAAATGATATATTTCTATGATTCCAAGCATGAGTATGGTCTTGCTTTTGATTGATTCTTGTTAGATCATAGAAATAGAATAAGTTCATAGCTTGAAATAGATGAAGTATAAAATGATAATGGGCGAGCTTTGCCATCATGGGCGAGCTAAGTCATGGAATATGGTAGTGGCGAGGTCGCCACATGTTAGTTTAAACAAAGGCAATGGCGAGTTGATAGTGGCGAACTCTCACATTTAAGCCAATAGAGGCGTGGCGAGTTGGTTGTGGGCGAACTCCCACGAATAAGCCAATATGGAATGGCGAGTAATGGCGGGCGAGCTCACATGTGTAAGCCATTTGATGAATGGTGAGATGGTGAGCTTGGTTTGGCGAGCTAGTAAGAGCTCTGTTGGGCGAGTAATAGGATTTTTGTGGGCGAGCTAGTTGATTTATCTCAATCTCGCCAAAGTGTTGGAAATATATAAAAAGGAAAATATTAATAGTTTTTAAATAAATTATTTATTTTGCAGCTGGGAATTATGGACTCGGTAAAAGCGATCGGAAGGTGATCGGGAAGCAAGGCTTCGTGAGACCAGGTAAGGGAGATGTTTGCGAAGTGAATGCATGTCCTGTGGAGTTAAAATCGTATGAAAATTATTAAGAAATTATTTTGTTTTATGACATGCAGTGGGTTGATAATTTTTGTGATTTGGGCGAGCTATGAAGCGACCCCTATGTTGTTTTCTGGGCGAACTGGTTAAAGGCGGGCGAGTCAACGTAGGCGAACCCTTTTGTGTTGTTTTGGGGCGAACAACCCCTGTTTTAATAAAAGGCGAGAGAGCCAAGTTAGGCGAACCCTTTTATAATGTTTGGGGCGGACGACCCCTTTGAGAAGGAAACCATGGCAATGCCAGAGTGGGTGAACTGCTAAAGGCGAGCTAGTTAACTTGTTTTTAGATGAAAATGTTGGCGGGCGAACACTAGTTCACCTCACGAGGCGAGCTGCCATGGGCGAACCGTAATGGCGAGCTGACCATGGGCGAGCAGATTTTAACCGTATTTTCTCCCACGAAAAATGGACTATTTTTATTATCTTTATAAAATATATAAAATCTTTTGAGGTGAATTGGCTATGAGCGAGTTGACCAATGGGCGAGTTGACCATGGGCGAACTAGCCATGAGCAAGCCAGTTTCACTTGGTTTAAATGCTACGTTTGGCGGGCGAAAACTAGTTCACCGCAACGGGCGAACTGATTATGGGCGAGCCAGTATGGGAGAGCTGACCCTGGCGAGCCAATCTAACCCATATTTTCTCATGCGTAAATTGGTGAAAATGGGCTGTTTTTAATATATTTGTAAACAGAAAATATGAAACCTTTTGGAAAGCAAATCATTTTGAGAAAATGATAGAAATTATGAAATAATTTCATAAAGGTTTTACATGAGATATAAAGTGATTTTTGAGACTTTAGGCCCGGAGTTCATGCATTATTATTCATGTAGTTGCGTGACCCACCTGGGGCAATGTCTCGGGTCGATGGACCAACGGGTGCACCTTAGGGTGTCACAGGACTGATGGACCCGCCAAGTCATCAGCGGTCTCGAGGTCACTTGGCAAGTGAACCCGAGGACCACCTATAGATTATGGCCATAGATCTAGCTGAGATAGCCGTGAGGGGCGATGGCCTACGAGTGCACCCCAAAAGCGGACTTGTGTTCTTGGGGGAACAATGAGAGCATGATTTGTTTATTGCCTAGTCTCAACTTATTGATTTCTGTTTATTGAAAGGATCTATTGAATCCTGTTTACTGCTGAACTATTGATTTTGAATGGTGTATTGAGAGGGTTGTTTACTATATCTACTGTTTTCCTATTTGATATGATTTTAAGAAGAACAAATACTTGTGGTATATAGTTTTGCTTTAATTAAAGCAGCATACGTTTCCTTTACTGAGCGCGTAGTTCGCTCACCCTTTTGTTTTAACTCCACAGATAAAAGACACGGAGTTAGAGAATTAGCTCCCAGATGGATATAGCTAAATATAAAGCACTGGGGCGAATTATGTTAAACGTGATAGGTACAGTCTCTTCTCTTTTACATTTCGGACATAAGTATACAGTACTACTTTAGAGAAATACAGATAATAGGAGATGTCAGATGTAAGGAATAATGAAAAGAATTTCATATTCCGTAAATAAATGTTTATCATTTATTACTGTCACTGTTGAATGTTAACGGCATCGCAGACAGCCCAACCGATAAAGTTGGATAGAAATACGCAAAAAATGTGGTAACGGGCTGTTACATAGTATTTGCCCAGTGCAAGGTGGCTTGCGCTAGGACATGCTCTGTGCACAAAGTAGCTTGTGTGGGGTCTTGCTCTCTATGCAAGGTAGCTTGTGCGGGTAGTGAAACATGTGCAAAAAAATTTTCCTTTAATTTTTCTTCTTAAACGAGACACGACAACATGAACAGAAAATTTAAAAGAAAAACCAAAATAGAACCAAACCCTAAACTCAAATTTTAACCATAAAAAACAGTGTCACAAATTAATAGTAAAGAGAAATTTAAGAAGATGAAGCCTAAGAAAAGGAAATGGATGAGTTTTACATTAGGGATATATTTGTAATTTTAAAGGGTAAGTTTAGTATTTTATTAAGTATATTTAACATTGTAGTGTAATTGTAGTGTAGAGATTAAAATTTGGGTGTGTGTTCAAAAATTCTCTACACTTAATTTGAATTAAAAGAATTTTTATATTAAAATGTTGCAATCATTTTGAATCATATTCAAACAAATCAAAATTAGACGGCTGCAATAATTATTCAAGTTCCATTATCATCATAGTCTTTATCTCACATAAACTAATATATGAACTCACGCTAAGTCGTAACATGAATTCTCCTTCTCCACTTATTCTTATACAAGGTAATGTATTCTTTCAACTCTTGTACTATCATACATTTTCGAATGACTTTCTTTTAAGTATTTTTAGTCTTTCTCTAGCCTTGACTCTTTTTACATCATTCAAAGCCTCCATTCTCCTAATTGGAGCATCCACATGTCTACATGGTATGTGTCCAAACCTTTCCCACTGATTTTTTTAGACCATTTGGTGGTTTCTGAAGGATTTCTTCCCTTTAAATAGCATATAATATTTGGGCTCTCCGAGCATTTAGAGGTGGTGTAATGCTCAAATCAAGGTTACATTGCTTTTTAGTTTCTCTTCTTGGTTGGTTGAAGTTGACCCCTATTTCTAGAGGCTTTCCTCTCATAGTTTTTTTCATACGTCTTTGGTCTCTATTTGGTGAGTCTACTCCTACTCTGCCTTCTTTCCACCAGCTTCAATGTCTTTGCCTCTACATATTTTTGGTCTTTTTCATATAATTCTGAAAGTTTCTTGGCCTGCTGTCTATCAGGGCATACTTCAAATACTTATGGTACACACCAAATATGAAAACCTGTGTCGCTCATTCTTCATTCAACTCCCTTACTTCCAATGCTTCCAAAGTAAACTGTCAAATGAAATTATTAAAGGTTTCTAAAGTTCCTTGCTTTTCGTCATCAGACTAACAGATATCCTTTTCATCGCTCGATTGCTCACAAAGTGCGCCATAAACTCTTTACTTAACATCTCAATGCTGGATATGGACTCAACTTTCGTGGTGTAGATGGGTTCTTTTGTGGTGGAGAGGAAACATTGCAAACCAGTAGAACGGGGTGTGCCGGGAGGCGGCGGAGAGGAAGACTGGAGCAGACCCTGAAGAATAAGTGCAGCAGCAGGTGGCGGTAAAAGGCTGAGCAAGGCTAAGAACAAGGCTGTGTAGAGAAAACAGTGTAGAGAGGACTCGGGAGAGTTTATGGATTAGCTGATTTTCCAAAAAATCCTCCCAATGGTAACAAGAACCTCTATATATAGGAGTAGAGAATGGGAGTTACATATCTTTGGTATTAATAACGTAATAATGAGAATTTGGCGGTTACAAAGCATTAATGCTTTGTCTAATGGAAGTTATGCTTTGGGAGAAAGTATATTGAAAGAAATAGGGAAGAGCACTCATGCTTTGGGAAAAGGTGTATTGAAAGAAATATGGAAGAGCACTCAAACTTCAGAGAAAGATTAAGAGAAAAACTCTTAACTATCTCCATATCTGATCCACTAAGCCAAACTCTCCAGACATCCCAATAGTGAAGTTAACTCAAGAACCCTGCCCTATTCCGGAGTTATCTTCACTTCTTCTTAAAAGTGCTGTTCCATAAATGAGTTGTTTTGTGAACATGTTGTTCTGTAAAGAGTTGTTCCAAGCAAAGCTGTTCTGAGAAGAGTATTCTGCGAATGAGTTCTTTTAGGAGTAATGAGCTCTTCTGATAAGAGGTTGTTATTGTACAGAAGCTTTTCTAAAGAAGTTATTCTTATGAAGTATTATTCTAAGAAGAGGATGTCTTTCACTGATAATATGAAGCAAATATTAGTTTTCCCAAAATTAAGTATCTACATTTTGCCCCCTGCATGGGAATTCTTAGTATAAGAAATTCTCATGCATTAGTACTACAAAGGTTTTTGGAAAAATAATATTTTTATTAAAACTTATTGTCTTGAATTTTCTTAGCAGAATAATGAATGAAATTTTCTTAGCCAAATAATTGTTTGGCATAATAATTTTTTTTAGCATAATAATTTTTTTCTTTTGCTGTACAATTGCCTAATGGAATAGTTGCTTATGTTGTGTTGCCCCCTGCATAGTAATTTCTAAAGAAAAGAAATATTCTATGCATAGATTGAGAACAAATGAGAACAATTTAGAATGAGTGTTTCTTTAGAATTTTGGAAAGAAGTAAGAAAAGCCCTTTTTTTTTGTACAAGTGAGAATAATGTTTCTATAAAATTTTGAGAATGAGTAAAAAGAGTGTTTCTTGAAAATTTTGGGAATAAGTAAGAAGTGTTTCCCTAAAATTTTGGGAACAAGTGAGTAAAGTTTTTTTTTTTTTAAATTTTTGGAATAAGAAAGAAGTGTTTTTCTGAAATTTTGAAAACAGGTTGAAGCTTTTCTTTAAAATTTTGGAATAGCTACAAGCTTTTCCCGAAAATTTTGAGAACAAATAGGAACGTTTCCCTAAAATTTTGGGAATAGATAGGGAGCTTTTCCTTAAAATTTTGGAAATAGGTAAAAGCTTTTCTCTAAAATTTTGGGAACAACTAAAAGCTTTTTCCTAAAATTTTGAGAACAGGTAAAAAGCTTTTTCTTAAAATTTTTGGAATAGCTAGAAGCTTTTCTCTAAAATTTTGGGAACAGGTGAAAAGTGTTTTCCTAAAATTTTGGGAACAACTAAAAGTTTTTCCTTAAAATGTTGAGAATAGGTGAAAAAAAGTGTTTCTCTAAAATTTTGAGAACATATTGTAGTGTATTTTCTTAAAATTTTGAGAACATGTAAGAAGTGTTTCTCTAAAATTTTTGAACAGCTAAAAGCTTTTCCTTACAATTTTGGGAATAGGTGAATAAAGTATTTTCCTAAAATTTAGGGAATAAGTGAATAAAAAAAAATATTCTTCAAAATTTGGGAAGAAGTCTATTTAATTTTGACAATGTTGTAATCGAATAATAATAATATATTCTCAAAAAAAATTATAATATATATTTTTTTGTGTGGCTCGTAGAAATAGTATCTACGATTCACAACACTTATTGTAACTATAATACCATTTCGTAACTATAAAACATTATAAAACGTTATAATACTATTTTATTACTATTGGAAACATTATAATATTATTTTGAAACCATTCTTGTTGCTGTGGTTTCTTAAGCTACATTAGCTTATTATAGCTATTCTTGGTGTAGCTCACGGGTACTATTCCCGTGAACTACTTTTCTTTTCTTTTCTTTTTTAAATATATTTTATATTTGATTCTTCTTTTTTTTTTAAAGAATATATATTTTTACATTCCAAAGGAGGGTTGATGATTTGGGTTTGCAATTAAATTTAAGAAAACAAAAGCTGAGCACCGCTTACATCCTTTACGTAAAGAAAAGATAATAAATTTTGGGAACAAGTAAAAAAAGCTTTTACTTAAAATTTTTGGAATAGCTAAAAGCTTTTTCCTAAAATTTGGGAACAGATGAAAAGTGTTTTCTTAAAATTTTGAGAACAGCTAAAAGTTTTTCCTAAATTGTTTAGAATAGGTGAAAGTTTTTCTCTAAAATTTTAGGAACAGCTAGAAGTTTTTCCCTAAAATTCTGGGAACAGGTTGTAGAGTGTTTCTCTAAAATTTTGGAACAGCTAAAAGCTTTTCTCTAAAATTTTGGGAACAGGTAAGAGTGTTTTGCTAAAATTTTGGGAACAACTAAAAGCTTTTCCTTAAAATTTTGAGAATAGGTTGTAAAGTGTTTCTCTAAAATTTTGGAACAGCTAAAAGCTTTTCCCTAAAATTTTGGGAACAGGTAAGAGCGTTTCTCTAAAATTTTAGGAACAACTAAAAGTTTTTCTCTAAAATTTTGAGAACACGTAAGAAGTTTTTTTTTTTATAAATTTTGAGAATAGCTAGAAGCTTTTCCTTAAAGCGTTTTTCTAAAATTTTGAGAACAAGTGAATAGAAACTACTCTTCAGAAATTTAAGAACAAGTCTTTGTTTAGTTACATAATCTTATAATACATAAAAACATTCATTTTATAAAAATAATAATTTTGTAGCTTGCAAGATTGTTCCCGTTAACTGAAGTTTTGTAGCTCGAGGAATACTGTTTCTATGAGCTATACTGTTCCTCGCGGGTTGATTCGCCCACGAGCTTTGTGTTTGATGCTCGCAGAATTGGTTTTTATTCAATTTGGAAGCTCACGGATTGTGAGCTTCAAATTGGAAAGGGACATTTATTAATTTTTAGAATAGCTGATGCAAAAGGAAAAGGTGGGAGTTGTCTTTTTTTTTTTTGTTAAATGAATATGTTTATATACCTTGGAATTTTTCATACGTCTTTTTGTACTGACAAGTGCAACAAGTTTTTCACTATCCATTTCCAAGTGCATTCATTTAAATATAAATTTAAGAATTCAATAGACACTTATATTTTTATTTTATTTTATTTTTAATGTAAATTTAAAAGGTTGTTGAATGGTTTCAATTTAGAAGTTCATTGCCCACGTGTTTTTCAATTTCGAAGTTGACTTCTGAAAAGGAATTAATGCTACAGACTATAATTCCAAATTTTTGTCTTGATACTCTATGTCTTATAAGTATGAAAGTTTCTCTTCTCAAATTTTCTCACATCAAAAACTAGAGAACAATAGTGTCTTTTCATTCTTTTGGTTTTCAGTTGAAGAAGTAAGTGTTCTTCATCCTTTTTTTTTATTTGTCTGATTTATTATTATTATTTTTTGTTTTTTTATCATTTAATATTTATTATTTTTTATAACCTTTACTTGGAAAAATTAATTTGGAGTTAGAATAAGGAGGTGAGCTGACTTTTTTTTTTTACTTGTTGTTTTCTTAGTACTTGAAGAAAGAAAATAAAAGAAGAATAAGAAAGAGCAAAAGAGTAGAAGGGTTTGATGATATGCTTGAATTAATATTTATTTTTATCTGTAGGATCTTTTGCTTTTATATTTTGGTGTGTGTACGTTGCAATTGTTTATGGTTTTGTCATTTTACGCAAAAGCAATTAATGGGGGAAAGCGGGACTTGACAGAGAAAGCAATCAAGTTAATTTTTTAATATTTCTTTCTTTTTTGTGAGTCAACCTGCGCATAGTGCACAATGCCCAAGCATTGTTCCTGCGTGCTTGTGCACTGGTGCATAGCGCGCAGGCGCTATTCCTACGCAGAATAATGTATTTTTTTTATTTTTTATTTTTTTTAAGATTAGATAAAAAAGAAAAGAAAAGAAAAAATAATAATAATAAATTTTTTTATGGTTTATCTCATTTTATATATAATTTTTTATGTGTGTGTATATATATATATCTTTATGAATATTTATACTTATCTGAGTTGTGTTGTTGATTTCTTGTAGATATTCTCCA
Source organism: Heritiera littoralis (assembly GCA_031772115.1). Lineage (NCBI taxonomy): Eukaryota > Viridiplantae > Streptophyta > Magnoliopsida > Malvales > Malvaceae > Heritiera > Heritiera littoralis. The sequence goes on from JAPDPK010000023.1 coordinate 7,974,126, forward strand.
ATGACAAAGATTCAATACGGCCAACCTTCTCTTGCTGCTCGAGCTCCTGTAAAGAAAAGAAAAAATAGTACTTCTGAAGATTTTAATATTGAAGCTCCTGTTGACAAGAAAATGCGTCTTCGTATTGGAAAAGGTCGTGCGCTTCCTTCTATTCCTAAAGATTGATCAGATTAGATCATTAGGAAAGGAGGAGAAGATCATTTCTGGAAAGAGGTTCGTGGTAGACGAATTGCTTCTTATCCTGATCCTCCAGTTGGCCATTCTTGGCTAAGTATTATTCCTGAAGCATTAGCTTTCAGAACTCATATTCCAGGCGAGTCTATTCTGAAATTTAGGTTTGAACGAGGAGAATTCCCATTGTCTTTAACTAAGCTTGGTTCTAATTCTCAACCTGTTCAAGGTTGGGAAGATTGGGTGAATAAGGTAATGAAGAATCCTACTCATGTAAAGGTTCTATCTTCAGCAGGAGTACTTGATGCTATACTGATTTCCTCAAAACTTCGTATTCGTAGAGAAGGAAGAATGGATGTGTGGCGTGCTATTTTAGCACGGTGGAGTACTTTTTCTCATACTATGATTACTGCTTGGGGAGAATTCACTTTTACTCTTGAGGATATGCGTGTTCTTCTTGAACTTCCTTGTCTTGGGAGACATAATGTTTGCTCTATCAAATTGTCTGAAAAAGAAGAGAAGACTCGTAGTTTCTTTTGTGATTTGCTCAAACATCAAAAAGAGAAATCTAAGGCTGCCCTTTTCTCTAATTGGATTGGATTATTTTTTCATAAATTCAAACCTAGAAAATGTGAAAGTAGTTCTCATGATCTTCCAGATTCTGAGCATGAGTTAGAAGCACTACTAATAATGTGGTTAGCCAGGCATGTCTTTCCAGGATGTCCAGATGATGGTATTAGTCCAGCTCTTATTCCAATAGCTATTAAAATTGCTAAAGGTATGCGCTTTTCTCTAGCTCCTTTCTATTTGGGTTCTCTTTATAGAAGATTGGATTTATATTCTTCCAAGACTGAAGAATCAGCTGGTCGGTATAGAATTCTTACGTACATTGATGTTTCTTTCATTCAAATGTGTTTATGGGAGAGGTTTAGTACTTGTGCTCCTATACCTAATCAAAGTCCTCGGCCTGTGACTTCTTCTGGACTTCTTTCTAAGAATAATTACAGAGCTTGGGCTTGGCATAATCAGAGTGCGAGAAGATGTGTTCTTGAGGTGTTAGATGTGATGAAGGAATTCAGTTGGCGTCCTTACTTACGTAAGAAGAATGGGTATGGTAATCCAGATTCCTATTATGGTGTTCGGAATCAATCTCGTTCTTCTTCATTAAGTAAGGAAGAGATTGAGTTTTACTTGTGGACTAATCCTGTCATCTTACCCTTTATGATAGAAAGTACCTATGCGGGCTTGGATAGAGATTCTCGTTCTATTGAAGTATACTCAATGTGCAGAGTTGCTCATCAATTTGGATATGATCAAATGATTCCATGTGCCCCTTTTAGTCCTTTAGATGAAAACTTCTCTTCTTGTGTTTCTGATTTTCTTTTTGATAAGGTTCAGAAGAAGCGTAAGGAGATCAAACTTTGGGTTGTACCAGCTTCTGACAGGCGCAGCTATTATAGTTCAGGATGGCTAGCTTATTGGGGTCAGTGTATTTTTGATTGGAAAGCTTTTTGTATACCTCTTCCTGATCTTAGAAAACGTCTTTCTCTTATTGATGTTACTCAAAGTGACATATCGTTGCGTTTGATCCCTTCATGTTCAAGAAGGAAAGGAAAAGAATGTGTTGATCAGATAGATGAGGAGTCTACTGATATTGTTGCTTCACGTACTAGACATGGAAAAGTAAGTTGTTCTTGTTCTCTTTTTCTTTCATGTTCTTCCTTCTTATCTCTTTTGATGCCATTTTCTCATCTTCCCCCACTTTTTTTTAGGGTAAATCAGTTCGAAAGGAGTAATTTGTTAATGATGATGAGACTTCTTGTGATGATGACAATGAATATGGTGACGAGCATTCTATGAATTCTGAAGAGTCTGATGATGATGCCTTTTCTGGAGCTGATGATGTTCAACTAGAGAATTCTACTTCTCTATTTGACATAAGTGCTGATGATTTCTTTAATGGAATTGAGGAAGATATTCAGAGTGATGAAGTTGCTATCTTGGAAGATGTTGTTCCAGATGCTCAAAATGTTCCCAATAGTGATCATGTTCCAAGTGTTGAACCTGTTCAGACTGACACAGCTATTCTTGCTCCAAATGTTGTACTTGTTCCAAGTGTTGAACCTATTCGGACTAACACAGCTATTCTTGTTCCAAATGTTGAACCTGTTCTAAGTACTCAACCTGTTCCAAGTGCTCAACTTGTTCAGATTGACACTGTTGTTGCTACAGTTAGTCTAGATGTTGTTTCTCCCCCCCAGTGTCAGAGAACAGGGAAGCTACTAGTACCCTTGATACTTTTGGAACATATTCTAAAAATGTAACGGGTAGAGTTGATTTCCATGGTTTCTCTATTCAGTCTCAGTATGTGGAGCATTTGGAGATCATCTATCAGAAAGAGGGTGAATTTTGGGATTCTTGTATCTTCCAAAGTGAAGATTTTATTTCTTACGCACTAGATGGGTTAGGAAAAGCTTTTTTGATTGTTGATGTTTCGGTGTCTTCTATTTCTTCAGAGAAATTACAGTTGATGTTACGACTTATCGATGATGCAGTAAAGGCTGGTTTTAGGCTTGATTGTATTGACATTTGCATTTCCAAAGCCAAAGCCTTCCTTTCTATTGGTGTGGAAAAGAATAAAGTAGAAGAAGAGTTAAAAGAAATAGAGGTGAAAATTACCTCACTGAAGAATCATCAAGTTGAGTTGCAGCTGAAGTTAAATTCTTTTTCAGAGTTCAGTAGTAGTAATTCTTCTTTTTGGAGTTATGTAGTTAATTAGATATTTCTTTTCTTTTGTTGTATTTCTATTTCAATATTTCTTTGTTTTGGGATTTTTCTGATCTCTTGCAATAATATTGGTACTTTCATTGCTTTATTTTTCAACAGTAAATCTTGCTTTTCTTTTCTTTTCTTTTTTTGAATTGTCATTGACATGGCTTCATAGGCTGAAATGAATATATGCCATTGCATCTATTTTGAAATTTGAACTCTAAGAATTTCTTTGCTTAGAGTAATGCTTTTTTCTTTATTTTTGCATTTATTTAAGGAGGTTCTGCCATTCTAACTTGTTTTACTAGTTTTGCCTGGAAACAAGCTACATGTGCTGCAGCCTCTTGCTGTATGTTGCTTACGAGATTAATCCTACGAGCTACCAGGATTATTCCTGCAAGCTCCTATTAAGAAGTTTTTTTTTTTAAGAGAAAGAAGAAGAAGGAGAAGAAGACTACTACGTATGCTTATGAATAGATACTTAACTAGATAATGCTTTCAATTTCTTATAGGTATTCTTCACACATTGTGGCAAAAGTCAATTATGACCATTCTTCTTGTGTTACCTGTACTCCTGCAATAAGAGAAAAGATTCTTTTGTAGTAAATTAGCAGAAGTGACGTGAGGAGTCATAGTGTTCAACTTTTCTTAAGTGAAGTGGTGTAAGATCACAAAGTTCAGCTCATCTAATGGAAGAATTTTGCATATGAAATTAATGGAAGTGATGCAAGATCACAACGATCGAATTCTCTTTAGAGAATATTTTGTATGTATATATGCGACCAAGGAGAACCTTTCTCAACTTTACATCAAGGAAAGATTATCTCTCAACTCAATATTAAGGAGATTGATTCAATCCTTTTAGATAAGCGTTAAAGCTGTGGTCAATATATGATTTGCAAGTCTCTCAGCCAAAATATGAGCGATGAAGCTGTGGCTGGATTATAAGTAGTAAAGCATAGCCAAGATATGAGCGATAAAGCTGCGGCTATAAGTATAAGCGATAGAGTTGTGGCCAAATAATAAGTGATAGAGCTGCGGCCAATGAATAAATCTCAATTTCATATTGGGAGAAGAGTTCTCAACCCAAAAAAGAAAGTGATTAAACTCTAATATATATTAAGGAGATAATATATCTCAACTTAAAATCAACGAAAGTAGATTCAACACAATACTTTGGATTGGACTTTTCTCTAATCTATTCTTGGAAAAGTGCTTTCATTCTGTCCAATGGAACTACGAATGTTGGAAAGTCAGCATCATCATCTTGTCTTCTTCTTAGATTATCTCTTCCAAGATGCGTGTTAGGATGAGAAGATTCTCTTTTTTTTTTCTTTCTTTGAATTGCATTCACTATAGGAGCATTCCTTTGAGTAAAACGATTATCTTCTCCTTACTTAAGAACTATATTATTAGTTCTTCTTGCAGCTTCAAGTAAAGTAGTAAAGGTTGGAAGAGGTAGATTTCTAGGTAAACTCTACACTCATCAAGCATTTTTTGGATACATAATTTCACCAATCCTTTCTCATCAAGTGAGTCTTGAATGTCTAACATTCTTTCTCCAAGACGTTGGATATACTCCATGAGATCTTCACATGAATTTTGATGCTCTCTTCTCAAGTCAATGGGAGTTACCTTCTTTTAAGTAGAAGAGAACTTTTCTCCAAACATCTTATACGTCTAGCTTTAAGATTCTACAGAGCTAGGAATAAGATTAACATATTAGCTGTACACTTTTTAGTAGGAGACTTGGAAAATTCCTTTAACTTCAAATCCTCATGCAGTTTAGCTACACCAAGAGTTTCTATAAATTTCATGACATGCTCATGAGTATCTCTAGTCTTGCCATTGAATTGCTTAAACTTAGGACTAGCGTAGTCCTTGGAATATGGCTTCGTAGCCACACTAGCAGGGTAAGGTAACTTGAGATCAAATTCAGAAAAACTTAAACTCTTGTTCTTTTCTTCCAGCAACCTTTGAAGCTTTTCTGTTGTCACAAAGCCTTGAGCTGTGGTTGGAGGAAAAGTCACAATAGAAGTTCCAGCAGCAATGGTGTTATTTGCACCAATGTTTTCCACACCTCCAGGACCAGGTGCATCAATTGAGTTTCCCCTATTGCCAGTAGAAGTGTTCTTATTCTCGGCAGTAACAGGAGTGACAGGTTGAACCTGAGAAGTTGTGGCATTGGAAGATGTGAGTTGGGAGATAGTGTCTTCCAACTTTTGCATTCTTTCTTGAGAAGCTTGGATCATTTTCATCAACTCTTGAATGTAGGCAGGGGCCTGAGCATCCTGATTTCCAATAGAGCTCTCCATGTTTTTTGGCAAAGTGAAGGTTGAAGATGTTCTACTCAATGCAATCGCTCCTCCCTAGTGGAGTCGCCAAAATGTAGATGGGTTCTTTTGTGGTGGAGGGGAAACGTTGCAAACCAGTAGAACGGGGTGTGCCGGGAGGCGGCGGAGAGGAAGACTGGAGCAGACCCTAAAGAATGAGTGCAGCAGCAGGTGGCGGTAGAAGGGTGAGCAAGGCTAAGAACAAGGCTGTGTAGAGAAAACAGTGTAGAGAGGACTTGGGAGAGTTTATGGATTAGCTGATTTTCCAAAAAAATCCCCCCAATGGTAACAAGAACCTCTATATATAGGAGTAGAGAATGAGAGTTACATATCTTTGGTATTAATAACGTAATAATGAGAATTTGGCGGTTACAAAGCATTAATGCTTTGTCTAATGGAAGTTATGCTTTGGGAGAAAGTATATTGAAAGAAATAGGGAAGAGCACTCATGCTTTGGGAGAAGGTGTACTGAAAGAAATATGGAAGAGCACTCAAACTTCAGAGAAAGGTTAAGAGAAGAACTTTTAACTATCTCCATATCCGATCCACCAAGCCAAACTCTCCAGGACATCCCAATAGTGAAGTTAACTCAAGAACCCTGCCTTATTCCGGAGTTATCTTCACTTCTTCTTAAAAGTCCTGTTCCATAAATGAGTTGTTCTGTGAACATGTTGTTCCGTAAAGAGTTGTTCCGAGCAAAACTGTTCTGAGAAGAGCTATTCTGCGAATGAGTTCTTTTAGGAGTAATGAGCTCTTCTGATAAGAGGTTGTTATTGTACAGAAGCTTTTCTAAAGAAGTTATTCTTATGAAGTATTATTCTAAGAAGAGGTTGTCTTTCACTTATAATATGAAGCAAATATTAGTTTTTCCAAAATCAAGTATCTACACGTGGAATAGAACCACGTCCTGACATGCGACTTGAAATTTATTGGAAAGATTCTACACTTCACCATATCATATGCTTATTACAAATCCATCACAACATTGAAGTGTTCCAATTGATCACTAGGATCAATTATGTTGTCAAACATCTTCCTTGGCATTTTTAGCTTTTTTTGTGGGTAGCACTTCTTGTGAATGAATGCTGTTAGTGGATGGCGTTTGTTGTCAAGAAACTCAAAGTTTTTCCTCTTTGGTTGTTCTAACTCCTTTGTCATCCACTCCATCTCCTCTATTTTTCCCATCATTGTTGGAGGAAAAATTGCCTTTTCTGGTTGATTCTAGCGTGGCACAAATCAAAGGCAAGTGGGTGCTTTGGCTGAAGAAACAGAGCTTTCATGTGGTGCCTTTGATTGTTGGACTCTTTGGTATTAGGCAATAATCTGTGATGCTTGCTACACCACTCTTTCTTACGTGGTTACTTGAGCACTAAGTTGTTGGATTTGGGTGGCTATATGCGAAGTGCATACTAGTGTGGAAAAACTGTAGGTCTTGGGGCAGGCAAGGAATAATTTCCAGTGGCATGGAGAAGTTTAGAATAATAGGAGTTGATGTGTTGGATGATGGGGTTGGGGTTTGGATTCATGATGAGGCTTAAGGTATTAGTGCTGGAAGTTATGTTGGCCCTTTGGTTATTGGGGTAGAGGTGACTGGTAATTGATTCCATGATATTGGAATTGTTAGTACGAGAATCTATCAAATGGGTGGGGATGGATAAGAGGAAAAGAGAAAGTGGGCGCTAAAAGCATTGTATAAGGTGAGAACGGGGTTGAATATTGTATTGGTGGTAATGCACTCATCAAGCTCTGGAAATATCCATCGGGTTAAGGTTGCAATGTCCACGGTAAGATGTATGAATACGAGTAAAAGCTATCAAAAGGTGGTTGGGTTACAAAGGTGGATAAAGTAACCTGTCGTGGGATTTGGGGAGTGGTTTCTGTAATTGGGTTGGGTTGGCTTTGGGTAATAGTTGCAATGGCAGTGATGGTCTTTGGCATAGAATTAGTTAGGAAAGACACAACTGTTATAATTTTCACAGATGACGCCAATTATTGATGTCAACAATACCGAAGAAAGTTCTTCCGCAGCCTAGAAGATAGAAACAACTCTATAAAGCTAATCAAGGTGAGAGGAGGCGGAGTTTAAAACTTCGATAGGCACTCTAACGATTAAGTCAGCTAAGTACCCAAAGAAAGAAGTGAAAAAATATATGAGAGTAAAGTCAAAGGTACGGAGAGTTCCAATGAGAAAGAGAATGCCAACCCCCTTTTTAGGGCCTTCACTCATTTTTATAACTACTTGGGCAACCTTGGATCACGTGCTTTTTAATACTATGCCTTGACCCTGAGGCTCTCAAATCCAACTACCTCTGTGCCGCAAGAGGAAGCACCAGATGTCTCCGTTTTATTGGTTCAAGCATTTAGGTGGTTACCTTAGCAGGAATCGTCCTTTTCTAGTTGTTTCTTGTTCTTACTAGCTTGAAGAACTGGGCTCTGACATGAGCTATGTGGGTATGAGCCTCTAATAAATGTTACAGGGATGTAAACGTGTACGATTTAATAGGTATTTAGGACTATCCGTCTCGATTAAATAAGGTTTGGGTACTTGTAATGGGATTTTAATCGAGTTAAAGTAGTGATTTGACTACTCATGTCAGATTCGAATAGGGTTCGAATGGTACCCATAAGATACTCTAAACCCAAATCTGATTAACTTATTATTAAATATATTTGTGTTTTTTTTATTAAATTATGTTTGTTTGTAGTTTCATAAATATATTTCTATGGGTTTCAAATTATTGAATTACTAAAATTTGTTGAATTATTCTAGAATTTGTATATTCTTGTTTAATTTTATGTTTTTAATTAATAAAAACTAGATATTAAAATAATTGATTTTCTTGTATGAGTCGGGTTTGGGTTCGGGTAATTAACGGGTTTATCAAAATTTTGATTGATTATCGAGTAATTAAATGAGTTCGGGTAATGAACGGGTATTATAAAATTTGTTAGAGTAGGGTTTAAGTAGTGTTTTTAAAAAATAATCAGATAATTATAGGTTTCGAAGTTTTTAATGAATAATTGAGTTCGGAGTCAGAAATCTTAAAATTTGTGAGTATCCATCTCGTTTACATTCCTAGTTACAGGTTATTGTAATGAATTGGGCTTGTCTTTTGGGCGATTTGTGTTATTTAGGCCTAAATGCATATTGGGCTTAACAAGCTTGTTGGTTTTCTACTTTTCTTTTTCAAGGTTGTAGCCACCAAGTTAGCGAAACTGCATTACTTCCAGGGTGAAGCCAATTAAAGAGCACAGCCTTTGGTGGAATGGCTAGACAAAGCAGCTCTTGAATATTGAGCAAATTGAAATTGGGATTGTCATATATATGGTTCAGGTCCTTGACTTACTGAAAATCTGTAACCTGAATAACTGATTGTGTCTGCAATAATGAAAGCTTGAACAAGGTGCTGCATGCTAATAGTGGATGTATTACATGGACAGCAAACAGATATCCTTTCTCTGTACATTAAGATAAAGTCATTGAAAATGAATAGTTGAACCCCAGACATTCAGTTAACAATGTAAACATAATGCTAAATCCAAGCCCAAGGCAGTAATCTCTTGTATGCATAAAAGAAAGAAATATGGCAGGGAAGGAACTAGTGGAATTAATAATAAATAAGTTCTTAACAATCAATCATATATTTGTGCTATACATAACATCGTTTCTCTAATTTTCGTCATGTTTTAATCGTTAAAAGAGTGGGGGAATTTCAGATTTTGGATTTCTTTTGGAGGTTTTATGTGATCATTATTGCTTTATTAATATATGTATATATATATATATATATGTAATCGGTAACTATAAATTTTTTTTTTTCTTTGTTGCGAAGGAAATTTGATAATTGGAAATTAGGTGGGATTATTTAGATTCAAACTCAAGTCTTACAATATATCATAATTCTTTCTTAACCACTCAATTAGGAGATTGTTAGTTATATATATTCATATTACAGATTTACACGATATTTCTATTTGAATTTATATATCATGTTGATCTCGGCGTAACTTCATAAAAAGATTGAAAAATCGCCATTCAAATAAACAATGGAAACTTCACTCAAAGAATGACTCTTTTATTTATAAATAGTTGTTGTAAAAAGACCTTAAAGCGAAACAAAGAGACATAAACAACACCTAAATGGACCCCTTAAATCCTCATCTATGATGAATTCGAAACACGAACTGAGCAGACACAAACTTTAAACTGAAACAAACTGGAAGCAACAACTTCTTCCATTGCCTTATTCCATCTTTAACAATACTCACAGCAGATCATGAATGCCATTTTCGGGACCTCTTCCAACTTGATTTCAATACCATCCAAGCTGCCCCTCAAGCAGCAGAGCTATATATCGGGGATCCTGCGTCAATCAATATGCACAATCAGTTTATTACAATTAGAATTTCTTGCAGCAAGTCTTTGAAAGAATTCAGATCCTAGAAAACATTTTCAACTATCCTTGTTAATGTTGCATTGTCTCCAAGTGAATAAAATTAAAAGGTTTGTGCTGGCCTTGTTAATATTTCAATCAAGTTATAACTCTTTATATATGATAGAAAGATTTAAAGCAAGCTAGGATTAGAGTTTAAAGACTGACCCCAGCTTCTTCTGCAAGGCTAGCAGCTCCTCACGAATCTTAAGGATTTGACGTCGAAGCTCCTGTGAAAAACGAAGTGGTTTCTGAGTTAAACCTTTGTTTTCTTGCTTCAGGCTCAAAGAACAAGTTATTTGGACACAAACTTATTACCTCCATCCTATTTTTGCCAGGAAGAACAGTTAGGGAAGAAATATAAAGAAACCCAAAGGAGAAAAGAAACATGTTATTAGAAGTAGAATTAACATATTCAAAATAATGGAAAATAATATACACGAACAGTGAAAAAGAAATTAAAACGGATAGTTGGTATATTTGGTGGGCTATAGAGATGACCAGCTCATTAGAATTGCTATTTCCCGGTGGATGTAGATCTGAGCAAGCTGGCTCATTATGCCCTGTTTCACGTATGGCACCACGCAAAGCCACAAGTAAAAGAATTAAACAATATTTTATTTAAGGTTTTTTAGATGAAAAGAGATAATAAATGAATTAATTAATAAATCAACCACCACCTCATCATCCTCAGACTCTCCATCATCTCCATAACCTTCACCGACTTCTTCATCACTGCATATATATTTATATTATCAAACCATTACAGGAAAAAAAATAAAACCAAGGTCTTGTTTTAAAAAATGAAAAAATAAATGAATATATATATATATATTATATATATATATATATATATATAGGGATAAAAAACTATACCTGCTTGGAAGATCATAAATAGGGATCAAAGCGTCCTCATCAGGCCTAGAGACAAGGGAATTACATGAAATTAACCTTGGTACATCATAGAGTGAATTAATATTTATTCCTTCTTATTAAACAAAAAAGTAGGATATAATATCATATCTACCTATCGGTAGGATATTGGGATGGCAAAGAGAGCAAGTTAAGGTCAGGCAAGACAGAGGGCCTACGCATATGATTTGGGGGCGGCTGCTCTTGAGGAGACCTCTCCTCGTCATTGACCGATCGCTTAGCCATGAGTGAGAAGAGAAGTTGTAGACCAAACTTGCTTGGAAGCGAGCTTTTGTTTGAGTAGTGAGTGAAGCATAATGGGAGAAGGGTCGCTTGCTTTTATAGCAGAAGTTAAACCTTGGGCTCTGACAGGTGTTTGCTATGCATGGCAAGTTCCCACTTTTGTTTGGGGCCACTCGAGAACATTGAACTCAGTGGTAGAGTTCTTAATTTTTCTTCTTTAAGGTTGTGTTTGGATGAGGAATTTTAAAGAGGGAATTCTGTCACGACCCGAAGACCGCGACTTTCACTCGATTCTTATACTTTTCTTAGTCTACAAATTTATGGACTAAATTTTTCTTTTTCATTTTAAGGTTTGTATTCGGTGTCAGTGTAGTTACTATACTATCTAGGTGACTTATAGTCATTCCATTTAAATATTAAACAAACACGAAAGCGGTTCTTAGTTACATCCCGACTTGTTAAACAAAATATGTACTGTGCATCAATTAAAGTCATACATGTAGACAAGTATTTTATAAGTTTCATATACCTCAGAAAACTAGTATCAAGTCCATACACCGTCTCCGATGCCCACTTAGCAGCTCACACGGCAGATGTTAACTTCAATAATCTGAAAGAGATGAAATTTAGTGGGGTGAGCAAAACCACGGCTCAGTAAGATACTAATATAAATACAGGAGTAGGATTACACTGTCTTAAACTGCAATGCTTAAACTTGCAATGATGCAATACAGTTAATCCTTTCTCATCGATACATCTCATTATTACTTCTCATTTTCACTTTTCATTTCATAATCATATTTCTGTATTCTATCATCTCTTATTAATTCTCATATCATCTCTTATCAATTCTAATATTGTGGATCATGATCACGGTGGTACGAAGTCATAATTCTCTTCGTGTATTTCTATATTCATGTTTCATATCATATCATGACATCATATCGATGAAATATCGCTACCACCGAGTCATGACACTCCTCATATATTCTCCATATTTAATGCAGATATCCTATCGAATTCACTTTACATTTAACAATCATATTCCCGTCTTATATCAATTCATATCACTTATCGTATGAGAATTTATGATCACGATAGAGTAAGATCAGAATTCTCTTCGTATCAATCTTATGTTCATATATCATATCGTATCATGTCATCGTATAGATGAAACATCATTAACGTCTAGTCATGACATTCCTCATGGAATTCTCATATACTAAGCATATTATCATATCAGGGTTTAATATGCAATTCATGAAATTTTTCTGTATAAACCGCTATCTTTTCAAATCATATCATATATACTTTAGGACATGCTCAACATATCAATTTTCAATTCATTTCAAATTTGCCTTTAAGACATGATAGAAACATGTTCATTTTCAGTTCATGTATTCGTTTTCGGAGCATGTCTAAAACATGTGCGGTTTTAAAACATTTTTCATATACTATAAATCATATCAGATTTAGAGTTCATATCAAATCAGTCTATACTCTAAACCGCATGTCATTTCAAATTCGACACAAAATCTATATAAATCATGTAAGTGTCGAAATCATTTATCATATACTTTTAAAACATATTCTGTAAATCATATCAGGTCTAGAGTTCATATCAAATCAAACTATACTCTAGACCACATATCATGCCATGTTCGACACAAAATCACATATAAATCATATAAGTGTCGAAATCATATCTCATGG